>CM077666.1:99003414-101503414 GCA_039707655.1 Elymus sibiricus | reverse complement strand
ACCTCACCAGTGCCCTTTTCAGCCCCACGGATCCCAAGCTCTTGGGCAACCAATTTTTTGACAGAAATATGACTATCCATCTCTGAGAGCGGGGCGGGCTCACGTGGCGAAGCTGGATGGGGCGGAGATGGCAGCTTCAAATTCTTGCGCCTCCTCTGGTAAGACAAAGCAGTGGCAAGCTGAGCACCGCATCTTTTCATAGAAGATTCAGTGGCCGACTCCATCTGCGTGTCTGTCATGTCGCGCTGGCTAAGCATGCCATCCCCTGAACCGCCCGAGGCCGTGTTAGAAGTCGCGGAAAGCATGATCTGGGACTCATTGACAGGTTCAACGCCCGTACGGACAGGTGAGCCTTCGATATTTACTGCTCCACCCTCATCTGCTTCGACATTTGCATCACCAGCTTCGACATTTTCATCATCCGAGTCCGGGGCCTCTACATCCGCTGTCCTGCTGCCAGAAGCCACATCCGCTGCCCCACTGCGGGAAGAACCAGTATGACCCTTTTTACCATGGTAAACAACATGGAAATCTGTATCATCAGGGTCATCATCAGAGTCGTCGCTGTCGTCATCCTGGTTCCGACTGTCAGTACCTGACTCATCAACAATATTCTTGCCAGGGCTATCTGTTTGACGAGAACGTCGTGCAGGAGGGGTCCTTGCCATATTGCGGGTAGCAGTAGAAATCGCCCTAAGATCCGTCTTAAGACGACGAGACACGTGAGAAGTGCCTTCATCGTCGAGGGTCATGAAACCTTGCACAAGATCGCCAAGCAGGCCCATCAAGCCTGACGAAAATCGACCCACAAGCTCAGAAGCCTTTGCAAGTTTCTGGAAAAAAAGTAAAAAAAGCAAACAACGCGAAAACAAAATTAGTTACCAAAATGTAATTTTCAGTTATTAAAAGAACATGAACTACAAAAAGCACACAACCAAAAGATCACAAACAAAAAGAATAACAGGATGTGCAGACACAAGTTACCATGTGGATGCAACAGAAGTTACCATCATATGAAAGCATAAGTTACCAGCAAAAAAAAATTATGATGGGTAAATACATGGGTTACCAGGGTGTGCTGACATAAATTACCAGGCAAGTGAACATAAGTTACCATCAAATTACAACAAAAAATCACCAAATAGCAAAAAACAAAAAAAAAGAGGGATAATAACAATGGGTTACCAGGGTGTACAAGCATAAGTTACCATGTCAATACAAGAAAAATAACCAAAAAGGATCAACAATAATCATTAAACATACACACAAAAACATATCTAACATAGTCACACACACAAAGAAAAAGAGCACACCTCATCACTGTAGTTTTGGGGGACATGCACGCGCATGAATTTCCCAAGGCCTTGTAAACCGCCAAACAAGCAGAAATCGACGCCAAACTGGGGTTTCAACTGGTGAGTTACGAGAAAGCAAATGAAGTAAGAAAAAAGATGAAAAACAAATGCATCTGCTGAAAGTGCATGAAATGAACAGAAAAATGTAACAAGTTACCGGCAGTCTCCCATAAGAAATTTCGTCCGCTTGGACATCCATACTAAGCAGTTGAGATATCTTCTCGTTCGACCAAACATTAATAGGAAAAGGACCATCAGGCAACACGATGCCAAGACCAGTAAGGTCGATAGCATCAATGTACAGAAGCTGGTAAAAAGGGTTAATGTGATCAGGGTACACCAAAATAAAAAAGAACTAACAAAAGCAAGAAAAAAAAAGCAGCAACACTAACATTGTAGAACAGAAGACAACCCTTTGTAGGCTTTCCTTTAGACAGTGCCTTGTGGAGCTCATCGGCAATGAACTTGGACCAGTTGAGATCTCTAACTCTATCAATGTTGCGCTGAAAAAATACAAGGAACAAAAGGGACCATGGAGTAAGATGCTAGAAAGCAATGCAGTTACCACGCAAACATGATGAAAGTTATCAGGGACAATATGTAAAAGTGACCACCACACCTAACAAAACAATCAAGTATGTGAATACTTACCAACACACCGTACCATCTGGGGCTGATCTTGTTGGAGGTAGTAGGCGCAATGACAGTATTGCCGGCAAGCATAAGCCACATCCGCTTGAAATTATCATCATGATTAACAGAACCCGTGATAAGATCAAGGACATCTGTCGTCTTCGGCGTATGTCCAAGATCACCAAACATCTCAATCCCTAACTCAATATCAGCTTCTGTAGGCAGATTGTAGGGCACATCCACCCCACCGCGGGGCACACCCATCACTCGATGAACAGACTCTTCATTAACGGGGATCCTGCCACGCCCTGGAACAACCACCTCACGGGATTCTGGCTCGTATAAACCAGCAAGCCACTCACTAAGAAAATTGAACAGGTGGTCGCATTTGATCTCCCTAAGGCTTATGAAATCCATTTCGTCGATGGCGTTTTTCCTATCATCAGACAAATCTTTGCAAGCGGTCAAAAGTGAACTAGGGGAGGCCCTGTTCCGAGGTGGAGGGCGCTTCGGCCTCTTCGAAGGAACTTCCCCATGGCCATCACCATCTCCTTTGCGCTTCCTTGGCGGCATCGTGCCCCTGCCAAGTAAAAAGAAACAAAACAATTAAGGGCTGACAATTAAAAAGTTGCAAAAGGTGAATTAAAAGACACAACAACCAATGAGCTAACAAAAAAAAATTGTGGTAACTTATATGCATGAGACTGGTAACCATAACTTACCAGCCATGATAACTTTCTTAATTGTCATTAAAAATTGTTACTAAACCACTGGTAATTTGAAAGACAGCTAGAGGAATTCCATGGTAACAACTAACAAATCCATTGGTAATTTGAAGCAATAAGCCATGGCAAAAATCAAGCAGTATGCTAGATATAAAACAAGTGAACTACAGTGGGATTACAAGGTAACCGCTAACAAAAATAGTGGTAATGACAATCAAAAAGGACTTGGAAAAAACATTAAGCATTATGTTGGATCTGAAGCATGTGACCTAGCATGCAATTTCGTGGTAACAGATAACAAATCAAGTTGTAACTTCAATCAACGAGTCCTGGTAGATATGCACTAACCATAGATTATAGTTGCAATATGAATCTAAACTAGACACACCTCGCGCAATACATCATCACACATCTGCATCTGAAACACATGAGGGAGGGGATTGGGTACAGAGTTCACTTCCACATTCAAAAATTCACCAAAACTGGATGGAACCACGGGTGGATTAGACCCATACCACCACCCGCCAGCAAATCGGGCTTGAACCACATGTTTCGCACAATCTACGCCTAAACTACAACACCACCCCCGCGTAGGACCTAGAATGGAACGAATCAACTCACTTCTGCACACGAATCTCAATCAAATCAACTCGACGAATCAGCTCGCTGCAACATCAAATCAACGACTACACCTCGCCCGCGGAACCCCCGGCTTCACCCCACGACGCAAACACAAGGGGGGAGGGAATCTCACCGGAACAAATCGCTGGCCGACCGCCGCAGAAGCAACCAGCGCCCGCCCGCGCGATAACTGCCGTGTAAGGAGCAGAAACTCCCGCGATTTGGAGTCGATTCGCTCGGAGGAAGAGGAAGATGAGAAGTAATGGCGGAGTGGGAGGAGTGGGGCGGAGTGGAGCGAGCTGTTGCAGTTCGGGAGAAGACGAGAGGGGATCGTGGGCGAGGAAACCGTCAATTGGAGGAAGACGCGGCGCGGGGCCACTTGCCAGAGGGAGAAAGAGGCGCGGGCTAACTCTCTCGCGCTAGCGACGCTGCGATGTAAACGCGCGCGCGACTTGGGACGACAGATCCAGATCGGACGGCGACGAGATCGTTCGGATCTGTTGTCAATTTCAGAACGTTTGGAGAATACAAATTTCGAATAAAAAATTGTAGATGCTACCGAGTATTACTATTTTTTCAACAAAACGAGAGCTTCATGTTTAATAAAGGGTGTGACTAGGTCTCAGTCGACTGAGATTTAATGTGTAAGAAAGAAAAAGAAAAATCTGAAAAGAATAGTTTACACGGATCTTAATGTATGATCTAATGAATGTAGCACGGACTGAGACATAATCAAGTCTCAGTCGACTGCAAGATTGTTTTATAATTGAGAGTTGGGGTACGACCCCGAGCAACTACTCTGCCCAAGTTGCCCTAGGACACGTAACTAACAACATCTTAAGCCACAAACGTATTAATATATCGTGCATGCACGTACGGTAGCACAGTCACTAGTTCACGCGTGCATGCAGTGGTTGAGCAGTTGCACATGTTGAGACCTCTTCAGTTTCAGGTTAACCTGCGCGATTCTGCATTATCGCCCAATCCATATGCAAGGATCAACATCGCGCAAATTTGACGTTATATTATTATTATCATAAAGCCGCCCATGATTGTGTGATTATCAGCCGGTTGCGTAAGTTAGAATCACCCGTTTCACAGGACCCCACGATCAGGCCATTCTTATCCGTTCCATTGTTTCTTCTATGGGAGACGCATTTGCAGTTTTCCCGTCCCCGTCGGCCGATTTGTTTAACCGTCGCTTTTTGTGTCGTCGTCGATGTATCGGTGGAGATTCTGCGGGGATGGCGACGGACACCTTCTGTCCGTCCGTGCCAAGTAGCTGCACCCCATATTATCGCCTCAAAGACGCCACGGAACAACAAAATAAGACGCGAACCAACCTGTGGTTGGATGGTTAGAGGGACAGTGGTATCCCCAGCTCAGCAGGGTTCAAGTCCTGGTGCTCGCATTATTTCTGAATTTATTTCAGGATTTCCGGCGATGCCCTTTCAGTGGGAGGAGACGTTCCCGTCGACGACGAGCCGCCTACGGTGACTTCGTAAATCTCAAGATGATATGCCGGCTGAGTCTCTCGAAGGTGCTCATAAGGGTAGGTGTGCGTGTGTGCGTTCATAGAAATGAGTGTATGTGTGTATGTATGAGCGCTTGCGTCTGTACTGTGTTAAAAAAAAACAATCTTCATCCCTGTCGCCGTCTCCGTCGCCGGAAAAAGAAAAACAGTCACCGGTCGCCTCCACGCGGGGCCCGGCGCAGCGCCCGTGCGCTCGAGCCGTCGCCGTCGACGATGTGCGCCATGTCGGGCGGGTGCACGTAGCCGCCCTCACCTCGTGGCCACGGAGACGCTGGCTACGTACTACCACTGCTCCGCTCGTACTATACGTCCACCTCACCGGTAGTACTACCCGACGTCGACGTCGACCCGCCGGGTCCCATGCGTCAGCCGGAGGAGGCCGCGGGACCGACGGCAGCATGCGCACCAGCAGACGCAAGCATCTATCTCGTCCAGGCATACGCGGGACGTAGGCAACAGGCGGGGGGGATCGCAGCGCTCACGTGACGTCGTGGGAAACTGCGAGCCCCAGCGGTCCACGTCGCGGCGACCCCCGTGGCGAGCCACGTCCTGTGCCCGGACGGCGACGGCCGCCGCGCGGGCCCCGCCGGCCGGCCAGGCCACCGCGAGCGCCTTCAATTCCCTGTGCCGCGTTTCTCCGCCCTGTTTCGCTCGCTACGAGGTGAGCTCTCCCTCTGTGATGCGTGCGCGCGTGTGCCGCGCTGGAGCACGTACGATCGTATGAGAGGATGCGCTCGCGGCCGGCTGGAAACGTGCGTGCGGCGTTTACTCGGCCGCACCGCCTGAAGGCGACGTCACAGGCGGCCTGCCGGGGCCGGGGCCGGAGCCGGAGGCATTGAAGGCCGGCCGGCGGGCGGGCGGGTCGGCGTCTGGCTGGCATTCTAAAATTCCCCACTCGCATTGAATTCGGTGCAGCGCAGCGCAGGGGCTGCAGGCCGCGTCCACAGAGGCACAGACACGCGTGCAGTTCATCGTCTCCTTCTTGTTTTCTTCCGGGAGAACAATCCGCAATAAACTAAACTGAAGCATGCGCAAAAGTAGGAGGAGAAAATGAACAAGTGAAGGCCTGGCTGTGATAGTACAAGCCTGACGACTGGTCACTGCTGATTGGCATGTGCGCCCATGACTGCGAGCCGCAGCCGCGACGTCGTGGAGGGGGGCAACAGCCAGCCAGCGGGGCGGAAACCATAGAAAAAGCATGGCATGTCGTGCATGCACGCACGCACAGGCACGGACAGCCCAGGAACAAAAAGCCACGCTCGCTCGCTTTACCGTCCCCCCTAAAAAAAATCCCCGTCGTTGCTTTCAGTTGGCTTTATTTTACGGAGGAAAAAGAATTCCTCCTCGATCGAGGAGGGTAGTAGTACTGCTTGCAGGCAGCTGCGGTGTCCTTCCCTCCCTTGGCTTGCCCGCATCCGCACCGCATTGCACCAATCGCCACCGATCGCCCGTTCGTGCGTCGGTTGCACTCTCCACATCCAGCGGAAAACTACGCCTCCCCCACCGCGCCCAGCCCCCCTCTCTCCTCTCTCCGTATCTCGGGCGGGGGTGGGTGATGCGGTGAGGCGGGGCGGGCGCGAGGTGGACTCAGCTTTCCCTTTTCGGCGGGGGCAAGCAGCAGCAGCTTGATCGGAGCGGGAGCCGTCCGTCGGCGCGCGACCCATGAACGCGGGGATGGTGGCCGCCGCGGCGGCGGCGAGGTGCATGAACGCGGCGTGCGGCGCGCCGGCCCCGGGGGCGGGGGAGTGGCGGAAGGGCTGGCCGCTGCGATCCGGCGGCTTCGCCGTGCTCTGCGACAAGTGCGGGTACGCCACCCCCTGCCTCCCTTCCTCCCTCCGCGCTTGCTGTGCGCGTGCGTGCTCTGTTCCGAATGGACTGGCTGGCTGGCTGGACGAATCGATTCGTTTCGTTTCGTTTCGATGTTCTGCCTTTGCCCCCCAGCCTTTTCCTCTCAGGGAGACGATGTTTTGTTCCTTCTTGCGGTTGGGCAATCTGTGGATTTCCTTTTTGTCTTGCGCGTGTAGCAGTTTTCAGAAAAGTGGAGTTGACTCGGCTGCAGCTTGCCTGGGTACCTACCAGCGAGATACTAGAACAATAGTTAGTAGAGCTCATGTCCAATCCAGATTTTGTAATCGTCCAGTTACTTAGGGCCGACATTAAATTGCTTTCAGCAGCTTAACTCTGGAAATTGATCCTGCATGTTGTGAGTTGTGACGGAATCGGCGTCCTTAACGAACAATTCCTGCTGCTTGGTCAAAGTCGCCTCTGTGCCTTGTATGGTTGACTCAGAGTTGGTGCTTGCTTGATGAAACATTGCCTGCTGCTTGGTAAAAGTCACCTCTGTGCCCTGTATGCTTGACTCAGACTTGCTGCTTGCTTGGCAGTAACTATTTGGTGTTGTGACACTGGAAGTTCTCTTGTGGTTCGTTTTCGATGACGGGAGAAACATGTTTAATCCAGTATTTTAAGATTGTTTTCTTGCAACATAGGAAATTACTGTTACCCTGTTACTACCATTTTACAGTTCAATTTTCTGGCCCTGTCGATTCATACCATATCATTTCTGATGCACTTAGGTTGGCGTTCGAGCAGCTTGTATTCTGCGATATATTCCACCAAAAGGAGTCTGGTTGGAGGGACTGTTCGTTTTGTGGGAAGGTGAGATTGTGACACATGTTCTGAATTTTATGCAACTAAATTGTTTGACGACACTAATTCTAAGGGTCTCCGCTGTTTCAGCATCTCCATTGCGGTTGTGTTGCTTCGAAGAATTCCTTTGATCTACTTGATAGCGGAGGAGTTCAATGCATGAATTGCATGAAAAACCCAGGAGCTCAACCTGTAAGTTTCTTTGTCGCGTCATCTTTCATTTCTTTTCTTTCCAAATCTGATTGTTCTTTGTGCAGGTTTTATGTCAAGTGGCTCCAAAGCTTTTTTTATCTCCTCAAAATAACCAGAGACTCTTTGGTAAAAGCGATGAATTGTTGCCAGGTAGACCGTTGGAGTCACCGTCCCTTATGCTCGATTCCAGAAATGATGATATTGCTATTATAACCAAGAGCAATCATCCATTCATGGTAAAAAACTTAGAACTTGGGCAAAGCAGTAACATTTTGAGGCAAAAGGAAATTGAAAATGGTGCAAGGCAGATTAAGTGGGAGCAACCAACACTCAGTATTGGGGACATGGGAAGGATGCCTTTCTTAAAGCCTCAGAGTGCATTAGAGTCTCCCCAATCCCAGTGTACACGAAGAGATGATAATAGAGACCCGACAGCCGATAGCACAACAAGTGAATCAATTTCAGAGGCATGCCTCAGTATGAGCTTGGGCATTGCTAATAATGGAAACAAGATGGAGGCTACTTCAACTATGGAAAGACCCATGGTGTCACCAACAACACCATTTTCTGAAGGAAGAGAACTTGCCACTACATTATCTCCATTTCAGCATGCGCAGAGGGCTCGGCATTTTCTCACCAGATCACCAAGGGTTGCCGAAGGTGCTGCTTTCGACCCAATGAAAGATGGTTTTCCACATCTTCGTGTTGCCAGACCACCTGCTGAAGGAAGGGGTCGCAATCAATTACTTCCACGGTATTGGCCAAGAATAACAGATCAAGAGCTGCAGCAAATTTCTGGAGAGTATCCTTTAATATTATTTTTTTCAACTCCTTGGCAACACTGATGCTTAAATTATCTACGTGCAAATTACATGATGCATAGTTGATCAAGTAGGACAGGGAGCGTCTTCAATATGCTGTGTATTTGTTTTTGTTGTGGATATTGTGTTGTGTTCCTTGACTGTATTTTGCTGCAAGTTCGAATTCAACCATCGTTCCACTGTTTGAGAAGGTTCTAAGTGCTAGTGATGCAGGCCGCATAGGACGACTTGTTCTTCCAAAAGCCTGTGCCGAGGTGATATGTCTCTTCTGTATAGCAACCCTTCTGCTTTCTCTTCATAATTTTGTATGCTGTTGCCACACGTTTTTATTTCACTTTGCCATATAATCTGTATGAATAAAAACCTTCATGCAAGGAGCATTGTTTTTAAGGCGTCCTGCCTTAGACGCTTAGGCGACGCTTAGGCGATAAGGCGCCCTGGCAGCGCCTTACAAATATGCCCGCCTTAGGCGCTTAGGTGTCGCCTAGGCGCTAAGGCGGGTGGTGCTCGCCTTAGGTCGCCTTACCGCCTTAAAAACAATGGCAAGGAGCACCATGAGCTCCCGGATGTTAGGATTTGGGGAAGCACAGTTGCCTATGTTCAAGAGATTGATTGGAAATGAAAATAAGCAATGCAGAAAACCTATTGTAACACAGACAATAAGTCAATCTAATTAGCATTTAGTCCCTTGCTGTTTTGCCTATTTGCATTCTCATGGTGTATTTAGAATAGGAACATCATTATATTGGTGATACTCCTGTCTAAATGATCAAGTGAAACCTGTTTCATGGTTAGAAAGTACCATTCACATAGCTGCTGTGATGTCGGGCAGCAAACTGCTTGATAATATCCCCATAACATATATAAGTTTTCTCCCCTATAATCCTGAGTTGCTGAGGTATTCTATGTAGGCCTATTTTCCACCAATCTCTCAGCCAGAAGGTCGTCCCTTGACAATTCAAGATGCAAAAGGCAAAGAATGGCATTTTCAGTTCAGATTCTGGCCAAATAACAACAGCAGAATGTATGTCTTGGAGGGTGTTACACCATGCATACAGTCCTTACAATTACAAGCTGGTGATACAGGTGATTTGCAACTTATTTCTTATATATGATTTTTTGAGGAATCTTATTATCATATTATGTACTCCCTCTGTCCCAAAATACCTGTCGTGGCTTTAGTTCAAATTTCAACTAAATCCATGACAGTTATCTTGCGACGGAGGGAGTATGATAATAAGCATCGCTTGCTCTATTGCATCACGCACATGTTCATGGTTTAAGCTTGATTTTACGTAGGGCTTCATTCATTCAAAGGAATTCCATAGGAATTTTGCAAGATTCTATTCCTTGGGAATTTTTCAGCTTGTTTGATTTGTAGAACTGAAAACCATGGAACCATAGCAAATTTTCCTATGGAATAATTCACATGCAATTCCGAAGGAAATTTCCCTTTAGGTCCTTTTGTGTCTACGACAATAGCGAACACCCAATCTTTAAAAATATTTCCTCTTTTTTCCTGTGGTGCAACCAGCAATTTTTGTTATATATTCCAGGGTTCTCAATCCCTAAAATTTTCATATTCCTGTATTTTTATAATCCTGTGAATAAAAATGGTCCTATGTGAATCTTATTCTATCGAACATTTGTGTTTACTTTGGCATTTTTATTGGGAAAGCAACTGAAGCATAAAATTTTACTTCAGTAAAGAGACAAATTATGAATCTCCTTAAGCAGTTTCAACTTTCTAAACTAGATGCATTGCCAGTTATCATGGAATGGACAAGTGCAAGTGAGAGTGAGATATATGACATGTGTTCATTGTATTTTTGTTGTATCCATATCACTGTATTTCTGTCTAAAATTTTCATGTCCAGCAACAGCTCTTATATGATTCAGTAACCTTTGTCATCTTTACGTGGTTTCCATGCTATATAAAGTGAATATGCTGCATAGAATTATCGGCTTATACCATGTTCTTTGTGCTGCCTTCGTTTTTATTTACTCCGCATATTAGCTTTGTCTAAAATCAAACTTTGTAAGCTTTCAACAAGTTTGTAGGAAAATATATTAACATATACACCACCAAATCAATACCATTAGATTCATAATTGAATAAATTTTCACATCATATAGATTTGTTATTGTAAATGTTCATATATTTTTCTACCAACTTGGTCAAACTTTAAAGTTTGACTTCAGTCAAAGCTAATATGCGGAGTAAATAAAAACGGAGGGAGTATGTGATTTTACTGGGAAGATTTTTATATGTACTGGTGTATGTGATTTTACTCGGAAGATTTTTATATGTACTGGTGTTTTTCATTGTCTACAGTGACCTTCAGTCGGATAGAACCTGGAGGGAAACTTGTTATGGGCTTCCGAAAGGCCACAAACACTGTCAGTTTGCCAGTAAGTTTGAATTTCAAAGCAATTCTGTTCCCTATTCTGTGCCTCCAGCTTTACGTCAATGTATTTATTTTACTTCTACACAGGACTCACAGATTTCAGCCATTGCAACTGGTTCCCTTCTCGGTGATTCATTCTTTTCTAATACAAATGAGAATCTATCCATAGTAAGTGGTTACTCAGGATTTCTTCAGTCAATGAAGGGAGCTGCAGATCTCCAGCCAAGCTCTCTATTTGATCATCATGCCAACTCAGCTGATGGGGATGTTAGCTGGCTTAAGGCAGATAGATTTGGTGGCAGGCCAGATGAGGGGTCTTTTCAGTTTTTACACAAAAGAAGCCGCAATATTGGTTCCAAAAGCAGGAGGCTTTTAATGGATAACGAGGAGGCCCTGGAACTGAAGCTTTCCTGGGAAGAGGCTCAGGAGTTGTTGCGTCCTGCTCCATCTGCAAAACCAACAGTTGTGATGATTGAGGACTATGAATTTGAAGAATATGATGTAAGCTGGCTTCATTCTTCACGTTCCAGCACTTCAAGGCACCCTTCATTGGAAGCCTAGCAAGACAACTCTTCGTTCTCAGCAATGGACTTCGATAACTGAACCTATTCTAACTTTACCACGTACATGCAGGAACCTCCTGTCTTTGCAAAGAGATCAATTTTCACCAGTCGTTCTACAGGGTAAGAAACTCAATGAACAACAAAAATATTATGGTACTCTAGTTTTCAACATGTCAGGAAATCATATGGAAGTTTATGTTCTTAGCTTCAGTTGTACCAATTTGTGCAAATACCTGATTGTGTATATTTAGGGAACAAGACCAATGGATTCAGTGTGATGATTGCTCAAAATGGCGCCGTCTGCCTCTTAATGTCATTATTGCCTCCAAGTGGAGATGTGCTGACAACACATGGGATCCAAAATGGTAATACTATTTCACATTTGTGATGAAACCTATTTTTATTCGGCTAAAAAGAGAAGGATCTGTCAATTATGATGATTCAGTAGGGTGTGTGATGATAGACTGCATACTGAAAAGCTTAAGATTTTGACTGATTCTGGTTTTGTCTGAACTGGCCCACAGCCATACCTGAGCAAAAATTTCTGTTAATTAAACAACCTCTGTTTTTTTCTCTGACAGACCACCTAAAGAATGATTTGTTGGCTTTATATGTCTATTTGAAAAGATTTTTTTGGAATCAGTCTATTTGAAATGTTGGACCTTTTTACTCTTTGGGCTAAAAGAAAACCTTTTTACTTTATTGCATAGGATATCTTGATTAGGTCTTTGAAAAACTTAGTAGCATCACGTATCTAATACTGTCCACTCATGAGCTATCTAATAGTCTAAAACTCTAAATACAGTCAGAATATTTTGTGATGTTATTCAGAATATTGTTTGCTATTACTTCTTCAGCCTTGAAACAATTCTCTATTTTGTGATACTATTCAGAATATTGTTTGCTAATTCAGATTATTGTTTGCGATTTTCCTCAATGTGAAATAATTCTAGTTATAATTACGTTGCTTTTACCGACATACCAGTGCAATGATGTTGTAGCCTCTCTTTGTTAGTGTTTCATATTATTTTCATTGTATTTCATAGTGCTTTCACATTCTGCTTAGCTGCTTGTGCTTAAATCAGTTGCTACAATATGCAGCTGTTCCTGCTCTGCACCTGAAGAATTAGCTCACAAGGAGTTACAAAGTATTCTTCAGCAGTACGAAGGTATGCATTATTTGCTGGCCCTGATAACAAGAGTACAAGATATCTATAATAAAGAAAGGACATTTGGGCAGCTTCACCTTGTGAAAAGCAAAAATAAAAATAAAAATGGAAAGAGGAAATTTTTACACAAGACATCACCATTAAACAGAACCTAAAAGGCTAACTATCACTGCAGAGATCAGGAGGCGGAAGAGCAACTATTTCTTGAAGCAGAGCATCCCCGAAATGGATGCGTCAAGCCTTGACGCCTTGGCCACTGCCGCAGTCTTCGGGGAGGTCGGGACCCAAGGTGCTGCTTCGGTTGCGACGACCACAAAGCACCCCCGGCACCGGCCCGGCTGCACTTGCATAGTGTGTATCCAGCCACCCAGCGGCAAGGGGCCGAAGCATAACCCGGCGTGCAATTGCAATGTCTGCATGACGGTCAGGCGCCGTTTCAAGACGCTCATGATGAGGAAGAAGCAACGGCAGTCCGAGCGAGAGGAGGCCGAGGCGAGCAAGAGGATTGCTTGGGTGGGCAGGGACGAGCCCGAGGGAAGCAACCTGTCGCGGTCCCCCCAGACGGCGGACACCATGCGAGACGGCGACGTGATCATGTTCGACAAGGCTGATGCGAGCAAGGGTCACATAGACCTCAACTTCCACCCCGCCAGCCGCGAGGAGGAGCAGCAGCATGGCGGCCAGCCCCGGGTGAGCATGGTCAGCCTTCTCGAGGTCGCGAACCGCCCCCTGGAGAGCTACATGAAGCAGAATGGCCTCGTGAGCCTGGCAGCGGAGCAGGGGAGCAGCTCTGGCACGGCCACGGTTCCGTCTCAACCCGCTCCGATGGAGAGCGAAGAGAGGCCCTCCGACGAGGGGCGTGCCGTGCCGGTGGAACAGGAGCGGGAGCCCACGGACATCATGGCCGTGGACGAGGCAGCCGGTGAGAACCAGGGCATTGCTGCCAGTGCCAGTGACATCGCTGCTACCTGACCTGAGCTTGTTGACCGTGCGCCTGTGTTAGTGGGTGGGTGTTTGTAACTTGTTTACGTGTGCGTGTGCGCGTGTGTGTATGATCGGCTTACCCTTTTTTTTTTCTCAAGGAACAGCTGGTGCGTTTTGATGTGAAGATCAAAATGATAGGGTTTCCTCGTGTTGGTGTAACATACGTGTACAGGGCTGTGCAACCTCGTTTGTACTACTTTGTAAGCTCGATTGGTATGAAAGGCAGCTTGGTGGCTGGCTGGTTGGTGTTGTACCCCACGCCTAAGGCACTCTTAATTTCGAAGTAGTACATGTCCACAGACAGCAATAGAGGCGCCAGTCATCCAATCATATCCACCAAATGTCCGCCCATTGTCCAATGAAGAGAAAAGAAAGAAGGGAGGAGGAGAAAATGTGGGTTTGTGATGGGGTATGAGTCTGGGTTTGCATGTCCACTTCATGTCCGGACTCCCCCAAACCTCCATCAAGTTTGGGGATGATTTGTGAGAATTCAGACATCTGCCCGTGTTCGCAGACATTTGATGATCCGCGTTGAATGGCAAAAAAATGTCCGAACTGTTCAGTTGGGACATTTGGGGGCGATTTGGTGATCCGTGTTGGAGTTTCCTTTACGACTTTGGTAGAACTGGACTACGTGATGATCTGATCGTAGCCGAGATATGGCACCAGGGAAAGGCCATGCTTCATCGCCGGGGTTACCATTGGGCTTCAAAGGCGAATGGAACAAAAGGCCACGCTGCTGCAACAACATTTCCATGATCATCCTAAATGACAGTTGTCGTCGCTCCCGCTACCTCATCCATTAGAAAAGAAGCATCAAACATTTAGCATAAGTCGGCCGGTACCAGGCTAGAAAGAGGCGCACTTTCGTCACATCGTTCTATTTCCTAGTGTTGCGAGTCAAATCGTAGCTACACTTTTACGTGTTTTTATAAACTTCCTTATTTGTTCTCACCGGTGTTTTTATGACGTGCTAGTGCAGATGGGCTTTCGAATGGGCCATGACAGACCAACCACAAAAGTAAAACGAAAAACAATACTCCCTCCGTCCAGGTGCATAGGACGCCTAGTGAAAACCATGTATATCAAGAGTATTAGTCGCGATTGTAATTAATATCCCTTGTAACCCATGGATTCCCTCGTTCGGTTTCCCATGCACCCTCTTTAAGAGTAAGTACAATAGGTCCTGGTCAGCTGGCTATAACACTGTACATGTAAAATCTTAGCTGGAGAGAGAGAGAGAGCAGAGCCGGCGCTCCGCGTACCGCCCGGCTGCAGCTCAATCTCCGATGCAATACAACCAGCATGCAGCCGGCGTGAGGGCTAAGTGCAGGCGAGCCATCCTACCTGCCAATCATGTGCGTTTATTTGCCTCTTTTCACATGCAAGCATTGAATAGTATAGTCCATCTAATAGCCAGTCTACAGCCAGCCTATTATACTAGTATTCTTTTATGAAGCCTTTAGATGACGTGGCACCGGTATCCAGTTAGCAGCAGGCTCTTCTATTAGTCATGCTCTAACTTCTTGTCTCCCCTTCATACTCATGCATATCTCAATTCTTGTATCCCACGCATGCATGATTAAATGCCTCTTCCCGTTGCGTTTTTGAGGTCACACGATAGGTTCGTTTTCAAGATTCCAAACATAACGCGTTTATCTCAGTGCATCTTGATCGCAATGCAGGTCCTAAGATGCCCTACACACTTAGGCGCAGGGGGTACAAACGTGGCAATCTCTCACAACGTGTTATTCATATAAGGCCAGTACTAGGCCCCGGCAGGCCGGCCGAAAATTCGGCCGGTTGCATGCGCGCCGTGCGATTAGAGCCATGCAGTTCGTTGGATCTCATCTTTTAAAACGGATGCAACACATCATCCTCTAACAAAAGGAAAAGGTTTAGATTCAGCCGGATGATTTCTCAGTCGCGTAAACCTCCTCTCCCGCATGACACGTGCCGTGTGGGGCCCGGCACCGCTCTCTCCCCAAACCTTATCTTATCATGTGAAGCCCCGTCCACACAATCCTCCCGAGCAGTTTCTTCTTCCTCCCTTTGCTCTGTTCGTTTTCTACATCTCCACTCGCCGCACCTCACACCACCACCGTTTAACCTGTCTCCGACCACCCACTGCAAGGACCTGCTGCCGCTACTCCCGCTGTTTGCACAACCCACTTCGGCAGCAGCACCATTGCTGCAAAACATTGGAGGGACCGCGCGCTGCTGCATCCATCGTCCTCGACGTCGTCGGCAACAGATGCTTCAAAGCAACCTCGCCGGCGACGCCTGCTGCAACACAACTCAGGCAAGGGGTGTTGCGACGAAGCAGCGCGGTGGCCGCCGGAGCTGCAGTGAACCGTGGCGGCACCGACGGTGTGGTGATGCAGGCTAGCTGACCGACTGCATCAACCGGTGAAGCAGAGAGGGCTCGCCGGAGTTGCGATGAAGCATCGGCGGGGCTGTCGGAGTTTGCAGTGAAGCGTGCGTGGTTGCAATGAAGTGCCGCCGGAGTTTCAATGAAGCGCCGCAGGGGCCATTGAAGCTTCGCCGGCGCTGCACGGCGCTGCCATGGAGCTGCTGCGTTGGGTTGCCATGGGAGCTGCTCGAAATCACTAGTGGTGTTGCAACGCAGCACGTCGGTCGCGGTCGCCGGAGTTGAGGGAGATGCTCCGGCTCATGTCTCGGCGAGCACACATGCAGCAGCAACAGCAGCACGACCACCTTGCCGCAGTGGAGGGCATCGCCGTCTTCAGAGAGATGCGGGGGTGTCGAACTGAACGGGGTCAGAGGAGAGAAGACACGAGCTGGCTTTTGAGATCGAACGGCCACCAACCCAGATCGAACGGCTGGCTAGGAAAATCATCAGCCTGATTTGTAGCAGCTCCCCTAACAAAACTAGTCAACGCTCCATTCTTATTGGAAAACAATTAGCACACACCTCCAGGAAGAAAGCAACTGCTCGCGCGTGTGCCGCCCCCTCACACCTGCGCAGGAAAAGTAACCGGGTACCTCCGGCGTCCCGTCGGCAGCGGCGCCGCCCCCAACTCGTCACATCGGCCGCTGCCCGCTTGCACTAACGCCGCCCAGTCTTGTAGCATCGGCCGGCGTCGCTAGGAGCGGTCCTCGTCGCCGGTTGCATCACCGCTCATGTCGGAGCACCACGCTTCTCCGACCGCATCTCTGGCCGCAGCACCGGTGAACACCGCCGCTGGCCTAGCAGCACCCCGCCTTGCCGGTTGTAGCACGCTACATCATGGGTTGTAGCACGTCGAGTCACCGTGTCCATGGTCGTCGGACCGCTGCATCGCCGTCGTAGCATGCCACTTTGGCCGGTTGTAGCAAAACGTGATGCCGGTTGTAGCAGGGTGTGATGCCGGTTATAGCAAAATGCGGCGCTGATTGTGTAGAGTGCGACGTCGGTTGTAGCAAAACGCGGCACCGGTGGTAGCACGGCACGACGCCGGTTGTAGCAAAACCGGACGTCGGTTGCAGCTCCCTGGTCGTAGGTTACATCCATCTACCGTCGCCGGCCACAAGTTCACCGTCGTTGGTTGCAGCATGTCAGTCCGTCAGTTGTAGCTTTTTTGTTGCCGGTCGTACCTTCTCCGCGGCGCGGTTGCAGCTTCCTGATCTCCTCGGTTGCATCCGTTTGTCGTCGCCGACCACCAAACTACACTGCTGCCGTTTGTAGCAAATAGCGTCACGGGTTGTAGCAAAAATACGATATGGTTGTAGCAAAACCAACTGTGATTCCAGTTCGCTTATCGGTTGCAGGAAAAACCAACTATGGTTCCAGCAATTCCGTTGGGCGGTTCCATCAATTTCAACTGCTGGTTCCAGCAAAAACCGACAAAAGTGGCCGTCTCTAGCATCTGCAGGTGGTTGTTTCCGGTTCTGGCAACGGCGGCGACGGCAGGCAGCCTCGCCGGTCTAGCTTGTTGCAGAGGACAGCATATCTTAGCGGCAGAACTCCCTGATGGCTTGCAGCAGCAATGGAGGCCGGCTCATCGGAGTGGAGCCGGACGAAGTGGAGCCAGAGGGGATGGACGGAGCGGATTCCACGGCGGTGCTGCGGGGGCGCGCGGCTGGCTCGCTGTCGTTGAGCCAAAAAAGGGACGGTGGAAGCGAGTTCCGTGTTGTAGTGGTGCAGGGTCCTGTGTTCATGCCAGGAGGAAGACGTGTGAAAGAGACATCGCGTAAAGAGACAAGGCAAAGCCAAGCTTAGCGCTGCGTGGGAGACGTACGATCCTTTCTCATCCAACGATGCGAGAGGGACCGGCTGAGCGCTCGGCCGGCCTGTCAACGCAAAACGTTTCCCTATTCATAAGCACCATAGAGTTTGTAAGGATATGGTCATCTCCTATCATATCTACACCTAGAACATGATCTTGCCGATGTAGTGTTGCAGAGCAAATGCCACTACAACACATAAACTTCTTTCTTGTACAACCTTGCAGCCTTCTTTGTCATGCCACCTCTAACAATGTGCAGTTGCTAATATCCATGGTTTTGTCCCACCTTTCTCCTTGGGATGCCTCCCTCCACATCTTATAACTGTTCCTTGGAACCGTCGGTGGTTGGACTCATTGACCAACCTACCTCGGGATTTGCGATCGGGCTATCACCAGATCTGGATGAAACCCTCGGATGAAGCTAAAATAGCATTTCAAACACACCATGGCCACTTTGAGTTCAAGGTGATGCCGTATGGTATTACCGGAGGGCCAGGAATGTTCCAGAGTGCGATGAATTACATGTTTTCACCGTTGCTTCACAAGGGTGTCCTTGTGTTCATCGATGACATACTAGTCTATAGCCTCACGCTTGAAGATCATGTCCTGCTGGTGTGCTCAGTGTTCCAGATTTTGGAGGAAAATCAGATGAAAATCAGGCAGAGTAAGTGTGCTTTTGCTAGCAATCAACTGAAGTACCTAGGGCATGTCATCAGTGAGGAAGGTGTGCAAACAGATCCTGCTAACATTGATAAAGTGTAGAATTGGCCCAACCCTCAAATAGCAAAAGAAGTGAGACAATTCCTTGGTTTGGCTGGGTATTACAGAAAATTCGTGCACCACTTTGGCATCATTAGCCGGCCCCTCACAGAACTGCTTAAAAAGGGGTGGTCTTTCGGTGGACACCTCGACATGAGGAATCCTTTCAGGCAGTTAAGGTGGCGCTGACCACAACACCAGTACTGTCTCTACCGAATTTTTCGAAGCCATTCGTTGTGGAAACTTATGCCACGGACCAGGGAATCGACGCAGTGCTAATGCAGGACCAACACCCCATTGCCTTCTTGAGCCAGACCCTGGGCCCCAAACTCCGTTCGCTCTCAACATATGAAAAGGAAAGGCTGGCAGTGTTGATGGTTGTAGAGCGTTGGAGACCCTATTTGCTGGCAGTAGAGTTCATCATCCGGACCGATCATCGTAGCCCGTCTTGTCTTGACGAGCAACGGTTGACCACCCCTTGGCAACAAAAAGCGTTGACAGAACTGTTGGGATTACAGTACATAATCTAGTACTGCAAAGGGGCGATTAACCAGGCGGCTGATACTCTCTCCCGACACCCCGAAGCCACTGCATGTGTTGTATCCATCTGTGTGTCTCGCTGATTAGAAGAAGTGAAGGCCAGGTATACGCAGGACCACCAGTGCACCAAGATTTTGGCAGCCGCAGCAGTACAAGCGCCAGTGGATGGACCCTTTCATGTGCAGGATGGCGTCATTCACTACAAGGGGTGGGTATGGATTGGCAACAACACTACAGTCCAGCAGCAAGTGTTGCAAGATCTTCATTTGGGAGCAATTGGGTGTCACTCTGGTATACAAGCAACATACAACCGTGTGCGTCAACACTTTTCCTAGCCACAATTGAAGCAAATGGTAAAGGCTTATGTGTCACAGTGTTATATTTGCAAACAAGCCAAGCCGGAGCACGTAAGGTACACCGGTCTACTCCAACCCCTGCTGGTGCCCAAGCAAGCATGGGAGATGGTCACTCTAGATTTTATGGAGGGGTTGCCTACATCAAAAGGGTTCAACTCCATCTTGGCGGTGGTGGATAATCTCACCAGTTATGCCAATTTCATACCCCTCCGGCATCCGTTTTCCGCCTTGCAAGTGGCGAAAGCCTATATGGACAACGTCTTCAAGTTGCACGGGCACCCTGATGCCATGGTTTCGGATAGGGACCGGATCTTTACCAACAAGGTATGGCAAGAACTCTGCAAGCTTACCCATATCAAATTGAACATCTCCTCTGCTCGTCACCCTCAGACTGACGGCACAACGGAGCGAGTCAATCAATGTATGGAGCTCTACTTGCGGTGCTTTGTTCACAATTTGCCCAAGCAAATGGGTGGAATGGATTTCTTTGGCGGAATTTTGGTACAACACATCATACCACTCCACGCTCAAGTCCACTCCATTTGAGGTGCTGTATGGACATAAGCCAAGATACTTCGACATCTCTAATGTGGCTGACGCCGTAGTGACAGATTTGGCTCAATGGACACAAGACCGAGCCACAATGGTGGCTCTTCTTCGTCAACACTTGAACCGAGCTTGCTAGTGGATGAAGGAGAAAGCTGATCAGCACCGATCCGACAGGATTTTTGCAGTTCAGGATTGGGTATACCTCAACCTTCAGCGTACGCCCAATCTTCTGTGACGGCGCGGGCTAATCACAAACTTGCCATCTGTTACTTTGGCCCGTTTCAGGTACTACAGTGAGTCAGGGAGGTGGTGTACAAACTCGCATTGCCGGAGTTGGCGCGGATTCATCCGGTGGTGCACGTCTCCTAGCTCCGAGCGATGGTTTCTCTCACAGCAACGATCATGCCGGAGCTCCAAACGCTGGATGAAGACTTGCTTTAGTTCCAGGTACCAAAAAAGATCCTGCAGCGACGCTCAGTGTAGCAAGGGACACGTCAGGTGGACCAAATGCTCGTTCGGTGGTCTGGCTTTCCAGCATCGTTGGTGATGGAAATATGCCCTAGAGGCAATAATAAAGTTGTTATTATTTTATATTCCCTTGTTCATGATAAAGGTTTATTATTCATGCTAGAATTGTATTGATCGGAAACTTAAATACATGTGTGAATACATAAACAAATACCGTGTCCCTAGTGAGCCTCTACTAGACTAGCTCGTTGATCAAAGATGGTTAAGGTTTCCTAACCATAGACATGAGTTGTCATTTGATAACGGGATCACATCATTAGGAGAATGATGTGATGGACAAGACCCATCCGTTAGCTTAGCATATGATCGTTCTGTTTATTGCTACTGCTTTCTTGAATGTCAAATACATGTTCCTCAGACCATGAGATCATGCAACTCCCGGATACCGGAGGAATACCTTGTGTGCTATCAAACGTCACAACGTAACTGGGTGATCATAAAGATGCTCTACAGGTATCTCCGAAGGTGTCCGTTGAGTTGGCATGGATCGAGACTGGGATTTGTCACTCCGTGTTTCGGAGAGGTATCTCTGGGCCCTCTCGGTAATGCACATCATAAGAAGCTTGCAAGCAAAGTGACTAAGGAGTTAGTTACGAGATGATGTATTACGGAACGAGTAAAGAGACTTTCCGGTAACGAGATTGAACTAGGTATGGAGATACCGACGATCGAATCTCGGGCAAGTAACATACCGACGAACAAAGGGAATTACGTATGTTGTCATTGCGGTTCGACCGATAAGATCTTCGTGGAATATGTAGGAACCAATTGTTGGGGAACGTTACATGGGAAACAAAAATTTTCCTACGCACACACAAGATCTATCCATGGTGATGAGCATCTACGAGAGGGAGAGTGAATCTACATACCCTTGTAGATCGCTAAGCGGAAGCGTTAAGAAACGCGGTTGATGTAGTCGAACGTCTCCGCGATCCAAATCGCAAGTCGTCCCTCGATCCGATCATGAACTAGTGCCGAACGGACGGCACCTCCGCGTTCAACACACGTACGGCTTGATGACGCCTTCACCTCCTCGATCCAGCGAGCGATGATGAAGTAGTAGATGAGTTCCGGCAGCACGACGGCGTGGTGATGGTGGTGAGGAACAATCTCTGCAGGGCTTCGCCAAGCACTACAGAGATTATGACGGGAGAACTAGAGGGTTAGGGTTGCCGACACACGGCTTGGGAAATCTTGATGTGTCCCGTGTGCTAGCCCTGCCCCTCTATTTATATGTTGAGCCCTGGGGTCTAAACTTGGAGAGAAAACCTCCACAAGGTCGGTTTTGCCCGCACAAGGTCGGTTTGGCCCGCACGGAAAGAGTCCAACTCGGATTCCAGCAGTATCGCGTACAAGCAGTAGTACCGCTTACGATAAGCGGTAGTACCGCCTGTAGCGGTAGTACCGCTTACGATAAGCGGTATTACCGCCTGTAGCGGTAGTACCGCTTACGATAAGCGGTAGTACCGCCTGTAGCGGTAGTACCGCTTACGATAAGCGGTAGTACCACCCCAGACGCCAGCAAAACTTCCTTTTGCACCTTGCCTAAGCCTCGTGGGCTTTACCCCTTGGCCCAAATAAAGTGTTCTCGTACCCGAACATTTAGGGAAACATCCGGAACCCCTTCCGGTGAATTCCGGAACCCTTCCGGAGACCAAACACTATTATCCTATATATCAATCTTTACCTCCGGACTCTTCCGGAGATCCTCGTCATGTCCGGGATCTTATCCGGGACTCCGAACAACCTTCGGTCACCAACAAAATAACTCAACTATACTAATCGTCACCAAACGTTAAGTGTGTAGACCCTGCGGGTTCGAGAACTATGTAGACATGACCGAGACACCTCTACGATCAATAACCAATAGCGGGACCTGGATGCCCATATTGGCTCCTACATATTCTACGAAGATCTTTATCGGTCGAACCTCTATGTCAAGGATTCAGTTAATTCCGTATACTGTTCCCTTTGTTCTTCGGTATGTTACTTGCCCGAGATTCGATCGTCGGTATCTCTATACCTAGTTCAATCTTGTTACCGGCAAGTCTCTTTACTCGTTCCGTAATACAAGATCTCGTGGCTAACACTTTAGTCACATTGCTTGCAAGGCTCATTGTGATGTTGTATTACCGAGTGGGCCCTGAGATACCTCTCCGTCACACGGAGTAACAAATCCCAGTCTTGATCCATGCCAACCCAACAGACATCCTCGGAGATACCTGTAGAGCACCTTTATAGTCACCCAGTTACGTTGCGACGTTTGATACACACAAGATACTCCTCCGATGTCAGGGAGTTGTATGATCTCATGGTCATAGGAACAGATACTTGACATGCAGAAAACAATAGCAATAAACTGACACGATCATATGCTACGTTTATAGTTTGGGTCTTGTCCATCACATCATTCTCCTAATGATGTGATCCCGTTATCAAATGACATCTCCTGTCCATGGCTAGGAAACCTTCACCATCTTTTAATCAACGAGCTAGTTAACTAGAGGCTTACTAGGGACACAGTGTTGTCTATGTACCCACACATGTATTTGAGTTTCCAATCAATACAATTATAGCATGGATAATAAACGATTATCATGAACAAGGAAATATAATAATAACCAATTTATTATTGCCTCTAGGGCATATTTTCAACACCAATATGAGCATCCAAGTTCCGCTATTGGTTATTGACCGGAGAGGCGTCTCAGTCATGTCTACATCATTCCCGAACCCGTAGGGTCCGCACGCTTAACGTTCGTTGACGATATAGTGTTATATGAGTTATGTGAATTGGTAACCGAATGTTGTTCGGAGTCCCGGATGAGATCCCGGACGTCACGAGGAGTCTCGGAATGGTCGAGAGGTAAAGATTTATATATGGGAAGTCATATTTTGGGTTCCGGAAAAATGTGCAGTTTTTTCGGTATTGTACCGGGAAGCTTCCAGAAGGTTCCGGAGGAGTCCGGAAGTCCACAAGTGGGTCCACCACGTCCCAAGGGATGGCATGGGCTAAGGGGAGGCGCCCTGGCCTTATTGGGCCAGGCGCACCAAGTCCTCAAAAGCCCACGCAGCTAGGGAAGGAAAAAAGGGAGAGTCCTAGTAGGAATAGGATTGGACTTTGGAGTCCAAGTCCACGTGTGTACTATTTATGGTTACTGTTCACGTGGCACTATTCCTTCTACTCCAAGCCCCTACACATATATAAATAGAGGAGAGGGGGCGCCCCAAAAGACACAACATTGTCTTAGCCGTGTGCGGCGCCCCCCTCCACAGTTCCGTCCCTCAGTCATATTTTCGCAGTGCTTGGGCGAAGCCCTGCGGAGATAGCATCACCATCACCGTCACCACGCCGTCGTGCTGCCGGAACTCATCCACTACCTCGCCGTCTTGCTGGATCAAGAAGTCGAGGACGTCACCGAGTTGAACGTGTGCTGAACGCGGAGGTGCCGTACGTTCGGTGCTCGGTCAGTTGGATCGTGAAGTTGTTCGACGACATCAACCGCGTTGTTCTAACGCTTCCGCTTACGGTCTACCAGGGTACGTAGACACACTCCCCCTCTCGTAGATATGCATCGTTCCCCAACAGTGGCATCATGAGCCAGGTCTATGCGTAGATGATATGCACGAGTAGAACACAAAGAGTTGTGGGCGGTGATCGTCATACTGCTTACCACCAATGTCTTATTTTGATTCGGCGGTATTGTAAGATGAAGCGGCCCGGACCAACCTTACATGTCCACGTACATGAGACCGGTTCCACCGACAGACATGCAACTTGTTTTGCATAAAGGTGGCTGGCGGGTGTCTGTTTCTCCTACTTTAGTTGAATCGAATTTGACTGCGGCCGGTCCTTGTTGAAGGTTAAAACAGCAAACTTGATAAATCACCGTTGTGGTTTTGTGCCGTAGGTAAGAATGATTCTTGCTAGAAGCCCGTAGCAGCCACGTAAAACTTGCAACAACAAAGTAGAGGACGTCTAACTTGTTTTTGCAGGGTATGCTGTGATGTGATATGGTCAAGACATGATGTGATATACGTTATTGTATGAGATGATCATGTTTTGTAATTTATCGGCAACCGGCAGGAGCCTTATGGTTGTCTCTTTATTGTATGAAATGCAAGCGCCATGTAATTGCTTCACTTTATCGCTATGCGTTAGCAATAGTTGTAGAAGCAATAGTTGGCGAGACGACCACGACGCAACGATGGAGATCAAGGTGTCGAGCCGGTGACGATGGAGATCATGACGATGCTTTGGAGATGGAGATCAAAAGCACAAGATGATGGCCATATCATGTCACATATTTTGATTGCATGTGATGTTTATCCTTTATGCATCTTATTTTGCTTAGAACGACGGTAGCATTATAAGATGATCCCTTCACTAAATTTCAAGATAAAAGTGTTCTCCCCGAGTATGCACCATTGCTAAAGTTCGTCGTTTCGAAGCACCTCGTGATGATCGGGTGTGATAGATTCTACGTTCACATACAACGGGTGTAAGCCAGTTTTACACAAGCAGAATACTTGGGTTAAACTTGACGAGCCTAGCATGTACAGACATGGTCTCGGAACACTGGAGACCGAAAGGTCGAACATGAGTCATATAGTAGATATGATCAACATGGAGATGTTCACCATTGATGACTATCCCATCTCACGTGATGATCGGACATGGGCTAGTTGATTTGGATCATGTATCACTTAGTTAACTTGAGGGATGTTAATTTAAGTGGGAGTTCATTAGTAATTTGATTAATTGAACTTAATTTATCATGAACTTAGTCTTGATAGTTTCTTTGCATATCTATGTTGTAGATAAATGGCCCGTGCTACTGTTCCGTTGAATTTTAATGCGTTCCTAGAGAAAGCTAAGTTGAAAGATGATGGTAGCAACTACACGGTCTGGGTCCGTAACTTGAGGATTATCCTCATTGCTGCACAGAAGAATTATGTCCTTGATGCACCGCTAGGTGATGGACCTGCTGCAGGAGCTGCTGCAGACGTTGTGAACGCCTGGCAGGCTCGATCTGATGACTACTCGATAGTTCAGTGTGCCATGCTCTACGGCTTAGAACCGGGACTGCAAAAGCGTTTTGAACGCCACGGAGCATATGAGATGTTCCAAGAGCTGAAATTGATATTTCAAGCTAATGCCCGGGTTGAGAGATATGAAGTCTCCAACAAGTTCTTTAGCTGTAAGATGGAGGAGAACAGTTCTGTCAGTGAACACATACTCAGAATGTCTGGGTACCACAACCACTTGACTCAGCTGGGAATTGATCTTCCGGTTGAGAGTGTTATTGACAGAGTTCTTCAGTCACTACCACCAAGCTATAAAGGCTTCGTGATGAACTATAATATGCAAGGGATGGAGAAGACAATTCCCAAGCTCTTCGCGATGCTGAAATCAGCGGAGGTAGAAATCAAGAAGGAGCATCAAGTGTTGATGGTTAACAAAACCACTAGTTTCAAGAAAAAAGGCAAGGGAAAGAAGGGGAACTTCAAGAAGAACGGCAAGCAAGTTGCCGCTCCCACGAAGAAACCCAAAGCTGGACCCAGGCCTGAAACAGAGTGCTTCTACTGCAAAGGGACTGGTCACTGGAAGCGGAACTGCCCCAAGTATTTGGCGGATAAGAAGGATGGCAAAGTGAGCAAAGGTACATTTGATATACATGTTATTGATGTGTTCCTCACTAATGCTCGCAGTAGCGCCTGGGTATTTGATACTGGTTCGGTTGCTCATATTTGTAACTCGAAACAGGAGCTACGGAATAAGCGAAGATTGGCTAAGGATGAGGTGACGATGCGCGTCGGGAATGGTTCCAAGGTTGATGTGATCGCCATCGGCACGCTACCTCTACATCTACCTTCGGGATTAGTTTTAGACCTCAATAATTGTTATTTGGTGCCAGCGTTGAGCATGAACATTATATCTGGATCTTGTTTATTGCGAGACAGTTATTCATTTAAGTCAGAGAATAATGGTTGTTCTATTTATATGAGTAACATCTTTTATGGTCACACACCTTTTGTGAATGGTCTATTCTTGTTGAATCTCGATCGTAGTGATACACATATTCATAATATTGATGCCAAAAGATGCAAAGTTGATAATGATAGTGCAACATACTTGTGGCACTGCCGTTTAGGTCATATTGGTGTAAAGCGCATGAAGAAACTCCATGCGGATGGACTTTTGGAATCTCTTGATTATGAACCATTTGATACTTGCGAACCATGCCTCATGGGCAAGATGACTAAAACTCCGTTCTCCGGAACAATGGAGCGAGCTACTGATTTGTTGGAAATAATACATACCGATGTATGCGGTCCGATGAATGTTGAAGCACGCGGTGGGTATCGTTATTTTCTAACCTTCACAGATGATTTGAGTAGATATGGGTATATCTACTTGATGAAACACAAGTCTGAAGCATTTGAAAAGTTCAAAGAATTTCAGAGTGAAGTAGAGAATCATCGTAACAAGAAAATAAATTTTCTACGATCTGATCGCGGAGGCGAATATTTGAGTTACGAGTTTGGCCTTCATTTAAGAAAATGTGGAATTGTTTCACAACTCACGCCACCTGAAACACCACAGCGTAATGGTGTGTCCGAACGTCGTAACCGTACTTTATTGGATATGGTGCGTTCTATGATGTCTCTTACCAATTTGCCACTATCGTTTTGGGGTTATGCATTAGAGACAGCTGCATTCACGTTAAATAGGGCACCGTCTAAATCCGTTGAGACGACACCATATGAACTATGGTTTGGCAAGAAACCTAAGCTGTCGTTTCTTAAAGTTTGGGGATGCGATGTTTATGTGAAAAAGCTTCAACCTGATAAGCTCGAACCCAAAGCAGAGAAGTGCGTCTTCATAGGATACCCTAAAGAAACAATTGGGTACACCTTCTACCACAGATCCGAAGGCAAGGTCTTTGTTGCCAAGAATGGGTCCTTTCTAGAGAAGGAGTTTCTCTCGAAAGAAGTGAGTGGGAGGAAAGTAGAACTTGATGAGGTAATTGTACCTTCTCTCGAATTGGAAAGTAGCTCATCAGAGAAAACCGTTCCCGTGATGCCTACACCAATAAGAGAGGAAGATAATGATAAAGATCATGAAACTTCAGATCAAGTTACTACTGAACTTCGTAGGTCGACCAGAGTACGTTCCGCACCAGAGTGGTACGGTAATCCTGTTCTGGAAGTTATGTTGTTAGACAATGGCGAACCTACGAACTATGAAGAAGCTATGATAAGCCCGGATTCCGACAAATGGCTTGAGGCCATGAAATCTGAGATAGGATCCATGTATGAGAACAAAGTGTGGACTTTGGTGGACTTGCCCGATGATCGGCAAGCCATTGAGAATAAATGGATTTTTAAGAGGAAGACGGATGCTGATGGTAATATCACTGTCTACAAAGCTCGACTTGCCGCGAAAGGTTTTCGACAAGTTCAAGGGGTTGACTACGATGAGACTTTCTCACCCGTAGCGATGCTTAAGTCTGTCTGAATCATGTTAGCAATTGACGCATTTTATGATTATGAAATCTGGCAAATGGATGTCAAAACTGCATTCCTTAATGGTTTTCTCAAAGAAGAGTTGTATATGATGCAACCAGAAGGTTTTGTCGATCCTAAGGGTGCTAACAAAGTGTGCAAGCTCCAGCGATCCATCTATGGACTAGTGCAAGCATCTCGGAGTTGGAATATACGCTTTGATGAGGTGATCAAAGCATATGGTTTTGTACAGACTTACGGTGAAGCCTGTATTTACAAGAAAGTGAGTGGGAGCTCTGTAGCATTTCTAATATTATATGTGGATGACATATTGTTGATTGGAATGATATAGAATTTCTGGATGGCATAAAGGGATACTTGAATAAGAATTTTTCAATGAAAGACCTCGGTGAAGCTGCTTATATATTGGGCATCAAGATCTATAGGGATAGATCAAGACGCTTGATAGGACTTTCACAAAGCACATACCTTGACAAAGTTTTGAAGAAGTTCAAAATGGATCAGTCAAAGAAAGGGTTCTTGCCTGTCTTGCAAGGTGTGAAGTTGAGTCAGACTCAATGCCCGACCACGGCAGAAGATATAGAGAAAATGAAAGTCATTCCCTATGCCTCAGCCATAGGTTCTATTATGTATGCCATGCTGTGTACCAGACCTGATGTGTGCCTTGCCATAAGTTTGGCAGGGAGGTACCAGAGTAATCCAGGAGTGGATCACTGGACAGCGGTCAAGAATATCCTGAAGTACCTGAAAAGGACCAAGGACATGTTTCTCGTTTATGGAGGTGACGAAGAGCTCGTCGTAAAGGGTTACGTCGATGCAAGCTGCGACACTGATCCGGATGACTCTAAGTCACAAACCGGATACATATTTATATTAAATGGTGGAGTTGTCAGTTGGTGCAGTTCCAAGCAGAGCTTCGTGGCGGGATCTACGTGTGAAGCGGAATACATAGCTGCTTCGGAAGCAGCACATGAAGGAGTCTGGATGAAGGAGTTCATACCCGATCTAGGTGTAATACCTAGTGCATCGGGTCCAATGAAAATCTTTTGTGACAACACTGGAGCAATTGCCATAGCCAAGGAGCCCAGGTTTCACAAGAAGACCAAACACATCAAGAGACGCTTCAACTCCATTCGTGAATATGTCAAGGATGGAGACATAGAAATTTGCAAAGTACACACGGATCTGAATGTGGCAGACCCGTTGACTAAGCCTCTTCCACGAGCAAAACATGATCAGCACCAAGACTCCATGGGTGTTAGATTCATTACTATGTAATCTAGATTATTGACTCTAGTGCAAGTGAGAGACTGATGGAAATATGCCCTAGAGGAAATAATAAAGTTTTTATTATTTTATATTTCCTTTTTCATGATAAAGGTTTATTATTCATGCTAGAATTGTATTGACCGGAAACTTAAATACATGTGTGAATACATAAACAAATACCGTGTCCCTAGTGAGCCTCTACTAGACTAGCTCGTTGATCAAAGATGGTTAAGGTTTCCTAACCATAGACATGAGTTGTCATTTGATAACGGGATCACATCATTAGGAGAATGATGTGATGGAAAAGACCCATCCGTTAGCTTAGCATATGACCGTTCTGTTTATTGCTACTGCTTTCTTGAATGTCAAATACATGTTCCTCAGACCATGAGATCATGCAACTCCCGGATACCGGAGGAATACCTTGTGTGCTATCAAATGTCACAACGTAACTGGGTGATCATAAAGATGCTCTACAGGTATCCCCGAAGGTGTCCGTTGAGTTGGCATGGATCGAGACTGGGATTTGTCACTCCGTGTTTCGGAGAGGTATCTCTGGGCCCTCTCGGTAATGCACATCATAAGAAGCTTGCAAGCAAAGTGACTAAGGAGTTAGTTACGAGATGATGTATTACGGAACGAGTAAAGAGACTTGCCGGTAACGAGATTGAACTAGGTATGGAGATACCAACGATCGAATCTCGGGCAAGTAACATACCGACGGACAAAGGGAATTACGTATGTTGTCATTGCGGTTCGACCGATAAGATCTTCGTGGAATATGTAGGAACCAATATGAGCATCCAGGTTCCGCTATTGGTTATTGACCGGAGAGGCGTCTCAGTCATGTCTACATCATTCCCGAACCCGTAGGGTCCGCACGCTTAACGTTCGTTGACGATATAGTGTTATATGAGTTATGTGAATTGGTAACCGAATGTTGTTCGGAGTCCCGGATGAGATCCCGGACGTCACGAGGAGTCTCAGAATGGTCGAGAGGTAAAGATTTATATATGGGAAGTCATATTTTGGGTTCCGGAAAAATGTGCAGTTTTTTCGGTATTGTACCGGGAAGCTTCCAGAAGGTTCTGGAGGATTCCAGAAGTCCACAAGTGGGTCCACCACGTCCCAAGGGCTGGCATGGGCTAAGGGGAGGCGCCCTGGCCTTATTGGGCCAGGCGCACCAAGTCCTCAAAAGCCCACGCAGCTAGGGAAGGAAAAAAGGGAGAGTCCTAGTAGGAATAGGATTGGACTTTGGAGTCCAAGTCCACGTGTGTACTATTCATGGTTACTGTTTACGTGGCACTATTCCTTCTACTCCAAGCCCCTACACATATATAAATAGAGGAGAGGGGGCGCCCCAAAGGACACAACATTGTCTTAGCCGTGTGCGGCGCCCCCCTCCACAGTTCCGTCCCTCGGTCATATTTTCGCAGTGCTTGGGCGAAGCCCTGCGGAGATAGCATCACCATCACCGTTACGACGCCGTCGTGCTGCCGTAACTCATCCACTACCTCGCCGTCTTGCTGGATCAAGAAGTCGAGGACGTCACCGAGCTGAACGTGTGCTGAACGCGGAGGTGCCGTACGTTCGGTGCTCGGTCGGTTGGATCGTGAAGTTGTTCGACGACATCAACCGCGTTGTTCTAACGCTTCCGCTTACGGTCTACGAGGGTACGTAGACACACTCCCCCTCTCGTAGCTATGCATCTCCATGGATAGATCTTGCGTGTGCGTAGAATTTTTTTGTTTTCCATGCAACGTTCCCCAACAGTTGGCATCCTGGGAAGATGTGATGACCTACAAGTATAGGGGATCAATCGTAGTCCTTTTGATAAGTAAGAGTGTCGAACCCAACGAGGAGCAGAAGGAAATGATAAGCGGTTTTCAGCAAGGTATTCTCTGCACGTACTAAAAGTAGTGGTAACAGATTGTTTGACAGCAAGGTGATTCGTAACAAGCAACAAGTAACAAGTGTAACAAAAGTGTAGCAAGGTGGCCCAATCCTTTTTATAGCAAAAGACAAGACGGAACGGTCTCTTATATAAAGCAAAGCGTTCTCGAGGACACATGGGAATTATCGTCTAGTCATTTTCATCATGTTTAGTTGATTCACGTCCGCTACTTTGATAATTTGATATATGGGTGGACCAGTGCTAGGGTGCTGTTCTTACTTGAACAAGCAACCCTCTTATGATTACCCCCTCTCGCAAGCATCCGCAACTACGAAATAAGAATTAAGATAAATCTAACCATAGCATGAAACATATGGATCAAAATCAGCCCCTTACGGAATAACGCATAAACTAGGGTTTAAGCTTCTGTCACTCTAGCAACCCATCATCTACTTATTACTCCACAATGCCTTCCCTTAGGCCCAAGTGGTGAAGTGTCATGTAGTCGACGTTCACATGACACCACTAATGGAAGCAACAACATACATATCATCAAAATATCGAACGAATACCAAATTCACATGATTACTTATAACAAGACTTCTCCCATGTCCTCAAGAACAAACGCAACTACTCACAAATCATATTCATGTTCAAGATCAGAAGAGTATTGAATATCATTAAGGATCTGAACATATAATCTTCCACCAAATAAACCAACTAGCATCAACTACAAGATGTAATCAACACTACTAGCCACCCACAGGTACCAATCTGAGGTTTTGAGACAATGATTGAATACAAGAGATGAAATAGGGTTTGAGATGAGATGGTGCTGGTGAAGATGTTGATGAAGATTGGTCCTCCCACAACGAGAGGATCGTTGGTGATGTCGATGGCTTCGATTTCTCCCTCCCGGAGGGAAGTATCCCTGGCAGAATCGCTTCGCCGGAGGGCAAAAGTGCTCCTGCCCTAGTTCCGCCTCTCTCAAGACGATGACGCTTCATCCCGAAAGTCCTCCCTTTATTTTTAGGGTAAATGGCCTTATATAGTAGAAGGAGGGGGCCAGAGGCCTACTGTGGGCCCCACAAGGCATCAGGGCGCGCCCAGGGGGGTGGCCGCGCCCTGTTTCCTTGTGGGCAACTGGTGGGCCCCCCTCTGGTATTTCTTTCCTCCAATATTTTTTATATATTCAATAAAAAATCTCCGTGAAGTTTCAGGTCATTTGGAGCTCTGTAGAATAGGTACCTCTGCTGTAGCTATTTCAGGTCCAGAATTCCAACTGCCGGTAATCTCCCTCTTCATATAAATCTTGAAAATTAAGAGAGAAAAGGCATAAGAATTGTATTATAAAGTAAAATAATGACCAAATACATTATAAATATCAATAGGAAAATATGATGCAAATTGGACGTATCAAGATGCCATTCCCCTGTAGGCTTGTTTCCCTAGAGCTTTGGCTTGGGGACAAGACAAAAGTAAACATGGAGGGAATGTCATGGGAACTACTACCGCAGGCTCGAAGACAGACTCCATCCCAGCTCCGACCAGGCCCAAGCAGAGGGAGAGAAGGCCCAGCAAGCGCTACACTGGCCAACCTGGAGCAAGTGAAGACATTATAAGTAGTGAGCGAGTGTGGTGTTAGGGTATGGCTGGATCGCAGACTTGGCTGGCGACCGTTTTGCGTGTATCCCTCTCCCACCCCTGGCTCTATCTCCCGATTCCCCTTTCTTGTTGTTACCAGATCACTCCTTGTACCATAGATTTGTGGATGAACTAGTAGATCGATCGATAGTGGGTTAAGGACCGTTACACGACTTCATTAATGGGCATCATGGAGACAGTTGAGGTGAGAATTTTCAAGCCTCAATCCTTTTTGGTCCTGAACTAAGAGTGATCAAGACTCACCTTGGAGAATTGGAGCAAATTAATAGCGCTACTAGTGTGAATTTCAAGCACAAATTTGACGGCAAGTTTCAAACTGATGTGATTGTAAATAGAGTATTAGTAGTAGTTATGTCATGCATGGCATAAAAATGACACATCCAATAATTCAATTAAACAAACACATCCAATAATTCAATTAAATATCATCATCAGTAGCCTGTTGGATTTCATGGTTGAACTGCATGCCTTTTTCCAATGGGACTAAATACGCTATGAGTTAACCCTGATGGGACATTTGTTTCAGATCCATCAGAGATGGTTGTTCCCCCTCTTTTGCCTCAAGTTCATTTCAACCAAACAATATATAAAAAATGAACGAGATGAATATTCAAGAGAAAAGTTTAGCTTAGTTTCTTATCTCTATGTTTGAAAATTTTCTGGAAACATGAAGGCAGGGGGCAGTGAAAGACACTCATCTGCTAACCAAGTTTGCTTTCTAAGTGATTAGCCTTCAAGCATTGATCCTCATGTCTTGTGCCTGAAACACCTAATGCTTAGTTTATTTGTGCCAGGATAACAATTTGTTGGACCATATAGATGATCTTTGTGATGATAAAATGAGATGCTCTCGAAGCATAAGCACTGAAGTCAATAGTTGGTTGTCTGAGTTTGAACAGGTGACTGCCTTCTAAACTGAAGTCCGCAGTTGACACCTTTTAAAGTTATATTATTTTTTTACATAAAATTAGATGCCTACTCGCTTCGATAATGCTGACGACATTAGGACCTACTGTCCTTTACTATTGGTTTCCTTCAGTCAGTGTCCATTGTCCTAGAACTTTTCTTGGAATCAACATTGTCATGTATAGAGTTCCGGCTGTTACATGCGTTGGATCTATACAATTGGTGTTCTCTGTATGAAGGGCAAGGGCAGTTGTGTTCTACTCACACTTTACTTTAGTGACTTTATATTGAGCCAATGCACCCCTTTAGGTAGACTAGCCAGCCCTGTTTTTTCATTTCCTGGTGGCTTTCCAGCATGTACGGTGTATCTTAGAGCATCTCCAAAATGATGTAAAAGTTGGTGCCCAACAGAGGGGGGTGGTGCTAGTACGCGAAGCTTCAGTACCTTCGTGAAAAGTTGGTGAAACACCTCCATCATGCCATAGTTTTCATCGGAATATAGCCAAAGCTTTCCATTTGGAATTTCATACAGTTTTCATGTTATATGCTTTACATCATTGGAATCTTGAAGTATTCAATTGCTATAGAACCGTGTTGTTTAGACATCTTAACTTCTCAAAAAAGGTTTACCCAGTTTCATATATAGATGATTTACACTCATCTACAACTATCTGGGTGAAGTTTAAAGCTGACTTCAAAATAAGTCTCGAGAGTGTGCCACATGGCCTCATTATTTACAAGTCGCCCAAGGTCAAAGTGCTGAATTTGCATCCTTGGAAATTCTTCGGAAGTATGATAAGCATGAGATCCTGTCGACATCCAAGGGGTCTGTAAACGCGGTCGCCGTTGTCAGAGTGCTAGGGGAAGAACAAGTGCTCAAGAGGGACGCAATCGTGGACCTCCAGAGTAGGTAGGAAGGACAGATCTTCAGACCAGTCGAAGAAACCAAGGAGCATAAGGTTGTGGCGGTGGCAAAGGCGGAAGCAGCTTCGGAATCGTTTTTCGTTGATGAGGTGATGCCAACGTGTGCATACGAAGGATGCACGCGGGAGGGAGGAGGGCCGCGGGGGAAGGCGGAGCAGGAGATTGCTACTTGTAGCTTGCGTTGGTATTATTCCCGAAGAGGAATGGATGATGCAGCACATCAGAGGTAAGTATTTCCCTCAGTTATGAAACCAAGATTATCAATCCAGTAGGAGAACCACGCAACACCTCGTTAGCAGTACCTGCACACAAACAACAAATCCTTGCACCCAACGCAAACGAGGGGTTGTCAATCCCTCGGCGGTTAATTGCAAGATTAAATTGTATGTGATAGATAGATAGATAGAAACAAAAATACAAAATAAAATAAATAAAAGAAAAGTGCAGCAATATTTTTAGGGTTTTTAGTAATTTGATTTAGATGACCCGGGGGCCATAGTATTCACTAGAGGCTTCTCTCGAGAAAATAGCATACGGTGGGTAGACAAATTACTGTTGGTCAATTGATAGAAAAGTAAATAATCATGACGATATCCAAGGCAATGATCATGTATATAGGCATCACGTCCAAGACAAGTAGACCGACTCCTGCCTGCATCTACTACTATTACTCCACACATCGACCGCTATCCAGCATGCATCTAGTGTATTAAGTCCATAAAGAACGGAGTAACGCCTTAAGAACGATGACATGATGTAGACAAGATAAACTCACGCATGAATAAACCCCATCTTTTTACCCTTAATAGCAACGATACATACGTTCCCTTTCTGTCACTGGAATTGAGCACCGCAAGATCGAACCCATTACAAAGCACATCTTCCCATGGCAAGATAAATCAATCTAGTTGGCCAAACCAAATCAATAGATCGGAGAAGAAATACGAAGCTATAATAATCATGCATAAAAGAGATCAGAGAAGACTCAAATAATATTCATGGATAATCTGATCATAAACTCACAATTCATCGGATCCCAACAAACACACCGCAAAAAGTGATTACATCGGATAGAACTCCAAGAACATCGAGGAGAACATTGTATTGAAAATCAAAAAGAGAGAAGAAGCCATCTAGCTACTAACTATGGACCCGAAGGTCTGTGGTAAACTACTCACGCATCATCGGAAGGGCAACAAGGTTGATGTAGAGCCCCTCCGTGATCGATCCCCCCTCTGGCGGAGTACCGGAGAAGGCCTCCAGATGGGATCTCTCGAGAACAGAAACTTGCGGCGGCGGAAAAAAATATTTCGTGGACTTTCCTGAGGGTTTCTGATTTTTCTGGAATTTATAGTGGTGGAATTATGTCAAACGGAGCTCTGTGGCCCCACGAGGCACCAGGGCGCGCCTGCCCCCCCCCCCCCCAGGCGCGCCCTGGTGCCTCGTGGGCACCCCCTGGAGCTTCTGGCCTCCTCCCGAAGCTTCTAGTGTTTATCTTGTCCAGAAAAAAATCTTCAAAAAGTTTCGTGGCATTTGTACTTCGTTTGGTATTGATTTTCTGTAAAACAAAAACAGGACAGAAAACAACAACTGGCACTGGGCACTAAGTTAATAGGTTAGTCCTAAAAAATAATATATAATTGCTGTAAATGTATATAAAAACATTCAAGATTGATAATATAACAGCATGAAACAATTAAAAATTATAGATACGTTGGAGACGTATCAGAGATCACAGAGCATGTCGCTGCTTGTTTGTGTTGACAAGAGCATATTTTTGCGAGGTTACTAAACTAAACCCTGTGATTACAACACTAAATAACTATAACTATCAATTCTCCACTTGGCAGAAAAGCCAGAAATTAACAATGCACGAAAATCCTCCAGATCTGGTATAGGTTGCCCTCGCAAAAGACCAGGTTCATGGTGCTAGTATAACCAGACACTGTCATATCGCAGGCTTAAACTCGTGGCATGGTCGAAACTAAGGTTGCCCTCGGACAACAAGGTCTTGACAATGACCAACAGTGCATTTACGCCCGGTCCGGTTTGGCGTTCCGACTAGCGGAGCACATGGACTTGTCCACACTCAGTGAGGCAGTAGACGATACCTTTTCCATGGTTCCGCCTAGACAAAGGTTGGTGTTACATTTAGTCCGGTGTCCCAGCGGGCATAGCACGTGACGTCTCCACACTCAGTGAGGTAGTAGAAAATACGTTTCCATGGTGTGAAGGCGGAGGTGATCCAGGATGGTCCACTCCCCCCCTCTGACGACGTAGGCGAGCCTGTTGACCCCACAAATAGTGACGGTGGAGTGAAACTGGACGCATGGACAAAGCTAATTCCGATGCCGCCAAAGCCCAGCGAGTCGCCCAAGCCCTCATCTGGGTGCCGGCCCAAGCTCAACTCCAACCCCTTCCCGCTCCCGCCCATTCCCCAGCGTACCCCAGCCAGGCTAGCCCCTGCGGTGCCGCCGCCGCGGTCCCACCACCGCCGCACCAGATTTGAGGTGGCCTTCTGCTTCCCTGATACCGACAGTGGGTGCCTCGACAAGATCGGCCGTGACCGCGCCGCGGAGACATCCTCATCGCTATAGAAATACCCTTGTTTGCAGCTCTGAATGATGCACTCAAGCAGGAAGTGGAGAGGCTTAAGATCGCTGCACGTGAGATGACAAAGCCTGATGAAGCATATAATACGGGAATGCATCATGTACCATAGAACCTGTCTTTCTTCCGGCTCTTCGAGCAACACACACCTCAGCACCATTCAAGTGTTCATCAGCTACCATCCCAATTCCAACCACCTCATCTCAATGTCCCAAGCAATCAGATGCTCCCACCCAACACGTTCCCAGATATGATGCAGCAAGATTCACTTGGGCGGTTCTAGGAGCTGAACATTGGCAATGGATCAGTGTTGTGAAGTTGGAGGCAGAGGCTGACGTGAAGTCAGAGGGTAGCTTCGAATCGGCAGGTGAAAGAGTTGTGGACCTACTAGCAAACGAGTACTCCTTCCATTTAGATTTATCTCTTCATAGTCTTACATACTCGAGCTGCTTCCCTCGCCCCCCTAGGCATAATTTGTATCCAATCCTTTCTATTTATCTGACATTGTTTGGTTGTAGAGACCTAGATAGTTTTGTTTGGGTTCATCTCCCTTGTATAGTGTGTTGTTTCGAAGTTAGGTTGGACTACATGATCGACCTGTGCTCTCTGGTTACCTTGTAGACTCTTGGGTTTTCCATTTGGAATTTCATACATTTTCTGTTCATATACTTTGCATCCTGGAAATCTAGAAGTATCAGATTGTTGTAGAACCGTGTTGTTTCAGACATCTGAACTTCTTAGAAAATGGTTTACACACTTTTGATATAAAGATAAAGATGATTTACGCACATGTACAATTTATCTGGACAGAATATAGTTTACCTCCAAATAAGCCTCATGTTTTAGTACTAGACCATGAAGGCACAGTGCATGATAGGGCTTCAACACCAACATTCAGGTAGTTCCGTTCCGTTCCAGTGCATGCATGCACACTAGTTTACGAATTTGTTGTCAGTCTAGTTTCTTAGCATCTTCTAAGTCGTAGTCAATTTTTACCAACCTATTATGCATCTACCTGGATCCCGATGTAATCATTACTCAATTTTTAGTTTGTGTCCTTATCATATCAGTAGTTAATGGCTTCTAATTTATATTGTACTGTCGCTGGCTGGAATGTAACGAAATACAAAGATCTCCACTGGCAACGGTACACAAAGATCTATGCAAAATCTTTGGTGTTTTTCTTTTCTTTTTGTGAAACGAAATCTTTCCAGTTAATTCGTTCTTATTCACACAAATCTTGTCCCTTGAACCATACAAACATTAGGGGCAATGTGACACCCAACAGCCTGTGATCATTACCTATAAAGAAACATCCAATGAACATGCCAATGGCATGGAGCAGGTACACATGACGGCAGTGGCGGAGGACGAAACTTTTTTAGGTGGGGCGAACTCTTAAGCATAACTTTTTTTTTGATGCACAACCAAAATTGACGACTGCATTTTTTTAATTATCGTACCCAATTAATTTGGAGAAAACCTCATAACCAAGTTTGCCATCCATTCGATCAGGTTTAAAAAGAAAGCAATTGAAGCAATACGCTTTATTCATCAAAAAAATGCCACTAATCACTGCATGGTAAGCGTAGATTGTCAGACCTTTTTCCTTTCCGTTCGTGGCCTTCTAGCCGTCGGCCTCACGCCGCAGCATGCTCCTGGTGGCCGCCGGAAACACAAGTACGCAATCACGTCCAGGCTCGCTTCTGCTGGTCGTTGGCCTCCCACGCGCGCTCGGCCCTCCTGCTGTCCGCCGCGAACGCAGGTCGCTCTTGCTGGCTGCTAGGGTTCGTGTCGAGGGGAAAGCATGGCGTGGCGCGGACAAACGTAGGGATCGATGACTGGATCGAGCGAGGCTGGTGCGGGACCTTCTAGTTGCTACGGCCCAATAAGCTGTCGAGGTTGCTGCAATGTCCATCACGGCCCAAAAATGTTTCACGATGCATTTTAACTGGTTTTATTCTTTTAGCGATCGATCAGGCGTATATGTATAACGGAATCGTCAAAAATCAAGGTAGGGCGAGCACCCAACCTCGCCCTACCAACAGGCGTGAGTCGGCTTCATCCAATCCTCCCTGGACTCCGCCGCCGGTAGGTACGATCTTGTTTTACTCGGATGCTGCAGTTTTCTCTTACTTGAACAAGTCTGGAGCTGGTGTGGTTGCTTTAAACCATGATGGTGGATGCATTGCTGCTGTTTCTGAACCTCTTCATGGTGCTTCCGAACCTGAACTAGATGAAGCGTTGGCTTTGCGTAGAGCTGTTCAGTTAGCAAAAGATGAAGGCTTTTCAGATGTTATCTTCACGTCGGATTGCCTATCGCTGGTGCAAAGACTGAATGCTAGACCTTGTGATCGCTCCAACATTGGTACTGTTGTTGAAGACATCAATTTTGCTTCTCGAAGCTTTGTTTCTGTGGTGTTCAAGCATGTTCATCGGCAATTTAATGTAGCGGCTCATGTGCTAGCTAAATCTTGTAAGAATTTGTCTAGCGTTGTTGTTTTTCATTCTGCTCCGGATTGTATCCGGGAGACTCTTTGTAACTTTGCTAAGTGATCAATAAAGCCGATTTTCTCTCAAAAAAAAACCCTCGCCCTATCCGCCCCTGCATGACGGCATGCATTGAAGTGTCTCGCCTCCTGGGATGAAGTATCAAACATTCGTCTGATATTGACCCCCCCCTCCTGTCTCGCTGCACCATTGCGGTAGTCTTAAAGTTCGTGCCAATCGGACGTGAAGTTTTTGCATGTCCATTTAAAAAATGTTCAAAAAAATCTGAATTTTTTTATGTGAAACTTTGGCAAATGTTCTAAGAGCTTGAAAATTTTCATCACGAAATCACATTTGTGCAAGTCGTGGCAAAAAAAAAAAAAAACAAAATCGATACTCTGAAAATGCTACTTTCGAAAGCATTTTGGAGCACGATTTTGTTTTTTTTTGCCACGACTTGCACAAATGTGATTTCGTGATGAAATTTTGCAAGCACTTAAAACATTTGTCAAAGTTTGCCATAAAAAAATTCAGATTTTTTTGAACAATTTTTAAATATTTTTTGTGTTACTGTTCATCCCGAGCTCATTTGAGCTCGGGTGTAGAAGTGCACTTTCGGTGCCAATCTCGCTATATATGTTGGGTATTTCTTTTGGATCGCTCATCCTTACGCGATGGGTTGTTTAGTAAGCTCTTTTTGCTTGGATGAACTGGAATTTCTTTTGCCATGCGTTGGCTAATCTATCATATCACTGACTTGACAATCCTCTCTTGTCCTGGTGCACACACTGTTTTTTCTGTCACAAACTAGTTTGCTGGTATTATTATACCCTATTGAATTGTGCCATTATTGTACTTATCCTCTTGGGAGCAAATATATTGCTCGGCTGGCAAAATTGCTACGTCGATCCTTCTCTTGCGAAATGCCAAGCCTACAAAACCAAAATGGAGAGGATCCCTAGTTACAAGGTGATCCTTCTCTTGCGAAATGCCAAGCCTACTTCACCAAAATGAAAAGGACCCCTAGTTACAAGAGAGGAGGCAAAATTGCTTTTCTTTCAACATAATTATAGGCTAGGCGGAGCAGGATCTCGTAGAGTATGTCGTAGTCCTCCAACGGGGACGTCGTCGATGACCGAAGAACCTAATTGGTATAGCTGCACACTTCGACGGGTTGATGCGAAACCCAGACGCCTCCCAAAGTCCTCAAGGATCGCAGCGCACGTCAGCCAGTCGAGCGACCTCGGCTTATGAAGACTATCACATCGTCCGAGACTATGGTGAGCTGTTGCCTGAGACGGTTACGTGCCGCGCGGGGAGGTAGTACACGGAGCTACGAAACCCGCGCGAAAAGTTGGTGGAACACCTCCATCACGAGGATGAATAACATTGGGGACAACGGGTCGGCGGTGCCCATGACGGTTGAGGAGGGTGTCCCTAGGCACACCATTGATGAGAACACGTGTAACTTTCCTCTTCAGATTGTTGCGGGTGGTACCTTAACGTTGTATCAAGGGACCCCGTTTTCTCTCATCCCCCCCTCATTTTTAGTCCAAACATCTTACCCTATAAAGCCAGGTCTACCATGGCGGCGGTGGCAGAATAGTTGAGCCCATGGTCAAGTCTAGCCACATATTTCTCTTACTTGCATGCATCACCAACCGTCTTAGGTCCTCCGCCATCGACCAACACTGATGCTGTGTCGCGCTGCAGGACCCGCCCTCGCTTCCCTGGATCGTCATATCCATCAACTCATCACCCCAATATAAAATTTGGTAGGAATCTAGCTAAAGTTTTCCATTTGGAATTTTATCCACTTTTCAGGTTATATGCTTTGCATCCTGGGATTCTGGAAGTATTTAATTGCTATAGAACCGTGTTGTGTCAGACATCTGAACTTCTCAAAAAATGTTTTACCCACTTTTATGTAAACATGATTTTCACACATCTACAACTATCTAGGTGAAGTTTAAAGCTGACTGAAAAATAAGCCTCGGGAGTGCGCCGCATGGTCTCCTTGTTCACAAGTTGTCCAAGGTCAAAGTATTGAATTTGCATCCTTGGAAACTCCTCGGAAGGAAGATAAGTACGAGACCATGACGACATCCAAGGGGTCTGCAAACACGGTTGCCATTGTCGCGCTGCAAGGAGAAGAAGCGCTCGGGAGAGACGCGATCGAGGGCCTCTATAGTTGGTAGGAAGGGAAGATCTTCAAACCCGTGGAAGAATCCAAGGAGGCATCACCAACATCAGCAACGCCTCACCGACGCCGTCCTCCTCCAACCCCCTCAGCGCCCTCGCCGACGCCGTCCTCGGCTCCTCCTCCAAATCTGAGGTGCGTAAGAGTAAACCCCATCTCGAGTTGGACATCGAAATCGGTGTGCCGCCAACCTCTAGAGGACACGGATGTTGCGTAGCTCGCGTCTCCCTTGGATCACTAGGGCGTTGGGTACTTGGGTTGGGTAGATCATTCACGGCGGTTTGGTTTCCATTTCCTGGTGATCTAGGCGGTGCTCGTATGCTGGTTGCTGATCTCAGTGGTAAACTGTGGGAAGCTAGGGAAGTTATGTGGTGTTGAACAATGATTTCCGGCTATTGTTTTGTCAATTGTCATACATCCTCGACTGGTAACCCCATTTCAGGCTTAGGGTGCACCCATCCGTTTCTTAAATCTTGGTTACCTTTTTGCTGATCTATGTATACTTCTGCAAGTAATCCCTCAGTCACCCGTCTGTTGCTTAAATCTTGGTTTATACGTAAATTGCTTTCTTGTACGGGATATCTATGTACACCTCTACATTGTGGTTAGGCATTGATCATGTGCTGGGGTTTATAATTGGGTTGGGGGCTTCATTTGGATATTCAAACATGATTTTTGGGAGGAAGAATACATAGTGAGCCATTTTTTTAGGGTTACACAGCAAGGCAGGTTGGTGACGGAGGGATTACTCGTAGAGGCAGACACCAGTAGCTTTTTTTGTCTTTCTAATAAAGTATGTTCTTTATTCCACAGATAACAGAGGGCATAGGGCTAGTCAGGAATGAGAAAAAAAAACACATCCGAGGAAATGTGAATAAAATTTTGCAAATGGTGTACTAAACTTCTCACATGTGCATTTGTGCAGTGTCAATATTTCGTGGTTATTCTACTGGTGTGAATTTAAAGCCCAAATTTGACGGCAAGTTTCAAACTGATGTGATTCTAAATCTACCATTCTTAAGAAGCTGCTCCCCACTACTCCCTATTCTCTCGCCATGCACACTGTCCACATCAGCGATGTGCCACGTCAGCTACTATGTTCCAATCGGTGCTTCTGTTTCCAACTGTAACAGCAGAAAGAGCTGGACTTGGTAATTGCATGCCGAGGCTGTGCCTGCATGTCTTCTCCACTATTAGGCCTTGTACAATGGCGGGTGCTTATGCCAGGTGCTTACGGAAAAAAGACTAGCGTTGCGTCGCAAATAAACGTGGTCTCGCAATGCAGAGGCGCTAGTCAGAGGTGCTTCGGTTGCTTTAACGTTGGCGTAGCGCCTGGCCTGACACCCGTTCTCTCCAACGCTGCGATGCTACACAACTAAAATAACGCTCGCACGCTCAGCTCCTCCACTAAAATAACGCTCACACGCTCAGCTCCCTCCTCCTCACGCTATCCTCTCATCTCCGTATGTATCCTGACCACACACAATACTCCCCAAATCACGCCGGCGGCAACTCCATAACAGCGCCGATTCCGAAGCACAGCTCCGCCCCCTTCCTCCGCTGCTCCCATGGCGCGGCTTCTTCCTCAAGCTGCCCGGCGCTGCTTCGCCGGTGGCGCACCCGCGGGAGTCCAATGGGCGGGGGTCCAGGCGGTGCTCGAGGATGCAGCCGGCGTTGGGGAGGAGTCGCGTCGGGTCACGCCGGAGGTGAAGGACCTGGTCCAGGCGATTCTCGACGAGCCGTGTGCATAGGGGAGCAGGATCCGTCTTCTACCTGAGGTGAGCAAGTGTGGTTCGTTGATTCGCTCGACCGTTCCTCCGGCAGGGATGTGACCGCTGGCTGCTGCTGGGTGTGGGAGGGAAGACGAGAAGGGTGTGGAGGGCGAGGTCGCTGCCGGAGTGAGGTCGATTTGGTGTTGCATTTTCAGCTACTAGCTAGATTTGTGCATCGGTGTCTGCCACATGGAGAGGCTTCCCTTGCTGATGTTGTTTCCCAACGTGTTCTGATTCTAGATCTTTGTTAGCCCTAAACATCTATTTTTATTCCATCTTGTTTGCTAGCCTTTCAGGTCTCGGGGATTGGGTTGCTGGAGGAAGGGAGGAGGCGCTGGCAAAGTGCTGCAGGGTGAGTACTTGACCTTCCTAATCTGCTATATATTTCAGTATGGTGGTAAAAACTGGATTGCTTGACCATAGAGTTGATTATTTGATCATTCGTAGATTATATAGTTTTCCCTGCCTGCTTGTACTTAGTTCTCATGTCATATGCTGCATAATTTAGATCATCTGTTCATGTTCATCTCATCAGAAGCTACTACAGCTTTTACTATAGCCTGATTTGTGAAATGACATGTCTCATTGATTTGATCTGATTCATACAGCTGATCTAATTTATTCGGACATGTAGATACAAGAATAGGGTGATTTTGCTTATCTCATCTATCACTTGGCAAAAATAAAACATCGATGTCCGCTGAAATGAGCTGTCACTAGAAGTACACTTATCCAAAAGAAATACAAAAAAATGGTACCATTAACTAAACTACTGATTCAACCTTATTTGAACCTACAATCGCCTAGAATGATATCAAATTATGCATCATTGTCTTCTCACTGGGAAGTTGATCCAGTTCCAGTGGGGCTCATTCCTTAGCACACTCCATGAGTTCGGATCTTTGAAGGACTTGTTTGTTTCTGACTTGTACATATCAAGTGCTCTAGACACTAATTCATCACTAGATCTGCCATTAATGTACAAATCTCTCACCCTACGCCACATACTATGAAATAGAACAATTCTATGATTCAGCTTATACCAGTGTCGCTTGCATTGGATTGACTGCCTCCGTCGTTCATGAAGACTATTTTCGTTGAAATCTTCGGCGATTTGGTTCCACAAATCCTCTAAATTTTCATCGATAGCCTGAATTGAGTTGTTTAACCACGCAAAGATCTGCATGTTGAACATACTATAGTAATTAAGAACAATAATAGAAACCAACTGTTGAAGATAGTGAAAACAACCTCTTACCAGTTGCAGGTCTTCTTCTTCAGTCCATTGCAAGTGTATGCTTCCGTTGGCAATTGCACCTTCAGGATCCATTTTCTTGCATGAAAGTGGGTTATGCGTATACGGGGTAAATGCCATGCTATTTATAGAGTGTTGACAAGTAGTATCTCAACCACCACGGTTGTTATGTTGCAGGTGCATGGACTTATTCCCTAGGTGATCTAGTCAGGCTATTGAATTGGTCCCTGGCCGTATAGCAAGATATTGCATGGCTGTTATCTTGCATGTGCATGGACTTATCCCCTGGGTCGAAGCATGCAAGTAGTTCTATAGACCATTTCACCCATGACCGAGATAATAGCATTCTACACGATAGATTGAAACAAAGAAAAATATCCTTATTTTATTTCTTGAAATAACTTATTTCAGTGACTTGATAAAAATCAAAGCTTGAAAAGGAAACACATTACACAAATATGACATAGCTAAACTATAAATTAAACACTCTTGCATCATATAGCTAATTGTTGTGCCGGTTCTCTTGAGATTTATCCCAAATATGCTGAATTAGATCACGCTTGAGACGTCGGTGAGTGGCTCTATCACGAACATAATTATTCCTCTCCAGTAAATTGGCGAAACCATCAATAGGACCATGCTCGTGCTGTACCGGTGCTACAGGATGTCGTCCTTGGTCATAATTATAGTCATGGGCACCACTATAGTTACCTCTTTCATCCTCTACTATCATGTTATGCAGTATAATGCACGCATACATGATGTTGGCAAGGGTAGAGCGATGCCAATAATTGGCTGCATAACGTAGAATGGCAAATCGAGCTTGTAAAATCCCAAAAGCTCTTTCCACATCCTTTCTAGCTCCTTCTTGCTTCTTACTATATAATCTGTCCTTCTCACTTTGGGCTAGAGGAATATTTTTCACAAATGCCGCCCATTCTGGATATATTCCGTCTACTAGGTAGTACCCCATGTTGTATTGCCGTTGGTTAACTGTGAACTGAACTGCTGGTGCTCGTCCTTCCAAAACCTCAGTGAACAGTGGTGACTGGTTCAAGACGTTTAGGTCATTGTTTGATCCAGCAACCCCAAAAAAAGAATGCCATATCCAGGTATCTTGTGATGCAACAGCCTCAAGCATAACCGTAGAGACTCCATAGTCTCCTCGAGTGAATTGACCCTTCCATGCAACTGGGCAATTCTTCCATTCCCAGTGCATGCAGTCGAGGCTTCCCAACATTCCTGGAAAGCCATGCGCCTTCCCCATTTGGAGCAATCGTTGAATGTCCGCTGGTGTAGGTCTCCGAAGATATTCTGCACCAAATACTTCTCTTATTCCTTGCACGAAGTTCTTTAGGCAATCTAATGCTGTTGATGCACCAATGCGGAATAAATCATCAACGCCATCAGCGGCGCATCCAGTCTCCAACATCCGAATAGCCACCGAGCACTTTTGCAGAGGGGAGAACCCTATGTGGCCTACAACATCACTTCTCTGCGTGAAATATGGAGACCAATTTTGAAGAGCTTCCACGATGCGCCTAAATACATGCTTTCTCATTCGGTTCCTGTGTTGACCCAATCAGGATAAGCAACCAACACAACAAGTTCAGTTGAGATGAGAACTAGAGAAAAAGTAGTACCGGTGACGGAACATGGCTTCACTGTACGTTGGTACTTCTGAGAAGTAGTCTTTAACGAGACGAGCATTGCCTGCCACGCGTTCTCGGTCAAGGCACCTCCTTTTACCGTTGCACCGCCGGCGTCGCCGCCGCCGACTGGGGCCCAAAACTTGAGCTTTGATTTGAGCATCAATTGTGCGAGCAAAACGCTCATCAAAATCCTCATCCATCTGCTGCGCAATGGGATCTTCAAAGACGTTGTCATCAGATGCACTATCGGTGGAGGAAGACATGTGTGTTTGAGATTTTGGAGGATTCGTATGAATGGATCTGATAAGATGTTGTACTATGTTTCTCACGTCTTGTTAGTTTGTTTGGTTGTTTCTCACGTATTGTTAGGTTGTTAGCCATCTCCTCAAAAATCTCAACCTCTTTCTTATTTCAAAAAGTAAATCTCAACTACTTCCTGAACCTGTACGTGAGTGGGAGTAGGAGTGCACGCATGTACAGGGAGATCCAGAAAAAATTTGTGTGCACAACAATAAAAATTGCCAAAAATTCCTCAAGAAGTAATGGTAAAGTAACAGAGACTTTATTCCTCATTATTTTTATTACAAAAATGATGAATGAAAAACAATAATCTAATTACATTATTTGTGTTAATCTAAACAAATAACAAAAGAAATGATGACTACATCTCAGCTGCTGTATCCTGAACCCATCACTTTATCACGGAAAAATTCTAGCGCCCTCTCATGTTCTGCCCTTTGAAAGTCAGACATTATAGCTGTGTTGGCCATCAACAGTTCCATGTACTTCTCTATACTGGCCTGTTCTCTGCTTATTATTGCTGTCCTCTCCCGTGTTTCGGCTGCAGCACGTTTATCCTTGTAGACCTGAAGCTGGGCATCGTGCATCTTCTCTTGTGTGGAGGCTCGTAGGACATTTGTATCATAGTACAGTTGAATGTCATCATGAGAAAGTCCTGAAGAAAATTCAGATGAACTGTTACCTTTTCCATTCCTTTTGTCTTTTGCAATATTTCTCCCTGGTGGCCTTGTTTCTTCTTGAATCTCATGTACTACATCATCATCAGGTGTGCTCGTTTTCTCCTCTGCATATATCCTTGTCCACTTTGGGTGTTGTCGTAGCTCTCTCCATAGATTTCCCAATGTGAAAGATTGCTTGTGCTCGGACTTGTACATGTCATGAGCTTTATTCATGAGTTGGTCATCAGATTGACCACTCACGTACACTTCCTTGAGCCTACACCATATGCCGTTGAACAACACAATCTTGCGGTTCATCTTTCCCCAATGGTCTTTGCAGTTGGCGGCCTTCCTCCTCCGATCTGCAGGACTGTTGTTGTTGTACTCTCTGGCTACATCTTTCCAATAAACTTCACCTTTCTTTGCATTTCCATCGATTGAATCGACAGAGTTGTTTAACCAAGCACTAATCTACATGTTCAATGCACTACATTATAAACAATTGTAATGGACAAGTTAACATACAAATAATATATAACATAAAGCAATTAGTTACCAATCGTATGTTATCCTCTTCGGTCCATGGTAGTCTCTTGCTACCCCTTTCTTTGTCGTTGTTGTCCTCCCGTTCATCTCCATGCCCTCCAACACCTAAATTACTGTAATTCCCACCACCATCCCCTCCAACACCTAAATTACTGTAATTTCCACCATAGCCAGCCTCATATGCAGCTGACTCATCATTCATCAAATCCATGTAGGGGATCCGAGAATCCATGATCTTCTGCAAAGAGGGTGACTGCACAAGAAACTATGAGAAGTAGCCTATATATAAAGAGTCTGAACCAACACAACCTCTTCGCATGTTGCATGTAAAAATATTTGACCGCTTCCCAGTGTTGCATATAGCAAGTCATGTGGCCAGTATTAACTTGAAAATGTCCTTTCCCTTGCAGCTTGGTCAATTGCAGCCACCACATGCAATGGTCTATGCCACTCCTGAGCGTATGGGATGCAGCATCGGTCAACAGGTAACTATTTTTAGTTATTGACATGCAAAACATTTTGTTAGATCTGTTGCTCATTCTCCATTCCCTCTAGGATTTATCTCTAAACTCTTTTTTTAATAAAGCCACAATCACCTCGAAAGAAAACTGCATGAATGACCCCTTCTTGAAGGAGATATTTGTTACAGCCGGATTTGACTAATTAACAAACTTCTTTTCGTAACAATCAGATGAATTTATTTTTGATACATGGCACATGCAGTTCCTCTCGTCTGCTATGTACTGAGTGCAGCATACTGACTTTTTCTTCTGTCGTCACTTCTATGTCCACAGTGAAAAGCCATGTACAGGGATCTAGATGAATGGGGAACTGGCAAGACAGCTTCAGGATCAACTAGACATAAAAGATTCCGATCCTAGCTACTTTGGTATCCCTTTTGAAAGAGTTGGTCAGCTTCTCACGTGAAGAGGCTCTGCTGCATGCTCACATGGAGGCACTGTTTTTTTTTTTATTTTGCCGATGGAGGCACCGGGGTGAAGCACCCGTGACTTTTCAGGAGCAGTTATTTCTCCCAGGCACCGGCTGGCACCGGAAGCAAAAGTTTGCTTCTCCCCCCCTTTCTAAGCACCCGTGCAGTCCAATCTCGGAAAAAAAACCGGGTTTTTTTCTCTGGCACCTGTCTAAGCACCTGCCATTGTACAGGGCCTTAGCCATCTGATTCTTTCGTGAAGCCACATCCCCTTCCTAGGCCCACACCTTCCCCACGAGTCGCTTGCTTCCTCTTAACTGTCCCATCCGGCCCCTTCCCCTACACGAGTCTTCTTCTTCCTTCAGTTACGATCTAGGCAACAGAACAGGCGCTGACCCACTAACCTGATCCCTAGACCTCTCCCCTTCGATCTATAAAGATTTGCTTCATGGCACTACAACATGGAAATCAAGATCCTCTTCATATCTCTACTCCTCTTTCGGCTGCCCCCCTCCTCCACATCTAGCTTCGTGAGAGTCGTAGACAACGCATCGGTCTCGCCGTATTGAGTCTCGATCTGGCCGTCCAAGCCTAGAAGATGCAGTGTTGATTCCGCTGGCGCCGTCGTCATCCATCACCGTTTTTCTTGTATTCACCCGGAAGCAACCGTACAACCTGCGTCCCTCCATGGATATTTCGTATGGTTGGCAGATATTAGATTTCTTTTTAGTTTATGCAATTGGTGCCTAGACCCTAGAAACATTCAAACGATTCTATTTTTGTGATCTCAAGCGATTCTATTTGGAATCATATCAAGTAAGTTTTTCTTGGACTGTATTGGCTGATTCTTTGCTATATTCATAACGATTGTTCTTATTGGCTGTGTCAGGGTTATTTCCGTTTCAGGGTACTTTATTGGCTGATAAAGTAAAATTCTTCATGCAACTTTCAGTTTTGTCTCGATGCGCCACTGGAGTTGACTGGGAGTTCCTTATTATCCGATTGATGATATTTCCTCAGATTTATTCTGATCCTTTTGCCAGATGATAGATGAAACGCCCATGTGTGCAGAAGCGTGTGTTGTATCAGGGTGCAACGTGGAGGCAAAACATACTTCCTGTCCATGGGCCCATCGATTTCTGAACCCAAAATCCATGATTTATCACTAATTATATGAAGAACGTACTATTGTAGTGGTGTAATCCCTGTGATGGCATCATCAAGTGAGATAGATGCATGGCAAGGAATATGTCTTATATGTTTACTTACTGCTTTTGATGTGCCAATAAAATGTATGAGTTTGTTCCTTATTTCATACAGCTCCAAAATGGGTTCTTAATTGGTAAGATACATGGATCAATTGGGAAGGATTCTGGTATTTATCATATCATTTGACAGCAGCAAAATACATGGATCATTTTTTACATATTCATCTATCCTACGTTTTGTTCACCTTGCTTACTCTTATTGTAGAGGCCTGACATTATGGACTCATCCGAATGTTTCATATGCAGCTCACATATACAAGATGTGGTGTTCTCTGTTTTTTCTTCGGTAATTTCCGTATGCATGAGACGACCTCACATGTTAAATCATCAACCACTCATGCAACTTCTTACAAACTACACTACGGCTTCTACCTAAAATTAGTAATTATTTTGCTTAAATTTATAATTAATCATCAGTAGAGTGATCGCGTTCGTTTGTAATCAAGAAAAACTCTCATTAGTACTCTTTGGTCAGTTTCTACTTTCAAATGTGCCATGCCAAATCCTTAACATATTGTTTGTATTTATAGGATAATCACTTTGATCTGTAATTTTTGTATCCATTACACTATCTGCGACTATGAATTAACCTTCAGTATGTATGCAGTGCCACAAAATACCCGCACCAACGTACAAGCATACTCTTTGTTCACACAAAATTACTTCCAAAAATACTAGCTTTTGATTTATGTAATTTTGTACATACAGAATTCATCCAAAATTAATCTTTAAATTCCCGCAGCAACGCGCGGGGAAATCATCTAGTATTACTAGTACTTATGTCAATACATGGCATAAAAATGACACATCCAATAATTCAATTAAACTGACACATCCAATAATTCAATTAAATATCATCGTCAGTAGCCTGTTGGCTTACATGGTTGAACTGCATGCCTTTTTCCAATGGGACTAAATACACTGTGAGTTAACCCTGATGGGACATTTTTCAGGTCCAGCAGAGATGGTTGTTCCCCCTCTTTTGTCTCGAAGTTCATTTCAACCAAACAATATATTGGAAAATGAACCAGAAGAATATTCAGGAGCAAAGGTTAGCTTAGTTTCTTATCTCTATGTTTTAAAATTATCTGGAAACATGAGGGCAGGGGGAATTGAAAGACACTCATCTGCTAACCAACTTCGCTTTCTAAGTGATTAGCCTTCAAGCATTGGTCCTCATGTCTTGTGCCTGAAACACCTATAATGCTTAGTTTCTGTGTGCCATGATAACAGATTGTTGGACCATATAGATGTGATGATGAAATGAGATGCTCTCGAAGCATAAGGACTAAAGTCAATAGTTGGTTCTCTGAGTTTGAACAGTTCAGTGCCTTTACTATTGAAACCTTTTCAAGTTATATTACTTCTTACATAAAATTAGTTGCGTGATCACTTCGATGATGCTGCCGGCATTAGGACCTACTCTCCTTTACTATTGTTTTCCTTAGGTCAGAGTCCATTGTCCTGCAACTTTTCTTGGAATCAACATTGTCATGTATAGAGTTCCAACTGTTGCATGCGTCGGATCTATGCAATTGTTGTTCTCTGTATGAAAGGCAAGGGAAATTGTGTTCTACTCACGCTTTACTTTAGTGACTTGATGTATTGAGCCAATGCACCCCTTTACGTAGACTAGCCAGTCCTTTTTTTTCATTTCCTGGTGGCTTTCAAGCATGTACGATGTATTTTAGAGCATCCCCAACAGATGACGTAAAAGTTGGTGACCAATAGAGAGAAGGTTTTGGGCACCAATTTTTTTTCTGCCATAATAGATGATGTAAAACTAGTGCCCAAAAAAATTGAGAACCATATGAAACAATGACGATTTGATGGCAGGGAGTCCGGGAGGCGGATCCGTTGGCAGGGAGGGGCTCGGTAGACCCACGACTCCGTGCCCTCTGCTCGGCCTTCGTCTTCTTCTATCATAGTTGTATTAGCCCATCAGTCTAACGGTAAAGCTCTATTTTTTAGGAAATGCTTTTCCCACTCTTATAATAAAAAGTGTTTTGTACACTCTACAACGCATATGAAGTTGACTTAAAAGTAGATGCCTCAAGAATGCACATGTCGGACGCGCGCGGATTACTTATTACCCAGGTGAAAAAAGGTGTGATATACATTACCCAACTTCAGTGGAGTTTTAAAGTAATCGATCTAATTCAGCATAAGAAATGTTGCAAAGAAAAGTCTGCAAACTTGGGCTAAAACAATCTTCAGGTAATGCACATATAACAACATATACGTACAACACATTGTACAACATATACCATGTACGTGATATATCCCATTCAGTCTCGTTGTCCTATCAAGCACTTATATTCTCGAACGAAGAAATGAGAACAGAATGATTTATTGAATCTAAGTAGAGCTTTTCAATGTTGTTATTTCCCTTTTACAGTTGCTACGTAAATGGTTGTATTTTTGCTTAGGATTTACCCGAACTCTTATAATGGTTGTCTCTGAGACTTTAGCTCAAGGAGAATAGGTTGAAAACTTTGTCTTCTGAGTTTAATCTCGCCCCCTCCAACCAGATCATTGTCTTCATCGAGCTACCGATTCTATTTCTTCGATACCTTTTACCTATGCAATCTGATTGCTTTCAAAGAACTTCTACCCATCTTCTCTTTGTGTGTTTGCTTCGAAGACGTTGTTGTGTACTTTACTTATCTGTCGTGTATGCCTTGTGTAGTTTCATGTGCATTGTTACTTAGATTTAACTCTGTTCAGTTACATGTTTCTCTAAGTTACTCTTAGTTCAGTTTAGTTCTTCCTCTGTTCTGTTGTGCGCACTCTGTTTTTCTTGGAAGAACTTGCTTTTTCAAAGAAGACGAATCTCTCATTCACCCCCTCCTTCTAGTTGATATCTGATCCTACAATTTGCCATCCATGTTTTCTCTCACACATGAGCAGTGGCATGCAGATATCCACGGTGGACATGGGGTTTAAGAGGCTCAACATGTAGCATTCAAGGAAGGGCTAGCAGTTGGAGAAGTAGGCAAGCCACCCATCATTGGAGTCGAAGCAGCTCCCACTTGAGGGGATGGCTCGGGGACCGAATGAGTGGCGCATGGTGCGCGAGGCGGCAAGAATGACACCGTGCTGCCAGGCGAGCAGGAATAACAACGGGGACGACGTCATGAGTACTCGACACCATGACATGCAAGAGCCCCTCGCGCCAGCGTAGGACATGAAGTTGTCAACACGAAACAAATGAGGTCCTCCTGTAGATCCTCCCAGCATGGCATGGCGGCGGTCGTGGTCGGATTCATTCTTGAAATGGTGCCAGGCTCAGGGTTTTCGTTTTTGAACAAGCCATTCTTGCCGAATGAGCTTCATCCCCTCACTCAGAGCGAGTGGCCACGTGGTGTAACGCCTCGATCAAACCCACCGGTTGCTGGCCGTTGCACGTGGGATCTAGACTGGCCCCACATAGCAGCACTAGTCTTTCTTGCGCAGTTTGTCGTCACTTGTGCTCACCTGGGTACAACTTCCAGTCGGTCACCCATCCTTAAATTCCAAGCCAAGCATGCTTAACGTTGAGGTTCCTTGACGATGGGATTTCGAAAAAAGGTGCATCTTGTTGATATGAGCAGTGTATCATTCCTATTAAGCCCGGGATGTCGCATGCGGCTTATAGCACTGCGGTTTGCAGTCCACTTGCCGTTTTTGGTCAAGCGAGGACTAGGGTCTGGATTAGCGATTACATCTCTGAAAATCTCTCCTACTTAAAAAGAAAGTAATAGCACCTTCTAGTTGTGGACCTACCAACAAACAAGTACTCCTTCCATTTAAATTTATCTATTCATAGTCATACATACTAGATTGTTTCCCTCGCCCCTAGGCATAATATGTATCCAATCCTTTCTATTTATCTGGTATTGTTTGGTTGTAGAGACCTAGATAGTTTTGTTTCAGTCCGTCTCACATTTGTGGTGTGTTGTTTTGAAGTTAGGTTGGACTGGGTGATCGACATGTGTTCTCTCTGATCACTAGTAGAAAACAGGGCTTTGGTCCAGGCCAGATAAGAGCATCAATCCCGGTTCTGTTACGAACCGGGACCAATGGGTGCATCAGTCCCGGTTCGTGAGGCCAGGGCGCCGGCCGGGCCACGGCAGGCACTAGTCCCGGTTCGTCTGACCCCTTTGGTCCCGGTTCCAGACACGAACCGGGACTAAAGGGCCTCGCTCCTGGTGCAGCCCCTTTAGTCCCGGTTGGTGGCTGGAACCGGGACTAAATGTGTGTCTTCTGTCCCGGTTCTAGCCACGAACCGGGACTAAAGAGATGCCTATATATATGCTCTCCCCTGCCCGCTCACTCCTCTGTTTTTTGGCCGGCCGGTGTGGGAGGTGTGTGCTGCTCTGCTCTCACCTCCTATGCACATGAGGTGTTTGATGAAATGCCCGAGTCACACTTAAGCTTTCTCCTCTCCAAGCTCGACCTCCAAGCTCCATTTTCCCCAAGATTTGTCTAGGTTTGGCGGTGCACCATTGTCCCCGTCCCCGTCCTCACCGCCGTCGATCGCCCGTGCCGATCTTGTCGCCGGCACCACCGTGGTGAGCCTCTTGTTCTTATCTTCTTTTTAAAATAAAAAAAATTCTTACTTGTTGTATGAGTTATATAGCTACTTGTATAATTTTCTTACTTTTATTATTGTTTGTTATTATATAGTGCCATGACTTTGGTATCCGCCCCCGTCGGCCCTCGTCCTGTCTATGATTCGGATGTGGTATATTATCTTTTATTATGATTTGTTTCATTTAGTGTTTATGACAATTATGCCGACCAACGTGACATAGATGTTTTTATCTAGGAGGTATGTGAACCGGAAATTCCAACCGACCCTCTTGTCGAGAGGTTAAATTTAGTTGAAAAAGAAAACAATTACTTGAAGAAAAAATTGAAAAGAATTGAGGAGGAGAAGATGGAATTGGAGTTGCATGTTGCCGATGTCGTCGATGATCACAAGATCAAGATGGATGCAATGCGCTTGAAGATTAGAAAGATTAGAAAATATGCCATTCATAATGAGGCTTGGTATCATTATGCCGTTGGATCAATTGTTACCTTAGTTGCGATTATGATCGCATTTGTTGTTGCATTTAAATGTTTTTCATAGTTTCAATGTATGTTTTAATTAGATGCTCTAGAGAGCTATATGTTGTTCTATGAGAACTATATATGTATGAACTTTATGTATTTATTTTTTCAGTAATAACATTTGATCACTACTGTACTTTGGTTTTAATGTGATGATGAACTTGTATTAATTTGGTCACTTCTCTATTCATGATGTTCTGTAATGGTTTTTGATACACTTAATTATATAATGCACGCAGATGAACCGGCAATGGATGTACGGTGACCGACGCACCTCCGAGTATCTTGAGGGCCTGCATAAATTTCTCGAAGTGGCTGAGGCAAACAAGCAGAATGGTTTTATGTATTGTCCATGCCCTGTCTGTGAGAATACGAAGGATTACTCTAACTTGAAAACCCTTCACGCCCACCTGCTTGAGAAGGGTTTCATGCCACACTATAATGTTTGGACCAAGCACGGAGAAAGAGGGGTTATGATGGAAGACAACGAAGAAGAAGAGGATGATGACAACTATCCCCCTGAATACGGTGATACTGCAACGGGGGAAGCTGAAGATCAAGAGGAACCAGACGATGTGCCCGATGATGATCTTCGCCGGGTCATTGTTGATGCAAAGACACAATGCCAAAGTGAAAGGGAGAAGTTGAAGTTCGATCGCATGTTAGAGGATCATAAAAAAGGGTTGTACCCAAGTTGCGAAGATGACAACACAAAGCTCGGTACCACACTGGAATTGCTGCAATGGAAGACAGACAATGGTGTATCTGACAACGGATTTGGGAAGCTACTGAAAATAATGAAGAAGAAGCTTCCAAAGGATAACGAATTGCCCGACAGTACGTACGAAGCAAAGAAGGTTCTATGCCCTCTAGGATTGGAGGTGCAGAAGATACATGCATGCCCTAATGATTGCATCCTCTACCGCGGTGAGTACGAGGATTTGAACGCATGCCCGGTATGCGGTGCATTGCGGTATAAGATCAGACGAGATGACCCTGGTGATGTTGAGGGCGAGTGCCCCAGGAAGAGGGTTCCTGCCAAGGTGATGTGGTATGCTCCTATAATACCACGGTTGAAACGTCTGTTCAGAAACAAAGAGCATGCCAAGTTGATGCGATGGCACAAAGAAGACCGTAAGAAAGACGGGAAGTTGAGAGCACCCGCTGACGGGTCGCAGTGGAGAAAAATCGAGAGAAGGTGGGGGGACTTTGCAGGTGACGCAAGGAACGTATGGTTTGGGTTAAGCGCAGATGGCATTAATCATTTTGGGGAGCAGAGCAGCAATCATAGCACCTGGCCCGTGACTCTATGTATCTATAACCTTCCTCCTTGGTTGTGCATGAAGCGGAAGTTCATTATGATGCCAGTGCTCATCCAAGGCCCTAAGCAACCCGGCAACGACATTGATGTGTAACTAATGCCATTAGTTGAAGAACTTTTACAGCTGTGGAATGGAAAAGGTGTACGTGTGTGGGATGAGCACAAACAGCAGGAATTTGACCTACATGCGTTGCTGTTTGTAACCATCAATGATTGGCCTGCTCTCAGTAACCTTTCAGGACTGACAAACAAGGGATACCACGCATGCACGTACTGTTTAGATGACACCGAAAGTATATATTTGGAGAAATACAGGAAGAATGTGTACCTGGGACATCGTCGATTTCTTCCGACCAACCATCAATGTCGAAAGAAAGGCAAGCATTTCAAAGGTGAGGCAGATCACCGGAAGAAGCCCGCCCTCCGTACTGGTGATCACATACTTGATATGGTCAAGGATTTACAAGTAATCTTTGGAAAGGGTCCTGGCGGACAATCTATTCCGAATGACGCTGAGGGACGTGCACCCATGTGGAAGAAGAAATCTATATTTTGGGACCTACCCTATTGGAAAGACCTAGAGGTCCATTCTGCAATCGACGTGATACACGTGACGAAGAATCTTTGCGTGAACCTGCTAGGCTTCTTGGGCGTGTATGGGAAGACAAAAGATACACCGGAGGCACGGGAGGACCAGCAACGTGTGCACGAAAAAGACGGCATGCATCCAAAGCAGTATGAAGGTCCTGCCAGCTACGCTCTTACCAAAGAAGAGAAGGAAATCTTCTTTGAATGCCTGCTCAGTATGAAGGTCCCGTCTGGCTTCTCGTCCAATATAAAGGGAATAATAAATATCCTAGAGAAAAAGTTCCAGAACCTAAAGTCTCATGACTGCCACGTGATTATGACGCAACTGCTTCTGGTTGCATTGAGGGGGCTTCTACCGGAAAACGTTCGATTAGCCATTGTGAAGCTATGTGCATTCCTCAATGCAATCTCTCAGAAGGTAATCGATCCAGAAATCCTACCAAGGTTAAAGAATGATTTGGTGCAATGTCTTGTCAGTTTCGAGCTGGTGTTCCCGCCATCCTTCTTCAATATCATGACGCACGTCCTAGTTCATCTAGTCGACGAGATTGCCATTCTGGGTCGTGTATTTCTACACAATATGTTCCCCTTTGAGAGGTTCATGGGAGTCTTAAAGAAATATGTTCGTAACCGTGCTAGGCCAGAAGGAAGCATCTCCATGGGCCATCAAATAAAGGAGGTCATTGGGTTTTGTGTTGACTTTATTCCTGACCTTAAGCCGATTGGTCTCCCTCAATCGCGGTATGAGGGGAGACTGACTGGAAAAGGCACGCTAGGAGCGGATTCAATAATATGTAGGGACGGGCATTCTTGGGCTCAAGCACACTACACAGTTCTACAGAATTCTATCTTGGTGACCCCGTATGTCAATGAACACAAGAATTTTCTGCGCTCCAAACACCCGGAGCAGTCTGACGACTGGATTACATGTGAACACATCAGGACTTTCGGCAGTTGGTTGCAAACACATCTCATGGGTAACAACATTGTTGGAGATGAGCTGTACTCGTTGGCCAGGGGACCATCTTCGACTGTATTGACTTACCAAGGGTATGAGATAAATGGGAATACATTTTACACGATCGCCCAAGATCAAAAGAGCACCAACCAAAACAGTGGTGTCCGCTTTGATGCAGCAACCAACAGGGGAAAGGACACATATTATGGTTACATAGTGGACATATGGGAACTTGACTATTGACATGATTTTAAGGTCCCTTTGTTTCGGTGCAAATGGGTCAATCTGTCAGGAGGCGGGGTACAGGTAGACCCGCAGTACGGAATGACAACAGTGGATCTCAACAATCTTGGGTACACAGACGAACCATTCGTCCTAGCCAATGATGTGGCGCAGGTTTTCTTAGTGAAGGACATGTCTACCAAACCGAGAAAAAGAAAAGATAAGGAAGCGAATACATCATACGATGAGGCAAAGCGCCACATAGTTCTTTCAGGGAAAAGAGACATCGTGGGAGTGGAGGGCAAGACATACATGTCTGAAGATTATGAAAAGTTTCATGAAATTCCTGACCCAAGCACCCTGTTAAACGATGAAGATTATCCATGGTTACGTCGCAATAAGCAAGGGACACACGCGAAGAAAAAGTGAAGACTTTCTCTCCACAACTATTCTGATGATGGCTTTGATCTAGAATATCACTGCAGTTACATGTCAAGAAATGAAATGCCTTTGTAACAAATGAGTTTTCGTCCGAAACCGTGATATTTCGAAAGAGATTGTCCATTTTGTACACGAAGTGCATCCAGTTTTTGCCGTAACCCTCTCAACTTTTTAGCACATGCTATGTGGGTGAAATGATGATACCATGCCAACTTTCAACCTTTTCAGAGTTCATTTGTACTGCTTTTCAATTTCAGGTTCATTTAGCTCAAAGAATGAATTAATAGCAAAAAGAATGAATCAAAAATCTTTTATAAAACTCTAACAGCAAAAAGAATGAACTAAAAAGCTTTCATAAAATTCTAATAGCAAAAAGAATGAACTAAAAAGAATCAATTAAATATAAAACTTATGCAACTAAAATTATATAAAATTTATGCAACTAAATTTATGCAACTAAAGGCCCCCCTTTCGTCCCGGTTCGAGCCACCAACCGGGACCAATGGTCTGGGCTTCCCGCCCTTTCGCCTGGCGAAATACACCTTTGGTCCCGGTTGGTGGCACGAACCGGGACGAAGGGGGGCCTTTCGTCCCGGTTCGTGCCACCAACCGGGACCAAAGGTGTGACTATATAAGCAGCACTTAGAGAATTTCTCCCCATTCTCTCCCCCGACGTCGAAACGCACGACGCCGCCAGGCTGCTCTGCCGCTCCCCGTCGCCGTCCCTGCCCTGACGCCGCCAGGCTGCTCCGCCGCCCCCGACGCCGGCCGCCGCTCCCTGCCCCGACGCCCGCGGCCGCTCCCTGCCCCGCCGCCCCTGCGCTCTGCTAGCCGCCGCCGCCCCTGCTCTTCTTAGCCGCCGCCGCCGCCACTGCTCTGCTAGCCGCCGCCGCCGCTGCTCTGCTCTGCTTAGCCGCCGCCGCCTTGTTCATACAATTTTTTTGTTCATATAGCATTTTTTTGTCCATGTATATATGTATGTATGTATGGATGGATGTATGTATGTATGGATGGATGGATGTATGGATGTATATATGTATGTATGTGTATGTATGTATGGATGGATGGATGTATATATATATAGAAAATGTTCATATGATGATTTTTTTTGTTCATACAATATTTTTTTTGTTCATAAAAATTAGTTAAAATTTACCAAGTTACTAAGTTACTAAGTTAAAATGTTCATATATTCAAAATGAGTTAAAAGACTCATATATTCAAAATTTACTCCCGGTCCGCTCGCCCAACCAACTCTCGAGGCCACCCAAACCCTAGGGACATGAGGGGGGACGTCGGACATGCATGAGAGAGGCGGTCCGCAAAGTATCCTCTCTCGAAAGTATAACCCCCGATAACTTTGCATTATGTTTGCGACTAATCCATTGCTCATATATGCATATGATTCCTTGTTGTGATTAGCTAGGTCTATGTTTGCCACTAATCCATCTCTCATGGTTGTAATATTTGCAGAAACTATGGACAGAGACTTAGAAAAAGAAGAGTTGTTGGGGGATATAATCCGCGACGGAGGTGATATCGCCTTGTCGTTTCTCAACGACACCGATGGTCAGGAAAGAGAGGATGAAGGCTCCGGTGATCCAATGGAGGAGGAAGGAGATCATGACAGCTCCGATGACCGAACAGAGGAGGAAGGAGATCATGACGGCTCCGGTGACCGAACGGAGGAGGGAGCCTTAACTGTTGCAAAGTCCGGCGAGGTATATATACATATATTAATTAAGCCTCTACTGACTTGATGCATTAATTGTTTTGTATGTACATATATTAACGCTTCTTTCTTCTTTTAATTAGCCCTCCGGATCGAGCCAAACTTCCGTAAGGAGACGAGGCCCGAAGAAAAGGTTGCGCCAGGATGAAAGGTTCACGATCGAAGAAGTCGGTCGAGATGGCCAACCGATTGCTCCCAAGCGGAGCAGGGACACATTTATACATCAGTGCGGAGTGGTTGTTAGGGACAGCGTCCCGATCAGCATCCAAGAATGGAATAAGAAGAAGGACCCTGAAGTTTCTTATGTCCAGGATAGACAGAAAGATGATCTTTGGACCTCGCTGATGAGAAATTTCAGGCTACCACCAGAGGCGGATCCGAATAAGGTCAAGGCGTTTGCTCTTAAGAAGATGGCAGAATTATTCAAGAACTGGAAGAAAGATTTGAACAAAAAGTTTGTCGAGAAAGACAAGACTCCAGAATTCACCGGTCCATATGAGAAGATAAAAGATCACTGGCCCGCATTTGTGGCCTACAAGAAATCGGACAAGGGCAAGCAAAGGTCAGCGACAAATAAGCTAAATGCTGCAAAGAAGATGTATCACCATGTTACGGGGTCAGGTGGCTACAGCAAAGCCCGGCCTACGTGGGACAAAGTTGAGCAAGACCTGCTTGCTAAAGGGGTCCAACCAGCGACATTGCACTGGCCAGATCGGTCAAGGACTTGGTTCTTCGGGGTTGGGGGAACTTTGGACCCAGACACAGGGGAGTGTGTTTGGACGAAAGCTCAACTTGCAATACCCGTCAAGAAGCTTGAGGAAGCAATCCAGGCAGCGCAGGAAGGGAGGTTACATCCCGACAGAGAGAATGACGAGCTGACATAGGCCCTCGGGAATCCTGAACACCCTGGACGAACATGAGGCACATCAGGCTCCATTCCGTGGGTGCATGGGTTTCCCGACAGCGGTGGTTATAGAAGCCGAGAGAGAAAGAAGAAAGTGGAAGCAAGCGAAATGCAGAAGCTCAGTGCAAGATTAGCGAAACTAGAGGAACTTGAGAGCCAGCGAGCTACCGGCCAACCATCTCAGCGGCACGAAAATCCTTCCTTCGACACTGCCCCAGAAGCTACCCCACCATCTCAGCGGAGAAGCAACGTGGCTTCCACGGAGCTCGTTCAGCCTGATTTCACGGCTCCTCGCTACCCCGTGGATAGTATCACGGAGGCTGAACATTGTGTGCTAATGGCGAAATGCCAGAACCTGACCTTGAAGGCGGCGGTCGGCTCTGTTTTACCTCCTCGAGCTGAGGGAACTTTCCATTGCCGTCCAATTCCACATGGCTATGCTATTGTCACGGTGGATGAAATAATGGAGGGATTTGAGGGGCTGGAGCTTGACTACCCTACAGGTGAAGGGGATAATCTTCTGGAAAATGCCTTAAGGAGTACCTGTCTATGGAGAAAGGAGAACATCAAGCTTCCAAACTGGACGCCGCCTCAGCAGACGCAGCCGGATGAGGCCCCTCAGCAGACTCCTCACAGTCCAGCTCAGCCGGATGAGGCCCCTCAGCAGACTCAGCCGGATGAGGCCCCTCAGCAGAGTCCTCTTCCGCCTCAGCTGTCTCCGGCGCGTCAGCGGACTCCGCCTCCTCCAGCGCGTCAGCGGACTCTGCCTCCTCCAACGCATCAGCGGACTCCGCCGCCTCAGCAACAGCGGAAGAGAGCCGCCGCCGCTCCGGTGGCTAGCAGTACAAAAGGCGGGAAGAAATTCAAATTTGGTCCAAGCCTCAGGGTTCCTCCAAAGTTACCATATGAGATGACTGACAAGGAAACCGATGACATCGTGAAAGCCGAACTGCGGGCCCATTTTGAACCGAAACGTCCACCTCCGAAGGAAACAATAGATCCGGTGAAAGCGAAGCGCACTCTGGATGCCCTTAAGCGACCACCACCGCCTCCGCCGCAATCCAACTAAGACCGCTGTATTGAAAAGACATATGATGAAGCGCGGCGGTCGGGAAGTACTGCCAGTGCTTCAAGACGAAGAAGTGGGAAAACAATTCCCCAGCTCGGCGAACAGGAGAAGCAATCGTGCTCCCCGCTCAAGGTGTCTAGCGATATCGCTAATCATCCGGGGCTACTGCCCGGTACCACTCTTGGTGATTACGTGGGCGATGATGTACAGTTTGAAATGGCTGAGGTAGTAGAGATCTTTAGATACGAGCACGGGAAGCCTCTCGTCAAACTTGATCATCCTCCTCTAACAACGATGATGCGAAGATTGCATGAGTGGTACTTGGAAACCTGCAGGTAGAATGGGTCCGATAGTTTGATTGTGAGAATTAAAGATGAGCACGACCTCATTGGAGTCGACCTGATGCCTGTTGAATTTGTGGAGTTATTTCAGTTATTCAATCAAGAGGCCCTCGACAAACAACTCATGACTTGCTACTGTCTGTAAGTATTACTTCCGTAATTAAGTCTCTAGCTCAGCTCATTCATTGCATGTATATATAATTATCCTCACTATATTATGCAGATTGAAGATCGTCGAATGCCCAAAAAGACAAATCTATGACATTGGGTTCATTAGCCCAAATACCGTAAATGAATGGGCGGTACAAAACAGAGTTAAAGAAACCGAGGAAAACTTGCTAAAAGCGTTCCTTCGACATCAAAACAAAAGGGAAATACTCTTTCCTTACAACTTCAAGTGAGTGTTACTGTCTTGTGCATATTCGGTTTCGCTTACTCGAGGTTAAGTACTGTAATTGATGAGTTATGCGTGCGCAGGTTCCACTTTATTCTGCTATCCATTAAGCTTGACGGGGGAGTAGTAACTGTCTTAGACTCGAGACGTAAAGATCCCAAGGATTATGCGGACATGACTGCAATGCTCCAGAAGTAAGTTCAATCAATACCGGGACCATATCGGCAACTTTCGTTCATTTCCTGATATCAAGTAATCATTTTCTTTGCCTGGCAGGGTTTGGAAACAGTTCACCAGAATGGTTTCGGGTCTGAAGAACGAGCTGCGATTTACACACCCCAAAGTAAGTAGTACTAGCTAGTTCCGCGCATCTCTCATTGATTCTAGTTTCATCAATACCATTATCATGCTTGATTATCAGTTTGATTGAACTCTATTCTCGTAAAGTGCTGGTGGCAGGCAGCCGGGAATAATTTATGTGGATACTACGTTTGCGAGTTCATTCGCGACTCGACCACTGAGCGGGGCTTCTTGTCTGACAAACAATTTGAAGTACGTAAACAATATTCACAATTTTATTTTATTACCATCAATTGTGTTGAGTTTCATTCATATATATGTATTGACCCCCTTCTTTAAATTAGATCTGGCAGATGCGGGATGAACTCCTACCACATGATCGCATACGAGCAATTCAAGAGGAATTGGCGGGATTCTTTCTTACCACGTCATACATGAAAATGGAGAATACCATACGGAAATTCAATGGGAGTTTGGCGCTTGATGATGTCAGGGATGTTATATTGTATATATGTAGTAGCGTCGGATAGATATACGAAAACTTGTTGTTCGACCAAGCACGGAGAAAGAGAGGTCACTTCTCTCTATATATGTTCATGACGATCTTGTGTAATTAATGGTTTCCTTCATTTGCTTACTAGCTAGCGTCGAGTTCTCTCTATATGTAGTAGCTAGCGTCGACCAAGCACGGAGAAAGAGAGGTCACTTCTCTCTATTAGCTAGCTAACACAATATGAAACCCCTAAACCCTCCAAAACCCCTAAACCCCCCTTTCAAAAAAAAACCCAGCGCCTGCGAGCTGCTGACGCGTGGCTGCCTTTTGGTCCCGGTTGGTGTTACCAACCGGGATTAAAGGTCCTCCTGCCTGAGTGCTGCGCAGCGGCCACGTGGAGCTCCTTTAGTCCCGGTTGGTGTTACCAACCGGGATTAAAGGTCCTCCTGCCTGGGCGCCCCACAGTGGCCACGTGGAGCACCTTTGGTCCCGGTTCGTAGGCCAACCGGGACTAAAGGTTCTGGGCATTAGTCCTGATCGTTTTGTCCCGGTTCCAGAACCGGGACTAAAGGCCCTCTGGAACCGGGACAGATGCCCTGTTTTCTACTAGTGGATTACCTTGTAGACTATCGTGGGTTTTCCATTTGGAAATTTTTATATTTTTCAACTATCTGGGTAGAAAATAGTTTACACACTTTTTAAAAAATGGTTTACACTCTTTTGAAACAAAGATGGTTTACACACATGTACAACTATCTGGGTAGCCCATGAACTAGCCGCTTTTGGCTTTAGGGCGGGAGCTGCTGATCTATCTTGGATTGAGCAGGCTCCAGACTTTGTTTCGGTGCTGGTCGCCAGCGATTGCGCTGCGCGGGTTTAGTAATGGAATGAGTATTCCGGTTCAAAAAAAAAACTATCTGGGTAGAAAATAGTTTAAAGCTGACTTCAAAATAAGCCTTATGTTCTAGAACTAGACCTTGAAGGCACAATGTATGGTAGGGCTTCAGCACCAACATTCAGGTAGTGAGAAGAAGATGAGATCCAGACCCAGTCCGAGTACGAGTCCATCCGTTCCAGTGCATGGATGCATGCATGGACGTTAGTTTGTCAATTTGTTGTGAGTCTAGTTACGTATGGATCTTCTAAGTCATAGTCAATCTTTACCAACCTATTATGCATTTACCTGGATCTAGATGAAATCATTTGTCAATTTTTAGGTCATGTCCTTATCTATCGATAGTTACTAGCTTCTAATCTGTATTGTACTACTGCTAGCTGGAATGTAACGAAATACAAAGATCTCTACTGGCAACATTATACAAAGATCTATAGGGAAGGGGTGGTGGTGGTGGTGGTTAGAGTGTCCGATTGGCTTAGTCGCCGGTGCGTCCTGTCGGGTGGCGAAGAGGGTAGCATAGGCTGCATGGGCCCAACGCACCACATTCGGTGGATTTGGCACAAGCTGAAACCACCAACGTACTCCAAAATGGAGAGAAACGCAACACCTGGCCTGACATCGCCAACCCACAAACCCTGCATTGCCTCCAACATTGGCCTAAATGCACAAACTCCAACCGAGAGTATCATCTTAACAAGTAGAGGTCCCCGTTGGCCAGCGATGTTGCTCTCCAAGTGGGAAGTCAGGCCGAATACTGCTTGTGGAGGCGAAGGGGCAACCCGAGGCATCTACATGGGAACAAACCCGAGGTAATAGATATTAAATACATCATCACTCCCCTTTTCTTCACCCTCTGGACACTATCTCCTCCCCCTTCCACATCCCACCTCCCCAACCACAACCACAACCACATAAATTTAGATTTCTTCTCTCTGCACACTGTCTCCTCCCCTTCCCCAGCCCACGTCCCCAACCACAACCACATAGATCTAGATTTATTCACCCACTGCAGTCTGCACACTATCCCCCCCTTCCCCAGCCCACATCCCTAACCACACCCACATAGATCACGATTTCTTCACCCTCTGCACACTATCTTCCCCCTCCCAACCCACCTCCCCAACCACACCCACATAGATCTTGATTTCTTCACCCTCTACACACTATCTCCTCCCCTCCCCCAGCCCACCTCCCCAACCACACCCACATAGATCTAGACTACAATTTGTTCCATCAACCAAAAATTGTCTATCAAATTTTCCTCAACCCAGAGGGCCTCAAAGCCAAAATGGCCACCCCTCCGAGCCCACCACCACCACCATCCACCACGAATTCCTCCGCGCCCAATTTCAAAATCAACACCCCAAGCTCGAATCCCCACGATGCACCTGCCACGAGGGCGCCCTTCTCACGGGCGGCGGCGCCACCGACATCCAGCGGTCCATCCAAGCCGTCCTTTGACGCGCAACATCATCGGCGAGCTGCGCGCTCGCAGGCACCTCTCTGGGATGGAGATCCTGGACGCCGAGCTCACTGAAGAGGGCGCGTTCGCCGCCGTCACCTCTTGGGTGGCAATCGCTGAGGTGGTAGGCCTCGAACCGTCTGTGGACGCGCTCGTGAAGCTCGTTTACGCGGAGTACCTCTTGCTCCTTAGCAGAGCATTGGCAACCGCAAGCCAGAAGGTAGGACGAGGTGGCCGGGTGCAGCCACGATGTGGGCGGCCGCTCGGACGCCAAGAAGGGCAAGTTCGTGTCGCCACGCAACGACCATGCAAGCGCCCGATCAGCCCATCTAAAGCGTAAGAGGGAGGTGCCCCTGCAGATGCTCAACTGGGTCCGCATTGTGGCCAAGAGTCCTGTTGAACATGGGATCCTTGGGCCGAATCTTGGCAGCCAATTCTCCTTGACGCTTATGCTTCGCCGCCTAAGGTTTGCAAATATTGATTGCTGTGAATTGGCCTATAGCACTACCTCACAGTAGGTAACTCCTTTTGCCACATAGTTTTTATTTTTGAACGCAATAAATGGTATGCTTGATTATGTAATTTTGTTCATTAAATCATGGATCTAAATTCTGGATTTGGTCATTCTTTTCAAGCTGTTGTATTATTAATGTTGGTCCTTAATTACATTTACCTGCACATCAGTGCTATCATTCTGAAAAGAGAATCACACATCATTTTTCATGTGCTCGTGTAGGGTCATCATGGGTATTGCTAGATGTTGGATCATTTAGAGCATTCTCAGTGTTCTCTTACCACTACCATGCTGATCTAGGTCAAGGAATATGAGATGATATTACAGAAAATTTACTGCGGATGCTATGGCTCTATTATTTCTAATCATTATATTGCTAACTTTCATCTGTTTATCCATTTTCCCATCGAAGGAGTCTGAAAACTCCAAGGGCCTTGTTGACCTTTTATGTTGAGTGTCTACCTTTCAGTCATCTGTTTTTCATTTTAGTTTCAGTTTTTTTCTCCAGTACCGTGTTCGTAGGCTGCACTAGGGCCCAACCCAAACACTCATGCTGAATTCTCTCCCCTAAAATGTTGTGTGTTAGACATAGTTTTGCAACTTAATTTTTGCGTCTTCTATCTGAAAAGATAGAAACTGAAACCACAGACAAAACTGTAGAAAGAAAACCAAAAAGAATTAGAGAAGATAACTCTTGAAGTGAACTCTTGAAACCAACCTGGCATTTAACTTTATTTAACAAGTTACTGCCAGATTCTTCAACACTACATATACATCATAAGTGCAAAATTGTATTAGGGAGAAAAATAATTTAGCTCATTGCAACCATCCATCGACTGAAAAACATTATTTGTTGGTTCTCACAACTTTTAGCTCGCTACCATCATGCGTGGACAAAACATTATCTCGTCAGTTCTCACAAACTGAACTGAACTAGAGCCGACCAGGACAAAATTACAGAAAAAATATTAGGGAGAAAATAAATTTAGCTCCCCGCAACCATGCATCCACAATACATTATCTCGTTCTGTTCTCACAATTGAACTTGAACTGGTCAGTACAGTTACAGAAAATTTTGCTTGAATCTTACAACTCTGACCAAAAGAACACTGACCTGAACTGAAGAAATATGAACGAGTAAAACTAATGAGTAATGAAGAAAGAACACTGAATAATGGCTGACAATTTTTTTTTGTGACATAATACAAATGAAAACGGAACAAAAAACAAACTGAATAATACTAAAAGACTGCTTATCAACTATCTGAATAGTGACTGAATTCATAAGAAAGAAGTATACTGAGAAAAACATCCATTTGGAATTTCATCCATTTTCCAGGTTATAAGCTTTGTATCTTGGAATCTAGAAGTATTGAATTGCTATAAAACCATGCTATATCAGACATCTTAACTTCTCAAAAAATGTTTAACCCACTTTTATATAAAGATGATCTACGCACATCTACAACTATCTAGGTGAAGTTTAAAACTAACTACAAAATAAGCCTCGGGAGTGCGCCACATGGTCTCATTGTTTACAAGTCGCCTGAGGACAAAGTACTGAATATGCATCCTTGGAAATTCTTCGCAAGGATGACAAGGAGGAGACCATGCCGGCATCCAAGGGGTCTGCAAATGCGGTCGTCGTCGTCACGCTGCAAAGAGAAGGAGAAGCGCCCGGGAGGGACGCGGTTGGGGGCCTCCAGAGAAGGTAGGAAGGACAGATCTTGAGACCCGTTGAAGAAACCAAGGACGGGAGGGTTACATAGGTGGCGGAGGCGGCGGCGGAATTGGGGGTCGGTGACGAGGTGGTGCCAGCGCAAGGGCAGTTGTGTTCTACGCACGCTTTGCTTTAGTGACTTGATATATTGAGCCAATGCACCCCTTTAGGTAGACTAGCCAGTCCTGTTTTGTCATTTCCTGGTGGCTTTCCAGCATGTACGGTGTATCTTAGAGCATCTCCAATAGATGATGTAAAAGTTGGTGCCCAACAGAGAGAAGGTTTTTGGCACCAAATGTTTTCCTGCTATAATAGACGATGTAAAGCTGGTGCCCACCAAGGGGGGAGGGTGTGGTGCTAGTACGTGAAGCTTCAATACCCGCGCGAAAAGTTGGTGAAACACCTCCATCATGCCATTGTTTTCATCAGAATATAGCCAAAGCTTTCCATTTGGAATTTCATATAGTTTTCATGTTATATGCTTTACATCATTAGAATCTTGAAGTATTCAATTGCTATAGAACCGTGTTGTTTAGACATCTTAACTTCTCAAAAAAGTTTTACCCACTTTCATATATAGATGATTTACACTCTTCTACAACTATCCGGGTGAAGTTTAAAGTTGACTTCAAAATAAGTCTCGAGAGTATGCCATGTGGCCTCATTGTTTACAAGTCGCCCGAGGTCAAAGTGCTGAATTTGCATTCTTGGAAATTCTTCGGAAGGATGAAAAGCATGAGATCATGTCGACATCCAAGGGGTCTGTAAACGCGGTCGCCGTCGTCATGGTGCTAGGAGAAGAACAAGTGCTCGAGAGGGATGCGATCGGGGGCCACGAGAGTAGGTAGGAAGGACAGATCTTCAGACCCGTCAGAGAAACCAAGGAGCATAAGGTTGTGGCGGGGGCATATGCGGCTTCAGAATTGTTGGTCGATGACGAGGTGGTGCCAACATGTGCATACGAAAGATGCACACGTGATGGAGGAGGGCCGCGGGGGAAGGCGGAGTAGGAGATCATTGTGTTCTACAGGAGCATATATATATGCAAGGTTACTAACCAAAACCCTGTGATTACAACACTAAATAACTATAACTATACAATCTCCACTTGACAGAAAAGTTGCAAATTAACAGTGCACGACATTCCTCCAGATCTGGTATAGGTTGCCCTCGCAAAAGACCAGGTTCATGGCGCTAGTATAACCAGACACTGTCATATTGCAGGCTTAAACTCATGGCATGGTCGAAACTAAGGTTGCCCTCGGACAACAAGGTGTCGACAATGACCGGCGGTGCATTTACACCCGACCTGGTTTGGCGTTCCGGCTAGCGGAGCACGTGGACTTGTCCACACTCAGTAAGGCAGTAGACGATACCTTTTCCATGGTTCCGCCTAGACAATGGCTGGTGTTACATTTAGTTCGGTGTTCCAGCGGGCATAGCACGTGACGTCTCCACACTCAGTGAGGCATTAGACAATATGTTTCCATGGTAGACGTTGTCGGTGAGCTGATCTTGGTGTGAAGGCGGAGGTGATCCAGGATGGTCCACTCCCTGTCCCTTCTCACGACGTAGGCGAGCCTGTTGACCCCACAAATAGTGACGGTGGAGTGAAACTGGAGGCATGGACTCTGGCCTGAACGCACACATAGAGCCCAGGCGCCAATTCCTACAGTCAGAATATGTTCGCCCGGCGGAACCTGTTCGCCCTCGCCTCCCTGGATGTTGATACCCATCAACTCACCACTCCCATGTAAATTTGGTAGGAATCTAGCAAAAAAGTATTGAATCTAGCAAAAAAGTAAATTTGGTAGGAACCTGTTCGCCCTCGCCTCCCTGGAACGCACACATAGAGCCCAGGCGCCAATTCCATTTTTTTGTTGATATGCTTTGCTTCCCTGGAATCTAGAAGTATTGAATTGTAATAGAACCGTGTTGTTTCAAACATATGAAATTTTCAAAAATGTTTTACCCACTTTTTATATAAAGATCATTTACACACATCTACAACTATTTGGGTGAAGTTTAAAGTTGACTACAGAATAAGCCACGCGAGTGCGCCAGGTGGTCTCATTGTTAACAAGCGGCCCGATGTCAAAATGTACTAAAGTGGTATGCCCACTTTTCATAGTCTTCTGTCACATCTGAGCCACCATATGGCCACCGGATTTGGAGGTTGCCAACATTGTCCGTGTAATCATAGACGAGCGCAGCCGCAAAGCCTGGCTACTGAATCTTGATTACCTGGAAGTTCATCGTGCTCCCTTTGGTAATGGTCAGATAAGGATCCCTGGCTGGGGCGTTAGGTGGCCTTTCGTGCGTAAATTTTCATCACCTGTAAGCAGGGGCCCGGTGATCCAGGAAAAAAAAGTGTCGTTGCACCTAGGGAACTGCACTCAACTGACGGCGTTATTCCATTTTCCCATGAAAAGATAATCTTGGTAAAACTATTGTTGCCTCCAGGGAAGCTGGGGTCAACTGCCACCGTCCGGTCACAGTCACGAGTCGATAACCCTTTTCTCCTTGAGAAGATGAGAACGCTTGCACACTATATCCCACCCTCTCCCAGCCCACCTCCCCAACCACACCCACATAGATCTAGACTAGAATTTGTTCCATCAACCAAAAATTATTTGTTGAATTTTCCTCAACACAGAGGGCCTCGAAGCCAAAATGGCCACCCCTCCGAGCCCACCGCCACCACCATCCTTCATGAATTCCTCCGCGCCCCATTTGAAAACCAACACCCCAAGCTCGAACCCCCACGGCATGCCAGCTGCGGGGGTGCCCTTCTCACCGGCTTCGGCGCCACCGACCGTCCAGCGGCCCATCCCACGGCGTCCTTTGTGTGCGTGACGTCATCGGCGAGCTGCGCACTCGCGGGCACCTCTCCGAGCTGGAGATCCCGGACGCCGAGCTCACTGAAGAGGGTGCGTCCGCCCTGTTTGAGGGCGTGCTTGAAGACCTCCTCCCCGAGGCGCGTGCATCTGTCGGGCTTCTGTTACTCCCGAAGTCTCTTCTTCTCAAGGAAGACGGCCCGGTGGACATGCTCCGCCTATACGTTGTTGTGTGCTTTCGCGGCGGATTCACCACCGTAACCACTTGGGCGGCCATCGCCGAGGCGGTAGGCCTCGAACCGGTTGCGGACGCGCCCGTGAAGCTCGTTTACACCAAGTACCTCTAGCTCCTTGAGCAGAGCATCGACAACTGCTAGCCAGAAAGGCAGGATGAGGTGGCCGGGAGCAGCCGCGATGCGGGTCGCGGCTCGAACGCCAAGAAGGGCAAGTTCGTGTCGCCACACAAGGACCACACAAGCGCCCGATCAGCCCATCCAAAGCGTAAGAGGGAGGTGCCCCTGCAGATGCTCAATTGGGTCCGCCTTGTGGCCAAGAGTCCCGTTGAACATGGGATCATTGGGCAGAATCCTGGCAGCCAATTCTCATCGACGCTTATGCTTGGTCGCCTCAGGTTTGCAAATATTGATTGCAGCGATGTATTGAACTGGAATCTAGAAGTATTGAATTGCTATAGCTATAGAACCATTTTTCAGGTTATAAGGTTTGTATCTTGGAATCTAGAAGTATTGAATTGCTATAGAACCGCGCTGTTTTGGACATCTTAACTTCTCAAAAAATGTTTTACCCACTTTTATATGAAGATGATTTACGCACATCTACAACTATCTAGGTGAAGTTTAATGCGAACTACAAAATAAGCCTTGGGAGTGCGCCACATGGTCTCATTGTTTACAAGTCGCGAGAGGTCAAAATACCGACTTTGCATCCTTGAAAATTCTTCGTAACGAAGATAAGGACAAGACCATGCCGACATTCAATGGGTCTGCAAATGCGGTTGTCGTCGTCGCATTGCAAAGAGAAGTAGAAGCGCTCAGGAGGGACGCGGTTGGCGGCCTCCAGAGTAGTTAGGAAGGACAGATTTTGAGGCTCTTCGAAGAAACTAAGGAGGCACTACTAGGAAATACCTTATTGGTAGAGGATTAATAGTAGCGTAGGGTTGATGGGCCGCGCTACTGTTAAATAAGTGCGCTGCAGGTCGGAATTAGCAGTAGCGCTGGCGCTGCAAAGGAGCGCAACTAATAAGTGGGCCCCGCCGTGCCCCATGGGCTGGCCATAGTAGCAGCGCGGGTCATAGACAAGCGCTACTGCTAAACACATTAGCAGTAGCGCCGGCCCGAGGCCCACGCTGCTACTGTGGCCTGCCCGGGCCCAGCTGCCCGTCCCCACTTAGCAGCAGCGCCTGTATGGAACACGCGCTATAGCTAATGTGTTTAGCAGTAGCGTGGGGCCCTGACCCGCGCTGCTGCTAAGCCAGCCTTATCCTCGTCCCGACCTTTCCTCACTCTCCCGGTCCTCACTCTCTCACCGTCACTCCTCCTCCCGCCGTCGCCACTGTCGCCGCATTGCCGCCGCCGTCGTCGCCATCCCCCGGCCTCGGTAAGCCTCCTCCTCCTCCTCCTCCCTCCACCCTTCTCCAGCCGCCCCTTTTCCTCCCTCCTCCTCCCTCCCCCCTCCTCCAGCCGCCCCTGTTCCTCCCTCCTCCTCCTCCTCCCTCCTCGCCCTTCCTCCCTCCTCCAGCCGCCGCCCCTCCTCCCTCCTCCTCCTCTCTCCTCCCTCCCTCCTGCATTCTCCAGTCGCCGCACCTCCTTCCTCCTCCTCCTCCCTCCTAGCTCCCTAATTTAACTAATTTAGTTTCTAGTTTCTGGGTTTTAGTTTACTGAATTAGTTTATAGTTTCTACTTTATAGTTTATATTTTCTATTTTATAGTTTGTAGTTTACTAAATTTAGTTGGTAGAATTTTTCTAGGGTTTAGGAATCAAATTGTAGACAGTAGAAATTTTAGGGTTTATTAGGAATCAAATTGGGAGAAGTAAAATCCAACCATGTTGAATTGAAAATGTGAGGCTTGTATTTTTTATGAAATGAAAATGTGAAGCTAGGATTTTTTTTATGAATGGTGTTGCAGGATTTCTCGTGTCGCATCTCCCTCTCCCGCTCGGCCCCGTCCCGCCCACCGTGAGCACCTCCCTCTCCTCTCTGTTTAGTTTTAGGTTCAGTTTTTTTTAATATATATGTGGATGGATGTATGTTTGCTAGATGGATGGATGCATGCATGGATGCATTATTGATTGTTGCACTTTTGTTTCATTTTGAAAAAAGCCGTCAAAATGGATGCATGGATGCATTTTGCAGGGAACACCTCTGAGTGGCCTATGTTTTGCCGGAATGTTGATTCATTTCCGTTCCGGCAAATTTCAGGCGCTCGATATGTCATATTTTAGCAAAGGTCATGCCGAAATTTTTCGTAAATTTTGGCATGACTTGTGCTAGAAAGTAGGAAATATCGAGTGCCCGTGATTTGCCGGAACGGGAATTAATCAACATTCCGGCAGAACATAGGCCATTTTTTATGTCATTGCTCCATATATGTAACGGGTTGGCTTTCAGTCTGTCGATGCTCCTTGAGTGATTTTCAGTCTGTTCTTGAAGGAAGGATGCCGACTGTTGTCGTGGGGGTCGTTTCCTCTCCTTCTTCTCGTGATATACCTTGGTAATGCACGAGAGAAGGAGGGGAAGCGACCATCACTGACGGTCGAAATATCTGTGATGAGGGAGTGTCCACCATATACTGTCGAAATATCAGAGGAAGAATCCCGACTGATGTCGTGGGGGTCGCTTCTCCTTTGTTCCCGTGTGCTAGACATTTTGGTGTAATGCACTCAGAAACGAAGGGAGGAGCGACCATCACCGACGGTCGCAATATCAGAGAGGGAGTGCCCACCATATACACCACGTGAGATGAGAGTGTAGCAAGGAAGACTCGATGGACCGAAAATCAACCCGTGCTGAATAGTGATCTGTGTGTTGAGTTTCCTGGTAATTGCCGTCGATCGATTTTTAATCTTTGAATTATGAACATAGGAAATGTTTGACGACGATAGGATCCCTGAGTGCGACTACTGCGGCGACGACTGGTGTATGTGCGACAGGCCTCACCTGGAAGACGGTCGGCGCTTCAGTATTAAGCTCGACGAGACCTTTGATGTTTGTACGGTACGCAACGACGACAAGTCTATTTTCGTAATTAAGCATGACTTCTGATTCTTCAACGTGTAATTTCCGTTTTTTACAATTCGACTAGTGCATCCTCTGCCATGCAAGACGTTATGTCTTGGAGAAGCTGGATTTCGAAGATCATGAGAATAAGGAGACAAAGAGAGTTCACCTCAAGACCCAACATGGTTACGCTTTTGCCGTAAAGCTATACAATGCGGTGACCTACTCCCATTTTGGTTGCTCGAATTGGATAGCACTATGCAAGGCGTATGGTTTTCAGGAGGGTATGCATGTCACCTTCGATATTCGCCCTGAAGATGACATCGAAGATAATATCGACATTTGGGTCGATGTTGATACGCTTTCAGTTCTACTTCTATGTGAGTTTCTCAAACATATTTATTAAGTAATTTATATTGTTTATTTAAAAATAGTTGACCGCTTATTTTCATTGACAGCTTATTTTCATTCTTCAAGAAATGTACGGAACGTAGTAGACAAAACCTACTACACTTACGGGTCTGAACTAACTTGCGAGGAGATAAATCATTTTGTTTCATGGATTAATGATGTTGAGACTTTTAAGACAAGTCATTTTATTCCTCCAAGTTATGATCAATACGTGCCACTAGTCCACATGTTGAACTACGGTAACATCCATCGAGATATCATGGTAAGATTTTTCCTATTATGTCACTAGTGCATCTTTTGCATACATTCTTCTTAAGCTAAACTACATTTTGCTAAGTATGTTATTATGATGTTCTTCAACAGAAACTCCCGGCGGATTGTGTGCCTCGTCTTATGCATATGAAAGGTGACATGAACATTATTAGCTTACGGCCAAGTTGGCCTACGTGTCACCGCAGTGCATACACGATTTGTCAAAGAGATGAAGTCCTCACAATCAAAGACTGGAGAAAAGTTCTGAATGATCGCAGGGAACTACTTGGGGGAAACATCAAGCGCAACCCACAAATGGGAGACAGGTTGATCTGTATTCTCCATAATGGAGATTCAGGGGTTTACCTATTTTATTCTATTTTACCTTCGAGAGAGTAGCAGGTCTTAGGTAGTACGTACTCATCATGTGCTAAGAACAATTAGCTAGTGTTGGTTACACTACTAGGAAAAAGCCTACTAGTAGCGCTGGTTTTTGTGCTAGCAGTAGCGCGGGTGCCCGCGCTACTGCTACGACGCTACAGCTAAATTTTAGCAGTAGCGTGGGTTTACCCGCGCTACTGCTAACTATACATAGCAGTAGCGTGCTCATTAAACCGCGCTGCTGCTAATAGCAGCAACGCCTCTTTCCAGAGCGCGCTGCTGATAATAGCACGCTGCTGCTACATGCATGCCCGCGCTACTGCTAATTTTTCCTGTATTTTTTTTTCTGTAGCATATTGGCCCTGTATTTGTATAGATTTTATACAGTAGTTTCATCATATGATTTTATGATCATGATGAGTTATTATATCAGTGGGTGAAAGAGACATGGATTAGATTCAAGTGGAGGCAACATGGTGCAGATCGAAAGTACTACTAATCCAAACTTGATCACTTTAGTTTGGATTAGTAGTACTTTCGATCTGCACCATGTTGCCTCCACTTGAATCTAATCCACGTTTATTTCACCCACTGATATATGTAATAACTCATCGTGCTCATATAACAACTCAGCATCATCATCATAATAATAACTCATCATCGTTATCATAATAAAAAGTCATACTCATCATCATATATAGTCATCTAACAACTTCTACTCGTTATCATAATAACAAGTCATACTCATCATCATCATAGTCATAACCAACCCTAGTTAATTGTTCTTAGCACATGATCATGAGTATTAGCTAGGACCTGCTACGCTCTCTAAGCTAAAATAGCATAAAACAACATAGCCCCTGACTCTCCATTATGAAGAATGGAGATTATCCTGTCTCCAATTCGTGCGCTTCGCACAATGTTGCTTCCAAGTAGCTCCCTTTCATTATTCATAACTTTTTTCCATTCTTTGGTTGTGATGTCTTCATCGGTTTGAGAAATCTTGTATGAACATCGGTGAACCCGAGGCGGACTTGGCCGTAATCTAATAACATCAATGTGACCTTTCGTAAACATCAGATGAGGCACACAATCCTTCGGGATTTTCTGTTGAAGAACATAATAATAACTTAGTTAGCAATGTAGTTTAGCTTTAGAAGAATGTATGCAAAAGATGCACTGATGTCGTAATAGTAAAAAATCTTACCATGCCATCTCCATGGATGTTACCGTAGTTCAACACGTGCACTAGTGGCACGTATTGACCATAATGTGGAGGAGTTTCATAATTGATATTGAAATTCTCAACATCAATAATAAATGAGATAAGATGATCTTTCTCCTGGTAACTTAGTTCAGAGCCATCAGTGTAGTAGGTTCTGTCTACTATCTTTCGTACATTTTTTGAAGAATGGAAATAAGCTGTCAATGGAAATAAGCCGTCAATGATTTTTAAATAAGCAATATAAATTACTTAACAAATTTATTTGACAAACTCACAAAGAGGTAGAACTGGAAGCGTCTCGACATCCACCCAAATGTCGATATTATCGTCAATTTCATCTTCGGGCCCAAGATCGAAGGTGATTTGCATATCCTCCTTAAATTCATAGGCCTTGCAAAATCCTCTCCAAGTTGAGCAACCGAAATGTGAGCTATTTGGTGAATTAAATAGTTTAACCAAAAAAGTGAAACCATGCTTCGTCCTTAGGTGAGCACTCTTCGTCTCTGTTCTCTCCCTATCTTCAAAACCGAGCTTTTCCAAGACATACGGTCTTGCATGACATGGGATGAACTATTTCAATTAAAAAAATGGAAAATTACACGTTGAAGCCAAAATTCACAAGTCATGCATAATTACGGAAAAATACTTGTCGTCCTTACGTACCGTAAAAACGTCGAAAGTCTCCATCAGCACGATAGTGAAGTACCTACCGTTTTGCAGATAAGGCATCCTGTCGCAACAACCCCGGTCGTCTTCACAGTAGTCGCACTCAGGAATCATATCGTCATCAGACATTTCCTGTGTTCATAAGTCAAAGATTAAAAATCGACGAAAAATAACAGGAACTCAACACACAGATCATTATTACTCATCACAGGGTTACTTTCGGTCTGTCGAGTCCTTGAAAACTCTCATCTCACGTGGTGTATATGGTGGGCACTCCCTCTCTGATATATTCGACCGACGGTGATGGTCGCTACTCCTCCTCCCCCTAGTGCATAACAAAGGTCTAGCACAAGGAGAAGAAGGAGAAGCGACCCCCACGACAACAGTCGGCATTCTTCTTCTCTCATATATGGTGGACACTCTCCCACACTAATTTTCTTTCCGGCAAATACACCAAGGCACTCGATATTTCCGGCAAATACACCAAGGCACTTGAGCCCCGACAGAGTTAAAGTCAACCCGAAATGTCGTTTAATTCTCTTTCCGGCAAATCCAAGGCACTCGATATTTCTTACATACTAGCACAAGTCATGCTAAAATTCACGGAAAAATCCGGCATGACCTTTGCTAAAATAGGACATATCGAGCACCTGAAATTTACCGGAACGGAAATGAATCAACACTCCGGCAAAACATAGGCCACTCGGATTTTCCATGCGATACAAAGATGTTCATACACATACAGAGATGTTTAAACTTGAAATTCTATCCGGATCAATTATCATTTAAAAAAAAACTAGCTTCACATTGTCACAGCTACTCATCTACTACATCTATAAAAACATCATGTTTACTCACTATAGACGATGGTTGTCGACCGGGCGCGGGTGTCGTCGGTGATCTTCTGGGCGTCGTCGACCGGCTCGTCGGTGATCTACCCCTGCGCCACATGAGCATTCACACATGAGCATTCAAACTTGGTGCTCATTGCATTTCAATGGTTCAATATATTAACAAAAACATTTCAATATATATCTTATAATCCGAACATTTCATTGGGACAATAAGCATAACTAAATAGGTCTCTCTCTCTCTCTCTCTAAATTTGGCAATGTGAGATTGACATAACTAAATACCCTAGTTCTAGAATTCAACACTTACTAAAACTTTCTATTACTATAATTGCTATACCTAAATTTTCTTACTACAAACTACTATTACTAAATGTGATACCTAAAAATTTCTCATATAGCATTCCAATACATTTCTATTACTAAATTTTCTATTCTATTACTAGTAATAATCTCTACCAAATTTTCTATTCTATTAACAAGAACATTTCATTGGGACAAGAAGCATAACTAAATTTTTAACTAATTAAGTAAACTAGAAAGTATAAAGTAGAAACTATAAACTAATTTACTAAACTATCAACTAAACATTATTATGCTGATTCAAAAGACCTACATTTACTAAAAATTTGTATTACTAGTTTTTTTTACTAAAAATTTATATTACCAAAAATACCCTAGTTCTAACCCTAACATCTATCCATCCATCCATCTATCTATCCATCTATCTATCCAAGCATTACTAAAAAGAACCTAGTTCAATCCATCTGTCTATCCATCTATCTATCCAAGCATTACCGAAAAAAACCTAATTTCATCCATCCATTTATGCAATGCAGGAGGGAGGGAGGTAGGGATGGAGGTTGAGGGTCCGAGGGAGAGGGTGGGAGGGAGGGAGGAGGGAGGGATGGAGGGAGGGAGACATACCTGGGAGGGGGGGGGGGGCGACGGCGGCAGCGGGCGACGGCAGTAGCGGGCGGCGGGGGCGGCAATGCGGGGGCGGCAGCGATGGGGGAGATGGAGATGGAGAGAGTGGAGAGGGAGAGTGAGGGCCGCAGGATGAAGATAAGTTGGATTAGCAGCAGCGCGGGATAGGAAACGACGCTACTGCTGAATTCTGTAGCAGTAGCGCTGGCCTGTCGACCGGCGCTGCTGCTAAGTGCGGCCCACCTGCTAGCACCGTGCACAAATAGCGGTAGCGGTGGGCCTCCGACAAGCGCTACTACTAATCGATTAGTAGCAGCGCCGATTTTTGACCACCGCTACTACTACGGTCGGCCCCGGTGGGTGAGGATGGGTCCACTTAGCAGCAGCGTTGGTCGGCTACCCAGCGCTACTGCTACAGATATACCTGTAGCGCTGGCTGACTCCACGCGCTACTGCTAAATAGCAGTAGCGCCACAGCCCAATCCCACGCTACTGCTAAGGTTCTATCTATAAGCTTTCTCCTAGTAGTGTTATGACTATGATGATGATGATGAGTTGTTATCATGATGATGATGATGAGTTATGTGCTAAACATTGTGCTAGAATGATGAGCTAGTTCTTATATGACTATGATGATGAGTTGTTATCATGATGATGATGATGAGTTATGTGCTACATTGTGCTAGAATGATGAGCTAGTTCTTATATGAATATGATGATGATGATGATGATGATGAGTTATTATGATCATGATGAGTTATTATATCATTGGGTGGAAGAAAAATGGATTAGATTCATGTGGATAGATCCAAAGTGACCAAAAGTTGGATCAATAGGATCGTCGTCCTACTGATCCAACTTTTGGTCACTTTGGATCCAACTTTTGGTCACTTTGGATCTATCCACATGAATCTAATCCGTTTTTCTTCCACCTAATGATATAATAACTCATCATGATCATAATGATATAACAATCTCTTAATTGCTACTATATCAAAATTTATATAACGATGTATAAATACAGTATAAAATAAAAGAAATAAAATACAGATGAATAGTAGTAGCGCGGGGTAAAGCCCACGCTGCTACTACTTAGCAGTTGCGCTGGTACAGAAAGACGCTACTGCTAACTGATTTAGTAGTAGCGCGTGTCACACCAGCGCTACTGCTAAAGTTTAGCTGTAGCGCCCTAGCAGTAGCGCGGGCACCCACGCTACTGCTAGGCAAAACCCCCGCGCTACTACTAGTGTTTTCCCTAGTAGTGAGGGGAAGGTTGCAGCGTTGGCGGAGGCGGTGCTGGAATTGGGGGTTGGTGACGAGGTGTTTCTAGCGTGTGCATACAAAGAATGCATGCGGGAGGGAGGAGGGTTGCGGGGGAAGGTGTCGCCCTCCAGCTGGGACGCCACCGGCAAGCGGTGGCTGCTTGTTTGTGTCTGGCAGGAGCATATATTTTTAAGGGAACTAACCAAAACACCAAATAACTGTAACTATATAGTCTTTTACAAATTGAGATGTGCTGATCTTTTACAAATTGCCCTCGCAGAAGACCAGGTTCTTGGCGCTGCAAATTAACTATATATTTTTATGATCAGTTAATTTGCAGCCTTCTATCAAGTGAAGACTATATAGTTACAAATAACTGTAACTATATAGTCTTCACTTGATAGAAGGCTGCAAAACACCAAAACACCAAATAACTCTAGATCTTTTACAAATTGCCCTCGCAGAAGACCAGGTTCTCGGCGCTGGTATAACCAGGCACTGTGTCACATGACGGTGTTGAAAGTAAGGTTGCCTTTAGGCAACAAGAACTCGACCATGAATGGCGGTGCATTTACGTCTGGTCTGGTTCGGTGTTTCGGCTAGCGCAACACATGGACATCTCCACAATCGGTGAGGCATTAGACCGTACTTTTTCCATGGTTGCCCCTAGAAAAGGGTCAGTGTTACGTTCGGTCCGGTCCAGCGGGCAGAGCACGTGGATGTCTTCACACTCGGTGAGGCATTAGACCATAAATTCTCCAGACGACGTCGACGTGCTGATCTTGAGTGTGTAGGCGGAGGAGATCCAGGATGATCCGCTCCTTGTCCCTTTGACGATGTAGGCGAGCCCGTTGACCCTAAAGATAGTGGCCGTGGAGTAATCGATCTGAGCGGCGGCGCTTGGCGCGAGCTGGTGCTTTGCATTGGACTGGTTGTGACCACATGGTGTTTGAGGAAATGTTGCACTTAGGTTATTCTTATGAATGCAACGATTCGCAAGCAAGAGCTTCAAAAAGAGTGACCACTTAATAACACTCTAGAAGAAGTGTGATCAGACTACTCATCTCGTGAGAGTTGTGTGACTAATGGTGCGTTTATCTCGGTTTATATTATTAACATTATAAACATAACAAATGATTTCTTCCTTTCTAAAATGGTCATTTATGTCAATCAGACTATAGATTGGTGTTTTACGATCAATTAGCACATAACCAATATCGGTTCTAAATCCGGCATATCTCGTAGTAGGGTCCTAAGCTAGGCGTCTTGGAGCGATGGTAATATGGACACATGATTTTACCCAGGTTCGGGCTCTCTCGAAGAGATAATACCCTACGTCCTGCTTTTGATTGTATTCATATGGGGTATAGTACATAGTACATGTATCTACCATGAGATTGTTTTAATGAATATGAGATGATCTATTGACTAGCCTAGCCTCGGTTTATATAATGCACCGGAGGCCTAGGGTTTAGGAGAGTCCTCGTCTTGGGCGCCAAGTCTTGTGGAATCTTCCTTGTATACGTCATGGGCTGCCCGAAGTGGCCCATGAGTGAACCGCCATGGGGGTCCTCGGCCCGACCCACTGGTCGGGAGACGACGTGGTGAGTACCCCCTAGTCCAGGACATCGTCAGTAGCCCCCCTAAACCGGTCTTCAAGTTGGGGACACTCCTCGGTTCTTCCGAGCTGTTTTTCGTCTTCGGTGGCCGGTCTTGAAAACTAGTTCAACAAATATTCGCATCTCCGATCTCGAGGATCGCCGAGGTGTATCCGAAGAGTTCACACATCGGGTATCCGAGGAGCCCTTTTTAAATTCTCGGCCTTTATCAATGCCTTGTTATTTTTACACCACACCTCGGGTTCGAAGTGTTTCCAGTGCGGCGGTGTCCTCTTTGCATCCGAGCTCCAACGCCGGACTGCATCCGAGGTGTCTTTTTGCAGCCGAGCTCCAACGCTGGACTGCATCCGAGGAGGCATAGAGTACCTCGTCTTTGAAAAAGTTTGAAGGAGGTTATCCGAGCTTAACGCCGAAAAATTTCTCTATGGAGCCGGCCACTCGCAGCCGAGCTTTATGCTGGACTACTTCCGAGGTGGTGCACCACCTCGGTCTTGGGCTGATTTTTTGCAGATTTTTTTGATTGGTGCAATTTTATTCTCTGCCGAGATGTATAAGCAGTAGCCCTCAAGGTGTGTGCCGGCCTAAAATCCGGGATGCGCCTGAAGGATATAACAAAACCGCTGGTCCCAGTAGCCCCTGAGACTCAGGTCGATTCGCGAAATCGGCCTAAGGATCAATTCCTAGCTCGGCAGCGTACTTAAAAACAGAAACATGGTGTGCATAGTTCCCGAGACTCAGGTTGGGTGCGGCCGACCAACCTGAGAATCGTAATCTACTCGAAAACTGTTTTGCACTTTGTAAATTGTCTACATGGAATCGTCAATGCAGTAGCACCCGAGACTTGGGTTGGGCAACATGGCCGACCCTAGGATCATATCTCCTCGGGAACTAGTTCAACTGCCATTTACGTTTTGACAACGCCGAGGTGCAGCTCGGCAAAAAAGATACCGAACTACAGGTCGGAAAAATTTTCCCGGGCAAAACCATCACGCAGAACACCTCGATCAAGAGGATGTCCCGCCTCCTGAAAGAAAAACATAAAAATAGGTTAAAGGTGCGATAAGCTCGGAAAACCAAAAAACTTTAGGAAAAACTTTACGTCCGAACTAAATCAAGTTTTTTGGTGCCAATCCGAAAATTGGTCTTAAAATTAAATTATGCTTCTGTCGTGCTTTAACATGATACGTCCGATCTCCAGACTTCAAGCGGGTCAGCCTTCGGCTTCAACCTCCTATCCTGAAGGCGGAGTGTTTCTCAGGCCGGTTTAGCGAACTAAACTCGAGCGGCCTTAGAGAGAAACCAAGTGACCCGGCTATTGACCACACACTCGCGTCGGAAAAAGAAGTAGTAGAAAAAGACTTTGCAACGACTAAGAAGAAAACACTTATTATAACGGCTCATATAAATTTAAGAGCCCCCGGTTAACTTGGGAAAAGAAAGTGGTTTTTAAGAAACCTCGTTTTTAACAAACATATTTTATTTAACATAAATATAATGCTCGGTTGGACCGAACAAAAGATTAAAATTGAATAAAAATTGAGCATGAAAGCGACTTAGCTGGTTAATGTGTTCGGTGTTGATGATGCGGTCCAGGCTTGTGGCGCGACGAAGACGCCCAGCTCCCAAGCCGGTCCCGAGGTGTCCGAGCGAAGATCTCGGCTTGATGAAGTGGCGACGTAGTGCGGTCGATGTGGCGAGGCGAAGCCCCTGGTCCAGCCGAGGTGACGAAGCTGTTCGGCTGGTGACGCCGAAGTCCCCGAAGTTGGTTGATTGAAGAGACGGCGAAGCCCCCGGTCTAGCTGAGGTGACGGAGCAGGTCGGTAAGGTGACATTGCAGCCCCCATGCCAGCCGAGGTGTCAAAGCAGGTTGGCGTGGTGGACATCGGCTTGAAGAAGCAACGGCGCGGCGATGCCGACGTAGGTCGAAACTTGTGACGCGGTCAATGCCGGCTTGAAAAGTGACCGCGTGGCAATGCTGGCACGCCAGACCCGTACAATCCGTAGGGCGACGACCTTGTCTTGATGATTATTTGTCCTTCATGATGCCTAACTCTTGGTTGGCTTGCCGAGGTGATGATCCGAGGTGGTTTTTTCGTCGGCTCGATGGAGCGACGACGCAGTCAATGCTGACGCAGGTCGGTAGCCGTGGAGCAACATGGTCGGGCCGATTTGACATCGGCGCGACGGTGGAGATCGCCTCGGAAAAGACTCAAAAATTTCCTTCAAAAAGGATGTCCAATATCCCGTTCATGAAGAAAGATGAATTCGGGTCGGATTCGTTTTCGTGCAGGAAACATATCCGAAAATTGATGCACTCCTCGGACTCGTCCCGAAGTTTGAACGGTCGGATCGAGCTGCAATTTTGAGGGGTGATCGATATGGGAATTGCGCAGCCGATGAACGGTTGGATGTTCCAAAGGACGTCCGAGCTAAACGCTGGACTCCTCGCCCTAAACTCGTCCAGATTTCCGTCCAGATTCAACAGGGCTCCGATAGGTCGGAGTTTGCCGGAGATTCCTCTATCGGAACGCGATGAAATTTTACAGGGTTGTTCTAGACTCAATTCCGCATAATTCCATTGAAGCAATCGTCAAAGCGACGCTCGAGGAGGCGGGGACGACGAACACGATTCCGCTGTCCAGAAAAACTGCACCGTCGCCTAAGGACGATGTTAACGTCGAGCCCCTGAGCTCCATGGATGATTCCCCCATGATCTTGATAGAGATCGGAGTTGATAATGATGAAAGTATCCGTCCGATCTTGATGATCCGACGCGGAGCGCAGTCCTCGGTCCAGCCGAGGTGACCAGTCGAGCCGGCGACGAAGATGCCGACATCAACAATAAAGCTCGGTTCCGACGCGTAGATCGCGCCGGAGACGATCTGAATTCCCATCGCACCGTGGTGACTGCCAGCAGGCTCTCAATGAAAACACCAATGTCGGTTCTAAATTCGGCATATCTCGTAGTAGGGGTCCTAAGCTAGGCGTCTTGGAGCGATGGTAACATGAACACATGATTTTACCCAGGTTCGGGCTCTCTCGAAGAGATAATACCCTACGTCCTGCTTTTGATTGTATTCATATGGGGTATAGTACAGAGTACATGTATCTACCACGAGATTGTTCTAATGAATATGAGATGATCTATTGACTAGCCTAGCCTCGGTTTATATAATGCACCGGAGGCCTTGGGTTTAGGAGAGTCCTCGTCTTGGGCGCCAAGTCTTGTGGAATCTTCCTTGTATACGTCATGGGTTGCCCGAAGTGGCCCATGAGTGAACCGCCATGGGGGTCCTCGGCCCGACCCACTGGTCGGGAGACGACATGATGAGTACCCCTAGTCCAGGACTCCGTCAACCAGTTTCTCCGGGCTTCAGGGACATTGCAGACAACTTCTAACCAAACAACTTTCAGTTTTTCCACAGTTCTTAACTCACAACTGATTTCCCACAGCTAAGATCTCACATCAACTTTTTTGGAATCCACAGCTCAACCGAACACCACCTTAGAAAATGGTATGCACACTTTTGATATAAAAACAATTTACACACGACTACAACTATCATTTACCGGGGCAAGTACGGGTTGCTCATGGTTTATTAGTCCTATGATGTTTATTCTCAGAAAAAGAAGTCCTATCCTACGGGATGTAATGTGTACTTAGAAACACTCGAAGAGGTGAAAGCCTTTCTGATCTGCTGCTATCGCTGTCCGCCGTCGCATGATCACCACGTATAGTTGCACACGCGCAGTATATCCGGTCCTGTTTTAGTACTACTAGAATCCTCAAGGCATAGAGCATGGTACGACTTTAGAACCAATATTCAGGTAGTGGCCCTTGTTTGTCTGGGCTAGCCTTTCCTTCCTACATGCGTGTGGGCTCACCGCGTTCCAGAGTGACCGTTCCACTACAGGCTTGCAATCTCCCTGCATGCTGCAGCTACTGTGCCTGTCTAAGTGGGTTTATATGTAACAGGATTCCACATTCTTGCATTCATATGTGATACATTGACCTTTGAATATCATTCACATGTGCTGCATTTACCTTTTAATAATATTATAAGAGAACTTCAGGATATCCGTATTTAGCAAGAACTGGGTAGTACCATTATTGGTGTTTCCTCGAACAGACGACTGTACACGCCACACCATATATAGATATGGAAATGTGTGGTCCTTTCCTGTTATTTTTAAGCAGTACACACCACATGCTTTGGAGCGCACATACGCAATTACTAATGCCTTTGCTTCCTTGCACTTGTCAACAACTGTTCCACTTCTTTTTATGTGCTATATATATATATATATATATATATATATATATATATATATATATATATATATATATATATATATACAGTCGGTCTATTCTTCTAATATTAGGAGAATAGTTATTCTGATAACATTTTCGAACTGCACGCTCAACGCAAGTGCGCGTCATTGTTAAAGCAAGAGTGCTGCAGTATTGAGGCGTGTGAACTTCCCGTCGGTACTGTTTTCGCTCCAGTTTTTAAACCGTTTGTCGGAATCAGGCGTGTAATATACCGTTAGAAAGCTATGGATTAGGCGCAACTTCACCATGTAGATTTTTTTTCAAGATTCATCACGATTTAAGAGCAGTTTTGAAAACGGTGCGGCGCACGACGAGTGGCAGCGAGCGTATTTTTGCGATTTCTTCTAAACTGCTCGTCGGAATTAAGCAAATTATACGCCGTTGGAAAGATATCGTTGAGGCGCAACTTTTTCTTATATATTACTTTTTCTAATTCATTACGGTTTAAGAGCAGTTTCAAATTTACTAAATCGCGCAATTCTGTTTTTCAAAAATTTTGCAATTTTTTGGTACTGTTTTCGCTCCAGTTTTTTAACCGTTTGTCGAAATGAGGCGTGTGATACGCCGTTGGAAAGTTATGGATGAGGCGCAACTTTGATATATAGAAATGTTTTTGAGATTCCTTACGATTTTAAATTAATTTTGAAAATGGTCCGGTGGACGACGAGTGGCAGCGGCCTTTTTTCACGAATTTTTACAAACCGCTGGTCGAAATGGTTCAAATGATACGCCAATGGTAATGTATCGACGAGACGCAACTTTTTCATGTAGAACACACTCTCTAATTCCTTACGATTTAAGAGCAGTTTTGAAATTATCGAAATACGGACACTCTGTTTTTCGCGGATCCAAAAATCATCGATTGAACTGCATCAGATGAGTGACCGCACTTCTTCAGACGAAAAAACGCACTGCATCCGACGGGCAAGCGAACTTCATGATTTCTTTATCTTTTTTTCTAACTTTTTTATGAACGAGTGGACAACAGAGACGAGGGGCAAGTGAACCACATTAAGAGAAAAGTGAACTGCAACACGAGTCTAAGTGAACCGCAGGATTTTTTTTCTAATTTTTTTATGAACGAGAGTGGACCACAGAGAGTGATGAGGCAAGTGAACCACATCAGGGGGAAAGTGAACCACATGATTTTTTACAAAGTGAACCACCAACCACCACAAAATGAATCATATCATTTTTGTTCTTGAAGTATATAGCACGAAAAATAACTGCACAGTACAGCGGAGCGAACCTCTCCAAATACAACGAAGAACTGCATAGTTCACCTTACAAAAAGGCAACAAGCGAACCACACTAACATTGGGCGTAAGTGAACCGCACCTCTCTGGAAAGTGAACCGGTTTACTTTCTTTCTCGTTTCCACGACATTTTCATGTAACACGTCTTGGACGGCTCAAGACTTTCTTTGTCGTTTCCATAACATTTTTCATGTAACACGTGTTGGACTACTTGAGATGGCCAAGAGAAGGCGCTCTGTACTGCAAGTGTGGAGAGTACTGAACTGATTTTTTTTACAAAGTGAACCACAAAAAGAGCAAAACAGTGAACCACATCAACAATATTTTACACAGTGAACCACCCAGGTATGAACTGATGCAAATGTTTTCTTTTGCCGAACTGCTACAACTTTTTTTGTTGAGTGAACTACCATATAATACAAAACCGTACTGTTATGTTTTAACACACACATCGAACTGTTTCTGCGTTTCATTTTGAACTGATGCAAATGTTTTTCTGCATCTACACCTACAGATGTGACTGAACATTAGGACACTTAGGAAAACTGTACAGAATGGGAGAGATAGGCATGCAAACGACATATGGGCCAAACTGTTGTACCTTTGTCAAACCTACCAGAGAATTTTGACAACACACAAGAACTGACGAGTGTACAATTCATCAAACTTCTAAACGTGGGCTAAGCCAACATATGAACTAGGGAGCATTTTCAGCAAGCACATATAGAGCATCAATTTTCATAGAATAATAGCATGAGACTGAATGGTGCAGCAACATGTCACGAATAAAAAGTAGCAGCAGTAGCAAAAACTCAAGATCATCCTCCTTTTTGGTACAGGATGCACCTCCCATGCGGTTCAGATTGTGGAGATCGGCCAGTTCAGTTAAACGATACCTTTAGGTACAACGCAGTGGAGGGAGGGAAAGGAGGCAGCCTCCTGAGCTGTGGCGTCGAACGGCTTGGCGCTGTCTCGTTGAACGGCCTGGATTGGCGGCAGTGAACGACCGGGGTGCTGTAGCGACGAAGCCCCGCCGGCGGGAGGACGTAGCGTGGTGAGCTGAAGACGCCATTTGTGCAGGGCCAACACCGGGCCTGCACTGTACTATTAGAAAGGTGTACTTGTACTTCTCAAAGTAATGGAATAGGGGTACTTTCTCCTGTAACATTTTTAATTCAAGTATGACGCACACATCGGTATTTTAAGCACTATGATTTTGTAGCCCTCGAAAAAGAAAGCATGAGAATTATTCAACAAAACACAGAAAAGTGAACAACAAAATATTTTGATTTAGCAAGTGATATGTAACTAGAGTAGCAAAGCTGCCAAACAAATGCACAATACTGTTGACTAACACGTGAAGTGGACTTACGCGTGCCTTGTAGCGTAGGGTTGTACTGACACACTCAGCATCAGGGAATTTCCAATTCGCACAAGATCAAACTGCACTAGTTCATGATGCGAAGGCCGGCTGCCTGGCTCGTCGTCGTCGAACTGAACCCTGCGCCCCTGTCGAACTGCTGAAATATTTTAGTATGGGTTAGATACTGTTCCAAACTAGTACCTGAAAATCCCATCCCCAAATATGCATGTCAAGCTTCAGAGTTGGAAGTAATCTAAACAGATCCATCTCAAAACATTGAACTGATACATACATGTAGGAACGAAACCGGTACAAGCAATACAAACAGTCAATATGAGCAGAAATCTCTAGATGAATAAGAACAAAGCATCAAGAAGATTCATCAAATTCATACCAAAAATGCCGGATCAGGGGGCGAAGCACGGGGTGGCCTACACGTGACTCTTTTTTGAGTGACTGGCAGAGAAGCAAGAAGTTGGATTGAGGAGCTGCAGATCTTCCAGTTGACTAGCCCAACGACCACATTGGCAGCTGCATGAACGCCGCCAACTGAACGGGCTCTGGTGGTGGTGGTGAATGGCCTGGCGACTGAGTTTGAACGGACTGTGAGCTGAGGCGGCAGAGGGTGACGCCGGAGCGGCAGTAGCGACGCGCGGTGGATTGGGGAGGCATGGAGGAACGCGGACGGCAATGATGCACGGGGGCTAGCAGTATTGTGGGCCACGACGGTCGTGGTGGCGGGTGGCCTCCAAGGCTGGTTGCGTGCAGGGTTGTAGGGCGGCAGCTTTGTGGTGGATGGCGCCGCTGGCGGCCACCCCCCTGAGCTAGACTCCAGCAATAGGAGAGCAGCACTCAGCCCCGATGGCACGTGGATTGGGGTTAGCGCGCGGAGGCAGGAGGCGGGGACGGTGCGCGGCGGCCATGGAAGGCGGGGACGGGGGCGGCGACTGGTTGAGGCGAGGACGGCGCGCGGCAGCTGGGGTGGCCATGTGGTGGGAGGTGGTCGGTGCTGGGGGCGCCGCAGCAGGGTGGGAGGTGGTAGGGGATGGGGCGCCGCTGTGGGGTAGGAAGTGGTCGGGGTGAGGGCGCCGCCGCGAGTGGGAGGTGGTCGGGGGTGAGAGGAGGCGCGGCGGCCCGAGCCCGGAGGAGTTGGCGGTGCGACTGGGATGGGGATGTCGTGGGAGAGAGAGAGGACTGGGTGGGTGAGAAGGAGATAAGGTGGGTGGGGGTTCTTTTTTTATCCTGTGCAGTTCGGTTCGGTTCCTTTGCGAGGTTAGTTTGTAGCTACTCGTCGGCTCGGTAGTGTTAGCAAAATAAGGTTAGGTGTTATTAGAATAAGGTCTTAAGGGTGTTATGAGAATAGACCCACCCTATATATATATTGGCAGAATAGTTATTCTGCCCACACTTCCGAACTGCACGCTCAACGCGAGGGCACTGCACTTTCTGAAACAAGCGCACTACAATATAGAGAATAATGAACTTCTCGTCGAAAAAACTGCACGCGGTGTTTTTCGGTACTGTTTTTGATACAGTTTTTAAAAGTTTGTCGGAACGAGGCGTGTAATACACCGTTGGAAAGCTATGGATTAGGCGCAACTTCGCCATGTTGAAATTGTTTCGAGATTCCTCGCGGTTTAAGAGCAGTTTCGAAAACGGTGTGCGCCCGACGAGTGACAGCGAGCGTATTTTCGCGTTTTTTCGCAAACCGCCTGTCGGAATGAAGCAAATGATACGCTGTTGGATAGATATCGTCGAGGCGCAACTTTTTTATATATATTACTTTCTCTAATTCCTTACGGTTTAAGAGCAGTTTCAAATTTACAAAATCACGGAATTCTGTTTTTTCAAATTTTTGCAATTTTTCGGTACTGTTTTCGTTCCAGTTTTTTTACCGTTTGTCCAAATGAGGCGTGTGATACACCGTTGAAAATCTACAGACGAGGCGCAACTTTCATATGTAGAAATGTTTTTGAGATTCCTTACGGTTTTAAATTAATTTTGAAAATGGTGTGGCGGACGACGGGTGGCAGCGGCCGTTTTTTCGCGAATTTTTACAAACCGCTGGTCGGAATGGTTCAAATGATACGCCGTTGGAAAGATATCGACGAGGCGCAACTTTTTCATGTAGAACACTCTCTCTAATTCCTTACGGTTTAAGAACAGTTTTGATTTTACCGAAATGCGGACACTCTGTTTTTCGCGACATCAAAATTGACGAGAGAACTGTATCGGACATAAAACCGCACTGCTTCAGACAGAAAACTGCACTACATCAGACGGGCAAGCAAACTGCATGGTTTTCTTTTTTGTGGGACGTAAAATTTCTCATGCGAGGAAGTGGACTATGCTTCACATCAGACGTAAGTGAACCGCAACACTATCGAGAAGTGAACCGCATGACTTTTTGTTGTCTTTTTCCGTACTTAGTATTTTTTTAACGGGCGTAGACAGAGTGAGTGAACCGCAGAGATGAGGGCAAGTGAACCGCGACATGTATCGAAGTGAACTACATAATTTGTATTGTCGTTTTTTTTAATTTCTGACTACATGGTCAATATTTTTTGAGCTGCATCAAATTTTGTATTCTTTTACATAGTGGACCACTTAGCAATTCACAATGAACTGCATCACATCCTTTTTTTACTAGTGAACTTCCAAGCCACTTAAAACTGCATCTGTTGTTAACAGCATTTTTACAAACTCAGTAGATTATATACACGTTGTTGTTTTTTGTACAAAGAGAACCACCAAACCCCCAAAATGAACTGCAATGATTTTCAACAAGTTTTCTCAACTTTTTTCTCTACAATACAAAGTGACCCGTGGAAGCAGACGAACTGCACTGCCACGCCAAGCAAACCGCACTGCAACATCTTTGCCTCTGAACTACAGAAAACAAAAATTGAACGGACAGAAGAAATTTAGACTGCAAGCCATAGTGGGTGTGAGCACGCATGTGTCTGCTGGCGGACTGCACGCATGTGTCTGCTGCACTGCATCCCTACACGCCACAAATTGCAGAGGCGCCGAAGTGAGCTAGAAAAATCTGCAAAAAAAATAGGCACGACGACGCTCGTCGGTGTTTTCTGGCGGAGCAAACTGCACGGAGTCAAGGAATGTTCTGCACGCGTCCGCCGAGTGGACTGCAAGTGGAGATGGCCAGCACGGAGGGCATCGGCGTACTGCATATGCCCGTGGTCAGAACTGCAAGCCGCCGTCTTCCTCTCACCTCTCGCTGCAGTCTCTTGCAAGAACCGGAGGCAACCCTGGCCGCACCGAGTCCCGCAGCGCCGCCTTTCTCCGCCGGAAACCGCACCAAATCATGCCTCCCCGCCGCGGATCCGGCCGATCCCCGTCGCCTTCCGCCGCCAACTCGACCGGATCAACGAGATCCGGTGTTTTCCGCCGCCGCCACCCTTTGGCTGCCTCGTCTCCCTCGACGAGGAAGGGCAACGCCACGCTGCGCCACGCCAGCCCGAGCAAGCCACCTCCAGTGATGGCCGTCCCCCTGGCCTGCCGTGCACGGCTCGCGGCAGCGTTGAGCTCTTGGATGGGGTAGTGGAGATGGGGACACGCTGGATCTCGCCTGTTCGGGCAGAGCAGCGGCAGTGGCGGTGGCGGCGGGGCGCGGGTCCGTGTAGTTGCCGACGCGTGCGTGGAGAACAGGGTGGCGGCGGGGCGCGGATCCTTGTGGGCGCCGGCGGGCGTGGATGCTGGTGGCCAGCGGCGGCGCTGGTTGTGCCCGGGTTGGGAGGTAGGGGCAGGGGAGCGGTTTGCTGGGAGGAGGAGAAGGTGGGCCGAGGCGTGGAGTTAGGCGGTGGGGGAGGTAGAAGGTGGGGGAGCTGGGTGGGTGCAGGGGTAGAGAAAGAGAGGTGAAGAAGGTGGAGCTGCGGGTTGGGGCACCGGGGAGGTCGCCGGGCATGGGGTCGCCTCCGTGGTGGGGGAACCGGGGTGGGAGAGAGGTTGCGGGTGGGGGTGGGGAATCGTGTGTGTGTGTGTGTGGAAGGGAGATGGGGTGCGGGTCCTGCGGAGAAGAAGGTGGGTTGGGTTGGGTTGGGTCTGATTCTAGTCTGGCAGTCCGGTTCGAGGGGATGCGGTGGTGTTGGCAGAATAAGCAAAAAGATGGTAGAATAAGGTCTTAAGGGGGTTGGTAGAATAGACCCACCCTATATATATATATATATATATATATATATATATATATATATATATATATATATATATATATATATATATATATATATATATATGCTGGTATTATTATACCCTACTGAATTTCTGTTATTGTTATGCTTGTCCTTTTGGGAGGATATAAACATATATAGGGAAAGAAACATGGCATGTACTCGGTTAGATATGTGTATATTGGGCTTTAAGCATCTCGGCTAGGTTACAAACTCAGTTTGTGTCATCTAGTTAATCTCACCACCTCAGAACAAAGATATCTCAATCCATCTCTTCTGGCAACCTTGCCTTCAAATCAGACGTGACATATTGCACCAGATAATTTTGTCACCTGTTTGACTTTGCACCAGCCTCGTTACGGTTCCTTTGCATTCACTGTGACTATTTTTCTTAGCCTTGCACCTAGTGTTAGGCTACGTTCAGAGTCTAGCAAACTGACTAGGCCAGTACAATATTCCTCCGGTAGAAGCGTCTGTGCCCCTACCCACACGCAGTCAGAGTCTCGGAGACAGGAACACACGCCTGCACTGACACCGCAATTCTGATGCCGCCAAAGCCCAGCGAGTCGTCCAAGCCCTCGCCTGGGTGCCGGCCCAAGCTCAACTCCAACACCTTCCCGCTCCCGCCCATTCCCCAGCGGGCCCCAGCCAGGCTAGCCCCTGCGGTGCCTAGGGCCCATCTAACAATTTTAGAAAAATCCCTAAGGGCCCATGTGGGATATATGGCATTGTGTGTGGTGGGAAGTTTAGTCCCATACCGCTAGTGGAGAAGGAGTTGGACCTCCTTATAAGGGATTCTCTTCCACACGCTATTGGAGCTTGAGAAGACAAGTAGTTCCCGCGTGCTCCTCCTCCGCCGCTGCCGCGCCGCGCCGCGGGATTGAGCCGAGCCGAGCTCACACCTACGCACGCTTATTTTTGCCGCTCAGGAACGGAGAGTATTTGACAGATGGGGCCACGATCTGAGACGTCAGATCGTGGGCTGTTACCGACTTGGACGTGGGTTCAGCCCACGTCTCTCCACGCGGCTGCGCCTATAGATGTGAGGCGCTGCCAACCCTAGCCGTCACGTGAAACACATCTCATCTCTGCCTCCACGCCCACTATCGTTCCATTGCTACTGCTGCCGCCGGTGATTCCATCCCGTTCACCGTGTACACGGTTGACGGGAGAGCAGGCCTCCGAAACCCCGCCTCTCCGAATCTTGTACGGGAGAGGGACGATTAGGTTTTTGGGGAGCGACTACGCGACTGCTCGCCTCCAATCGTCTGTTTCATCTACATCGTCCGCGTCTTCTTCATCGTCATCATGTCCACCGACGCCGAGAAGGCTGCCGCCGAGAAACTCGAGGCCAAGAAGAAGGCCGCCGAGGATGCCACTGCTGCTACGGCCAACTGGCCAACTGGAGGGTATAACTCGTTTATCCCTCTTCTGTTCATTACTGTTTTAGCCGTACTAGTGATCTGCGTAGATGTTTCTACAATCTGTCTAGTGCGCGCTAATATGATCATATATCAGTATGTGTTTAGTACTGTTTATGTCATGCTCATGATTTATTCTTGGATTAAATTAATCGGAAAATTGCCTATTTACTCAACAATCCAAAAACCTAATTTGTGTAGGAATTTTTCGAATCATGGTTTTGCTGCTGCACTGAAACCGGATAAGTTTACCGGTACATATTTTAAGCGTTGGCAGACCAAAACCATCTTATGGCTCACAGCAATGAACGTGTTCTGGGTTGCCGGTGCGACTCCCACTGGAACGATTACTCCTGAACAGGAGAAGGCGTTCAGGGTGGCCACCGTCATCTTTCTCGGAGCAGTTCTGAGCGTGATCGGAGATAAGTTGGTTGACGCATATTTACATGTGCGGGTTGCCAAGGACTTGTGGGAGGCGCTCGAATCCAAATTCGGGGGCACCGATGCTGGGAGCGAGATGTATGTTATAGAGCAGTTCCACGATTACAAAATGGTCGAAAACCATTCTGTATTGGAACAGGCTCATGAGATAATATGCATCGCTAAGGAGCTTGAGCTTCCGAAGTGCGATTTACCGGGCAAATTTGTCGCGGGTTGTATAATCGCTAAGCTCCCTAATTCCTAGAGGAACTTTGCTACCACTCTGAAACATCAGAGGCGTGAATTCTCAGTAGAGGATGTCATCGGACATCTGAGTGTTGAGCAGAACTCGAGAGCAAAGGACTCACACGGAAAAGGGGTCGAAGGAACTTCTGTAGCCAATATGGTGCATCAGAAGAACTTCAATTCCCACAAGCCCAAGGGAAAGAACGGTGTCCAACAAAATCCCGACTTTAAGAAGAAAGGTAAGAAGACCTTCAAGAAGAACAAGAAGGGAGATGGCTACTTTACTTGTGGTTCGGAGGAACATTGGGCCAACAAGTGCCCAAACAAGTACAAGAAGACAGGGCAGGACTCCAAGTCTGCCAACATGATTATGAGCAACAATGAAAGTGGTGCATCTGGGTACGGTAATTTATTTACTGTATTTTCAGTTTGTCAGTCCACCGATTGGTGGGTGGACACAGGTGCAGATGTTCATGTGTGTGCTGACATTTCATTATTTTCTTCTTACCAGACCATAGGTCACGGGTCCGTATTGATGGGGAATGGCGCGAGTGCTTCTGTTCATGGTGTTGGCACGGTTGATCTGAAGTTTACTTCGGAAAGGATCGTGCAGCTGAAGAATGTGCAACATGTCCCCGCCATCAAGAAAAACCTCGTTAGTGGCTCCCTTCTGTGTAGAGAAGGGTTTAAGTTGGTCTTCGAGTCTAATAAAGTAGTTGTTACGAAATATGGACTATTTGTTGGAAAAGGTTATGAATGCGGAGGAATGTTCCGCCTTTCCCTCGCTGATTTTTGTAATAAAGTCGTGAACAATATTCATTCGAGTGTTAATGAATCTGAAGTTTGGCATTCACGTCTTTGTCACATTAGTTTTGGTGTTATAACGCGGCTAGCAAAACTGAATTTAATCCCTAGTTTCACTTTAGCCAAAGGTTCTAAGTGCCTTTCGTGTGTGCAAGCTAAGCAACCTCGCAAGCCTCACAAGGCTGCGGAGGAGAGACACTTGGCACCATTAGAACTCATACATTATGATCTTTGTGAGATGAATGGTGTGTTGACTAAAGGTGGAAAAAAATACTTCATGACATTGATAGATGATTCCACTAGATATTGCTATGTGTATCTGTTAAATACTAAAGATGAGGCTCTACACTACTTTAAAATCTATAAGGCAAAAGTTGAGAATCAACTTGAAAAGAAAATTAAACGAGTTCGGTCAGATCATGGTGGAGAGTACTTCTCGAGTGAGTTTGATTCCTTTTGTGCGGAACAAGGTATTATTCATGAGAGGAAGCCTCCCTATTCACCCTAGTCAAACGGGGTTGCCGAACGGAAAAACCGTACTCTAACTGATTTGGTTAACGCCATGTTAGATACATCGGGTTTATCCAAGGCATGGTGGGGGAGGCTATATTGACATCATATCATGTCATGAATAAAGTTCCGACAAAGGATAATGAGATCACTCCCTATAAGAAATGGGTGAAGAGAAGGACAACACTCTCGTACTTGCGTACTTGGGGCTGTTTGGCGAAAGTCAACGTGCCGATCCCCAAAAAGCGTAAGCTTGGACCAAAGACCGTGGACTGCGTTAATTTGGGCTACGCTAAGAATAGCGTTGGCTATAGATTTCTAGTAGGGAAATTTGAGGTACCTGATCAAAAGGTTGGTACAATTATGGAGTCTAAGGATGCTACATTCTTCGAGGATATTTTTCCTATGAGAGATATGCAAAGCACTTCTAGGCAAGAATGTGAGGAGACTCCTGAACCTGCCATTCCGATGGAATATTATGAACAAACACATGATGAAAATCCTGAGGAGGATGACGAGGAAACCCTTGGTAGGGGCAAGAGACAAATGACTGTAAAGACCTTTGGTGATGATTTCCTTGTGTACCTCGTGGATGATACTCCCACTTCTATTTTAGAAGCGTATGCATCTCCAGAAGCTGACTACTGGAAGGATGAGGTCCGTAACGAGATGGATTTCATCATGTCTAACGAGACTTGGGAGATTACTGAACGTCCCTATGGTTGCAAACCATTGGGATGTAAGTGGGTGTTCAAGAAGAAGATTAGGCCCAACGGTACGATTTAAAAGTACAAGGCTAGGCTTGTGGCAAAGGGCTATGCGCAGAAAGAAGAAGAAGATTTCTTCGACACTTATTCACCTGTGGCCAGACTGATCACCATTCGAGTATTACTCTCGTTGGCGGCCTCGCATGGTCTTCTCATCCACCAGATGGATGTTAAGACGGCTTTCCTGAACAGAGAGCTAGAGGAGGAAATCTACATGCAACAGCCTGATGGCTTCGTAATAGATGGTCAGGAAGGAAAGGTGTGTAAGTTGTTGAAATCTCTATATGGCCTGAGACAAGCACCTAAGCAGTGGCATGAGAAATTTAATGAAACTTTGACATCTGGTGGCTTCTTTGTTAATGAAGCTGACACATGCGTATATTATTGCTATGGTGGGGGCGAAGGAGTTATACTGTGCTTGTATGTTGATGACATACTGATATTTGGAACTAGCCTCAAAGTGATTGAGGAAGTTAAGTTCTTTTTATCTCAGAACTTTGAGATGAAGGACCTTGGAGTGACTGATGTTATCTTGAACATCAAGTTATTGAGAGATGATGAGGGTGGGATTACACTTCTGCAATCCCATTACGTTGAGAAGGTGTTGAGTCATTTTGGATATTCGGACTGCAAACCATCTCAAACACCATATGATCCTAGTGTGCTGATTCGAAAGTTCGAAGGCACAGCTAAAGATCAATTGAGATACTCTCAAATTATTGGTTCACTCATGTATCTAGCGAGCGCAACGAGGCCTGACATCACGTTTGCTGTGAGCAAACTGAGCCGGTTTGTTTCCAAACCGGGTGATGTACATTGGCATGCTATTGAAAAAGTTATGCGCTATCTGAAAGGTACTATGAACTATGGATTTCACTATACCGGATACCTGTCGGTACTTGAAGGGTATAGTGATGCGAATTGGATCTCTGATGCTGATGAGATGAAGGCGACAACTGGGTATATGTTTACTCTTGGAGGTGGTGCTGTTTCCTGGAAGTCTTGCAAGCAAATGATCTTAATGAGATCGACAATGGAAGCAGAATTAACAGCATTAGACACATTTGATGTCGAAGCAGAATGGCTTTGAGATCTTTTGATGGACTTGGCTGTGGTTGAGAAGCCGGTTCCGGGCATCCTTATGAACTGTCACAATCAGACAGTTATTGTCAAGGTGAAGAGTTCAAAGGACAACATGAAGTCCAACAAACATATAAGAATGAGATTGAAAGTTTTCAGAAAAATAAGAAACTCCGGAATGATAGCGTTGGATTAATTATATCCAAACGGCTAAGAATCTGGGAGATCCCTTTACTAAAGGGCTATCACGTGTTGTGATAGACAATGCATCGAGGGAGATGGGTATGACACCCACATGAGTTGCCATGGTAGTAACCCAACCTATGTGATCGGAGATCCCGTGAAGTAGGACCTGGGAAAACAAGCCAGTGGTGAACTGAGGAGAGTAACTTTACTAACCCACTCCGTTGGAGATGCAATACTTTCAAAAATTGTATGGTAGGTTGACTACTGTCTTAATGTGTTCCAAGGCTTATTTACATAAGCAAGATGCTATCCTGCAGAGCGATCTTTGGAGGAACACACCTATATGAGCCCGACTGCTGGTCACAGTCTATGAGATTGGGGTGATCTCTAGCAAGCTCATGAATAGGCCAGGAGTGTGACTAATATGCTCCACCCGAGGGGTCAGCCTTCGGCAACCTAGTACTAGTAAGACATGTGGTGAAACTTCTTTACGCCAAACTGACAATTCAAGGCATAGTCCATTGTTCAGTTGTGAAGGAGTGTAGCTACTTGCTCTAGTTGGAGTTCAACCTTAACCGGTCTCCACTGAAATACTGGTATATCAAAACAGTGTTTGGAACAAAGGACAAAATGGGCCCTTGAGATCTGGTGGCGGATTGTTGAAATATGAGTTCGGCCTAGGGCCCATCTAACAATTTCAGAAAAATCTCTAAGGGCCCATGTGGGATATATGGCATTGTGTGTGGTGGGAAGTTTAGTCCCATACCGCTAGTGGAGAGGGAGTTGGACCTCCTTATAAGGGATTTTCTTCCACATGCTATTGGAGCTTGAGAAGAGAAGTGGTTATCGCGCGCTCCTCCTCCGCCGCCCACCTCGCCACGCCACGCCACGCCTCGTCACGACGCGCCGCGGGTTGCGGGATTGAGCCGAGCTCACACCTACGTGCTTATTTTTGCCGGTCAGGAACGGAGAGTCTTTGACAGATGGTGTGACGCCCCCTGCTCGACCGTGCACTAATCATACACGCAAACGTGCACGCTCGAGATCAGAGACGCACGGGAAGATATCACAACACAACTCTAAACTCAAATTTAAACATAAATCTTCATATTACAAACCAGGGGGTCACGAGGACCCGAATACATAAGTCATACAAACCATAATATCTGGGTACAGACATAGTTAGTCAAGTTTGCCTTAAGAAGGCTAGCACAAACAGCGACACTGATCGAAAAGGTGAAGGCCTCCTGCCTAGGGCCTCTGAACTACTCCTGGTCGGCTGGCTCAATCCAGTAGTACGTGCCTCCGGGGCTCTCCTGGTAGTAGTCTCCTGTGGTGGCGTCTGGCTCCTGGACTCCATCGACTGATTGCATCAAGCGTGTATGGGGAAAAAGATAGCAAAGCAACCGTGAGTACTCATCCAAAGTACTCGCAAGACTGACATTAGAACTATACTAATTATGCATCGGTATGAAAGGAATGGGGCTATATCTTTGGACTAAACTACAAAATGCTGGAACAGAGGGGGAGAGGCCTAGCCTATCGAAGACTAACATCTTGAAGCAATCTTGCAGCATCAGAAGAGAGTAGAGCAAGATAATATAATAGTAGTCATGTTTTAGTAATGCCCTGAGATACTTCCTCGACTACCCTGCGAGAAAGTGATCCCGAGAGCAGTAGTAATAGTTTATCATTGTATCAGTATCCATTTGTAGTTGTAGCAGATCAGGATACAACTCCGAGCGTCCTGTTACCGTGGACACGGCTATTCGAATAGATAACTTCCCTGTAGGGGTGCACTACTGTTACCCAACACGCTCGATCACATCTGGCCGGACACACTTGCTGGGTAATGCCCGACCTTGGGTGATAAACACGACGCAGTCCTACCTAGGCTCAGCAGAGAGGTCAACACGCCGGTCTAAATCCTAAGCACGAAGGGGTCTTGGGCCATCGCCCTTTGCTCTCCTGCACGTTGCGAGACTGGCCGGGGCCCAGACGCGACACTGAATACACCAGTGACGTAACCAGCCCACCCCAACAATTAGCCCGCATCTCTGAGCTGTGACGTCTGAAGAGCTTTCAGCTGATACTACGACGTAGAGGGCCCCATTAAACCATTATCCCACGTGGTGGTAGTGCGTATAAGGCCAGCGGCCTACTCAGATCAAATACCCAAATCCGTTAGGCGTGTTTAGAAACTCGCAGAGACGAACAGGGTTCCTATCGCTCCGACTTGGTATCACATGACGCGCGGGTGCTCTTGGAGCCGACCCGTCTTTAATATTATTCTCTCGCGGGCACCCTTGGGGCCAGCCCAACTTTAACAGTTTAAGTATTGCAATATGTGAACATTTCCGTGATCATCACCCTGAGTGATCACGGCCCGGTAACAAGCATGGCATACGGACAAGGGTGAAGGGCCACAGATGAATCAATAGTATAGCTATCTAAGCATCATGGGACATCAGGTAGGTATAAACAGCAGGCGACAAAAACAGGCTATGCATCAGAATAGGAGCTATCAGAACAGTAGCAGGGGCAATTCTAATGCAAGAATAAGAGAGAAGGAGTGGGCGATATCTGGATGATCAAGGGGGTTTGCTTGCCTGGAAGCTCTGCTGAAAGGGGCTGGTCGTCGGAAGGCTGCTCGTCGGGAGCGTAGTCGTACACAGCTGCGTCGGCGGCGGTCTCGGCGTCTATCGGGAGAGTAGGAGGGGAAAGAAACAATAAATTCACGGCAACAATGCAACAGGGATGCATGACATGTCAACAAGCAGTGCTAGGGGTGTTCTAATGCAGTACTACGCAAGTTAGTCGGAGCGGGAATTTATCCGGGAGTGTTCTCCCAGCTCCGGATGATTATCGGTACACTGACCCAGAGGGAACGGTTCCATGTTCAATATGTTAGAGGAGTGTGGCTGGTATGTGGATGGCATATTCGGATTCTTCATATTTTTCTGATCATTTTTCATATATAAATTATTTTCATCCGAGTTACGGTTTATTTTATATGATTTTTCAAAGTTTTAATCATTTTCTGGAATTTATTTAATTATTAAATTCGAATTATCCGAAACAGTAGTAGATGACGTCAGCATGAGGTCAGGGTGACGTCAGCAGTCAACTGTGACCGTTGACTGGTCAACCTGACAGGTGGGGCCCATCTGTCATAGGCTAGACTAATTAAACAACAGATTAAACTAACTAATTTAACTAATTAACCAGTGGGACCCACTGTCAGTGACATATTAAGTTAACTAATTAACTAACAGATTAATTAACATTTTAATTAGCATTTTTATTTATTTTAAAAACGTTTTAAATTGCGGGGCCCGCATGTCAGTGACCGTAGCCGGTCCAGTCAGTAGGTGGACCGGGTCAACGGGTCAGCGGGGCCCAGTGGCAGCGGCTCAGCGGTGGGGCCCGCGGCTGCCACGTCGACGCCGAGTCAGCACCGGCCACTGGAGTGCGCCGGCGAGCCCAAGCGCGGCGATTAACTCCGGCGAGCCCGGAAATCTTCTGTGGTGCATCATTTCGCGCGTGCTTGGGCTTGCTGGAACGAGCACTTTGTGCCGCGTCCGGTGGTGGCGACGGCCGGAGCTGGGGAGGTCGGGATGGTCGCCGACGACGACATCGGGCGGCGGGGCTCTCGGGCGTGCTACGGGATCGGCGAAGCGGCGCGCTTGCGGGCGAAACAAAGGGCTAGGCGAGGCCTACGCGGCGTGGCGAGGCTAATGGGCACGAGCGCGGGGCCGTTTGGTCGCCAGAACGACCTCGGCGACGAGCTCCGCGGTAACGGGTTCGGCCACGTTGGGGACGGCGGATATAGGTCGTCCGAAAGGGGGAGAGGAGAGGGGATCCGGTGCGGCAGCTCACAATGGTCCTGCAGAGGTGCAATAGTGGGCTCGGGGTGGCGTGACGGCGATGAATCGGGGCGGCGATCACCGGCGTCCGAAGCTTGAAGACGAGCTCGGGGAGGACGATGCGGTGGCGCTGAGCTCCAATGGGCGGCCTCATGCGAAGTAGTCGAGGACGGTTACGGCATAGGACACGGCGGGGAGGCGAGGCGATGGCGGTGGCTGCGAGTTTTACGGAGGCGCCGCCATGGCGCCGTTCGGGTGTGGAAGAAGAGGGCGAGGGAGAGGGAGTGGGGCGACTAGGGTTTGCTAGAGAGGTCGGGGAGGGTCTTATCCGACTTGGCGCGGGCGCGGGCGGCTCGCTGTCGACCGGGGAGCGAGGGGCGCCAGTGCGGCGAGCGCGGTATGGGCGACAGCGCGCGCGCATGAGTAGTCTGAGGTAGGGGGAGAGCTAGGCGGGCTGGGCCAGTCGGCTGACTTAGGCCCAGTCAGTGCGGCCTTTTTCTTTTCTTTCTTTTCTTTTTCTGTCTTCTGTTTTTAGTTTCTGTTTTCAATTTTCTTTTCGCTCCAATTCAATTTTGTAAAATATGAATCCGGCCCAATCAAATACAGTGCAATTTATCCCACTGCCACAAAATGGTTTGGAGATAAAAGGATTCCATTTGCATTTTTAATAATTAAAAAGGGATTAAATATGGCTGTTTTGGTTCTGCTTTAGGATGCTAGGGTCATTTAACTAATTTAATTAATGCTGATTATATTTTTATAATTGCTACTGGATTATTTGTAATATTATGAACATTTTAGTTTTCAAATTTGAACAACTTTTATTTTCACTTTATATTTGAATTTCAATTTGAATTGGAATTTGAAATGAGATATGATCCAAATGATGATTAAGCACTGTTAATCATGGTGACTTGGCATTATCAAAAGGGTGATCATTGTAGCTTAATACATGGGGTGTTACAATTCTCCTCCTCTAAAAGAAATTCTCGTCCCGAGAATTAAGAGGTAGGCTGAAAGAGAGCGGGGTATTCTACACGAAGACGATCTTCACGTTCCCAAGGGGCTTCATCTTCAGGATGATCCGACCACTGAACTTTAAGGAACTTGATTGACTTTTGACGGGTTCAACGTTCAGCTTGATCAAGAATACGGATCGGATACTCTTGATAAGAAAGATCCTCTTGCAATTCAAGCATTTCATGATCCACTGCTCGGATAGGATCCTTGAAGCAGCGACGGAGTTGCGACACGTGGAATACATCATGAACTTGAGAAAGGTTCGGCGGCAATTCCAATTGGTATGCCACTTCCCCTCATCTTGCGAGAATGCGAAAGGGGCCAATGTAGCGAGGAGCTAACTTGCCCTTGATCCCAAATCGGTGAGTGCATTTCATTGGAGTGTGTTGACACACGAACGCGTCACGTGTACCCTCGACGCCGGGGGTGATGCACCGCAGCTCACGTCGAAGGAGGCCCGTCCGGAAGCGCGGTACGCAAGCAATCCGGCGGGCGCTTTTGAAACCCGACGCACCGCTTCTCCGGGATGGAACCCGTCAGGAGTCACGGATGGACGATGGGCTGCCCTAGGTCGATTCGCTCGCCCCTAGTGCCTCGAGGTTCGCCGTCCTGCAACAAGAAGAACGAACGAAGAACGAGAAGAAAGATACAAGGGAGAGGGATAAAAGTAGGGTAAAAAGATGTAGATGTGTTTGTTCGATTGTGTGTTGTTTCAATCGGCCATCACCTCTTCTATTTAAGAGGGGGTTGGACATCCCGTACAAGACACGGACCCAAATTTCCGTCCAAAGGGTCAAAAATACTAGCCAAACTCGGACTCTTCAAAATCTGTCCGAATCTACGTGAACGGCAAGCGGTAGTACCGCTTCTTGGCACGGTAGTACCGCCCAAGCGGTACTTCCGGGTATTAGTACCGCGCCACTTCCGCGCGGGTGTCCAGAAGTGTTTTTTAAATGGTAGTAGGGCGGTAGTAGAAGCGCGGTAGTACCGCTCGAGCGGTACTACCGCTTATGGGAGTGGTACTACCGCCCTCTGCGATAGCAGCATCTTATAACGGCTGTAACTTTTGTATACGATCTCGGATTGAGACGATTTTTATATCAAAATCGACCGATTCGACGAGACGAAGACAATCCGTGTAGATCATTTTCTTATATGAGGTCGTGTTGGGGGCTTAATCAGCCGAATAGTGTTCTGGATACAAAATCTCAGTACTTCGAACACAACTTCGGCCTTAGAGATGAGATCGGATGGCTATGGCCCAAATATCAAAGTTTCTCCTTTCGACGATACGGAACTTCCTCACTTTGAGCACTTTTTCCATTTGAGGCCTTCTTAATTATGTTTTTGACCATGCCAAAATCTGGTGTCAACACATGCCCCCCTGTTTTTCGGCAAAACTTGTGTGCCGAAAAATAACTTGCACAATGCTTTTTCTAAGGACGATGTCAACACTCCATCAGCCATTTATGTTCTTAGGGTGATAATCATATATCGGCCATGTTTGCTCTTAGGGCGATAATCATATATCGGCCAGGTTTGTTCTTAGGGCGATAATCATATATCGGCCATTGCCTATTTAGGCTTCTTGCCACACACTCGGGTGGTACTTCTTCAAATATTTGCCATTAAGAGCTCGAGGCAGCAATGTTCCTTGTATGGATTCCACCAAATATGAATTTCCGGGAACTATTCTTGCAATCCCAAAAGGACCTTCCCAACTTGGAGACCACTTCCTGAATTTTTTGTCTTTCGAACCAATTGGTAGAATCACCTTCCACACGAGGTCGCCAACCTTTGTTGCATCATGCCTTGAGATTCTATGCGCCCACAAAGCCTCGGACAATAGCTCATGCCATCTTCTTGGATTATCCTCAATCTTCTTCTTGATGAGCTTGATCAATATCTTATTGCTAGACTCAGCTTGTCCATTGGCTTGAGCATAATACGGGGAAGAATTGAGCAACTTTATCTTATATGATTCGGCAAATTCTCTAACTTGATGTGACATGAAAGATGAACCGTGATCCATAGTTTAATGTTTGCGGAATACTGAATCTATGAATAATGTGCTCACTTATGAATTGAATTACCTCCGTATGTGTCATATTCTTGAGAGGTACTGCTTCAGACCATTTAGTAAAATAATCAGTTGCCACCAACCCGAACCGATGCCCCTTTGAAGAGGAAGGATGAATTTCTCCAATAAAGTCTAATCCCCAACCTCTAAAAGGCCACGGATTGATAATAGGATGTAACATAGCAGCGGGAGCCAACTGAATGTCACCAAACTTTTGACAAGCTTCACATCCTTTATAATACCTGAAGCAATCGTTGATCATCGTCGGCCAATAAAATCCAGCACGTCGTAATAACCACTTCATCTTGGGGGCCGACTGATGAGTGCCGCAAATTCCTTCATGAACCTCTCCCATAGCAATTCTCGCTTGGTCTTCGTCCAAACACTTCAAGAGAACATCTTCAACCGTTCGGCGATAAAGACCATCGTCTCTCATTGTATATTTGAAAGCCATGCGCCAAACAGCCCTGTCCACCCTTCCACTCGGATTGCACAAGTAATCAATAATGGGCTTCCTCCAGTCATGATTTTCATCTGCACTAGATTTATTGTTAGTGACCGAATCAGTGGGCTCTGGTTCGGTCTCTCCTATGTTAGCAAGACAAGACATCGGCTTTAGAGAGATACGAAACATGCCATGATCGACATGATAGCCGGATGCTTGTTGTGCCAACTCGTTTGCTCTCCAATTATCATGTCTAGATATATGAGCAATGCTAAAATGATCCAAAGTAGAAATTATATCTAGACATTTATCAAGATAAACATTAAGTGATTCGTCTAAACATTGAAAAACTTTGGATACTTGTTGTACTACTAATAACGAATCACCAAAAGCCTCAATATGTGTAGCACCTATAGCAAGCAACATCTCTAAGCCAAATAACAATGCTTCATATTCGGCTTGATTTTTTGTGCAAAAATATTCTAAGCGGCATGAGGCTTCAAAAATAGCACCATGAGGAGATAGATAAGCAATACCAACACCTTGGCCGTTGCTACAAACTGAACCATCAAAATATAATCTCCATGGTACTACCGAGACAAGGTTTATATCAATATCTTGCTTGTCATTAATCCGATGCTCAACGATAAAATTAGCAACAATTTGGCCTTTCATGGATTTTAGAGACTCATAAGCCAAATCATACTCAATTAAAGCATAAGCCCATTTACCAATTCTACCACTAAGAATTGGTCTATGCAACATGTATTTAATGACATCGGTTTGACAAGCTACTATGCAAGCACTTGGTACTAGATAATGTCTCAATTTTGTGCAAGCATAGTATAAGCATAGGCATAATTTTTCAATAAATGTATACCTTGTCTCGGCATCCAATAGGCGTCGGCTCAAATAAGTGATAGCATGCTCTTTTCCTTCGTTTTCTTGAGTCAAAACAGCTCCAATAACGCCTTCCTCGACTGCAATGTAAAGTCTAAAGGGCTCTCTATGCTTGGGCGCCTTCATCACCGGAGGAGTGCACAAATAATTCTTAATCATATCAAATGCTTCTTGCTGTTTTCCTCCCCAAGTAAAATCAACATCATTCTTCAACCGAAGGATATGAGTAAATGCATCAACCTTCCCTGACAAATTAGCTATGAACCTCCTCAAATAATTGACCTTGCCAAGGAATTTTTGCATATCTCTCTTGCATGTTGGAGCCTCCACTTTTTGTATAGCTTCTATCTTTTTGGGATCAATCTCTATGCCATCTTCATGAATAATGAAATCCAAAAACTTACCAACCGACACGCCAAACGCACACTTCAAGGATTCATCTTCAGCCCATATTTCTTCATCCTCTCAAAAGCTAAACGCAAATCGGCTAAGTGAGATTCAAAAGCATCCGATTTGACAACAATATCATCAATATAGACTTCAAGTATAACACCGAGTAAATCATGAAAGATCAAATTCATAGCCCTTTGATATGTGGCGCCGGCATTCTTCAATCCAAAGGTCATCACTGTCCACTCAAATAATCCAAGGAAACCGGGGCAACGAAAAGCCGTTTTGGACATGTCCTCTTCGGCCATGAAAATTTGGTTGTACCCCGCATTGCCATCAAGAAAGCTAATAACTTATGTCCAGAAGCATCATTAATAAGCATGTCGGCTATAGGCATAGGATACTCATCTTTGGGCGTAGCTCTATTCAAATCTCTGAAATCAATGCACACCCTCAACTTGCCGGAGCCTTTCTTTTCCACTGGCACAATATTAGAAATCCACTTGGTATACCTGGGGATGAATTCCATGGTAAAGGTATCAATGGCATGGTTGAAGAATATGCATGATGTGCTAACCGAAGATTATTTTTTGTGGACGAAAACCTTCGGCTTAATTTCTTATGAGATTCTTTCTCCTCTTCACTTTTGTTGTACTTGTTACAATAGAAGCTTGCACATTATTTTCTGTTTGACTGCTCTTCTTGGGAACCCATGCCATGTTCTTCTTTCTCAGTTCATGTGCACTAAGCTTTTGTAATTCCTTCTTTTTCCAATACGATAAGCCGAGTGGGCGCCTCAGCTGTGATTCTTGTTCAAGCAATGGCAATTCTTTTCTAACCTTGTGCACTCTCATCTTCTTTTGTTCAGATTTGCCATCTTGATTTTGAACATTTGCTTGCTCGACTTCTTTGCCTTTAGTAGCCAATGTTAACACTTTAATTGGCTCTTTATCATTTAAAATAAAATCTGAAGTGGCACACGTACGACCATATGTTTTGACTCGATATACTTGGCTGACCACCTCTTTCTTCTTTCTTGAGCTCCGGACCGATTCCTTTTGAGTGAAACGGTCTTGGTTATGTAATTGTTCATCAAATGTTGATCTTCTTGGAGCTGCATAATCTTGATGAGATGGTTCAAAATAAGATGAATAATGTGCCCTTGAATTATACCTGTCCCGTGGTGGATATTGATTCGTATAAGCACAGGGAGGTATCCATGGCATTGGCATTGACGTCCCAAAATATGGATATGAATACGACGCATTGAAATTTCCCTTCTGCCAATACCGTTCTTTAGATTCGCACCTAGGGGGTAATCTTGATGCTTTTGAATTACTTGGCCGATAAGCAATCTTTTCCTCACTTATCTTCTGATATTTTTCCAATAGCTGCGCGAAAGTGACTTTCGGCTTTTTACCTTTGCGTTTACTTCGGCCTTTGCTTTCTTTGGTTGTGCTTGCATCGATCATTGGATTTTCTTGTTGCCCCCCAGTGCTTGGCGTCTTCACCGTAACTTTGATAGAACCATTGCCTTCAAGAATATCATCATTGTACTCATGAATAATTTTTGCACTTGAAAGCTTGATCCCATCACCTGCAGCTTTTACCTTCTTGTCTTTAAATGGATCGGCTTGAAGTAGCCGATGCAAAATCTTTTTGCCATCAGGACCAATAGGAATAGCCTGGTCATCCCTTGGTGTTTTAACAAGTCTCAATCGTCCGCTATCAATGGCCGATTTAACTATTTGATGAAACATATTGCAGTCCTCAAAATTATGCTTGAACGAATCATGCAACTTACAATACATTCGTCCTTGGATTGATGTCTTTACACGGTGATCAAGAATTCTAATATAATCATTCTTCAGCAACAAATCAAAAATCTGATCACACATGTTTGAATTGAAGGTAAACCTTTTATTTTCTAGCCGATCTTGCTGTGAGAACGGCTTTGGAGTTAAGCAAACGAATGGTTCAGATTTGGCACCCCATTCGGCTATGCATTGTGTCTCGCACTCTATCTCCGATGACTTTGGATAAGATATTGCAATAGCATCGGTTTTCTCAAAAGATTCAAACCTTGGCTTTATGTTTCTGAAATCAAAACTATTATAACATATATGTCTCATTTGAGACCAAATGCAAGCCAAGTATGAAATAAGCAAAGCTACCCATGCATATATAAACTTTAAATAAGACAATGGGAAGTACTTTGACTGCGATAGTAAATCTTTATCGGTCTCTATAAATGGTGCAATGGGTTGACCAATATGCTTTATAACAATTTTGTTGCTAACAAGTAAATCACCCTCCTTCATTGGTCTTTCAAAAGTATTTATGATAATTTTTCCAATAGATGCATCAACAATAAAGTTGTGACCAAATCTAAAAATAGGTAAATCACTTGGTAGACATACCTCTTCATACACGTTGAGAGAGTATGATGGTTGTAACACTTGAATAATACTTTGATCCACTTTTGAATGACTCTCCAACGCTTTATCCTCATCTTTTCCTTGATTCCGTGCTTCATCACTCGAATGATCTTCAAGTGAACTTTGCTCAGCTGCACGCTTGTGTTCTTGATGTTCATCATTAACCAAACTTTGTTCGGCCATATTACTTTGTTTTTGATGCTCATCAATTTCCTTGGCACGGAACTCGTAGGGTAGGAAATAGGTTCCCTCAACTTCAGAAGAATCAAGCACAGCTGTTTTGTGCTTGCCATGCCCTTTCTCAATGGTGCTTGCCTCTTTGGATTTGATGGATTCAGAATACATACTAGTTGATTCGGCTTTTCCAGCCGAAGAACTTTCACTCTTCGAATCATCATTCTTTTCATTGGCTCCTATAATTGGCAACACTTCTTCTGTAGTTGATTTGGTACATGTAATGTTTGATTCGGCCTTTCCAATAACCGAAATAACTTTGTTACCTGAATCAATACTTTTCTCTTTTTGAATTTGCAAGGCTTCTCGCTCTTGTCTAATTTTAGCCCACATCTCAGCTTGGTGAGCTTTAAATTTTTTCATCTCAATTTCTATCCAATCCTCATGAGATTGCCCCCAATGCTTTGAGACTCTTTCGGCAATGAAACTTGAGTGTTGCCGAAACTTTGCAATTGTTTAGGGGGTATATAGCATGCTGCAACAGTAGGTGAAGACATATGCATTGGTGTAGAACTATATTTTTCCTCGCATAGTCTATCAATTGGCAATGATTCATCTTCATACAAAACTTTAGCTTTTATTGCATCATAATCAGGAAACAACCCCTTTTCATGTTGTTCAAGGCAAAGAGCACTAATCCTGTTATTTTGGGCTAGCCTCTTTTTTAACGAAGCCACGTCAGCTTCTGTAAGGAATTGCTCCATAGTATTTTCATATTCTTTCGGCCATGAGGTGTTGCCGAAATTTTGCAATTGTGTAGAGGATGCATTATATGCTACAACATTAGATGAAGGCATGTATGCTCCTGCAAATTTATCACTTATTCGGCTATGACCATGAAGGTGTGAAGCCGAATTATGAATATCAACAGTTGCATACGGTGCTGACACATTACTAGTATGAGGTGTAGTATATGATGGTTGATGGTAATTGGCCGAATAACTAGTAGTAGCATAGCCAATTCCACTATCCACCGGCACATTTGAATTAACATATTGCAAGTTAGGTGCCGATGAATAAAAAGGTGAAACACTTTTTTGCATATTATTGGAAGTTCCAACATGAGGTGTTTCAACTTGATTAACCAAACTCATCATGTTGTTCATCGGCATATGGATTTCTAGGGTTGCCGATGCATGAGAGTTGGAATACATATGGTGCATGTTACTAGTATCATAAGAAGTTGAAGCTTGTAAATTACTTTGAATCGGCCCTTGCACATAATTAGATGTATAATTGACAAAACTAGGGTTAGCCGATAGAGCATACTCATTGAACGATCTAGTAACACCATATGAATTATTTGCATCTACATGAGGGGATTGAGTATTCATATTACCTTTGTAGATTGCAAACCCTAGATGACGATCTCTTCGTAGAAAGAACGGGCCAGAGACCGTTCAAAGCTTCTTCCCCAGCGGAGTCGCCAAAAAGTGTGTTGACACACGAACGCGTCACGCGTACCCTCGACGTCTGGGGTGATGCACCGCAGCTCACGTCGAAGGAGGCCCGTCAGGAAGCGCGGTACGCAAGCAATCCGGCGGGCGCTTTTGAAGCCCGACGCACCGCTTCTCCGGGATGGAACCCGTCAGGAGTCACGGATGGACGATGGGCTGCCCTAGGTCGATTCGCTCGCCCCCCTAGGGCCTCGAGGTTCGCCGTCCTGCAACAAGAAGAACGAACGAAGAACGAGAAGAAAGATACAAGGGAGAGGGATAAAAGTAGGGTAAAAAGATGTAGATGTGTTTGTTCGATTGCGTGTTGTTTCAATCGGCCATCACCTCTTCTATTTAAGAGGGGGTTGGACTTCCCGTACAAGACATGGACCCAAATTTCCGTCCAAAGGGTCAAAAATACTAGCCAAACTCGGACTCTTCAAAATCTGTCCGAATCTGCGTGAACGGCAAGCGGTAGTACCGCTTCTTGGCACGGTAGTACCGCCCAAGCAGTACTTCCGGGTATTAGTACCGCGCCACTTCCGCGCGGGTGTCCAGAAGTGTTTTTTAAGCGGTAGTAGGGCGGTAGTAGAAGCGCGGTAGTACCACTCGAGCGGTACTACCGCTTATGGGAGCGGTACTACCTCCGTCTGCGATAGCAGCATCTTATAATGGCTGTAACTTTTGCATCCGATCTCGGATTGAGACGACTTTTATATCAAAATTGAACGATTCGACGAGACGAATACAATCCGTGTAGATCATTTTCTCATATGAGGTCGTCTTGGGGGCTTAATCAGCCGAATAGTGTTCTGGATACAAAATCTCAGTACTTCGAACACAACTTCGGCCTTAGAGATGAGATCGGATGGCTATGGCCCAAATATCAAAGTTTCTCCTTTCGACGATACTGAACTTCCTCACTTTGAGCACTTTTCCATTTGAGGCCTTCTTAATTATGTTTTTGACCATGCCGAAATCTGGTGTCAACAGAGTGACACGAAGGTAAGCCCGTTCGCCAGGTTGATAGACCATTACCTGGTGTTTTCCATCATAGTTGCTCTTCTGACAAGACTGAGCAGCTTTCAAATGATCACGGACAATGCGGACTTGTTCTTCAGCTTGTTGAATAATGTCCGGACCAATGAGTGACCGTTCCCCAGTTTCTGACCAATTCAGAGGGGTTCGACACTTACGTCCATATAGAACTTCAAAGGGTGCCATCTTCAGACTAGCTTGATAGCTATTGTTGTAAGAGAATTCGGCATACGGGAGAGATTCCTCCCATTACTTACCTAATGAGATGACACAAGCTCGAAGCATATCTTCAAGCACTTGATTGACTCGTTCAACTTGTCCCTCGGACTGGGGGTGAAAAGCGGTGCTGAAGGACAGATGAGTTTCCATAGCTTCTTGGAAACTGTTCCAAAATCTTGAGGTAAAGAGGCTGCCACGGTATGAACTGATCTCCAACGGAACACCGTGGAGTGACACGATTCTGGAAACATACAAGTCTGCTAACTGACTAGCAGTGATTGTCTCCTTGACTGGCAGAAAGTGAGCAACCTTTGAGAATCGGTCAATGACGACAAAGATAGCATCATGACCCTTCTGCATTCTGGGAAAACCAGTGATGAAGTCCATTTCGACTTTGTCCCATTTCCATTCAGGAATATCAAGTGGTTGCAGAGTTCCAGCAGGCCTTTGATGTTCTGCTTTAATGCAATGACAAACGTCACATTCAGCCACATAACAAGCAATGTCATGCTTCATATCGGGCCACCAGTACCGTTGACGAATGTCTTGGTACATCTTGGTGTTACCGGGGTGAATTGACAAAGGTGTATCATGTGCTTCTTTCATGACATCCGAACGAGAGTCCAGATTGTGCTTTCTGGGGACCACTAGGCGGCCTTTGAAGAATAAGACACCATTATCATCAACATGGAAGAACGAAGAATTTCTCTTGGAGAGGTATTTCTTAATCTTCTCGACTTCGGAGTCATATTTCTGCCTCGTCTTGATGTTGCACTCGAGGTCCGGTTCAACAACCAGGGTACTGAGATAACCCTGAGGAACAATATGAAGGTTTAACTTGCGAAGTTCTTCATAAAGAAGGGGTTGGGCTTGCTGAACCGTGAGGTTGTTGCAATAAGACTTGCGACTCAAAGCATCGGCCATTACATTAGCCTTGCCAGGGGTATAAGAAATATCCATGTCATAGTCGGCTATTGTCTCGAGCCATCTTTGTTGGCGGAGGTTCAAATCTGGTTGAGTATACAGATACTTCAGGCTTTTGTGGTCCGTGTATATCTCGCAACGATTACCGAGAAGGTAATGTCGCCACAACTTCAGAGCATAGATAACTGCTGCTAAGTCGAGATCATGCGTTGGATACTTATCTTTGTGAGGACGTAACTGACGAGAGCCATAAGCAATCACCTTGCGCTCTTGCATTAGGACACAGCCTAATCCTTGACGGGATGCGTCGCAATATATCACAAAGTCCTTGCGAGTATCTGGGGGTGCTAGCACTGGGGAAGATGTCAATTTATCTTTAAGTGTCTGAAAACTTTCTTGGCACTTTTCCGTCCACTCAAACTTCTTGCCTTTGTGAAGTAAATCAGTTAGTGGCTTTTTAATCTTGGAGAAGTTCTCGACGAAATGGCGGCAATAGCTAGAAAGACCGAGAAAACTTTTGACTTGCTTGACATTCTTCGGGGGAGTCCAGTCAAGAATAGCCTGAACTCGTTCTGGGTTAACAACAATGCCATCCTTGGAAATCACATGACCAAGATAAGTCACCTCAGATAACCAAAATTCACACTTGGAAAATTTGGCATACAGTTAATGTTCTCGAAGTTTCTCCAATACAAGCCGAAGATGTTCGGCGTGCTCTTCTTCATTCTTGGAAAATATAAGGATATCATCCAAATAAACCACGACGAACTTGTCAAGGTAGTCCATGAAGATATAGTTCATCAATCGAGAGAAGGTTGCTGGAGCATTGGTTAAGCCGAAGGACATAACGGTGTACTCGTATGATCCATAACGAGTAACGAAAGCGGTCTTCGGAATATCCTCTTTACGAACTCGTATCTGATGGTAACCCAACCTTAAGTCAAGTTTAGAGAACACAGAGGATCCATCAAGCTGATCATAAAGATCGTTGATTCGGGGTAGTGGGTATTTGTTCTGGATTGTTGCTTGGTTGATAGGCCGATAGTCCTGGACCAATCGGTTCGTTCCATCCTTCTTCTTCAAGCAGAGGAACTTGGACGAATGAAACCCTTTTTAAGTGACTTGTCGATTTCCTCCTTAAGTTCAAGGAGTTCATGCGGCGGCATCTTGTATGGGCGCTTGGCAATAGGAGTGGTGCCTGGTTTCAAGTCGATGACGAATTCGACAGCTCTAACCGGGGGTATTCCTGGAAGTTCTTCTGGAAAGACGTCCGGAAAATCGCGAACAACTGGAACGTTCTCAATTCCCTCAAGAGGTGAAGCGTTCAAAGCATTCAGAGCATAAATCTGAGCTTCGGCATTCCGGGTAATTCGGGCGGTGTAGTTCACTATCTCGTCGGAGGGGTGAAGGAGTTGGACGACTTTAGTGGGACAATTGATCGAAGCAATGTGAGCTTTCAACCAATCCATTCCCAGAATGAGGTCTATGGTGGAAGACTTTAGAACGATGGGGGAGACAAGGAACTCTAATCCTTCAATCTCGACGGTGACATTGTGTGCGATCACATCAGCATGACAATGGTCCCCGGGAGTTTTAACGACTAATGGAGTATGCATCTTTTCGTATTGTATGCCATGCATGAATGCAAATGCTCCAGAGACGAATGAATGTGATGCTCCTGAATCAAATAAAACAGAAGCGGGTACTGAGTTAACGAGAAGGGTACCCATCACAGTTTCAGTACTCCACGTGCAGGTCCACGTGCAGGTGTGTGACCGCCAACAGCAGGCCAATCGATACCTGTAGGCATCTGAGTCCTGCGCGGGTAAAGGATGTAATCTGGATGTATCCCTGCATGAACAGCTGGCAGCAACTGTGTCATAGCATCGTAGAGACGTGCGTGAGTGGCAAACAACTCGACGGCAAGAGCCCGGGCAGTGCGATCCAGAGCCTGAGTGCACTGAATCAAAATCTGCGGGTCATATCGACGTCGCTCGAAAGAGGCACAGACAGCTGTGTAGTACCCGATAGCATCTCCAGCAGGGGCATATGGGATGTATCGGAACTCAGAGGCATCCAAGCGACTATGCTCACCACGAAAACGTGCGACAGCAGAATGGGCAGCATCACGGACTGCCATATCAATCGTCACGCCGATACCGTGAAAAGTGTGCAACTCAGTGTCGGAGTCGTTCCGCTGATCGAATATACGAACATCGGCATGATACTGCTCCTGGTTGAACTCGCGGTAATCCTCGTAAACCATGTACTTGGGGTACCAGCGGTAGCCCAATCTGGTCAGGAGGGCGATTAGGACAGCTGGAAAACGAGGGGCATCACGAGCCCAAGTGTGAAGCACAAGCTGCGTCGCAGGGCGCGGCGGAAACAAGCGATCCATCTGAAACAGAGGAAATTCAAGATTGTCAAATGACATGGAGTGAATTCTTGCATCATGCATTCAAAGAAATAATTTGCAGATAATCAAAGCTCCGGGTGGACGTGATCACGAGAACCTAGGGTCAGAGTTAGTAAAATTTTAACCCGAATAGAAGAGAGATCAGAATCCCAGAGTATAGAAGAGGAATAAAAGATCCTAATACCACCCATTGGCAACGTGGGCCCGTAAGCCACACAGCCACGTTAGTAAAACATAGTTTCCAGAGACTAGACTCAACTTCGACCAAGGAATCGGAAGGGGGCTTCCTACAGGCAGTCGGCTCTGATACCAACTTGTGACGCTCTCTGATCTCGAGCGTGCACGTTTGCGTGTATGATTAGTGCACGGTCGAGCAGAGGGCATCACAGATGGGGCCACGATCTGAGACGTCAGATCGTTGGCTGTTACCGACTTGGACGTGGGTTCAGCCCACGTCTCTCCACGCGGCTGCGCCTATATGTGTGAGGCGCTGCCAATCCTAGCCGTCACGCGAAACAGATCACATCTTTGCCTCCACGCCCACTGTCATTCCATTGCTGCTGCTGCCGCCGGTGATTCCATCCCGTCCGTCGCGTACATGGTCGACGGGAGAGTAAGCCTTCAAAACCCCGCCTCTTCGGATCTTGTATGGGAGAGGGGCGATTAGGTTTTTCGGGAGCGACTACGCGACTGCTCGCCTCCGATCGTCTGTTTCCTCTGCATCGTTCGCGTCTTCTTCATTGTCATCATGTCCACCGACGCCTCGAGGCTGCTGCCGAGAAACTCGAGGCCGAGAAGAAGGCTGCCGAGGATGCCGCTACTGCTACGGCCAACTGGCCAACTGGAGGGTATAACTCGTTTATCCCTCTTCTGTTCATTACTGTTTTAGCCGAACTAGTGATCTGCGTAGATGTTTCTACTATCTGTCTAGTGCGCGCTAATATGATCATATATCAGTATGTGTTTAGTACTGTTTATGTCATGCTCATGATTTATTCTTGGATTAGATTAATCATAAAATTGCCTATTACTCAACAGGTTCTAGGAGCTCAACATTGGCAATGGATCAGTGTTGTGAAGTTGGAGGCAGAGGCTTCCGTGAAGTCAAGAGGGTAGCTTCGAATCGGCAGGTGAAAGAGTTGTGGACCTACTAGCAAACAAATACTCCTTCCATTTAGATTTATCTGTTCATAGTCTTACATACTCGAGCTGCTTCCCTCGGCTCCCTAGGCATAATTTGTATCCAATCCTTTCTATTTATCTGGCATTGTTTGGTTGTAGAGACCTAGATAATTTTGTTTGGGTTCATCTCCCTTGTGTAGTGTGTTGTTTCGAAGTTAGGTTGGACTAGGTGATCGACCTGTGCTCTCTGGTTACCTTGTAGACTTTCGTGGGTTTTCCATTTGGAATTTTGTACATTTTCTGTTGATATGCTTTGCATCCTGGGAATCTAGAAGTATCAGATTGTTGTAGATCCGTGTTGTTTCAAGCCTCTGAACTTCTTAGAAAATGGTTTACACACTTTTGATATAAATATAAAGATGATTTACACACATGTACAATTATCTGGGTAGAATATAGTTTATAGCTAACTCCAAAATAAGCCTCATGTTTTATTACTAGACCATGAAGGCACAGTGCATGGTAGGGCTTCAACACCAACATTCAGGTAGTTCCGTTCTAGTGCATGCATGCATGCATGCATGGACACTAGTTTGTGAATTTGTTGTTAGTCTAGTTTCGTAGCATCTGCTAAGTCGTAGTCAATCTTTACCAACCTATTATGCATCTACCTGGATCCGGAAGTAATCATTACTAAATTTTTAGTTTGTGTCCTTATCATATCAGTAGTTTATGTCTTCTAATTTGTATTGTACTATCGCTAGCTGGAATGTAACGAAATACAAAGATCTCAGCTGGCAACATTACACAAAGATCTATGGAAAATCTTTGGTGTTTTTTTTTGTGAAGCAGAATCTTTCCTGTTAATTTGTTCTTATTCACACAAATCTTGTTCGTTGAACCATACAAACGTCAGGGGCAATGTGACACCCAATAGCCTGTGAACATTACCTATAAAGAAACATCTAATGAACCATGCCAGTGGAATGGAGCAGGTGCATACGACGACATGCATTGAAGTGTCTCGCCTCCTGGGATGAAGTATCGAATGTTCGTCTAATATTGACGCTCCCCTCCTGTCTCGCTGCGTCAGTATTGTAGTCTTAAGGTTCGTGCCAATCTCGCTATGTTGGGAATTTTTTTGGATCGCTCATCCTGATGCGATGGGTCGTTTAGTAAGCTATTTTTGCTTGGATGAACTGGAATGTCTTTTTGCCATGCGGTTGGCTAATCTATCATATCACTGACTTGACTATCCTCTCCTGTCATGGTGCACACAATGCTTTTTATGTCACAAACTAGTTTGCTCGTATTATTATACCCTATTGAATTGTGCCATTATTGTACTTATCCTCTTGGCTGCAAATATATTGCTCGGTTGGCAAAATTGCTACGTCGATCCTTCTCTTGTGAAATGCCAAGCCTACTAAACCAAAATGGAAAGGATCCCTAGTTACAAGGCGATCCTTCTCTTGCGAAATGTCAAGCCTACTTAACCAAAATGAAAAGGACCCCTACCTACAAGGGAGGAGGCAAAATTTCTTTTCTTTCAACATAACTATAGGCAAGGCGGAGCAGGATCTCATAGAGTATGTCGTAGTCCTCCAACGGGGACGTCGTCGACAACCAAAGCACCTAATTGGCATAGCTGCACACTTCGATGGGTTGATGCGCAACCCAGGCACCACCTAAAGTCCTCATGGATCACAGCGCACGTCAGCAAGTCGAGCGACATGGGCTTATGAAGACTATCACATCGTCCGAGACTATGGTGAGCTGCTGCTTGAGACGGTTACGTGTCGCGCTCTTGAATATAGAGGCAGGCTAGATGGTAAGAGGCAGTAGGTTAGATGGAACTCGCCTACGAAGCCAAAGACCAGAAGATGAAGCTATCCCGAGGAAGGAACCAATGTCCCCGGCTTGAAGATCGGTTCAGGGGCTACTGACGGTGTCCTGGATTAGGGGGTGCTCACCACGTCGGCCTGCCAATCATGGGCCGGGCCGAGGACCCACCGACAATTGAAGAGTGGGCCACGCAAGCCATGGCCCTCGGCGTACTCAAGATGAAATCCTCCAAAGACTTGGCGTATACTTCAAGGCATATTTAAATGATCGGCATGTTTATCCCTAGATGTAGCCGACATACTTGTAACCCCAGATACCCCTGGTGCCTATATAACCCCAGGGGTTTAGTCTGTAGAGGCAAGTTAGAACTCATTCATATGATCTCGAGGTAGATCATCCTGTATTTTGTACCCATCCACAATCAATACAATACTAGCAGGACGTAGGGTTTTACCTCTTCGAGAGGGCCCAAACCTGGGTAAACATCGTGTCTTTCTCTACCTCCTGTTACCATCTAGCCGAGACCACCAGCTCGGGACCCCTACCCTAGATCCGCCGGTTTTAGCACCGATATGGAGGTAGTACATGGAGCTTCGAAACCCGCACAAAAAGTTGGTGCAACACCTTCATCACGAGGATGAATAACATTGGGGACCGCGGGTCGGCGGTGCCCACGACGGTTGAGGAGGGTGTCCCTAGGCACACCATGGATGAGAATGCGGGTAACTTTCCTCTTCGGATTGTCGCATGTGGTACCTTAACGTTGTATCAAGGGACCCCGTTCTCTCTCATCTCCCCCTCATTTTTAGTCCAAACATCTTACCCTAGAAAGCCAGGTCTGCGATGGCGGCGGCGGAGGAGTAGTTGAGCCCATGGTCAGCCTAGCCACATCTCTCTTACTTGCATGCATCACCGACCGTCTTAGGTGTAGGAGATATGCCCTAGAGGCAGTAATAATAGTTATTTTGTATCTCCGAGTTTGTAATGAATGTTTATGTTCCATGCTATAACTGCAATGATTCTCGAGTCTGCAATATCCACGAGGCTCGGAGGGAAACTCATATGCACGTGTGGTATAATAAACGGTAAAATGTATTCCTAGTCATGCCTCTAAGACTGGCTCAAATATTGCATGATGATCCTGTTTTCCTGATCATGGGCATGTCTATGCCGGCAATTTTGAGGGCACAATGTTGGGAGAACACTTGTGTTGAATCGACCCGAATTGATGTTATGCTATGAGATACATTCGTCACAAGTTAATGGTTAATAACACAGAGATAGTTAATGTTTGTGTAATTCCTTAGACCATGAGAGTATCGAGTTCCTTCGTACTTGCTTCGTGAACTTTGGGGTTTGTTAAACGTCATCCGTAACTGGGTGGCTATTACGGCTACTTATGAGTTCACGGAAAAGTATGACAAGAAACGAGATAGCTCAAGATTGGGATTTGCTCCTCCGACGATGGAGAGATATTCTCGGGCCCTCTCAGTGTTACGGTATCCATCATCGTCTGGCCAGACACATTGTGATTTGATCACTGGGATGCCGGAACACGGAAACGAGAAAAGAGAACAAAACCGGTAACGAGGTAACATGCATGGTGGACAAGTTGTTGATCCACGGGGATGCAGAAAATCTCACCTCGGGTGTTTGTAATATATCGTGAAGCAACAGGAATAGCACACTGCAACTGGAGGTTCACTCGAATATTCATTCGTGTGGGTATAGGGGTCAATATGGGTGTCCACGGCTCCGATGTTGATCATTGATCCGAAAGTGTTCCGGGTCATGTCTATACTTCACCGAACCTATAGGGTCACACGCTTAAGGGTCATCTATCTGCTGAATACTAGACAAGGAGTCTGAGAGAAAATCACCGAAAAAGTTTCGGACGAAACGGAAACGTTCCGGAGAGAACACTGGAATAGTTTCGGTGAAACTGAAAAGTTGTTTCAGGGTATTCCATTAAGTCATATTGGTTCCGGCACACGCCTGGAAATTCTTGGAGGGTGCCAGAATTGTTCTGGTAACTTCTAGAATTTTTCCGAAGAGAAAAACCGGAAATGTTCCGGAGCAGCCGGAACCGCAATGGTAGCTTTTCGCTGAAGAAAAACATTGTTCCGGAATTGTTTCAGAATGCGTTCAAAATTGTATTAGTGGGTACTGGAATTATTCTAGGCACACAGAAATAATTTGGGATTTAACGGACGCAGCAAAATGTCTTCGTGAATAGTGAAAGTGCTTTTTGGTTACTTTATGGAAAGCCACCTTTTGGGATATTTCCAAAAGGCTTCTAGAAGGGCTTGGGGGCCAAGGAAGCCCCTCATGGGGGGCCCCCAAGGGGTGGCCGGCCAAAGGAGGTGGAGCTCGTTGGAGCTCCACATGCCATCCCTTTTTTCTTTATTCTTTTTTATGTAAGACATAAAGTGGGGGTACTTTTGGTATTTTTGAATGCCAACTTTACCCCTTGGCTTTCCTATAAATAGAGGTGGAGGGGTGCTCTCCAAACCTCATCCTTGCTCTCATACATATGCCATGCTCGTCTGGATCTCTCTCTCTCCCTCCCATGAAATAGTTTTGTAGAGCCGAAAGGCTGTCTGGGTTCCGGCAGGAACTAGTTCTGGACGGCGAAGCCCTGCCGGATAGCTGACATCGTATGTGTGCAACCCCGTAGAGAGGTCGTAGTTTCGATATTTTTCCCGAGGGGCTGTTCGAGTATCCTCCCGAAGGGCTGTCCGAGTTACCGTTCGGTTTTCGGGTGTCCTCCTGAAGGGCTGTCCGAGTTACCGTTCGGGTTTCGAGGGTCCTCCCGAAGGGCTGTCGGCGACATCGTCCGAGGGACTGTCCGACTGCCTCCCGAAGGGCTGTCCGACGAGGGAGTACATCCTCGTGGTTGGGAGGTTGTAAATCCTAGCTGCGGGGATCTGCACCAAATCTTCTTCCGCTGCGCTACGTGTCGGTACGGATCAGATCAAACCCTGTATGACATCTCCATAGTGATCCTGGGCGTGTTCGCTATACCGAATTTTTTTGTTTTTTGTCGCATTCCCCTACAGTGGCATCATGAGCCGTGCTATGCGTAGATGCAGGTTACGATCCAGAATACATGGAGATGTATGGGTATTGCATAATATAATTTTGGAGTAGATGAGATCTATTGCTGAAAATTATTTATGCGGGTAGCAGATGAAATCTGTTACCCGATGTTCTTATTGCTTCCCTAGAATTTGCGTATTTCTGATCTCGAGACAGCATGGTGGAATTTCACAAAGTTCTGGCAATCCGCGATCCTGATTGATCAACGAAGTGCTATCAGTTCTTTGGGTTCCACCATAGTCAAAAGAAAGATGAAATTCACTGATGAAAGGGCAATGCAGATATGATCTGCACGGGGGTCATGCGTATGACGAAGTTTAGTATGGGGCTCGAGATTTTATTATCTCGTGTTTCATACACCCCGAGTTGTTAATCTAGCGACTTGAATAATCATACTTGATGATAAAACGTTGGTAGCTGCGGTTTAAGTCAAAACCTTAGAAGCCACGTAAAATAAATTTTTGCATAAACTGATTAGAGGCGTCTAACTTGGTTTTGCAGGATGTGCATGTGATGTGGTATAGCAGTGCTCATATTAATTTGATTATGTATGAGATGACAATATGATGTAAATTTATTAACATGACCTGCGTGTCATGATTCGGCATGATGGCTGGAGCCATATGATTGTCACTTTAATGACCTGTGTGTCAACCTTAAGTAATGCACTTATTTTATTAGCTATAGAGATAGCAATATTATCTGGTGCATCGACAAGGTGGTGGCAATCTTCGCGAAGGTGAACACCGACGCAAATGCCGAAGACGAAGAAATACTTGACTTCTCCGTCAGAAAGGGATATACCATATCATGCTGTTATGAATTGCCTGAGATGTTTATCCCTTATGATGCACCCTTTTGATTGTGCGGTAGTCGCTTTTTATTTGGGTGATCTCTCACTTAAAAATATCAAGTAGTTAGTGTTCTCCCAAGTGTAGCACCGTCACGGCACCTATCTTTTCGGGGTACCACAAGGATACATGGGTACGAACGATTGGTGAAGTGTGAGGCGGGTGAGTTGAGACCTCGCAGCGAGATCACTTGGTTGTCTTGACATTCCGGAGGATCGTCCTGAGCTCGGAACACGCCCATCGAAAGATGAACAAGAGTCACATAGAGATGTGATTGGCAAGTTGGCCTACCGATTAAAATTCTCGTCACTTGAGATGGATCCATCCTTGGCGTTGAATTATAATTTGGGTCTTGTATCACTCATAATCAATTTTGAGAGATATTGATTTGAGTGGGAGCGCACTTTAGAATAAAATGTTTTATTCACTAGTGCAAATCCATTATGAACAAAGTCTAAGTGAACTTGTGTTTACCGTTGTAGATCAAATGGCTCGCAACACCGCGTTCTTCTTAGCACCGATGTTAGAGAGAGTGAAGTTAGCTGCGACTGGAAACAACTATGCGGACTGGGTCCGTACCCTGAGAATTGTCCTCAGGAGCGCTAAGAAAGACTATGTGCTTGATCAACCTTTAGGTGATTCCCCCATGCCAGAAATGGCTCAGGATATCATCAACGTGTTTAATTCACGAAAGGATGATTTCAGTGTTGTCAAAAACCTTATGTTATCTTGCATGGATCCTGTGCTACAGAACCATTTTGAACGAGTTAGTACCTTCGAGATTATTGAGGCTCTAGATGTTCTGTATCACAAACAGGATTTAGCTGAAGTTCATAAGATGACTGAAGCTATGGAAGAATATAATATAAATAAGGAATCTCTAGTTAATGAGCAGGGTGTCAGACTAGAAAATTGTTACGATGGTATTGCTGAAAGGGGAATTAATTTTCCAAAGACACCTGGTATGGATTTGATCCTTACTTCGCTTTATGAAGCGATGCTCAAAACAAATGAGATAAGAATGCAGAATCAGCAAAAGTTGCTGGTAAAGAAGACCGCCAGTTTTAAAAAGAAAGGCAAGCCTAAGGGCGGAGCCAAGAGTGAAACTGTGTGCCACTACTGCAAAGGCACTGGACACTGGAAGAGAAACTGCAAGAAGTATGTGGAAGATAAGAGGTCAGGGAAAACCGGAAAAGGTATAACTGTTATACAGGTTAATGTCATTGATGTTTTGCTTGCTTGCGAAAATTCTAAGTCTTGGGTATTTGATACCGGATCGGTTGCTCACATTTGCAACTCGATACAGGGGCTTCAGAAGGTGCGCAAGCTGGCAAAGAATGAAGTCGTGATGCCTATCGGGAACGGTGCTGGGATCGCTGCTCAAACCGTCGGCATTATGCCTCTACGTATCCCTTCAGGATTTATCTTAGAACTGAATAACTATTATTTTGTTCCGGGATTGTGTAGAAACATTATCTCCGGATCATGTTTAGTACACGATGGGTATTCGTACAAATCTGAGAACAATGGTTGTTCACTTTATTGTAAGGATATTTTTTATGGATTTGCACCCATTGTTGGGGGCCTTTTCATACTGAATCTTGAATGTGGAAATGATGTCTTTAACGTAAACGCTAAACGCTTAAGAAGGCTGATACCACCACCACTTTCATGTGGCATTGTCGTCTTGGCCACATCGGAAAGAAACACATGCAAAGACTCCAGAGAGATGGAGTTTTACCGTCCTTTGATTTTGAATCATTTGACACATGTGAAGCTTGTCTGATCGGAAAAATGACCAAGACACCATTCACGGGTCATCCTGAACAGGCGAGTGAATTGTTGGAAATAATACATAGTGATGTATGTGGTCCAATCAGCACAATCGCACGGGGTGGGTATTTCTACTTCGTGACTTTTACTGATAATTTGAGTAGGTATGGATATATCTACTTGATGAAGCATAAGTCGGAAACCTTTGAAAAGTTCAAAGAATTTCAGAATGAGGTAGAAAATCATCGTAACAAAAGGATTAAGTTTCTGTGGTCTGATCGCGGGGGCGAATATCTTAGTCATGAGTTTGGCCAACATCTGAGTGACCGTGGAATCGTTTCACAGCTTACGCCTCCCGGAACTCCACAGCGAAACGGAGTGTCGGAATGACGTAACTGAACCTTGTTAGACATGGTAAGGTCGATGATGTCTCTTACAGATCTACCGATATCTTTTTGGGGTCACGCACTAGAAACTGCCGCTTATACATTAAACAGAGCACCGTCTAAGTCTGCTAAGACGACACCACATGAGATGTGGCATGGGAAGACTCCTTGTGTGTCGCATCTTAAAATTTGGGGTTGTGAGGCGTACGTAAAGCGTTTACAGCCAAGCAAACTCGATCCCAGATCAGACAAATGTTACTTTGTAGGTTATCCCAATGACACCATTGTGTATTCCTTCTACAACCAGTCCGAGGGCAAAGTGTTTGTCACAAAAGTTGGACACTTTCTCGAGAAAGAATTTCTCGCTAAAGAACCAAGTGGGAGGACAGTACAACTTAATGAGATTAGTGAATCTTCGGCGACAGTTGATATGGCTGAGGAACCGGAAGTAATTTCGCAAATCATCCCTACAACCGAGCCGGAAGTTGTCGCATGTGATGCGGAAACTTCAGACAATGTTGTAACTAAACCGCGCAGATCAGGTAGGGCTATCCAGCCACCTGAGTGGTTTCATAACGAAATCTTCATTCTTGAAGACGATGAACCTGCGCACAACAAGGAAGCGATGGCGGGGAACAGCTCAAGGGAATGGCACAAGGCCATGAAATCCGAGATGGAATCCATGTACGAAAACCAAGTTTGGAACTTGGAAGAACTTCCAGAAAGCATAAAGCCCATTGGTTGTAAATGGATTTTCAAAAGAAAGATGGACGAGATGGTAACATTACTATCCACAAAGCAAGACTTGTCGTGAATGGGTTCACGCAAGTTCCAGGAGTGGACTACGACGAGACTTTCTCGCCCGTCGCTATGCTTAGGTCTGTTCGGATATTACTAGCAATTGCTGCTTATTTCGATTATGAAATATGGCAGATGGACGTCAAAACGGCTTTCCTAAATGGAAACCTCAAAGAGGATGTATACATGATACAGCCAGAAGGTTTTGTCGTTCATAAGGATGCTGGAAAGGTATGCAAACTTCAGAAAGCCATTTATGGTCTGAAGCAAGCGTCAAGAAGCTGGAACATTCGTTTTGATGAAATGGTCAAACAGTTTGGCTTCATCAGGAATGACGAAGAATCTTGTGTTTACAAGAAGTTTAGGGGGAGCGCAAAAGCATTTCTAATCTTGTATGTGGATGACATATTGTTGATTGGAAATGACGTGAATTTTCTTAGCGAAATAAAAGACTCATTGAAGAAGAGTTTTTCAATGAAAGACTTAGGCGAAGCGGCATATGTATTGGGCATCAGAATCTATAGAGATAGATCAAAACGCCTGATAGCGCTTAGCCAAAGCACGTACATTGACAAGGTGTTGAAAAGGTTCAACATGGAGAACTCCAAGAAAGGCCTATTCCCCATGTCACCTGGCACAGTACTTTGCAAGAATCAGTGTCCTCGGACTCTCGATGAGCGAGTACAGATGAATGATGTTCCATATGCCTCGGCAGTTGGTTCTATTATGTATGCCATGCTATGTACAAGACCGGATGTTTCCTATGCGCTAAGTGTTAGCAGCCGGTACCAAAGTGATCCAGGATTGGAACACTGGGCCGCAGTCAAGGGTATTCTTAAGTACCTCAGAAGGACCAAGGATTTACTCCTTGTGTACGGAGGTGATGAAGAGCTCATTGTAAGTGGTTACACTGATGCAGGCTTCATGACTGACCCAGATGACTTCAAATCTCAATCAGGCTATGTTTTCATATTGAACGGCGGCGCAGTTGATTGGAAAAGTTCCAAACAAAAGACTGTGGCGGATTATACGACGGAGGCGGAATATGTTGCTGCTTCAGAAGCCTCCAAGGAGGCGGGATGGATCAAGCAATTTCTTGAAGACCTTGGTGTGGTTCCAAGTGCTCTGGACCCGGTGGAGATCTATTGTGATAATAGTGGCGCCGTGGCTCGGGCAAGGGAGCCAAGTTCGCACCATAAGACAAGACATATTGAACACAAATATAAACTCATTCGACATCATGTCGAAGTGGGTTTAGTGAAAGTACGCAAAGTTCACACGGATCTGAACGTGTCAGACGCGATGACAAAGCCTCTACCACGAGCAAAGCATGAGCAGCACCAGATAGCCATTGGTGTTAGGGAAGCCATGTAACTGGATTATGACTCTAGTGCAAGTGGGAGTCTGTAGGAGATATGCCCTAGAGGCAGTAATAATAGTTATTTTGTATCTCCGAGTTTGTAATGAATGTTTATGTTCCATGCTATAACTGCAATGATTCTTGAGTCTGCAATATCCACGAGGCTCGGAGGGAAACTCATATGCACGTGTGGTATAATAAACGGTAAAATGTATTCCTAGTCATGCCTCTAAGACTGGCTCAAGTATTGCATGATGATCCTGTTTTCCTGATTATGGGCATGTCTATGCCGGCAATTTTGAGGGCACATTGTTAGGAGAACACTTGTGTTGAATTGACCCGAATTGATGTTATGCTATGAGATACATTCGTCACAAGTTAATGGTTAATAACATAGAGATAGTTAATGTTTGTATAATTCCTTAGACCATGAGAGTATCGAGTTCCTTCGTACTTGCTTCGTGAACTTTGGGGTTTGTTACACGTCATCCGTAACTGGGTGGCTATTACGGCGGCTTACGGGTTCACGGAAAAGAATGACAAGAAACGAGATAGCTCAAGATTGGGATTTGCTCCTCCGACAATGGAGAGATATTCTCGGGCCCTCTCGGTGTTACGGTATCCATCATCGTCTGGCCAGACACATTGTGATTTGATCACTTGGATGCCGGAACACGGAAACGAGAAAAGAGAACAAAACCGGTAACGAGGTAACTTGCATGGTGGACAAGTTGTTGATCCACGGGGATGCAGAAAATCTCACCTCGGGTGTTTGTAATATATCGTGAAGCAACAGGAATAGCACACTGGAGGTTCACTCGAATATTCATTCGTGTGGGTATAGGGGTCAATATGGGTGTCCACGGCTCCGATGTTGATCATTGATCCGAAAGTGTTCCGGGTCATGTCTATACTTCACCGAACCTATAGTGTCACACGCTTAAGGGTCATCTATATGCTGAATACTAGACAAGGAGTCTGAGAGAAAATCACCGAAAAAGTTTCGGACGAAACAAAAACGTTCTGGAGAGAACACCGGAATAGTTTCGGTGAAACTGAAAAGTTGTTTCAGGGTATTCCATTAAGTCATATTGGTTCCGGCACACGCCTGGAAATTCTTGGAGGGTGCCAGAATTGTTCTGGTAATTTCTGAAATTTTTCCGGAGAGAAAAACCAGAAATGTTCCGGAGCAGCCGGAACCGCAATGGTAGCTTTTCGCTGAAGAAAAACATTGTTCCGGAATTTTTTCGGAATGCGTTCAAAATTGGTTTAGTGGGTACTGGAATTATTCTAGGCACACAGAAATAATTTGGGATTTAACGGACGCAGAAAAATGTCTTTGTGAATAGTGAAAGTGCTTTTTGGTTACTTTATGGAAAGCCACCTTTTGAGATATTTCCAAAAGGCTTCTAGAAGGGCTTGGGGGCCAAGGAAGCCCCTCATGGGGGGCCCCCAAGGGGTGGCCGGCCAAAGGAGGTGGAGCTCATGCCATCCCTTTTTTGCTTTATTCTTTTTATGTAAGACATAAAGTGGGGGTACTTTTGGTATTTTTGAATGCCAATTTTACCCCTTGGCTTTCCTATAAATAGAGGTGGAGGGGTGCTCTCCAAACCTCATCCTTGCTCTCATACACATGCCATGCTCGTCTGGCTCTCTTTCTCTCTCCCTCCCACGAAATAGTTTCGTAGAGCCGAAAGGCTGTCTGGGTTCCGGCAGGAACTAGTTCTGGACGGCGAAGCCCTGTCGGATAGCTGACACCGTATGTGTGCAACCCCGTAGAGAGGTCGTAGTTTCAATCTTTTGCCCGAGGGGCTGTTCGAGTATCCTCCCGAAGGGCTGTCCGAGTTACCGCTCGGTTTTCGGGTGTCCTCCCGAAGGGCTGTACGAGTTAGCGTTCGGGTTTCGAGGGTCCTCCCGAAGGGCTGTCTGCGACATCGTCCGAGGGACTGTCCGACCGCCTCCCGAAGGGCTGTCCGACGAGGGAGTACATCCTCGCGGTTGGGAGGTTGTAAATCCTAGCTGCGGGGATCTGCACCGATGATCTACACCGACTCTTCTTCCGCTGCGCTACGAGTCGGTACGGATCAGATCAAACCCTGTATGATTTTTTTTTGTTTTCTGTCGCGTTCCCCTACATTAGGTACTCCGCCATCGACCAAAACTGACGTTGCGTCGCGCTGCAGGACCAGCCCTTGCTTCCCTGGATCGTCATATCCATCAACTCACCACCCCCATATAAAATTTGGTAGGAATCTAGCCAAAGTTTTCCATTTGGAGTTTCATCCCCTTTTCTGGTTATATGCTTTGCGTATCCTGGGAATCTGGAAGTATTTAATTGCTATAGAACCGTATTGTTTAAGATATCTAAACTTGTCAAAAAATGTTTTACCCACTTTTATATAAAGATGATTTACACACATCTACAACTATCTGGGTGAAGTTTAAAGCTGACTGAAAAATAAGCCTCGGGAGTGCACCACATGGTCTCCTTGTTCACAAGCTGTCCGAGGTCAAAGTATTCAATTTGCATCCTTGGAAACTCCTCGGAAGGAAGATAAGTATGAGACCATGACGACATCCAAGGGATCTGCAAACACGGTCCCAGTCGTCGCGCTGCAAGGAGGAGAACTGCTCGGGAGGGACGCGATTGAGGGCCTCTAGAGTTGGTAGGAAGGGGAGATCTTCAAACCCGTTGAAGAATCCAAGGAGGCATCACCAACATCAGCAACGCTTCGGCGCGTCGGTAACTCGGGTGGACACGCGCTTGGCGGGGAGATGGCCATGCGTAATCTCGTGACCGAACCGGCCGTCTGCGTGGCGCCGGGATCGTCCTCCTCCAACCCCCTCAGCGCCCTCGCCGACGTCGTCCTCGGCTCCTCCTTCAAATCTGAGATGCGTGAGACTAAACCCCATCCTGAGTTGGACATCAAAATCGATGCGCCACCAACCTCCAGAGGAGACGAATGTTGCGTAGCTCGCATCTCCCTTGGATCGCTAGGGTGTTGGGTACTTGGGTTGGGTAGATCATTCACGGGGGTTTGGTTTCCATTTCCTGGTGATCTAGGCGCTGATCGTATGCTGGTTGCTGATCTCAGTGGTAAACTGTGGGAAGCTATGAAATTTAGGCGGTGTTGAACAACAATTTCCAGCTATTTTCTTGTCAATTTTCATATGGTCGCGACCGGGAACCCCATTTCAGGCTTAGGGTTCACCAATCTGTTGCTTAAATCTTGGTTTATACGTGAATTGCTTTCTTGTACGGGATATCTATGTACACCTTTACATTGTGGTTAGGCATTGATCATGTGCTGAGGTTTATGCATGGGTTAGGAGCTTCATTTGGATATGCAAACATGATTTTTGGGAGGAAGAATACACAATGAGGCATTTTTTTTTGAGTTCTTTTACGGTACATCAGGCTTATTTGAGCCGTTCATTTTATGTGGTTGGATGGCTCAGATGAGGCAATACTATAACAGATTTTCAGTAGTATATTGAGTAGTTAGGGGTATTTTGGGTAGTTCCCTGTTTATCAATCGGACAAGCAGGTTCACGCAGGCAGGTCTCTTAATGGCCACGTACTTTAGATTGAGCGTGAGGCTCCTCGGAGGAATCGAACGTCGGCATTTGCACAGCTGCTTGCCGCGTTGTAGTCCGGTGTTGCGTAAGGTCGAAGTCCATGTCGAGCATATATCGCCGGTAACCTTGGGCTCTGCTGGAGGCCGCACGCTCGCATGGCATCGATCTCCTGCTTAACTTGCCCGCCGTCGTCTACGTCCATCGGCTCGACGACGCCCAATTCCTCCATGCAAAACGGTTCCTCCTCGTTGCCGTCGTCCATGCCCAGCCGGCCAAGAAGGGCCTACATGTGGGCGGCGAACTCCATGAGCTCAGCGTCTGTCGAACCAAAGCTTACGAGGTTGAATGGGCGCCGGAGACGGCGCTGCAGTGTGCTTGGTCGGGTTCTTGACGATGTCATCGTCCTCACCGCGGCACGACGCGACGGCCGTCGTCGCTTCCTCGAGAGACGGCAGCGAGAGGGCAGGATCAAAGATGGGAACGCGGTACAGTAGGTCCTCCACGTCGGTCTCCTTGCACACTTCTGATTCTCCGGCGAGTCCCCACTGGACGCCGCCGGGACGACGAGCCCCTTCGACAGGAGGGACCTGACGCTCTTGCCTGCGAGCCCGGGGCCACGCCTGGTACTTGAACCACGCCGCCACGACATCATCGCCTCTCCCACAGGGCCGCTCCCGCAGCCCGAGGGAACCACGGTGAAGTGGGCTGCAGACCCGCTCGTGCCTCCACGCGAGGGGATTCACAGAGTGCACCGAGGTCCTTGCACCGAGAATTACCAATATATCCTAAAGCGAAAATTTGATCGATCCATATTGGCCATTGGATTAACTAAATACTACCCACTATATTGAGTAGAATGATGTACCTAAAAAAAATCTCTTTTTAGGGATCCACAGCGAGGCAGGTTGGTGACTGAGGGACTACTTGCAGAGGTAGACACCAGTAGCTTTTTTTGTCTTTTCTAATAAAGTATGTTCTTTATTCCACAGATAACAGAGGCCATAGCGCTAGTCATGAATGAGAAAAAAAACACATCCGAGGAAATGTGAATACAATTTTGCAAATAGTGTACTAAACTTCTCACATCACTACTGGAATTTTCATATACGCTGGGTGTTCGGCTCTTCGCCGAGCGCCAAAGCACGGGCACTCGGCAAACGCAAAGACGCCGAGAGGAACACTCGGCAACTATGGCTTCACGGCGACTACCTAACGTTGCCGACACGGAATCACGGCGAACAAACAACGTTCGGCAAACGTCGCAGACGCCGAGAGCTCCTCACGGCAAAGAGAAGCCACGTGGCAAGCCCCATCGCAACTGACGGCGCCGTCACTTTCTGTTACGTATACCGAGTGCCGCCGTGGAACACTCGGTAAAAAACATGTAACAGAAACATTCAAACCTGACATGTGGTCCCTCTGGACCCAGTTATCAGTAAAATTTTCATATTATTTGTTAATTTTTTAAAAAGAATTATATGGTGCGCTATCTTTACCGAGTGCTGCCTCATATCGCTCGGTATAAGTCCGTTGACTGAAACCTGACCTGTGGGCCCAGGAGCCCCACATGGCAGTTGAAGCTTTACCGAGTGTTAGCGCCCTCGGTAAATAGTGGCACTACTGGAATAGTCAAAGTGCTCAGGTGACCACTTTTTTGAGAGGGGCCCTCGGAAAAGAGTGGCACTACAGTAGCTAAAGTGCTCAGGCGACCCCTTTTCCGAGAGGTGCCCTCGGAAAAGTGTGTGTTTCCGAGTGTGGCTCTCGGAAATATGTCCCATTGCTTCTGTTGTGAATCTGTTTCTTATCTAATCCCTGCAACTGAAAACAACTAGTGCATTTTCTGTCTATATATTCAGTGTAGAAAATGTTCACGTAAGCATAACTCACATAGGCCAATGTTTCACATAAGCAACACATCACACACATAGGCATAATTTAAAGTAGTTCACATAAGCATAACTCTGCACATAGGCCAATGTTTCATACAGTACACATCACACACAAGTTAACTTATGGATGTTCACTACTTGCAAAACACATGCACATCACATAGAAGTTCATATCTTCATACGCCGCCTTGAGGAGGAGGAGGGGCATCATTTCATCGGGTTAAGCTTCTGGAGGAGGAGGAGGAGGAGGAGGGGCATCATTTCCAGCGCCTTGAGATTGCATAAGAGCCTATAAGAGTAGAGTAACGTGAGCATTGTACGTCGCTATATAATGAATGTTCTACCTCTAGTTTAGAGAATGTTCTACCTGTAGTTGTTTCTCGAGCAGCTTGAACCTTTCGTTCGTTTCTGCTCGTTCCTTCTCTCTGCTCTCCTGCTCAGCCTGCCGCCTTTGCTCCTCTTCAGCAGCCCGCTGGTCCATTAAAGCCTGTAATATGACATTAGGCTCATATAGGTTGCAAGGGTGCTATTTTGAGGCATGGACATAAATGAATGGTTATGATGCTAACCTTGAGACGTGCGATCTCACATGACGTGGCTGTTGGGCGACTCCGTATGGACGGAGTTGAGCTTGTGCTCGACGAGCGTATCTCGTGGAGCTTGCAATGCGAGGAGGTGGCGATCGCCCCGTTGCAGAGGAGGTGGCGGCCATGGCCCTTCCCCTCGCCAGCAATGATGAGCAGCTCAGGATCAAGGGGCTTGGACGTAGGTTCGGCGTCCTGCCCGTGCACCTCCTGGAAGACCTCTTTGAAGGTCCCGTACCTCTCCTCCGCCGACAGGCTGCATAACTCGGCGCCATCCTTCCCCGTGTGACCTTTTTTCCAGGCCTCCAGGATGTGGACCGGGCGACCAAGCTCCGCCTCCTGCAAAAGTAACCATGAAGCTTAATGAACGGAGATGCACCGTGCGAAAAAGTTAACTTTTTAATCCACATACCATGTGTTGCTTCAGAGTGGTTAGGTTCCGGTACCCTGGACATGTGCCGGGCCTGGCATTTTGGCGCGATCGTTTCCCTTCTCCACATGTTGCGCCTGCTGACGAGGGCATGTACTAGGGATAGGGTAATAGGCCTGACCTATAGACCCTACCCTAGGACACCACATGTCTTATACTGGGCCCCAGGGCCAGATCAACAACCCAGGATTCCGCAGACTGACATTCACTCGGAGTCCAACGAACCACTCGGAAGGCAAGAGTTCACTCGACCATCTTGTTTCACTCGGAACATCCGAAAGTCACTCGACCAGAGAAGACCAGGAGACTCCAGGAGCGCAACAGTCAGGACACATGTTCGCCCGTGTTAATGGTAGTTAATGCAACCGTTACCTGGTGCACTTATGCCCCTCTTAATCCCTGGTAATGGCTGGCGTTCATGGAGGGGTTGGCGAGACTATATAAGCCGCCCCCAGCTCCATTCTAAGGGTTCGCAACCTTTGTAATCATACACTCAAGCAATACAGCTCCAGAGCACCGAGACGTAGGGCTATTACCTCCACCGCTGAGGGGCCTGAACTCGTAAATCCGAGTGTAACACCTGCGCCGTAGCTAGGTTCTGCCCTCTCATCCGTACCCCCACACACTACTGTCAGGCTTGCACCCACGACAGTTGGCGCTCACCGTGGGGCAGGCGTCTAGCGACTTTCGGCGTAGTTGCATTTTTCCGATCACCACCTTGGTTTCCGGGGGCGGACTGACTTTGGACGGCGAGATCCGTTTCGGCGTCCTCAGCTTCATCGCCGATGATTCGGCGTGGCTCCAGGAAGCCCCGCTGGATGTCGAGACGTTGCCCGTCCGCGGTGCAGCGCACTTCCGCGCGAGTTCCTTCGGTGGTTTTCTCCGACAACCGTCGACTCCTTATCAGTCGACGTCTTCACTCTCCACCAGCCGTCATCGCAAGCGCTCCGGACGCTCTCGGCTTCAGCGGTGGATCAAGCACGCGGCGGCCCTTCAGGCTACGGCCCCGCAAATCGCGGCAATCGAGCCCGATGAACCCGTCTTCGATCTATTCGCCTCTGTGCACGATCACTCGGAAAGCTTGTCCGAGTGCGAGAGCAGCGATCCCGCTGCGGAGGTGCCGATGGCCGATTCCCCGCTCAGTCCGCCTGGGTACGGTCGTGGCGGCACGGAAAACGGCGACCCGTCGCGCGCCGATCTTGGCGGCGGCAGGGACCGGCATGACGACGAGTACGACGAGTACATCCCCCGACCACTCACTCGGCAGCAGAGGGAGGAACTGCAGCGCAGGACCGAGCAGGCCCTTCAGACGCCCATCGCTGGGGCGACCCCCGAGGCTCAGGCTTTGGAGGCCGCGCGCCAGGCCAACTTGGCTGAGCGCAATCGTCTGGAAGCACTCCAAAAATCACTCGTCGACCGCGACCGCAGGCAGCATCCGCCCAGTTCCAGTCGGTAGCAGCGGCAGTTGTTCTCGAATGACCAGCAACAGAGTTTCCAGGTATTCCGCACTCCCGTCCAAAATCTGGCGGCGGCCACTCGGATAGCAGATTCAATTGAGCCGTCCCGATCCGAGGCGGGGGAGGGCCTTCGGCAGATCCGGGCCCTGCTCAAGGCGGCTGAAGAGCAAAATTCGGCAGTATCTTAGTCGCGCAATAGGATACACAGCAGATCCATTCAGGCTGACACCGACTAGTCAGCCCACAGCCCAGTGTCTCCCAGGAGAAACAGGCACTCGCCTCCGCGGCGAAACGTCCAAGAACGCCACCGAGACCAGTACTCGGGGCAGGGTCACAGTCGGAATACGCCTCCATGGCGTCAGGATGATCATAGCCGCATGCAGTCACCCCCTCCGCGGGATGGCTCGTACGCGCCCCGGCCGTACGACGCCAGGCGTCCTTACAGCAACGATCGGAGGGCCAGCCCTCCCCGTCATGGTGATGGTTATCGCCAGAGAGAACCAGTCGACTACCGTGACCCGCAGTTCAACGCGAGATCTGTTCTCGCTCAGAACCTGGTCAATAGAGGCAGGGCCCAGAGAGAAAACTTGGACAGAGATCGTCCGAGTGCAAGTGGAGCATTCGTCTCCGGACCCGAGTGTTTCAGCAGGGCCATCCGGGCCGCTGACATCCCGCCCAACTTCAGATTGGCAGCTGGAGTAAGCAAGTTCACCGGTGAGTCCAAGCCAGAGACTTGGTTAGAGGATTACTGAGTGGCTGTGCAAATCGGTGGAGGAAATGACTATGTGGCTATGAAGCATTTGCCTTTGATGTTGGAAGGGTCTGCCCATGCCTGGCTCAACCAGCTCAGTTCGGCCAGCATATACTGCTGGGAAGATTTGACTCGAGTGTTCATCAAAACATTCGAGGGCACGTGCAAACGCCCGGCTGGATTGTCTGAACTGCAGCACTGCGTGCAGAAACCGAATGAAACATTGAGGGAGTACATCCAGCGGTGGACCACCTTGCATCACGTGGTAGAGAACGTCACGGAGCATCAAGCAATCTGTGCCTTCAAGGCAGGAGTCAGATATCGGGAGCTCATCCTGAAATTTGGTCGGTCAGGATCTTTGACTATGAGCCGAATGATGGAGATTGCCACTCGGTATGCGAACGGAGAAGAGGAAGACCGTCTCCGCAACGGCAAAGGGAAAACCAGTGAGCCCAACCCCGGGAACAGTAATCCCAATCGGAAGCCGAAGCGCAAGGCTGATGGTTCGACTCAGGCCGAGGCTGCCGCTCTGGCCGGTCAAGCCAAGAACAAGGGGAAGGCTAAGGAAAAATGGATCCCGAAGAAAAAGAAAGATCAGTCGGGCCAAGATGTCCTCGATTTACCGTGTCACATCCACACCATAAAGGATGAAGAGGGCAATCTGATATTGCCCAAACACACCACTCGACAGTGCAGACTATTGATTCAGCAGTTCCGAGAAGGCCCGTCGAGTGAGAAGAGCCCGGAAGACGCTGATGATGGAGACAAAGATGAACCTTTTCCCAGTGTCAACGCGACCCTGATGATCTTCCCAGATGTAGAGAGCAGGAGCCGATTGAAAGTCATCAATTGAGAAGTGAACATGGCCATGCCGGCGACGACGAAGTTCCTGAACTGGTCGAAGACTCCGATCACCTTTGATCAGTCGGACCACCCCTCCTACATAGCCACCCCTGGGCGGCAGGCGTTGGTGGTCGATCCAGTCGTGGGAGGCGCCCGATTGTGCAAGGTCCTCATGGACGGTGGAAGCGGACTGAACATACTGTACGCTGACACTCTGCAAGTGATGGGCATTCCGATGTCCCGACTCAGCGAGAGCAGCATGCAGTTCCACGGAGTGATCCCTGGCAAGAAAGCAAAGTCACTCGGGCAGATCGCCCTGGATGTGGTCTTTGGAGACGACAAGAACTTTCGGAAGGAAAGGCTGACCTTCGAAGTGGTCGACTTCCTCAGCGCCTATCATGCCATCCTCGGTCGGCCGGCGTATGCACGTTTCATGGCCCGCCCATGTTATGTGTATCTCAAGCTGAAGATGCCGGGTCCCAAAGGGGTGATCACAGTGAGTGGCAGTCGACAGCGCGCGGAAGAGTGTTTACAGCAGGGATCAAAGATTGCTGATGAGCAGATGGCTATGGTGGAGCTGGAGGAGTAAAAGAAAAATGCCGATCCGAGTGATCTGCTACGCTCCAAGAAGCCAGCCGCAGAATCTGCATTCCAGTCGGCCGGTGACACGAAGCCTGTGCACATCCACCCGGAAGACCCCAATGCTGTTCCCACCAACATATCAACAACACTCGACAGCAAATAGGAAGAAGCGCTCATCCAGTTCCTCCGTGAGAACTGGGACATCTTCGCAAGGAAACCATCCGACATGCCGGGTGTACCCAGGGAGCTGGCTGAGCACCGTTTGCGAGTCGACCCAAAGGCGAAACCTGTGAAGGAGCATCTCCGTCGCTCTGCTACACAGAAGAGGAAGGCCATTGGCGAAGAAGTTGCTCGGCTCCTGGCAACCGAGTTCATCCGTGAGGTGTACCACTTCGAGTGGCTCACCAACGTCGTCATGGTCCCTAAGAAGGACAAGTCTCTCCGAATGTGCATCGATTTCAAGCACATCAATCGGGTCTGCCCCAAGGATCATTTCCCGCTCCCCCGCATAGACCAAATCGTAGATTCCACTGCGGGTTGTGAGCGACTCTCTTTTCTGGATGCGTACTCCGGGTACCACCAGATCTGACTGTATGGGCCGGACGAAATAAAAACAGCTTTCATCACCCCATTCGGGTGTTTCTGCTATATCACCATGCCATTCGGCCTCAAGAATGCCGGCGCCACTTTCATGCGCATGATCCAGAAGTGTTTGCAAAAACAGATTGGTCGGAATATTGAGGCGTACATGGATGATATCGTGGTCAAGTCCAGAAAAGGTTCTGACCTGCTGGCTGACTTGGCTGAAACTTTCGCGAATCTGCGGAAGTACGACATCAAACTAAATCCAGCAAAGTGCACTTTCGGAGTTCCTGGGGGCAAGCTACTCGGTTTCCTTGTTTCCGAACGAGGGATAGATGCCAACCCCGAGAAGATCGGGGCGATTGTACGAATGAAGCGTCCGGAGCATCTTCATGATGTACAGAAGCTCACGGGTTGCCTTGCAGCTCTGAGCCGATTCATCTCCCGTCTCGATGAGAAGGCACTGCCTCTGTACCGATTGATGAAGAAATCTGACTCGTTCGAGTGGACTGCTGAAGCACAAGCAGCGTTTAATGAGCTCAAAGCCCTGCTTTCCACCCAGCCGGTGCTTGCCGCTCCGAACAGCAACGAGCCGTTGCTCTTGTACATTGTGGCCACTGGTCAAGTTGTCAGTACTGTCCTCACAGTCGAGCGAGAAGAACAGGGCAAGGTTTACAAAGTTCAGTGCCCAGTCTATTACATCTCCGAAGTTCTGACTCCTTCCAAGCAGAGGTATCCTCATTATCAGAAGCTCGTCTATGGCATCTACCTGACTGCGAAGAAAGTAGCCCATTACTGTTGGGGAACGTTGCATGGGACACAAAAATTTTCCTACGCACACGCAAGATCTATCCATGGTGATGAGCATCTACGAGAGGGAGAGTGAATCTACATACCCTTGTAGATCGCTAAGCGGAAGCGTTAAGAAACGAGGTTGATGTAGTCGAACGTCTTCGCGATCCAAATCGCAAGTCGTCCCTCGATCCAAACACGATCTAGCGCCGAACGGACGGTACCTCCGCGTTCAACACACGTACGGCTTGATGACGCCTTCACCTCCTCGATCCAGCGAGCGATGGTGAAGTAGTGGATGAGTTCCGGCAGCACGACGGCGTGGTGATGGTGGTGAGGAACAATCTCTGCAGGGCTTCGTAAAACGCTACGGAGATTATGACGGGACGAACTAGAGGGTTAGGGTTGCCGGCACACGGCTTGGGAAATCTCTATGTATCCCGTGTGCTAGCCCTGCCCCTCTATTTATATGTTGAGCCCTGGGGTCTAAACTTGGAGAGAAAGCCTCCACAAGGTCGGTTTTGCCCGCACAAGGTTGGTTTGGCCCGCACGGAAAGAGTCCCACTCGGATTCCAGCAGTACCGCGTACAAGCGGTAGTACCGCTCATGAGCGGTAGTACCGCTTCACACAAGCGGTAGTACCGCTTACGCGGCAGTACTGCCTTACCAGCGGTAGTACCGCTTAAGGCAGCAGCAAAACTTCCTTTTGCACTTTCCAATACCTCGTGGGCTTTACCCCTTTGGCCCATATAAAGTGTTGCTACACCCGAACACTTAGGTAAACATCCGGAACCCCTTCCGGTGAATTCCGGAACCCTTCTGGAGATCAAAACACTATTATCACATATATCAATCTTTACCTCCGGACTCTTCCGGAGATCCTCGTCATGTCCGGGATCTTATCCGGGACTCCGAACAACCTTCGGTCACAAACACAATAACTCAACTATACTAATCGTCACCAAACGTTAAGTGTGTAGACCCTGCGGGTTCGAGAACTATGTAGACATGACCGAGACACCTCTACGGTCAATAACCAATAACGGGACCTGGATGCCCATATTGGTTCCTACATATTCTACGAAGATCTATATCGGTCGAACCTCTATGTCAAGGATTCAGTTAATCCCGTATGCTGTTCCCTTTGTTCTTCGGTATGTTACTTGCCCGAGATTCGATCGTTGGTATCTCTATACCTAGTTCAATCTCGTTATCGGCAAGTCTCTTTACTCGTTCCGTAATACAAGATCTCGTGGCTAACACTTTAGTCACATTGCTTGCAAGGCTCATTGTGATGTTGTATTACCGAGTGGGCCCTGAGATACCTCTCCGTCATACGGAGTAACAAATCCCAGTCTTGATCCATGCCAACCCAACAGACACCCTCGGAGATACCTGTAGAGCATCTTTATAGTCACCTAGTTACGTTGCGACGTTTGATACACACAAGGTATTCCTCCGGTGTCAGTGAGTTGCACGATCTCATGGTCATAGGAACAGATACTTGACATGCAGAAAACAATAGCAATAAACTGACACGATCATATGCTATGTTTATAGTTTGGGTCTTGTCCATCACATCATTCTCCTAATGATGTGATCCCGTTATCAAATGACATCTCATGTCCATGGCTAGGAAACCTTCACCATCTTTTGATCAACGAGCTAGTTAACTAGAGGCTTAATAGGGACACAGTGTTGTCTATGTACCCACACATGTATTTGAGTTTCCAATTAATACAATTATAGCATGGATAATAAACGATTATCATGAACAAGGAAATATAATAATAACCAATTTATTATTGCCTCTAGGGCATATTTCCAATAGTCTCCCACTTGCACTAGAGTCAATAATCTAGTTCACATCACTATGTGATTTACATTGTAATGAATCGAACACCCATGCAGTTCTGGTGTTGTTCATGTTTAGCCCTTGGAAGAGGTTTATTCATCGGATCTGCAACATTCAGATCCGTGTGTACTTTGCAAATATTTATGTCGTCCTCCTTGATGTAATCGCGGATGGAATTGAAACGTCGCTTTATGTGTCTGGTCTTCTTGTGAAATCTTGGTTCCTTGGCTAGAGCAATGGCACCAGTATTATCACAAAACAGAGTCATTGGGTTAAGCGCACTAGGCACTACTCCAAGATCTGTCATGAACTCCTTCATCCAGACACCTTCCTTCGCCGCCTCCGAGGCAGTGATGTACTCCACTTCGCATGTAGAATCAGCTACCACGCTTTGCTTGGAACTGCACCAGCTAACAGCACCCCCATTAAGAATAAATACGTATCTGGTTTGTGACTTAGAGTCATCCGGATCAGTGTCAAAGCTTGCATCGACGTAACCCTTTACGACGAGCTCTTGATCACCTCCATAAACGAGAAACATGTCCTTAGTCCTTTTCAGGTACTTCAGGATATTCTTGACCGCCGTCCAGTGTTCCATTCCTGGATCACTTTGAAACCTTCCGACCATACTTATGGCAAGGCTGACATCGGGTCTTGTGCACATCATTGCATACATGATAGAGCCTATGGCTGAAGCATAGGGGATGACATTCATCTTTTCTCTATCTTCTGCAGTCACTGGGCATTGAGTCTTACTCAACTTCACACCTTGCAATACAGGCAAGAACCCCTTCTTGGACTGATCCATTTTGAACTTCTTCAAAACTTTGTCAAGGTATGTGCTTTGTGAAAGTCCTATTAAGCGTCTCGATCTATCTCTATAGATCTTGATGCCTAATATGAAAGCAGCTTCTCCTAGGTCCTTCATTGAAAAACTCTTGTTCAAATATTCCTTCATGTTTTCCAACATTTCTATATTGTTTCCAATCAGCAATATGTCATCCACATATAATATTAGAAACGCTATAGAGCTCCCACTCACTTTCTTGTAAATACAAGCTTCTCCGTAAACTTGTATAAACCCGAACGCTTTGATCACCTCATCAAAGCGAAGATTCCAACTCCGAGATGCTTGCACCAGTCCATAAATGTATCGCTGGAGTTTGCAAACTTTGTCAGCATTCTCTGGATCGACAAAACCTTTTGGTTGCATCATATACAACTCTTCCTTAAGGAAACCGTTAAGGAACGCTGTTTTGATATCCATCTGCCAAATTTCATAATCGAAAAAGGCAGCTATTGCTAACATGATTCTGACTGACTTAAGCATCGCTACGGGTGAGAAGGTCTCATCGTAGTCAACTCCTTGAACTTGTGAAAAACCCTTTGCCACAAGTCGAGCTATATAGACGGTGACATTACCGTCCGCGTCCGTCTTCCTCTTAAAGATCCATTTGTTCTGAATGGCCTTACGCCCTTCAGGTAATACTTCCAAAGTCCATACTTTGTTTTCATACATGGATCCCATCTCGGATTTCATGGCCTCTAACCACTTCTCGGAATCCGGGCCCATCATCGCTTCTCCATAGCTCGTAGGTTCATCGTTGTCCAACAACATGACCTCTAAGACAGGGTCGCCGTACCACTCAGGAGCAGTACGCGTCCTTGTCGACCTACGAGGTTCGATAGCAACTTGATCCGAAGCTTTATGATCATCATCAACTTCCTCTTCAGCTGATGTAGGCTCTACAGAAACATCTTTCTGCGCTGCGCTACTTTCAGGTTGAAGTAAAGGTTCAACAACCTCATCAAGTTCTATCTTCCTCCCACTCAATTCTTTCGAGAGAAACTCTTTCTCAAGAAATGTTCCGTTTTTAGCGACAAACACTTTGCCTTCGGATCTGAGGTAGAAAGTATACCCAACTGTCTCTTTTGGGTATCCTATGAAGACGCATTTCTCCGCTTTGGGTTCCAGCTTTTCAGGCTGAAGCTTTTTGACATAAGCATCACATCCCCAAACTTTAAGAAACGACAGCTTTGGCTTCTTGCCAAACCAAAGTTCATATGGCGTCCTCTCAACGGATTTCGATGGTGCCCTATTTAAAGTGAATACAACTGTCTCTAATGCATAACCCCAAAACGATAGTGGCAAACCAGCAAGAGACATCATAGATCGCACCATATCTAATAAGGTTCGATTACGACGTTCAGACACACCATTACGCTGTGGTGTTCCAGGCGGTGTTAATTGTGAAACAATTCCACACTGTCTTAAGTGACTGCCAAACTCATAACTCAGATATTCTCCTCCTCGATCAGATCGTACGAATTTAATCTTCTTGTTACGATGATTCTCAACTTCACTCTGAAATTGCTCAAACGTTTCAGACTTGTGTTTCATTAAGTAAATATACCCATATCTACTTAATTCATCAGTGAAGGTGAGAAAGTAACGATAACGGCCGCGCGCCTCAATGCTCATCGGACCGCACACATCAGTATGTATGATTTCCAACAAGTCACTTGCCCGTTCCATTATTCCAGAGAACGGCGTCTTAGTCATCTTGCCCATGAGGCATGGCTCACATGTGTCAAGTGATTCAAAATCAAGTGACTCCAAAAGTCCATTAGTATGGAGCTTCTTCATGCGTTTTACGCCAATATGACCTAAACGGCAGTGCCACAAGAAAGTGCTATTATCATTATCAATTCTACATCTTTTGGCATCAATGTTATGAACATGTGTATCATTACTTTCGAGATTCAATAAGAATAAACCCCTCACATTGGGTGCATGACCATAAAAGATATTACTCATATAAATAGAACAACCATTATTCTCTGATTTAAATGAGTAACCGTCTCGCAATAAACAAGATCCAGATATAATGTTCATGCTTAACGCAGGCACTAAATAACAATTATTCAGGTTCATCACTAATCCCAATGGTAATCGAAGAGCGAGCGTGCCGACGGCGATCACATCAACCTTGGAACCATTTCCCACGCGCATCGTCACTTCGTCCTTCACCAGCCTCCGTCTATTCCGCAGTTCCTGTTTAGAGTTGCAAATGTGAGCAACTGCACCGGTATCAAATACCCAGGCACTACAACAAGAGTTGGTAAGGTACACATCAATAACATGTATATCATATATACCTTGTTTGTTGTTGGCCGCCTTCTTGTCAGCCAAATACTTGGGGCAGTTTCACTTCCAGTGTCCAGTTCCCTTGCAATGAAAGCACACAGTTTCTGGTTTGGGTCCAGCCTTGGGTTTCTTCACGGGAGGAGCAACTGCTTTGCCACTCTTCTTGGAGTTACCCTTCTTACCCTTGCCATTTTTCTTGAAACTAGTGGTTTTATTGACCATCAACACTTGATGCTCCTTCTGAATTTCAGACTCAGCGACTTTCAGCATCGCAAACAGCTCGGCGACTGACTTGTTCATCCCATGCATGTTATAGTTCAACACGAAGCTCTTGTAGCTAGGTGGCAATGATTGAAGAACTCTGTCAGTGATAGCCTCTGGCGGAAGGGGCATCCCCAATTCAGCCAGACGGGTGGAGTACCCAGACATTCTGAGTATGTGATCACTAACAGACCCGTTCTCCTCCATCTTGCAAGCATAGAACTTATCGGAGGTCTCATACCTCTCGATCCGGGCATTCTTCTGAAAGATAAACCTCAACTCCTGGAACATCTCATATGCTCCATGACGTTCAAAACGTCTTTGAAGTCCCGGTTCTAAGCCATACAAAATTGCACATTGAACTATTGAGTAATCATCAGAGCGAGCCTGCCAGGCGTTCACAACGTCTAGAGACTCAACTGGAGCGGGTGGATCACCAAGCGGTGCATCAAGGACATAAGCCTTCTGGGAAGCCGTAAGGATAATCCTTAGATTACGGGCCCAGTCCACAAAGTTACTTCCATCATCTTTCAACTTAGCTTTCTCTAGGAACGCATTAAAATTCAGGGGTGCTACTGCGCGAGCCATGAACTACAACATAAATATAGCAAAGACAACTTAGACTATTGTTCAAGATAATGAGTTTTGTTAATCATATTACTTAAAAAACTCCCACTCAAATTGACATCCCTCTGGTCATTCGAGTGTCACATGATCCAAATCCACCAACTCAAGTCCGATCATCACGTGAGTTGAGGTGGTTTCAATGGTGAACATCTTCATGTTGATCATATCTACTATATGACTCATGTTCGACCTTTCGGTCTCTTGTGTTCCGAGGCCATGTATGTACATGCTAGGCTCGTCAAGTTTAACCCGAGTGTTCCGCACGTGCAACACTGACTTGCACCCGTTGTATGCGAACGTAGAGTCTATCACACCCGATCATCACGTGGTGTCTCGAAACGACGAACTTTCGCAACGGTGCACACTCGGGGAGAACACAATTTTATCTTGAAATTTAAGTGAGGGATCACCTTATAATGCTACCGTCGTCCTAAGCAAAATAAGATGCATAAAAGGATTAACATCACATGCAAATCATAAGTGACATGATATGGCCATGAACTTGTGCTTTTTATCTCCATCTCCAAAGCATCGGCATGATCTCCATCGTCACCGGCATGACACCATGATCTCCATCAACGTGTCGCCATGAGGTTGTCGCGCCGACTGTTGCTTCCACGACCATTGCTAACTCATAGCGATAAAGTAAAGCAAAACGGCGAAAATAATTAAAGACAACTCTATGGCTCTTGCCAGTTGCCGTACTCATCGACATGCAAGTCATGATATTCTATACAACACATGATCATCTCATACATCACATATATCTCATCATGCAATTGGCCATATCACATCACAACATACCCTGCAAAAACAAGTTAGACGTCCTCTAATTGTTGTTGCAAGTTTTACGTGGCTGCTACGGGTATCTAGCAAGAACAATTCTTACCTACGGAAAAACCACAACGATGATACAAAAATTGCTTTTCAACCTTCTCAAGGACCGCCTTTGTCAAATCCGATCCGACTAAAGTAGGAGAGACAGACACCCGCCAGCCATCTTTATGCAATGAAGTTACATGTCAGTTCATGGAACCGGTCTCTCGTAAGCGTACGAGTAATGTTGGTCCGAGCCGCTTCATCCCACAATACCGCCGAAACAAGAAAAGACCAAGGGAGGAAGCAATCTGAATATCAACGCCCACAAACTCCTTTGTGTTCTACTCGAGATCTCATCTACACATAGACCTAGCTCTGATACCACTGTTGGGGAACGTTGCATGGGAAACAAAACTTTTCATACGCACACGCAAGATCTATCCATGGTGATGAGCATCTACGAGAGGGAGAGTGAATCTACATACCCTTTTAGATCGCTAAGCGGAAGCGTTAAGAAACGCGGTTGATGTAGTCGAACGTCTTCGCGATCCAAATCGCAAGTCGTCCCTCGATCCAAACACGATCTAGCGCCGAACGGACGGCACCTCCGCGTTCAACACACGTACGGCTTGATGACGCCTTCACCTCCTCGATCCAGCGAGTGATGGTGAAGTAGTGGATGAGTTCCGGCAGCGCGACGGCGTGGTGATGGTGGTGAGGAACAATCTCTGCAGGGCTTCGCCAAGCGCTACGGAGATTATGACGGGACGAACTAGAGGGTTAGGGTTGCCGGCACACGGCTTGGGAAATCTCTATGTATCCCGTGTGCTAGCCCTGCCCCTCTATTTATATGTTGAGCCCTGGGGTCTAAACTTGGAGAGAAAGCCTCCACAAGGTCGGTTTTGCCCGCACAAGGTTGGTTTGACCCGCACGGAAAGAGTCCCACTCGGATTCCAGCAGTACCGCTCATGAGCGGTAGTACCGCTTGAGCGGTAGTACCGCTTACGCGGCAGTACTGCCTTACCAGCGGTAGTACCGCTTAAGGCAGCAGCAAAACTTCCTTTTGCACTTTCCAATACCTCGTGGGCTTTACCCCTTTGGCCCATATAAAGTGTTGCTGCACCCGAACACTTCGGTAAACATCCGGAACCCCTTCCGGTGAATTCCGGAACCCTTCCGGAGATCAAAACACTATTATCACATATATCAATCTTTACCTCCGGACTCACTACACCACAACACTACATCCCCAACAGACAAGATGGTCGGGAAATCAACGTCCACTGACAGACAGTCGGTCGGGAAAGACTATTACCGACCGATCTTGTCTGTTAGGGAAAGTCCGGACGGGAAAGCCTTTTCCCGACCAACATATCTTTCCCGACCGACTGTTCGACGGCTATCGACGGCATTGCCGACCGACTTTCTGTTGGCCTTGCCATGAACCTTTCCCGACCAACTGTCTGATGGTAAACTTTCCCGACCGACTATTCGCTGGTACTTTCTTTGCCAACGGACTTCCTGTTGGCGCTGCCATGAACCTTTCCCGACCGACAGTCCAATGGTAGTGTATTTGCCGACCAACTTTCTGTCAGCCATTCCTGACAAACAGTAGAACATTGTTTTCATTTTCTGACATTTTGTTTAGCCGAGTAATATATTTAATACCCGTCCATTATTTGGCATGTGACATGCCAAACAATATCAATCAAGTTGCATATCTCATTACAGCAATCAATCAAGTTGCATGTACTACGAAAATATTGAACCAAAACCAAAGAAGAATATTCTAATAGGTAAAGTTAATTAACTGAAAGGAGGAAACATTTATGTTTCATCACTGAGACACCTGATAGGTTTACAAAATGATAGATGCATGTCCGACGATTCATTGTTTGCTCCAGTACACAAAATACCTAGTTGACAAGACACCATATAGGTTTACAAAATGATACCTAAAAGACACATTCTTTTTGCTCCACTACACAAAATGTCTAGCTGACGCAAACTGCCATCTTCATGGTTCTTTCCTGGACCCTTGTATGTCATTCCTACAAAGGATAAAAATGTCAGCAGTGAATTCATGCATTCATAGGCAATGGAAAAAAATTGTATAAAAGCATTAATGCCACACTGACCCATAAAAACAAACTATGGGATTTTAGTATTATAAAAACTGGGCATGTCCAGAATAATGCCACAGCATGTTCTAATTAGAATATGTGATGTGTTGACATAATAAAGCATCAATGCCACACTGACCCACCATGTAGCCTCTATCAATCTCCTCAAGCCGCATACCATGAATTATATTACAAGGAAAAGGAGCATATGCATGATCTGACCACAGGGTAACAATTTAGCATGTCCAGGTGCCCAATTATTGGCAGCAACACATCCACGGACGGACACACGAAAATCATTTTTGTAGAAAAGACTGCACTAGTTTTCTTCCTTTTTCTTCTCTAGGGTGGAAAACATCACACTGCGATGCGCTAGACGGCAATAAATTAGGCAAGATGATTACAATATAATGTACAGCTACGAGTTTCAATGATGAGTGCAACCTGGCCTGGGAAAAGCATTGCGAAAAACCCACGTACATCAGGAGGTTATACATATTTTCCCTACGTTAGAAAGAATTTCAAGGACTCCATTTGGTGTACACATACATATAGAAGAATCTATTTGCAATCATTTCTAAACACAGTACTAAGCACATGAGGACCTGCAAAATACTAATAAAAAACCATCTGAACTTAGACTACACCTGGCTATTATATTCATAAAAGCATCGGAAAAAAGCATATGTACTTCAGTGCCCACATCCAAGCCCACAAAAATTGTCATCGTTGACACCCACGCCCACGGGTAAGGTGCCAAAACGATGTGGGTTGTCCCATGGGTATTGGTCTATTGGGGCCGGAAGACCATGTGCTTCTGATAGTTCGGCTTGTTATGATTCAAACTAACAGAGGAACATGTGGACAGTGTTAGAGAAGGCATATTCACTTCTTTGGTTAATTTGATGTTTCCAGATTATGTGAGAAAATGCAATATTGTTGGCATACTTGCTTGAATCTTGATGCATAGCAAATGGAGTACTAACAAATGAATTTGAAGTGCAAGCACTAAACTACCAGCCAAGTTCTCCTCCAGCTTCTAAAGACTGAAGTCTAACGAGAAGACATAGCAAATAAATGATATGCCTAAAAATCGATAGTGTTAATGTCTTATATGAACTTTATAATCCTTAATGTCTGTGCTATGGGTAAAAGTAGCATTACTTTGACAATTTTGAGCATAATTGAAAGAAAAAATTGACTATCATTTGACTACTCACATACAAAACTGGGGCTCAAGAACTATTTATTGTTATACTGGATTAAGATTCAGAAAACTAGCATACTATTTGACGTTGTACATAGCATAGAAGACAATGCTATGTTTTAAAACTTCCTGTGTTTGTTTGGTAAGTTTACCTTCTATTATAATACAAGCAATCTCCAGCGTATAATTTGTTAAGATGTCCAAAGTCGAAAACTAAACAGTCAGAAACCGGCATGTAACCTGTTAGTCGTAACTTTTGCATGGTGTAAAATTGATAATCTGGGTTCCAACAGAAGCAACAAAATTCTGGAATAACATATCGACATGTCAATTAGAGTAGAAAAATAGCACAAATGAAGTGAAACGTCCATATCATGCAGTTTACATCAGAAAACAACAAAAGAAAAAAAAATGACTTGATACCATAGAAATAAATAATGAGATGTATATTTTGTACGATGCACTGTAACCCATATGACTCATGACCAACTCTTCTTTGCGACGTTCAGACAAAACTCTTTTGCAGAAACAATGCAAACCAACTCCAAACTGAATGAAAAAGAGTGGCATCGGCGTCCAGGTCAAGGACAACAAACATATATGTTGGCAATATTAGTAATCCTCTCCCAAATATTACAAAGTTCAGAGGTGTACCGGCTTTTTCCTCATCATGCTTCTTTGCAGCTTCCTCTGTGTGTTGCCGGATCAATCTGCGGATGCAAAAAAGGATAGGTAAAGAATGATTGTTTGCCAATAATCAAACAACTATGATCTAGTAAGAGAAATTAATTTAATGAAGGCCTAGGAAAGATGAGTAGTTCTACTACAAACTGATGAACAGAGATCTGAGGGAATTAAGATAGAGAAGACATGCCTACAGTTGCACATTAAAATTCGAAGCAAACGGGAATGACTCAGTAGTTAGAGGTAGGGGTCGAAGGGCGCAGCCGCTGGGAGAAAGACAACGCAGTGGGCAGAGCGCCACCACAAGGGGGGACACGTAGTCGCCAAGAGTGACAACCACCGGGAAGAATGAGCCTCTGCCCGGAGTGCAAGGGGATAGGCGGCGGTCTGGCTGCAGCAAAACAGTATGGCAATGTGGGCCGTGGCGTGCGGCGGGCGTGGATGACAGAACAGTGCGGTAGCCACCGACGGCCGGCGCGTGGGACGGACAGAGGGATGGCGGATCTACGCCATGCGGGCTGCTAGCTCTCCATGCGGAGGAGGCGCGCGAGAGGGGCGAACCATCCATGTCCATGGCTAGACGAGCACAGATCGACGACCACGTACCAGTTCCTCCACTTTGGAGTAGAGCTCTCTTGATTCATGCATTTAAATCGACGGGGCGGTGAGACCTTCCTCCACATCGGGGCGGCGAGACCCTCCTCCACTTCGGGGCGGAGCTCGATCTGAGGGAGAGGAGTGGAGGAAGAGCATGGGAGCCGCCGTCGCTCAGATCTGAAGAGAGATTTTTTGGAGAGAAAGAGATAAGGGAGAGAGCAAATAGAGATAGGGGAGATATTAGGTGGGCTGTGGCCTGTGGGGGCGAGAGGCCGAAAATTTTCAGATTGCCTCGCGCGCTAAGTTTCCCAGGCGTGCGCGCGTATATTTTGGCGGCCCAGCTGGCGACTCACGGTCGGTCGGCATTATTTGCCGACCGATAGTTTGACAGTAGTGCAATTTTTACCGACCAACGGTTTGACGTTGTAACTTACAATATTCCCGACCGACTATTGGTCGTTACACGTGAGTATTAACAGCCAACAGTTTGATAGAAATTTTTCCGACCAACAGTCAGTTGGAGAAAGTGACTTTTACCAACACACGTCAGTAGGGAATGCAGTGTCATGGTGTAGTGACTCTTCGAGAGATCCTCGTCGTGTCCGGTATCTTATCCGGGACTCCGAACAACCTTCGGTCACCAACACAATAACTCAACTATACTAATCGTCACCAAACGTTAAGTGTGTAGACCCTGCGGGTTCGAGAACTATGTAGACATGACCGAGACACCTCTACGGTCAATAACCAATAGCGGGACCTGGATGCCCATATTGGTTCCTACATATTCTACGAAGATCTATATCGGTCGAACCTCTATGTCAAGGATTCAGTTAATCCCGTATGCTATTCCCTTTGTTCTTCGGTATGTTACTTGCCCGAGATTTGATCATCGGTATCTCTATACCTAGTTCAATCTCGTTATCGGCAAGTCTCTTTACTCGTTCCATAATACAAGATCTCGTGGCTAACACTTTAGTCACATTGCTTGCAAGGCTCATTGTGATGTTGTATTACCGAGTGAGCCCTGAGATACCTCTCCATCGTACGGAGTAACAAATCCCAGTCTTGATCCATGCCAACCCAACAGACACCCTCGGAGATACCTGTAGAGCATCTTTATAGTCACCCAGTTACGTTGCGACGTTTGATACACACAAGGTATTCCTCCGGTGTCAGTGAGTTGCATGATCTCATGGTCATAGGAACAGATACTTGACATGCAGAAAACAATAGCAATAAACTGACACGATCATATGCTATGTTTATAGTTTGGGTCTTGTCCATCACATCATTCTTCTAATGATGTGATCCCGTTAGCAAATGACATCTCATGTCCATGGCTAGGAAACCTTCACCATCTTTTGATCAACGAGCTAGTTAACTAGAGGCTTAATAGGGACACAGTGTTGTCTATGTACCCACACATGTATTTGAGTTTCCAATTAATACAATTATAGCATGGATAATAAACGATTATCATGAACAAGGAAATATAATAATAACCAATTTATTATTGCCTCTAGGGCATATTTCCAACAATTACTTCCAGGAGCACACTGTGTCAGTCGTCAGCGACGCCCCACTGTCCGAGATCATGAACAATCGAGATGCGACTGGTCGAGTGGCGAAGTGGGCTATCGAGCGCCTACCCCTGGACATCAAGTTCGAGGCGAAGAAGACGATCAAGTCCCAAGCATTAGCCGATTTCCTAGCCGAGTGGACTGAACAGCAGCAACCGATTCAGAGTCACTAGGAACACTGGACCATGTTCTTCGACGGTTCCAAGATGCTGAATGGTTCAGGGGCTGGAGTGGTGTTGATATCTCCGAAGGGCGATCGTCTCAGATATGTTCTGCAGATTCACTTTGATTCCTCCAACAACGAAGCCGAGTACGAGGCGCTCCTTTATGGTCTACGTATGGTCATCTCACTCGGTGTCCGACGCCTGATGGTCTACGGAGACTCGGATCTAGTTGTGAACCAAGTGATGAAAGAGTGGGACATCAGAAGCCCTGCTATGACAGGATACTGCAATGCGGTGAGAAAGTTGGAGAAGAAATTTGAAGGCCTAGAGCTGCATCACGTTCCCCGAGCCAAGAATCAAGAGGCAGACGATCTGGCAAAGATCGGGTCCACTCGGAAATCCATACCCAGCAAAGTGTGCCTCGAGCATTTGCGTTCTCCGACAGTAATAGAAGATCCCTTCACGGAAGAGCCCCCGCAAGTGGTCAGTCCGTCTGATCCGACTGAAGTCGAGGTTCCGGCAGTCATCGATTTGGTCATGGAGATCCTAGCAATCACCCCCGAGTGGACAGTGCCTTACATTCCATACCTGCTCAGGCAGGAACTTCCAGAAGATGAAGCTGAGGCCCGCCAGATTGTTCGCAGGTCCAAAGCCTTTGAAGTGGTCGGTGATCAGTTATACAGAAAGAGCGTCACCGGTGTGACTCAGTGCTGCATTTCCCCGGAGGAAGGGCGATTGATCCTGGAGGAGATTCACTCAGGAACTTGTGGACACCACGCGTCCTATCGGACGATCGTGGCTAAAGCTTACCGAGCCGGTTTCTTCTGGCCCCGTGCCAATGAAGCTGCGCAGGAGATAGTCCAACACTGTGCCGGGTGCCAGTTCTATGCAAGCTTATCCCACAAGCCTGCGTCTGCTCTGAAGACAATTCCACTCGTCTGGCCGTTCGCAGTCTGGGGACTCGACATGGTAGGACCCCTCCGGACAGGGGCGAGTGGATTCACTCACTTGCTGGTTGCAGTCGACAAGTTCACTAAGTGGATCGAAGTCAAACCCATCAAGAAGCTAGACTCCCGTACAACGATCAAGTTCATGAAGGAGATAGTCTTCAGATATGGTGTGCCCCACAGCATCATCACTGACAACGGTTCAAACTTTGATTCCGAAGAGTTCAGGACGTTCTGTGCCGCGCAAGGCACCTGAGTCGACTATGCATCTGTGGCGCACCCGCAGTCGAATGGACAAGCTGAGAGAGCAAACAGACTGATTCTGCAGGGGTTAAAGCCACGACTCATGCGCGATCTGGAGCATGCAGGTGGAGCTTGGGTCACTGAGCTGCCGTCAGTTCTTTGGGGCTTGAGGAGGACGCCCAATCGGTCTACCAATCGCACTCCCTTCTTCATGGCTTACGGAGCTGAAGCCGTCCTGCCGAGTGACTTGCTCCATAATTCACCCCGAGTGGAACTGTATTCCGAAGCTGAAGCAGAGCAAGCACGGCAAGACGGCATTGATCTTTTGGAGGAAGAAAGGGAGATGGCCATGATCCGATCGGCCATTTATCAGCAAGATCTGGGACGTTTTCACAGCAGGCACGTCCGAAGTCGGACCTTTCAGGAAGGAGATCTGGTACTCCGAGTGGATCAGCAGCGACCTCACAAGCTTGCTCCCGCGTGGGAAGGCCCTTTTATCGTGTCAAAGGTTCTGCACAACGGAGCATACCGCCTGTACAACCTTCAGAAGCAAGCAGACGAGCCCCGTGCTTGGAATGCAGATTTGTTGCGAAGATTTTATACTTGATCAGGAGATGTAATAAGAGTACTCGAATATTATTCGGTGAATAAAAGCATGACTTTTCCGTGTCCACATTGAGTACGCATTCTCTGGTTTACAATCCCCAGTGGGTGTACGCCGTTCAGCTTAGCTGCAAACCTGTTTTTGCCTAAGTTAAAAACTACTCCGTGTGAAGAGCAACCCTCTCACTCGGGGGCTTGGCTGCGGACCACCTTCCGCCCAAGTTAAAAACTACTCCGAGTGAAGTGCAACCCTCTCACTCGGGGGCTTGGCTGCGGATCAGCTTCCGCCCAAGTGAAAAACTAATCCGAGTGACGAGCAACCCTCTCACTCGGGGGCTTGGCTGCGGACCAGCTTTTGCCCAAGTTAAAAACTACTCCGAGTGACGAGCAACCCTCTCACTCGGGGGCTTGGCTGCGAACCAGATTTCGCCCAAGTTAAAAACTACTCCGAGTGACGAGCAACCCTCTCACTCGGGGGCTTGGCTGCGAACCAGATTTCGCCCAAGTTAAAAACCAACTCCGAGTCAAAAGCATCCCTCTCACTCGGGGACTTGGCTGCGGACCAGCTTCCGCCCAAGTTAAAAACTACTCCGAGTGACGAGCAACCCTCTCACTCGGGGGCTTGGCTGCGAACCTGATTTCGCCCAAGTTAAAAACCAACTCCGAGTGAAAAGCATCCCTCTCACTCGGGGACTTGGCTGCGGACCAGCTTCCGCCCAAGTTAAAAACTACTCCGAGTGACGAGCATCCCTCTCACTCGGGGGCTTGGCTGCGAACCAGATTTCGCCCAAGTTAAAAATCAACTCCGAGTGAAGAGCAACCCTCTCACTGGGGGGCTTGGCTGCGGACCGGCTTCCGCCCAAGTTAAAAACTACTCCGAGGGACGAGATGTCGGGGAACGTCGCATGGGAAACAAAAAATTTCCTACGCACACGCAAGATCTATCCATGGTGATGAGCATCTACGAGAGGGAGAGTGAATCTACATACCCTTGTAGATCGCTAAGCGGAAGCGTTAAGAAACGCGGTTGATGTAGTCGAACGTCTTCGCGATCCAAATCGCAAGTCGTCCCTCGATCCAAACACGATCTAGCGCCGAACGGACGGCACCTCCGCGTTCAACACACGTACGGCTTGATGACGCCTTCACCTCCTCGATCCAGCGAGCGATGGTGAAGTAGTAGATGAGTTCCGGCAGCACGACGGCGTGGTGATGGTGGTGAGGAACAATCTCTGCAGGGCTTTGCCAAGCGCTACGGAGATTATGACGGGACGAACTAGAGGGTTAGGGTTGCCGGCACACGGCTTGGGAAATCTCTATGTATCCCGTGTGCTAGCCCTGCCCCTCTATTTATATGTTGAGCCCTCGGGTCTAAACTTGGAGAGAAAGCCTCCACAAGGTCGGTTTTGCCCGCACAAGGTCGGTTTGGCCCGCACGGACAGAGTCTCACTCGGATTCCAGCAGTACCGCGTACGAGCGGTAGTACCGCTTGAGTGGTAGTACCGCTGCACACAAGCGGTAGTACCTCTTGAGCGGTAGTACTGCCTTACCAACGGTAGTACCGCTTAAGGCAGCAGCAAAACTTCCTTTTGCACTTTCCAATACCTCGTGGGCTTTACCCCTTTGGCCCATATAAAGTGTTGCTGTACCCGAACACTTCGGTAAACATCCGGAACCCCTTCCGGTGAATTCCGGAACCCTTCCGGAGATCAAAACACTATTATCACATATATCAATCTTTACCTCCGGACTCTTCCGGAGATCCTCGTCATGTCCGGGATCTTATCCGGGACTCCGAACAACCTTCGGTAACCAACACAATAACTCAACTATACTAATCGTCACCAAACGTTAAGTGTGTAGACCCTGCGGGTTCGAGAACTATGTAGACATATCCGAGACACCTCTACGGTCAATAACCAATAGCGGGACCTGGATGCCCATATTGGTTCCTACATATTCTACGAAGATCTATATCGGTCGAACCTCTATGTCAAGGATTCAGTTAATCCCGTATGCTGTTCCCTTTGTTCTTCGGTATGTTACTTGCCCGAGATTCGATCGTCGGTATCTCTATACCTAGTTCAATCTCGTTATCGGCAAGTCTCTTTACTCGTTCCGTAATACAAGATCTCGTGGCTAACACTTTAGTCACATTGCTTGCAAGGCTCATTGTGATGTTGTATTACCGAGTGGGCCCTGAGATACCTCTCCGTCTTACGGAGTAACAAATCCCAGTCTTGATCCATGCCAACCCAACAGACACCCTCGGAGATACCAGTAGAGAATCTTTATAGTCACCCAGTTACGTTGTGACGTTTGATACACACAAGGTATTCCTCCGGTGTCAGTGAGTTGCATGATCTCATGGTCATAGGAACAGATACTTGACATGCAGAAAACAATAGCAATAAACTGACACGATCATATGCTACGTTTATAGTTTGGGTCTTGTCCATCACATCATTCTCCTAATGATGTGATCCCGTTATCAAATGACATCTCATGTCCATGGCTAGGAAACCTTCACCATCTTTTGATCAACGAGCTAGTTAACTAGAGTCTTACTAGGGACACAGTGTTGTCTATGTACCCACACATGTATTTGTGTTTCTAATTAACACAATTATAGCATGGATAATAAACGATTATCATGAACAAGGAAATATAATAATAACCAATTTATTATTGCCTCTAGGGCATATTTCCAACAGTCTCCCACTTGCACTAGAGTCAATAATCTACTTCACATCACTATGTGGTTTACATTGTAATGAATCGAACACCCATGCAGTTCTGGTGTGGTTCATGTTTAGCCCTTGGAAGAGGTTTAGTCATCGGATCTGCAACATTCAGAGCCGTGTGTACTTTGCAAATATTTATGTCGTCCTCCTTGATGTAATCGCGGATGGAATTGAAACGTCGCTTTATGTGTCTTGTCCTCTTGTAAAATCTTGGTTCCTTGGCTAGAGCAATGGCACCAGTATTATCACAAAACAGAGTCATTGGGTTAAGCGCACTAGGCACTACTCCAAGATCTGTCATGAACTGCTTCATCCAGACACCTTCCTTCGCTGCCTCCGAGGCAGCGATGTACTCCGCTTCGCATGTAGAATCAGCTACCACGCTTTGCTTGGAACTGCACCAGCTAACCGCACCCCCATTAAGAATAAATACGTATCCGGTTTGCGACTTAGAGTCATCCGGATCAGTGTCAAAGCTTGCATCGACGTAACCCTTTACGACGAGCTCTTGATCACCTCCATAAACGAGAAACATGTCCTTAGTCCTTTTCAGGTACTTCAGGATATTCTTGACCGCCGTCCAGTGTTCCATTCCTGGATCACTTTGAAACCTTCCGACCATACTTATGGCAAGGCTGACATCGGGTCTTGTGCACATCATTGCATACATGATAGAGCCTATGGCTGAAGCATAGGGGATGACATTCATCTTTTCTCTATCTTCTGCAGTCACTGGGCATTGAGTCTTACTCAACTTCACACCTTGTAATACAGGCAAGAACCCCTTCTTGGACTGATCCATTTTGAACTTCTTCAAAACTTTGTCAAGGTATGTGCTTTGTGAAAGTCCTATTAAGCGTCTCGATCTATCTCTATAGATCTTGATGCCTAATATGAAAGCAGCTTCTCCTAGGTCCTTCATTGAAAAACTCTTGTTCAAATATTCCTTCACGTTTTCCAACATTTCTATATTGTTTCCAATCAGCAATATGTCATCCACATATAATATTAGAAACGCTATAGAGCTCCCACTCACTTTCTTGTAAATACAAGCTTCTCCGTAAACTTGTATAAACCCGAACGCTTTGATCACCTCATCAAAGCGAAGATTCCAACTCCGAGATGCTTGCACCAGTCCATAAATGGATCGCTGGAGTTTGCAAACTTTGTCAGCATTCTCTGGATCGACAAAACCTTCTGGTTGCATCATATACAACTCTTCCTTAAGGAAACCGTTAAGGAACGCTTTTTTGACATCCATCTGCCAAATTTCATAATCGAAAAAGGCAGCTATTGCTAACATGATTCTGACGGACTTAAGCATCGCTACGGGTGAGAAGGTCTCATCGTAGTCAACTCCTTGAACTTGTGAAAAACCCTTTGCCACAAGTCGAGCTTTATAGACGGTGACATTACCGTCCGCGTCCGTCTTCCTCTTAAAGATCCATTTGTTCTGAATGGCCTTACGCCCTTCAGGTAATACTTCCAAAGTCCATACTTTGTTTTCATACATGGATCCCATCTCGGATTTCATGGCCTCTAACCACTTCTCGGAATCCGGGCCCATCATCGCTTCTCCATAGCTCGTAGGTTCATCGTTGTCCAACAACATGACCTCTAAGACAGGGTCGCCGTACCACTCAGGAGCAGTACGCGTCCTTGTCGACCTACGAGGTTCGATAGCAACTTGATCCGAAGCTTTATGATCATCATCAACTTCCTCTTCAGCTGATGTAGGCTCTATAGAAACATCTTTCTGCGCTGCGCTACTCTCAGGTTGAAGTAAAGGTTCAAGAACCTCATCACGTTCTATTTTCCTCCCACTCAATTCTTTCGAGAGAAACTCTTTCTCAAGAAATGTTTCGTTTTTAGCGACAAACACTTTGCCTTCGGATCTGAGGTAGAAGGTATACCCAACTGTCTCTTTTGGGTATCCTATGAAGACGCATTTCTCCGCTTTGGGTTCCAACTTTGCAGGATGAAGCTTTTTGACATAAGCATCACATCCCCAAACTTTAAGAAACGACAGCTTTGGCTTCTTGCCAAACCAAAGTTCATATGGTGTCGTCTCAACGGATTTCGATGCTGCCCTATTTAAAGTGAATGCAACTATCTCTAATGCATAACCCCAAAACGATATTTGCAAATCAGCAAGAGACATCATAGATCGCACCATATCTAATAAGGTTCGATTACGACATTCGGACACACCATTACGCTGTGGTGTTCCAGGCGGTGTTAATTGTGAAACAATTCCACACTGTCTTAAGTGACTGCCAAAATCATAACTCAGATATTCTCCTCCTCGATCAGATCGTAGGAATTCAATCTTCTTGTTACGATGATTCTCAACTTCACTCTGAAATTGCTTGAACTTTTCAAACGTTTCAGAATTGTGTTTCATTAAGTAAATATACCCATATCTACTTAAGTCATCAGTGAAGGTGAGAAAGTAACGATAACCACCGCGCGCCTCAATGCTCATCGGACCGCACACATCAGTATGTATGATTTCCAACAAGTCACTTGCTCGTTCCATTGTTCCAGAGAACGGCGTCTTAGTCATCTTGCCCATGAGGCATGGCTCACATGTGTCAAGTGATTCAAAATCAAGTGACTCCAAAAGTCCATTAGTATGGAGCTTCTTCATGCGTTTTATGCCAATATGACTTAAACGGCAGTGCCACAAGAAAGTGGTATTATCATTACCAATTCTACATCTTTTGGCATCAATGTTATGAACATGTGTATCATTACTATCGAGATTCAATAAGAATAAACCCCTCACATTGGGTGCATGACCATAAAAGATATTACTCATATAAATAGAACAACCATTATGCTCTGATTTAAATGAGTAACCGTCTCGCAATAAACAAGATCCAGATATAATGTTCAAGGTTAACGCAGGCACTAAATAACAATTATTCAGGTTCATCACTAATCCCGATGGTAATCGAAGAGCGGGCGTGCCGACGGCGATCACATCAACCTTGGAACCATTTCCCACGCGCATCGTCACTTCGTCCTTCGCCAGCCTCCGTCTATTCCGCAGTTCCTGTTTAGAGTTGCAAATGTGAGCAACTGCACCGGTATCAAATACCCAGGCACTACAACGAGAGTTGGTAAGGTACACATCAATAACATGTATATCATATATACCTTGTTTGTTGTTGGCTGCCTTCTTGTCAGCCAAATACTTGGGGCAGTTCCGCTTCCAGTGTCCAGTTCCCTTGCAATGAAAGCACACAGTTTCTGGTTTGGGTCCAGCCTTGGGTTTCTTCACGGGAGGAGCAACTGCTTTGCCACTCTTCTTGGAGTTACCCTTCTTACCCTTGCCATTTTTCTTGAAACTAGTGGTTTTATTGACGATCAACACTTGATGCTCGTTCTGAATTTCAGACTCAGCGACTTTCAGCATCGCAAACAGCTCGGCGACTGACTTGTTCATCCCGTGCATGTTATAGTTCAACACGAAGCTCTTGTAGCTAGGTGGCAATGATTGAAGAACTCTGTCAGTGATAGCCTCTGGCGGAAGGGGCATCCCCAATTCAGCCAGACGGGTGGAGTACCCAGACATTCTGAGTATGTGATCACTAACAGACCCGTTCTCCTCCATCTTGCAAGCATAGAACTTATCGGAGGTCTCATACCTCTCGATCCGGGCATTCTTCTGAAAGATAAACCTCAACTCCTGGAACATCTCATATGCTCCATGACGTTCAAAACGTCTTTGAAGTCCCGGTTCTAAGCCATACAAAATTGCACATTGAACTATTGAGTAATCATCAGAGCGAGCCTGCCAGGCGTTCACAACGTCTAGAGACTCAACTGGAGCGGGTGGATCACCAAGCGGTGCATCAAGGACATAAGCCTTCTGGGAAGCCGTAAGGATAATCCTTAGATTACGGGCCCAGTCCACAAAGTTACTTCCATCATCTTTCAACTTAGCTTTCTCTAGGAACGCATTAAAATTCAGGGGTGCTACTGCGCGAGCCATGAACTACCACATAAATATAGCAAAGACAACTTAGACTATTGTTCAAGATAATTAGTTTTGTTAATCATATTACTTAAAAAACTCCCACTCAAATTGACATCCCTCTGGTCATTCGAGTGTCACATGATCCAAATCCACCAACTCAAGTCCGATCATCACGTGAGTTGAGGTGGTTTCAATGGTGAACATCTTCATGTTGATCATATCTACTATATGACTCATGTTCGACCTTTCGGTCTCTTGTGTTCCGAGGCCATGTATGTACATGCTAGGCTCGTCAAGTTTAACCCGAGTGTTCCGCACGTGCAACACTGACTTGCACCCGTTGTATGCGAACGTAGAGTCTATCACACCCGATCATCACGTGGTGTCTCGAAACGACGAACTTTCGCAACGGTGCACACTCGGGGAGAACACAATTTTATCTTGAAATTTAAGTGAGGGATCACCTTATAATGCTACCGTCGTCCTAAGCAAAATAAGATGCATAAAAGGATTAACATCACATGCAAATTATAAGTGACATGATATGGCCATGAACTTGTGCTTTTGATCTCCATCTCCAAAGCATCGGCATGATCCCCATCGTCACTGGCATGACACCATGATCTCCATCATGTTGATCTCCATCAACGTGTCGCCATGAGGTTGTCGCGCCGACTGTTGCTTCCACGACTATTGCTAACTCAAAGCGATAAAGTAAAGCAAAACGGCGAAAATAATTAAAGACAACTCTATGGCTCCTGCCAGTTGCTGTACTCATCGACATGCAAGTCGTGATATTCTATACAACACATGATCATCTCATACATCACATATATCTCATCATGAAATTGGCCATATCACATCACAACATACCCTGCAAAAACAAGATAGACGTCCTCTAATTGTTGTTGCAAGTTTTACGTGGCTGCTACGGGTATCTAGCAAGAACAATTCTTACCTACGCAAAAACCACAACGATGATACAAAAATTGCTTTTCAACCTTCTCAAGGACCGCCTTTGTCAAATCCGATCCGACTAAAGTAGGAGAGACAGACACCCGCCAGCCATCTTTATGCAACGAAGTTACATGTCAGTTGATGGAACCGGTCTCTCGTAAGCGTACGAGTAATGTTGGTCCGAGCCGCTTCATCCCACAATACCGCCGAAACAAGAAAAAACCAAGGGAGGAAGCAATCTGAATATCAACGCCCACATACTCCTTTGTGTTCTACTCGAGATCTCATCTACACATAGACCTAGCTCTGATACCACTGTCGGGGAACGTCGCATGGGAAACAAAAATTTTCTTACGCACACGCAAGATCTATCCATGCTGATGAGCATCTCCGAGAGGGAGAGTGAATCTGCATACCCTTGTAGATCGCTAAGAGGAAGCGTTAAGAAACGCAGATGATGTAGTCGAACGTCTTCGCGATCCAAATCGCAAGTCGTCCCTCGATCCAAACACGATCTAGCGCCGAACGGACAGCACCTCCGCGTTCAACACACGTACGGCTTGATGACGCCTTCACCTCCTCGATCCAGCGAGCGATGGTGAAGTAGTAGATGAGTTCCGGCAGCACGACGGTGTGGTGATGGTGGTGAGGAACAATCTCTGCAGGGCTTCGCCAAGCGCTACGGAGATTATGACGGGACAAACTAGAGGGTTAGGGTTGCCGGCACACGGCTTGGGAAATCTCTATGTATCCCGTGTGCTAGCCCTGCCCCTCTATTTATATGTTGAGCCCTGGGGTCTAAACTTGGAGAGAAAGCCTCCACAAGGTTGGTTTTTCCCGCACAAGGTCGGTTTGGCCCGCACGGAAAGAGTCCCACTCGGATTCCAGCAGTACCGCGTACAAGCGGTAGTACCGCTCACGAGCGGTAGTACCGCTTCACACAAGCGGTAGTACCTCTTGAGCGGTAGTAGTGCCTTACCAGCGGTAGTACCGCTTAAGGCAGCAGCAAAACTTCCTTTTGCAGTTTCCAATACCTCGTGGGCTTTACCCCTTTGGCCCATATAAAGTGTTGCTGCACCCGAACACTGCGGTAAACATCCGGAACCCCTTCCGGTGAATTCCGGAACCCTTCCGGAGATCAAAACACTATTATCACATATATCAATCTTTACCTCCGGACTCTTCCGGAGATCCTCGTCATGTCCGGGATCTTATCCGGGACTCCGAACAACCTTCGGTCACCAACACAATAACTCAACTATACTAATCGTCACCAAATGTTAAGTGTGTAGACCCTGCGGGTTCGAGAACTATGTAGACATGACCGAGACACCTCTACGGTCAATAACCAATCGCGGGACCTGGATGCCCATATTGGTTCCTACATATTCTACGAAGATCTATATCGGTCGAACCTCTATGTCAAGGATTCAGTTAATCCCGTATGCTGTTCCCTTTGTTCTTCGGTATGTTACTTGCCCGAGATTCGATCGTCGGTATCTCTATACCTAGTTCAATCTCGTTATCGGCAAGTCTCTTTACTCGTTCCGTAATACAAGATCTCGTGGCTAACACTTTAGTCACATTGCTTGCAAGGCTCATTGTGATGTTGTATTACCGAGTGGGCCCTGAGATACCTCTCCGTCATACGGAGTAACAAATCCCAGTCTTGATCCATGCCAACCCAACAGACACCCTCGGAGATACCTGTAGAGCATCTTTATAGTCACCCAGTTACGTTGTGACGTTTGATACACACAAGGTATTCCTCCGGTGTCAGTGAGTTGCATGATCTCATGGTCATAGGAACAGATACTTGACATGCAGAAAACAATAGCAATAAACTGACACGATCATATGCTACGTTTATAGTTTGGGTCTTGTCCATCACATCATTCTCCTAATGATGTGATCCCGTTATCAAATGACATCTCATGTCGATGGCTAGGAAACCTTCACCATCTTTTGATCAACGAGCTAGTTAACTAGAGGCTTACTAGGGACACAGTGTTGTCTATGTACCCACACATATATTTGAGTTTCCAATTAATACAATTATAGCATGGATAATAAACGATTATCATGAACAAGGAAATATAATAATAACCAATTTATTATTGCCTCTAGGGCATATTTCCAACACGAGCAACCCTCTCACTCGGGGGCTTGGCTGCGGACCAGCCTTTGCCCAAGTCTAAAACACTACTTCGAGTGAAGAGCAACCCTATCACTCGAGGGCTTGGCTGCGGACCAGCTTCCGCCCAAGTTAAAAACTATCCCGAGTGAAGAGCAACCTCTCACTCGGGGACTTGGCTGCGAACCAGATTCACCCAAGTCTAAAACACTACTCCGAGTAAAGAGCATCCCTCTTACTCGGGGACTTAGCTGCGAACCAGCTTTTGCCTAAGTCAAAACCCAGTTCAAAGATACGAGAGACTCAAAGGAAAGCATTCGATTAACTCCAGAAGTTCAAAAGCGAATACGAGTGCGCGGGCCCAAAGCCCAAAAGAGTTTAACGGTTACAATTCCACTCGGCATACCGAGGTTAATGGATAAGATTTAATGTTTTTTCACGCCCCTGTAGGGCTGGCTGGTTCAACTAAGGAATCCAAGTCGATGCCGTCTCCGATCCGAGTGGCAGCTTCGATGAATGTCTCCATGAAGTCCTCGAACTGAAGTTTCTTCGTGTTAGCAACTTGGAGAGTCTTCAGTTTCTCCTCCTTGGCCTCCTTGCAATGCATTCGGACCAGGGAGAGCGCCACGTCGGCCCCGCAGCGAGCCACCGACTTCTTCCACGCTTGCACTCGGTTGGGGATGTCATTGAGACGAGTCATCATGGCTTCCAGGTCGGTGTCGAAGGTGTCTTCGGGCCAGAGTTCCTTGTCGATTCTGCCGAGTGCACCCCGCAGACAGATGATGTAGCCTTGGACGTCTTCGATGCGAGATTCCACCCGCAGGACACCTAGAGCAGCTTTGTCTCTGACGAGTGACCTGGAAGGATCCAGATCCTTCTCGATCCTGTCAGTCTCCAGCTCGAAGTCTCGATAGTACTCTGAAAACGGGAAAGATGAAGATCAGCATGCATGAAGTTCATTCGGAAACAAATCAAAGTTCACTCGGGTGCTACGGGTTACCTGCAAGCCCGGTGTACATCTCCTCTGTGAACTCCTCAATATACTTCTCTAAAGCATTCTTCTTCTCGATCAGCTGGGCGACCTTCTCGTTCAAAGTCTTCTTCTCTTTCTCGTAGGCTTCCGCCTGGACCTTGAGCTTGCTCTCCCACTCGGTTTGCTGCTTCTTGAGCTCGAGTACCTCTTTCTTCACTGATGTGTTCTCTGCCTCAAGCTTCCCGAGTGAAGCCAGCTTCTCTTCGGCGGCTTTGGTCTTTTCCTTCGCCACTTTCTGTGCCCCCGCCAGCTCGTTGTCCTTGCTCTTGAGTGTCTGCTTCATAGTTTCTAAAGAAACAGAGGTTCTGAGCCGCACTTGGAGTTGATGATTTTCACTACGCACATCTGTTCGAGTGAAGCCACTCGGTTCAAAGAACGGAGAGAGATGAAAGCGAAATGCTCAGTAAGTGAAGCCTACCTCCCATGGTCCTCAGCTCTGCTTGAGCGCGCGCTGTGTTCCTCCTCTCCACCTCCAAATCCACTCGGAGCTGGGCCGTCTCCTTCTCCAGGGTCACATACTGAGTCCCAAGCTCGCAAGTTTTCTGAAACACAAGAGAGAACATAACGGTTAAATGTCAAGAAATATTTCGAGTGCCCAAAGACCAGTACTCCTGGAAGGAACAAGCTTGACCAGTATCAGGTCCTAAGTTCTAAGACTTCCGCCGACTGCCCGCAGTCGACGGAAGTCTCGGGGACTACACCCAGTGGGTGCACTCAGTGTGCCCCCACTGGAATGGCATCCACCCGGAACGGTCCGCCTGAACCGAGTGATGGCCAAACAAAAAACAACAAGACAAAAAAGTTCCGGGTGCTCAGAGATCGACGCTCCTGGAAGGAACAAGCTTGACCAGTGTCAGGTCCTAAGTTCTAAGACTTCCGCCGACTACCCGCAGTCGACGATAGTGTCGGGGACTACACCCAGTGGGTTCACTCAGCGTGCCCCCACTGGAATGGTATCCACTCGGAACGGTCCGCCCGATCCAAATGATGGCCAAACAACAAACAAAAAAGAAGACAAAAGGTTCTAAGACTCCCGCCGACCGCCCGCGGCCGACGGCAGTCTCGGGGACTACACCCAGTGGGTGCACTCAGCGTGCCCCCACTGGAGCGGTATCCACTCGGAAAGGCCCGTCCATTCCAAGTGGTGGCCAAACAAAAGAAAATAAAAACAACAGCAACAACACCAGAACGGATTCTAAACTCTAAGACTCCCGCCGACTGTCTGCAGTCGACGGCAGTCTCGGGGACTACACCCAGTGGGTGCAGTCAGCGTGCCCCCACTGGAGCGGTATGCACTCGGAACGGTCCGCCCGAACCGAGTGATGGCCAAACACAAAAACACCCAGTGGGTGTACCGGAATTAGTTTTCCGACTAAAATTCCTACTGAAGAAAAACAACTTGGAGATTGACTTACAAGAGCACTTACTCGAACGTTCTCCTGGAGAGCGGCACTGGCATCATATGCCAGCTTCCCAGCCATGCACATCTCTCTGAGCCGTTGGGTCATCAGTTCCGCCTGGATCATTGCCTCCTTGCTAACCCTAGTTTGGTCCTCCGGCACCTTGTACAGATTGAAGATGTTGATGGGAGGTGTCGGAACCGAAGCCAGAGCAGTCGACGGAGCCGCGACGGGACCAGCCCCAGCCTGAGAAGAATCCTGCCCTAGCGGCACGATCACGGCAGGCGCAGGTGGAGCTCAAGGCACTTCGTTCGGCGGCGTCTTCCGTGTGGTGGCCTGAGGAGCAGTCGGAACTGGGGTCTCCTTCTCAGTGTCCCTCCGCGGCGGCTCTTCTTCATCATCTCCGACATGGATGACCTCTGCAAGCATTACGTTCACTCGATGCGGTCAGTCGCAGTACTTGATTCAATCAGATGAAAGCATTACAAATGACTGACAGGTTGAAGCAAAAATGAAGTTATTGTTACCTCTTTGAGAAGTGGCCGCGTCTGCCGTCTCAGCGTCGGTGCGGTCCCCGTCAACCTGCATGGGAGACGTCGTCGAAGTTGCAGCACTGGTTCATAAGATGCACTCGGTCAGGAGGTTCATGAGAGTTGACAGAGATAGAAAAGTAAAGCCGAGAAAGATACTCACGTTGAGGCGACAGGCACTGTGACCTTGATCCGGGGCAGAGCCTTCCGAGGCTTGGGGGAAGTGACCTTTGGCTGCTTGGCGGTCTTCTCAATCGGCTCAGCCGACGTCGGCCGAGTGCGCTTCGGGGCCTTAGCACTCGGAGCCACCTCCTTCTCCGGGCCAGCACTCGGATCTTGAGCTCGTTTGGAGCGGTGCTCGGAGCGCAACTCCAGAGACAGAGAAGACTCGACCTCGTCGCTCCCTTCCGAGTCCTCGCTCTCCTCCCCGCTGTCCTCCGCGTAGCTGCCCCCGGCACTGCCATGTTCGCTCTCCACGCCTCCAACGGGTTGTTCTCCATTCGGCACAGGCGATAACATCTTTTGGAACTCCTGCAAGACACAAAGATCAGAGACAGTCGGTTCAGTCAGATTACTCATTTCACTCGGAACATTTGCGCTCAAGTGATTCATTCGGAAGTGCAGGACATACCTCCAACGGCAGGTTATTGGCGTCGTAGGGCTGGACCCGTCTTGACCCTCGCAGATTGTCGCGCGCACCAGTGATGCACCTGATCCACTGTTCCACCGATTTGTCCTCGACATCTTCAGGATGCACTCGGGTCGAGTCGTTGGCCCCAGTGTAGCGCCACATGGGGTGAGCCCGCTCCTGTAGCGGCTGGATTCTCCGACTGAGGAAGACCTCCAGAAGGTCCAGACCAGTCAATCCACCCTGAATCAGACTGACCATGGCGGTCACCAAGATCCCTACATCCGTCTTCTCCTTTTTATCAACCGTCAGCGAGGGGGGAGTCTGAACCCTCTCGGTCGTGTAAGGAGGAAGGCCAGTCGACGAGCTAGAGCACGGCAGGTCGTTGCAGTAGAACCAGGTCGACTGCCAACCCCTCACCGAGTCGGGAAAAGACATAGACAGAAATGCGCTCTTACCCCTCATCTGAATGCCCAAGCCACCGCACAGCTGAATCACGTGCGTCCTCTCTCTGTTAGGGTGAACCTTCTTAACAAATTGAGATCGACACGTGAAAATATGTTTGAACAAACCCTAGTGCGGCGGACAACCCAGGAAATTTTCGCACAAAGAAACGAATGCAGCAAGATACATGATGGCATTTGGAGGCAAGTGATGGAGCTGAGCACCGAAGAAATTCAAGAACCCGCAGAAAAAGGGATGGGGTGGCATGGAGAAACCTCTCTCCACGTGCGTGGTGAGGAGCACTCGCTCCCCGGGGCGCAGCGCGGACTCGGTCTCCCCCTCTTCCGGCAGCCTCCACGTCCCGTCGTGGAGCAGCCCGTACACGACAAGCCCGCCGATGTCGTCGGCCGTGGTGGTTGGCGGAAGCCAGTCGCCCTGGATCCACCCGGGCGGGAGCACAGCTCCCGAGCTCGATGCCTTCTTCCCCCTCGCCGCCTTCTTCGCCTTTTCGAGCTTCGCCGTCTTGTCCTTCCCCATCGTCGCCGAGCTCTCCAGCACCGAGGAAGATTTGTGCAGAGTGGGTTGCGGGAGATGAGATCGGGCGGACTGAGGAAGTTGGGGAAAAGGGGATCTGTCTTTATCTCCCTCTCCGCCACGGCCGCCCCTTATATCACCACCCGCATCGCTCCCCAATTCGCATCGCTGAATCATGGGCCCGCAGATCTCCTCAAATCGCGCCGTCGAAGATCCAGCGGTACGTGGCGGAAAGCGGGGCGAAAATCGAGGCGTCACGCCCCACTTTCCCCGCTCGCTGTGCTGCAACCCTTCGCGCGCGCTCAAGCATGGTTTCAAATCCCGCGAAGTACGGAGTCCAGCAACCCGATTGATCTCACTCCGAAGACACGCCACGTACGCTCGGATCCACTCCGACACACGGCATTTGGTCATTCATTTCACTCGGATAGGAATTACTCACTCGGATGGAAGCTACACATTCGGATGGAGACCACTCTTCTCACTCGGACGACATATGGTCCTGAATCCGTCAAGGTGTCGCACGAAGACAAGGGCGTTTAATGACCAGTAAGAGTTCATGAGCGCCTCCATAGCGCTCGACTCACCTGGGAATTCGCCGTGACTCGACCCGCCTAACCTCGACCGATTCGGGGGCTAATGACGAGGGCATGTACTAGGGATAGGGTAATAGGCCTGACCTATAGACCCTACCCTAGGACACCACATGTCTTATACTGGGCCCCAGGGCCAGATCAACAACCCAGGATTCCGCAGACTGACATTCACTCGGAGTCCAACGAACCACTCGGAAGGCAAGAGTTCACTCGACCATCTTGTTTCACTCGGAGCATCCGAAAGTCACTCGACCAGAGAAGACCAGGAGACTCCAGGAGCGCAACGGTCAGGACACACGTTCGCCCGTGTTAATGGTAGTTAATGCGCCCGTTACCTGGCGCACTTATGCCCCTCTTAATCCCTGGTAATGGCTGGCGTTCATGGAGGGGTTGGTGAGACTATATAAGCCACCCCCAGCTCCATTCCAAGGGTTCGCAACCTTTGTAATCATACACTGAAGCAATACAGCTCCAGAGCACCGAGACGTAGGGCTATTACCTCCACCGCTGAGGGGCCTAAACTAGGCTCTGCGCCGTAGCTAGGCTCTGCCCTCTCATCCGTACCCCCACACACTACTGTCAGGCTTGCACCCATGACACTTGGCATGCCGGGTTACACCAGATGTCAACCAGGGCCTCCCAACAATCCTCCTTCATCCAGGATTCCCTCACCTAGTCAGACAAAATCGAATCATTGACTTACAAGAGGCGGATGAATCAAAGTACTAGCAACCAATGGTGTCACTTACCACCGACAAGTATTCTTCTCTGTCCAAGTTGGTCCGGCAAGCAGACTTCCTCGTCATCTTAAGCCCCTTGTCATCAACCGGCCGACACTGCATCACGGCTTTGTACCGCAGCATGTGCTTGGCGTCAGAGAGTATCTTCCGGGCTGATTTCACGAGGGCTTTTGTCGCCTTCTCTTTCTCACCATCCACGCAAGAAAATGCTTCCTACAAGAAAGCATATGGCAGTTAATTACAAGAATTCGGATATGGAAAAATGCAGTGGCGAAGATACTTACATAAAAACCGTCGATGACCCGGGTGGCCATGGTGACATCATGCTCATCCTTGGTGTGCTGGTAGTGCTCCCAAGTGAAAGCTGGCGACGGCGGTTGGTCGTCACCCGGCCTTGCCAACCCGGGGAAGTACTTCCTCAAGAGGGAGCCGATGATGTGGTTCGGCAATCGCGCCCCCTTAGGCTTGGCAGGGACAAATTCCCACTGACTGCATGATGACAAAGACAAGCATATGTGAGTGGAAAAGCTGTGGTATCCAAAGTAATTTGCAAATCAAATGCTTACCAATGTCCCCTCGGTGTAATGACAGGACGGTCGCCGGCAGCCGTCCGTTCCGGGACCTTCCCCGGACAACGCCCGGATTTCTTGTTCTTGGAAGTGTTGCTCGAGGTAGACCCCGAGCCGTCCGTGGCCACCATGTCGTCCGACTTGGTAGCGAGCGGATCCGGTACATCAAAGTCCACTCCGACATCGTCATCCGATGTCGACTCCTCGTCGGTATCAAGCTGAAGGGAGCAAGACGACTCGGTCCTACGAGAGTTGCTGACGTGGGTCACCCTACCGCTCAAGACTCTCCGGTACTTACTAGAGCCCCCCTCAGAATTTGAAAACAAAATAAAATATATTAGTAGCTAAAACAGAGATGAAAATAAAATAAAATACAATTATAAATAATACAACAGAGCATTAATTTACTGGTTGAATGGTTAGCCGCTATCTAATAATATAAAAAACTAAAACAGAAGCATTAGACTAGCATAACACTATTGGCTAGTTAGGGCATACAATAAACTGATGAAGCATGCCATCCAAAGAAAGAAGATTGTTAGTGAGTTGTCAAGGCACAATTGAGTTGAATATCAGCAGCTCAATTGAGTTAGTGAGTTGTCAAGGCACAATTGAGTTGAATATCAGCAGCTCACACTAAATCTCCTACCCAACTTAGCATTATGGTCGTTCAAATTTCCCTAAGAAAAATTTATCTAATGTCAATTTCAATACAAATTTAGGTCCCTGGTTCCCTAAGCAAAATTTTGGTTCCATTGCTAATCTAAATTTACCTAATGTCAAGTTGAATAGCAGCAGCTCACACTAATGACATTTTTAATTAATATACCTAATTTTTAGATAAAAGGGGGTGGAAACCCCCCGGTCCCATTTTTATTAATGAAACCAGAGAGAAAACAAAACACGAACCCGCGCATGTCCAGCATGTTCAGTGACCAAAATTCAGTAAACTGAAACTAAAAACTACAGACTATAGACCCACAAAGAGACTGCAGAAACTACCAAACACTGCATTACATGCAGTTTACATGAAATTCATTACAAAACCAAGTAGCACACTACCCTTGATCCTTTCTTTGTCTACTCCTATCCCATTTTCTTTTACCTTAATATACCTAATCAGATGTTACTTAATCCAAAATAACCTAAGAAAATTTACCTAATCTAAATTTTGAAGTTACATTACTAATTACTTGACCAAAATTTACCTAAGCACAATACAATCATGATGAAACATATGAAAAACGGAATGTGTTGAGGGGGAGAGGGCGCCAGCCGGAGGGGAGAGGGATGGGGTTGAGAAGTGGGGTGGGGGCAGTGGGGTGGGAGGGGGTGGTTGGGGGTGGGAAAGGAGGGCAGGGGAGTACCTGAGCGCATGTCGAGCTGCCGCGCCACCGGTGGCGCTCCGCGGCGGCCGCCGTTCTTGTGCTGCAAAGAAGAACCGCCACGCCACGCCCCGGCCATGGCGGTAGCTGGTGGCGTTGGCGGTGGCGGTGGCAGCAGTTGGTGGCGGTGGCGGTGGCGGCGTCGGTAGATGGTGGAGGTGGCGATTTCGGCGGCGGCGTAGATAAGCAGAGAAACAGAGAGCCGAACAGAGAGAGAGAAAGTAAGGGGAACGGTTAAGATCTAGGTTTAGGTCCTTTATCGAGAGGTCCTCTCAGAAAAGGTGGGCATTACCGAGAGCCGCATATCGACGCTCGGTAACAGTTGCACCACTTCTTTATTTTCCTTCCTTTTGTGTTTTTTTTGCACTCTCTTTTTGTGTCTTATACTTCTTGTCTTTTTATGGCTAAAGTTTCAAAATTCCATCACTTTTAGTGACTTATGTTTTGGGCTAGATGTTTTTGAAATCCCAACTTCTAAGCACTGTGAAGTAAAAAACATGAGAACGGGGACCTTCCATAACACGGAGAAGCATGCATTCACCGTGGCCTCCCCCCTCTCGGTGCCGGTCAATGCCGTAGAGCGCCTGGGCCACCGGATGGGTGCTCGATCAGGAAACCGCCCGAGGGGGGGCGGGGGCGGGAACCACCCGTACATGTGTGTGGGCCGTGCATATGCATGAAAGGGTGGTGTGGTGTTTGAATACCCAACGCACATCCTTAACATCGCAGATGCCTCAAAAACCACACATACGGACGGGAACGTCGAGGACCGGGTGCGTTCGTCCCCGAGATCGAGCCGACGGCGGACGATTCTGTGACGGAACGGGCTTAGACTTGGCCTGGCATCTCACGATGACCTGCCGTAACACGAAGAAGCAGGTATTCACCGTGGCCTACCCCATCTCGGTGCCGGTCAACGCCCTAGAACGCCGGGGCCACCGGATGGGTGCCACACTACGAAGACGCGTATTGACTCTTCAGACAAGCCACCACACTCTTCCAGACATGTATGAGGGCTCAACGCAAGATTTGGTGACATAGCTACCCCCCGAAGGCCCCCGACCACACTCGTAGACATGCGAAGAACAATCCTCGGAAAATCGTACGATGCCGGAATTTCTCGAGAGCTGGCACAGTGTCATCACATGGCTCCTCTAGGGTGTGGTAAAAATTTGGGCGCGTTTCGAGTAAGCCTCCCCTGAGGCCGCTTGTAAACCGCACCATCTCCGAGCTAGTCTCTGGGTATCGAGAGGGGACGTGTCCGATTTGTGTAGGAAGCACGGGTCTTGTTGCTCCGTTGGCATCGAAACTTCCCGTGCTCTCAAAGGAGGACATCACATGACACGTGCCATACCCCCTCATTTTTCGAACCCGCGTGCAATATTTGAGACATTTATTCCTCTGCTAGGGTTTCATCGCCGGTAATTGCAGATATGCAAGGCGGCACATGAAATCATGCCCGGAAGCGGCGTTGAAAATCCTTTGTGATGTCCTTGCGGCATGCGTAGGCCTTGTGCAGATGAGGGAGGGGCAGACCCTACCACCGGGGGGTGAAAGTACCTAGGTGGCATGCCTGATGCAACTATTTAAATCCTCGGAAAACAAAGTGTAACTATAATGGTAACGTGGTTTGCCAATCATGTAAGAAAACAAAGGAGATGAAAACAACAACAAAAAAGAATAACACATATTACCGATCTACAAGAAATATGGCAACTTACGACCATCAATATTGGTCACTGAATGGTCATTGTTTTTCATTTATGACCTTTTTGTGACCAAAAACAGTTGGTCAAAAGCTGGCCGTCTTTAATGAAACTTAACGACCTTTTTTGTGAAATGGTCGTAGAAGGTAACAACCAAAATAAAAGGTCGTTGGTTCTACGACCAATTATTTTGGTCACTGGCAACATGGCCACACCACGTCACATCCGACGTGGCAAGCTGACGTGGCAAAATTACGACCAAATGAATTGGTCGTTAATTAGAATTAGCCCGGTCCAGTTCGACCGTTTATATGGGCCAAGCCCAGTAATTCAGCCCATTTAATGTATTTTTTCCCTGTGCTTTGATTAGCTACATGGGCCTGGCCCAACAATTCGGCCATTTTGTTTTCTGAGCTTCTTCCATTTTTGGGGGCCTGAGCCTTTTTGCATTCTATTTTTTTTGAGGCTTTTTTCGTTTCATTTTTTAAACAGTCCAATGCTTGTTGGGCTGTGGCCTTTTTCATCCCAATTATTTCTCTAGTATTAGATCTCAGATTTTGAAAGAAATGTTTGGACAAAATTGTTTGGGCACAAGACCTCTTTAACCCAGTTACACACATGCATCCAACATTGTTTCATATTCAAATCAAGAAAACTCCATGTCGAATTCAAATCATCCATCATATCACATCACATAACACATCTCCCAGGTTTACATAACACAACAAAATCATCTCAGGAATACATTTCCTTACACAGGAATATAGCAGGAACGGAGGGAGTATACAATAAGACAATTATGGCACATCTGCTACTATCCTAACAGTACAATGGACTTCGTTGCTCTCTCTTATGATACATGCTCCAGCTGCGACAACTCGCCATCCTACAATGAGAAGTATATAACAATGGACTTCATGAACATTACAGGAGCAAAATGCTCAATCAACTCCAAGGGCTTAATAAAGCCTTAGCTAGCATGCATTCGAAATTTAGACAGTTGGCATAGCCTCATCAAGCAGGCAATCTAATTATAGAAAGTAAATAAGGACCAGACTTTACAATTACAGTACCATCAGACAAATACATCAATCCACGAGGCAAAACATGAGTGAATCCAAAAAGAGTGGCAGAAAGGGGTACCTATTTTGACCCAGAGGGGCTCGCGACCGTGGCCTTCTTCCGGAAGAGGTTGGCCCTAACGCACCCTGGATCAGACACGCTGGGAGCTCGTAGCTTCTCCTGGTCAGTGAGCAGGTCCTCCGCATCCTGGGTCATACTGCTAGCCTAAGTAACAGGAAAAATCAAAGCAACAGTTTAGACTTGGTGTTAACGAACAGAGACTGTAAATCAATAGAAGATTAAGCGCCAATTTTCTCGGATGCAGGGAGAAGAGGAGCAAAACAGCATAGAGAGGTGGGACAATGTCATACCTGTAGATGATGTTCGCAGCCAAAGATACATGGTAGACGAATCGTCGAGCTGCAGTCCTTGCAAACCAAACCAAACAACTACCGTCAGTACAAAAGCTATCACCCAAGTTGATCTCACTGAACTCAAGTCTGGTCTGAATGAAAGACAGTAAGTACAAAGTGTGTTTACATACCTGAGCTGCTCTTCTGGTACTTTGTGTGGAGCTCACGACACTTATTCCAGGACCGGCACCCGTTGAGCGTGCACTGCACAGTGTAGATGGTTGTCGCCGCCAGAATCGATGGCTGAAACCTAAGCATCTTGTAGTCCACGAGGCTCAGCTCGATCAGGAAGAAGGAGAACAGCTCCAGCTGATTCACAAGACATCAGCACATGTGTCAGACAAGCAATGCACTCTAACTCATACAGACACACACAACAATGCTAGTAGTAGTAGTATGCCACATCCAAGGTGAGGAGCTATCGTCTTACCGTTTTGTCAGACCCTGCTGCCTTGAGGAACCTTCTCAAGAAGCTGTATGGGGTTGGAACTGACATGTTGAATTCAAGCCTGTCCACAATCATCCTCTCCTGTAGAATTAACTCCCAGTGTCAATTCTCTGAGGAAAAAACAAACAAGATCTCGATCGCATCGAATTGACAAAAGGTATCAATGTGTATCAGGATTGTTAACATGTCCAGAATGTCTTCCCGGGAGTAGGCGCGATCACAGGTGAGGATCAGATCCTCCACAACAGGGTTGCTACCGTGTTCAGAATGTCATACCTGTAGATGATGTTCGCAGCCAAGGAAGATACATGGGGCCAGCCTTGCATGTGTGCTTGCTTGACCGGCGCATGCATCACTATAGCAGCCAAGCAAGTAGGCATCATCGACGTCTACTCACAGCTTTCCTCACAACGGAGAAAGAGTCAAAACAAAAAATATTAGACCATAATATGACACCAGACCACAGATCAGTAACTTTAAATCACAAAGTATATCCACAACACCATAAAAATAGTCCCAGACCATCGCACAGAAGCCAAGTACTATTAACTGATGATTAGTAGACACAGACATGATTCAGCTACGTAATGGCTACCACAAGCAAAAGTGACAACAGTGTAAGCAAGCTGCTAGTGTACACGAGGTGATTGAGCTCCTGATGTTTAGTCCGTATACATGGTAGGCTACTGCTGCTAGTGTTCTAAACCAACAGAGCATGCTATAGGAGCAGAAAAGAGGGTGCTAGGGTTAGAATATGGAGCCGACTCACCGGAGAGCTTGTGGTCGCCGCCGTCACGCCGGTCGCCTCAAGAAGCACCACCGCGCCGGAGACCCTGCCAGACGTGAGCAAGAGCAGAGCACCTGCTGCATCCATTTCCAAATTGAACAAGAACAAAAAATTAGGAAGGGTTGAAAACTCATTCATTCTCTGGGCAGTTTGATTCGATTGACAGACAGCAGTAGGATGAGGGTAGCATCTCGATTTCAACAGCAACAGTAGCAGTAGGAATGTATGATTGAGCTAGATAGATAAATGAACAGGAGCGAGCAGGGAGCGACCTTGTGCGTGGGGTGGTGGTTGCAGGGCTGGACGTCGAGCTCGTGGGGCTCGCCCCTCTCATCTCCATGGAAGGAAGGAGCTACAGCCCCCCTGCTTAATGCTCAAGGCTGGAAACCGAATCCAACAGAAAAATAAAATTAGGGATCCCATGTGAGAGAGGAGAGGAGAGGGTCTTGGAATGGAAGTGTTCACCGCTGAAGCTGGGCGAAGAGGAGCACGCCGGAGGCGCCGCCGCGCCCGAAACCCTAGCCACGAGGAGGGCTGGGGGTGAGGGCTGGTGACCGAGGGGCGCGAATCCCGTCGAAGGAGAAGACCCAGCGGAGCGATGCAAGCTTGTGCCTTGCAGCGCGGTGGCGTGAGTCACCGGCGAACGCCGGAATTGGCCGGCACCTGTGGTGGCGGCGTGTAGTACGGGAGAAAGAGAGAGATGGGCCGTGAGAGAGAGGCCAGGGTGGGGGCTGCGGTGGATCTAGGCGGCGGCAGTGTTCGGAGGGCAGGGGAGGGAGGGGAGTGAGGGGGTGGAGGCCGGCCGACGAGGTGGATGGCGGCGCGATGCGGGAGGACGAGGGGAGGGATGGATCGGGCCATCGGGGTGCCGGATCGGGGTGGGTGGGTGGGAGGCGAGGGCAGGGGATGGATAGATGGATGGATGGATGGATGGATGGGCGCCATGTCATCGATCCGTGCCACAACCAGTTTCAGCAATGAGAATAAAGCACATCCAATTATGTTTTCTTTTTTGTTTTTCTTCTACTTTTTCACATGAAAAAATCAAAAAAAATGATCTCATGTCAAGTCCAAGAGTGCGTCTTGGAATGGCAAACAATGTTTCCAAAGATAGTTTTCATTTTCTTTGCACAAAATCTACATTTTTCATTTTCTGAGTGCCCAAAATGTGTTTTTTGTGAAGAAACTACCAAATATTTGTTGCAAAACTATACCACAACAATTTTCAAAAATATTAGACCACATTTCATGTACAAATTACCAAATTATTCCATGTAAAAATTTTTCCATCCACCTCCCGTGAAATTGACAAATTTGTGCCGAATCAGCAAGAACCGGGTCAAATTTGAACTACAACTACTTCATAGTTTTCTCAATATTTTTCCAAAAATCATTTTTAAGTACATAGGTATATATTTCATAAGAGAAACATTAATAGTTTTGTAAGATTCCACCCGTAGCTACGAACGGTCGTGCCCATGGTTTTGACCGCGTTTTGAAATCTGCATAAAGAATTCAAAAAAAATCAAAAAAATGGAAAGCCTTTGCATTGTGTCATTATATGTGACCTAGTATCTAGGAAAAATAACAAACTTGTAATACGGTAAATACCTTAAAAAAATGTTCTCAGAAACGAGCTATCATGTATGAAGATCCATGGCTTCCAAGGCAAATGGCCAATGTTATGGCAACATTCATGGCATTGTTTGTTGAAATGACCTCTTATTGTGCACAAGGGTGCATATTGGAATGAAAAACAATGTTGCCTAAGGAAGTTTTCACTTTCTTTGCACGAAAAATTCATTTTCCATTTTTCGAGTGCCCAAAATGAGTTTTTTTGTGAAGAACCTAGCAAATATTTGTTGCAAAATTGGACCAAATCAATTTTATAAAATATTAGGCCATATTTAATGTACAATTGATCGAATGGTTGGGTGTCAAAAGCTTTTGATCCGCCTCTCGTGAAAGAGACAAATTTCCGCCGATTCAGTAGAAAGCGGGTCAAATTTGAACTACAGCTGCCTCATAGTTTGCTCTTTATTTTTTCCAAAAATCATTTCTAGGTACATAAGTATCTATTTAATCAGAGAAACTTAAAAAGTTTTGCAAGATTCAACCCCTTGCTATGAACGGTCATGCGCGCCGTTTTGACCGCATTTTGAAACACGCATGAGAAATTCAAAAAAAATCAAAAAATTTGAAAACCTTCGCATTGTGTCATTATATGTGACCTAGTTTCCAGGAAAAATAACAAACTTGGACTACGGCAAATGTCTTAAAAAAGTGTTCTCATAAACGAGCTATCATCTGTGAAGATTCATGGCTTTGAAGCCAAATGATCAATCTTATGGCCACATTCATGGCATAGTTTGTTCAAATGATCTCATATTCTGCACAAGGGTGCATCTTGGAATGGCAAACAATGTTGCCTAAGGAAGTTTTCATTTTCTTTGGACGAAAATTTCATTTTCCATTTTTCGAGTGCCCAAAATGAGTTTTTTTGTGAAGGACGTACCATATATTTGTTGCAAAATTGGACCAAATCAATTTTCTAAAATATTAGGCCATATTTAATGTACAATTGACCAAATTGTTGCGTGTCAAAAGTTTTGATCCACCTCTCGTGGAAAAGACAAATTTCCCCCGATTCAGTAGGAAGCGGGTCAAATTTGAACTGCAGCTGGCTTATAGTTTGCTCTTTATTTTTTTCCAAAAATCATTTCTAGGTACATAAGTATCTATTTAATTAGAAAAACACCAAAAGTTTTCCAAGATTCAACCACTAGCTAGGAACGGTCATGCCCGCTGTTTTGATCGCATTTTGAAATGGGCATGAAAATTTCAAACAAAATTGAAAAATTGAAAAACCTTCGCATTTGTGTCATTATGTGTGACCAAGTTAACAGGAAAAATAATAAACTTGTAATACGGAAATTGTTTAAAAAAAGTGTTCTCGAAAATGAGCTATCATGTGTGAAGATTAATGGCTTTCAAGCCAAATGATCAATCTTATGGCCACATTCATGGAATAGTTTGTTCAAATGATCTCATATTGTGCACAAGGGTGCATCTTGGAATGGCAAACAATGTTGCCTAAGGAAGTTTTCATTTTCTTTGGACGAAAATTTCATTTTCCATTTTCCGAGTGCCAAAAATGAGTTTTTTGTGAAGTACCTACCATATATTTGTTGCAAAATTGGACCAAATCAATTTTCTAAAATATTAGGCCATATTTAATGTACAATTGACCAAATGGTTGCATGTCAAAAGCTTTGATACACCTCTCGTGGAAAAGATAAATTTCCACCGATTCAGTAGGAAGCGGGTCAAATTTGAACTGTAGCTGCCTTATAGTTTGCTCTGTATTTTTTCCAAAAATCATTTATAGGTATATAAGTATCTATTTAATCAGAGATGCATGGTGTGGTGGCGAGACGTCGAGGTTTGGACGGTGGTCGAGGGCCCCAACTACAGAGCGCGTAAACTGGCATGCCAGCCGCAAGGTCACCGCGTGACCGTGGCGTTGCCACGCGTTCTGGGCGGCCTAGGCATGTCTGGTGGGTTGGGCACTCCCCCGGTAGGTGTTTGGAAGAAGAATACAACAGAAGAATCTCGCGAGGAGACTGAACTAAGCTCAAACATGAATTAGCAGCCAAGTGTTTGATTAGCGGTGGGGGAAATTCACATGGCCAATGGGCCTGAGTTTTGGCTGAGGACGATCATCTACTAAGGAGACTGTCTTGGCAAATTTGCAGCTCAAATGGAGGAGCCTAGGTGGCACTTGCTTTGCAAAGTACCACACTGGATAGAAATATGGATGTTGAAGCTGGGCTCAAATGAATGAATGGATTGAGCTAAAATTTGGTGGAGGATGGTAATTTGGGCATAGGAAAGCACTGTAAAAATTTGATACCATTTGGACATGCCAAAGTGGTATTTCCTTCACAATGCTCTTCTCTGGACAAAAACTTGGGAAAATTGGTGAGAAAAATTGGCTAAATGAAATGAGCTCAAATTTGGTGGAGGGAAGTTATATAGGTAGGAACATGCCCTGGTAAAGATTCAGCAATAATTAAGCAATATAAAATATAGTTGCTTCACAAACTGAAAATGTGACCAGAATAAAAGATTGGATGATGAGCTCACATGGATTGCTGGATAGATCTCAAATTTTGTGGAGAGTGATTAATTGAGTATATGGAAAATTTGGAAAAATCTCAGATCATTTGGATAAACCTAGCTAGTACTTCCTTCACAAAGCTTCTCTCTGGATAGAAACTTTGGAAATTTTTTGAGGAAGATTTACTAGGCAAATGGATCTGAATATTGGCATGTGGCAATTATTTGGATATGGAAGAGTTCCCGAAAAGTTTGAGGGCAATAGGAGGGGTCTAGATATCACTTGCTTTGCAATGTGTCAATCTGGCAAGAAAATAGAAATTGAAGCTAGACTCACATAGATGATTGCATTGAGCTACAATTTGGAGTAGGATGATAATTTGGGCATATGAAGGCTCTGTAAAAAATTCATACCATTTGGATAAATAAAAATGGTACTTTCTTCACAATGCTCTCCACTGAACAGAAAATTGGGAAAAATATTGAGGGCAATTGGCTAAATTAAATGAGCTAAAATTTGCTGGAGGGAGGTTCTACGGGAATGGTCATGTCCTGGCAAATTTTCAGCAATTATAAAGCAATATAAAATATAGTTGCTTCACAAACTGAAAATATTACCAGAAAAAAAGATTGGATGGTGAGCTCACATGGATTGTTAGATGCGGCTCAAATTTTGTGGAGAGATATGATTTGTACATATAGAATATGCGGCAAAATTTCAACTCATTAGGATATGCCTAGCTAGTACTTCCTTCACAAAGCTTCTAGCTGAACACAAACTTTGGAAATTTGCTGAGGAAGATTTACTAGGCAAATGGAGCTGGATTTTGTCATGAGGTAATGATTTGGTTAGGAAAGAGTGCCCAAAAATTTTGAGGGCAATCAAGAAAATATAAATAGCACTTCTTTCACAAAGTCCTGTTCTGAACAGAATGAAAATGAATATTCCTGAAATATTTTTGAACTAGGCAAGGAAGGTTTTTGACATATTTGAGGAAGATATGATCCAAAGAATTTATGAGAATTTTTTGGGAATTTTGGGAATGACAGAAATGTAGTCTGCTTCACAACCTAGGGCAAAAATTGACACATGAACATGACACATAGGCAAAAATTGACACATCGACATAACACATACGCAAAACTGATGAGGTGGCGCCTAGTCATAGCAATGCAACACAATTTACAAGGCTATGACCATCTATATTGGTCGTGATCAGCTAGAAATAAGGCAGCGGACCAGTGCTGTCTGCTTTACGACCATTTCGTGTAAGGAAATTACGACCTTTCTGACCAAAATGGTCGTTATGGTTTAGGGTTTGGAGCCCCCCGAACAGCTTATGACCAATTGGTCTCAAATGGTCGTAGATTTATGACCATTTCTTCCAGGGTCACTGACAGAAGGTCACAAGTTGACATATTTCTTGTAGTGCGAGCACGGCTACCACGGGGAAGATACATGATCTCGGTTTAGGTCCTTTACCGAGAGGTCTTCTCGGATACCGAGAGCCGCATATCGACGCTCGGTAACAGTTGCACCACTTCTTTATTTTCCTTCCTTTTGTGTTTTTTCTGCACTCTCTTTTTGTGTCTGATACTTCATGTCTTTTTATGGTTAAAGTTTCAAAATTCCATCTCTTTTAGTGACTTATGTTTCGGGCTAGATTTTTTTTGAAATCCCAACTTCTAAGCACTGTAAAGTAAAAAACATGAGAACGGGGACCTTCCATAACACGGAGAAGCATGCATTCACTGTGGCCTACCCCCTCTCGGTGCCGGTAAATGCCGTAGACTGCCCGGGCCACCGGATGGGTGCTCGATCTGGAAACCGCCCGAGGGGGGGCGGGGGCGGGAACCACCCGTACATGCGTGTGGGCCGTGCATATGCATGAAAGGGTGGTGTGGTGTTTGAATACCCAACGCACATCCTTGACGTGGCAGATGCCTCAAAAACCGCACATACGGACGGGAACATCGAGGACCGGGTGCGTTCATCCCCGAGATCGAGCCGACGGTGGACGATCCTGCGACGGAACGGGCTTAGACTTGGCCTGGCATCTCACGATGACCCGCCGTAACACAGAGAAGCAGGTATTCACCGTGGCCTACCCCATCTCGGTGCCGGTCAACGCCCTAGTCCGCCAGGGGCACCGGATGGTTGCCACACTATGGAGACGCATATTGACTCTTCAGACAAGCCACCACACTCTTCCAGATATGTATGAGGGCTCAACGCAAGATTTGGTGACATAGCTACCCCCCGAAGGCCCCCCGACCACACTCGTAGACCACCTCGGAAAATTGTACGATGCCGGAATTTCTCGAGAGCTGGCATGGTGTCATCACATGGCCCCTCTAGGGTGTGGTAAAAATTTGGGCGCGTTTCGAGTAAGCCTCCCCTGGGGCCGCTTGTAAACCGCACCATCTCTGAGCTAGTCTCTGGGTATCGAGAGGGGACGTGTCCGGTTTGTGTAGGAAGCGCAGGTCCTGTTGCTCCATTGGCCTCGAAACTTCCCGTGCTCTCAAAGGAGGCCATCGCATGACACGTGCCACGCCCCCTCATTTTTCGGACCCACGTGCAATATTTGAGACATCTATTCCTCTGCTAGGATTTCATCGCCGGTAATTGCAGATCTGCAATGTTTATGATAATTATATTGCTTTGATATATGCTTTTATGCAGGGATACATGAAAATAGCCACAAATGATGTTGACTACACATGTTTTTCCAAAACCTAGGTCTATGGCTTTTCCTTTACCGAGAGTGCTCTCGGAAAAGTGCCCAAGATCTAGGGCTACCAACTTTACCGACCGTTCTTATGACTCTCGAAAAAGCCCGCGAGATCTAGGGTATGACCTTTACCGAGAGCTTCTTGTAGGTGACTCTCGGAAAAGTTTCCCGCGGGGACTTATACAAAATTTCCAACTCGCGCGCTCACTCCCTCTTCTCTGTTTCCTCTCACTACCTCTCTTCCCCCCCGCGTCCACCGTCGCCCCTTAGCTCCACCGCCCCGTCCACCGAGCTCCGCCACCGCCGCCGCCGCCCCGTCTACCGAGCTCCGCCGCCGCCACCCCGTCCAGCGAGCTCCGCCGCCGCCGCCCCGAGTCCACCGAGCTCCGCCGGCCCGAGTCCACCGAGCTCCGCCGCCGCCCCGAGTCCACCAAGCTCCGCCGCCCCCCTGCCCCGTTGGTGAGCCCCTCCTCAATCTCGTTTTTTTTCAATTTTTTTATACATATTGTATATGCATATATAGTGATTAATGTGAGTGAGTGTGTGTGTGTGTGATGTGTTTGTGTGTGCGTGTGAGTCAGTGTTGTTGGTGTGTGTGTGTGTGTTGTTGGTGTGTGTGTGTGTGTGTGTGTGATGTGTGATGTGTGAGTGTGTATGTGTGTGTGTGTGATGTGTTTGTGTGTGCGTGAGTGTGTGCTGTTGGTGTGTGTGTGTGTGTGTGTGTGTGATGTGTTTGTGTGTGCGTGTGAGTGAGTGCTATTGGTGTGTGGGTGTGGGTGTTGTTGTTGTGTGTGTGAGTGAGTGATGTTGATGTGTGTGTGCTAAACAAATGATTGACACTACATTTTTTTCGTGCAGGACATGCATCTATTTTGACACTAGAGAGTGAATTCCGTTCCATCGCACGCTTCAAGGGTAATCTCTCTCCGTTCATGTGTAGGTTTCCATTATTTGTAGATCACCTAAATAGTCGCGTAACCTAGGCATCTCCCGTTCAGAAGGGTTATATTTATAAATATGCAAGTCTTTTCATATTTATAAACTCAACTCTTTAGAATTGTCCACGTTTTCCATGGACAGCCCGAGGATGTGTAGGCTGGTCGTTTTCATGCCGTACTTCGATCTGAGATAGAATTTCGGCAACGTCTCCTTGTTGTTCTCTGGATACACATCCTCTCGGCTTATTGTCGAGACGTGTATTTGGAGAACAGCGGGGAGGTGCTGCCGAAATTTTGTCTCGGATCAGAGTACGGCATGGAAGCGGACCAAGCCTACACATCCTCGGGTGGGATTAGGACCTATCTTTACCTATTAGATAGCTCAGTGCATGTCGTAAAACTTGATGGAACCACTTGTTACATAAAAAACATTATATGTGTGTTTCCCATTAGATCAGAGGATGGAAGATCGTGAGTGGATGTACACTGGACATCCCAGCATGGAAGGTATGACCCCTGAGTGGAGATCGAAGACCAATGATTTCTTGGAATTAGTATTTGCTGGAGAAACGCCACCTCGTGGAATTTGGTGCCCCTGCGCGGAGTGCGATAACCATTTTGAAAGAGATAAGATTACTATGAGTAAACACTTAGGAAAAAATGGGTTTACGCTAGGCTATTACCGGTGGGTCTTTCACGGTGAGACAGAACAGTCCAGAGCAGAGGTGGTGCGACAGCGCACCGGCGATTATGATACTCGGATTGAAAACCTGTTAGATGGCATCCGCCGTGCGGATCCGCGGGAGGACCCGGACTCCGAGGAGCCACCGGAAAGCCCAGAAGAGTATCATGCAGCTTTGTTTGCGGCACAGAAACCCCTTCACGCCCATACAGAGGTTACTCAACTAGATGGCAACGCGCGCCTAATGTCCCTCAAGGCGAACCATTGCATGAGCATAGTTTGCTTCAATGACTTTTTGTCCGTTATTGCCAGCCTTCTGCCTAAAGAAAACATTTTGCCAAAGAACATGTACGAGTCGAACAAAATCCTCGGTCACTTGAGATGCCGTATGAGCAAATACATGCTTGTCCAAACGGATGCATGTTATTTAGAAATGAATATAAAGATACAAACAACTGTGTTGAGTGCAAATCCTCTAGGTATATTGAGGTACAAAATGATGATGGTACCAAGAGGCAGCTCACAATTGCCGTCAATATCCTTCGGTATCTTTCATTCACAGAAAGGATCCAACGGCTTTATATGACCGAGGAAACTGCCCAATATATGAGATGGGCCGCCGAAGGGAAGATATACAATTCAAAAAAGATGCAACATCCACGGGATGGTGAAGCATGGAAGAAATTTGTTTAGATTCATAAAAAAATGGATGACTGGAAGAGTGTAGCTATTGGGATAACAACCGGTGGGTTCAATCCATATGGTTTGATGGCTGCCATATACAGCTGTTGGCCCGTATATGTTATCCCCCTGAATCTACCCCCTGGCGTTTGCATGCAACGTCATCACATGTTCCTGACGCTGATAATTCCAGGGCCTAACTATTCGGGGAAGCATATGCGTGTGTACATGGAGCCGCTGGTGGACGACTTACTTGTTGCCTGGAACGATGGGGTAAGGACATACGATGCCGTTTCAAAGAAGCACTTCAATATGCATATCTGGTACCACACATCGCTACATGACCTACCAGCACGTGCGATATTTTGTGGCTGGTGTGTAAAGGGGAAGTGGCCTTGCCCAGTTTGCCGACAATGTTTGACTTTCATTTGGCTGGCTAAGGGTTGCAAGTATGTATGCTTTGACCAACATCGGCAGTTCCTTCGTCTTGATCATCCATACAGACAAGACTCTGTGAACTTTCGGAAAGGTGTTATTGTTGATGACCCGCCACCACCTATTATGACCGGTGCCCAGGTTAAGGATGAGTTAGATGCTCTCGAGAAAAATCCCAATGGGAAAGGTTTTGTGGGATATGGAGAGACACACCAGTGGACTCACATTCCAAGCTTATGGAGGCTCCCTTACTTTAAAGATCTCCTCCTTCCACACAACATTGATGTAATGCACACTGAAAAGAATATTGTGGAGGCCCTTCTCAGCACACTCCTTGACACTGAGAAGTCAAAGGATAACATTCTGGCTAGGATCGATCAAGCCCAGCTATGCAACATGCCAAAATTAAAATTGGTGCCTCGTGCAAAAGGTAATTCTTGGAAGAAGCCACTGGCCCCTTTCACCCCTTCAAAGTCCCAAAGGAAGGAAATTCTCCAGTGGATTGTGAACAAGTTGTACTTCCCTGATGGATATGCAGCTAATATCATGAGGGGAGTGAAAATGGCGACACAGCGAATAGGGGGCCTCAAGAGTCATGACTACCACGTATGGCTTGAGCGGATAATGCCTGTGATGATTCGAGGGTATGTCAAAGAGGATATATGGCGAGTGCTGGCGGAGTTGAGCTTCTTCTTCCGCCAGCTTTGTGCCAAAGAATTTGATTATGAAGTGGTTGCAAAGTTGGAGGAACAAGCACCCGAGTTGCTATGCAAGTTAGAGAAGGTATTTCCGCCAGGTTTCTTTAATCCGATGCAACATATGATCTTGCATCTCGCGTACGAGGCACAAATGGGAGGACCTGTGCAGTTCCGATGGCAGTATGCACCTGAAAGGGAGTTCAAGCATCTTCGTGGCAAATGTAAGAATAAAGCCCGCATCGAAGCCTCCATAGCCGAGGCATACCTGAACGAGGAGGTAGCAACGACCACGACAAAGTACTATCATGACAGTATTCACACTAGGTTAAATCCTACTCCTCGTTACAATGAAGAACCCACCAGTAATGTTTCTAACCTTAGCCTCTTCAAAGGCCATGGTGGCAGAGCAAGTGGTCCGAAGCGCAAGTACTTTTCACCTACCGAGTGGTCGACTCTTATGATCTATGTCTTGACCAACATGGAAGAAGTGCAGCCGTACATACAGTAAGTGCACAACACCTTCATTGACAACTACTCACTAGTCTTGATTCCTAACTGGAATTTTTCTCATTGCTATAGGGAATTCAAGAATGAATTCTGGAAGCTACCATGGCCCCCTAGCGACGAAGAAGCAGCAAACCTTCTTGAAGATACCAATGCTGATGGCGGTTTCATTTCTTGGTTCTCAAGAAAAGTAACTTTCCTAACTTTATGTACACTTCAAGTTGTTCTTACTTGCCGGTAATGAACCAAACAATCTCCTATTAATCTTGTAGGCATACACGAAGGTTGACATGGACGCCAAATTGAGACAAGTAGCCTCAGTTTTTGAATACGAGGCCAAGTCATTTAAGGCTTACGACATGAATGGGTATCGCTTCCACACTGATAAACACACGCGTGAGAGGCCCAATCGAAGGGCAATAAATAGTGGGGTCTATTGTCTCGGGACAGATGGACGTCACTACTATGGAACAATCGAAGAAATTTATGAGCTGCATTACTGTGGTCTACAAGGTGTGAAGCCCGTCATATTCAGATGCAGTTGGCTCAATCCAGAGAAAGTGAGACGGACCCCTAGCATTGGTTGGGTCGAAGTTGAACAAGCATCAAAATATGCAGGAAATGATGTCTATATTATGGCTCAACAGGCTACACAAGTGTTTTATCTCCCGTACGCGTGCACATCTATGGAACATATCGATCTCTTGAAATGGGATGTTGTGTACAAGGTACCCCCGCATACCAAGGTACCTACCCCAAACAAGGACGATTACCACATAAACCCTGACACATACGAGGGAGAGTTCTATCAAGAAGTACAGAATGAAGAAGACGAAGATGATGCGGAGGAGGATGAGGGTGTGCATCACGAAGATGACGCTACGGAACATGAGGCTATGGATGACATGGAAGTAGATAATGCGGAGAACGGATACGAGGATGTTTCCGACCCTCGATATTTGGCATTACTTCTACGATGGCAAATGGGGCTAGATGAGGATGATGAGGGTCCCCCTGAAGACTTCGAGGATGAATGTATGAACGGGCGTGATAGCGATGATGACAGTCCTGATCCAAATGTTGCACCTAATATTGACCCCTATTTCTAACAACTGCATGTATTCGTGTAACAACTCTTCGTATTCGTATGTGCAACAACTCTATGTATCCGTGTGTGTAAGAACTCTATGTATTCGTGTGTGCAACAACTCTATGTATTCGTGTGTAAGAACTCTATGTACTCGTGTGTGCAACAACTCTATGTATTCGTGTGTGTAAGAACTCTATGTACTCGTGTGTGCAACAACTCTATGTATTCGTGTGTGTAAGAACTCTATGTACTCGTGTGTGCAACAACTCTATATATTCGTGTGTGCAACAACTCCATGTACTCTTCATATGTGATATATTTAATGTATTTACATCAAGTTGTATCATCTGTACTAATTGGTTTGTTGTTTTTCGTATCAGGAGATTGAAACATGACAGGTGGCAACAAGAATCCAAAGGAAAGTTTGAAAGATGTGGCAGCTCTGTACAATGATCAACCGGAGAAAGAGGTGGCCGCTCCTGCGTCGGTTGCCACAGTCGCCAAGAAGGCCAAACGACCGGCGGGTGTAGACCCCCCTCCCGTGAAAAACCGGGCGAAACGAGTTCGAGGCGGACGAGGAGGGGGATGAAGAGGACGAGTAGGACGAAGAGGAGTAGGAGTGGTGGTCGACGGAGGAGACGGACACATAGGAGGACGAGGAGGACGAGGAGGGGGACGAGGAGGAAGAGGAGCACCTCTTTCTTCTCCAGGACCGTCTGGTGCAGTGGTTCGCCAGCCTCAGGAGGAGGATGCACGACGGCTGGAGGAGGGGGACACAGAGGATGGGGAGGAGGCGAGTGAGGAGGTGGAGGACGAGAAGGCTGAGGAGGAGGCGGTGGAGGATGACGACGCCGAGAGGAGGCTGGTTGTTCGTCAAGTTTCTAAGGGTGGGGATGGACGCTCACGAGTGACGGAGAACCACGAGGTGAGCGGCTCACAGCTGGGCGGTTCGACCATCAGCACAACTTCGACAGGGAAAGTGTGGCTGCGTGGTCCTTCGAAGCTTCCTAAATGACCATATATGTGCATAGAAACGTGTTGATTAAATTAGTGGGAGAGAAGTAAGTGGTTATATCGACTAATCCTATATAAATTGTACCTTTGTCATTTCATCACATATAAAATGACTTTACTCTTCCTAATGCAGGACCTTAATAAAAGCTGGTGAGAGGCGTCCGCCACGTTCGCCTAGTGGCATCATTGGGGGTCTATGTAGGTTAAATTATCCTGGACTGGTCACTTTGCCAGACAGTACCATTGAGCCAGCTTGGTCATGGGAACACTACAAACACGCTCCAGATTTCCTGGATACATGTCAGAGGGTTTATGATAATAGAGCCTTGCGAGTGGTCAACGATTTCTGGGTAAGTCCTTTCAAACACCGCAATGTCAATACCAAAAGGTTTCAATTTGCCAAAGTCATGATTTTACCCTTCTCCCATGTATGCATGTTTGTAGGATTTCTTTACCTGCGCAGATGGTGATAAGGATCGCGCCAATGTGGTGGTTGAGAATATTGCCAAGAAACTAGTCAACGACATGCACTATGAGGAGCGCATCCGGTTAGTAGTCAAGTATCACGCGGACTATCTCAACGTGAAGATTTCCAAAAAGGATGCTCGAGGGGAGCATCTTACATGGGACGGATACTTCAAGGCAAGTGACGATGGATGCTTGTTATTCCCTACATTACCGCAAATTAGATTCCTTACTAAGATGCATTTGTTTACTTATTACAGGTGATTCCTCAGTGGTGCGCTGACAAACGTCCGTGCTGGGAGAAGATCATCGAACGGTGGACAGATCTAGGTTGGCAGGATGAACACAAGGTAATAGGGGATAAGCGTAAATTGATGGGCTGTCCAGGACACCGTCAAGGCAACCTCACCATCCCAGGCGTCGTCTCCAAACATGTAGGCAGCAAAATCCTTTTCTTTTCATTATGTTCTCTTTCATTTGTGAGGATATCTCTTACTTGGATTGCTTTGTTTTGCAGAAAGAAGACACTAGCGAGGATATCTCTTACTTCTCGGCGTGGACCAACAAACGCACCAAACCCGACAAGGACAAGGACCCTCTCCACCCAGAGAGGGACTGGATCAGCTCTAAAGCCCGGTCAGATGGGGAGAACTACACCAAAAAATTAAAGGAGACATACGGGCACGAGGCTGATCCTCACGTGGTGCCGTTTGACCCTCTTGTGGCCATTGCCACGGCAGGCGGTAGACCGAACGGCCGGATGGCGGTTCACCTCGATTCCGTCATAACCTCCTCCCTTCCGAGAGTCAGCACGCTCCGTGCTACGAGTACTAGCTCTACTCCTACCATAGAGCGTCACGTACCACATACCGTGGCCATTATTGAGGAAATTCAGGTCAGTGCTACTTCATTGATCCTTCATGGTCTTGCATGTTTGCATTTCAACACGAATGGCATTTGCATTGCCATATTGTAGACCCGGCTGAATGACACCTGGAAAGAACGAGATGAAGACCGGGCTAAGCTGAAGGCACAAGATGATCTAGTGAAGTCTTTACAACATATGGTGGCCAATCTTTATTCTATGCAAGGCAAACCAGTGCGAGAGATGCCAACGACGCCAGAGTGGAACATTGTGAGTTCCGTTCGAACTATTTCTATCACCATTTTCGGCATTATCATATGCATTCATCTTATTGCCTTAAAATTCTTACAGCTCAATCCATCACAAGGGTCGAACAATATTCCGGTAGTTCCACCTCAAGTTGGTGGAGTTGGGGAAGCAAACCAAGTGACGCCTTCTGATGTTGATGTTTCCACTCCGATCTCCAAAACCGTGTGAACTTCATGTTATGTTGATGTTTGAAACTCTTCCTTGTGTGTGCGTGAGAACTATTGCATCTTGTGTGTTCTTGAGACTTGTGAACTTGCGGTAGTCGAGTGTGCTTGACAAATATTGCACCTTTTATGCACTATTGCTTCTATGCGGGATGTGCTTGAGAATTATTGCTTTTTTGTGTGATACTGCTCATATGTGAGATGTTCTATGTGGGATGCACTACATACTGTTGTTGTATATGTTTTGTTGCAGGGATGAAACAAAAAACAAACAAAAAAGACTACTGGACAAACCTTTGCCGAGAGTCACTCTCGGGAGATACTATCTTTACCGAGGGGACTCTTGGAAAAGGGTGTCAAGCCAGTAGATCCTGATGTCTTTACCGAGAGCCCTCTCGGAAAAGCGTGCCAAACCTGAAGAGACTGATAGGTTTTGCCGATAGTGCCTCTCGGCACAAAATAGACTCGTCCTGTCAGTGGAGGCCATGTGCCTGTTTCCTATTGGTCGTCGTTGCCGAGAGCGGCTCTCGGCAAACATGGATCTCGGAGTATGTTGTGGGCCCAGTCTGTCAGGTGGCTGACACGTGCCTGCTTCCTATTGGCAGTCTTTACCGAGAGTGGCTCTCGGCGTATGTTGCGGGCCCAGGCTGTCAGGTGGCTGACACGTGCCTATTTCCTATTGGCCGCCTTTGCCGAGAATGGCTCTCGGTAGATATGGCTCTCGGCGTATGTTGGGGGCCCAGGCTGTCAGGTGGCTAACACGTGCCTGTTTCCTATTGGCCGCCTTTGCCGAGAGTGGCTCTCAGCAGATATGGCTCTCGGCGTATGTTGGGGGCCCAGGCTGTCAGGGGCTGACACGTGCCTGTTTCCTACTGGCCGTCTTTGCCGAGTGTCACTCTCGGCAAAGAGGCACCTCCGTTTCCGTCTGCCTCCGTGAGTCACTTTATTTTGCCGTGGTGCACTGTTTGACACTCGGCAAAGAGTTTACCGAGTGCCCGTGTTTCGACTCTCGGCAAATTTCTGTTTGCCTAAGAGGTGTACGCCGGGTGGGCTTTGCCGAGAACAACTCTCGGCAAAGGCTTTGCCGACGGTTTTAGGCCCTTTGCCGAGTGTTCCTGGTACTCGGCGTCTGCGACGATTCCAGTAGTGCATGTGCATTTGTCCAGTGTAAACTTTTCATGGTTGTTTTAAAGTACTTCCGCATCCCCGTTTTAATTTGTATCGTCCATGTCTTGTAGTCAAATGGATCAGGTTGGACATTAAACTGATAATGAGGTGTTAATTTGGGCATTAGACTGAAAGGGAATAATATTTTTGAAGACCTTATAGATATCAAACAATTTCCAAGTGCACTTCTGTAATTATATTGTATCTGTTCTCTAGAAAATTGAAATGCTTTTCTTCCTTACCATGTGCAAGAAGTTAGTTTGTTACTGGACATGCTATTAGTGTGTTACAAGAAAATTAAATTATATTTCTTTTTAAGAAATAATACATCAACAGGATATGCGTATTGCCATCCACTTCATTTATGTAAGCAATTGTGTACACATTTTTAATTTGTGAACCATACTCTGGAAGTTAAAGCCCTGGTCTATTTACATTTTTTTTCTAGAACACGCAATAGGACTGTGTGTCTTATACATTAAGAAAGGAAGAGAAATGATTCAGTTACATGATGGCAAAACATAGACGCCGACCAACACCACCAACATAAAAACACAAGGAACCTATCCTCCACAACCCCACCAGCACCAGAACTAATCCTAGCTTGCTTCCAAAGCAGCAAGTCGGGCATGAATTTTTGCCACCACCCTTGGGGTCATGACGGCAATACGATCGAAAACCCTACTATTTCGCTCAAGCCAAATGTTACAATTGGAGTATAATATCACACCAGCTTGTGCCTCTGGAAGGTCCGCATATTGAAATTACTATAGAGCTTTAGTTGTAAATTGTTTAAATCAATCCTTCAATTTATGTTGAAGTATATGTGCATTGTCCATCTTTCTCCATCAGTTCTGTCTTTTGGTTAAACTTGTTGGCGCATGCAATTCTACGTGGTATGGGTCAAGAGGTCTTGACCGGCTAGTACAATTTAAGGTAAAAATTTGCAGCCCACTTTTGGGCCATATTTACATATGAGTCAGCCACACGTGGGGCGGGAAGTTGAAGTATGCATGCATACATGTAGAGGCTAACCATGTTGGCTCTATGGTTAGGGAAGTTTAATAGGCTCTCGCTCAAAAAAAATTGGAAAGCTCGCTACCTCTTGATTGGTATGAAAATACTAGTAAAGTAAATTATTATGCCATAATTTGAGCATTCATATTCATTGTATACTTTCTACTTTGGGCATATACGGTGACTGGTTATATCAGATTATTTGTGCTGTAGACCATACTTAGGTCTCAACAGTCATGGGTCAAGATTTATACTTCTAGGTAAGTCTGTAGGTAAAAGGGATAATTAGATTTATGCCCCTAGTTGGATCCCACTCGTCTGTTTTACCCCTAACTTCAGAAACTCACCTGTTATGTACAAGCCACTTTGCAATTCTTATGCTTTTGCCCTTTGACCCTTTGACCGTCACTTTGAAAAAATCATAACAAATTCATACTAACTCAGAAAAATGCAAATAAGATATCAAAATGTTCACAAAAACATCACCTATATGTGCATGTCATTTTCATTCTTGACAAAAGTGTTGAAAAGTCCTCATCTCAGTTTTAGCTCATATGACCTTAGCATGAACAGTACAATCTAAAAAAATTCAAAAAATTCTAAATTTTTTTGGTGGCAAACGTTGACCAATGTTTTGACTGCTTTCCAAGTTTCATAACAGAATGACATTCGAGGAAGTCGTGGCAAAAAAAAATCAATGCTTCAATTTTTTTTTGCCACGACTTCCACGAATGTCATTCTGTTATGAAACTTGGCAAGCACTCAAAACATTGGTCAATGTTTCCCACCAAAAAAATTTAGAAATTTTAGAATTTTTTTAGATTGTACTGTTCATGCTAAGGTCATATGAGCTAAAACTGAGATGAGGACTTTCCAACACTTTTGTTCAGAATGAAAATGACATGCACATATAGGTGATGTTTTTGTGAACATTTTGATATCTTATTTGCATTTTTCTGAGTTAGTATGAATTTGTTATGATTTTTTCAAAGTGACGGTCAAAGGGTCAAAGGGCAAAAGCATAAGAATTGCAAAGTGGCTTGTACAGAACAGGTGAGTTTCTGAAGTTAGGGGTAAAACAAATGAGTGGGACCCAACTAGGGGCGTAAAATTAATTATCCCTAGGTAAAATGGTGGGTGGACCTTGTAACTATGGCTGGTGTCTCCTTGACCTGCTCATTATTTTACTTGAAAGCTTTGCCATCTTCCTTTTTTTATATCATTTTGACTTCAGTGTGGTTAGTGTGGAATTTATGTTTTCCCTTTGCAGCACTAAGGAATTTATAATTAATCTACTCATGTTTAGGTTGATGATTTTTTAAGCATTTTTTTTGCATCAACAGATAAAGGAACTTTTAGGATCAGCAGTTTGCTTGAAAGCCTCTTTTGATTCATTGATGTTTGTTCCTTTATCAACAATTCCAGGCTTTGAGGATGAGATAAAGCTTGATCATGGACCTATAGGAAGCATGAAGGTTATTTTCCCTAGTTCCCAATATCCTATATATGTGTATTTGTGATGTTTCCTTATTCCAGTTGAACATCCAAAGGCCAGTACTTCATTTATGGCCATCATGGAGATGCTTGTGGTGAAAATTTTCAAGCCTCAATCCTTTCAGGTCCTGAACTCAGAGTGATGAAGCCTCACCTTCGAGAGTCGGAGCAAATTGATAGCGCTACTGGTGTGATTTCAAGCCCAAATTTGACGGCAAGTTTCAAACTGATGTGATTCTAAATATTACTAGTACTTATGTCAATGCATGGCATAAAAATGACACATCCAATAATTCAATTCAACTGACGCATCCAATAATTCAATTAACTATCATTGTCAGTAGCATGTTGGCTTACATGGTTGAACTGCATGCCTTTTTCCAATGGGACTAAATACATCATGAGTTAACCTCGATGGGACATTTGTTTCAGGTCCAGCAGAGATGGTTGTTCCCCCTCTTTTGGCTCAAAGTTCATCTCAATCAAACAATATATTGGAAAATGAACCAGAAGACTATTCATGAGCAAATGTTAGCAGGCAGGGGGCACTGAAAGATACTCATCTGCTAACAAACAACTTCACTTTCTAAGTGATTAGCCTTCAAGCATTCATCCTCATGTCTTGTGCGTGAAACACGTAATGCTTAGTTTATTTGTGCCATGATAATGGATTGTTGGACCATATAGATGATCTTTATGATGATGAAATGAGATGCTCTCGAAGCATAAGCACTGATGTCGATAGTTGGTTGTCTGAGTTTGAACAGGTCAGTGCCTTCTAAACTGCAGTCTGTAGTTGAAACCTTTTCAAGCTATATTACTTTTTACGTTAAATTATTTGTGTGATAGCTTCGATAATGCCGAAGGCATTAGGACCTACTCTTCTTTACTATTGGTTTCCTTCAGTCCGAGTCCATTGTCCTAGAACTTTTCATGGAATCAACATTGTGATGTATAGAGTTCCAACTGTTGCATGCATTGGATCTATACAATTGGTGTTCTCTGTATGAAGGGCAATGGCAATTGTGTTCTACGCACGCTTTACTTTAGTGACTTGATGTATTGAGCCAATGAACCCCTTTAGGTAGACTAGCCAGTCCTGTTTTTTCATTTCCTGGTGACTTTTCAGCATGTACGATGTATCTTAGAGCATCTCCAATAGATGATGTAAAAGTTGGTGCCCAACAGGGAGAAGGTTTTTGGGCACCAAATTGTTTCTGCCATAACAGATGATATAAAATTGGTGCCCAAAAAATTAAGAACCACATGAAACAATGACGATTCGACGGCGGGGAGGCTAGGAGGCGGATCCGTTAGTAGGGAGGAGCTCGGCGGACCCATGACTCCGTGCCCTCTGCTCGGCCTTTGTCTTCTTCTATCGTAGTTCGTATTAGCCCATCATTGTAGTAAAGCTCTATTTTTTTAGGAAATTATTTTCCACTCTTATAATAAAAAAGTGTTTTGTACACTCTACAACTCCTATGAAGCTGTCTTAAAAATAGATGCCTCAAGAATGCTGATGTCGAACGCGCGCACATTACTCATGACCCAAGTGAAAAAAAGGTGTCATATACATTACCCAACTTCAGTGGAGTTTTAAAGTAATCGCTCTAATTCTGCGTAAGAAATGTTGCAAAGAAAAGTCTGCAAACTTGGGCTGAAACAATCTTTTGGTAATGCACATACAACAACATAAGTACAACACGTTCTACAACATACATACCGTGTATGTGATATATCAAATTTAATCCCGTTGCCCTATCAAGCACTTATATCCATGAACGAAGAAAAGAGAAGGGAATGATTTATTGAATCTAAGCAACGCTTCAATGTTATTGTTTTTGCACCTTCTTCTGGTTCCTTTTACAGTTGCTACACAAATGGTTGTCTTTTTGCTTGGCATTTACCCGAACTCTTACAATGGTTGTCTCTTAGACTTTAGCTCAAGGAGAATAGGGTGAAAACTTTGTCTTCTGAGTTTAATCTCGCCCCCTCCAACCAGATGTAGAGTTGAGCTAGCAACTCAAACTAGTTGAACAGATCATTTCCTTCGTCGAGCTACCGGTTCTATTTCTTCGATCCCTTTTACCTCTGCAATCTGATTGCTTTCGAAGATCTTCTACCCGTCTTCTCTTTTTGTGTTTTCTTCGAAGACATTGTTGTGTACTTTACTTATCCGCCGCGTATGCCATGTTTAGTTTCATGTGCAATATTACTTTGATTTAACTCTGTTCAGTTACATGTTTCTCTAAGTTACTCTCAGGTCAGTTTAGTTCTTCCTTTATTCTGTTTTGCGCACTCTGTTTTTCTTCGAAGAACTTGCTTTTTCAAAGAAGTCTAATCTCCCATTCACCCCCTCCTTCTGGTTGATATGTGATCCTACAGTTTGATATCCATGTTTTCTCTCGCACATGAGAAGTGGCATGCAAATGTCCACGGTGGTCATGGGGTTGAAGAGGCTCAACATGTAGAGTTCAAGGAATGGCCAGCAGCTGGAGAAGTAGGTGTGCCACCCACTGTTCGAGTTGAAGAAGTGCCCACTTGAGGGGATGGCCCGGGGGCCTAATGAGTGGCGCATGGGGCGCCAGGCGGCAAGAACAACACCATGCTACCGAGCGAGCACGAACAACAACAGGGACAACGTCATGATCACTCAACGCCACAATGTTGAAGCACCCCTCGCGCCAGCGTAGGACATGAAGTCGTCGACACGAAACAAATGAGGTCTTACTGCAGATCCTCCCAGCACGGCATGGCGGCGGTCGTGGTTGGATTCATTCTTGAAATGGTGCCAGGCTCAGGGTTTTCACTTATTGAACAAGCCGTTCTTGTCGACTGAGCTTCATCCCCTCACTAAGAGAGAGTGGCCACGTGGTGTAACACCCCGACCAAACCCACCAGTTGCTAGCCGTTGCGCGTGGGATCTAGACTGGCCCCACATAGCAGCACTAGTCTTTCTTGCGCACTTTGTCCTCACTCGTGCCTACCTGGGAACAACTTCCAGTCGGTCACCCATCCTTAAATTCCAAGCCAAGCATGCTTAACTTTGAGGTTCCTTGAGGATGGGATTTCGGAAAAAAGGTGCACCTTGTTGATATGAGTAATCTATCATTCCTATTAAGCGGGGATGTCACACGTGGCCTATCACTGCGGTTTGCAGTCCACTTGCTGTTTCTGGTCAAGGCAGGGATTAGGGTCTGGATTAGCGATTGGATTGGTAGGGCTAGGAAATGGCTGAAAATCTCTCCTACTTAAAAAGAAAGTAATAACACCTTCTAGTTGTGGACCTACCAGCAAACAAGACTCTTTCCATTTAAATTTATCTGTTCATAGTCATACATAGTTGAACTGTTTCCTACGCCCCCTAGGCATAATTTGTATCCAATCCTTTCCATTTATCTGGCTTGTATGGTTGTAGAGACCTAGATAGTTTTGTTTGGGTTCATCTTGCATGTGTGGTGTGTTGTTTTGAAGTTACGTTGGACTGGGTGATCGACATGTGTTCTCTCTGATTACCCTGTAGACTATTGTGGGATTTCCATTTGGAATTTTTAAAACATTTTCCACTATGTTGGTAGAAAATAGTTTACACACTTTTTAGAAAATGGTTTACACACTTTTGATACAAAGATGGTTTACACACATGTACAACTATCTCAGTAGAAACTAATTTAAAGCTGACTTCAAAATAAGCCTCATGTTCTAGAACTAGACGTTGAAGGCACAGTGCATGGTAGGTTTTCAGCACCAACATTCAGGTGGCGAGAAGAAGATGAGATCCAAACCCAGGGCGAGTACGAGTCCATCTGTTCCAGTGCATGGATGCATGCATGGATGTTATTTTGTCAATTTATTACGAGTCTAGTTACGTATGCATCTTCTAAGTCATAGTCAATCTTTACCAACCTATTTTGCATCTACCTGGATCTGGATGAAATCATTTGTCAATTTTTAGGTCATGTCCTTATCATATCGATAGTTAATGGCTTCTAATCTGTATTGTACTACTGCTGGCTGCAATGTAAAGAAATACAAAGATCTCTGCTGGCAACATTATACAAAGATCTTCAGGGAAGGGTGGGGGGGGCCTAGAGTGTCTGATCGGCTTAGTCGCCGGTGCGTCCTGCCGGGTGGTGAGGAGGGTAGCATAGGCTGCATGGGCCTAATGCAACACATTCGGTGGATCGGGCACAAGCTGAAGACCACCAACGCACACCAAAATGGAGAGAGACGCAACACTTGGCCTGACATCGTCAATCCACAAACCCTGCATTGCCTGCAACATTGGCCTAGACGCACAAACTACGACCGAGAGTATCATCTTGACAAGCAGAGGTTCCCTTGGACAGCGATGTTGCTCTCCAAGAGGGAAGCCGTGCCGAACAGTGCTTGTGGAGGTGAAGGGGCAACCCCAGGTGTCTACATGGGTAAAAACCCGATGTAATAGATATTAAATACATAATCACTCACCTTTTCTTCACCCTCTGGACACTATCTCATCCCCCTTCCACAGCCCACCTCCCCAACCACAACCACATAAATTTAGATTTCTTCTCTCTGCACACTATCTTCTCCCCTTCCCCAGCCCACGTCCCCAGCCACACCCACATAGATCTAGATTTATTCACCCTCTGCACACTATCTCCCCCCTTTGCCAGCCCACATCCCCAACCACACCCACATAGATCTAGATTTCATCACCCTCTCCCCCCTCCCAGCCCACCTCCCCCACCACACCCACATAGATCTAGATTTCTTCATCCTCTGCACACTATCTCCCCCCTTCCCCAGCCCACATCCCCAAACACACCCACATAGATCTAGATTTCTTCACCATCTGCACACTATCTCCTCCCCCTCCTCCAGCCCACCTCCCCAACCACACCCACATAGATCTAGACTAGAATTTGTTCCATCAACCAAAATTTATCTATCGAATTTTCCTCAACCCAGAGGGCCTCATAGCCAAAATGGTCAACCCTCCGAGCCCAATACCACCACCATCCACCAAGAATCCCTCTGTGTCCCGTTTCAAAATGAACACCCCAAGCTTGAACCCCCATGATGCGCCTATCGCGAGGGCACCCTTTTCACCGGTGGCGGCGCCGTCGACATCTAGCGGCCCATCCAAGCGATCCTTTGCACGTGCGACGACTTGAACAAGTTGTGCGCTCATGGGCACCTTTCTGGCTGGAGACCCTATACGCTGAGCTCACCAAAGAGGGCGCATCCGCCTTGTTTGAGGGCGTGCTTGAAGCCCTCCTCGCCGAGGAGCGTGCATCTGTCGGGATCCCTTTACTCCCGAATCCTCTTCTGCTTGGGGAAGACGGCCCGGTGGACATGCTCTGCCTGTACCTTGACGTATGCTCTCGAGGAAGGTTCGCCGCCGTCACCTCTTGGTTGACCATTGGTGAGGCGGTAAGCCTCGAACCGTCTGTGGACGCGCCCTTGAAGCTCATTTACGCCAAGTACCTCTTGCTCCTTAGTAGAGCATCGACAACTGCAAGCCAGAAGGTAGGACGAGGTGGCCGGGAGCAGCCGTGATGCGGGCCGCAAACACCAAGAAGGGGAAGTTCGTGTTGCCAAACAAGGACCACGCAAGTGCCCCATCAGCCCATCTAAAGCGTAAGAGGGAGGTGCCCATGCAGATGCCCAACTAGGCCCGCCTTGTGGCCAAGAGTGCCGTTGAACATTGGATCATTAAGCAGAATCCTGGAAGCCAATTCTCCTCGAGGCTTATGCTTCGTTGCCTAAGGTTTGCAAATATTGATTGGAATTGGCATATAGCACTACCTCGTAGTAGGTAACTCCTTTTCCCACATAGTTTTTATTTTTGAACACAATAAATGGTATGCGTGATTATGTAATTATGTTCATTAAATCGTGGATCTAAATTCTGGATTTGGTCATTCTTTTCAGGCTCTCGCATTATTAATGTTGGTCCTTAATTAGATTTACCTGCACAGAAGTCCTATCATTCTGGAAAAGAGAATCACACATCATTTTTCATGTGCTCGTGTAGGGTCATCATGGTTATTGCTAGATGTTCTATCATTTAGAGCATTCTCGCACTTCTCTTACCACTACCATGCATGCCGATCTAGGTCAAGGAATATGAGATGATCTTGCAGAAAATTTACTGCGGATGCTATGGCTCTATTCTGTCTAATCATTATATTGCTAACTTTGATCTGTTTATCCCTTTTCCCATCTAAGGGAGTCTGAAAACTCTGAGAGCTTTCTTGACCTTTTATGTTGAGTGTATAACTTTCAGTAGTCTATTTTTCATTTTAGTTTATGTTGTTTATTCTCTAGTACCGTGATCGTAGGCTGCGCTAGCGCCCCAACCCAAACACACATGCTGAATTCTCTCCCCTAAAATATTATGTATTAGACACAGTTTTGCAACTTAATTTTTTGCGTCTTATATTTGAAAAGATAGAAACTGAAACCACAGACAAAACTGAAGAAAGAAAACCAAAAAGAATTAGAGACGATAAGTCTTGAGGTGAACTCTCGAAACCCAGCATTTAACTTTGTTTAACAAGTTACCGCCAGATTCTTCAACACAACATATACATCATAAGGGCTTTATTTTATTAGGGAGAAAAATAATTTAGCTCGTTGCAACCATCCATCGACTAATAAACATTATTTGTCGGGTCTCACAACTGAACATGAATTGATTAGGACAGAGTTACAGAAAAATATTAGGGGAGAAATATAAACTTTAGCTCGCTACAACCATGCATGGACAAAACATTTATCTCGTCAGTTCTCACAAACTAAAGTGAATTTGAACTAATCAAGACAAAATTACAGAAAAAATATTAGGGAGACAATAAATTTAGCTCGCTGCAACCATGCATCCACAATACATTATCTCATTCTTTTCTCACAACTGAACTGAACATGAACTGGTCAGGATAGAGTTACAGAAAATTTGCCTTGAATCTCACAACTCTTACTAAAAGAACACTGACTTAATCTGATGAAATACGAATGAGTAAAACTAATGACTAACGATGAAAGAACACTAAATAATGGATGACAAAATAAATTTCTGACATAATACAAATGAAAACTGAACGAAAAATAAACTGAATAATACTGAAAGACTGCTTATCAACTAGCTGAATAGTGACTAAATTCATAAGAAAGAAGTATATTGAGAAGAACATCCATTTGGAATTTCATCCATTTTTCAGGTTATAAGCATTGTATCTTGGAATCTAGAAGTATGGAATTTCTATAAAACCTTGCCGTTTCAGACATCTTAACTTCTCAAAAAATGTTTAACCCACTTTTATATAAAGATGATTTACGCACATCTATGACTATCTAAGTGAAGTTTCAATCTAACTACAAAATAAGCCTCAGGAGTGCACCACATGGTCTCATTGTTTACAAGTTGCCCAAGGTTAAAGTACTGAATTTGCATCCTTGGAAACTCTTCAGAAGGAAGACAAGGATGAGACCATGTCGGCATCCATGGGGTCTTCAAATGCGGTCGTCGTCATCGCACTGCATAGAGAAGGAGAAGCACTCGGGAGGGACGCAGTTGGGGGCCTCCAGAGTAGGTAGGAAGGACTGATCTTGAGACCCGTTGAAGAAACCAAGGAAGGGAGGGTTGCAGCGGTGGCAGAGGTAGCGTCAGAATCGGGGGTCGGTGACGAGGTGGTGGCAGCGCATGCATACGAAGAATGCACACGGGAGGGAGGAGGGTTGCGGGGGAAGGCCGAGTAGGAGCTCATAGAGAATGTCGTCGTCCTACAACTAGGACGCCGCCGGCAACTGGTGGCTGCTTGTTTGTGTACGGTGGGAGCATATATTTGCAAGGTAAGTAAACAAAATACGAAATAACTGTAACTATATGGTCTTCACTTGACAAAAGGCGGCAAATTAACGGGGCATCTCACATTCCTCTAGATCTTGTACATATTTCCCTCACAGAAGACTAGGTTCTTGGCGTTGGTATAACCAGACACTGTGTCAGATGACTGGGTTGAAAGAAAGGTCACCCTTATTAGGCCGCCCATAGAACCAAGAACTTTAGGTTGGTGATTTTACTTGAAAGCTTTGCCATCTTCCTTTTTTTGCATCATTTTGACTTCAGTGTGGTCAGTGTGGAATTTCTATTTTTTCTTTTTGGCTAAACTCAGCAGCACTGAGGAATTCATGATTAATCTACTTATGTTTTAGGTTGGTGATTTTAAACATATTTTTGCATCAACAGATAATGCGACTTTTAGGATCAGAAGTTTGCTTGAAAGCCTCTTTTGATTCATTGATGTTTGTTCCTTTATCAACAATTCCAGGCTTCGAGGATGAGATCAAGCTAGATCAAGGACCTATAAGAAGTATGAAGGTTATTTTCCCAGTCCCCAATATCCTATATATGTGTATTTGTGATGTTTCCTAATTTCAGTTGAACATCCGCAGGGTGGCGACTTCATTAATGGGCATCATGGAGATGCTTGTGGCGAAAATTTTCAAGCCTCAATCCTTTCTGGTCCTGAACTCAGAATGATGAAGCCTCACCTTGGAGAGTCGGAGCAAATTGATAGCGCTACTATTGTGGATTTCAAGTCCAAATTTGATGGCAAGTTTCAAACTGATATGATTCTAAATATTACTAGTACTTATGTCAATGCATGGCATAAAAATGACACATCCAATAATTCAATTAAACTCACACATCCAATAATTCAATTAAATATCATCATTAGCAGCCTGCTGGCTTACATGGTTGAACTGCATGCCTTTTTCCAATGGGACTAAATACACTGTGAGTTAACACTGATGAAACAATTTTCAGGTCTAGCAGAGAAGGCTGTTCCCCCTCTTTTTCCTCGAAGTTCATTTCGACCAAACAATATAATTGAAAGTGAACCAGAAGAATATTTAGGAGCAAAGGTTAGTTTAGTTTCTTATCTCTATGTTTGAAAATTATTTGTAAACATGAGGGTAGGGGGCACTGAAAGACACTCATCTGCTAACCAACTTCGCTTTCTAAGTGATTAGCCTTCAAGCATTGATCCTCATGTCTTGTGCCTGAAACACCTAATGCTTAATTTACTTGTGCCATGATAATGGATTCTTGGACCATATAGATGATCTTTATGATGATGAAATGAGATGCTCTTGAAGCGTAAGCACTAAAGTCAATAGTTGGTTGTCTGAGTTTGAATAGGCCAGTGCCTTCTAAACTGCAATCTGAAGTTGAAACCTTTCCAAGTTATATTACTTTTTACATGAAATTAGATCTGTGATAGCTTTGATAATGCTGAAGGCATTAGGACCTACTCTCCTTTACTATTGGTTTCCTTCAGTCAGAGTCCATTGTCCCAGAATTTTTCTTGGAATCAATATTGGTCAATTGGTGTTTTTTGTATGAAGGACAAGGGAAATTGTGTTCTATGGACGGTTTACTTTAGTGACTTGATGTATTGAGCCAATGTATCTCTTTAGGTAGACTAGCCAGTCCTGTTTTTTCATTTCCTGTTAGCTTTCCAGCATGTACGATGTATCTTAGAGCATCTCCAACAGATGATGTAAAAGTTGGTGCCCAAGTGTGAGATGGTTTTTGGGCACCAATTGTTTTTCTACCATAATAGATGATGTAAAACTAGTACCCAAAAAAATTGAGAACCACATGAAACAATGACGATTCTATGGCGGGGAGGCCGGGAGGCGGATCCGTTGGCAGGGAGGAGCTCGGTGGACCCATGACTCCGTGCACTCTGCTCGGCCCTCGTCTTTTTCTGTCGTAGTTGTAGTTTTAAGAAATGATTTTCCTACTCGTATAATCAAAAGTGTTTTGTACACTCTACAACGCCTATGAAGCTGACTTAAAAATAGATGCTTCAAGAATGCACATGTCGGACGCGCGGACATTACACCGTAGCCAAGTGAAAAAGGTGTGATATACACTACCCAACTTTTGTGGAGTTTTAAAGCAATCAGTCTAATTCAGCATAAGAAATGTTGCAAAGAAAAATCTGCAAACTTGGGCTAAAAGAATCTTCAGGTAATGCACATATAACAACATATACGTACAACACGTTGTACAACATACATACCATGTACATGATATATCCCATTTAGTCTCGTTGTCCTATCAAGCACTTATATCCTCGAACGAAGAAAAGAGAACGGAATGATTTATTGAATCTAAGTAGCGCTTCAATATTGTTGTTTCTGCACCTTCTTCTGGTTCCTTTTACAGTTGCTACGTAAATGTTTGTCTTTTTGCTTAGGATTTACCCGAACTCTTATAATGGTAGTCTCTGAGACTTTAGCTCAAGGAGAATAGGGTGAAAACTTTGTCTTTTGAGATTAATCTCGCCCCTCCAACCAGATCTAGAGTTGTGCTAGCAACTCGAAATGGTCGAACAGATCATTGTCTTCATCGAACTACTGGTTCAATTTCTTCGATACCTTTTACCTCTACAATCTGATTGCTTTCGAAGAACTTCTACCCATATTCTCTTTGTGTGTTTGCTTCGAAGACGTTGTGGTGTATTTTACTTATCCACCGCGTATGTCATGTTTAGTTTCATGTGGACTGTTACTTACATTTAACTCTGTTTAGTTACATGTTTCTCTAAGTTACTCTCAGTTCAGTTTAGTTCTTCCTCTATTCTGTTCTGCGCACTCTGTTTTTTCCTCAAAGAACTTGCTTTTTCAAAGAAGACAAATGTCCCATTCAACCCTCCTTATGGTTGATATCTGATCCTACAGTTTGTCATCCATGTTTTCTCTCGTCCATGAGCAGTGGCATATGCAGATGTCCACGGTGGTCATGGGGTTGAAGAGGCTCAACATGTAGTGTTCAGGGAGGGCCAGCAGCTGTAGAAGTACGTGAGCCATCCATCGTTGGAGTCGGAGCAGCGCCCACATGAGGCGATGGCCCAGGGGCTGAATGAGTGGCGCATGGGGCGAGAGGCGGCAAGAACGACATCGTGCTGTCGGGAGAGTAGGAATAACAACGGGGATGACCTCATGAGCACTCGACGCCATGACGCGCAAGCGACACTTTGCGCCAGCGTAGGACATGATGTCATCGACATGAAACAAATGAGGTCCTCCTGCGGATCCTCCCAGCATGGCATGGCAGCAGTCGTGGTTGGATTCATTCTTGAAATGGTGCCAGGCTCAGGATTTTCCGTTTTTGAACAAGCCTTTCTTTCCGAATGAGCTTCATCCCCTCACTCAGAGCAAGTGGCCGCATGGTGTAACGCCCTGACCAAACCCACTAGTTGCTGGCCGTTGCACGTGGGATCTAGATTGGCCCCACATAGCAGCACTATTCTTTCTTGCGCACTTTGTCCTCACTCGTGTGCACATGGGAACAACTTCCAGTCGGTCACTCATCCTTAAATTCCAAGCCAAGCATGCTTAACATTGAGGTTCCTTTGGATGGGATTTTGGAAAAAGGTGCACCTTGTTGATATGAGTAGTTTATTATTCCTATTAAGCCGGGATGTCACATATGGCTTAGCACTGCAGTTTGCAGTCCACTTACCGTTTCTGGTCTAGACGGGGACTAGGGTTTGGATTAGCGATTGGACTGGTACGGCTAGGACATAGATGAAAATCTCTCCTATATAAAAAGAAAGTAATAGTACCTTCTAGTTGTGGACCTACCAGCAAACAAGTACTCCTTCCATTTAAATTTCTCTGTTAATAGTCATACATACTTGACTCTTTCCCTCGCCCCCCTAGGCATAATTTGTATCTAATCCTTTCTATTTATTTGGCATTGTTTGGTTGTAGAGACCTAGATAGGTTTGTTTGGGTTCATCTCACATGTCTAGTTTGTTGTTTTGAAGTTAGATTGGACTGGGTGATCGACATGTGTTCTCTCTAATTACCTTGTACGAGTACGAGTCCATCTGTTCCAGTGCATGGATGCATGCATGGATGTTAGTTTGTCAATTTGTTGTGAGTCTAGTTACGTATGCATCTTCTAAGTCGTAGTCAATCTTTACCAACCTATTATGCATCTACCTGGATCTGGATGAAATCATTTGTCTATTTTTAGGTCATGTCCTTATCATATCGATAGTTAATGGCTTCTAATTTGTATTGTACTATAGCTGGTTGGAATGTAAAGAAATATAAAGATCTGTGCTGGCAACATTATACACAGATCTTCAGGGCTAGAGTGTACGATCTGCTTAGTCGTCGGTGCATCCTGCCAGGTGGTGAGGAGGGTAGCATAGGCTGCATGGGCCCAATGCAACACATTCGGTGGATCGGGCACATGCTGAAGACCACCAATGCACACCAAAATGGAGAGAGACGCAACACCTGGCCTGGCATCGGCCATCCACAAACCCTGCATTGCCTGCAACATTGGCCTAAACGCACAAACTCCAACCGAGACTATCATCTTGACAAGCAGAGGTCGCCCTTGGACAGCGATGTTGCTCTCCAAGTGGGAAGCCGGGCCGAATAGTGCTTGTGGAGGCGAATGGGCAACCCCATGTATCTACATGGGAACAAACCCGAGGTAATAGATATTAAATATATCATCACTACCCTTTTCGTCACCCTCTGGACACTATCTCATCCCCCTTCCACAACCCACCTCCCAACCACAACCACATAAATTTAGATTTCTTCTCTCTGCACACTATCTCCTCCCCTTCCTCAGCCCAAGTCCCCAACCACACCAACATAGATCTAGATTTATTCACCCTCTGCACACAATCTCCCCCCTTCCCCATCCCACATCCCCAACCACACCCACATAGATCTAGATTTCATCACCCTTTGCATGCTATCTTCCCCCTCCCAGCCCACCTACCCAACCACACCTACATATATCTAGATTTCTTCACCCTCTGCACAATATCTCCCCCCTTTCCCAGCCCACATCCCCAAACACACCCGCATAGATCTAGATTTCTTCACCCTTTGCAGACTATCTCCTAATCCTCCCCCAGCCCAACTCCCCAACCACACCCACATAGATCAAGACTAGAATTTGTTCCATTAACCAAAATATATCTATCGAATTTTCCTCAACCCAGAGGGCCTCAATGCCAAAATGGCCACCCCTCCAAGGCCAACACCACCACAATCCAACAAGAATCCCTCTGCGCCCCGTTTCAAAACGAACACCCCTAGCTCAAACCCCAATAATGTGCCTATCGCGAGGGATCCCTTTTCACCGGCGGCGGCGCTTCCGACATCCAGCGGCCCATCCAATCCGTCCTTTGCACGCGCGACGTCTTCAGCAAGCTGTGCACTCGCGGGCACCTCTCCGGGCTAGAGACCCTAGACGCTGAGCTCACCAAAGAGGGCACAACCGCCCTGTTTGAGGGTGTGCTTGAAGCCCTCCTCGCCGAGGAGCGTGCATCTGCCGGGATCCCGTTACTCCCGAAGCCTCTTCTACTTGGGGAAGACGGCCCGGTGGACATGCTCCACCTGTACCTTGCCATATGCTCTCACGGCAGATTCGCCGTCGTCACCTCTTGGGTGGCCATCGCTAAGGTGGTAAGCCTCGAACCGTCCGTGGATGCGCCCGTGGAGCTCGTTTATTCCAAGTACCTCTTGCTCCTTAGTAGAGCATCAAAAATAGCAAGCCAGAAGGTAGGACGAGGTAGCCGACAGCAGCCACGATGCGGGCCACGAACGCCAAGAAGGGGAAATTCGTGTCGCCACTCAAGGACCATGCAAGCACCCCATCAGCCCATCTAAAGCATAAGAGGGAGGTGCCCCTGCAGATGCTCAAATAGGCCCGCCTTGTGGCCAAGAGTGCTGTTGAACATTGGCTCGTTGGCCAGAATCCTTGCAGCCAATTCCCCTCCAGGCATATGCTTCGTCGCCTAAGGTTTGCAAATATTGATTGCCGGGAATTGGCCTATAGCACTACCTCGCAGTAGATAACTCCTTTTCCCACATAGTTTTTATTTTTGAACACAATAAATGGTATGCATGATTATGTAATTGTGTTCATTAAATCATGGATCTAAATTCTGGATTTGGTCATTCTTTTCGGGCTGTCGCATTATTAATGTTGGTCCTTAATTAGATTTACCTGCCTAGAAGTGCTATCATTCTGGAAAAGAGAATCACACATCATTTTTCATGTGCTCGTGTAGGGTCATCATGGGTATTGTTAGATGTTGGATCATTTAGAGCATTCTCGCAGTTCTCTTACCACTACCATGCATGCCGAACTAGGTCAAGGAATATGAGATGATCTTACGGAAAATTTACTGCGGATGCTATGGCTCTATTCTTTCTAATCATTACTCCCTTCGTAAAGTAGTGATCTAAACACTCTTATATTTCTTTACAGAAGGAGTATATTGCTAACTTTGATCTATTTATATCTTTTCCAATCTAAGGAGTCCGAAATCTCTGATGGCTTTGTTGACCTTTTATGTTGAGTGTCTAACTTTCAGTCGTCTATTTTTCGTTTTAGTTTATGTAGTTTTTCTCTCTAGTACCGTGATCGTAGGCTGCGCTAGCGCCCAACCCAAACACACATGCTGAATTCTCTCCCCTAAAATGTTGTGTGTTAGACACAGTTTTCCAACTTAATTTTTTGCGTCTTCTATCTGAAAAGATAGAAACTGAAACCATAGACAAAACTGAAGAAAGAAAACCAAAAATAATTAGAGAAGAAAACTCTTGAGGTGAACTCTCGAAACCCAACTCACTTTTAATTTTGTTTAACAAGTTACTGCCAAATTCTTCAACACTACATATACATCATAAGTGCTTTATTTTATTAGGGAGAAAAATAATTTAGCTCGTTGCAACCATGCATCGACTAAAAAACATTATTTGTCGGTTCTCACAGCTGAACTTGAACTTATTAGGATAGAGTTACAGAAAAATATTAGGGGAGAAATATAAATTTTAGGTCGCTACAACCATGCATGGACAAAAACATTATCTCACAAGTTCTTACAAACTAAAGTGAATTTGAACTGGTCAAGACAAAATTACAGAAAAAATATTAGGGAGACAATAAATTTAGCTCGCTGCAACCATGCATCCACAATACATTATCTCATTCTGTTCTCACAACCGATCTAAACTTGAACTGGTCAGGACAGAGTTACAGAAAATTTTCCTTGAATCTCACAAATCTTACTAAAAGAACACTGACTTAATCTGATGAATTACGAATGAGTAAAACTAATGAGTAATGAAGAAGGAACACTAAATAATGGCTGACAAAATAAATTTGTGACATAATACAAATGAAAACTGAACAAAAATAAACTGAATAATACTGAAAGACTGCTTATCAACTATCTGAACAGTGACTAAATTCATAAGAAAGAAGTATACTGAGAAAAACATCCATTTGGAATTTCATCATTTTCAGGTTATAAGCTTTGTATCTTGGAATCCAGAAGTATGGAATTCTATAAAACCTTGCTGTTTCAGACATCTTAACTTCTCAAAAAATGTTTAACCCACTATTATATAAAGATGGTTTACACACACCTATGACTATCTAGGTTAAGTTTAAAGCTAACTACAAAATAAGCCTCGGGAGTGCGCCACATGGTCTCTTTGTTTACAAGTCACCCAAGGTCAAAGCACTGAATTTGCATCCTTGGAAACTCTTCGCAAGGAAGACAAGGACGAGACCATGCTGACATCCAAGAGGTCTGCAAATGCGGTCGTCGTCATCCTGCTGCATAGAGAAGAAGAAGCGCTCGGGAGGGACGCAGTTGGGGGCCTACAGAGTAGGTAGGAATGACTGATCTTGAGACTCGTTGAAGAAACAAAGGAGGGGAGGGTTGCAGCGGTGGCGGAGGCAGCGACGGGATCAGGGGTCGGTGACGAAGTGGTGGCAGCGCATGCATGCGAAGAATGCATGCGGGACAGAGGAGGGTTGCGGGGGAAGGTGGAGTAGGAGCTCATAGAGCATGTCGTCGTCCTCCAACTAGGACGCCACCGACAACTCGTGGCTGCTCATTTGTGTCCGGTAGGAGCATATATTTGCAAGGTAAGTAAACAACACACCAAATAACTGTAACTATATGGTCTTCAATATCCATTTCTGGGAGGATACTTGGCTTGGAGACTCACCTTTAGCCATTCAATATCCGTCTTTATATCGGATTGCTCAACGACGTGAGGTGTTCGTGGCAACGGTATTTCAATCTGTCCCCCTTAATATTCAGTTTAGACGGTCGCTAGCGGGCAATCGTTGGGAAGAATGGCTCCATCTAGTTAGGAGACTGATGGAGGTTCAACTTTCTCACCAACCCGATGTATTACGCTGGAAGTTGACTAGTTCTGGAGTTTTTACAGTTAAATCAATGTATATTGATGTTATTAATTCGAATGCTATTCCAACTTCCAAGTATGTTTGGGATGTCAAAGTTCCTTTAAAAATTAAAGTGTTTATGTGGTTTGTCCATAAACAAGTTATTTTAACAAAGGACAACTTGATTAAGCGTAATTGGACAGGACCTACTAGGTGTAGTTTCTGTGATCGGGATGAGTCGATTAAGCATTTATTCTTTGATTGCCCGTTGGCCAAAGTTCTTTGGCGGACGGTCCATATTGCTTTTAATACTACTCCACCGACTTCGGTCAATGCATTATTTGGGACATGGCTTAATGGGGTTGAGCCTGACTTAGCAAGACATATTCGGGTTGGAGTTTGCGCTTTGCTATGGACTATCTGGAATTGCAGAAATGATTTGGTTTTTAACAGAACATCACGGTTTCATTTCTTGCAGGTTATCTTCCGAGCTACGGCACTGATCCGTTCGTGGTCGCTACTCACTCCGATGGAGGCCAGGGAGCATTTGGTTACTGGATCTATCCGTTGGGAGATGGTAGCTCGGGATATCTTCAACCGGTTTGGATGGCGGTCATGTAATAGGATAGGCAATTAGTTTCCCTATCTATTTGTAGCCAGCCGGTTGTGGCACCTTTTCCTGGCTAGATTGTGTCTAGCCGTTGGTCGCTCTGTGTGAGCTGCATTTTTCTTTTCTTTTTCTTTTAGCTGGAGACTGTGGAACCTTGTTGGCACTTTTTGTTATTTGGTTAATTAGATGGCCGTATGCATCATTCTGATGCAGAGGCCGGGGAGCCCCCCCTTTTCGAAAAAAAAAAACTATATGGTCTTCACTTGAAAAAGGATGCAAATTAACCAGCCATCTCACATTCCTCTAGATCTTGTACATATTTCCCTCGCAGAAGACTAGGTTCTTGGCGTTGGTATAACCAGACACTGTGTCACATGACTGTGTCAAAAATAAGGTCACCCTTCGGTTGCCCATAGACACCAAGAACTTTAGGTTGGTGATTTTACTTGAAAGCTTTGCCATCTTCCTTTTTTTGCATCATTTTGACTTCAGTGTGGTCCGTGTGGAATTTATGTTTTTTCTTTTTGGTTAACCTCAGCAGCACTGAGGAATTTATGATTAATCTACTCATGTTTTAGGTTGGTGATTTTAGGCATTTTTTTTGCATCAACAGATAAAGGAACTTTTAGGATCAGCAGTTTCCTTGAAATCCTCTTTTGTTTCATTATTGTTCGTTCCTTTATCAACAATTCCAGGCTTTGAGGATGAGATCAAGCTAGATCGAGGACCTATAAGAAGTATGAAGGTTATTTTCCCCAGTCCCCAATATCATATATATGTGTATTTGTGATGTTTCCTAATTCCAGTTGAACATCCGTAGGGCAGCGACTTCATTAATGGGCATTATGGAGATGCTTGTGGCGAAAATTTTCATGCCTCAATTCTTTCTGGTCCTGAACTCAGAATGACAAAGACTCACCTTGGAGAATCGGAGCAAATTGATAGCGCTACTGGTGTGAATTTCAGGCCCAAATTTGACGGCAAGTTTCCAACTGATGTGATTCTAGATATTACTAGTACTTATGGCAATGCATGGCATAAAAATGAGACATCCAATAATTCAATCAAACTCACACATCCAACAATTCAAATAAATATCATCGTCAGTATCCTATTGGCTTACATGGTTGAGCTGCATGCCTTTTTCCAATGGGACTAAATACATTGTGAGTTAACCCTGATGAGACATTTTTTAGGTCTAGCAAAGATGGTTGTTCCCCCTCTTTTGCCTCGAAGTTCATTTCAACCAAACCATATATTGGAAAATGAACCAGAAGAATACTCAGGAGCAAAGGTTAGTTTAGTTTCTTATCTCTATGTTTGAAAATTATCTGGAAACATGAGGGCAGGTGGCACTGAAAGACACTCATCTGCTAACCAACATCGCTTTCTCAGTGATTAGCCTTCAAGCTTTGATGCTCATGTCTTGTGCCTGAAACACCTAATGATTAATTTATTTGTGCCATGATAACGGATTCTTGGACCATGTAGATGATCTTTATGATGATGAAATGAGATGCTCTTGAAGCATAAGCACTGAAGTCAATAGTTGGTTGTCTGAGTTTGAATAGGTCGGTGCCTTGTGAACTGCAGTTTGTAGTTGAAACCTTTTCAAGTTATATTACTTTTTACATAAAATTAGATGTGTGATAGCTTTGATAATGCCGAAGGCATTAGGACCTACTCTCCTTTACTATTGGTTTCCTTCAGTCAGAGTTCCAACTGTTGCATGCGTCGGATCTATACAATTGGTGTTCTCTGTACGAAGGGCAAGGGTCACTAAACTAAGAGTGTTTTTCCCACTCTGATAAAAAAAAGTGTTTTGTACACTCTACAACGCCTATGAAGCTAACTTAAAAATAGATCCCTCAAGAATGCACATGTCGGACGCGTGCACATTACTCATTAGCCAAGTGAAAAAAGGTGTGATATACATTACCCAACTTCTGTGGAGTTTTAAAGCAATCAGTCTAATTCAGCGTAAGAAATGTTGCAAAGAAAAGTCTGCAAACTTGGGCTTAAACAATCTTCAGGTAATGCACATATAACAACATATACGTACAACACGTTGTATAACATACATACTGTGTACGTGATATATCCCATTTAGTCTCGTTGTCCTATGAAGCAATTATATCCTCGAACAAAGAAAAGAGAACGGAATGCTTTATTGAATCTAAGTAGTGATTCAATGTTGTTGTTTCTGCACCTTCTTCTGGTTCCTTTTACAGTAGCTATGTAAATGTTTGTCTTTTTGCTTAGGATTTACCCGAACTCTTATAATGGCTGTCTCTGAGACTTTAGCTCAAGGAGAATAGGGTGAAAACTTTGTCTTCTGAGTTTAATCTCGCCCCTCCAACCAGATCTAGAGTTGTGCAAGCAACTTGAACTGGTCGAACAGATCATTGTCTTCATCGAACTACTGGTTCTATTTCTTCGATACCTTTTACCTCTACAATCTGATTGCTTTCGAAGAACTTCTACCCGTCTTCTCTTTGTGTGTTTGCTTCGAAGACGTTGTTGTGTACTTTACTTATCCGCCGCGTATGCCATGTTTAATTTCATGTGTATTGTTACTTAGATTTAACTCTGTTCAGTTACATGTTTCTCTAAGTTACTCTCAATTCAGTTTAGTTCTTCCTCTATTCTATTCTACGCACTTTGTTTTTCTTCGAAGAATCTTTTTCAAAGAAGACGAATCTCCCATTCACCCCCTCCTTCTGGTTGATATCTGATCCTACAGTTTGCCATCCATGTTTTCTCTTGCACATGAGTAGTGGCATGCAGATGTCCACGGTGTTCATGGGGTTGAAGAGGATCAACATGTAGAGTTCAGGGAAGGGCCAGCAGCTGTCGAAGTAGGCGAGCCACCCATCATTGGATTCAAAGCAGCGCCCACTAGAGCCGATGACCTGGGGGGCAAATGAGTGGCGCATGGGGCACGAGGCGGCAAGAACGACGTCATGCTTCCGGGCGAGCAGGAACAACAACAGGGACGACGTCATGACCACTCGACGCCATAACGCGCAAGCGACCATTACGCCAGCGTAGGTCTTGAAGTCATAGACACGAAACAAATGAGGTCCTCCTACAGATCCTCCCAACATGGCATGGCGGCGGTCGTGGTCGGATTCATTCTTGAAATGAAATGGTGCCAGGCTCAAGGTTTCCCATTTTTGAACAAGCCATTCTTTCTGAATGAGCTTCATCCCCTCACTTAGAGCGAGTGGCCGCATGGTGTAACGCCCCGACCAAACCCACTTGCACGTGGGATCTAGATTGGCCACACATAGCAGCACTACTCTTTCTTGCGCACTTTGTCCTCATTCGTGTGCACCTGGGAACAACTTCCAGTCGGTCACCCATCCTTAAATTCCAAGCCAAGCATGCTTAACATTGAGGTTCCTTGAGGATGGGATTTCGGAAAACGGTGCACCTTGTTGATATGAGTAGTCTATCATTCCTATTAAGCCATGATGTCACATATGTCTTAGCACTGCGGTTTCCAGTCCACTTGCCGTTTCTGGTCAAGGCGGGGACCAGGGTCTGGATTAGCGACTTGACTGGTAGGGCTAGGACATGGCTGAAAATCTCTTGTGACACCCTGGTTTTTCCCAACTTTTGTTACCAAAATTCATTTGAAAATTTCAGTTGGAATTTGGCTTGGTTTTTATTCCGAATGGCTCTATGGACTTAAAACTTGGGAATATTTTTGATTATCTTTCCCAAGTGAACCAAAGCTTCCAAAAACTTCTCCCAAGTCATGTCATTTCCATTCTTGCCCAATCTCAATTTTATTCCAATTAGAATATTCCTTTTCCATTAAAGGAATAACCCTTTGAGCTCTAGGTTGCGAAGCAACCTATATTTCTGTTCTTCCAAAAATTCCAAGAAAATTCTCATAAATCCTTTGGACCATGTGAACCTTGGGTATGTGAAAATATTCAAGATTCCATACTCATGGTGAGCACAACATCCAATCTTTGTTTCTGGTCATAATTTCAGTTTGTGAAGCAACTATATTTTGCATTGCTCCAAAAATTCTGAAATTTATCCAGGACATTCTCCTATCCATATGAACATCCTCCACCAAATTTTGGCTCATTTCATTTAGCCATTTTCTCCATAAAATTCCCCAAGTTTATGTCCAGTGGGAAGTATTGTGAAGGAAGTACCCTGTATACTGACCCAATTGGGCTGAAATTTTTATAGCATCTTGACATCACCAAATCACCCACAAATACCAAGTTTCAACCCCAAGAGCCCAACCATGTGAGTGCAACAACTTCATCAAGTTTGTGGATCGAAATGTGGGTTGCACATGAACCATGACCAAAACATGATGAAAATTCTTGTAACTTTCCCAGTCTGTAGTCCTTCTAACGTAGAATACCCGAGACAAATCCTTTGGCTCCATATCCAACTTGTTTCTTCTCTGGAACCACCTCAAGTTGCTGTCCAGAAACTTTTCTGGAAGCCAGCGTGTTGTCCAAGCTAGCTTCTGTCAAACCAGATGCAGAGGGAGGCCACTGAGTGAGAAGACTACCGTGTAGACATGACTGGGCGTGCGAGGGTGCACCGCGTGCGCTAGTGCACGCAGTGACCATGCGTCTGGCCGAGCAAATCTCACGCTCTGTGCAATGACCGCGTCGGGCCGCGTCGGCTAGCTTGACTCCTGTCGCCGTAGCTTGTCCTAGCACGCCGGATCCCTCTCCACCACAGGCATGTCCTCTCCAGAATCCTCTCCTACCTCCGGCAAGGCTCGCCGCCGCACACGGCCAAGTTCACTCACGGGCGCACAATGCGCCGCGGTCGCCGCCGTTGTCCGTGCTCTCATCAATGCCCCGGACCTGTCCCGTCTTCCTCTGCGAGCTCACGTCCCCTCCCCGCACCTCCCGACGGCCAGCGCAGCAGCCAGCTCGCCGTCCTCGCCATGCCAGCACATCCGTGGCGGCATCTGGCCACCACAGCCTTGCCCAGCTATAAAAGGAGCTCCCCCGCCTCGTCTTTCCTCACCACTCGCTCTCCCTACCTCCTTATCGCCGCCCCGCAACCGGAACCAGAGTCGGGGAGCCCTCCTTCCCCATCTCCGGCGAGGTGCTCCACTGCTCTGCCCCAGCTCCTCCAGCTCGACTCCATCCACCCCAACCCCAGCCAGAGCCACCAGCAAGCTTGTGCAGCCCCACTGATCCATCCCAGCCCCTCCCCTGCTCGAAACCTCGCCGGAATCGGAGATCCCCTCCACCACCGTAGCTTGCCGCCGCCGGAGACGAAGAGGGCGATGCCGTCCGGCCACCATTCGAGAAGCTACAGGCACGGGGTGAACCGCTGTCGAGTGCTTGATCCATCCCCGCCGTCTCCCAGCCTCGCCGCCGTCGCTATCACCGGTAATCGTCGCCGGTGAGCCGGCTCACCTCTGTTCCCTCCTTCTCCTTTTAAAACTGACCCAAGGGGGCCCACCTGTCAGCGACTCCCTTCGCTCCCGAAGCGGTACGCAAGTGGAGGCATAATCCCTCTTTATGCCTTCGACGTGGCCGCCCCAGGGTTTTCTGATTTTCTGTTTAAATTCAAATAATTCAGAAGTTGACCCCAACTTTGACCATCAATATCTTTTAAACCATAAGTCCAAATGAGTTCATTATTTTGCATTATTTTTCTTATGAGCTCCTCTATTTACTAGTAAATTTTGGTATTTTTCTCTACTGTCTAGAATTTCTAGACAGAGAAAAATGCTATATGTGATATTTACAAATGTGGTCAAGAATTTTTTTCAAAGTTATTTTGACTAGTGCGTGAAGACCAGGAGTATTTCCACATTTCCTTGGTGCAAGGCAAGCCACAACTCTCATTTGCATAATTGCATTGCAATATCATGGTTTAAATAATTATTTCCATGCTAAAATTTGAATTATTGATAATGAGTTAATTCATGCAACACTTGGGGAAATTCCTCGCTATGTTACTGTCATGCTAATGAGTAGGAAGTTGGTAGCTGGTAGTTTTCAAGTTTGATGATGTCATGATACGGTTGGATTAAGAGATTACCATCTATGATTATTTTGTGATCCTCCCGGCAATTTCTGGCTATGGAGTCAGTAGCAGTAGTTCGATCATGATACTCATTGGATCACTAGTTGGCTATTGTTATAACTTGGATCACTATAATACCTAAGTATAGGTTATGGCAGAAAATCACTTGGGGATTACTTCCTTCATTCGTTGATCAAGTGCCACTGAACCGAGCTTTCCAGTGCAGCCACATCTACCGGAATGGGACGGCCTTGACTTGGTCTAACCTCATGCTCTTTTATCAGTACCACCAAAGAGGGAAGGTTATGCGTGCATGCTACCCTGATCAGGTAGACGACAATAATCTTGTGAGCCCGGTTTGATTATTGAGCTCAGGTCCCCGTTTGGGACAGTTTGTATGGCCACGACAGTGGCAGGTGTCAGAAGTGACACAGGGGCCACCCAGGGCATGACTCGGACGGGGGATGATTATTGGTGGTACGATAGAAGGGTCACGGGTTAGGCAAGTTTCGTTGGATGAATGTCCATGGTGTGGGTAACGTGCGCAACCTCTGCAGAGTGTAAGAATCTATTCGAATAGGTGAGTCCACGGTATTGGACCCAGTTCGTACTAAGTCACACTGTCTGATCAACACCAATGGGGGAATGACGTGTTAATAATGGAAGAACTCGTCTCAGTGTAGTAAGGTGACAACTTGTCAGAAGGCCGCTGGTAATTGCTGAGGATGATCCCGGGGATGATCGTCAGATGTTCTTGAGGTGACCATGAGTTGGTCACAAGAGTAAGTGGTTCAACCGAGTAGCCAAAAGCAAAGTAGTCTCTGTAACTGTAACAAGGGTGACTTTTGTAGATAGTTTAGCAATAGCATGTTATTATTTTCCTCCACCCTTTTAGCAACATTTGAATCTGATATAATCATGATTGCTATGATGTTGTTTTGCCTTGATGCTCTTGTCTGTTGTGAGCTTGCGAGTACATTCAAAGTACTCACCTGGCGTGTCATGCCAGTTTGCAGGTGCAGCCATGTTTGCATAGCCCGAGGCTTTTGAGTTGCGAACTAGGATGTGTCCCAGCCAGAGTCCCTGTGGAATGGAGTCCACCATCATCGTCATTGTGCCGCTGCTAGGAGTTGTACCGCTGCTAGCATAGAGCTACCATAGCTAGCGTAGCGTTATCGATGTAACCCCTTGTAATACCCTAAACCCGTGTACTCCTACCATTTGTAATAAAAACTAATTTGTTCTATGCCAAGCAGTGTCGTATTCCAGAAGACTTGATCTCTGGGCTGGAATACGGGGTGCTCCGGTCCCTCTGAGCCGGGGTGCCACATCTCTCCTACTTAAAAAGAAAGTAATAACACCTTCTAGTTGTGGACTTACTAGCAAACTGTGGCACCCCGGCTCAGAGTCACCGGAGCACCCCGTATTCCAGCCCAGAGATCAAGTCTTCTAGAATACGGCACTACTTGGCATAGAACAAATCAGCTCTTTATTACAAATAGTTGGGGTACAAGGGTTTGAGATATTACAAAGGGTTGCCTCGGCAAAACTACGCTTGCTATGATAATTCTATGCTAGCAGCGGCTCGAATCCTAGCAGCAGAATTACGGCGTCGAAATGGACTCCACTCCGCGGGGACTCTGGCTGGGACACGTCCTAGCTCGCAACTCGAACATCTCCACTAAGCAAACATGGCAGCACCTGCAAACTGGCATGACACAACAGGTGAGTACTTTGAATGTACTCGCAAGCTCGCAACAAACAAGAGCATCAAAGCATAACAATGTCATAGCAATTAGGCTTAACTCAGATTTAAATGCTACTAAAAGGGTGGAAGAAAATAATAACATACTATTGCTACCACTATCAATCTTGCTACTACTATGGAACCACTTTGTCCTGAGCCTCATAATTGAACCACTTACTCTCGTGACCAACTCATGGTCACCTTGAGAACTTCTAACAATCATCCCCGAGAATCATCCTCAACAGTTACCACCGGTTCTCAACAATCAGTCACTTAACTATACGGAGACGAGTTCTTCCATCATTAACACGTCATTCCCCTCATTAGTGTCGATCGGACAGTGTGACTTAGTACGAACTGTGTCCAATACCGTGGACTCGGCTATTCGAATAGATTCTTACACTCTGCAGAGGTTGCGCACTTTACCCACACTATGAAGCTCCTGGCCCCGTACCTCAGTACACTTCCCTTTCCGGGTGGACCGGTGCTGCTCCAACGAAACTTGCCTAACCCGTGACTCTTCCATCGTACCACCGACAATCATCCTCCCCCGGAGTCCTGCCCTGGGTGGCCCCTGTGTCACTTCTAACACCTGCCACCGTCGTGGCCAACAAACTGTCCCAAACGGGGACCTGAGCTCAAAAACCAAACTGGGCTCACAAGGTTATCGTCGTCTACCTGATCAGGGCAGCACGCACGCATAACCTTCCCTCTTTGGTGGTACCGATAAAAGAGCACGCTGTTAGACCAAGCCAAGGCCGTCCCATTCCGGCAGGTGTGGCTGCACTGGAAAGTTCGGTTCAGTGGCACTTGATCAACAATGAAGGATTTTAGCCCCGAGTAATCATAGTCATCACTGACACTCCGATATACCAGTAATCCAAGATATCACAAAAACCCCACTATAAATCCAATGAGAAAAGTAATCAACTTTTACTACCGATCCCATATATGCAGTACCGGCGGAATCAAAAATAATCATAGACGGTAATCTCACAGTCCGACAGCATTACGACATAAGTCTGGAAATCTCCTACTAATCCAAAACCTCGTCATCATCATGACAGTAACTTATCCAAGATCTCCAAGGCATTCCATGAATTAATCCATTCATAAATAAATCATATTTGGCATTAAAATAATTATTTAAACCATGATATTGCAATGCAATTATGCAAATAAGAGTTGTGGCTTGCCTTGCACCAATAAAGTGTGGGAGAATACTCCTGGTCTTCACCAACTAGGCAAAACAATCTGAAAAGCATTTTTGACAACATTTTCAAATACCACATAAAGCATTTTCTTTTGATCAGAAATTCTAGACAGCAGAGAAAAATACCAAATTTTTACAGCAACTAGAGGAGCTCATAAGAAAAATAATGCAGAAAGAATGAACTCATTTGGACTTATAGTTTAAAAGTTATAGCTTGTCAAATTTCTGTCAAACTTCTGATTTAAAATGAATTTAAACAGAATAAACAGAAAACCCAGAGACGGCCACGTCGAAGGCGTAATCCCAGCGTACGCCTCCACTCGCGTACCGCTTCGGGCGCTGACGGAGTCACTGACATGCGGGGCCCGCTGTCAGTTTTAAAAGAGAGGGAGAGGGAGAACAGAGGACGGTGGCTCACCGGCGACGGTTGGCCGGCGTAGAGGCCACGACGGAGCTGGGTAACGGCGGGGATGGAACGAGCGGACGACGGCGAGCACTCCTGTACCCGTGGCTCCTAGAACGGTGGCCAGACGCGGTCGCCCCCTTCATCTTAGGCGGCGGCGAGCTACGGTGGTCGATCGATCCGGCGACTCCGATGAGCTCTTGGGCAGAGCAGAGGTTGGGGAGGGTCAGTGGAGCTTCACGAGCTCACTGGTGGTCTCGGTTGGGCCTGGGGTGGACGGAGGCGAGCGGACGGAGCTGGGGCAGAGCGATGGAGCACCTCGCCGGAGATGGAGGAGGAGAGCCTCTCGGCTTACTCCGGTGTTGTGGGGCGACGATTGGGAGAGGTAGGGCTCGAGTGGTGAGGAGAGGGAGGGCTCGGGGCGGCTTTTATAGTCGGATGGGAGGTGCCCGAGCTGGATCCCGCCATGGTTGAGCTGGCCGGGCGAGGACGGCGAGCTGGCCGTCGTGGAGCGAGGGAGGGTGCTAGAGAAGGTCAGAGAGTTAAGGCGATGCGACGGCTCGACGGGAGGAAGAGGACAGCCAGCGCGGCCACAGTACCAGTACTGTGCCGCGTGTGGCGGCGCTTGGCCGTGTCCGGCGAGGGCGCTGCCGGCGACGGGAGGCTTCTAGGCGAGCCAGGTGGACGGCGGGGAGGACGTCGACACTAAGGGACACGGCGGCGTGGCACAGTCGTGAAGAACCGGCGAGGCCCGAGAGGGTTCAGTGCGCAGAGTGCGAGTTCTGCCCTGGCAGACGCATGGTCACCGCGTGCACTGGTGCACGCGGCGCGCTCTGGCCTGCCCGGTCATGTCTACGCGGTAGTCCTCTCAGCCTGAGTCCTTCCTGTGCCTTTGGTTTGACAAGAGGTGACCTAGACAGCTGGCTAGCTTCCAGACAAGTTTCAGCTTCCAGACAAGTTTCTGGATAAAAACTTGTGCAGCAAGTTGACGTAAAATGGCTAGGGCTTTGGGAGAGGAAGTTTGCCATGCTGGAGTCTAGTAGGAAGGTGCACATGCTGGGAAAAATTCAGACCAAATGGATCAGTGTAGAGCATGGTTGCTTCACAATTGCCTTTATGGTCCAGAAATCTTGCTGAGGATGTTGCACTCACTTGGATGGGTTCCTGGAGTTGAAACTTGGTATTGGTGGGTGATTTGGGAATGCCAACATGCTATAAAAATTTCAGTCCAATTAGGTTAGTGTACAGGGTACTTCCTTCACAACACTTCCCTCTGGACAGAAACTTGGGGGAATTTTATAGAGAAATTGGCTGAATGAAATGAGCCAAAAATTTGTGGAGACAGATAATATGGGTAGGAGAATGTCCTGGATTAATTTAAGAATTTATGAAGCAATATAAAATATAGTTGCCTTACAAACTGAAATTATGACCAGAATCAAAGATTGGATGCTGTGCTCACCATGAGGAGTAAATCTTGAATATTTTCACATATCCAAGGTTTACATGGCCCGAAGGATTTATGAGAATTTTCTTGGGATTTTTTGAAGAACAGAAATATAGGTTGCATCACAACCTAGAGCTCAAAGGGTTATTCCTTTATTGGAAAAAGGAATATTGATTTGAAGTAAAATTGAGATTGAGCAAGAATGGAGGTGACATGACTTGAGAGAAGCTTTTGAGAGCCTGAGTCACTTGGGAAAGAAAGTCAAAAGAAATTCCCAAGTTTTAAGTCCATAGAGTCATTCAGAACCAAAACCAAGCCAAATCCAAATAAAATTTCAAATAAATTTTGAAAATAAAAGCTGAGAAAAACCAGGGTGTCACACAAACATGTTCCATTTAAATTTATCTATTCATAGTCATACATACTTGAACTGTTTCCCTCACCCCCTAGGCATAATTTGTATCCAATCCTTTCTATTTATCTAGCATTGTATGGTTTTAGAGACCTAGATAGTTTTGTTTGGGTTCATCGCGCATGTGTAGTGTGTTGTTTTGAAGTTCGATTGGACTTGGTGATCGACAAGTGTTCTCTCTGATTACCTTGTAGACTATCATGGGTTTTCCATTTGGATTTTTTAAATATTTTCCCACTATCTTGGTAGAAAATAGTTTACACACTTTTTAGAAAATGGTTTACACACTTTTGATACAAAGATGGTTTACACGCATGTACAACTATCTGGTTACAAAATAATTTAAGGCTGACTTCAAAATAAGCCTCATGTTCTAGAACTAGACCCTGAAGGCACAATGCATGGTAGGGCTTCAGCACCAACATTCAGGTAGCGAGAAGAAGATGAGATCCAAACCTAGCTTGAGTATGAGTCCATCTGTTCCAGTGCATGGATGCATGCATGGATGTTAGTTTGTCAATTTGTTGTGACTCTAGTTACGTATGCAATTCTAAGTCATACTCAATCTTTACCAACCTATTATGCATCTACTTGGATCTCGATGAAATCATTTGTCAATTTTTAGGTCGTGTCCTTATCATATCAATAGTTAATGGCTTCTAATCTGTATTGTACTACTGCTGGCTCGAATGTAAAGAAACACAAAGATCTCTGCTAGCAACATTATACAAAGATCTTCAGGGAAGGGGGGGCTAAAGTGTCTGATCGGCTTAGTCGCCGGTGCGTCCTGCCGAGTGGTGAGGAGGGTAGCATAGGCTGCATGGGCCCAATGCAACACATTCGGTGGATCGGGCACAAGCTGAAGACCACCAACGCACACCAAAATGGTGAGAGACGCAACACCTGGCCTGACATCGGCAATCCACAAACCCTGCATTGCCTGCAACATTGGCCTAAACGCACAAACTCCAACCGAGGGTATCATCTTGACAAGCAGAGGTCGCCCTTGGACAGCGATGTTGCTCTCCAAGAGGGAAGCCGGGCCGAATAGTGCTTGTGGAGACAAAGGGGCAACCCCGGGTATCTACATGGGAACAAACCCGAGGTAATAGATATTAAATACATCATCACTCACCTTTTCTTCACCCTCTGGACACTATCTCACCCCCTTCCACAGCCCACCTCCCCAACCACAACCACATAAATTTAGATTTCTTCTCTCTGCACACTATCTCATCCCCTTCCTCAGCCCACGTCCCCAGCCACACCCACATAGATCAAGATTTATTCATCCTCTGCACACTATCTCCCCCCTTCCCTAGCCCACATCCCAACCACACCCACATAGATCTAGATTTCATCACCCTGTGCATACTATCTACCCCCTCCCGGCCCACCTCCTCAACCACACCCACATAGATCTAGATTTCTTCACCCTCTGCACACTATCCCCCCCTTCCCCAGCCCACATCCCCAAACACACCCACATAGATCTAGATTTCTTCACCCTCTGCACACTATTTCCTAACCCCCCCCCAACCCACCTCCCCAACCACACCCACATAGATCTAGATTAGAATTTGTTCCATCAACCAAAATTTATCTATCAAATTTTCCTCAACCCAGAGGGCCTCATAACCAAAATGGCCACCCCTCCGAGCCCACCACCACCACTACATCCACCAAGAATCCCTCTGCGTCCTGTTTCTAAACGAAAACCCCAAGCTCGAACCCCCATGATGCGCCTATTGCGAGGGCACCGTTCTTCGCGGCGGCAGCGCCGCCGACATCCAGCGGCCCATCCAAGCCGTCCTTTGCACACGCGATGTCTTCAGCAAGTTGTGCGCTCGCGGGCACCTCTCCGGGTTGGAGACCCTAGACGCTGAGCCCACGAAAGAGGGCGTGTCCGCCCTATTTTAGGGCATGCTCAAAGACATGCATCTTCCGGGATCCCGTTACTGCCAAAGCCTCTTCTGCTTGGGGAAGACGGCCCAGTGGACATGCTCCGCATGTACCTTGCCGCACGCTCCCGCGGCAGATTTGCCGTCGTCACCTCTTGGGTGTCCATCGCTGAGGCAGTAAGCCTCGAAGCGTCTGTGGACGCGCTCGTGAAGCTTGTTTATGCCAAGTACCTCTTGCTCCTTAGCAGAGCATCGACAGCTGCAAGCCAGAAGGTAGGACGAGGTGGCCGGGAGCAGTCGCGATGCGGGCCGTGAACGCCAAGAAGGGGTAGTTCGTGTCGCCATGCAAGGACCACCCAAGCGCCCCATTAGGCCATCTAAAGCATAAGAGGGAGGTGCCCCTGCAAATGCTCAACTAGGCCCGCCTTGTGGCCAAGAGTGCTGTTGAACATTGGATCATTGGGAAGAATCCTAGCTGCCAATTTCCCTCGAGGCTTATGCTTCGTCGCCTAAGGTTTGCAAATATTGATTGCCGGGAATTGGCCTATAACACTACCTCGTAGTAGGTAACTCCTTTTTTGACATAGTTTTTATTTTTTAACGCAATAATTGGTATGCTTGATTATGTAATTGTGTTCACTAAATCGTGGATCTAAATTCTGGATATGGTCATTCTTTTTGGGCTGTCGCATTATTAATGTTGGTCCTTAATTAGATTTACCTACACAAAAGTGCTATCATTCTGGAAAAGAGAATCACACATCATTTTTCATTTGCTCGTGTAGGGTCATCATGGGTATTGCTAGATGTTGGACCATTTAGAGCATTCTCGCAGTTCTCTTACCACTACCATGCATGCCGATCTTGGTCAAGGAATATGAGATGATCTTGCAGAAAATTTAGTGCGGATGCTATGGCTCTATTCTTTCCAATCATGATATTGCTAACTTTGATCTGTTTATCCCTTTTCCCATCTAAGGAGTCTGAAAACTCTGAGGGCTTTGTTGACCTTTTATATTGAGTGTCTAACTTTCAGTCGTCTATTTCTCATGTTCGTTTATGTTGTTTCTTTCTCTAGTACCATGACCATAGACTGCGCTGGCGCCCAACCCAAACACACATGCTGAATTCTCTCCCCAAAAATGTTGTGTGTTAGACATAGTTTTGCAACTTAATTTTTTACGTCTTCTATATAAAAATGTAGAAACTAAAACCACAGACAAAACTAAAGAAAGAAAACCAAAAAGAATTAGACAAGATAACTCTTGAGGTGAACTCTCGAAACCCAGCTGGCATTTAACTTTGTTTAACAAGTTACTGCCTGATTCTTCAAAACTACATATTCATCATAAGTGCTTTATTTTATTAGGGAGATAAATAATTTTGCTCGTTGCAACCATGCATCGTCTAGAAAACATTATTTGTCGGTTCTCACAACTGAACTTGAACTGATTAGGACAGAGTTATAGAAAAATATTAGGGGGGGAATATAAATTTTAGCTCGCTACAACCATGCATGCAGTAATGAGTAATGAAGAAAGAACACTAAATAATGGCTGAAAAAATAAATTTGTGATGTAATACAAATGAAAACTGAACAAACTGAATAATATTGAAAGACTGCTTATTAACTATCTGAACAGTGACTAAATTCATAAGAAAGAAGTATACTGAGAAAATCATCCATTTGGAATTTCATCCATTTTTCAGGTTATAAGATTTGTATCTTGGAATCTTGTATGGAATTGCTATAAAACCTTACTGTTTCAGACATCTTAACTTCTCAAAAAATGTTTAACCCACTTTTATATAAATATGATTTGGGATTTCTATTTCTGTGCCCTCCATTGCTTTGTACTCCTCAGTTTTACCCCACCCAACTAACGGCCCTCACATTTCCCCTCCACCACTCGCCCCACACTCAAAAATGCCCAAAACGGAGCATTTCCGTCGGGTCAATGCAGTTGACCATTACCTGACGCATACAGTGACGCGTGGGTAACCCTGGACCGACCTGTCAGTATCAAATATATAAGTAAAAAATAGTGAAATATACAGAAGCCTGGGACACCGCAGGACCCACATGTCAGTGGCTGATTTATTTGCAAAAAAAGGATGGAATATATTGCCGCCCGTGGGGGTCAAACTAGGGACCAACGATAGATAATGCAAAGTGCGAGCCATTTCAGCTGTGTGCGTCTGTTTGCTTATGGTCATAGCCGAGTCTTTTTGACCTAATATTTTCTGCCTTACAGAAGGGCCCACGAGCCAGTGACGCTGGAGAGATAGGACGCGGCGGTGTTTATGTTACAGAAGGGCCCACGAATCAGTGACATTAGAAAGATAGAACGCGGCGGAGTACAACACAGCAGATTGATACGTCTCTAATGTATCTATAATTTTTTATTGTTCCATGCTGTTATATTATCAATCTTGGCTGTTTTTATATACATTTACAGCAATTATATATCATTTTTTGAGACTAACCTATTAACTTAGTGCCCAGTGCCCGTTGCTGTTTTCTGCCTGTTTTTGGTTTTACAGAATATCAATACCAAACGAAGTCCAAATGCCACGAAACTTTTTGGAGATTTTTTCTGGACATACCAAACACTAGAAGCTTCGGGAGAAGGCCAGAAGCCCTAGGAGGTGGCCATGAGCCACCAGGGCGTGCCTGGGGGGTCCATCATGGGAGTCCACGAAATACTTTTTCCGCCACCGCAAGTTTCTGTTCTCGAGAGATCCCATCTGGAGGCCTTTTCCGGTACTCCGCCGGAGGGGGAATCGATCATGGAGGGGCTCTACATCAACCTTGCCGCCCTTCCGATGATGCGTGAGTAGTTTACCACAGACCTTCGGGTCCCTAGTTAGTAGCTAGATGGCTTCTTCTCTCTTTTTGATCTTCAATACAATGTTCTCCTCGATGTTCTTGGAGTTCTATCCAATGTAATCACTTTTTCCGGTGTGTTTGTTGGGATCCGATGAATTGTGAGTTTATGATCAGATTATCCATGAATATTATTTGAGTCTTCTCTGATCTCTTTTATGCATGATTATTATAGCTTCGTATTTCTTCTCCGATCTATTGATTTGGTTTGGCCAACTTGATTGATTTATCTTGCCATGCGAAGAGGTGCTTTGTAATGGGTTCGATCTTGCGGTGCTCAATCCCAGTGACAGAAAGGGACATGACACGTAAGTATTGTTGCTATTAAGGGTAAAAAGATGGGGTTTATTCATGCGTGAGTTTACTTTGTCTACATCATGTCATCTTGCTTAAGGCGTTACTCCGTTCTTTATGGACTTAATACACTAGATGCATGCTGGATAGCGGTCGATGTATGGAGTAATAGTAGTAGACGCAGGCAGGAGTTAGTCTACTTGTCTCGGACGTGATGCCTATATACATGATCATTGCCTTGGATATCGTCATGATTATTTGCTTTTCTATCAATTGCCCAACAGTAATTTGTCTACCCGCCGTATGCTATTTTCTTGAGAGAAGCCTCTAGTGAAAACTATGGCCCCCGGGTCTATCTAAATCATATATTAATCTTGCTGCACTTTTCTTTTAGTTATTTTATTTTGTATTTTTGTTTCAATCTATCTATCTATCACATACAATTTAATCTTGCAATTACCGCCGAGGGATTGACAACCCCTTGTTTGTGTTGGGTGCAAGGATTTGTTGTTTTGTGTGCAGGTGCTGCTAACGAGGTGTTGCGTGATTCTCCTCTTGGATTGATAACCTTGGTTTCATAACTAAGGGAAATATATCTGTACTGTACTGCATCTCCCTTCCTCTTCAGGGAATTACCAACGCAGCTCACAAGTAGCACAGATTCAGAGATCGAGAGATTCAGAGATTCAGATAAACTTAATAACCACATTCTTAGATTTGTTCAACGCTTAATAGAGCGAACTGACATATTGACATTAAACTAATACGCTATTTTAATAAGGGCGGCATTAGATGCCCCGCCGATGGCGACAGCGACAACAAATGGAAGGCTACTTGTCTTCATCATCCGAAAGGATGATGGTGCCATCGTCGTCGTTGTTTCGGTCTTCGTCATCGGAGGAGGATAGGACGACGACGTCCGGTCCCCCGCCTTCCGCCTCGACGGCGGCCGCTGCACGCAGAGTCGCTGCCCTCCTCTGCTCTCGAGCTGCGGCCTCTTCTTCAGCCAAACGGCGCCTGACAGCCTCTACCTGTGGCATGGACAGAGACGCGGCTAGCACCGCCTGGTCGAGCTGCTGATGTGCCGCGCGCACGGCCTCCTCGGCCTGGGCAGTGAGCACGGTAGCTTTGTACATAGGAGCCAATGCGTCTTCCTCGAAGGTGCTCCTGCATTGCCTCGAAGGCCACCTCCTCCTCAGCGTCCTCCTCCTCAAGCTCCCTGCGATTACGAGACAGCTCGGATGGTGTGGGCTCGAGCTCAGAGTAGAAGGAGTTGGAGGCCGAGCCGATCGACGAAGCATCGCCGTGGTTGGAGCTCACGCCATGGATGGAGCCTGCGCCGGAGTTGGAGCCTGCGCCGGAGTTGGAGCCCGCGCCAGAGTTGGAGCCGCCGCCGGTGCTGGTCACCGGCGCCCTGGGGCAAAGACCACCCGTGGAGATCCTTGTGGTCTTTAGCTGCCTCACCATGTGTGGCACCCCGGCTCGGAGAGACCGGAACACCCCGTATTCCAGCCCAGAGATCAAGTCTTCTGGAATACGGCACTGCTTGGCATAGAACAAATCAGCTCTTTATTACGAATAAACGGGGTACAAGGGTCCGATATTACAAAGGTTACAGGGGCACGGCGACACTACGCCTGCTCAGATAGCTCTATGCTAGCAGCGGAACAACTCGTAGCGGAATAACTTCTAGCAGCCGAACAACGGCGACGGTAATGAACTCCACTCCACAGGGACTCTGGCTGGGACGGATCGTAGAGCGCAACCTCGGGATCCTCGACAAACAAGCAATCACGGCATCACCTGCAATCTGGCATGACACGCCAGGTGAGTACTTTGAATGTACTCGCAAGCTCACAGCAACCAAAGCAATCAAGACAAACAACAGCATGGCATTTACAGGTTAATTATCCATGATGACCATGATACTACTAGAACAACATGAGCATGGCAACAGCATGAGCATGGCAACAACATGAGCATGGCAGGTACATATAATTCATGACATGAACATGATGAGACTAGCACTAGCATGCAAGGGGTTCGACATTTAAGGTCTCATGGACCAACTTACTCTGCTCGGAGATTATCTCGTAACCACAAACTTACCCTCGTGATCATCACATGACCACACGGAGCTTGATCTATACCTGTGATCATTGCATGACCACATAAAGATCAACCAACTTCTTTTCTCATTGAACCGGGGTTGTTTATTATTCAGATTATTATTTCTGTTGACCCATAGTGTGACCTACTACGAACTGTGTCCATAACCGAGGACGTGGCTATCGATAGATTATACACTCTGCAGAGGTTAGTACACTGTACCCACACAACGGAACTCATGGCCTCGCGCTCCCATTCGGGTGGACCAACGACGTTCCGACAAAACCAGTCTATTCACTACTGGAATTCAGTTATTTGCCATCTGCCAGCTCTTTGCCGTCTGCCAGCTGATGGCAAAGAGGCTGTTTGCCGTCTGTCTTGCCAAAGCAGACGGCAAAGAACCAGCTGATGGCAAAGAGGGTCTTTGCCATCTGCACTTCTTTGCCGTCTGCTGGCAGATGGCAAAGAGTTCTTTGCCATCTGCCAGCAGACGGCAAAGACCAAAGTGGGCCCCACGGGGCACGGCACTGGCTAGGTCAAGCTCTTTTCCATCTGCCACTTCTTTGCCGTCTGCTGGCAGATGGCAAAAGTTTCTTTGCCGTCTGCCAGCAGACGGCAACGAGGTGAGGGTGGGGCCCACAATGTCATGGCGGGGGCGGGTTAACGGTCACCGTCTTTGTCGTCTGCTGGCAGACGGCAAAGAATTCTTTGCCGTCTGCCAGCAGACGGCAAAGAGGGGGGCTTAATTTTCGCCCCCGCGCCCAAAGCCTCTCTCTCTCACACACACATCTCTCTCTCCCTCTCTGTCTCAGCGCCGCCGCCCCGCCCTGCCCTACCCTGCCCCTGCCGCCCCCGCCGCTGCCCCGCCCTGCCCTGCGCCCGCCGCCGCCCCGCCCTGCCCGCGCCGCCGCCCCGCAGTCTGCCGCAGCGGCCACGCGCCGCCGCCCCGTCGAGCCCCCCCGGCAAGCCCTCCCCGGCGGCACCCCCCGGCGAGCCCCGCGACGGCACCCCCACCCGATGAGCCCCCCAGCGGCACCCCCTCCGGTGAGCTCCCCCACCTCTGCCCTTTTTTTTCTTTCTGTTTTTCTGTTTTTTTCCTTTTTTTTTAATATCATGATTATAGATATATATAGATGCTACTGTTAGTAGATAGTAGATGCATCATTTAGGTTAATTAGTTAGATGTTGTTAATTAGGTTTTTTGAGTAGGTTAATTAGTTAGATGCTACTGGTTTCGACATCAATTAGGTTAATTAGGTTAGGAGGAGGAGAAGAAGAAAAAAGAGGAGAGGAGGAGAAGAAGAAGAGGAAAAAGGAAAGGAGGAAGAAGAAGAAGAAGAAGGAAAAAAAGGAAGAAAATGAAGAAAAGGAAGAAGAGGAAGAAGAAGAAAAGAAAAAAAGAGGAAAAACCCCGACCCCTACCCCGACCCGACACCCCGACCCCGACACCCCGACCCCGACACCCCGACCCCGACCCGACACCCCGACCCCGACACGGCACACCGACCCCGACCCCGACCCGACACCCCGACACCGACACGGCACCCCGACCCCGACACCCCGACACCCCTAACACCCCGACACCACGACACCCAGACACGACACCCCCGACACCCCGACACCCCGACCCCGACACGACACCCCGACACCCGGACCCCGACACGACACCCCGACACTTAAATTAGGTATATATTCAATTTTTTAGGTATTCAATTTTTTATTATGTTCATGATGATGATACACTTAAATTATATACATATTATTCATGTCAGGTATTCATTCTTTTTATGTTGTACTAATTTCGTTTACTCTTTGTCATTGCAGGTGTTGACAGATGGTGGGCGCGAGTCGAGAGCGCTCCGAGGCTCCTACCTCGGCGCGTGGTGGGAGGGGTAGTTCCATTCCACCCCATAGCCTCCGGAGAGCGCTGGATCTCAGTATGCAGACACCACCGGCGGTCGCTTCTTCTTCGGCCGGGAGAGGTCCGGGGGGGGGAAGAAGGCTGCTAGAGGTGGACGTGGCGGCGGGAGAGGTAGGAAGGCTGCTACTACGCCTTCCTCGCCGCCACCCCCAGCTGATTCACCCAACCATAGGAGTGCTCCGTCTGAGATGGAGACGCCTGAGGTGGACCCGTCTCGGACTCCGGTCCACGAGCCTCGGGCCGACGAGCTTATGGCAGACGCGCCTACGGCCGACGAGCCTCGGGCCGACGAGCCTTCGTCCCACGAGACTCCGTCCCATGAGACTCCGTCCCACGAGACTCCGGAGCTCAGCAGGGATCACGCTGAGTCGTAGCGGAACTCGACGGAGTCGAGTGGCCGTGCTGAGGGTGGCTATAGTTCTGATAGCTGTAGCGAGGGTGAGTGGGTTGAGGGGCGCAAAGTCTACCAGCGTGGTGGTACAAAGCTCCCGCCCACCCCCGGCGACCCCCGACCAGAGGTGGTTGATTGCGCCTAACGGGGCCAAGTAAGTGCATTTACTCTTTTTCAACCTTTTGCCTTCACGTTTCTTCGAATATCTAATGCGTTGGCCTTGTCATACTGCAGGTCTTGGACACACGAGCCTCATGTCCGCAGGCCCAACAGTGTCCTTGGTGTGATTTGTCGCCAGAGCTTCCCGGGGTGGGTCACGTTGCCCGGTGAGGGCCGGGTTCCCGAGTTAGGAATGACTTGGGAGCACTACTTGGCTGCGCCGGCCCCGCCGGGGCATAGGATCGGCGATGTCGAGTGCCACAAGGTGGCCGACATTGTGATCCAGACGTTTTGGGTAATTTCTCCTTTGCCGTCTACGTTGTGTTTCCTTCTTTGATTGGCAACCCTAGTGATTGTACTAATTCGTGTTTTCTTGTTTTATTGCAGACCTTCTACAGGTGTGCTGAGTGCAAGCGCCTACTTCAAAACTTTCGGCACGAGGCTTGGACGCAGGCTATTCGAGACTACTTCGCCTCGGCTGGTATTAGGAGGAAAAGAGAGAAGTGCCGCGAGAAGTTTCTGAGTAAGGAGAAGTACATGAAGGTAATTACCTATTCTTAAGGCCTTGTACTTAGTTTCCTTGATTTGATTCGTAGGCGTAGCGCTCAAATTTCTCTTGCTTAACTTAGGTGCCCCCGAGATGGTGTGCGGATAGGATGGACTGTTGGGAGGCGTTGGTGGATGAGTGGTGCTCTCCCCAATGGCGCTCCACCCACGACACTGCAAAGGACAAGCGTGGCAAAATGAAAGGTGTCCCACACCATCTAGGCAGCGTCAACCTACATCAGTACGGGGAAAACTGGGTATGTGGTTTGCTTCATGATTCATGCAAATTTATTCTTCATGCTAGCTTGAGCCCTCAACTAATACTCTGTTCCTCTCTTTTAGGCGCGAGAGAACAAGGCTCCAGTGCCACAGCTGTTCGACCTCTATGCCATGTCCAATACTGCCTCGTACAAGAAGGCCAAGGCATTCTCTGAGTCTGACCTCGATGATCCAAAGAAATTCACCAACCGCGCCTCCCACCACAAGCTTGTGAGGTACAGAGACGAGGGGAAGGCGAGGAAAGGGCCGGACTTTAACCCGAGCCAGCAACCTCTTGATCCAGAGCTGGTGATGATATCTGGTGGCGGGAGGCCCCATGGCTCGTTAGCCATTGGGGATGGACTGATACGTTGTAGTAGCACTCTCCCGCAGATCAAGAAGCGCCAGACCGGCTCCGATCCTGAGATATTGCCTCGTGCACGGCCAGTGGAGCTCGAATTCAAGGTTAGTTATACGGACTCAGATACCTTTCCTTCATTACATTGTGTGTGCGGCCGTCGATGATTACAATGCTAACGAGTGGTGTTGCAGGCTGCTATTGAGGCAGAGAGAGCGAAGACCCAGGCTGCTATTGAGGAAGAGAGAGCGAAGACCCAGGCGATTCTAGAGGAGAGGGACCGGCAGGCGGCGGAGAGGGAGAGGGAGCTTGAGGACAGGACGGCTAATGCGTTGGAGGAGGAGAGGAACCGGAACATGATGGCTAACCGGACCCTATACGAGATGTTCGCGGTAAGTTTCTTCTGCATATTAGCCAAATCATGCACGTAATGTTCCTTACAGTAGTATCTAATATGACTGACTCGTCAAAACCAAATGTGCAGACCCTATGTGAGAAGAGCGGCACGACCCCTCCGCCGATGCCAGTCATTGCTCTGGCGGGCACGGTGAGTTTCATTTGAATGGTCATTATTTACTAGTCTTCACATTTGAGTTGCATCATGCTAACGATACATTGGAAATGATCTTTGGTGCAGCATAACTCCCGACAAGCATCGACCGATCCTCCTCCGTCAGCCACTGGCGCGACCGGTCCTACAACTACACCTCCGTGATGACGGTAAGTTTTCGCAAGTGTTTAGCATAACAAATGCGTACTTAGCTTAAGAAATGACCTATTTATCTCCAAAATGCCGTATACTTAGCTTAGTTTCCTCGAAAATGACATTATAACCTTACTTAGCTCCAAAATGACCAATTTTACCATGGATAGCTCTCAAATGACCTATACTTAGCTTAGCTTAAGAAATGACATATTTAGCTCTAAAATGACATGTACTTAGCATTATTTCCTCCAAAATGACATAATAACCTTAATTAGCTCCAAAATGACCTATTTTACCACGGATAGCTCTCAAATGACCTATACTTAGCTTAGCTTAAGAAATCACCTATTTAGCTCCAAAATGACCTATTTAACCTAGGAAAGCTCTAAAATGATATATACTTAGCATTTATTCCTCCAAAAATGAATTTATATGGTTTGCTAGCTCAAAAATGACATAATAACCTTAATTAGCTCAAAAATGACCTATTTAACCTAGGATAGCTCTAAAGTTATCTATACTTAGCATTTATTCCTCCAAAATGACTCAATATGCTTAGCTAGCTCAAAAATGACGTAATATGCTTAAGAAATGACCTATTTAGCTCCAAAATGACTTAATATGCTTAATTAGCTCAAAAATGGCATAATTACTTAGGTTAGCTCTGAAATGACCTATACTTAGCTTATTTAGTTCATTTATGATATACTTAGCATATTTAGGTCAAAAATGGCCTATTTAACTAGGTTAGCTCTAAAATGACACAAGTAAGCAATATGAAGAAGAAAAAGAAAGAGAAGAAAAATTCTTCTTCTTCTTCTTCTTCTTCTTCTTCTAGTCTTCTTCTTCTTCTTTTTCTTCTTCTTCTAACTTCCTTCTTTCCCATTTTGCAGATTTGATTCACTTCACGGAAGCTTGCGTTCATGGAGTCCTTGTCCTTCCATTTTGTTTTGATTTTGTAGGATCAACAATTGACACTGGCATATGTATGTATAGATGAATGAAACTTGCATATGTTTTGATTTGGTATGTGTTGGATGATCATATCCATATGGCTTGCATATTATTTGCATATGTGTTGTTTATTATGTGGTGGATGAGACATTTTATGTGATGGACTAGACATAATGTTTGCCTTATTATGTGATTCTGAATATATATATATATATATATGTGTGAATTTATGTGCAAATGAATTGATATAAGAGAAAACAGTAAAAACAGGGGCTATATAGCCACTTTGTCGTCTGCTAGCAGACGGCAAAGAGGTTTGCCATCTGCTAGCAGACGGCAAATAGGCCATGTGGCAGCAGCCTGTGCAAGCTGGGCTGGCCTATTTGGCCTGTTTGCCGTCTGCGAGCAGACGGCAAAGAGCTTTCTTCTTTGCCGTCTGCTAGCAGACGGCAAAGAGCCTGCGCTGGTCCATCTGATGCCTGACGTCAGCTGACGTCAGCTGAAGCTCTTTGCCGTCTGCTGGCAGACGGCAAAGAGCGCCATTAGCCCCCTAATGGGGCTAGCACCTTTTGTCTGCCGTCCAGGGGCTTTGCCGTCTGCCAGCAGACGACAAAGAGCTTGGCTTCTTTGCCGTCTGCCAGCAGACGGCAAAGTGGCCTTTACCGGCACCCGTTCGGCCGGACTGTCATGGCAGACGGCAAAGAAGCTGATTCCAGTAGTGATTGCATGTCACTCTCCCGGCCACTCCGACAAACTCCCCTTTGGGCTATGTCCTGGGTTACCCTGATGCCAACTCGTGACATCCGCCACCTATGTGGCCGCCACCGTCGTGGCCAAACCAAAACTATCCCAAACGGGGACCTGAGCTCAAAACCAAAACTGGGTACTCAAGGCTTATGGCCGCCTACCTGATCAGGGTAGCGCGCGCACATAACCTTCCCTAGTATGAGGCACCGGCGAGAGGCATGACAATAGACCGCATTAGGGCACCCCATAAGGGAAGTGTGGCTGCACTGGTTAGCTCGATTCGGTGGCACCATGACTCAGCCAACCGATTTGTTCAAGTTTGATTAATGTCAGGTTCAACTTGAATGGTGATGAGCGGAGTCACAATAAGAATAACATGATAATGTATATGAGTATGATATTAGTGTAACCATGGATGGGCAACATAACCATTTAACATCATAATGATAAATCATTTGGTCTACGGGATGCACATGAGCTTGGCATAAAGATGATCATGAGTATCACAAGTATTTTCATATCAGACCGTAAATACTCATGTGAGCATAACATTATCACTAGCATCGGAAATGATTACAGGAATAAAGCATGATAATAAAAACATTAGCATTTAATCAATTTACTCACTTGATGAAAATGAACATGGCATAAGCACGGACATGGATTCACAAGCATATTCGAATCATTCACAAAATAATTAAATGAGCAAACAATCATTAAATATTCAAGTGGAAACCATGGCTACTGCAATGCCATCATGCAAGTGGCTGTTGTGGCTTGCCTGGGCATGAAGGATACACCGGGGAGAGGTGCGGAGACACTTGCGGAAAAATCGCCGGAAAAGTTTCCCTCTCGGCGGAGCTGTTTTAAGGGCAAGGGAAAAATGGTCATTCTCACAGTGTGACAACCTCATGAAAATGATACCATCAGAACGGGCTCGACGAATTGAGATTGTGGGCTTTGGAATCACCTGAATCGGAATCACGGTCGCGGAGTTACGGCCGTTCGTTCGTTTGGTAGAAAAACAAATAAAAAGTGAGCTTTTCTGCTGCTAACGGGCGAACGCCCGCAATATAAGGGTTTCGGCTCGCTGGGTTAAACTGAAGGCGCACTTTCTGAAAAACGCTTTCAGAAAACGAAAACGTATTCCATCCCAACACGGGGACAGAGTATGCTTCCTATAAGAGAAAACGTATTATTGAAAATACGCTTTCACTTAAATCGGCGCGGGCCCGGGGTTGACTCCTGGTTTGACTGACGGGTGGGACCCGAGAGGAGGTGGGACCCACTTGGCTAGGTCGTCTCCTTCCTCTCGATGGGAGGCACAGGAGGCGAGGCTGGGCACGGCCGTCGCCGGCCCCGGCGCTACCGGCCACCTCCGGCCGAAGTCTGGCCACCGGCGGGCTCGGGAAGAGGCGCCGCGCCCACCTGGCCCAAACACGACCGCCGAGGAGGGCCGAGGCGGCTGCGGCTCGGAGCACCCGCAGACGAGGCAGTCTGGCGAGCTCGGGCACGCAGCCACAGGCGCCCTGGGGACGAACAGAAGGGCAGGGGAGGATCGCCGGGCTTCGGTGGTTCCTCTGGTGGTGGAATGAGGAGGGGAAGAGCTCCACATTGCACGAATTTAGGGCGAGGCCAACGCCTGCCATGGCGGCCATGCGAGGCGAGGAGGAGCTCTCGGGCTCGGGGGAGAGGTCGGGGAGGGCTAGTGGAGTGAGGGGAGGCTGTTGGTGAGCTCGGGAGGTCTCGGGGGCGGCTTTAATAGCCGGGGCGAAGGAGCCGTCCCCAGATGTCGCCGCGGCCGGATGGAGCGAGCTCTGGCGACGTCCGCGTACGCGTGCGCACGCGAGCAGGCGTGGATGGCGACGGGAGAGGGGTAGTGGGATGGCAGACGAGGGCGGTGCGGTGTCCGGTCGGCCACCGGCCACTGTGCTCACGCGGTCGCGGCCACCGTGGCCCGAGGTGGGCGAACGAGGAGGGGGCCCGGGCACGAGCGGACGCGGGGGACTGTGGGCGACGCGGTAGACACGGTGAGACGAGCGAGAGAGGCCGGGAGGACAGGGCTTAGAGCTAGCCGATGCGCAGAGCGCGCCAAACGCATGCCAACGGCATGGTCACCGCGTGGTATGGCGAGGAGAGGGCACGAGGGTCTGCCAAAAGGTGTCTACCGTGTTGTCCCTCCAACATACAGTCCCATAGATGTGATGGCTCGGCCAAAGGCACTTTTTGTTGATGGGAGAGGTCGATGGAAGTTTGTTGTATCAATCTAAGGCATGAAATAGTGATCAACTGAGATGAGATAAGAGCTAACCATGATGTCTCTAGGGTTTAGGGTAGGAAGGACTATGATCCTGGGGATTTTGAAGGGATTTGGACCAATATTTAACACAGTTGCTTTACAACTGCCAAATCTGGTCCAGAAGCTAGCTCGGGAAGTAGCACTCACATGGAGTGTTGGATTGGGCTGAAAATTTGTGAAGGATGATAATTTGGGCACATGAAGGCACCATAAAAATTTCATCCCATTTGGATAAGTATAAATGGTACTTCCTTCACAATGCTACCCACTGGACTGAAACTTGGGGGAGTTTTGTGGGGAAAATGGCTTGGCAAAATAATGTGAGTTTTGGCATGCTAACATTATTTAGGGATATTTAGGTCCTGGATTAATTTCAGAATTTTTTAAGCAATAAAAATTATAGTTGCTTCACAAACTGAAATTGTGACCAGAAACCAAGATTTGAAGGTGTGCTCACATAGATTGTTGTATGGAGGTGACATTTGGTGGAGAGTCATTATTTGATCATATAAATGATCAACCAGAATTTCAACTTATTTGGATTAACCTAGCTAGTTCTTCCTTGACAAAGCTTCTCTCTGGTCAGAAACTTTTGGAATTTGCTGAGGAAGATTTCCTTGGCAAATGAAGCTGAATTTTGGCATGTGGCAATTATTTGGATATGAGAGAGTGCCCAAAAATTTTGAGGGCAATCAAGAAAATATAAATAGCACTTCCTTCACAAAGTGCCCTGCTGGACAGAATAGGAAATGAATAGTCCTGAATTATTTTTGAACTAGGCAAGGATGGGTTTTGGCATATTCGATAAATATATGATCCAAAGAATTTATGAGAATTTTGTGGGAATTTTATAGAAGACAGAAATATAGGTCGCTTCACAACCTAGGGCAAACAGGGTTATTCCTTTAATAGAAAAAGGAATATTCCCAATAAATAAATATTGGGGTTGGGCTAGGATGGAAATGGCATGGCCTTGGGATAGATTTGAGAATGACAAGCCACTAGGAAGTGGCAGGAGAGAAGAATTTCCCAGGTTTCAAGACCACATAGCCACGGAAAAAGAACTCCAAATAAAAATTCGAAGAAGTCCAAAAGAAAAAGAAAGGGCCAAAAATCGGCGTGTTACAAACCTACCCCCCTTACGATAAATCTCGTCCTCGAGATTTGGTTGCTCAGGGAACAAGTATGAATATTCTGACTGAAGGAAACCGTTTCCAACTCGGGTATCCTTTTCCTTTATAAATTGTTTCCACTGAATTTCATCTGACTGACTGTCTTGCTCTGGGGTGGTTTGCTTTTCTATATCCCACATGCTAACAGGTCTTCCGTCATATGTTCATTCTTACTCTGACTTGAATTCTTTTATGTCTGTTGGCTTGTCTGATATTATCATGACTGGAATTTCCATATGTCCGGGAGGAATTTCCCCATTGGTGTGTCATTCTTATATCCAGCAATGATAGTATCAATGGAGTCGGGAACAAATTTCCTCGGTGGACATGAAACATTTATTCCTTGCATCGGGTTACTAGAGTAGATGCATGTCCTTCGGGTTCACAACAATGCTGAGAATCATAACCGTTTTCTTGGCGGAATCTGACTGCTAGCAGGGATCTTCTGAATCATCTTGGCTGACTTCTTTGTCTCAGATCCGTGCCGACGATTCAACTGTCACCTTTATATGAGGTCCTTACAAACAGAGTAGACCCCTTGGGTGTGTGTTCAGGGTGATTAATACGGAATCAGACTGTCTTGGGTATCCGTACCATGTTATTCATGCCAAAATTATCATACCCGTATTGTCGGTCTCGCTCCTTCATTATTTCTCTTTTGTCCGAATCTTTTGCTGAAAGAGCTTGGCCATAAATATCTTTAATTCTTCGTGTGACCATAGGTGCTGTCAGGTGCAATATTCCAACAGTCATACCTTGTCCTTATCCTCAAGCAGTGCAGCAACATTTAACTGGCAAATTTATCATCTCTCGAGCTTTAACTGTAGGGCAATGATCATCCGAACCTTTGCATAAAATCGGCAAATAAATCAGTAGCCACCAGAACGGTCTTTACAACTCAGATCTGGGACATTACTAAAATAACTCAACCATGGCTCACGACGGTTGAAAAGCAGCTCCGAGCATGAGACACTGTTGATAAGAAGAATGTAGCAGTTCCCTAAGACGGCCGTAGATCAGCTCAGAGCATAGGGTCGCTGCTACAAAAAGAAACTCAACAACTGCCCGAGACGGCCGAAAAGCAGCTCAGAACACGGGCCAGTTATTGAAAAGAGAAATGTAAAGTCGGCATCCACCCTGGATGGCCGAAAGCAGCTCAGAACACAGGCGTGGTGCCGTTACCAGGAAAAAGGTAAGCAAGGGTTCATCAAGATCATATACCAGGCTCACAGTTACTTGGATAGAGCTTAGGTTAATCAGACATGACAGCGACAGAGGTTAATGATATCACTTTGTCGGTTGAGAGGAAGCTGGCCTTTATATCCACTGTCAAGATTGTTGTCCCCACATTGTCTTGCTTCATAGCTTGTCAGACATTGCATCACACTGAGGTGTATACTTGCTTTCTTGCTCTTACATACTCACGGATTTGTTGGGTTCTCCCCGTGTTGGTATCATCGTACGAGTGACTTGAATGACCTTGAAGCATGTTCAAAATATATATGGAAGCATGCGTATCTGAGTATTTGATTCCCGAGGTAGACACTTGTGTGCTGACTGATTCTTGCTTCTGACAAACTGTTGCGGATCTGATTCTTGGGATGCACTGCCATATGATGCCAACTCACTGTGTAATATCTTGTACCAATGCCGATGACTGTGTGTAGTGCCGTACTGACGAGGATTAGATAGCTTGTGTTGGAAGTTATCTGAGAGTAGCGTGCTGAGGAAGGCTGGATAGCTTATGCTCGAAGCTTTTGTGGGGATAGCGTGCTGAAGAAGAGTGGGTATCGTACTTCAGAAGCTTCTCCTCCTAGTTGCTTGCTAAGGAAGATTCACTGACTTATGTCAGAAGTTTTCTGCGATGGCTTACTGAAGAAGACAGAGTATCTCATGCTGGAAGCTGTCCACATATCACACTGAGGAAGATTGAGGAGCCTTGCATTGTAAGCTTCCCTGATAGCGTGCGGAGGAAGACTGAGTTGCTTACACCAGAAGCTTCTTTCTGTGATTTGCGGACTGAATGCCATATACATATACCCTTGATATTCCTTTGACCGGAAATGTACTATTATCTTGCACACAACTTGTCTTCCAGCTAGTTTATTACGATGGTGATGGTTGCATACTGAGGCAGTCTTGATGCTGATAGTTATTCCAGAATATCATTTGTATTCAAACTGAATATTCTCAATATAATGCAGTCGGCTGAGAGTTTCATAATGTTTTGCTGAGCTTCCAAATATTTGAACTCCTCAGTGATTCTTCGAGTCTGGTGTCGGTTGATGAGCAACTTTCATAAGGGGAAATAAGGTAACACCGAGGGCCCAAAGAAAGAAACAAAAGAAACGACTAAAACAAAAGCACACACAGCATTAAGATTACATACAAGCAACATCACATTTTACAGCTATTCACATCACTATGCATGCCTACCTAAGCACACAATTCTCGAGGAAACTCCAGTACTATGATCCAATATGCTGTGGCGGTGTGCACGAAAGTGGATCAGTGTGGGGAGGGATTGGTGTAAGCAGAGCTACACCAAGTGCTGGATCAACACCGGTTGCCACTGGACGGGCTCGGAGGTGAGGACAGACTCGGTGATCATGTAGTGAGACACGGATGTCACGACCACATCATCATCAAGCGTACGGAAGGGAACCGTACTCGTCCAGGGAATGGGTGATAGAGATAGCGGTGGAAAGAAGGGTCTGCTGGCATTGCCCTGTCCTGATAACAAAGACCAGTAAGGGTTGCCAAAGCGGCGGGTTGGATGGCCAGATCTGGGGTAGAAACATGTCTACCACCGAAACGATAGGTGTGGCTGAAGAGAATAAATTGGTGCGATACCTGTACATCAATCCTGCGAGTGATCGACACCGCAAGGTACCTCGGCATCACTCCGCTGGGACAGAGATGACGCTAAACACCAAAGAGCAAGTATGCAAAGCTGGAGGGTGCAGGTAGTGGATCAAAAACGATGCCACCTACACTCACAAGATCAACCGTTAGTGACAATATAATTAGTCTATATGCATGCTATGCGACAAGCAAATGCAGCAATCAAATGCAGCAAACCAACGAGACTTGATACTACCGGTTTCTAACGCTCGCGCTGACTAGGGTGTCCTACAGCCAGACCTGCTCTGATACCAATCGTTGTGGCACCCCGGCTTGGAGAGACCGGAACACCCCGTATTCCAGCCCAGAGATCAAGTCTTCTGGAATATGGCACTGCTTGGCATAGAACAAATCAGCTCTTTATTACGAATAAACGGGGTACAAGGGTCCGATATTACAAAGGTTACAGGGGCACGGCGACACTACGCCTGGTCAGATAGCTCTATGCTAGCAGCGGAACAACTCGTAGCGGAATAACTTCTAGCAGCGGAACAACGGCGACGGTAATGAACTCCACTCCACAGGGACTCTGGCTAGGACGTATCCTAGAGCGCAACCTCGAGATCCTCGACAAACAAGCAATCACGGCATCACCTGCAATCTGGCATGACACGCCAGGTGAGTACTTTGAATGTACTCGCAAGCTCACAACAACCAAAGCAATCAAGACAAACAACATCATGGCATTTACAGGTTAATTATCCATGATGAACATGATACTACTAGAACAACATGAGCATGGCAACAGCATGAGCATGGCAACAACATGAGCATGGCAGGTACATATAATTCATGACATGAACATGATGAGACTAGCACTAGCATGCAAGGGGTTCGACATTTAAGGTCTCATGGACCAACTTACTCTGCTCGGAGATTATCTCGTAACCACAAACTTACCATCGTGATCATCACATGACCACACGGAGCTTGATCTATACCTGTGATCATCGCATGACCACATAAAGATCAACCAACTTCTTTTCTCATCGAACCGGGGTTGTTTATTATTCAGATTATTATTTCTGTTGACCCATAGTGTGACCTACTATGAACTGTGTCCATAACCGAGGACGTGGCTATCGATAGATTATACACTCTGCAGAGGTTAGTACACTGTACCCACACTACGAAACTCATGGCCTCGTGCTCCCATTCGGGTGGACCAACGACGTTCCGACAAAACAAGTCTATTGCATGTCACTCTCCCAGCTATTCCGACAAACGCCCCTTTGGGCTATGTCCTGGGTTACCCTGATGCCAACTCGTGACATCCGCCACCTATGTGGCCGCCACCATCGTGGCCAAACCAAAACTGTCCCAAACGGGGACCTGAGCTCAAAACCAAAACTGGGTACTCAAGGCTTATGGCCGCCTACCTGATCAGGGTAGCGCGCGCACATAACCTTCCCTAGTATGAGGCACCGGCGAGAGGCATGACAATAGACCGCATTAGGGCCCCCCATAAGGCAAGTGTGGCTGCACTGGTTAGCTCGATTCGGTGGCACCAAGACTCAGCCAACCGATTTGTTCAAGTTTGATTAATGTCAGGTTCAACTTGAATGGTGATGAGCTGAGTCACAATAAGAATAACATGATAATGTATATGAGTATGATATTAGTGTAACCATGGATGGGCAACATAACCATTTAACATCATAATGATAAATCATTTGGTCTACGGGATGCACATGAGCATGGCATAAAGATGATCATGAGTATCACAAGTATTTTCATATCAGACAGTAACTACTCATGTGAGCATAACATTATCACTAGCATCGGAAATGATTACAGGAATAAAGCATGATAATAAAAACATTAGCATTTAATCAATTTACTCACTTGATGAAAATGAACATGGCATAAGCACGGACATGGATTCACAAGCATATTCGAATCATTCACAAAATAACTAAATGAGCAAACAATCATTAAATATTCAAGTGGAAACCATGGCTACTGCAATGCCATCATGCAAGTGGCTGTTGTGGCTTGCCTGGGGATGAAGGATACACCGGGGAGAGGTGCGGAGACACTTGCGGAAAAATCGCCGGAAAAGTTTCCCTCTCGACGGAGCTGTTTTAAGGGCAAGGGAAAAATGGTCATTCTCACAGTGTGACAACTTGATGAAAATGATACCATCGGAACGGGCTCGACGAATTGAGATCGTGGGCTTTGGAATCACCTGAATCGGAGTCACGGTCACGGAGTTACGGCCGTTCGTTCGTTAGGCAGAAAAACAAATAAAAAGTGAGCTTTTTTGCTGCTAACGGGCGAACGCCCGCAATATAAGGCTTTCGGCTGGCTGGGTTAAACCGAAGGCGCACTTTCTGAAATACGCTTTCAGAAAACGAAAACGTATTCCATCCCAACACGGGGACAGAGTACGCTTCCTATATGAGAAAACGTATTATTGAAAATACGCTTTCACTTAAATCGGCGCGGGCCTGGGGTTGACTCCTGGTTTGACTGACGGGTGGGACCCGAGAGGAGGTGGGACCCGCTTGGCTAGGTCGTCTCCTTCCTCTCGATGGGAGGCAGAGGAGGCGAGGCTGGGCACGGCCGTCGCCGGCCCCGGCGCTACCGGCCACCTCCGGCCAATGTCCGGCCACCGGGGGGCTCGGGAAGAGGCGCCGCGCCCACCTGGCCCAAACACGACCGCCGAGGAGGGCCGAGGCGGCTGCGGCTAGGAGCACCCACAGACGAGGCAGTCTGGCGAGCTCGGGCACGCGGCCACAGGCGCCCTGGGGACGAACAGAAGGGCAGGGGAGGATCGCCGGGCTTCGATGGTTCCTCTGGTGGTGGAATGAGGAGGGGAGGACCTCCACATTGCACGAATTTAGGGCGAGGCCGACGGTTGCCATGGCGTCCATGCGAGGCGAGGAGGAGCTCTCGGGCTCGGGGGAGAGGTCGGGGAGGGCTAGTGGAGTGAGGGGAGGCTGTTGGTGAGCTCGGGAGGTCTCAGGGGCGGCTTAAATAGCCGGGGCGAAGGAGCCGTCCCCGGATGTCGCCGCGGCCGGATGGAGCGAGCTCTGGTGACGTCCGCGTACGCGGGCAGGCGTGGATGGCGACGGAGAGGGGTACTGGGATGGCAGACGCGGGCGGTGCGGTGTCCGGTCGGCCATCGGCCACTGTGCTCACGCGGTCGCAGCCACCGTGGCGCGAGGAGGGCGAAGGAGGAGGGGGCCCGGGCACGAGTGGACGCGGTGGACTGTGGGCGACGCGGTAGACACGGTGAGACGAGCGAGAGCGGCCGGGAGGATAGGGCTTGGAGCTAGCCGACGCGCAGAGCGCGCCAAACGCATGCCAACGGCATGGTCACCGCATGGCATGGTGAGGAGAGGGCACGAGGGTCTGCCAAAAGGTGTCTACCATGTTGTCCCTCCAACATACAGTCCCATAGATGTGATGGCTCGGCCAAAGGCACTTTGTGTTGATGGGAGAGGTCGATGGAAGTTTGCTGTATCAATCTAAGGCATGAAATAGTGATCAACTGAGATGAGATAAGAGCTACCCCTGATGTCTCTGGGGTTTAGGGTAGGAAGGACTATGATCCTGGGGATTTTGAAGGGATTTGGACCAATATTTAACACAGTAGCTTTACAATTGCCAAATCTGGTCCAGAAGTTAGATTAGGAAGTACCACTCACATGGAGTGTTGGATTGGGCTGAAAATTTGTGGAGGATGATCATTTGGGCATATGAAGGCACCATAAAAATTTCATCCCATTTGGATAAGTATAAATGGTACTTCCTTCACAATGCTACCCACTGGACTGAAACTTGGGGGAGTTTTGTGGGGAAAATGGCTTGGCAAAATAATGTGAGTTTTGGCATGCTATCATTATTTAGGGATATTTAGGTCCTGGATTAATTTCAGAATTTTTGAAGCAATAAAAATTGTAGTTGCTTCACAAACTGAAATTGTGACCATAAACCAAGATTTGAAGGTGTGCTCACATAGATTGTTGGATAGAGGTGACATTTGGTGGAGAGTCATTATTTGATCAACCAGAATTTCAACTTATTTGGATTAACCTAGCTAGTTCTTCCTTCACAAAGCTTCTCTCTGCTTAGAAAATTTGGGAATTTGCTGAGGAAGATTTACTAGGCAAATGAAGCTGAATTTTGGCATGTGGCAATTATTTGGATATGAGAGAGTGCCCAAAACTTTTGAGGGCAATCAAGAAAATATAAATAGCACTTCCTTCACAAAGTGCCCTGCTGGACAGAATAGGAAATGAATATTCCTGAATTATTTTTGAACTAGGCAAGGATGGGTTTTGGCATATTGGAGAAATATATGATCCAAAGAATTTATGAGAATTTTGTGGGAATTTTATGGAAGACAGAAATATAGGTTGCTTCACAACCTAGGGCAAACAGGGTTATTCCTTTAATAGAAAAAGGAATATTCCCAAGAAATAAATATTGGGGTTGGGCTAGGATGGAAATGACATGGCCTTGGGATAGATTTGAGAATGACAAGCCACTAGGAAGTGGCAGGAGAGAAGATTTTCCCAGGTTTCAAGACCACATAGCCACGGAAAAAGAACTCCAAATAAAAATTCGAAGAAATTGAAAAGATAAAGAAAGGGCCAAAAATCGGGGTGTTACAAACCTACCCCCCTTACGATAAATCTCGTCCTCGAGATTTGGTTGCTCAGGGAAGAAGTATGAATATTCTGACTTAAGGAAACCGTTTCCACCTCGGGTATCCTTTTCCTTTATAAATTGTTCCCACTGAATTTCATCTGACTGACTGTCTTGCTCTGGGGTGGTTTGCTTTACTATATCCCACATGCTAACAGGTCTTCCGTCATATGTTCATTCTTACTCTGACTTCAATTCTTTTATGTCTGCTGGATTGTCTGATATTATCATGACTGGAATTTCCATAAGTCCGGGAGGAATTTCCCCATTGGTGTGTCATTCTTATATCCAGCACTGATAGTATCAATGGAGTCGGGAACAAATTTCCTCGGTGGACATGAAACATTTATTCCTTGCATTGGGTTACTAGAGTAGATGCATGTCCTTCGGGTTCACAACAATGCTGAGAATCATAACCGTTTTCTTGGCGGAATCTGACTGCTAGCAGGGATCTTCTGAATCATCTTGGCTGACTTCTTTGTCTCAGATCCGTGCCGACGATTCGACTGTCACCTTCATATGAGGTCCTTACAAACAGAGTAGACCCCTTGGGTGTGTGTTCATGGTGATTAATACGGAATCAGACTGTCTTGGGTATCCGTATCATGTTGTTCATGCCACAATTATCATACTCGTATTGTCGGTCTCGCTCCTTCATTTATTTCTCTTTTGGCTGAATCTTTTGCTGAAAGAACTTGGCCATAAATATCTTTAATTCTTCGTGTGACCATAGGTGCTGTCAGGTGCAATATTCCAATAGTCATACCTTATCCTTATCCTCAGGCAGTGCAGCAACATTTAACTGGCAAATTTATCATCTCTCGAGCTTTAACTGTAGGGCAATGATCATCCGAACCTTTGCATAAAATCGGCAAATAAATCAGTAGCCACCAGAACGATCTTTACAACTCAGATCTGGGACATTACTGAAATAACTCAACCATGGCTCACGACGGCTGAAAAGCAGCTCAGAGCATGAGACAGTGTTGATAAGAAGAATGTAGCAGTTCCCTAAGACGGCCGAAGATCAACTCAGAGCATAGGGTCGCTGCTACAAAAAGAAACTTAACAGCTGCCCGAGACGGCCGAAAAGCAGCTCAGAACACGGGCCAGTTGTTGAAAAGAGAAATGTAAAGTCGGCATCCACCCTGGATGGCCGAAAGCACCTCAGAACACAGGCGTGGTGCCATTACCAGGAAAAAGGTAAGCAAGGGTTCACCAAGATCATATACCAGGCTCATAGTTACTTGGATAGAGCTTAGGTTAATCAGACATGACAGCGACAGAGGTTAATGAAATCACTTTGTCGGTTGAGAGGAAGCTGGCCTTGATATCCACTGTCAAGATTGTTGTCCCCACATTGTCTTGCTTCATAGCTTGTCAGACATTGCATCACATTGAGGTGTATACTTGCTTTCTTCCTCTTACATACTCACTGATTTGTTGGGTTCTCCCCGTGTTGGTCTCATCGTACGAGTGACTTGAATGACCTTGGAAGCATGTTCAAAATATATATGGAAGCATGCGTATCTGAGTATTTGATTCCTGAGGTAGACACGTGTGTGCTCACTGATTCTTGCTTCTGACAAACTGTTGCGGATCGGATTCTTGGGATGCACTGCCATATGCTGCCAACTCACTGTGTAATATCTTGTACCAATGCCGATGACTGTGTGTAGTGCCGTACTGACGAGGATTAGATAGCTTGTGTTGGAAGCTATCTGAGAGTAGCGTGCTGAGGAAGGCTAGATAGCTTATGCTCGAAGCTTTTGTCGGGATAGCGTGCTGAAGAAGAGTGGGTATCGTACTTCAGAAGCTTCTCCTCCTAATTGCTTGCTAAGGAAGATTCACTAACTTATGTCAGAAGTTTTCTGCGATGGCTTACTGAAGAAGACAGAGTATCTCATGCTGGAAGCTGTCCACATATCACACTGAGGAAGATTGAGGAGCCTTGCATTGTAAGCTTCCCTGATAGCGTGCGGAGGAAGACTGAGTTGCTTACACCAGAAGCTTCTTTCTGTGATATGCGGACTGAATGCCATATACATATACCCTTGATATTCCTTTGACCGGAAATGTACTATTATCTTGCACACAACTTGTCTTCCAGCTGGTTTATTACGATGGTGATGGTTGCATACTGAGGCAGTCTTGATGCTGATAGTTATTCCAGAATATCATTTGTATTCAAACTGAATATTCTCAATATAATGCAGTCGGCTGAGAGTTTCATAATGTTTTGCTGAGCTTCCAAATATTTGAACTCCTCACTGATTCTTCGAGTCTGGTGTCGGTTGATGAGCAACTTTCATAAGGGGAAATAAGGTAACACCGAGGGCCCAAAGAAAGAAACAAAAGAAATGACTAAAACAAAAGCACACACATCATTAAGATTACATACAAGCAACATCACATTTTACAGCTATTCACATCACTATGCATGCCTACCTAAGCACAAAATTCTCGAGGAAACTCCAGTACTATGATCCAATATGCTGTGGCCGTGTGCACGAAAGTGGATCAGTGTGGGGAGGGATTGGTGTAAGCAGAGCTACACCAAGTGCTGGATCAGCACCGGTTGCCACTGGACGGGCTCAGAGGTGAGGACAGACTCGGTGATCATGTAGTGAGACACGGATGTCACGACCACATCATCATCAAGTGTACGGAAGGGAACCGTACTCGTCCAGGGAATGGGTGATAGCGATAGCGGTGGAAAGAAGGGTCTGCTGGCATTGCCCTGTCCAGATAACAAAGACCAGTAAGGGTTGCCAAAGCGGCGGGTTGGATGGCCAGATCTGGGGTAGAAACATGTCTACCACCGAAACGATAGGTGTGGCTGAAGAGAATAAATTGGTGCAATACCTGTACATCAATCCTGCGAGTGATCGACACCACAAGGTACCTCGGCATCACTCCACTGGGACAGAGATGACGCTAAACACCAAAGAGCAAGTATGCAAAGCTGGAGGGTGCAGGTAGTGGATCGAAAACGATGCCACCTACACTCACAAGATCAACCATTAGTGACAATATAATTAGTCTATATGCATGCTATGCGACAAGCAAATGCAGCAATCAAATGCAGCAAACCAACTAGACTCGATACTACCGGTTTCTAACGCTCGCGCTGACTAGGGTGTCCTACAGCCAGACCTGCTCTGATACCAATCGCTGTGGCACCCCGGCTTGGAGAGACCGGAACACCCCGTATTCCAGCCCAGAGATCAAGTCTTCTGGAATACGGCACTGCCTGGCATAGAACAAATCAGCTCTTTATTACGAATAAATGGGGTACAAGGGTCCGATATTACAACGGTTACAGGGGCACGGCGACACTACGCCTGCTCACATAGCTCTATGCTAGCAGCGGAACAACTCGTAGCGGAATAACTTCTAGCAGCGGAACAACGGCGACGGTAATGAACTCCACTCCACAGGGACTCTGGCTGGGACGTATCCTAGAGCGCAACCTCGGGATCCTCCACAAACAAGCAATCATGGCATCACCTGCAATCTGGCATGACACGCCAGGTGAGTACTTTGAATGTACTCGCATGCTCACAGCAACCAAAGCAATCAAGACAAACAACAGCATGGCATTTCAGGTTAATTATCCATGATGAACATGATACTACTAGAACAACATGAGCATGGCAACAGCATGAGCATGGCCACAACATGAGCATGGCAGGTACATATAATTCCTGACATGAACATGATGAGACTAGCACTAGAATGCAAGGGGTTCGACATTTAAGGTCTCATGGACCAACTTACTTTGCTCGGAGATTATCTCGTAACCACAAACTTACCATCGTGATCATCACATGACCACACGGAGCTTGATCTATACGTGTGATCATCGCATGACCACATAAAGATCAACCAACTTCTTTTCTCATCGAACCAGGGTTGTTTATTATCTAGATTATTATTTCTGTTGACCCATAGTGTGACCTACTACGAACTGTGTCCATAACCGAGGACGCGGCTATCGATAGATTATACACTCTGCAGAGGTTAGTACACTGTACCCACACTACGGAACTCATGGCCTCGTGCTCCCATTCGGGTGGACCAACGACGTTCCGACAAAACCAGTCTATTGCATGTCACTCTCCCGGCCACTCTGACAAACTCCCCTTTGGGCTATGTCCTGGGTTACCCTGATGCCAACTCGTGACATCCACCACCTATGTGGCCGCCACCGTCGTGGCCAAACCAAAACTGTCCCAAACGGGGACCTGAGCTCAAAACCAAAACTGGGTACTCAAGGCTTATGGCCGCCTACCTGATCAGGGTAGCGCGCGCACATAACCTTCCCTAGTATGAGGCACCGGCAAGAGGCATGACAATAGACCGCATTAGGGCCACCCATAAGGCAAGTGTGGCTGCACTGGTTAGCTCGATTCGGTGGCACCATGACTCAGCCAACCGATTTGTTCAAGTTTGATTAATGTCAGGTTCAACTTGAATGGTGATGAGCTGAGTCACAATAAGAATAACATGATAATGTATATGAGTATGATATTAGTGTAACCATGGATGGGCAACATAACCATTTAACATCATAATGATAAATCATTTGGTCTACGGGATGCACATGAGCATGGCATAAAGATGATCATGAGTATCACAAGTATTTTCATATCAGACAGTAACTACTCATGTGAGCATAACATTATCACTAGCATCGGAAATGATTACAGGAATAAAGCATGATAATAAAAACATTAGCATTTAATCAATTTACCCACTTGATGAAAATGAACATGGCATAAGCACGGACATGGATTCACAAGCATATTCAAATCATTCACAAAATAATTAAATGACCAAACAATCATTAAATATTCAAGTGGAAACCATGGCTATTGCAATGCCATCAAGCAAGTGGCTGTTGTGGCTTGCCTGGGGATGAAGGATACATCGGGGAGAGGTGCGGAGACACTTGCGGAAAAATCGCCGGAAAAGTTTCCCTCTCGGCGGAGCTATTTTAAGGGCAAAGGCAAAATGGTCATTCTCACAGTGTGACAACCTCATGAAAATGATACCATCGGAACGGGATCAACGAATTGAGATCGTGGGCTTTGGAATCACCTGAATCAGAGTCACGGTCGCGGAGTTACGGCCGTTCGTTCGTTAGGCAGAAAAACAAATAAAAAGTGAGCTTTTCTGCTGCTAACGGGCGAACGCCCGCAATATAAGGGTTTCGGCTGGCTGGGTTAAACCGAAGGCGCACTTTCTGAAATACGCTTTCAGAAAACGAAAACGTATTCCATCCCAACACGGGGACAAAGTACGCTTCCCATAAGAGAAAACGTATTATTGAAAATACGCTTTCACTTAAATCGGCGCGGGCCCGGGGTTGACTCCTGGTTTGACTGACGGGTGGGACCCGAGAGGAGGTGGGACCCTCTTCGCTAGGTCATCTCCTTCCTCTCGATGGGAGGCAGAGGAGGCGAGGCTGGGCACGGCCGTCGCCGGCCCCGGCGCTACCGGCCACCTCCGGCCGAAGTCCGGCCACCGGCGGGCTCGGGAAGAGGCGTCGCGCCCACCTGGCCCAAACAGGACCGCCGAGGAGGGCCGAGGCGGGTGCGGCTAGGAGCACCCGCGGACGAGGCAGTCTGGCGAGCTCGGGCACGCGGCCACAGGCGCCCTGGGGACGAACAGAAGGGCATGGGAGGATCGCCGGGCTTCGGTGGTTCCTCTGGTGGTGGAATGAGGAGGGGAGTAGCTCCACATTGCACGAATTTAGGGCGAGGCCGACGGCTGCCATGGCGGCCATGCGAGGTGAGGAGGAGCTCTCGGGCTCGAGGGCATAGTTCATAATAACATGTCCAAATTTGGCACAACCATGTGTGTTACCATTGTGGACAATGTTTGCATAGCAATTATAATTTCTTTTGGAATAAAATCTAATTTTTCCATTTTCCAAGTGGCAGAAATGACTTTTTTTGTGAAGTAAGTGCCTGAAATAAGTTGTAAAATTGGGTCTTTCCACTTTTCATCAAAAGTAGACCACATTGGATGCACACTACCAAAGTTTCATGAATTATCTAGTTTTATTTCTATATTTCATCCATTTACTGAATTTCTAGAGAATTATCAGAACCAGCTCAAATTTGAACTACAAGTCTCATGTATGTATGTCCTAAAAATTGGAAAAAATCATTTTTACCTGTTGAATTGGTGCTATAGGCACTGGGCACAACAAAAGTTGAAATTCCCAACCATCTGCTAGGATTGGTCAACCTTGCAAGTTTGACCTCATTTTGAAAAAAAATCAATGAAATTGAAAAAAGCATCAAAAAATGAAATCCTTGCGCATGGAGCCCTTTTGTGTGAACTAGTTACTGGGAAAAATCATGGACTTGCAATACCACAAGTTTGAAAAAAAAACCTTCACAAAATGACCTATCTACTATGAACTTGTATGGATTTCAATGCATCTGCCCATGGTCATGCCCACATCCATGGCATAGTTCATAATAACATGTCCAAATTTGGCACAACCATGGGTGTTACCATTGTGGACAATGCTTGCATAGCAATTATAATTTCTTTTGAAATAAAATCTTATTTTTCCATTTTCCAAGTGGCAGAAATGACTTTTTTTGTGAAGTAAGTGCCTGAAATAAGTTGTGAAATTGGGTCTTTCCATTTTTCATCAAAAGTAGACCACATTGGATGCACACTGCCCAAGTTTCATGAATTATCTAGTTTTATTTCTATATTTCATCCATTTACTGAATTTCTAGAGATTTATCAGAATTAGCTCAAATTTGAACTACAAGTGTCATGTATGTATGTCCTGAAAATTGGCAAAAATCATTTTTACCTTTTGAATTGGTGCTATAGGCACTGGGCACAACAAAAGTTGAAATTCCCAACCCTCTGGTAGGATTGGTCAACCTTGCAAGTTTGACCTCATTTTGAAAAAAATCAAAGAAATTGAAAAATGCCTCAAAAAATGAAATCCTTGTGCATGGAGCCCTTTTATGTGAACTAGTTACTGGGAAAAATCATGGACTTGCATTACCACAAGTTTGAAAAAAAAAACTTCTGAACTTACAAAATACAAAATTTAGTTAAGTATGAAAAAAAAAACTTCTGAACTTGCATTACCATTTTAAGTAAGTTTTGCATGTTGTTGTTTTTGGTAAGTTTTGCATGTTGTTGCTATTTTAGTTAAGTTTTGCATGATGCACACATCTACAAACCCTCTGAACTTACAAAATACAAAATTTAGCAGCATACACCAATTGATTAAGCATATTCAAATAACATAATTGTTTTAATTTCATGATGGGCATCCACATGTCGTATCCTCATCACTTGCTAGAAGGGGGTGGGAGACCCTTAAGATGGCGAGCCACGCGCCGGTTGGAGCGTTCAGCATTCTACTGAAACTGAGCCGAGGGCTCATACTCCTCCACCACAATTGGGGCAGTCTTGCAGCTTGGCTTGGCCTCCAAGCTGAGCAGCGGTAGATCTTCCCCGGCATCAGCATCGAACATCTCCTGGTCATCCATCTTATCATACTAGTCGTCCACTGCAATCGTCAGATTCGTGTCTGCCGGTGAATGATGAGTGATGATCTCCATACCCCCCTGATAGCCCACGTCTTCTGCATCCTCCTCCTCCTCCACATCCTGCTCCTCGTCAGAATCCTCTTCCTCCTCCTGATCCTCATCAGAATTCTCTTCCTCCTCCTCCTCATCCTTGTCAACATTGTCTTCCTCGTCCTCCTCCTCGTCTAAATCCTCCTCCTCTGTTTCCTCGTCAACGAGCTCGATAATACGCAAGTTCACATGCCCTTCCGGCTCTGGATTTGGCGACGATAGGCGGGAGCGATGCTAATACTTGTGAGCTCGTTGCCGAGGATCCAGCGACTCCATCGCCTCTGCCATTGCCCAGAGGAGAATCTCAATTGTGAGTGTCCCCTTGCCTTCAGGAAGCATCCGCTTCATTTCTTCCGGTGTCACTTCCAAGGTCAGGCCCATAGAGTGCAACTCCAGCTGCTTCACGCTCGGAAACAAGGAGCATATTTCATTGCACTTGGCCAGCAACTGCTCGTCTCTAGCGCAAAACTCCTCCGTCGCCCTCTTCCATCTAGGTAGAGCTAGCAATCAATCAAAGACGAAATTTACAAATCAAAATGGAATCTAAAATGGGTTCCCATCGACGAACAACAATTAAATAGCCCATTCATTCGACTAATCCTAATTGCTAGGGTTTCAATTAGAAACATACCTGTCGCCCAACTATATCTGATGGTTCCTGCGGGCTGCCATGTATCACCGTGTTGCTTCGCCATCAGAGCTCAGGCGGACGATTGGACTGGGCGGCGGGGCTGCTAGGGCACGGTGGCGGCGGCTGGGTGGGTGGGGATGCGGTTGCTCGGTCGGGGTCGGGCTATTTTAGACAAAAGAAACCTACAGCTCACCGAGCGCAGGTCCCACTCGTCATAAGCGGTCACGGCCATGGCCCAACTGCCATTCGCGGCCCACATGTCCAAAGAACTGAGGCCGCAGGCGTTAGTAATCGAGCAGGTAATGGTCAACAGCATTGACCTGACGGCAAGTCTCCGTTTGGGCTGTTGTGAGAATGGGCCGAGTGGTGGAGGGCAAAAGTGAGGAAAGTTAGATGCTGTGGGCAAAACTGAGCACAACTAAGGAAGGAGGGGCACAGAAATAGAAATCCCATATTATTTACGCACATCTATGACTATCTAGGAGAATTCAAATCTAACTACAAAATAAGCCTCGGGAGTGCGCCACATGGTCTCATTGTTTAAAAGACGCCCAAGGTCAAAGTACTGAATTTGTATCCTTGGAAACTCTTCGCAAGGAAGACAAGGATGAGACTATGCCGGCATCCAAGGGGTCTGCAAACGCGGTCGTCGTCATCGCGCTGCATAGAGAAGGAGAAGCGCTCGGGAGGGACGCAGTTGGGGGCCTCCAGAGTAGGTAGGAAGGACTGATCTTGAGACCCGTTGAACAAACCAAGGAGGGGAGGGTTGTAGCGGTGGCGGAGGCGGCGACGGGTGTTAGGGCCGGATTTTCGAGACACAATATCCCAGAAATTAACCCCTCGTGTTGTCACCAGCCCAGGATTACTATTACTGGTGGACACGTCCTTGTTATAGATTACCAAGCATTTACAAGAATTGGGTACAAGACCATAAAGGTCTAATGATACAACAATGATTTCTAGTGAGGATGACAGAAGCAACTCATCGTTCTCCAACGTCGATGGGGCTCCATTCCCAGAGGAACAGCCGACCCGGATAATTCCTATCCCGCGTGGCTGCTATCCTAGGCTCTGCATGGACGTTGTTGTGGTACTCCCCGTTGAACTCCTGACCTGGCCAATTTAAATAGCCAGGGACAAGCCTGTGAGTATGTTTGAATGTACTCGCAAACATAATGAACAAAAGATATACCGAATGCATATGATCATGATGGGTTAAATTATATGCATATGCTGAATGAAATTAAAGCATGGCATGATGAATATTGATACGGTGCTGAAGAATAAATATGAAATGTTAGTGACAAACAAAGAAAGTTAATGCAGAATCGGGCGAGACAGGACCGCCTGAGAATCCAAAAGAAAATATAAAAGTGGAGAATCGGGCGAGACAGGACCGCCCAAGAATCCAAAAGAAAATATAAAGTGGAGAATCGGGCGAGACAAGACCGCCCGAGTATCCAAGAGAAATGCCAAACGGGTGTCGAAAAGATAATTGGGCGCGACAGGACCGCCCGAGAACTCAAGCGACGCCACGAGAGCTCTTGAAAAGAAATGCCAAACGGGTGTCTAAAAGAGAATCGGGCGAGACAGGACCGCCCGAGAACTCAAGCGAAGCCACGAGAGGTCTTGAAAAGAAATGCCAAACGGGTGTCTAAAAGCGATGCCTCGAGAGGTCTTGAAAAGAAATGCCAAACGGGTGTCTAAAAGCAACGCCTCGAGAGGTCTTGAAAATAAATGAGTATCCCGGGTAGTCTAGCTAGCCCATGAGATACTCAGAAAAGAAAATAAAACTGAGTGCCCGGGTAGTCTAGCCAGCCCATGAGATACTCAGAAAATAAAAATAAGAGAAACGGTTAATCCATAATAATAACAATAATATTCATGACAACAATAATGTTCATGATAGCGTTAGTGGCGACAATAATTATCCTGCAAAATAAATCATGCTCAATTTTAATTATTTTCCTCCGGAGACCGACACTAAGACCGACACTTGACCAACCCAGACTGTAGTCCTTAACCGCAGACACGGCTATTCGAATAGGTATAACTCTGAAGAGGGTGTACACAAGACGGATCTCCTTCCTTTTATTCGGTGCTTTCCTTTTATAAGTCACTGCTATTCTTCCTTGACCCTTCTTACCTTTGCTAGATTTTGAGTCCGTCCGAGTTGAGGGGCTAGGGCTTGAATCCGTTTGCCCACAAGTAAAGGATTTCTTTAGCCAGCACCGAGACGCTGACTAATTCCCATTACGGTCTTTGGGTTGAAAACACACCTGACTAGCACACACCAGCTTAACTCAGCAAAGCCAGGAATCACCCAAGGCAATGATAAAGTAAAACTCTAAGTGGGAAGGCCTCATTCAACGGCCTCCAATAGCATGGGATCATAATATTTATATCGGCGCGCAAACAGGGGTGCTACCCCTCTCCGGCTACAACCGGAGACACCCATGCCCCCGGACCAAGTGACATGCCTACCATGGGGCAATGGTATGTTTCACTATGGCCTCTCTGTACGGTGTGTGCAAGAAAGGGGTTAACAACTTACTGAACCGTACCGTACCTGTGGCAGGGAAATGTGGCAGCACAGATCAAGTATGGGGGTTACCGAAACAAGACTCGATCTACGGTCGACTCAGGAGGCTTATGTATTTCCTGCAGTGGTTAGCACAATAAAGTGTTCTTTCAACAGTAACACCAAAACAGGGCCACTGCCCTTGCATGTCCCAACATGCATAACCAACAAGGCATGATCACACTCCGACGTGATCACCCTTCTGCCGATAACGGTATTTCTCTTATGCCTGCTCCTGCAAGTTAGTCATGACAAACACACGTTGCACGGTTCGAGGAAACATGCCAACACCACATGCATGCAAATTTTATTTGAATTCAACATAAGCACGATTCAATTATTCTTGCAAACATTTAACCATGCAATCACCATATCAAGTGTTCAAGATGCTTGCCTTGAGCATGCAGAAAGATTGGGTGCACTCCAAGACTTTGAAAATTTTCATCTTCCCTCCATTTTCCTATTTCCAAAATATTGCAAATATCACCTAATTTGAAAACAGTAACTAAAAAATTGTTTGGAAATTTTTGAAATAAGTACTAAAATAAACTAGAGGAAGAATAATGAATTTCAGAAAAATAATCAAATGATTTGGAGATCAGATGATTTTCCTACGGAATTTCTAAGCTGGAATAATTAAAGAAATGGACTATTTAATAAATCCTACAGAAACAAAGCCTAGGAAAAATGTTCACCCTAGCTAAATTAATAGGGCATGATTTTAGAAGTCTGTAGAAATTTGAATCATTAGGTTTGGCTTTGAAATGGGTGTTGTGGAATTATTTAAAATCCTCTGGAAAAGAAAAAGAGAAAAGTGTAGACGTGCGCCCTGAGCGCTGCTTAGCCTCCTGTCACCATTGGGCCGGGCCTGGTCATTCGGCCGCGCGACAAAACCCGCCGACGTCGGCGGCGTATTTGCAGAAGTATGTTTCCACGTAGGAAAGCGTACCCACGGGGATGCGCTGCCTGAGGGGAGAGGTGTCTCACCGACAGGTGGGCCCCACCTGCCTGGTTTGTCTCCCACCTCGCGCGCGCCTGGACAGGAATAGGGGAGAACTCCGGCGATGATTCCCGGCGGCAGGGGCCACCATTTGCGAAGCTGGTGGTACTGGCGTGTTCCTGAGGACGAGCCGCACCCATGGGAGGTAGATATGGACGCCGGGGAGCTCGGATTCAAGCAAGGCGTCAACCATGGCGGAGGAGAGCTACGGGTGGATTTGCCGGCCTCAACTCGACCTCGGGGAGGTGGAATTGGAGCGCAGGAAGGATATGTGGTGGTGGTGTGGGTCTGCTGGGGTGGTCACTTGCGGATTGGAAGCACTGGAGAGCTTGATCTCTCCCGAGGGGTGGCGGCGGCAATTTCAGCTGTAGGTGATGAAGACGAGCACCACAACTCGAATCCTTCTGATAGAAGGCTACTGGAAGGTCGAGGAGGAAGGGGTGGTCGCACTGATGGTCTCGGGTGGCTTTTATAGCTCGAGCAGGGTTGGTTCCGTAGCTTACTGGAGAGGTCACGACGGCGGCGGCCATTGATGGCAGTAGGAAGAGGCCGTTGAGGCCGGTGGTGGTCGGAGAGGTCACTAGTGATCTGTGGATAACCCCGGGTGGTTGTAGATGGATAGGGGCGAGTGGTTGGCTTGCTTAGAGATGTGCCCGAGATGACAGCGACGAACGGCGGCGGTGGTCAGTGATGGCCGGCACCAGCGGCCAATAGAGAGTGTCGACAGGGTTCAGGATTGATCAGCCGATATAGGGAAGGCCAAGGCGAGCGAGAGAATCAGCAGCAGAGCGACAACGGCTCGGGCGCCGACGGTGCCACGCGGGTGCTATGTCCATGCCCAGAGGACGCACACTAGGTGCTCGATCAAATGCCAGCGCCACCTGGGTTGCCCAAGTGAGCCCAATTTGGTCAGGGTGGTGCTCCTGGGTATGAGAGGGGTGAGGGACATGCTTGTTTGGCCAGGGGTGCTATGTAGGAGATATGCCCTAGAGGCAACAATAAATGTTATTGTTTATCTCCATGTTCATGATTATGTTTATATTCCGTGCTATAACTGCTATGGTTCTCGAGTCTGCAATAACCACGAGGCTCGAAGGAAGACTCATATGCACGTGTGGAATAATAAACGGTAAAATGTATTCCTAGTATGGCCTCTAAGACTAGCTCAAGTGTTGCATGATGGTTCTGTTTTCCTGATCATGGGCATGACTATGCCGGCAACTTTGAGGGCACAATGTTAGGAGAACACTTGTGTTGAATCGACCCGATTGATGTTATGCTATGAGATTCATTCGTCACAAGTTAATGGTTAATAACACAGAGATGGTTTACGTTTGCATAATTCCTTAGACCATGAGAGTATCGAGTTTCTTCATGCTTGCTTCATGAACTTTGGGGTTTGTTAAACGTCATCCGTAAATGGGTGGCTATTACGGCGTCTTACGGGTTCATGGAATAGTATGTCAAGTAACTTGATAGCTCAAGATTGGGATTTTCTCCTCCGACGATGGAGAGATATCTCTGGGCCCTCTCGGTGTTACGGTATCCACCATCGTCTGGCCAGACACATTGTGATTTGATCACAGGGATTCCGAAACACGGAAACGAGAAAAGAGAACAAAACTGGTAACGAGGTAACTGGCATTGTGGACAAGTGTTGATCCACGGGGATGTTGATGTTTCTCACCTCGGGTATTTGTAACATATCACGAAGCAACAGGAATAGCACACGGCAACTGGAGGTTCACTCGAATATTCATTCGTGTGGGTATAGGGGTCAATATGGGTGTCCACGGCTCCGATGTTGATCATTGATCAGAAAGAATTCCGGTCATGTCTATACTTCACCGAACCTATAGGGTCACACGCTTAAGGGTCATCTATCTGCTGAATACTAGACAGGGAGTCTGAGAGAAAATCACCGGAAAAGTTTCGGACAAAACGGAAATGTTCCGGAGAGGACACCGGAATAGTTCCGGTAAAACTGAAAAGTTGTTTCAAGGGATACCATTAAGTCAAATTGGTTTCGGCACACGCCTGGAAATTCTTGAAGGATGCCAGAAGTGTTCTGGAAACTTCTGGGAATTTTCCAGGATAAAAACCGGAAATGTTCCGGAGCTGCCGGAACCGATTTGGTTGTTTTTCGCTGAAGGAAAACATTGTTCCGGAATTGTTTCGGAATGCATTCAAAATTGTTTTAGTGGGTACTGTAATTGTTCTAGGCACACAGAAATAATTTGGGATTTATCGGACACCAAAAAATGTCTTCGTGAATATTGAAAGTGCTTTTTGGTTTACTTTATGGAAAGTCACCTTTTCGGATATTTTCCAAAAGGCTTCTAGAAGGGTTGGGGGCTAAGAAACCCCCCTTGGGGGCCCCCCCAAGAGAATTGGCTGGCCACATGAGGGGCCCCTCCATGGGGCCCCACTTGCTCCATTACTTCTCCTTTATGCCCTTGTGGAAGTCTTCTTTCATGGGCATTTTGGGTTTTTTGGAAGTGCCCATCCTACCCCTTGGCTTTCCTATAAATAGAGGTGGAGGGGGTGCTCTCCACACTTAGTCCTTGCTCACATACAAATGCCATGCTCGTCTGGCTCTCTCTCTCCCTCCCACGAAAAGAGTTTCGTAGAGCCGAAAGGCTGTCTGGGTTCCGGTGGGAACTAGTTCTGGACGGCGAAATCCTGCCGGATAGATGACACCGTATGTGTGCAACTCTGTAGAGAGATCGTAGTTTAAGTCTTAGTTCGAGAGTGCCTCCCGAAGGGCTGTCCGAGTTACTATCCGAGTTTCGGGAGTCCTCCCGAAGGGCTGTCCGAGTGACCGTCCGAGTTTCGAGGGTCCTCCCGAAGGGCTGTCCGAGGATCCGTCCGGTGGGACTATCCGAGGTACTGTCCCGAGGCCACCTGAAGGGCTGCCCGGAGATCCGTCCGGTGAGCTGGCGAGGGAGTACATCCTCGCGGTTGGGAGGTTGTAAAATCCTAGCTGCGGGGATCTGCACCGCCGATCGTCATCGACTCTACTTCCGCTGCGCTACGAGTCTGTAACGAAAAGATCAAACCTTGTATGCAGTCTCCATAGTGGTCCTGGGCTGGCGCGTAGGTCGAATTTTTTTTATTTTCTGCTGCGTTCCCCTACAGTGGCATCATGAGCCGTGCTATGCGTAGATGCAGGTTACGATCTAGAATACATAGAGATGTATGGGTGTTGCACAATATAATTTGTAGTAGATGAGTTCTACTGCTGAAAATTATTTGTGTGGGTAGCAGATGAAATCTGTTACCCGATGTTCTTGTTGCTTCCCTGGAATTTGCATATTTCTGATCTCTATAACAGCATGGTGGAGTTTCAAAGTTCTGGCCATCCGCGATCCTGATTGATCAACGATGTGGTAACAGTTCTTTGAATTCCACCATAGTTAAAAAGAAAGATGAAATTTCACAGACGAAAGGGCAATGCAGATATGATCTGCACGGGGGTCATGCGTATGACGAAGTTCAGTATGGGGCTCAAGATTTTATTATCTCGTGTTTCATACACCCCGCAAAGTTAATCTAGCGACTTGAATAATCATACTTGATGATGGACGTTGGTAGCTTCGGTTTACTTCGAAACCTTAGAAGCCACGTAAAATAAAATTTTGCATAAACCGATTAGAGGTGTCTAACTTGGTTTTGCAGGATGGTTTGCATGTGCATGTGATGTGGTATAGCAGTGCTCATATTAATTTGATTATGTATGAGATGACTATATGATGTAAATTAATTAACATGACCTGCATGTCATGATTCGGCATGATGGTGGAGCCATATGATTGTCACTTTAATGATCTGCATGTCAACCTTAAGTAATGCACTTATTTTATTAGCTATAGAGATAGCAATATTATCTGGTGCATCGACAAGGTGGTGGCAATCTTCGCAAAGGTGAACACCGACGCGAATGCCGAAGACGAAGAAATACAAGACTTCTCCGTCAGAAAGGGCTATACCATATCATGCTATTATGAATTGCCTGAGATGTTTATCCCTTATGATGCATCCTTCTTGATTGCGCGGTAGTCACTTTTATTAGGGTGACTTCTCACTTAAAATATCAAGTAGTTAGTGTTCTCCCAAGTGTAGCACCGTCACGGCACCTATCTTTTTGGGGTGCGCCATGGATGCATGGGTACGAACGATTAGAGAAGTTTGAGGCGGGTGAGGTCAGACCTCGCAGCAAGATCACTTGGTTGTCTTGACGTTCATGGCAGGATCGTCCTGAGCTCGGAACACACGCATCAAAAGATGAACAAGAGTCACATAGAGATGTGATCGGCAAGTTGGCCTACCGATTAAAATTCCTGTCATGAGATGATGATTCTATGGCGATGAATTGAAGTCTGGATCTTGTATCACTCAAAATCAATTATGAGAGATATTGATTTGAGTGGGAGCGCACTTTAGAATTAATTCTTTTAATTCTGACTGCAATTAATTATGAACCTTGTTTAAGTGAAATTTGCATAATAGTTATAGAATAATGGCTCGTGTTTCCACCTTCCCTATTAAAATTGAATAAGCTGTTAAATATCTGGTTAAAACTTTACGGTTGGTAACGTAATGTGAGGATTGTCCTCAAGAGTGCCGAGAAGGATTTTGTCCTATCGCATGCTTTCGGTATCCTCCCGCTAAATGCTATGGATGATGTGACTCTCGTCCTTCGATCCAAAAGCTAGAATTCCGTTACGGTCAAGTGCAATATGCTTGCTTCCATGAGACCCGAACTTCAAAAGTTTGGGATAGTTATGTGATATTCATGGAACTAAAAATCATTTTCAGATACAAACAAAGCAATGTTTGTTCGCAAAGTATTAGTAAAGTGTTTACTGGGCATTTGACTGTTAGGAGAGGGATCCATAAGAACGCCTGTCATGTGATGATAGTGAATAATACAACCGCTTAAAGAGAAAGGGAATGTCCGAAGGGTGTTAGTGAGACTTTCACACCTTGGAAGTCCGGGGCTAACGCCACTCTTAAAGTTGGATACTTCTTCTGATAGTAGGAGAAATACTGAAAGTTAAACTATTAGAAGTACAAAGGCAAAAAGAGAGAAGACTGGAATATCCAGCTCATGTATGAAAGGCATACAAGTTATTGATGTATGGAAGGCTGGTCAAAGAAATAGTTCTTGGGAATTATGATTAAACATATAAATCACTGATTCTTGGGTATTGTGAGTTTATCACAGAGATACCCGCTCAATTGCACTCTGTTGCGACTCGATGCAAGAACTACTATGGCCTGAAAGACTAGCCAGGAATGAGGTTTAAATACATGTTGGGAACTTAGTAAAAGTTACTATACCTTCCATCGGTGTATTACCTATGTATTTATTTTCATAATTCATTATAGAGTTTTACACACTCTAGCCCATTGCATAAGGTATATTGCAAGAAGGTTGTTCATAAGAGAACTTTTGATGTTCGGTGTTATGAATAACATAAGGGCCATAATTTCATTATGAATGAGATGTATGTTACGAATATTGATAATAATACTTTACCTCTTTATTTACTTTCATAAATCATTTTAGAGTTTTATACACTCTAACCCATTTGCATAATGTTTGTTGCAAGGGTGTTGTTCATAAAAGAACAATTGTTGTTCAGGATTATGAATAACATAAGGGCCATACTTCCATCAACGATGGAACGTATGTTATGAATATTGATGGTAATATGATACATCCATAACACTGACGCTAAATGTTGCAAGACTAAAAGAATACCACACGAGTGTGGCACTGCATTTGGTCACATTGGAGAAACCCGCATGGAAAAATTCCATTATGATGGATTTTGAAGTCGTTTTGATTTTGAATCATCTGACACTTGCAACTTTCCTCCGAAAAGTGAAGTGACTGAAATACCGTTCATAGGCCATAAGGAACGAGCAACAAACTTATTGGTGGTCATACATTTTGATGTGTGTAGTCCGATAAATGTTGTTGAAAACAGTGGATTTGTCTATCTTCAAAGATGACTCAAGTAGATATATGGATATTTACTTGATGAGACGTAAGTCTGGATCTTTTCAAATCATTCGAAAGGTTTTCAACATGAAGTAGAAATTATTGTAACAAGAAAGATTATATTTCTGCCTACTAGATTGCAGAAAGGAATATTTGAGTTACAAGTTTAGCGAATGTATGATGAGTTGTGAAAAGAGTTTCATAACTTACACCTCCCGGAACACCACTGTGAGTGGGATGTCCGTGAAGATGTATTCAAACCATTTATGACATGGTAAGATCAAAGATGACATAAATCAATTTGCCATTATCACTTTTAAAGTAATGCTTTAGAGACTGCGGTTTTTACACTGAAAAGAGCACCATCAGGTCTGTTGAAATGACGCCATGGTATGGTACGCCCAACCATGTTGCATCTTTTCTTAAACATTTGGAATATGGGGCTTGTGTAAAAGGTTACAAACCTATTCCAAATCACACAAGAGCTACTTTGTAGGTTATCCCAAGACGTTGGGTATTCCCCCACCATAATACCGAGGCAACAGGTTTTGCCACAAAACGGTATGCTTTTAAAGAGAATGGTTCTTGCAAAAAGGTGAGTGGGAGGACAGTGCAACTCGACGAGATAACAGTATCTTCATCATCAGATCAAAGGAAAGGAACCTTGGAAGTGATTTCAGAGTTTCCAACTGCGACTGATATGGAAGTCTCTACATGAGATGTATGGACTTCGATCGAACTTGCAGCTGAACGATGTAGGCAAAACTCGTGCAAACCTCTCAGGTGTGCAAGCGAGATATTGTTGTTAGACAACAGTATACCTACGACACACAAGGAAGCGTTGATGGGCCCTGACTCCGGAATTGGCTAAATGCCAATATAATCCGAGATAGTTTCCATATAAATAATTCAAGATTATATCTTGATAAACCCTTCGGAAGACTTAGAGTCTAACGAACATTAATGGAACTATAAACTGATGTGGATAAAATGATTTATCCATAAAGCTCGACTTGTTGTAATAACAAATTCAAGGACTTGACTACGAAGAGATTGTCTCACCGTAGCGATGCTTAAAGTCAGATCGGGTTAAACTAGCAATTAATACATATTTCAACATGAGATATGAAACATGGATGCCAAAAGGATTTCCATCTGATGGAAATGCAACCTAGGACTTGTATGTGATACAGTCCAAAGTATTTTATCGATCCAGAGGATGCTAGTAAGTATGCAAACTTCAGAGTTCTAGCGATGGACAGAAGAGAGCAAAAGGGAGTTGGAATCTTCAATTTTGTTGAAACAGTCAAAGGAGTCTGATTTCATCAATGGATAACGAAGATGCTTGTGGTTTCAAGAAAGTAAGTGGGAGCATAATAATATTTCTAAAAACTTTGTGTGCTTGACACATTGTTGATTGGAAATAATATAAATTTCTTGACACGAATTAGGACTTCATTGAAAATAGTTTTCGATGAAGTGCTTGGGCTAAATAGCCTTGATATTAGGCATATTTATCTGCGAGATAGAATTGCCTAATAGGCTAAGCAAAAAATACATATTGACAAGATGCTGAAACATTTTAGCATTAAAACGCCAAGGAGTGATTCTTGCCGAAGTCACATGGAAAGAGTTTTGCAAGACTCGGTGTCCCAAAACACTGATGAGCAAAATACATGATGAAGATTTCACACACTCTTGTGTTTGGATTAATCATATGTTCCATGGTATGTAAGACAACCAGATATGTCCGATACTCCCAAGGTGTTGCGAGTATAGATACCAAAGTGATCAAAAGTACTGATCATGGGACAACAGTGAAAAAGGGTCTTTAAGTACTAAAGTAGCACTGATGACATGTTTTCTCGCAAGCGGAGATCATGAAGAGTTCGTTGTAAAAGGTTACATCGATACAGTCTTCATCATTTCTCCATGTGATTTTCAATTTAAAGTTAAGGGTTTAGTGTAACACACATAGGTGGCACAGTAGTTGGAAATTGTTCCAAACAAATTTCTGTGGCGAATTCTATAACAAAGGCTAAGTATGTTGACGCTTTGGAAGCAACAAAGAAGATGTTGAATCATATAGTTCATTCATGAACTTAGTATGATTCCAAGATGGCTTTGGTCAATGGAACACTATTGAAGATAGTTGCTCCATAGCTTAGTCTGAGGAATCAAGGTTTGACCAGTGATTCACATATATAAGAAGCCAAGTCCACACAAAATATGAATTTTGTGAAAGCGTGAAAATGCGAGGACATGCAAAGATACACACGGAACTGAAGTTGTCAGATCCGTTGGACATCAGGCTATACCACATGCGAAGCATTTTTACACCGGTATGCCACAGGTGTAATGTGCATTAGCATTGACTAGATTATTGACTCTAGTGCAAGTGGGAGTCTGTAGGAGATATGCCCTAGAGGCAACAATAAATGTTATTGTTTATCTCCATGTTCATGATTATGTTTATATTCCGTGCTATAACTGCTATGGTTCTCGAGTCTGCAATAGCCACGAGGCTCGAAGAAATACTCATATGCACGTGTGGAATAATAAACGGTAAAATGTATTCCTAGTCTAGCCTCTAAGACTAGCTCAAGTGTTGCATGATGGTTCTGTTTTCCTGATCATGGGCATGACTATGCCGGCAACTTTGTGGGCACAATGTTAGGAGAACACTTGTGTTGAATCGACCCGATTGATGTTATGCTATGAGATTCATTCGTCACAAGTTAATGGTTAATTACACAGAGATGGTTTACGTTTGCATAATTCCTTAGACCATGAGAGTATCGAGTTTCTTCATTCTTGCTTCGTGAACTTTGGGGTTTGTTAAACGTCATCCACAAATGGGTGGCTATTAAGGCGGCTTACGGGTTCATGGAATAGTATGTCAAGTAACTTGATAGCTCAAGATTGGGATTTGCTCCTCCGACGATGGAGAGATATCTCTGGGCCCTCTCGGTGTTACGGTATCCACCATCGTCTGGCCAGACACATTGTGATTTGATCACAGGGATGCCGGAACACGGAAACGAGAAAAGAGAACAAAACCGGTAACGAGGTAACTGGCATTGTGGACAAGTGTTGATCCACGGGGATGCCGATATTTCTCACCTCGCGTATTTGTAACATATCGTGAAGCAAGAAGAATAGCACACGGCAACTGGAGGTTCACTCGAATATTCATTCGTGTGGGTATAGGGGTCAATATGGGTGTCCACGGCTCCGATGTTGATCATTGATCGGAAAGAGTTCCGGTCATGTCTATACTTCACCGAACCTATAGGGTCACACGCTTAAGGGTCATCTATCTGCTGAATACTAGATAGGGAGTCTGAGAGAAAATCACCGGAAAAGTTTCGGACGAAACGGAAACGTTCCGGAGAGGACACCGGAATAGTTCCGGTAAAACTGAAAAGTTGTTTCAGGGGATACCATTAAGTCAAATTGGTTTCGGCACACGCCTAGAAATTCTTGGAGGATGCCAGAAGTGTTCTGGAAACTTCTGGGAATTTTCCGGGATAAAAACCGGAAATGTTCCGGAGCTACCGGAACCGATTTGGTTGCTTTTCGCTGAAGAAAAACATTGTTCCGGAATTGTTTCGGAATGCGTTCAAAATTGTTTTAGTGGGTACTAGAATTGTTCTAGGCACACAGAAATAATTTGGGATTTATCGGACGCGGAAAAATGTCTTTGTGAATAGTGAAAGTGCCTTTTGGTTTACTTTATGGAAAGTCACCTTTTGGGATATTTTCGAAAAGGCTTCTAGAAGGCTTGGGGGCTAAGAAACCCCCCTTGGGGGGCCCCCAAGAGAGTTGGCCGACCACATGAGGGGCCTTTCCATGGGGCCCCACTTGCTCCATTACTTCTCCTTTATGCCCTTGTGGAAGTCTTCTTTCATGGGCATTTTGGGTTTTTTGGAAGTGCCCATCCTACCCCTTGGCTTTCCTATAAATAGAGGTGGAGGGGGTGCTCTCCACACTTACTCCTTGCTCACATACAAATGCCATGCTCGTCTGGCTCTCTCTCTCCCTCCCACGAAAAGAGTTTCATAGAGCCGAAAGGCTGTCTGGGTTCCGGTGGGAACTAGTTCTGGACGGCGAAGCCCTGCCGGATAGATGACACCGTATGTGTGCAACTCTGTAGAGAGATCGTAGTTTCGGTCTTAGTTCGAGAGTGCCTCCCGAAGGGTTGTCCGAGTTACTGTCCGAGTTTCGGAGGTCCTCCCGAAGGGCTGTCCGAATGAACGTCCGAGTTTCGAGGGTCCTCCCGAAGGGCTGTCCGAGGATCCGTCCGATGGAACTATCCAAGGGACTGTCCCGAGGCCTCCCGAAGGGCTGCCCGGAGATCCGTCCGGTGAGCTGGCGAGGGAGTACATCCTCGCGGTTGGGAGGTTGTAAAATCCTAGCTGCGGGGATCTGCACCGCCGATCGTCAACGACTCTTCTTCCGCTACGCTACGAGTCGGTAACGAAAAGATCAAACCTTGTATGCAGTCTCCATAGTGGTCCTGGGCTGGCGCGTAGGTCGGAAAATTTTTGTTTTCTGCTGCGTTCCCCTACAACCTACTGTCACATGCCAATTCAAAACTTGACCAAATTCAGTCATGCTCGGGAGCTGTTTGATGAAATGCTAGGGATTTTTTGGAGATTTTGTTGGAAGTGAGACTTAGCAGGTTGGTGCCTCTTTGGATGAGAAATAAGGTGGTAGGGTTGGATAGAGCAGAAGAGAAACTTGAAAGTGCAAGTTTTGGAGAAATACAGTTCTGTACAGAAATTTGAAGGATTTATTTGGAGAACTAAAAAGAGGTAATTGGAGCTGATCTTCTGGACTTAAGGGTGTCTTAGGAAGGACTATAAGGTGGAATAATTGCAGAATTTTTGGAGCACTAAAAATTGAGGTTGTAGTTGAAACTCAAAAATAGAACTTAATTGAAAAGAGGATGTTTCACTCAAAATTTTCAAAAGGCCATGTTTGGTTTTTTGCATAAAAGTGATCTATAGGCATCACATGACCCCTCATAATTTTTGTGGAATTTTAAAAGAATTATTTAAAATAGTTGTAGTGCAACAGAGGCAATTAAAGAATTGAAAATGCTATAAAAAAGATTATCTTGGGCAAAATTCTATTATGAAAATATTTCCTACTATTATTAAAATATAATTAAAATGATTTAAAAAAAATACCAAAGCCCACAATATTTTAACAAAATTTCTATATGGAGGGAAGAATTTTGGAAAACAGAAAACAGAAAAGACTCCGAAAATAATAAAAGACCCAATATAAATCAAAATTTTATTTCTGGCCAAATTTTATTTAATAAAAATATGGTTAAATTTTTGGGGTGTTACAAACTGTACCCACCTTAAGAAAATCTCGTCCTCGAGATTTGTTAAGGGCGGAAGAATTAAATGCATATCACAACAAACAGTATTATGCAGAATGCAAACATAGCAATGCACTTATGACATATGCCCTAAAATACATCGCAAAGATCGCATCACGAAAATAAGTGCTGGATGCAGTAGCATCCTTGCTCATAACCGTCTACGTTTCGAAGGTAAGATCTACGGGGTCTTGCGGAAGGGTTCCGGTTGCTAGAGCACATTCTTCTTCTTCCGGAGGGAGTGGAGGAAGTGGAGGAAGCAGACGAAGAACACGTCCTTCCTGGGTTGGCAGAGGTGGTCCGCCAATGGCGATCCGGGGATTCAGAACAGCAAGATAGTGGAGATATTCCAGTAGTTACTGGGTGAAACGTTCTTGGGCCATCACATACTGAATGAGATAGACCAGAGTTGGATCGCTCTCTATACGTTCACAAAGGAACGTAGCTTCTGCTCCAAAAGCTGCGCGGCTCAGGAAATAGCAGTATTCCCTTGCACTGGCACAGGGTAACGCAAAATCGAAGATGGGTAACTGCTTCATAAGCAGCAGCCTCGATAGCCATGCCTGAGGTTGGCATGGATCTCCCGATGAAGACAACATACGGAGGGCCTTGATTCAAATCCGCTGGTGGGATGTGCACAACTGCCCAGTATTTCGAGCAATCAGAGGTGATCCTCATCTTGTATAGCTCATACTGGGGTGGGTGGATGGAACCAAGGATATTGCGGGTAAAATCCCACAAAATCCTAACAAAACTACCAGGGCTTGCATCGGGGGTTCTTAGGTAAGCTCCGGGGTGAGACATGGATGGATGGATGGGGAAAAGCAGTGCTCGAGGTGATGATGGCTGGTGTGGTTTGCGGATATGGCCAATTATAGAATGCCTGGGTGAGGAAACATTAGGCGGCGCCAGTACGACTTGTGTATCAGCTCCGGCGTAGGGTTGTCTGAGTCAAAATCTCAGACCTCGATCCCAACAAGGAATGTGACGTATTACTATGCGTGTCGGTTAGGGGGGTTCGGCAGTCATGTCTAGAATTTACTTAGTCACCACACGTCAACAATTTATGACAAGGCACGCATACTACCATTGGCACACAAGTGGTTTACAAACTTACTACACCATACAACCGCTACTACGAAAATATAGGGTAACAGGGCCACTAAGGCTCTACAACAATACTGGTGGACTCAGTCCACCTCATCGATATCTAGCGGGGCGCATCTTGTAGATGTCGAGGCCTCTCCGTGTGCTTCGGTGTCGGAGTTGACCGGGGTCGGATGGGGAGCTATAGGGCTGGGGTAGCAGTGGTGCCCTTCGCGGGGTGTCGAGGTCACCGTCCCGTTGGAGTTGGTCTCCAAGAGAAGACGGAGTTCCCCGGGGGAGGCGAAGGCACTGCCCGGGTAGATAACAGGGGCGGAACTTGGGGGCTCAACAGGCCTCCCAAGCAGCACTATCAGGGTGTTGGTGGGTGCAGCTTCACTTCTCACCGGGGTCAGGAGAGTGAGCGTCCTGCGGGTCGCAATCAGATCAAGGGTGACCTGATCGAATAGTGCCTCTTGCGCTCTCAGGTAGCGCACCAGATGCACCAGGGCGGGATCCAACTCATGGCCTCCGTTGGCAACCTGGGTCGGGCTACCATAGCCTTCACGGCTAGGGTAGTAGTAGAAGGGGCGGATGTTAACTCTCGGCGACAGATGCCGGAGTTGAACTACAGCCTCTCGGGCTGCAAGTTGGATGGCTTGGGGCTCGTCGGAGGTCATCCTCCCGGTGAATCGGTAGGGGCGTTCGGGTGTGGTGCCCCTCCCGTAGATGTGCACCGTGGCCCAGAAGTGGTGGATGGCATCACTCGTGTGCTCCTGGTACACAACATACTCAGGCGGCTCTTCGATGTCGAAAGCACGATGGGTGAGATTGGCGAGGACGGTTACAAAGCCTCCAAGCTCGGCTGCGGTGGTCTCATTGTGAACGATGGGGCCAGGCATCTTAGTGGTTGGATATCGAACTGAGAGTGAGGCTGTGATGTGCTGAGTTGGGCAAGGCTTCCTTTATAAGCCAGCAGAGTCTTCCATCGCATGCTTGTGGATGGGACAACTCAGGTGTCGGCCACAGGCACACGGCCTATGGACAGGGCCGGTAGGTTGGGCACCGACTGTGAAAAGATGTCGGCTGGTCACTGTGTAGGCTTATCGGATGAGATGGGCTTGGCTACGGATAGGAAAGATTTGGACGGTGTGGAAACCTAAGGATAATGACCAGGCTAGGATAAGATTAGCCAATGGCCAGCCTGGCTCTGATACCAAGGCTGTCGGGGCCGGATTTTCGGTACACAATATCCCAGAAATTAACCCCTCGTGTCGTCACCAGCCCAGGATTACTGTTACTGGTGGACACGTCCTTGTTACAGATTACCAAGCATTTACAAGAATGGGGTACAAGACCATAAAGGACTAATGATACAACAATGATTTCTAGTGAGGATGACAGAAGCGACTCGTGGTTCTCCAACGTCGATGGGGCTCCATTCCCACAGGAACAGCTGACCCAGATAATTCCTATCCCACGTGGCTGCTATCCTAGGCTCCGCATGGACGTCATTGTGGTACTCCCCGTTGAACTCCTGACCTGGCCAATTTAAATAGCCAGGGACAAGCCTGTGAGTACGTTTGAATGTACTCACAAACATAATGAACAAAAGATATACCGAATGCATATGATCATGATGGGTTAAATTATATGCATATGCTGAACGAAATTAAAGCATGGCATGATGAATATTAATACGGTGCTGAGGAATAAATATGAAATGTTAGTGACAAACAAAGAAAGTTAATGGAGAATCGGGCGAGACAGGACCGCCCAAGAATCCAAAAGAAAATATAAAAGTGGAGAATCGGGCGAGACAGGACCGCCCGAGAATCCAAAAGAAAATATAAAGTGGAGAATCGGGCGAGACAAGACCGCCCGAGTATCCAAGAGAAATGCCAAACGGGTGTCTACAAGAGAATCGGGCGAGACAGGACCGATCGAGAACTCAAGCGACGCCACGAGAGGTCTTGAAAAGAAATGCCAAACGAGTGTCTAAAAGAGAATCGGGCGAGACACGACCGCCTGAGAACTCAAGCGATGCTACGAGAGGTCTTGAAAAGAAATGCCAAACGGGTGTCTAAAAGCGACGCCTCGAGAGGTCTTGAAAAGAAATGCCAAACGGGTGTCTAAAAGCGACGCCTCGAGAGGTCTTGAAAAGAAATGCCAAACAGGTGTCTAAAAGCGACGCCTCGAGAGGTCTTGAAAATAAATGAGTATCTCGGGTAGTCTAGCCAGCCCATGAGATACTCAGAAAAGAAAATAAAGCTGAGTGCCCGGATAGTCTAGCCAGCCCATGAGATACTCAGAAAATAAAAATAAGAGAAACGGTTAGTCCATAATAATAACAATATTATTCATGACAACAATAATGTTCATGATAGCGTCAGTGGCGACAATAATTATCCTGCAAAATAAATCATGCTCAATTTTAATTATTTTCCTCCGGAGACCGAAACTAAGACCGACACTTGACCAACCCAGACTGTAGTCCTTAACCGCGGACACGGCTATTCGAATAGGTATAACTCTGCAGAGGGTGTACTCTTTACCCACAAGTAAAGGATTTCTTTAGACAGCACCGAGACGCTGACTAATTCCCATTACGGTCTTTGGGTTGAAAACACACCTGACTAGCACACACCAGCTTAACTCACCAAAGCCAGGAATCACCCAAGGCAATGATAAAGTAAAACTATAAGTGGGAAGGCCTCATTCAATGACCTCCAATAGCATGGGATCATAATATTTATATCGGCGCGCAAACAGGGGTGCTACCCCTCTCCGGCTACAACCGGAGACAACCATGCCCCCGGACCAAGTGACATGCCTACCATGGGCCAATGGTATCTTTCACTATGGCCTCTCTGTACGGTGTGTGCAGGAAAGGGGTTAACAACTTACTGAACCGTACCCTACCTATGGCAGGGACATGTGGCAGCACGGATCAAGTATGGGGGTTACCGGAACAAGACTCGATCTATGGTCGACTCAGGAGGCTTATGTATTTCTTGCAGTGGTTAGCACAATAAAGTGTTCTTTCAACAGTCACACCAAAACAGGGCCACAGCCCTTGCATGTCCCAACATGCATAACCAACAAGGCATGATCACGCTCCGACGTGATCACCCTTCTGCCGGTAACGGCATTTCTCTTATGCCTGCTCCTGCAAGTTAGTCATGACAAGCACACGTTGCACGGTACGAGGAAACATGCCAATACCACATGCATGCAAATTTTATTTGAATTCAATATAAGCACGATTCAATTATTCTTGCAAACATTTAACCATGCGATCACCATATCAAGTGTTCAAGATGCTTTCCTTGAGCATGCAGAAAGATTGGATGCTTCCCTCAATTTTCCTATTTCCAAAATATTGCAAATATCACCTAATTTGAAAACAGTAACAAAAAAATTGTTTGGAAAATTTTGAAATAAGTACTAAAATAAACTAGAGGAAGAATAATGAATTTCAGAAAAATAATCAAATGATTTGGAGATCAGATTATTTTCCTAGGGAATTTCTAAGCTGGAATAATTAAAGAAATGGACTATTTAATATATCCTACAGAATCAAAGCCTAGGAAAAATGTTCACCCTAGCTAAATTAATAGGGCATGATTTTAGAAGTCTGTAGAAATCTGAATCATCAGGTTTGGCTTTGAAATGGGTGCTGTGGAATAATTTAAAATCCTCTGGAAAAGAAAAAGAGAAAAGTGTAGACGTGCGCCCTGAGCGCTGCTTAGCCTCCTGTCGCCACTGGGCCGGGCCTGGTCATTCGGCCGCGCGACAAAACCCGCTGACGTCGGCGGCGTATTTGTAGAAGTACGTTTCCACGTAGGGAAAGCGTACCCACGGGGATGCGCTGCCTGAGGGGAGAGGTGTCTCACCGACAGGTGGGCCCCACCTGTCGGGTTTGTCTCCCACCTCGCGCGCGCCTGGACAGGAATAGGGGAGAACTCCGGCAATGATTCCCGGTGGCAGGGGCCACCATTTGCGAAGCTGGTGGTACTGGCGTGTTCCTGAGGAAGAGCCGCACCCGTGGGAGGTAGATATGGGCGCCGGGGAGCTCGGATTCAAGCAAGGCGTCAACCATGGTGGAGGAGAGCTACGGGTGGATTTGCCAGGCTCAACTCAACCTTGGGGAGGTGGAATTGGAGCGCAGGAAGGATATGTGGTGGTGGTGTGGGTCTGTTGGGCTGGTTACTTGCGGAGGGGAAGCACTGGAGAGCTTGGTCTCTCTCGAGGGGTGGCGGCGGCAATTTCGGCCGTAGGTGATGAAGACGAGCACCACAGCTCGAATCCTTCTGATAGAAGGCTACTGGAAGGTCTAGGAGGAAGGGGTGGTCGCACTGATGGTCTTGGGTGGCTTTTATAGCTCGAGCAGGGTCGGTTCCGTAGCTTACCGGAGAGGTCATGACGGCGGCGGCCATTGATGGCAGTAGGAAGAGGCCGTTGAGGCCGGTGGTGGTCGGTGAGGTCATTAGTGATCTGTGGATAACTCCGGGTGGTTGTAGATGGATAGGGGCGAGTGGTTGGCTTGCTTAGAGACGTGCCTGAGATGACAGCGACGAACGGCGGCGGTGGTCGGTGATGGCCGGCACTAGCGGCCAATAGAGAGTGTCGGTAGGGTTCAGGAATGATCAGCCGATCTAGGGAAGGCCAGGGCGAGCGACAAAAGCAGCAGCAGAGCGACAACGGCTCGGGCGCCGACGGTGCCACGCGGGTGCTATGGCCATGCCCAAATGACGCACACTAGGTGCTCGATCAAATGGCAGTGCCACCTGGGTTGCCCCAAGTGAGCCCAATTTGGTCAGGGTGGTGCTCCTGGGTATGAGAGGGGTGAGCGACATGCTTGTTTGGCCAGGGGAGCTTCTGTCACATGCCAATTCAAAACTTGACCAAATTCAGTCATGCTCAGGAGCTGTTTGATGAAATGCTAGGGCTATTTAGGAGATTTTGTTGGAAGTGAGACTTAGCAGGTTGGTGCCTCTTTGGATGAGAAATAAGGTGGTAGGGTTGGATAGACCAGAAGATAAACTTGAAAGTTCAAGTTTTGGACAAATACAGTTCTGGATAGAAATTTGAAGGATTTATTTGGAGAACTAAAAAGAGGTAATTGGAGCTGATCTTCTGGACTTAAGGGTGTCTTAGGAAGGACTATAAGGTGGAATAATTGCAGAATTTTTGGAGCAATAAAAATTGAGGTTGAAGTTGAAACTCAAAAATAGAACTGAATTGAAAAGAGGATGTTTCACTCAAAATTTTCAAAAGGCCAGGTTAGGTTTTTGCATAAAAGTGATCTATAGGCATCACATGACCCCTCATAATTTTTGTGGAATTTTAAAAGAATTATTTAAAATAGTTGTAGTGCAATAGAGGCAATTAAAGAATTGAAAATGCTATAAAAAAGATTATCTTGGGCAAAATTTTATTATGAAAATATTTCCTACTATTATTAAAATATAATTAAATTGATTTAAGAAAACTACCAAATCCCACAATATTTTACCAAAATTTCTATATGGAGGGAAGAATTTTGGAAAACAGAAAACAGAAAAGACTCCGAAAATAATAAAAGACCCAATATAAATCAAAATTTTATTTCTGGCCAAATTTTATTTAATAAAAATATGGTTAAATTTTTGGGGTGTTACAACGGGATCGGGGGTCGATGACGAGGTGGTGGCAGCGCATGCATACGAAGAATGCATGCGGGAGGGAGGAGGGTTACGGGGGAAGGCAGAGTAGGAGCTCATAGAGCATGTCATCGTCCTCCAACAAGGACGCCACCAGCAACTGGTGGCTGCTTGTTTGTGTCCGGTAGGAGACACTGTGTCACATGACTGGGTTGAAAATAAGGTCACCCTTTGGCTGCTCTTAGACACCAAGAACTTTAGGTTGGTGATTTTACTTGAAAGCTTTGCCATCTTCCTTTATTGCATCATTTTGACTTCAGTGTGGTCAGTGTGGAATTTATGTTTTTTCTTTTTGGCTAACCTCAGCAGCACTGAGCAATTTATGATTAATCTACTCATGTTTTAGGTTGGTGATTTAAAGCAATTTTTTGCATCAACAGATAAAGGAACTTTTAGGATCAGCAGTTTCCTTGAAAGCCTCTTTTGTTTCATTATTGTTCATTCCTTTATCAACAATTCCAGGCTTTGAGGATGAGATCAAGCTAGATCAAGGACCTATAAGAATTATGAAGGTTATTTTCCCCAGTCCCCAATATCCTATATATGTGTATATGTGATGTTTCCTAACTCCAGTTGAACATCCGAGGGCAGCGACTTCATTAATGGGCATCATGGAGATGCTTGTGGCGAAAATTTTCAAGCCTCAATCTTTTCTGGTCCTGAACTCAGAATGATGAAGCCTCACCTTGGAGAGTCGGAGCAAATTGATAGCGCAACTGGTGTGAATTTCAAGCCCAAATTTGACGGCAAGTTTCCAACTGATGTGATTCTAAATATTACTAGTACTTATGTCAATGCATGGCATAAAAATGACACATCCAATAATTCAATCAAACTCACACATCCAATAATTCAATTAAATATCATCGTCTGTATCCTATTGGCTTACATGGTTGAATTGCATGCCTTTTTGCAATGGGACTAAATACATTATGAGTTAACCCTGATGAGACATTTTTCAGGTCTAGCGGAGATGGTTGTTCCCCCTCTTTTGCCTCGAAGTTCATTTCAACCAAACAATATATTGGAAAATGAACCAGAAGAATATTCAGAAGCAAAGTTTAGTTTAGTTTCTTATCTCTATGTTTGAAAATTATCTGGAAACATGAGGGCAGGTGGCACTAAAAGACACTCATCTGCTAACCAACTTCGCTTTCTCAGTGATTAGCCTTCAAGCTTTGATCCTCATGTCTTGTGCCTGAAACACCTAATGCTTAATTTATTTGTGCCATGATAACGGATTCTTGGACCATGTAGATGATCTTTATGATGATGAAATGAGATGCTCTTGAAGCATAAGCACTGAACTCAATAGTTGGTTGTCTGAGTTTGAATAGGTCACTGCCTTGTAAACTACATTCTGCAGTTAAAACCTTTTAAAGTTATATTACTTTTTACATGAAATTAGATGTGTGATAGCTTCGATAATGCCGAAGGCATTAGGACATACTCTCCTTTACAATTGGTTTCCTTCAGTCAGAGTCCATTGTCCTAGAACTTTTCTTGGAATCAACATTGTCAGATATAGAGTCCCAAATGTTGCATTCGTCAGATCTATACAATAGTTGTTCTCCGTATAAAGGGCAAGGGCAATTGTGTTCTATGCATGCTTTACTTTAGTGACATGATGTATTGTGTCAATGTACCCATTAGGTAGACTAGCCATTCCTATTTTTTCATTTCCTGGTGGCTTTCTACTACTTGTAAACTGCGTTGGGATTTCCCCGAAGAGGAGAGGATGATACAGTATAGTAGAGATAAGTATTTCCCTCAGTTAAGAACCAAGGTTATCAATCCAGTAGGAAAACCACACAGAACCTCGTTAGCAGCACCTACACACACAAAAGCAAACACTTGCACCCAACGCAAATAAGAGGGTTGTCAATCCCCTTAGCGGTTATTTGCAAGGCTTAATTCTGATAGTGATAGATAAAAAGTAAATTGCAAAATAAAATAAAAGTAAATAAATTGCAGAAAGGTATTTTTGGATTTTAATATATGATAAAAATAGACCCGGGGGCCATAGTTTTCACTCGAGGCTTCTCTCTCGAGCGCAGAACATACGGTGGGTACACAAATTACTGTTGGGCAATTGATTGAAAAGCGCATTGTTATGACGATATTCTAGGCAATGATCATGTATATAGGCATCACATCTGAGACAAGTAGACCGACTCCTTCCTGCATCTACTACTATTACTCCACCCATCGACCGCTATCTAGCATGCATCTAGGGTATTAAGTATAAAACGGAGTAACGCCTTAAGCAAGATGACATGATGTAGACAAAGTAAACTCAAGATATATGATTAAACCCCATCTTTTTATCCTTAATGGCAATATTACAAACACGTGTCTTGTCCCTTTCTGTCACTGGGATATAGAACACCACAAGATTGAACCCATCACAAAGCACCTCTCCCATTGCAAGATAAATCAATGTAGTTGGCCAAACCAAACGGATAGATCGGAGAGAAATACAAAGCTATTACAATCATGCATAAAAGAATTCAGAGAAAACTCAAATATTTCTCATGAATAATCTGATAATAAACCCACAATTCATCGGATCCCAACAAACACACCGTAAAAGAAGATTACATCGGATAGAACTCCAAGAACATCGAGGAGAACATGGTATTGAAGATCAAAGAGAGAGAAGAAGCCATCTAGCTACTAGCTATAGACCCGTAGGTCTGTGGTAAACTACTCACACATCATCGGAAGGGCAGCAAGGTTGATGTCGAAGCCCTCCATGATCGATTCCCCCTCCAGCAGAGTACCAGAAAAGGCCTCCAGATGAGATCGCGGAAGAACAGAGGCTTGCGGCGGCGGTAGGGTTTTCTCTTCTGGCTCTCTGTTGGTTTAAGAATATTTGAGAATTTATAGAAGTGGAATTAGGTCAAAAGGAGCCACGAGGGGCCCACAAGGCATCAGGGCGCGCCCCCTTGGGGTCGCACCCTGTTGCCTTGTGAAGCCCTCGTGAGGCTTCTGGCTTCCTCCCGAAGCTTCCAAGGTTTCTTTTGTCCAGAGAAAAATCATCAAAAAGTTTCGAGGCATTTGGACTTCGTTTGGTACTGATTTCCCGAAAAACCAAAAACAAGCAGAAAACTGCAACTGGCACTAGGCACTAGGTTAATAGGTTAGTCCCAAAAAATGATATATAATTGCATATAATTGCATATAAAACATCCAAGATTGATACTATAATAGCATGTAACAATCAAAAATTATAGATACGTTGGAGACGTATCAAGCATCCCCAAGCTTAATTCCTGCTCGTCCTTGAGTAGGTAAATGATAAAAACAGAATTTTTGATGTGGAATGCTACCTAACATGTTTCATCATGTAATCTCTTTACGGTATGAATATTAAGATCCGAATGATTCAAAGCAATAGTCTATAATTTGATATAAAGACATCAATACTCAGGCATACTAATAAACAATCATGCGTTTCAAAATAAAAATGCTAAAGAAAGTTATCCCTACAAAATCATATAATCCTGTCATGCTCCATCTTCTTAACACAAAGTATTTATCATGCACTACCCCGATGACAAGCCGAGCAATTGGTTCATACTTTTTAAAGCACTTCAGCTTTTTCAACCCCCACGCAATACATGAGCGCAAGCCATGGATATATCACTATGGGTGGAATAGAATGTGGTGGTAGAGATTAATAAGGGGAAGTCAAAAAGAAGAAGATAGTCTCACATCGACGCGGCTAATCAATGGGCTATGGAGATGCCCATCAATTGATGTCAATGCGAGGAGTAGGGATTGCCATGCAACGGATGCACTAAGAGCTATAAGTGTATGAAAGCTCAACATGAAAACTAAGTGGTTGTGCATCCAACTTGCTTGCTCATGAAGACCTCGGGCATTTGAGGAAGCCCATCATCGGAATATACAAGCCAAGTTCTATAATGAAAAATTCCCACTAGTATATGAAAGTGACAAAATAGGAGACTCTCTATATGAAAAACATGGTGCTACTTTGTAGCACAAGTATGGAAAAAGATAGTAACACTGCCCCTTCTCTATTTTTCTCTCTTTTTTATTCGTGGGCTCTTTTTGGCCTCTTTTTTTTCATGCTGGGACAATGCTCTAATAATGATGATCGTCATACTTCTATTTACTTACAACTCGAAACTAGAACAAATATGACTCTATATGAATGCCTCTGGTAGTGTACCAGGATATGCAATGATACTAGCGTAACATGTATGAAAAATGATGAATGGTGGCTGAGCAACAAATACTATGTCAGCTATATGATCATGCAAAGCAATATGACAATCATGATGTGTGTCATATGAAAAGAATGGTGGAAGTTGCATGGCAGTATATCTCAGAATGGCTATGGAAATGCCATAATAGGTAGGTATGGTGGCTGTTTTGAGGAAGATATAAAGAGGCTTATGTGTGATAGAGCGTATCATATCACGGGATTTGGATGCACCGGCAAAGTTTGCACCGACTCTCAAGGTGAGAAAGGGCAATGCACGGTACCGAAGAGGCTAGCAAATTGCGGAAAGGTGAAAGTGCGTATAGTCCATGGACTCACATTACTCATAAAGAACTCAGATACTTATTGCGAAAGTTTATTAGCCCTCGAAGCAAAGTACTACTACGCATGCCCCTAGAGGGATAGATTGGTAGGAAAAGACCATTGCTCACCCCCGACCGCCACTCATAAGGTAGACAATCAATAATAAATCATGCTCCAACTTCTTAGCATAACGACAGACCATACGTGCATGCTTCGGGAATCACAAACCTTAACACCAATATTCTTACTAAACGACAATTATCTACTAGTACCTCTCCCATATTACCATCTTGATATCGCAAAACTATTGCAAGGAATCAAACTTATCATATTCAGTGATCTACATGAAAGTTTTTATTATATCCCTCTTGAATACCTATCATATTAGGACCAATTTCATAACCCATGCATATTACCATTACTATTTGTTAGACTCTCAAAAATATATAAGTGAAACATGAGAGTGCAACTATTTCTTTAGAATATCACCACCACCGTGCTCTAAAAGATATAAGTGAAGCACTAGAGCAACTGCCTAGCTCAAAAGATATAAGTGAAGCACATAGAGTATTCTAACAAATCACGAATAATGTGTGTCCCTCTCAAAAAGGTGTGTTCAGAAAAAATGATTGTGGCAAACTAAAAAGAAAACAAAAGCAAGCAAACTATAGCACAAGACGCTCCAAGTAAAACACATATCATGTGATGAATAAAAATATAGCTCCAAGTGATATACCGATAGATTGTAGACGAAAGAGGGGATGCCATCCGGGGCATCCCCAAGCTTAGATGCTTGAGTCTTCCTTGAATATTAACTTGGGGTTCCTTGGGCATCCCCGGGCTTAGGCTCTTGCCGCTCCTTATTCCTTTATCCATCGTAGTCTCACCCAAAACTTGAAAATTTCAGCACACAAAACTCAACAGAAACCTCGTGAGATCCGTTAGTATAACAAACAAATCTTAAACTTTAGGTACTGTTGTAAATTGATTCATATTTAATATTAGCATAATGCTACTTTACTCCAACTTCTCCATGACTCATACCCCCCGATACGATCTACAAGTTCATCAAAATAAGCAAACTATGCAACAAAAACAGAATCTGTCTAAAACAGAACAGTCTGTAAAGATCTAAATTAAAGTCATACTTCTGTAACTCCAGAAATTCTGAAACATTAGGACAATGTGGGAAATTCATAAATCAATAATGTTTAAGAAATTTAGAAGGTTCTGATGCTCCAGCAAAAAATCAAAATTCCATCACTGGACGCAAAAGTTTCTGTTTTCAAACAGCATCAACTATACTATCTTCCAAATCATCCCAAAGGAATTACTTGGCACAAACACTAATTAAAAGATAAAAAACAATAATAACAGAAGCTATAATTGTGTAAACACACAAGAAACAGAAAGTATAACAAAATTTTATTTTATTTATTGGGTTGCCTCCCAACAAGCGCTATTGTTTTATGCCCCTAGCTAGGCATAATGCATAGTTTCAAGTATTGTCATCCTTCAAATTAATTCCATAGGTGGCCCTCATAATAGATTCATATGGTGGCTTAATTATCTTTCTAGGGAAGTGTTCCATCCCTTTCTTTGATGGGAATTGAAACCTTATATTACCTTCTTTCATATCAATAATAGCACCTATGGTTCCTAGGAAAGGCCTACCAAGTATTATAGGGCAAGAAGGATTGCATTCAATATCAAGCACAATGAAATCCATGAGTACATAATTCCTATTAGCAAGAATAAGCACTTCATTTATTCTACCCAATAGTTTTTTAGTAGTGGAATCCGCTAGATGTAAATTAAGGGAACAAGGATCCATATCGGTGAGACCTAGCACATCACACAAAGATTTCGGTATAGTAGAGATGCTAGCACCTAGATCAAATAAAGAATTACATTCATAATATTTAATTTTAACTTTAATTGTAGGTTCCCATTCATCATGTAATTTTCTAGGAATTGAAACTTCCAACTCAAGCTTTTCTTCATGAGCTTTTATCATAGCTTCTACAATATGTTTAGTGAAAGCTTTATTTTGTTCATAGGCATTAGGTGAATTAATCATGGATTGCAACAATGAAATACATTCAACTAAAGAACAATTATCATAATTAGAATCCTTGTAATCCAAGGTAGTGGGTACATCACTATTTAAAGTTTTGACCTCTCCAAACCCACTTTTGTCATTTTTATCATTAAGATCATCACCCTCCAAATAATTGGGACGTCTTCTAGCTAAAGTTGACTCATCTTCAGTCCCTTTTTCATCATATTTTATTTTAGGAAATAAAGATTCATTAGGTGAGACACCAATCATTTTAATATCTTCATCTTTACTACGATAGAAACCGGGTGGAATAGATTTTTCTAAGAATTTTCGCTTAGCTCTCAACCTAGCGGTTCTTTCTTTACTTTCATTAATGGAGACATAGATAGCTTTAATAGACTCATTTATATCATGCTTGGGTGGAAAAAGTTTAATTTTGAGAGTTTCAACATCATGAGCAATTCTATCCATGTTCCTAGCCATATCATCAACTTTATTCAATTTTTCTTCTACCATAGCATTGAAAGTCTTTTGAGAATCAATAAATTCTTTAATATTACTTTCAAGATCAGAGGGTATCCTATTATTATTATATGAATTACCATAGGAATTACCATAACTATTAGAGGAATTTCCGGGAAACGGCCTAGGATTGAAATTACCCCTATAAGCATTGTTGTTGAAATTATTTCTAGAAACGAAATTCACATCAATAGAATCATTATTTTGCTCAATTAAAGTACACAATGGAACATCATTAGGATCAATATGAGCACTGTTACTAGCAACCAATTTCATAAGAGCATCCATCTTATCACTCAATGTATTAATTTCTTCAACATAATTTACCTTCTTACCAGTTGGAGTTCTTTCAGTGTGCCATTGAGAATAATTTGCCATAATATTATCAAGGAGTTTTGTAGCTTCACCCAAAGTAATTTCCATAAAAGTACCACCTGCGGCAAAGTCTAGCAAATTTCTAGAAACAAAGTTTAGTCCCGCAATTTTTTTTATATGATCATCCATAAGATTAAACCATGTGTTGAGCAATTTCTTATCATTAGTTTCATTCTCTCCCAAGATTGTGCAACATATTCAAGCTCAATTTGCTTAAAATTCATAATTTGATTTCTTAAAGAAATAATCTTAGCAGGAGGAAAATACTTGGCAATAAAAGCATCCTTACACTTATCCCATGAATCAATACTATTTCTAGGCAAGGATGAAAAACAAGTTTTAGCACGATCTCGTAATGAGAACGGAAATAATTTCAATTTAACAATATCATTATCCAAATCTTTCTTATTTTGCATATCACAAAGTTCAACGAAAGTATTAAGATGGGATGCAGCATCTTCATTAGGACTACCAAAAAATTGTTCTTTTGCATTAATGTCACACGACTCCGCACTAGTGACGGGAGGAGCAATAGGAGTACTAATAAAATCATTCTTATTAGTATTGGAAAAGTCACACAATTTTGAATTTTCTTGAGACATAGCGAGAAAGCAAGCAAACTAGCAAACAAGGAAACGAAAATATTTTTGTGTTTTTGTAAAATTGTTTTAGAAGTGGGGGAGATGAAAACGAGAGGCAAATACAAATAAAAGGCAAATGAAAATAAATGCAAGTGGATGATAGTTTATGCGAAGGTACTTAATAGGTTTTGGTGATGTCTCCCCGGCAACGACACCAGAAATTCTTCCTTCTACTTGTAAACTGCGTTGAGATTTCCCCGAAGAGAAGAGGATGATGCAGTATAGTACAGATAAGTATTTCCCTCAGTTAAGAACCAAGGTTATAAATCCAGTAGGAGAACTACATAGAACCTCGTTAGCAGCACCTGCACACACAAAAGCAAACACTTGCACCCAACGCAAATAAGAGGGTTGTCAATCCCCTTAGCGGCTATTTGCAAGGATTAATTCTGATAGTGATAGATAAAAAGTAAATTGCAAAATAAAATAAAAGTAAATAAATTGCAGAAAGGTATTTTTGGATTTTAATATATGATAAAAGTAGACCCAGGGGCCATAGTTTTCACTAGAGGCTTCTCTCTCGAGTGCGGAACATACGGTGGGTAAACAAATTACTGTTGGGCAATTGATAGAAAAGCGCATATTTATGATGGATTCATGGTAATCATCATGTATATAGGCATCACATCCGAGACAAGTAGACTGACTCCTGCCTGCATCTACTACTATTACTCCACCCATCGACCGCTATCCAGCATGCATCTAGGGTATTAAGTATAAAACAGAGTAATGCCTTAAGCAAGATGACATGATGTAGACAAAGTAAACTCAAGCAATATGATTAAACCCCATATTTTTATCCTTAATGGCAACAATACAAATACGTGTCTTGTCCCTTTCTGTCACTGGGATATAGAACACCGCAAGATTGAACCCATCACAAAGCACCTCTCCCATTGCAAGATAAATCAATCTAGTTGGCTAAACCAAATGGATAGATCGGAGAGAAATACAAAGCTATAACAATCATGCATAAAAGAGTTCAGAGAAGACTCAAATATTTCTCATGAATAATCTGATCATAAACCCACAATTCATCGGATCAGAAATAAACACACCACAAAAGAAGATTACATCGGATAGAACTCCAAGAACATCGAGGAGAACATGGTATTGAAGATCAAAGAGAGAGAAGAAGCCATCTAGCTACTAGCTATAGACCCGTAGGTCTATGGTAAAATACTCACACATCATCGAAAGGGCAGCAAGGTTGATGTAGAAGCCCTCCGTGATCGATTCCCCCTCCGGTAGAGTACCGGAAAAGGCCTCCAGATGGGATCGCGTAAGAACAGAGGCTTGCGGCGGTGGTAGGGTTTTCTCTTCTGGCTCTCTGTTGGTTTCCGAATATTTGAGAATTTATAGAACTGGAATTAGGTCAAAAGGAGCCACGAGGGGCCCACAAGGCATTTGGGCGTACCCCCCCTTGGGCCGCGCCCTGTTGCCTTGTGAAGCCCTCCTGAGACTTCTGGCTTCCTCCCGAAGCTTCCAGGGTTTCTTTTGTCCAGAAAAAAATTGTCAAAAAGTTTCGTGGCATTGGACTTCGTTTGGTACTGATTTCCTGAAAAACCAAAAACAAACAGAAAACAACAACTAGCACTGGGCACTAGGTTAATAGGTTTGTCCCAAAAAATGATATATAATTGCATATAAAACATCCAAGATTGATACTATAATAGCATGGAACAATCAAAAATCATAGATACGTTGGAGACGTATCACTTTCCAGCATGTACGATGTATCTTAGAGCATCTCCAACAGATCTAAAAGTTGGTGCCCAACTATGAGAAGGTTTTTGGGCACCAACTTTATTTCTGCCATAATAGATGATGAAAAACTATTGCCCCCCCAAAAAATTGAGAACGACATGAAACAAGGACGATTCAACAGCGGGGCCAGGAGGCGGATCCGTTGGCAGGGACGAGCTCGGTGGACCCATGATTTTATTGCCCTCTTCTCGGCCCTCGTATTTTTCTATCGTAGTTGTATATTTAGGAAATGTTTTTCCCACTGTTATAATAAAAAGTGTTTTGTACACTCTACAACGCCTGTGAAGCTGACTTAAAAATAGATGCCTCAAGAATGCACATGTCGGAGGCACGCACATTACTCATTAGACAAGTGAAAAAAGGTGCGATATACATTACCCAACTTCTATGGAGTTTTAAAGCAATCGGTCTAATTCAGCGTAAGAAATGTTGCAAAGAAAATTCTGCAAACTTGGGCTTAAACAATCTTCCGGTAATGCACATATAACAACATATACGTACAACACGTTGTACAACATACATATTGTGTACATGATATATCCCATTTAGTCTCGTTGTCCTATCAAGCAATTTTATCCTCGGACGAAGAAAAGAGAATGGAATGCTTTATTGAATCTAAGTAGCGATTCAATGTTGTTGTTTCTGCACCATCTTCTGATTCCTTTTACAGTTGCTACATAAATGTTTGTCTTTTTGCTTAGGATTTACCCGAACTCTTATAATGGCTGTCTCTAAGACTTTAGCTCAAGGAGAATAGGGTGAAAACTTTGTCTTCTGAGTTTAATCTCGCCCCTCCAGCCAAATCTAGATTTGTGCAAGTAACTCGAATAGGTCGAACAGATCATTGTCTTCATCGAACTACTGGTTCTATTTCTTCAATACCTTTTACCTCTACAATCTGATTGCTTTCGAAGAACTTCTACCTGTCTTCTCTTTGTCCTCACTCATGTTTCCCTCGCCCCCCTAAGCATAATTCGTATCCAATCCTTTCTATTTATCTGGCATTGTATGGTTGTAGAGACCTAGATAGTTTTGTTTGGGTTCATAGCGCATGTGTAGTGTGTTGTTTTGAAGTTCGATTGCACTTGGTGATCGACATGTGTTCTCTCTGATTACCTTGTAGACTATCGTGGGTTTTCCATTTGGATTTTTTAAATATTTTTCCGCTATCTTGGTAGAAAATAGTTTACACACTTTATAGAAAATGGTTTACACACTTTTGATACAAAGATGGTTTCACATGTACAACTATCTGGGTAGAAAATAGTTTAAAGCCGACTTCAAAATAAGCCACATGTTCTAGAACTAGACCATGAAGGCACAGTGCATGGTAGGGCTTCAGCACCAACATTCAGGTAGCGAGAAGAAGATGAGATCCAAACCCAGTTTGAGTACGAGTCCATTTGTTCCAGTGCATGGATGCATGCATGGATGTTAGTTTGTCAATTTGTTGTGAGTCTAGTTACGTATGCAATTCTAAGTTGTAGTCAATCTTTACCAACCTATTATGCATCTACCTGGATCTGGATGAAATCATTTGTCAATTTTTCGTTTGTGTCCTTCTCATATCGATAATTAATGGCTTCTAATCTGTATTGTACTACTGCTGGCTCGGATGTAAAGAAATAGAAAGATCTCTGCTGGCAACATTATACAAAGATCTTCAGGGAAAGGGGGGGGCTAAAGTGTCCGATCGGATTAGTCGCCGGTGCATCCTGCCGGGTGGTGAGGAGGGTAGCATAGGCTGCATGGGCCCAATACAACACATTCGGTGGATCGGGCACAAGCTAAAGACCACCAACGCACACCAAAATGGAGAGAGGCACAACACCTGGCCTAACATCGGCAATCCACAAACCCTGCATTGCCTGCAACATTGGCCTAAATGCACAAACTCCAACCGAGGGTATCATCTTGACAAGCAAAGGTCGCCCTTGGACAGCGATGTTGCTCTCCAAGAGGGAAGCCGGGCCAAATAGTGCTTGTGGAGACAAAGGGACAACCCCAAGTATCTACATGGGAACAAACCCGAGGTAATAGATATTAAATACATCATCACTCACATTTTTTTCACCCTTTGGACACTATCTCATCCCCCTTCCACAGCCCACCTCCACAACCACAATCACATAAATTTAGATTTCTTCGCTCTGCACACTATCTCCTCCCCTTCCTCAGCCCACGTCCCCAGCCACAACCATATAGATCTAGATTTATTCATCCTCTGCACACTATCTCCGCCCTTCCCCAGCCCACATCCCCAACCACACCCACATAGATCTAGATTTCATCACCCTGTGCACACTATCTTCCCCCTCCTAGCCCACCACCCCAACCACACCCACATAGATCCAGATTTCTTCACCCTCTGCACACTATCTCCCCCTTCCCCAGCCCACATCCCCAAACACACCCACATAGATCTAGATTTCTTCACCCTCTGCACACTATTTCCTAACCCTCCCCCAGCCCACCTCCCCAACCACATCCACATAGATCTAGACTAGAATTTGTTCCATCAACCAAAGTTTATCTATCAAATTTTCCTCAACCAAGAGGGCCTCATAGCCAAAATGACCACCCCTCCGAGCCCAACACCACCACCACATCCACCAAGAATCCCTCTGCGTCCCGTTTCAAGATGAAAACCCCAAGCTCGAACCCCCCATGATGCGCCTATTGCAAGGGCACCCTTCACCGCGGAGGCAGCACTGCCGACATCCAGTGGCCCTTCCAAGCCGTCCTTTGCACACGCGACGTCTTCAGCAAGTTGTGTGCTCGTGGGCACCTCTTCGGGCTGGAGACCCTAGACGATGAGCCCACGAAAGAGGGCGCATCCGCCTGTTTTAGGGCGTGCTTGAAGCCCTCCTCACAGACGAGCGTGCATCTTCCGGGATCCCGTTACTCCCGAAGCCTCTTCTGCATGGGGAAGATGGCCTGGTGGACATGCTCCGCCTGTACCTCGTCGTACGCTACCGTGGCTGATTCGCCGCCGTCACCTCTTGGGTGGCCATCGCTGAGGCGGTAAGCCTCGAACTGTCTGTGGACACGCTCGTGAAGCTTGTTTACGCCAAGTACCTCTTGCTCCTTAGCAGAGCATCGACAACTGCAATCTAGAAGGTAGGATGAGGCGGCCGGGAGCAGCCGTGATGCGGGCCATGAAAGCCAAGAAGGGGAAGTTCGTGTCACCACACAAGGACCAGGCAAGCGCCCCATCAGCCCATCTAAATCGTAAGAGGGAGGTGCCCCCGCAGATGCTCAACTAGGCCCGCCTTGTGGCCAAGAGTGTTGTTGAACATTGCATCGTTGGGCAGAATCCTGTGTGACGCCCCCGACTCAATCGTGCACTAATCATACACGCAATGCGCATGATCAAGCCCAGAGACTCATGGGAAGATATCACAGCTCAACTCTAGACACTAATAAAAATAATACAAGCTTTATATTACAAGCCAGGGGCCTCGAGGGCTCGAATATATAAGCTTGAGTTACACAAGAGTCAGCGAAAGCATTAGTATCTGAGTACAGACAAAATTAGACAAGGCTGCCTTAAGTAGCCTGAGCAAAACAACGAAATCTAGATCGAAAAGGCGCAGGCCTCCTGCCTGGGGGCCTCCTAAACTACTCCTGGTCGTCGGTCTCCACATAGTAGTAGGCTCCGTCGGGGTAGTAGTAGTCATCGACGGGATCAGCTGGCTCCGGGGCTCCGTCATCTGATCGCAGCAATCGGGTAGGGGGGAAAAAGGGGTAGCAAACCAACCGTGGGTACTCATCCAAAGTACTCGCAAGACTTACATCAGATCTATGCTAAGTATGCATTGGTATCAAAGGGAAGGGGCTGTATCTGTGGACTATACTGCAGAAATGCCAGAATAGAGGGGAAAGCCTAGCCTATCGAAGACTAGCATCTTGCAGCGTCTTGCAGCATTAGAAGAGTGCAGATTAGCAGCATAACATAAAGTAATAAGTAGTAGTAGCAATGCCCAGGGATCCTTCCTCGACTCCCTGTGAGAAAGCGATCCCGGAGCTAACATATTAATTAAGTAACACAGGTATCCAGTTCTAGATGTAGTAGATCGGGATACTCTCCGAGCGTTCTGTTACCATGGACACGGCTATTCGAATAGATAACTTCCCTGCAGGGGTGCACCAACTTAGCCAACACGCATGATTAACTCTGGCCGGACACACTTTTCCTGGTCATGCCCGGCCTCGGCTGATCGACACGACGTAGTCCTACCTAGGCTCCGTAGATAGGTCCCCGCCGGTCTACATCCTAAGCGCTCAGGGGTCTTGGGCCCATCGCCTTTGCACTCCGGGTCATTGTGCGACGAGCCAGGACGAGCACCACCTCATCCTAGATGGCACTGGCCTGACAGGCCCACAATGCTAAACTGGACGTCTGACAGAGCTTTCGGGAGAATCGTACGACGCCAAGTGCCCATAACTATTCCCGCGTGGTGGTTAGTGCGAAAAGGCCAGGGGCCTACTCAGATCACATATCCAAACCATTGGTGTATTGGGAGCTCGCGGAGACGATCAGTGATCATGTCGCCCCGTCTTGCAGACTTACGGCAAGGGTCAGGCCCATCCCTCTCCTGGGGTGGTCTGCCTGCCCGGCCGTGCCGCGAAATTATCTCGCGGGTACCCTCACGGTCATCCCGACTTCAGTAACTCTTGCGGGTACCTCTCGGGGTCGACCCGACTTCAGCAAGGGGCTGAGGTAAAGTCAAAGTATCCGTGTGTCCGTAACATCAAGGGGGAAATCCAAGGAATCACTCTCGATGGATTCCCACTCGATGTAACCGTCAAGGTGAACTGGGAGGAATCACCCTCGATGGGTTCACACTTGACGGGCTGCAGGACAGAGGCATCATCGAAGGTGGTGAAAGAGGAATCACCCTCGGTAACCCACAACCGACTAGCTACGTTACAGAGATATCATCAGGAGTGAGGTAGGAGGTATCACCCTCGGCACTCGATAGTAGCTCTGCAGAGTCGTACAACTAAAGTGGTGTGCGGTGCTGTGTCGGTCTCTGCACATTGATCACGTTGATCGAGTTATCCGGAAGCAAAGCATGGCAACATGGACAAGGGTGTGGGGCCACTGATGGATTACTAACTAGCCTATACTAAGCATATAGGACAACAGGTACAATATCAACAGCAGGTTACAAAATCAGGCTATGCATCAGAATAGGAGCTATCGAACAACAGTTGAAAAATCTAATGCAAGCACGAGAGAGAAAGAATGGGTGATATAGGAATGGTTAAGGGGGTTTTGCTTGCCTGGAAGCTCTGCTGAAAGGGGCTGGTCGTCTGTGGCGTAGTCGTAACCAGCGGCGTCCGTCTCGGAGTCTACCGGAGAGAAGAGGGGGAAGAAACAGTAAATACAAAGCACACAGATGCAGCACAAGGCATGACATGGCAATATGCTGTGCTGGGGGTGACCTAATGCAGTGCTAAGTGTTATAGGCGGAGCGGGAAAATATCTGGGGATATTTTCCCGGCTTTAGGCATCTGTCGGACAGATGAACCAGAGGGAAAGGTCCGATGTTTGAAGTGTTAGAGGCATGTGACAGGTATGTAAATGGCATATTCGGATTCATCTTATTTTGCTGATCAACTTTCATATTGAAAACATTTTCATCTGAGCTACGGTTGAATTTATATGATTTTTCAAAGTTTAATTGAATTTCTGGAATTTAATATAATTCAAAAATAAATGGGAAATTGCTAGTTGCACCCGGTGCAGTGCACCCAGCTGTGCACACAGAGGCTGACTGGTGGGCCCCAGTTGACTGCCTAGTCAGCAGTCAACTGTGGACTTTGACTGGTCAAGCTGACCAGGGGGACCCACCTGTCATTGACAGAATTTCTTTAACAGAGGTTTAATTTAACTAATTATGTTAATTAACTAGTGGGTCCCATATGTCAGTGTCACATTACTTAATTTAAATTAGCCATTTTGTTAATTACCACGGTGGGACCTACATGTCAGTGACTGGGACTAGCCCAGTCAGCACGTTGACTTGGTCAACGGAGTCAACTGGGTCTACGGGGCCCACTGGCAGTGACCCGGGTGGGTCCCAGTGGAAGGCCACATCGGCGGCGACGCCGGAGCACAGCTCCGGCGACCATATCCGCGGCGGAGGGCTCGGGACCTCGCCAGAAATCGCCTATAGGCCACCAGAAGGGGCGCGGTTGGTCGCGTTCGAACGACCACTCGACGGCGCATCGAATGGTGCTGGCGGCGTCATCGGAGGAGGGCCGTAGCGTCGCCGGCGACGAGCGGAGTGGCTGCCGGTGTTCAGGCGAGGGAGGAAACGGCGGTGCGGCTCACAAACGGGCAAACGGAGCAGCTAGGGAGGGCCTTCGCGTTGCGGCGCAGCTAACGGACGCACGCGCTTGACCATTTGGTCACCGAAGCTACGCTGGCGATGAGCTCGAGCGGCGACACGTTCGGCCATGGCGGGGAATCTAGCTAGCGCTCGCAACCGACGGCGGGAAGAGAGGAAAAAGGGTTAGAGGCTCACCGCGAGCCTGTAGTTGAGCAAAGTGGGCTCGGGGGAGGCCTGGAGCAGACGGCATGGCGACTGCGATCTCCGGCGACCGAGGAAGAAGAAGAGGTTGGAGTTGTCGTTGCGGTGTCTCCCGGCTCGGGTTCGTTGTCGCAGACGGCGTAGAGGACGCGGGCGGAGCTCGTGGCCACGACGGCGAGGCGAGAGGAGGCCGGCGGCTACGCGAACGATGGCGGCGTGGCCATGGCAGCGCTCGGGTGAGGTGGGAGAGGAGAGGGAGAAGAGCGAGCGGGGGTGGATAAGGGTTGGCGCTGGTCCCCGAGGGCCACGGTGGCACTCTTATCCCCCGCGGCGCCTGTAGTGACGCGGGCGCGAGCTGGTGCAGTGGCGACGGCATCCATGGCATCGGTCGTGTGCGCGCCCAGCTGACACGGGGAGGAGAGAGGAGGGAGATTGAAGGGGAGGGGGATATGGGCAGGGCCGGTGCAGTGTGCACTTAGGCCCAGTGCACAGTGGGTTTTCCCTTTTTCCTTTTCTATTTTCTGTTTTTCTTTTACAGAAAATGTTTTGCATTTATTTTTAGCCATCAAATGACTTTTACAAAATATGGAACTTGGCCATTTAAATGCATTGCAATATTTGGCACTGCCACAAAAAGTTTGGGAAATGTTTGAAATGATTTGAATTTTTCACAAATGGAAAAGCATTTAAAAATGCAGATTTGGCACTGTTTTAATTGCTATAGCCCATTTAAGCAAATAAGTGATGTTGTTTTCCTTAACAAATAATTGTTATGGAGTTTTTGCTAAATGATGAACTATTTTGCAGCAACTTTAATTTTCATTTGCAATTTGAATTGATTTCAGTGGTGGAATTTCAAATGAGATATGATTCCAAAGGTGATCAAGCATTGCAAACCAAAGTGATTAAGCATAATCATGAGGATCACTGTAGCTCATTACATAGGGGTGTTACAATTCTCCTCCTCTAAAAGAAATTCTGACGGGTTCCCAAGAATTAAGAGGTAGAAGGAAAAAGATCGGGGTATTCATCACGAAGACGATCCTCGCGTTCCCAAGTGGCTTCATTTTTAGTATGATTCGACCACTGCACTTTAAGGAACTTGATTACCTTCTGACGGGTTCGAGGTTTAGCTTGATCAAGAATGCGGATCGGATGCTCTTTATAAGAGAGATCATCTTGAAATTCGAGCATTTGATGATCCACTGCACGGTGTGGATCCTTGAAGCAACGACGAAGTTGCGACACATGGAAGACATCGTGGATGTGAGAAAACTGCAGTGGCAATTCCAATTTATAGGCCACATATCCACGTCTGGCGAGAATGCGGAGGGGTCCAATGTAGCGAGGAGCTAACTTGCCCTTGATTCTGAAGCGATGAGTGCCCTTCATAGGAGTGACACGCAGATAAGCTTGCTCACCAGGATGATAGATCGATCCCCAGTGTTTCGATCATAGTTACTCTTCTGACAGGACTGGGCCGCCTTGAGATTTTCCCGGACAATACGGACTTTCTCTTCAGCTTGTTGGATAATATCCGGATCGATGAGCGGCCGTTCCCCAGTTTCTGACCAATTCAGAGGGGTTCGGCACTTACGTCCATATAACACCTCGAAGAGTGCCATCTACAAGCTAGGTTGATAGCTGTTGTTGTATGAGAATTCAGCATACGGGAGAGATTCTTCCCACTTCTTGCCAGATGAGATGACACAAGCACGTAGCATATCTTCAAGCACTTGGTTAACTCGTTCAACTTGACCTTGGGACTGGGGGTGATAAGCTGTGCTCCAGGTTATATGATTTCCCATAGCTTCTTGGTAACTTTCCCAGAACTTTGAGGTGAAGAGGCTGCCACAGACTGAACTAATCTCCTTCGGAATACCGTGGAGTGTCACAATTCTGGAGATATACAAGTCTGCTAACTGACTAGCAGTGATCGTCTCCTTGACTGGCAGAAAATGTGCAACTTTGGAGAATTGGTCGACGATGACAAGAATAGCATCGTGACCCTTTTGTGATTTGGGAAGGCCAGTGATGAGATCCATCTGAACCTTGTCCCATTTCCATTCAGGAATAGGAAGCTGTTGCAGGAGTCCACCAGGTTTTTGATGTTCTGCCTTGACGCGACGGCAAATGTCACATTCAGCAACATAGCGAGTAATGTCTTGCTTCATTTTAGACCACTGGTACATTTGACGGATGTTGTGATACATCTTGGTACTACCCGGATGAATAGACAGCGGTGTATCATGTGCCTCCTTCATTACTTTGTCTGTCATAAGTTCAAACCGGGGTACCACAAGGCGATCTCTGAAGTACAAGGCTCCATCTTCAGCAATCGAAAAATCTCTGGCTTTCTCAAAAGCAAGATCCCGTTTCATCTTATCAACGTCAGCGTCTTTTGCTTGCGCAGACTTAATAGCTTTCTCCAGAGTTGGTTCCAAGACAAGGGTATTGAGAAAACCTAGTGGAACAATATGGAGGTTCATTTTGCAAAGTTCCTCATAAAGAAGGGGTTGAGCTCGCTGAACCATGAGATTGTTGCAATAAGACTTGCGACTCAAAGCATCGGCCATAACATTAGCCTTGCCAGGAGTATATGAAATACCGCAGTCATAGTCCGTAATTGCTTCCATCCATCTCTGTTGACGAAGATTCAGATCCGGCTGAGTAAAGAGATACTTCAGACTTTGATGATCAGTGTAGATCTCACATCGATTACCGAGAAGGTAATGTCGCCATAACTTCAGTGCATAAATAACTGCAGCAAGTTCGAGATCATGAACTGGGTAGTTCTCTTCATGAGGACACAACAGTCATGAGGCATAAGCAATCACTTTGCGCTCTTGCATTAGGACACAGCCTAATCCTTGATGGGATGCATCGCAATAAATCACGAAGTCCTTGTGGGAATCTGGAGGAGCAAGCACTGGTGTAGATGTCAGCTTGTCCTTGAGTGTTTGGAAACTTTCCTGACATTTTTCTGTCCACTCAAACTTAACGCCTTTGTGAAGCAGATCAGTCAAAGGCTTGGCAATCTTAGAGAAGTTCTCGACAAAACAGCGGCAATAGCTGGCGAGTCCGAGAAAACTTCTGACTTGCTTGACATTCTTTGGAGGAGTCCAGTCAAGAATAGCCTGAACTCGTTCTGGGTTGACAGCAATACCATTCTTGGAAATCACATGGCCAAGGTAGGTTACTTCGGATAACTAGAATTCTCACTTGGAATATTTGGCATATAGCTGATGCTCTCGAAGCTTTTCCAATACAAGACGAAGATGTTCAGCATGTTCTTCTTTATTGTTGGAATATACCAGGATATCATCCAGATAAACCACAACAAACTTGTCAAGGTACTCCATGAAAATATAGTTCATCAATCGAGAGAACGTTGCTGGAGCATTGGTTAAGCCGAAAGACATGATGGTGTACTCGTATGAGCCATACCGAGTAACAAAAGCTGTCTTCAGAATATCCTCTTCACAAACTCGGATCTGGTGGTATCCCAATCTCAAATCAAGTTTAGAGAATACTGAGGAACCAGCAAGTTGATCGTACAGATCATTGATCTGGGGAAGTGGGTACTTGTTTTGAATTGTTGCCTGGTTGATAGGTCGGTAATCTTGGACCAAACAATTCGTACCATCCTTCTTCTTGACAAAGAGAGAAGGTGCTCCCCAAGCAGAAGAACTGGGGCGAATGAAACCCTTACGAAGTGACTTGTCAATTTCCTCCTTAAGTTCAAGGAGTTCATGCGGCGGCATCTTGTATGGGCGCTTGGCAATAGGAGTAGTGCCAGGTTTCAAGTCTATGACAAATTCGACAGCTCTAGCAGGGGGTACTCCTGGAAGTTCCTCTGGGAAGACATCTTGAAACTCGCGAACAACTGGAACGTTCTCGATTCCTTCAAGAGGTGAAGCATTCAATGCATTCAGAGCATATATCTGGCTCTCGACAATCTGAGCTGTTCGGGCTGAGTATTGGATTGTCCGGCCAGAAGGGTGAGTGAGCTGGACTGTTTTAGCAGCACAGTCGATCAGGGTTTGATGAGGACGCAACCAATTCATGCCCAAAATGACATCTATGGTAGAAACCTTGAGGGCCATAAGTGAAGCAGTGAATACTAATCCTCCAATTTCAATGTGGTTGTTGTGGGCTATCATCGAGGTATCCCACCTGGAACCCAGAGAGCTAACCCCCAGTGGATGGTACAAGTTTTCGAATGATAAGTCTTGCTTGCATGCAAACGCTTCAGAAATGAAAGAATGTGATGCTCCTGAATCAAAAAGAACAGAAGCTGGGACTGAATTCACTAGAAGGGTACCCATCACAATTTTGGGGTCCCGTCGAGCTTCTTCAACCTTTACATGATTAACATGACCTGGCATTAAGGTTTCTGGGCTGACGAGCTCGTGCATTTTGATTCTGGGTCAGGCGGCAGCTGGCAACACAGTGCCCTGGCTGTCCACACTTGTGGCATAAACCATCATTATGGGGAGGAGCCATAGCATTGGGTTGTCCACCCTGAATCGTTAGCTGTCTCGGCGGCGGAGGAAGACGAGGTGCGACATAAGATGGCCTTGGTGTTGGAGCAGGTCGGTGATAGACATTGTGCGGAATCCAGACTTGACATTTCTGAGCAGGCTGACCCGAGGATGGGCCAACATCTCGAGTACGCTTGAGCGACTCCTGGTACTCAGTCAGACCAGTTTCAGCTCGGAAAGCTTGGTTGACAAGCGTCGCAAAGTCTGTGCAATCATGGACAACAAGTGTGAGCTTTATATTAGGACGTAGTCCTTCACGGAATTTCTCCTACTTGCGAGCGTCAGTGCAGACGTCATCCTCAGCATAGCGGGATAAATCAAGGAATTTCCTCTGATATTCATCTATAGTCATTTTGCCCTTTGTGAGTTTGCGGAACTCCTTCTGGTCCATCAGACGTTGAGGAATGTGCCGTGCACAGAAGGGTGACTGAAATTCCTGCCAAGTGGTTACAGTTCCAGCAGGCAGCATACGCCTGTGGCTTTCCCACCATTGAGCAGCTGGACCCTTCAGGTGAAATGCCGCAAAGGTGACGTAACTGGCAGGGGCAACATTAGCTGACTCCATCTCATACAGGATGTCTCGGAGCCAATCATCAGCATCCATAGGATTGGTGGAGTTGCGAAAAATAAACGGGTTGAGGCGCACGAACTCTTGCAATGTTATTGGGGCAGGCTGTTGATGATCATTCTGGTTTAGAATCTGGGCTATTATCCCGGTCATAAATTGGCGATTCATATCAAACTGCTGCATCATTGCGGCAACATAGGGTGGAGACGGAGGATTGTCAGCCATCCTGCTAAAAACAAACGGGGCAGTTTAGCAAGAACAACTGCAAATATATGGCGTCATTCATGATGTAACATGAGCAATGATCAAGAAATGCATTAGATACATATTAGTAGTCATTAAAGACATACAGATCCATGCACTGAGTTGCATACAAACGGGTAACATGAGTTCGGAAACACACGCAGCTAGACAAACTAGGTGGCACGCAGGCACGCGGTGGAGAGATACAACAACGAGACATAGCAAAGGCTACATCAACGTCGGAGAAAATCACTGGAGCGAGAAATCTGCAAGTGACAACGTAGGGTGCCCTCGATAAAAGGATCCTGCGGTCCGTGAACACTGCGAAGCAGAACCTGGCCCTCAACTCGAAGAAGGGTTAATTCAAATCTTCGGGTGGATGTGATCACGATAACCTAATGTTAGAGTTAGCAAAATCTTTGACCCGAATAGAAGAGAGATTAGAGTCCCAGAGTAAAGGAGAGAAATAAAAGATCCTAACCCATCTGTTGGCGACGTGGGCCCGTAAGCCACACAACAAGGTTAGCAAAACAGTTTTCAAGACTAGACTCAACTTCGGCCAAGGAGTTGGAAAGGGGCTTCCTACAGGCAGTCGGCTCTGATACCAACTTGTGACGCCCCCGACTCAATCGTGCAGTAATCATACATGCAATGCGCACGATTAATCCCAGAGACTCACGGGAAGATATCACAACACAACTCTAGACACAAATAAAAATAATACAAGCTTTATATTTCAAGCCAGGGGCCTCGAGGGCTCGAATACATAAGCTCGAGTTACACAAGAGTTAGCGAAAACATTAGTATCTGAGTACAGACAAAATTAGACAAGGCTGCTTTAAGAAGGCTGAGCAAAACAATGACATCTAGATCGAAAAGGCGCAGGCCTCCTGCCTGGGAGCCTCCTAAACTACTCCTGGTCGTCGGTCTCCACGTAGTAGTAGGCTCCGTCGGGGTAGTAGTAGTCATCGACGGGATCAGCTGGCTCCGGGGCTCCGTCATCTGATCGCAGCAATCGGGTAGGGGGGAAAAGGGGTAGCAAAGCAACCGTGAGTACTCATACAAAGTACTCGCAAGACTTACATCAGATCTATGCTAAGTATGCATCGGTATCAAAGGGAAGGGGCTATATCTATGGACTATACTGCAGAAATGCCAGAATAGAGGGGAAAGCCTAGCCTATCGAAGAGCATCATGCAGCATTAGAAGAGTGCAGATTAGCAGCAATGCCCAGGGATCCTTCCTCGACTCCCTGCGAGAAAGTGATCCCGGAGCTAACATATTAATTAAGTAACACAGGTATCCAGTTCTAGTTGTAGTAGATCGGGATACTCTCTGAGCGTCCTGTTACCGTGGACACGGCTATTCGAATAGATAACTTCCCTGCAGGGGTGCACCAACTTACCTAACACGCTCGATTAACTCTGGCCGAACACACTTTCCTGGTCATGCCCAGCTTCGGCTGATCGACACGACATAGTCCTACCTAGGCTCCGCGGAGAGGTCCCCGCCGGTCTACATCCTAAGCGCTCAGGGGTCTTGGGCACATCGCCCTTTGCACTTCGGGTCGTTGTGCGACGAGCCGGGACGAGCACCACCTCATCCTGGATGGCACTGGCCCGACAGGCCCACAATGCTGAACTGGATGTCTGACAGAGCTTTCGGGAGAATCGTACAACGCCGAGTGCCCATAACTATTCCCGCGTGGTGGTTAGTGCGAAAAGGCCAGAGGCCTACTCAGATCACATATCCAAACCATTGGTGTATTGGGAGCTCGCGGAGACGATCAGTGATCCTGTTGCCCCGTCTCGCGGACTTACGACAACGGTTAGGCCCATCCCTCTCCTGGGGTGGTTTGCCTACCCGGCCGTGCCGCGAAATTATCTCACGGGTACCCTCACGGTCATCCCGACTTTAGTAACGCTCGCGGGTACTGCCAGGGATATAACCCCGCGATATAACCCGGCCAGGATATGACCCGGCCAGGACTTGGCAAGTCACCAATGACCCGTCCACAGGCTTGGCGTCTCATAGTTAAGACCCGTAAGATGGGCCAGAAGATGGAAGGCTAAGCTACAAGGCGACTTACCAGGCGGGCCAAGACTAAGGCCCAGAGACATGAAGATGGCGGTTCATAAGCAGGCCGGTTGACGGCCCAAGACCTGGAGGCGACTAAAAGGCCTGAAGGCATAAGCCGCCATAAGATGACTTGTTCTGTAAGACTAGGGAGTTGGAGCCAGGATCGGTTACGTTGTATGACCCGACCCGGACTCGTGTAAGCCGCCGGACCTCAGCCTATGTATATAAAGGCGAGACCTGGCGGAAAGTTAAGACAGACAGACAAGCCTTACGGCGAGAGAGACCAAGCATTCGAGAACTAGGGCAAGCAAGTCGCCCCATGTAATCGAAACAGCAGTCAATACAATACAAGCAAGACGTAGGCTTTTACCTCAACCGAGAGGGGCTGAACCTGGATAAACTCGTGTCCCTTGTCCCGTTTAACCCCTTTGAGTCCACCTCTTTAGCGATGGACTCGAACCTAAGCCTTCGGGCATTTGCCGTGACAAAACCACGACAGTTGGTGCCCACCGTGGGGCTAGCGCTTGATGGTGTTGAGTTCTCAAAGGGTTCTCTCTCAGAGATCGAGGGGTACGAGGTTGACAGGATGACCGAGAGTCGCCGCAGAAAGCTTTACATCGACAACGCCGACCAGGGCCCCGAGGCCGACTCAATCGAGTGTGGTTTCCGTGTCCACTTTGGCGGAATCCGCGTCTTCATCGGCAAGATCAGCGGATCTGAACCCGAGCCGGACATCTGCACCGACATCGTCGAGCCGACTCGGCGCAAGCAACTCGCCCGGAGCATGCAAGCTGCCCGTTCTAACCCGGGCAGGAAGCATGTCTTCGTCGGCTTTACTCAGGGCATGGAGCTTGAAGGTTCTGTGTCAGAGGAAGGAGTTCTCGCCCACTCCGAGGAGAGGTCCTCGTGTGGAGAGACGGAATCAATCTATCAGCTTCAGGATGGAGGGCTTGGGGGTTACGACGAGCCTTACCCCGAGTCGGAGTACCATGAGCCGGAGGAATATGAGCCGCCAAGCCATGCCGCCGTCTTCATGGCGGGTGCAGCGGCGGCTCAGGGCAGCACAGCCGCCGGTCTAACTGGGTCCGGGTCAGGCACCCCCCCGGCTCAAGTTCTTCTGGATCTAATGAACAAGCTTACAGCTTTGATGGAGACTGAGGTCACTGCTGAAAACCAAGCGGCCCGTAATGCGGAGATCGCGAGGTTGAAGAATCAGATGGCTGGAGTCCAACAGGAAATCAATGAGCTGAAGGCACAGATGGATGCTGAGGCGGAACGCCTTAAGGCGGACATTTTTCGCTTTGAGCTAGAGCGGCAGTCAGCGGCGGCGGTTCATCGCATGAGACATCAATCCCGCTTGCAGTATGAAGCTAGGGATCTTTTTCACACGCCAGGAACAGGACGGAACATACCTTTAACCGTAACCCGGACGGCGGAAATACCTGGAAGCCGGGCGGCGGTTCAGCGTCAGCAGCTAGACCCGCCCCGGCGGAATCAAAACCCGCCACTACTTTATTCAACACCGCCGGGTCATTATTCTAGCCCGGTGGAGAACATGGTGGCGACGGCAACCAGGCTTGATACAATCCCGATCCCCGATGAGGCGCCCTACGCAGAAGAGGTGCGGAATGCCATCGGATACCTGCGCACGGCGATGGCCCAGCAGGGGAAATATAATTATAGCCGGAGTCGTGTGCATTCAACCCCCATCCACAGCCGTAGCTACAGCCAGCGTTATGAGTCGCCGGCGATCTCTAGCAGTAACCCGCCGCAAGCTGATCGGGCGGCTCTGGATGTTCAAACACGGGTAGAACGGGCAAAAGCACAGCAAGAAGCGGCGGCTCTGGCAGCAGCGGCGGCTTATCAGGATCCCACAGTTGCCCCTTCCGTCTCAGGAGGAGCGGGGGCGACTTCCAGGGCTGTGGGAGTACCATGTTTGGTGCTGGCTCTGCGGAATGAGCGTCTGCCGAAGGATTTCAAGGGTCCTCATAAGGTGCCCAATTACACTGCTGATTTACCTCCAGAGGCCTGGGTTGAAAGTTATGAGCTAGCCATGGAGATGTTGGACGTTAGTGATGCGGTCTGCGCCAAGTATTTCATCATGATGCTGGAAGGGCCGGCTCGCACATGGTTGAAGGGTTTGCCACCCAACACCATTAACTCCTGGGCCGAGTTAAGGGCGAAATTCATCAAAAAATTTAAAGGAACATGCAAGAAGCCCATGACGATTGTGGATTTGGACCAGTGTGTGCAGCGTGAGGACGAGTCGGCTCATCACTGGGTCCGGCGAGTCTCCGAAATCATCCACTCTTCTGAGCAGATTACGGCCTCTCAGGCGGTTTTGATTCTAGAGAAGAATTGTCACTTCACGCCTTTGAAGCAGAAACTTGGCCGGCTCAAACGCTCATGCCAAGACATGGGGGAGCTCATGGCGGCTCTCACCAAGTACGCAGATTCTGATAACACGAAGGACCCGGACTCTGATAAATCAGGTCAGGGGAAGAAAGGTAGCAATGGCAAGCGGAAGCACCCAGATGGCGGGTCAGAACTGGTGGCAAACACCAACGTCAGGAACAACCGTGCTAAGGGCAACGGGAACTTCGTGCAGTCTTTTAACAAGGGAAAAACTACTTTCAACCTGGAGGAGAGGCTTAGCCAACCTTGTCCAGAACACACCCGGCCGAATAAGCCGGCAAACCATCTATGGAGGGATTGTTATACTATGAGACAGTTCCGGAATTACAGCATTCAACAGCATCGTGATAACGGTGATGGCCCATCGGGCGGCTCAGGTCCGGGCGGCTCAGAAGCCGGCTTTGATGCTAGTGGCTCAGGGTCCGATTACCAGGGTCAAGGCAACCATGGAGGTCATAATCAACAGCCTCGCGGCGGAGGCCAGCGGCAGAATAACCAGTCAGGGTATCAGAGGAACCCGAAACGCCTTAACGAGGATTACTAAAACACCTCAAACAGGATCATTTATAACCCGCAATGGGCAACTTCAAACTTCAGTGGAGATTATTGAGCCGACTCCTCAAGTCATCTTAAGGACTTGGGGGCTATGCAGTTATGACTCGGCAAAAATCGTTATTTCAAAGAAGATAAACCTGGTCCTGGAGATTGCCGCCACATTCCAACAGGTGACCCGCCGTTCTCTTTGACAGTCAATCTATATGACCCTGAACTGTCAAGAGCCGGCTCATGATTTACGTCTCTTGACGGTCAATCTATATGACCCTGAACTGTCAAGAGCCGGCTTATGATTTACGTCTCTTGACGGTCAATCTATATGACCCTGAACTGTCAACAGCCGGCTTATGATTTACGTCTCTTTGACAGTCAATCTATATGACCCTGAACTGTTAAGAGCCGGCTTATGATTTACGTCTCTTGACGGTCAATCTATATGACCCTGAACTGTCAAGAGTCGGCTTATGATTTACGTCTCTTTGACAGTCAATCTATATGACCCTGAACTGTCAAGAGCCGGCTTATGATTTATGTCTCTTTGACAGTCAATCTATATGACCCTGAACTGTCAAGAGCCGGCTTATGATTTACGTCTTTGACAGTCAATCTATATGACCCTGAACTGTCAAGAGCCGGCTTATGATTTACGTCTCTTGACGGTCAATCTATATGACCCTGAACTGTCAAGAGCCGGCTTATGATTTACGCCTCTTTGACAGTCAATCTATATGACCCTGAACTGTCAAGAGTCGGCTTATGATTTACGTCTCTTGACGGTCAATCTATATGACCCTGAACTGTCAAGAGCCGGATTATGATTTACCTCTCTTTGACAGTCAATCTATAAGACACTGAACTTGTCAAAAGAGTCGGTTTTATAAATTATTGTACTCTTAAACAGTCAATCTTTAGAGACCCTGAACTTGTCTCTTGACAGTTAATCTCGCAATAAGACCCTGAGCTGGTTAAGGTTAAAACAACGAATCTGTGCCATGTGAGAACCGGCACATGAGTGGCAATCATGCCTAAAGTCTTTACAAGATAAAGCCTGAGTTTTCAAGCCGCCCGCCATACCGGGTTACATCGTAACCTCTGCAAGCATCATAAAGACACTAAATAGCCGACATGGCTGGCTATTCTTGAAGAGCCGTCCTATTGATTATAATGCCGGGTAATCTAGATCGACCGGCTCTTGGATTTCTTCAACCAGTGCTATGTAGTAGACTACAGCATTCATGGATTTCTCAAGCATATATTTGCCGGGTTGCACTGCAACCACAAGCAGGGATTTCATTATTCATAACCGGGTTACAACCACGGTCAAGGAATCATATTACTCTTATACAGTCCCGAGTCGCCGCAAGCAGACAACCCGGCACTTGGGGGCTACATTATTCAAATCCGGCTTATATCAAGTACGCAAGTCCCATGTCGCTGCAAGCATGCGCCACAGCACTTGGGGGCTAATGCAAGCCGGTTTTCAAGACAGTACATTATCAAGCAAGACCCTGTTATTTCAAGGAGATGACCGGTTTTCTACAATCCTTCTAAAGTCCCGGCCCAGTACATATTACTGACCCGGCACTTGGGGGCTACACCACTCAGATCAAATCAAATTCTCTAAAGTCCCAAGTCGCCGCAGGCATGCGACCCGGCACTTGGGGGCTACAGTATTCAGCTGTTCAAAGTAGACTATAAGGTTCCCATTGAAAGACCCGGCCCATCACATACTGAAGAGCCGGCTCTTGGGGGCTACACCAGCTGAAGCTTTATAAGGTATAAGACAGTTATAAGTCCCAGGCTGCTGCAAGCAAGACAACCTGATACTTGGGGGCTGCACAGTTAAAGATATTATTGCAAAGCGCCAAGTCATCATGGATAAACTTGGAGCTTGGGGGCTACAGGTAATAAGGATATATCAAAATTGAAAAGAGTGTTTATGATGTCAATTCTGGAGACTGGTTATTTGACCCGGTGTCACCAACATTACATGACCCGACATCATCAAAGATTATAACCCGGTGGTGGTATCCCGCCGAGAGTATTGGAGGCCGACTCAATGGCATATGGGTGTTGTATTTCCAGAATATTACTTCAGAGGACACTGATAAGCAAGACAATAGAGAAGATGGAGCTTAGCATGAATAAATTCAAGCTAACCTGGGGGCAAATGTCAGGGATATAACCCCGCGATATAACCCGGCCAGGATATGACCCGGCCAGGACTTGGCAAGTCACCAATGACCCGTCCACGGGCTTGGCGTCTCATAGTTAAGACCCGTAAGATGGGCCAGAAGATGGAAGGCTAAGCTACAAGGCGACTTACCACGCGGGCCAAGACTAAGGCCCAGAGACATGAAGATGGCGGTTCATAAGCAGGCCGGTTGACGGCCCAAGACCTGGAGACGACTAAAAGGCCTGAAGGCATAAGCCGCCATAAGATGACTTGTTCTGTAAGACTAGGGAGTTGGAGCCAGGATCGGTTACGTTGTATGACCCGACCCGGACTCGTGTAAGCCGCCGGACCTCAGCCTATGTATATAAAGGCGAGACCTGGCGGAAAGTTAAGACAGACAGACAAGCCTTACGGCGAGAGAGACCAAGCAGTCGAGAACTAGGGCAAGCAAGTCGCCCCTTGTAATCGAAACAGCAGTCAATACAATACAAGCAGGACGTAGGCTTTTACCTCCACCGAGAGGGGCCGAACCTGGATAAACTCGTGTCCCTTGTCCCGTTTAACCCCTTTGAGTCCACCTCTTTAGCGATGGCCTCGAACCTAAGCCTTCGGGCATCTGCCGTGACAAAACCACGACAGGTACCCCTCGGGGTCGACCCGACTTCAACAAGGGGCTGAGGTAAAGTCAAAGTATCCGTGTGTCCATAACATCCAGGGGAAATCCGAGGAATCACCCTCGATGGATTCCCACTCGATGTAACCGTCAAGGTGAACTGGGAGGACTCACCCTCGATGGGTTCACACTTGAGGGGCTGCACGACAGAGGCATCATCGAAGGTGGTCAAAGAGGAATCACCCTCGGTAACCCACAACCGACTAGCTACGTTATAGAGATATCATCAAGAGTTAGGTAGGAGGTATCACCCTCGGCACTCGATAGTAGCTCTGCAGAGTCGTACAACTAAGGGGGTGTGCGGTGTTGTGTCGGTCTCTGCACATCGATCACGCTGATCGAGTCATCCGGAAGCAAAGCATGGCAACACGGACAAGGGTGCGGGGCCACTGATGGATCACTAACGAGCCTATACTAAGCATATAGGACAACAGGTAAAGTATCAACGGCAGGTTACAGAATCAGGCTATGCATCAGAATAGGAGCTATCGAACAATAGTAGCAAAATCTAATGCAAGCACGAGAGAGAAAGAATGGGCGATATAGGAATGATCAAAGTGGTTTTGCTTGCCTGGAAGCTCTGCTGAAAGGGGCTGGTCGTCTGCGGCGTAGTCATAACCAGCGGCGTCCGTCTCGGAGTCTACCAGAGAGAAGAGGGGGAAGTAACAGTAAATACAAAGCACACAGATGCAGCACAAGGCATGACATGGCAATATGCTGTGCTGGGTGTGACCTAATGCAGTGCTAAGTGTTATAGGCGGAGCGGGAAAATATTTGGGGATATTTTCCCGGCTTTAGGCATCTGTCGGACAGATGAATGGAGGGGAAGGTCCCATGTTTGCAGTGTTAGAGGCATGTGACAGGTATGTGGATGGCATATTGGATTCGCCTTATTTTTCTGATCAACTTTCATATAGAAAACATTTTCATCTGAGCTACGGTTGAATTTATATGATTTTTCAAAGTTTTATTGAATTTCTGGAATTTAATTTAATTCAAAAATAAATGGAAAATTGCTAGGTGCACCCGGTGCAGTGCACCCAGCTGCGCACACAGAGGCTGACTGGTGGGCCCCAGTTGACTGCCTAGTCAGCAGTCAACTGTGGACTTTGACTGGTCAAGCTGACCAGGGGGACCCACCTGTCATTGACAGAATTTCTTTAACAGAGGTTTAATTTAACTAATTATGTTAATTAACTAGTGAGTCCCATATGTCAGTATCACATTAGTTAATTTAAATTAGCCATTTAGTTAATTACCATGTTGGGACCTACATGTCAGTGACTGGGACTAGCCCAGTCAGCACGTTGACTTGTTCAACGGAGTCAACTGGGTCTACGGGGCCCACTGGCAGTGACCCAGGTGGGCCCCAGTGGCAGGACACGTCGGCGGCGGTGCCGAAGCATAGCTCCGGCGACCATATCCGCGGCGGAGGGCTCGGGACCTCGCCGGAAATCGCCTACAGGCCACCAGAAGGGGCGCGTTTGGTCGCGTTCGAACGGCCACTCGACGGCGCGTCGAAGGGTGGCGGCGGCGTCACCGGAGGAGGGCCATAGCGTCGCCGGCGACGAGCGGGGCGGCTGCCGGCGTTCGGGCGAGGGCGGAAACGGCGGTGCGGCTCACAAATGGGCAAACAGAGCAGCTAGGGAGGGCCTTCTGGTTGTGGCGAAGCTACCGAACGCACGCGCTTGACCATTTGGTCACCGGAGCTACGCCGACGACAAGCTCGAGCGGCAACGCGTTTGACCATGACGGGGAATCTAGCTAGCGCTAGCAAACGACGGCGGGAAGAGAGGGGAAAGGGTTAGAGGCTCACCGCGAGCCTGTAGTTGAGCAAAGTGGGCTCGGGGGAGGCCTGGAGCTGACGGCGCGGCGACTGCGATCTCCGGCGACCGAGGAAGAAGAAGAGGTCGGAGTGGTCGTTGCGGTGGCTCCCGGCTCGGGTTCGTTGTCGCTGACGGCGTAGCGGACGCGGGCGGAGCTCGTGGGCACGACGGCGAGGCGAGAGGAGGCCGGCGGCTACACGAACGATGGCGGCGTGGCCATGGCAGCGCTCGGGTGAGGTGGGAGAGGAGAGGGAGAGGAGCGAGCGGGGGTGGATAAGGGCTGGCGCTGGTCCCCGAGGGCCACGGTGGCGCTCTTATCCCCCGCGGCGCCTGTAGCGACGCGGGCGCGAGCTGGTGCGGTAGCGACGGCGTCCATGGCGTCGGTCGTGTGTGAGCCCAGCTGACACGCGGAGGAAAGAGGAGGGAGATTGAAGGGGAGGGGGAGATGGGCTGGGCCGGTGCTCTGTGCACTTAGGCCCAGTGCACAGTGGGTTTTCCCTTTTTCCTTTCCTATTTTCTGTTTTTCTTTTACAGAAACTGTTTTGCATTTATTTTTAGCCATCAAATGACTTTTGCAAAATATGGAACTTGGCCATTTAAATGCATTGCAATATTTGGCACTGCCACAAAAAGTTTGGAAAATGTTTTAATTGATTTGAATTTTTCACAAATGGAAAAGCATTTAAAAATGCGGATTTGGCACTGTTTTAATTGCTATAGCCCATTTAAGAAAATAAGTGATGTTGTTTTCCTTAACAAATAATTGTTATGGAATTTTTGCTAAATGATGAACTATTTTGCAGCAACTTTTGTGCAACTTTAATTTTCACTTGCAATTTGAATAGATTTCAGTGGTGGAATTTGAAATGAGATATGATTCCAAAGGTGATCAAGCATTGCAAACCAAAGTGATTAAGCATAATCATGAGGATCACTGTAGCTCATTACATAGGGGTGTTACATCCTCGTAGTCAATTTCCCTCGAGGCTTATGCTTTGTCGCCTAAGGTTTGCAAATATTGATTGTCGGGAATTGGCCTATAGCACTACCTCGCAGTAGGTAACTCGTTTTCCGACATAGTTTTTATTTTTGAACGCAATAAATGGTATGCGTGATTATGTAATTGTGTTCACTAAATCGTGGATCTAAATTCTGGATTTGGTCATTCATTTCGGGCTGTCGCATTATTAATGTTGGTCCTTAATAAGATTTACCTGCACAAAAGTGCTATCATTCTGGAAAAGAGAATCACACATCATTTTTCATTTGCTCGTGTAGGGTCATCATGGGTATTGCTAGATGTTGGATCATTTAGAGCATTCTCGTAGTTCTCTTACCACTACCATGCATGACGATCTAGATCAAGGAATATGAGATGATCTTGCAGAAAATTTACTGCGGATGCTATGGCTCTATTCTTTCAAATCACGATATTGCTAACTTTGATCTATTTATCCCTTTTCCCTTCTAAGGAGGCTGAAAACTCTGAGGGCTTTGTTGACCTTTTATGTTGAGTGTCTAACTTTCAGTCGTCTATTTTTCGTTTTAGTTTATGTTGTTTCTTTCTCTAGTACCACGACCGTAGGCTGCGCTAGCGCCCAACCCAAACACACATGCTGAATTCTCTCCCCTAAAATGTTGTGTGTTAGACATAGTTTTGCAACTTAATTTTTTGCATCTAATATCTAAAAATGTAGAAATTGAAACCACAGACAAAACTAAAGAAAGAAAACCAAAAAGAATTAGAGAAGATAACTCTTGAGGTGAACTCTCGAAACCCAGCTGGCATTTAACTTTGTTTAACAAGTTACTGCCAGATTCTTCAACACTACATAAACATCATAAGTGCCTTATTTTATTAGGGAGAAAAATAATTTAGCTCGTTGCAACCATGCATCGTCTAGAAAAGATTATTTGTCCGTTCTCACAACTGAACTTGAACTGATTAGGATAGAGTTACAGAAAAATACTAGATAATACCCCGTGCGTTGCTGCGGCATTCATACTGTGAGCAATTTGGATTGAATATTAACAAATATAATTCGAATATAATATCAATAATAGATGTACATGTATATGTACATTCGCTAATCATATAAGGTCACAATTAGTGGAAAAGGTTAGGGATAGAATTGTTCTTATTCGAAAAAGAACAATCACGCTATGTTTATAATCTGTCCACCGGAAGCATATGCAAAAAAATACAAATCATTGCAAGAATTCAGTAACTTTTTTTTTAACTTGGGGTTTCAGTGAATGCAGTGCCCCTTTTTAATGTGTATGCATCATCAAGATCTCTAACAAAAATATATTGAAAGAGATATAGGTTACTTACAGATGGTGGCGTAGCAGGGCACATCAATTTAAAAATCAATCGGATTACCGTGTTCCTTGTTAACCTAAGACGTGGAACTTTGGATATATGCACAATGTTATCAGAATCTGCAGAATATTATGGCGGTAAAGCAGCAAGACATTACTTGCGGGAATCTGGACTAACCAGTACATGAGAGAATGTAAATAGGCACCGGCGAACACTGAGGGCTCCAGATTCATCCCATCCAGCTTCATTTTGCTACCAGCTCTATGAGACGGGATGACCTGCCAGCATGTTGACTTCATATGGTGGCACTTACAAATCAAAAACTAAGCTCACGTTGGAAATAGGTGTCATAGAGAAGGTGGAGAAGACGAAAGGGATGGCTCACCCATGGCGGTTGAGATTAAGATCGGGAGCACAGGCAGGGTAACTAGCTACGGTGGAGACAATTTACATGGAGTACCTCTGCTAATTAATGGCAAGAGCCGCTCGCCTTCGTTGTTCCCTGGGAAATAGAGAAGGCAGAAGGAAGTCCACTAATCCTTTAGTCACCGTGCTCCAAAGTTCACCATCCCTGCTTGCAAACTCATTATCGAAAGAAAGAAGTAACCTGGTCGGCTTCCCTCCCTAGCTGCAAGGAACTGATCTTGGAAAAAAAAAAAGGGCTACCATTGATGCAGTAATCAGCCGGGGCGACACATCGTTGAACGCCGGAGGATGAAACGCCCCTCCAAACCGTCGCTGTCAACGGAGGCCCTGCCCAGCCCTTCCGGCCGAAAATAAAGCCAGTTCTGGACTCTAATCTTCCTAGCGGCCTGTCCGGTTCTGGTGGAACCGAGCAGAACCAACTTCCCCAGCGGCGACGCCGCTACCTTGGCCGGAAAAGATGTAGAGATGGAAGGGACGACCAGGGCACCGCGCCCGCCGTCTCGACGATGCAGGGCACAGGCCAGCAACGTGAACGTAGCCCGATAGAATACCGGAGAGTCGCGGAGGCCTGCCGGATCGGCAGTCATGCCGGAGGAGCGCCCTGACGCAGAGATCGGCGCCCATCCGCGCGGCGTCGCCCTGATGCTGTAGACAGGGGAATATATTGGGGTTTGTGGGAGCGAGGGATCATCGTTTATTTTTTTTTGTGGGATAATAAATAAAGTCCGTGGTTTATGACTAGAAACTGGTGAGGGTCCATAACAGAGCGTCGTGCATTCACTTCGTTGTAGTGGAGTCCGTGATTGCTGGAAACAGACGAGGGCTGGTAACGGACGATATAGCTTTTTTTAGGGAAACAGAAGATAATGCTTCGGTACGTGCTGTACGCCGTTAACAAAATGTTCGATGTAGCATCATGCACCTTAGGAGTTGCTGATGTGGCAGGTTGCTGAGTTGGATAGGCTGCATGTTGAGATAATTACCTATAGTGGGGATCAATCTCTTAGGTATATATAGGATTAGGGGAGAAATATATATTTTAGCTCGCTACAACCATGCATGCACTAATGAGTAATGAAGAAAGAACACTAAATAATGGCTGACAACATAAATTTGTGACGTAATACAATTGAAAACTGAACAAAAAAATAAACTGAATAATACTGAAAGACTGCTTATCAACTACTTGAACAGTGACTAAATTCATAAGAAAGAAGTATACTGAGAAAAACAACCATTTGGAATTTCATCCATTTTTCAGGTTATAAGCTTTGTATCTTGGAATCTTGAAGTATGGAATTGCTATAAAACCTTGCTGTTTCAGACATCTTAACTTCTCAAAAAATGTTTAACCCACTTTTATATAAATATGATTTACGCAAATCTATGACTATCTAGGTGAATTCAAGGCTAACTACAAAATAAGCCTCGGGAGTGTGCCACATGGTCTCACTGTTTACAAGTCGCCCAAGGTCAAAGTACTGAACTTGTATCCTTGGAAACTCTTCGCAAGGAAGACAAGGACGAGACCATGCCGGCATCCAAGGGGTCTGCAAACGCGGTCGTCGTCATCGCGCTGCATAGAGAAGGAGAAGCGCTCGGGAGGGACACAGTTGGGGGCCTCCAGAGTAGGTAGGAAGGACTGATCTTGAGACCCGTTGAAGAAACCAAGGAGGGGAGGGTTGCAGCGGTGGCGGAGGCGGCTTCAGAATCAGGGATCGGTGACGAGGTGGTGGCAGCGCATGCATACGAAGAATGCACGCGGGAGGGAGGAGGGTTGCGGGGGAAGGTGGAGTAGGAGCTCATAGAGCATGTCGTTGTCCTCCAACTAGGACGTCGTCAGCAACTGGTGGCTCCTTGTTTGTGTCCAGCAGGAGCATATATTTGCAAGGTAAGTAAACAAAACACGAAATAACTGTAACTGTATGGTCTTCACTTGACAAAAGGCTGCAAATTAACGGGGCGTCCCACATTCCTCTAGATCTTGTACATATTTCCCTCACAGAAGACTAGGTTCTTGGCGTTGGTATAACGAGACACTGTGTCACATGACTGGGTTCAAAGTAAGGTCGCCCTTAGGCACCAAGAACTTTAGGTTGGTGATTTTACTTGAAAGGTTTGCCATCTTCCTTTTTTTGCATCATTTTGACTTCAGTGTGGTCAGTGTGGAATGTATGTTTTTTCTTTTTGGCTAAACTCAGCAGCGCTGAGGAATTTAAGATTAATCTACTCATGTTTTAGGTTGGTGATTTTAAGCATTTTTTTGCATCAACAGATAAAGCAACTTTTAGGATCAGGAGTTTGCTTGAAAGCCTCTTTTGATTAATTGATGTTCATTCCTTTATCAACAATTCCAGGCTTCGAGGATGAGATCAAGCTAGATCAAGGACCTATAAGAAGTATGAAGGTTATTTTCCCCCGTCCCCAATATCATATATATGTGTATTTGTGATGTTTCCTAATTCCAGTTGAACATCCGCAGGGTAGCGACTTCATTAATGGGCATCATGGAGATGCTTGTGGCGAAAATTTTCAAGCCTCAATCCTTTCTGGTCTTGAACTCAGAATGATGAAGCCTCAACTTGGAGAGTCGGAGCAAATTGATAGCGCTTCTGGTGTGAATTTCAAGCCCAAGTTTGACGGCAAGTTTCAAACTGATGTGATTCTAAATTACTAGTACTTATGTCAATGCATGGCATAAAAATTACACATCCAATAATTCAATTAAACTCACACATCCAATAATTCAATTAAATATTGTCGTCAGTTGCCTGTTGGCTTACATGGTTGAACTGCATGCCTTTTTCCAATGGGACTAAATACACTGTGAGTTAACCCTGATGAGACATTTTTCAAGTCTAGCAGAGATGGTTGTTGCCCCTCTTTTGCCTCGAAGTTCATTTCAACCAAACAATATATTGGAAAATGAACCAGAAGAATATTCAGGAGCAAAGGTTAGTTTAGTTTCTTATCCCTATGTTTGAAAATTATCTGGAAACATGAGGGCAGGGGGCACTGAAAGACACTCATCTGCTAACCAACTTTGCTTTCTAAGTGATTAGCCTTCAAGCATTGATCCTCATGTCTTGTGCCTGAAACACCTAATGATTAATTTATCTGTGCCATGAGAACAGATTCTTGGACCATATAGATGATCTTTATGTTGATGAAATGAGATGCTCTTGAAGCATAAGCACGAAAGTCAATAGTTGGTTGTCTGAGTTTGAATAGGACAGTGCCTTGTAAACTGCAGTCTGCAGTTGAAACCTTTTCAAGGTATATTACTTTTTACATACAATTAGACGTTTGATAGCTTCGATAATGCCGAAGGCATTAGTACCTACTCTCCTTTACTATTGGTTTCTTTCAGTCAGAGTCCATTGTCCTAGAGCTTTTCTTGGAGTGAACATTGTCATGTATAGAGCTTCAACTGTTGCATGCGTCAGATCTATACAATTGGTGTTCTCTGTATGAAGGGCAAGTGCAATTGTGTTCTACGCACGCTTTACTTTAGTGACTTTATGTATTGAGCCAATGTACCCCTTTAGGTAGACTAGCCACTCCTTTTTTTTTCATTTCCTGGAGGCTTTCCAGCATGTACGATGTATCTTAGAGCATCTCCAACAGATGATGTAAAAGTTGGTGCCCAAGGGAGAGAAGGTTTTTGGGCACCAATTTTTTCTGCCATAATAGATGATGTAAAGCTAGAGCCCCCCAAAAAAATTGAGACCACATGAAACAATGACGATTCAATGGCGGGGAGGCCGGGAGGATGATCCGTTGGCAGGGAGGAGCTCGGTGAACCCATGACTCCGTGCCCTCTGCTCGGCCCTCGTCTTTTTCTATCGTAGTTGTATTTTTAGGAAATGCTTTTCCCACTCTTACAATAAAAAGTGTTTTGTACACTCTACAACGCCTATGAAGCTTACTTAAAAATAGATGCCTGAAGAATGCACATGTCGAACGCGCGCACATTACTCATTACCAGAGTGAAAAAAGGTATGATATACATTACCCAACTTCTGTGGAGTTTTAAAGTAATCAGTCTAATTGAGCATAAGAAATGTTGCAAAGAAAAGTCTGCAAACTTGGGCTCAAACAATCTTCAGGTAATGCACATATAACAACATATACGTACAACACGTTGTACAACATACATACCGTGTACGTGATATATCCCATTTAGTCTCATTGTCCTATGAAGCACTTATATCCTCGAACGAAGAAAAGAGAACAGAATGATTTATTGAATCTAAGTAGCGATTCAATGTTGTTGTTTCTGCACCTTCTTCTGGTTCCTTTCATAGTTGCTACATAAATGTTTGTCTTTTCACTTAGGATTTACCCGAACTCTTATAATGGTAGTCACTAAGACTTTAGGTCAAGGAGAATAGGGTGAAAACTTTGTCTTCTAAGTTTAATCTCGCCCCTCCAACCAGATCTAGAGTTGTGCTAGCAACTCGAACTGGTTGAACAGATCATTGTCTTCATCGAACTACTAGTTCTATTTCTTTGATACCTTTTACCTCTGCAATCTGATTGCTTTCGAAGAACTTCTACCTATCTTATCTTTGTGTGTTTGCTTCTAAGACGTTGTTGTGTACTTTACTTATCCGCCGCGTATGCCATGTTAGTTTCATGTGCATTGTTACTTAGATTTAACTTTGTTCAGTTACAGGTTTCTCTAAGTTACTCTCAATTCTGTTTAGTTCTTCCTCTATTCTATTCTGCACACACTATTTTTCCTCGAAGAACTTGCTTTTTCAAAGAAGACGAATCTCCCATTCACCCCCTCCTTCTGGTTGATATCTGATCCGACAGTTTGCCATCCATGTTTTCTCTCGCACATGAGCAGGGGCATGCAGATGCCCACGGTGGTCATGGGGTTGAAGAGGCTCAACCTGTAGAGTTCAGGGAAGGGCCAGCAGCTGTAGAAGTAGGCAAGCCACCCATCGTTGGAGTCAAAGCAGTGCGCACTTGAGGCGATGGCCCAGGGGATGAATAGTGGCGCATGGGGCGCAAAGCGGCAAGAATGACATCATGCTATCGGGTGAGCAGGAACAACAACGGGGACGACGCCTTGAGCACTCGACGCCATGACGCGCAAGCGACCCTCGCGCCAGCATAGGACATGAAGTCGCCGACAGGAAACAAATGAGGTCCTCCTGCGGATCCTCCGAGCATGGCATGGCGGCGGTCGTGGTCGGATTCATTCTTGAAATGTAGCCAGGCTCAGGGTTTTTCGTTTTTTGAAGAAGCCGTTCTTGCCGAATGAGCTTCATCTCCTCACTCAGAGCGAGTGGTCGTGTGGTGTAACGCCCCGACCAAACCCACCAGTTGCTGGCCGTCACACATGGGATCTAGATTGTCCCCACATAGCAGCACTAGTCTTTCTTGCTCACTTTGTCCTCACTCGTGTGCACCTGGGAACAACTTCCAGTCAGTTACCCATCCTTAAATTCCAAGCCAGGCATGCTTAACGTTGAGGTTCCTTGACGATGGCATTTCGGAAAAGGTGCACCTTGTTGATATGAGTAGTCTATCATTCCTATTAAGCCGAGATGTCACATATGGCTTAGCACTGCGGTTTGCAGTCGACTTGCCGTTTCTGGACAAGGCGGGGACTAGGATCTGGATTAGCGATTGGACTGGTAGGGCTAGGACATGGCTGAAAATCTCTCCTACTTAAAAATAAAGTAATAGCACCTTATATAATTGTGGACCTACCAGCAAATACGAACTCCTTCCATTTAAGTTTATCTGTTCATAGTCATACATACTTGAACTGTTTCCCCTTCCCCCCCTAGGCATAATTTGTATCCAATCCTTTCTATTTATCTGGCATTGTTTGGTTGTAGAGACCTAGATGGTTTTGTTTGGGTTCATCTCGCATGTGTAGTGTGTTGTTTTGAAGTTAGGTTGGACTGGGTGATCGGCATGTGTTCTCTTTGATTACCTTGTAGACTATCGTGGGTTTTCCATTTGGACTTTTAAAATATTTTTCCACTATCTTGGTACAAAATAGTTTATACACTTTTTAGAAATTGGTTTACACACTTTTGATACAAAGATGGTTTACACACAAGTACAACTATCTAGATAGAAAATAGTTTAAAGCTGACTTCAAAATAAGCCTCATGTTCTAGAACTAGACCTTGAAGGCACAGTGCATGGTAGGGCTTTAGCACCAACATTCAGGTTGTGAGTCTAGTTACGTATCCATCTTCTAAGTCGTACTCAATCTTTACCAACCTATTATGCATCTACCTGGATCTGGATGAAATCATTTGTCAATTTTTAGGTTGTGTCCTTATCATATCGATAGTTAATGGCTTCTAATCTATATGGTACTACTCCTGGCTGGAATGTAAAGAAATACAAAGATATCTGCTGGCAACATTACACAAAGATCTTTAGGGAAAGGGGGGCTACAGTGTCCGATCGGCTTAGTCACCGGTGCGTTCTGCCGGGTGGTGAGGAGGGTAGCATAGGCTGCATGGGCCCAATGCAACACATTCGGTGGATCGGGCACAAGCTGAAGACCACCAACACACACCAAAATGGAGAGAGACGCAACACCTGGCCTGACATCGGAAATCCACAAACCCTGCATTGCCTACAACATTGGCCTAAACGCACAAACTCCAACCGAGAGTATCATCTTGACAAGCAGAGGCCCCCCTTGAACAGTGATGTTGCTCTCCAAGAGGGAAGTTGGGCCGAATAGTGCTTGTGGAGAAAAAGGGGCAACCCAGCTATCTACATGGGAACAAACCCGAGGTAATAAATATTAAATACATCATCAGTACTCACCTTTTCTTCACCTCTCACCCCCTTCCACAGCCCACCTCCCCAACCACAACTACATAAATTTAGATTTCTTCTCTCTGCACACTATCTCTTCCCCTTCCTCAGCCCACGTCCCCAACCACACCCACATAGATCTATATTTATTCACCCTTTGCACACTATCCCCCCCTTCCCCAGCCCACATCCCCAACCACACCCACATAGATCTAGATTTCATCACCCTCTGCACACTATATTCCCCTCCCGGCCCACCTCCCCAACCACACCAACATAGATCAAGATTTCTTCACCCTCTGCACACTATCTCCCCCTTCCCCAGCCCACATCCCCAAACATACCAACATAGATCTAGATTTCTTCACCCACTGCACACTATTTCCTAACCCTCCCCCAGCCCACCTCTCCAACCACACCCACATAGATCCAGACTAGAATTTGTTCCATCAACCAAAATTTATCTATCGAATTTTCCTCAACCCAGAGGGCCTCATAGCCAAAATGGCCACCCCTCCGAGCCCAACACCACCACCATCCACCAAGAATCCCTCTGCGTCCCATTTCAAAACGAAAACCCCAAGGTCGAACCCCCACGATGCGCCTATCGCGAGGGCACCCTTTTCCATGGCGGCAGCGCCGCCGACATCCAACAGCCCATCCAAGCCGTCCTTTGCACACGCGAAGTCTTCAGCAAGCTGTGCACTCACGGGCACCTCTCCGGGCTTGAGACCCTAGACGTTGAGCCCACGAAAGAGGGTGCGTCCGCCCTGTTTGAGGACGTGCTTGAAGCCCTCCTCGCCGAGGAGCGTGCATCTTCTAGGATCCCGTTACTCCTGAAGCCTCTTCTGCTTGGGGAAGACGGCCCGGTGCAGATGCTCCGCATGTACCTCACCGTATGCTCCAGCGGTAAGCCTCGAACCGTCTGTGGACGCTTTCGTGAAGATCGTTTATGCCAAGTACCTCTTACTCCTTAGCAGAGCCTCAACAACTGCAAGCCAGAAGGTAGGACGAGGTGGCCGGGAACAGCCCCGATGCGGGCCATGAACGCCAAGAAGGGGAAGTTCGTGTCGCCGCGCAAGGACCACGCAAGCGCCCCATAGCCCATCTAAAGGGTAAGAGGGAGGTGCCCCTGCAGATGCTCAACTAGGCCCGCCTTGTGGCCAAGAGTGCTGTTGAACATTGGATCGTTGGGCAGAATCCTGGCTGCCAATTTCCCTCGAGGTTTATGCTTCGTCGCCTAAGGTTTGCAAATATTGATTGCCGAGAATTGGCCTATAGCACTACCGCGAAGTAGGTAACTTCTTTTCCGACATAGTTTTTATTTTTGAACGCAATAAATGGTATGTGTGATTATGTAATTGTGTTCACTAAATCGTGGATCTAAATTGTGGATTTGGTCATTCTTTTTGGGCTGTCGCATTATTAATGTTGGTCCTTAATTAGATTTACCTGCACAAAAGTGCTATCATTCTGGAAAAGAGAATCACACATCATTTTTCATTTTCTCGTGTAGGGTCATCATGGGTATTGCTAGATGTTGGATCATTTAGAGCATTCTCGCAGTTCTCTTACCACTACCATGCATGCCGATCTAGGTCAAGGAATATGAGATGATCTTGAAGAAAATTTACTGCGGATGCTATGGCTCGATTCTTTCTAATCATTATATTGCTAACTTTGATCTGTTTATCCCTTTTCCCATCTAAGGAGTCTGAAAACTCTGAGGGCTTTGTTGACCTTTTATGTTGAGTGTCTAACTTTCAGTCATCTATTTTTCGATTTAGTTCATGTTTTTTTCCTCTAGTACCATGATCGTAGACTGCGCTAGCGCCCAACCCAAACACACATGCTGAATTCTCTCCCCTAAAATGTTGTGTGTTAGACACAGTTTTGCAACTTAATTTTTTTTGCATCTTTTATCTAAAAATATAGAAAATGAAACCACAGACAAAACTAAAGAAAGAAACCAAAGAGAATTAGCGAAGATAACTCTTGAGGTGAACTCTTGAAACCCAACTGGCATTTAACTTTGTTTAAAAGTTACTGCCAGATTCTTCAACACTACATATACATCATAAGTGCTTTATTTTATTTGGGAGAAAAATAATTTAGCTCATTGCAACCATGCATCGTCTAAAAAACATTATTTGTCGGTTCTCACAACTGAACTTGAACTGATTAGGATAGAGTTACAAAAAAATATTAGGGGAGAAATATAAATGTTAGCTTGCTTCAACCATGCATGCTCAAAACGTAATCTCGTCAGTTCTCACAAACTAAAGTGAATTTGAACTGGTGAAGACAAAATTACAGAATAAAAAATTAGGGAGACAATAAATTTAGCTCCCTGCAACAATGCATCCACAATAAATTATCTCATTCTGTTCTCAGAACTGAACCGTACTTGAAATGGTCAGGACAGAGTTACAGAAAATTTTCCTTGAATCTCACAACTCTTACTAAAAGAACACCGACTTAATCTGATGGAATATGAATGAGTAAAACTAATGAGTAATGAAGAAAGAACACTAAATAATGGCTGCCAAAATAAATTTGTGACATAATACAAATGAAAGCTGAACAAAAAATAAACTAAATAATACTGAAAGACTGCTTATCAACTATCTAAAAAGTGACTAAATTCATAAGAAAGAAGTATACTGAGAAAAACATCCATTTGGAATTTCATCCATTTGGAATTTCATCCATTTTTCAGGTTATAAGCTTTGTATCTTGGAATCTTGAAGTATGGAATTGCTATAAAACCTTGTTGTTTCAGACATCTTAACTTCTCAAAAAATGTTTAACCCACTTTTATGTAAATTCGATTTACGCACATCTATGACTATCAAGGTGAAATTTAAAGCTAATTACAAAATAAGCCTCGGGAGTGCGCCACATAGTCTCATTGTTTACAAGTCGCCTACTACTTGTAGACTACGTTGGTATTTCCCCGAAGAGGAGAGGATGATGCAGTATAGTAGAGATAAGTATTTCCCTCAGTTAAGAACCAAGGTTATCAATCCAGTAGAAGAACCAAGCAAAATTCCATTAAGCGCACCTGCACACACAAGAGCAAACACTTGCACCCAACGCAAATAAGAGGGTTGTCAATCCTCTTAGCGGTTATTTGCAAGGATTAAATCTTATAGAGATAAAGAGATAAACTAAAATACTAATAAAAATAAAGTAAATAAATTGCAGCAAGGTATTTTTAGGTTTTTTATATATGATAAAGTAGACCCGGGGGCCATAGTTTTCACTACAGGCTTCTCTCTCGAACACACAGCATACGGTGGGTAAATAAATTACTATTGGGAAATTGATGGAAAAGCAAATAATTATGACGGATTCATGGCAATGATCATGTATATAGGCATCACGTCCGAGACAAGTAGACCGACTCCTGCCTGCATCTACTACTATTACTCCACCCATCGACTGCTATCCAGCATGCATCTAGGGTATTAAGTATGAAACAGAGTAACGCCTTAAGCAAGATGACATGATGTAGACAAAGTAAACTCAAGCAATATTATTGAATCCCATCTTTTTATCCTTAATGGCAACAATACAAATACGTGTCATGCCCCCATCTTTCACTGGGATTGAGCACCGCAAGATTGAACCCATCACAAAGCACCTCTCCCATTGCAAGACAAATCAATCTAGTAGGCCAAACCAAATCGATAGATCGGAGAGAAATACAAAGCTATAATAATCATGCATAAAAGAGTTCAGAGAAGACTCAAATATTTCTCATGAATAATCTGATCATAAACTCACAATTCATCGGATCCCAAAAAACACACCACAAAAGAAGATTACATCGGATAGAACTCCAAGAACTTCGAGGAGAACATGGTATTGAAGATCAAAGAGAGAGAAGCCATCTAGCTACTAGCTATGGACCCGTAGGTCTGTGGTAAACTACTCACACATCATCGGAAGGGCATCAAGGTTGATGAAGAAACCCTCCGTGATCGATTCCTCCTCCGGCAGAGTACCGGAAAAGGCCTCCAGATGGGATCGCGGAAGAACAGAGGCTTTCGGCGGCGGAAAGGTTTTCTCTTCTGTCTCTCTGGTATATTGGGAATATTTTAGAATTTATAGCGCTAGAATTAGGTCAGAAGGGGCAATGAGGGGCCCACAAGCCTGGGGGGCACACCCTCCAGGCTTGTCGCCTCCTCGTGGCTCTTCTGGTCTTCTCCCAAAGCTTCATGGGTCTCTTCTGGTCCAGAAAAATTAATCCAAATTTTTTTTCTCGTTTGGACACTTTTTGATAAGGATTTTTTGAAAAGGCAAAACCAAGCAGAAAATAGCAACTGGTACTGGGCACTGGGTTAATAGGTTAGTCCCAAAAAATGATATATATTGGCATATAATTGCATATAAAACATCCAAGATTGATACTATAATATCATGGAACAATCAAAAATTATAGATACGTTGGAGACGTATCAAGCATCCCCAAGCTTAATTCCTGCTCATCCTCGAGTAGGTAAATGATAAAAACAGAATTTTTGATGTGGAATGCTACCTATCATGTTTCATCATGTGATCTATCTCTTACGGTATGAATAATAAGATCCGAATGATTCAAAGCAATAGTCTATAATTTGATATAAAGACATCAATACTCAGGCATACTAATAAACAATCATGTCTTTCAAAATAAAAATGCTAAAGAACGTTATCCCTACAAAATCATATAATCCTGTCATGCTCCATCTTCTTAACACAAAGTATTTATCATGTACTACCCCGGTTTTAGCCAAGCAATTGGTTCATACTTTTTAACGCGCTTTAGCTTTTTCAACCCCCACGCAATACATGAGCGCAAGCCATGGATATAGCACTATGGGTGGAATAGAGTGAGGTGGTAGAGATAAATAAGAGAAGTCAAAAATAAGAAGATAGCCTCACATCAACGAGGCTAATCAACGGGCTATGGAGATGCCCATCAATTGATGTCAATGCGAGGAGTAGGGATTGCCATGCAACGGATGCACTAAGAGCTATAAGTGTATGAAAGCTCAACATGAAAACTAAGTGGGTGTGCATCCAACTTGCTTGCTCATGAAGACCTCGGGCATTTGAGGAAGCCCATCATCGGAATACACAAGCCAAGTTCTATATTGAAAATTCTCACTAGTATATGAAAGTGACAAAACAGGAGACTCTCTATATGAAAAACATGGTGCTACTCTGAAGCACAAGTGTGGAAAAAGGATAGTAACATTGCCCCTTCTCTCTTTTTCTCTCATTTTTTTCATGGCTCTTTTTGGCCTCCTTTTTTTTCTTTTTCTTTTTTATTTTCGTCCGGAGTCTCATCCCGACTTGTGGGGGAATCATGGTCTCCATCATCCTTTCCTCACTGGGACAATGCTCTAATAATGATGATCATCACACTTTTATTTACTTACAACTCAATATTACAACTCGATACTAGAACAAAAATATGACTCTATATGAATGCCTCTGGTAGTGTACCAGGATGTGCAATGATGCTAGTGTAACATGTATAAAAATGATGAACGGTGGCTGAGCCACAAATACTATGTCAGCTATATGATCATGCAAAGCAATAAGACAATAACGATGTGTGTCATAAAAAACGGAATGGTGGAAGTTGCATGGCAATATATCTCGGAATGGCTATGGAAATGCCATGATAGGTAGGTATGGTGGCTGTTTTGAGGAAGATATAAAGAGGCTTATGTGTGACAGAGCGTATCATATCATGGGGTTTGGATGCACCGGCGAAGTTCGCACCAACTCTCAATGTGAGAAAGGGCAATGCACGGTACCGAAGAGGCTAGCAAATTGCGGAAGGGTGAGAGTGCGTATAATCCATGGACTCACATTAGTCATAAAGAACACACATACTTATTGCGAAAGTTTATTAGCCCTCGAAGCAAAGTACTACTACGCATGCCCCTAGGGGGGAGGTTGGTAGGAGTTAACCATCTCGCGCCCCCGACCGCCACACAAAGGAAGACAATCAATAATAAATCATGCTCCAACTTCTTAGCATAATGACAGATCATACGTGCATGCTTCGGGAATCACAAACCTTAACACCAATATTCTTACTAAACCACAATTATCTACTAATACCTCCCACATATTACCATCTTAATATCGCAAAACTATTGCAAGGAATCAAACTTATCATATTCAGTGATCTACATGAAAGTTTTTATTATATCCCTCTTGAATGCCTATCATATCAAGACCAAATTCATAACCCGTGCATATTACCATTGCTAATCATTAGACTCTCAAAAAGATATAAGTGAAGCATGAGAGTGCAACTATTTCTTTAAAATATAACCACCGCTGTGCTCTAAAAGATATAAGTGAAGCACTACAGCAACTGCCTAGCTCAAAAGATATAAGTGAAGCACATAGAGTATTCTAACAAATCACGAATAATGTGTGTCCCTCTCAAAAAGGTGTGTTCAGCAAAGATGATTGTGACAAACTAAAAAGCAAACAAAAGCAAACAAACTATATCACAAGACTCTCCAAGTAAAACATATCATGTGAGGAATAAAAATATAGCTCCAAGTGAGTTACCGATAGATTGTAGACAAAAGAGGGGATACCTTCCGGGGCATCCCCAAGCTTAGACGCTTGAGTCTTCCTTGAATATTACCTTGGGGTGCCTTGGGCATCCCCAAGTTTAGGCTCTTGACACTCCTTATTCCTTTGTCCATCGTAGTCTCACCCAAAACTTGAAAACTTCAGCACACAAAACTCAACAGAAACCTCGTGAGATCCGTTAGTATAACAAACAAATCTTAAACTTTAGGTACTGTTGTAAATTGATTCATATTTAATATTTCCATAATGCTACTGTACTCCAACTTCTCCATGACTCATACCCCCCGATACGATCCATAGATTCATCAAAACAAGCAAACTATGCAACAAAAACAGAATCTGTCTAAAACAGAACAGTCTGTAAAGATCTATTTAAAAGCCATACTTCTGTAACTCCAAAAATTCTGAAAAATTAGGGCAACGTAAAAAATTCATATACCAATACTGTGTCAAAATTTCAGATTTTTCTGACGCTCCAGTACAGAAATAAATTCCAGCACCGGACGCAAAACTTTTTGTTTTCCAAACAGCATCAATTATACTATCATCAACATCATCCCAAAGGCATTACTTGGCACAAACACTAATTAAAACATAAAAATACAATCATGACAGAGTCTATAATTGTGTAAACACTCAAGAACACAAAGTAAAAGCAAAAATTTATTTTATTCATTGGGTTGCCTCCCAACAAGCGCTATTGTTTTATGCCCCTAGCTAGGCATAATGCATAGTTTCAAGTGTTATCATCCTTCATGTTAATTCCATAGGTGGCCCTCATAATAGATTCATAAGGTGCCTTAATTCTCTTTCTAGGGAAGTGTCCATCCCTTTCTTTAATGGAAATTGAAATCTTATATTACCTTCTTTCATATCAATAATAGCACCTATTGTTCGTAGAAAAGGCCTACCAAGTATTATGGGGCAAGAAGGATTGCATTCAATGTCAAGAACAATAAAGTACACGCACACATAATTCCTATTTGCAAGAATAAGAACATCATTTATTCTACCCAATGCATTGTTGTTGAAATTATTTCTAGAGACAAAATTCACATCAATAGCACATCATTAGGATCAATTTGAGCATTTTTACTAGCAACCAATTTCATAAGAGCATCCATCTTATCACTCAAAGTATTAATTTCTTCGACAGAATTTACCTTCTTACCAGTTGGAGTTCGTCAGTGTGCCATTGAGAATAATTTTTCATGATATTATCAAGGAGTTTCGTAGCTTCTCCCAATGTAATTTCCATAAAAGTACCACCTGCGGCAGAGTCTAGCAAATTTTTAGAGACAAAGTTTAGTCCCGCGTCAAAAATTTGTATGATCATCCATAATTTAAGCCATGAGTTGGGTAATTTCTTATCATTAATTTCATTCTCTCCCAAGATTGTGCAACATGTTCATGCTCAAGTTGCTTAAAATTCATAATTTGATTTCTTAAAGAAATAATCTTAGCGGGAGGAAAATACTTGGTAATAAAAGCATCCTTACACTTATCCCAAGAATCAATACTATTTCTAGGCAAGGACGAAAACCAAGTTTTAGCACGGTCTCGTAGTGAGAATGGAAATAATTTTAGTTTGACAATATCATTATCCACATCTTTTTTCTTTTGCATATCACAAAGCTCAATGAAAGTATTTAGATGGGATGCAGCATCTTCATTGGGACTACCAGAAAATTGTTCTTTCATAACAAGATTAAGCAAAGCAGCATTAATGCCACATGACTCTGCACTAGTGGCGGGAGGAGCAATAGGAGTACTAATAAAATCATTATTATTAGTATTGGAAAAGTCACACAATTTTGTATTTTTTTGAGACATCGTGACGAAGCAAGCAAACTAGCAAACAAGCAAAAAATATGTTTTTGTGTTTTTGTAAAAAAAAATTAGAAGTGAGGGAGACGAAAACTAGAAGCAAATGCAAATAAAAGGCAAATAAAGTAAATGCAAGTGGATGATAGTTTGTGCGAAGGTACTTGGTAATTTTGATGATGTCTCCCCGGCAACGGCGCCAGAAATTCTTCCTGCTACTTGTAGACTGCGTTGGTATTTCCCCGAAGAGGAGAGGATGATGTAGTATAGTAGAGATAAGTATTTCCCTCAGTTAAGAACCAAGGTTATCAATCTAGTAGGAGAACCAAGCAAAATTCTGTTAAGCGCACCTGCACACAAAAGAGCAAACACTTGCACCCAACGCAAATAAGAGGGTTGTCAATCCTCTTAGCGGTTATTTGCAAGGATTAAATCTCATAGAGATAAAGAGATAAACTAAATACTAATAAAAATAAAAGTAAATAAATTGCAGCAAGGTATTTTTTTGGTTTTTATATATGATAAAGTAGACCCCGGGGCCATAGTTTTCACTAGAGGCTTCTCTCTCGAACACATAGCATACGGTGGGTAAACAAATTACTGTTGGGCAATTGATAGAAAAGAAAATAATTATGACGGATTCATGGCAATGATCATGTATATAGGCATCACATCCGAGACAAGTAGACCGACTCCTGCCTGCATCTACTACTATTACTCCACCCATCGACCGCTATCCAGCATGCATCTAGGGTATTAAGTATGAAACAGAGTAACGCCTTAAGCAAGATGACATGATGTAGACAAAGTAAACTCAAGCAATATGATTAAACCCCATCTTTTTATCCTTAATGGCAACAATACAAATACGTGTCATGTCCCCTTCTGTCACTGGGATAGAGCACCACAAGATTGAACCCATTACAAAGAACCTCTCCCATTGCAAGACAAATCAATCTAGTAGGCCAAACCAAATCGATAGATCGGAGAGAAATACAAAGCTATAATAATCATGCATAAAAGAGTTCAGAGAAGACTCAAATATTTCTCATGAATAATCTGATCATAAACTCACAATTCATCGGATCCCAACAAACAGACCGCAAAAGAAGATTACATCGGATAGAACTCCAAGAACATCGAGGAGAACATGGTATTGAAGATCAAAGAGAGAGAAGAAGCCATCTAAATACTAGCTATGGACCCATAGGTCTGTGGTAAACTACTCACACATCATCGGAAGGGCAGCAAGGTTGATGAAGAAGCCCTCCATGATCGATTCCTCCTCCGGCAGAGTACCGGAAAAGGCCTCCAGATGGGATCGCAAAAGAATAGAGGCTTGTGGCGGCAGAAAGGTTTTCTGTTCTGTCTCTCTGGTATATTGGGAATATTTTAGAATTTATGGCGCTGGAATTAGGTGAGGAGGGGCAATGAGGGGCCCACAAGCCTGGGGGGCGCGCCCTACCCCCCTGGGCGCGCCCTCTAGGCTTGTCGCCTCCTCGTGGCTCTTCTGGTCTTCTCCCAAAGCTTCGTGGGTCTCTTCTGATCCAGAAAAAATTAATCCAAAGTTTTTTTCTCGTTTGAACACTTTTTGGTAATGATTTTCTGAAAAGGCAAAAACAAGCAGAAAACAGCAACTGGCACTGGGCACTTGGTTAATAGGTTAGTCCCAGAAAATGATATATAATGGCATATAATTGCATATAAAGCATCCAAGATTGGTACTATAATATCAAGGAACAATCAAAAATTATAGATATGTTGGACACGTATCATCGCCCAAGGTCAAAGTATTGAAATTGTATCCTTGTAGACTCTTCGCAAGGAAGACAAGGACGAGACCATGCCGACATCCAAGGGGTCTATGCAAACGCAGTCGTCGTCATCGTGCTGCATAGAGAAGGAGAAGCGCTTGGGAGGGATGCAGTTAGGGGCCTCCAGAGTAGGTAGGAAGGACTGGTCTTGAGACCCTTTGAAGAAACCAAGGAGGGAAGGGTTGCAGCGGTGGCGGAGGCGGCGTCGGAATCGGGGGTCGGTGACGTGGTGGTGGTAGCGCATGCATACGAAGAATGCACGCGGAAGGGAGGTGGGTTGCGGAGGAAGGTGGAGTAGGAACTCATAAAGCATGTCGTCGTCCTCCAACTTGGACGCCACCGGCAATTGGTGGCTGCTTGTTTGTGTCCGGCAGGAGCATATATTTGCAAGGTAAGAAAACAAAACACGAAATAACTGTAACTATATGGTCTTCACTTGACAAAAGGCTGCAAATTAACGGGGCGTCTCACATTCCTCTAGATCTTGTACATATTTCCCTCGCAAAAGACTAGGTTCTTGGCGTTGGTATATAACCAGACACTGTGTCGCATGACTGGGTTGAAAATAAGGTCACCCTTAGGCCGCCCTTAGACACCAGGAACTCTAGGTTGGTGATTTTACTTGAAACCTTTGCCATCTTCCTTTTTTTGCATCATTTTGACTTCAGTGTGGTCAGTGTGGAATTTATGTTTTTTCTTTTTGGCTAAACTCAGCTGCGCTGAGGAATTTATGATTAATCTACTCATGTTTTAGGTTGGTGATTTATAGCAGTTTTTTGCATCAACAGATAGAGGAACTTTTAGGATCAGCAATTTGCTTGAAAGCCTCTTTTGATTCATTGATGTTCATTCCTTTATTAACAATTACAGGCTTCAAGGATGACATCAAGCTAGATCAAGGACCTATAAGAAGTATGAAGGTTATTTTCCCAGTCCCCAATATCCTATATATGTGTATTTGTGATGTTTCCTAATTCCAGTTGAACATCCGCAGGGCAGCAACTTCATTAATAGGCATCATGGAGATGCTTGTGGCAAAAAAATTCAAACCTCAATACTTTCTGGTCCTGAACTCAGAATGATGAAGCCTCGCCTTGGAGAGAAGGAGCAAATTGATAGCGCTACTGGTGTGAATTTCAAGCTGAAATTTGACGGCATGTTTCAAACTGCTGTGATTCTAAATATTACTAGTACTTATGTCAATGAATGGCATAAAAATAACAAATCCAACAATTCAATTAAACTCACACATCCAATACTTCAATTAAATATTATTGTCAGTTGCATGGTTGAACTGCATGCCTTTTTCCAATGGGACTAAATACACTATGGATTAACCCTGATGAGACATTTTTCAGGTCTAGCAGAGATGGTTGTTGCCTCTCTTTTGCCTCGATGTTCATGTCAACCAAACAATTTATTGGAAAATGAACCAGAAGAATATTTAGGAGCAAAGGTTAGTTTAGTTTCTTATGTCTATGTTTGAAATATATCTGGAAACATGAGGGCAGGGGGCACTGAAAGACACTCATCTGCTAACCAACTTCGCTTTCTAAGTGATTAGCCTTCAAGCATTGATCCTCATGTCTTGTGCCAGAAACACCTAATGCTTAATTTATTTGTGCCATGAGAATGGATTCTTGGACCATATAGATGATCTTTATGATGATGAAATGAGATGCTCTTAAAGCATAAGCACGGAAGTTAATAGTTGGTTGTCTGAGTTTGAATAGGTCAGTGCCTTGTAAATTGCAGTCTTAGTTGAAACCTTTTCAAGTTAAATTACTTTTTACATAAAATTGGACGTGTGATAGCTTCGATAATGCTGAAGGCATTAGGACCTACTCTCCTTTACTATTGTTCCTTCAGTCAGAGTCCATTGTCCTAGAACTTTTCTTGGAATCAACATTGTCATGTATAGAGTTTCAACTGTTGCATGCGTCAGATCTATACAATTAGTGTTCTCTGTATGAAGGGCAAGGGCAATTGTGTGCTACGCACGCTTTACTTTAGTGACTTCATGTATTAAGCCAATGTACCCCTTTAGGTAGACTAGCCAGTCCTGTTTTTCATTTCCTAGAGGCTTTCCAGCATGTACGATGTATCTTAGAGCATCTCCAATAGATGATGTAAAAGTTGGTGCCCAACAGAGAGAAGGTTTTTGGGAACCAATTTTTTTAGTGCCATAATAGATGATGTAAAACTAGTGCCCCCCCCCCCAAAAAAAAATTAAGAACCACATGAAACAATGACGATTCAACAGCGGGGAGGCTGGGAGGCGGATCCGTTGGCAGGGAGGAGCTCGATGGACCCATCACTCCGTGCCCTCTGCTCGGCCCTCGTCTTTTTCTATCGTAGTTATATTTTTAGGAAATGCTTTTCCCACTCTTATTGTGTTTTGTACACTCTACAATGCCTATGAAGCTGACTTAAAAGTAGATGCCTCAAGAATGCACATGTCGGACGCGCACACATTACTCATTACCACAGTGAAAAAAGGTGTGATATACATTACCCAACTTCTGTGGAGTTTTAAAGTAATCAGTCTAATTCAGCGGAAGAAATGTTGCAAAGAAAAGTCTGCAAACTTGGGCTCAAACAATCTTCAGGTAATGCACATATAACAACATATACGTACAACACATTGTACAATGATACGTCTCCAACGTATCTAATTTTTTATTGTTTCATGCTATTATATTATCAATCTTGGATGCTTTATATGCATTTTTATGCTATTTCATATCATTTTTTTGGAATAACCTATTAACCCAGTGCCCAGTGTCAGTTCCTATTTTTTGCTTGTTTTTGGCTTTTCAGAAAATCAATATCAAACGAAGTCCAAATGGAATAAAATCTTTAAAATGATTTTTCCTGGACCAGAAGGGACCCTAGAAGGTTCGGGATGAGGCCAGAAGATATATGAGAGAGCAACAAGCTTACAGGGTGCGCCCCAGGGGGGTAGGCGCGCCCCCTGAGCTTGTGGGCCCCTCATAGCTCTGTTTGACCTAATTCCAAGCCTATAAATTCACATATATTCCCAAACCAATAGGGAGGCACCCGAAATAACTTATCCACTGCCGCAAGCTTCTGTTCTTCCGTGATCCCAACTGGAGGCCTTTTCCAGCAATCTACCGGAGGGGGAATCGATCACGGAGGGCGTCTACATCAACCTTGCTGCCCTACCGATGATGTGTGAGTAGTTCACCACAAATCTATGGGTCCATAGCTAGTAGCTAGATGGCTTCTTCTCTCTCTTTGATCTTCAATACCATGTTCTCCTCAATCTTCTTGGAGTTCTATCCGATGTAATCTTCTTTTGCGGTGTGTTTGTTGGGATCCGATGAATTGTGGGTTTATGATCACTTTATTCATTGAAAGTAATTGAGGCTTTTCTGAACTTTATTATGCATGATTATTATAGCTTTGTATTTCTCTCCGATCTATCCGTTTGGTATGGCCAACTAAATTGATTTATCTTCAGTAGGAGAGGTGCTTTGTCGTGGGTTCAATCTTGCGGTGTCCTCACCCAGTGACAGAAGGGGACGGGGTACGTGTTGTATTGTTGCTACTAAGGATAAAACGATGGGGTTTATTTATATTGATTGAGTTTACTTTGTCTACATCATGTCATCTTGCTTAAAGCGTTACTCTGTTTGTCATGAACTTAATACCATAGATGCATGTTGGATAGCGATCGATTGGTGGAGTAATAGTAGTAGATGCAAGCAGGAGTCGGTCTACTTCTCATGGACGGGATGCCTGTATATGTGATCATTGCCATGAGTACGTCATAACTATGTGCTTTTCTATCAATTGCCCAACAGTAATTTGTTCACCCACCGTGACGGTGTCCTGGACTAGGGGGTACTCAACACGTCGTCTCCCGACCAGGTATACGAGGAAAATTCCACAAGACTTGGTGATCAAGACAAGGACTCCTCTCCACCGACGTAGCCGACTAGGACTCCTATTATCCTAGGCCTCCGGTACATTATATAAGCTGAGGCTAGGCTAGTCGATAGATCATGGAATCTCATATTCATTACAACAATCTCGTGGTAGATACCTGTACTCTGTACTATCCCCCATATGAATACAATCAAAGCAGGATGCAGGGTATTATTTCTTCGAGAGAGCCCAAACCTGGGTAAAATCATGTGTCCATGTTACCATCGCTTCAAGACGCCTAGCTTAGGACCCCTACCTCAAGATATGCCGGATTTAGCACCGACATTGGTGGCCAATGCAGGCCCCTGCTGGTAGTCGCCGTGGTGCGATGGGAATTCCGATCGGCTCTGGCGAGATCTACGCGTTAGAACCAAGCTTTGTTGTTGACGTCGGCATCTTCGTCGCCGGCTCGAATGGTCACCTTGGCTGGACCGAGGACTGTGCTCCGCGTCGGATCATCAAGATCGGACGGGTACTTTCATCATCATCAACTCCGATCTCTTTCAACATCATGGAGGAGTCATCCATGGAGCTCGCGGGCTCGACGTCAACAATGTCCTCGGGCAACCATGCAGTTTTTTTTGGACAGCGGATTCATGTTCGCGGTCCCCACCTCCTTGAGCATCACTTGGACAATTCCTTTGGTGGACTTGTGCGGAATGGAGTCTATAACGACCCTGTATAATTTCATCGTATTCCGATGGAGGAATCTCTGGCAATCTGCGATATACCGGAGCCCTATCAAATCTAGACGAGAATCTGGACGAGTTTAGGGCGAGGAGTCCAGCGTCTAGCTCAGACATCCTTTGGAAGATCCAATCGCTGATCGGCTGCGGAATTCCAATGTCGACAACCCCTCAGAATTGCAGCTCGATCCGACCATTCAAACTCCGAGAAACGTCCGATGAGTGCATAAATTTTCGGATCTGTTTTCTGCGTGAAAACGAATCCGACCCGAGTTCATCTTTTTCATGAACGTGATGTTGGGTGTCCTTTTTGAAGGAATTTTTTTAGGGTATTGTGTTTAGATCTCAAACACGTGCCAATAATTTTAAGCCTTTTTCGAGGTAATCCTCATCGTCGCGCCGGTATTAAACCAGTCCAACCATGTTCCTCCATAGATGCCAACCTGCGCCATTGCTTCATCAAGCCGACAACCACCATCTCGGATCATCACCTCGGCGAGCCGACCAAGAGTTCGGCATCGCGAAGGCCAAATAATCGTCAAGACAATATCGTTGCCCGATGGATTGCGTGAGTCGGACACACCGGCATCCTCGCAGGGTCGCTTGATACGTCTCCGTCGTATCTATAATTTTTTATTTTTTCATGCCTATATTCTACAACTTTAACATACTTTTGGCAACATTTTATATTATTTTTGGGACTAACATATTGATCCAGTGCCCAGTGCCAGTTCCTGTTTTTTGCATGTTTTTTGTTTCACAGAAAATCCATATCAAACAAACGCGATAAAATTTTACGGAGATTTATTTTGGAATATATGTGAAGAAGAATTACCGCAAGACGCTGCCCAAGGTGGCCACAAGGCAACAGGGCGCGACCAGGGGGGTGGCCGCGCCGTGTTGCCTTGTGACTCCCTCAAACGTCGGTTGGGGCCCTTCTTTCGCCACAAGAAAGATAATTTCCGAATAAAAACCCCTCAAAATTTCAGCCCAATGGGAGTTACGGATCTCCGAGAATATAATAAATGGTGAAGGGCCAGAAAACAGGAACGCGAAATAGAAGATAACAGAGAGAGAGATCCAATCTCGGAGGGGCTCCTGCCCTCTGGGAGCCATGGCGGCCAAGGACCAGAGGGGAAACCCTCTTCCCATCTAAGGGGGGCAAGGAAGAAGAAGAAGGAGGGGGCTCTCTCCCCCTCTCTCCCGGTGGCGCCAGAACGCCGCGGGGCAATCATCGTGTGACGGCGATCTACTCCAACAACTCCGCCATCTTCATCAACACCTCCATCACCTTCCCTCATCTATTTACAGTGGTCCACTCTCTCGCAACCCGTTGTACCCCCTACTTGAACATGGTGCTTTATGCTTCATATTATTATCCAATGATGTGTTGCCATCCTATGATGTTTGAGTATGGGTAATTTGTGAATTGCTATGATTGGTCTAAATTGCTTGTGGTTATGTTGATGTCCTTTGGTGCCCATCATATGAGCGCGCGCGTGGATCACACCATAGGGTTAGTTGTATGTTGATAGGACTATGCATTGGAGGGCAAGAGTTACGGAAACTTCTTCCTACCATAGAAATTGATTCATACGGGATTGAAGAGGGACCAATATATCTTAATGCCATGGTTGGGTTTTACCTTAATGAACTTTAGTAATTGCGGATGCTTGTGAATAGTTCCAATCATAAGTGCATAGAATTCCAAGTAAGGGATGACATGCTAGCAGTGGCCTCTCCCACATAAAAACTTGCTATCGGTCTAGCAAACTTAGCCAATTGCTTAGGGACAATTCCGCAAATCCTACCACCACTTTTCCACACTCGCTTTACTAACTTAATTGTAATTTTATTAGAACAACACCTAATTTTTATTTTCATGTTCTTTATTATCTTGCAAACTTATCCTACTACACCTACAAAGTACTTCTAGTTTTATTACTTGTTTTTAGGTAAAGCAAACGATGGTGTGCATAGAATTGTATCGGTGGTCGATAGAACTTGAGAGAATATTAATTCTACCTTTAGCTCCTCGTTGGGATCGACACTCTTACTTATCGAAAAAGGCTACAAACGATCCCCTATACTTGTGGATTACCAAGAACTTTTTCTGGCGCCGTTGCCGGGGAGCAATAGCGTAGGGGGGATATTCTTGTGTGTGCTTGTTTGCTTTATCTCTAAGTAGTTTTTATTTTGTGCTCTTGTTTTCTATCTTTAATTATGGTTAGTAAACGTAAAATACCAAAAATATTAGTTGTACTTCCTAACCCAATGGTTGAAGAACCACCCAAAATCTTTCATACTGCTAAAGTTTTCTACTTGGATAATCTTTGATCCCTTTGTGCTCGTGCTGAAAACCCAACTAGATTAGTTGAGGGAAAATCATTAGTTGAGCATGCTTACTTTGTGCGACACCGCTTGTCTCAAAAAGGGAAACTCTTATGGCATCATATTAATTGTTTGAATTGCTATGCATGGAATTTATGCGAAATATATGATTTTACTTGTTGTTCTGAAGACCCTAAAAAACACCTTCCCTACCAATGTGAGTTTAATGATAATGGAATCTTATCTTCTTATGCCAAAGGTGTTTATAGTTACTATGATATTGAACAAACTGACGAATTTGTTTCCTTTAAGGGTTCCTATGAAATTGCTTCTTTGATTGAAAAGTATGATGCTACTCTTTACAAATCTGAAAATTTTGCCATACTTAAATATTGCTATGAAAACTATGCTTCTAATACTTATGTTAAAGAATATATTGAGGACGCCTCCGGTGTCCAAGAAGAGACTAATATTTTGCAGGAATCTTTGGAAGAAGAAATTGCTAAAACTGTGACCTCATTAGATGAAAAAGATGAGGAGGAGAGCGAAGAAGAAAGGGAGGAAGAGTGGATTGATCACCCATGCCAACCTTCTGATGAGAGTAACTCTTTAACTCATTGTCGGTGTATAAAACATGGGTATTTTATACCCTAACTTATGCACAGACGGTGGCAACCTCCTTGCCGGCCAAAGCTTTGCCGGGAACCGCCAAGATCAAGATTCGGAGTCCAGCCGCTGAAGCTACCAGAAAGAAGCTCAAAACACAACACTCGACTAGTACCAAAGATGAAGACATTCCTTGCCGGCAAGGCTGAACCGGCAAGGTGAAGACCCGACAAGCTCCGTGCTGGCAAGCTTAAGCCAGCCCTCCAGCGCTCCACCTCGCTGCACAGGTGTTCGCTAATGTGTGAGGTGTCGACCACGCAGGTTGATTCGTGAGGCTTGTCGGGCACGTGTCAGCACGCTGGGACAAGATTTGCCCCTAACGACACCCGTCCAAGAGGCATGTCAGGATAATACGAGGTAGCTGGGCAAGCGGTGCAGAAACCTTGCCGGGACTACCTCTCCACATGACACCTAGCGTCGCATTTAATGCCTTTGTCCTAAATTGGCAGAGTTAGGTACGATAGCACTGTTTGCTATCTAATCGCTATGTAATTACTGTTTTGCCACTGTGGTAACCCCTTTGAACTATAAAAGGAGGGCCAAGGCAACAGTTTAGAGGATTCGGACCCCTTTTCAAACACAAGCATGTCTCGCGTAGCTGCTCTCCCCGCGCCTTGCCAGGACACGCGCTCCTTGTACTGTGCTTCTACACCATCAATACACCAAAGGCAGGAGTAGGGTTTTACGCTTCTCAGCGGCCCGAACCTGGGTAAATCCCTCGCGCTCCCCATTGTCCATGCTCTTTGTGCACGTCGACCTCCCCCGCCGAACCACAAGGGGCTGCATGGCCCCATAGATGGTCGTACCCCGACATCTTTGGCGCGCCAGGTAGGGGCAGTGCGTCGCTTGCGCGAACCTTGACCAGTCGGTTGCGCGTCTTCTTCATCATCTTCATCCTCGTCCTTCTTGTCGTCGATGGCGCCCAAGAAGAAGGGCATAACGATGACAGCCACCCCGCACGCATCCGCGGGCGGCGCAGGCGGCGCGGATACTGCGGTTGGCACGACCAGCGCAGGCGGCGCGGTCGCCATGCCCACCACGGTCAGCGTAGGGGACGAGCACGCCGGAGGCAGTCGACCTCCTCGGTCCTCTGACGAACGGAGCCGCGACGGCGCGGGCAGAGTTGATGGACGACCTCCTCCTCCTCCTCCTCGCCACGCAGGCAAATGCAGCCACCGAAGCAACAATGCCCGGGGCGGCGCGAGCCGAGATCCCGCTACAGCGGCGTCCAAGGATGCTGCTTCAGGACAGACGTCGCGCCCCTCGCACAATGGGCACGGTGCAGCCCCGAGCGGCGCCAACGACTCCGAGCAGCAGGGACCTCACGGCAAGACTCCTGTGGATCAAATCCCAGATCCTCAGGCACCGCCTCCGCCACGGCGACCTGTTGCTGATCATGTGCCACGGCAGCAAGACCGCGATGGCGCTCCTGCTGGCTCTGCCAGGAGTAGAGCGACGTCGCGCTCTTCGCTCCCGGCCATGCCAGCCACGGCAGCGGAAGCAATGGCGCGAGCTCAGATGCTGCTGAACTTCCCTCCAGCGGCAGAGAAGATGGATGAGTGGAGAGCCACCATCCAAAGCTTGATTGGATTTGCCGAAGCCAGTAAATCGCAGCAAGCGGAGCCCTCACGGCGTCCGCAAGCAGCACCGACATCTCCAGTCGGTGGTCGCGTTGACGGTACTACGTTAACGGTGCAATCGCCGCCGCGACAACCGCCTCAACAGCAGCAACGCCAACAGCCGCGGCAAGCCCAGCAATCTCTTGGACCCGACGAGATGTCGATAGCCTCTTCAGATCCATGGGTGCGGCAAGATCAGCGGCAAGTGCTGCGAGACAGGCGGATAGAAGACGCCCGCACCACCATCGAACGGCGTCGAGAGGCGCGTCGTCAATCCGACGCACGCAACGGCCCCGTCGTTGATGAGCCTGCGCCAGGGGTTGGCGGATATCTACCTTACGAGGTTGGGTGTCCTGCCTTCACCCGCGAGCTGCGGCAAGTCCGAGCCTTCAAGCCTTCAAGCCACAAGTGCCAGAAAAATACGACGGCAAGCTGAACCCGGCAGAGTTTCTAGGCATCTACACTATTGCCGTGCAAGCTGCCGGAGGGAGAGACGAGAAGATCCTCGCCAACTACTTCCCGTTGGTACTAAAACCCAACATGAGGTCTTGGCTGATGAACTTGCCAGAGAACTCCATCTCTTCGTGGTCAGATCTCTGCAACGAATTCGTCGGTGCCTTTACCGGAGGCCACAAGGCCCCTGGACAGCCCAGCGACTTGCAAGTGATCCCGCAAAGAGATGGCAAAACTTTACGCAAGTACATCCAGAGATTCAGCCGTGTACACTGCAACATTCCAGATGTGCACCCCACAGCCATCATTGCCGCCTTTCACACGAATGCGCGCAATCGGAGGATGCGGGAGAAGATGAACGTCAAGTTGCACAAGACCGTCAACAAGCTCTATACGTTGCCAGATAAGTGTGCATGGGCTGAGGACGGAAGAAGACTCCCCGGGGAGGATGCTGACGCCGAAGTAGATTCTGAGGATGACGATACCGCCACCCCGAGGAAGAAGGGTCGGAAGCGCAACAGGAAGTGCAAAGGCAAAACTGTTATGGCTGTCGAAGGCTCCGGCAACTCTGAGTCCACCAAGAAAGCCAAGACTGAGAATTCCGGCAAGGAGGCTGTTGTATGCGCCGCTTGCCAGGAGGCGGCGGCAAACGAGAAGGCCGGCAAGTCAGATGGACCATACTGCAAAATTCACCGCACCAAAGGCCATGATCTCCAAGAGTGCCGGCAAGTCGAACACCTTGTTGAGAAGCAGAAGGCTGAATACGAGAAGCGCGACAAGGAAAAAGGCCAACATGGTGCCGGTGGGTCAAGCAAAAAGGGCCGTGGTGGTCGAGGAGGCCGCCGCGGCAAGTCCAAGCAGCAGAAAGAAAAGCCTGCTAGGGGCCATGAGAAGAAAGAGGGAGATGATGGAAGTGAAGAAGAAGAGGACGATGATGAGACCAGCGAACAAGAATTGCAAAAGGCAACTGAGGCCATGTGCATTGACGGGGGCGCATCTTTGCACTCCTCTCACCGCCAGCTTAAACAGTGGGCTCGTGAGGTTAACGCGACGGAACCGGCAATGGGCTCTCAAAAACCACTCAAATGGTCACACACGCCTATCATCTTTGATGCTGAGGACCACCCTGGTCGCATAACTGCGGTCGAGTGTTTGCCATTGTTGGTTTCCCCAACAATTCACAACCTCCAAGTAATGAAGATGTTAGTTGACGGTGGGGCCGGTCTGAATTTAATATCTTCAGAGGTAATCAAGAGCCTACAGATTCCCGACGAGGAGCTCGAAAAGACAGGCACCTTTCAAGGAGTGAACCCGGGAAGAAGCCAGCCCAAGGGAAAGATCACGTTGCCGGTAACGTTTGGCGGGGAACTGAACTACAGGACGGAAAAGATTGTCTTCGATGTCGTCAAGATCCCCTTGCCGTACAATGGAATTCTTGGCCGCCCGGCCTTGGCAAAATTCATGGCAGCATCCCACTATGCTTATAACACGTTGAAGATGCTAGGACCGATGGGTGTCATTTCCGTCAACTCCGACAAGAAAGATGCGGTCATCTGCGTCGACAAGATGTACAGAGATGCGGTTGCAGCAGAAGCCGCCAAGGCACCAGCTTCCGCCAAGAAAAAAGAAAGCAAGAAATCCGGTAAAGCCTCTAGCAAGGATTCCGGGAAGCGCACCTCTTTGTAGTGCTGCGCACCTGTTGAAGACTTGCCGGAGTGCTCCGCCGGTAAGAAATCCAAAGCCACTGCACCGGCAACCAAGAAGGTGCTGGCGAGGGAGGATGGCACTGACGGTACTTTCACCATCAGCGCCACCCTTGACAGCAAATAGGAAAGCGCGCTCGTTGCCTTCCTGCGGGCGAATGTCGATGTGCTCGCATGGCGACCATCCGACATCCCCGGTGTTCCCAGGGAGGTAATTGAGCACCACCTTGCCGTTTGTCCCCACGCTCGGCCCGTCAAGCAAAAAGTTCGGAAGCAAGCTTTGGAGCGGCAGCAATTCATTGCCGAAGAAATCAAGAAACTCGAAGCGGCAGGCCTAGTCAGAGGAGTGCTACATCCCACTTGGTTGGCAAATCCAGTGGTGGTGCGCAAAGCAAACGGGAAGTGGGGACTTTGTATTGATTACACGGATGTCAACAAAGCATGCCCGAAGGACCCTTTCCCCTTGCCGCGCATCGATCAAATTGTAGACTCCACTTCTGGCTGTGATTTGCTCTCCTTCCTTGATGCATATTCTGGGTACCATCAGATATTCATGGCCAAGGAGAATGAAGAGAAGACTGCATTCATTACTCCATGTGGCATGTACTGCTTCGTACGTATGCCCTTCAGATTAAAGAGTGCCGGTTCAACATTTGCAAGAGCGGTCCAAATCGGTTTTGAGCCCCAGCTGCACAGGAATGTAGAAGCATACATGGATGACATAGTGGTCAAAACCAAGGACGAGTCTACCCTTATTCAAGACTTGGAAGAGACATTTGCGAACTTGCGCAAAATCAACTTGAAACTCAATCCCGAGAAGTGTGTGTTTGGTGTTCCATCCGGCAAACTTCTCGGATTCTTTGTATCTCAACGAGGAATTGAAGCAAATCCTGACAAGATCAAGGCGATTGAGCAGATTCAAGCACCAAAAAGCGTCAAAGATGTGCGGCGCCTTGCCGGCTGTGTTGCTGCCTTAAGTAGATTCACTTCAAGGTCTGCTGAGCGCGCCTTGCCGTTTTTCAAGATTTTGAAAAAGGCAGGGCCGATGAAATGGACTCCGGAGGTGGAGGCCGCGTTGCAGGACTTGAAAAGATACCTCTCCTTCGCGCCAACACTGGTTGCGCCAAAACCACAAGAGCCATTGCTGCTATACATAGCGGCAATGAATCAAGTGGCTAGTGCCGCACTAGTGGCACAGAGGGAACTCGATGACGAGGAAACAACCACGGCAAACCCGTCCAGTGACAAATCAGAGTCTTCTCCGGCAAGATCCGGTGCCGATAAGTCAGAAACAACGCAAGCAAATGAAGTTGATCAACAAGCAGTGCCGAAGAAGAAAGTGGTGCAGCGACCAGTGTATTTTGTTAGTTCCCTTCTGCAGGGGGCTAGATCGAGATACTCTGGGGTGCAGAAGTTGCTTTTCAGTCTCCTTATGGCCTCGAGAAAACTGCGCCACTACTTCCAAGCACACGAGATTACCGTCGTCACTCGCTTTCCGTTGCAACGCATCTTGAGGAATCCAGAGGCAACCGGCAGGATAGTGGAGTGGGCGTTTTAATTGTCAAGCTTTGCACTCAAGTTTGAGAGCACTTCAACCATTCAGAGCAGGGCTTTGGCAGAGTTCATCGCCGAATGGATGCCAACGCAAGACAAAGAAATTCAAGAGACAGCTCTCCCCGGCAAAGAGACAACAAAGGAATGGGTCATGTACTTTGATGGTGCCTTCTCGCTGCAGGGCGCCGGTGCCGGAGTGCTGCTTATCGCACCCACCGGAGAGCACCTCAAGTATGTGGTCCAAATGCACTTTCCCAGGGAGCAAGCTACAAACAACACTGCTAAGTACGAAGGACTTCTTGCCGGTCTTAGGATCGCAGTAGACCTTGGGATCAAAAAATTGATCATCCGCGACGACTCGCAGCTTGTTGTAAAGCAAGTGAACAAAGATTACCAGAGCCCGTTAATGGAGGCGTATGTGGAAGAAGTGAGGAAATTGGAAGAACACTTTGACGGGTTGCAAACCGAGCACATCCCTCGTGTGGAAAACAGCGTCGCTGATAGCCTGTCAAAGTGTGCCGCTCAAAAGCTTCCCGTGGAACCGGGAACTTTTGTGCTCCATTTGAATCAACCAACAGTCGCCCCATCAACGCAGGCCAACAAGAGAAGAAAGTTAAGTACCGGCAAGTACTTTCCGGCAGAGCTCCGAGAAGCCGCCGACAAGGACGTTGCCGGAAACAACAATACGGTTGCCGGTGAGCAGCCGCTTAGCACAGAACCACAGGTTCTTGCCGCAAAAGCAAGCGCTCCCGTAGCCGAGGAGATGCCTTTAGTCCTTGTCATCGAGCCGCAAGCTCCGACATGGGCATAGCAGATAGTCCATTTCCTTCAAACAGGAGGGCTTTCCGATGAGAAAGAAAAAGCAGAGAAAGTACCCGTCAGTCAAGTATGTATCAGTTTGTGGATATCATCCTATACAGAAAACGACCAAACGGTGTGAAATTGAAGTGCATTTGCCGGGAAGATGGACTAAAGCTGTTGGTGGAGATGCACGGAGGCATATGTGGCTCTCACATAGGATCAAGGGCTCTTGTCGGCAAAGCTTTCCGACAAGGCTTCTATTGGTCCACTGCCCTCCAGGATGCGACTGAGCTAGTAACCAAGTGTGATGCATGCCAGTTCCATTCAAAGAGCATACATCAACCAGCTCAAGCCCTCCAAACAATCCCTCTCTCCTGGCCCTTTTTGGTCTGGGGGCTCGATATCTTGGGCCCCTTTCCCCGTGCAGCCAGGGGCTTTGAGTTCTTGTACGTCGCCATCGACAAGTTCACAAAGTGGCCTGAAGTGGAGCCAGTGAGGAAGGTGACAGCGCAATCAGCCGTCAAGTTCTTCAAAGGATTAGTTTGTCGTTTCGGGGTTCCTAACAGGATCATCACCGACAACGGCACACAATTCACGAGCCGCACCTTCATGCAGTATATCCAAGACCTCGGCAGCAAAATCTGTTTTGCATCTATTGCTCACCCGAGAAGCAACGGCCAGGTGGAAAGGATGAACGCTGAAGTGCTGCGTGGCCTCAAGACAAGGACCTTTGACAGGCTGCGCAAGTGTGGGAGGCACTGGATTGATGAGTTGCCGGTGGTTCTTTGGTCACTCAGAACGACACCAAATCGAGCTACCGGCCAAACACCCTTCTCCCTAATCTATGGTGCAGAAGCGGTGCTCCCCACGGAACTCATATACGGGCACCTTGAGTGCTCGCTTACGATGAAGCTGAGCAAGAGCGGCTGCGGCAAGACGACGCGTTGCTCCTTGAGGAAGATCGTCTTCGGGCGGCTGTGCGAGCTGCACGCTACCAGCAAGCCTTGCGCCGCTATCATAGCCGCAAAGTGCACGCCCGAAGCCTTGAGGAAGGCGACCTTGTTCTTCGGCGTGTTCAGTCCGCCAAGGGATCAAACAAGTTGACGCCAAAGTGGGAAGGCCCTTACCGGGTAGTACGAGTCACCAGGCCTGGCGCAGTCCGTCTGGAGACCGAAGATGGCACCTCGGTGCAGAACTCATGGAATATTGAGCATCCTCGCAAGTTCTATCCGTGTGGCGCAGTTGCCGGGTCATGTCCCGGCAACACCCTTTGTACAAGCCTTGTCGATCAGACATGTAACCCTTTGTACAAAGCCAGGCGCAGATCCTGTGCATAATAAAGCTAAGTGTTTCGCAACTCCTCGTACATGTTCATTTATGTGTCGATGCATGTGATGTTGTGATTTATGCTTTAGTTTGTATGAAATGACTAATGAGCCGTCAAGGTTCCCAAACCGCACTTTTCTCTTCTTTCTTTTTCTTAAAAGGATGAGGAGGTTCCCTCGCATGCAAGCTTCCCGGAGGGAGTGGAGATGGGGTACCATTCTTAACGACGTTCAAGTGATCATTTTTACAACGAGAGAAACGGCACAAGGAAAAGCTAAGTTGCAAAAACTTTAAAAAAAAATCCCTGTTACATTCGCGTTCCCCCTTGAACGGTTCTGAGCTTTGTATGAGAAACCTGCACGCGAGAGCAACCTTGTCGCGATCAGTCTACGCCCTAGGTTACCTCGAGTCCACTCGGCAAGCTTGGCGGCTGCGTTCTGGCCCGGCAAGTCACCTTGCCGGCAGCGGCACTTCCAGCAGGCTGCTAAGGACCCGTTCCTCGAAGCGCTCGCGGCAAGTGTGCGCACTGGCAATCTTCCGATAAGCGTAGGGAACACAAATCATACAAAGGCGGAATAAGACAAGGGAAATAGCATGCGTTCATTTAAACCCGGCAAACACCGAATGTTCATTAAGAAAGTACTTGATTACACTCTGTTGGCCCTTTGCCAGGGTTCATCTCAAGTGCAAAGAGGGCAAAAGGGGCGCCTAGGCGGGGTCCGGCTTGTTCCCGGAAGGCCAGATGATGGTGCTGCCGGCGATCAGCCAGACTCTTTGTCGTCGCCTTTGACCTTCACGCACGGAGAGCCGTCATCATCGCCGTCATCATCGTCATCCTCAGCATCGCTGGAGGAAGCGGTGTCGCTGTCGCTCGAGCTCTCCGCACAGCACTCCAGACGAGCGCCTGAAGCCCCGAAGAACTTCATGACAAGCGTGTCTGGTCCGTCTAGCTTGAAGTGAAGGAGGTGCCCTTGCCCTAAGCAGCGGGCACGGGCAAAGGATTTCCACCCGCGCGTAAGGTACATGATGCCATTGTTGGAGGTTTCGACGGTTACCCACACCGAGCCGTTGCAGCAACCGTCCACACGCAGCCATAAGCCGTGCAGGTGGCGGCCTTCCATCTCCCTGGCAAAAGCGTGAGGAAGTCGCAGCCAGCTCCGCGGCTGGTCGCACAGCTCCAAGACAAACTCTTCCGCCGTGTCCACCGTGTGGCCTTCTGCCGGCGGAGGAGGGACCGAAGACGGAACAGCGAGCGTTCCACCACGGCCGCCCCGGCCGCGGACACCACGCCGTCCACGACCGCGGGCCGCGGCCCTCCCTCGAGCACTGGAGCCAGCTTCCGCAGCCGCAGCCGAAGCTTGAGTGTGAAGTCGGGAAGAAGCCCTCGCCGCGGCGGCAGGGGCGCGGCCGCGGCCTCCCCCTCTCACCATGGCGTCGTCGAGCGCGGGAAGAGAAGAAGATATGGGAAGAAGGCAACAGTTGCTAGAAGTTGAGACGGGAGGAGATGGGTGAGCTTAACGTCCCGCACGCCCCCCTTTTTTTATAGGGGGGGTGCGGAGAGCTGGCCCTTCACCATCTTCGAGCGACCGCCCACGATCGCCAATCCCACATCCTGCACTTCTGACGGGCGCATTACTCCAGCAACCGCCCACGATCGCCAATTCCGCGCCCTGCGCCCCCTGGCCCGGCGCATCACTCCAACGGTTGCCCTTCTCCACCAATCCGCTGCCCTGCATGCATGCGGACGCGCGTGATGGAGGGGCGCAGAAAAAGGAGGAGTAAAGACAGACGGGGCAGTTACCCCTCACCATGCGGAGCTGAGCACCCGTTCGGTTTGAACCAGCAGCATCCCACATATGAACATACCCTTGGCCTGAGTACGCCTGCGGGCCGGCCACCCGACGACAAGGATTGCCGGGGAACTGGCTGAGAGCACGCTCAAGGCCGGATTAATGAGGAAGCAAAGAAGATCTCAAAAGAGGATAATCATCATGACCGAAAATTACAACGGCAGTTTCCCGCCGCGTGTCTGTGCATTGTTTGGGCCTAGCCCAATGACGCTTCGGACACGCGTATGGCCCAGGCCCGGGGGCTCCTGTCGGTGTATAAAACATGGGTATTTTATACCCTGACTTATGCACAGACGGTGGCAACCTCCTTGCCGGCCAAAGCTTTGCCGGGAACCGCCAAGATCAAGATTCGGAGTCCATCCGCTGAAGCTACCAGAAAGAAGCTCAAAACACAACACTCGACTAGTACCAAAGATGAAGACATTCCTTGCCGGCAAGGCTGAACCGGCAAGGTGAAGACCCGGAAAGCTCCGTGCCGGCAAGCTTAAGCGAGCCCTCCAGCGCTCCACCTCGCTGCACAGGTGTTCGCTGATGTGTGAGGTGTCGACCGCGCAGGTTGGTTGGTGAGGCTTTTCGGGCACGTGTCAGCACGCTGGGACAAGATTTGCCCCTAACGACACCCGTCCAAGAGGCGTGTCAGGATAATACGAGGTAGCTGGGCAAGCGGTGCAGAAACCTTGCCGGGACTACCTCTCCACATGACACCTAGCGTCGCATTTAATGCCTTTGTCCTAAATTGGCAGAGTTAGGTACGATAGCACTGTTTGCTATCTAATCGCTATGTAATTACTGTTTTGCCACTGTGGTAACCCCTTTGAACTATAAAAGGAGGGTCAAGGCAACAGTTTAGAGGATTCGGACCCCTTTTCAAACACAAGCACGTCTCGCGTAGCTGCTCTCCCCGCGCCTTGCCGGGACACGCGCTCCTTGTACTGTGCTTCTGCACCATCAATACACCAAAGGCAGGAGTAGGGTTTTATGCTTCTCAGCGGCCCGAACCTGGGTAAATCCCTCGCGCTCCCCATTGTCCATGCTCTTTGTGCACGTCGACCTCCCCCGCCGAACCACAAGGGGCTGCATGGCCCCATAGATGGTCGTACCCCGACACTCATACATTGTTCAATTTCCCTTCGTGCTTATCGAAGGATGAATGCTATGATCCCTTTGATTCGTTTGAATTATCCCTTTTTGTTGAACTTGATGCTTGATATGCTTGTGGCCATGATGCCAATACGAATTATGCTTATGGAGATGAACTTGCTATAGTTCTTTATGTTAAGAATGAAATTGTTGCTATTGCACCCACACATGATAGTCCTATTATCTTTTTGAATTAATTCTCCCAACTACACTATATCAGAGAATTTGTGCTTATTAAGGATTTTATTGATGGGTTGCGTTTTACCTTTGCACATGATGATTTTAATGGACATAATATACTTGTGCTTGCTGCTCCTAATTGCAATTATTATGAGAGTGGAACTACAACTCCACCTCTATATGTGTCCAATGCGATAAAATTGCAAGAAACTGTTTATGCTATGTATCGGCCTTTATTATGTGTGCATGAATTGTTCTTTTATGACATGCCGATGCATAGGAACAGAGTTAGACTTCGTCATTGCATGAAATATGTTGCTTTGTGCTCACTACTAAATTATAAATCATTGTTAATTAAAATTGTCTTTGATATACCTTGGGATCCAGGTGGATCGATAACTTGAGCATTTTTGCCTAGCTTAATGGCTTTAAAGAAAGCGCTGCCTGGGAGACAACCCGGAAGTTTTAGAGAGTCGTTTTATTCTGTTGTGTGCTTTTAAAAAGTTTAAAAACAAAAAAAATATAGAGGGGAACCTAAAACTTTTCAAAAAGAAAAGTGAAAGTGAGAAAGACGAACACCGTTGAAGTGGGGGACATCCTTGAACTTTGTTCATGCCCATGGAAACTTTGTGAATCTTAAGCAAGATGACAGAGTAACGCCTTAAGCAAGATGACATGATGTAGACAAAGTAAACTCAAGCAATATGAATAAACCTCATCGTTTTATCCTTAATTGCAACAATACAAATACGTGTCCAGGTCAAAAAAATACAAATATGTGTCTTCTCCCCTACTTTGTCACTGGGATATAGAACACCGCAAGATTGAACCCATTACAAAGCAACTCTCCCATTGCAAGATAAATCAATCTAGTTGGCCAAACCAAATGGATAGATCGGAGGGAAATATAAAGTTATAACAATCATGCATATAAGAATTCAGAAAAGACTCAAATATTTCTCATGAATAATCTGATCATAAACCCACAATTTATCGGATCCCAACAAACACACCGCAAAAGAAGTTTACATCGAATAGAACTCCAAGGAGATCGAGGAGAATATTGTATTGAAGATCAAAGAGAGAGAAGAAACCATCTAGCTACTAGCTATGGACCCGTAGGTCTGAGGTAAACTACTCACACATCATCGGACGGGCAGCAAGGTTGATGTAGAAGCCCTCCGTGATCGATTCCCCCACCAGCAGGGTGCCGGAAAAGGCCTCCAGATGGGATCATGGAAGAACAGAAGCTAGCGGTGGCGGAAAAGTTATTTTGTGGGGCTCTCTATTGGTTTCCCAATATTTGAGAATTTATAGAGGTGGAATTAGGTCAAAAGGAGCCACGAGAGGCCCACAAGGCATCAGGGCGCCCCCTTGGGGCCGCGCACTGTTGCCTTGTGACCTCGTCATGAGGCTTCTGGCCTCCTCCCAAAGCTTCCAGGGTCTCTTTTGTCCAGAAAAAAATCATCAAAAAGTTTCATAGCGTTTGGACTTCGTTTGGTACTGATTTCCTGAAAAACCAAAAACAAGCAGAAAATAGCAACTGGCACTGGGCACTAGGTTAATAGGTTAGTCCCAAAAAATGATATAAAATAGCATATTATTGCATATAAAACATCCAAGATTGATACTATAATAGCATGGAACAATCAAAAATTATAGATACGTTGGAGACGTATAAGCATCCCCAAGCTTAGTTCCTGCTCGTCCTCGAGTAGGTAAATGATAAAAACAGATTTTTTTGATGTGGAATGCTACCTGACATGTTCATCATGTAATTCTCTTTTATGGTATGAATATTAAGATCCGAATGATTCAAAGCAATAGTCTATAATTTGATATAAAGACATCAATACTCAGGCATACTAACAAACAATCATGTCTTTCAAAATAAAAATGCTAAAGAAAGTTATCCCTACAAAATCATATAATCCTGTCATGCTCCATCTTCTTAACATCAAGTATTTATCATGCACAACCCCGGAGACAATCAAGCAATTGGTTCATATTTTTTAACGCGCTTCAGCTTTTTCAACCCCCACGCAATACATGAGCGTAAGCCATGGATATAGCACTATGGGTGGAATAGTGTGTGTCCCTCTCAAAAGGTCTGTTCAGCAAAGATGATTGTAGCAAACTAAAAAGCAAACAAAGAAAAGAAAACTATGGCACAACACGCTCCAAGTAAAACACATATCATGTGATGAATAAAAATATAGCTCCGAGTGATATACCGATAGATTGTAGAGGAAAGAGGGGATGCCTTCTGGGGCATCCCCAAGCTTAGACGCTTGGGTATTCCTTGAATATTACCTTGGGGTGCCTTCGGCATCCCCAAGCTTAGGGTCTTGCCGCTCCTTATTCCTTCATCCATCGTGGACTCACCCAAAACTTGAAAACTTCAGCACACAAAACTCAACAGAAACCTCGTGAGATCCGTTAGTATAACAAATAAAACTTAAACTTTAGGTACTGTTATAAATTTATTCATATTTAATATTGGCATAATGCTACTGTACTCTAACTTCTCCATGACTTATACCCCCCGATACAATCCATAGATTCATCAAAATAAGCAAACTATGCAACAAAAACAGAACAGTCTGTAAAGATCTATTTAAAAGTTATACTTATGTAAATCCAAAAATTCTGAAAAATTATGACAATGTAAAGAATTCATATACCAATACAGTGTAAAAATTTCTGATTTTCTAATGTTCCAGTACAGAAACAAAAATCTAGCACTGGGCGCAAAACTTTATGTTTTCAAACAGCATCAATTATACTATCATCCAAATCATCCCAAAGGCATTATTTGGCACAAACACTAATTAAAAGATAAAAACACAATCATAACAGAAGCTAAAATTATGTGAACACACAAAACAGAAAAAAAAAGCAAAAATTTAAGATAACTATTGGGTTGCCTCCCAACAAGCTCTTTCTTTATAGCCATTAAGTTAGGCTTGAGATTTCAATGACGCTCATATGAAAGATGATAATTGAAACAAAAACAGAGCATCATAAAACATGTGACAAACACATTTAAATCTAAAATATTTCCTATGCATAGGCATTTTATAAGCAAACAAATTATCAAGACCAGAAATATCTAGCATATGCAAATGGGAAGAATGAAGCATAAAAGATTTCAACACAAAGAGAGGTAATTTAATAACATGAAGACTTCTATAACCATATTTTCCTCTCTCATAATAATTGCATGCAGGATCATAATCAAATTCAACAATACAGCTATCATATAAAATATTCTCTTCATGATCCCTATGCATAAAAGTTTTATAATCTTCCAAGATAGTGGGATTAACATCAACTAAAGTCATGACCTCTCCAAACCCACTTTGATCAAAAATTTCATAAGATTGAACAATCTCCGAATATGTGGGATTCTTTTTTTCTAAAGTTGACACTCTTCCAAGCACACTTTCAATATTATTGCAAACATTATTGTCAATATCATATTCATCATGAGGCTTAAATAAATTTTCAAGATCATAAGAAGCATTATCACCCCAATCTTGATCATTGCAATAAGCAGTGGACATAACAAAATTATCATCCCCAAGCTTGTAGCCTTGCATATCATTAGCACAATTGGCATTAATAGAATTTATAATAGCATCATTGCAATCATGCTTTTCGTTCAAGGAGCTATCAAGTGTGGGTGTAGTAGCAATAATTTTATTTTTAACATAAGGAACTATAGCAAGTTCATCTCCATAATCATCATTAATGTTGGCATCATGGCCATAAGAATAGCAAGCATCACGTTCATCAAGAGGGGATATTTCAATCGAATCAACGGGATCATAATTATCTATAGATTCCTGCATATCATTATTTTCTTTCAAAGGAGCAGACATTCTCTCAATAAATTCATTAATAGAGGCATTAGGAGCTTAGTTTTCATAGCAATATTTAAGTATGGCAAGATTTTCAGATTTGTAGAGAGTAACATCATACTTTTCAATCAAAGAGGCAATTTCATAAGCACCCTTAAAAGCAACAAATTCTTCAATTTGTTCGATATCATAGTAACTATAAACACCTTTGGCATAAGAAGATAAGATTTCATTATCACTAAACTCACATAGGTAGGGAAGGTGTTTTTTAGGGTTCTTAGAGCAACAAGTAAAATCATAAATTTCACATAGATTCCAAGCATAGCATAGCAAACAATTTATTTGATTCCATAAGAGTCTCCCTTTTTGAGACAAACGGTGACGCACAAAATAAGCATGCTCATCCAATGATTTTCCATCAACTAAACTAGTTGGGGTTTCAGCACGAGCACAAATGGATCGAAGATGATCCAAGTAGAAAACTTTAAGTGGATCCATAGTTATCTTTATTTTTACTTTTCTTGAGTCAGATAATTATAGTTAGCAAGCTGATACGTCTCCAACATATCTATAATTTATGAAGTATTCATGCCATGTTTACAAAAAATTTATATGGTTTTGGTATGATTTGATTAGAACTAACCCGGATTGACGCTGTTTTCAGCAGAACTACCATGGTGTTATTTTTTCTGCAGAAATAAAAGTTCTCGGATTGGGCTGAAAATTTATGGTGATTTTTTATGGACAAAAAGAGACCCCCGAAGCTTCGAGGAAGTGCCAGAAGAGCCACGAGGGCACGACAAGCCTGGGGGGCGCGCCTCCCCCCTAGGGCGCGCCCCCCGAGCTTGTCGCTCCCTCATGGGCCCCCTGGCGTGAATCCAACACTGAAAAATCCTATAAATATAGAAAATCCCAAAAAGAAACCTAGAACTTCCACGCCGCCGCCGCAAACCTATGTACCGAAGCAATCTCGTCTGGAGCCCTGTTCCGGCACTCTGCCGGAGGGGGGAATCATCACCGGAGGCCATCTTCATCATCCCGGCGGCCACCATGACGAGGAGGGAGTAGTTCACCCTCAGGGCTGAGGGTATGTACCAGTAGCTATGTGTTTGATATCTCTCTCTCGTGTTCTTGATTTGGCACGATCTTGATGTACCGCGAGCTTTGTCAATATAGTTGGATCACATGGCGTTTCTTCCCTCTCTATCTTCTTGTGATGAATTGAGTCTTTCCCTTTGAGGTTTCGTTATTGTCGGATTGAATACTTTGGATTTGAGAGCACTTGATGTATGTCTTGCATGTGGATACCCGTGGTGACAATGGGGTATTCTATTGAGTCACTTGATCGCGGATTCCCATGACCTTGGGGTAATCTAGGCATAGGGGTTGGTTGCATGTTTTCATCTTCTTTTCTCCGATAGAAACTTTGGGGTACTCTTTGAAGTTCTTTGTGTGGATTGAATGTTATGAATCTGAAGTTGTTTGATGCATATCGAATAATCAACTCACGGATACTTGTGGTGACATTGGAGTATCTAGGTGACATTAGAGTTGGTTGATGCGTATCATATGTTGTTATTTTAGTACGAACTCTAGGGCTGTTTGTGACACTTATAGGGATGGCTCAATAGATTGATCGGAAAGGATAACTTTGAGGTGGTTTCATACCCTACAACAATTTCATCTTATTTTCTCCGCTAGATAAGAACTTTGGAGTGATTCTTTGTCGCACGTTGAGGGATTGTTATATGATTCAATTATGTTAGCATTGTTGAGAGATTGCACTAGTGAAAGTATGAACCCTAGGCCTTGTTTTCAAGCTTTGCAATACCATTTGTGCTCCGTTTTATCACTTGCTACCTTGCTGTTTTTATATTTTCAGATTACAAAAACCTATATCTACTATCCATACTACACTTGTATCACCATCTCTTCGCCGAACTAGTGCACCTATACAATTTACCATTGTATTGGCTGTGTTGGGGACACAAGAGATTGCTTGTATTTGATTGCAGGGTTGTTTGAGAGAGAACATCTTCATCCTACACCTCCCACGGATTGATAAACCTTTGGTCATCCACTTGAGGGAAATTTGCTACTGTCCTACAAAACTCTGCGCTTGGAGGCCCAACACGAGTCTACAAGAATAAGTTGTGTAGTAGACATCACAAGCAAACGAGCAAATAAAAATATTTTTGTGTTTTTGTAATTTTTTATGAGAAGTGGGGGAGATGAAAACGAGAGGAAAATGCAAATAAAAAGAAGAGCAAGTAGATGATAGTTTATGCGAAGGTACTTGATAGGTTTTGGTGATATGTCCCCGGCAACGGCGCCAGAAATTCTTCCTGCTACTTGTGAGTTGTGTTGGGATTTCCTCGAAGAGGAGAGGATGATGCAGTACAGTAGAGATAAGTATTTCCCTCAGTTAAGAACCAAGGTTATCAATCCAGTAGGAGAACCACACAAAACCTCGTTAGCAGCACCTACACACACAAAAGCAAATACTTGCACCCAACGCGAACAAGAGGGTTGTCAATCCCCGTGGCGGTTACTTGCAAGGATTAATTCTAATATGATAGATAGATAAAGTAAAATGCAAAATAAAATAAAGTAAATAAAATTGCAGCAAGGTATTTTTGGATTTTATATATGATAAAAGTAGACCCGGGGGCCATAGTTTTCACTAGAGGCTTCTCTCTCGAACACATAGCATACGGTGGGTAAACAAATTACTGTTGGGCAATTGATAGAAAAGCGCATAGTTATGACGGATTCATGGCAATGATCATGCATATAGGCATCATGTCCGAAACAAGTAGACCGACTCCTACCTGCATCTACTACTATTACTCCACCCATCGACCGCTATCCAGCATGCATCTAGGGTATTAAGTTAATGAAAACAGAGTAACGCCTTAAGCAACACTACTGCAGGCGACCGCTAACGCGACACATGAATCGGAGACTCCACATCCAAACTGTGTGTGATGCATGCATTGCAAACGGTGTCGTAAAAAAACGTCCCCAACAAGACGAACTGTTTGCGATGCCAAAGACATCAAAAACGATTCAGATTAGAGACGCGTGTGTGATGCGTGGCATACAGTTGATCCATATGAACTGTTTGCGATAAGCCAGAACGACAAACACGGTCAGCCAGTTCGTGGTGTGTGCGATACACGGCATACAGTTCACTCGGATGAACTGTTTGTGATTACCCAACACAACAGAAACGGTCAGACAGATAAATGTGTGTGCGATGCACGGCATGCGGTTCACACGGATGAACTGTTTGCGATTACCCAACACAACAAAAACGGTTCAACTTAACAAGTTGTGTGTGATACGCGACAAACAGGTCAGTAATCCGAAATGTGTGGGAAGACGGATAACAACACGGACGATTCCTGTGAATAAGCCGTCTGTGTTATGGGCAAACGGTTGGTGGTAAATAATTGTCAGCGATTGATGAATTCATGACCGACGGGTTCTGTAGTTTAGTCCGTGTGTGACATGAACTCTGTCTGCACAACATCTATGCTCTGTCTACAGAACAACAACATTATATACTTATAAGAACATGATTGCATAACCAAATTAAACTTCCAATTACATAACTGACTACAGATAGCGTTTGCACATCTAAGTAAACAAGTACATGCATAATAAACTAGGAGAAATGATCATCATATCAACTACTTCTTGTTGTGACGCTTGCCTCCAATGCTCTGCTTGTGGCTCGATCCCTCATCGTCTACAGGAACGAGGCACTTCCTCATGTCAACGATCTGCCTGTACATCTCGTAGCATGTGTACGCGTCCATGGCCGCGTACTTGAGGTGATCTCCATCCAGTATCAGGCGGGGAAGGAGGGCAGGTCACCTCGCCTAGGATGCATGCCCAGCGCCGCCGCTGCAGCAGGTTGGGCGATTTGGCTTCTTCTACCGCCCATGTGAACAGCCGCACCGGGTTCGTATACCATTCCGCAAGCATGCGTGTTCTCTCCTCCGTAGTCGACTCCGTGAATATGATCTCTGCCATTAGCGCCAGCTCCAAGTCGGCGCAACGCTGCCAGATGCTGACATCCCTTAGCATCTCTGCCCTGAGAATGACTTCCGCCTCCGCCTTGTGCCTCGCCATGCGCAGCTCCTTCGAACATGTCTCCAATCGATGCCTCGCTTCCTTGATCCGATTTGCCCTTGCTGCCCACCACCTCCAATGCAGCCCCGGCATGTCCTCCGACGGCACCGATCTGTGAGTCCAGAGCAATGGATCCCCTCTGATAGATACGTGGGTTTCGCTCAACGGTGGCAGTGCCGTGGGCCGCAGCGAGAGGGAAGCCCGCGGGATGCTGGGATCTAGGGGAATATCCATGGCGCAATCCGATGGGTGAGGCGGGGAGGCCAGCGCGGAAGGCCAGATTTGGGGGCTGCGAGAGGAAAGAGACGATAGAGAGCGAAGAGAGGATAGAGAGAGAAGGAGGAGGAGTGCAACCAAGGTGAACAGGGAGTGGGCGAGGCGAAAAAATTGACCGTGCCAAATTGCCAATGAACACATCCCATTAATTAGGTTATTATAATTGCCAGTGTGGAATCACTGCCCACTTCCTTATCGTTTTCCTCTTCCACCACGCATGCATGCAAACATAGTTAAATCTTGGAGGTAGTTGGTTCTCTCATACGTGGGAGGGGAAAACTAAAAACTAAAAACACTTTTAACGATGAGAAAGACAGTCGGGCAATTGGTGCAAATTAAGAAAGTGCGACTAAAATTCTTGGAAAAATCTGAATTCTCTTAGGCGCCCTACGGACCTGGATGTTTCGTGTGCGATTATGTGTATGTACAAAAACCTTTGGAAATGCAAACGAGTTGTTTACGATGGTAGGAGCATCGCACACGATGCGTGGTGCGAGTACTCATGAGTGATGATTTGTAAGTTACACATACGTTTCCTTATGTTAACACGTGTGTGATAACACGTGACACCGCATACGGTTGTGTGCTGGGAATTGTGCGCTCCACTTAGTCTTCCCGCGCTCCAGCGATGCCTTCCCGCGCAAGCGCCAGCCATAGGGGTAAATTGTAAATCCCCAATCCCCTAGCCAGCTGCTAGCTAGCTATAAATAACCACAACAATGGCTGGCGGCGGCGACTCAGTACTGATCCCCTTGCTAGCTAGTTACCCACACATACCGGCATACCCGGCCCCAACGGCCCACGACCGGATGACATGATGTAGACAAAGTAAATTCAAGCAATATGAATAAACCCCATCGTTTTATCTGTAATGGCAACAATATAAATACGTGTCTTGTCCCCTACTTTGTCACTGGGATATAGAACACCGCAAGATTGAACCCATTACAAAGCACCTCTCCCATTGCAAGATAAATCAATCTAGTTGGCCAAACCAAATGGATAGATCGGAGAGAAATACAAAGCTATAACAATCATGCATATAAGAATTCAAAAAAGACTCAAATATTTCTCATGAATAATCTGATCATAAACCCACAATTCATCGGATCCCAACAAACACACCGCAAAAGAAGATTACATCGAATAGAACTCCAAGGAGATCGAGGAGAACATTGTATTGAAGATCAAAGAGAGAGAAGAAGCCATCTAGCTACTAGCTATGGACCCGAAGGTCTGTGGTAAACTACTCACACATCATTAGATGGGCATCAAGGTTGATGTAGAATCCCTCCGTGATCGATTCCCCCTCTGGCAAGGTGCCGGAAAAGGCCTCCAGATGGGATCGCGGAAGAACAGAAGCTTGCGGCGGTGGAAAAGTTATTTCGTGGGGCTCTCAGTTGGTTTCCCAATATTTGAGAATTTATAGAGGTGGAATTAGGTCAAAAGGAGCCATGAGGGGCCAACAAGGCATCAGGGCGCCCCCCAGGGGTCGCGCCCTGTTGCCTTGTGACCTCCTCGTGAGGCTTCTGGCCTCCTCCCGAAGCTTCTAGCGTCTCTTTTGTCCAAAAAAATCGTAAAAAAGTTTCAGAGCGTTTGGACTTCATTTGGTACTGATTTCCTAAAAAATCAAAAACAAGCAGAAAACAGCAACTGGCACTGGGCACTAGGTTAATAGTTTAGTCCCAAAAAATGATATAAAATAGCATATTATTGCATATACAACATCCAAGATTGATACTATAATAGCATGGAACAATCAAAAATTATAGATACGTTGGAGACGTATCAGAGAGGCAACAGAAAAGGGAGATATACTGCAAACTCTTTATCATAATCTCTCCCCATCTGAAATCGATACAATAAAGGTTTTTGAAGCAATTTGTGCTCAGAACACATCACTTACTCAGGAAGTTATTTTGTTGGAAGAACAAAATCATGCCCTTCGGAGGATCAATGGCAATTTGGAGTACTTATTGAAACTAAAGGACAAGCCTACCACTTCATCACCACCATTACCGAAGAAAGACACTTGAGTACACAGGTATGGGCACCACCCTTGGCTTCTTCCAAGCTTGGGGGAGGTGCCCCAGTATTGTACCATCATCACCTTTTTATCATCATTATCTATATTAGTTCGATCCTTAGTTATTTCATGATCTAGAAGAATAAAGTTTTAGTATGATCTAGTTTCGAGTGCTTGTTTCGTGATCTATCTATCTATGTAATCGTGTGTGAGAGTTATATAATAAAGAGTGGTTTGAGTTTTGCTTCTTTACTTTTATGTTTCAATCTTAGCAATGAAAGAATGAAAAGATCATATGCTCCCTTGGGGAGTAATGACTTTACATAAAGAAAAGTATAGTTGATAAAATTTATTGAAAGTTAACAAACATAGCATTGGTCATTGATGCAATACATGAAAAAGTAATAAAGGAAGAGAGGATTCACATATAAATATACTATCTTGGACATCTTTTATGATTGTGAGCCCCCATTAAATATTCTATGTCAAAGAGTTGACGTTGGACAAGGAAGACAGTGTAATGAGTTATGTTTGTTTATATTCGCATAGAAGTTATATTGTCATAGATCCCCTAACATGTGGTGCTTGCTCACTATCTTTGGCTAGCCAAAAATCCGCACTAAGTAGAGATACTACTTGTGCATCCAAAACCCTTGAGCCCAGTTTCATGTCATGAGAGTCCACTATATCTACCTATGGATTGAATAAGATCCTTCAAGTAAGTTGTCATCGGTGCACAAAGCAATAAAAAATTGCTCCCTAAATATGTAAGAACTTTTATTGTAAGGGAAAATAAGCTTTGTATGAACTTGTGATGGTGAAGAAATAAAAGCAACAGTCTGCATAATAAAGGTTGCTATCACAAGGGGCAATATAAAGTGGCATTCCTTTGCATTAAGAGTTTGCACATCCAAAAATAAAAAGTGCATGACAACCTCTGCTTCCCTCTGCGAAGGGCATGTCTTTTACTTTTCTGTATTTACTTTTATGCAAGATTCAATAGTGTTTCTCACTATTCTTTTTTTATTTTTCTCTTAGCAAGCATCATGTGTTGGGGAAAGATCTAGACATATATATCCAGCTGAATATAAGTGATCATGAGTTATTATTGTTGGCATTACTCTTGAGGTAAATCTGTTGGGAGGTGAAAACTATAAACCCCTATCTTCCTATGTGTCTGATTGAAGCTTTCGCCCCATAAATATGTCGTGAGTGTCAGGAATCATAGAAGACTAAATGATAGTTGAGTATGTGGACTTGCTAAAACAAAAGCTCTTACATAGACTCTTCCTAAAAATATGATGAATTGTGATTGTTTCATTGACTAAGAACATAGTTTGTTAGTTTTCAAGAAAGTTTATGCTTTATACTTCGATGTTGTAATGAATTATTGCTTGTTCATGAGAAGTATTATGATAATATATTGCTACTATAGAACTTATCATGATGCTCTCTTGACCGTATTTTGTTTTATCGACACCTCTCTCTCTAAACATGTGGACATGATTATCGATTTTGGCTTTCGCTTGAGGACAAGCGAGGCCTAAGCTTGGGGGAGTTGATACGTCCAATTTGCATCATGATTTCCTACTGTTATTTATAATGTATTTGGTCATTATTTCACTTTATGATGCAATTCTTATGCCTTCTCTCTCTTAATTTGCAAGATTTATATGAAGAGGGAGAATACTGGCAGTGGGAATTCTGGACCTGAAATAGCTACAGCAGAGATACCTATTCTACAGAGCTCCAAATGACCTGAAATTTCATGAGGATTTTTTATTGAATATATAAAAAATATTTCAGAAAAGAAATAGTAGAGGGGACCCACCAGTTGCCCACAAGGCAACAAGGCGCGACCCCCCCTAGGGCGCGCCAGGATGCCTTGTGGGGCCCACAGCTGGCCTCTGGCCCCCTCCTTATGCTATATGAAGTCATTTACCCTAAAAAAATTAAGGGGAGGACTTTCGGGACGAAGCGCCGCCATCTCGAGGCGGAACTTGGGCAGGAGCACTTTTGCCATCCGGCGGAGCGATTCCGCCGGGGATACTTCCCTCCGGGAGGGGGAAATCGAAGCCATCGACATCACCAACGATCCTCTCATCGTGGGAGCTAGGGCCAATCTTCATCAACATCTTCACTAGCACCATCTCATCTCAAACCCTAGTTCATCTCTTGTATTCAATCTCTATCTCAAAACCTCAGATTGGTACATGTGGGTTGCTAGTAGTGTTGATTACATCTTCTAGTTGATGCTTGTTGGTTTATTTGGTGGAAGATTAGATGTTCAGATCCTTAATGATATTCAATACCCCTCTGATCTTGAACATGAACATGATTTGTGAGTAGTTACTTTTGTTCTTGAGGACATGGGAGAAGTCTTGTCATAAGTAATCATGTGAATTTGGTATTCGTTCGATATTTTGATGATATGTATGTTGTTGCTTCCTTTAGTGGTGTCGTGTGAATGTCGACTACATGACACTTCGCCATATTTGGGCCTAAGGGAAGGAATTGTGGAGTAATAAGTAGATGATGGGTTGCTAGAGTGACAGAAGCTTAAACCCTAGTTTATGTGTTATTCCGTAAGGGGCTGTTTTGGATCCATATGTTTCATGCTATGGTTAGATTTATCTTAATTCTTCTTTCGTAGTTGCGGATGCTTGCGAGAGGGGGTAATCATAAGAGGGTTGCATGTTCAAGTAAGAACAGCACCCTAGCACCGGTCCACCCACATATCAAATTATCAAAGTAGCGAACGCGAATCAACTAAACATGATGAAAGTGACTAGACGAGAATTCCCATGTGTCCTCGAGAACGCTTTGCTTTATATATGAGACCGTTCCGGCTTGTCCTTTGCTATAAAAAGGATTGGGCCACCTTGCTGCACTTTCATTACACTTGCTACTTGTTGCTTGTTACGAATCACCTTGTTGTCAAACAATCTGTTACCGCTACTTTCAGTACTTGCAGAGAATACCTTGCTGAAAACCGCTTATCATTTCCTTCTGCTCCTCGTTGGGTTCGACACTCTTACTTATCGAAAGGACTACGATTGATCCCCTATACTTGTGGGTCATCAGGCACGTCCGCCTACATGAATTCAAGCTTCTCCAACTGGAGCCAAGGATGGGCTCCTGACCAACTGCCACAATGATCCCGCCGGTTTGGGGTTGCAAAAGCTCAAGCTTGGGGGAGGTCATCTCCACGTCTACATCAAAATGTGGCGGTATTTGAATAAATTGTAATGAGGTTCTACTTAAGCTCAATGAGCTTCAAAACACTAGTGTTGGTCTGTTCCAACACTTTGCTTTTTATTTGCTTTCATTTTTCGTTTTTGCCTTTGTGATTTTTTGTTTGCAAGTTAGTTTTCAAAAACCCAAAAATAGAATAAGCTTTTCTTTGTTCTTGTTCTTTTTACCCCTTGGAGTTCGTTTGCATTTTTGTTTTCAGAGGAGTTGATCTACACCGAACAATGAGGAATGCAAGAATAAGGAAGAGAAGTGTGTATATGTCCTACGACTCCCGTCTTTTGCACTTTAAATACTTAGAGTAGATGTAGCAGTAGTAGTATGTGTGATATGTGCAGGAGGGATTAGGTCTTGATAATTAAAACAAAGGTTTTATTAATTCTAGCAGCTGAAATAATTTTGTAGCCTTTGTTCTGTTTAGTCTAGATAACCAAGACTTGCTGTGGGACTGTTTTTAAATGAAATGATCTTAACTAAGAACAACCATGCACAAGAGAAAGTCTTCAAAAACTTGGGTGTTGAGAAAAATTGTAGAGAAGATGCTGTTAGAAATTCTCAACCCCATATGTTAATTTTAATAGACTTGATAGCACTTGTGGATTAAATTGTCTAGAGGAACTTAGTTTGAAGGGTGGACGAGATTATGCCAAAAATTTGTGTTGTATCTCTTACATGGTGCTTCAGCTTCTCGCTGGTGCCATGGCCCTGCTACTATATGCGCGTGTACGTGTGTAAATATGGCTTCGTCACCTTTCTTGATGTTAAGCTGAGGACTCCGCTAGCCAATAAACGATCCACCAGAGCCACGGCTCGGATTTCGGCTATGAGTTTGTTACCGTACATAGTGGAAACAATACAAACGAATATTATTCGGCTTTCTCTTTAATGGGTGTGTATGTGGTAAATAAAGGGGATTGATCAAAAGAGCTCGAAAGAGACATATATCAGAGGTCCATAGTTCCCAAAAATTAAGCCACAGTGAAACTCTATGCATGATCAGTTATTTGGCATAATCCCTTCACGCGACAACCAAAGTTTCACTAAACAATGATTGAAATAAAGTGCTTGAGAGCCTTGAGGATGAGATATTGTGGGTATGTTTATGAGCACTCTAGCATCATGTTTTTCTACATGCCTTCCTCTCCCTAATTTATGTTTTTATGGCTTCATCAAAGAAAAACTCTTCCGTGCATTCTCGGCAAGCAAGTGTTGTCTAGAATAAATAAAATTGAGTGTTGCAAAGTTGTTTTATCTAGTAGATCAAAAACTTTGTGTTGATTATCTTTGCTTCACTAACACTTGCACAATAACCATGCCACCGCTACAGCTACACTAAGTTTTCATGTTAAGAAGCGGAGGGCTATCTATTTCGGTTTAAACAGATGAGTTCCTTATGATTCAGATTTCTCTCTATGTTTCCGAGGACGATCAAGTTTAAGCTTGGGGGATTTGATGAGTGCTATTTTTACACTCATTCACCCTTTGTTTAAACCGATATATTTCATTAAAACCGAGATATTCGCTCCAATATTGGTACTAATGACTAATGAATGCAAAGGATTCCACAAATCCTCTCTTTGATGTGTTTCCATAGGAAATGGGCTAAAAAGGGAAGAAATCATGTGTGAACATGGAAAGGAGTGGAAATGGAGATAGAAGAAACCATCAGGAGGCGCACCAGCGAAGATAGCACAAAAGACGGCGTTCCATACGACCTCGAGCACTCATATGAGCGGTCATATGGCGTGAATTCCGAGGCGCCTCGTCCACCTGAACAACTTTTATAAAGGGGACCATGTGAAAATGTCAACAGAACAACCGCGAGCGAAGTCAGAACAGAGCCATCTTCATCCCCTCTCATCATTATACCTGGGCAAAGGTCGGGCCGGGCCGGGCCTCGGGTCGGGCCTGGCTAAGCCCGAAGCAAAAAACCTAGGCCCGGGCCCGGCCCGGTCCGGCCGTCGGGCCTAGAAATCAGGCCCGGGCCCGGCCCATCAATGCAAAAGCACGCTGGGCCTCGGGCCTCGGGCCAGGCCTCTTCATTTAATCGCAAATACGGTGGGCCCGGGTCCGGCCCGGCCCGGCCATCGGGCCTAGATCTCAGGCCCAGGCCCGGCCCGCGGGCAAGACCGGGCCGGGTCGGGCTTTTTCGGGCCGGGCCGGGCTGCCCGTGGTCAGGTCTACTCATCATCCCTAACCGCCGCCATTTCCATCTCCATAGCCACCATCACCACCATAGTTCATCTTCCTCTAGTTCATACTTGTAATCGTGCATCGCACAAGGCATCCATTGTAAGACATATTATCAATCAATAGATCTTCAACATGTGTTCTTCAATGTGTTCTTCATGTGTGAGTAGTTTGGTAAGGTATGGGTTGAGGCATAGGTCTTGAAACCCGTTGTATTTCTTGTAGGGATCAATGGAAGTGCTTCGAATTAACGTCCCGTATGTGTGAAATAAAATTGTTCTATAGATGTCAATTGTCTCGCCCGTGAACTTCATCCCTGCAGGTACCTAGGATCATGGAGATCAAGCCACAGAGAAGCTAAGGGCAGGGAGAACGTGAAGTGTTATTCTGAACACCAGTCACAGAAGGGTTTAGTACGGTAACATGGATCCAATCCTTAGAGATTCATGAGGTGTGATACGTCTCCAACGTATCTATAATTTTTTATTGTTCCATACTATTATAGTATCAATCTTGGATGTTTTTATATGCAATTATATATCATATTTTGGGACTAACCTATTAACCTAGTGCCCAGTGCCAGTTGCTGTTTTCTACTTGTTTTTGGCTTTTCAGAGAATCAGTACCAAACGAAGTCCAAATGCCACGAAACTTTTTGGAGATTTTTTTTCTGGACAAAAGAGACCCTGGAGACTTGGAGAGGAGGCCAGAAGGTTCACAAAGCCTCCCCAGGGGGGGCACGCCCTGATGCCTTGTGGGGCCCTCGTGGCTCCGTTTGACCTAATTCCACTCCTATAAATTCACAAATATTCGGAAACCATCAGAGAGCCAGAAGAGAAAACCTTTCCGCCGCCGCAAGCCTCTGTTCTTCCGCGATCCCATCTGGAGGCCTTTTCCGGTACTCTGCCGGAGGGGGAATCGATCACGGAGGGCTTATACATCAACCTTGCTGCCCTTCCAATGATGTGTGAGTAGTTTACCACAGATCTACGGGTCCATAGCTAGTAGCTAGATGGCTTCTTCTCTCTCTTTGATCTTCAATACCATGTTCTCCTTGATGTTCTTGGAGTTCTATCCGATGTAATCTTCTTTTGCGGTGTGTTTGTTGGGATCCGATGAATTGTGAATTTATGATCAGATTATTCATGAGAAATATTTGAGTCTTCTCTGAACTCTTTTATGCATGATTAAATATAGCTTTGTATTTCTCTCCAATCTATCGATTTGGTTTGGCCAACTAGATTGGTTTATCTTGCAATGGGAGAGGTGCTTTGTGATGGGTTCAATCTTGCGGTGCTCAATCCCACTGACAGAAAGGGACATGACACGTATTTGTATTGTTGCCATTAAGGATAAAAATATGGGGTTTATTCATATTGCTTGAATTTGCTTCTCTACATCATGTCATCTTGCTTAAGGCGTTACTCTGTTTTTATTAACTTAATACTCTAGATGCATGCTGGATAGCGGTCGATGAGTGGAGTAATAGTAGTAGATGCAGGCAGGAGTCGGTCTACTTGTCTCAGACGTGATGCCTATATACATGATCATTGCCATGAATCCGTCATAATTATTTGCTTTTCTATCAATTGCCCAACAGTAATTTGTTTACCCACCGTATGTTTCTGCGCTCGAGAGAGAAGCCTCTAGTGAAAACTATGGCCCCCGAGTCTATCTTTATCATATAAAAAACATAAAAATACCTTGCTGCAATTTATTTACTTTTATTTAGTTTAGTAATTTACTTTATCAATTTATCTCTATCAATCTTTATCCTTGCAAGTAACCGCTAAGAGGATTGACAACCCACTTATTTGTGTTGGGTGCAAGTGTTTGCTTTTGTGTGTGTAGGTGTTTTTCACTGGATCTTGCTTGGTTCTCCTACTGGATTGATAACCTTGGTTCTTAACTGAGGGAAATACTTATCTCTACTATATTGCATCATCCTCTCCTCTTCGGGGAAATACCAACGCGGTCTACAAGTAGCAAGGTGTAGTCATTAAACGCCCAAAGCACTTATCTGATTATTTTAATCTTAATTATTGAGGCAACCCCACGTGACAGATAGGGCCTGCGGTAGGACAACTGATTCTTGATGCAGGACTGGTGCCGGTCAAGATTTTATTTGGACACATCCCCCACTTCGGTTCGTAACAAGCACACCTCGATGCGTGACTTCCAATGCACAAATTAAGATCATATTTAGTCCCAACACAAATACATGGTTATAAGCATTAAGACCTCATACCGTACCTATTTTTATTATAAGTGTTTCATCACAACTAGCTTGATTTATCCGGTCAAAAGCTGGAATTATTTCTTTGACAGAAGCTTGCTAGAGACCATCGCTTCAAGGGAACCTTCCTCTCTCGGGTTCGATAACCCAAGGTCACCTCTTTGGGGAAATAGGTGTGGAGTACTTTCTGTTCCTTTACTGGATCACTAAAAAGGAAGTATCAGTGGTGTAGTACTTTCGCGTAAGTATCCCAATTAGTAATCGTCCCAACGAAGAGCGGAGGAGAGTATTTATGAGTAGCATTTCTGTCACACACAAGTTGTCACAGTTCTTATGTGAAGTAACTGCTTGTGATTCTGTAAATACTGTTACTGTCCCAAGAGGCAAATAAACCAGAGTAGTAAATATGATGAGTTTGCGGTAGCGAGAATAATAACACTTGAAAGTAAAGAACATAAATAAAGCGAAAACTAAAGTTGTTTTTCCTGCAATGGAGAAGTTAGGCGCGGAGACAATTCAGTTCATGGTATACATCAAGTATGCCAGTGCGACGGTAATACCTGCTACCTTGTTTCATGAATATAGTACTTGATATGTTTGTTCGGAAGGCGGATCATCCTAAGGTCATGGAACTCCTCCTCGTGGGATTATATTACATTCCATGACCTTAGGAGTTTCCACAGAGTGGTCATCACCACAATTAAGGTCCATAGACCGGAACCAAGCATTAAGTTTAATGGATCATCGTTATCTCATATTGTCTTTGGTCCTCATAGATGTCTCCACTTGTCACGTCAGAGGTCGCATATTTCCTAAACAATATGTGTTACATGTGTAGGTCTTGAGATCATGTTGCCTGGGCCCTTAAATTGGACAACACGCATAGAGTTCACCACAGAATAACAACTAACTGGACAGATCATAAGACTACAAACACGAATGACGACATATAGAATGGGCACAAATGAATCTTACCACTCATCTACATATCCCACGCCTAGAGGGGACTACTCACACATCATAAGAGAATAACCAATCATCTCAGAGAATAACCATGAAAACCATATCAATAACACAATGAAGATCCACAATGAAATGAATGATCAAACAAGTCTCGATCTCCAGATGAGCATGAATAGAGTTTACAACCCGATCTTACAACTTGGATTATGATGGAGATGAAAGGACCAAAACTATGAAGATCTCCGGTGGTTCTCCGGATCTCTTCTCTCTCTGTTCTGGTAGTGGTGGCAGCGGCTAGGGTTCTCCAATGTGTCTCTTCCCTTCACGGAAGTGTCTTGTATTGATAAGGTGGAGCTCCAGGCACCTCATACGACCATCCATGTGAGCGGGTGTGCTCGCATGGAAGGCCGTCTTTCACTCTGTCTCGCCTGGTGGCTGAGCTTCCAATATGGAAGTCGTTCCATTTGACTTGATTTGCAGTAATTCTCCTTGGTTTCCTTCCATATACGATATTTTCTGCCAAACAATGGAAAACGTATTTTCTTCTCTCTTGAAGGATTATCGTTAGAAATAACCGAGAAGCGGTGTGGATCCGATGAAAACCAAGTAAAAAACCCTTGCAAATAATCATAAATTCTCGAGCCATCACAACACCATATGATACGCATCGTTCAACCTTTATGCCTAGATTACCCCAGTGTCACCACGGGTATCCGCAAGTTAATTACTAGACATGCATAAGTGATCTCAAATCCAATTCAATCCAACAATAAAGAAACTTCAAAGAGAAAGACTCAATTCACCACAAAAAGGATGAAGGGAGATGAACATCATAAGATCCAACTTTATTAATAAAGCCCATGATACAATCAAGATCGGATCCATCAAGAACATGAGAGAGAGAGAGAGAGAGAGAGATTGAACACATAGCTACTAGTACATACCCTCAGCTCTGAGGATGAATTACTCACACATCACCATGAGAACGGCAAGCATGATGAAGATGCCTCCTCCAATGGCTTCCCCCTCTGGCAGAGTGCCGGAAAACGCCTCTAGATGGGATCGTCGCAAAACAGAAACTTGCGGCGGCGGAAAATTTGTTCCGAGGATACAGCGTAGGGTTTTGGTATTTATAGGAAATTGTAGCGTTGGAATCACGTCAAAAGGGTGTTGGGGCCCCACAAGCTCAAGGGGCGCGGCCAGGGGGTAGGCCGCACCCCATGGCTTGTGGGCCCTATGTGCATCTTCTGGTCCTCTCCCGAAGTTTCAAGGGTTTCTTATTTTCCATAAAAAAATCATCGTAAATTTTCATCTTGTGTGGACCTTTCTAGATATGGATTTCCTACGAAACAAAAAACATGCAAAAAACAGGAACTGTTACTGGGCACTACATTAATAAGTTAGTCCATAAAAATAATATAAAAATGCACCAAAACCATATATAATTGATGTAAATATAGCATGAATACTTTATAAATTATAGATACGTTGAAGACATATCAGACATCTCCACACTCAGTGAGGCAGTAGACAATACGTTTTCAATGGTAAACGACTTGAGTGTGCTGATCTTGGTATGAAGGCGGAGGGGATCCAGAATGGTCCCTCCCCGTCCCCTCTGATGACGTAGGCAAGCCTGTTGACCCCACAGATAGTGGCGGTGGAGTGAAACCGGAGGCATGGACTCTGGCCTGAACGCACACGTTGAGCCTAGGCGCCAATTCCTATAGTCAGAATATGTTCGTCCGATGGAACATGTTCAACCTCGCCTCCTTGGATCCTCATACCCATCAACTCACCACTCCCATGTAAATTTGGTAGGAATCTAGCCAAAAATTCCCATTTGGAATTTCTCCCATTTTCTGTCGATATGCTTTGCATCCTTGGAATCTAGAAGTATTGAATTGCTACAGAACCATGTTGTTTCAAACATCTAAACTTTTAAAAATAATACCCGCTTCTTATATAAAGATCATTTACATGCATCTACAACTATTTCGGTGAAGTTTAAAGTTGACTACAAAATAAGCCTCTGGAGTGCGCCACATGGTCTAATTGTTAACAGGCGCCCGAGGTCAATATGTAGTGAAGTGGTATGCCCACTTTTCATAGTCATCTATCACATCTTGAGCCACCAAGTGGCCACTGGATCCGACGATTGCCAACATTGTCCTTGTCATCATACAGGAGCGCAGCTGCAAAGGCTAACTTGGCTACTGAATCTTGATTACCTGTAAGTTCATCGTGCTCCCTTTGGTAATGGTTAGTTAGGGCTCACTTGGCCGGGGCATGAGGTGACCTTCCATTAGTAAATTTTTGCCACTGGCAATTACGACCCGGTGATTTAGGGAAAATGTGTTTTTTGGCTATTTATTTGTTTCGCAGAAAAATCATACCGAACGAAGTCCAAACGCGATAAAAATTTATGGTGATTTTTTTTATGGACAGGGGACCCAGAAAGCTTCGGGAAGGACCAGACGATGCCCAGCGGAACCACAAGCTCACCTGGCGTTGCGGTTGGGAACTGCACTCAACTGCCGGCGTTACTCCATTTTTCCCCTAGAAAGATAATCTAGGTAAAACTGCCATTGCGTCCTCGGAAGTTGGGGTCAACTGCCACCGTTTGGTCACAGTCACGAGTCGATAACCTTTTTTTTAGAAGATGAGAACGCATGCGCATTACCTATTACCCAAGTGAATTTGTGTATATAGATTGCCCTATGCTTCGATTTGTGGTCGATGTGAACATCAGGGCAGTTCTAAAATCGGTGTAATTCAGCGTAAGAAATGTTGCACATAAAAACAATACCCACATTTGCAAATTTGGCTGAACAATCTTCAGGTAATGCATAGGTACGAAACATCACAATTTTGTGTCGTGATATATAGCAATAGTACCGGTTACATGATATATCCAACTGAGTCATGTTGTCCTGTCAATCACACATATCCTCGAATGAATAAAAGAAAACAGAACATTTACACCACAAAGGGATGCTACCTGCAGCCCAGGGCTAATCTAGAAGGGCAAAAATTGCTTTCAACCTTTCTTTCAAAAGCAATAAGGTTCTGACCTCTGGTATTAGCAATTTACTGTGGACAGGTGCTGACCACCTCTAGTTGTCTGTTTCTTTATAAACTAGTTGATTATGGTATAGGTCAGGGTGACAGGTGTCGGTGACTTATTGCATTCCTTGGTGGCTTATTCGTCCATCATGTGCTCGCAATCTTCCCTGCATGCTGCGGCCACAACGGTCTATACTACACGAGATTCCACATCCTTGCATTCAAATGTGCTGCATTTACTTTCGAATATTATGGGAGGTCAACTCTAGCCTATCAGAATTTAACATGAATTGTGGAGTACCATTATTGGTGGTGTCTGTACAAGTTTTTCCTCGCACAGACTGTACCCACCACACCAGCTATGAATCTGGAAATGTGGTCCTTCCCTGTTGTTGTTTTCCTTGGCATCACTATTTATTGATTGGGAGTGGAATTTGGCAGGAAATTATGTGTGCTTTTGCATGAAATGCATCACATGATTATGATCGTACCGGATTAATATGGTGTTGCTTCCTTGTGCTTGTCATCAACTGTTTTTCAAATTCTTTTTATGTGCTAGTGTATATTTATTTGTATTAATATGCCTTATCGAATTGCTGCTATTATTATGCTTGTCCTTTTGGGAGGAAATATATTGCTCGGTTGGTACATCGATCCTTCTCTTGTGAAATGCCCAGCCTACTTTACTTGGAAACAGAAAAACAAGGAAGATCCCTAGCTGCAAGTAAGGAGGCAAAATTAGTTATGGGTTAGGGCATCTCCAACGGCAACCCGCAAATTTCCTCCCGCATCCGTCCGCAGACGGGGGGGGGGGGGGGGGGGGGGGGGGCAGTCTGCGGATACGGATGCGGGAGGACGCCATCCAACGCTAGCCGCATATATTTCAAACTCTTTTTCAACAAACCGGATGAAATTCGTGCAAACAAGACAGGATTTCATATAAACATGACGGATTTCATATAAACATGACGGATTTAATTACATTAACATCAACTAAGCGGTGCTAGTCCAGCTCTGGAGGTATAATTAATACCTAATCTAAATGGCCGCCCGCGGATCCCTTTGTCTTCCTCATGTCCGATAGCCCGATCACCGGACTGCCAAGAGCCCCGGAGGAATATGCTTCAGCGCAAAGGATGGCTCGCTTCTTCACCGCTCATCGGAGCAGAACCCCCGGCTGATGCTTCAGCGGGAGGGGAAGAGGGCGCCTCCGCTTCCCCGGAGCTCATGTGGGAGTGACGAAGGTCCTCGCAAGAGAAGAACCGGGCAAGACACCGGCTGTGTACGCCGGCGTCGCCTCGGCGGTGGCCTTCATGGGACCCAAGCGGCGGCGGCCTCCCATGTTCTAGTTCTCCTCGACGATGGTGGCGGACGCAGAGGCGCTGGCCACCGGCTCGTCGCTCTCCGCACACCCGGCTTCTGTCTCTGCCTGCATGACGCGGTCGCAGGCACGGTAGGCGCGGTACGACGTGGCGTCGTCGACGGCCGTGCCGCAGTGCTCCCCTTTGGGCCGCCATGCTCCCCGCCGTGCCGGCGTCGAGCTGGCCTGGAGCGGCCATTTGCTGAACCACGCGCCGGCTTGGTCTGGCAACTGGCTCCGTCGGGCTACGCGAGGGAGGTGGCGCCGCGAGCTGCCTCGCTCGTATCTGGCCGGCTCGGCGGGCCACCCAGCCGGCTTGTATGCCGGAGAACTGCTCTTTGGAAGCCATCGGAAGAGTGGAGAAAATGGAGGAGGAGATGGGGGGAGGGTTGCGATTCTTGCCCGGCGTCTAGCCTCGTTTAAATAGAGGGCGGAGGGGAGGAGCTATGCTGGCATTGCGTTTAATGACGGACCGCTGATGAACGGACGTGTGGCCAGAGTAGATTTCTCGGCTTCCACGCGGGTTTAATGAAGGCGTTTGAATGCGGCGAGGAGGCGTGTTCAGCCGGGTGTGCAGCGGGCGGCGCCCTCGGCCGGCATGCCGCTTCAATGGCGGAGGCAGTGAGAGGTCGCGTCCGCCCTGAGCCGCCTTCAATGTGGAGCGGCGCGCTCTACAGCGGCATGAATGCGGGTAGGTGACGCCGGGCGGGAACGCGTGCGGATGATGGAGGAGGAGTTTTGGTGGGCCAGAGCGGTCAGAAGTGGTCTTGGAATCGGTCTGAACTCCCGCAAACATCCCGCACTTTTGTCTCCGGTTTACGGGAGAAATCGCGCCCGGACCGCCCCGCGGACCGATACAGGTCGGCATTGGATGGCTCACGCGGTCCGGACGGATGCGGGCGGTTTGCGGGTCAGCCTTGGAGATGCCCTTAGGTCATAGCTTAGAACAGAACTTCAGTTTTTCTCCGTAGTGCTGGAAATAGGGTGGCAATTGCTAATATTTTTACCAGATTTTGCTGGTAACCCATAATTTTTGTTTTTCGCTTTGTTCTCCAAATAGGGTGGTAACAGCTGAACTTTTTACCTGTTTTTTTTGTCACTGCACAGTTGGTTCTATGCATCTAAGAATTTGTAGACAAATACAATCTACTTAAGAAAAAAAGGTAAAATGTTTTTAACCTTCCTTTCATGGCGATTAGTAATAAGGTTCTGGCTTCTGGTATTAGCAATCTGCTAGTGGACAGATGTTGACCACCTCTAGTTGTCCATTTCTTGTAAACCAGCTGGTTATGGGAAAAGGTCAATGTGACAGGTGTTGGTGACTTGACGATCGTGTCCATTTTGGGTGGGACAACAAGCTAGTCTCTTCTAATCTTGGCAACGAGCCCTGGGACATGGTCTGTGAAGGCTCTCTAGCCAGGGCAAGGATACACATGAGGTGGTGTTTCATGTGTAAACCACAAAGGAGACACTAGCTATGCGTGAGGTGAGATTCATGTGTGTGATGAGTTGTTGGGTACAAGAAGATACGAGCTCGTGTCTTCTCATACCCATCAATATACTGCTCTCATGTAAATTTGGCTAGATTCAAAATTTCGAGGTTTCGGGTATTTTGGTGCCCACAGAGATTAACAAAACTTCATTGAAATACTAAAGCACTGTAGTTCAAGGTTAATCCACCGACTACAACACGTGACATCACGCATATTTTGCTGATGCTGATATTGGCAGCCATAGTCGCCCTCCACTATTGGCGTGGCCGCACCTTACTTAACCTTCGCTCGGGCCTGTGCACCCTGCTCTCGGACCATGTGCATGTTAAAGAAAGCGCCTGCTCGCTGGATAACATTGGTGGGAGTACCCCCTAATGATCCACGTCGCCACCATGTCCACCGCACCGCCGGCTGGTAGTGGTGCCTGTGTCGTTTCTGCCATAACATGTAGCTAGACCAATATGGTGTTCTAGCGCTCGGGGATGAACAGTTGGTCATAACCGGTGAAGACGATTCGGTTGTATGAGCCCCAAAACCTAATGTACCACAACGGGTGGTTCTGCACTGTCACCTCAGTGGAGGAGCTCTTGTACGAGTAGCTCTTCTGATATAGAACTCAAACCATGCCGGCTATCCCAAGGCCCTGACGATGCCGAGGAAACGCACGAGATACTATTGTCGTGGCTTCCCAAAGAAGGGCCATGCCCACCGCTTTGTTGGCGGATTGTCTTCGGTGTAGGTGGTGCATGGCCGTGAAGAAGCAACGCCACTAATGGGCCATGTTGGCATCAAGGACGAGGATCGCATCACCACCCTCCCCAACAACGTCCTCCGCACCATCATCTCCGTGTTTCCCATCAATGACACCGCACGCACAGAAGCCAACTCTCAAAGGTGGAAACGCATCTCGCTCGACTCCACCCCACTCAACCTCGATGACAGTGACTTCTTGAAAAGGGCCTGGAGAGACAACCTAATCGGCCTCATCTCAGACACCCAAGGCTCCATGCCAGGTGTGCACCTGTCGTCTTTCTCTCAGCACGCTATGCCGCCACTTCGGCGACCAAGACCAGTACCCCATCTTCGACGAATGGTTTTGATCCAAGGTTCTTGATCACCTCAAGGAGTTCGATTTCAGCTATCCGCGGGTGAACAACACCGAACCACTTTAGGATGGCGAGTCGATGCCCTCGTTATCGCCTTCCGCGTTGAAGTTTCCTCTCTCTGCGCCACATGCTTTGGCTGCTGCCATTTCCCTGAGGATCTCTTGGTTGGTCTCACTTCTCCAATCTCATCGAGCTCACTTTTTGCTAGATGACAAACTCTGAGAACACACGCCATGCCATGATTGCCACATTTCCTAATCTTAGGAACTTGGTCCTCAACAGAAACGATCACTTCCGTCGCATCCGCATTAGGTCCGGAACTCTTGTAAGGTTCGGCATGTTGGTTGACCCAGATAGTGATAGGATGAAGGAACTCTTGTCAGGTGGCGTTTCCTATGTAAGCCACAAAGGAGATGACATGATGTACCACAACACAAGTAGGAAAAAGCCTAGTACCGGCGTTCAGAAAACGTTGTTACCGGCGCGGAAGCGAGACGCCGGTAGTATGACGCCAGTGTTAACAGTTACTACCAGCGTTGGTCGCCGACGCCACAAACGCGACCACTTTAGCGGCGCGCCCACCTGACGCCGGTAGTAATGGGGACACCAGCGACGTTGACATTAGGACGCGCCGCAATGGGTCGTGCCAGTTGTGGCATTGGTAGGCCTCCGACTCCATTAGTAAGAGCCGCTGTTAGTCGCGTTTTACTTGCTAGACACCGGTGGTACTCCCAGTATTACTGGCGTCCATTCTTTATCCGCGCCGTACGCCGGAGTTTTTATTACTGGCGTCCGGTCACCTGTGCACGCCCGTAAGTCCTAATTAGTATTACGCATAATATTGCCCTTATTTATAAAATATCAGTGCATTTACCAAAATTATATACCTCAAGAATGACAATATGGCATGCACAATTAAAAGTGAAGTACGTTAACAAACCATCGAAAGCATGTTCGCACGTGCATATGCATCTTAAAAAACAGAATTTGGTTTAGCAGTGATCGATCACAAGTGATGACAAATGTTAAGAGAACCATACATGTATTTTTGTGCACAAGCACCTAAAGCATCTTCATTAGTGTCTCCCATCTAGCAGTGGCTTCGGTTGTTGTAGAGAACTACTGGGTTGGTATTCAACATCGGCAATAGCGGCAAATAATAAGGAAATGTCATCCTATACTACCTTTTTTTTTGCGGGAATCCTATACTGCCTTTGAGCGTGCCTCTCTCTCCGCAGGAGTTTCTAATAAGGTGTAGTGGAAGGTCCCTCTAGCGTCGATGCATGACCTCCTTGTTCATAATGCTTGCAAGAGTCCTTTGGATGCATCGGAACTCTTTAGCGCGTTCATCAACCGTCAGTTCCTGTTGCACTTTACCCCACCTTATCATGTCATCCTCCACGTGGAAGGTTTTTTTGCACCCTTGCGTAATCTGTCATGTGGTTGATGACGTAGTAGGCATCCATCACATTGTTTTCCGGTTGTTGCATGCAATAGAAGGTGGCGTTGAGGTCGAAGCATGGCTTGATGAATTTGTTCTAATTTTTTACATCGGGCCTGATGTATCCTCCCCTGTATTTATAATCGAAAAGAGCAGCATCTAAAATATTCTTCAGACGGGTGTAGTCTTTTCTTCTCGCGTCTCCGTGAATCCAGGACATAAGCGGAGGCCGACTCTGGGGAGACAATGAAGAGGACCCAGTTTGTTATAAACAAAGACAACAAAATGCATGGTTATTTAACATTGGTACATGCAAGAATGAAATGCAAGAACTATGGGGATGCTACAGACTTTCACGAAACGGTGGAGCACGAGAAGGTGGTCCTTCTCCTTATTGCTAACCATGAAGTTCGAAAGGTACTAATTAACAGTCACCAAACCTTTAAGGTTGCGAAGGTTCTCTTCATTCATTAGGTAAGGGTCCGTTACCGCGAGATCCTGCACCTTTTGGAGTGTCACCAGATTTGCTTGATATATGGCCCATGGCCTGATGGAAAGGAGCTCTTGTATGAGGAGCTCTTCTGGTACAAGCCGGAAACATGCGATGGAGATGGCGCACTTACTATGCGGAATCTTGCCTACCATTTCTATGATCACTAGAAATTTGTTCCACCATTTCTATGATCACGAGATGACCCGATCAACACCTGAGGTGTTCGTCTCCCGCTACCTCTTATCGTTAGCCTCCAACGTGGATCTGCTAATTGTGAAGAGGTTCGTCCACTCGATGTGTGTAGCATACAACTATGTGCAGGAGCCAAATATAGTTCATGTCCGTGTCTCGGCTCCGGGCAGCTCACATCCATATTCCCTTTTCCATTTTAGGTACACCTACATAAATTTTTTATCCAATTGATGTGTAAATTAAGGATCTGACCACTCATGACTCTGTGCGCTCTGCTCAGCTTTCGTCTTCTTCCATTGTAGTTCTTATTAGCCCATCATTCTAGCGGTAAAGCTCTTTTTTTTAGAAAATGTTTTTCCCACTTTTATAATAAAAAGTGCTTTGTACACTCTACAACATATATGAAGCTGACTTAAAAAAAGAAGCCTCAAGAATGCACATGTCAGACGCACGCGCATTACTCATTACCCAAGTAAAAACAAGGTGTGATATACATTACCCAACTTTGAGTGGAATTTTAAAGTAATCGATCTAATTCAGCATAAGAAATGTTGCAAAGAAAAGTCTGCAAACTTGGGCTGAAACAATCTTCAGGTAATGCACATATAACTAACATATACGCACAGCATGCCATAATGTCATACAACATACATACCGCGCGTGTGCGTGATAGTTCAGTCTCGTTGCCCTGCCAAGCACTTATATCCTCGAACGAAGAAAAGAGAATGGAACGATTTATTGAATCTTAGTAGCGCTTCAATGCTTTCGTTTCCGTACCTTCTTCTGGTTCCTTTTACAGTTGCTACACAAATAGTTGTCCTTTTGCTTGGGATTTACCCAAGCTCTTGAAATGTACCTAAAAGGACTTCATAAGAAAACTTTAACTTAATGCTAAACTCATATTCTGCTATCCACTAAGGGTTGATGGTAGAAAATATAGTACAATAATAACTTCTTCCATGAAGAAACTTGAACATGATAGCTCAAATGAAAAAAGTATGGTGGCTGGAGTTGAGCTGGTTGTTAGAATAAACAGTTTAGTTGTGGCTAAGACTGAATCTTCAGAGGAAAACTTTGTCACGGAGCATTTCGATGATAAAAACATGGAGATGGCATTGAGAAGGCATCCAATACTGCAGAGGCTTCTCAACATGATAGCAATAGGTTCACATTCCTTGGGTTATAGCTCCTCCATGCCCCCGCGAGGTCTTCAGGACAAGCGTCACGAGATCAAATCTCCAGATCCGGATTGGGGCGTCGCCACTATCAGAGACAAAGAGCACTCCCGAGCCACCCGCTGCTCCACCTCTCACCACCCAGACAACCAGGACGGAAAGCTATCACCGCCGCCATGGTGCCCGCCGGAGACCCAACCATGCGGACCACCATCTAGAACCGCCGCCCCAGCATCTAGGTACGAGACACCACCAACTGCCCACATCATGGTGCACCCACCACAGAAGGAGTAAAAGGCGTCTCCGTTCACTCCTAGCCTAGCATCAGCCACGGAGTCTAGATAGACGCCTCCACGGTAGGAGGCGCACATGCCTGCATCTCCAGCCAGCCGGTGGAACAGGGGAGACACAACCTCGGGACTATCGACGGCCGTCGCCGAGCACGCTCACACGACTCCATGTTCATGGTCTTCGACACCGATCTGCCCGATAGAGTAGCGAAATCCAGACCACTGCCTTCAACCACCGTACCCACTAGGTGAGGGATCTCGTCGCCCGCGAGCACCACCCGGACTGAGCCCACCATCGCCTACCCAGTTCGAGAGCTCTGACCCGCCTCGAGCCCAATCCAATCCACCCCAGCACGAGCCCAGATCCGGCTATCTCCACCGCGCATGCATCCTGTGCTGCCGGCCCGGACCAAGGAGAAGAGAGGAACCACCACCACCTGTGCCTCACGGCCGAACAACCGCCGCCGCCGCCGAAGCCATTTCGGCCGCGTGCTGACCAGCGCAACCACCACGCAACTCCGTCCTGACCCAGCCGCCACCCGACGGATCCGCACCGAAGGTAGAGCAGCGCCGCTGCGCTGCAGCTACGCTGTCCTGCCAGAATAGAGCCCACACACACCCACCGCCCTCCGTGCAGTCGTGCACCTGGCCCTGCTCCGCACGCAGCGCACCGAGCCAGATCTAGCTGGGCACAAGCCTGCCCGCCACCACCCGAGCAGAGAGAACCCCCGCAGTCGCCGCACAATAGACGTGCTCCAGGACGGCGTCGCACTGCTGCCAGCCGACGTGCCGCGCTCTGCGGTAGCCCAATGCCACCAGCCAGGAACCCAAGCGGAGGGGAAGAGATGGCCCCGCCGCCGCCTACACCGGTCGCCCGACTGTAGGGGAGGATGACTGTTAAAGGCGGCAGCGTGCTAGGGTTTCTCCCGTCAGCTCGCGGGAGCGGCACGGGGGTCAGGAACTTGCGGGGACGACGAGGCCCTGCTAGCGTGGATACCTACCAGCAGTGGCGGAGGACGAAATTTATTTGAGGTGGGGCGAACTCTTAAGCCTTTTTGGATGCAAAACCAAAATCGACTACGCCACAACTGCATTTTTTTAATTGGCATACCCAATAAATTTGAAGAAAACCTCATAACCAAATTTAGCATCCATTCCATCAGGTTTAAAAAGAAAACAACCAAAGCAATACGCTTTATTCATCACAAAAAATGGCGCCCGCCCTTTTTTCCTTTCCGTTCATCGTCTCCTTCTACCGTCGGCCTCACGCCGCAGCGCGCTCCAGCCGGCCGCCAGAAGCACGAGTACGCGACCACATACCCACTAGCTCCTGCTGGTCGTCGGCCTCCCACGCGCGCTCGGCGCTCTTGCTGGTCGCCGCGAACACAGGCCGCTCTTGCTGTCTTCTAGGGTTCGTGCCGAGGGGGGGAGCATTGCGTGGACAAGGACAAGACGTTTTTTAGGGTCAAGACGTAGGACTGGATGACTGGATCGAGTGAGGCTGGTGCAGACCTTCTAGTTGCTACAGCCCAATAAGCTGTCCAAGTGGGTGCAATGTTCCATCATGACCCAAAACTATTTCATGGTGATTTTTACGGAGTTTTATCCTTTTAACGATGGAACAGGCTGTACCTACGTGCATGTATAACAACAATGTCAAAAATCAAGGTAGGGCGAGTGACCAACCTCGCCCTACCGGGAGCTCCGCCCCTGCCTACCAGTGAGATAGAACAGATAGTCAGTACTACTTGGTTGACTCAGAGCTGCTGCTTTGCTTGGTGGTAACTATTTGGTGGTGTCACGCTGGAAGTTCTCTTCCCGTTGGTTTTAAAAGATGGGAGAATCATATTTAATCGAATATTTGAAGAAAAAATTCCTGCAACATAGGATGTTACTTAACCCTGTTACCATTTTGCAGTTCAATTTCTCGACTTACCATATCATTTCTTTTTCTTTTTCTTTTTTGGTATAACTTACCATATCATTTCTGCTGCAATTAGGTTGGCATTCGAGCAGCTCGTCTTTTCCGATATATTCCACCAAAAGGAGTCTGGTTGGAGCACTAGTGGAAAAACGGGATTTAGTCCCGGTTGGAAACGGCCTTTAGTCCCGGGTCACCAACCGGGACAACTAAATCGGGACTAAAGGCCCCCACCCTTTAGTCCTGGTTGGCCACGACCCGAGACTAAAGTCCCTTCACGTGACCGCGAGTGCGCGCCGGGGGCTGGAGTACCTTTAGTCCCGGTTGGTGACACCAACCGGGACTAAGGCCCCTCCACGTGGCCGTGAGCTAGCGTCGGGGGCTGAAGGACCTGTAGTCCCGGTTGGTGTCACCAACCGGGACTAATGATTTTGTGTTGGGGTTTAGGGTTTTAGGGTTTATGGTTTATTTTTCCTTTTAATTTTGTGTTTTCCATTCAATTCTTTTTCATTTCAAACATATTTTACGCTACTACATACTGTACACGTTATGCATATATAATATAATTTCTCGTACGACCACACATATATCATATAATTTCTCGTACGACCATACATATATATACACAATTTGGTATATACAATTTCTCCTACAATTTGCAGATCATTACATGCAGGCATTAGGTGCAATGGTATTCTCCGCTTTCAGATATGACCTCCGTAAGCAAAAATCCCGCAATTTCCTCTTGAATTGCTCGTATGCGGTTCTCTGGTAGGAGCTTATCCCGCATCTCGTCAATCTTTAAAGAAGGAGATCAATATGAATATATTAGTTGTGTGTATATATATTAGATCATCATAAAAAAAAATGAATAGTGTTTACATACCCGAAGTTGTCTTACATCTCTGCGCCATTCGGTCGTAATGCGAATGTTCTCGCAAACGTAGTATGCACATAAATTAGTCCCCTGTTGCTGCCTCATGCACTTTGCGAGAATAGAATTCAATCAGATAATAATCAAGCATGATAATGGTATTGAAACTAGAATTAAAGAGATGCGCGGACCTAGCTAGTACTACTTAATTATCTTGGTCTGTCGCCATTTCAGCTTCGGTTTCCATTCACCGACAACCTCTTTGATGAACCATTTCCAAACCCTGCCCGGCAAAGAAAATGAATAAAGGAGTTATTAATTACTTGATATCAGGAAATGAACGAAAGAGGCCGATATAGTGCGATAATGATTGAAATTACCTGTCGAGCATCAAAACCACGCTGGTGTATTCTCGAGGGTCTTTACCTAGTGAGTCCAGGGTTTCAACAGTTCCAGCGTCAACTCTAATGATTACTAGGATCCAGTGGAACCTACGCACACGTTTATATAAGCAGGCATGCATAACTCATCAACTACACTTAACATCGAGTAAGCAAAATAGAATTTGTAGTATAAGACAGTAACACTCACTTGAATTTGTAAGGAGAAAGTATTTCTGTTCTGGTATTTAGTTCCTTCGTAAACCTTAGCAAGTTCTCCTCTGAGTCTTTGGCGTGGTTTTGTATCATAATTTCATTAATGATATATGGGTCAACGAACCCAATGTCATAGATTCCATCTCTTTTGCATTCGAAAATCTTCATTCTGCATAATAGCGTACAAAAAAATATAGTGAGGATAATTATAGGCAATGAACGAGCTGAGCTAGAGACTTAAATTACAGAAAGAAATCACTTACAGACAATAGCAACTGACGATAGATTTGTCGAGTGCGTCTTGATTGTATAACTGAAAAATTTCTAGAAACTCAATCATTATCTCACTTTCATAGAAGTAATGCTCTTCCTTGACTTTCACCATGAGCATCTCTCGCCCGTTCTTTACTTCTTTCATGTACCACTCATGCAATCTTCGCATTTGTGTTGATAGATGCGGGACCTGCTCAGGTCTGACCAGAGGGTTCCCGGGGACATATTTCCATGCTAATTCAGCCATGGGGACTTCCTCGGTGCCTAGGAGTTGATCAACACTAATACCAAAGTCTTTAGCAGCGTCGGTTACCTTATCGGTAATCACCTTGAGCGGGGGGATCAATTGCATTGCCTGTTCTCCGAGCTGGGGAACTGTTTTCCCGCTTTTATTACTACTTGTACATCTCGACTACTGCATTTGTTCCTGATATGACTTCCTAATAGAGCGTTCATAGTCTGATGGCCTATTCTGCACATGTGCCGGGGCTCGCTCTAGAAGTTCCACAAAGTGCTCTACGGTTTTCGCAGGTATTATCTCCTTTGGCGGCGGGGGCGGTTTCGGTGCAAAATGGGACTTTACTTCGGAAGCCACGACCGCTCTGGTTTCCTCGTCAGTCATCTCGTAAGCTAACTTCTTTTTGGCAGGAGGCTCGTCGTTGGCTTTCTTCTTTGGTGCTCTCTTCCGCTTTTGGCCTTGCTACTGGGACATAGGGGGTGGAGTCAGCTGACGTGGCAGAGATCGATATGGCGGACTCGCGCTGGGCTCCGTCTCGAGGTGGGGTGGAGTCGGCTGACGCGGCGGACTTAGAGGTGTATTGCTACTCGGAGGAGTCGGTGGCCTTGGCGCCGAGTTTGGAAACACGATGCATTCCTTTCTGCATACAATGACACCACGTATGACTTCTCCCAGTGTCTGCTCCCCTTCACCTCCAGGAATGTCAAGCTCTAGTGAGTCATATCCCGACAGAACTTCATCCACCCCGACACGAGCATAGCCAGCTGGAATCGGATTGCCATGGATGGTTGCTTCAGGTGCATTCGGTAAAGCAAAGCCGACCGCCACCTTCATGGATATGTTCTTCATTTTCTGGTGTAGCTCACAACTTGTCCTCTCTTTAATATCATCCACGGGGTAGCGAGCCAGCAGTGCATCATCGGCCCGGACCCCCGTGGAACCCACGCTGCTTTTCCGCATAGATGGGACGGTACTATCCAATGCTGGATCTGCTTGCTCCTGCCGCGGAGACGTCCTTTGCTGGCTAATTGTGTCGATCTGCTCCTGCTGCCGCATTAACATGCGTTCCAACTCCGCGTTCTTTGTTTCTACCTTCTGAAGCTGGTCTGCATCCTGCTTCTTTTTTCTCTGACGGCTTCTATAAGTGTCGTTCCACTCCGAAAACCCTTGAACCCACGGAACAATGCCTTTGCCTCGTGTTCGTCCTCCATGTTCAGGATTCCCGAGGGCGCGTGTAAGCTCGTCGTTCTCTCTCTCGGGCTGGAACAACCCCTTTCGAGCAACTTCTATTGCTTCAAGTAAAGCGTCCGAGGCTGTTTTAAGATCTGCCTTTTCAATAATCTCCCCTGTCGCTGGGTCCAACTTTCCCCCATGCGCATAAAACCAATTCCTGGACCTCTCGGGCCAATCCGCTGTTTTTGGAATGACCCCTTCAGCAAGCATCTTGGCCTCAGCTGCTTCCCACTTAGGCACGCCTCTCTTGTAGCCACCTGTCCCCAGAACATGGTGATACTCTTTTTTCGCAGCATTTATCTTATTTTTTCTTGACCTTTCCTTAGCTTCATCTGATTCCTTGTACTTCACAAATACGTCCCAGTGATCTTTTATCTTCTCTAGTGCTCCAGTGAATTCTGGAGTCTTCCTTTCTGCCTTGAGGTAGTCGCTGTATAATCTTTTCTTCCAGGTCTGGAATTGTGTGGCCATCTTCTTAAGAGCAAACTGCTTGACTTTCAACCGTTGGCCATCTGTGAAACCCTCTGGTAGGTTGAAATGTGACATGAGCGTATCCCAAAGCAAAATTTTCGATCTTTCGTCGACATAACTAACTCATCGATCTTCCTTTGGCTTATTCCATTCTCGAATGGTGATCGGGATGTTGTCCCTAACAATAACTCCGCATTGATTTATAAATGTACGGGCATTCTATACAGGAGCAATCGGTTCGCCATCTTCAGTGACTTCATCGATGTTGTACTTTATGCCATTGCCCAACTTTTTGGCCCGGCCTCGTACCCTTCTAGAAGATTTGCTCGATCCGGAGGGCTAAAAGAAGAAAGATTCGTTAATATATATATGCAAATCAATTAATACATCTAATGATCACCAGAGGCCTAATATATATATATATATATATATATATATATATATATATATATATATACCTCGCCGGACTTTGTTAATTGTCTAACATTTTCTTCGCCATCATTGTTTGTTTGCCCTTCGTCTCTTGGTTCTTCCTCAAGTCCCTCACCGGAGTCGTTCAGAAATTGTGAGCCATCATCTGGTTCATTCTCTTGGTTTTGGGAGGAGCGTATCATGTCGAAGATGATATCCTCTTTATGGTCTCTGCCGCTATCGTCCATAGCTTAACTAATCCAGAAGAAAGATAAAACAATTAGAATGCATTCAATAAGCAAAAACTGAATCATAGTATCAAGAAGAACAATACCGGAGATGCAATCAATACACAGCAATCCAGGGAGGTAGGCGGCTGGGTGCGAGGTATGATATTGTCTTATTCAAACTCCACATAAGGCATTTCAAATGCCATTTATTCAAATTGTCTTATTCAAATTTCAAACTCCATATAATATGATGCTGTTGATTGTGCTAATGCAATTAGCAACAAGTGCAATGAAGTCCATTTGAACAAAGGGTTCAAATGCAAACTCCAATTTAAGCATTTTAAATGCCATTTAGATGTTTTCACTTATACAGCAAGTATAAGTTGGTTTTTCATGTATGAAAATTTTACAAATGGATTCCTTGAATTTTTTTGATAATTTTTCATATATAAATTATTTCATTCTGAGCTACGGTTAATTTTCTATGAATTTTTGAAGTTTAAACAATTTTCTGGAACTTATAAATCATTTCTGAAATATAATTTTGCTAGAATAGGATTATGACGTCAGCATGAGGTCATCACTACGTCAGCAGGTCAATTGGACTGCCCCTGGTCAAATCTGACCAGTGGGGCCCACTGGTTAGTGACTCGGTCACTAACTAAGTTAATTAGGGTTAAACTAAACCTAAACTAAAGATTAGCCGGGGCAGGGCCCACATGTCAGCGACCCGGGGTGGTCAAACCCCAGGTCAAAAGGGGTCAAACCCACCGGCGACTTGACGCCGGCAGGGGCAGACGCGGCGGCGAGCTGCGGGAATCGCCCTCCGGCGTCCAAATGGACGGCCGAGGCCATCTACGTGAAGCCCAGGCCCGTGCGCATCTAACGGGACGAGCGGGGCTAGCTGGGGTGGCCGGAAACGTCACCGGCGTCGACCCAGGCGGCTGTCGGAGCTCGGGTGAGCTCGGGGTCGAGGCTACGGTGGCCGTGGCGTTGCGTGCGCGACACCTAGGGCATCTACGCGGAGCGGCGAGCGCGTTGGATGTGCGCCCAGGACCAAATGGTCACCGGAGCGTCGGCGGCGGCGAGCACAGGCGGCGGCGGGTTTGGGCGCAGGTGGTGCAACGGCTACGGCGTGCGACAGAGGAAACAGAGAGGGGGGTTCGAGGGAGAGGCTCACGGCGATTCCAACGGTGCGGACGGCGAGCTCGGAGGAGGACCGGAGCGAACGGGGCGGCGGAGGCAATCTCGGCGGTCGGAGGTTGAAGACGAGCGGCCTGGCAGCGTGGTTCTGTTTCCTTCTCCCGGGCGGTGGCTGGCACCGGGGCACCAGTTATATAGCTGCGACCTTTAGTCCCGGCTCCAGCCACGAACCGGAACTAAAGGTCCTTTAGTCCTGGCTCCAGCCACGAACCGGGACTAAAGGCCAACCTTTAGTCCTGGCTCCAGCCACGAACCGGGACTAAAGGTCCTTTTCGGCGGCCCAAATTCCGCGCGGGAGAAGGAACCTTTAGTCCCGGCTGGTGGTTGCAACCGAGACTAAAGGTGTCTTTTTAAAGTGATTCTTTTTGTGTAGAAAACTTTAGGTAAAACTCTTAGAATATTTAGAGTTTTTGAGTGAATCTTTTTACTTTAGGTCACAAAAATTATAAACTTTCTGTTAGTGCCAGTAGTTTTCAAATTTGAATAGTTTAAATTTGAATTCTTTGAAATTTGTGTGAATCACTAGTTTGTGAATAACTTTAGTTTAAAAATAGATTTTTGAGTGATTCTTTTTCCTGCTGTTTAATATTAGTGTGTTTTATCAGTATGTTCAATTTGGGAATTTTTAGGATATTTTAAATAGGTGGTTTAATCAAAAACAGATTTTGTTTAGCTCTTTTAGTTTTATACCTTTTTCCTTTGTTTTAATTATTTTAGTTTATGTTTTCTTGTTATTCTTTTGCCAAATTATATTATGTTTCTGTTAGTCAACATGAGGAGTTTTAATTTTCATTTTGAAGAAATTATTTGACAGATTCAATTTGTCCATATATAAGAGTTTCAACACATGGCCATGTTCAAAATATTGGTCAAAACCCTCAATTAACCTTTCTGGATATTCAAGCTTTTGAAATACTCCCTCCGTCCCAAAATTCTTGTCTTAGATTTGTGTAGATATGGATGTATCTAGTCACATTTTAATATTTAGATACATCCATCTCTAGACAAAGCTAAGACAAGAATTTTGGGACGGAGGGAGTATTTACAAAGGAAATATTCACCATAAATTCCAAGAAAATTCTAGCTTGTCATCTCTGTCCATTTTCTAATTCGAGCAACTTTACATTGCTAAACATGTCCAAATGAGCTCAAACTTGGTACACCTGCTAAAATGGTCTAAATATTCATCTAGGCCAAGTGGTGCATCAAGGAGAACAAATTAGCTTGGTCAAAGTATGCCAAAATCAATTCTGTCCATTTCTAGGGTTTGACAAAGTTACATTGGCAACTTTCTCCCATTGATCTCAAATTTTTACCACATTGCCAGATGGTCATGAGCATCACCCCCATCAAGTGGCACAAGTTGGAGAACAAGTTAACTTGATCAAAGCTTGTCAAAACCATTTCTGCCCATTTCTAGGGTTTGAAATATTTACATTGCCAATTTCTTCAAATGAGCTACAAATTTGCACCCTAGCTCAAATTGATACCAAGCTCATTCCTGTTAAATTCCAAAGCCATTGGATTCCTCTAAGTACCTCTATTCATCATCAAACACCTTCTGCCAAAATCTTGTGGTCAATGATTGGGGTACCAAATGGATTCTCCTTTAGCTCAAATTTTTACCAGAGCTCACCCTAGTCATATTCTACCTCCAGTAACTCTCTCTCTTCCATAGCTCAATAATTGAGGGGTGAAAACCCTCACTTTACCTCTCTGGACAGCCACTATAATTAAAATACTAAAAGGACAGGAATAATTGAAAATTCATAACTTAATAAATAATTATTCAAAAATCATGTTTCAAATGCCAAAATGCCCTAGCTTTTTGGTTGGATTCCGACGCTCCGGAGTCCACCTAGGAACACCCAAAACACATATATACCCTAACTCTTACAAAGATTCCCTCCGGTTTGTCCGAAGTGGGGCTTTCCAGCTATAAGTCCGGAAACTCACTAGAGAGAGAGTGATGACGGTGAAGCCGGTCACATCCCAGAGTGGGATCTTGGGGTATAAAACGTTTTCTTCGCGTGTGTCCCTTGCTTATGATTGTGCCGTAACCATGGAAAATCTTCATCATTTAACAGGATGATTGGGTCAGTCTTCACTGTGAAGGGGGGAATTTTATCAAACTTTTCACAATCTTCTGACATGTCTGTCTTGTCCTCCACTCCCACGATGTTTCTTTTCCCTGAAAGAACTATGTGGCGCTTTGGCTCATCGTATGATGTATTCGCTTCCTTATCTTTTCTTTTTCTCGGTTTGGTAGACATGTCCTTCACATAGAAAACCTGTGCCACATCATTGGCTAGGACGAATGGTTCGTCTATGTACCCAAGATTGTTGAGATCCACTGCTGTCATTCCGTACTGCGGGTCTACCTTTACCCCGCCTCCTGTCAGATTGACCCATTTGCACCGAAACAAAGGGACCTTAAAAGAACGTCCATAGTCAAGTTCCCATATCTCCTCTATGTAACCATAATATGTGTCCTTTTTCCTATTGTTGTTTGTTGCATCAAAGCGGACACCACTGTTTTGGTTGGTGCTCTTTTTATCTTGGGAGATTGTGTAAAATGTATTCCCATTTATCTCGTATCCTTTGAAAGTCAATATAGTCGAAGATGGTGACTTGGCCAACAAGTACAGCTCATCTCCAACAGTGGTGTTATTCATGAGATGTGTTTGCAACCAACCGCCGAAAGTCACCATGTGTGTACGTTTAATCCAGGGGTCAGACTGCTCCGGGTTCTTGGAGCGTACAATATCCATGTGTTCCTCGATATACGGAGCCACCAAGGTGGAATTTGTAGAGCTGTGTAGTATGCTTGAGTGAAAGAATGCCCGTCCATACTTATTACTGAATTCTTTCCTAGCATGCCTTTTCCACTCAGTCTCCCCTCATGCCGCGATTGAAGAACACCAATCGGCTTAAGGTCAGGAATAAAGTCAACACAAAACTCAATAACCTCCTCTGTTTCATGGCCCTTGGAGATGCTTCCTTCTGGCCTAGCACGGTTATGAACATATTTCTTTAAGACTCCCATGAACCTCTCAAAGGGGAACATATTGTGTAGAAATACAGGACCCAGAATGGTAATCTCTTCGACTAGGTGAACTAGGACGTGCGTCATAATATTGAAGAAGGATGGTGGGAACACCAACTCGAAACTGACAAGACATTGGACCAAATCATTCTGTAACCTTGGTAGGATTTCTGGATCGATTACCTTCTGAGAAATTGCATTGAGGAATGCACATAGCTTCACAATGGCTAATCGAACATTTTCCAGTAGAAGCCCCTCAATGCAACCAGAAGTAATTGCGTCATAATCACGTGGCAGTCATGAGACTTTAGGTTTTGGAATTTTTTCTCTGCCATATTTATTATTCCCTTTATATTCGATGAGAAGCCAGACGGGACCTTCATACTGCTCAGGCATTCAAAAAAGATTTCCTTCTCTTCTTTGGTAAGAGCGTAGCTGGCAGGACCTTGATACTGCTTTGGTTGCATGCCGTCTTTTTCGTTCATACGTTGCTAGTCCTCCCGTGCCTCTGGTGTATCTTTTGTCTTCCCATACACACCCAAGAAGCCTAGCAGGTTCACGCAAAGATTCTTCGTCACGTGCATCACGTCGATTGCAGAGCGGACCTCTAGGACTTTCCAATAGGGTAGCTCCCAAAATATAGATTTCTTCTTCCACATGGGTGCGTGTCCGTTAGCGTCATTCGGAACATATTGTCCGCCAGGACCCTTTCCAAAGATTACTTTTAAATCCTTGACCATATCAAATATATCATCACCAGTACGGTGGCCAGGCTTCTTCTGGTGATCTGCCTCACCTTTGAAATGCTTGCCTTTCTTTCTTAAGAGATGCCTGATCGGAAGAAATCGACGATGTCCCAGGTACACATTCTTCTTACATTTATCCAAATATATACTTTCAGTCTCATCTAAACAGTTCGTGCATGCATTGTATCCCTTGTTTGTCTGTCCTGAAAGTTTACTAAGAGCAGGCCAATCATTGATGGTTACAAACAGCAACGCTCGTAGGTCAAATTCCTGCTGTTTGTGCTCATCCCACACACGTACACCTTTTATATCCCACAACTGTAAAAGTTCTTCAACTAATGGCCTTAGGTACACATCAATGTCGTTGCCGGGTTGCTTAGGGCCTTGGATGAGCACTGGCATCATAATGAACTTCCGCTTCATGCACAACCAAGGAGGAAGGTTATAGATACATAGAGTCACAGGCCAGGTGCTATGACTGCTGCTCTGCTCCCCAAAAGGATTCATGCCATCTGTACTTATACCAAACCATAAGTTCCTTGCGTCATCTGCAAACTCCGGCCACTTTCTCTCGATTTTTCTCCACTGCGACCCATCAGCGGGTACTCTCAACATCCCGTCTTTCTTACGGTCTTCATTGTGCCATCGCAACAACTTGGCATGCTCTTTGTTTTGGAACAAACGTTTCAACCGTGGTAATATAGGAGCATACCACATCACCTTGGCAGGAACCCTCTTCCTGGGGCGCTCGCCCTCAACATCACCAGGGTCATCGTGGCTGATCTTATAGTGCAATGCACCGCATACCGGGCATGCATTCAAATTCTCGTACTCCTCACCGCGGTAGAGGATGCAGTCATTAGGGCATGCATGTATCTTCTGCACCTCTAATCCTAGAGGGCAGACAGCCTTCTTTGCTTCGTACGTACTGTCGAGCAATTCGTTATCCTTTGGAAGCGTCTTCTTTATCAGTTTCAGCAACTTTTCAAATCCCTTGTCAGATACACCATTCTTTGCCTTCCATTGCAGCAATTCCAGTGTGGTACCCAGCTTTTTCTTGTCATCTTCGCAATTTGGGTACAACAATTTTTTGTGATCCTCTAACATGCGCTCCAACTTTAACCTCTCCTTTTCACTTTCGCAATTTCTCTTTGCATCAGCAATGGCCCGACCAAGATCATCAGCGGGCTCAACTGATGCCACTTCTTCAGCTTCCCCCATTGTAGTACCATCGTATTCAGGGAACCTAGGATAGTTGTCATCATCCTCTTCTTCTTCATTGCCTTCCATTATAACCCCTCTTTCTCCGTGCTTGGTCCAACAGTTATAGCCGGACATGAAACCGGACTGAAGCAGGTGGCTGTGAAGGATTTTTGAGGTAGAGTAATCCCTATCATTCTTACAGACACCACATGGACAACACATAAAACCATTCCGCTTGTTTGCCTCAGCCACACGCAGAAAACTATGCACGCCATTAATGAACTCGGGAGAGCGTCGGTCATCGTACATCCATTGCCGGCTCATCTTCATTACACAACATCGAAGTGACCAAATTAATACAAGCTCATATATAAAGTTCATACATACTTCTCATAAAACAACATACAACTATCTAGCTAAAGCATTTAAATGCAACAACAAATGCGATCAAAATCGCAACTAAGGTAATAATTGATCCAACAGCATAATGATACCAAGCCTCTTTGTTAATGGCATATTTTCTAATCTTTCTAATCTTCAAGCGCATTGCATCCATCTTGATCTTGTGATCATCGACGACATCGGCAACATACAACTCCAATTTCATCTTCTCTTCTTCAATTCTTTCCAATTTTTCTTTCAAATAATCATTTTCTTTTTCAACTAAATTTAACTTCTCGACAAGAGGGTCAGTTGCAATTTCCGGTTCACATACCTCCTAGATAAAAATATCTATGTCAACTTGATGGGCATAATTGTCATAAACATGAAATGAAACAAATAGTTATAAAAGATAATATACCACATCCGAATCATAAACCGGACGAGGGCCGACGGGGACGGATATCAAAACCATGGCACTATATATAACAAACAATCATACAAGTAAGAAAATTATACAAGTAACTATCTAAATCATACAAATAAGATTTTTTTTAACAAAAAGGATAAGAACAAGAGGCTCACCAAGGTGGTGCCGGCGACGGGACGGCGCGGGCGATAGACGGCGGTGAGGACGGGGACGTGAAGGCACTAAGTAAACCACACCTACACATATGCAAACTAAGAAGTTAATTTGAGCTCAAATTGCATATAAATCAAATAAACTCCCACATAATTACTCCCAAACTAAAACCCACAAATCACTATACTTATAGAGCATGAAACGAGCTAAACTAACAATGAGAGATGAAAGGATGAAGTTGCTAACCTTTTAGAACCCTTCGATAGATGGGGTGCCTCCAATCTTGACAAACCTTGGCAAAAATGGAGGATGAGCTCGAGCTAGGGGAAGGAAACAGAGAGGAGAGAAAGGAGAAGCTTGGACTAGGGCTGGATGAAGCAGCTTTATATAGGGATATCTTTAGTCCCGGTTGGTGATACCAACTGGGACTAAAGGTCTATCTTTAGTCCCGGTGGGTGATACCAACCGGGACTAAAGAGGCTCGCAGGGGCCCCAGCCTGCCGCAACCCCTTTAGTCCCGGTTGGTATCACCAACCGGGACTAGAGGTCCCATTTGAACCGGGACTAATCCTGGCCGTGCCCGCGTCCGCTCCTAGCCGTTGGAACCGGGACTAATGCTCACATTAGTCCTGGGGCCAAACCCGGCCGGGACTAATGCTCCGGATCAAAGGTAGGTTTTCTACTAGTGGAGGGACTGTTCGTTTTGTGGGAAGGTGAGATTGTGACAACTAAAAATTGTTTCACAACTATAATTCCAAGGAGCTCCGCCGTTTTAGCATCGCGGTTGTGTTGCTTCGAAGAATCCCTTTGATCTACTCCCTCCGTCCCATAATATAAGAGCGTTGACACTAGTGTCAAAAACGTTCTTATATTATGGAATGGTGGGTGTACTTGATAGCGGAGGAGTTCAATGTCTCAATTGCATGAAGAATCCAGGAGTTCAATATGTAAGTTTCTTTGTCACGCGATCTGCATTTTTTTCCTTTCCAAATCTGAATGTTCTTGGCCACCAGATCGCCGCCGCTCCTTCCCTCCTCTCCCCTCCGTCCCCCCCCCCCCCCGCGCGGGCGACTGAGGGGCCCCAGCCCCAGCCGCCGGTCCTCCCCGCCTTCCCCTCCCTCCCCTCCGCCGCCGCCGGTGGTCGGCGCCGGGCAAAGCCTGTGCATCCGACGACGGCGGCGGAGGTACTGCCTCCCCTCTCAGGGTCTTTGGGTGGCGCGGGACGCCCCATCCCGAGGGTGTGATCCCGATCTGGATCGTGGCGGCGCCGATCTGGACCAAGGCGCCCTGATGGACAACGACGGCGTGGCGGCCGGCCGGCGTCCCAGCGGTAGCCTTGGCGGCAGGGCTGGTGCAGCCCTTCCCGATCTGGGGCGGAGGGCCCTGGATCAGGGGCGGTGGCCCCTGGGATGGCCTCCCTGTCCGGTGGCGCGGCGGGGCGGGTGGGCTGCCGGGGATCGGACCGGATGGCCGGCGATTCACCGGCGGGTTGGTGCCGCAGCTTGCTGTCCCGGCGGCCAACGGTGCCGAGCTGCTTCTTCCTCCAACCCATGTTGCGTGCACTTCGTCTTACCGGACATCGCCGTGCTGCAAGCCGGTTACCAGGTTGGGACGGAGCGGGAGGTGGGGATCCGGATTGGGATAATTCCCAGGTCGGCTCATGCAGGCCGCGACGGCGACGACACCCGAGGGTGCCATTTTTCTTCCTGGAGACGTTATTTCGGGTCCGCCCTACCTTTTCCCACCTCACGGTCTCTCGGGTGAAAACCCTAGGGCGGCGACGGCGCTCTTGGCGACGTGTCCTTCTTGAAGGCGTCGTCGTGAGAGCTATGTGGCGGTGGGCACCGCTTGGATGCGTCAGCAGTTGTAGATGGCGCGCCCCTCTTCCTCCAGGTGGTAGCTGTTCCGGGGGAAACCCTAGATCTGGGTCTCCCGGATCGGATGATTTCGGAGACTTTGGTGTCGTTTTCCCTCCTGGGGGCGTCGTCTTGGAGCAGTGGTTCACTGGAGAGGCCAATAGGTTGAGCGGTGTTACATCAACCGTATTGAAGACGGTGGGTCTCGACGGCGTGGAGTAGTGGAGTCTCAGAGTTGGACGCGGATTGATTCACGCGCGCAGGCTGGTGGCACTGTCTGGTGTCGTGGTGACATCGACGGTAGATGGGACTGGCAAGATCTATGCAGTGATTCCTCCTTAAGACGGGATGGCGGAAGATGGCGACGGCGGATCCTCGAGCGTGCGCAGGCGGTGCATGTATGGGACGCCTAGACCGGATGGTCTTAAGGCCTCTGGATTAGATTGTGTCTGTTATGCGGACAGGGCACATCTGTATACTTGTAGGTGTAGCGACTTTGTTCACCTAGAAGGGGGCTTCGGGTTGATCCTTGTATTCATTTTGTCAGACTCTGGTGAATAATTAATAAAGATGGATGTGTGCATCATGATGATGCAGAGGCCGGGGGTAATCCTCCTTTTCGAAAAACAAAAAAAATCTGAATGTTCTTTCTGCAGATTTCATGTCAAGTGGCTCCAAACCTTTTTTTTTTATCTCCTCAAAATAACCAGAGCCTCTTCGGTAAAAGCGATGAATTATTGCCAGGTAGACCGTTGGAGTCACCGTCCCTTATGCTCGATTCCAGAAATGATGATATTGCTGTTATAGCTAAGATCAATCATCCATTCGTGGTAAAAAAACGTATTAGAACTTGGGCAAAGCAGTACCATTTTGAGGCAAAAGGAAATTGAAAATGGCGCGAGGCAGATTAAGTGGGAGCAACCAACACTCGGTATCGGGGACATGGGAAGGATACCTTTCTTAATTAGGCCTCAGAGTTCATTAGTCTTCCCAATCATAGTGTACATGAAGAGATGATAATAGACCCCGCAAAAAAAAAAAAAAAAAAAAAAAAAAAAAAGAGATGATAATAGAGATCCGACAGCAGATAGCACAACGAGTGAATCAATTTCGGAGGCATGTCTCCGTATGATGCTAATAATGGAAACAAGATGGAGGCTACTTCAACTATGGAAAGTCCTATGGTATCGCCAGTGGCGAATCTACCGGTGAGGCTTCGATAGGCTCGAGCCTACCCTGCAAAATCGCGAAATTGTTTTTTACTAGTGTGAATCGGCAGGCCCAGCCCAAAGAAAGCTGGTCAGCCGGCCCATGCGGCTCATCTAAGCGAATTAGGCAGCCGCACGAGAGCCCGCACGGCCGCAAGGTCCCCTGCTAATTTCTCTCTGGACTTTGTCTAATTTCTTGCTTTCTTTTGATGCTTGTTCAGTGCGTGTGCTGCTCCGTTGTCAAATGTTGATAATTTATTTGCTGTAGGCTTTAGCTAGTTTAGTTCCAGTGAGTAGCTACTAGCTAGCTCTAGCTATAATTAATTCACGAACTAATTTCGATCCTTGTTTCACTATTGTCTGTTTGACACATATTGTCTATTTAAATAGGTAAACCCATTTTTTAAAAAATTTGATATTTTTAAAAAATCTGGTAAATACTACTTCCGGTACAAAGTTGAGTTACTTATTTTGGGACGGAGGGAGTACATGTTTCCAGTAATAGTCGGAATTTTTGAGCTTATTTGGGCAATAGGATTTCTCGCTAAACAGATTCAATTTTTTGTTCAAAATTTGATATTTTTTAAATATCCAAAAAATACTAGATGTTTCCAATAGTAATATGGGAAATTTTAAGTTTATTCGCACAAAAGGATTAGGGGATAATCGATTTTTTCTTCAAAAGAGCATTCAGTTTTCTCGACGTAAACTTTGAGCCCACCCTCCGTTTTCTCTCTAGATTCGCCACTGGGTATCGCCAACAACACCATTTTCTGAAGGAAGAGAACTTGCCACTAAATTATCTCCATTTCAGCATGCACAGAGGGCTCGGCATTTTCTTACCAGACCACCAAGGGTTATTGAAGGTGCTGCTTTTGACCCAGTGAAAGATGGTTTTCCACATCTTCGTGTTGGCAGGCCGCCTCCTGAAGGAAGGGATCACAATCAATTATTTCCTTGGTATTGGCCAAGAATAACAGACCAAGAGCTGCAGCAAATATCTGGAGAGTATCCTTGATATTATTTTTTCAACTCCTTGGCAACATTGATGCTTAAATTATCTACGTACAAATTACATGATGCATAATTGATCAAGTAGGACAGGGAAGTCTTCAATATACTGTGTACCTTGTTTTTGTTGTGGATATTGTGTTGCCTTTCTTGACTGTATTTTGCTGATCGCTCCACTATTTGTATGAATAAAAACCTTTATGCAAGGAGCACCATAAGCTCCCCGATGTTAGGATTTGTGGAATCACAGTTGCCTATGTTGAAGAGAGTGATTGGAAATGCAATTAAGCAATGTGGAAAACCTATTTTAACACATTATATGTGACGCCGACAATTATTTTGGTGAGCTCCCACATCTGTTCGTAGTGGCTCTCCCGACCCCCTCGCGCCGCCACCCCAGGGCGACGCCAGGGGGATCAGATCCCAGCGCCGCCCGTCCCCAACCCCACCCCGGTGGATCCTGTCGCCGGCGTTGGCGGCGGTGCCCGGTGCCAGAGGCGCTAGGGCGGGAGGATGTGGTGGCAGCCCTGGAGGCGACTGGGGCGCCTCGGGCAGGGTGCTTCGCACGGCGGCCAGGGTGGCTTCCTGGCCGTGCGGCGGCAATCGACGGCCCCATGGCCGGCGGGTACTCCGGTGGGTTCCCTGGCTCTGCGATGGGCGGCGGCGGCGGCCGTGGATCTGGCATCCCGGCCAGATCCGTCGTCGATCCTTCACGTGGATGGTCGGCGGCGCGATGAGGGCTCCGATGAGTACCGGCGGCGGCATACGTCTTCATGGCGAGGCTCCGCGCGGTTCCAGCCAGTCGCGAGATCGGGACAACGCGGCTTCCGGTGAAAATCACGCCCGATTGCGGTCTTGGCGGACGATGGCGGCGTCTCTGACGTCGTTTCCTTCTCGAGGCATCGTCGTTGTAGGTCACGTCAACTCGATCGGGATGTTCCGGGGGAAACCCTAGATCTGGGTCTACCGGATCGGACGATGACTGCGCCTTTGGTGTCGTTCTCTCTCCTAGGGGCATCATTTTTGGAGCAAGTGTTGGCTGGAGGGGACAAGAGGAGGAGCGGTGTTACATCTACCACAAGGCCGACGGTGGATCTCGGTGGCATGGCGCTGCGGAGTTTCGGCGACGGGCGCGTGTGGATGGATACGTGCAGGATGGTGACGTTGTTTGGCACCGTGGTGGTGTTGACGGCAGGCCTGGAAAGGTCGATGCGTCAGTACCTGCTCTGGAGATGGATCGGTGGAAGACGGCGGTGGCGGCCTCTGAGAGTGCGCCGGACCGGTGTGTGCCCCAACAACGCGGCTTGGTTGGGGCCTCCGGCTTTAGATGTTAGGCTTTGGTGTGTGTCGGTTCTAAATCCGGCATATCTCGTAGTAGGGGTCCTAAGCTAGGCGTTTTGGAGCGATGATAACATGGACACAGGATTTTACCCAGGTTCGGGCTCTCTCGAAGAGATAATACCCTACGTCCTGCTTTTGATTATATTCATATGGGGTGTAGTACAGAGTACATGTATCTACCACGAGATCGTTCTAATGAATATGAGTTCATCTATTGACTAGCCTGGCCTCGGTTTATATAATGTACCGAAGGCCTAGGGTTCAGGAGAGTCCTCATCTTGTGCGCCAAGTCTTGTGGAGTCTTCCTTGTATGCGTCATGGGCTGCCTGAAGTAGCCCATGAGTGAACCGCCATGGGGGTCCTCGGCCCGATCCACCTGGTCGGGAGACGACGCGATGAGTACCCCCTAGTCCAGGACACCATCAGTAGCCCCCTGAACCGGTCTTCAAGTTGGGGACGCTCCTCGGTTCTTCCGAATTGTTCTTCGTCTTCGGTTGCCGGTATTGAAAACTGGTTCAACAAATATTCTCATCTCCGATCTCGAGGATCGCCGAGGTGTATTCGAAGAGCTGACACGTCGGGCATCCGAGGAGCCCCTTTAGGTTCTTGGCCTTTATCAATGCTTTGTTATTTTTTACGCCACACCTCGGGTTTGAAGTTTTTCCCGGGTGGCGGTGTCCTCTTGCAGCCGAGCTCCAATGTCGGACTGCATCCGAGGTGTCTTTTTGCAGCCGAGCTCCGACGCCGGTCTGCATCCAAGGAGTCTTTTTGCAGCCGAGCTCCAACGACGGTCTGCATCAGAGGTGTCATAGATTACCTCGGTTTTAAAAAAGTTGAAGGAGTTCAGCCGAGCTTAATGCCGGAAATGTCCTCTAGGGAGCCAGCCACTTGCATCCGAGCTCTATGCCGGACTGCTTTCGAGGTGGTGCACCACCTCGGCCGTGGGCTGATTTTTGCGGATTTTTTTTCAATTGGTGCAATTTATTTTCTGCCGAGATATATAGCTAGTAGCCCTCAAGGTGTGTGTCGGCCAAAAATCCGAGATGCACCAGAAGGAAAACATAAAACCGCTGATCCCAGTAGCCCCTGAGACTCAGGTCGATTCGCGAAATAGGCCTGAGAATCAACTCCTAGCTCGGCAGCATACTTAGGAACGGAAACACGGTGTGCAGCAGTTCCCGAGACTCAGGTTGGGTGCGGCCGACCAACCTGAGGATCGTAATCTCCTCGGAAACTATTTTCACTTTGTAAATTGTCTGCATTGAATCGTCAATGCAGTAACCCCCGAGCCACTGGTCGGGTGGCAACACCAGATCAGGGGATCGATGTAACCCGTTAATGGCTTTTAAGTGAGAAGCGTGAAGCCCAGTAGCCCCCGAGCCTTAATTTGGGCAAGGGTGGCCGAGTTAAGGATCGATATCCGGAGTAAATTGATTTTAATCACAATTTATGTGTAATGATTCTATGTATTCAAGTACTTTACATCATTAACGCTCGGATCCGCATTGTACAAAACTTTGTTGACCGACCATCGGCTTCAACCTCCTCAGCCAGTAGTCAATGAGTGTTTTCTTACTTTATAAAGCTTTTATAAGGGCAAAGATTTACGGAAAACAAGACAATCCGGCCATACGGTTTTATAAACAAAGGTACGCGAAGAGATATGTTATATTACTATTTAACGTAAGAAACATTTTCTGAGAAAAATAGTTCCTTTATAAGCGAAAGTACTGTTGTGAGCCGGAGCAGCAGTGCGCTCGGTATCGGTACCGCCCACTTCTCTCGTGATGAGCGCCCCAGGAGGTATAGCCACAGTTATATTCTTTGAATTCGATTTATTATTATGGCCCATGGCCCACAACGCAGAAGCAGCCTCCCTAACCCCGTCAGTCATCCTTCACGTGGATCAGATGGGGATAGACAATACGGGCCGTCTGTACGTAGATTCTGGACTAATAGCGTTGCTGGACTAGACGAAGCACCATCACCACCTCGCCCTTCTTTACACAGATAGCACCGATCTCTCCCCCCACGAGGTTCAAATTTTGAATGCAAGGGCGCACAAAATGATGGCTCGGCCTGCCCAAGGACTTACTAACTGACGCCAAATGCATTAACTAGTCGACCCATTCAGAAAGCCACTCTGCCATGGAGATGTTTTTGATTCTTCGATCAGGCACCACCTGAAAGCACATGTCTTCACGAAACCTGAAACAACAAGTTTTCTGAATCATGAAATTACATGAATCATGAATACATGGTCAAGCTCACCCACAGATGACAATCATGCAATTTAGTCATCAAAAGCAAACACCAACTATCATCAAATTTCAAGCAGTGACATGAACAAAAATATCACCAACCCAGGATCATGCTCATAGGAAGCAGTCTTTTATAAGTCCGAGTCTGTCCGAATACAGGGGTGAGAAAACAAACAAATTACGTTTGTTGACACAGCTAACACACAGGCTATAATTATTCTGATACAACACAAGTTTTAACTATTCAGTTACAACCCAGCTTAAGTTCTGGACAGGATTGTAGCACACTCGGCCAAACTGTTCAATCTCATCAATTTTTCAGTCTGAATTCGGCTGCTCTGTGACAGTTGTTCTGACGGTGGACTTCAACCCCACAATTTTTGCATCTTGATGGTTTCCTAGGCTGCTTCGGTACATCCCCGCTATCAGGGCAGGTTGTCTTCTTGTGACCTTGCCTCCGACAAATACTGCAAAAATCTTGTCCGCTTACTCAACCCTTCATACGGTGCCTCTCCCTACTTGTTGTAGGCCTTCCCATCTCCTTCCTCTTAGCTGGAGGTAATAATCCGGCTAGCATATTCCCTGACTCGTTGGCTGAATTATTGTGGTCGCTGTCCATAACACTATTTGTTCTGACTGTCGCAACCACCACACCGGCTTCTGGCTGGACCTGGTTGACAACATTCCCATTTTCAGCCAGCCTGTCTTAGTCCTAGCCCGTCTATAATCTCTGTAAATGGCTTCATTTCAGCCGCACAATGCTTGAACAGGGAAATTAGATGCTCATATGCTTCAACACTACTGTCTCCCATGCGGACAAGCTCCATTGCGTGCATATACATATTGAAATGCCGGTAGCTAAATGGGTTTTGCTGAGCATTGCTCCTATGGTGCTGTGTAAGGTGTGGTGGGAGGATATCACGTGCATCTCTAGTCCATCTTTTGAGTACGTGCTTCTTTGGGATTTCCGTAACGCGTATGAAGTCAAGAACCTGCATAAAAAATTGAACGCTCATCAAAAGATACAAATCATATCACCAGCAAATTGCAAAACCCTATGCAATCTATATGAACAGCCACGGGTAGCTTTAGCACATGACTGCACAGCAGTCCCATGTGTGCAAACTGAACTGCTCAAACATAGCTCCAGTGTATATTTTCCCATCTAGCCATGTTTGCCCGAAGAAGCGGTCTCCCCAGCAAAAAAAAGAATGTTTGAGACAAAACAATCCAGTTGAAATCACCCAAGGAGTTGATGTACATGCCGAAACTATATTACAATTTTGGTCCGCTTCTCCTCATAGTTTTCTTCAGATTTCCGGTCAAACTGCAATCTCATATATTTCCTCACAAACATATGTATTGGGCATCCGGGGGGCACATAATTCTCCAACATGTGATTTGCAATTTCACTCCACTGCGTACTGGCCATCTTATCACAGAATGCACCTTTGAAGTAAGGCTTCGCCCACTTGTGCTGGATCTCATACAGTTGTGTCATGTATGTGTGGTTCTTCAGGTTGTACTTCTCCATGAGGAACCTCCAAGCTTCCTCAAACTCATCTATGGTTAGCATATGATTAACAACCTTGTGAAACTCTGCACGGAACTCACTCTTCTTAGAGTACAATGGTCCCAAAGAGTCTTTTGCCTCCTTCAGCACATGCCATTTGCACCAACGATGAGCCGTGTCCGGCATCATACTTTTTATAGCTACTTCCGTTGCACGATTCTGGTCTACAAATCACCAACATGACACTAATTAAATTAGCCATCAAGAAGCACATATTTGTTACATGAATATAATTAATTTTATGCTATGTCAGTAGATCCAACCTGTAAGGATTGTTTGTGGCAAAACACCACCCATCATTCTAATGAATTCAGAGAAAACCCACTCGAATGTCTCAACTTTCTCATCGCGGACTAACACACCGGCTAGGATAATGCTTTGAAAATGATTGATAACTCCAACAAAAAGACCGAATGGCATGTCGTACAGATTTGTCCTGTAGGTTGTATCAAATGTCACAACATCTCCGAAGAAGGTGTACTGCAATCTGCTATTACCCTTAGCCCACATTAGACTGCTGATCCACCCCTCTTTGTCAGCTTGCACTCGATATGTGAATAGTGGATCCTTCAAGCCAAGTTCTTGAAACATCTCCATTGTGTTCCTGACGTCATCCTCTTCTCGTTGACGGCTGATTTTCCCACACAGGTTCCGCATCGCTCTTTTTGTGAAAGGTGCATTCTCCATCCTACCAAAGAAACTCCCGATGATGTTGTACACCTTGGCGAGGTTCACATTGTTTTGCCGCAGCTGCTTCACCAAGTCTCTGTTGTACACATCGACATGCTTGTGTGATGGCCAGTATATCGAGAGCCCATACCTGGCAGACAATGAATGGTTGTGCTCATCCCGATGCTCGGCTATGTACCATCCGCTGTCCTTTGAACCCAACAATCTTATGAGGGCAGGACATTCACATCGGCATGAACAAGTATTCTCTAGTATCGGTTTCCCCTGAAAATTTTGAAAACTTAAATTTAGTTAACTGCAACACAAAATTCAGTCAGGCAAATGCAAAACCCAGGAAAACACACACGAATTGGCGTACCACACAGCCACACACTATCTATTTCATGCATTTTGTCCTATTGACGTTCAGCCTGCTCTTTCCGTATCTGATGCCGAATCCCTTCTCCCATGAATGCAGGTTAAAATCATAGGCTTCACCAAGTGTATCAAAGCTGGTTCCCAATTTCGGCACAATAGTTCTCACCAGGATCTTCAGCAAAACCGCGTACTGATTTCTCTAGTGCTGAAATCCTATTAGGGCATGGAGCTCTGCCTAGCTCAGTGGCCCCAATCCGCACTCTGGTAGTTCATGGAAAAATGTCCACACAATCAGTTCCTTCAGAGGAGAATCAAGTACAAGTACAACACACAACCATTTTCGGCATTATCTGTTGACAAATCTTCCAACTTACTTAAACATGTTTACGCCCAGAAATGTTAATAATACCTAACAGAGAAAGCTAGCCTAGTTCATTCAGTAATCAAGCATATAGACCACAACTCGGACAAATCTTCCAACTTACTTAAACATGTTTACCCCATAAATACCAATTCTGACGGAGTTTTTGCTTGTACTGCATTGACAATTGCGGTAAGTGACACTAAATCAGTACAAGACTATTTATGTGCACGTTTGCTTAAATCCAAGTGTCAGCTCAGTTCTTACTTCTTAATCCCCACTGAATTTTTCCCAGTTCCAATATGTATTTTTACCTTCGCGTCCACCAAGGAGTCTTCGGGTCAATCTTCTATATAGAGTGCTCCGATGCCTGGCGCCTGTCTGCACTCGCTCCCTCTGGAGACGCGTCCACTGCACAGATCTGGCCATCTGCACTTGACGGTGTGGTGGCCGGCAGATCGCTCCCCGGCGGCGGCTCACAGGATAGTGCAGAGGCTCCATGGGTATGTCGCTGTCAGTCGCCTCCTCTAGCAGAGTTCTGATGAATGCCCACAGAGTTCGAAGACAAATTAGATCTTTGTAAATCTCCAAACTGAACTCTGGCGAATAACTAGCAAGAGCAACCAAATCCTTACCAATAGATCGGCTGCATCCAGGACTCCATGGTCGCCGGAGCACCCAGTCGCCTCACCGCAGACGGTGGCTCCACTGGTTCGCCGCTCTCAAGAATGTAAGTTCCACGCTCAGGAGGTAGGAGACAGCTGCTGCCATCGACCCATCCACTGCCGTCGTTATCGGAAAGCACCAGAACTGATCCACGGATCAGGACGCCGGTGACATCTCGGGCCACGGCCCTGCCCCTATGTCTCGACGGCGTCCAAACGTCTGTGTAAAACCTGGCCCACCAGTCAAGACCGTATGACCGTGTATATCTCGATTTCCCTATTATAGGTGGCCCCGGAGACTGTCAGGCGCATTCAATACTATGAATCGCAAAGCTATACCCGACGGTACAGATAACGTGCTCCTGTAGTCCTGTATGCTCGCGCTCACATACGCCGCATCCTTTTATAAGTTCCTTTTCCCATGCTATCTTGACCATGATCGTAAAACCTCAACTCCGATCAATGTGGGAGGAAAATATTGAGGATTTAGTTTGGGAAAAGTTCCCGAACTCTGTGGTCTTTAATAAACCAAAATTTTCACTTCCGTCGTTGCCGACTAATTATATTCTTAAGATGGCTAGCTTTCGGCTTCACTCAGTCTGAGGTACTAGCCCGAATGACCCGGAAGTAACAATCACAGAGGTGCTCCCTTTACCTCCTAGCCGAACAATCGGGAACGTAAGGGTAAGCACGGGAGCCAGGCAGCCAAAATCTTAAGTCAAATTGATGCATATTTATAGCTTTATAACGATGATTACGGAAGGCAGCACTCGTATATTGAATACAAACGCTTTTATGCTATATGCTATTTTGACTCCTTTGTGATCGTTTATCATTTGAGAGTGGCCCATCGTCGGCTTCTACCCCTTTGTAGATGCTACGTAGGGTGTTTCCGCAATAACAAGACAACCCTTAGCCGACGTCTCGGTGCCCGGAGGCGGTTGTGTTAGCGGAAACGAGGCAATCAGATATCCAGGCTTTATAATTTTCACTTAGTCATAGGAGCTTTAAAGTTGGGAGGCCAGTTACTAGCCCCCGGTTAGTGTTCGGCGTCAGCCGAGGTCAAGCCATTAACACTTCGGCCAATTTTATGAAGGGACATTTACATTTTCCCCCCTAACTTTGTCCCGACCTCATCTTTACCCCTAAAAAACGGTGCTCAACTATACCCCTCTTCCGTCTCTGACGCTTATGGAAATACCCTTCTGTACCCTTTCCGTCTAGTCAAAGTGCTTTGACCGCGTTAGAGAGTTTTTCTGGACATCGTTGCCCCTCCTTACATGTGGGGCCTACACGCATCTCTCCAACCCCATCTCATTTCCCCCCTCTCTCTTCTCTTATGTTCTCTCTCGCGACAAACCCTAACCCTAGTTCATCGATTTCCTCTATCGTGGCGGCTGCCGAGGGCGAGCTCGTGGATCCAGATGCGGAGGCGGTGGATCTGATTGCGCTGCTCATCTTCGGCCTTTTAAAGTGGTAGAGGAGGCGGCTACCACACGGAATGGCCGCAGTTCGTGGTAGCGGCGGGAGCGGCAGAGCAGAGAGCTCGCAGACCACGGCGGTGACGACAAGGGAGGTTCCAAGAGGGTATGTCTCTATGCACAGTCACCGTTTGCTTGCATGCGTGCTCGTTTAGGTTAATTTCGTCAGTAGTGCTTGTGTTGTTCATGAGCTTGTTCTTTGTTCTGAATATTTGCCGTAGGATGGACCCAGCTAGAGCGTTTAATCTGAACTGTAGGATGGAAACAAGTGTGTTAGGCAGTGCTGGGACCAAAGGATCTGGCACAGGGTTTTCTTTCCCTTTGGTTGTTGACTGTACATCAAGTTTTATCAAGTTTAGAAGTGCTATCTCAGATAAATATCCATGGGGGTTATATGATGCTGTTGAAATTAGGTATTGGGACATGGCAAACACTGCTTGGGTGCCTGTCCAGTGTGATGATGAGCTAGCTATCATGTTTGGAATATATGCAGAAAGTAAGTCAGCAGAGATTGAAATCAATGTTATACAAAGAAGTAGAGGAGAGCTTGAGAGGAGAACTACTAGATCACAAGCTAATAGTTCTCAAGCTAGGTGCAGCCAGACAAGAGGGAGGGGTAGAAATGCAGGTGGGAGAGGAAATGCAGGTAGCAGAGGAAATTCTGGTGGCAGAGGTAATTCTGGTGCTGGGAATGCAGGAAATTCAGAGGCTAGTTCAGTACATGAACCAAGTGGAGCAGGTCCTAGCAGTAGCAGACAAGCAGATGCTGCTCCTATCATAGAAGAGGAAGCTCCTGATGATGTTCCCATAGATGATGAGGATGAAATCTTGCATCCTGAGTTTGTAATTGGGAAAGTGCCCAAGGGGAAAGAAGCAGTTCCAGAAGATCAAGATTATATCCTCCCCCCTTAGTTTGAAGAGACAGATTCAGACGAGAGAGAAGAGGATGATGAGATGGCTTATTCTGAGAGTTCTGATGAGGATAGGCCAGATGTGCAGTTTAACAGAGATGATCCTTCTCTGGCAGAAGGAACTGTATTCTCTGATGTGATAGAGTGCAGAAATGCACTAGCAACTTTCTCAATCAAGACACAGAGTGAGTTCAAAATTGACAAGAGTGAGCCAGGTAGATTGACAGTTCACTGTGCATATCCAAGGTGTAAGTGGAGGATGCATGCCTCCTTAATGAGAAATAGCAAATTATTTCAGGTACTAACAAGTAGGAAATAACAATATTAATTGCAGGTTAATTGTTGTTTCAGCACATACAGCTCCACAATTTATATGCTCATTTGTTTGTCTAACCAGCTTGTCAATTGTAATTGCAGGTGAAAGTTAATAGACATCCTCACACATGCCCTAGTGTGACAAGGCAAAGGTTGAGGTCAGCAAAGTGCAGATGGGTTGCAGATGCAGTTAAGAACTGGGTCAGAGAAAATTCAAATATTTCTGTCCCACAACTTCAAACTGATCTGAAGAAAAAGTATGGGGTTGAGCTGCCATACATGATAGTTTTCTATGGTAAGCAAATGGCCATTGACAACATATATGGTAAGTGTACTGAAAGTTTTCATTTGCTTTATACATTCAAAGCTGAGGTTGAGAAGGCATCACCTGGTAGTGTAGTTCACATTGATAAGCACACAATGGAGTTTGAAAAAATGGTCAGAAAAGGTCAAAGGTGTGTTTTAGGAGAGCCTTTGTGTCATTTAAGGCCTGCTGGAAAGGGTTTCTGGATGGGTGTAGGCCATACCTGGTAGTAGATGCCACTGCTCTGAATGGGAGGTATAGAGGACAACTTGTAAGTGCTTGTGTTGTAGATGCAAACAACTGGATCTTTCCAGTTGCTTATGGTGTGCTAGAGGTAGAGAGCACAGAGAGTTGGACATGGTTTTTCCAGCACTTGAAGGACCTGATAGGGCACCCAGAAGGGCTGGTCATACACACTGATGCTTGAAAAAGGACTTGAAACTGTTGTTGATGATGTGTTCCAAGGAGTAGAGCACAGGGAGTGCATGAGGCACCTTGCTGCTAACTTCTCCAAGAAGTTTAAGGGGAATTTTTTTGATGAGAACTTGTGGCCCTGTTCCCTAACTTATAGCAGTAAAAAGCATAACTACCATCTGAGGCAGTTGTATAGCAAGCCTGATGTGAAAGAATATTTAGATGAGCATCACACCAAGATATGGGCCAGGGCACTTTTCAATGAAATCTGCAAGTTAGATTATGTGAACAATAACCTTGCAGAGTCATTTAATTCCAAGATGAGAAAATGGAAAGGGTTGCACATTGTAGACCTGTTTGACAAGATCAGGCAATATTTGATGGAGAAATTTGACCTAAGGCAGAGCATTGCTGCTGCTACTTATGTAGGGCACATCATAGTCCCTAAAGTGATGAAAATGCTGCTGCTAAAGTCCAAGGGCTTGGACATGAACATTGTGAAGAGAAGTACATATCACGCAGAGGTAACTTGTAACGTCCCATGTAATAGCTACAGTGATCCCCTCTTGATAATGCCAAGTCACCATGATTAACTAGTCTTGATCATCATTGCATCATATCTCATTTCAAATTCCAATTCAAATTGCAATTCAAATTTAAAGTGAAATATAAAAGTTGTTCAAATTGAAAACTAAAATGTTCATTTAATAGCCAATAATTCATAACTAAATATGTTCAGGAAAACAACATCACTAAAAATACCTAAGTGCCTCTATCAACCTCAAACAGTAGCTAACAGCAACATTTAATATCATTTTATTTAATAAGAATTACAAATGAAATCATATTTTACTCAAACCAGTTTTTGGTGGTAGATAATATTGCACTGTAATATTTGAACCAAGTCACACAATTTATAAAACTCATTTAGTGGCCTAGCAATTTCAAAACAGAAACTAAAACAGAAATTAGAAAATAGAAAAAGAAAACGGTTAGAACTTACTGTGCGGCTGGGCTCTAGTCGTACAGTGCAAGGCCCAGCCCGCCAGCTGGGTCTTCTCCCTCCTCCCGCACGCGTCAGCTGGCGCGCACGCCCGAGCGCGGATGGCCTCGCTGTCGGCCATCCCGTGGCTCCTCGGCGCCGTTAAGGCCGCGCCCGACCTCCTTGTAGGAGATATGCCCTAGAGGCAATAATAAATGTTATTGATTATCTCCCTGTTCATAATTAGGTTTATGTTCCATGCTATAACTGCTATGGTTCTCGAGTCTGCAATAACCACGAGGCTCGGAGGAAGACTCAGATGCACGTGTGGAATAATAAACGGTAAAATGTATTCCTAGTCTGGCCTCTAAGACTAGCCCAAGTGTTGCATGATGGTTCTGTTTTCCTGATCATGGGCATGTCTATGCCGGCAACTTTGAGGGCACAATGTTAGTAGAACACTTGTGTTGAATCGACCCGATTGATGTTATGCTATGAGATTCATTCGTCATAAGTTAATGGTTAATAACACAGAGAAGTTAATGTTTGCATAATTCCTTAGACCATGAGAGTGTCGAGTTTCTTCATGCTTGCTTCATGAACTTTGGGGTTTGTTAAACGTCATCCGTAAATGGGTGGTTATTACGGCGGCTTACGGGTTCATGGAAAAGTATGTTAAGTAACTTGATAGCTCAAGATTGGGATTTGCTCCTCCGACGATGGAGAGATATCTCTGGGCCCTCTCGGTGTTACGGTATCCATCATCGTCTGGCCAGACACAAGTGTGATTTGATCACAGGGATACCGGAACACAGAAACGAGAAAAGAGAACAAAAACCGGCAACGAGGTAACTGGCATTGTGGACAAGTGTTGATCCACGAGGATGCTGATGTTTCTCACCTCGGGTATTTGTAACATATCGCGAAGCAACAGGAATAGCACACGGCAACTCGAGGTTCACTCGAATATTCATTCGTGTGGGTATAGGGGTCAATATGGGTGTCCACGGCTCCGATGTTGATAATTGATCGGAAAGAGTTCCGGTCATGTCTATACTTCACCGAACCTATAGGGTCACACGCTTAAGGGTCATCTATCTGCTGAATACTAGACGGGGAGTCTGAGAGAAAATCACCGAAAAAGTTTCGGACGAAACGGAAACGTTCCGGAGAGAACACCGGAATAGTTCCGGTGAAACTGAAAAGTTGTTTCAGGGTATTCCATTAACTCAAATTGGTTCTGGCACACGCCTGGAAATTCTTGAAGGATGCCAGAAGTGTTCTGGAAACTTCTAGGAATTTTTCGGGACAAAAACCGGAAATGTTCCGGAGCAGCCGGAACCGTTTTGGTTGCTTTTCGCTGAAGAAACATTGTTCCGAAATTGTTTCGGAATGCGTTCAAAATTGTTTTGGTGGGTGCTAGAATTATTCTAGGCACACAGAAATAATTTGGGTTTTAAGGGACGCGGAAAAATGTCTTCGTGAATAGTGAAAAGCACTTTTTGGGCTGATTTGCAAATGGGGTTTTTCTTCTAGAAGAAAACCACTTTTGGTGTATGAAAGGGAGGTGGAGCTCCCCAAGGGGGCTGCAAATTTCGTCCATGGCATGGGGGGGCCCTCCTTGAGGTGTCCTTCCACCTCATGGTGGATATCTTCTACACACCCTTATGTGGCATGTGGTGGAAAGATCCTAGGAAGGTCCTTTTGGTCTTTCCTCTACCCCTTGCTCCTCCTATAAATAGAGGTGGAGAGAGCTCTCCAAAATAAGCTCATGCTTGCTCTCATACACATGCCATTGACTTGTCTGGCTTCTCTCTCCCTCCCAGCGAAATAGTTTCGTAGAGCCGAAAGGCTGTCTGGGTTCCGGTGGGAACTAGTTCTGGACGGCGAAGCCCTGCCGGATAGATGACACCGTATGTGTGCAACTCTGTAGAGAGATCGTAGTTTCGGTCTTAGTTCGAGAGTGCCTCCCGAAGGGCTGTCCAAGTGATCGTCTTAGTTTCGAGGGTCCTCCCGAAGGGCTGTCCGAGTGATCGTTCGAGTTTCGAAGGTCCCCCCGAAGGGCTGTCCGCGACACCGTCCGAGGGACTGTCCGACCGCCTCCCGGAGGGCTGTCCGAGGGGTAGATGTGGGAGTACATCCTCGCGGTTGGGAGGTTGTAAATCCTAGCTGCGGGGATCTGCACCGCCGATCGTCATCGACTCTACTTCCGCTGCGCTACGAGTCGGTAACGAAACAGATCAAACCTTGTATGCAGTCTCCATAGTGATCCTGGGCTGGTGCGTAGGTCGGAAATTTTTGTTTTCTGCTGCGTTCCCCTACAGTGGCATCAAGAGCCGTGCTATGCGTAGATGCAGGTTGCGATCTAGAATACATAGAGATGTATGGGTATTGCACAATATAATTAGGTAGTAGATGAGTTCTATTACTGAAAATTATTTGTGCGGGTAGCAGATGAAATCTGTTACCCGATGTTCTTGTTGCTTCCCTGGAATTTGCATATTTCTGATCTTGATAACAGTATGGTGGAGTTTCAATGTTCTGGCAATCCGCGATCCTGATTGATCAACGAAGTGCTAACAGTTCATTGAATTCCACCGTAGTTAAAAAGAAAGATGAAATTTCGCAGACGAACGGGCAATGCAGATATGATCTGCACGGGGGTCACGCATATGTCGAAGTTTAGTATGGGGCTCGAGATTTTATTATCTCGTGTTTCATACACCCCGCAATGTTAATCTAGCGACTTGGATTATCATGCTTGATGATGGACGTTGGTAGCTTCGGTTTGTTTCGAAACCTTAGAAGCCACGTAAAATAAAATTTTGCATGAACCGATTAGAGGCGTCTAACTTGGTTTTGCAGGATGGTTTGCATGTGCATGTGATGTGGTATAGCAGTGCTCATTATAATTTGATTATGTATGAGATGACTATATAATGTAAATTGATTAACATGACCTGCGTGTCATGATTCGGCATGATGGCTGGAGCCATATGATTGTCACTTTAATGACCTGCGTGTCAACCTTCAGTAATGCACTTATTTTATTAGCTATAGAGATAGCAATATTATCTGGTGCATCGACAAGGTGGTGGCAATCTTCGCGAAGGTGAACACCAACGCGAATGCCGAAGACGAAGAAATGAAAGACTTCTCCGTCAGAAAGGGCTATACCATATCATGCTATTATGAATTGCCTGAGATGTTTATCCCTTATGATGCACCCTTCTTGATTGCGCGGTAGTCGCTTTTTATTAGGGTGATCTCTCACAAAAATATCAAGTGGTTAGTGTTCTCCCAAGTGTAGCACCGTCACGGCACCTAACTTCTCGGAGTGCGCCGTGTCACACGGGTACAAACGATTAGGGAAGTGTGAGGCGGGTGAGTTGAGACCTCGCAGCAAGATCACTTGGTTGTCTTGACGTTCAGGCATGAGCGTCATGAGCTCGGAACACGCGCATCGAAAGATGAACAAGAATCACATAGAGATGTGATTGGCAAGTTGGCCTACCGGTTGAGATTTTCGTTATCAGTGGTGTTACACCAATGGTGAACAATTGAAATGGGGGTCTTGTATCACTCACAATCAATTATGAGAGATATTGATTTGAGTGGGAGCGCACTGTAGAATTAATTCTTTTAATTCTCAGTGCAATTAATTATGAACACTGTCTAAGTGTTATTTGCATAATAGTTGTAGAATAATGGCTCGCGTTTCCACCTTCCCAATTAAAATTGAATAGCTGTTAAATATCTGGTTAAAACTTTACGGTTGGTAACGTAATGAGAGGATTGTCCTCTAGAGTGCCGAGAAGGACTTGTCCTATCGCATGCTTTCGGTATTCTCCTGCTAATGCTATGGATCATGTGACTCTCGTCCATCGATCCAAAAGCTATAATTCCGTTTCAGTCAAGTGCAATATGTTTGCTTCCATGAGACCCGAACTTCGAAAGTTTGGATAGTTATGTGATATTCATGGAATCTGAAAATCATTTTCAGAGACAGACAAAGGCTAAAAGATATGAGATATCCAAAGCAATGTTTGTTTGCAAACTATTAGTAAAGGAGTTTACTATGCATTAGACTGATAAGAGAGGGATCTAGAAGAACGCCTGTCATATGATGATGGTGAATAAAACAAACAACTTAAAGAGAAAGGAAGTGTCCGAAGGGTGTTAGTGAAACTTTCACACCTAGGAAGTCCGGGGCTATCGCCACTCTTAAGTTGGGTGCTTCTTCTGAGAGTAGGAGAAATACTGAAAGTTAAACTGTTAGAAGTATAAAGGCAAAAGGAAAGAAGACTGGAATATCCAGCTCATGTATGAATGTCATACAGGTTTTTGATGTATAGAAGGCTGGTCAAAGATATAGTTCTTGGGAATTATGGTTAAACATGTTAATCACTAATTCTTGGGTATTGTGAGTTAATCACAAAGATACCCGCTCGATTGCATTCTGTTGCAACTCGATGTAAGAACTACTATGGCCTGAAAGACTAGCCAGGAATGAGGTTTAGATACACGCAGGGAACATAGTAAATGTTACTATGCCTTCCATAGGTGTATTCCCTATGTATTTACTTTCATAAATCATTTTAGAGTTTTACACACTCTAGCCCATTGCATAAAGTATCTTGCAAGAAGGTTGTTCATAAGAGAACTTTTAATGTTCGGAGTTATGAATAACAAAAGGGCCATACTTTCATTATGAATGAGAAGTATGTTATGAATATTGATAATAATACATTACCTCTGTATTTACTTTCATAATTCATTTAGAGTTTCATACACTCTAGCCCTTTGCATAAGGTATCTTGCAAGGAGGTTATTCATAAGAGAACTTTTGATGTTCGGTGTTATGAATAACATGAAGGGCCATGCTTCCATCCAGGATGGGATGTATGTTATGAATATTGATGGTAATATGATACATCCATAACACTGACGCTAAATGTCGCAAGACTAAAAGAATACCACATATGTGTGGCACTGCATTTGGTCACATTGGAGAAACCCGCATGGAAAATTCCATTATGATGGATTTTAAAGTCATTTGATTTTGAATCATCTGACACTTGCAACTTTCCTCCAAAAAGTGAAGTGACTGAAATACCATTCACAGGCCATAAGGAACGAGCAACAAACTTATTGGTGATCATACATTTTGATGTGTGTAGTTCAATAAATGTTGTTGCAAGTAGTGGATTTATCTATCTTCAGAAATGACTCAAGTAGATATATTGATATTTACTTGATGAGACGTAAGTCTGGATCTTTTGAATTCATTCATAAGGTTTTCAAAAATGAAGTAGAAGTTGTTGTAACAAGAAATTTATGTTTCTACAATTCGATTGCAGAAAGGAATATTTGAGTTACAAGTTTAGCGAATGTCTGATGAGTTGTGAAAGGGGTTTCATAACTTGCACCTCCCGGAGCACCACTCTAAGTGGAGAGTCCGTGTAGATGTAATCGAACCATTCATGACATGGTAAGATCAAAGATGACATAAATAAATTTGCCATTATCCCTTTTAAAGTGATGCTTTAGAGCCTGTGGCTTTTACACTGAAAAGAGCTCCATCGGGTCTGTTGAAATGACGCCATGGTATGGTACGCCCAACCATATTATATCTTTTCTTAACATTTGGAATATGGGGCTTGTGTAAAAGGTTACAAACCTATTCCAAATCAGACAAGTGCTACTTTGTAGGTTATCCCAAGTCATTGGGTATTTCCCCACCACAATACCGAGGCAAATAGGTTTGCCACAAAGAACGGTATGCTTTTTTGAAGAAAATGGTTCTTTCAAAAAGGTGAGTGGGAGAACAGTGCAACTCGACGAGATAAACAGTATCATCATCATTAGATCAAAGGAAAGAGACCTTGGAAGTAATTCCGGAGTTTCCTACTGCGAGTGATACGGAAGTCTCTACAATAAAATGTATGGACTTCGGTCGAACTTGCAGCTGAACCACGTAGGCAAAGCTCGTGCAAACCTATTAGGTGCGCAAACGAGATATTGTTGTTAGACAACAGTATACCTACGATTCACAAGGAAGCGTTGATGGGCCCTGACTCCGGAATTGGCTAAATGCCAATACAATCCGAGATAGTTTCCATATAAGTGATTCAAGATTAAGATCTTGATACACCTTTCGGAAGACTTAGAGTCTAACGAATATTTATGGAACTAAAAACTGATACGGATAAAATGTTTTATCCATAAAGCTCGACTTGTTGCAATAACAAGTTCAAGGAGTTGACTACGATGAGATTGTCTCACCGTAGCGATGCTTAAAGTCGGTTCGGGTTGAACTAGCAATTAATACATATTTCAATCATGAGATATGAAACATGGATGACAAAAGGATTTCCATGTGATGGAAATGAAACCTAGGACTTGTATGTGATATAGTCCAAAGTAATTTGTCGATCCAGAGGATGCTAGTAAGTATGCAAACTTCAGAGTTCCAGCGATGGACAGAAGAGAGCAAAGTGGAGTTGGAATCTTCGTTTTTGATGGAATGGTCAAAAGGGTTTTGACTTCATCAAATGGGTATCGAAGATGCTTGTGATTCAAGAAAGTAAGTGGGAGCATAATAATATTTCTAAAAACCTTGTGTACTTGACACATTGTTAATTGGAAATAAATTTCTTGACACGAATTAGGACTTCATTTGAAAATAGTTTTTCCGATGAAGTGCTTGGGCTAAATAGCCTCAATATTAGGCATGATGATCTATGGAGATAGATTTACCTAATGGGGCTAAGCAATGAATACATATTGACAAGATGCTAAAACTTTTTAGCATTTAAAACGCCAAGGAGTGATTCTTGCCGAAGTCACATGGAAAGAGTTTTTGCAAGACTCGGTGTCCCAAAACACTGATGAGTAAAATACATGATGGGGATTCCACACACTCTTGTGTTTGGATTAATCATGTATTCCATGGTATGTAAAACAACCAGATATGTCCGATACTCCAAAAGTTGTTGCGAGTATGGATACCAAAGTGATCAAAGTACTGATCATAGGACAACAGTGAAAGATGTCATTGAGTACTAGAGTAGTAGTGATGACATGTTTTCTCGCAAGCAGAGATTATGAAGTGCTCGTTGTAAGTAATTACATCGATACAGTCTTCATCAATGCTCCATGCGATTTTCGATTTAAGTTAAGGGTTTTGTGTAATACACAATATGATGGCACGGTAGTTGGAAATTGTTCCAAACAAGATACTGTGGCGAATTCTATAACAAAGGCTAAGTATGTTGACGCTTAAGAAGCAACAAAGAAGTTGTTGAATCATATAGTTCATTCATGAACTTAGTATGGTTCCAAGATGGCTTTGGTCTATGGGACACTATTGCAGATAGTTGCTCCATAGCTCAGTCTGAGGAATCAGGTTTCGACCAATGATTCACACATATGCAAAGCCAAGTCCACACAAAATATGAATTTTGTGAAAGCGTGAAAACGCGAGGATATGCAAAGTTACACACGGAGCTAAAGTCGTCAGATCCGTTGGACATCAGGCTATACCACATGCAAAGCATTTTTTACACCAGTATGCCATAGGTGTAAAGTGCATTTGCATTGACTAGATTATTGACTCTAGTGCAAGTGGGAGTCTGTAGGAGATATGCCCTAGAGGCAATAATAAATGTTATTGATTATCTCCCTGTTCATAATTAGGTTTATGTTCCATGCTATAACTGCTATGGTTCTCGAGTCTGCAATAACCACGAGGCTCGGAGGAAGACTCATATGCACGTGTGGAATAATAAACGGTAAAATGTATTCCTAGTCTGGCCTCTAAGACTAGCCCAAGTGTTGCATGATGGTTCTGTTTTCCTGATCATGGGCATGTCTATGCCGGCAACTTTGAGGGCACAATGTTAGTAGAACACTTGTGTTGAATCGACCCGATTGATGTTATGCTACGAGATTCATTCGTCATAAGTTAATGGTTAATAACACAGAGAAGTTAATGTTTGCATAATTCCTTAGACCATGAGAGTGTCGAGTTTCTTCATGCTTGCTTCATGAACTTTGGGGTTTGTTAAACGTCATCCGTAAATGGGTGGTTATTACGGCGGCTTACGGGTTCATGGAAAAGTATGTTAAGTAACTTGATAGCTCAAGATTGGGATTTGCTCCTCCGACGATGGAGAGATATCTCTGGGCCCTCTCGGTGTTACGGTATCCATCATCGTCTGGCCAGACACAAGTGTGATTTGATCACAGGGATACCGGAACACAGAAACGAGAAAAGAGAACAAAAACTGGCAACGAGGTAACTGGCATTGTGGACAAGTGTTGATCCATGAGGATGCCGATGTTTCTCACCTCGGGTATTTGTAACATATCGCGAAGCAACAGGAATAGCACACGGCAACTGGAGGTTCACTCGAATATTCATTCGTGTGGGTATAGGGGTCAATATGGGTGTCCACGGCTCCGATGTTGATAATTGATCGGAAAGAGTTCCGGTCATGTCTATACTTCACCGAACCTATAGGGTCACACGCTTAAGGGTCATCTATCTGCTGAATACTAGACGGGGAGTCTGAGAGAAAATCACCGAAAAAGTTTCGGACGAAACGGAAACGTTCCGGAGAGAACACCGGAATAGTTCCGGTGAAACTGAAAAGTTGTTTCAGGGTATTCCATTAAGTCAAATTGGTTCTGGCACACGCCTGGAAATTCTTGGAGGATGCCAGAAGTGTTCTGGAAACTTCTGGGAATTTTCCGGGACAAAAACCGGAAATGTTCTGGAGCAGCCGGAACCGTTTTGGTTGCTTTTCACTGAAGAAACATTGTTCCGAAATTGTTTCAGAATGCGTTCAAAATTGTTTTGGTGGGTGCTAGAATTATTCTAGGCACACAGAAATAATTTGGGTTTTAACGGACGCAGAAAAATGTCTTCGTGAATAGTGAAAAGCACTTTTTGGGCTGATTTGCAAATGGGGTTTTTCTTCTAGAAGAAAACCACTTTTGGTGTGTGAAAGGGAGGTGGAGCTCCCCAAGGGGGCTGCAAATTTCGTCCATGGCATGGGGGGGCCCTCCTTGAGGTGTCCTACCACCTCATGGTGGATATCTTCTACACACCCTTATGGGGCATGTGGTGGAAAGATCCTAGGAAGGTCCTTTTGGTCTTTCCTCTACCCCTTGCTCCTCCTATAAATAGAGGTGGAGAGAGCTCTCCAAAATAAGCTCATGCTTGCTCTCATACACATACCATTGACTTGTCTGGCTTCTCTCTCCCTCCCAGCGAAATAGTTTCGTAGAGCCGAAAGGCTGTCTGGGTTCCGGTGGGAACTAGTTCTGGACGGCGAAGCCCTGCCGGATAGATGACACCGTATGTGTGCAACTCTGTAGAGAGATCGTAGTTTCGGTCTTAGTTCGAGAGTGCCTCCCGAAGGGCTGTCCAAGTGATCGTCTTAGTTTCGAGGGTCCTCCCGAAGGGCTGTCCGAGTGATCGTTCGAGTTTCGAAGGTCCCCCCGAAGGGCTGTCCGCGACACCGTCCGAGGGACTGTCCGACCGCCTCCCGGAGGGCTGTCCGAGGGGCAGATGTGGGAGTACATCCTCGCGGTTGGGAGGTTGTAAATCCTAGCTGCGGGGATCTGCACCGCCGATCGTCATCGACTCTACTTCCGCTGCGCTACGAGTCGGTAACGAAACAGATCAAGCCTTGTATGCAGTCTCCATAGTGATCCTGGGCTGGTGCGTAGGTCGGAAATTTTTGTTTTCTGCTGCGTTCCCCTACACTCCTCTCCCCCTCCCGCGAAACCCTAGCCACCAGAAACCCCCTCTCGTCCCCTCCAACGCTCCCATTCGAGCTCGCCAGAAAACACCCGCCGTCGCCGTCGTCGATCCCGCGCCCACCGTCACCATTCAGCCTCACCGAGATGTCGAGAAGCTCCGCCGCCCTCCGCTGCGTCGCCTGAGCCCAGCCACTCGGGACGACGGGCTCGGCATTGGGCGAATCGAGCTGATCCCCGACCTCGGCCACCTCTTCTTCTCCGGCGATCTCCGGCGATCCCCTGCGCTACTAAGCTATCACCGGCTTTCCATAGCCTCCCGGTGAGCCTACGCATCTCTCCCCTCTCTCTCGCGCGCTTCCTCTTCACCGTAGCTGACTCATTGGAGGTGCCCGACTGCTCCGCTGCCCGCCTCGTCGCCGGCGAGGTTCCGACGACCAAATGGTCTCCGGCTCGTGCCCATCTTGCTCGCGCGCGCACGTAGTCCTCGCCTCGCTATTTAGATCGCCGAAACGCACGCCGTATCGCCGTGCCCGACCACCGCCGCCGACGTGCTCGCCGCCGTCATCTCCGGCCTCCCTAGCTCCGACCACCGCCACCACTGGAAGCGTCGTCGAGTGGCCGTTCCAGAGCAACAAACGGCGCCCGATTTGGCGCACCGTAGACGAAACCCGGGCTCGCCGGAGTTCTGCCGTCGCGGGCGAGCTCGCCGTCGCGGGCGAGCTCGCCGGCGAGCTTCGGTGCCGGTGTCTGACATGGCTGCCACCTGGCGCCACTGGGGCCTGCCTGAGCCACTGACGGGTGGGCCCGGTTGACTCGTTGACTGGGTCAACCCACTGACATGTGGGGGCCCGCGGATTAAACTGATTTTTATAAATAACTAAAATGTTAATTAAATCAGTTAATTAGTAATTAGACACTGACCAGTAGGCCCACCCCTAATTAACCTAGTTTAGTTAAATTAAATCCCTAATTAAACTACTGTGAGGCTGACCAGTGGGTCCCACTGGACCCACTGTCAGGTTTGACTAGTCCACCGCCACTGTTGACTGCTGACGTCAGCACTACATCATGCTGACGTCACCACTACACTGTTTCGGATAATGCCAGTTTAAATAATTAAATTAATTCCAGAAAATATTTAAAACTTTGAAAAATCATATCTTTTAAACCGTAAGTCAGATGAAAATAAATTATATATGTAAAATGATCAGAAAAATATGAAGATTCTGAATATGTAATCAAAACGCCTGTCCAACACTCCTGGCTAGCTGTACATGGAACATTTTGACTGATTTCGATAAATGAATAGTGCTCAACCTTATTAAAATAAATCCTAATAAATTCCTAATTTAGCTAAAACATTTAGTTAGGCAGTAAAACACATCTGCATATCATTTAGGCTTGTCATGCATAGTGATTGCATTTTTGTCCTGAATTTATTGTTTCTTCCTCCCCCTTCTCTCCCGATAGATGCCGAGACCGACGTCGTTGCAGCAGAGTTCGACTACACCCCCGACGAGCAGCCGACAGACGACCAGCCCCTCTCTGCAGAGCTTCCAGGCAAGCAATCCCCCCTTGACGCATACCGATGTCTCCTATTCTTTCTCCCTCCTGCTTGCATTAGAAATTGCCGCTGCCACGCTTTAACCTATTCTGATGCATAGCCTGATTTTGTCGCCTGCTACTGATACATTACCTGTTATCCCATGATGCCTAGTTAGCTATGCTGCTGTTCCATCTTTGGCCCCTTTGCCTTGTCCGTATGCCATGCTTGTTACCGGGCCGTGATCACTCTGGGTGAGGATCACGGAAATGCTTACATTACTACATTCATTTACTGTTACGGGGCTGAAGGGCTGGTGGTACCATCCAGTCAGAGATGGACCTGAGTCCCGACAACTTCCAATGTTAAAGTTGGGCTGGCCCCATGGGTGCTCGCGAGTGAATATCATTAAAGATGGGTCGGCTCCAAGAGCACCCGCGCGTCATGTTTTGCCAAGTCGGAGCGACAGAAACTCTGATCGTCTCTGCGAGTTACTAAATACGCCTAACGGAACTGAGTATTTGATCTGAGTGGGTCGTCGTGCCCTATACGCACTACCACCACGTGGGATAATGGTTTAATGGGGCCCTCTACGTCGTATGTATTAGCCGAAAGCTCTTCAGACGTCACAGCTCAGAGATGCGGGCTGATCGTCGGGGTTGGGCTGGTTACGTCACTGGTGTATTCAGTGTCGTGTCTGCTCCCCGTCCAGCCACGCAAAGTGCAGGAGTGCAAAGGGTGATGGGCCCAAGACCCCTTCGCATTTAGGATTTAGACCGGTGTGTTGACCTCTCTGCTGAGCCTAGGTAGGACTGCGTAGTGTCGATCACCCGAGGCTGGGTATTACCCAGCCAGTGTGTCCGGCCGGAGGTAATCGAGCGTGTTGGGTAACAGTAGTGCACCCCTGCAGGGAAGTTATCTATTCGAATAGCCGTGTCCACGGTAACAGGACGCTCAGAGTTGTATCCGGATCTATGACAACTACAAACTGATGATGATGCTTATTAAACTGAAACTACTGCTCTCGGAATCGCTTTCTCGCGGGATAGTCGAGAAAGGATCTCAGGGAGTTGCTACCATACAACCACTATTATGTGCTACTATATTCTACTCTCTTCTGATGCTGCAAGATTGCTTGAAGATGTTAGTCTTCGATAGGCTAGGCTTCTCCCCCTCTACCCTGGCATTCTGCAGTTCAGTCCAAAGATATAGCTTTGATACCAATGCATAACTAGCATAGTTCTGATGTCAGTCTTGCGAGTACTTTGGATGAGTACTCACGGTTGCTCTGCTATTCTTTTCCCCATACCCATTTGATGATACATCAGACGATGGAGCCCAGGAGCCAGACGCCACCGCAGGAGCTTACTACCAGGAGGGTCCCGATGGCTCGTACTACTGGGTTGATCCAGCCGACCAGGAGTAGGATCGGAGGCCCTAGGCAGGAGGCCTTCGCCTTTCGATCTAGAGTCGTTGTTTGTGCTAGCCTTCTTAAGGCTAAACTTGACTAACTATGTCTGTACTCAGATATCATTTGTGTGTATGACTTATGTATTCGGGTCCTCGCGACCCCTGGCTTGTTATATGATGACTTATGCTTTCATTTGAGTTTAGAGTTGTGTTGTGATATCTTCCCGTGAGTCCCCGTGCTTGATCGTGCACGTTTGCGTGTATGATTAGTGCACGATTAAGTCGGGGGCGTCACATAACTGCAATTGACAAAGAGAAGAGAGAGTGGAGGTATCATGTGGATCTGCAAGTAATGACATGTAGTTGTAGAAAGTGGCAAATTACTGGACACCCTTGCATACATGCTCTCTATTTCATTACTTCAATGAGAGGTCCAGCAAGTGAGATAGATCAGTATGTGCATGAATTTTACTCAGTTAAAAGATTCACTCTCACTTATGCTGAAAATTTGCCTGCAATGGAGGGAAAACAACAGTGTGACATTGTTGACCCTGGGTTTAAACTCTGTGCACCTGTGCAGCACAGACCTCCTGGCAGACCAAGGAAGACTAGGATAAGGGCACAATCTGAAGGAAAAGGCCTAGGAGGCAGGAGAAAGAAGTGCTCTCGTTGTGGAAGACTAGGACACCGTGGGACCCACTGCAAAGAGTCAATTGATTCTGCTTTTGGAGAAGATGAGCATTGGGGTGCTGAAAATGTTGCAACTGAAGCTCCAGAAGCTACTGAAGCAACTGCCCAAACTGAAGCTCAAGAAGAAACTGCACAAACTGAAGCTCCTGAAGAAACAGCAGGAACAGAAGTTCCTAGCTCTCCTCCAACTGCTACTAGCTGTCCAGCTGCTCCTAGCTCTCCTCCAGCTGCTCCTACCTCCCAGGCTGTTGATAGCGATCTTGCTAGGTATGCAATATATTGTACTGCATTTAAATGCATTAATTCTGTATCTATAATTGTGCTAACTAATCTTGATTGTGTCCATGATTCTCAACCCAAGGAAGAATTTCAAAAGGCCAGCTACTAGAGGTACCAAGTGGGGTTCACCACAGAAGAAGGCGAAAGGCGGCATGCAACCAACTGTGAGCACAAGGAGCAAGGCTACTAATCCTGCTGCCAACACTAGGAGTAAGATGGGCAAACTGAATTGATCATGCTGATGTTGTGAAACTAATGTTGGTTTGTAATGCTGGGGTGTGAACTGTTGTTTTAATGTTGTCAAACTACTATTTAAAGGCTAGTGGGCTAGATAAGACCAGCTTGTTTTGTAACGAATTTGGTCCCTATGTCATTAAAGCTGCATGAATTTGGTCCCTCCTCTACTGATTTGTGCTCATATTTTGCCCCTGGCTATCTTGCGGTTGCTCATTTTTGCCCCTATCTTGACAGCAGCTCAAATTTGGCCCTTTTGCTGTCATTATGTGTTGAGGGATGGACCAAACATGTTGTGTTACTAGAGAACAACATTGCTGCCAATGTGAATACAAATAACATGGGAGCCCAAATAACATTGCTGGCAATGTGAACACAAATTCTTCAATAAGAAATGAAAGCATTTGTGACAATTTTAACACAAATTTTGCATTACCAAGCGAAACTGGTAGCTCCAAGAGTGCACAAATGACATCATTACATATGTTCAATTTCACAGCATTACATCTAGTTCACACTGGCAGAAACATAGCACAGACACTGCCACTTAATTTGCTTGCTTAGACTAAATAGAAACTAAACTAGCCACAATGCTGATGCCAAGAATAATGAGAAAACCCATTGTTTCCATCAGCTCATTCCTTTTCTTCAACTTCACCTCCATTTTCTTGTTTTTATTGCTCAGATCCATAACCTTCCTCTCCAGCCTGCTAGCTTTGATCCAACTGCGTTCAAGGCCACCATGGAGCTCCTCAAAAGCTTGGCCCACTAGCTCAGTGGGAGGGGGGTCAATCCAAACAACCCATTCACACTCATCAGGAAGCTGTGAAATCATAATTCACAAAATTAGGTCAAATTCATAACTTTGCAACAAACCGACAAAAACAGAGGACCAAATGAGGCTAGGAGGTCAATTACATCGAGTGGACAACCCAAAAACCTTCTTCCAGTGCTTGCTCCACCCCAAGAAACACGGCGAGCAGGAATTAGCCCGTGCCCCGGGCAACGGTGCTTCGAGCGCTCCTCAAGGCCGTAGAAAGTTGGATTGGGCAGGAAAAACTCGGATTGGAACTGCACAATCCCGCAGCCATCCACCTACGTGCCAAAACGGCGCATATTACGGCCCATCCCGCGAAACCCTAGATGAGAAATCCCCAAAACCAAAGTCAACCCTAAATCCGAATCTACTTACCTCACCGTCCGCGGAGGAGCTTACGGATGACATTGCAGACGTACACATTGACGGGCCCCAGTCCTGCCTCCCTCCTGGAGCTCCAAATCGCCGGTGCTCTGCCGCCTGGCTGTCTCCTATCGCCGTCGGGAGCTAGAAGAAGAAGAGTGAAAGAGATAACTGTTCGGCTAGGTCCCACTTGTAAGGAGGGGCATACTTGTTCGGAAAATGTCCCGAAGACAGTCAAACCTCTTTGACTGGACGAAAACGGCGCGGAGGGGTATTTCCATAACGCCATCTAATGGAAGAGGGGTATAGTTGAGCACTGTTTTTTTAGGGGTAAAGATGAGCTCGGGACAAAGTTAGGGGAAAAAAATGGAATTGACCCTTTTATGAAAGGCCCACGGGGTAACCTCTATCAATCTATAGTTTGACACAGTCATCGGATCGCTGACCAGTTTGCGCTCATTATGACAGTCAGTTTTCAGCTTTCTCCACTGAGGTACTTGACCAGTTAAATCGGAAGTACAATCGCAGTGGTTCTCCCTTTGCACACCTAGTCGAACAAAGCGGAACGTAGGAGGCAAGCATAGGAGCCGGGCAACCCAACTATTGACCGAAGACACAATTCGAAACTGGTGCATATAAAGCAATATCCGAGAACGTTTTGCCGAGGACTCCTCAGAGTACCTTGGCTTTTGGTGGGTTCGGCTCTAGTCGCAGCCCCCCGTTGATATTGCCGATGCTTTAAAGGCATCCGACATTGTACTGCGAGAGTTATGCTGGAGACACACAGTATCTCCCGAGACCCAGGTTCGGTGCGGCCGACCAACCTGAGGATCGAATCTCCTCGGGAACTAGTCTAGATGTCATGTGCGTTTCGCCAACACCGAGGTGTAGGTCGGCAGGAAAGATGCCGAGCTGCGGGTCGGAAAAGATCTCCCGAGCTGAATTATTACGTAGGGCACCTCGGTCATATGGATGTCCCGCCTCCTGAAAGAAAAACATACAAATAGTTTAAAAGTGCCATAGGCTCGAAAAGCCAAAAAACTTATGTAAAAACTTGACGTCCAAACTAAATCAAGTTTTTTGGTGCCAATCCGAAAATTGGTCTTAAAATAAATTTTTTCTTCCGTCGTGCTTTAACATGACACGTCCGATCTCTAAACTTCAAGTAGGTCAGCCTTCGGCTTCAACCTCCATATCCCGAAGGCGGAGTGCTTCTCAGAGGCCAATTTAGCGAACTAAACTCGAGTGGCTTTAGAGAGAAACCAGGCTATCCGGCTATTGACCATACACTCGAGTTGAAAAAGGAGTGTTAGAAAAAGCTTTGCAATGACTTAAAAGAAAAAATATTTATTATAAAACAACTCATATAAATTTAAGAGCCCCCCAGTTGACATGTGTAAAGGGAGTGTTTTTAACAAACAACGTTTTTAACAAACTAAGTGTTTAACTAATAACTTGTCTGTTTAACACAAAAGTATAACGCTTGGTTGAACCAAACAAAAATTAAAAATTTAAAAAAGTTAAGCATGAAAGCGACTTAGCTGGTTAATGTGCTCGGTGTTGATGACGTGGTCCGAGCTTGCGGTGGGTCGAGGTCCCAGCCCCCAAGCCGGTCCTGAGGTGGCTGAGCGAAGAGCTCAGCTGATGAAGTGGCAGCACAACACTGCCGATGTGCCGAGGCGAAGCCCCTGGTCCAGCCAAGGAGACAGAGTAGGTCGGCAGGGTGACGCCGGAGTAGATCGATGAAGCGATGGCGAAGCCCCCGGTCCGTCCGAGATGTCGAAGCAGGTCGGCAAGGTGACGTTGCAGCCCTCATGCCAGCCGAAGTGTCGAAGCAGGTCGGCGTGGTGGACATCGGCTTAAAGAAGCAACGGCGCGGCGATGCCGACGCATGTCGGAATTTGTGACGCGGTCAATGCCGGCTTGAGAAGCGACCGCGCGGCGATGCTGGCGCGCCCGACCCGTACAATTCGTAAGGTGACAATGTTATCTTGACGATCATTAGGGAGAGCGGTGCCGAACTCTTGGTCGGCTCGCCGAGGTGATGATCCGAGGTGGTTGTCGTCGGCTCGATGAAGCGACGGCGCAGTCGATGCTGGCGCAGGTCGGCAGCCATGGAACAACGTGGCCGGGCTGGTTTGACACCGGCGCGACGGCAAAGATCGCCTCGGAAAGGCTTAAAATTTGTGGGCACGTGTTTGAGGACACAATACTTATAAAAAAAATTCCTTCAAAAAGGACCTTCGATAACCCGTTCATGAAAAAAGATGAACTTGGGTCGGATTCGTTTTCGCGCAGAAAACAGATCCGAAAATTGATGCACTTATCGGACGTTTCCCGGAGTTTGAACCGTCGGATCGAGCTGAAATTTTGAGGGGTTGTCGATATGGGAATTCCGCAGCCGATGAACGGTTGAATCTTCCAAAAGATGTCCGAGCTAGCTGCTGGACTCCTCACCCTAAACACGTCCAGATTCTCGTCCAGATTCGACAGGGCTCCGGTATATCGGAGATTCCTCCATTGGAACGCGATGAAATTTTATAGGGTTGTTCTAGACTCAATTCCGCACAATTCCATCGAAGCAATCGTCAAAGCGACGCTCGAGGAGGCGGGGACGACGAACACGAATCCGCTGTCCAGAAAAACTGCACCGTCGCCTGAGGACGATGTTAACGTCGAGCCCCCGAGCTCCATGAATGATTCCCCCCGAGCTCCGCCATTTCCGCCGCTTGGGCGACCTCGTACTCCGCCATGGCAAAGCCAGCAACCGGCACCGGCTCCGCCGCCGCCTCCTCCTTCTCCTCCGTCATGGGCTCCGGCTCCTGCTTTGGCTTCTCCTCCTCTGGCGAATCAGGAGGCAGGCCCGCTGCCAACTGGGTGGCGTGCCTAACGGATCCCCTCGAGTAGTTGGAGCCTCCGCTCGGGCGTAAGCATAGCGTAGGTCGTCTTCTTCTGCCGGACGATGAGAGGGAGAGCGGAAGCGGATGTGGACGACGACGAGAAGTGGGTGGATGAGATCGGACTGACGGCGCAGAGAGGGAGGGAGCGGATGTGGCTAAGGCTGGGGGACGCCGTCCGGCTTAAATAGCCAGGCCCTGGCCCTAGGGCAGCGAGCCGGAGCGGCCCCACACGGCGTTCACCCCCCACCGGATGGACACCCGCCGGACCGTTGGGTATCCGGGCGTTTACGTGTGGGACCCGGCTGTCAGCACGCCGTGGCGGACGCGCCCGGGCCGCCTCACATTCGTCCAACATTTGGGCTGAATATGAGGGGTGTCGGTCAGCCCGGGCGTTTGAGACCGTTTTGAGACGGTCGGCTGGGTCAATTTTTTATTGCCGGTCAGTGACCGGGACGACTGCCCAGACGTTTGAGACCGGTTTTGAGGTTTCCCGCTGTAGATGCTCTCAAACTTCGGTTTGTCACTTGTTTGACTGTGTGCCACCCCTGGCATCGTGCCTTTGCACCCACTATGAGTGTGAGTGTGTGACGACTTTTCATAGCGTTGCACCGGGTGTAGGCTACGCTTCCGCCGACCCACGCGGGTCAGAGTGTCCGGAGACAGGAACACGCGCCTGCGCTGCCAGCCACCGCAATGGCGATGCCGCCGAAGCCTGGCGAGCCGCCCAAGCCCTCGCCGGGGCGCAGCCCCAGCCTCAACCCCAGCCCCTGCCCGCTCCCGCCCATTCCCGGCGGGGCCCAGCAGGGCCAGCCCCCCGCGGCGGCGCCGCCCCCGCGGTCCCACCACCGCCGCGCCAGATCTGAGATGCCCTTCCGCTTCCCGGACGCCGACGGCGGGGGCTTCGACGAGATCGGCTCCGAGGACGATCTCTTCTCCACGTTCATGGACATGGACAAGATCGCCGGCGCCGGCCGGGACCGCGCCGCGGAGACGTCCTCCTCGCCGCCGCGCCCCACCAAGCACCGCTACAGCGCGTCCTTCGACGGGTTCGCCATGGGCAGTGGCGGGCCTGGGAGGCAGGATGGCGGGGGCGGAGGGGTGTTCGCCGACGTGCTGGAGGCTAAGAAGGCCATGTCCTCCGAGCAGCTGTCTGAGCTCGCCTCCGTCGACCCCAAGCGTGCCAAGAGGTGACCCGTCGCATCCTGAGGCTCCCTTGGATTTTGAGTTGGTTGGTCGGTAGGATGCTAGGGTTACATGTAGCTCTTACTTTTGATAAACAATTGACGGAGCGCCGGGAAGGACTAGCAAGAATTGTGGTCTGGGTAGGTGTGACTCGGAGTGATTCTGCAAGCAAAGATATGTGCCAGAAAAAGTGCATTTCCTAGTAGACTATTACGCAATCAAATCATGGCACATTTTCGGTGTTAGTGGTCTTGAATCCGGATAGTGACAGGCAGATCCTAGGACAGGACTTGCTGGCCAGCTTAATTAGGTATCACAGGGCTTCCTTCTGACGTTTCTCGCTTACGTGGGTTTCCTTTTGGAATACAAGCACCCATAGAAGTGGTTCAAATGCTAATTTTATTGTTCTCTAAGTTGCTGTCATTGTTCGAAAAGCGGCTCGTGGCATTTAGTTCTTAAATAAGCGAAGGGCATGGGATGAAAGGGGCGGGAGATGGCAACGAATGCCGCATGTCGCCTTCTTATGGTATTTTCTCTCCATTGGCTATGGCTTCTTTGTTATCATTTTCTATGGGTCTCCAACTTATTCAATGAAGCTTGCGTGGCATATCTTTGAATTTATAGTTCTTCTGTTTCAGATTAACCATTTCCTACTTTCACTTACATATTATACATTAGTTAGTTTTCTCTCTTTTTACTGTGATCTATCTATGCAATACCTAGTCATGTGTATTGTTTCACGTCTCCTTGTAAATATTTTATTTTTAAAACAAGTTTCTGTAATATAGGGTGATATTTGATGTAATAGTGTTATATAATTATTTAATGTGTTTTATTTCGTATGTTATTATCTTAGCCCAAAAATCTTCTTAGTGTCATGTAGTTATTTAATAAGCTCTTAAATACACAAAGCACGTGGAGTGAAAGAGTCGGGAGATGGCGAATTGTTGCATGTTGCTTAGGTCTGCACTGTTTTACGGTGTCACCCCATTTTCAAGGCCTTTTTTATTTCATCCGCTAATGATCTGCAAGATGTTCAATGAAGTTACTGTGATCGACTTTTTAATTTGTTCTTTATTTTGGAATACCTAGCTGAAATTTAAATATATCCCTGTTTCATGTACGTTAAACAGCATTGCATGTAATTTTTTTCGAGCAAATGTTTTTACTGCAATCAAGTTATATAAATACCTATATTTCTCGTGTAGGTTTCATTCACACAGCTTTCTAGTATCAGGCGATCTTGATTGCAATAGATAAATTATACTGGTTATGAACTACTTGTTTTTGCTTAGCCAATCAAATTTGTCCCAGCTGTGGAAAGCAGATGTATCAGAACTTCACATAGGATATGATTCCTTCCATATCCAAAAGAAAATATGTTTTTTTTAAGGTTATGCTATATTTACAATCAGTCTGCCCATGTGAACGTTTTTATCGAGCATACTGCGTTATCTGGCTGCATTGAATGATGGCCAATTTTATTCCTGTGCTTTCTTTGTTTCAGAATTCTAGCGAACAGACAGTCTGCAGCTCGGTCAAAGGAAAGAAAGGCTCGATATATAACAGAATTAGAGCGGAAGGTTCATACTCTTCAGACCGAGGCTACTACTCTTTCGGCACAACTGACGCTATTTCAGGTAAACTTTCATCCATCTGTTTGCCTCATGGATTGCAGTATTGTCATTACTATGTACGTTAATGCGTTCTCAGCAGGGCCGTCTACAGAAATTTGGGGCCTCGGTGCGACATGCAATGGTTCCTAATTTTTTTTTGTATAATTAAACTAATGCAACTAAGTGCACTCTCATTTAATTATAGAACTTAAATTATGTGTTATTTCGTATAATATTTAGAATTAGAAATTATATTACAGGTAGTGTGCCACATTAATCCTATAGTCAACTACATGCCTAACTGAGTAGTAGTACTACTGTACTAGTAGGGATTGCATTCAAAAGAACCAGCAAGAGAAAGATTATATAAAAAAGAAATAACCTAATGTAGTGCTTTTGTTATCTATTTTAATTACGGGCTTATGGCTTACCTTGGAATGTATCCTGGGGTGACTGTATGGCTGCTGTAGTTGCGAATCCGGCGGACGACGGCCGGACACATGGGGTGGGCGACTGCAATCTATCGCCGTCTCACCGAAGCAGGCAAGGCAGCGCCTGACTATTCTCGCTCGTGAAGTTGTGGAGGAACGCACGCTCGACCAGTCGGCCGTAGCAAGTAGGCCCAGTAGCGCCGGCCTTATTTTCCTATTTGGTCTTTTACCAACAGGCCCGAAGGAGGAGTGGGGCACCATACTGGGCCGACTGGGGGCTTGCTGGTTGGGTATCGTACATGTCGGTGCCTCACCATAACATGTGTCCGCATCTGGCGCGTCCTGCTACAGTTTTCTGTCGTATATAATCGGACGACCGAGGCAAAACAAAAAAAGCCAGCCAGCCAGCACAGGAACTGGATGTTTTTTCATTGTCTTTTCCTTTGGCTGGGGCCCTACGATTTTGGGGGCCCTGTGCGATCGCACAGGTCGCACACCCTCATCGTCGGGCCTGGTTCTCAGTGCATAAAAGAAAACACATTAATCCTTAAATCATGACACCATGCATAGTAATTCTGCCTTTTAAACTGTACTGAGAAGCCAGCTGCATCCAATACATGGAAGTCGGTGTCAACCAAACTGCATCTGCTCTAGACTTAGTGAATCACCAGTCGCCATGATATTTTATTTGAACTGATGCACATGCCATCGAAGCTATAGCACATATAAGTTATCTGGTTTTTTGTTGACTAATAAAGCATATGAAGTGTTAACCACCTGGAGTGATTTTTGTATGTGGTTATATTAACAATATGGAGGGCTGAAGGATGATACCCTGCACCATGAGACAATAAAATGCTGTAACTCTGTTTACCAGAAATCCAGAACTGTTCGGTTCTGGTGTCCGCGATGTTTATGTTGTATGTATTAAGTTCTGACCAGGACTGTGGGTTTTACATTTTAGCATGTTCTTTTGTATAGAAAATGTTATTTGCATAAATTTGCTGGATATCCTTTAAGGAATAATATCTTGGTGGCAGAGAGATACAACAGGCCTTTCCGCAGAAAATACAGAGCTCAAGATTAGGTTGCAGGCCATGGAACAGCAAGCTCAACTGCGTGATGGTGAGATTTTTATTACCTTAACTAGTATAATCATGTCAACTCTTGATTTTCATTATTTCAGACAATTTTGAGGACGGTGCCTCATTGTTGCTATGTAGATTGACATAGAACAAATAACTTAGTATCCAAACAGATAACTTGTGCTGTCTAACAGAGATAATATGCGAAAAAAATCTTAACAAAAATAACATATTTTTGCAGCTCTGAATAATACACTCAAGCAGGAAGTGGAGAGGCTTAAGATCGCTACAGGTGAGATGACAAAGCCTGATGAAGCATATAATACGGGAATGCATCATGTCCCATACAACCCGTCTTTCTTCCAGCTTTCCGAGCAACACACACCTCAGCACCATTCAAGTGTTCATCAGCTGCCATCCCAATTCCAACCACCTCATCCCAATGTCCCAAGCCACCAGATGCTATCCCACCCAAACACGTTCCCAGATATGATGCAGCAAGACTCGCTTGGGCGGTTCCAGGGGCTGGACATTGGGAAAGGATCAGTGGCTGTGAAGTTGGAGGCAGAGGCTGCCGCGAAGTCAGAGGGTACCTCCATATCTGCAGGTGAAAGTAATAGCACCTTCTAATTATGGACCTACCTGCAAACAAGCACTCCTGTCATTTAGATTTAGATTTATATGTTCATAGTCTTACATCCTCAAACTGCTTTCCGCGCCCTGCTAGGCATAATTTTTATCCAATTCTTTCTATTTATCTGGCGTTGTTTGATTGTAGGGACCTAGGTAGTTTGTTTGGGTTCATTTCCCATGTGTTGTGTGTTTTTTCAAAGTTAGGGGGACTGGGTGATCAGCCTGTCTTCTTTGTTTACCATGTAGACAATTAATCATGAGTTTTCCATTTGGAATTTACATTTTTCTGTTGATATGATTTGCATCGTGGGAATCTACAAGTATCAAATTGTTGTAGAACTGTGGTGTTTCAGACATCTGATCTTCTTAGAAAATGGTATACGCACTTTTGATATAAAGACGATTTACATATGTCTACAACTATCTTTTACCGGCACAAGTACGGGTTTCTCATGGTTGATTAGTCCTATGATGTTTATTCACAGAAAAAGCAGTCCTATCCTATGACGTTATGTGTACTTAGAAACACTTGAAGAGGTGGAAGCCTTTCTGATCTGCTGCTGTTGCATGATCCCCACATGTAGCTGCACACACACACTATATGTCTATATCCAGTCCTGTTTTAGTACTACCCGAAGAATCCTGAAGGCATAGTGCATGGTACGGCTTCAGAGCCAACATTCAGGTAGTGGTCCGTGTCTGTCTTGGCTGGCCTTTCCTTCCTGCATGCGTGTGGGCTCACCGTGTTCCAGAGTGACTGCTCCACCGCGTGCTTGCAATCTCCCTGCATGCTGCGGCTATAGTGCCTGTCTAAGTGGGTTTATATGGAACAATATTCCACATTCTTGCATTCATATGTGCTGCATTTACCTTTGAATATCATTCAAAGCTGTACACACCACATGATTTGGAGCGCATCTACCCAGTTACTAATACCTTTGCTTCCTTGCACTTGTCAACAACTGTTCTAGTTCTTTTTATGTGCTATAAGTGTATATGCTGGTATTGTTATACCCTATTGAACTGCTGCTATTATTATGCTTGTCCTTTTGGGAGCATATATATACTCAGTTAGATATGTGTAATAGGGCTTTAAAACCTTGGCTAGGTTACATACTCAGTTTGTGTCATCTAGTTTATCTCACCACCTCAGAAGAAAGATATCTCAATCCATCTCTTCTGGCAACCTTTTCTTCAAATCAGACGTGACATATTACATCAGATGATTTTGTCACCTGCTTGACTTCGTACCACCCTCGTCACCGTCCCTTTGCATTCATTGTGACTATTTTTCTTAGCCTTGCACCGAGTATTAGGCTACCTTGTAGATCAGCACAGTATTCCTCCAGTAGAAGCCTGTCCCGACCCACACGTGGTCAGAGTCTCGGAGACAGGAACACGCGCCTGCGCTGCCACCGCAATGCCGATGCCGCCGAAGCCCTCGCACGCGCGGGGGCAGCCCCAACCTCAACCCATGCCTGCTCCCACCCATCCCCGGTGGGCCCCTGCCAGGCTAGCCCCCGCGGCGGTGCTACCAAGGTCTCACCATTGCCACGCCATATCTGAGGTGGCCTTCCGCTTCCCGGACGCCGGCGGCGGGGGCCTCGATGTGATAGGCTCTGATGACGACCTCTTCTCTATGTTCATGGACATGGAGAAGATCGCCGGCGCAGGCCGCGCCCGTGCCGCGGAGACGTCCCCAGCTCTGAATGATGCACTCAAGCAGGAAGTGGAGAGGCTTAATATTCCTACAGGTGAGATGACAAACCCTGATGAAGCAATATGGGAATGCATCATGTCCCATACAACCCGTCTTTCTTCCAGCTCTCCCTGCAACACACACCTCAGCACCATTCAAGTGTTCATCAGTTGCCACCCCAGTTCCAACCACCTCATCCCAATGTCCCAAGCCACCAGATGCTATCCCACCCAAACATGTTCCCAGATATGATGCAGCAAGACTCGCTTGGGCGGTTCCAGGGGGCTGGACACTGGCAAAGGATCAGTGACTGTGAAGTTGGACGCAGAGGCTGCCATGAAGTCAGAGGGTAGCTCTGTATCTGCAGGTGAAAGTAATAGTACCTTCAAATGGACCTACCAGCAAACAAGTACTTCCATTTAGATTTATTTGTTCATAGTCGTACTGCTTCCCTCGCCCCTCCTAGGCATAATTTTTATCCAATTATTTCTATTTATCTGGCATTGTTTGGTTGTAGAGACCTAGATAGTTTGTTTGGGTTCATCTCCCCTTGTGTTGTGTGTTGTTTCGAAGCTAGGTTGGACTGGGTGATCGAACTGTGTTCTTTCTGGTTACCTTGTAGGCTATCGTGGGTTTTCCATTTGGAATTTCGTACCATTTTCTGTTGATATGCTTTGCATCCTTGGAATCTAGAAGTATCAGATTGTTGTAGAATTGTGTTGTTTCAGACATCTGAACTTCTTAGAAAATGGTTTACACACTTTTGATATAAAGATGGTTTACACACATCACATCCTTTTGGGAGCAAGTATTACTCGGTTGGCAATTAACTTATCCTGGTGAACTGGAGAGTGATTTTCCTGTGACAAATAAGCAGCGATCGCAAAGAAAAGTGACAACAAAAAATATCACAGCGCAAATCAATGGTGAAATAACTTACCTAGCAGACCAAGTAGATAAGTTATATTGCACAACTTGACAGGAAATCAAAAATGAAGGGCACATAAAGAAATCATTTTTTTTCATTTAATCCATGGAAACAGAGGTGACAAGTAGACCTAGCAAGACTGACCAAGCATGCAAAAGTAAATGTTCCAGTGAGTGATTCGGTAAAAAGATGCTCATACAAAAGTAAATGTTTATACTGGAGGTAATGAACCAAGCATGCAAACTTCACAACTACTATCACATCACGTAGGGGGAAATAATGTATATCACAAATGTAACTACATGCCTAACATCTCTCAGGCATCAGCAATATTAACAACACGGGAGAACTCATGATAACATAGTCCGAAGGAGTTGAACCGCTGAACTAATCTACTGACAAGTCATCTAACAATGATAGTGTAGGAATACCAGAAAGATTGGCACACCAAGTAGATAAGTTACATTGCACAACTTAACAGCAAATCAAGAATGAAGGGCGCATAAAGATATCATTTTTTTTTCATTTAGTCCATGAAAACAGAGGTGACAGGTAGACCTAGCAAGAGTGATCAAGCATGCAAAAGTAAATGTTCCAATGAGTGATTCGGTAAAAGGATGCTCGTACAAAAGTATTCCACCCTTTCTAAATATAAGCCTTTTTCAGAGATTTCAATACGGACTACATATGGATGTATATAGGCGTATTTTAGAGCGTAGATTCACTCATTTTGCTTCGTATGTAGCCCATATTGGAATCTCTAAAGGCTTATATGAAAGCACATTTGCTCCCTTGATGGTTTTGGTAATTTATAACAACATATATCTCATTGAACTAATATCCATTCAAGGTTAAGATTTCAGGATGTTCAATGATTGGCATGGCATGGACTAGAGATGTGGACCCCTCAAAATGCTAAGGACAAGAATTGGCAAAGATCAAGACTCTACATTTTTGATTTAGTGATCCAAGATCACAATGAGTCCATAGGAAAGCCAATACTATTAAAAGGGGATGAGGTGTTGCTTAATGGTCTTTTTGCTCAAGTGCTTAGTGACAGCATTCCTAAACCCTCAACCACTCTCTCTATCCCAAATATGTCCAAAACCCAAAGTCCAACTCGGCCCTACCAAAATTTCCAATCCGGCCTCACCGAGTTCATCCAAGACTTAGCCACTGCCAAACCCTAACAAATCGGATCCACCGAAATGGATCTCGGTCCCACCGAGATGGCCTTGCCAACTCTCTGTAATCGTTTGCATTTACTTCGGTCTCACCGAGTTTGCAAATCGGTCTCACCGAGTTTGCAAATCGGTCTCACCGACATGGCTTGCCAACTCTCTGTTACCTTATTCCTTCACTTCGGTCCTACCGAGTTGATGCAATCGGTGCCACCGAGATGAGGATTGCCCTAAGCCATTGCACTTCGGTCCATCCGAGTTGTTCGTATCGGTCCCACCGAGATTCCTAAAGTTCATATCTTTTACACAATTCGGTGCTACCGAGATTATCGTTTCGGTGCCACCGAGTTAGGTCAAAAGTGTGTAACGGTTGGATTTTGTGTGGAGGCTATATATACCCCTCCACTCATCCTTTTCAGTAAGGAGAGCCATCAGAACGTGCCTACACTTCCACCATACATTTTCTGAGAGAGAACCACCTACTCATGTGTTGAGATCAAGATATTCCATTCCTACCATTTGAACCTTGATTTCTAGCCTTTCCCAAGTTGCTTTCCACTCAAATCCTTCTTCCACCATAGCCAAATCTGTGAGGAGTGATTTAGTGCTGTGAAGACTATCATTTGAAGCACAAGAGCAAGGAGTTCATCAACAACACACCGTCTATTACCTTTTGAAGAGTGGTGTCTCCTAGATTGGTTAGGTGTCGTTTGGGAGCCTCCAACCAGATGTGGAGTTGAACCAAGAAGTTTGTAAGGGCAAGGAGATCGCCTACTTCGTGAAGATCTACCCCGAGTGAGGCTAGTCCTTCGTGGACGTAAGCCATGGTGGAATAGGCAAGGTTGCTTCTTCGTGGACCCTTCGTGGGTGGAGCCCTCCGTGGACTCGCGCAGCCGTTACCCTTCGTGGGTTGAAGCCTCCATCAACGTGGACGTACGATAGCATCACCTATCGGAACCACGCCAAAAATCGCCGTGTCTTCATTGCGTTTGAAATCTCCTATCCCCTCTCTACATATATATGCAATTGCTTACATTCCGCTGCTATACTCTTAGAATTGCATGTGTAGGGTGATGCTTGACATGTACTATCGTTAAAATCTGCCTACAACTAAAATCTGGGAAAATGTTAAGTTTTATTTGGTCAAGTAGTCTAATCACTCCCCTCTAGACATACTTTCGATCCTACAAGTGGTATCCGAGCTTTGGTCTCCATAAGCCTTGATTTCTATAGCTTTGGTGATCATAGCCTTGGTTTCACAACCTAGGAGAGTATGTCGTCTAGTGAGGGTAACTATCACCGTAGAGGTCCATATTTTGATGGTACAAACTTTGCTAGTTGGAAACATAAGATGAAAATGCATATTCTTGGTCATAACCCTGCCGTTTGGGCTGTTGTTCGTGTTGGCTTGCAAGGTGACTTCTTTGAGGATGGCAAGGAACCGGATCGTGAAGCAACCCTGGAAGAATTGAAGATGTTGCAGTACAATGCTCAAGTTTGTGACATTCTATTCAACGGTTTATGTCCCGAAGAATTCAACAAAATCAGCCGCCTCGAGAATGCAAAGAAAATTTGGAATACTTTGGTTGATATGCATGAGGGTACCGAGTCCGTCAAGGAATCTAAGTTGGATGTGCTCAAAAGTCAACTTGATAAGTTCAAGATGAAGGATGGTGAAGGAGTCGCAGAGATGTACTCTAGGCTTGCTCTCATCACAAATGAGATTGCCGGCTTAGGAAGTGAAGAGATGACCGACAAATTCATCATCAAGAAGATATTTAGAGCTTTGGATGGAAAATATGATACCGTCTGCACATTGATCCAAATGATGCCAAATTACAAAGATCTCAAGCCCACGGAAGTCATTGGAAGGATTGTCGCTCAAGGAAAAGAGGAGCTGCACAACAAGTCAAGTGGTTCTTACAAAGCCTCAACCGATGCTCCAACAACTTCAAGTGACCAGCTAGTATCCAATGAAGAGATTAGCCTAATGGTGAAAAGGTTCAACAAGTTCTACAAGAACAAAGGAAAAGAAAGAAGCTCTAGCTCAAGACATTATGAGAGAAGATCATAAAGTCGTGACCGTAATTGCTACAATAGCCCGGACACTACTCAAATGAGTGTACGACTCCCTACAAGAAAAGAGACGAATCACTAAGAGGAAGACATAGAAGAGATGAATCACCTCGTAAGGAGAGGAGTAGAGATGATTATTATGAACGAAGACACTCTCGAAGAAGCAAGGATTCGGAGAGAAAGGACAAGTCATCAAGGAGCTACACAAGAAGAAGACATCAAGCTCATGTTGGTGAATGGATTTCCGGCTCCGACTCCGACAACCACTCCGAGAGAAGTTATCACTGTAACTCCGATTATAGTCAAGATGAAGGTGTTGCAGGACTTGCACTTGTGTCATCCAACTCCTACGATCTATTTGACTCACCAAATGAAGGAATTGGAAGATGCTTCATGGCAAAAGGCCCTAAGGTATCACACCCCGAGTATCTTGATTTTAATAGTGATGAAGATGATTTGCTTGATGATGATGATTTACTTGTTGATAGGGCTAGTGATGTGAGCTATAATGAAAATGCTAGTAATCATGATAGTCAAGAGGAAACGAGTGACAATGCTATGAAGGAGATTGAGCGCCTAACTAAAGAACTAAATGCTCTTAAGTTAGCTCATGAAACAACTCAAGAGGATCATAGAGAACTTCTAAGAACTCATGAGAAGCTACGCTTCGAGAAGCTAAATTTAGAGCAAGAGCATGAGTTTCTTAAAGCTATCAATGACGATCTTCGAAAGAAGAGTTCTTCATATCTTGCCAAGCGTTTACTCTTGTCTACCTTTATGCCACAAGTTAAACCTAAGCAAACTAGCAACAAGGGTAAAAATGGTTCTACCTCTAGTAGTAACAATAACAATGCTAAATCCAATATTGTTGCTTCTAGTAGTTCTATCGATTCCACTAATGATTCTCTTAGCCAAGTTACACTTGAGCAAGAAAATATGCTATTGAAAGGAATTATAGAAAAAGGTGTCTACAAGAGCCTTGCCGGGAGTAAACAATTTGAGGAAATTGTACGCAAGCAAGGAAGGCATCGGAAGAACGAAGGTGTTGGTTTTGAACGAAAGTTCAATGCCGATGGAGTTGAGTGGGAAGAAGGTCAATACCCCAAGACGAAGTTTGTTCCTCAACAAGAGAAGTATGATCCTACTTCCTTCAAGGGAACACAAGCTCAAGAAGACCTTCCACCACAAGACCACAAGCTAAAAGGCAAGGACAAGCTTCAAGAAGAGATTGATTCATTTGAAGAAGCTCCTCAAGCCATGGTCAAGTGGGTTCCCAAGACTTCATCAAGTTCTACTTCATCGTGGACTAAATGCTATGAAGAAGTTTGTAAGGGCAAGGAGATCGCCTACTTCGTGAAGATCTACCCCGAGTGAGGCTAGTCCTTCGTGGACGTAAGCCATGGTGGAATATGCAAGGTTGCTTCTTCGTGGACCCTTCGTCGGTGGAGCCCTCCGTGGACTCACGCAGCCGTTACCCTTCGTGGGTTGAAGCCTCCATCAACGTGGACGTATGATAGCACCACCTATCGGAACCACACCAAAAACCACCGTGTCTTCATTGCGTTTGAAATCTCCTATCCCCTCTCTACATACATATGCAATTGCTTACATTCCGCTGCTATACTCTTAGAATTGCATGTGTAGGGTGATGCTTGACATGTACTATCGCTAAAATCTGCCTACAACTAAAATCTGGGAAAATGTTAAGTTTTATTTGGTCAAGTAGTCTAATCACCCCCCTCTAGACGTACTTTCGATCCTACATTATATTTAGGAACGAAGGAAGTAAATGTTTATACACAAGGTAATGAACCAAGCATGCAAACTTCACAACTACTATCACATCACGTAGGGGAAAATAATGTATATCACAAACGTAACTTCACGCCTAACATCTCTCAGGCATCAGCAATATTAACAACATGGGAGAACTCATGATAACAAAGTCTACTTACTTTGGCAAACAGAAAATGGTCTGAAGGAGTTGAACCGCTGAACTAATCTACTGCAGACGAACAAGTGATAAGTCATCTAACAATTATAAAGTGTAGGAATAGGCTGTCGACCTCTGAAACGGACACGACCCCCGCGTCGCTCCCGTGGGCGGCTCGGGGGCAAACCCTTGCCGCCGCCAGCATCCGCAACCACCACCCCTCCCTCCCCTCACCGCCGCCGGCAACGGTCGCCGGGCAAAGCCCGGGCGGCTGGGTGGCGGCGGGGCCCCTCTCTCCTCCTTCCGTCCGGAGGTGCTGGCGCGGGCCGGGGATTTTCGGCGGGAGCTCGAGCAGCTGCGCGCGCTCGGGACGGCATAGCTGGCCGGCGAGGCAGCGCACGAAGGCGCGGGCGCGCGGGGCCTGGATCTGGCGCGCGGCATCACGGGCGCGCGGGTCGTGAGGCACGGATCTGGCGCGGGCGGCATGGCGGGGCCGGCGGCGGCGCGTCGACAGCGGGCTGGAGCGCGCCGCAGGTCGCGCCGGGCGCGGGCGCGCGAAGGCCTGGGCGTGCTCCTGTTGGAGCTCAGGATGGCTGCACGAGGGGCTGCAGCAGGCATGGCCGCGCAGGGGGCTGCGGCGGGCGCGTCGGGGGCACGACGGGGCAGCCATGTGCAGGGGGGCCTGGATCTGCCAGGTCTTCCGTGGCTGGCGGCCCGGGAGGGGCACTGCCGGCTGCTGCTGGTGCCCGGATGCCGCTTGTTGGAGCAGGGAGGCTCTGGCCGCGGTTGGATGCGGGATGCAGGACCCGGTCTGGTCTCTGCAGGCCCGTCGTCGGGGAGGCTAGCTGGTGGCCCTGCACAGCGGTGGCGTGCACGCTGTGTGGGGGGGTGCGCGGTCCAATGGAAGTACGGGTCTACCTTGTCCTGCTGCGTGGGAGTCGTTGCACCGGGTGAAAGCCTGGCCGGTGCTGGCCGGCCGGTGGCGACGACGCCTGTGGGCGTCGCTATCCTCCTTGGAGGCGTCGTCGGGAATCACAACCTCTACTCCCGGATCAAGTCCTTCGGGTGAAAGCCCAAATCCTGCTGCAGGGTTGGGCGGTGGCGTCGTCTTCAACGTCGTTCCCCTCTTTAGGGCGCCGTCTTGAGGACTTTGATCCCTTTGGTGCTTCCTACGACTGGACGTGCACGGGGGCTTCTGTGGCAACGATGACGGCGGTGAGCAATATCGGAGGCGTGGCTTTGGTCGTGGTAGTCGACTCTTCTTCTCCGGCGTGTCCGTGGGAGTGCCTCGACTGTCTGTTGCTGTGAAGTCGAAGCTGCGGTGGGGGGCCAGTGGTATACGATGACATGTGACAGGTGGTTCGTTCGGTGATCCTCCGTGGCGCCAACCTTGCCTTGTTCTCTTCGTAGTTCACCATTGGAGCTGGAGCTGCACTGTCTAGTGTGGAATATGGATTGTATGGAGTGTTGTGGTGTAGCTATTAGGGCTGCTGTTTTTCTTTTTCTTTGATCTTCGGATCTTCTGGTCCTAGGACCTTCACCACCTTGTTGTTTTCCGTTGCTTTCTGCTATTATCAATGAATGCCAGCGATGCTGGATCTTTCAAAAAATAAAGTGTACGAATACAGGAAAGATTGGCACACCAAGTAAATGTTTATACAGAAGGTAATGAACCAAGCATGCAAACTTCACAACTACTATCACATCACGTAGGGGAAAATAATGTATATCACAAACGTAACTACACGCCTAACATCTCTCAGGCATCAGCAATATTAACAACACGGGAGGACTCATGATAACATAGTCTATTTACTTTGGTAAATAGAAAATGATCTGAAGGAGTCGAACCGCTGAACTAATCTGCTGCACACGAACAAGTGACAAGTCATCTAACAATGATAAAGTGTAGGAATACCAGAAAGATTAGCACACCAAGTAGATAAGTTATATTGCACAACTTAACAGCAAATCAAGAATGAAGGGCACATAAAGATATCATTTTTTTTTCATTTAGTCCATGAAAACAGAGGTGACAGGTAGACCTAGCAAGACTGATCAAGCATGCAAAAGTAAATGTTCCAGTGAGTGATTCGATAAAAGGATGCTCGTACAAAAGTACTCCCCCCCTTTCTAAATATAAGCCTTTTTTAGAGATTTCAATACGGACTACATATGGATGTATATAGACGTATTTTCAAGTGTAGATTCACTCATTTTGCTCCGTATGTAGTCCATATTGGAATCTCTAAAGGCTTATATTTAGGAACGAAGGGAGTAAATGTTTATACACGAGGTAATGAACCAAGCATGCAAACTTGACAACTACTATCACATCACGTAGGGGAAAATAATGTTTATCACAAACGTAACTTCACGCTTAACATCTCTTAGGCATCAGCAATATTAACAACATGCGAGAACTCGTAATCCTTATAATAATAATAATAGGATGCCCTCTGATCTTGAAAGTAATATTAAAGAATTTATTAATGCTCAAAAAGTTTTCAACACTACGATAGAAGAAAAATTAAGTAAACTTGATGATATGTCTAGGAGCATTGATAGAATTATTCAGGATCTGGAAAATCTTAAGACTAAAATTTTGCCACCTAAAATTGATATTAATGAATCAATTAAAGCTTTATATGTCTCCATGGATGAGAGTAAGAAAAGAACCGCTATGCTAAAAGCTAAACGAGAATTTTTAAAAAAAGTGATTCCTTCCGGTTTCTATCGTAGTAATGATGAGAATATTAAAATGATTCGTATTTCATCTATTGATTCCTTGTTTAGCAATATAAAATTTGATGAAAAGGGGACTGAAGAAGAGTCAACTTTAGCTAGTAGGCGTCCCCATAATTCGGAGGGTGAAAATCTTGATGAAAAAATTGATAAAAGTGGGTCTGGAGAGGTAAAAACTTTAACTAGCGATGTGCCCACTCTCTTGGATTACAAAGATTTTATTTATGATAGTTGTTCTTTGATTGAGTGCATTTCTTTGTTACAATCCATGCTAAATTCACCCAACGCTTATGAACAAAACAAGTCTTTTACTAAGCACATTGTAGAAGCAATGATGAAAGCGTTAGAAGAAAAGTTAGAACTATAAATTTTAAAATCCTAGAAAATTATATGATGAGTGGGAACCCACCATTAAAGTTAAAATTAAAAATTATGAGTGCAATGCCTTATGTGATTTGGGTGCTAGCGTTTTCCACAATTCCAAAATCTCTATGTGATGTGCTAGGTTTTACCAATATAGATGAATGTTCTCTTAATTTGCATCTTGCGGATTCTACTATTAAAAAACCATTGGGTAGAATTAATGATGTTCTTATTCTTGCAAATAGAAATTATGTGCCCGTTGATTTTATTGTACTTGACATTGAATGCAATCCGTCTTGCCCCATAATACTTGGTAGACCGTTCTTACAAACTATTGGTGCTATTATTGATATGAAAGAAGGTAATATAAGATTTCAATTTCCACTAAAGAAAGGGATGGAACACTTCCCTAGAAAAAGAATTAAGGCGCCCTATGAATCAATTATGAGGGCCACTTATGAAATCAACTTGAAGGATGATAATACTTGAAACTATGCATTATGCCTAGCTAGGGGCATAAAACAATAGCGCTTGTTGGGAGGCAACCCAATGAATAAGGAGGAGGCCAGAAGACAGAGGAGGTGGCCACGAGCCACCAGGGTGCGCCCTGGTGCCTCGTGGGTCCACCTCTGCTCCGTTTGACCTAATTTCACCTCTATAAATTCTCTAAATCGGGAAACCAACAGAGGAGTCCACGAAATACTTTTTCCGCCGCCGCAAGTTCCTGTTCTCGAGAGATCCCATCTGGAGGCCTTTTACGGCACTCCGCCGGAGGGGGAATCGATCACGGAGGGGCTCTACATCATCCTTGCTGCCCTTTCGATGATGCGTGAGTAGTTTACCACAGACCTTCGGGTCCATAGTTAGTAGCTAGATGCCTTCTTCTCTCTTTTTGATCTTCAATACAATGTTCTCCTCGATGTTCTTGGAGTTATATCCGATGTAATCACTTTTTGCGGTGTGTTTGTTGGGATCCGATGAATTGTGAGTTTATAATCAGATTATCCATGAATATTATTTGAGTTTTCTCTGAACTCTTTTATGCATGATTATTATAGCTTCGTATTTCTCTCTGATCTATTGATTTGGTTTGGCCAACTAGATTGATTTATCTTGCAATGGGAGAGGTGCTTTGTAATGGGTTCGATCTTGCGGTGCTCAATCCCAGTGACAGAAAGGGACATGACACGTATGTATCGTTGCTATTAAGGGTAAAAAGATGGGTTTTATTCATGCGTGAGTTTACTTTGCCTACATCATGTCATCTTGCTTAAGGTGTTACTTCGTTCTTCATGAACTTAATACACTAGATGCATGCTGGATAGCGGTCGATGTGTGGAGTAATAGTAGTAGATGCAGGCAGGAGTCGGTCTACTTGTCTCGGACGTGATGCCTATATACATGATCATTGCCTTGGATATCGTCATGATTATTTGCTTTTGAAAGAACATGTGGTGCCCCCATGTTTGGTTTTGGTAATTGATGACAATCTCTATGGACTAATGGTTGCCTTGAGTTATATTTGAAGGGTTTGTTCATAGGCTTTTCTTGAAGTACATTTGTTGGTTTCAAGGAGATTTTGAGATGACCAAGGTGGTTATTCATGGAGTTATCCAAAGATTGGTCATGTAAGAGATGAGCCTATTGCAAGCATGTCTTGAAGAAGAAGATTGTGTGGACATTCATGTTTACCTTCAAGACATCATCTTAATGAAGAGAGTTGAAAAGATACAAGGTTGATCAAGTATAAGTACAACGAGTGATTCAAGTTGATCAACACACACAAAGCGTAGAAGATGTACCAAGCGAGATCAAGTGATCTCATGGTATGGTAAGTATTGTCCATTACGCTTTGTGTACTAACCCATGGTCTACGTGAGAGTTCTATGTGGGGTTAGGTATGTTTCCATGGGCTTGAGTCAAGAGGAAGATCTCATTCAACCCATGGAGGATGACATCAAGTGGTGATCGTCATCAAGATTGCGGTGTGAAAGTTCAAGTGGAGCATCACGAAGAGATCACATGCTTGAAGCTTGCCGTCCATTGTGGTGACAATGGACTTGTGAAGATGTGCCGAAGAGTGGCTCACCCATAGTGGAGTATGGGGGAGCAATCAACTAGTCTTCATCGAGCCGGCGCAATCAAGAAAGGTGGTCCAACTTGAGGAGGTCAAGATCTTCATCATCTAGCTCAAGTGGACTATGCGCAAGGCAAAGGTTTGCCCTTGATAGGTTTTCTATTTTACCGGTCTCATGGTGGTAGTTGGGAGACCGGGTTAAAGGATCGATAGCCGTTCGATCAAGGGGGGCTCTCGGATGAGTAGCTTAATCGTATCTTTCGTAGAGAGCTCAAACCATTGCATTCTTGCATCATCTTTCTTGGTTCTTGTTTGGTGTTTCTCTTTGTGAGTTTTGGAGCTTATGGTCATCTTCATGACAAGCTCGAGTTCATCGAAAACGGAGTTCATGTGCATCTTCTATGATGTTTTCGATGTTGGAGTGTTTGCCGGTTCTTCATTCATAGAAGTTTCACATCTCTATATCATTGGCATTTTTCTTCTGCCTCTTCTTACTATAACCAGTCGCTGTTTGGATAGTACTCATCGTCGTCTATCCAACAAGCTTGAGTTTGCTCAATTTGGAGCTCATTTGCAGAAGTTGTGGCAGTTCAGGTTTTATTGTATCCTCTATTTTCTGTGGATATTCAGTGGCATGCAAGCGGTAGTACCGCTGGTGCCCACGGTAGTACCGCTTATGCGGTAGTACCGCTGGGTACTTCCGTGGCCCTGCCGCTTGGGGTTCCCCCGAGCGTGCAACTCTCTGTTGTCGGTCTGCAATTCACGGTAGTATCGCGGTAGTAGCACGGTAGTACCGCTCTGGCGGTACTACCGCCCGTACTACCGCCGCCACTACCGCTTGTGGGGTTTCCTCCGTGCGCGCTTTTGTTTCCATTTTACCCTTTGCGGAAGTAGTGCGGCACTAGGACGGTAGTACCGCTTCGCACGGTACTGCCGCCCTGGCTGACACTACTACTGCAGCCTCTCCTAGTCTAAAACCCCCTAAGCGGTAGTTGTCGTGGGTGCGAGCCTGACAGCAGTGTGTGGGGGTAGGAATGAGAGGGCAGAGCCTAGCTACAGCACAGGTGTTACACTCGGATTTACGAGTTCAGGCCCCTCAGCGGTGGAGGTAATAGCCCTACGTCTCGGTGCTCTGGAGCTGTATTGCTTGAGTGTATGATTACAACAGGTTGGGAACCCTTGGAATGGAGTTGGGGGGTGGCTTATATAGTGTTCGCCAGCCCTCCCATGAATGCCGCCATTACCAGGGGTTAAGAGGGGGTTTAAGGGCGCCAGGTAACGGGCACATTGATTACAAATAATACGAGCGAGCGCACGTCCTGACCGTTGCGCTCCTGGAGCCTCCTGGTCTTCTCGGGTCGAGTGACTGTCAGATATTCCGAGTGAAATAGCTGGTCGAGTGGACTCCTACTTCCCGAGTGATTCATTGAGCTCCGAGTGAAAGTCAGTCTGCGGAACTCTTGGTTGCTGATCTGGCCCTGGGGCCCAGTATACGGCGTGTGGAGTCCTAGGGCAGGTCTGTAGGTCAGACCTGTTACCCTATCCCTAGTACATGTCCTCGTCATTAGCCCCCAAATCAGTCGAGGTTAGGCGGGTCGAGTCAAGGCGAATTCCCAGGCGAGTTGAGCGCTACAGAGGCGCTCAAGAACTCCTACTGGCTGTTAGACGCCCTTGTCTTCGAGCGGCACCTCGACGGATTCCGGACCATGTGGCGTCCGAGTGAAACGAGTAGTCTCCATCCGAGTGGGCTGTGTAGTCTTCATCCGAGTGGACTGAGTAGTCTCCATCCGAATGAAATGAGTAGCCTCTATCCGAGTGGAACGAGTAGCCTCTATCCGAGTGAAACAAGTGGTCTCCATCCGAATGAAATGGGTCATCACGCGTCGGGTGACGGATCAGCTCCGAGCGTTTATGGAATGTCTTCATCCGATTGAATTGTGAAATACGACTGATTGTGTCGAGTGAACGTAGCGCTTGCAGAGGTCATCCACGTCGGGGACGACGATGAAGAGCCGCCGCGGAAGGACACCGAGAAGGGGACCGCAGCTCCGACTGCTTCTCAGTCTACCACGCGGAAGATGTCGCCGAGTAAAATGCCTCAAGTTCCCCCTGCACCTGCCGTGACCATGCCTCTGGGGCAGGGTTCTTCTCAGGCTGGAGCTGGTTCCGCTGTAGCTCCGTGGACTGCTCTGGCTTCGGTTCTGACTCCTCCCGTCAGTATCTTCAGTCTATACAAGGTGCCAGAGGACCAAACCGGAGCTAGCAAGGAGGCGATGATCCAGGCGGAACTGATGACCCAACGGCTCAAGGAGATGTGCGCAGCTGGGAAGCTGGCGTACGATGCCAGTGCCGCTCTCCAGGAGAACGTTCGAGTAAGTGCTCTTGTCAGTCGATCTCCAAGTCGTTTTTCTTTAGTAGGAATTTCAGTCGGAAAATATCTGATACACCCACTGGGTGTTTTTTGTGTTCGGCCATCACTCGGATCGGGTGGACCGTTCCGAGTGGATACCGTTCCAGTGGGAGCACACTGAGTGCACCCACTGGGTGTAGTCCCCGAGACTGCCGTCGACCGCGGGCGGTCGGCGGGAGTCTTAGAACCTTTTGTCTTTTTTTTTTGTGTTCGGCCATCACTCGGATCGGGCGGACCGTTCCGAGTGGATACCGTTCCAGTGAGGGCACGCTGAGTGCACCCATTGGGTGTAGTCCCCGAGACTGCCGTCGACCGCGGGCAGTCGGCGGGAGCCTTAGAACTTAGAATCTGATACTGGTCAAACTTGTTCCTCCTAGGAGAACTGGTCTTTGGAGTCTGAAACAGGTTTTAACTTAGGCGAAAGCTCGTTCGCAGCCAAGTCCCCGAGTGAGAGGGATGCTCGTCACTCGGAGTAGGTTTTTCACTTGGGCGAAAGCTGGTTCGCAGCCAAGCCCCCGAGTGAGAGGGATGCTCGTCACTCGGAGTAGGTTTTTAACTTGGGCGAAAGCTGGTTCGCAGCCAAGCCCCCGAGTGAGAGGGATGCTCGTCACTCGGAGTAGGTTTTTCACTTGGGCGAAAGCTGGTTCGCAGCCAAGCCCCCGAGTGAGAGGGATGTTCGTCACTCGGAGTAGGTTTTTCACTTCGGCGAAAGCTGGTTCGCAGCCAAGCCTCCGAGTGAGAGGGATGCTCGTCACTCGGAGTAGGTTTTTCCCTTGGGCGAAAGCTGGTTCGCAGCCAAGCCCCCGAGTGAGAGGGATGCTCGTCACTCGGAGTAGGTTTTTCACTTGGGCGAAAGCTGGTTCGCAGCCAAGCCTCCGAGTGAGAGGGATGCTCGTCACTCGGAGTAGGGTTTTAACTCGGGCGAAGCGAATTCGCAGCCAAGCCCCCGAGTGAGAGGGATGCTCTTCACTCGGAGTAGCATTTTAACTCGGGCGAAGCGGATTCGCAGCCAAGCCCCCGAGTGAGAGGGATGCTCTTCACTCGGAGTAGCGTTTTAACTCGGGTGAAGCGGATTCGCAGCCAAGCGCCCGAGTGAGAGGGATACTCTTCACTCGGAGTAGCGTTTTAACTGGGGCGAAGCGGATTCGCAGCCAAGCCCCCGAGTGAGAGGGATGCTCTTCACTCGGAGTAGCGTTTCAACTCGGGCGAAGCGGATTCGCAGCCAAGCCCCCGAGTGAGAGGGATGCTCTTCACTCGAAGTAGCGTTTTAACTCGGGCGAAGCGGATTCGCAGCCAAGCCCCCGAGTGAGAGGGATGCTCTTCACTCGGAGTAGCGTTTTAACTTGGGCGAAGCGGATTCGCAGCCAAGCCCCCGAGTGAGAGGGATGCTCTTCACTCGGAGTAGCGTTTTAACTTGGGCGAAGCGGATTCGCAGCCAAGCCCCCGAGTGAGAGGGATGCTCTTCACTCGGAGTAGCGTTTTAACTCGGGCGAAGCGGATTCGCAGCCAAGCCCCCGAGGGAGAGGGATGCTCTTCACTCGGAGTAGCGTTTTAACTTGGGCGAAGCGGATTCGCAGCCAAACCCCCGAGTGAGAGGGATGCTCGTCACTCGGAGTAGGTTTTTCACTTGGGCGAAAGATGGTTCGCAGCCAAGCCCCCGAGTGAGAGGGATGCTCTTCACTCGGAGTAGCGTTTTAACTCGGGCGAAACGGATTCGCAGCCAAGCCCCCGAGTGAGAGGCATGCTCTTCACTCGGAGTAGCGTTTTAACTCGGGCGAAGCGGATTCGCAGCCAAGCCCCCGAGTGAGAGGGATGCTCTTCACTCGGAGTAGCGTTTTAACTTGGCCGAAAGCTGGTTCGCAGCCAAGCCCCCGAGTGAGAGGGATGCTCTTCACTCGGAGTAGCATTTTAACTCGGGTGAAGCGGATTCGCAGCCAAGCCCCCGAGTGAGCGGGATGCTCTTCACTCGGAGTAGCGTTTTAACTCGGGCGAAGCGGATTCGCAGCCAAGCCCCCGAGTGAGAGGGATGCTCTTCACTCGGAGTAGCGTTTTAACTTGGGCGAAGCGGATTCGCAGCCAAGCACCCGAGTGAGAGGGATGCTCTTCACTCGGAGTAGCGTTTTAACTTGGGCGAAGCGGATTCGCAGCCAAGCCCCCGAGTGAGAGGGATGCTCGTCACTCGGAGTAGGTTTTTCACTTGGGCGAAAGCGGATTCGCAGCCAAGTCCACGAGTGAGAGGGATGCTCTTCACTCGGAGTAGCGTTTTAACTTGGGCGAAGCGGATTCGCAGCCAAGCCCCCGAGTGAGAGGGATGCTCTTCACTCGGAGTAGCGTTTTACCTCGGGCGAAGCGGATTCGCAGCCAAGCCCCCGAGTGAGAGGGATGCTCTTCACTCGGAGTAGCGTTTTAACTCGGGCGAAGCGGATTCGCAGCCAAGCCCTCGAGTGAGAGGGATGCTCTTCACTCGGAGTAGCGTTTTAACTTGGGCAAAGAGGATTCGCAGCCAAGCCCCCGAGTGAGAGCGATGCTCTTCACTCGGAGTAGCGTTTTAACTTGGGCGAAGCGGATTCGCAGCCAAGCCCCCTAGTGAGAGGGATGCTCGTCACTCGGAGTAGGTTTTTCACTTGGGCGAAAGCGGATTCGCAGCCAAGCCCCCGAGTGAGAGGGATGCTCTTCACTCGGAGTAGCGTTTTAACTTGGGCGAATCGGATTCGCAGGCAAGCCCCCGAGTGAGAGGGATGCTCGTCACTCGTAGTAGGTTTTTCACTTGGGCGAAAGTGGATTCGCAGCCAAGCACCCCGAGTGAGAGGGATGCTCTTCACTCGGAGTAGCGTTTTAACTTGGGCGAAGCGGATTCGCAGCCAAGCCCCCGAGTGAGAGGGATGCTCTTCACTCGGAGTAGCGTTTTCACTCGGGCGATGCGGATTCGCAGCCAAGCCCCCGAGTGAGAGGGATGCTCTTCACTCGGAGTAGCGTTTTAACTCGGGCGAAGCGGATTCGCAGCCAAGCCCTCGAGTGAGAGGGATGCTCTTCACTCGGAGTAGCGTTTTAACTTGGGCGAAGCGGATTCGCAGCCAAGCCCGCGAGTGAGAGGGATGCTCTTCACTCGGAGTAGCATTTTAACTTGGGCGAAGCGGATTCGCAGCCAAGCCCCCGAGTGAGAGGGATGCTCGTCACTCGGAGTAGGTTTTTCACTTGGGCGAAAGCGGATTCGCAGCCAAGCCCCCGAGTGAGAGGGATGCTCTTCACTCGGAGTAGCGTTTTAACTTGGGCGAAGCGGATTCGCAGCCAAGCCCCCGAGTGAGAGGGATGCTCTTCACTCGGAGTAGCGTTTTAACTCGGGCGAAGCGGATTCGCAGCCAAGTCCCCGAGTGAGAGGGATGCTCTTCACTCGGAGTAGCGTTTTAACTCGGGCGAAGCGGATTCGCAGCCAAGCCCCCGAGTGAGAGGGATGCTCTTCACTCGGAGTAGCGTTTTAACTTGGCCGAAAGCTGGTTCGCAGCCAAGCCCCCGAGTGAGAGGGATGCTCTTCACTCGGAGTAGCGTTTTAACTCGGGCGAAGCGGATTCGCAGCCAAGCCCCCGAGTGAGAGGGATGCTCTTCACTCGGAGTAGCGTTTTAACTTGGGCGAAGCGGATTCGCAGCCAAGCCCCCGAGTGAGAGGGATGCTCTTCACTCGGAGTAGCGTTTTAACTTGGGCGAAGCGGATTCGCAGCCAAGCCCCCGAGTGAGAGGGATGCTCGTCACTCGGAGTAGGTTTTTCACCTGGGCGAAAGCGGATTCGCAGCCAAGCCCCCGAGTGAGAGGGATGCTCTTCACTCGGAGTAGCGTTTTAACTTGGGCGAAGCGGATTCGCAGCCAAGCCCCCGAGTGAGAGGGATGCTCTTCACTCGGAGTAGCGTTTTAACTCGGGCGAAGCGGATTCGCAGCCAAGTCCCCGAGTGAGAGGGATGCTCTTCACTCGGAGTAGCGTTTTAACTCGGGCGAAGCGGATTCGCAGCCAAGCCCCCGAGTGAGAGGGATGCTCTTCACTCGGAGTAGCGTTTTAACTTGGCCGAAAGCTGGTTCGCAGCCAAGCCCCCGAGTGAGAGGGATGCTCTTCACTCGGAGTAGCGTTTTAACTCGGGCGAAGCGGATTCGCAGCCAAGCCCCCGAGTGAGCGGGATGCTCTTCACTCGGAGTAGCGTTTTAACTCGGGCGAAGCGGATTCGCAGCCAAGCCCCCGAGTGAGAGGGATGCTCTTCACTCGGAGTAGCGTTTTAACTTGGGCGAAGCGGATTCGCAGCCAAGCCCCCGAGTGAGAGGGATGCTCTTCACTCGGAGTAGCGTTTTAACTTGGGCGAAGCGGATTCGCAGCCAAGCCCCCGAGTGAGAGGGATGCTCGTCACTCGGAGTAGGTTTTTCACTTGGGCGAAAGCGGATTCGCAGCCAAGCCCCCGAGTGAGAGGGATGCTCTTCACTTGGAGTAGCGTTTTAACTTGGGCGAAGCGGATTCGCAGCCAAGCCCCCGAGTGAGAGGGATGCTCTTCACTCGGAGTAGCGTTTTTCCTCGGGCGAAGCGGATTCGCAGCCAAGCCCCCGAGTGAGAGGGATGCTCTTCACTCGGAGTAGCGTTTTAACTCGGGCGAAGCGGATTCGCAGCCAAGCCCTCGAGTGAGAGGGATGCTCTTCACTCGGAGTAGCGTTTTAACTTGGGCAAAGCGGATTCGCGGCCAAGCCCCCGAGTGAGAGGGATGCTCTTCACTCGGAGTAGCGTTTTAACTTGGGCGAAGCGGATTCGCAGCCAAGCCCCCTAGTGAGAGGGATGCTCGTCACTCGGAGTAGGTTTTTCACTTGGGCGAAAGCGGATTCGCAGCCAAGCCCCCGAGTGAGAGGGATGCTCTTCACTCGGAGTAGCGTTTTAACTTGGGCGAATCGGATTCGCAGCCAAGCCCCCGAGTGAGAGGGATGCTCGTCACTCGTAGTAGGTTGCTCCCTCTGCTACCGAGTGAGAGGTCGGGGGACGTACTCGGAGTAGTCACCGTCCCGCCGGTCCCTGCCGCCGCCAAGATCAGTGTGCGATGGGTCGTCGTTCTCCGCGCCGCCGTGGCCGTACCCAGGCGGACTGGGCGGGGAATCGGCCATCAGCACCTCTGCAGCGGGATCGCTGCTCTTGCACTCGGATACGCTTTCCGAGTGCTCATACACGGAGGCGAACAGATCGAAGACAGGCTCATCGGGCTCGATCACCGCGATTTGCGGGGCCGTGACCTGAAGGGCCACCGCGTGCCTGATCCACCGCTGAAGCCGCGAGCGTCCGGAGCGCTTGCGACGACGGCTGGTGGGGAGCGAAGAAGTCGACTGATAGGGAGTCGACGGTTGCTGAAGAAGGACGCCAAAGGAACTCGCATGGAAGTGCGCCGCGCCGTGGACGGGCAACGCCTCGACATCCAGCGGGGCTTCCTGGAGCCACGCCGAATCGTCGGCAATGAAGCTGAGGACGCTGAAACGGATCTCGCCGCCCAGAGTCAGTCCGCCGCCGGAAACCATGGTGATGATCGGAAAAATGCAACTACGCCGGAAGTCACTAGACGCCTGCCCCACGGTGGGCGCCAACTGTCGTGGGTGCGAGCCTGATAGCTGTGTGTGGGGGTAGGAATGAGAGGGCAGAGCCTAGCTACAACGCAGGTGTTACACTCGGATTTACGAGTTCAGGCCCCTCAGCGGTGGAGGTAATAGCCCTACGTCTCGGTGCTCTGGAGCTGTATTGCTTGAGTGTATGATTACAACAGGTTGCGAACCCTTGGAATGGAGCTGGGGGGGTGGCTTATATAGTGTTCGCCAGCCCTGCCATGAATGCCGCCATTACCAGGGGTTAAGAGGGGGTTTAAGGGCACCGGGTAACGGGCACATTGATTACAATTAATACGAGCGAGCGCACGTCCTGACCGTTGCGCTCCTGGAGCCTCCTGGTTTTCTCGGGTCGAGTGACTGTCAGATATTCCGAGTGAAATAGCTGGTCGAGTGGACTCCTGCTTCCGGAGTGATTCATTGACCTCCGAGTGAAAGTTAGTCTGCGGAACTCTTGGTTGCTGATCTGGCCCTGGGGCCCAGTATACAGCGTGTGGAGTCCTAGGGCAGGTCTGTAGGTCAGACCTGTTACCCTATCCCTAGTACATGTCCTCGTCATTAGCCCCCGAATCAGTCGAGGTTAGGCCGGTCGAGTCAAGTCGAATTCCCAGGCGAGTTGAGAGCTACGGAGGCGCTCAAGAACTCCTACTGGCTGTTAGACGCCATTGCCTTCGAGCGGCACCTCGACGGATTCCGGACCATGTGGCGTCCGAGTGAAACGAGTAGTCTCCATCCGAGTGGGCTGTGTAGTCTTCATCCGAGTGGACTGAGTAGTCTCCATCCGAATGAAATGAGTAGCCTCTATCCGAGTGGAACGAGTAGCCTCTATCCGAGTGAAACAAGTGGTCTCCATCCGAATGAAATGGGTCATCACGTGTCGGGTGATGGATCAGCTCCGAGCGTTTATGGAATGTCTTCATCCGATTGAATTGTGAACTACGACTGATTGTGTCGAGTGAACGTAGCGCTTGCAGAGGTCATCCACGTCGGGGACGACGACGAAGAGCCGCCACGGAAGGACGCCGAGAAGGGGACCGCAGCTCCGACTGCTTCTCAGTCTACCACGCGGAAGATGCCGCCGAGTAAAATACCTCAAGTTCCCCCTGCACCTGCCGTGACCATGCCTCTGGGGCAGGGTTCTTCTCAGGCTGGAGCTGGTTCCGCTGCGGCTCCGTCGACTGCTCTGGCTTCGGTTCCGACTCCTCCCGTCAATATCTTCAATCTGTACAAGGTGCCGGAGGACCAAACTGGAGCTAGCAAGGAGGCGATGATCCAGGCGGAACTGATGACCCAACGGCTCAAGGAGATGTGCGCAGCTGGGAAGCTGGCGTACGATGCCAGTGCCGCTCTCCAGGAGAACGTTCGAGTAAGTGCTCTTGTAAGTCGATCTCCAAAACGCTCGGAGCTGATCCGTCACCCGACGCGTGATGACCCATTTCATTCGGATGGAGACCACTTGTTTCACTCGGATAGAGGCTACTCGTTCCACTCGGATAGAGGCTACTCATTTCATTCGGATGGAGACTACTCAGTCCACTCGGATGAAGACTACACAGCCCACTCGGATGGAGACTACTCGTTTCACTCGGACGCCAAATGGTCCGGAATCCGTCGAGGTGCCGCTTGAAGACAAGGGCGTCTAACAGCCAGTAGGAGTTCTTGAGCGCCTCCGTAGCGCTCAACTCGCCTGGGAATTCGCCTTGACTCGACCCGCCTAACCTCGACTGATTCGGGGGCTAATGATGAGGACATGTACTAGGGATAGGGTAACAGGTCTGACCTACATACCTGCCCTAGGACTCCACACTCCGTATACTGGGCCCTAGGGCCAGATCAGCAACCAAGAGTTCCGCAGACTGACTTTCACTCGGAGCTCAATGAATCACTCGGGAAGCAGGAGTCCACTCGACCAGCTATTTCACTCAGAATATCTGACAGTCACTCGACCCGAGAAGACCAGGAGGCTCCAGGAGCGCAACGGTCAGGACGTGCGCTCGCTCGTATTAATTGTAATCAATGTGCCCATTACCTGGCGCCCTTAAACCCCCTCTTAACCCCTGGTAATGGCGGCATTCATGGGAGGGCTGGCGAACACTATATAAGCCACCCCCCAGCTGCATTCCAAGGGTTCGCAACCTGTTGTAATCATACACTCAAGCAATACAGCTCCAGAGCACCGAGACGTAGGGCTATTACCTCCACCGCTGAGGGGCCTAAACTCGTAAATCCGAGTGTAACACCTGCGCTGTAGCTTGGCTCTGCCCTCTCATTCCTACCCCCACACACTGCTATCAGGCTCGCACCCACGACAGTAGTACCGCCAGGGGCAGCGGTAGTACCGCTCCGGCGGCACTACCGTTGTACACTCAGTGTATTTCAGGCTTGTGCGAGGTAGTACCACCTAAGCGGTAGTACCGCTCCTAGGAGCGGTAGTACCGCTTGGCTGCGGGCACAGGGCAGATAACTGTTGAATTCGAGGGCTCCTATAAAAGGGGGTCATCTTCCCCAATGGACCTTATCCTTCTAGCTCGTGTTTGCCCCCATTGTTGACCTTCCTTGAGCTTGCTATATCTCAATCCCTCCAATGATTCTTGCTAGTTCTTGAGGGAAAAGAGAGAGGAGATCTAGATCCAAATCTCCACCAATCACTTTCTCCTCTATGTGAGGGGAACCCCTTGGATCTAGATCTTGGAGTTCTTGGTGTTCTCCTTCTTGTTCTTCCTCTCATATTCCTCCATAGCTTTCGTTGCTTTGGTGGGATTTGAGAGTGAGGGACTTGGGCACTCCGTGTGCCCTTGCCATTGCATTTGGTGCATCGGTTTGAGTTCTCCACGGTGATACGTGGAAGTGAAGTTTGAGAAGCTTTTTACTCTTGGGTGCTTGGTACCCTAGAGCTTGTTCCTCTTGGGTGCTTGGGCGCCCTAGACGGTTGGTGGTGCCTCGGAGCTCAATCATTGTGGTGTATAGCTCCGGGCAAGCGTCGGGGTCTCCAATTAGGTTGTGGAGATCGCCCCGAGCAATTTGACGGGTACCGGTGACCGCCCCCAAGGGTTGCCAAAGTGTACGGGTTCGGTGACCGCCCCCAAGGGTTGCCATTTGTACGAGTTCAGTGACCGCCCTCAAGGGTCCCTTAGTGGAATCACGGCATCTTGCATTGTGTGAGGGCGTGAGGAGATTACGGTGGCCCTAGTGGCTTCTTGGGGAGCATTGTGCCTCCACACCGCTCCAAACGGAGATTAGCATCCGCAAGGGTGTGAACTTCGGGATACATCGTCGTCTCCGCGTGCCTCGGTTATCTCTTAACCGAGCCCTTTACTTATGCACTTTACTTTGTGATAGCCATAGTGTTTCATGTTATATATCTTGCTATCACTTAGTTGTTTATCTTGCTTAGCATAAGTTGTTGGCGCACTTAGATGAGCCTAGTTGTTGTAGGTTTTGTGCTTGACAAATTAACCGCTAGGTTTATTCCGCATTTGTTCAAGCCTAAACCGTAATTATTTTAAAGCGCCTATTCACCCCCCTCTAGGCGACATCCACGATCTTTCAGCTTTTCTATCAATTGCCCAACAGTAATTTGTTCACCCACCGTATGCTATTTTCAAGAGAGAAGCCTCTAGTGAAAACTATGGCCCCCGGGTCTATCTTAATCATATATTGAAAATCCTAAAAATACCTTGCTACACTTTTACTTTATTTATTTTATTTTGTATTTTTGTTCTATCTATCTATCTATCTATCTATCTATGTATCACCATACAATTTAATCTTGCAATTAACCGCTAAGGGATTGACAACCCCTTGTTCGCGTTGGGTGCAAGGATTTGTTGTTTTGTGTGCAGGTACTGCTAACGAGTTGTTGCGTGATTCTCCTACTGGATTGATAACCTTGGTTTCATAACTGAGGGAAATACTTATCTCTACTGTACTGCATCATCCCCTCCTCTTCGAGGAAATCCCAACGCAGCTCACAAGTAGCATTGCGTTGGCGATTACAATGAAATCCTTAACCCAGAGGAGCATGTCGGAGTTGGATCGCAGCCAAGGGTAGAGACGCTAGCGTTTAGAGAAGCTGTAGATGTATGTTGGTTGGTGGATTTTGGGTACACGGTACAGAATGGACATGGGGAAAAGAAGGTAGAAGGGGGATGTTACACGCGAGTTCGTCTGGATCGGGCGTTGGTTACACCGGATTGGATGCTGATGTTCCCAAGGGCGGCAGTGAGACTTGTATAGGCTGCATGTTTGGACCACTGCGCAGTTTGGTTGCAGCCTCAGGTTGATAGTAGAGCGGCGAGGTTGGATTGGCTACCTAAACTTTTTAGATATGAGACCATGTGAGAAACAGATGATAAATTTCAGCCTATACTAGAAGGAAAGTGGAAGCAAATCAACGCTAGTTTTGCAGCAGAGGTGAAGGACAAATTACACAAGCTGTCAGGAGAGTTGCAGGTTTGGAGTAAGGATGAGTTCGGGAATGTGCTGAAAGAGATTAATATGCTTAAAGATGCCCTAAAAGAATTGAGAGAAGCTCCTAGTAGAAGAGGGCCGAATAGAGAAGAACTTAAGATACAAGACAAGTTAGCAGAGTTGTATCATAGAGAAGAGACAATGTGGCGGCAACGGTCAAGAGTTCTTTGGCTGAAGGAGGGGGATCAAAATACAAGGTTTTTCCAATAGAAAGCCATGATGAGGAAGCCAGAAAATAAAATTAAGAAACTATGTAAATCTGATGGAACTTCTACAAAGGACCGAGCAGAGATGAGTGGATGGCAATGACATTCTTTGAAGAGCTGTATACATCACAAGGTGTGGAGGACATGGATCTGTTACTTTCGGGAGTACCCAAGAAGGTCACGGATGAGATGAATTCAGAATTGTCCAAACCTTTTACACCAGAAGAAGTTAAGAGTGCGCTCTTTCAGATGTTTCCCACCAAGGCTCCAGGCCCAGATGGGTATCCTGCCCTATCTTTTTCAGAAACACTGGAGTTTATGTGGAGAGGAAATAACTCATATGGTGTTGAAAATTCTTCGGGGGGAGGATGATATTGAGGTAATAAATAAGACATTCATTGTTCTTATCCCAAAGATCACTAATCCATCGTTGTTGTCTCAGTTTAGACCTATAAGTTTATGTAATGTGGTATACAAGATTGTATCCAAAGTGTTAGCTAACAGGATAAAACTCATTCTCCCGGAAATTATCTCTTTGGTGCAATCAACTTTTTTACCTGGGAGGTTGATCTCAGACAACATAATCTTTGCTTTTGAATGTCTACACTTTATGAAGAGGAACAAGGCTAAGAAACACATGAGTTGTGCATTGAAAATAGATCTGATGAAGGTGTATGATCGCGTGGAGTGGAATTATTTGGAGGAAATAATGGGGAAGCTGGGTTTTAATCCTGAATGGATTTTGTTGGTGATGAAGTGTGTACGAATTTTATCTTTTTTTCAGTTCTTTTCAATAGAGACAAACTTGATGAATTTAAACCGACCAGAGGAATCCAGCAAGGAGATCCCATATCACCATATTTGTTTTTGCTTGCGGCAGAAGGATTATCAGCTCAACTCAAATTGAGAGGAAATAACTTTGATTTAATTGGTGTAACTGTGGCACCTACGGCTCCTCGAGTAAGCCATTTACCTTTTGCTGATGATAGCTTATTATTCATGAAAGCTAGCACAGATGCAACACAGGAGATGATGGTAGTGCTAGATCTATATTGTAGAGCCTCAGGTCAGAGGGTAAATTTGGAAAAGTCATCAGTTTTCTTCGGTAAAGGAGTGCCAAATGAGGCTAGAATGGCGGTTAAAACAGCTTTGAATGTGCATTCAGATGCCCTAAGTGAGAGATACTTGGGGATGCCAATGGAGGTTGGAAAGTCAAAGAATGGAGTTTTCAAATATACAAAGGACATAATCTAGAAGAGAGTCCAAGGGTGGATTGAAATATTGCTTTCCATGGCCAGGAAAGAAGTCCTTATTATGTCAGTGGCACAAGCTTTGCCAACATATGCAATGGGTTCTTTTAAACTGCCATGAGGCTTGTGCGGAGAAATAGATAAAATGCTTAGACAATTCTGGAGGGGAGCAAAAGATGGGAAGAGGAAAATTGCATTGGTGTCCTGGCAAGATATGACTCAACCAAAGTGTTTGGGTGGTTTGGGTTTTAGAAAGATGGAGTTATTCGATCTTTCTCTTCTAGCAAAACAAGGCTAGAGATTGATACAGGAACCTAATACTTTGAGTGCACAGATTCTTAAATCATTGTACTACCCAGACCGAGACTTTCTCAGTGCAGAGCTGTGGGGGCACCAGCCTATAAGACTGCCGCCGCCGATTGTACATCTAACAGTGGTCTCAAGATCGAGTGCCACTGAGTACAACGAACTGATAACAGTAGTATACATCCATTACAACTCGAATAAGTCTTACATAGGGGTGACCAACAAGGGTCTAGTCTTACATATATAAGCCATAAAGGCAACTACTTAACAATAGTGCAGTGGAAACATCGACGATAACCTGAAACCACGTAGTGAGCCATAACCAACAGGTAAGCTGACTGAGGAAGCGGCCTAGTTCGCATCGACGCCGTTGAAGAACCCATCTTCATAACTTGTGTCTTCCATTCCTGGCCAAGTTGATAGTCAGGGACGGGCCATGTGAGTACATTTGAATGTACTCGCAAGAAACCCAAGGAATGTAATAGCAGAATATTCATGCAAGGCTCAGTACAAAGAAAGGCTACTAGACTAAGTTTAGCAGTTTACGGAAAGCCGATTTTCAATGCATATATCCTACTTTTGAAAACATCAAGGCCTCGTGGTCCGAAGAACCACAGTGCCTCAGGTTACATATATCAACATAAACAGATTAAGTTTAACACCAATTGAATCATCTCATCATCAAGCCTGGGTACCTGGTACCCTTCATTCTCATCATCATCTTTCTCGTAACATCACCATCATCATTCTCATCATCACATGGAGTTGGTTTAAGTGTGGTCATCCCAGTTGTCTATGACCGTGAACATCAGCTATTTGAATAGTTTTACACTCTGCAGAGGTTGCACACTTTACCCACAAGAATCGAGTACAATCCGTGGACAACCCACGCCTCGCGATACCCTAGGCATCCGAGTGTAGTACTTGATCAAGACCATTTCCGAGACTGGTAGTAATGTAGAGCACAAATATGTTGGTTTCCCCACCATGGTGTTATTCACTTCGTATAATCCACACAGGGAAGGTACCCCTCCAACAATAAGTGGGATCTACCCTTAGTACCAACCAAGGGTCAAGTAATGCCCCGCCACCTGGGTAATGTGGTTGTGCTGTAGGTTGGGTTGACGGTCACGATCTTATTCCAATCCTCCTGGAAAACCTTTCTTCACATAACCTCACATCAACCAAGTCACCCGTCGGGGTACTCACAATTTTCTTAATAAGTTTCTCTTTGTGTCCAACCTACAACTTCTACCCACATAGCATGACTAAGCAACTACAATAGCATTAAGCTATGCACATTGTGTTTCCCGGGTTATCAAGGTCAAGGTATTAACGACATCTAGGGGAGCACCTATGTCATGCAATAGGATCATCTCTACTAGCAATGCATAGTCATGGTTTGCAATGCATGAAAATAAACTACTTCATGATCAAAATAATTGGGTGATCAACATGGTCAAAGGGCTGCTTGCCTGCTCAGCAAAGTCTTCAAATGCTTCTGGTCCTTCTCCAAATACTCTGTCCACTTCGTCAACTAACGCCGAAACGAAACACAATAAGCAACAAACAAGGAAGTAAAATAAAAGTGTTCTAAAAATGTAGGAAACACTTTTCTAGGACCCTTCTGGTTATATGAAAAATAACCAAAGTGGTCCTACTGGTGTTGGAGTTATGGGTATATTTATTCAACTCACTAAAGTTGAACCAAAGGAAGAATGGTTCCCTAAAGATTATATAGAAAAACTTCCTATAAAAATGAGTGGATGAACATAATAGATAGGTTGAGATTTTAGAAACATTTAGGAGTTGGTTTCACTAGATATGGTGTTTAAATGAATATCCTAGGAATTTCCAAAGTTGACCCTACATATAGAAATGGCCTAATAATTGAAAGTGCAGAAACAGAGTAATGGAAAAATGTTCACAATATAGGTTATGAATATAAAAGCATTTAGAAATTTGTATCACCAAATTTGGTGTTCAGAATATTAATCTAGGAATTTCTAAAGGTTGACTTATATATGAGGAAATGGATAAAATAGATAATGGTGCAGTAATGGCCACATGGAAATATGTCCATGCTACACCATTGGATGAGGCATGATTTTAGGAGAATTAAGGATTTTGAATCATCAAATTTGGACATGATTTGAATTTCCTAGGAATTTATAAGCTCACTCTACAAAGATAAAAGGAAAAGGTTTATACCTAACGGGCCAAATGGCCAAATCAGATGAAGCAACCGGGGGCACTTGGCGCAGCTCGGCTAAATGATGCTCACTGGGCTTAGCCGCGCAGACGAGTGCATGAACGTCAAAGGCGGGTTCCCCAAATACGTCTTCGTCACGCGAAGGCCGTTTCAAACGAAGCCATCTCCACTTAAACGGTTGGGCCCAGCCGTCAGCTGCTGGCTGCCTCAATGACCAGCTTACAGACGGGGCCCGCATGGCAGGTCGCCGTCCTCCTCTCGCTCGAAGCATAGGAGACAGAGGAGGGCGACGACGGTGGTAGCCGGCGCCACCAGCCACCATTCCCGGCGCTTGGACCACATGCGTGCTCAAGGGACCACGTCACATACGATTGAGGTGTTGGGAGGCGTCGGGGAGCTCAAAATCGAGCGGAGCTTCGGCCGTGGCGGTAGTGGTGCCGACGAGGCGGAGCTCGACGCCACAACCGTAGAGAAGAGAAAATGGAGCCCGAGAAGGGTCTGTGGTGGTGGTGAAGATATCCTGGAGTGTATGGGTGGAGGGGGGCTTGGGAGCACGAAATCTTCCCGAGTGCGAGGGCGGCAATGCCGGTGATAGGCGAGGAAGGAGGGCACAGAAGCAAGAGGGGTCTGGTCCATGAGGCATCTGGGAATGGGATGAGTGGCTACGCGCGCGAGAGAGAGCTTGGGGAGATGCTAAATAGGCAGGCGACGAGGGGAGTACCGGTGGCCGTCCGGAGCTCTCTAGAAGCAGCGTGTGCACTCGCACGCGTAGCGCTGGAGGGTTCCTGGCGATGTCGAGCTTCACCAGGGACCCAGGGGAGTGATGTGGCACGCGTGGGGGGTCCTGCCGCGGCCAGCAGCGAGCTACCGACGAAAACTTGCGTCCGGGCACTATATTTGGCTTGCCAGCGCCATGGTCACCGCGTGGACTTGCCCTGTGCTGGCTGTCTGCGAGTTAGACCAGGTCCTGGGCCTGCATTGATGATGGTTGATTGCTTTGGTGGGATTGGAGGGACATTGGACCACTGTTTTGGGCTTGACTGACCAAAAACACTTCTGGGCAGAAGGTGTTTATGTTGTGTTGTGGTAAAATGGTTAGGTGGATGGAGCTGGTTTTTGGCATGCTATTGTTAGGCACTGAGGTGAGTTTCTATGCAAGTTTCCAGTTACAACAGAAGAGAATTTGGGGCACTTGCAGTTCAACACCACAAGGTGGTCAAAAACTAAGGTTCAAACATTTGCTCAGCAAGAGCATGAGTGAATCGAGGTAAAGGGTGTAGGTGGTGTTATTTAGATGCAAGGAAATGTGTGGCAAGGTTTGGGAGTACTTAGTGTCACAGAACAAAAATGAGAGAGAGAGAGAAAGAGTTGCTGTCTAGAAGTTAGGCAAGTCCATTTGGACCTTTCCTGATTTAAATTGGATGCTGGAATTCACACAAGATGGGGAGAGATGGATTACTAGGCTCTGGTAAAATTTTGAGGTAAAACAAGGCAACTTTGTTTCACAAAAGTTTCAAAACAAAATTCTGCATGAAGTATAAAAAAGGATGATCTTCATAGCAAATGGATGTTCTAGGTGCTCAAACTTGATTGGATGGATATTTGACAACATTTAAAACTCTAGGAATTATTTAGGAATATTTGGAGAAAATTCCCTGTGTAAAAGTTTCAAACCCTAGAAATAGACAGAACTGAATTTTGTAGATTTAGTCAAATATTTGAACATGACCATGGGTTGAAACTCATATATATGGAAACTATATGTCTCCTGAGCTTTCCTAAATTTTCTAAAATACTTTTGAAACATTAAAACAATTTTACCCCATTAAAGCCCATTTTCGGTCTTAAGAAAAAGCCTTTAAATAAAATACTTTTATACTTTTTAAAATAATATTTTTGTGGTTTTGGGATGTCGTATAACTAATAGGATCAAAATATAATTTTGTAAAGTTTTTATTCCACTTAAATCAATGACTTGTAGTTCAAGCCATGACCCAAGGGTTTTTGAAAACCTAAATTTGGAAAATAGCTTTTGGCCAAAATATTTTGTAAATTATTTTTATGACCTATTCCCATGTCATGATTAGCGGAAGAAGGTTTGGATTTAGTACTGGAGTAGAATGATCATAAGATTTTTCCTAAGACATAGAGCACTTTTATCAAACAGAAAAACAACATTCAGAAAAATTCAAACAGAGAGAGAAACACTTAAAAAAATCAGGGTTCAACTCATCATTCTCTGACTAGATTCAAGGTTAATTTTCAGGATGTTACAAGAACTTGGCTGAAGGCCATCCCAGATATGGCGAGCGATTTTGGAGGGTAGAGAAGTCTTGGGGCATGGTCTGATTCGCCGAATAGGAGATGACCAGACGACACATGTGTGGAATGATAACTGGATTCCGCGGTAGTCGCTGATGAGACCGATCCCACAAGCACCGAACGGACCGACTTTTGTTGTTGTGTAAATCGATCCTGTAAACCCAAGATGGGCAGAAGAGGCTCTGGGAAACAATCTTATAGTGGGACGCGCAGGCGATTAGGAAGAAGATTGCAATCCCATCAACATCATATCCAGATTGCTAGGCATGGAGTAAAGAGAAGTCAGGGAGCTTCTCGGTACGATCAGCCTACCACATGCTGATCAACACCAGGGATCGAAGGGAGGCCTGGCTTGAAGGCACGTCAGGTAACTCAGATCCCAGGAAGGAAGTAGATGGATGGAGGAAATTGTGGAAGCATGAGATACTGCCCAAACTGAGAATTTTTGCTTGGAGACTAGCTAGGCAAAGCCTTCCAACATCTGACGTTGCACATCACAGGCATATTGCGGATGAGGCCACATGTATGATATGTGGTTTCTCAGAAGATTCTTGGCGACATTCACTCGTGGAATGTAGAATGGCTCGCTGCATTTGGGTTCTATTGGATGAGAACCTGTACGATCAGATCAGAGAATGCAAAGAGCCTAATGCAGCTGGTTATTTGAGCTGCAAGACATATTATCAAGTGAAATTTACGTGAAAATGTTGGTGACTTTATGGGCAATCTGGAAGGCTCGTAAGGATGTCATTCATGAGAACATATTTTAGTCGCCGTTTGTGACCCGCGGCTTTATTACAATTATTTGGTTTAAATTTCAAGCTGACTACAAAATAAGCCTTGGGAGTGCGCCACATGGTCTCATTGTTTACAAGCTACCCAAGGTCAAAATGTAATGAAGTGGTGTGCCCACATAAGTTACTATACTAAAGCGGGAAGCATTCGGTTTTTCTCCTTTTTTTGATTTTTTTTCACGCTTCTACTGTTCATTTTACGCGACAACAGCAAACAACAACGGTGAACAGTGCCCATTAATGAACAGGTTTTAAAAAAAAAAAAATTCAGGAAATGTTGAACAGTGTTTAAAAAAAAACACCCGTGGTTCAGAAAGAAACTGAGATTTTTTTACACATCATTTCTCTCCCCCTCCTCCACCATTACGTCCTTATATAAAAGGTTAAGATTTATGATTTTTCCGCAAATCATTTCTTTCTACCGGCGTATCGATGCAGAGCCACCTCGATCATCTCCCACTCCTTTCCAATGACGGTGAAGTCGAGGCACAAAACAGTAAACCGGAACAATATATTTTCATGAACAGTAATCCATGGGGAAATTAAATTCTTACCGATTACATTCCATTTTTACACCACGACATCAGCTAACAATACACCAACAATTACTCGAACAATTCCGGAACGGTGAACAGTACCTTATGGACAGTGAACAGTACCCCCATATATACAGCAGTATATTTTCATGAAATCAGTGAATAATACACCAGCAATTACCTGAACAATGAACAGTAGCATATGGACAGTGAACAGTACCCTATATAAACAGTGCCTCAATGTAAACAGTAATGTCCCAGTGAACAGCCCATACATATGAACATTGTTTAGAGGAAAAAAATGCGCCCATTGTTAAAAGAAATTGGGAATTTTTTTACACATCATCTCTCTCGCCCTTCTTCATCCTCGCGTTCTTATATAAAAGGTTAAGATTTAGGATTTTTCTACATATCATTTCTCTCCACCGGCGTACCGATGCATAGCCGCCTCGATCGTCTCCCGCTCCTTTCCGGTGATGGTGCTGCCGAGGCACAAAACAGTAAACCAGAATAGTATATTTGCATGAATAATAATCCATGGGAAAAATAAAGAGCAGTTTTAGCGTGCTCCCTCTTACCCCCTCTTTTCACATGAGAGGTAAGAGTATATAATAGATCTGAGCTCTTGATCTCATTAATTAGTGGTCTGATTAACTCTTACATTCTTAGCTCATATGTAAAAAGAAGGGGTAAGAGGGAGCATGTTAAAATTTGCCAAAAATAAATTCTCTGCCGATTATTGTCCATTTTACACCACGATAACAGTGGACAGTACACCAACAATTATCCAACCAAAAACGAAAAAGTATCCGACTAAAGTCTAACCAAACAATAGCCCAAATAAAACCCGAAAAAGTAAAACCAATGAAACAGAGCAATACCCGAATAAAAAGAAACAGTACCTGAATTGTAACCCAGAACAATACACCACAAGAAAAACAGTAAATCGGCACTATGCATTCATCTGAACAGTAATCAGTAGCAAAAAAAGTAATAGGCCAGCCGGCTTACTTAATTTGTCAATTCATTTAATGTTCGTTAGATGTCTACACAGATCATGGGGTAAAGATAAAATTCATGTTTTCCTTTTCATTCTATTTTCTCTCATAATATATGATGTTGTTTTTGCTTTTCCGAAAAATACAGACGGAAGTGGTCACGGGCGCGGCGTGCGCCGCGCTTCTTCGGCGCTAGTTTCATAGAAATCTATTACATTTGAGCCACCATGTGGCCATCAGGTCCGGTGGTTCCCAACAATGTCCTTGTTGTCATAGACGACCACAACCGCGAAGGCTGGATATCGAATCTTCATTACATGGAAGTTCATCTGGCTCCCATTGGCAATGGTTAATTAAGGTTCCCTGGTCGGGGCGTTAGGTGGCTTTTCGTTCGTAAATTGTCGCCGTCGGCAAGCAGGGCCCGAGTGATCTGGGTTTAATCTAGGTAAAACTGTCTTTGCATCCAAGGAAGTTAGGCTCAACTGCCACCATTCGGTCACAGTCATGAGTCGATAACCCTTTCTCCCCGAGATGATGAGAACGTTTGCGCATTACCTGTTACCCAAGTGAATTTTTTTGTGTGATATACATTGTCCTATGCTTCAATAAATTTGTTTGATATACATTGTTCTATGCTTTGGTGTGTAGTCCATGTGGAGATCTAAAATCATCCTAATTCTGCATAAGAAATGCAGCGGAGAAAAACAATACCCACATTTGCAAATTTGGCTGAACAATCTTCAGGTAATGCATATATAATCACACGTAGGTACGAAACATCACAATTTTGTGTCGTGATACATACTACTACATACTACCGGTTACATGATATATCCAGTTATGGCTGCATGCATCATTCTGATGCAGAGGCCGGGGGCCTTCCTCCTTTTCAAAAAAAAAATGATATATCCAGTTGAGTCATGTTGTCCTGTCGAGCACAGATATCCTCGAATGGAGAAAGGAAACAAAACAATTACACCGCAAAGGAACACTAGCTGCAGTCAAGGGCCAATCTAGAAGTTCAGATGTCCGAGGATACAGTTCATATGTCTAAGGAACCAAAATTGCTTTCAACCTTCCTTTCAAAAGCAATAAGGTTCTGACCTATGATATTAGCAATCTGTTAGTGGACAGATACTGACCACCTTTAGTTGTCTGTTTCTTGTAAACCAGCTGGTTATGGGATAGGTCAAGGTCTTAGGTGTCGGTGACTCGACGACCGTGCCCATTTTGCACTACCGGAATAACCCACTATGCCGACGGCCAAAGGCCGTCGGCATAGGCCGTATATCGTCGGTATACCCCTATGCCGACGGCAGCCGTCGGCATAGACCCATCGGCGTCGATCTCGACAGCGTAGCCCTGTCAGACCGTCGGCATAGAAATGCCGTCGGCATAGCTACATACGCCGACGGCATCCGAACGGCCGTCGGCATAGAATACCCGTCGGCACAGAAAATCACCGGCCGTCAACTGACGGCGCCGTCACCAAGTGTAACGAATGGGGAGGTGGCATGTGGCACGAATAAGCCGACGGCTAGGCCGTCGGCATATATTTTCATCTATGCCGATGGCCAGGCCGTCGGCTTATACGCGCCAGGTGTCACCTCCAGGGCGCCTTCTGGCAGCGGGCTAGGCCGTCGGCATATATTTTCGTCTATGCCGACGGCCTAGCCGTCGGCATACGTCTGCCACGTGTCGTCCACTGGTACCTCCTGGCCTTATCTATGCCGACGGCTAGGCCGTCGGTATAGATCTGTTCTGTTTTTAAAAAATTTGCTCTGTTTTTGCTGTTCTCATTCAAATTCACAGCATTTAAATTCACAGCAAAGCATATATGGACAGAAATATATTGAAAGATCATCAACATCACATCATCATCTAAAGATCATCAACATCACCATCTAAAGATCATCAACATCACATCATCATCTAAAGATCATCAACATCACCATCTAAAGATCATCATCATCTAAAGATCATCAACATCACATCGTCTAAAGATCAACATCATCATCGTCGAAATTTCATAGACATAAGTATAAGACATAGACATCATCATCGTCATCTAAACAACGCTAAGAAGAATGGAACATGGAAAGCATTGCAAGACATGGAAAACATCATCGTTCATCCAAGACTAGGATCATCGCCGCTAGCACCGCCAAGACCAGCACCACCTCGCCAGACCGGAGTGACTGGGCTCTCTGCACCGGTTCCCTACATGTTTCAAAAGAGATTGTAAGGGTAAATATGATAGTGTTGAATCAACGAGAACTAGTTGGTGAATAGTTAGGCAATGTACGAACCGGAGTCCCACTGCCTAGTGCCACCCATTCATCGAACGTGGGCACGTGTGGGGGTTCTCCAGATGGTGGTGGTGCGGGTCCCATTGGTGGTGGATCCGTGCGGTTTTGCATAGATGACCACATAGCCTGGTTATTAGTTAACCAAGCAAACACGAAGGTCAAAAGAAATGAAAGTGCAAAATTTAGCTTGGTTCTAAGTGGGCAAAACTAACCGCCATCATCAGACGGTTGTAATCCTCGTTTGCCTTTACTCGTTGCAAGTACTTGTAGGAGATATGCCCTAGAGGCAATAATAAATGTTATTGATTATCTCCCTGTTCATAATTAGGTTTATGTTCCATGCTATAACTGCTATGGTTCTCGAGTCTGCAATAACCACGAGGCTCGGAGGAAGACTCATATGCACGTGTGGAATAATAAACGGTAAAATGTATTCCTAGTCTGGCCTCTAAGACTAGCTCAAGTGTTGCATGATGGTTCTGTTTTCCTGATCATGGGCATGTCTATGCCGGCAATTTTGAGGGCACAATGTTAGTAGAACACTTGTGTTGAATCGACCCGATTGATGTTATGCTATGAGATTCATTCGTCATAAGTTAATGGTTAATAACACAGAGAAGTTAATGTTTGCATAATTCCTTAGACCATGAGAGTGTCGAGTTTCTTCATGCTTGCTTCATGAACTTTGGGGTTTGTTAAACGTCATCCGTAAATGGGTGGCTATTACGGCGGCTTACGGGTTCATGGAAAAGTATGTTAAGTAACTTGATAGCTCAAGATTGGGATTTGCTCCTCCGACGATGGAGAGATATCTCTGGACCCTCTCGGTGTTACGGTATCCATCATCGTCTGGCCAGACACAAGTGTGATTTGATCACAGGGATACCGGAACACAGAAACGAGAAAAGAGAACAAAAACCGGCAACGAGGTAACTGGCATTGTGGACAAGTGTTGATCCACGAGGATGCCGATGTTTCTCACCTCGGGTATTTGTAACATATCGCGAAGCAACAGGAATAGCACACGGCAACTGGAGGTTCACTCGAATATTCATTCGTGTGGGTATAGGGGTCAATATGGGTGTCCACGGCTCCGATGTTGATAATTGATCGGAAAGAGTTCCGGTCATGTCTATACTTCACCGAACCTATAGGGTCACACGCTTAAGGGTCATCTATCTGCTGAATACTAGACGGGGAGTCTGAGAGAAAATCACCGAAAAAGTTTCGGACGAAACGGAAACGTTCCGGAGAGAACACCGGAATAGTTCCGGTGAAACTGAAAAGTTGTTTCAGGGTATTCCATTAAGTCAAATTGGTTCTGGCACACGCCTGGAAATTCTTGGAGGATGCCAGAAGTGTTCTGGAAACTTCTGGGAATTTTCCGGGACAAAAACCGGAAATGTTCCGGAGCAGCCGGAACCGTTTTGGTTGCTTTTCGCTGAAGAAACATTATTCCGAAATTGTTTCGGAATGCGTTCAAAATTGTTTTTGTGGGTGCTAGAATTATTCTAGGCACACAGAAATAATTTGGGTTTTAACGGACGCAGAAAAATGTCTTCGTGAATAGTGAAAAGCACTTTTTGGGCTGATTTGCAAATGGGGTTTTTCTTCTAGAAGAAAACCACTTTTGGTGTGTGAAAGGGAGGTGGAGCTCCCCAAGGGGGCTGCAAATTTCGTCCATGGCATGGGGGGGCCCTCCTTGAGGTGTCCTTCCACCTCATGGTGGATATCTTCTACACACCCTTATGTGGCATGTGGTGGAAAGATCCTAGGAAGGTCCTTTTGGTCTTTCCTCTACCCCTTGCTCCTCCTATAAATAGAGGTGGAGAGAGCTCTCCAAAATCAGCTCATCCTTGCTCTCATACACATGCCATAGACTTGTCTGGCTTCTCTCTCCCGCCCAGCAAAATAGTTTCGTAGAGCCGAAAGGCTGTCTGGGTTCCCGCAGGAACTAGTTCTGGACGGCGAAGCCCTGCCGGATAGTTGAGACCGTATGTGTGCAACTCTGTAGAGAGATCGTAGTTTCGGTCTTAGTTCGAGAGTGCCTCCCGAAGGGCTGTCCAAGTGATCGTCTTAGTTTCGAGGGTCCTCCCGAAGGGCTGTCCGAGTGACCGTTCGAGTTTCGAAGGTCCTCCCGAAGGGCTGTCCGCGACACCGTCCGAGGGACTGTCCGACCGCCTCCCGGAGGGCTGTCTGAGGGGCAGATGTGGGAGTACATCCTCGCTGTTGGGAGGTTGTAAATCCTAGCTGCGGGGATCTGCACCGCCGATCGTCATCGACTCTACTTCCGCTGCGCTACGAGTCGGTAACGAAACAGATCAAACCTTGTATGCAGTCTTCATAGTGATCCTGGGCTGGTACGTAGGTCGGAATTTTTTTGTTTTCTGCTGCGTTACCCTACAGTGGCATCAAGAGCCGTGCTATGCATAGATGCAGGTTGCAATCTAGAATACATAGAGATGTATGGGTGTTGCACAATATAATTAGGTAGTAGATGAGATCTATTACTGAAAATTATTTGTGCGGGTAGCAGATGAAATCTGTTACCCGATGTTCTTGTTGCTTCCCTGGAATTTGAGTAGTCCTGATCTTGACGGCATGGTGGAATCTCACAAAGTTCTGGCAATCCGCGATCCTTTCATGCTGCTCCTGAGTATGCTGATTGACAGATCAACGAAGTGCTAACAGTTCTTTGGGTTACACCATAGTTGAGAAAGATGGATGTTTCGCAGACGAAAGGGCAATGCAGATATGATCTGCACGGGGGTCACGCGTATGACGAAGTTTAGTATGGGGCTCGAGATTTTATTATCTCGTGTTTCATACACCCCGCAATGTTAATCTAGCGACTTGGATTATCATGCTTGATGATGGACGTTGGTAGCTTCGGTTTGTTTCGAAACCTTAGAAGCCACGTAAAATAAAATTTTGCATGAACCGATTAGAGGCGTCTAACTTGGTTTTGCAGGATGGTTTGCATGTGCATGTGATGTGGTATAGCAGTGCTCATTATAATTTGATTATGTATGAGATGACTATATAATGTAAATTGATTAACATGACCTGCGTGTCATGATTCGGCATGATGGCTGGAGCCATATGATTGTCACTTTAATGACCTGCGTGTCAACCTTCAGTAATGCACTTATTTTATTAGCTATAGAGATAGCAATATTATCTGGTGCATCGACAAGGTGACAAGGTGGTGACGGTAAAAACAAAAAAAAGAATGTATCCTGTATATAGATAAGAACATGACGGTAACAAGAAGAAAAAGAATGTATCCTGGTAAACCTGGATGGCCTTGTAGCCCCAGTGGTTCCTGTTTCCTTGGCCGTGTGTTCCGTCGGTTCCACGATTAGTCTGGTTCTTTTTTCTCTTGGCAGCAAACTCTGCATCCTCACCGAGCCATCTATCCACCAAACTCGCCCATCCGTCATCCTTTCCATAGCACCAAGTAGGAATAACCTAAATAACGGAAGCATGACATGTCATCACGAAACAATGAAATTGACTGTTTATACGTCGGAATGAAAAGTCTGTAATACTTACCATCATGTACTGCTCCCTGCTCAAGGTAAGCCGCTGCTTCTGCGCTTCTTTCTTGGTCATCTTTCGACCAAGGTAGTTGTGGTAGTAGTGCGAGATGGCAACCCAGCGCACCTCGTACTGAATCTGGCGAGCTTTCTTCCTCGCAGCCACCACGAAGACCACGTCGGCTCTGGCCTTGTGCTCCTCAAGAACCCTATAGAATTGCTACACTCATGCATAAAACCAGAATGAAACAAGGTATGAGTTAAGTGATTTGATGATAAACTATGAACGAAACTCAAGATGAGTGATTCTGAAGAGAACTTACCCAAAATTTATTGATCACGGCCTTATCGGCCGTCCCGTACCCCGCGAGGCTGGCAGCCTCATAGTGGTCCCAGGTCGTGGCCAAAACCCGCAGCTCCGGGTCCCTGTCTGGCCGTGGGCAGAATAGGCCCGGCCAAAAATCCTTCAACAGGATAGTGATAATGTCGTTCGGTTTACGGCCCTCTCCAAGAACTTTCCAATTGCCGCAAAAGAATCAAAAAATTAGCATGTGTACAATGAAAATGTTAGTATGTGTTCAAACTATGATTGAGAGGCACTTACTCTGTCCCTGCGGGTTCAATGAGCCACTTCTTCTCCTCGGTAGCAGGAGGTGTAGGTAGTTCTGCAGCACCACGCAGCCACCCCTTCGGATCACCCGGCGGCAAGTTACCCCACACCTCGCCATCACCCTCCCCTCCAGAACCCCCCCTCCAGAACCCTCCTCCTCGCCCTCCTCCTCGCCCTCCTCCTCCTCCTCCTGCTGAACGAACTCCTCCTCGCCCTCCTCCTCGTCCTCCTCCTCGCGAACCTCCTCCTCCTCAGACTCAGAGGGTGCCTCAGTATAGGAGGGCGTCGAAGACGACCCCCCTATGTCGGACACGGACCGCAGTTTCTTGACCGGACCTCATCTCGACCCACCCCCTCCTCCTCTAGGGGCTCTCCCACCACCCCCTCCTCCTCTAGGGGCTCTTCCCCCGACCCCTCGACCTCCCTGTGAGGTGTCATCCTCAAGTAGTCGTGTGGGAGGCTGACGGGGTCGTCCACTCCGACTAAGACCTCCTTTTAATTTGCTTAGGAAACCCGCGCCGCTGGACTTGCCCATTATTAGCAAACCTGCATTGAGAAGAGAATAAACAATTAGTAAGGATAACAAATAAATAAGCATACAAAAAAGCACATTAATAACAAAAAAGCACATTAAGCATACAGAAAAGAACATTAATAAAATATGCAATGTATAAGCATGCTATATATATATATATATATATATATATATATATATATATATATATATATATATATCTTTTTTGGCAAAGGAAGGAAGCATATTAATAAAGCATACAAAAAAGCTTACATTTCCTAGAACCCATATGAATCATCACTATTGTAATCTATTTGTCGACCGGTCTCATCATCACTATCACGCATATCGTCTTCATTGTCTGACGGAGGTGGAGGCTCTTCCTCGTCGTCAGCGTCTTCATTTAACTTTTCAAGCATAATTATGTCTCTTTGATTCACAATTGCCTCACCATCATTCCGTGCATCGTCATCGTTTGGGTCCACATCAACATAACCCAAGTCATCATCGTCCTTGTTTCGGACCACATCATCATGTTGCTCTTGAAAGAACACTCCCTCGTATGTCATGGGGTTTATGTTCTAGTAATCATCACTGTTCGGGTCCGGTAGCTTACCATGTGGCGACACCTTGAACACAACTTCCCAACCCTTTAGATACTCTTTCTGGCATGGGTAGGGCAGATAATAAACTTGTGTGGCCTGGGTAGGCACAATAAAGAGATCAACTCCGGCATAGACGGTTGATGGTTTAACTTTGACTAAACCAACGGAAGGCATATGTCTCAGACCCTTATTGGGGTCGAACCATCGGCATTTGAACACAACGAGACTTAGGGTTTCGCGCCCACGGTTGAATGTAAGCTCGTATATTTTTCCTACCCTTCCATAGTACTCCACTTTATTATCTCCTTCGGTGAAGACTCCAGTATTTATAGTTTTGGGATTAGGCCGACTGTTCTGGTGCTCCTCTATATGGAAGCAATAACCATTCACATCATACTTTTCGCATGTCAGGACCCGACTGTTAAAACCCATGGAAACCCATCTCAATTCTTCATCCATTGATGTGTTCGGATCTTTTCCCTACAAGTTTAATTGAAATTGTAGGGTGCATTAGTTCCGATAACTAATAAATGTTGGGTGCACTAGGTAATAGGGAAGTGTGAAAATTTACTTTCTCCATGAACTAAGCAACAAATTTTTTCCTTCCATCGGCACCCTTTCGGAGAAGAGTAAGTGCCTCCGCTTCAGTAGGAGGCATCATTCCCGTCCACTCTTCATCAACGAATCGACTAAAAGAAGAAAAGCGGTATTAGACCGAGGCAAAGTGAACATAACGAATTGACTAAAAGAATGGTGCAATGGTATTACCTCATCCACTCATCCTCAACTTCCTTGATGTTGTGCAAGACATAGAACATGACGTCCTCCCACTCATGCCGTGGCATGATATAAGGTTTCGAGCATCCAGCCCTGCCACCTTGTCCGCTGAATAGAGGGAGCTTGGGTTTATACTTGGGCTCTTCTGTATTGTATCGAGACACCTTACTATGCAGAGTGGGAACGTGGTCTGGATAGTACGCTGTCCTGAGATCTGCCACCTCCTCTAGGATAATTGCCTCAGCTATGGAAGCTTCAATCTTAGCTTTGTTTCCACATTTGTGTCAAAGATGTTTGTTCTGTCTCTCAGGGCCGTACTGTCAACGATTCTGCACAGGCCCCCCCAACAATACCTCGTTTGCGAGGTGCAAAATGAGATGTGTCATCGGAATAAAGAAGCCTGGCGGTAAGATCTTCTCTATCTTGCATATCAACTCCGGCGCCTTCTTATGCAATTCTTTTATCATCTTGGGACATACTTCTTTAGCACAAAGCGTGCGGAAGAAATGGCTTAGCTCCGCAAGCACACGCCAGACACGCTCAGGGACATAGCCTCGAACCATCACCGGCATAATCCGCTCAATCCATACATGATAGTCATGACTCTTGAGCCCGGTGACTTTGCCCATTAAAAGATTGACTCCCTTACTTATATTCGATGCATAACCATCAGTGAACTTCACGACGTGTTTCAGCCACTTGAATGCCTCCATCTTATCATCCTTTTTAAGGACGAAGTCAGCATCTGGCTTGAACCAAGATTTTCGACCGCCTGTGGGAGGCCGCATGTTCAGACGTGGCCTATCACAAATATTCTGTTGATCGACTCTAGCATTAACGTTATCCTTTGTCTTATCAGGAATGTTGAGGATCGTGCGAAAAAGGGCCTCTGTGACATTCTTTTCGGTGTGCATCACATCGATATTATATGGAAGTTTGAGGTCCTTGAAATAGGGAAGCTGCGTGAAGGGGGTAATGTGAGTCCAGTTGTGCATCTCACCATATCCTTCAAAACCTTTGGCTTTTCCTTTGCCTTTGCCTTTCCCCTCGCCCTCGCCTTCGCCTGTGCCTTTGGCTTTGGCTCTGTCTTTCCCTTCGCCGGCAGGCTCAAGAGCTTTCAGCTGAGCAAGCACATCCGCACCCGAAAACGTTGGAATCTCGTTTACTTCATGGACAACTAGGCCTTTCGTGAAGTTCTTCTTGTCTTCCCTGTCAGGATGGTCTGGAGGGAGGAACTGTCGATGCAGGTCAAAGGCAACATACTTGCCACCCTTCTTCAGCCAAATGAAACGCAAGGCCTGCATGCACACTGGGCATGGCATCTTCCCACTTGTACACCATCCGCAGAATAGGGCATAGCCGGGAAAGTCATGCATGCAATACTGCAGCCAAACTTTCATCAAGAAATTTTTCTGCAGATGTCGATCGTATGTCAACCTTGGGAAGTACCAATAATGGTGCAAATCATCCACCAACGGCTGCATAAACACACTCAAATTCTTCCCGGGATATTCAGGCCCAGGAATTATCAGTGACAGGAACATGGTCTTGCGTTGCATTATGGCGCCGGGAGGGAGATTCAACGGAATAACAAACACGGGCCAGCAGCTGTATGGATTAGACGACATACCATATGGATTGAACCCATCACCTGATATAGCAATTCTGACATTCCCAGCCTCGGCTGCTTCCTCAGGGTATTCTGTGTCGAATGACTTCCATGCTTCACCTTCTGATGGATGTACGATTTTATCTGCATGGTACCTTTTCCCTTCCTTGTGCCACTTCATCATTTTGGCAGACTCCTCGGTGATGAAAAGGCGCTGCAGTCTTTCTATGAAATGGAGATACCGAAGAACCTTTGCAGGGATGGCTAGCTGCTTCTTCTCACCCTGCTCATCGAGCACCTCAATATACCGAGAGGAACCGCACTTCCTACAGTAGTTGTCATTCGCATACTCGTGCCTAAACAAAAGGCAATTCTTTGGACAAACATGTATTTTCTCATAATCCATAGAGAGCGCCTTCATGATTTTCTTCGTAGCATACATGCTTTTCGGCAGTTCATGGCCCTCAGGGAGGCTGTTAGCCCATACTCCCAAAAATGCTTCGAAGCAACCTCGGGTACAGCCGTACTTGGCCTTGACTGCCATCAGTTGCGAGATGGCATCTAGCTGAGAGAGCTTGGCACCCTCATAAAGAGGTTTCTTTGACGAGGCCAAGATATCCAGGAAGGCCTTTGCGTTTTCCTCCGGCTCCTTCGGTTCATTCGCTGAAAGTGTCGCAGCTGCCGTCTGTGCAGCACATACATCATCTAGCATGTCTCTAACCCCATCGTCCTCATGACCAGCGATGCGTTGTCGTATCACCTCCTCTCTACCATGGTCCCGCTGGGCAAAGTTTATCGGCATGTTAAAGTTTGGCATAAATCCATTCATGCGAAGGTGCAAAGTCATCTCCTCCTGATCTCTACGGATACGTCTCTTACATTTGGCACAGGGGCATTCTGGCACCATTCTCATTGGACGACGGAATATCTCCTTCAAAAACACATCGGTTCTCTCTGCCCACTCTGTTGTTACTTGATTCCGACGGAAAAAACCACTTTACATCCACTGATTATCTGCCATCTCTGCTTTATTGGGAGGCACACAACAAAATTGAGGATTCATTTAAATTAATCACATCAATGTTTTATTTTCTACCGGGTTGGCGAGAAACGACATTGAATCCACCTACATCTCTAATAGGTAAAGATGGGTCCTAATCCCACCCGAGGATGTGTAGATTGAGTACGTTCTCCATGCTCTACCCCATTCCGAGACAAAATTTTGGCAGCACCTTCCCGTTGTTCTCCAGATACACGTCCCGGCAAAAACCCGAGAGAATGTGCATCCGGAGAACAACGGGGAGGCGCTGCCGAAATTTTGTCTCGGAATGGGGTAGAGCATGGAGAATGTACCCAATCTACACATCCTCGGGCTATCCGTGGAAAACGCTGGACAATCCGAATGAGTTACGGTGATAAATATGCAATTGAATGCATATTTATCAATGCAACCCTTTCGGACGGGAGACACCTAGGTTACGCGACTTGACGTGAAAATGAAGTCTAGTGACATGAAAAAAAATGGAGGAGATGGATTTGTAGCTCACCCTCGGCTGTAGAGGAAGTAGTCGAACAGCAGAGGGATGCTCAGGGACCAACGCTTCGGACGACGGTCACTCCTCCGAAATGCGACATCACAAAGCCTGCAAATTCCACCGAAAGAACAACTTGGATCATCACATCATGATGAAGTAACCACTAACCATGATCCAAATTTTAACATCGGTCTATCTATCTACTTCACAAAACATCTATCTATATATCATATCAAGTATCTAACCAACATTACATCATATTAATTAGTTAACTAGCCAAGTAATCCCTGCTCAAAGGGTCACCGAGTAGCGAATTAACTGATTAATCGGCCGGTTAGCAGGCCGATTCGCCTATTAATCCCCTACTCGCTAGCCGAGCGAGCAGTTACCAATTAACGATTTCTTGAATATTGAGTGGACCATCTAATTGTCTGACATTCAGATAGTAGCAAAACTCAGGGCAAATGGTACAACATAGTGCCCTCTAACTACACAACAGCGATGGCGTCAAGCCTGCACGGGTGTTTACAAAACTAAGTGAGAGCCATGTGTGGTGACTGCCTACAAAATTTGAAGACACACACATGAAAGATGAAAGCCATGAATTGGTCCATTAAAGAACACACTACTTAATAGCAAGCAGGGATAACACCATTTGGATCTTCTTTTCACACTGAAAATTCAACAACACTGGGTAGATATACATGTATAAGCACCAAGTATGCCACAAATTCATCAATTACATGATATACAATCAGTCAACTGTCAAATAAGTTGCAAGAAAGTTTTAACATATTCTCAAGTGGAAATTAAACGACTATAATGTAAACCTATGCTGCTACTTGTGCAGCAGCGATGCTATAACTCGCATAATCATATATAACTCATTCTATATTGGCAGTTATGCAGTTGCATCAGTACTACATATTTTTTATCTTTCTAAATAATACAAGACACAAAGTGCCTATGTGCTTCAGGAATGGAAATCTGCTAATGATCTATGTGGCTTAAATGTGTGCAACATGTCCAACTCGGCAGGATCCACAGAGGATAATCATCTTCTTACAGTGCGTACAGCGCCGATCGTGAGGAAGCCGTCGACGGTGCGGTTGAGGAGCGGGTTCCCGGGGCAGGGCGGACGGTGGCCGGAGCAGAGGAGGCTGGCCGAAGCAGAGGAGGCCGGCCGAAGCAGCAGCAGAGGAGGGCCGAAGCAGCAGCAGAGGAGGGCCGGGCAGGGGCACGAGCCGGCCGGGGCAGCGGCCAGGCAGGGTGAAGGAGGCCAGGGCGGAGTCGACGCAGGGCGGGCAGGTGTCGAGGCGGGGCGGCGGTGTGGACGGTTGGGGTGGCGGCGGCGGCGCGGACGGGGCGGGAGCGGCCACGGCGGAAGGGGCGGGAGCGGCGGCGGCGGAGTGGGGCGGGAGTGGCCGCGGCGGAAGGGGCGGGAGTAGCCGCGGCGGAGTGGTCGGGGGCGTGGGCGGCCGCGGCGGTGGTGGTGGCGACGGCGACGCGCACGGATCGGGGTGGCGGCCGGCGGCGGCCGGGGATCGGGTCGGGCGGGGGGGGGGGGGGGGTGGATGAATGGAGGAGAGGAGGAGAGGCATAGTGGATATGGTTGGGGGTGCCGTCGGCATAGATCGAGCCGTCCCACGTCATCGATCCGGGGCATCCGGGGCATAGCTATGTATTAATTTTTTTATTTTTTTTATTTTTCTATTTATTATTTTTTCCCTAAATAAAATTTGATTAATTTAAATGTGTATTATCGCACGGAGGGGGGAAACAGCCGCTCCGTGTCTGCCCGACGTGGCCATTTCCCCCCTCCGTGCGACGACGTCATCGCTGTCCATGAGGGGGGCCACACCCCGGAGACGCGTCTTGACTCTTCAGACATGCCACCGCATGTTAAGACACGTGTGAGGACCCGTCGCGATGCTCTGGTGGCATTGCTACCCCCCAAGGCCCCCGGCAGGCCTAACCCTGGACCAGTTGACCCGTAGATCTACGCCTTTGACTTGTGCCGGACGGGCTTTGACCAATGGACTTCTCCACCTGGTTGTGATAGGTCAGCCCATGGGAACACTGCGGAACAAGGTCCGGGCCCAACCCACCACAGGATCCCCTCCGTGTCGGCCCGACGCGGCCGTTTCCCCCCTCCAAGCGCCGGCGGTAGCGCTGTCCGTGAAGGGGGTCACACTCCGGAGCCGCGTGCCGGGTGTTTGCACCCGCCACCTGTGACACCCTGGTTTTCGCTCCTTGTTTTTTTTCCTTCGCGGGATTTGACTCCCGTCTTTTTTCGGTGTTATTGGATTTTCTCTTGCCTTTGGGTATATGAAGATGGTCATTTAGTCTTGCCTCTCCTATCCAACCAGAGACTCTCTCCAACCCAACCTTGCCACCCAAAATTTATTCTTAGGATTCTGCCGCCAAAACCCTACTCTCCGATCTACCGGAAGGGAAACCCTAATTCCTTCCGTTACAAAGGAACCCCAATTTCCTTTGATCTTTTGCCTCCCAAATTTCTCCCAGTGATCATCCTATCTTTTTAAACCCTGGATATGCAAAAATATTGCCAAGTCATTTGCAATATTTTTCATTTAAAATTAATTCCTTTTTCTGCCAGTTAAAGGAATTAAATCCAGGAAAATATCTATCCATCTCCAAAGCTCATGAAAACTTGTGGAGATATTCTTTGTGATCATATTGAGCTCGCACAAAAATATTGGCAATAATTAAATAGGGGAAATTGCCTTTTCCTATTTAAAGCCAATATTGCAATTTGGGCACTTTCCAAAGGAACTACCATTTTAGTAGCCAGGAAAAATCCCAAATAATTTGTGGAGCTTCTCCTATCCATATCTTCACCATTTCCATCAAGATCCCAAGCTCCATAGTTCAAATTTTGAGAGCATCATCCAATTCTTGTTCCTGGACTTATTTTGAGGTTGTGAAGCAACTATATTTTATATTACTTCAAAAATTCTAAAATTAATCCAGGACCTCAAATTCCCTATATGATGTGAGTATGCAAAAATTCACATCATTTTATCTAGACATTTTCTCCCAAAAATTCCATCTAGTTTCTGTCCAGATCCAAGCTCTGTGAAGGAAGTACCACTTTGGCATTTCCAATTGAGCTGAAATTTTACCAGCACCTTCATACATCCAAATCATCACTCTCCACAAAAATTCAGCTCATTTCATCATTCCAAATGAGTGCAGCTTCCAGATTCAGTTTCTGGACCAGAAATTGAATTGCAAAGGAAGTGTATGCAAAACTTGTCCAAATGACCTCAAATTTGGCAAGCTCCTAGTCCTTCCTACAGTATTTCATTGTGACAAGGACCCAGATCCTCTCCCTTATCCATTTCTCCGCAAGAACCCGTCCAAGTTTGCTATCAGAACCTTTGTGAGCTCCAATCAGTCAGCTCTTGCCCCCACTTCCATCCAAACCTCGACAGGTCAACTCACTGACCACTGATGCATCTATTTGACAAGGCCTGGAGTCAAATAGCCGCTCTGGACGCGTGGTGCCAGCGGTGACCACGAGTTGGCAACGCCAAAACGGCGCTCTGCTCGATGAACCGCGACGAACAGCAAGCTCCGGCCGGCCATGGCTGGTCCGGGCATGTCCAACCGCTCCCCTGCGTCCGCGTGCCCCCCTCTAGCACCTTCCCCCTCCCCTTTCTTCTTCCCCACTCAACGACGAGCGCCGCCGCGGCACTGTCTCCCCGTGACCTCCCCTGTCGCATCCTCTCCGCTGTCCTCTTCCTCCCCGAAGCCTCTGGAGCTCGCCAGCGCAGCCTTGTCCTCTCCCGCGCGTCAGGTCGGCACCAACCGGCGCTAGCCACCTCGCCGGAATGCCGCCAAGGCTGCGATCTTCCGAAGTCTCGGCTGTCGCCGAGAAGCTTGCTCGGCTGGCTATATATAGCCATGCCCGAGCCTCCCCGAGCTCAACCACCACCCGCAGCGGTCTCCCCTCCCTCCTAGCTCTTTTCCCCACTCGAAGGAGCCCGAGCCCGTACTCAATTCGGCCTCCACCATCGCCATAGCCGCCGCCAACCCCTGCTCAAATTCGAGCACCACGGCCGTCTCCGGCTCCGCCCGAACCCCTCCCTGAGCGTGCCGTTCCCCGGCGAGTCCGCCCCGGAAGACCCCCAGGTCGCCGGAACCCCCATCGGGGCCGAACCTCGGTCGCTCTGCGTTGTCGCATCTCCAGCCTTCTCCGGCCGCCGTGCTACCCACCCCCTGATGAGGCACTCGCCGGTGTACCCATCCATGGCCTCGGCCGCCCTGGAGAGCCACCGGAGTGCCGGAGCCCCTCGCCGGAGCCGCGCTCCTATCGCCATGTCAGGGCAGAGGAGAGGAGGAGGAAGGAGAGAAGGGGGGAGGAGAGAGAGAGCCGCGCGGGGCCCGCCTGTCGGCGTCTTGAAGCCGGCCACGTCAGATAAGTGGAGGCGCCCTCCCGCGAAGCTGTCTCCCTGCGTCGAAGACGTATTTGCGAAAATACGCCTTCTGCTCTCAGGCCAGCCACCAGGCTCCAGCCGCTTTCGGCCCAGGGCAGCCCAGTGCAACAGTGCACTTTAATCTTTTTCGGCCGAATTTCAGTCAGGGACTTGTCTGTAAATATTTCTTCTGCAGATTGGTCCCTGGCAATCAACTGGCAATATCTTTTCATCCGTGACTCCGAATCAGGTGATTCCAAAGCCCACTTCTTCAGTTCGTCGAGCCTGTTCCGATGACATCACTTTCACCATGTTGACACTTTCTGAAAATACCCATTTTGCCGCTGCCCTCTATTCAGCCCCTCCGAGAGGGAATCCTTTCCGGCGAATTCTTCCGCGAGGCGATCGCACTTCTTCCCGGAGTATTCCTCGACCCCCAGGCAAGCCGACCATCTGATATATGCCCTAAAGCATTGCTCTATGTTATTCTTGCGTGTTTAATTAATGATTATGCCTGTGTTAGTAATAATAAAACTCCTGCTAGTTTGAATTTGTTATTTACCCTGCTAATGTTCATCATATTATCGTACTAGTGACTCGTAGGTGACAATCTGGAGATAGGTTGTTATGTTGATATACTAGTTTATCACTTGGATTATCGCTATTGTTGCTATGATTAAGAATGTGACCTAATAATGACAACAACCTCCTCCGTCGACTGGATCGAGTCATAGTGTCACCTATCCGGACTTATCCGTGCAGCCACATTTGCCGGTATGGGACGGCCCTAGCCTGGTCTATTGTCCTGCCTCTTGTCGGTACCTCCAAATAGGGAGGGTTATACGTGCGTGCTACCCTGGCCCGGTAGGCGGCGATAATCCTGTGAGCCCAGTTTAGTTATATGGTACCAGGTCCCCGTTTGGGACAGTTTTGTTTGGCCACAACGGTGGCAGGTGTCACGGGGTGACACAGGGGCCACCCAGGACATGACCCTGGGAGGGTATGATTGTCGGAGGGACCGTAAGAGTGCCAGGCAATAGACAAGGTTTTGTTGGAGCAGCACTGGTCCACCCGAATGGGAACATGTACTAAAGTACGAGGCCATGCGCTCCATGGTGTGGGTAAAGTGTGCAACCTCTGCAGAGTGTAAATCTATTCGAATAGCAGCGTCCTCGGTCATGGACAGCTCGTATAGGCCCCTATTTGGTCTGTGTCGAGTCTGGAGGAACAAACTATATAATGTTATCGTTAAGACTGAACCAGAGAATAGTAAGGTTGGTCAGACTTGCAGTGCGGATGCATGGACATCAGATGATGTCACGGATATGAATGTTAGCCATGGGATGGCTAGGAGAGAAACGGTCGTATGACCAAAAGGTTTGGATTGGATTTGATCGGATGCGGATTCGGATTTGGATTTGGATCGGATTTGGATTGGATCATAAGAATATTCGGAGCTTGGATTATTTACTTGATATGCTTTACTTTACTGCATTTACTCCAGTAATTATTATGCTAGATGATACTGTTATAACTTGATGATTAATGCTGCTAGATGATTAACATTGCTAGATAACCCCACCATAATATAATAGTTAATACCGTTAAGATAACAAATGCATGCTTGAATGCCATGGATTGCATTGCTTGGTGTATATGTTGGTTTGGTTTGCTTGCGAGTACATTCAAAAGTACTCAGCGGCCTTCAATGTGGCCAGGTTCACCTAAGGATTCGACGTCCTCTAGCGAGGAGCCGGAGTGTTCGCGGGCTAGAAGAGTAACCTAGTCAGATCCCTGTGGATTGGAGCCGCACCAAGACCATGCTGCCTTAGATAGAGCTTCTCCGCTGCCATCGCCCTTGTACAATACCATGTAAGACTTATATATCCATTAATAGAAATGTCTGTGTTCATGATACTTGTTGTAAAAGCGCATGCCAGAGTGATTTTCCTGGGCTGGCATGTGCGGTGACCGTCTGATTACAGTGGTATTCAGGCGGGGCGCCACACCACCGCACTTCCAGACATGTATGAGGGCCCAGCGCAAGATTCTGTGGCATAGCTACCCCACGAAGGCCCCCGACCACACCCGTAGACATGCGAGGAACAATCCGGAAAGAGGAATTTTTCCACTTACTTCTGCATCTAAAAAATTTATGAAAAATGACTACACATCCTATATCACATGTGTCTGCACCGTGTAAAAAACTCATGATTTTATCACCATCCGGGTGTTCAGGAATATTCATGCAGCACCAAAACCGCATGACGTTACTCCGGTGTCATCGCCGTCCGTGAGGGGGGCCACACCCCGAAGACGCGTCTTGACTCTTCAGACATGCCACCGTATGTTAAGACACGTGTGAGGACCCGTCGCGATGCTATGGTGGCATTGCTACCCCCCCAAGGCCCCCGGCTGGCCTAACCCTGGACCAGTTGACCCGTAGATCTACGCCTTTGATTTTCGCCGCACGGGCTTGAACCAATCGACTTCTCCACCTGGTTGTGATAGGTCAGCCCATGGGAACACTCCGGAACAAGATCCGGGCCCAACCCACCACAGGATCCCCTCCGTGTCGGCCCGACGCGGCCGTTTCCACCCTCCAAGCGCCGGCGGCAGCGCCGTCCGTGAAGGGGGTCACACTCCGGAGCCGCGTGCCGGGTGTTTGCACCCGCCACCGCACTTACAGACATGTATGAGGGCCCAACGCAAGATTCTGTGGCATAGCTACCCCACGAAGGCCCCCGACCACTCCCGTAGACATGCGAGGAACAATCCGGAAAGAGGAATTTTTCCACTTACTTCTGCATCTAAAAAAATTATGAAAAATGACTACACATCCTATATCACAAGTGTCTGCACCATGTAAAAAACTCATGATTTTATCACGGGTGTTCAGGAATATTCACGCAGCACCAAAACCGCAGGACGTCACTCCGGTGTCATCGCTGTCCGTGAGGGGGGCCACACCCCGAAGACGCGTCTTGACTCTTCAGACATGCCACCGCATGTTAAGACATGTGTGAGGACCCGCCGCAATGCTTTGGTGGCATTGCTACCCCCCTAAGGCCCCCGGCAGGCCTAACCCTGGACCAGTTGACCCGTAGATCTACGCCTTTGACTTTCGCCGCACGGGCTTTGACCAATAGACTTCTCCACCTGGTTGTGATAGGTCAGCCCATGGGAACACTCCGGAACAAGATCTGGGCCCAACCCACCACAGGATCCCCTCCGTGTCGGCCCGACGCGGCCGTTTCCCCCCTCCAAGCGCCGGCGGCAGCGCCGTCTGTGAAGGGGGTCACACTCCGGAGCCGCGTGCCGGGTGTTTGCACCCGCCACCGCACTCGTAGAAATAATTTGATGGATGTACATATAAAATATGTCTCGTTTGGCCAAGGAATGAAAAATATACAAAATAGTCGAAACAAAAGGGTGTTTTCTGTAAATCTGAAGCAAACATGATTTTTAGTTTATTCAAATTTGAAACATAGTATAGCAACTGAATCATTTCAAGATTCTGATAAAAAACGATATAAAATTGGTCAAAATCAATGCAAGTATCAATTAGTTGTGATTATAACAAAGTATAAGGACCTATATACAAAAGTACATGACGTCACATTTCTAATATACCCACAAACAAAAACATATTGGATATTCATAATCTATGGAAAATTCTACCCCAAATCGATATATAATTTGTTTATGTTAAGTATAGATAAGTCAGATTCAAATAAAAACATAAAAAACAGATAATATATATGCCTACGGCAAGGCCGTCGGCATAGTTTGCCATGTGGCGCCCACTGCGGAAAGAAAACATATAATATCTATGCCGATGGCCTGCCGTCGGGGCCGTCGGCATAGATTTGACGGTGTCGGCGTGCCGTCTGAGTCCGGGTCGGCAGGCCCACATATGTGCCGACGGCCTATATATACCGACGGCTGCCGTCGGCATGGACGGAGATATGCCGACGGCCGACCTATGCCTACGGGTGCCGTCGGCATATACGGAGATATACCGACGGCATATCTATGCCTACGGCTTTCACAAGGCCGTCGGCATATATTCGGGTGTGCCGACGGCCCCGACAAAAGGACGTCGGCATAGATAAAGCCGTCGGCATTGGCTGTTATTCCGATAGTGTTGGGTGGGACAACAAGCTAGTCTCTTCCAGTCTTGGCAATGAGCGCTGGAAGATAGTCAGTGAGTGAAGGCTCTCTATGGCCGGGGCAAGGATACACGTCAGGTGGTGTTTCGTGTGTTAACCGCAAAGGAGACGCTAGCTATGCATGAGGTAAGATTCGTGTGTGTGATGTGTTGCCGGGTACAAGAAGAGACGAGCTCATGTCTTCTCATATCGATCAACTCACTGCTCCCATGTAAGTTTGGTTTGAATCTTTCGTGGTTACAGCCCGGTAAGCTGGAAATACAAATACCATCGGCAAAGAGAAAGGGGGATACACAGGTGTGTGTGTTCAAATTCACTATTAATTTATTAAAGGTCGGTTACACTAGTATAAAACAAACCTTTCGTCCAACCCTTTAGTCCCGGTTTGATTACGGCCCAGGACTAATGTGACCATTAGTCCCGGTTCCAACGGCTAGGAGCGGTCTGGGGCACGGGTACTCATTAGTCCCGGTTCATTTTCTACCTATAGTCCCGGTTTGTGATACAAACCGGGACTAAAGGGGTGGTGGCAGGCTGGTGTCAGGCTGGGGCCCCACGATCACCTTTAGTCCCGGTTTGTATCACAAACCGGGACTAGAGGTGGACCTTTAGTCCCGGTTTGTATAACCAACCGGGACTAAAGACGTCCCTATATAAACCCTTCGTCCAGCCCGAGCCCATTCTCTCTGTTTTCCCCTTTCTCTCCTCTGTTCTTCCCCTTTCTCTCGAGCTCATCCTCCATTTTTGCCAAAGATTTTTCAAGATTTGAAGGCACCCCATCTATCCAAGTGTTCACAAAGGTTAGCAACTTTGTCCTTTCATCTCTCATTGCTAGATTAGCTCGTGCAATGCTCTATAAGTATAGTGATTTGTGGGTTCTAGTTTGGGAGTAATTATGTGGGAGTTTATTTGATTTATATGCAATTTGAGCTCAAATTAACTTCTTAGTTTGCACATGTGTAGGTGTGGTTTACTTAGTGCCTTCCCGTCCCCGTCCTAACCACCGTCGATCGCCCGCATCGTCCCGTCGTCGGCACCACCTTGGTGAGCCTCTTGTTCTTATCCTTTTTATAAAAAAAATCTTATTTGTATGATTTAGATAGTTAATTGTATAATTTTCTTACATGTATGATTGTTTGTTATACATAGTGCCATGACTTTGATATCCGTCCCCGTCGGCCCTCGTCCGGTTTATGATTCGGATGTGGTATATATATTCTCTTTTATAACTATTTGTTGCATTTCGCGTTTATGACAATTATGCCCATCAAGTTGACATAGATATTTTTATCTAGGAGGTATGTGAACCGGAAATTGCAACCGACCCTCTTGTCGAGAAGTTAAATTTAGTTGAAAAAGAAAATGAGTATTTGAAAGAAAAATTGAAAAGAATTGAAGAAGAGAAGATGAAATTGGAGTTGTATGTTGCCGATGTCGTCGATGATCACAAGATCAAGATGGATGCAATGCGCTTGAAGATTAGAAAGATTAGAAACTATGCCGTTAATAAAGAGGCTTGGTATCATTATGCTGTTGGATCAATTATTACCTTAGTTGCGATTTTGATCACATTTGTTGTTGCATTTAAATGCTTTAGCTAGATAGTTTTATGTTGTTGTATGAGAATAAGTGTGTATGAGCTTTATGTATGAACTTGTATTAATTTGGTCTTTTCGGTGTTGTGTAATGAAGATGAGTCAGCAATGGATGTACGATGACCGACGCTCTCCCCAGTTCATTAATGGCGTGCATAGTTTTCTGCGTGCGGCTGAGGCAAACAAGCGGAATGGTTTTATGTGTTGTCCATGTGGTGTCTGTAAGAATGATAGGAATTACTCTAGCTCAAAAGTCATTCACGTCCACCTGTTTACGTCCGGTTTCATGTCCGGATATAACTGTTGGACCAAGCACGGAGAAAGAGGGGTTCTAATGGAAGAGAATGAAGAAGAAGAGGATGATGACAACGATGCTGGGTTCCCTGAATACGATGGTACTACAATGGGGGAAGAGAATGAAGAAAAAGAAGCTGAAGAAGAGGCATCAGGTGAGCCCGCTGATGATCTTGGTCAGGCCATTGCTGATGCAAAGAGAAACTGCGAAAGTGAAAAGGAGAAGTTGAAGTTGTAACGCATGTTAGAGGATCACAAAAAATTGTTGTACCCAAATTGCGAAGATGACAAGAAAAAACTGGGTACCACACTGGAATTGCTGCAATGGAAGGCAGAGAATGGTGTAGCTGACAAGGGATTTGAAAAGTTGCTGAAAATGTTAAAGAAGATGCTTCCAAAGGACAACGAATTGCCCGACAGTACGTACGAAGCAAAGAAGGCTGTCTGCCCTCTAGGATTAGAGGTGCAGAAGATACATGCATGCCCTAATGACTGCATCCTCTACCGTGGTGAGGAGTACGAGAATCTGAATGCATGCCCGGTATGCGGTGCATTGCGCTATAAGATCAGCCGCGATGACCCTGGTGATGATGTTGAGGGCGAGCGCCCCAGGAAGAGGATTCCTACCAAGGTGATGTGGTATGCTCCTATAATACCACGGTTCAAACGTTTGTTCCAAAACAAAGAGCATGTCAAGTTGATGCGATGGCACAAAGAAGACCGTAAGAAAGACGGGAAGTTGAGAGTACCCGCTGACTGGTCGCAGTGGAGAAAAATCGAGAGAAAGTGGCCGGACTTTGCAGATGACGCAAGGAACGTATGGTTTGGTTTAAGTGCAGATGGCATTAATCCTTTTGGGGAGTAGAGCAGCAATCATAGCACCTGGCCTGTGACTCTATGTATCTATAACCTTCCTCCTTGGTTGTGCATGAAGCGGAAGTTCATTATGATGCCAGTGCTCATCCAAGGCCCCAAGCAACCCAGCAACGACATTGATGTGTACCTAAGGCCATTAGTTGAAGAACTTTTACAGCTGTGGGACATAAAAGGTGTACGTGTGTGGGATCAGCACAAACAGTAGGAATTTGACCTACGAGCGTTGCTGTTTGTAACCATCAATGATTGGCCTGCTCTTAGTAACCTTTCAGGACAGACAAACAAGGGATACCACACATGCACACACTGTTTAGATGAGACCGAAAGTATATATTTGGATAAATGTAAGAAGAATGTGTACCTGGGACATCGTCGATTTCTTCCGATCAAGCATCTCTTAAGAAAGAAAGGCAAGCATTTCAAAGGTGAGGCAGATCACCGGAAGCAGCCTCGCCACCGTACTGGTGATGATATACTTGATATGGTCAAGGATTTAAAAGTAATCTTTGGATAGGGTCCCGGCGGACAATCTGTTCCGAATGACGCTGACGGACACGCACCCATGTGGAAGAAGAAATCTATATTTTGGGACCTACCCTATTGGAAAGACCTAGAGGTCCGCTCTGCAATCGACGTGATGCACGTGACGAAGAATCTTTGCGTGAACCTGCTAGGCTTCTTGGGCGTGTATGGGAAGACAAAAGATACATCAGAGGCACGGGAGGACCAGCAACGTATGCACGGAAAAGACGGCATGCATCCAAAGCAGTATCATGGTCCTGCCAGCTACGCTCTTACCAAAGAAGAGAAGGAAATCTTCTTTGAATGCCTGCTCAGTATGAAGGTCCCGTCTGGCTTCTCGTCGAATATAAAGGGAATAATAAATATGGCAGAGAAAAAGTTCCAGAACCTAAAGTCTCATGACTGCCACGTGATTATGACGCAATTGCTTCCGGTTGCATTGAGGGGGCTTCTACCGGACAACGTTCGATTATCCATTGTGAAGCTATGTGCATTCCTCAATGCAATCTCTCAGAAGGTAATCGATCTAGAAATCCTACCAAGGTTACAGAATGATTTGGTGCAATGTCTTGTCAGTTTCGAGTTGGTGTTCCCACCATCCTTCTTCAATATCATGGCGCACGTCCTAGTTCACCTAGTCGACGAGATTGCCATTCTGGGTCCTGTATTTCTACACAATATGTTCCCCTTTGAGAGGTTCATGGGAGTCTTAAAGAAATATGTTCATAACCGTGCTAGGCCAGAAGGAAGCATCTCCAAGGGCCATGAAACAGAGGAGGTCATTGAGTTTTGTGTTGACTTTATTCCTGACCTTAAGCCGATTGGTATTCCCGAATCGTGGCATGAGGGTAGACTGGGTGGAAAAGGCACGCTAGGAAAGGATTCAGTAATATGTATGGACGGGCATTCTTGGGCGCAAGCACACTACACAGTTCTACAAAATTCCAGCTTGGTGGCTCCGTATATCGAGGAACACCTGGATAGTGTACGCTCCAAGAACCCGGAGCAGTCTGAGCCCTGGATCAAACGTACACACATGGCGTCATTCGGCGGTTGGTTGCAAACACGTCTCATGCATGACGACACTGTTGGAGATGAGCTGTACTTGCTGACCAAGTCACCATCTTCGACTATTTCGACTTTCAAAGGGTACGAGATAAATGGGAATACATTTTACACGATCGCCCAAGATAAAAAGAGCACCAACCAAAACAGTGGTGTCCGCTTTGATGCAGCAAACAACAATAGGCCAAAGGACACATATTATGGTTACATAGAGGAGATATGGGAACTTGACTATGGACGTGATTTGAAGGTCCCTTTGTTTCGGTGCAAATGGATCAATCTGACTGGAGGCGGGGTAAAGGAAGACCCGCGGTACGGAATGACAACAGTGGATCTCAACAATCTTGGGTACACAGACGAACCATTCATCCTAGCCAATGATGTGGCGCAGGTTTTCTATATGAAGGACATGTCTACCAAGCCGAGAAAAAGAAAAGATAAGGAAGCGAATACATCATACGATGAGCCAAAGCGCCACATAGTTCTTTCAGGGAAAAGAAACATTGTGGGAGTGGAGGACAAGACAGACATGTCAGAAGATTATGAAAAGTTTCATGAAATTGCTCCCTTCACAGTGAAGACTGACCCAAGCATCCTGTTAAATGATGAAGATTGTCCATGGTTACGGCGCAAAGGGACACACGCAAAGAAAAAGTTTTATACCCCAATATCCCACGCTGGGATGTGACCGGCTTCACCGTCATCACTTTCTTCTCTAGCGAGTTTCCGGACTTATCTGGAAAGTCCCACTTCGGACAAACTGGAGGGAATCTTTGTAATAGTTAGGGTATATATATGTGTTTTGGCATTTGAAACGCGAAGGAACGCTATTTTTCATGCATTTATTGATTTTTTTATAACTAAATGACCCTGAAATTGAAAAGCACTACAAATGAACTATTAAAAGGCTGAAACTTGGCATGCTATCATCATTTCACCCACATAGCATGTGCTAAAAAGTTGAGAGGGTTACGGCAAAAACTAGATGCACTTCGTGTACAAACTGGACAATCTCTTTCGAAGTATCAGGGTTTCGGACGAAAACTCATCTGTTACAAAGGCATTTCCTTTTTTTAAACTTATTTTAACTCCAGACTTTTTGTGCATTCAACATGCACCATTCAAAGCCACATCATAAATTTTCAACCCTTTCTGACTTCATTCGCTATTTTTCATGCATTTAATGATTTTTTAGAGCTATAAAACTAAAAGAGCTAAACAGAATCTGTTTTTGATTAAAACACCTATTTAAATAACCTAAAAATTACCAAATTGAACATACTGATAAAACACACTAATATTAAACAGCAGGAAAAAGAATCACTCAAAAATCTATTTTTAAAGTAAAGTTATTCACAAACTAGTGATTCACACAAATTTCAAAGAATTCAAATTTAAACTATTCAAATTTGAAAACTACTGGCACTAACAAAAAGTTTATAATTTTTGTGACCTAAACCAAAAAGATTCACTCAAAAACTCTAAATATTTGGCTGTAAGTAGAAACAAAAGAAAAAAAAATAAAGCAAAAAACAAAAAAAACTGGAAAAGACCTTTAGTCCCGGTTGGATCCACCAACCGGGACTAAAAAGTTGACATAACATATGCAAAAAAGAAAAAAAATGCCCGCCTACTAGGCCACCACGGCCTGCATACGACTAGAGACCCAACTATATATGGGCCAGGATGCAGGCCCGCAGGGCAAGCAGGGCCCACATGGGCAGGCCGAACGTTAGGCATGTACTGCCTGCTTTAGAGAGGAGCTCGAGACGGCTATCACAGCGGGGCTTATAAACAGGTGCGAGTTCCTCTCGCTTGGCGAGGTGGGACTAAACTTCCACCACGCCAGGACTAACCCTTTAGTCCCGGTTGGAGCCACCAATCGGGACTAAAGGCCCCCCTTTAGTCCCGGTTCGAGCCACCAACCAGGACTAAAGGCCTGGGCTTCCCGCCGCTTGGCTTGGTGAAATTCACCTTTAGTCCCGGTTGGTGCCACCAACCGGGACTAAAGGTCTCTGTATATAAGAGGCACTTGCGAAATTTTCCAAAAGCCATCTAGTTTCCCCCGACGGCGCCGAAGACCACGACGCCGCCAGGCTGCCGCACCTCGACGCCGCCGTCCGGCCGCTCTGCTCCCAAGCGCCGCCCGAGCCCGGGCCGGCGCCGCCACACTGCCCGCCGCCGCCGCTCCTCCGCGCGCTCCCGCCTCGCGATCGACGACCGCTCCTCCACAAGCCGCCGCGACCCGAGCCCGCGCCGGCGCCGCTCCTCCGTCTCCGGCGCCGCTCCTCCATCTCCGGCGCCGCTCCTCCGTCTCCGGCGTCCTCCCCGCCTCCCTCCGTCCCGACGATCCCGGCCGGTGAGCCTCTCCCTCCTTAATTTTGTTCATCTTTTTTTTCATAGATTGTTTTTTTTCACTAGATGTTGTAGATGCTTAGTATATGTATGTATGTATACAATGTATGTATGTATGTAGATGAACGGTGGAATTTGCATAGAAAAAAGTTGCATAGAAAAAAGTTGACCATGTATTAAAAATATTTTAATGTTGTATCTTAAAAATATTGATCAAAAACATGTTAATATCTTATTTGAAAAATGTTAATATCTTAATGTTGTATTTGCAAAAGTTTGTCATGTATTTGCAAAATCAAGTGAACAAGAATTACAAAAATCATAATCAAGCATTTAAAAAATGTTAAATTTGCATAGAAACATTTTTGGCATCGACGATATGCCCGGCCCGCATCCTCGTCGTCGACTCGGTGGCGACAACCTGCTTGAGAGGCACCATGTCCGGGATTGGGCTCCGCCGGGCTGGCACTGGGAGGTGCTACCTTCCGGGGCGCGCAGCTTGGTGAGGAACCGGGCTCCCATCGTTGACCCGGAGCTTCTTTGGTGGCGGTCATGTGGGCCACTATCGGTGCGGAGGCAGCCGGCCCCCGAGGAGGTGGTACGTCACCGTGTCAGGGAGGAGGACGAGCACGTCCGTCGCTACATGGTTGCGTTGGACGTCAGGTTCTCCAATACCTGGCAGGTTCTTCAGGGATCTCACCCGAGCTATGATCCTGTGATGGTTCGTTCTCTTTGGGTGTCCACCGCCCGCGCCTCAGGAACCGCGAGTCAACTGGATTATTCGATAGTATTCGATCTGTATTAGCTAGTGATGTTATATGATAATATTCGAGATGTATTAGTGATAATACTCGAGATGTATTCGAGATTAGATTCGATAATATTCGATGATGCATTAGTGATAATATTCGAGATGTATTCGAGATGTATTAGTGATAATATTCGAGATGTATTCGTGATAATATTCGAGATGTATTCGAGATTATATTCGATAATATTCGATGATGCATTAACTGGATTATTCGAGATGTATTAGTGATATTATTCGAGATGCATTCTAATTTGAATACTAAATTGTTTTATCTTTCTTCTGGATTAGTTAAGCTATGGACGCTAGCGGCAGAGACGACCATGATCAAGAGCATATCATGTTCGACATGATCCGAAACCCAGAGGGTGAACCTGAAGATGACGGCTCACAATATCTGAACGACGCCAGTGAGGGAATATTTGAGGAAGAACCAACAGACGAAGGGCACACAAACAATGATGGTGATGGAAATGATCTTCAATTAACAAAGACCGGCGAGGTATATATAAGGCCTCTGGTGATCATTACATGTATTAATTGATTTGTATATATATATATTAACGAATCTTTCTTCTTTTAGCCCTCCAGATCGAGCAAATCTTCTACAAGCAGGGCAGTACGAGGCCCGGCCAAAAAGTTGCCGCCTGGCATAAAGTACAACATCGATGAGATCAAACCAAATGGCGAACCGCTTGCTCCTAAAAAGAATGCGGACAAATTTACTCGTCAGTGCGGAGTTATTGTCAGGGACCAAATCCCGATCTCCGTTCAAGAATGGAATAAGCCAAAGGGAGATCGAGAAGTTAGTTTTGTTGACGAAAGAGCAAAAGATCTGCTTTGGGAAACGCTCATGTCACATTTCACCCTACCAGAGCATTTAACAGATGCAGAACGGGAGAAAGTCAAGAAGAGTGCTCTTCAGAAGATGGCCACACAATTCCGCAACCACAAGAAAAGATTATGGGCCTGCTACGTCGAAGCAGGAAAGCAGACTCCAGAATTCACTGGAGCACTGGAGAAGGCAAAAGATCACTGGGACTTATTTGTGGAGTTCAAGGAATCGGAAGCAGCTAAGGAACGGTCGAGGATAAACAAGATCAATGCTGAGAAGAAACAGTTTCACCATGTTCTGGGGCCAGGTGGCTACAAGACTGGCCGGCCTAAGTGGGATGAATCTGAGGAAAAGATGATTGCTGCAGGGGTCACTCCAGCAACATTGGGTTGGCCCGACAGGTGCAGGACTTGGTTTTATGCGCATGGGGGAAAGTTGGACCCAAAGACAGGGGAGATTATGGTGCAGGCAAGTCTTAAAGAAGCCTCGGACGCTTTATTTGTTGCAATAGAAGCGACTCGAACGGGGGTGTTCCAGCCCGAGAGAGAGAACGACGAGCTTACACGCGCCCTCGGGAATCCTGAACACCCGAGACGAACACGAGGCAAAGGCGTTGTTCCGTGGGTTGAGGGGTTTGCGGACTGCAACGTCAGTTACAGAAGCCGTGCGAGAAAGAAGAAGCAGGAGGAAGACAAGAAGAAGCAGGATGCAGACCGGTTTCAACAGATGGAATCAAAGCACGCGGAGTTGGAACACGCTTTCATGCGGCAGCAGGAGCAGATCGACACACTTAGCCTGGAAAGGGCGTCTCAGCGGCAGCAGCAAGCAGATCCAGCATTGGATTGCACCGTCCCATCTATGCCGAAAACCAGCGTGGGTTCCACGGGGGTCCCGGCCGATGATGCACTGCTGGCTCACTACCCCGTGGATGATATCGAAGAGACGACAAGTTGTGAGCTACACATGAAAGTGAAGAACATATCCATGAAGGTGGCGGACGGCTATGCTTTACGAAATCCCCCTGAAGCAACCTTCCACGGCAATCCGATTCCACCTGGCTATGCTCGTGTCGGGGTGGATGAAGTTCTATCGGCATATGACTCACTACAGCTTGACTTTCCTGGAGGTCAAGGGGAGCAGACACTGGGAGAAGCCATACGTGGTATCATTGTATGGAGAAAGGATTGCATCGTCTTTCCAAACTCGACGCCAAGGGCACCGACTCCTCCTCCAAGTCCGCCGCGTCAGCCGACTCCTCCAAGTCCGCCGCGTCAGCCGACTCCTCCTCCAAGTCCGCCGCGTCAGCCGACTCCTCCTCCAAATCCGCCGCGTCAGCCGACTCCAGCCCACCCCGAGACGGAGCCCAGCGCGAGTTCGCAATATCGAACTCTGCAGCATCAGCGGACTCCCAAGCGGAAGAGAGCACCAAACAAGAAACCCGAGCCTCCTGCCAAAAAAAAGTTAGCTTACGAGATGACTGAGGAGGAAAACAAACGGGTCATGGATGCCGAAGTGAAGGCCCATTTTGCACCAAAACCGCCCCCGCCGCCGAAGGAGAAAATACCTGAGAAAGTCATACAACACTTTCTGGATCTTGCTAAACCGGCTGTGGAGAAAAGTGATTCAGACTATGAGCGCTCTATTAAGAAGTCATATCATGCACACAAAAAAAAGGAGTCGAGCCTTACAACAGGTAGTAATAAAAGCGGGAAAACTGTTCCCCAGCTGGGAGAACAGGCAGTGCAATCGACCCCCCCGCTCAAGGTGAGTACCACCGATAAGCCAGTAATAACCGACGCTGCTAGACAGATGGCTAGAGAGGCCGGTGTCACTGTTGAACAACTCCTAGGCATCGAGGATCTTCCCACGAATATTGATGAGAAGGATCTAGCATGGAAATACGTCCCCGGGAACCCTCTGGTCAGGCCTGAGGAGGTCGAGCTTCTACCAACGCAGATGCGCAGATTGCATGACTAGTACCTGAGAGAAGTAAAGGCCGGGTGAGAGAGCCTCATGGTGAAAGTCAAGCCAGAGCATTACTTTCATGGAAATGATGTGTGGATTGAGTTGCCAGAACTTTTTCAGTTATACAATCAAGACGCACTGGACAAATCTCTCGTCAGTTGCTATTGTCTGTAAGTGATTTCTTTCTGTAATTTAAGTCTCTAGCTCAGCTCGTTCATTGCCTGTAATTATCCTCACTATATTCTTTTGTGTGGTATTATGCAGAATGAAGATTTCTGAAATGAAAAGAGATGGAGTCTATGGCATTGGGTTCATTGACCCAAATTCCATTTATGAAAAAGTGTTAAAAGATGAACCCAAAGACACAGAGGCCAACTTGCTAATGTTTTTGAAGGAACTAAATGCCAGACCAGAGATAGTATTTCCTTACAACTTCAAGTGAGTGTTACTGTCTTGTACTACAAATTCTGTTTTGCTTACTCGATGTTAAGTGTAGTTGATGAGTTATGCATGCCCGCTTATACAAATGTGTGCGCAGTTTCCACTGGATCCTGCTAATCATTAGAGTTGACGAGGGAAAAGTTGAAGTACTGGACTCACTAACTAGAGACCCTAAAGAATACTACAACCTGAAGTTGATGCTCGACAGGTAATTTCAATCATTATCGCACTATGTCGGCCTCTTTAGTTCATTTCCTGATATCAAGTAATTAATAACTCCTTTATTCATTTTCTTTGCCGGGCAGGGTTTGGAAAAAGTTCATCAAAGAGGTTGTCGGTCCATGGAAACCAAGCCTGAAATGGTGGCGACCAAGGGTAATTAAGTAGTACTAGCTAGCTAGCTACGTCCGCGCATCTCTTTAATTCTAGTTTCAATACCATTATCATGCTTGATTATTATCTGATTGAATTCTATTCTCGTAAAATGCTTGAGGCAGGCACCGGGGAATAATTTATGTGCATACTACGTTTGCGAGAACATTCGCGTTATTGTCAACGAAAGGAGCAGAGATGCAAGAAATCTTTGGGTACGTAAACACTATTCACAATTCTTTTTATCATTATCTAATATATATACACACAACTAATATATTCATATTGATCTCCTTTAAAGATGCAAGAGATGCGGGATCAGCTCCTACCAACGGACCGCATACGAGCACTTCAAGAGGAAATGGCGGGATTTTTTGCTTCAGAAGGTCATATCTCCCGACGGAGAATACCATTTCACCTGATGCCTGCATGTAATGATCTGCAAGTTGTAGGAGAAACTATATATACCAAATTGTATATACCAAATTGTATATATATATATGTGTGTATGCATGGTCGTACGAGAAATTCTATGATATATGATTGGTTCTACGAGAAATTCTATTATTTATGCATAACGTGTACAGTATGTAGTAGCGTAAAATATGTTTGAAATGAAAAAGAATTAAATGGAAAACACAAAATGAAAAGAAAAAATAAACAATAAACCCTAAACCCCTAAACCCCTAAACCTTTACTCCCGATTGGTGTCACCAACCGGGACTAAAGGTCCTCCAGCCCCCGGCGCGCGCTCGCGGCCACGTGGAGGGACTTTAGTCCTGGGTCGTGGCCAACCGGGACTAAAGGGTGGGGGCCTTTAGTCCCGATTTATTAGTCTCGGTTGGTGAACCGGGACTAAAGGTCCTTCCCAACCGGGACTAAAAGCCGTTTCTCCACTAGTGTTATGAAGACAAGTATATATCGACCCTTGGGTTGTCACATATGCTATGCCTACAATATCCTGGGGGAGTTTGTTACGTCATGCATCTTCTTAAGTGGGATTATAAAACGAAATTTTTTCTCAAAAAGAAAAAAAAGAGAAGTTTCGGCCACAAATGGCTGTTTGAGTCTATTATAAGAATCTCGCATATCCATTCAAATTTAAAAGTAATCAAAATGGGATCTTGGGTAACATGTTTGGATATGAGATATCTTTGGATAACCAGAGATGTGTGCACTTTATTCTTGCATTTCGAAAACAAAAACAAACTGGTCATTCAACGAACTGCTGGAGAACCTACTACTATTAGTATCCATTGGATTTGCATTAGAATTATTGCTTTCTTGCCGCCTTTATACTTCCTCCCTTATTTTTTCATAATCATACTTCTTTCCTATGCTTCAGTACTCTAGCAAGATGTAATGACGGCCAAGCTAGGTAACATGGCGTGCTTCCTTCCTTGTCTAATTAGTTTACCGTTGGAGGTTCGTCATTTGCGGCGGAGTAGTGTTCGCCCAGTCTAGATGGAGTTGTGCATTGTTAATCCGGACACATACAAATGTCTGAAACCCAAGGAAATTAGTTAAGTTATATACACCGGAGAACAGCCGTGTGAGTCATCCTCAATAAAAAAAGTTTTTATGCAAGAATCACATGCATTTTTTTGTCGGAGTTTACAGGCATCTGATACAAATAATACCTTTTTCTATATGGCATGGGCTGCATTTGTGTGTCATATTGTTTATGAGTAATCAAAAGAAGGGATCGTTGTTAACAAGGATGACCTCGTTGTGACATATATATCATATAAACATGATTATCAGTGTTATATTTGCACAATTTACTATCAAGTAAATAATCTGCACCTAATTAATACACACATATATACCTCATTGAAGCTATACAGAATATTATATGTCTCGTTGTTTGTTGTTCGTCCCTAAGTAAAATAATGATAATATCTCTTTCCTTGAAAGTTTGTATTAATTTATCCAACTAGTTATTTATGTCCAAATGATTTGGTTCGACATATTGCAATTGTTTCCTGGTTTTCATCTTATCACATGTTCTATCATGGAATTTTATTTTTTCGTATCACAAAACAATAGCTGACAAAATTCGTGGAAATAATTTTGAAGCTCTCACACGTGCTCAACTACAACTCACTATAATGTTCTTAAACTTTTATTAAAGTGAAATATCATGAATTGGTAAACCGTGAGAAGATGGTGTACATGTGAATAAATTTGCAAGCCTTTGAACATTTCTTTGTTTAGGAAAACACACTACACTTAAAGTTTTTACATTGTCTAACACACCCTTTATCGATGGATCACTAATATTGAATGCTCGTCGTACCTCCTTGGAGGTAAGTTGGAGCATCTTAAAAGAGCTCAAATATATATCTTTGGACTAATAATGTAATATATTCTATGAATACAATCTCCTACAGGAGCCTATTATTTAATGCATCTGCTTAAGTGTGATTATAAACTGAAGTTTAGTTCACACATGATCGTATGAGTGTATTACAAGAATCCTACAAGTAATCAAAATGGGGTCTTGATTAAAACGTTTCGTTATTATAAACCTAAGGTGTGCATTTTATACATGCATCTTGAAGACAAAAAACACCCTTGTCATTGAATGAACTGTTGGAGAACCTACTACTAGTATGTGCAAAGGTTTTGGTGCCCATAGAGATTGACAATACTTCATTGAAATACTGAAGCGATGTACCCCAAGGCTAATCCATCAGCTACAATGTGTGACATCATGCATATTTTGTCGATGCAGATATTGGGAGCCATGGTCACCCTCCGGAATCGGAGCGGCCACACCCTGCTTAACATTCGCTCGGGCCTGTGCATCCCGCTCCCGGACCGTGTGCACGTTAAAGACAGTGCCTGCTCGCTAAACCACATCGGTGGGAAGAACACCCAAATGATCCACGTCGTCACCATGTCGCCGCGCCGCTAGCTTGTGGTCGCACCTGCGTCGTTTCTGCCATAATGTGTGGCCAAACCAATATGGTGTTCTAGCGCCTGGGGATGGAGTCGTAGCCGTTGAAGACGATTCCGCCGTATGAGCACTAACACTTGATGTACCACAACGAGTGGTTATGCATTGCCACCTCAATGGAGGAGCTCTTGTACGAGTAGCTCTTCGGATACAAAACCCAAAGCATGTCGGCTACCGCAAGGTGCTGACGACGCAAAGGAAATGCTCCCGATACTATTGCGGCCGTTGTGGCCTCCCAAAGAAGGGACATGCCTCCTCCTTTGCTGGTGGATCGTCTTTAGTGCGGGTGGTGCACGGCCGAGAAGAAGTGGCACCACCGATGGACCCTGCTAGCGCCAAGGAGGACCGCATACCCCCCCCCCCCCCCCCCCCCCCCAGTGACGTCCGCGGCACCATCATCTGCAACAAATGTTTCTGATCCAAGGCTCTTGATCACCTCAAGGAGTTCGATTTCAGCTACCTGCAGGTGAACAACACCGAACCACTTTAGGATGTCGAGTCGATGCCCTCGCTGTAGCCTTCCACGCTGAAGTTCTCCTCTCTCCGTGTCGCATGCTTTGGCTGCTGCCATTTCCCTGAGGATCTCTTGGCCGATCTCACTTCTCCAAATCTCATAGAGCTCACTCTCTGCCAGATCACAAACTCTGAGAACAAACCACGCCATGATCGCCACATCTCCTAATCTTAGGAACTTCGTCCTCAACAGAAACTATCACTTCCGTCGCGTCCACATTATCCCAAACTCTTGTAAGGTTCGACATGTTGGTTGACCCTGACATGTCAGTGGTGTTTCCTGTGTAAACCACAGAGGAGATGACCTAACGTACCACAATGGTGGTTCTGCATGGTGACATCAGATGGAGAGGAGCTCTTGTACGAGTAGCTCTTCTGGTACAAGCCGGAAATAGGCGATGGAAAAAGCGCATTTACTATTCGGAATGTTGTCTACCATTTCTATGATCATGAGATGACCCGATCAACACCCGGGGAGATCGTCTCCCGCTACCTCTTGCTGTCAGCCTCCGGCGTGGATCTGCTAATAGTGAAGAGGTTCGTCCACTTGATGTGTGTACATACAACTATGTGTACGAGCCAAATATAGCACTTCACGTTGGCTCCGGGCAGCCCATGGCCGTATTTTGTTTTCCATTTTCGATACACCTATGTAATTTTTTTTATCCTAGTGAAGATGTAAATTAAGGTTCTGACCGCACATGACTCCGTGCCCTCTGCTCGGCCATCGTCTTCTTCTATCATAGTTTGTATTAGCCCATCGTTCTAACGGTAAAGCTCTCATTTTTCAAGAAAATGCTTTTCCCACTTTTGTAATAAAAAGTGTTTTGTACACTCTACAACGTGTATGAAGCTGACTTAGAAAAAGGACCATCAACAATGCATATGTGGGACGTGTGCGTACTACTCATTACCCAAGTGAAAAAAAAGTGTGATGTACATTACCCAACTTCAGTGGAGTTTCAACGTAATCGGTCTAATGGTCTAATTAAATGTAAGAAATGTAGCAAGGAAAAGTCTGCAAATTTAGCTGCGTAAATGTTGCTATTCAATGCTTGGGATTTACCCGACCTCTCACAACATAGATTTTTGAAGGACGTCATTAAGCAAACTATAACTTAATGCTAAACTCAAATTTCTACTGTCCACAAACTGTTGATGGTAGAGAAGACAACATAGTAAGGGCTTCTCCCATGAAGAAAATTGAATGGGTAGAGAAAAGACAACACAGTAAGGGCTTCTTCTATGAAGAACATTGAACGCGATAGCTTAAATGAAGAAAGTACGGTGGCTGGAGTAGAGCTAGCAGCTAAAATAAACAATTCAGTTGCTGCTAACGCTGAATTTTCCGAGGAAAGCTTTCTCATAAAGCATTTAGATGAAAGCAGGGAGATGGGCTTTGAGAAGGCATCAGATACCGCAGAGGCTTCTCAACATGATAGCAATGAGTTTAGATTTCCTCGGGTTACATGACACGCTGAATATGCTGATAGTTTAACTTATCCGTTATTTGGTAAAGTTTGCGAAGTCAAGGGCACCTTCTCTTAGTGAAAATGGCTCTCGGTCTTAGATTTCATCAGACAGGGGCGCTTCTGTTAGTGAAAATGGCTCTCAGTGTCATATTCAGCTGACAACTCTTGTTACCAAGCTGACATGTCTGCTGGGTTGGGATCTCAACTAGAGAATTCAAGTAAAGAGCTCCTTGCATAAACAACCTTAAAACTCAAGTAGTTTGCATCCATGTCAACTCTCACACCTTAGCAGCGTCATGCATATGTTCGCGACAGTCATGGGGTTGAAGAGGCTGAACATGCAGAGGCCGGGGAAGGCCCAGCAGCTGGAGAGGTAGGCGAGTCACCCGTCGTTGAAGCCAAAGCAGCGCCCGCCTGAGGGGATGGCCTGGAGGCGTAAGGAGCGGCACATGGGGAGCGAGGCGGTAGCAGCCGCGCAGTGCTGCCGGGCGAGGAAACAACAACGGGACAATGGCACGAGCGTCTGAAGCCATCCGTGCAGGCGCCCCTCACGTTGGCGTAGCACTTGAATTCGTTGGTGCTCTTGCCAGTGCAACAAACGAGGTCATGCTACAGATCCTCCCAGCACGGCATGGCGGCTGCCTTGGTTGGATTCATTCTAGAAACGGTGGCCAGGCCTAGGTTTTCAGTAAGGATGGAGGCGATCGCACGGATGGGGGATTATCGATTTTTGAACAAGCCATTCTTGCCGAGTGAGCTTCATCCCCTTACTTGGAACGAGGGGCGCGTGGCCAAGCACTACGGTCCGCAATCCACTTGTCGTTTCTAGTCAAGGCGGGGACTCGGTTCTGGATTTGCAATTGGATTGGTAGGGCCAGGACATGGCCGAATGTCTCCCAGGTGTTGTGTATTATTTTGAAGTTAGGTTGGACTGGGTGATCGACCTGTGTTCTTTCTGGTTACCTTGTAGACTAGCTAGTGGGTTTTCCATTTGGAAATTCCTACATTTTTCTATTGTTATGCTTTGCATCCTCGGAATCTTAGAAGTATCAGATTGTTGTAGAACTGTGTTGTTTCAAACGACTGAACTTCTTAGAAAATGGTTTACACACTTTTGATAGAAAGATGGTTTACACACATCTACAACTATCTGGGTAGAAATAATTTAAAGATGACTTCAAAATAACCCTCAGGAGTGTCCCACATGGTCTCTAGGTCAAAATATAGTGAAGTGATGTGCCCACTTCTCATAATCATCTATCACATCCAAGCCACCATGTGGCCGCCCAGTCCAGTGGTTCTCAGAATGTCCATGTCCTCATAGACGAGCGCAACCGCAATGGCTGGCTACTGAATCTTGACTACCTGGAAGTTCATTGGGCTCCCTTTGGTCGCTCTTTGGCGTGTGGAGATGCAATCAGTTCCACTGCCGGTAGGCAGGGCCTAACGATCTGGGTAAAAATTTGTCCTTACACCCAGGGAACTGCACTCAACGGCCGATGTTACATTATTTCCCCCTGAAGATGATATGGGTAAAACTGCTGTTGCACCCAAAGAAGCTGGGCTCAACTGCCATCGCCTTGTCGCACTCGTGAGTCGATAGTCCTTTTCTCCTTGAGAAGATGAGAATATGCGCATTACCTGTTACCCAAGTGAACAAAATGGTATGATATACATTTTCCACAATGGGTTGTCGCTGTCTGCCGTCGCATGATACCCCACATAGCTGCACGCACACATGGTAGTGTGCACTATATCTAGCCCTCATGTTTTAGTACTAGACCCTGAAGGCACAGTGCATGATGGTACTCTTCGGCGCCAACATTCAGGTAGTGAGAAGGAGATGAGATCCAGACCATCTGTTCCAGTGCATGCATGCATGGACGCTAGTTTTTCAATTTGTTCAACAATTTTGTTGTGAGTCTAGGTACATATGCATCTTCTAAGTTGTAGTCAATCTTTACTAATCTATTATGCATCTACCTGGATCTTGACGAAATCATTGTCGATTTTTAGGTCGTGTCCTTATCATATCAATAAGTAATGGCTTCTAATCTGTATTGTACTGTCGCTGGCTAGAATTTAATGAAATACAAAGATCTCTGCTGGCAAAATTATACAAAGATCTATGCAAAATATGTGGTGTTCATTTTCTTTTTGTGAAACAGAATCTTTCCTGTTAATTCGTTCTTATTCACACAAATCTTGACCCTTGAACCATACAAACGTTAGGGGAAACGTGACATTCAACAGCCTGTGAATGTTACCTTAAAAGAAAACAACCAATGAACCATGCCAATGGAACGGAGCAGGCGCATCTGATGGCGTGCATTGTAGTGTTTCGCCTCCTGAGACAAAGTGTCGAACGTTCGGCTGATATTAACGCCCCCTCCTGTCTCACTGCGTCTGTGTCGTGGTCTTAAGGTCCGTACCATTTTCCCTATATGTTAGCTACATGTTTCTTTTGGATTGCTCATCCTTGCGCTATCCGTCGTTTAGTAAGCTCTTTTTGCTTGGATGAACTGGAATGTCTTTTTGCCATTGTTTGGCTAATCTATCATATCACTGAGTTAATTATCCTCTCCTGTCCTGGTGCATGCACTGTTTTTTATGTGACAAACTAGTTTCCTGGTATAGTTATACTTATTGAATTGTGCTATTAGTATACATATCCTTTTCGGAGCAAATCTATTGCTCGGTTGGCAAATTGCTACATCGATCCCGCTCTTGCAAAATGCCCAAGCCTACTTAACAAAAATGGAGAGGATCCATAGCTACAAGGGGATCCTTCTCTTGCGAAATGCCAAGCCCACTTAACCAAAATGGAGAGGATCCATAACTACAAGGGGATCCTTCTCTTGTGAAATGCCAAACCCACTTAACCAAAATGGAAAGGATCCCTAGCTACAAGGGATGATGCAAAATTGCTTTTCTTTCAACAATAAGGTTATGATATTTGGTATTAGCAATCTGCTAGCAGACAGATGCTGACCACCTCTAGTTGTCCACTTCTTTACAAACCAACCGGTTATGGGATAGGTCAACGTGACATGCGTAAGTGACTCTACGTACGTGCTCATTTTGGGTGGGATATTACGCTACTATGTTCCAAGCTTGGCAATGAGCGTTGTGAGATGGTCACTAAAGGCCCCTTGGCGGGGCAAGGACATACATCAGGTGTCATGTCCTCTGTTCAAATTCACTATTAATTTATTAAAGGTCGGTTATGAGGACAAGTATATATCGACCCTTGGATTGTCACATATTCTATGCATACAATATCGTGGGGGAGTTTATTACGTCATGCATCTTGTTAAGTGGGATTATAAAACGAAAATTTTTCTCAAAAAGAAAAAAAAAGTTTCGGCCACAAATGACTGCTTGAGTCTATTATAAGAATCTTGCATATCCATTCAAATTTAAAAGTAATCAAAGTGGGATCTTGGGTAACATGTTTCTATCTGAGATCTCTTTGGATAACCGGAGATGTGTGCATTTTATTCTTGCATTTCGAAAACAAAAACAAACTGGTCGTTCAACGACTGCTGGAGAACCTACTACTATTAGTATCCATTGGATTTGCATTAGAATTATTGCCTTCTTGCCCCCTTTATACTTCCTCCTTTTTTTTTGAGAATCATACTTATTGCCTAAGCTTCAGTACTCCAGCAAGATGTAATGCCGGCCAAGCTAGGTAACACTGGTGTGCTTCCTTCCTTGTCTAACTAGTTTACAGTTGGAGGTTCGTCATTTGCGGCGGAGTAGTGCTCGCCTAGTCTAGATGGAGTTGTGCATTGTTAATCTGGACACATACAAATGACTGAAACCCAAGGAAATTAGTTAACTTTATACACCGGAGAAACAGCTGCATGAGTTATCCTCAATAAAAAAATATTCATGCAAGAATCACATGCATTTTTTTGTCGGAGTTTACAGGCATCTGATACAAATAATACCTTTTTCTATATGGCATGGTCTGCATTTGTGTGTCATATTGTTAATGAGTAAGCAAAAGAAGGGATCGTTGTTAATAAGGATGACCTCGCTGTGACATATATATCATATAAACATGATTATCAGTGTTATATTTGCACAACTTACCATTAACTAAGTAATCTGCACCTAATTAATACACACACATATACCTCATTGAAGCTATACAGAATGTTATATGTCTCGTTGTTTGTTGTTCGTCCCTAAGTAAAATAATAATAAAATTTCTTTCCTTGAAAGTCTGTATTAATTTCTCCAACTAGTTATTTATGTCCAAATGATTTGGTTCGACGTATTGCAATTGTTTCCTGGTTTCCATCTTATCACATGTTCTATCATGGAATTTTATTTTTACGTAGCACAAAACAACTGACAAAATTCATGGAAATAATTTTGAAGCTCTCACACGTGCTCAACTACAACTCACTATAATGTTCTTAAACTTTTATTAAAGAGAAATATCATGAATTGGTAAACCGTGAGAAGATGGTGTACACGTGAATAAATTTGCAAGCCTTTGGACATTTCTTTTTTTTCGGAAAACACACTATACTTAAAGTTTTGACATTGTCTAACACACCCTTTATCGATGGATGACTAATATTGAATGCTCGTTGTATCTCCTTGGAGGTAAGCTGGAGCATCTTAAAAGAGCTCAAATATAAATCTTTGGAATAATAATGTAATTTCTATGAATACAATCTCCTACAGGAGACTATTATTTAATGCATCTGCTTAAGTGTGATTATAAACTGATGTTTAGTTCACACATGATCGTATGAATGTTTTACAAGAAGCCTACAAGTAATCAAAATGGGGTCTTGATTAAAATGTTTCGATTTTATACTTGCATCTTGGAAACAAAAAACACCCTTGTCATTGAATGAACTGTTGGAGAACCTACTACTAGTATGTGCAAAGGTTTTGGTGCCCATAGAGATTGACAAAACTTCATTGAAATACTCAACCGATGTAGCCCAGGGCTAATCCATCAGCTACAACGTGTGACATCATGCTTATTTTGTCGATGCTGATATTGGGATCCATGGTCACCCTCCAGCATTGGAGCGGCTACACCCTGCTTAACATTTGCTTGGGCCTATCCATCCCGCTCTCGGACCGTGTGCACGTTCTACTCGCTAAACAACATCGGTGGGAAGTACAACCTAACGATCCACGTCGTCACCTTGTCACCGCGACGCTAGCTTTTGGTCGCAGCTGCGTCGTTTTCTGTCATAACGTGTGGCCAAACCAATATGGTGTTCTAGCGCCTAGGGTTGGAGTCGAAGCCGTTGAAAACGATTCGGCCGTATGAGCACTAAGACTTGACGCACCACAACGAGTGGTTCTGCATTGCCACCTCAATGACGGAGCTCTTGTACGAGTAGCTCTTCTTATACAAAATTCAAACCATGTCGGCTACCGCAAGGACCTGACGACACAAAGGAAATGCGCCCGATACTATTGCGGCCGTTGTGGCCTCCCAAAGAAGGGACATGTCTGCTCCTTTGTTGCTGGATCGTCTTCAGCGTGGGTGGTGCAGGGCCGAGAAGAAGTGGCACCAACGATGGACCCTGCTGGCGCCAAGGAGGACCACATCACCGCCCTCCCCAGTGATGTCCGCGGCTACCACATCTTCAACAAATGGTTCCGATCCAAGGTTCTTGATCACCTCAAGGAGTTTGATTTCAGCTACCTGCAGGTGAACAACACCAAACCACTTTAGGATGGTGAGTCGATGCCCTCGCTGTAGCCTTCCACCCTGAAGTTCTCATCTCTCCGTGTCGCATGCTTTGGCTGCTGCCATTTCCCCGAGGATCTCTTGGGCGGCCTCACTTCTCCAAATCTCATCGAGCTCACTCTCTGTCGGATCACAAACTCTGAGAACACACTCCACACCATGATCGCCACATCTCCTAATCTTAGGAACTTCGTCCTCAACAGAAGCTATCACTTCCATCGCATCCACATTATCCCAAACTCTTGTAAGGTTTGACATGTTGGTTGACCCTGACATGTCAGTGGTGTTTCATGTGTAAACCACTGAGGGATGACCTAACGTACCAAAATGGTGGTTCAGCACGGTGACCTCAGATGGAGAGGAGCTCTTGTACGAGTAGCTATTCTGGAACAAGCCGGAAATAGGTGATGGAGAAAGCGAAAATCCATTTTGGCTCTCGGGTCCAGATGCTCCCGCAATCTGGACCGCGCCTACTCCTCGTGATGCGCACTCCCTCGTGTATCCTGCAGCGTATTTGGCCGATTCAACATATTTTCCAGAGATGCGGTGACCCACGCCCAGACGGGCATTAAATGAGGAGTCCCGTTAGGCTGGCGTTGGTACAAACGGACGGGACACGGTCACGTGCCGACCTGGTCAGAGATGCGGTGGCCCATGCCCCACGAATTCTTAAATAAATGCTGACAGCCCAATCCGAAGTAGATCTCCTTCCCTTCGATAGCTCTTGCCAGGCTGATCCAAAAAAAAAAAAAATCTCCCTCCCGCCATTAAGATAGGAGCTCAAGTTAATCTGACTATCTGCCCATGATGTACTGAACCTACAAACAATTAACATAATTGCCTCTACAAATTTTTCTACTCGCCTCTCGTGCCCAGATTTGCAATTCGTAGCCAGAGCCCTCACATTTAGTTTAAATCAATAATACAAGTCGCATTCCCTGACTCAAAAACAGATCCATGAAGGTGGCGGACGGCTATGCTTTACGAAATCCCCCTGAAGCAACCTTCCACGGCAATCCGATTCCACCTGGCTATGCTCGTGTCGGGGTGGATGAAGTTCTATCGGCATATGACTCACTACAGCTTGACTTTTCTGGAGGTCAAGGGGAGCAGACACTGGGAGAAGCCATACGTGGTATCATTGTATGGAGAAAGGATTGCATCGTCTTTCCAAACTCGACGCCAAGGGCACCGACTCCTCCTCCAAGTCCGCCGCGTCAGCCGACTCCTCCAAGTCCGCCGCGTCAGCCGACTCCTCCTCCAAGTCCGCCGCGTCAGCCGACTCCTCCTCCAAATCCGCCGCGTCAGCCGACTCCAGCCCACCCCGAGACGGAGCCCAGCGCGAGTTCGCAATATCGAACTCTGCAGCATCAGCGGACTCCCAAGCGGAAGAGAGCACCAAACAAGAAACCCGAGCCTCCTGCCAAAAAGAAGTTAGCTTACGAGATGACTGAGGAGGAAAACAAACGGGTCATGGATGCCGAAGTGAAGGCCCATTTTGCACCAAAACCGCCCCCGCCGCCGAAGGAGAAAATACCTGAGAAAGTCATACAACACTTTCTGGATCTTGCTAAACCGGCTGTGGAGAAAAGTGATTCAGACTATGAGCGCTCTATTAAGAAGTCATATCATGCACACAAAAAAAAGGAGTCGAGCCTTACAACAGGTAGTAATAAAAGCGGGAAAACTGTTCCCCAGCTGGGAGAACAGGCAGTGCAATCAATCCCCCCGCTCAAGGTGAGTACCACCGATAAGCCAGTAATAACCGACGCTGCTAGACAGATGGCTAGAGAGGCCGGTGTCACTGTTGAACAACTCCTAGGCATCGAGGATCTTCCCACGAATATTGATGAGAAGGATCTAGCATGGAAATACGTCCCCGGGAACCCTCTGGTCAGGCCTGAGGAGGTCGAGCTTCTACCAACGCAGATGCGCAGATTGCATGACTAGTACCTGAGAGAAGTAAAGGCCGGGTGAGAGAGCCTCATGGTGAAAGTCAAGCCAGAGCATTACTTTCATGGAAATGATGTGTGGATTGAGTTGCCAGAACTTTTTCAGTTATACAATCAAGACGCACTGGACAAATCTCTCGTCAGTTGCTATTGTCTGTAAGTGATTTCTTTCTGTAATTTAAGTCTCTAGCTCAGCTCGTTCATTGCCTGTAATTATCCTCACTATATTCTTTTGTGTGGTATTATGCAGAATGAAGATTTCTGAAATGAAAAGAGATGGAGTCTATGGCATTGGGTTCATTGACCCAAATTCCATTTATGAAAAAGTGTTAAAAGATGAACCCAAAGACACAGAGGCCAACTTGCTAATGTTTTTGAAGGAACTAAATGCCAGACCAGAGATAGTATTTCCTTACAACTTCAAGTGAGTGTTACTGTCTTGTACTACAAATTCTGTTTTGCTTACTCGATGTTAAGTGTAGTTGATGAGTTATGCATGCCCGCTTATACAAATGTGTGCGCAGTTTCCACTGGATCCTGCTAATCATTAGAGTTGACGAGGGAAAAGTTGAAGTACTGGACTCACTAACTAGAGACCCTAAAGAATACTACAACCTGAAGTTGATGCTCGACAGGTAATTTCAATCATTATCGCACTATGTCGGCCTCTTTAGTTCATTTCCTTATATCAAGTAATTAATAACTCCTTTATTCATTTTCTTTGCCGGGCAGGGTTTGGAAAAAGTTCATCAAAGAGGTTGTCGGTCCATGGAAACCAAGCCTGAAATGGTGGCGACCAAGGGTAATTAAGTAGTACTAGCTAGCTAGCTACGTCCGCGCATCTCTTTAATTCTAGTTTCAATACCATTATCATGCTTGATTATTATCTGATTGAATTCTATTCTCGTAAAATGCTTGAGGCAGGCACCGGGGAATAATTTATGTGCATACTACGTTTGCGAGAACATTCGCGTTATTGTCAACGAAAGGAGCAGAGATGCAAGAAATCTTTGGGTACGTAAACACTATTCACAATTCTTTTTATCATTATCTAATATATATACACACAACTAATATATTCATATTGATCTCCTTTAAAGATGCAAGAGATGCGGGATCAGCTCCTACCAACGGACCGCATACGAGCACTTCAAGAGGAAATGGCGGGATTTTTGCTTCAGAAGGTCATATCTCCCGACGGAGAATACCATTTCACCTGATCTGCAAGTTGTAGGAGAAACTATATATACCAAATTGTATATACCAAATTGTATATATATATATATATATGTGTATGCATGGTCGTACGAGAAATTCTATGATATATGATTGGTTCTACGAGAAATTCTATTATTTATGCATAACGTGTACAGTATGTAGTAGCGTAAAATATGTTTGAAATGAAAAAGAATTAAATGGAAAACACAAAATGAAAAGAAAAAATAAACAATAAACCCTAAACCCCTAAACCCCTAAACCTTTACTCCCGATTGGTGTCACCAACCGGGACTAAAGGTCCTCCAGCCCCCGGCGCGCGCTCGCGGCCACGTGGAGGGACTTTAGTCCTGGGTCGTGGCCAACCGGGACTAAACGGTGGGGGCCTTTAGTCCCGATTTATTAGTCTCGGTTGGTGAACCGGGACTAAAGGTCCTTCCCAACCGGGACTAAAAGCCGTTTCTCCACTAGTGTTATGAAGACAAGTATATATCGACCCTTGGGTTGTCACATATGCTATGCCTACAATATCCTGGGGGAGTTTGTTACGTCATGCATCTTCTTAAGTGGGATTATAAAACGAAATTTTTTCTCAAAAAGAAAAAAAATAGAAGTTTCGGCCACAAATGGCTGTTTGAGTCTATTATAAGAATCTCGCATATCCATTCAAATTTAAAAGTAATCAAAATGGGATCTTGGGTAACATGTTTGGATATGAGATATCTTTGGATAACCAGAGATGTGTGCACTTTATTCTTGCATTTCGAAAACAAAAACAAACTGGTCATTCAACGAACTGCTGGAGAACCTACTACTATTAGTATCCATTGGATTTGCATTAGAATTATTGCTTTCTTGCCGCCTTTATACTTCCTCCCTTATTTTTTCATAATCATACTTCTTTCCTATGCTTCAGTACTCTAGCAAGATGTAATGACGGCCAAGCTAGGTAACATGGCGTGCTTCCTTCCTTGTCTAATTAGTTTACCGTTGGAGGTTCGTCATTTGCGGCGGAGTAGTGTTCGCCCAGTCTAGATGGAGTTGTGCATTGTTAATCCGGACACATACAAATGTCTGAAACCCAAGGAAATTAGTTAAGTTATATACACCGGAGAACAGCCGTGTGAGTCATCCTCAATAAAAAAAGTTTTTATGCAAGAATCACATGCATTTTTTTGTCGGAGTTTACAGGCATCTGATACAAATAATACCTTTTTCTATATGGCATGGGCTGCATTTGTGTGTCATATTGTTTATGAGTAATCAAAAGAATGGATGTTGTTAACAAGGATGACCTCGTTGTGACATATATATCATATAAACATGATTATCAGTGTTATATTTGCACAATTTACTATCAAGTAAATAATCTGCACCTAATTAATACACACATATATACCTCATTGAAGCTATACAGAATATTATATGTCTCGTTGTTTGTTGTTCGTCCCTAAGTAAAATAATGATAATATCTCTTTCCTTGAAAGTTTGTATTAATTTATCCAACTAGTTATTTATGTCCAAATGATTTGGTTCGACATATTGCAATTGTTTCCTGGTTTTCATCTTATCACATGTTCTATCATGGAATTTTATTTTTTCGTATCACAAAACAATAGCTGACAAAATTCGTGGAAATAATTTTGAAGCTCTCACACGTGCTCAACTACAACTCACTATAATGTTCTTAAACTTTTTTTAAAGTGAAATATCATGAATTGGTAAACCGTGAGAATATGGTGTACATGTGAATAAATTTGCAAGCCTTTGAACATTTCTTTGTTTAGGAAAACACACTACACTTAAAGTTTTTACATTGTCTAACACACCCTTTATCGATGGATCACTAATATTGAATGCTCGTCGTACCTCCTTGGAGGTAAGTTGGAGCATCTTAAAAGAGCTCAAATATATATCTTTGGACTAATAATGTAATATATTCTATGAATACAATCTCCTACAGGAGCCTATTATTTAATGCATCTGCTTAAGTGTGATTATAAACTGAAGTTTAGTTCACACATGATCGTATGAGTGTATTACAAGAATCCTACAAGTAATCAAAATGGGGTCTTGATTAAAACGTTTCGTTATTATAAACCTAAGGTGTGCATTTTATACATGCATCTTGAAGACAAAAAACACCCTTGTCATTGAATGAACTGTTGGAGAACCTACTACTAGTATGTGCAAAGGTTTTGGTGCCCATAGAGATTGACAATACTTCATTGAAATACTGAAGCGATGTACCCCAAGGCTAATCCATCAGCTACAATGTGTGACATCATGCATATTTTGTCGATGCAGATATTGGGAGCCATGGTCACCCTCCGGAATCGGAGCGGCCACACCCTGCTTAACATTCGCTCGGGCCTGTGCATCCCGCTCCCGGACCGTGTGCACGTTAAAGACAGTGCCTGCTCGCTAAACCACATCGGTGGGAAGAACACCCAAATGATCCACGTCGTCACCATGTCGCCGCGCCGCTAGCTTGTGGTCGCACCTGCGTCGTTTCTGCCATAATGTGTGGCCAAACCAATATGGTGTTCTAGCGCCTGGGGATGGAGTCGTAGCCGTTGAAGACGATTCCGCCGTATGAGCACTAACACTTGATGTACCACAACGAGTGGTTATGCATTGCCACCTCAATGGAGGAGCTCTTGTACGAGTAGCTCTTCGGATACAAAACCCAAAGCATGTCGGCTACCGCAAGGTGCTGACGACGCAAAGGAAATGCTCCCGATACTATTGCGGCCGTTGTGGCCTCCCAAAGAAGGGACATGCCTCCTCCTTTGCTGGTGGATCGTCTTTAGTGCGGGTGGTGCACGGCCGAGAAGAAGTGGCACCACCGATGGACCCTGCTAGCGCCAAGGAGGACCGCATACCCCCCCCCCCCCCCCCCCCCCAGTGACGTCCGCGGCACCATCATCTGCAACAAATGTTTCTGATCCAAGGCTCTTGATCACCTCAAGGAGTTCGATTTCAGCTACCTGCAGGTGAACAACACCGAACCACTTTAGGATGTCGAGTCGATGCCCTCGCTGTAGCCTTCCACGCTGAAGTTCTCCTCTCTCCGTGTCGCATGCTTTGGCTGCTGCCATTTCCCTGAGGATCTCTTGGCCGATCTCACTTCTCCAAATCTCATAGAGCTCACTCTCTGCCAGATCACAAACTCTGAGAACAAACCACGCCATGATCGCCACATCTCCTAATCTTAGGAACTTCGTCCTCAACAGAAACTATCACTTCCGTCGCGTCCACATTATCCCAAACTCTTGTAAGGTTCGACATGTTGGTTGACCCTGACATGTCAGTGGTGTTTCCTGTGTAAACCACAGAGGAGATGACCTAACGTACCACAATGGTGGTTCTGCATGGTGACATCAGATGGAGAGGAGCTCTTGTACGAGTAGCTCTTCTGGTACAAGCCGGAAATAGGCGATGGAAAAAGCGCATTTACTATTCGGAATGTTGTCTACCATTTCTATGATCATGAGATGACCCGATCAACACCCGGGGAGATCGTCTCCCGCTACCTCTTGCTGTCAGCCTCCGGCGTGGATCTGCTAATAGTGAAGAGGTTCGTCCACTTGATGTGTGTACATACAACTATGTGTACGAGCCAAATATAGCACTTCACGTTGGCTCCGGGCAGCCCATGGCCGTATTTTGTTTTCCATTTTCGATACACCTATGTAATTTTTTTTATCCTAGTGAAGATGTAAATTAAGGTTCTGACCGCACATGACTCCGTGCCCTCTGCTCGGCCATCGTCTTCTTCTATCATAGTTTGTATTAGCCCATCGTTCTAACGGTAAAGCTCTCATTTTTCAAGAAAATGCTTTTCCCACTTTTGTAATAAAAAGTGTTTTGTACACTCTACAACGTGTATGAAGCTGACTTAGAAAAAGGACCATCAACAATGCATATGTGGGACGTGTGCGTACTACTCATTACCCAAGTGAAAAAAAAGTGTGATGTACATTACCCAACTTCAGTGGAGTTTCAACGTAATCGGTCTAATGGTCTAATTAAATGTAAGAAATGTAGCAAGGAAAAGTCTGCAAATTTAGCTGCGTAAATGTTGCTATTCAATGCTTGGGATTTACCCGACCTCTCACAACATAGATTTTTGAAGGACGTCATTAAGCAAACTATAACTTAATGCTAAACTCAAATTTCTACTGTCCACAAACTGTTGATGGTAGAGAAGACAACATAGTAAGGGCTTCTCCCATGAAGAAAATTGAATGGGTAGAGAAAAGACAACACAGTAAGGGCTTCTTCTATGAAGAACATTGAACGCGATAGCTTAAATGAAGAAAGTACGGTGGCTGGAGTAGAGCTAGCAGCTAAAATAAACAATTCAGTTGCTGCTAACGCTGAATTTTCCGAGGAAAGCTTTCTCATAAAGCATTTAGATGAAAGCAGGGAGATGGGCTTTGAGAAGGCATCAGATACCGCAGAGGCTTCTCAACATGATAGCAATGAGTTTAGATTTCCTCGGGTTACATGACACGCTGAATATGCTGATAGTTTAACTTATCCGTTATTTGGTAAAGTTTGCGAAGTCAAGGGCACCTTCTCTTAGTGAAAATGGCTCTCGGTCTTAGATTTCATCAGACAGGGGCGCTTCTGTTAGTGAAAATGGCTCTCAGTGTCATATTCAGCTGACAACTCTTGTTACCAAGCTGACATGTCTGCTGGGTTGGGATCTCAACTAGAGAATTCAAGTAAAGAGCTCCTTGCATAAACAACCTTAAAACTCAAGTAGTTTGCATCCATGTCAACTCTCACACCTTAGCAGCGTCATGCATATGTTCGCGACAGTCATGGGGTTGAAGAGGCTGAACATGCAGAGGCCGGGGAAGGCCCAGCAGCTGGAGAGGTAGGCGAGTCACCCGTCGTTGAAGCCAAAGCAGCGCCCGCCTGAGGGGATGGCCTGGAGGCGTAAGGAGCGGCACATGGGGAGCGAGGCGGTAGCAGCCGCGCAGTGCTGCCGGGCGAGGAAACAACAACGGGACAATGGCACGAGCGTCTGAAGCCATCCGTGCAGGCGCCCCTCACGTTGGCGTAGCACTTGAATTCGTTGGTGCTCTTGCCAGTGCAACAAACGAGGTCATGCTACAGATCCTCCCAGCACGGCATGGCGGCTGCCTTGGTTGGATTCATTCTAGAAACGGTGGCCAGGCCTAGGTTTTCAGTAAGGATGGAGGCGATCGCACGGATGGGGGATTATCGATTTTTGAACAAGCCATTCTTGCCGAGTGAGCTTCATCCCCTTACTTGGAACGAGGGGCGCGTGGCCAAGCACTACGGTCCGCAATCCACTTGTCGTTTCTAGTCAAGGCGGGGACTCGGTTCTGGATTTGCAATTGGATTGGTAGGGCCAGGACATGGCCGAATGTCTCCCAGGTGTTGTGTATTATTTTGAAGTTAGGTTGGACTGGGTGATCGACCTGTGTTCTTTCTGGTTACCTTGTAGACTAGCTAGTGGGTTTTCCATTTGGAAATTCCTACATTTTTCTATTGTTATGCTTTGCATCCTCGGAATCTTAGAAGTATCAGATTGTTGTAGAACTGTGTTGTTTCAAACGACTGAACTTCTTAGAAAATGGTTTACACACTTTTGATAGAAAGATGGTTTACACACATCTACAACTATCTGGGTAGAAATAATTTAAAGATGACTTCAAAATAACCCTCAGGAGTGTCCCACATGGTCTCTAGGTCAAAATATAGTGAAGTGATGTGCCCACTTCTCATAATCATCTATCACATCCAAGCCACCATGTGGCCGCCCAGTCCAGTGGTTCTCAGAATGTCCATGTCCTCATAGACGAGCGCAACCGCAATGGCTGGCTACTGAATCTTGACTACCTGGAAGTTCATTGGGCTCCCTTTGGTCGCTCTTTGGCGTGTGGAGATGCAATCAGTTCCACTGCCGGTAGGCAGGGCCTAACGATCTGGGTAAAAATTTGTCCTTACACCCAGGGAACTGCACTCAACGGCCGATGTTACATTATTTCCCCCTGAAGATGATATGGGTAAAACTGCTGTTGCACCCAAAGAAGCTGGGCTCAACTGCCATCGCCTTGTCGCACTCGTGAGTCGATAGTCCTTTTCTCCTTGAGAAGATGAGAATATGCGCATTACCTGTTACCCAAGTGAACAAAATGGTATGATATACATTTTCCACAATGGGTTGTCGCTGTCTGCCGTCGCATGATACCCCACATAGCTGCACGCACACATGGTAGTGTGCACTATATCTAGCCCTCATGTTTTAGTACTAGACCCTGAAGGCACAGTGCATGATGGTACTCTTCGGCGCCAACATTCAGGTAGTGAGAAGGAGATGAGATCCAGACCATCTGTTCCAGTGCATGCATGCATGGACGCTAGTTTTTCAATTTGTTCAACAATTTTGTTGTGAGTCTAGGTACATATGCATCTTCTAAGTTGTAGTCAATCTTTACTAATCTATTATGCATCTACCTGGATCTTGACGAAATCATTGTCGATTTTTAGGTCGTGTCCTTATCATATCAATAAGTAATGGCTTCTAATCTGTATTGTACTGTCGCTGGCTAGAATTTAATGAAATACAAAGATCTCTGCTGGCAAAATTATACAAAGATCTATGCAAAATATGTGGTGTTCATTTTCTTTTTGTGAAACAGAATCTTTCCTGTTAATTCGTTCTTATTCACACAAATCTTGACCCTTGAACCATACAAACGTTAGGGGAAACGTGACATTCAACAGCCTGTGAATGTTACCTTAAAAGAAAACAACCAATGAACCATGCCAATGGAACGGAGCAGGCGCATCTGATGGCGTGCATTGTAGTGTTTCGCCTCCTGAGACAAAGTGTCGAACGTTCGGCTGATATTAACGCCCCCTCCTGTCTCACTGCGTCTGTGTCGTGGTCTTAAGGTCCGTACCATTTTCCCTATATGTTAGCTACATGTTTCTTTTGGATTGCTCATCCTTGCGCTATCCGTCGTTTAGTAAGCTCTTTTTGCTTGGATGAACTGGAATGTCTTTTTGCCATTGTTTGGCTAATCTATCATATCACTGAGTTAATTATCCTCTCCTGTCCTGGTGCATGCACTGTTTTTTATGTGACAAACTAGTTTCCTGGTATAGTTATACTTATTGAATTGTGCTATTAGTATACATATCCTTTTCGGAGCAAATCTATTGCTCGGTTGGCAAATTGCTACATCGATCCCGCTCTTGCAAAATGCCCAAGCCTACTTAACAAAAATGGAGAGGATCCATAGCTACAAGGGGATCCTTCTCTTGCGAAATGCCAAGCCCACTTAACCAAAATGGAGAGGATCCATAACTACAAGGGGATCCTTCTCTTGTGAAATGCCAAACCCACTTAACCAAAATGGAAAGGATCCCTAGCTACAAGGGATGATGCAAAATTGCTTTTCTTTCAACAATAAGGTTATGATATTTGGTATTAGCAATCTGCTAGCAGACAGATGCTGACCACCTCTAGTTGTCCACTTCTTTACAAACCAACCGGTTATGGGATAGGTCAACGTGACATGCGTAAGTGACTCTACGTACGTGCTCATTTTGGGTGGGATATTACGCTACTATGTTCCAAGCTTGGCAATGAGCGTTGTGAGATGGTCACTAAAGGCCCCTTGGCGGGGCAAGGACATACATCAGGTGTCATGTCCTCTGTTCAAATTCACTATTAATTTATTAAAGGTCGGTTATGAGGACAAGTATATATCGACCCTTGGATTGTCACATATTCTATGCATACAATATCGTGGGGGAGTTTATTACGTCATGCATCTTGTTAAGTGGGATTATAAAACGAAAATTTTTCTCAAAAAGAAAAAAAAAGTTTCGGCCACAAATGACTGCTTGAGTCTATTATAAGAATCTTGCATATCCATTCAAATTTAAAAGTAATCAAAGTGGGATCTTGGGTAACATGTTTCTATCTGAGATCTCTTTGGATAACCGGAGATGTGTGCATTTTATTCTTGCATTTCGAAAACAAAAACAAACTGGTCGTTCAACGACTGCTGGAGAACCTACTACTATTAGTATCCATTGGATTTGCATTAGAATTATTGCCTTCTTGCCCCCTTTATACTTCCTCCTTTTTTTTTGAGAATCATACTTATTGCCTAAGCTTCAGTACTCCAGCAAGATGTAATGCCGGCCAAGCTAGGTAACACTGGTGTGCTTCCTTCCTTGTCTAACTAGTTTACAGTTGGAGGTTCGTCATTTGCGGCGGAGTAGTGCTCGCCTAGTCTAGATGGAGTTGTGCATTGTTAATCTGGACACATACAAATGACTGAAACCCAAGGAAATTAGTTAACTTTATACACCGGAGAAACAGCTGCATGAGTTATCCTCAATAAAAAAATATTCATGCAAGAATCACATGCATTTTTTTGTCGGAGTTTACAGGCATCTGATACAAATAATACCTTTTTCTATATGGCATGGTCTGCATTTGTGTGTCATATTGTTAATGAGTAAGCAAAAGAAGGGATCGTTGTTAATAAGGATGACCTCGCTGTGACATATATATCATATAAACATGATTATCAGTGTTATATTTGCACAACTTACCATTAACTAAGTAATCTGCACCTAATTAATACACACACATATACCTCATTGAAGCTATACAGAATGTTATATGTCTCGTTGTTTGTTGTTCGTCCCTAAGTAAAATAATAATAAAATTTCTTTCCTTGAAAGTCTGTATTAATTTCTCCAACTAGTTATTTATGTCCAAATGATTTGGTTCGACGTATTGCAATTGTTTCCTGGTTTCCATCTTATCACATGTTCTATCATGGAATTTTATTTTTACGTAGCACAAAACAACTGACAAAATTCATGGAAATAATTTTGAAGCTCTCACACGTGCTCAACTACAACTCACTATAATGTTCTTAAACTTTTATTAAAGAGAAATATCATGAATTGGTAAACCGTGAGAAGATGGTGTACACGTGAATAAATTTGCAAGCCTTTGGACATTTCTTTTTTTTCGGAAAACACACTATACTTAAAGTTTTGACATTGTCTAACACACCCTTTATCGATGGATCACTAATATTGAATGCTCGTTGTATCTCCTTGGAGGTAAGCTGGAGCATCTTAAAAGAGCTCAAATATAAATCTTTGGAATAATAATGTAATTTCTATGAATACAATCTCCTACAGGAGACTATTATTTAATGCATCTGCTTAAGTGTGATTATAAACTGATGTTTAGTTCACACATGATCGTATGAATGTTTTACAAGAAGCCTACAAGTAATCAAAATGGGGTCTTGATTAAAATGTTTCGATTTTATACTTGCATCTTGGAAACAAAAAACACCCTTGTCATTGAATGAACTGTTGGAGAACCTACTACTAGTATGTGCAAAGGTTTTGGTGCCCATAGAGATTGACAAAACTTCATTGAAATACTCAACCGATGTAGCCCAGGGCTAATCCATCAGCTACAACGTGTGACATCATGCTTATTTTGTCGATGCTGATATTGGGATCCATGGTCACCCTCCAGCATTGGAGCGGCTACACCCTGCTTAACATTTGCTTGGGCCTATCCATCCCGCTCTCGGACCGTGTGCACGTTCTACTCGCTAAACAACATCGGTGGGAAGTACAACCTAACGATCCACGTCGTCACCTTGTCACCGCAACGCTAGCTTTTGGTCGCAGCTGCGTCGTTTTCTGTCATAACGTGTGGCCAAACCAATATGGTGTTCTAGCGCCTAGGGTTGGAGTCGAAGCCGTTGAAAACGATTCGGCCGTATGAGCACTAAGACTTGACGCACCACAACGAGTGGTTCTGCATTGCCACCTCAATGACGGAGCTCTTGTACGAGTAGCTCTTCTTATACAAAATTCAAACCATGTCGGCTACCGCAAGGACCTGACGACACAAAGGAAATGCGCCCGATACTATTGCGGCCGTTGTGGCCTCCCAAAGAAGGGACATGTCTGCTCCTTTGTTGCTGGATCGTCTTCAGCGTGGGTGGTGCAGGGCCGAGAAGAAGTGGCACCAACGATGGACCCTGCTGGCGCCAAGGAGGACCACATCACCGCCCTCCCCAGTGATGTCCGCGGCTACCACATCTTCAACAAATGGTTCCGATCCAAGGTTCTTGATCACCTCAAGGAGTTTGATTTCAGCTACCTGCAGGTGAACAACACCAAACCACTTTAGGATGGTGAGTCGATGCCCTCGCTGTAGCCTTCCACCCTGAAGTTCTCATCTCTCCGTGTCGCATGCTTTGGCTGCTGCCATTTCCCCGAGGATCTCTTGGGCGGCCTCACTTCTCCAAATCTCATCGAGCTCACTCTCTGTCGGATCACAAACTCTGAGAACACACTCCACACCATGATCGCCACATCTCCTAATCTTAGGAACTTCGTCCTCAACAGAAGCTATCACTTCCATCGCATCCACATTATCCCAAACTCTTGTAAGGTTTGACATGTTGGTTGACCCTGACATGTCAGTGGTGTTTCATGTGTAAACCACTGAGGGATGACCTAACGTACCAAAATGGTGGTTCAGCACGGTGACCTCAGATGGAGAGGAGCTCTTGTACGAGTAGCTATTCTGGAACAAGCCGGAAATAGGTGATGGAGAAAGCGAAAATCCATTTTGGCTCTCGGGTCCAGATGCTCCCGCAATCTGGACCGCGCCTACTCCTCGTGATGCGCACTCCCTCGTGTATCCTGCAGCGTATTTGGCCGATTCAACATATTTTCCAGAGATGCGGTGACCCACGCCCAGACGGGCATTAAATGAGGAGTCCCGTTAGGCTGGCGTTGGTACAAACGGACGGGACACGGTCACGTGCCGACCTGGTCAGAGATGCGGTGGCCCATGCCCCACGAATTCTTAAATAAATGCTGACAGCCCAATCCGAAGTAGATCTCCTTCCCTTCGATAGCTCTTGCCAGGCTGATCCAAAAAAAAAAAAAAAATCTCCCTCCCGCCATTAAGATAGGAGCTCAAGTTAATCTGACTATCTGCCCATGATGTACTGAACCTACAAACAATTAACATAATTGCCTCTACAAATTTTTCTACTCGCCTCTCGTGCCCAGATTTGCAATTCGTAGCCAGAGCCCTCACATTTAGTTTAAATCAATAATACAAGTCGCATTCCCTGACTCAAAAACAGATTTCGTTAACTTGCCAGGCAGATCAGGCCATAAAGCTGACAGTTATTTCCCCCACTTTTTTGTTCATGATGCGCTCACTGAATCTGCAAACAATTGACACAATGTCATCTCCAAAAAAATTCACGCCTATCTTCCTGCCCAGAAATGCGATCCGTAGCTAGCACTGCCGACAGCTACGCTATTTTTTTCCACAGAGAACTGAGGCTGGAACTGCTCACCTATTCGTCCAGCCCGGCGTTTGCGGATCCATTTTGCCTGCAGACTACACGGAGGCTGCATCACAACTAGTTGGCCACCACGATCTGGCCCTTCAACAGCTTTCTGCTCTACGACATCGGCGTTGTCGCCTTTGCTCTCGCTGAACGCCGACAAAGGCGCCAAACACTGGCGCCACACTCGTCTGCTCTCCTGTCTCCACCGTCCCCGATCTGAACAGACAAGGTGTGAGCGAAATCTCTAAACTCTACTTCGTCTTCACCGGATCTGTTCGTAGATTCCACATCAGCGCCGCCGACCACCACACTAACGCCACTGCACTCGACGCCTCCTCCGTGAAGATTGGCAACCTGCATCAATCGATCCAACACTCGGACAACAAGAACACGGATGAACAAACAACAGTGGTTCGCCGCAGAGCAACCGCACCACCGGCAAGAGGAAAGAATAGTCACCTGTCCACAGTCCACATGATCTATGGAGAAATCCATCGCCATGGCCAGCACTTCAGAACGCCGTGCTCACAACCGAAATCAAGTCTTTTCCCTCTCCTCCAGATCCCTTCTCTCGCACCGCCGCCCTGCTCCCACTAGTCACAGCTCTTCTCTAATTATCCGTAGCCCATCAAACCGGCAGCTAGCCCGCATTCACTATGCGACCTGACAGGTGGGGAACGACGCGCGTCCTGGCGCCTCGAGCGCCGTCCCACGCCCGTTTGTAACCGTCAGCTGCCGCTATACGTACATCCACCTGCCACTCTGTATACCAGATTTTTAAACTCACGTATATCGCATTGAATGCACTCTGGTACAGATCTCAGAGCATATCTGAACGGACAGGATATCAGGATCACTTGGACCCCAGAGCCAAAACGCCCCTCCCATGGAGAAAGCGCATTTACTATTCGGAATCTTGTCTACCATTTCTATGATCACGAGATGACCCGATCAACACCCGGGGACATCGTCTCCTACTACCTCTTGCTGTCAGCCTCCGGTGTGGTTCTGCTAATAGTGAAGAGGTTCGTCCACTTAATGTGTGTACGTACAACTATGTGTAGGAGCCAAATATAGCAGTTCATGTTGGGTCCGGGCAGCCCATGGCCGTATTTTGTTTTCCATTTTAGGTACACCTATGTAAAAAAAAAATTATCCTAGTGAAGATGTAAATTAAGGTTCTGACCGCCCATGACTCCGTGCCCTCTGCTCGGCCATCGTCTTCTTCTATCATAGTTTGTATTAGCGCATCGTTCTAATGGTAAAGCTCTCATTTGTCAAGTGCTTTTCCCACTTTTGTAATAAAAAGTGTTTTGTACACTCTACAACATGTATGAAGCTGACTTAGAAAAATAACTCTCAATAATGCATATGTGGGACGCATGCGTACTACTCATTACCCAAGTGAAAAAAGTGTGATATACATTACCCAACTTCAGTGGAGTTTCAACATACTCGCTCTAATCTTCTAATTCAACGTAAGAAATGTAGCAAGGAAAAGTCTGCAAATTTAGCTGAAACAATCTTTCAGGAAATGCACATATAACAACATATACATACGCCATGTCATACAGCTTACCGTGCACATGAGATATATCCCATTGAGTCCCTTTGTCTTGTCGAGCACATATATATCCTCGAACGAAGAAAAGAAAATGGAACGATTTATTTAATCTGAGTTTCGTGCTTCAATGTCATTGTTTTTGTACCTTCTTTTTTTGGTTTCTTTTACGGTTCTTGCGCAAATGTTGCTATTCAATGCTTGGGATTTACCTGACGTCTCACAACATATATTTTTGAAGGACGTCATTAAGCAAATTATAACTTAATGCTAAACTCAAATTTCTACTCTCCACAAACTATTGATGGTAGAGAAGACAACATAGTAAGGGCTTCTCCCATGAAGAAAATTGAATGGTAGAGAAGACACATAGTAAGGGCTTCTTCCATGAAGTACATCGAACACGATTGCTTAAATGAAGAAAGTACGGTGGCTGGAGTAGAGCTAGCAGCTAAAAAAAAAATTCAATTGCTGCTAACGCTGAATTTTCCGAGGAAAGCTTTCTCATAAAGCATTTAGATGAAAGCAGGGAGATGGCCTTTGAAAAGGCATCAGATACCGCAGAGGCTTCTCAACATGATAGCAATGAGTTTAGATTTCCTCGGGTTACATGACATGCTGAATATGCTGATTGTTTAACTTATCCGTTATTTGGTAAAGTTTGCGAAGTCAAGGGCGTCTTCTCTTAGTGAAAATGGCTCTCGGTCTTAGATTTCATCAGACAGGGGCGTGAAAATGGCTCTCAGTCTCATATTCAGCTGACAACTCTTGTTACCAAGCTGACATGTCTGCTGGGTTGGGATCTCAATTGGAGAATTCAAGTAAAGAGCTCCTCGCAACAACCTTGAAAACTCAAGTATTTTGCATCCATGTCAACTCTCACACCTAAGCAGCGTCATGCAGATGTTCGCGACATGGGGTTGAAGAGGCTAAACATACAGAGGCCGGGGAAGGGCCAGCAGCTGAAGAGGTAGGCGATTCACCCGTCGTTGAAGCCAAACCAGCGCCCACCCGAGGGGATGGCCTGGAGGCGTAAGGAGCGGCGCATGGGGAGCGAGGCGGCAGCAGCCACGCAGTGCTGCCGGGCGAGGGAACAACAATGGGACAGCGGCACGAGCGTCTGAAGACATCCATGCAGGCGCCCCTCGCGTTGGCGTAGCACTTGAATTCATCGGCGCTCTTGCCAACACAACGAACGAGGTCATTCAGCAGATCCTCCCAGCACGGCCTGGCGGCTGCCTTGGTTGGATTCATTCTAGAAACGGTGACCAGGCCTAGGATTTCAGCAGGGATGGAGGCGATCGCACGACTGGGGATTATCGATTTTTGAACAAGCCATTCTTGCCGAGTGAGATTCATCCCCTTACTTGGAACGAGGGGCGCGTGGCCAAACACAACGGTCTGCAGTCCACTTGTCGTTTCTAGTCAAGGCGGGGACTAGGTTTTGGATTTGCAATTGGATTGGTAGGACTAGGACATGGCGGAATATCTCCCAGGTGTTGTGTGTTATTTCGAATTTAGGTTGGACTGGGTGATCGACATGTGTTCTTTCTGGTTACCTTGTAGCAAGGTTTTGGTTACCAGTCAAAATTTCGAGATTTCCCATGGTTACCGCGTATTTCAGTCCCCCTCGGTAAATCCCCATACCAAGCAAATAATACCATTTTTTTGAATTTTTAAAATTTAAACTCTCGATTTACAGTAAAGTACGTAGGATATAAATAATGCCATGAAAGTTGGTTCTGAAATGTTGGTAGCAATCTAATTCCTGTTTTGAGAGGTCTCTGGTTCGAATGTTCGTTCATTTACTTATTTGAATTCAAAATTCAACTATAAAATTCGTTCGAAATATTCTCGGTATTTCTCGGTATTTTCCGGTAACCGTGGTAACCACGTTTACCGGTCCCCCTCGGTAAAAATGTCTCGTTCGGTAACCAAAACGTTGCCTTGTAGACGAGTGGGTTTTCCATTTGGAAATTCCTACATTTTTCTATTGTTATGCTTTGCATCCTTGGAATATTAGAAGTATATTGTTGTAGAACTGTGTTGTTTCAAACAACTGAACTTCTTAGAAAATGGTTTACACACTTTTGATATAAAGATGGTTTAGACACATCTACAACTATCTGGGTAGAAAATAGTTTAAAGATGACTTCAAAATAACCCTCAGGAGTGTCCCACATGGTCTCTAGTTCAAAATGTACTGAAGTGATGTGCCCACTTCTCATAATCATCTACCACATCCAAGCTACCATGTGGCCGCCGGATCGGCCGGTTCCCAGAATGTCCCTGTCCTCATAGACGAGCGCAACCGCAATGGCTGGCTACTGAATCTTGACTACCTGGAAGTTCATTCGGCTCCCTTTGGTCACGCTTTGGCGTGTCGAGATGCAATCAGTTCCACTGCCGGTAGGCAGAGGTCTAACGATCTGGGTAAAAATTTCTCCTTGCACCCAGGGAACTGCACTCAACGGCCGATGCTACATCATTTTCCCCGGAAGATGATATGGGTAAAACTGCTGTTGCACCCAAAGAAACTGGGCTCAACTGCCACCGCCCGGTCGCACTCGTGAGTCAATAGTCCTTTTTCCTTGAGAACATGAGAATATGGGCATTACCTGTTACCTAAGTGAACAAAATGGTATGATATACATTTTCCACAATGGGTTGTCGCTGTCTGCCGTCGCATGATCCCCCACATAGCGCACACACGCACATGGTAGTGTGCACTATATCTAGCCCTCATGTTTTAGTACTAGACCCTGAAGGCACAATGCATGATGGTACTCTTCGGCGCCAACATTCAGGTAGTGAGAAGGAGAAGAGATCCAGACCATCTGTTCCAGTGCATGCATGCATGGACGCTATTTTGTCAATTTGTTCAAATTTTTTGTTGTGAGTCTAGGTACATATGCATCTTCTAAGTTGTAGTCAATCTTTACTAATCTATTATGCATCTACTTGGATCTTGACGAAATCATTGGTCGATTTTTAGGTCGTGTCCTTATCATATCAATAAGTAATGGCTTCTAATCTGTATTGTACTATCGCTGGCTGGAATTTAATGAAATACAAAGATCTCTGCTGGCAACATTATGCGAAGATCTATGCAAAAATATTTGGTGTTCCTTTTCTTTTTGTGAAACAGAATCTTTGCTGTTAATTCGTTCTTATTCCGACAAATCTTGTCCCTTGAACCATACAAACATTAGGGGAAACGTGACATTCAACAGCCTGTGAACATAACCTTAAAAGAAAACAACCAATGAACCATGCCAATGGAATGGAGCAGGTTCATCTGACGGCTTGCATTGCAGTGTTTCGCCTCCTGAGACAAAGTGTCGAACGTTCGGCTAATATTAACTCACCTCCTGTCTTGCTGCGTCTGTGTCGTGGTCTTAAGGTCCGTACCATTTTCCCTATATGTTAGATACATGTTTCTTTTGGATTGCTCATCCTTGCGCTATCCATCATTTAGTAAGCTCTTTTTGCCATTGTTTGGCTAATCTATCATATCACTGAGTTAATTATCCTCTCCTATCCTGGTGCATGCACTACTTTTTATGTCACAAACTAGTTTGCTGGTATTATTATACTTATTGAATTGTGCTATTATTATACATATTCTTTTCGGAGCAAATCTATTGCTCGGTTGGCAAATTGCTACATCGATCCCGCTCTTGCAAAATGCCAAACCAACTTAACAAAAATGGAGAGGATCCGCAGGTACAAGGGGATCCTTCTCTTGCGAAATACCAAGCCCACTTAACCAAAATGGAGAGGATCCATAACTACAAGGGGATCCTTCTCTTGTGAAATGCCAAACCCACTTAACCAAAATGGAAAGGATCCCTAGCTACAAGGGATGATGCAAAATTGCTTTTGTTTCAACAATAAAGTTATGATCTTTGGTATTAGCAATCTGCTAGAAGACAGATGCTGACCACCTCTAGTTGTCCACTTCTTTACAAACCAACCGGTTATGGGATAGGTCAACGTGACATGCGTAAGTGACTCTACGTTCGTGCTCATTTTGGGTGGGATATTACGCTACTATCCAAGCTTGGCAATGAGCGTTGTGAGATGGTCACTAAAGGCCCCCTGGCGGGGCAAGGACATACATCAGGTGTCGTGTCATGTGTTCAAATTCACTATCAATTTATTAAAGGTCGGTTATGAAGACAAGTATATATAGGCCCTTGGATTGTCACATATTCTATGCATACAATATCCCGGGGGAGTTTATTACGTCATGCATCTTCTTAAGTGGGATTATAAACGAATTTTTTTCTCAAAAATAAAAAAAAAGTTTCGGCCAGAAATGACTGTTTGAGTCTATTATAAGAATATTGCATATCCATTTAAATTTAAAAGTAATCAAAATGGGATCTTGGGTAACACGTTTGTATATCAGATCTCTTTGGATAACCGGAGATGTGTGCATTTTATTCTTACATTTCGAAAACAAAAACAAACTGGTCATTCAGCGAACTGCTGGAGAACCTACTACTATTAGTATCCATTGGATTTGCATTAGAATTATTGCCTTCTTGCCCCCTTTATACTTCCTGCTTTTTTTTGTGGAGAATCACACTTCTTTCCTATGCTTCAGTACTCCAGCAAGATGTAATGACGGCCAAGCTAGGTAACACTGGTGTGCTTCCTTCCTTGTCTAATTAGTTAACCGTTGGAGGTTCGTCATTTGCGGCGGAGTAGTGCTCGCCTAGTCTAGATAGAGTTGTCCATTGTTAATCCGGACACATACAAATGACTGAAACCCAAGGACATTAGTTAACTTTACACCGGAGAAACAGCCGCGTGAGTAATCCTCAATACAAAATATTTTCATGCAAGAATCACATGCATTTTTTTTTGTCGGAATTTATAGGCATCTGATACAAATAATACCTTTTTCTATATGTCATGGGCTGCATTTGTGTGTCATATTGTTAATGAGTAAGCAAAAGAAGGGATCGTTGTTAATAAGGATGACCTCGCTGTGACATATATATCATATAAACATGATTATCAGTGTTATATTTGCACAATTTACCATCACGTAAGTAATCTGGACCTAATTAATACACACATATATACTTCATTGAAGCTATACATAATATTATATGTCTCATTGTTTGTTGTTCATCCCTAAGTAAAATAATAATAATATTTCTTTCCTTGAAAGTTTGTATTAATTTCTCCAACTAGTTATTTATGTCCAAATGATTTGGTTTGACATATTGCAATTGTTTCCTGGTTTCCATCTTATCACATGTTCTATCATGGAATTTTATTTGTACGTAGCACAAAACAATAGCTGACAAAATTCATGGAAATAATTTTGAAGCTCTCACACGTGCTCAACTACAACTCACTATAATGTTCTTAAACTTTTATTAAAGAGAAATATCATGACTTGGTAAACCGTGAGAAGATGGTGTACATGTGAATAAATTTGGAAGCCTTTGGACATTTCTTTGTTTAGGAAAACACACTATACTTAAAGTTTTTACATTGTCTAACACACCCTTTATCGATGGATCACTAATATTGAATGCTCGTCGTATCTCCTTGGAGGTAAGTTGGAGCATCTTAAAAGAGCTCAAATATATGTCTTTCGACTAATAATATAATATATTCTATGAATACAATCTCCTACAGGAGCCTATTATTTAATACATCTGCTTAAGTGTGATTATAAACTGAAATTTTGTTCACACCTGATCGTATGAGCGTATTACAAGAAGCCTACAAGTAATCAAAATGGGGTCTTGATTAAAACGTTTCATTATTATAAACCTAAGGTGTGCATTTTATACTTGCATCTTGAAAACAAAAAACACCCTTGTCATTGATTGAACTGTTGGAGAACCTACCACTAGTATGTGCAAAGGTTTTGGTGCCTATAGAGACTGACAAAACTTCATTGAAATACTGAAGCGATGTAGGCCAGGGCTAATCCATCAGCTACAACATGTGACATCATGCATATTTTGTCGATGCTGATATTGGGAGCCATGGTCACCCTCCAGCATTGGAGCGGCCAAACCCTGCTTAACATTCGCTCGGGCCTGTGCATCCCGCTCTCGGACCGTGTGCACGTTAAAGGAAGTGCCTGCTTGCTAAACAACATCGGTGGGAAGTACACCCTAATTATCTACGTTGTCACCATGTCGCCGCGCCGCTAGCTTTTGGTCGCACCTGCGTCGTTTCTGCCATAACGTGTGGCTAATCCAATATGTTGTTCTAGCTCCTGGGGATGGAGTCGTAGCCGTTGAAGATGATTTGGTCGTACGAGCACTAAGACTTGACCTACCACAACGAGTGGTTCTTCATTGCCACCTCAATGGAGGAGCTCTTGTACGAGTAGCTCTTCTGATACAAAACCCAAACCATGTCGGCAACTGCAAGGTCCTGACGACGCAAAGGAAATGCGCCCAATACTATTGCGGCCGTTGTGGCCTCCCAAAGAAGGGACATGTCTGCTCCTTTGCTGGTGGATCGTCTTCAGCGCGGGTGGTGCAGGGCCGAGAAGAAGTGGCACCACCGATGGACCCTGCTGGCGCCAAGGAGGACCGCATCCTCGCCCTCCCCAGTGACGTCCGTGGCACCATCATCTCCATGTTCCTCATCTATGACGCCACCAGCATACAAGCCATATCCCAGGGTGGAAACGTCTCTGGAACGAATCCTCCCCGCTCAACCACGTTGACCGTGACCTCCCAAAAAGGACCTGGGGAGACAACCTAGTCGACCTCATCTCGGACATCCTCAAGGCTCCATGCCAGGTGCATGCTCGTCGTCTCTCTTAGCACGCTATGTCGCCACTCCGGTGACTGAGACCGCTACCACATCTTCAACAAATTGTTCTTATCCAAGGTTCTTGATCACCACAAGGAGTTCGATTTCAGCTACCCGCAGGTGAACAACACTGAACCACTTTAGGATGGTGAGTCGATGCCCTCGCTGTAGCCTTCCACGCTGAAGTTCTCCTCTCTCCGTGTCGCATGCTTTGGCTGCTGCCATTTCCCCGAGGATCTCTTGGGCGGCCAAATCTCATCGAGCTCACTCTCTGTCGGATCACAAACTCTGAGAACACAGTCCACGCCATGATCGCCACATCTCCTAATCTTAGGAACTTCGTCCTCAAAAGAAACTATCACTTCCGTCGCGTCCACATTATCCCAAACTCTTGTAAGGTTCGACATGTTGGTTGACCCTAACATGTCAGTGCTGTTTCCTGTGTAAACCACAGAGGAGATGACCTAAGATACGACAATGGTGGTTCAGCATGGTGACCTCAGATGGAGAGGAGCTCTTGTATGAGTAGCTCTTCTGGTACAAGCCGGAAATAGGCGATGGAGAAAGCACATTTACTATTCGGAATCTTGTCTACCATTTATATGATCACGAGATGACCCGATCAACACCCGGGGAGAACGTCTCCCGCTACCTCTTGCTGTCAGCCTCCGGCATGGATCTGCTAATAGTGAAGAGGTTCGTCCACTTGATGTGTGTACGTACACCTATGTGTAGGAGCCAAATATAGAAGTTCACGTTGGCTCCGGGCAGCCCATGGCCGTATTTTGTTTTCCATTTTAGGTACAACTATGTAATTTTGAAAATTCTAGTGAAGATTTAAATTGAGGTTCTGACCGCCCATGACTCCGTGCCCTCTGCTCGGCCATCGTCTTCTTCTATCATAGTTTGTATTAGCCCATCTTTCTAACGGTAAAGTTCTCATTTTTCAGGAAAATGCATTTCCCACTTTTGTAAAAAAAAAAGTGTTTTATACACTCTAAAACGTCTATGAAGCTGACTTAGAAAAAGAACCCTCAAGAGTGCATATGTGCATTATGGCTTTCCTAAAAAAGAAAAAGAGCAGTTCTCATTTTTGTGTGGAGTATAATTGTGCGGAATTAATACAACACGCAATTATGGCTTTACTAAAAAGAAGAAGAGCAATTCTCATTTGGGAAAACGGGGAACCTCCTTTTGATCTGGTTTGGTCAATCGAACCAGCAAACTAATCAGTCTTCCCTCAAGCACACACAGACCCAGACCTCTAGCGAGCAGCATCAGCATGGCGGCGCCACTCCACCTGGACAAGCGGGCGGTGTTCCCGGAAGATCCTCATCCGCTTCCCTCCGGACGACCAATCGTGCCTCCTCCGTGCCTCACTCGTCTCCAAGCCCTGGAGCCACGCCGCCTCCGGCCCGGCCATCCTCCGCCGGCTCGCCGAGCTCCACGGCGCACCCTCCGTGTTGGTCTTCCTCCACAACTCGAACGGTCACCGCCTCCCCCTTCTCCTTGCCAGTCCCAGACCGCCGCCTCTGGCGGATCCTCGACTGCCGCCATGGACGCGCCCTCTTCATCTCCGCGTCAGGGGAAGGAGCCCAGGACCTCCTTCTCTGGGAGCCAATCACGGGATACCAGTGGCGGTTGCTGGCGCCCTCGGCGTACAGGGTCCACTTCGTGAACGCGGCCGTGCTCTGCGCGGTTGACGGGTGCGACCACCGCGCCTGCCATGGAGGGCCCTTCCGCGTGCTCTTCACCTGCACAAACAAGGAGAACCAATGGTCGGCCTGCGTGTACTCGTCGTAGACTGGTACTTGGGGCGATCCGACCACCATGGAATTCGCCCCTGATGTCGAGGATCCTGCGGTGCTCGTAGGGAGTTCCCACTTCTACTTCGCGGACAGTCGACTGGGGTTTATCCTCGAGTATGACTTGGCCAAGCACCGCCTCAAAATCTTCCTATCACCGTGGTTGCCGGAGTGGTCGTTCGACAGCAGAATTGTCCTCATGCCGGCGGGGAGCGGTGGGCTGGGAGCGGTCATGTCCTTAGAGTCGCGTCTCTACCTGTGGGAGCTGGAGGATGCTGGTCGCGCGCAATGGGTACAGACCAGGGTCATCGACCAGGCCAATTTGCTCTCCATTGGTGTTATTGAATCTTTGCAAAAATCACCAAATGTCGTGGGTTTCGCCGATGGAGCAAACACCATTTTCGTGAGCACGGTTGCTGGCATCTTCACAATTGAGCTCCATTCGGAGCGGGTGAGGAAGGTGTGCGACGATTGTCTTTTCGGCCATTTGATTCCAGTTATTAGCTTCTATATACTCCAGGTTGTCAGCTCCAGACACAAGTTGGTGTGGGAGTTGGGAAGGAGGAGAAAGCCCCCCACTACTAGGGAAAACCTTATAGGTGGAGGCTTAGCAGTAGCGCGGGTCAGATATGCGCGCGACTGGTACTTTACAGTAGCGCGATCCTTTGGTACGCGCTACTGGTATCTATTTAACAGTAGCGCGGGGTTACTAAACGGCGCTTCTGCTAAGTGGGCCCCACAGTACCCACCAGGCTACGTATATTAGTAGCGCGCCCCAAGGAACACGCGCTACTGCTAAATAGATACCAGTAGCACGGGTCGCAAACCCTCCGCTGCAACTACGACTGCACTGTCCCACGTGGTGGGACCCGCTTAGCAGCAGCGCTTGGTGTAGGCCCGCGCTACTGCTACTGCTCTTAGCAGCAGCGCCGTGCGCGTACCCGCGCTGCTGCTAAGGCGCAGCTGCCACCTTTTCCAACCTCCTTCCCCCCTCCCCCTCCTCCTTCCCTCACTTCTTCTTCCTCACTTGCTTCCCCATTACTACTAGTTAGCTTTGTTCTATCTTCCTTCTCCTACCTCTCTTCTCTCTCCTTTAATGCCCCCTCCACTATCTCCATTAATGCACCCCTTTCTCTCTTCCTCACTTTTCTCTCCTCCCTCCACTAGTTATTAGAGCCATCTCCTTCCGAACTAGCTAGATCTACTCATTTAATGAAGTGACCTATCTACCTTCCCAACTAGATCTATCCATTTAATGAAGTAAAACCATCTTTGTCCACTTTCATTCGATCCCTAGGTGTGTAGCGACACTGACCTCATCACCGTGCTCGATCTCTCTCGACATAGGTGTGAGTTGCCGCCTATATGTGTATTTGCCGAATTGTGCGTGACATGACACGAGTTGCTTATGTTTTGCTGAAATGTTGATTTATTTCCGTTTCGGTGAATTTCGGGCAAACTCTATTTGTCCCTATTTTTAGGGAAGGTCATGCCAAATTTTTGTATGACTTTGATGCATGCATGAATGCGTTTATAATCCTTTTGCTTATTATACCGCGCAGGCGATCATGAAGGTCAGTGGAAGGATGGTGGAAAGATGGTTGCGATCCACGGTGCACGACATGCATGAAAATAACCGGAAGGAGATTTTATGTCCGTGGCGAAGATGCAAAGGAGGAATCTCGCTCGACTCCTTTAAGGAAGGCCGTTTGAAGGCGCACCTGCTCATGACTGGTTTCATGGATGGCTATACTCGGTGGATAAGTGAAGATGATGATGATGATGATGACCGGACATAGGGGCGGAGAAGAGGCCGGACATGGGGGCGGAGAAGAGGACGGACATGACGGAGAAGACGCAGACACGCCGGAGCCTTCATCGCTACTAAGTTCAGTCATGCGGGACCCTCATGTTCGGGACCTGCTTCACAAGAAGACGACTAACGACAGAGCTGCTTGTAGAGAGGAGGCCAAGCTGGAGCAACTGGAGGTTGACTCGAATACACCATTGTATGATGGTTGCGATCCCGAGGTGATCCGCTTGAGTTTCACGATCGAACTTCTAAAGACAAAGGCTAAAAACAAATGGATCGACAGAAGCCTCGATGAGCATTTGAAGTATCTACAAAAAGTTCTTCCCGCGGGGAACCTGTGTCCTACTAGTGTCAATGAGGCCAAGAAGATCGTGTGCCCTCTTGATCTACCGCACATTATTATGCACTAATATATCACTAATTAATATCATGGATTGATCTGAGGTGAAAAAGAAAAGAAAGAGAAAAGGAAAAGAAAAACAAAAACAAAAACAAAAGAAAAACAAAAAGAATAAGAATAAATAAAAAAAGAAATGAAATAGCAAACTTTAGCTGTAGCGCGGGTCTGTGTAACCAGCGCTACAGCTAAGTTAGCTATAGCGCGGGGTACACAGACCCGCACTACAGCTATCTTAAGTAAATAATAAAAATAAATGAAATAGCAGAAGGTAGTAGAAGCGCGTGGTACCCCGGCCCGCGCTACAGCTAAGTTAGCTATAGCGCGGGGTACTAACCCCACGCAACAGCTAAGTTTGACTTAGTGCACGCACGCCGTCCCTCTCCATTCCCCTCTCTCCATTCCCCACTTCCCCTCTCTCGGTCCCAGCCTGCCCGAGCGCCTCTGCCTCGTCACCGCCCCTGCCTCGTCGTCGCCGCACCCTCGCTGTTGCCAGAGCCAGCGTCAACACCCCGCACCCCTTCTCCTCCTCGCCGTCACTGGAGCCCGCGTCAACGAGCCTGCCCGAGCGCCTCTGCAGCCTCGTCGCCGCCCCTGCCTCGACATCGCCGCGCCGTTGCCTCCCCCGAGCCTGCCCGAGCGCCGTCTTCCCCAGGTGATTCCTCCCCTCTCCTTCACTCCTTCATCCCCTCCCCTGCAAACCCTAGTTCTGCAATTAGGGTTCATCCGACATTGGGGGATTTTAGTTCTAGGGTTCTAGGGTTCAAATTGTAGACAGTAGGAATTGTTTGATGCAATTATTGTCCATACAAATTGTAGATAGTAGGATCTTTTGTTGTTTATATAGCTATTTTGTTTATACAAATCGTAAATTGTAGACAATAGCTACTAGGACATTAGCTATTTAACATCTCACTACTAGTAGCTATTTTGATTCATTGCTATTAGGACAGTAGCTATTTTATTAGGACAGTAGCAATTACTGTCCATACAAATTGTAGACAGTAGGATTGTCAATTCAAATTTCTGTTGTTTATATAGCTATTTTGTTTCAATTAGGATTTAATTCAATTAGCTATTGTTCATGGGATACAATTAAATTAGCTATTGTTCATGGAATACAATTCAATTAGGATTTAGGATTTTTTATTAGGACAGTAGCTATTTTGTTTCTGAAGATCCTAGATGTATTTTATTAGGACAGTAGATATTTTTTATTAGGGCAGAAAATTCAGAAAATTTGAAGTGCTTCAGAATTCAGAAAATTGATAGAAGTTTTATGTTGGACAGTAGCTAGGAATTTGGCTAGGAATTCATCTATTTTTTTATTAGGACAATAGTTGTTTTATATTAGAAGCAATTATTGCTATTCAAAGAAAGAACAGAATTGCTATATAATTGCGGGGAAAATGATCCGAGTGGCCTATGTTTTGCCGGAATCTTGATTCATTTCCGTTCCGGCGAATTTCAGGCGCTCGATATGTTCACTTTTTAGCAAAGGTCATGCCGAAATTTCCCGTGAATTTCGGCATGACTTGTGCTAGAAAGTATGACATATCGAGTGTCCGGGATTTGCCGGGACGGGAATGAAACGGCATTCCGGCAAACCATAGGCCTTTTTTATGTCATTATTCATTTTATTATAGTTTGAGAATTAAACTAGCAGGCTTAATCGTAAGAAACATGTCGAGCAACGACGAAGCCGGGGCTTCTGCCCATGCTGACAAGATTTGCAGGGCCCCCTTACAACATGAGCACGATTACCTCGACTTTTTGTCTAGTCAGCAAAGCCGAGGTTTGCAGGGCCCCCTTGTCATAGCGGAAGGTGGTACTACCGCGGACACCGACACCGAGACCAGCACCGGAACCGATGGCACCGACACCGGCGGTGCCGAGACCGGCGCGGATGGTACCAGCTCTAAAGCCGATAACGAAGCGAAGAAGAAGAAGTCGAGGACACGACGCCCAAATGTGACGCCCCCACTCGACCGTGCACTAATCATACACGCAAATGCACACGATCGAGATCAGAGACTCACGGGAAGATATCACAACACAACTCTAAACACAAATAAAAGTCATACAAGCTTTATATTACAAGCCAGGGGCCTCGAGTGCTCGAATACATAAGCTCGCGATCAAGCGTTAGCGGAAGCAAACACAATATCTGAGTACATACATAAAAGGGAAACAAGTGTGCCTTAAGAAGGCGAAAGCAAACAACGACTCTGATCGAAAGAGGCAAGGCCTCCTGCCTGGGAGCCTCCGAATCTACTCCTGGTCGTCGGTCTCCACGTAGTAGTAGGCTCCACCGGAAATGTAGTAGCAGTCGTCGGCGGTAGCAGCTGACTCCTGGGATCCATCATCTGGTCGCAGCAATCGGGTATGGGGGAAAAAGAGTAGCAAAGCAACCGTGAGTACTCATCCAAAGTACTCGCAAGACTGACATCAGAACTATGCTAAGTATGCATCGGTATCAAAGGAATTGGGCTATATCTTTGGACTAAACTGCAGAAATGCCAGAATAGGGGGAAAGTTCTAGCCTATCGAAGACTAGCATCTTCAGCGTCTTGCAGCATTAGAAGAGTGCAGATTAGTATCATAACATAAAGTAACAAACATGTAGGAGCAAAGCCCAGAGATCCTTCCTCGACTCCCTACGAGAAAGCGATCCCGGAGCTTACATATTAATTAACATGTATCCAGTTCAAGTTGTAGTAGATCGGGATACAACACTGAGCGTCCTTTTACCGTGGACACGACTATTCGAATAGATAACTTCCCTGCAGGGGTGCACTACTGTTACCCAACACGCTCGATTAACTCTGGCCGGACACACTGTTCTGGGTCATGCCCGGCCTCGGCTGATCGACAGACCGTAGCCCTACCTAGAGCTCAACAGAGAGGTCCCCGCCGGTCTACATCCTAAGTGCTCAGGGGTCTTGGGCCATCGCCCTTTGCACTCCGGGTCGTTGTGCGCAGGGGGATTCCAGTACCACCTCTGCCTAGATGGCGCGATCTGGCCCGGCCACAATGCTGAACTAGACGTCTGACAGAGCTTTCAGCTGATACATACGGCGTAGAGGGCCCCATTAAACCATTATCCCACGTGGTGGCAGTGCGTATAGGCCAGTGGCCAACTCAGATCAATACCCAAATCCGTTAGCGAATTATTAAGAGCTCGCGGTGACGATCAGTACTCCTGTCGTCCCGTCTCGAGGAAGTGCAACAAGGGTCAGGCCCATCCCTCTCTAGGGCGGTCTCTGCCTACCCGGCCGCGCCTCGTAATTATCTCGCGGGTACCCTCACGATCAACCCGACTTCGCATCTCTCGCGGGTACCCCTCGGGGTCGACCCGACTTTATTCAGTAAATGTAGTAAAATCCCGGTAACTGTGTGTTCAGAACATCAAGGAGGAATCCAAGGAATCACCCTCGTTGGATTCCTACTCGATGTACTCGTCAGGGCGAACCCGGAGAAATCACCCTCGATGGTATTCACACTTGCGGGGTTGCACGACCGAAGCCTCATCGGAGGTGGAGGAAGAGGAATCACCCTCGATAATCCACGTTCGACTAGCTGTGCTACAAAGGCATCATCGGGAGTGAGTTAAGAGGTATCACCCTCGTCACTCGAGGATAACTCCGTAGAGTCGAACAACTTAGGGGGTGTGTGGTGCTGTGCTGGTCTCAGCCCGTCGATCACATCGATCGGGGCATTAGTAACTATGCGGGGCAACTAGGACAAGGTGGAGGGGCCACAAATGGATTATCAACCAAACTATACTAAGTATCTCGGATAACAGTCAGGTATCAGTAACAGTTACAAAAATAGGCTATGCAGCAGAATAGGATAAAACAAAGCAGTAGTAATTTCTAAAGCAAGCAGGAGGGAGAAGGAATAGGTGATATAGGCATGCGTCAAGAGGGGTTGCTTGCCTGGAAGCTTTGCTGAAAAGGAAGGAGGCTCGTCGGTGACGTAGTCGTACTCGGCAGCAGCGTCAGTCTCGGGGTCTACCAGAGAGGAGGGGGAAGAAACAATAAATACAAAAAACAAATACAATCACAGATGCATGACATAGTAGCACATTATTCGAGGAGTGCCCTAATGCAGTACTACGCAAGTTAGTCGGAGCGGGAAACAACTGGAGGTGTTTTTCCAGCTCCGGACAATTATCAGACAGATGAACTGGAGGGGAAAGTTCCATGTTCATCAAGTTAGAGGGGTGTGTCAGGTATGTGGGTGGCATATTCGGATTCTTTATATTTTTCTGATCATTTTTCATATATAAATTATTTTCATCCGAGTTATGGTTTATTTTATATGATTTTTCAAAGTTTTACTGAATTTCTGGAATTATTTTAATTATTTAAATTCGAATTATCCGAAACAGTGTAAGGTGACGTCAGCGGGTCAAACCCAGCTGGGCCAGGTCAAACCTGACCAGTGGGTCCCACTGGTCAGTGAGACGGTAGTTAATTAGGGTTAAACTAAACTAATTATAGATTAATTAGAGGGTGGGACCCAGTAGTCAGTGACTAAACTAATTACGGATTAAGTTAATTAACAATTTAGCTAATTAAATTGGTGGGGCCTACATGTCAGTGGCTGGGCCCTGCCCAGTCAGCAACGTTGACCCAGTCAACAGGGTCAACCGGGCCCACGGGACCCACCTGCAGTGACACAGGGTGGGCCCCGAGTGGTGCCACGTCGGCGCCGGCCGGCGTTTAAACGCCGCCGACGCAGAACGCGGCGGAGGGCTCGGGCTAGCGGCGGGTTTCGGCTGTAGGGAGTCTCCGGACCCGTGGTTAGGCGCGTTGGACGCGGCTCGACGTCGCGCGTCGAATGGCGGTGGTGGCTGGCCGTGGGGTGGCCGGAGTCGAGGGCTACGACGACGGCAGACGACGCCGGAGTTCGGCAGGAGAGGGAACGGCAGCAGCAGCGGAAATGCGGGCGAACTAAGCGGTCGGGGAGGCTCTACGCGACGCGGCGAGCACGGCGGGCATGAGCCCGTGACCATTTGGTCGCCGGAGACTCGCCGACGACGAGTCCTAGCGGCGACAGGTATGGCCACGGGGGAATCGGGGCTACGAGGAGAGAGGGAGATGGACGCGGTGCTCACGGCGAGCCTGCAGAGGAGCAAGGTGGGCTCGGGGAGGTCCGGCGATGGCGGATCGGAGACGACGATCACCGGCGCCCGAAGACGAAGACGAGGTCGTAGGCGACGATGTGACGGTGTAGGGGTCTAGCTCGAGGTCGGGGATGAAGTAGCGGAGGCAGGCGGAGCGGTCTGGCACGGCGGCGAGGCACAGGGGCGACGGTGGCCGCGGCTATGGCACGGGCGCGGCCATGGCAGCGCTCGGGATGGGGGAAAGAGAGCGAGGGAAGGGGAGAAGGGGAGGCTAGGGTTCGCCACCGGGTCGGGGGGTGCTTATCCACGTCGGGGAGCCGCTGGATGGTCGACAGCGAGGCAGGACGGCGGGTGGACGGCGCGCGTGCGTTCGGCCGCGCCATGGCTTCTGCCCAGCGAGAGGAAGGAGAAGGCCTCGCTGGGCCGGGCCAATTTGCACTGTGCACTGGAAGCCCAAGTGCACAGTAGCTCATTTCCTTTTCTTTTTCTTTTCTCTGATTTCTGCTTTTATTTCTGTTTTGTAAATTGTTAGGCCACCAATTGAGTTTTATAAAATATGTAACTTAGTTCAATAATTACAATCCAATATTAACTACTACCAGAAATTGGTTTGGAAATAATATGATTTCATTTGCAATTTTATTAAATAAAATGGGATTAAATATTGTTGTTTGGTACTGTTTTAGGTTGTTAGACTCATCTAGGGGTTTTAGGTGATGTTGTTTTTCTTAACATAATTAGTTATGGATTATTTGCTATTTAATGAACATTTTAGTTTCCAAATTGGAACAACTTTTATTTTCACTTTAAATTTGAATTTCAATTTGAATTGGAATTTGAAATGAGATATGATTTCAATGATGATTAAGCACTGTTATGCATGGTGACTTGGCATGATTAAGAGGCGATCACTGTACTTAATACATGGGGATGTCACACCAAACAAGCTCGGCACCGGAAAACTGCTGGTCACAGAGGTGCACCCCGGCAAATTCGAGCCAACAGAGCCGGAGGAAGCTCGCAAATGCTACGGCAACCAAGTCGGATGCATCCTACGGGAAACCGTGAGCATCAACGACTCGGACTTAAGGAGTAAACCAAATATGGAGCACTTCCTCCTAACGAAGCTGCACAACAGATTCCAGTTCCCCGGCCGGAATGATGAAAAACTTCCGTGGGAAGATCCTACCATGGTCAAGATAAACAACACCGCCATGGGCAAGTTCAACAACGCGTTGGCCTCCTGGAAAGGCAGGGTGAAACGAGCGATTGAAAAAAAACAATCCTACTCCAAGATTTGGGAGGACAATCCGACAGTTTCGGAAGAGGAGTTTGAAAAATTCAAGGAGACTTGCGCTACTGATGAAACCAAGCGTAAGTCTGAGAAATTCAAGGAGATGCAGGAAAAGAACATAGGGAGCCATCGCCTCGGAATCCGTGGTTACATTGGCAAGAGGCCCATATGGGATAAGGAGGATGCGGAACGTGAAGCCGCGAGGATCCCAGACCCCTTTGCAGAGTTCACCGACCCGCAGGAGCGTGACTTCATCAAGGCCAGCTACAAGTGGGACAAGGAGAAAAAGGTTTGGTACACGGATGCGCCCACGAGGAAATTGATTAGATTACTGGTAATTATTATTTTTCCACCTTATATTAGCTTCTGATCAAGTCGACTACACGTTGTAATAACATTTGTGAACGGTTCATGTTTCTTTGGCAGAAAGAGCAACACAAGCTTGCGGCCGAAAGCGACTCGTCGTCTCAGTCGTTGGCGAGGCCCAAGTGGGACACCCCTCTCAACCGGGCCTTGAACATACTGCAGGGACTCCCTTTGGACGACCGGCCGCAGTATGGACGTGTGCACGACGCCGGAGACGGCGCCACGTGGAAGTTCTACTACCACAATGACCCGGAGTCCAAAAGGCAGAGAAGGAAGTTTAGTCAGGTGAACATCGATGAGAAGGTGAAGCTTGCGGTCAAGAAAAATGCAGCTGAGACCGCTCTAGCGACCAGAGATGAGATGATCCAACAGGCAGTCAGTGCAGCTTTAGCTGCCTGCAGAAGTGATTTTTCGTAGCTTCAGTTAATACCTTGATTCCGGCTGTTATCGACTGGACGAGGCAAAATCCAGGCAAAACAGCAGCGGATTATCCCCGTCCCAGCTTCTTTGGGAGCAACTCGGTGAACATCGCACCAGCGCCTGCTCTCGCAACCGCACCTGCTCCCGCACCCGCTCATAGCAACCCGTCCTCCGTCTCTGGCATGCTTGGTGGGGCTTCCACATTGGCTGAGCTCGACGCCCTCATGGTAATTACGCGTTGCACCCTCATGAACATATCTATAATCTTCCGTTCCCATTGCCTTTCGGATGTCTGACACACCGCACACATGTCTTCGCAGGCCGACGAAAATCCGTGCACCCTACTCTACCACATTAACGGCCAGTTGGTGGATGTGGGAAAGGGTACGATAACAAAGCCCAAGGAGCGCTTGTTCCACAGCCGACGGATGCCCGATACCGTCTTCAGGGTTTCCGTGGCAAGTGTGAAAACTGCCTACGAGGGTTTGGCTCCCCCGCTACGAACCGGGGGAGAGGACGACGAGAGCCCGGCGCAGCTGGGCCAATGCAAGAATTGGCCGTTGCTGTGGCCGAAGAATCTTCTTCGTGTGGAGGCGGCCGGGAGCACACCAACAACAACAATACCGATTCAAGGTATGACCACCACCCCACCCACGTAATTACCACCACCGTCTGTCGTGTTGGGTGAGAGCGCACGATGCGAGCAAGGGGGTCCAACCGTCGCCCCCATGGAAGAAGATATGAATGATGACATGGATGAGGATGACCCTCTCCGGTACCTTAATACTGGCTATGACGACGCTGAAATGATGAGCCAGCCGCCATATGACTCAGGCTATGAGCGTGAAGATGAGATGCATGATGCACAAGAGCCGGAACGTCCTCGGGTTGAGTGCAAGAAGTCTCTGTTCATGCAATCCTCGTAGGACACGCCTCCGGATGCCGCCTCAACCCAGGGTCAACTACCCGAGGGTCGTGCAGTGCTTAGCCCGACAACACTTGGGGCGGGGGTCAGGAAGGGTCTGGAAGGCTCAGTAGCTCAACCCAAGAAGAAGCAGAGGAAGAGACCTGCGAAGAAAAGCTCTGCTGCCGCCAAAGATGCTTCTAGCAGCCAGCCGCCTCCGGTGAACAGGTTTGCGGACAGTGTATCGATAAGAGATTCGCCGTTACTCCATGTCGCGGGCAAGCCGATGCTACCGCCGGACGGTCTCATGGCCATACATGGGGATCTCAGGAGACTCCATGACCATGTGCTGTTGACAGAGAAGAGCCTTCTCGCCTCAGAGGATCCAGGATACCCGCTATACACGGTTCGTGTGCTGATGGGCAAGGGCTACGTCGCTACATGCCCAACGGATATCTTCTTCCAGCGGTTTGATCACATCTACGATATGTATCTCCTGAGGGGGTTGGATTTTACGCTCGTCCGCCTTTTTGCGCTACATATGAGCTACATCATCAGGAAAGAACAAATCTCGCTAATCGCCGTAGCGGACCCCTTCTACATGCATGAGGGCTTCCTGGGAATCAGCGATGTGGAACGTCTAGCTGCGACTAACTACATCAAAGACTTCATGGTAATGAATAAGGACAAGGAAAGGATTATGCTGCCTTATCATCCCATGTAAGTCATTCCCGGATAGCCGCTTTAACACATCCTTTGGTACATTTCAATCATTCCTTCGAACTTAGTGAAGCTAATTTGAGGTGTATTTATTTTGCGCAGCGAGGGGCGCGCCGTCCTTATCATTCTTTACCCGCGAGTCTCCTACGCTCTGTATTTGGACTCGTCCAAAAACACAGTGAAGAAAGACTACACAAACATTAAGAGTGTTCTGGATCATGCTCTCCTTGGCTTCAGCATGAGGGGTGGCCACATTCAAATCAAGGAACAAAGGATGAACGCGCCGGCTTTTTTAAATAAAACTGAGTTCTGCTGCGTCCAGCAACCAGCAACAAGTACGAACGATGGATTCTACGTCATCCATCACATGATGGAATTCAGAAGGGATCGTCAACAACTTGGCATCACATCTTCATCCGATGCCCATATCCGCAAATGGGCCGAAGCCATAGGAGCCGAACCAGATCATAAACTAAGGAATGAATTATATCGCATCCAGTAGGACATTGCGACGATCATCATGAAAGACATCGTTGAAGAGAAGGGGATGTTCCACGACGGCCCTATATCGCGGGCTGACGTCCGAGCTCGCATAGGCCTACAGCGTATGGACATGACGCCTTTCACAAAGCTAGGGTGCACCCTTCCGGACATGGACGAATGGAAGTTCCCGTGATTGACGATCACGATGATGGTGTGTCCGTTGAATTTGAACTTTATGTATTCGACGCAACTTTGAAACTTTGTGATGTAAACGGTCCTGCTGAACTTGCGTAGCACTAGTTAATTAGTTACGACGAACTTCGTTAATTATGTTTACTATATGTTGCTTCTATTTGCTTACTCTTTCTCTTCATGTTGCTCAAGTATATATATTATGTTGCATATTATATATCGTTGAATGCATGTCTAACAGGTACATAGATCATCGATGGCGAAGAAGTGCTATGTGTTAGGGAACGCAGTAGAAAACAAAAAATTTCCGACCTACGCACCAGCCCAGGACCACTATGAAGACTGCATACAAGGTTTGATCTTTTTCGTTACCGACTCGTAGCGCAGCGGACGTAGAGTCGATGACGATCGGCGGTGCAGATCCCCGCAGCTAGGATTTACAACCTCCCAACCGCGAGGATGTATACCCTCATCCGCCCCCCGGACAGCCCTCCGGGAGGCGGTCGGACAGTCCCCCGGACGGTGTCACGGACAGCCCTTCGGGAGGACCATCGAAACTCGGACGGTCACTCGGACAGCCCTTCGGGAGGACCCTCGAAACTCGGACAGTCACTCGGACAGCCCTTCGGGAGGCACTCTCAAACTAAGACCGAAACTACGATCTCTCTACAGAGTTGCACACATACGGTCTCAACTATCCGGCAGGGCTTCGCCGTCCAGAACTAGTTCCTGCCGGAACCCAGACAGCCTTTCGGCTCTACGAAACTATTTCGCTGGGAGGGAGAGAGAAGCCAGACAAGTCCAAGGCATGTGTATGAGATCAAGCATGAGGTTTGGGCAGCCCCCTGACCTCCTATTTATAGGAAAACCAAGGGGTATGATGGGCATTCAAAAATACCAAAAGTACCCCCACTTTATGTCCCACATAAAGGGCATAAGAGGGAAAGGAAGTGCCATGTGGAGCTCCATGAGGGAGCCCCTCCTTTGGCCGGCCAACCCCTAGGCCCCCCCCCCCAAGGGGGTTCCTTGGTCCCCACACCTTCTAGAAGCCTTTTGGAAAATATCCCAAAAGGTGGTTTTCCATAAATATCCCAAAAAGCACTTTCACTATTCACGACGACATTTTTCAGCGTCCGGTCGAACTGAAAATATTTATGTGGGCTTAGAACATTTCCAGTACCCACTAAAATAATTTTCAATGCGATCCGGAACAATTCCGGATTAGTGATTTTCATCTGCGAAAAGCATCCGAAGCGGTTCCGGCAGCTCCAGAACATTTCCGGTTTTTCTTCCGGAAAATTCCCAGAAGTTTCCAGAATGATTCTGGCACCCTCCAAGAATTATCAGGCATGTGCCGAAACCAATTTGATTTAATGGTATCCCCTGACACAACTTTTCAGTTTTACCGAAACTGTTCCGGTGTTCTCTCTACGGAACTTTTCCGCTGTCCGAAACTTTTCCGGTGTCCGAAACTTTTTCGGTGATTTTCTCTCAGACTCCCTGTCTAGTATTCAATAGATAGATGACCCTTAAGCGTGTGACCCTATAGGTTCGGTGAAGTATAGACATGACCCGGAACCCCTTCCGATCAATGATCAACATCGGAGCCGCGGACACCCATATTGACCCCTATACCCACACGAATGAATATTCGAGTGAACCTCCAGTTGCCGTGTGCTATTCCTGTTGCTTCGCGATATGTTACAAATACCCGAGGTGAGACATGTTGGCATCCCCGTGGATCAACAACTTGTCCACTATGCCAGTTACCTCGTTACCGGTATTGTTCTCTTTTCTCGTTCCCGTGTTCCGGCATCCCTGTGATCAAATCACAAAGTGTCTGGCCAGACGATGATGGATACCGTAACACCGAGAGGTCCCAGAGATATCTCTCCATCGTCGGAGGAGCAAATCCCAATCTTGAGCTATCAAGTTACTTGACATACTTTTCCGTGAACCCGTAAGCCGCCGTAATAGCCACCCAGTAACAGATGACGTTTAACAAACCCCAAAGTTCACGAAGCAAGCACGAAGGAACTCGATACTCTCATGGTCTAAGGAATTATGCAAACATTAACTATCTCTGTGTTATAAACCATTAACTAGTGACGAATGTATCTCATAGCATAACATCAATTCGGGTCTATTCAACACAAGTGTTCTACCAACATTGCGCCCTCAAAATTGCCGGCATAGCCATGCCCATGATCAGGAAAACAGGATCATCATGCAATACTTGAGCCAGTCTTAGAGGCCATACTAGGAATACATTTTACCGTTTATTATTCCACACGTGCATATGAGTCTTCCTTCGAGCCTCGTGGTTATTGCAGACTCGAGAACCATAGCAGTTATAACATGGAACATAAACCTAATTATGAACAGGGAGATAATCAATAACATTTATTATTGCCTCTAGGGCATATCTCCTACAGACTCCCACTTGCACTAGAGTCAATAATCTAGTCAATGCTAATGCACTTTACACCTATGGCATACTGGTGTAAAAAATGCTTCGCATGTGGTATAGCCTGATGTCCAACGGATCTGACGACTTCAGCTCCGTGTGTAACTTTGCATATCCTCGCGTTTTCACGCTTTCACAAAATTCATATTTTGTGTGGACTTGGCTTTGCATATGTGTGAATCATTGGTCGACACCTGATTCCTCAGACTGAGCTATGGAGCAACTATCTGCAATAGTGTCCCATAGATCAAAGCCATCTTGGAACCATACTAAGTTCATGAATGAACTATATGATTCAACAACTTCTTTGTCGCTTCTTAAGCATCAACATACTTAGCCTTTGTTATAGAATTCGCCACAGTATCTTGTTTGGAACAATTTCCAACTACCGTGCCATCATATTGTGTATTACACAAAACCCTTAACTTAAATCGAAAATCGCATGGAGCATTGATGAAGACTGTATCGATGTAATTACTTACAACGAGCACTTCATAATCTCTGCTTGCGAGAAAACATGTCATCACTACTACTCTAGTACTCAATGACATCTTTCACTGTTGTCCTATGATCAATACTTTGATCACTTTGGTATCCATACTCGCAACAACTTTTGGAGTATCGGACATATCTGGTTGTTTTACATACCATGGAATACATGATTAATCCAAACACAAGAGTGTGTGGAATCTCCATCATGTATTTTACTCATCAGTGTTTTGGGACACCGAGTCTTGCAAAAACTCTTTCCATGTGACTTCGGCAAGAATCACTCCTTGGAGTTTTAAATGCTAAAAAGTTTTAGCATCTTGTCAATATGTATTCATTGCTTAGCCCCATTAGGTAAATCTATCTCCATAGATCATCATGCCTAATATTGAGGCTATTTAGCCCAAGCACTTCATCGGAAAAACTATTTTCAAATGAAGTCCAAATTCGTGTCAAGAAATTTATTTCCAATTAACAATGTGTCAAGTACACAAGGTTTTTAGAAATATTATTATGCTCCCACTTACTTTCTTGAATCACAAGTATCTTCGATACCCATTTGATGAAGTCAAAACCCTTTTGACCATTCCATCAAAAACGAAGATTCCAACTCCACTTTGCTCTCTTCTGTCCATCGCTGGAACTCTGAAGTTTGCATACTTACTAGCATCCTCTGGATCGACAAATTACTTTGGACTGTATCACATACAAGTCCTAGGTTTCATTTCCATCACATGGAAATCCTTTTGTCATCCATGTTTCATATCTCATGATTGAAATATGTATTAATTGCTAGTTCAACCCGAACCGACTTTAAGCATCGCTACGGTGAGACAATCTCATCGTAGTCAACTCCTTGAACTTGTTATTGCAACAAGTCGAGCTTTATGGATAAAACATTTTATCCGTATCAGTTTTTAGTTCCATAAATATTCGTTAGACTCTAAGTCTTCCGAAAGGTGTATCAAGATCTTAATCTTGAATCACTTATATGGAAACTATCTCGGATTGTATTGGCATTTAGCCAATTCCGGAGTCAGGGCCCATCAACGCTTCCTTGTGAATTGTAGGTATACTGTTGTCTAACAACAATATCTCGTTTGCGCTCCTGATAGGTTTGCACGAGCTTTGCCTACGTGGTTCAGCTGCAAGTTCGACCGAAGTCCATACATTTTATTGTAGAGACTTCCGTATCAGTCGCAGTAGGAAACTCCGGAATTACTTCCAAGGTCTCTTTCCTTTGATCTGATGACGATGATACTGTTTATCTCGTCGAGTTGCACTGTTCTCCCACTCACCTTTTTGAAAGAACCATTTTCTTCAAAAAAGCATACCGTTCTTTGTGGCAAACCTATTTGCCTCGGTATTGTGGTGGGGAAATACCCAATGACTTGGGATAACCTACAAAGTAGCACTTGTCTGATTTGGAATAGGTTTGTAACCTTTTACACAAGCCCCATATTCCAAATGTTAAGAAAAGATATAACATAGTTGGGCGTACCATACCATGGCGTCATTTCAACAGACCCGATGGAGCTCTTTTCAGTGTAAAAGCCACAGTCTCTAAAGCATCACTTTCAAAGGGATAATGGCAAATTTATTTATGTCATCTTTGATCTTACCATGTCATGAATGGTTCGATTACATCTACACGGACTCTCCACTTGCAGTGGTGCTCCGGGAGGTGCAAGTTATGAAACCCCTTTCAGAACTCATCAGAGACATTCGCTAAACTTGTAACTCAAATATTCCTTTCTGCAATCGAATTGTAGAAATATAATTTTCTTGTTACAACAACTTCTACTTCATTTTTGAAAACCTTATGAATGAATTCAAAAGATCCAGACTTACATCTCATCAAGTAAATATCAATATATCTACTTGAGTCATTTCTGAAGATAGATAAATCCACTACTTGCAACAACATTTATTGAACTACACACATCAAAATGTATGATCACCAATAAGTTTGTTGCTCGTTCCTTATGGCCTGTGAACGGTATTTCAGTCACTTCACTTTTCGGAGGAAAGTTGCAAGTGTCAGATGATTCAAAATCAAATGACTTTAAAATCCATCATAATGGAATTTTCCATGCGGGTTTCTCCAATGTGACCAAATGCAGTGCCACACATATGTGGTATTCTTTTAGTCTTGCGACATTTAGCGTCAGTGTTATGGATGTATCATATTACCATCAATATTCATAACATACATCCCATCCTGGATGGAAGCATGGCCCTTCATGTTATTCATAACACCGAACATCAAAAGTTCTCTTATGAATAACCTCCTTGCAAGATACCTTATGCAAAGGGCTAGAGTGTATGAAACTCTAAATGAATTATGAAAGTAAATACAGAGGTAATGTATTATTATCAATATTCATAACATACTTCTCATTCATAATGAAAGTATGGCCCTTTTGTTATTCATAACTCCGAACATTAAAAGTTTTCTTATGAACAACCTTCTTGCAAGATACTTTATGCAATGGGCTGGATAATCCAGTCTTCTTTCCTTTTGCCTTTAAAATGATTTATGAAAGTAAATACATAGGGAATACACATATGGAAGGCATAGTAACATTTACTATGTTCCCTGCGTGTATCTAAACCTCATTCCTGGCTAGTCTTTCAGGCCATAGTAGTTCTTACATCGAGTTGCAACAGAATGCAATCGAGCGGGTATCTTTGTGATTAACTCACAATACCCAAGAATTAGTGATTAACATGTTTAACCATAATTCCCAAGAACTATATCTTTGACCAGCCTTCTATACATCAAAAACCTGTATGACATTCATACATGAGCTGGATATTCCAGTCTTCTTTCCTTTTGCCTTTATACTTCTAACAGTTTAACTTTCAGTATTTCTCCTACTCTCAGAAGAAGCACCCAACTTAAGAGTGGCGATAGCCCCGGACTTCCTATGCGTGAAAGTTTCACTAATACCCTTCGGACACTTCCTTTCTCTTTAAGTTGTTTGTTTTATTCACCATCATCATATGACAGGCGTTCTTCTGGATCCCTCTCTTATCAGTCTAATGCATAGTAAACTCCTTTACTAATAGTTTGCAAACAAACATTGCTTTGGATATCTCATAACTTTTAGCCTTTGTCTGTCTCTGAAAATGATTTTCAGATTCCATGAATATCACATAACTATCCAAACTTTCGAAGTTCGGGTCTCATGGAAGCAAACATATTGCACTTGACTGAAACGGAATTCTAGCTTTTGGATCGATGGACGAGAGTCACATGATCCATAGCATTAGCGGGAGAATACCGAAAGCATGCGATAGGACAAGTCCTTCTCGGCACTCTAGAGGACAATCCTCTCATTACGTTACCAACCGTAAAGTTTTAACCAGATATTTAACAGCTATTCAATTTTAATTGGGAAGGTGGAAACGCGAGCCATTATTCTACAACTATTATGCAAATAACACTTAGACAGTGTTCATAATTAATTGCACTGAGAATTAAAAGAATTAATTCTATAGTGCGCTCCCACTCAAATCAATATCTCTCATAATTGATTGTGAGTGATACAAGAACCGCATTTAAATTGTTCGCCATTGGTGTAACACCACTGATGACGAAAATCTCTACCGGTAGGCCAACTTGCCAATCACGTCTCTATGTGACTCTTGTTCATCTTTCGATGCGTGTGTTCCGAGCTCATGACGGTCATGCCTGAACGTCAAGACAACCAAGTGATCTCGCTGTGAGGTCTCAACTCACCCGCCTCACACTTCTCTAATCGTTCGTACCCGTGTGACACGGCGCACCTCGAAAAGATAGGTGTCGTGACGGTGCTACACTTGGGAGAACACTAACTACTTGATATTTTTGTGAGAGATCACCCTAATAAAAAGCGACTACCGCGCAATCAAGAAGGGTGCATCATAAGGGATAAACATCTCAGGCAATTCATAATAGCATGATATGGTATAGCCCTTACTGACGGAGAAGTCTTTCATTTCTTCGTCTTCGGCATTCGCGTTGGTGTTCACCTTCGCGAAGATTGCCACCACCTTGTCGATGCACCAGATAATATTGCTATCTCTATAGCTAATAAAATAAGTGCATTACTGAAGGTTGACACGCAGGTCATTAAAGTGACAATCATATGGCTCCAGCCATCATGCCGAATCACGACACGCAGGTCATGTTAATCAATTTACATTATATAGTCATTTCATAAATAATCAAATTATAATGAGCACTGCTATACCACATCACATGCACATGCAAACCATCCTGCAAAACCAAGTTAGACCCCTCTAATCGGTTCATGCAAAATTTTATTTTACGTGGCTTCTAAGGTTTCGAAACAAACCGAAGCTACCAACGTCCATCATCAAGCATGATAATCCAAGTCGCTAGATTAACATTGCATGGTGTATGAAACACGAGATAATAAAATCTCGAGCCCCATACTAAACTTCATCATACGCGTGACCCCCGTGCAGATCATATCTGCATTGCCCTTTCGTCTGCGAAATTTCATCTTTCTTTTTAACTACGGTGGAATTCAATGAACTGTTAGCACTTCGTTGATCAATCAGGATCGCGGATTGCCAGAACATTGAAACTCCACCATACTGTTATCAAGATCAGAAATATGCAAATTCCAGGGAAGCAACAAGAACATCGGGTAACAGATTTCATCTGCTACCCGCACAAATAATTTTCAGTAATAGAACTCATCTACTACCTAATTATATTGTGCAATACCCATACATCTCTATGTATTCTAGATCGCAACCTGCATCTACGCATAGCACGGCTCTTGATGCCACTGTTAGGGAACGCAGTAGAAAACAAAAAAATTCTGACCTACGCACCAGCCCAGGACCACTATGAAGACTGCATACAAGGTTTGATCTTTTTCGTTAACGACTCGTAGCACAGCGGAAGTAGAGTCGATGACAATCGGCGGTGCAGATCCCCGTAGCTAGGATTTACAACCTCCCAACCGCGAGGATGTATACCCTCATCCGCCCCCCGGACAGCCCTCCGGGAGGCGATCGGACAGTCCCCCGGACGGTGTCACGGACAGCCCTTCGGGAGGACCATCGAAACTCGGACGGTCACTCGGACAGCCCTTCGGGAGGACCCTCGAAACTCGGACAGTCACTCGGACAGCCCTTCGGGAGGCACTCTCAAACTAAGACCGAAACTACGATCTCTCTACAGAGTTGCACACATATGGTCTCAACTATTCGGCAGGGCTTCGCCGTCCAGAACTAGTTCCTGCCGGAACCCAGACAGCCTTTCGGCTCTACGAAACTATTTCGCTGGGAGGGAGAGAGAAGCCAGACAAGTCTATGGCATGTGTATGAGAGCAAGCATGAGGTTTTGGCAGCCCCCTCACCTCCTATTTATAGGAAAACCAAGGGGTATGATGGGCATTCAAAAATACCAAAAGTACCCCCACTTTATGTCCCACATAAAGGGCATAAGAGGGAAAGGAAGTGCCATGTGGAGCTCCATGAGGGAGCCTCTCCTTTGGCCGGCCAACCCCTAGGGGCCCCCCCCAAGGGGGTTCCTGTTGGGTAACGTTGCATGGGAAACAAAAATTTTCCTACGCACACACAAGATCTATCCATGGTGATGAGCATCTACGAGAGGGAGAGTGAATCTACATACCCTTGTAGATCGCTAAGCGGAAGCGTTAAGAAACGCGGTTGATGTAGTCGAACGTCTCCGCAATCCAAATCGCAAGTCGTCCCTCGATCCGATCACGAACTAGTGCCGAACGGACGGCACCTTCGCGTTCAACACACGTACGGCTTGATGACGCCTTCACCTCCTCGATCGAGCGAGCGATGGTGAAGTAGTAGATGAGTTCCGGCAGCACGACGGCGTGGTGATGGTGGTGAGGAACAATCTCTGCAGGGCTTCGCCAAGCACTACGGAGATTATGACGGGAGAACTGGAGGGTTAGGGTTGCCGACACACGACTTGGGAAATCTTAATGTGTACCGTGTGCTAGCCCTTCCCCTCTATTTATATGTTGAGCCTTGGGGTCTAAACTTGGAGTAAAAGCCTCCTCCAGGTCGGTTTTGCCCGCACAAGGTCGGTTTGGCCCGCAGGGAAAGAGTCCAACTCGGATTCCAGCAGTATCGCGCACAAGCGGTAGTACCGCTTGAGCGGTAGTACCGCTTCACAGCGGTAGTACTGCCTTACCAACGGTAGTACCGCTTAAGGCAGCAGCAAAACTTCCTTTTGCACTTTCCAATACCTCGTGGGCTTTACCCCTTTGGCCTATATAAAGTGTTGCTGTACCCGAACACTTCAGTAAACCTCCGGAACCTCTTCCAGTGAATTCCGGAACCCTTCCGTAGATCAAAACACTGTTATTACATATATTAATCTTTACCTCCAGACTCTTCCGGAGACCCTCGTCATGTCCGGGATCTTATCCGGGACTCCGAACAACCTTCGGTCACCAACACAATAACTCAACTATACTAATCGTCACCAAACGTTAAGTGTGTAGACCCTGTGGGTTCGAGAACTATGTAGACATGACCGAGACACCTCTATGATCAATAACCTATAGCGGGACCTGGATGCCCATATTGGCTCCTACATATTCTACGAAGATCTTTATCGGTCGAACCTCTATGTCAAGGATTCAGCTAATCCCGTATGCTGTTCCCTTTGTTCTTCGGTATGTTACTTGCCCGAGATTCGATCGTCGGCATCTCTATACCTAGTTCAATCTCGTTACTGGCAAGTCTCTTTACTCGTTCCGTAATACAAGATCTCGTGGCTAACACTTTAGTCACATTGCTTGCAAGGCTCATTGTGGTGTTGTATTACCGAGTGGGCCCTGAGATACCTCTCCGTCACACGGAGTAACAAATCCCAGTCTTGATCCATGCCAACCCAACAGACACCCTCGGAGATACCTGTAGAGCACCTTTATAGTCACCCAGTTACGTTGCGACGTTTGATACACACAAGGTACTCCTCCGATGTCAGGGAGTTGCATGATCTCATGGTCATAGGAACAGATACTTGACATGCAGAAAACAATAGCAATAAACTGACACGATCATATGCTACGTTCGTAGTTTGGGTCTTGTCCATCACATCATTCTCCTAATGATGTGATCCCGTTATCAAATGACATGTCATGTCTATGGCTAGGAAACCTTAACCATCTTTGATCAACGAGCTAGTTAACTAGAGGCTTACTAGGGACACAGTGTTGTCTATGTACCCACACATGTATTTGAGTTTCCAATCAATACAATTATAGCATGGATAATAAACGATTATCATGAACAAGGAAATATAATAATAACTAATTTATTATTGCCTCTAGGGCATATTTCCAACAGTCTCCCACTTGCACTAGAGTCAATAATCTAGTTCACATCACTATGTGATTTACATTGTAATGAATCGAACACCCATGTAGTTCTGGTGTTGTTCATGTTTAGCCCTTGGAAGAGGTTTAGTCATCGGATCTGCAACATTCAGATCCGTGTGTACTTTGCAAATATTTATGTCGTCCTCCTTGATGTAATCGCGGATGGAATTGAAACGTCGCTTTATGTGTCTGGTCCTCTTGTGAAATCTTGGTTCCTTGGCTAGAGCAATGGCACCAGTATTATCACAAAACAGAGTCATTGGGTTAAGCGCACTAGGCACTACTCCAAGATCTGTCATGAACTCCTTCATCCAGACACCTTCCTTCGCCGCCTCCGAGGCAGCGATGTTCTCCGCTTCGCATGTAGAATCAGCTACCACGCTTTGCTTGGAACTGCACCAGCTAACCGCTCCCCCATTAAGAATAAATACGTATCCGGTTTGTGACTTAGAGTCATCCGGATCAGTGTCAAAGCTTGCATCGACGTAACCCTTTACGACGAGCTCTTGATCACCTCCATAAACGAGAAACATGTCCTTAGTCCTTTTCAGGTACTTCAGGATATTCTTGACCGCCGTCCAGTGTTCCATTCCTGGATCACTTTGAAACCTTCCGACCATACTTATGGCAAGGCTGACATCGGGTCTTGTGCACAGCATTGCATACATGATAGAGCCTATGGCTGAAGCATAGGGGATGACACTCATCTTTTCTCTATCTTCTGCAGTCACTGGGCATTGAGTCTTACTCAACTTCACACCTTGCAATACAGGCAAGAACCCCTTCTTGGACTGATCCATTTTGAACTTCTTCAAAACTTTGTCAAGGTATGTGCTTTGTGAAAGTCCTATTAAGCGTCTCGATCTATCTCTATAGATCTTGATGCCTAATATGAAAGCAGCTTCTCCTAGGTCCTTCATTGAAAAACTCTTGTTCAAATATCCCTTCACGCTTTCCAACATTTCTATATTGTTTCCAATCAGTAATATGTCATCCACATATAATATTAGAAATGCTATAGAGCTCCCACTCACTTTCTTGTAAATACAAGCTTCTCCGTAAACTTGTATAAACTCGAACGCTTTGATCACCTCATCAAAGCGAAGATTCCAACTCCGAGATGCTTGCACCAGTCCATAAATGGATCGCTGGAGTTTGCAAACTTTGTCAGCATTCTCTGGATCGACAAAACCTTCTGGATGCATCATATACAACTCTTCCTTAAGGAAACCGTTAAGGAACGTTGTTTTGACATCCATCTGCCAAATTTCATAATCGAAAAAGGCAGTTATTGCTAACATGATTCTGACGGATTTAAGCATCGCTACGGGTGAGAAGGTCTCATCGTAGTCAACTCCTTGAACTTGTGAAAAACCCTTTGCCACAAGTCAAGCTTTATAGACGGTGACATTACCGTCCGCGTCCGTCTTCCTCTTAAAGATCCATTTGTTCTGAATGGCCTTACGCCCTTCAGGTAATACTTCCAAAGTCCATACTTTGTTTTCATACATGGATCCCATCTCGGATTTCATGGCCTCTAACCACTTCTCGGAATCCGGGCCCATCATCGCTTCTCCATAGCTCGTAGGTTCATCGTTGTCCAACAACATGACCTCTAAGACAGGGTTGTCGTACCACTCAGGAGCAGTACGCGTCCTTGTCGACCTACGAGGTTCGATAGCAACTTGATCCAAAGCTTCATGATCATCATCATTAACTTCCTCTTCAGCTGATGTAGGCTCTACAGAAACATCTTTCTGCGCTGCGCTACTTTCAGGTTGACGTAAAGGTTCAACAACCTCATCAACTTCTATGTTCCTCCCACTCAATTCTTTCGAGAGAAACTCTTTCTCAAGAAACGTTCCGTTTTTAGAGACAAACACTTTGCCTTCGGATCTGAGGTAGAAGGTATACCCAACTGGCTCTTTTGGGTATCCTATGAAGACGCATTTCTCCGCTTTGGGTTCCAGCTTTTCAGGCTGAAGCTTTTTGACATAAGCATCACATCCCCAAACTTTAAGAAACGACAGCTTTGGCTTCTTGCCAAACCAAAGTTCATATGGCGTCGTCTCAACGGATTTCGATGGTGCCCTATTTAAAGTGAATGCAGCTGTCTCTAATGCATAACCCCGAAACGATAGTGGCAAATCGGCAAGAGACATCATAGATCGCACCATATCCAATAAGGTTCGATTACGACGTTCGGACACACCATTACGCTGTGGTGTTCCAGGCGGTGTCAATTGTGAAACAATTCCACACTGTCTTAAGTGACTGCCAAACTCATAACTCAGATATTCTCCTCCTCGATCAGATCGTAGGAATTTAATCTTCTTGTTACGATGATTCTCAACTTCACTCTGAAATTGTTTGAACTTTTCAAATGTTTCAGACTTGTGTTTCATTAAGTAAATATACCCATATCTACTTAAGTCATCAGTGAAGGTGAGAAAGTAATGATAACCACCGCGCGCCTCAATACTCATCGGACCGCACACATCAGTATGTATGATTTCCAATAAGTCACTTGCCCGTTCCATTGTTCCAGAGAACGGCGTTTTAGTCATCTTGCCCATGAGGCATGGCTCACATGTGTCAAATGATTCAAAATCAAGTGACTCCAAAAGTCCATCAGCATGGAGCTTCCTCATGCGTTTTACGCCAATATAACCTAAACGGCAGTGCCACAAGAAAGTGGTATTATCATTATCAATTCTACATCTTTTGGCATCAATGTTAAGAACATGTGTATCATTACTATCGAGATTCAATAAGAATAAACCCCTCACATTGGGTGCATGACCATAAAAGATATTACTCATATAAATAGAACAACCATTATTCTCTGATTTAAATGAGTAACCGTCTCGCAATAAACAAGATCCAGATATAATGTTCATGCTTAACGCAGGCACTAAATAACAATTATTCAGGTTCATCACTAATCCCGATGGTAATCGAAGAGCGAGCGTGCCGACGGCGATCACATCAACCTTGGAACCATTTCCCACGCACATCGTCACTTCGTCCTTTGCCAGCCTCCGTCTATTCCGCAGTTCCTCTTTTGAGTTGCAAATATGAGCAACCGCACCGGTATCAAATACCCAGGCACTACAATGAGAGTTGGTAAGGTACACATCAATAACATGTATATCATATATACCTTGTTTGTTGTTGGCCGCCTTCTTGTCAGCCAAATACTTGGGGCAGTTCCGCTTCCAGTGTCCAGTTCCCTTGCAATGAAAGCACACAGTTTCTGGTTTGGGTCCAGCCTTGGGTTTCTTCACGAGAGGAGCAACTGCTTTGCCACTCTTCTTGGAGTTACCCTTCTTACCCTTGCCATTTTTCTTGAAACTAGTGGTTTTATTGACCATCAACACTTGATGCTCCTTCTGAATTTCAGACTCAGCGGCTTTCAGCATCGCAAACAACTCGGCGACTGACTTGTTCATCCCGTGCATGTTATAGTTCAACACGAAGCTCTTGTAGCTAGGTGGCAATGATTGAAGAACTCTGTCAGTGATAGCCTCTGGCGGAAGGGGCATCCCCAATTCAGCCAGACGGGTGGAGTACCCAGACATTCTGAGTACGTGATCACTGATAGACCCGTTCTCCTCCATCTTGCAAGCATAGAACTTATCGGAGATCTCATATCTCTCGATCCGGGCATTCTTCTGAAAGATAAACTTCAACTCCTGGAACATCTCATATGCTCCATGACGTTCAAAACGTCTTTGAAGTCCCGGTTCTAAGCCATACAATATTGCACATTGAACTATTGAGTAATCTTCAGAACGAGCCTGCCAGGCGTTCACAACGTCTAGAGACTCAACTGGAGCGGGTGGATCACCAAGCGGTGCATCAAGGACATAAGCCTTCTGGGAAGCCGTAAGGATAATCCTTAGATTACGGGCCCAGTCCACAAAGTTACTTCCATCTTTCAACTTAGCTTTCTCTAGGAACGCATTAAAATTCAGGGGTGCTACTGCGCGCGCCATGATCTACAACATAAATATAGCAAAGACAACTTAGACTATTGTTCTAGATAATGAGTTTAGTTAATCATATTACTTAAAAACTCCCACTCAAAATGACATCCCTCCGGTCATTCGAGTGTAACATGATCCAAATCCACCAACTCAAGTCCGATCATCACGTGAGTTGAGGTGGTTTCAATGGTGAACATCCTCATGTTGATCATATCTACTATATGACTCATGTTCGACCTTTCGGTCTCTTGTGTTCCGAGGCCATGTCTGTACATGCTAGGCTCGTCAAGTTTAACCCGAGTGTTCCGCACGTGCAACACTGGCTTGCACCCGTTGTATGTGAACGTAGAGTCTATCACACCCGATCATCACGTGGTGTCTCGAAACGACGAACTTTCGCAACGGTGCACACTCGGGGAGAACACAATTTTATCTTGAAATTTAAGTGAGGGATCACCTTATAATGCTACCGTCGTCCTAAGCAAAATAAGATGCATAAAAGGATTAACATCACATGCAAATCATAAGTGACATGATATGGCCATGAAATTGTCTAAAGCACCGGCATGATCTCCATCGTCACCGGCATGACACCATGATCTCCATCATCTTGATCTCCATCAACGTGTCGCCATGAGGTTGTCGCGCCGACTGTTGCTTCTACGACTATAGCTAACTCATAGCGATAAAGTAAAGCAAAAACGGCGAAAATAATTAAAGACAACTCTATGGCTCCTGCCAGTTGTCGTAGTCATCGACATGCAAGTCGTGATATTCTATACAACACATGATCATCTCATACATCACATATATCTCATCTTGTTATTGGCCATATCACATCACAACATACCCTGCAAAAACAAGTTAGACGTCCTCTAATTGTTGTTGCAAGTTTTACGTGGCTGCTACGGGTTTGCAAGAACCGTTCTTACCTACGTAAAACCACAATGTGGTGTAGTGATTGCTTTTTGATCTTCTAAAAGAACCCTCTTCATTGAAATCGATTCAACTAAAGTGAGAGAGACACCCGCTAGCCATCTTTATGCAACGAAGTTACATGTCAGTTGAAGGAACCGGTCTCTCGTAAGCGTACGAGTAATGTTGGTCCGGGCCGCTTCATCTCACAATACCGCCGAATCAAGTATCAACTAGTAACGGCAAGCAATATGTATACACCCACGCCCACAACTCGTTTGTGTTCTACTCGAGATCTCATCTACGCATAGACCTAGCTCAGATGCCACTGTTGGGTAATGTTGCATGGGAAACAAAAATTTTCCTACGCACACACAAGATCTATCCATGGTGATGAGATCTACGAGAGGGAGAGTGAATCTACATACCCTTGTAGATCGCTAAGTGGAAGCGCTAAGGAACGCGGTTGATGTAGTCGAATGTCTCCGCGATCCAAATCGCAAGTCGTCCCTAGATCCGATCACGAACTAGTGCCGAACGGACGGCACCTCCGCGTTCAACACACGTACGGCTTGATGACGCCTTCACCTCCTCGATCCAGCGAGCGATGGTGAAGTAGTAGATGAGTTCCGGCAGCACGACGGCGTGGTGATGGTGGTGAGGAACAATCTCTGCAGGGCTTCGCCAAGCACTACGGAGATTATGACGGGAGAACTAGAGGGTTAGGGTTGCTGACACACGGCTTGGGAAATCTTATTGTGTACCGTGTGCTAGCCCTTCCCCTCTATTTATATGTTGAGCCTTGGGGTCTAAACTTGGAGTAAAAGCCTCTTCCAGGTCGGTTTTGCCCGCACAAGGTCGGTTTGGCCCGCAGGGAAAGAGTCCAACTCGGATTCCAGCAGTATCGCGCACAAGCGGTAGTACCGCTCACGAGCGGTAGTACCGCTTCACAGCGGTAGTACCGCTTACGCGGTAGTACTGCCTTACCAACGGTAGTACCGCTTAAGGCAGCAGCAAAACTTCCTTTTGCACTTTCCAATACCTCGTGGGCTTTACCCCTTTGGCCTACATAAAGTGTTGTTGTACCCGAACACTTCGGTAAACATCCGGAACCTCTTCCGGTGAATTCCGGAACCCTTCCGGAGATCAAAACACTATTATCACATATATTAATCTTTACCTCCGGACTCTTCCGGAGACCCTCGTCATGTCCGGGATCTTATCCGGGACTCCGAACAACCTTCGGTCACCAACACAATAACTCAACTATACTAATCGTCACCAAACGTTAAGTGTGTAGACCCTGCGGGTTCGAGAACTATGTAGACATGACCGAGACACCTCTATGATCAATAACCAATAGCGGGACCTGGATGCCCATATTGGCTCCTACATATTCTACGAAGATCTTTATCGGTCGAACCTCTATGTCAAGGATTCAGCTAATCCCGTATGCTGTTCCCTTTGTTCTTCGGTATGTTACTTGCCCGAGATTCGATCGTCGGCATCTCTATACCTAGTTCAATCTCGTTACTGGCAAGTCTCTTTACTCGTTCCGTAATACAAGATCTCGTGGCTAACACTACTAGAAAAACGACTATAGCTAATATGGACATTAATGGCGCACCATGATGGTGGTGCGCAACTGCTATATAGCAGTGGCGCACCAGAATCAGGTGCGTCATTGCTATTTTTTTACTAATGGCGCACCACTTGAGCAGTGCGCCATTGCTATTTTTTTTGTCCATCCTCCCCCCCCCCCACCAGACATAGCAATGGCGCACCACACCTAGGTGCGCCATTACTAAGGTACATAGTAGTGGCGCACCTAGGTGTGGTGCGCCATTGCTATGTCTGGTGGGGGTGTGCCTGCGTGTGTGTGTGAGGTTAGTAATGGCGCACCCTCCCTGGTGCGCCACTGCTAGGGTTAGCAATGGCGCACCAGGGAGGGTGCGCCATTACTAACGTCTCACACACACACAAACACACACCCGACCACACACACACAAACACACACCCCACCACACACACACAAACACACAAACACACACCCCACCACACACACACAAACACACACACACACACACACACACACACCCAGTGGATCGCCTTTTCAGTTTTAAAAAAAATAAAAGAAAATGATAAAAGATTAAAAAAAATTCAAAAAAATAGATGCCCATGTGTTATGTGTTCTAGTTGTTAGGAAAATTAACAAACATGAATTTTGAATTTTTTTGCAAAAGGCCGCCGTGTTTCGGTAAAATGGCCGTAACTTTTGCAAACGACCTCCGATGAAAAAGTTTTTTATATGAAAAAGCATCTACTCGTAAAGTTACACCCATTATCGATTTTTTAGAATCCTCAAAAACCCCACAGAAAAAAGTTACGATGCTTTTAAGATCTGGAGGCAAAAAAATAAAAAAAATAAAAAAAGTTAGCAATGGCGCACCAGTGCATAGTGCACCACTACCTAGGTGCGCCACTGCTATGCTACATAGTAATGGCGCACCACACCTAGGTGCGCCATTACTATGTACCATAGCAATGGCGCACCACCCCATGGTGCGCCATTACTATGTCACAAGCCCCACCACGTACGCACCCACCCACCCCTCTCCTTCCTCTCTCCTTATCCCCTTCCCCCTCCTCCTCCTCCCTTCTCCTTCCCCGATATGGCTGCCGCCCGCAGGCTTCCTCTATCCCGAGACCGGCGCCTTCATCTCGCCGGTGACCGAGCCACAGGAGCGCCGCCGCCCGTCGCGCCTCCCCTTCCCCTTCCCCTTCTTCCTCCCTTCCCCTTCATTCTTCTCCTCCTCTCCTCCACTCCATCTCCTCCTCTCCTCCTCTCCTCCACTCCATCTCCTCCTTCTCACGGTGCTCCTCCTCCGGTGACCTCCTCCTCACGGTGCTCCTCCTCCGGCGACCTCCTCCTCCCTCCTCTCCTCCTCACGGTGCTCCTCCGACGACGACCTCCTCCTCCCTCCTCTCCTCCTCACGGTGCTCCTCCTCCGGCGACCTCCTCCTCCCTCCTCTCCTCCTCACGGTGCTCCTTCCTCTCCTGCTCACGGTCCTCCTCCTCCTCTCCGGCGACCTCCTCCTCCCTCCTCTCCTCCTCACGGTCTCTCCTCCCACCTCCTCTACTTCCGGCCACATGTGGAGCTCCCCCGGCACAAAGAACGTAAAAGATCCAGGTCGAGAACGAAATTTGAAAAAAATTTAACCAAAAAAAACGAGCCAAAAAAATGAGCCAGATCTAGATCCAAATCCAAATTCAAAATTCAAAAATAGCAATGGCGCACGGTGGGGGTTAGACGGTGCGCCACTACTATTTTCTCGCCTTCAAAATTCAAAAAAAATCAATAAATTTCAAAAAAAAAAGTTACCAGTGGCGCACCTGTAGCAATAGTAATGGCGCACTACAAGGTGCGCCACTGTTACCTGCAATACTAATGGCGCACCAGAGGTGTGCCATTAGTATTTGTTACTAATGGCGTGGTAATAGTGGCGCACCTATAGTGCGCCATTAATGGCAAAAATAGGTGCGCCACTAACAGTCCTTTTTCTAGTAGTGTAACACTTTAGTCACATTGCTTGCAAGGCTCATTGTGATGTTGTATTACCGAGTGGGCCCTGAGATACCTCTCCATCACACGGAGTAACAAATCCCAGTCTTGATCCATGCCAACCCAACAGACACCCTCGGAGATACCTGTAGAGCACCTTTATAGTCACCCAGTTACGTTGCGACGTTTGATACACACAAGGTACTCCTCCGATGTCAGGGAGTTGCATGATCTCATGGTCATAGGAACAGATACTTGACATGCAGAAAACAATAGCAATAAACTGACACGATCATATGCTACGTTCGTAGTTTGGGTCTTGTCCATCACATCATTCTCCTAATGATGTGATCCCGTTATCAAATGACATCTCATGTCTATGGCTAGGAAACCTTAACCATCTTTGATCAACGAGCTAGTTAACTAGAGGCTTACTAAGGACACAGTGTTGTCTATGTACCCACACATGTATTTGAGTTTCCAATCAATACAATTATAGCATGGATAATAAACGATTATCATGAACAAGGAAATATAATAATAACTAATTTATTATTGCCTCTAGGGCATATTTCCTACAGTTCCTTGGTCCCCACACCTTCTAGAAGCCTTTTGGAAAATATCCCAAAAGGTGGTTTTCCATAAATATCCCAAAAAGCACTTTCACTATTCACGACGACATTTTTCAGCGTCCGGTCAAACTGAAAATATTTATGTGGGCTTAGAACATTTCCAGTACCCACTAAAATAATTTTCAATGCGATCCAGAACAATTCCGGATTAGTGATTTTCATCTGCGAAAAGCATCTGAAGCGGTTCCGGCAGCTCCGGAACATTTCTGGTTTTTCTTCCGGAAAATTCCCAGAAGTTTCCAGAATGATTCTGGCACCCTCCAAGAATTATCAGGCATGTGCCGAAACCAATTTGACTTAATGGTATCCCCTGAAACAACTTTTCAGTTTTACCAAAACTGTTCCGGTGTTCTCTCTGCGGAACTTTTCCGCTGTCCGAAACTTTTCCGGTGTCCGAAACTTTTTCAGTGATTTTCTCTCAGACTCCCTGTCTAGTATTCAATAGATAGATGACCCTTAAGCGTGTGACCCTATAGGTTCGGTGAAGTATAGACATGACCCGGAACCCCTTCCGATCAATGATCAACATCGGAGCCGTGGACACCCATATTGACCCCTATACCCACACGAATGAATATTCGAGTGAACCTCCAGTTGCCGTGTACTATTCCTGTTGCTTCGCGATATGTTACAAATACCCGAGGTGAGACATGTTGGCATCCCCGTGGATCAACAACTTGTCCACTATGCCAGTTACCTCGTTACCGGTATTGTTCTCTTTTCTCATTCCCGTGTTCCGACATCCCTGTGATCAAATCACAAAGTGTTAGGCCAGACGATGATGGATACTGTAACACCGAGAGGGCCCAGAGATATCTCTCCATCGTCGGAGGAGCAAATCCCAATCTTGAGCTATCAAGTTACTTGACATACTTTTCCGTGAACCCGTAAGCCGCCGTAATAGTCACCCAGTAACGGGTGACGTTTAACAAACCCCAAAGTTCACGAAGCAAGCACGAAGGAACTCGATACTCTCATGGTCTAAGGAATTATGCAAACATTAACTATCTCTGTGTTATAAACCATTAACTAGTGACGAATGTATCTCATAGCATAACATCAATTCGGGTCTATTCAACACAAGTGTTCTACCAACATTGCGCCCTCAAAATTGCCGGCATAGCCATGCCCATGATCAGGAAAACAGGATCATCATGCAATACTTGAGCCAGTCTTAGAGGCCAGACTAGGAATACATTTTACCGTTTATTATTCCACACGTGCATATGAGTCTTCCTCCGAGCCTCGTGGTTATTGCAGACTCGAGAACCATAGCAGTTATAGCATGGAACATAAACCTAATTATGAACAGGGAGATAATCAATAACATTTATTATTGCCTCTAGGGCATATCTCCTACACTATGCCGTGTACATAAGGAAGGTTCCAGGAGTGTACGACGAGTGGCCAGAGTGTCAGGCCCAAGTGTACCGGTTCCCGGGCGGCAGCCAGAGAGGGTTCGACAGCAGAGGGGAAGCGGAAGCTAGTTACTTAAGGTTCACGCTAGCGCGAGAGAGGGATCAAAACCGCCGCCTCATGAGCTACTACATAATTCCGCTATTCCTCATAGTGATCGCCCTTCTCTTCTATATCATAGTTTCGATGGATGATGAAACATGTGCACGTGATGACCATGTAGTTGCATGTATTCGAGACATGTGACAACTTATATCGCTATTTCGAGATGATGACGAGAGACATCATTTGTGTTGGATCATGATGTTGATGATGACATGAGATATATATGATGTGACTATTGTATGTGTATGATATGATGAGATTTGTATGTGTATAATATGATGAGACTATCGTGTGTATCATATGATAGAGACTATTGTATAAAACCTGTACAAATACGTAGGAAAAAAATATAGAAAATAATACGTAAAAAAAATACAGAAAATAATAACAGTAGCACGGGGTATGTGCGTAGCAGCAGCACGGCCATACCAGTAGTGCGTGATAAATAGACGCGCTGCAGCTTTTAGCAGTAGCGTGGGTTCGGCCACGCGCTACTGCTATCTTTGAGTAGTAGTAGCACGGGTCAGAACACACGCTACTGCTAAAAATTAGCTGTAGCGCCGTATCAGTAGTGCGGGGACCCGCACTACTGATAGGCCTTTAACCCGTGCTACTGCTAGGGTTTTCCCTAGTAGTGCTCGTTGATGCTGTCGACCGCTTCTGGCCGAGTGAGCTTCATCCCCTTACTTGGAACGAGGGGCGTGTGGGCAAGAACTATGGTCTGCAGTCCACTTCTTGTTTCTAGTCAAGGCGGGGACTCGGTTCTGAATTTGCAATTGGATTGGTAGGGCTAGGATATGGCAGAATGTCTCCCACGTGTTGTGTGTTATTTCAAAGTTAGGTTGGACTAGGTGATCGACCTGTGTTCTTTCTGGTTACCTTGTAGACTAGTGGGTTTTCCATTTGGAAAATCCTACATTTTTCTATTGTTATGCTTTGCATCCTCGAAATCTTAGAAGTATCAGATTGTTGTAGAACTGTGTTGTTTCAAACATCTGAACTTCTTAGAAAATGGTTTAAACACTTTTGATATAAAGATGGTTTACACACATCTACAACTATCTGGGTAGAAAATAATTTAAAGATGACTTCAAAATAACTCTCAGGAGTGTGCAACATGGTCTCTAGGTCAAAATGTAGTGAAGTGATGTGCCCAGTTCTCATAATCATCTATCACATCCAAGCCACCATGTGGCCACTCGGTCCGGTGGTTCCCAGAATGTCCTTGTCCTCATCGAGCGCAATCGCAATGGCTGGCCACTGAATCTTGACCACCTAGAAGTTCATTGGGCTCTCTTTGGTCGCTCTTTGGCGTGTGGAGATGCAATCAGTTCCACTGCCGGTAGGCAGGGGTCTAATGACCTGGGTAAAAATATGTCCTTGCACCCAGGGAACTGCACTCAACGGCCGATGTTACATCATTTTCCCCGGAAGATGATATGGGTACAACTGCTATTGCACCCAAAGAAGCTGGGCTCAACTGCCACCGCCCGGTCGCACTCGTGAGTTGATAGTCCTTTTTCCTTGAGAACATGAGAATATGGGCATTACCTGTTACCTAAGTGAACAAAATGGTATGATATACATTTTCCACAATGGGTTGTCGCTGTCTGCCGTCGCATGATCCCCCACATAGCGCACACACGCACATGGTAGTGTGCACTATATCTAGCCCTCATGTTTTAGTACTAGACCCTGAAGGCACAATGCATGATGGTACTCTTCGGCGCCAACATTCAGGTAGTGAGAAGGGGATGAGATCCAGACCATCTGTTCCAGTGCATGCATGCATGGACGCTTTTTTGTCAATTTGTTCAACAATTTTGTTGTGAGTCTAGGTACATATGCATCTTCTAAGTTGTAGTCAATCTTTACTAATCTATTATGCATCTACCTGGATCTTGACGAAATCATTGGTCGATTTTTAGGTCGTGTCCTTATCATATCAATAAGTAATGGCTTCTAATCTGTATTGTACTACCGCTGGCTGGAATTTAATGAAATACAAAGATCTCTGCTGGCAACATTATACGAAGATCTATGCAAAAATATTTGGTGTTCCTTTTCTTTTTGTGAAACAGAATCTTTGCTGTTAATTCGTTCTTATTCACACAAATCTTGCCCCTTGAACCATACAAACGTTAGGGGAAACGTGGCATTCAACAGCCTGTGAACATTACCTTAAAAGAAAACAACCAATGAACCATGCCAATGGAATGGAGCAGGTTCATCTGACGGCTTGCATTGCAGTGTTTTGCCTCCTGAGACAAAGTGTCGAACGTTCGGCTGATATTAACTCACCTCCTGTCTCGCTGCGTCTGTGTCGTGGTCTTAAGGTCCATACCAATTTCCCTATATGTTAGATACATGTTTCTTTTGGATTGCCCATCCTTGCGCTATCCATCGTTTAGTAAGCTCTTTTTGCCATTGTTTGGCTAATCTATCATATCACTGAGTTAATTATCCTCTCCTGTCCTGGTGCATGCACTGTTTTTTATGTCACAAATAGTTTGCTGGTATTATTATACTTATTGAATTGTGCTATTATTATACATATTCTTTTCGGAGCAAATCTATTGCTCGGTTGGCAAATTGCTACATCGATCCTGCTCTTGCAAAATGCCAAGCCTACTTAACAAAAATGGAGAGGATCCACAGGTACAAGGGGATCCTTCTCTTGCGAAATACCAAGCCCACTTAACCAAAATGAAGAGGATCCATAACTACAAGGGGATCCTTCTCTTGCGAAATGCTAAACCCACTTAACCAAAATGGAAAGGATCCCTAGCTACAAGGGATGATGCAAAATTGCTTTTGTTTCAACAATAAAGTTATGATCTTTGGTATTAGCAATCTGCTAGAAGACAGATGCTAACCACCTCTAGCTGTCAACTTCTTTACAAACCAACCGGTTATGGGATAGGTCAACGTGACATGCGTAAGTGACTCTACGTTCGTGCTCATTTTGGGTGGGATACTACGCTACTATCCAAGCTTGGCAATGAGCGTTGTGAGATGGTCACTAATTAAAGGCCCCCTGGCGGGGCAAGGACATACATCAGGTGTCGTGTCATGTGTTCAAATTCACTATCAATTTATTAAAGGTCGGTTATGAAGACAAGTATATATAGGCCCTTGGATTGTCACATATTCTATGCATACAATATCCTGGGGGAGTTTATTACGTCATGCATCTTCTTAAGTGGGATTATAAACGTATTTTTTCTCAAAAATAAAAAATAAGTTTCGGCCACAAATGACTGTTTGAGTCTATTATAAGAATATTGCATATCCATTTAAATTTAAAAGTAATCAAATGGGATCTTGGGTAACATGTTTGTATATCAGATCTCTTTGGATAACCGGAGATGTGTGGATTTTATTCTTGCATTTCGAAAACAAAAACAAACTGGTCATTCAGCGAACGGCTGGAGAACCTACTACTATTAGTATCCATTGGATTTGCATTAGAATTATTGCCTTCTTGCCCCCTTTATACTTCCTCCTTTTTTTGTGTGGAGAATCACACTTCTTTCCTACGCTTCAGTACTCCAGCAAGATGTAATGACGGCCAAGCTAGGTAACACTGGTGTGCTTCCTTCCTTGTCTAATTAGTTAACCGTTGGAGGTTCGTCATTTGCGGCGGAGTAGTGCTCGCCTAGTCTAGATGGAGTTGTCCATTGTTAATCCGGACACATACAAATGACTGAAACCCAAGGAAATTAGTTAACTTTACACCGGAGAAACAGCCGCGTGAGTCATCCTCAATATAAAATATTTTCATGCAAGAATCACATGCCTTTTTTTGTTGGAATTTACAGGCATCTGATACAAATAATACCTTTTTCTATATGTCATGGGCTGCATTTGTGTGTCATATTGTTAATGAGTAAGCAAAAGAAGGGATCGTTGTTAATATGGATGACCTTGCTGTGACATATATATCATATAAACATTGATTACCAGTGCTATATTATTTGCACAACTTACCATCACGTAAGTAATCTGGACCTAATTAATACACACATATATACCTCACTGAAGCTATACAGAATATTATATGTCTCGTTGTTTGTTGTTCGTCCCTATGTAAAATAATAATAATATTTCTTTCCTTGAAAGTTTGTATTAATTTCTCCAACTAGTTATTTATGTCCAAATGATTTGGTTTGACATATTGCAATTGTTTCCTGGTTTCCATCTTATCACATGTTCTATCATGGAATTTTATTTTTACGTAGCACAAAACAATAGCTGACAAAATTCATGGAAATAATTTTGAAGCTCTCACACGTGCTCAACTACAACTCACTATAATGTTCTTAAACTTTTAATAAAGAGAAATATCATGACTTGGTAAACCGTGAGAAGATGGTGTACATGTGAATAAATTTGCAAGCCTTTGGACATTTCTTTGTTTAGGAAAACACACTATACTTAAAGTTTTTACATTGTCTAACACACCCTTTATTGATGGATCACTAATATTGAATGCTCGTCGTATCTCCTTGGAGGTAAGTTGGAGCATCTTAAAAGAGCTCAAATATATATATTTCGACTAATAATGTAATATATTCTAAGAATACAATCTCCTACAGGAGCCTATTATTTAATACATCTGCTTAAGTGTGATTATAAACTGAAGTTTAGTTCACACCTGATAGTATGAGTGTATTACAAGAAGCCTACAAGTAATCAAAATGGGGTCTTGATTAGAATGTTTCGTTATTATAAACCTAAGGTGTGCATTTTATACTTGCATCTTGAAAACAAAAAACACCCTTGTCATTGAATGAACTGTTGGAGAACCTACTACTAGTATGTGCAAATGTTTTTGTGCCTATAGAGACTGATAAAACTTCATTGAAATACTGAAGCGATGTAGCCCAGGGCTGATCCATCAGCTACAACATGTGACATCATGCATAGTTTGTCGATGCTGATATTGGGAGCCATGGTCACCCTCCAGCATTGGTGCGGCCAAACCCTGCTTAACATTTGCTCGTGCCTGTGCATCCCGATCGGACCGTGTGCACGGTAAAGGAAGTGCCTGCTCGCTAAACAACATCGGTGGGAAGGACACCCTAATTATCTACGTCGTCACCATGTCGCGCGCCGGGCCGCTAGCTTTTGGTCGCACCTGCGTCGTTTCTGCCATAACGTGTGGCCAAACCAATATGGTGTTCTAGCGCCTGGGGATGGAGTCGTAGCCGTTGAAGATGATTCGGCCATACGAGCACTAAGACTTGACGTACCACAACGAGTGGTTCTTCATTGCCACCTCAATGGAGGAGCTCTTGTACGAGTAGCTCTTCTGATACAAAACCCAAACCATGTCGGCTACTGCAAGGTCCTGACGACGCAAAGGAAATGCGCCCAATACTATTGCGGCCGTTGTGGCCTCCCAAAGAAGGGACATGTCTGCTCCTTTGCTGGTGGATCGTCTTCAGCGCGGGTGCTGCAGGGCCGAGAAGAAGTGGCACCATGGACCCTGCTGGCGCCAAGGAGGACCGCATCACCGCCCTCCCCAGTGACATCCGTGGCACCATCATCTCCATGTTCCTCATCTATGACGCCACCAGCATACAAGCCATATCCCAGGGTGGAAACGCCTCTGGCACGAATCCTGCCTGCTCAACCTCATTGACCGTGACCTCCCGAAAAGGTCTTGGGGAGACAACCTAGTCGACCTCATCTTGGACATCCTCAAGGCTCCATGCCAGGTGCACGCTCGTCGTCTCTCTGAGCACGCTATGTCGCCACTCCGGCGACTGAGACCGCTACCACATCTTCAACAAATTGTTCTTATCCAAGGTTCTTGATCACCTCAAGGAGCAGCTACCTGCAGGTGAACAACACTGAACCACTTTAGGATGGTGAGTCGATGCCCTCGCTGTAGCCTTCCACGTTGAAGTTCTCCTCTCTCCGTGTCGCATGCTTTGGCTGATGCCATTTCCCCGAGGATCTCTCGCGCGGCCAAATCTCACCGAGCTCACTCTCTGTCGGATCACAAACTCTGAGAACACAGTCCACGCCATGATCGCCACATCTCCTAATCTTAGGAACTTCGTCCTCAACAGAAACTATCACTTCCTCGCGTCCACATTATCCCAAACTCTTGTAAGGTTCGACATGTTGGTTGACCCTAACATGTCAGTGATGTTTCCTGTGTAAACCACAGAGGAGATGACCTAAGGTACCACAATGGTGGTTCAGCACGGTGACCTCAGATGGAGAGGAGCTCTTGTACGAGTAGCTCTTCTGGTACAAGCCAGAAATAGGCGATGGAGAAAGCACATTTACTATTCGGAATCTTGTCTACCATTTCTATGATCACGGGATGACCCGATCAACACCCGGGGAGATCGTCTCCCCGCTATCTCTTGCTGTCAGCCTCCGGCATGGATCTGCTAATAGTGAAGAGGTTCGTCCACTTCATGTGTGTATGTACACCTATGTGTAGGGTGAACGCGGATTTTTAAAGCTTACGCACCGGGGCCTCGCTATCCTGGGCGTTAGTTCGCAGATGAGTACTCGAGATACGCGTCGGGCCGACGCAGGTTAGCAGAGTCATTACCAGCTATGCCCATGGGTGGGAGTGGGACTTCGTAGGCTTTTCCAGAAACCAGGCCGTAGGTACACTGTAGCATCTTGTTCATATGTGTAGCCCCAAAACCGAAATATACACACCAAAAGCAAACAAAAACACGCAGACTGCTGCCACTTTTTTTTTGGTACATGGCCACAGCGCCCAGAGAATCGGGATATGGAGCTAGGTTTTCTCTCGGCTGAACCCGTCCCAACGCCCAGCTCGGTACTGCAGTCTCACTCTGACGTCATAAGCAGCCTAATGATGGCAATGTACCTGGAACATTATTTTTTTTAGTTGGAAAACATGATTTTTTTTGTGTGTGTTGTGCACCCCGTCCAATTCGTACCGCAATGTCCGTGGCGTCACATGCTCATCTCCTCGTTTGTCGTCGATACCGCGCCAACCTCTGTTCTGACTCATGTATGGGCTCGTCTCCTCTTTCGTCATCGCTACCACGCCGACGTACCGGCTCGTCTCCACGTTCATCGCCGCCGCTACCACGCCGACTCACGCCTACTCAGCGGTGTCCTACATATAAGAAAAGGAAAGGAAAAGGGAATAGACTTGTGTGTGCTATCCTGAGAAAATGAGAGAAAGAAATAAAACGGACAGAAAAAAGCCGGTCCGCTGAACCACAGGACGCACCCAACACCTTATACACCGTATAAAAAAAGCCACTGGGCCCCGCAAGACGAGTCCGCATGCAACACCACACCCTGGTCACCTCGCTCGAATTGTCCACATGCATCTGTTCTCATCCGGAGTGAGCAGCTATATGTCTGTACAGTAGCCTACTGGGCGTAGGATGATCACAGACCCCGAACAGGTAATCCTCTACAAAATTAATGCCCCACGTGATCCGTACAGAGACTTAGCATCTGATGCGACGCGGATCGCTAGGGATATGGATGCTCAGGATAACAGGACCGGGGTACGTAAGCTTCGTGGAATGTTTTCCTATGTGTAGGAGCCAAATATAGAAGTTCACGTTGGCTCCGGGCAGCCCATGGCCGTATTTTGTTTTCCATTTTAGGTACACCTATGTAATTTTTAAAATTCTAGTGAAGATTTAAATTGAGGTTCCCCATGACTCCGTGCCCTCTGCTCGGCCATCGTCTTCTTCTATCATAGTTTGTATTAGCCCATCGTTCTAACGGTAAAGTTCTCATTTTTCGAGAAAATGCATTTCCCACTTTTGTAATAAAAAGTGTTTTATACACTCTAAAACGTCTATGAAGCTGACTTAGAAAAAGAACCCTCAAGAGTGCATATGTGCATTATGGCTTTCCTAAAAAAGAAAAAGAGCAGTTCTCATTTTTGTGTGGAGTATAATTGTGCGGAATTAATACAACACGCAATTATGGCTTTACTAAAAGGGCACTACTCTGCGCCGTCGCGCCGGCCCAAATTTGGCTCGATGGGAACCGTCCGATGCGTCGTCGTCTTCGCCAACGCACTCGTACGAAAAGGATCCTTCTGCATCTCGTCAATCACTTCCATCTCACCGGCCGCAAATGTTCTCCCGTCGCCGCCTCTCGCTGGCCGTCCTTGCCGCTTGTCGCCGTCCTCGCCGCTGGTCGCCGGCCGTCCTCGCTGCCGGTCGCCGGCCCCGCAGCCAGTCGTCGTCCTCGCACCCGTGCTCACTGGTTCCAGCGAAAGACCTCATCGCAGCACCCCGCCCTCGTCCGTAGTAACGTTGTCGTCGTAGGACGCCCGATCCCTTCGTCGTTGCAGCAATTAACCGCCGCCGTCATAGCATGCCTGTCACAGCACCGCCATGCCGCCGGCCGCAGCTCCCGGTGTTGCCGCTCGCACATCGTCATCATGCCGGCCCCTGGTAGAAGCTTTTTTTCCTTGCCGGTTGAAGCTTTTTCCTTCCGGGTTGAAACCTTTTCCACGTTTGAAGCTTTTCTTCCACGCCCATTGAAGCTTTTCCATGGTTGAAGCTTCCTCATTCAACGGTTGAAGCTTTTTTACACACCGGTTGAAGCTTTTTTCCGCACCGCTCGTAAGATTTTTTCCATGGTTGAAACTATTTTTCCACCTCCATTGAAGCTTTTTTCCATGGTGAAGCTTTTTTACACACTGGTTGAAGCTTTTGCCACGCAAGTCGAACATTTTTTGCACGGTTGAAGCTTTTTCCACACCTGCTTATGATTTTTCCATGGTTGAAGCTTTTTTTCATGGCAGTTGAAGCCTTTTTCCATGCCGGTTGAAGCTTTCAACATTATGCCCATCGCCGCTCGGAACACGCCTCGTTGCTGGTTCCAGCAAAAATCCACGCTGGATGCAGCTTTTTTGCCAGCCGGTTCCAGCTAAAATCCACGTTGGTTGCAGCATCGGTCACCTTCGGTTGAAGCTCGTCGATGAGCTCCACCTCGCCGCTCGTAGCATCTAGTCGCGCCGGTTTGCAGCTCGCGCCATGCTGGTTGCAGCTCGCCGTAGGCATCGTTGCAGCATGCGCTTCGCCCCCCCGCACGGTCGCCGTGGTTGGTAGCACTCGCTGCCGTGGTTGTAACACCTCCAAGCCGCGGGCGTAAGCAACTGGGTTGCCTTGCACGGCCACGCAGGAAGAGGGCGTGCTCGCCGGAGCAGCGCGGGGGCGGGTGGAGACGGCCGTTCGCCGGAGCAGCGCGGGGCGGGTGGAGACGGCCGTTCGCCGGAGCAGCACGGGGCCGGGTGGAGACGGCCGTTCGCCGGTGCAGCGCAAGGCTGTTCTGATTTGAGGGAAGAGATGACGTTGTGTGGCTTTGACTGAACGAAAGGATAAGGGAGAAGGTGTGGCGCAATTTGCAGGGCCCACAAGGGGCGCGTGCGGGAGGTACGTGGGCCGCTGGATCGGTCGCGATCGAACGCGCGCCACACGACCGGCCGAAGCTTCGGCCGGCGCGCTGGCGTGAAACGTTTTTTCCTTACTAAAAAGAAGAAGAGCAATTCTCATTTGGGAAAACGGGGAACCTCCTTCTGATCTGGTTTGGCCAATCGAACCAGCAAACTAATCAGTCTTCCCTCAAGCACACATAGACCCAGACCTCTAGCGAGCAGCATCAGCATGGCGGCGCCACTCCACCTGGACAAGCGGGCGGCGGTGTTCCCGGAAGATTCTCATCCGCTTCCCTCCGGACGACCCATCGTGCCTCCTCCGCGCCTCACTCGTCTCCACGTCCCTGGAGCCACGCCACCTCCGGCCCGGCCATCCTCCGCCGGCTCCACGAGCTCCACGGCGCACCCTCCGTGCTGGTCTTCCTCCACAACTTGAACGGTCACCGCCTCCCCCGCTTCGTCCCCGCCACCGCGACGCCCTTCTCCTTCCCACTCCCAGACCGCCGCCTCTGGTGGATCCTCGACTGCCGCCACGGACGCGCCCTCTTCATCTCCGCGTCAGGGGAAGGAGCCCAGGATCTCCTTCTCTGGGAGCCAATCACGGGATACCAGCGGCGGTTGCGGGCGCCCTCGGCGTACAGGGTCCACTTCGTGAACGCGGCCGTGATCTGCGCGGCTGACGGGTGCGACCACCGCGCCTGCCATGGAGGGCCCTTCCGTGTCTCTTCACCTGCATAAACGAAGAGAACCAAAGGTCGGCCTGCGTGTACTTGTCGCAGACTGGTACTTGGGGCGATCCGACCAGCATGGAATTCTCCCCTGATGTCGAGGATCCTGCGGTGCTCGTAGGGAGCTCCCACTTGTACTTCGCGAACAGTCGACTGGGGTTTATCCTCGAGTATGACTTGGCCAAGCACCGCCTCAAAATCTTCCTATCACCCCTGTTGCCGGAGTGGTCGTCGTTCGACAGCAGAATTGTCCTCATGCCGGCGGGGAACGGTGGTCTGGGAGCTGCCATGTCCTTCGAGTCGCGTCTCTACCTGTGGGAGCTGGAGGATGCCGGTCGCGCGCAATTGGTACAGACCAGGGACATCGACCTGGCCAATTTGCTCCCATTGGTGGTATTGAATCTTTGCAAAAATCACCAAATGTCGTGGGTTTCGCCGATGGAGCAAACACCATTTTCGTGAGCAAGGTTGCTGGCATCTTCACCAAGGTTTTGGTTACCAGTCAAAATTTCGAGATTTCCCATGGTTACCGCGTATTTCAGTCCCCCTCGGTAAATCCCCATACCAAGCAAATAATACCATTTTTTTGAATTTTTAAAATTTAAACTCTCGATTTACAGTAAAGTACGTAGGATATAAATAATGCCATGAAAGTTGGTTCTGAAATGTTGGTAGCAATCTAATTCCTGTTTTGAGAGGTCTCTGGTTCGAATGTTCGTTCATTTACTTATTTGAATTCAAAATTCAACTATAAAATTCGTTCGAAATATTCTCGGTATTTCTCGGTATTTTCCGGTAACCGTGGTAACCACGTTTACCGGTCCCCCTCGGTAAAAATGTCTCGTTCGGTAACCAAAACGTTGATCTTCACAATTGAGCTCCATTCGGAGCGGGTGAGGAAGGTGTGCGACGATTGTCTTTTCGGCCCTTTGAGTCCAGTTGTTACCTTCTATACTCCAGGTTGTTAGCTCCAGAAACAAGTTGATGCTGTCGACTGCCTCAGCCATTCCCTCAAAATCACGTTAGGCTTCTTCTTCCAAACTCCCATGGGACTCCCAGTTGCACTGATTTTTTTTATTACAATCAGTTCAGTACTCTCTTTAATTTGTTGTTACTGTCATGGGTCTTAGTTCATTTGAGCATTGGATAGTAGGCTTGGAGATGAGCTTAATTATTAGTACTAAACTTTAAGATGGCGTACGGTGGTCGTGAACCGTGTGCTGCAGTTTAGGTTTCTCTTGCGTTTGGTGGTGAGCCCAAGCTATATGGTGTTTGCCAATGTTTCAGAGATCAGTGAGTGCAAATAGACCTATTTTTTATTAACAATATATGTCCTATGTCATAAAATTCATGCCATTGGAAACTTTGTTGAAATACGAATCTGATGATATAATTTTTGTGAAATATATCACACGTTTAGTTAGTCAAATTAATCATCAAATTTCATATTTTTAAGCGTGTTAGCCATGAAATGAGGGACAGAGGGAGTATTACTATGTAGACATACACTAGTAGAAAACAGGGCATTGGTTTTTGCCAGATCAGAGCAACAGTCCCGGTCTACATACGAACCGGGACTAATGCATGCATCAGTCCCGGTTCGAGCTGCCAGGACGCCGGCCGGGCCTCGGCAGGCACCAGTCCCGGTTCGGCTTTGACCTTTAGTCCCGGTTCCAGCCACTAACCGGGACTAAAGGGTCTCGCTCCTGACGCAACCCCTTTAGTCCCGGTTGGTGTCTGGAACCGGGACTAAAGGTCTAAAAAGATGTCTATATATATGCTCGCCCCTGCGCGCTCACTCCACTGTTTTTTGGCCGGCCGGCGTGTGGGAGGTGTGTGCTACTCTGTTCTCACCTCCTATGCACATGAGGTGTTTGATGAAATGCCCGAGCCACACTTAAGCTTTCTCCTCTCTAAGCTCGACCTCCAAGCTACATTTTCCCCAAGATTTGTCTAGGTTTGGCGGTGCACCAACTATCCAAGTATTCTAAAAGGTTAGCAACTTCATCCTTTCATCTCTCACTGCTAGTTTAGCTCATTTCAAATGCTCTAGAAGTAGAGTGGTTTGTGGGTTTTAGTGTAGGTGTGTATGTGGGAGTTCTTTTGATTTAGATGCACAATTTGAGCTCAAATTAACTTCTTAGAGTTTGCACATGTGTAGAGTGTCGTCCCGTCCCCGTCCCCGTCCTCACCGCCATCGATCGCCCGCGCTGATCTCGTCGCCGACACCACCGTGGTGAGCCTCTTGTTCTTATCTTCTTTTTAAAAGAAAAAAATTCTTACTTGTTTGATTTAGATAGCTACTTGTATAATTTTCTTACTTGTATTATTGTTTGTTATTATATAGTGCCATGGTTTTGGTATCCGCCCCCGTCGACTCTCGTCCGGTCTATGATTCGGATGTGGTATATTATCTTTTATAACTATTTGTTTCATTTAGTGTTTATGACAATTATGCCGACCAACGTGACATAGATGTTTTTATCTAGAAGGTATGTGAACCGGAAATTCCAACCGACCCTCTTGTCGAGAGGTTAAATTTAGTTGAAAAAGAAAACAATTATTTAAAAGAAAAACTGAAAAGAATTGAAGAAGAGAAGATGAAATTGGAGTTGCATGTTGCCGATGTCGTCGATCTACACAAGATCCAGATGGATGCAATGCGCTTGAATATTAGAAAGATTAGAAAATATGCCATTGATAATGAGGCTTGGTATCATTATGCTGTTGGATCAATTGTTACCTTAGTTGCGATTTTGATCGCATTTGTTGTTGCATTTAAATGTTTTACATAGTTGTATGTTAGTTTCAATGTATGTTTTAATTAGATGCTCTAGAGAGCTGTATGTTGTTCTATGAGAATTATGTATGAACTTTATGTATTTATTTTTTCAGTAATAACATTTGATCATTACTGCACTTTGGTTTTAATGTGATGATGAACTTGTATTAATTTGGTCATTTCTCTATTCATGATGTTCTGTAATGGTTTTTGATACACTTAATTATATAATGCACGCAGATGAATCGGCAATGGATGTACGGTGACCGACGCACATCCGAGTACATTACGGGTCTGCATAATTTTCTCGAAGTGGCTGAGGCAAACAAGCAGAATGGTTTTATGTATTGTCCATGTACTGTCTGTGGGAATACGAAGGATTACTCTTCCTCGAAAACCCTTCACTTCCACCTGCTTGAGAAGGGTTTCATGCCACACTATAATGTTTGGACCAAGCACAGAGAAAGAGGGGTTATGATGGAAGACAACAAAGAAGAAGAGGATGATGACAACTATCCTATGTTCCCTGAATACGGTGATACTGCAACGGGGGAAGCTGAAGATCAAGAGGCACCAGATGTGCCCGATGATGATCTTCGCCGGGTCATTGTTGATGCACAGAGAGGATGCGAAAGTGAAAAGGAAGAAGTTGAAATTCGATCGCATGTTAGAGTATCACAAAAAAGGGTTGTACCGCACTGGAATTGCTAGAATGGAAGGCAGAGAATGGTGTATCTGACAAGGGATTTGTGTAGGATCGAGGAGATAGGTCTAGAGGGGGGTGAATAGACTCCTAACCAGCCAAATTAGCAGTTTTTAATATATCTTGGAACTTAGGCAGATTTTGGCACAAGTTAAGATCACTCCAATACTTTCTACACATGCATATCTAGAGATTGAGCAGCGGAAATAGTAAAGCATGAAATAGTATGGAAAGTAAAGGGTAGAGTATGGAAGATCAAACGCAATGAAGACATGGTGGTTTTTGGCGTGGTTCCGATAGGTGGTGCTATCGTACATCCACGTTGATGGAGACTTCAACCCACGAAGGGTAACGGCTGCGCGAGTCCACGGAGGGCTCCACCCACGAAGGGTCCACGAAGAAGCAACCTTGTCTATTCCACCATGGCTTACGTCCACGAAGGACTAGCCTCACTCGGGGTAGATCTTCACGAAGTAGGCGATCTCCTTGCCCTTACAAACTTCTTGGTTCAACTCCACATCTGGTTGGAGGCTCCCAAGTGACACCTAACCAATCTAGGAGACACCACTCTCCAAAAGTTAATAGACGGTGTGTTGTTGATGAACTCCTTGCTCTTGTGCTTCAAATGATAGTCTTTCCAGCACTCAATCACTCCTCACAGATTTGGCTATGGTGGAAGAAGGATTTGAGTGGAAAGCAACTTAGGAAAGGCTAGAGATCAAGGTTCAAATGGTAGGAATGGAATATCTTGATCTCAACACATGAGTAGGTGGTTCTCTCTCAGAAAATGTATGGTGGAAGTGTAGGCACGTTCTGATGGCTCTCCTTACTGAGAAGTATGGGGTGGAGGGGTATATATAGCCTCCACACAAAATCCAACCGTTACACACTTTTGACCCAACTCGGTGGCACCGAAACGATAATCTCGGTAGCACCGAACTGTGTAAAAGATATGAACTTTAGGAATCTCGGTGGCACCGATACGAACAACTCGGATGGACCGAAGTGCAATGGCTTAGGGCAATTCTCATCTCGGTGGCACCGATTGCATCAACTCGGTAGGACCGAAGTGAAGCAATAAGGCAACAGAGAGTTGGCAAGCCATCTCGGTGAGACCGATTTGCAAACTCGGTGAGACCGAAGTAAATGCAAACGATTACAGAGAGTTGGCAAGGCCATCTCGGTGAGACCGAGATCCATTTCGGTGGATCCGATTTGTTAGGGTTTGGCAGTGGCTAAGTCTTGGATGAACTCGGTGGGGCCGGATTGGAAATTTCGGTGGGGCCGAGTTGGACTTTAGGTTTAGGACATATTTGGGATTGAGAGAGTGGTTGAGGGTTTAGGAATGCTGTCACTAAGCACTTGAGCAAAAGGACCATTAAGCAACACATCATCCCCTTTTAATAGTATTGGCTTTCCTATGGACTCAATGTGATCTTGGATCACTAAACCAAAAATGTAGAGTCTTGATCTTTGCCAATTCTTGTCCTTCTTGTCCTTAGCATTTTGAAGGGGTTCCACGTCCTCTTGTCCACGCCACGCCATTGTTGAACTTGTCTGAAATTCACTAGATAAAAGCATTAGTCCAACAACATGTATGTTGGCATAAATTACCAAAACCACCAAGGGAGCAAATGTGCTTTCAATCTCCCCCTTTTTGGTAATTGATGACAACATACATCAAAGCTTTAAATAAAGATTTAGCATAGGTATGTATGAAAGCTTTGAAGGAAACATGTAACATGTATGAGCTCCCTTGAACTCCCCCTGAAGATGTGCATAACATGATGATATCTCATGGGAAAATATATATGCAACATGTATCTTGGCTATATGCATCAGAGCAAAATATATATGACATTGGAGTATCCACATGTACAAGATTTTCTCCTTGCAAACAATATATACTTAGCAAGAGGTCGGCCATGTACATGAGTGTGATGCATATACTTACCTTGAAGTTCTTGATCAAGTACCTGAAGAAATACTCTTGAGAAAACAGGGTTAGATAACACAAGATAATTTCTTCAAGAAAAAGACACAAGATCAATAAGAAACCAAGATTGGGATGACATGTAGAAGAGAGTATCACTAGGTGAATACTTCTTTGAAGCAGACATGTCCCCAAAAGAAATAGTTGTCTCCCCTTAAAGAACTTCCTCTCCCCCTGAATCTGACATGGATATTGGGAGTAGGTAGGGTGAGAAAACTAGAACGGCCAAAGAACAAACTAATCACTAATCATGTTTCTCCCCTCTTAGAAACATGTAACATTCTCTCCTCTTGTAAGGTGCATCTTTTGTTTTGAATAGATAATCTTAAGCTTTGATGTATTCCTCTCTCCCCCTTTGACATCAATTTCCAAGAAGGGTCTTCAAGGTTATTGATTAAGTGAGTTTGGTCCTTGAGAAATACAGCTAGATGCATGTAGAGGATAAGAATCATCGAGTGGAGCTGAAGCAGAAAAACTCAGGGAAGATTTGACAGAAAATTCCTTAGAGCAGTCAAAATCGGTGACACCGAGTTGAGACAATTCGGTGGAACCGAGTTTGATGCAATGGAATATTTTGTCAACTCAGCTCACTAGGCAAGGAAATCTCACAAGGATTTGCAAAGAATTAACTGCGAATCAAGCTAAAAGAGAAGAAACAGAAAAGAAGCAAAGAAACGTCTAGATGAAGTTTTTTTTAAAAAGAAACACTCTAGCAAGAAGAGAACAAGCAGAAGAGACACTAGAGAACTTCATCTAGATGGGTCGGCGACTAGGTCACCTATGTTAGAGTATTTTGACTTAGGAGTCAAGTGATAACACTTGATCATAGGTCATACTCGACGTTAAGCTCAAAATGGGGTTGCCATTTTTCCTTTAAGCTTTTGATGTATTCACATCTTGTTGAGTTGCTTTAGCTCATGTCTTTGAGTAAAGTTTCTCTAAGATGTGAGAACTTACATTGGGGTTTTGGTGAAGTCCATCATGTAGTTGAACTTGAAGTGGATGATCATGAATTGAAGTTTGGAGCTATCCCATCATTTGTAGTTCATCTTCCTACATGGGTTAGATTTGCATGGAACAACATGTGTATCCAAAATGACAAGAATGAAGCATAACTCAAATGTTGTCAAAGGATATGTTTAGGTTGTCTTGTTCCTTGTTACTCCATCAATTGTTGATACTCGGGTTATACAAGATTGCTCAAGATAAGAGTGTGATGCAATCTTGTGACATGAAGCTTGTCCAAGTACCTACAAAAAGTTAGATACCATACAAGGGAGCAAAATGTCCAAGATATAAAATGATCATGAAGGATATCATGGGTTAGTCAAGAATGCTCATGCCCTTGTATGCATCCACATGAACTTATAGTTCACGTTTGAAGCATCAATGATGTTCAATTCACTTCTCAAGTGACAAAACACTTTCTCATCAAGTGGTTTGGTAAAGATGTCCGTCAATTGTTTGTCAGTACGAACATGTTTAAGGTCAATATCACCTTTCTCAACATGATCTCGAATGAAATGGCGACGAACCTCAATATGCTTAGTTCGAGAATGTTGCATGGGATTGTGTGCTATCTTAATAGCACTCTCATTGTCACAAAGTAATGGTACATGTCTCACATGCACACCATAATCTTTAAGAGTCTGTGTCATCCATAGTAATTGAGCACAACATGATCCCGCGGCAATGTATTCCGCTTCGGCACTAGATAGAGATACGGAATTTTGTTTCTTGGAGGACCAAGACACAAGAGATCTACCAAGAAATTGACATGTACCCGAAGGGGATTTTCTGTCAACCTTGTCTCCGGCATAGTCCGAATCGGAGTAGCCAACACGATTGAAGGAAGATCCTTTGGGATACCATATGCCAAAGTTCGGTGTATGTATCAAGTATCTCACGATTCTTTTCACCGCCTTAAGGTGACACTCTTTTGGTGCCGCTTGGTATCGTGCACACATGCACACACTTAGCATAATGTCGGGTCGGGAGGCACATAGATATAATAATGAACCAATCATTGATCGATAAACCTTTTGATCAACTGGTTTGCCATCCTTGGTCAAGTCATGATGTCCACTCGTGGGCATGGGAGTTTTCATACCTTTACTCTCTTGCATGTTGAACTTTTTGAATAAGTCCTTGGTATACTTTGTTTGAGAGACAAAGGTACCTTCCCTAGTTTGCTTGATTTGCAAACCAAGAAAGAATTTGAGTTCACTCATCATAGACATCTCAAACTTTTCCGACATCAGCCTTCCAAACTTTTCACTGAAAGAGGGGTTAGTAGATTCAAAGATAATATCATCAACATAAATTTGGCATACAAATAATTCTCCATTAACCCTCTTGGTGAACAAAGTTGAATCAATCTTCCCAATTTCAAAACCTTTTTCAAGAAGAAACTTTGTCAAGCATTTGTACCAAGCTCTAGGGGCTTGTTTAAGACCATAAAGAGCTTTACGAAGTTTGTACACATGATTAGGTTTCTTGGGATTCTCAAAGCCGGGAGGTTGTTTAACATATACTTCCTCCTCAATTTCACCATTTAAGAAAGCACTTTTAATATCCATTTGATAAAGAGTGATATCATGGTGATTAGCATAAGCAAGTAAAATACGAATGGACTCAAGTCTTGCAACGGGGGCATAGGTCTCACCATAGTCCATACCTTCGACTTGTGTGTAACCTTGTGCTACGAGACGAGCCTTGTTGCGTACACCTCTACGAATGCCGGTAAAGACTATATTATGATTATCTTGGCGAAACACTTGGCAATCTACTTTGGTAAATTGAACATTAAAACCAAAATCGGCTAGTCTAGATACGGAAAGAAGATTGTAACCAAGAGATTCAACAAGCATAACATTTTGTATGGAGCTATCATTGGATATGACCACCTTACCAAGGCCAAGTACCTTACCCTTGGAGTTGTCTCCAAAAGTCACATACTTGCGTGGACCATCATTTTTTGTTAGCTCACGAAACATGTCTCTATCTCCGGTCATGTGATCGGTACATCCACTATCGAGAATCCACTCTTTTCCTCCGGCCATATAATCTCGAAGATTTGCCATAAGACTGAGATTCCTCATGGTCTTCTCAAATTCAATATCAAAGTCTTCGTCTTCATCATGATAGCCGTGCTCAACATCATCATCATGCATGTGATTAACAGATTCATTAGTTTCATGATCATGACAATGTTCAAGTTTATGAATTCTAACAGTTTCCATGATAATATTGCTAATAGTTCTAACATCTCCTTTGGCATGCATGAGATCACGAAGCTCAAACAAGCAATCATCAAACTTAGGATCATTGGGACTCATCTTGTGTAAAGCAACAACCTTATGAAGAATCTTATCAAGACTCTTTAGAGAATAATCGGGATATCGCTTTTCTAAATCATGCCATAGAGTATAAGCACATGCAAAGTTTCGCATACAACCAAGCACAATCTTAGGTAATCCTCTAATGATAAGATTGACGGTTCTAAGATTACGAAGCATGTCAATTTCCTCTTCATGAGTAGGATGCAAGGGATCAATAGGGGGCACATAAGGATTATGAATATACTTGCTCAAGTTAAACTCATCAAAGATATCAAGCATTTCAGCCCTCCAAAAGTTGTAATACTCCCCATTGAGAATAGGCACTCTACGTCTAATACTCCCGAACGTAGACATATCCATCTCCCTCCAATGGTGATGAAACCAAAGCAATGGAGACCAAAGCTCTGATACCAATTGTAGGATCGAGGAGATAGGTCTAGAGGGGGGTGAATAGACTCCTAACCAGCCAAATGAGCAGTTTTTAATATCTCTTGGAACTTAGGCAGATTTTGGCACAAGTTAAGATCACTCCAATACTTTCTACACATGCATATCTAGAGATTGAGCAGCGGAAATAGTAAAGGATGCAATAGTACGGAAAGTAAAGGGTAGAGTATGGAAGATCAAACGCAATGAAGACACGGTGGTTTTTGGCGTGGTTCCGATAGGTGGTGCTATCGTACGTCCACGTTGATGGAGACTTCAACCCACGAAGGGTAACGGCTGCACGAGTCCACGGAGGGCTCCACCCACGAAGGGTCCATGAAGAAGCAACCTTGTCTATTCCACCATGGCTTACGTCCACGAAGGACTAGCCTCACTCGGGGTAGATCTTCACGAAGTAGGCGATCTCCTTGCCCTTACAAACTTCTTGGTTCAACTCCACATCTGGTTGGAGGTTCCAAGTGACACCTAACCAATCTAGGAGACACCACTCTCCAAAAGGTAATAGACGGTGTGTTGTTGATGAACTCCTTGATCTTGTGCTTCAAATGATAGTCTTCCCAGCACTCAATCACTCCTCACAGATTTGGCTATGGTGAAAGAAGGATTTGAGTGGAAAGCAACTTGGGAAAGGCTAGAGATCAAGGTTCAAATGGTAGGAATGGAATATCTTGATCTCAACACATGAGTAGGTGGTTCTCTCTCAGAAAATGTATGGTGGAAGTGTCGGCACGTTCTGATGGCTCTCCTTAATGAGAAGGATGGGGTGGAGGGGTATATATAGCCTCCACACAAAATCCAACCGTTACACACTTTTGACCCAACTCGGTGGCACCGAAACGATAATCTCGGTAGCACCGAACTGTGTAAAAGATATGAACTTTAGGAATCTCGGTGGGACCGATACGAACAACTCGGATGGACCGAAGTGCAATGGCTTAGGGCAATCCTCATCTCGGTGGCACCGATTGCATCAACTCGGTAGGACCGAAGTGAAGCAATAAGGCAACAGAGAGTTGGCAAGCCATCTCGGTGAGACCGATTTGCAAACTCGGTGAGACCGAAGTAAATGCAAACGATTACAGAGAGTTGGCAAGGCCATCTCGGTGAGACCGAGATCCATTTCGGTGGATCCAATTTGTTAGGGTTTGGCAGTGGCTAAGTCTTGGATGAACTCGGTGAGGCCGGATTGGAAATTTTGGTGGGGCCGAGTTGGACTTTAGGTTTAGGACATATTTGGGATTGAGAGAGTGGTTGAGGGTTTAGGAATGCTGTCACTAAGCACTTGAGCAAAAGGACCATTAAGCAACACCTCATCCCCTTTTAATAGTATTGGCTTTCCTATGGACTCAATGTGATCTTGGATCACTAAACCAAAAATGTAGAGTCTTGATCTTTGGCAATTCTTGTCCTTAGCATTTTGAAGGGGTTCCACGTCCTCTTGTCCACGCCACGCCATTGTTGAACTTGTCTGAAATTCACTAGATAAAAGCATTAGTCCAACAACATGTATGTTGGCATAAATTACCAAAACCACCAAGTGAGCAAATGTGCTTTCTATTTGGGAAGCTACTGAAAATAGCTGAGGTAGCCTTTAGATATGAGCACGGGAAGCCTCTCGTCAGACCTGAGCAGCTCCCGAAACTATCAACGATGATGCAAAGATTGCATGACTGGTACTTGAAAGCCTGCAAGAAAGGGACCGACAGTATCTTAGTGGGAATTAAAGATGAGCACTACTTCAATGGAGTTGGGGCGTTGTACATTGAATTTGAAGAATTATTTCAGTTATACAATCAAGACGCCCTCGACAAAACTATCGTCAGTTGCTATTGTCTGTAAATATTTTTTCTGTAATTAAGTTTCTAGCTCAGCTCGTTCATTGCATGTATACTTATCCTCACACTATATTATGAAGATTGAAGATCCTCGAATGCAGAGGAAAAATCTATGACATTGGGTTCATTAACCCAAATACCGTAAATGAATATACGGTACAAAAAAAACCCCGATGAGACAGAGCAAAACTTACTAAAGGCGTTACTTGGACAACAAAACAAAAGGGAAATAATATTTCCTTACAACTTCAAGTGAGTGTTACTGTCTTGTGCAAATTCTGTTTCGCTTACTCGAGGTTAAGTGTAATTGATGAGTTATGCGTGCGCAGGTTCCACTATATTCTGCTAGCCATTCACTAGTAGAAAAAGGGCTATTTGTCCCGGTTCGTAAGGGCCTTTAGTCCCGGTTCTGGAACCGGGACTAAAGGGTCGGGACTAAAGCCCAAAACCTTTAGTCCCGGTTTGCTTACGAACCGGGACCAAAGGCCCTTCACATGGCGCTGCCTGGGGCGGGGTTGGAAGGACCTTTAGTCCCGGTTGGTGTTACCAACCGGGACTAAAGGCTCCACCTTTAGTCCCGGTTGGTAACACCAACCGGGACTAAAGCAGCACAAGCGGTACTACCGCTTACAAGCGGTACTACCGCGTCCTACAAGCGGTACTACCGCTTACAAGTGGTTCAAAAAAAATTCAAATTTTTTTGATTTGTTTTTAATTTTTTCCTGATTTTCACAATTTTGAATTATTTGACAATTTAATCTCTAATCACCCCTCCTCACTGCTTCGGAATTTAATCTCTAGTCTCTAATCAGCACTCATTCCAAATCGTATAACTTCCCGGCCGGTCACCCATCCTGTCACTACTCCAGCCCCAGCACGCTTAACTTTCAGGTTCTATCTCCCCTAGTTTCTAAGTCTGCACTTGTTGTTTTCCTGACAATCTTAAGCTATCAATCCTGTTAACCCTTAGGTCTTGATGTCACATGATTTAATTTTTTGAATTCTAAACAATTATTAAAATAAACAAAATAAGTACTAATAATATTGAATTTCAATGAAAATAAAATAAGTAATAATATTATTTTATTCATTTTTTTGCCATTTATTCATTTAATATGACATAATTAATATCTTTAAATCTGTAAATCGAAATTCGACAAATAATATATCCATTATTATCAGAAAAATGTGAGGAATCCAAATATGACATATTATTTTTAAATAAAATTAATTTTTAAAAATTTTAATTTTTTTTTTGATTTGAAATAACTTTTTTTACTTTCGGAATTTTGAGAATCTGAGAAAACTTCACCGGGTAAACCCGGGTGAAATCGAGTCCCATTTTTTCTCTAGTTTTTTTTTATATATTAAACTTTTTTTTTCGACGTCGTATGCAAAAGTTATGGCTGTTTTACATTTTTTTTTCGTTTTTTTGCTTGAACCTCACAAATCGCGACCAAAACTTAGATTCAAACAATATGGTAATTGTTTCGTCATGGTTTGAAACTTGATTCAAGCAAGTTTCATCGAAGATTCAATGAAGTTCGAGAATGTTTCATCATAGATCCAAACATATTTAGAGTCTTCCTAAACACAATAACTATGTAATTGTTTAGTCAAAGTTTTACACAAGATTCAAGCAAGTTTCATCTAAGATTCAAAAAAAAATACAAGAATGTTTCATCGCAGATTCATACATATTAAGAGTCGTACTGAATATAACAATTATGTAATTGTTTCACTAAAATATGAAACATGATTCAAGCAAGTTTCATCTACAATTCAACTAAGTTCAAGATTATTTTGTCATAGATTCAAACATCTTTAGAGTCATACTAAATACAAAACCTAAATAAAAGTATCATCAAGTAATCATAATTGTTTTAAGAACGTTTCATGTAAAATTCCTCTTAGATCAAGATTGTTTAGCCAAGGATTCAAACAATAATTTTAGTGGTCCTAAATCCAACGACACCGTAATTGTTTTGTCAATGTTTGAAACATGATTCAAGAAAGTTTCATGTAAGATTCTACTATGTTCAAGAATGTTTCATCATCGATTCAAACATATTCTCGTCGTCCCAAATACAACAACTTTGTAATTCTTTCGTCAAAGTTTAAAACACAATTCGAAAAAGTTTCATCTAAGATTGAACTAAGTTTAAGAATGTTTCATCTAGATTTAAACATATTTAGAGTCGTCCTATATATAACAACTATGAAACATTTTAATAGTATTTTTTTTGAATTTTTTAAGAACAATCATTCATTTTTAATGGGACAATTATACATAAAGTGTCCACTATATCTACCTATTCATGACTGAGAAAGGTCATTCCAAGTAAATTGTCATGCATTTACTGATTTTTTTGAGCTAAATGACCCTGAAATTGACAAGCACTACAAATGAACTCTGAAAAGGTTGAAACTTGGCATGGTATCATCATTTCACCCACATAGCATGTGCTAAAAAGTTTAGAGGGTTACGGCAAAAACTGGATGCACTTCGTGTACAAAATGGACAATCTCTTTCGAAGTATCAGGGTTTCAGACGAAAACTCGTCTGTTACAAAGGCATTTCATTTTTTTAAACTTATTTCAACTCCAGACTTTTTGTGTGTTCATTATGCACCATTCGAAGCCACACCATCAATTTTCAACCCTTTCTGACTTCATTTGCTATTTTTCATGCATTTACTGATTTTTTGAGCTAAATGACCCTGAAATTGACAAGCACTACAAATGAACTCTGAAAAGGTTGAAACTTGGCATGGTATCATCATTTCACCCACATAGCATGTGCTAAAAAGTTGAGAGGGTTACGGCAAAAACTGGATGCACTTCGTGTACAAAATGGACAATCTCTTTCGAAGTATCAGGGTTTCAGACGAAAACTCGTCTGTTACAAAGGCATTTCATTTTTTTAAACTTATTTCAACTCCAGACTTTTTGTGTGTTCATTATGCACCATTCGAAGCCACGCCATCAATTTTCAACCCTTTCTGACTTCATTTGCTATTTTTCATGCATTTACTGATTTTTTTGAGCTAAATGACCCTGAAATTGACAAGCACTACAAATGAACTCTGAAAAGGTTGAAACTTGGCATGGTATCATCATTTCACCCACATAGCATGTGCTAAAAAGTTGAGAGGGTTACGGCAAAAACTGGATGCACTTCGTGTACAAAATGGACAATCTCTTTCGAAGTATCAGGGTTTCAGACGAAAACTCGTCTGTTACAAAGGCATTTCATTTTTTTAAACTTATTTCAACTCCAGACTTTTTGTGTGTTCATTATGCACCATTCGAAGCCACGCCATCAATTTTCAACCCTTTCTGACTTCATTTGCTATTTTTCATGCATTTACTGATTTTTTTGAGCTAAATGACCCTGAAATTGACAAGCACTACAAATGAACTCTGAAAAGGTTGAAACTTGGCATGGTATCATCATTTCACCCACATAGCATGTGCTAAAAAGTTGAGAGGGTTACGGCAAAAACTGGATGCACTTCGTGTACAAAATGGACAATCTCTTTCGAAGTATCAGGGTTTCAGACGAAAACTCGTCTGTTACAAAGGCATTTCATTTTTTTAAACTTATTTCAACTCCAGACTTTTTGTGTGTTCATTATGCACCATTCGAAGCCACGTCATCAATTTTTAACCCTTTCTGACTTCATTTGCTATTTTTCATGCATTTACTGATTTTTTTGAGCTAAATGACCCTAAAATTGAAAAGCACTACAAATGAACTCTGAAAAGGTTGAAACTTGGCATGGTATCATCATTTCACCCACATAGCATGTGCTAAAAAGTTGAGAGGGTTACGGCAAAAACTGGATGCACTTTGTGTACAAAATGAACAATCTCTTTCGAAGTGTCAGGGTTTCGGACGAAAACCCATCTGTTACAAAGGCATTTCATTTTTTTAAACTTATTTCAACTCCAGACTTTTTGTGTGTTCATTATGCACCATACTACAACATGTTAAAATCTACAGAAAGAACTAACTAAAAATAATAAAAAACAACAATTAAATGACTAAAACAACTATATAAGCAAAACAGTATTGTTTTAATTAAAATCCTAATTTAAATTATTCTAAAAATAACCAAATAAATCTTACTGTGACTACAATCTAACACGTGACTAGGAGCAAAAAGAATTAAATTAAAAACTATTTGTAAACTCAAGTTATTCACAATCTAGGGTTTGAAGCAAATTTGAATAAATTCAAATTTAAACCATTCAAATTTAAAAAATAATGGCACAAACAGAAACTAGACAAAAATTTGAATCCAATGCAAAAAGAATCACTCAAAAACATCAAATATCCTAAAAGATATAAGCAATTTAAAACAGAAACTAGTGGACGGAGCAGTACAAGCGGTACTACCGCTCAACCCCTTTAGTCCCGGTTGGTGTCTCCAACCGGGACTAAAGGGGGGGGCCTTTAGTCCCGGTTGGAGACACCAACCGGGACTAAAGGGTCTGGCACCGTTCGAAGCCGGTCACAAACCCTTTAGTCCCGGTTGGTCTCTCCAACCGGGACTAAAGGTCCCGTTCGAACCGGGACTAATGCCTGCGCCGCTCGAACCGGGACTAATGCACCCATTAGTCCCGGTTCGTAACAGAACCAGGACTAATGCTCTGTTCTGGGTTGGACCAAAGCCCTGTTTTGTACTAGTAATTCAGCTTGACGCGGGAGTAGTAAATATCTTGGACTCGAGACGTAAAGACCCTAAGGAGTGGGCGGACCTGAGTCAAATGCTCCAGAAGTAAGTTCAATCATTATCGCACCATATCGGCAACTTTCGTTCATTTCATGATATCAAGTAATCATTTTTTTTGCCGGGCAGGGTTTGGAAAAAGTTCACCAACCAGGTTAGGGGTGAATGGAAAAAGGAGCTGCGATTTTCACACCCCAAAGTAACTACTACTAGCTAGTTCCGCGCATCTCTCATTGATTCTAGTTTCAATATCATTATCATGCTTGATTATCATTTTGATTGAACTCTATTCTCGTAAAGTTCTTGTGGCAGAAACCCGGGAATAATTTATGTGGATACTACGTTTGCGAGTACATTCGCCACGAGATCTCTGAGCGGGGCAGATCTGAAGAACAATTTGAAGTACGTAAACAATATTCACATTTTTATTTTATTACCATCAATTGTGTTGAGTTTCATTCATATATATATATATATATATATATATATATATATATATATATATATATATATATATATATATATATATATATATATATATATATATATATATATATATATATATATATATATATTGACTCCCTTCTTTAAATTAGATCTCGCGGAAGCGGGACGAACTCCTACCAACTGATCGCATACGAGCAATTCAAGAGGAATTGGTGGGATTCTTTGTTGAGCATGTCATACCTACAGACGGAGAATGCCATCGGGATTTGCAATGCGATATTGGTAATTAGATATTAGGGATCGTAAGAGATGTTATATTGTATATATGCATGAACGTGTACTATATGTAGTAGCGTCGAATAGATATACGAAAACTTGTTGTTCGACCAAGCACGGAGAAAGAGAGGTCACTTCTCTCTATATATTGATCATGACGATGTTGTGTAATGGTTCCTTCATTGCTATATATATGTAGTAGCTAGCGTCGAGTTGAATGAAAAGCATAAAATAAAAATGAAAACCCTAAATGTAAAGGAATTGAATGGTAAATACAAAAAGAAAAGGGGAAACACAATATGAAACCCCTAAACCCTCCAAAAACCCTAAACCCCTCCTTTCAAAAAAAAAAACCCCAGCGCCTGGCAGTCGCTGACGCGTGGCTGCCTTCTAGTCCCGGTTGGTGTTACCAACCGGGACTAGAGGTCCTCCTGCCTGGGCGCCCACAGCGGCCACATGGAGCTCCTTTAGTCCCGGTTCGTAATCCAACCGGGACTAAAAGTGGGGGCCTTTAGTCCCGATTGTTTTGTCCCGGTTGCAGAACCGGGACTAAAGGCCCTCTGGAACCGAGACTGATGCCCTGTTTTCTACTAGTGATACGTGGGAGATAGAACCTAGCTAGCATCTATTTTATTGCAATGGAGATCAATCAAAGTGCAACCAGGGATAGATGTTATCCTATTATTGAAATCCTATTGCTATATGCCTCTCCTCTACTTGCTAGCTGCAAGTATTTCATAGCTGTAAAGTTTATTATATGTTACTTCAGAACTGTAGTCTGCGCAAGCATTAGTAGTGCAATGATGTCAACATAGCCTAGTTTGCACATAAAAATGGCTAATTTTGTCATGTGATGTTCTATCTTAGATTACGTTACATTTCTTTGGCCTTGTGTTGTAACAGTAACATGAGTTATAACCTTATTAATGATATGCTAACAATTTACATTTCTGTTGTCACCTAGGGTTTCATGTTTAGGACGGTTTGCTCCAGAGTGTGTTAGCACATATTACAAATATGGATATGCCTTGCTTCGCAAAGCTCAGGATGCGACTGTTTCTTTACCTAATATTCCCAGGACTGAATCAAGTGAAAAGCACGTTAAAAAAACAACCACCAAAGATTATACCCGAAACTTGAAGACATGTAGAAATGATGAAGATGCTCCATCTTCGGAGGAATGTGATTCTGGAAAAGGTATATCACTAACCCTTTCCCAAGACAACTATATAGACACACCGAGTAACATAATTATCGTATGTATATAAGTAGGTGATGACATCAGCCTTTTTGTTTGTTAAAACCTAGTAAAGATTATCATCAATAAACTTCTACTTAGTAGTGTACTCCTGCATATTTGTGAAGTAAGTCTCGTTGTGGACTTGGAACTGTTTTGCGGAGTAAGCACTGGAATTCTCACAATCAGTCTATTGCGGACCATTTGATTTATGTTATTTTGCTAATTGTTTTGAATGTTCAACTTGGTCTTATTAATGATAAGAGATGATGTCACAGACTTGCAGGAAGCAGAAAATTGTTTCTTTAGAGTGAGAAAAAATGCTTTAATTCCTGATAAAAGCCTTGCTTTTGGGTTGGCCATATTCTGAAGTCTTGCCAGTTGCCATAATCCAGTTGTTTGCCTACTAGATTTGTGTATATGAATTTCACTTTCTTACCGGTACACTTGGAATAGAAATGCCAGATCAAAAAGATACGGAACTATGACGCACTGATTTATCCCCTTTTTTGCGATAAGCTTGCATGGGCTAACTTTTTATACATTATCAGATTACTATTTTTTTTAAAAAAAAGTGGCAAAAGACTTGCCACATTTTCATTAGTCAAGAAAATGGTTTTACATACCACTAGCCGAAGGCGAGGTCAAAACAATACAAAAGCCTATTCTCTCGGCATACAAGTACGTGGGACGCGTGCGTACTACTCATTACCCAAGTGAAAACAAGTGTGATATACATTACCCAACTTCAGTGGAGTTTCAATGTAATCAGTCTAATGGTCTAATTCAGCGTAAGAAATGTAGCAAGGAAAAGTCTGAAAATTTAGCTGAAACAATCTTTCAGGAAATGCACATATAACAACATATACATACGCCATGTCATACAGCTTACCGTGCACATGATATATATCCCATTGAGTCCCTTTGTCATGTCGAGCACATATATATCCTCGAACGAAGAAAAGAAAATGGAACGATTTATTTAATCTGAGTTTAGTGCTTCAATGTCGTTGTTTTTGTACCTTATTGTACTGGTTTCCTTTACGGTTGCTGCGCAAATGTTGCTATTCAATGCTTGGTATTTACCCGATCTCTCACAACGTACATTTTTAAGGACGTCATTAAGAAAATTATAACTTAATGCTAAACTCAAATTTCTACTGTCCACAAACTGTTGATGGTAGAGAAGACAACATAGTAAGGGCTTCTCCCATAAAGAAAATTGAATGGTAGAGAAGACAACATAGTAAGGGCTTCTTCCAAGAAGAACATTGAACGCGATAGCTTAATTGAAGAAAGTACGGTGGCTGGAGTAGAGCTAGCAGCTAAAATAAACATTTCAGTTGCTGCTAACGCTGAATTTTCCAAGGAAAACTTTCTCATAAAGCATTTAGATGAAAGCAGGGAGATGGCCTTTGAGAAGGCATCAGATACCGCAGAGGCTTCTCAACATGATAGCAATGAGTTTAGATTTCCTCGGGTTACATGACACGCTGAATCTGCTGATTGTTTAACTTTTCCATTATTTGGTAAAGTTTGTGAAGTCAAGGGCGCCTTCTGTTAGTGAAAATGGCTCTCGGTCTTAGATTTCATCAGACAGGGGCGCTTCTGTTAGTGAAAATGGCATTCAGTCTCATATTCAGCTGACAACTCTTGTTACCGAGCTGACATGTCTGCTGGGTTGGGATCTCAACTGGACAATTCAAGTAAAGAGCTCCTTGCATAAACAACCTTAAAAACTCAAGTAGTTTGCATCCATGTCAACTCTCCCACTTAAGCAGCGTCATGTAGATGTTCGCGACAGTCATGGGGTTGAAGAGGCTGAACATGCAGAGGCTGGGTAAGGGCCATAGGCTGGAGAGGCTGGCGAGTGACTCCTTGTTGAAGCCAAAGCAGCGCCCACCCGAGGGGATGGCCTGGAGGCGTAAGGAGCGGTGCATGGGGAGCGAGGCGGCAGTAGCCGTCCAGTGCTGCCGGGTGAGGGAACAACAACGGGACAACGACACGAGCGTCTGAAGCCATCCGTGCAGGTGCAGGCACCCCTCGCGTTGGTGTAGCACTTGAATTCGTCGGTGCTCTTGCCGACGCAATGAACAAGGTCATTTTGCAGATCCTCCCAGCACGGCATGGCGGCTGCCTTGGTTGGATTCATTCTACAAACGTTGGCTAGGACTAGGTTTTCAGCAGGGATGGAGGCGATCGCACGGCTGAGGGATTATCCATTTTTGAACAAGCCGTTCTTAGCGAGTGAGCATCATCCCCTTACTTGGAGAGAAGTCCCATCCACAACCGAGAGGTCACGTCCCGAGTCGCTCCCCAGGGCGACTGCAGGGCGAACCCTTGCGCCGCCCCAAGAGGATCAAGATCCGCACGGGTCCCCTGCCGCCGCGGCCGCTGGCGTCGGCTGCGGTGGCGGCGGGCCAGAGCCAAAGGTGCCTCGGGCTGGATGGAGGCGGCGATGACCCGTTGATGCTGCTAGGGCGGATATTGGCGGTGCTCGTTTGCATGCGGTCGCCGGGGCGGAGCCCCTTGTCATGGCTGCCGTTCGTGGTGGGCTGGAGAATGGGATGTGCGCGGCGGCCCGTCTCTGGTCTGCTCGTGGCGCGGCGACGGAAGCCGGGGCGGTGGATCTGGTGGTGGCCTGCTTGTCAACACGATGGGTGGTCAAGCGCAGCTGACCATGGGGCGGCCCTTGTGCCTGGATCTGGCGGTCGCGGCGGCGGTTGCCGTTGTATGGGCGACGTCAACGGCTGGCGCGGCGGTGGGTGCTCCCTGTAGTGGCCGGAATCGGGGCGGCGGCCCCTCTTCTTTTGACGGCGGACAACTCCGTACGCTCTGCTAGGTCTTCCTCTTCTTTCTATCGTGATAGTTTATTACTGTGTTAACAGGGACACATGACACATGACACATGGATAGTTCCTGCGTCGGGTGCTGATGGCTCTCTCTAGGAAAAGAGTATAGCTAGAATCCATGCGCTTGGCCAAGATCGACCACCCGCATCTGCTCTTAGGCAAGGCATCTTCAAAAGAGACCCTGTATATGTTTGGATTATGGTGGTCAGATCATTTTTGTTTAATTTTGTCATACAATGGGAGGTTCTCCTCTCTTTTCTTTCTCTTCTCTCTCTCCTCTTAACTGCACATCACACACACATATCCAATCCAACCAAAAACAATCACATGGTCCCCATCTTTCCTTCCAATCGGACAAATGAGAATTTTGTGAATAAAGCGTTGGATGGCTCCCACCCGAATCCTGTCCACGGACATTTACGGTGTTCGTTTTGGGGGTTTGCATTGGAGATGCCCTAAGATCTAATTTTGTTTTTTGAAAATGCTTTTCACACTTATCTACATAAAAGTGCTCTATACACTTTACAACGGCAATGAAGCCTAAAGAATGTCAATTACCATGTTATCCAGTTCCCTGATTGATACTCAATACCAGTTGCCATTACCAAAACCACCTGAGACACTTTCGGAATGACCTGGACGGCTGGACCTCACGTATTTTTTTTTTTGAAAGACATCAAGCATTTTATTTATTCAACGAGTTCTGGGATCTCACGTGAGACCACATTCAAAATACAATCTGGTGGGGTGTCAGGCCACACATTACATAAACTATCACTCACCCCCTCTCTAGCTAACAAATGGGCAGCAGCATTGGCTGTCCGCCTAACCCAGGTTACTCGAGAATCCTGGCACGAACGCAGCAAACCTTCACTAGTGCAGATTCGGGCTATAGCACCGGTTCGTAAGGCCCTTTAGTGCCGGTTCTGTAACCGGCACTAAAGGGTGGGGACTAAAGGTCCCCCCCTTTAGTACCGGTTCAACACGAACCGCCACTAAAGGCCACCACGTGGCACGAGCCAGCGCCGGGGGGTGGAAGACCTTTAGTACCGGTTGGTAACACCAACCGGTACTAAAAGGTTTAGGGGGTTTTGGGTTTATGATTTCTTTTTCCTTTAATTTTGTGTTTTCCATTTAATTCTTTTTCATTTGCTGGTATTTTACGATACTACATATTGTACACGTTATGCATATATATAAATAGAATTTCTCGTAGAACCGATCATATATATATATATCATCGAATGTCTCGCACCACCATTCACACATACACATGTATATATACAATTTGGTATATACAATTTCTCCTACATGGAGGCATTACTGCGGTAGCGGGTAATGGTATACTCCTTTGGGATCTATGACCTGGTCGAGCAAAAATCCCGCTATTTCCTCTTGAATTGCTCGTACGCGATCCGTTGGTAGGAGCTGATCCCGCACCATATCGAACTTTTAAGAAGGAGATCAATATGCATGTATTAGTTGTGTGATTAGATATCGATAATGATGTAAAAATTGTGAATAGTGTTCTGGCAAACGTACCCATTGCTGTCTAGCAGATGTGCTACTTTCGATCGTCATCATGCGAATGTTCTCGCAAACGTAGTATGCACATAAATCATTCCCCGGCTTCTGCCTCATGCACTTTACGAGAATAGAATTCAATCAGATAATAATTAATCAAGCATGATAATTAATGGTATTGAAACTAGAATTAAAGAGATGGTAGCTAGCTAGTACTAATTAATTAATTACCCTGGGTCGATACCAATACAGCTTTTGTTTCCATTGGCCTGGAACCGTTTTGATGAACTTTGCCCAAGCCCTGCCCGCCGGCAAAGAAAATGAATAAAGGAGTTATTAATTAGTTGATATCAGGAAATGACGAACTAAATAGGCCGACATATAGTTCAATAATGATTGAAATTACCTGTTGACTATCCCCTTGACGGTTTCGTACTCCTCAACTGGTTTAATTAGTGAGTCCAGTACTTCAACTTTTCCTTCTTCAACTTGAATGTCTAACAAGATCCAGTGGAATCTGCATGCGCACACGTTTGCATGTATAAATTAAGCGGGCATGTGCATAACACTCATCAACTACCCTAAACCCTATACACTTATTAACATCTAGCTAGTAAGCAAAAACAGAATTTGTAGTACAAGACAGTGTGACTCACTTGAAGTTGTAAGGAAGTAGTATATCTCGATTGGTGTTTAGGCGCTTGAAGAACTCTAGCATGCTTTTCTCTGTGTCTTCTCGATAACATTCATCCGTCCATATCTCTTGATTAATGGTATTTGGGTCAATGAACCCAATGCCATAGCGTCCCTTTTTATTCATTTCATAGATCTTCATCCTGCATAATACCACAGAAAAGAATATAGTGAGGATAATTACAGGTAATGATCAACGAGCACTACAGCTAGCTTGAGACTTAAATTACAGAAAGAAATCACTTACAGACAATAGCAACTGACGATAGATTTGTCGAGTGCGTCTTGATTGAATAACTGAAACAGTTCTGTAAACTCAACATACAGAGCATTCTCATGGTAGTAATGCTCTGCCTTGACTTTCACCATGAGGGACTCTCGATTGGTAGTCTTGGCAATTTTCATGTACCATTCATGCAATTCATACATTCTCGTTGGGAGCTTCTTGACCTCCTCAGGCTTTACCAGAGGTTCGCCGCGGGCATATTTCCGTTTTACGTCCTCCTCTCTAATCTTATCCATGGGCTCAATGCCTAGGAGTTGATAAACAGTGACACCGGCCTCGGCAACCATCCTTCTATGATCGTCGGTTATTACCAGCTCATCGGCCGCGTCGGTACTCACATGTGTTGGTACAATGAGCGGGGGGATCGATTGCACCGCCTGTTCTCCCAGCTGGGGAACAGTTTTCCCGCTTTTTTTGGCAGCTGCGCCTTGGCTCGAGCTCGAGCTCGACTCCTTTTTTTTTGCTAGATGTGCCTTCCTGAGTTGGCGCTCATAGTCTGAGTCAACAGGCTTGGGAGCTGGTTCTTTAGCCATACGAATAAAGTGCTCAACGACAACCTCAGGCACTTTCTCCTTTGGCGGCGGTGGCGGTTTCGGTGCAAAATGGGCGTCCAAGTCCGCCCTGCATTTGGCTTTGATTTCCTCATCCGTCATGTCGTAAGGCCTCTTCGGAAGAGGCGCGAGGCTTGGACCAAATTGGTATCCTCGTCTCTTGCCTCCTGTACTTGTACCGCTAGACGCCATAGCTGCGGCGGCTCTCTTCCGCTGTTGCCTAGGCGGCGGAGACGACTGACGCGGTGCAGGAGCACTGGGCTGACGCGGTGCCGGACTTGGAGGAGGAGGAGTGGCCTGACGCGGTGCCGAACTTGGAGGAGGAGGACTGGCCTGACGCGTTGCCGGACTTGGAGGAGTAGGAGTGTCCTGACGCGGTGGCGGACTTGGAGAAGGAGTCGGCTGACGCGGTGTCGGTGGCCTTGGAAAGACAATGCAATCCTTTCTCCATAGAATGATACGATGTATGGCCTCTCCCAGTGTGCGCTCGTCGTCACCTCCAGGAATGTCAAGCTGTAGCCCCGAATATTGTGCCACAACTTCATCAACCGTGACACGAGCATAGTCAGCTGGAATCGGATTGCAATGGAAGGTTGCTTCAGGGGGATTTGTATAAGCAATGCCGTCCGCCACCTTCATGGATATGTTCTTCATTTTAAAGTGTAGCTCACAATTAGTGTTATCCATGATGTCATCCACAGGGTATCTATCCAGCAGTAGTGACTCATCGCCCAGGGCGGAACCCACGCTGCTTCTCGGCATGGATGGCTCGGTGCTATCCAATGATGGATCCGCTAGCTGCTGCCGCTGCTGAGACCCCCTTTCCTGGCTAAGTGAGTTGATCTGCTGCTGCTGCCGCTCTAATTGGAGTGCCAACTCCGCGTGCGCTGATTCTAGGCCTCTAACGCGTTCTGCTTCCTGCTTCCTCTGCTCCTCCTCCAGCTTCCTCTTCTTCTCCTCCTCCATCTTCTTTCTCGCACGGCTTCTGTAGTCGGCGTTCCAGTCCGCAAACCCCTGATACCACGGAACAATGCCTTTGCCTCGTGTTCTTCCCGGGTGTTCAGGATTTCCCAGGGCGCGTGTAAGCTCGTCGTTCTCTCTGTTGGGCGTGAACACCCCCGTTCGAGCCTCTTCTATTGCAACAAGTAGTTTGTCGTCGGCTCCTTTAAGACTTGCCTTCTTCAAAACCTGGCCTGTCTTTGGGTCCAACGCCCCCCCATGCGCATAGAACCAAGTCCTGCACCTGGGGGGCCAGCTCAATGTAACTGGAATGACCTCTGCATCTATCATCTCTTGCTCAGCCTTATCCCACTTAGGCCGGGCCACCGCGTAGCCACCTGGCCCCAGCCTATGGTAATGCTCCTTTTTCGCGGCATTGAGCTTGTTTATTCTCGACCGTTCCTTAGCTAATTCCGATTCCTTGAATTTCACGAAAACGGGCCAGTGATCTCTTTGCTTCTCCAGTGTTCCCGTGAATTCTGGAGTCTTCTTTCCTCCGTACTTGGCCCATATATTTTTCTTGTGGTTGTTGAATGCACGCGCCATCTTCCTAAGAGCAGCGTCCTTGACTTTCTGCACATCTGCATGTGTGAAATGATCTGGTAGGGTGAAATGTGACATGAGAGATTCCCAAAGCCGATCTTTTGCTCTTTGGTCAACATAAGTAAGATCTGGACGTTCCGTTGCTGGCTTTTTCCATTCTTGAATGGAGATCGGGATTTGGTCCTTCACAAGAACTCCGCACTGACGAATCCACTTGTCCGCATTCTTCTTAGGCTCGCTTGGTTCGCCATTAGGTTTGATGGCATCGATGTTGTACTTTACGCAATCCTTCAACTTTTTGGCCGGGCCTCGCTTTCTGCTGCCTGCAGACGATTTACTCGATCCGGAGGGCTGAAAGAAGAAAGATCGATTCGTTAATATATATATATATATATATATATATATATATATATATATATATATATACAAAATCATTTAAAACACGTGATGATCACCAGATGCCTGCTTCTATAATGTACCTCGCCGGTATTTGCTATTTCAAGATCATCATAGTTCTGGACTTCATCAATTCGGTCGTCTTGATCGAATATCATATCACCCTCCCCGGTATTGTTCAGATATTGGGAGCCGTCATCTTCTTCATTCTGATCATGTGGCCCGCGAGGGGAGCGTATGATCTCGAACACGGCCTCTTCTCCTTCTCTGCCGGTATTGTCCGCCATAGCTTTTATTTAACTAATCCAGAATAAATATAAAACAATTTAGTACGCATCTCAAATAATAGTAGATAATTGATATGCATCTCGAATAATAGTAGATAATATATATGCATCTCGAAAGATAAAACTGAATCATAGTAGATAATATGCATCATCGAATATAATCTCGAATACATCGTCTCGAATATTATCGAAAGTGGCGCCCGGAGCCACCAAAGGAGCTCCGGGTCGTCGACGGGACCCGGGGCCGGGTTCCTCACCAAGCGGCGCCCCCCTGAAGGTAGCACCTCCCAGTGCCAGCCCGGCGGAGCCCAGTCCCGGACATGGCTCCTCTGAAGCAGGACGTCGTCGCGAACGGGTCGACGGCGAGGATGCGGGCCGGGCATCGTTGACGTCGATAACAAATTCTATATGCAAATGTAACATTTTTTCTTATATACAAATTCTATATGCAAATTCTATATGCAAATTTAACATAACGGACATTAATCTAATTCATCTAACATTTGACATTAATATATCTAATTCATCTAACATTTGACATTAATATATCTAATTCATCTAACATTTGACATTAATCTAACATTTCTATGTAATTCATCTAACATTTGACATTAATATATCTAATTCGATCATCTAACAAATTGACATTAATCTAATTCATCTAGCTAAAACTTTAACATTAATCTAACATTTATATAACTACAAAACAGAGAAAACAGAAAATAATTAAGAAAAATGTGTGTGTGTGTGTACGTGTGTGTGTGTACTCTGTGTGTGTGTGTGCGCGCGGGCGGGCTCGATCGGATGATCGAGGGCGCGGCCATGGCGCAGGGGGCTCACAGCGGGGCGACCGGGGCGGCGACGGGGGGCGGCGACGGGCGCGGCGACGGGCGCGGCGACGGGGCGGCGGCGAGACGGCGACGCGCGACGGGGACGGCGACAGGGACGGGCCGGGGCGGCGACGTGGACGGGGACGGCGACGGCGACAGGGACGGGGGCGGCGACGGGGACGGCGCGCGACGGGGGCGGCGACGGGGACGGCGCGCGACGGGGGCGGCGACGGGGGGCGGCGGCGCTGTCGATCGAAGAAGCAGAGGAGACGAGCGAACAGAGAAGAAGTGAAAAGAGGGTTGTTTATATAGGATGGACCTTTAGTACCGGTTGGAGCCACCAACCGGTACTAAAGGTCAAATTTGGCCAGGCCAAGCGGCGGGAAGCGACCCCCTTTAGTACCGGGTCGTGGCTCCAACCGGTACTAAAGACATCCCTTTGGTACCGGTTGGATCTACCAACCGGTACTAAAGGTGGTGCGCTGCCGCAGGTGCGGTGCGGGCAAGTTTAGTCCCACCTCGCTTGCCGAAGGGCGCCCGCACCAGGTTATAAGCCCCGCCGCGGCTGCTGTCTCGAGCTCCTCTGTATTGCAGGCCTTCTGTGCCTACCTCTGCTGCTATGCCCTGTTGGGCCTACTGGGCCTGCGGGCTTGCATCCTGGCCCAACTACAAGTTGGGTGTCTAGTCGTATGCAGGCCGCTGTGGCCCAGTAGGCGGGCTTTTTTTTATTTATATTTTTTCTCTTTTTTCTTTTCTGCTTTATTTATTTTCTTGTATTTATTTCTGAGTTGTTTTTTGCTGTATTTAGAGTTTCTTTCTGAATATTTTTGCTTTAGGTACAAAAAATTACAAACTTTCTGTTAGTGCCAGTAGTTTTCAAATTTTAATAGTTTAAATTTGAATTATTTGAAATTTGTGTGAATCACTAGTTTGTGAATAACTTTACTTTAAAAATAGATTTTTCAGTGATTCTTTTTTCTTATGTTTAATATTAGTGTGTTTTATCATTATATTCAATTTGGTAATACTTAGGTTATTTAAAAAATGAAATGCCTTTGTAACAGACGAGTTTTCGTCCGAAACCCTGATACTTCGAAAGAGATTGTCCATTTTGTACACGAAGTGCATCCAGTTTTTGCCGTAACCCTTTCTACTTTTTTGCACATGCTATGTGGGTGAAATAATGATACCATGCCAACTTTCAACCTTTTCAGAGTTCATTTGTAGTGCTTTTCAATTTCAGGGTCATTTAGCTCAAAAAAAATCAGTAAATGCATGAAAAATAGCAAATGAAGTCAGAAAGGGTTGAAAGTTGATGACGTGGCTTTGAATGGTGCATACTGAACGCACAAAAAGTCTGGAGTTGTAATAAGTTTAAAAAAATGAAATGCCTTTGTAACAGACGAGTTTTCGTCCGAAACCCTGATACTTCGAAAGAGATTGTCCATTTTGTACACGAAGTGCATCCAGTTTTTGCCGTAATATTTCTTCGCGTTTCAAATGCCAAAACACATAAGTACCCTAATTAACTATTACAAAGATTCCCTCCGGTTTGTCCGAAGTGGGACTTTCCAGATATATTAGTCCGGAAACTCACTAGAGAAGAAAGTGATGACAGTGAAGTCGGTCACATCCCAGAGTGGGATCTTTGGGTGTGAAACTTTTTCTTCGCGTGTGTCCCTTTGCACCGTAACCATGGACAATCTTCATCATTTAACTGGATGCTCGGGTCAATATTTACTGTGAAGGGAGCAATTTCATCAAACTTTTCATAATCTTCTGACATGTCTGTCTTGTCATCCACTCCCACGATGTTTCTTTTCCCTGAAAGAACTATGTGGCGCTTTGGCTCATCGTATGATGTATTCGCTTCCTTATCTTTTCTTTTTCTCGGCTTGGTAGACATGTCCTTCACATAGAAAACCTGCGCCACATCATTGGCTAGGACGAATGGTTCGTCTGCGTACGCAAGATTGTTGAGATCCACTGTTGTCATTCCGTACTGCGGGTCTTTCGTTACCCCGCCTCGTGTCATATTGACCCATTTGCACCGAAACAAAGGGACCTTCAAACCACGTCCATAGTCAAGTTCCCATATGTCCTCTATGTAACCATAATATGTGTCCTTTCCACTCTTGGTTGCTGCATCAAAGCGGACACCACTGTTTTGGTTGGTGCTCTTCTTATCTTGGGCGATCGTGTAAAATGTATTCCCATTTATCTCGTACCCTTTGAAAGTCATTATATTCGAAGATGGTAACTGGGACAGCAAGTACAGGTCATCTTCAACAGCGGCGTCATGCATGGCACGTGTCTGCAACCAACCGGCGAAAGTCCCCGTTTGTTCACGTGTAATCCAGTCGTCAGACTGCTCCGGGTGTTTGGAGCATAGAAAATTCTTGTGTTCCTCCATATACGGAGCCACCAAGGCGGAATTTTGTAGAACTGTGTAGTGTGCTTGAGTGAGAGAATGCCCGTCCATACATATTATTTGTTCCGGTCCTAGCGTGCCATTTCCACCCAGTCTGCCCTTATGCCGCGATTCAGGAACACCAATCGGCTTAAGGTCAGGAATAAAGTCAATACAAAACTCAATGACCTCCTCATTTTCATGGCCCTTGGAGATGCTTCCTTCTGGCCTAGCACGATTATGAACATATTTCTTTAAGACTCCCATGAACCTCTCAAAGGGGAACATATTGTGTAGAAATACAGGACCCAGAATGGCAATCTCTTCGACTAGGTGAACTAGAACGTGCGTCATGATATTGAAGAAGGATGGTGGGAACACCAACTCGAAACTGACAAGGCATTGCACCAAATCACTCTCTAACCTTGGTAGGATTTCTGGATCGATTACCTTCTGAGAGATTGCATTGAGGAATGCACATAGCTTCACAATGGCTAATCGAACGTTTTCCGGTAGAAGGCCCCTCAATGCAACCGGAAGCAGTTGTGTCATAATCACGTGGCAGTCATGAGACTTTAGGTTCTGAAACTTTTTCTCTGCCATATTTATTATTCCCTTTATATTCGACGAGAAGCCAGACGGGACCTTCATACCGAGCAGGCATTCGAAGAAGATTTCCTTCTCTTCTTTGGTAAGAGCGTAGCTGGCATGACCCTGGAACTGCTTTGGATCCATGCCGTCTTTTCCGTGCATACGTTGCTGGTCCTCCCGTGCCTCCGGTGTATCTTTTGTCTTGCCATACACGCCCAAGAAGCCTAGCAGGTTCACGCAAAGATTCTTAGTCACGTGCATCACGTCGATTGCAGAGCGGACCTCTAGGTCTTTCCAATAGGGTAGGTCCCAAAATATAGATTTCTTCTTCCACATTGGTGCGCGTCCGTCAGCGTCATTCGGAACAGATTGTCCGCCAGGACCCTTTCCAAAGATTACTTTTAAATCCTTGACCATATCAAGTATATCATCACCAGTACGGTGGGGAGGCTTCTGCCGGTGATCTGGATCACCTTTGAAATGCTTGCCTTTCTTTCTTACGGGATGCCTGCTCTGAAGAAATCGACGATGCCCCAGGTACACATTCTTCTTACATTTATCCAAATATATACTGTCGGTATCATCTAAACAGTGCGTGCATGCGTGGTATCCCTTGTTTGTCTGTCCTGAAAGGTTACTGAGAGCAGGCCAATCATTGATGGTTACAAACAGCAATGCTCGCAGGTCAAATTCCTGCTGTTTGTGCTCATCCCACACACGTACACCTTCTATGCTCCACAGCTCTAAAAGTTCTTCAACTAATGGCCTTAGGTACACATCAATGTCGTTGCCGGGTTGCTTGGGGCCTTGGATGAGCACTGGCATCATAATGAACTTTCGCTTCATGCACAACCAAGGAGGAAGGTTATAGATACATAGAGTCACAGGCCATGTGCTATGATTGCTGTTCTGCTCCCCAAAAGGATTAATGCCATCTGCACTTAAACCAAACCATACGTTCCTTGCGTCAGCTGCAAAGTTCTTCCACCTTCTCTCGATTTTTCTCCACTGCGATCCGTCAGCGGGTACTCTCAACTTCCCGTCTTTCTTACGGTCTTCTTTGTGCCATCGCATCAACTTGGCATGCTCTTTGTTTTGGAACAAACGTTTCAACCGTGGTATTATAGGAGCATACCACATCACCTTGGCAGGAATCTTCTTCCTGGGGCGCTCGCCCTCAACATCACCAGGGTCATCGTGGCAGATCTTATAGCGCAATGCACAACATACTGGGCATGCATTCAAATCCTCGTACTCACCGCGGTAGAGGATGCAGTCATTAGGGCATGCATGTATCTTCTGCACCTCTAATCCTAGAGGGCAGACAGCCTTCTTTGCTTCGTACGTACTGTCAGGCAATTCGTTATCTTTTGGAAGCTTCTTCTTCATTATTTTCAGCAGCTTTTCAAATGCCTTGTCAGGTACACCATTCTCTGCCTTCCATTGCAGCAATTCCAGTGTGGTACCCAGCTTTTTCTTGTCATCTTCGCAATTTGGGTACAACGGTTTCTTGTGATCCTCTAACATGCTCTGCAACTTCAGCTTCTCCTTTTCACTTGCACACTTTCTCTTTGCATCCGCAATGGCCCGACCAAGATCATCAGCGGGCTCATCTGATGCTTGTTCTTCAGCTTCTTCCCGCATTGCCGGCTCAGCTTCTTCCCCCATTGTTGTACCATCGTATTCATGGAACCCATGGCCAGGATAGCTGTCGTCGTCCTCTTCTTCTTCATTGTCTTCCATCATAACCCCTCTTTCTCCGTGCTTGGTCCAAACATTATAGTGGAGCATGAAACCGGACTCAAACAGGTGGACGTGAATGGTTCTTGACTTAGAGTAATTCCGATCATTCTTACATCCAGCACATGGACAAGGCATAAAACCATCCGCCCGCTTGTTCGCCTCAGCCGCAAGCAGAAAAGTCTGCACGCCATTAATGAACTGGGCAGAGCATCGGTCATCGTACATCCATTGCCGGCTCATCTTCATTACACAGCACCGAAAAGACCAAATTAATACAAGTTCATACATAAAGTTCATACAACACTTATTATCATAAAACAACATACAAATAACTCTCTAGCTAAAGCATTTAAATGCAACAACAAATGCGATCAAGATCGCAACTAAGGTAACAATTGATCCAACAGCATAATGATACCAAGCCTCACTATCGATGGCATATTTTCTAATCTTTCTAATCTTCAAGCGCATTTTCTCCATCTTGATCTTGTGATCATCGACGACTTCGGCAACATGCAACTCCAATTCCATCTTATCCCCCTCAATTCTTTTCAATTTTTCTTTCAAATACTCGTTTTCTTTTTCAACTAAATTTAACCTCTCGACAATAGGGTCGGTTGGAATTTCCGGTTCACATACCTCCTAGATAAAAATATCTATGTCAACTTGATGGGCATAATTTGTCATAAACACGAAATGCAACAAATAATTATAAAAGAGAATATACCACATCCGAATCATAACCCGGACGAGGGCCGACGGGGACGGATATCAAAGCCATGGCACTATGTATAACAAACAACGTACGGGTAAGATAATTATACAAGTAACTATATATCTAAATCACACAAACATGATTTTTTTTATATAAAAAAGATAAGAACAAGAGGCTCACCACAAGGTGGTGCCGGCGACGGGACGGTGCGGGCGATCGACGGTGCTTACGACGGAGACGGGAAGGCACTAAGTAAACCACACCTACATATGCAAACTAAGAGTTATATTGACCTCAAATTGCATATAAATCAAATACTACCACATATAATTCCTCCCAAAATAAAACCCACAAATCACTATACTTATAGAGCATTGCAAGAGCTAATCTAGCAATGAGAGATGAAAGGACAAAGTTGCTAACCTTTGTGATCACTTGGATGGATGGGGTGCCTTCAAATCTTGGACAAATTTTGGCAAAAATGGAGGTGAGCTCGAGCAAGAGGGGAAGAAAACAGAGAGGGGGGAAAACAGAGCGCTTCGGCTTGGGCTGGACGAAGGGTTTATATAGGATGATCTTTTGTACCGGTTGGTTATACGAACCAGGACTAAAGGTCCTGTTAGGCCCCAGCCTGACAACAGCCTGCCACCACCTATTTAGTACCGGTTCGTGGCACGAACCGGTACTATAGGTTCGCCACGAACCGGTACTAATGAGCGCCGCCCGCCTAGCTGTTGGAACCGGCACTAATGGTCACGTTAGTGCCGGTTCAGTTACAAACCGGGACTAATGTGTCTCACATAAGGCCCTTTTTCTACTAGTGCTTATATTTCCTCCACAACCGGGCCAGCAGCAGATAGATTTTTCCTCGGCTCGTTTAACATTGCCACAACAGACTTACAGTCTAGCTCCATATGAATCTTCTGGACACCCAGCTCGACTGCAAGATGGGCAGCTCGCCGGCAAGCAAGAAGCTCAGCAGTCTCCGGATTGCTGATCGAAGGAAAGAAATAGCACGCACCCCCCACGGAATGCACCATGGTGGTCTCTGAACACCACTCCACCTGCATTATCACCAACCTTGGACGTAGCTCCATCGATATTGGCTTTTATCCACCCCTGCTCTGGCACCATCCACTTTTCGACGACCACCTACTTTGACGTTCGAGTTGAACCGCCCTTCACCGACTGCCATTCCTGCATGTAGTGGATCACCGATTTAGCAATAACTTACGCTTCTTCAATTCTCTTTCCCTCCAGTGTTTCATTCCTTGCGAGCCACAGCGCATAGACTCCCTGAACCATCGTTGCCCTAGCATCGCCCGAAGCTTCCGCGAACCAAGACAGCAGCAACATAGATAGAGCACTCTGGGACCAAAACAGTCCGGCGGGGTCGCCGCCGTAGCTCCCAACTCTGAGCATATATACCTCCAGAACATAGCTGAGTGAGGGCAAGACCAAAACCTATGATGGAGTGTTTCTTCCCTTCCACAAGCTACACAAAAAACTCCTGCCTTAATCCTCCGACGATGTAGTTCAGCACTAACCGCTAAGACTTCCCGTCTGTCATCGACAAGGTCAGGTTGGCTCCGGTATGGGAGCGGCGACAGCGACGCATCGGTGGCTCGTTCTGGCGGCGGCAATGGTCGTTCGGTGGTCCATGGACCTCAATGTAATTTTTATTATGTTTGAGGTGTTTTGTACTTCTGGTGAATCTTTATAATAGATCTGATATTTTCGCAAAAAAAAAAAAAGCTAGCCCATTGCACAGTAGTCTTCACATATGAGTTTTAGCTTTACTAGTAAACATGCCCGTGCGTTGCAACGGGAGAAAAAAATATTATACCCTAGCCAAATAAGTATGGCTCAATACCCCGACATTTGAGCGTCCTCTATTTGAACACGGTGGCCCACCATGTTGCTACTTATCTTTCTTCCCACCCTTCCTGATGATGGTCGCAGTGTCCACATGATCACAATGCATTCGACGTGATAAATACCAAATTGGATCATTTAGAGCATTCTCGTAGTTCTCTTACCACTATTATGCATGCCGATCTAGGTCAAGGAATATGAGATGATCTTGCAGAAAATTTACTGTGGATGTTATGGCTCTATTCTTTTTAATCATTACTCCCTCCGTAAATAAATATAAGAGCATTTAGATATTGCTCTTTGATCTGTTTATCCCTTTTCCCATCTAAGGAGTCTGGAAACTCTGAGGACTTTGTTGACCTTTTATGTTGAGTGTCTAACTTTCAGTCGTCTATTTTTCGTTTTAGTTTATGTTTTTTTCTCTAGTACCATGATCGTAGGCTGCGCTAGCGCCCAACCCAAACACACATACTGAATTCTCTCCCCTAAAATGTTGTGTGTTAGACACAGTTTTGCAACTTAATTTTTTGCGTCTTCTATCTGAAAACATAGAAACTATAACTATAGACAAAACTGAAGAAAGAAAACCAAAAAGAATTAGAGAAGATAACTCTTGAGGTGAACTCTCGAAACCCAGTTGGCATTTAACTTTGTTTAACAAGTTACTGCCAGATTCTTCAACACTACATATACATCATAAGTGCTTTATTTTATTAGGGAGAAAAATAATTTAGCTCGTTGCAACCATGCATGGACAAAACATTATCTGTCAGTTCTCAGAACTGAACTTGAATTGATTACGATAGAGTTATAGAAAATATTAGGGGAGAAATATAAATTTTAGCTCGCTACAACCATGCATGGACAAAACATTATCTCGTCAGTTCTCACAAACTAAAGTGAATTTGAACTGATCAAGGCAAAATTACAGAAAAAAATATTAGGGACACAATAAATTTAGCTCGCTGCAACCATGCATCCACAATACATTATCTCATTCTGTTCTCACAACTGAACTGAACTTGAACTAGTCAGGACAGTTACAGAAATTTTTCCTTGAATCTCACAACTCTTACTACGAATGAGTAAAACTAATGAGTAATGAAGAAAGAACACTAAATAATGGCTGACAAAATAAATTTGTGACATAATACAAATGAAAACTGAACAAAATATAAACTGAATAGTGCTGAAAGACTGCTTATCAACTATATGAACAGTGACTAAATTCATAAGAAAGAAGTATACTGAGAAAAACATCCATTTGGAATTTCATCCATTTTTCAGGTTATAAGCTTTGTATCTTGGAATCTAGAAGTATGGAATTGCTATAAAACCTTGTTGTTTCAGACATCTTAACTTCTCAAAAAATGTTTAACCCACTTTCGTATAAAGATGATTTACGCACATCTATGACTATCTAGGTGAAGTTTAAAGCTAACTACAAAACAAGCCTCGGGAGTGCGCCACATGGTCTCATTGTTTACAAGTCACCCAAGGTCAAAGTACTGAATTTGCATCCTTGGAAACTCTTCGCAAGGAAGACAAGGACGAGACCATGCCGGCATCCAAGGGGTCTGCAAACACGGTCGTCGTCATTGCGCTGTATAGAGAAGGAGAAGCGCTTGAGAGGGACGTAGTTGGGGCCCTTCAGAGTAGGTAGGAAGGACTGATCATGAGACCCGTTGAAGAAACCAAGGAGGGGAGGGTTGCAGTGGTGGCGGAGGCGGCGGCGGAATCGGGGGTCGGTGACGAGGTGGTGGCAGCGCATGCATACAAAGAATATGCACACGGGAGGGAGGAGGGTTCCAGGGGAAGGCGGGGTAGGAGCTCATAGAGCATGTCATCGTCCTCCAACTAGGATGCCGCCGGCAACTGGTGGCTGCTTGTTTGTGTCCGGCAGGAGCATATATTTGCAAGGTAAGTAAACAAAACACGAAATAACTGTAACTATGTGGTCTTAACTTGACAAAAGGCTGCAAATTAACCGGGCGTCTCACATTCCTCTAGATCTTGTACATATTTCCCTCGCAGAAGACTAGGTTCTTGGCGTTGGTATAACCAGACACTGTGTCACATGACTGGGTTGAAAGTAAGGTCACCCTTCGGCCGCCCTTAGACACCAAGAACTTTAGGTTGGTGATTTTACTTGAAAGCTTTGCCATCTTCCTTTTTTTGCATCATTTTGACTTCAGGGGTCAGTGTGGAATTTATGTTTTTTCTTTTTGGCTAAACACAGCAGCGATGAGCAATTTACGATTAATCTACTCATGTTTTAGGTTGGTGATTTTAAGCATTTTTTTGCATCAACAGATAAAGGAACTTTTAGGATCAACAGTTTGCTTGAAAGCCTCTTTTGATTCATTAATGTTCGTTCCTTTATCAACAATTCCAGGCTTCGAGGATGAGATCAAGCTAGATCAAGGACCTATAAGAAGTTTGAAGGTTATTTTCCCTAGTCCCCAATATCCTATATATGTGTATTTGTAATGTTTCCTAATTCTAGTTGAACATCCGAAGGGCAGTGACTTCATTAATGGGCATCATGGAGATGCTTGTGGCGAAAAATTTCAAGCCTCAATCCTTTATGTTCCTGGACTCAGAATGATGAAGCCTCACCTTGGAGAGTCGGAGCAAATTGATAGCGCTACTGGTGTGAATTTCAAGCCCAAATTTGACAGCAAGTTTTAAACTGATGTGATTCTAAATATTACTAGTACTTATGTCAATGCATGGCATAAAAATGACACATCCAATAATTCAATTAAACTCACACATCCAATAATTCAATTAAATACCATCGTCAGTAGCCTGTTGGCTTACATGGTTGAACTGCATGACTTTTTCCAATGGGACTAAATACACGATGAGTTAAACCTGATGAGACATTTTTCAGGTCTAGCAGATGTGGTTGTTCCCCCTCTTTTGCCTCGAAGTTCATTTCAACCAAACAATATATTGGAAAATGGACCAGAAGAATATTCAAGAGCAAAGGTTAGTTTAGTTTCTTATCTCTATGTTTGAAAATTATCTGGAAACATGAGGGCAGGGGGCACTGAAAGACACTCATCTGCTAACCAACTTCGCTTTCTAAGTGATTAGCCTTCAAGCATTGATCCTCATGTCTTGTGCCTGAAACACCTAATGCTTAATTTATTTGTGGCATGATAACGGATTCTTGGACCATGTAGATGATCTTTATGATGATGAAATGAGATGCTCTTGAAGCATAAGCACTAAAGTCAATAGTTGGTTGTCTGAGTTTGAATAGGTCGGTGCCTTGTGAACTGCAGTTTGTAGTTGAAACCTTTTCAAGTTATATTACTTTTTACATAAAATTAGATGTGTGATAGCTTTGATAATGCCGAAGGCATTAGGACCTACTCTCCTTTACTATTGGTTTCCTTCAGTCAGAGTTCCAACTGTTGCATGCGTCGGATCTATACAATTGGTGTTCTCTGTACGAAGGGCAAGGGCAATTGTGTTCTACGCACGCTTTACTTTAGTGACTTGATGTATTGAGCCAATGTACCCCTTTAGGTAGACTAGCCAGTCCTGTTTTTCATTTCGTGGTGGCTTTCCTGCATGTACAATGTATCTTAGAGCATCTCCAACAGATGATGTAAAAGTTGGTGCCCAACAGAGAGAAGGTTTTTGGGCACCAATTTTTTTCCTGCCATAATAGATAATGTAAAACCACTGTTCAAAAAATCTTCCGATTCAACGATTTATCGTCCGATTTATCGCTACTCGGGGGGTGACCGATAAGATTTTGCCTTATCTTCACCATTTATCATTTGGGACGATTTATCGGGAATCTACCGATAAATCAGGTCTATTCCTAGCACTATGTTTGCAAAAACTATATTTATTTGTGTTTTGTGGACCTTGTTACGCAATATGTACTATTGTCCTATTTGTTCTGTCATTATACGAGGATTCAAAGGCTAGGAATCAAGGTAACACTTCTGTTCAATATTTTTTTGGTGTTGAATATAACATATTTTAGTGTTGGGAACCTTGGATTTGCAAAAAATGGCCGATTAATAGTCGACCGATAAAATCGATTAATCGGCCGATTTCCGATTAATCTCTAATCCCCAGCTGACCGAGACGCTAACGATAAGCGATATCCTCAACATTGTGTAAAACTAGTGCCCAAAAAAATTGAGAACCACATGAAACAATGACGATTCAACGGCGGGGAGGCTGGGAGGCGGATCCGTTGGCAGGGAGGAGCCCGGTGGACCCATGACTCCGTGCCCTCTACTCAGCCCTCGTCTTTTTCTATCGTAGTTGTATTTTAGCAAATGCTTTTCAAACTCTTATAATAAAAAGTGTTTTGTACACTCTACAACGCCTATGAAGCTGACTTAAAAATAGATGCCTCAAGAATGCACATGTCGGACGCATGCACATTACTCATTAGCCAAGTGAAAAAAGGTGTGATATACATTACCCAACTTATGTGGAGTTTTAAAGCAATTGGTCTAATTCAGTGTAAGAAATGTTGCAAAGAAAATTTGCAAACTCGGGCTGAAACAATCTTCAGGTAATGCACATATAACAACATATACGTGCAACACGTTGTACAACATACATACCGTGTATGTGATATATCCCATTTAGTCTCGTTGTCCTATCAAGCACTTATATCCTCGAATGAAGAAAAGAGAACGGAATGATTTATGGAATCTATGTAGCGCTTCAATGTTGTTGTTTCTGCACCTTCTTTGGGTTCCTTTTACAGTTGCTACGTAAATGTTTGTCTTTCTGCTTAGGATTTACCTGAACTCTTATAATGGATGTCTCTGAGACTTTAGCTCAAGGAGAATAGGGTGAAAACTTTGTCTTCTGAGTTTAATCTCGCCCCTCCAACCAGATCTAGAGTTGTGCTAGCAACTCAAACTAGTCGAACAGATCATTGTCTTCATCAAACTACTGGTTCTATTTCATCGATACCTTTTACCTCAACAATCTGATTGCTTTTGAAGAACTTCTACACGTATTCTCTTTGTGTGTTTGCTTCGAAGACGTTGTTGTGTACTTTACTTATCCGCCGCGTATGCCATGTTTAGTTTCATGTGCATTGTTACTTAGATTTAACTCTGTTCAATTACATGTTTCTCTAAGTTACTCTAAGTTCAGTTTAGTTCTTCCTCTATTCTGTTCTGCGCACTCTGTTTTTCTTCGAAGAACTTGCTTTTTCAAAGAAGACGAATCTCCCATTCACCCCCTCCTTCTGGTTGATATATGATCCTACAGTTTGCCATCCATGTTTTCTCTCGCACATGAGCAGTGGCATGCAGATGTCCACGGTGGTCATGGGGTTGAAGAAGCTTAACATGTAGAGTTCAGTGAAGGGCCAGCAACTGTAGAAGTAGGCGAGCCACCCATCATTGGAGTCGAAGCAGCGCCCACTTGAGGCGATAGCCCGGGGGGCGAATGAGTGGCGCATGGGGCGCGAGGTGGCAAGAACGACGTCGTGCTGCCGGGCGAGCAGGAACAACAACGGGGACGACATCATGAGCACTCGACGCCATGACGTGCAAGCGACCCTTGCGCCAGCGTAGGACATGAAGTCATCGACACGAAACAAATGAGGTCCTCCTGCGGATCCTCCCAGCATGGCATGGCGGCGGTCGTGGTCGGATTCATTCTTGAAATGGTGTCAGGCTTAGGGTTTTCCACTTTTGAACAAGTCGTTCTTTCCGAATGAGCTTCATCCCCTCACCTAGAGCGAGTGGCCGCGTGGTGTAACGCCCCGACCAAACCCACCAGTTGCTGGCCGTTGCACGTGGGATCTAGATTGGCCCCACATAGCAGCACTAGTCTTTCTTGCGCACTTTGTCCTCACTTGTGTGCACCTGGGAACAACTTCCAGTCGGTCACCCATCCTTAAATTCCAAGCCAAGCAAGCTTAACATTGAGGTTCCTTGAGGATGGATTTCGGAAAAAGGTGCACCTTGTTGATATGAGTAGTCTATCATTCCTATTAAGCCGGGATGTCCACTTGCCATTTTTGGTCAAGGCGGGGACTAAGGTCTAGATTAGCGATTGGACTAGTAGGGCTAGGACATGGCTGAAAATCTCTCCTACTTAAAAAGAAAGTAATAGCACATTCTAGTTGTGGACCTACCAGCAAACAAGTACTCCTTCCATTTAAATTTATCTGTTCATAGTCATACATACTTGAACTATTTCCCTCGCCCCCCTAGGCATAATTTGTATCCAATCCTTTCTATTTATCTGGCATTGTTTGGTTGTAGAGACCTAGATAGTTTTGTTTGGGTTCATCTCGCATGTGTAGTGTGTTGTTTTGAAGTTAGATTGGACTAGGTGAGCGACATGTGTTCTCTCTGATTACCTTGTAGACTATCGTGGGTTTTCCATTTGGACTTTTTAAATATTTTTCCACTATCTTGGTAGAAAATAGTTTACACACTTTTTTAGAAAATGGTTTACACACTTTTGATACAAAGATAGTTTACACACATGTATAACTATCTGGGTAGAAAATAGTTTAAAGCTGACTTCAAAACAAGCCTCATGTTCTAGAACTAGACCTTGAAGGCACAATGCATGGTAGGGCTTCAGCACCAACATTTAGGTAGCGAGAAGAAGATGAGATCCAAACCCAGTCCGAGTACGAGTCCATCTGTTCCAGTGCACCCCTCAAAAAAAAAATTTGTTCCAGTGCATGGATGCATGCATGGATGTTAGTTTGTCAATTTGTTGTGACTCTAGTTACATATGCATCTTCTAAGTCGTAGTCAATCTTTACCAACCTATTATGCATCTACCTGGATCTGGATGAAATCATTTGTCAATTTTTAGGTCGTGTCCTTATCATATCGATAGTTAATGGCTTCTAATCTGTATTGTACTACTGCTGGCTGGAATGTAAAGAAATACAAAGTTCTTTGCTGGCAACATTATACAAAGATCTTCAGGGAAGGGGGGGGGGGGGCTAGAGTGTCCGATCGGCTTAGTCGCCGGTGCGTCCTGCCGGGTGGTGAGGGTAGCATAGGCTGCATGGGCCCAATGCAACACATTCGGTGGATCGGACACAAGCTAAAGACCACCAATGCACACCAAAATGGAGAGAGGCGCAACACCTGGCCTGACATTGGCAATCCACAAACCCTGCATTGCCTGCAACATTGGCCTAAACACACAAACTCCAACCGAGAGTATCATCTTGACAAGCAGAGGTCCCCCTTGGACAGCGATGTTGCTTGTGGAGACGAAGGGGCAACCCTGGGTATCTACATGGGAACAAACCTGAGGTAATAGATATTAAATTCATCATCACTCACCTTTTTCTTCACCCTCTGGACACTATCTCATCCCCCTTCCACAGCTCACCTCCCCAACCACAACCACATAAATTTAGATTTCTTCTCTCTGCACACTATCTCCTCCCCTTCCTCAGCCCACGTTCCAAACCACACCCACAAAGATCTAGATTTATTCACCCTCTGCACACTATCTCCCCCTTCCCCAGCCCACATCCCCATCCACACCCACATAGATCTAGATTTCATCACGCTCTGTACACTATCTTCCCCCTCCCCGCGCTACTGCTAGCCCATTAACCCGCGCTACTATTAGGGTTTTCCCTAGTAGTGCAAGCTATGAGCTTGTCACTGCACGCCATACTTGTCATTGTGTCGCGCAAGGAAATGTTTAAAACTTTAAAAACTAATCTCGTCGACCACGAACTACTCCCAACGCCTAGACATATAAAGACTTTTCAAAAACTAATTAAATCCTAGACACAAAAGACTTAGCCGCTCAAATTCTAGAGCTATTTAGATCAATCTTATGGTGAACTACTAAAATAGACCACATGATATTCTTATTAAAAAAAATCTTTATGAGCACAATTTCAAACATAATGGAAATCAACATTAAGCCACTGGTTTACATAAACCTCGTATCAACAGCTTAGTGTACACCGGTTTTGGGAAAATGAACCATTTTTTTGCCTGGTTTTTATTTTTATTATTTTACGTTTTCACTCTTACTTTTCTATTTTACTTTTTCTGTATTTGAATCGACAAACATATTTTTGAAATTTGGGAACAAATTTTGAAATTCACGAACATTTGTTTTGATTAGATGAACATTTTGTGAAATGTGTGAACAGTTTTTGAATTCATGAACATTTTTTGACTCAACGAACATTTTCTGAATCGATGATTTTTTTTATATTGGGGAACAAAATTTGAAATTCACGATTTTTTTTAATTTTGGTGAAAATTTTCTAAAACTTCATGGACATTTTTTAAAACTCATGGATATGTTTTGAATACATGATCATTTTTTCAAAATCATGACCATTTTTTTATTTTCCAAATATGTTCTTTGAGATCGTGAATGCTTGTATAATATGTGAACAGTTTTTTAAAATCGCCAACATTATTTAAATCTGCAAACATTTTATGATTTCCAGAACATTTTTTGAATTGGCGAATATTTTATGATTTCATGAACATTTTTTTCAAAACTCGCAACTTTTTCAAATTTTGGGAAATCCCAAATTAATTTAAAGAAGGAAAACAAAGCAGAAATGAGAAAAGAAAAGGCAAAAGAACTAAAGGAAAAAAACAGGGGGCGTGACACCCCGCACATGGGCCGGCCCATGAACCCATGCGGGGGAGGAGGAGGTGTAGGCTTGCTATTCATCAGAGAGAAAAAGAATAGAACCAAGGAGCGAACCCGGGTCTCCCGCATGGGATAGTGAGGCTTTAGCCACTGCGATGCATGTGTGCTTGTGATATTTGAGAGTATCATTATTAAAGAACCGAACACGACGATGACTTTGACAGAAAAAGTCGAATCGTTTCTTCAGTTATGGGTGGCATAGTGGGTAATTTATGGCAACTTCAAGATTAATTTTCGGACAAACGGACAGAAGCACTAATGAATTTATTAATAAATATAGATATAGATTTGGTGCGACTGTGGACGACGATGATTCCGGCCTCCCAATTTTTGCCTTCTTCTGTTGCATGCACAAATGGTAGGCCGACCTAACAGTGAACTCGCCACTCTTTGTATAGTTCCACGCTTAGGGCATCCCAAAAGTGGACCCCCAAACCTTCTGTATGTGTCCAGACCATTTTTGCCATCCAACGGAGAGCACTATATGTCCGCGGAGTGGTCCGGACGTACGGATTCTGGTATTTTCGAAACAAAAGTGAGGAAGCTTTATGGGAGTCCGGACATTCGGCTGATGAACAATAAAGCGCCACGTATCCACGCCCCTCTCTCTTCTCTCTCCTAAAAAAATAATTCCATCGGGAGACGGCACAGAGCAGCGCCGGAGCCACCCACGACGAGGGCAGCCGCCAGCGAGCGCTCCATTGCCATCACCGTCTCCTCCTATCTCTTCACTCCTCCTCCCTCCATCTCTCGTGTTCTCACCCCCACCATGGATGGGCAGCTCGAGCTCGAGCTCGGCTCCGGCCCGACGCTGCTGCAGTCGTGGACGTACGCCGTGGCAGCGCCCGACGCTTCTGCCGTCATGGCCGCGCATGTGGCTCCTGTCGTCGTGGCCGCTCTCCCATGGCCGCGCCTGGCGCTCCCGCGGCCGTGCCCGTGGCTCCTGTCGTCGTGGCCTTGCGCCCATGGCCGAGCCTGGCGCTCCGTGGCCGCGTCCGACGATCCCGTGGCTGCGCTGGCACGCCCAAGTAATCATCGACACCTTGTCCTCCATCAACATCACGTAGCTGATGAACCACTTTAGGAAGCCGTGTAGCACATGTTGCGCATCACCATCCCCTCGGGTGGGCACTTGTGCCTACCACTCGATGTACACAAAAGGCCGTGGTAGCTGCACTAGCACCGCAACAAACAAAAGTCAACATGAACCTTGCGTTGGAATATTAGGCAAATTCGTGATTAAATTTAATAAATAATTTATGACTAGAATAACAATTAGCATGCAACAGTCTAGTATACTACATGAACAGGACAACATGCAAAAAACATCACACATGTAACAACAATCATAATTTGCGACAGGAACAGATCACGACACACGTAATGTTCGTTAGTAGCCTTAGGTGTCGCTGGAGCGATTTTGTTGACAACGATGTTGGTGACGACTTGATGCAGACGGCGTTGGAGACGACGATGAGTAACGTCGCCTGACTTGGAGGGAAGACGACCCGCGGTGAAGGACGATGAGCAGTCGAGCAGAGCACTTCCCAAAAACATTATCCATCCTCTCCTAGTGCAGGATCACAAGGACAACAGATTTCGGAGACCTGCTCTCCCGCACGTCGGTGCATGCCAGCGTTCGGGATGGAGCAGACTAATGTGATGGCGCAAGTTACGTGATGAAGCAAAACATAGGTGTCTTGGTGTGTCTTTAGTTGTGTCCAGTAAGAAGTATATATAGGATGACTAAGACAGTATCTTGTCGCGATCACGATATCAAACCGACTTGCTTTCCATGTCGTGAACTTGTCGAACAAGTAAACAGTCAACTTGTTTGTCAGGACATCATATTAAAATGGCAAAAGAAAGTCGCGCCCCTGCAAGGCCACAGATCAAATTTCGGCGGACCATTCACGTGCATGTCGCACACCCGCGCCCCCGGCCGCGCACGGCTAGGCCCGGCAAGGCGAGGCGAGCACGCGCGTGTGGTTTTCTCTTTCTCTCCTGAACATGTCACTTAGTGTGATGGGGAGAACCCTCTATATAAAAAGGTCTCACACCTCCTCAACTTTCGGGTGAGACTAAACTTTAGAATCACCACTTGCCATTTTGTTCAAGGGTCAATTTGATATTTCAGAAATTATGGATGGGCTTAGCACAATGTTTCTAACAATTCCCCACTAGATCTCAAATACCCATTTAGATATTTGTCTTTTCTCACTATTAAACCTATGCCAGTGTTTCAGCAGAGACAGTTAAGTTGAACTTTTGCCTAGAGCTTTAAGCTACATCCATCCACAACTTGACAATAGACTATGTCTTGAATTGTAAGTTTTGTGTGAACAGGTTTCACTCAAAGTCATAACCGGTACCTGGCTATCTGTAGGCTACCCTGCGGTTTGGAGCATATATGTCGTACTCCCTGGTCTCCTCGTAAGCTTACTAGAGATTACTCAAGTCTCATAAACTACAAGCTAGGTTTATAGGCAGGGATCTTTCAAGACTGCTCTGTAAGACATCATCTTTGTTAATCATAGCCAATAGAACCGCATTAAGGCATGTTGTTAAACTGCCTTGCCGCTCTGAGCGTTACAGCCCCGAGAGTTTTGCATCTTCACCTTGAGAGGGTTACATGTACTCTCCCTCTGTTAACCAATAGTTTGTTCTTCAGGGAAAGCACCCAAAACAGAACCAACGAGACAACCAATGGGACCAGAAACAGGGACAACCACATGTACAAAGAGAGACGCCACGACAAGCAAACCAACGTACGATCCGGGTAGACAAAGTCCATGTCAGACGCACACAAATAAACCCAGCCAACCAAGCCTCTGACAACCCTAGACGTCAACACCGAACATGGTACACCCATGTCGGGCGGTCTCGCGTGCCTGGCTCACGCGAGAGAAAGAGGCCGTAATGGGGCGGACAGCAGCAGCCGCTAACCGGCTAGCCCCAACAACATACAATAGCCGAGCACAGGAAAACATGCCAGCCGGTTGGGGCGCACGAAGTCACAAGTCCGGGCACTCAAAGCCCAGGTGAAGGCCGAGGCATGCGCACGCGCTGGCCCGCATCACGCAAGGGAACAAGCATCGCCGGGGCGTGCGACGCTGACAAGGTGACCTGGTCTTTCCCTTGCATGCGGGCACCACGCGTGGTGGCGCATTCGGGCGCGACCAAAATCACCACATGATGGTGGCCCCGACCTGCGCCCACGTCCACCCGTCATGGACCCCTGAGGCAGGCCGCCCGGGTGCATGCCATCCGTGCAGATCGAACGTCACGGAGAACCCTAGGGACGCAGCCGCGGAGGCCAGCGTGAAACGGACGACGCGGAGGGCCTCCTCGAAGAACCGGTCTTTGGCACTAGTCAGGTGGCATGACGCACGTTGTGCCTGCCACGACCGAACTAGCCCGCTGGGGGCGAGGACGCCGATAGGCAGGTCTGGCTGGGCCGTCGCGCGCGGAACAGCGCGCAATCCGCTGCATGTGGGCGCGACGAAAAACACCACATGACAATGGCTTCGCGCGTGCCCGTGGTCCACCCATCATGGACTCCCGACGCAGCTGGTCGCCCGCCCCCCCCCCCCCTCCCCCGCGGCATGCCACCTAAAAATGGATGGCACAGAAGACACTCTCTCTCCCAAAGGCCCGAGGAGGCGGGTACTCCAGCATCCTTTATAGGTGTAATGGGCTTGGGCCTCCATGAGCCTTAGTTGGGTTTTGTGTCTCCATGGGCCTACCGATGACTGTAATGTAGATGCAATTCCTGCAAACGATTGACAGGTAGGAGCATCAGTGTTGATAAGAATAGATGCTGGAACAAGTTTTAATAAGAACAGATACTGGAACAGAATTTTCTAGAGAAGGATGGTGAAATCATGGCGGTATCAATCACGTGTACTTTGTATGTGCGTTTATCAGCTTTTGGCCGCATGATTGTGCTTGTGTCAAGTATGCATGCAAACTTGCAAAAGGATTAGAATCCCTGTGGTACAAAATTATTCATCTGATTGAGTGCGCGAAACAGGAGTAGTGCCACACCTTGTCGATGGTTGCCTCTTTATCTCGCAAATCTCCATGATTCGATTCTTTTTTCGGAACATGACCTAAATAAAGCTCGAAACCTGAAACTCTTTGCTTTTAAATTTTGAGCAAATGTCGGGCCTTTTTAGTAACTTTCATAAGAGTGAATTGTTCTGCTTCGAAGAGGCCAATAAGACTGCTGCTAAATACGTTGATCTGTTTGGTTGTGCACAAGGTCGGTTCCCAATTAAATACTTGAGAATTCTGATTTATTATCAATGTTCACTAATGCGTAGTAGAAACATGTAAAAGAGTGTTTAGAGAAAGAGAAAAGTATGTTTTTGATCCCTCAAATTCATCAAAAGTATGCACTTGGTCCCTCAAGAATTAGGATACATTTGGTCCACTGGCGGAGCTATGTGTATGGCTGGGGGGGCTGTGGCCCCCCAGGCCTAGGATCTTTTGTGAAGAATTTTATTTTGTGCTGGCATAGATTGAGAAAAATAGGGACTTTTGCCTCTTCATGAATCCATATTTTCCCATTGCCCCCCCCCCCCCCCAATGATCCTGTGCTAGCTCCGCCACTGATTTGGTCCAATACTGGGCAAATTTCGTCCTAATCCTGGTTTCTTATGAAAAATCCGCCACGTGGGAGTGGTTTTGACATGGGTCAAACACATGAGCGGAGGTCATATTAGGGCATGGCCAATGCATAGCCCCAGGGTGATGCCCCGCAGGCCATGTAGGATCGGATGTCTGGAAAAGTAGGTTCGGATGGAGCAGCGGGATCCTCTACAAGAGGCGGGTGCTTGGGGAGAAAAAGTGTGGTCCGGTGCATAAAGCTGAAAAAGTTGAAGTGGAGAGTAGAGATGCATGTGTAGTGGGAGTCTTTATTTTGGGTTCTTTGATGAGGCCCACTAGTGGTAGCTTGCATTGGGAAGAAAAAATCAATATAGATGCCTCAAGCTACTTTTTCTCATGGGGCATCTGTATCCATATGCCACCATTGTACATGCCCTTAGCTTCTCCCACCCCCGCCGCCTCGGCGACCACCGCCCCTGACAAGATTCGGCGAAGCATGATAGGGATCCTTCTTTTGCCTTCCCTTCCGGCACCGCAAGACACCTTCCATCCTTCCTTGAAGGCCAGGGGCCGCTACCCTCGTCCTCCATGTGCTGCACTTGCACCCGGATCCATCATCCATGGTTGTGGAGGAGGGAGGTCAGCGATCTCGACCTCCACGGATCGACTTTGAAGGTAGCTGCCCGGATCCCCGTGCGTCAGATCCTCCGTCGAGCGCTCCTCCCCCACTCGACACAGCCGGCCAATTGACCCATGGTAACCTAGCCGCCATGCGTCACACCCCCAAATGGTGGCTATCGTGGATCCTCCATCGGGAACTTCCAGGAAGGAAGCTGGAGGCACCTGCCGGCGTGTTGTGGACAGAGCTGACAGTTACCCCGGCCGGCATGTAGTTCCTCCCCCAGCCCACCCCCCAGCCCACGTCTTCACCCCTCACCCGCCCCCAACAATGCTTAAGGAATCCCGGCGCGCGTCTCACAGTTTGCCGGCGTGCCGCTGCTATTCCTGTGTGCAGCGCATCGTTCACGGCGAGCGACAGATGGTTCTATTGAAGAAAGAATAGAGAGAGGAACCTGACAGCTGCAGCCTCGGCTCACTGTTTGACCACGGATCCCACGTGGCCGGTTTTCCATATAAAACCATAATTTTGACGAAATTTACCTGGTTTCAAAATTTGAAGGACCAAATGTCTTCCAAAAATTCTTGGGGGACTAAGTGTATAGTTTTGATGAATTTGAGGGATCAAAAACAGACTTTTCTCTTAGAGAAACGGCTTATTAATTGGGAAGACAAGTTGCTCTTCACTGGAGGATGACTGGTTTTGATCAATTTTGTCCTCGGTTCTCTATATGTTCTCTTTGTTTCAACTCTTGAATTATTTTGGTTTTAGATTCTTTTGGCAAAGAAACAGTTAAACAAAAAGGTACCAGATGGGAGATAACCCCATCACTCCCCACCGCACATTTTGAGTCGGCCCAACTAGCTCCTTTCCGGTTTCTTTTTTTCCTTTTGGTGTTTTCCTGTTTTTGTACAAGATGGCAAAGAAGGCCGCAAAGCGAGCTGTGAGTGAAGCAAGGGGCCGGGCGTATGAGGACCTCTACCAACGGTTAGACACGAAGGAAGGCGAAAGGGACATCTATAAGATGGCCAAGATCCGAGAGAGGAAGACGAGGGATGTTGACCAAATCAAGTGCATCAAGGACGGAGCAGATCAACTCCTGGTGAAGAACGAGGAGATTAAGCATAGATGGCGGGAGTACTTTGACAAGCTGTTCAATGGGGAGAGCGAGAGCTCTACCATTGATCTGGACGACTCCTTTGCTGATACTAGCAGGCTTTTTGTGCGGCGAATCCAGGAGTCGGAGGTCAAGGAGGCTTTGAAGAGGATGAAAGGAGGCAAGGCGATGGGCCCTGATTGTATCCCCATTGAGGTGTGGAGAGGCCTCGGGGACATAGCGATAGTATGGCTAACCAAACTTTTCAACCTCATTTTTCGGGCAAACAAGATGCCAGAAGAATGGAGACGGAGTATATTAGTACCAATCTTCAAGAACAAGAGGGATGTTCAGAGTTGTACTAATTACCGTGGAATTAAACTGATGAGCCATACAATGAAGCTATGGGAGAGAGTCATTGAGCACCGTTTAAGAAGAATGACAAGCGTGACCAAAAATCAGTTTGGTTTCATGCCTGGGAGGACGACCATGGAAGCCATTTTCTTGGTACGACAACTTATGGAGAGATATAGGGAGCAAAAGAAGGACCTATGATAAGATACCGCGGAATGTTATGTGGTGGGCCTTGGAGAAACACAATGTCCCAGCAAAGTACATTACCCTCATCAAGGACATGTACGATAATGTTGTGACAAGTGTTCGAACAAGTGATGGCGACACTGATGACTTCCCGATTAAGATAGGACTGCATCAAGGGTCAGCTTTGAGCTCTTATCTTTTTGCCTTGGTGATGGATGAGGTCACAAGGGATATACAAGGAGATATCCCATGGTGTATGCTCTTTGCGGACGATGTGGTGCTAGTCGATGAGAGTCGGACGGGGTCAATAGGAAGTTGGAGTTATGGAGGCAAACTTTGGAATCGAAAGGTTTTAGACTTAGTAGGACTAAAACCGAGTACATGAGGTGCGCTTTCGGTACTACTAGGCACGAGGAGGAGGAGGAGGATGTTAGCCTTGATGGGCAGGTGGTGCCGCAGAAGGACACCTTTCGATATTTGGGGTCAATGTTGCAAAAGGATGGGGATATCGATGAAGATGTGAACCATCGAATTAAAGCCGGATGGATGAAGTGGCGCCAAGCTTCTAGCATTCTCTGTGACAAGAGGGTGCCACAAAAGCTAAAAGGCAAGTTCTATAGGACGGCGGTTCGACCCGCAATGTTGTATGGCGCTGAGTGTTGGCCGACTAAAAGGCGACATGTGCAACAGTTAGGTGTGGCGGAGATGCGCATGTTGAGATGGATGTGTGGCCACACAAGGAAGGACCGAATCCGGAATGATGATATACGAGATAGAGTTGGGGTAGCGCCAATTGAAGAGAAGCTTGTCCAACATCGTCTGAGATGGTTTGGACATATTCAACGCAGGCCTCCAGAAGCCCCAGTACATAGCGGACGGCTAAAGCGTGCTGATATTGTCAAAAGAGGCCGGGGTAGACCGAACTTGACATGGGAAGAGTCCGTAAAGAGAGACCTGAAGGATTGGAGCATCACCAAAGAACTAGCCATGGACAGGCGTGCGTGGAAGCTTGCTATCCATGTGCCAGAACCATGAGTTGGTCGCGAGATCTTATGGGTTTCACCTCTAGCCTACCCCAACTTGTTTGGGACTAAAGGCTTTGTTTGTTGTTGTTGTTGTTGTTTGTTGTTTGTTGTTGGTGTTTTCCTGTTTTTTAAATTTTTGTTATTTTTTTTCTTTTTTCTTTTTCATTTTTTCTTTTTCTCATGTTAGTTTTTATTTTTTTTTATTTTTCATTTTCATTTTATTTATTTATTTTCCTTTTTTCATTTTGTGAACATCTTTTTAAATTTGCAAACTTTTTTTTGAAATTGTTAACATTTTTCGATTTCACGAACAATTTTTTATGAAATTATTATCGTTTTCGAAATTGAAGAAACATTTTTTTAATTGCGAACATTTTTCGAATTTGCAAACATTTTTTTAATTCACAATTTTTTTTGAAACTGTGAACATTTTTTGGAAATTCGTGAATTTTTTTCTGAATCCGGAACATTTTTTGAAATTCATGAACATTTTGTCTGATTGAACATGTTATCAAAATACATGAGTGTTTTTTCAAAATTAATGAACATTTTATGAATCAATGAATTGTTTTGTACTATCTCTGTAAAGAAATATAAGACTTTTAGATCACTAAAGAGAGAAATATAAGACTTTTAGATCACTACTTTAGTGATCTAAAAGTCTTATATTTCTTTACAGAGAGAGTAGCTTATAATTATTTTTTAATTTTTTTAATTTTTTAGAAATTTCATAAACAATTTTGAATTTGTGAACATTTTTTCAAATTGACAAACATTTTTTAAATCATGAACTATTTTTAAATCCACGAACATTTTATGATTTCTTAAAAAAAACAAATTTTACCTTTTTTGAAATTTGAAACTTTTTTGAAATCTTGTATTATTTAAAATATAAAATACAAAAAAAATAGAAAAAACAAAAGGCAAAAGGAACGAAATTAAAAAACAGGGCTCCTCCGGCCGGCGCATGGGCGGGACAAAAAAGGCGCGCGGGCGAAGGGGGGTGCGCACTGGCTCGATGCCCCAGCGCATAGGGCGCCAAATAGGTGCTCCCCATGCGGCTGGCTCAGCCCCAGCTTCTCCTCGAGGTGCAGCAACAGATACAGCAGCCAAGAGACGGCAAAAATTGAAATCGAAGATACAGCAGCAGTGGCAGTTTGTGGCGATTGAACTGCAGTTCACCGTCAGGTTAAAAAAAAACTGCAGTTCATCGTCCAGACTCTCCCGGCCGCTGCTCACGGTCAGCTTTATGTTGTTGTATCCCTTGTGACATCACGTCAGGGACTGAAACTATTTATGTAGGATAATCATCATGTGCCTACTAGCGAGACCGAAACCATAGTTTGTCAAAAGATTATTGACTACGAATTGATCCAACTTCTGCTTTTTAGATGCTGAATTTTATTCTGTTGGATAGTCACACTACTGTAACTCGCATGATCAAGTTCCTAGCAGCAAAGAGAGCTGCTATCTTTTCATGCTCACAAAAGGAAAGGACAAGACAAGGACAAGCTGAGATGGTAGTGAGACAAGTTCGTGAATGTACAGTCTCATGCGAGCTTGCAAGATATCACAGACCTAATAATAAACAAGCATAGGTAAAATAAAATCATAAGCGGACGCAAACCCACCTGAATTTTGTTTGAACAATTCAGTTAGAGGCTATGCAGTAGGACTACAGCTATAACAAGAAACCCTGATAAACAAAATCTGTTTCAAAATCTAACTAAAAACAGGACATGACAGATAGACTGCCTAATCTAAGCAACCGGAAAAGAAGGTTAATGTAATGGATACAAAGATTTCCATCACCAAGAACCCAATAAAAACAGAAAGGAGAAATACCCATGCACATGCACCACGTGCCCAAGCAAAGGGCCCAGCAAAAAGAGTTCGCCATACAACTCAAAATCCCATCAAAAAATTGTTTGTGGCTGCATGCATCGTCCAGATGTAGAGACCGGGGGTCATCCTCCTTTTTAAAAAAAAAATCAAAAAATTGCAACAACTTTTCTGACATTTTGCCGCTTCATATGTACCCGCAACGCCCAAACAGCAACGATCCAACAATCACATACACATGTCCAAGACCGGCAGACAATCGTACCACAGCATTCGCACAAGCTATCTACTACTCCCTCCATAAAGAAATATAAAAGCGTTTAGATCACTAAGTACTTCATCAAAGCCACAAACCCGGCAGGCGGCCGCACTAGTCAACTCTAGCGTGTTAATCTTAGCGTTATGAAAAACAAACTGTACACTTTGCTATGCAACGCCCTCTATGTACTTTATCAAATAAATGCAAATCCTTTTTCCCTTGGTTCATCCTGTTAACTAACACCTCACGGGATAGCACCAAAACGTGTACTACTTTGCTCCAAATGATAAAGATTAACCATTATCACGCAAGCACGACTCCGTTGTCACAGGCACGGCGTGCCGTCGCGTGGGCATAGGCTAGTACTACATCTACGACGTTTTGTATCCATTACAAATTGTTCAGCGAGATTTGCAAATGAGAGCTTTGTTACTTAGGTCTTTTTACAACGAACTGAACTGGTAAAATTTCTATGCTCAGTAGACGCATGGCTTTATACCATGAAGCAGCCCATGTTATTTAGGATTTCTTTTTGCAATGAATAGAACATGGCTCCCCTGGGAACTTTTTTACTGGTACCACCTCAATTGCTGGAGAGTCCTTAACCTTTTTGCGAAATTTAGGATAGTACGTTTCATGGATGGGATCAGTTGCAATGACGAAAAGCATAGGAAAACGCGGGTCTCCCTGGCCCGTAGTTTCCCGCCCATGCTTGTTAATTGGGTTGGCGGCCGCCTGTGCAATTACAGCTACGCGGTGAAATACAATGCCTTTTTTTGGCTACATTCATGCATGTAAACATGAAGCAGCTTCAAAGCAAACAAACAAACAAAAATTGAATTGAAAACAAACAAAATGTGATCAACCAACAGCTGCATCTGCATCTGCATCGTCTCCTCGGCTTTGTGCCGTTGAGCTTTCTCAGAGTCTTCCTAGATTGGGCCTTCGGCAGGCTTGCTGCTGGGCTGCACGGTACACGGTCCTACACTACACCAAAACGACTTCATGTCTTACAGGGATACACCAAAAACGACTTACATACCACCTGTCCACCTACACCTGATGGTCCTGATCGGAACTTGTTCTGAAATAAAAACTGATCAGAACTGTCACTGGCGGCACTGGGTGAGGCATGAAACTGAAAACGACAGCCAGCAGCGTATTGCGCCTTCTTCCCAGCGAAAGCGACCCAGTTAAAAGGTAGTAACAACTCATCTTTTCAGGGGTAACGCCGGCAGTTGATTTCGGTTCCCCTGAGACCCGGGTGCAACGGCGTTTTTACCCGGATCAACGGGTACAAATATTTTGTTATTGCGTTGCATGATGTATAAAGTTATTCTTTTCAGGGGTAACGCCGGCCGGCAGTTGATTTCAGTTCCCCTGAGACCCGGGTGCAACGGCGTTTTTACCCGGATCTAACGGGTACAAATATTTTGTTATTGCGTTGCATGATGTATAAAGTTATTCTTTTCAGGGGTAATGCCGGCCGGCAGTTGATTTCAGTTCCCTGAGAACGGTGTTTTTACCCGGATCAACGGGTACAAATCTTTTTCTTATTTACGTTGCATGCTGTATAAAGTTTTTCTTTTCAGGTGTAACGCCGGCAGTTGATTTCGGTTCCCCTGAGACCCGGGTGCAACGGCGTTTTTACCCGGATCAACCGGTACAAATGCTCTGTCATTGCGTTGCATACTTTATAATTTCTTTTGTCATATGTGCATATTTGTGGTACACGCAAAAAAACCTTAGAGAAAACTGTGTGTGCTTACTATATAATAATAATTTATTTAGACAAACTGGACTGCACCGTCTTTTGTTTGTATATGCAAATTGTATTTCTTTTCTGGAGCAAAAAAACTGGACTGCCCTGATTTTTTGTTGTACATGCATTTTCGTTGTTTTGCGACTATCCTTTGGATGGATTAAGAGCAGGCTCTCTGACTTTTTAGTGTGGTCCTATCGAAGCATCCCTTGAAATGGTTTTTTTTTTACGCAATGCCAAAAATACTAAACTATGAAAGTATATTGGATATATGGAAGAGACTGTCACTCTCCAGGTGCTATCGATCGGTGCTTCAATCTCAAGAGGCATTCAAGTGATCATGAAAAAAATCTGAGAAAAATGATTATATGGGACATAGTACAACCAAGCAACGTGAAAAAATTCAACTAAAACAGAGAAACTATGCAAAAACATGGTTAAAGGGGGAATGTCCCCTCCTTTAATAGTGTGTTATTTAGGTAGAAAAATGTGGTTAGAGGATTGTGTTGCTTACTGTAAAGTTTGTCATACGTGCACACTTTGTTCTACATGCAAAAAAATGAGAACTGTGTGTGCATATTATAGAGTAATTTGTTTAGAAAATGGGACTGCACCGACTTTTGTTTGTACATGTGCATTGTTCTTCTTTTAACAAAACCCGGACGGCTCAGATTTTTGGTTGTACAACCATTTTTGTTGTTTTGCAGACTATCCTTTGGATGAAGAAAGATCAGGCTCTCTGACTTTTTAGTGTGGTCCGATCTAAGCATCCCTTGAAATTTTTCTTTCAAATGCAATGCCAAAAATACTACTATGAAATTATATTGAATATATGGAAGATATGTGTATTGTCACTCTCCAGGTGCTATCGGTGCAATCTCAAGAGACATTGCAAATGATAATGAAAATTATCTGAGAAAAAAATGGTTATATGGGACATAGTATAACCAAGCAACATGAAGAAAATGCAACTAAAACCTAGAAACTATCAAAAAAACATGGTTAAAGGGGGATGACTCCTCCTTTAGTTGTGTGTTATTTAGGTAGAAATGTGCTTACAGGAGTGTGTTGCATACTGTAAAGTTTGCCATACGTGCATGCTTTTTTCTACATCCAAAATATAGAGAATTGTGTGTATGTGTGTGTGCGCGCACACACACATATTATAGAGTAATTGTTTTAGACAAATGGGATTGGGCCGACTTTTGTTTGTACACCCGATTTTTTTTAACAAAACTCGGATAGCTCAGATTTTTGCTGTACATGCTTTTTTTTTGCGAAACATCCTTTGGTTGAAAAGTGAATACTTTTTAGTGTGGTATGATTTAAACACTCGTTAAAATGTTTTTTCGGAATTACTATGGTGAAATTATGTTTGATATATGGAACACATGTGTGCCGGCTCTCTCCAGGTGCTTTCGGTGCTTCAATCTCAAGATATAATGCAAACGATCATGAAAACATATCAGAGAAAATTATTTATATGGGACATAGTATAACCAAGAACCATGCAAAAATTCAACTATAATAGAGAACTGTCAAAAAACTTGGTTGAGGGGGAATAACCCCCTTTAATTTTACATTTTTTTGGTAGAAATGAGACCTCTCTACGGATTAAATGCAGATACCACCAAGCGGATCGAAGGCAAGTGGGAGAGTGTATGGGTAGCCACCGAGCCAAAAATTGGTTCTCTAAAAAAATAACCTATCTCATAGACTGCACATTCATTGAGCAAAAACATTTGGGTAAAAATGTGTAATTAGTTTGTACAAACTTGTGTTAGTGACATGCAAAGCATAGTCCGTTTCAAAAACTATCAGGCATATAATATGGTTAAAACTGTGCTCAAAACATGTTTCTAATAAATCAAACTATCTACTGAAGTAGTCCCTTCATTCCAAAATACATTTCATACTAGTTTATTTCAATTCAAACATTGTAAAGTTTGACCAACTTTATACAAAAGAATATGAACATCTACAATACGAAATAAATATAATACAAAAATATATTGATTTGGTATTCTGATCGTTCCTGTGTTTTTTAACTTAAGACAAAACCAATATTAAACATATTTTAGAATGAAAGAAATACATAAATATGAGTCCAAAATGAAAACTATCTACAATAAGTATCTCGTAAAAAAATTGATTGTACTACCATACCACTGTACCTTCTATCCTCATAGTTCATTTTTGCATCAAAGTTGGTGCAATCAAACTTGCCTTTTTTGTTTCCCCAAATAAAAGAATATTTGAACTCGAAACTTTACAAATCAACATCACACAAGTACTACCATGTGCAGAAATATTTTTGGACTTTTTGGCACAACATAAATTTGTAAAAAGTATATAGCTCATACGAAATGTGAAATTTGAAAAATTTATGTTTCATCAAAAAATCGGAATCAATTTATACAAAGAGTGGCACTTGTGTATAGTTCCATACTAGTTTTCGCCTCCAGATTTGATCAAGATCTACACACACGATGGAATTATTTAATATGAGATCTGATTTTTGAGCGAGGGAGATTTTAAATGTATGGCATAAATGATTGTAGCCTTTGCACGCATATTGTGGTTTTAAAATTTTCTCACTCTCAAGAGTTTTTCCTTCAAGTTCAACCTTTGAATTAGCAAAACAAATTTTGGAAGGAATTACCCATCATAACTAGAACTTTCAAAACAAGAATGTCGCAACAGAAGTGATGAAGTTTAAAAGAGGTGGTAAATACCCCCTAGCTCCACTCAGCAATTCAAGGCCCGCATACTAATTATATAGATAGTTGTATTTGAACATCACAGATAATCTATTGGCAAAAACTAGATATTAGACAAATTCCAATCAATTGTATTTTGGATATGTGTTAGTGAATATTCGACTCTCATATTTTTTTTAAAAAATCTTATTCATGTACCAAATTAGTATAACACAGATGCGAGAAAAATGAGGAGGTTTTAACTTGCATAAATTCCAAAACTCATTTCAGATGCAACTTGTGCCAAGAGAGACGGAAAGGAGAACAAAGTTAATTCTTGTGTAACATAAGTATTTTAGCAACGGCGATGGACATCAGTTTCATATGAACTAGCCGTGGTGAGCTCTGTATTGTATTTCCTTTCATGGTGACACCACTTTCCTACACTTCTCCCTTCTCTCAAAATTTGAGGCTTTATCTGGATGTGATCTTTAATTTCCACAAAAATGGTATGCTCTTTTAGATCAGGTCATGGCAACGTTGATATACCATTCCCATAAAACAATTAAGCGAGCAACATATTTTGATGTTCTTCAACTTGCAAGATCGCTAAGTTATCCAACTCCCGAAATCAGTGTCATTTAACCACTCAGATGAGGATCATCTCCTCCTTTTGCTCGTGTTGACCATTTCACATGTGGGAGATTCATGATCTTCGTCAATCGTCATTTGTGTGTGGTATATCCGCCAATATTTTCCCTCTAGCACATACCATAACTGGAGATAGATACCGTATTGCAAATGTGGTTGTTGAACACCATTAACATCGTGCATTTGAGTGGAACAACATGGCTCTACCGAGAAATCATGTATGAAATATAGCAAGTTCATAAACATTAACAAACATGCCCAATGTGTTACGTTAATTATATGAAGACTTTATTTAACTTATTTATTTCCATCGAGGGTGAGGCAGATTTATGAAAAAAAAAATACTGGCCTTTATGAACCAAGCGGACGTGTTCATATGTTTTCTAGCATATTGTTATCGATAAATAGTAGGCATGTCAATAATGTTGAAGCAAACCCCACAACCTACTAGTCCAAAGAAGACATCGCAAATCCACAAAATAAGTATTGGACTTTTCAACATCAAATAGGAAATGTACAATGACAAGAGTTCTAGATGCTTATAGGTAAAAAAGTCGTCACAAAACTTCTTGTTGGCCATCTTTAGAAATTAATTCTTAGAATTATCCATGGCAATCGATATGGCTTTGTCAAGGGTATAGAACCATTCAATATTTCCTCACTTAGACCTTCCAATATATTTACCCATGCAAGTAATCAATCTACAATAGATATTATCATCCTCAGACTTGACTTCGAGGAAGCCTTTGACATGGTTGAATATGATAGCAGAATAAAAGTCATGTATCACCTTGACTTGGATTTCACTTGGTGGCCAGATCAAAGACATTATCAGCTCATACATCATTTGTTGTTCTTCTCAATGGCATACCTAGAAAGAAATTGTATTCTAAAAGAGGATTCTTTTAAGGTGATACCCTCCCCACACTATATTTGTCATTGTGGCTCACTTCTTTCAATACATCATTAATAAGATGTGCACTTAAGGCTTCTTCTTGTGGAAATGGTGATTTACCCCTTTGTGATATACATCGACTATAACCTCTTCACCATGCAAGTGTCGCCAAAATAGCTTCTCCACATTGGGCCTTCTTGAGGCATTTGGTCAACCAACTAGCATAGGGTAAATATATGAAATCTTGCATGCTTCCTATTATTGTCGAAGCTGGTAGAATGGAGCCCATTGTTGTTGTGTTGGGTTGTATTACTTGACTTATCTTGGACACATTGAGTCATAATGATTCTCTCATTAGGTAATTCACTCCTATAATAGATAGAAATGAATGTCACCTTGCTTTATATATATATATGAGAAGTAGGTTTTGTATCTACAAGGGGTTCGACCGTGTGATCATATAGGGGCTTTGCCTCAAATGATTATGTATTAAGACGTTGTGTTGTAAGGTACCTATCGGTGATAACTTCCACGTGTTATATAGTCAGTTTTGGCTTGGTTTATAGGTGTCTCGAGTCAGCTAGTATATGCTTGATATAGAAGACCTATGCTAGATACATAGCAAAGTCCTTGTCTTGGCCTCCAACGTGACGATGTACCTATATTGTCGAAGGAGTTCGATAAGTAGGCTTGGGACACCACGTGGTTGTTGGGACTCTTATGGCCTTTGTGGCTACACCTCGGGGGCATGGCATCGTCAATCTCAAACTCACATAATGGGATCAAAGAAAATCAATTATGCCCATCGTCGTTTCCTTTGGAAGATATAAATCCACTGGTCACAACAAGTTCCCTGTCTCTTGGAGCATGGTATGGGAACCAAAGACAACCAAGGTATGGGTAGTTTAACCCCTTCGACCACAATGAAGATTCTTGAATTCCTTTTATTTATTTTTTATCACACAACTGAAGTTCTGTAAGTTCTATTAATTTGGAATTACAAAATGTTATTGCCTAAAATCCCTCAAGTAATTGGCTCGTTTGTGGGGAGGGGTGCCTTTAGCCTCCATGATAATTTCAAAAAAAAATTGCTAGCGGTCCAGTGACTCCCTTAACATCTATTTTCCATATTATATGATTTTTCTTAAAAATGATACAACTTTTCAGAAATTCATCGATGATGTTTCACCTAAGAAACTATTTGGCCCTCCCTACTAAACACAAGCTTTTGATGAGATACGGGTCCTTATTAATCTCCTCTTCGACATACAAAATGATGGCACTCTGTTGACTCACATACCTACATTTGGGTCTCAAATACCTATAGTGCCAAAAACAACTACGTCTAGGTTTTCAAAGATATACCAACACTAACTCTATAAAATGAGGTTTGAAAATGTAAATTCTCTCCAGATTTAAACTTTTATCTTAGTTATTCCTTCAATGTTACCATACACTCAAGACATGCTCATAACAAGACACTTCATCAGCATTAATAGCTTGAACCAAGTCCTTTGTTGCGACGACCCCTAGTAGACGGGAGAGCATCTATTCTTTTAATGACTCTTTAGATTTTTCCCGCTAGACCCATATTAGTATCCGCTAGGTGTCTTCTACATCCCCTTAATTAAGTCCTTCTATTGGACCAAAATTCTTCCCATGGGCCCTTCTTTTACAAAGTTTTCACTATTTCTAAAAGTCACATCAAAGTAAGGAAATGGGAAAATACTTGGGAAACTACGCCTAGTTTTATCTCCTAGAAAACTCGCTTCAAGGTTGAGCTTGTTATGCAGTCTCATATATTGATGCTTGAGTCTAAGTCTCACCATTAAGTTTAGATTGATTGTTGCCAAGTAGCATATCTTTTGTTTTCTTAAGAGGCCCTTCGTTCATATTGATAGTTGTGTTATCTTACAATAAATAGCTTAGTTTTGGGATCGAGGTCTAAGGATGTCGCGGTATTTTCTCAGGAAGACTCACTGTGGGGTAGCGCGCACGTGGTGATTCGGATGGTGCACACGAGGAGAGTTTACCCAGGTTCAATGATCAAGGTAATGCCCTACTTCCTGGTTGTCTAGATTGATTGCTCTAGCCTCGTCTAAGAGCTAGGTTTTTGTGTATGCTACTTCCGCAGAAGTTGTTGGGACCCCCAAGTGGCAGGGATGATGTAGTCCAGCAAGAAAGTATTTCCCTCAGTTGAGAAACAAGGTTTATAAAACCCGTAGGAACTAATGGAAATATAGTCAATGATTAGTGCATGCACACAATTAGCAAAACTTCACTTGTTCCCAACTTGGCGGAAGATTGTCAGTCCTCCGTTCTTGCTAGTTACAAGGATTAATTGTATAGTGTGGATCGAATTAATAGTTGTAAATACATAACAAAATGGGTCAGATTGTAAACAATATTAAAAGCAAGTGGTCAAGGTTGAAAGCAATAGGGATGAATGAACTGGGACCCATAGTTTCACTAGAGGCATATCTCCAAATAACATAGCATATGTGTGGTGAACAAATTGCAGTTACATATCGATTAAATTGCAGTTTGTATGAGTATGGTTATTCATGGCATGATTGCATATAGGCATTATGTCCTTATATCTATAGACTGTTATCCAACTGCATCTATAGCTAATACTCCACCGCAAGACCACTATCCATCATGCATCTAAAAGTATTAAGTAAAATAGAGTATTGTTTTAAGCAAGGTGACATAATGTTTGAGGCTCCCTATGGGTAGTGTGTTTATCCAATAGAGGTATTAATGAATATGCACTACTGTAGGAATGCCTACCAGTGGCGGGCGCGAAAAGCCCAGCAGTGGCGGGCCAGGCTCTTAGGGCGGCCCGCCACTGACCTTCCGCCACTGCTAACATGGCATCAGTGGCGGGCGCGCGCCCGCCACTGGTACATAACTTCCCGTGGCGGGCGTTATTTACTACCCGCCACAGGTCACTGTTCTTGCCCTCCAAAAATGCCATATTAGCAGTGGTGGTTGTGCCTTAACGCCCGGCACTAGAGGGCAAGGCTCGAGAGAGAACACCATTTGTTGGCATTGTCCGTTAGTTCCAAAAGGTTAATTCACGTAGTCATATGATTCTCAATATAACCGAACCAGACTGAATTCATTTTGGAAACAAACGACAAACTAATTAAGTAACACTTCAAATTTGTTCGACTTAAGAAACGAATATCAATGTATCACATCCATCTTAACATACTAACTAACAGTTCATCGACTAATATATTCATGACTTAGACCTTATTTCTAAACATGGTCAACGACAACCATGTTTCCGTTATTGCGGTTGCTGTTCCTTATGGTGATTATCACTAGTGTGTCGACCCTTAGCTCTCTCTTTCCCGTCATGAACTCCTGCCAGCCGGACTCATAGAAGAATATGCGCCCGTCTGATTCCGTCTTGTACTGAACGGTGGTGACACGCCCTGTTGGTCCATGGCGTACTCCAGCTTTGCCAACGGCGGGAATGTCCACTCCGGAAAACATCTTCATAGGTAATTTCTGAACTTCCCCATCATTAAGAGCAAATAGAGAGAAGGCAATGTTAGGCATCCCACCATATATTGTTATGAACAAACAAAGAGGAAAGAATACAAAACATCTCACCATGACGTTTTTGACGACATTGGTTTTAGTTAAACGGAGCACAAAGGGCTTCCCCAAGAAGGCCACACTGGATGGTAACATCGCGATGACATTCATGGTCTCATTCTGAGTAAGCTTCTGCATTCTTTGAGAGAAAATTGCAGAATTGAATGGACCATCCTCATCATCTTGCTCATCCTCATCATTCTGGCTGTCGTCATCATCTTGGCTGTCCTCATCTTCATAGTTGTCCTCGTCATCTTTGTTGTTCCCATCATCCTGGTCATCCTGGCTATCGTCATGATCCTGGTCATCGTCATCATCTTCGTCAACCTCATCATGTTTGTTGGAGAAATACAGTGTCCTTAACATGTTCACCGCTCGTTTCAAGGAAAAGGCTATGTACTCTCCTTCGATGAAATTATTCTGTGAAATGTACTGCTTCCATCCATCGCCAAATATGATGGTTCTATCCTTTCGTTTAAGCACATCCAGTTCGAATGTGCGCCCCTGATCATCCTCAAAGTCCATAAAGTTACCGCATAAATTGTTGAACTCAACCGTTACGTTCCATGGGATACACTATGCAACAGTTAATGATTAACAATAAAGTCAGTAAGAGAATTATACAAATGGTTCGAATTGAATACTAATTGAAGTTAAAGACCGTTACCACTGATTTTTCAAATCCCTTCTTCAAGAAGAGCCCAAATTGTACTGCAATTTCCATACTGTCCATACATGGACTTTTGTAGATATGGCAGATCTTACGCCTCATGATCCCTAATAATCATTATGAAGCACTTATCAATTGTAAATACTTAACATGAATAATAGCTTATGAAAGTAATATTGAGAAGAGGAACCGCCTAAGAAGGGTCAAAGAAAATTCGGCATGACCTTTGCTGAATATTGAACATATTGAGTACCAGAAATTTGATGAAACGTAAGCCAAAACGTTGGCACTCATTTTCAAATCGCTGTAAATAACATGCTAAGCCCATATTGAATGACAGAAATGAAATTCGGCATGAACTTTGCTTAAAAAGTTAACATATTGAGTGACAGAAATTTGGCGAAACGAAAATGAAAATGTTTCGCCAAAAAAATTTCACTCATTTTTTAATCCCTGCAAATAAAATAGTACATGTACAACACAGCGGATACTGGGCCGCTTTCTATTGCAATGCAAAAAAAAAAACAAACATCATTGCCACTGTCCATTACATTGTAAAAACAATTACCTAGAGGCTAACCCTACCTAAAGCCTAATTATTTTTGAAATCAAAGGGGTTTCCAAATAGGAAGATGAAACCCTAAAGTATAATTTAATCTAGAAATTATCTAGAGGCAGACCCTAACCCTACCTAATTAGCCAATCTATAATGTATCTACAGCAACGGTGGATGAGAGGGGATATAGTATACCATGGGAGGCGGCTCCGGCAGCAGGCGCGACGGCGGACGGAAGTACGACGGGACGGCGGTGACGGTCGAGGCGGAGGAAGGCGGTGCGGTCGAGGCGGAGGACGGCAGCGACGGTCGAGGCAGCGGACGGCGGCGGCGGCAGGCAGATCTGGCGGCGGTCGCGGCGGCGGACGCGTGGAAGGAGCCTCCGGTGGGTCGGAGGGACGGCGTGGAAGGGGAGAGGAGAGGAACTGACAGAGAGAAATGAAAAGGGAGAAATGAAAATAGATCCAGGACGGTTGGGCGGGCGCGAAAGGGGTAAGTGTGCGTGTGCCTGCCCGCCACTGGAAAAAAATTCAAAATTTGGATTTTTTTGGCGCGGCTTGCCGAAATATAGTTGTGACAAGCGCAATGCACCGCCCGCCACTGGTTCATGACAAACCAGTGGCGGGCACTTAATTACTACTGCCCGCCACTACTCTTTCCATCCCGCGGGCTAATTTGGAAGAGTTTACCTGTGACGGGTATTATCTAACGCCCACCACTGGAGTGTCTCTAGCTATGGCGGGTATGTTCCGTTACCCGCCACTGCTATTTTGGAAAAGTAGCAGTGGCGGATACCTGGCCTTGCCCGCCACTAATTTGAGTTCACCTATAGGGCTTTTCCTAATAGTGATGGTCTATGGTAGTGTATCTATAAGGCCCCTAGGTTATTCTTTACAGATACTTCTAATATTTATACACTACTCGTCCTATTTTCTATATGTTCAAGTAATGGTGTATTTACCTAGCCCCGTCTGGATGTTGTACATTTATCTAGTATATGGTCTCTACACTAAAGAAATACATTACATTGCATATCCACAATGGACAAGTACTTGGATTATAAGACGGTTTAGACCAACAAAATTAAGCATTTATGCCTACTATTGAATGACATTTTAGTCCTCGTGAAACAAGTATGTCGATAGAAAAGGTAATTTGTCCATTACCAAGAAACTAGTGACAACTTCCAACAACCAGCTAGTCCTGATATTTTTCCACGGGCATCCCAATCTACATTCACACCAGTGGTGCCGTCAAATCTGACAAAACTTGTGTGACATCACACTTCCTAATTATACCTTTTTGTCACCTTTTGTTGGCCAATATACTCGTGCAACCCTAGTAACAACAACAATGTTTGCTGTATTTTCCCTGTAATGTTATGCATAATAATTATACTAAAATTGTGTCCTTCTATCAGGCCATACATTCTCTTCACGTGCTCTTCTTCTAAGAAATCTTCACAATCGTTGGAAAAATAGTAGGGAAACTGCTTTGGGTTTACCTCCTGAAAAACTTTCTTCAAAATTTAACTTCCTATGTAGTCGCAGATTGAGGCTTCCATCTAAGTCTCACCTTTAAGTTAAAATTTATTATCTCCTAATATATAATATTTGTGTTGTCTTATGAACCTTCGTTTATATTGATGTCGAGTTCTCTTGTCACAAAGCATTAGTGAAGTTCTCTTGTAGTAATATTCATACTTCAGTATTTATATGTCCATGCAAAGTTCACCATCAAAGCCTGCCTACAGTATTCAGTCAAAAAAGGAAATGTTATATTGTTTAAATGACTTACCAGTTTATATAAATAAACACTGAAATAACAAAAGCTACTATTGCTACCCAACAACGTCAGATATACAAAATGGTTGGTTGTCCTCATGAAATAAGACTCTAGATATACCCACTTTATTCCTTCTTATCCACCATATCCATATATGAATCACTTCTATTTGACAACATGCACTTTATCCTCTTCTAGAAGAGACAGGTAATATACACAATGGCAACTTTTGGACTTTGTTTTGAATGCCAAAACTACTTTAGAAGTCAAAGTAGGAGCATATAATCCAACACACTATTTCTGTGATGCCACACTTAATAGATATACCTTTTCCTTCCCTTTTGTCACCTAATTCGACAATGCAACCATAGTACTGACACTATCTTCTATTGGATTCTTCTACAATTGCATGCTTTATTATTATACACTCCAACCACATTTTTGTTGCATCATTAGTTTCTTAGCTTAAAAAACACCTAAACTTTTAGCCAGGAAATGTAAGCATTGATATTTTACGTACCCACCTTATCTATGAATCTGATGTTCCCAAAAGCAACGAGTGTTCGTTGATCACCACCAATCCAAACACCTTCTCTAATCTCTTTCACCGCTGAAAACACTCGGTTTCTCAGTCACCAACTTTCAAAAATCTCACCTTATTAGTCGCCTACTCATGCCATGCTTGGAGGATGGATGCGATATTTTAGATGGCTTATAGAAGGAGGGCCCATTCTTTTACTATGGTATAAAGTACATTATAGTGAAAAACCACATGGATAGTGTGTTGGTGTTGATCATCATAAATAATGATATGAAATGTTCTCCTCAAATTCTTGGACGGGGCCTGTCGAGGAATAGTAATGGTTGATCTTATGATCCTATAGATACATTTATAGAAAGTGCAGATATATGGCGAGAATGAAGTCACTCATCGGGATGACAAGGGTTTATACAGGTTCGGGGACTCCCTCACGCGAAGAAAATTGACTTGGTCCTTCACAGCGGTTGTTCAACTTCTTATGTAGTTGAAGAGCTAGAAGTTCCATTGCAAGCATTTATCCTTCTCCTAGTAGAAATCATGTACATCCACCAACTTTACTTAGCTATGTGATGATCAGTTCCCCAAGAGTAGTTTGCTTATCTCCTGTAGTCATTCCTGATTAAGGTCGAGGGTAGTTTATCTTAAAGGTCCTGAGGGCATTGTTTACAAAAAAAATACTATATATGGCATGTGTACATTGATCATCACATCCATTTGCCTTTTGTCAACTAATCAAGTACGGAAACCCTAGTATCAATAGTTGAATCTACTGGATTTTTTCATATATCACCAAATTAACGCTCTCGCCACCTTTTTGTTGCACATTAATTTTTTAAAAGTAGGAAATAGCCAATCAAGTAGTGTACATGTCCAAGATTTGTAATTGTCATTCTTATGGTCATACGAATACATGTATAGAAAGACGAGGATAGGCTACCATAATCATGTGGTCCATCGGGAATACAAGGGTTTTATACGGGTTCTAGAATCTTTTAGGATAATGACCCAATGTATGTTGGCTTGTATTGATAGAGTATAAGATTACAAGTGTGGTTTCCGCCCCATAAAAACTAGGCGGCGTGTGGTTTTGCAAAGTAATCGACTTGACTCTATGCATGAGTTATACAACTTCTTATCTATTCATATAACTAGCAATGCTTTTGCAGGCACGCATATTTCTCTAAGTAGAAACTTGTGTACATCGAGTGACTTTCCTTATCCTATGTTTGAGGCTCCCTATGGTAGTGTATCTATAAGGCCCCTAGGTTATTCTTTACAGATACTTATAATATTTATACACTACTCATCCTATTTTTGATATGTTCAAGTAATGGTGTATTTACCTAGCCCCGTCTGGATGTTGTACATTTATCTAGTATATGGTCTCTATGCTAAAGAAATACATTACATTGCATATCCACAATGGACAAGTACTTGGATTATAAGACGGTTTAAACCGACAAAATTAAGCATTTATGCCTACTATAGAATGACATTTAAGTCCTCGTGAAACAAGCATGTTGATAATGTTAACATATAACAACTTATCTATAATATATGTATCCAAATCATTGATATCGGATAAAAAACAGTAATGTGGTTGCCGGAAGAGCCATGCCAGCTCTTGTACCAATCAGCTTCTGGTATTTGTTGCAAGCATTCAATCTACATCTGAACCACTAATGTCATCGAATCAAATAAACTTTCCTGTAATGACACCCTTCCTAATTATACCATTTTTCCGCCTTTTATCGACCAATCCACTCATGCAACCATACTAGCGAGAATATGGTTCGTTGGACTTTTCCATAACATCACACACAATAATTATACTCTGGTCATTTTTTGTCGCCCAACGCACTACATAAATGTGTGTAATGACAATAGAATCTACCAAACTTTTCCCTAATGTCACGCTTAACGAATTTACGAATTATAATCTCTTGTACCAACCAACATCTGCCATTTCTTCTGGGTGTTCAATCAACATTTGAATCGGTGACGCCATCGAATCAATCAGACTTTCATGTAACATCACACTTACTAATTATACCTATTTGTGGCGTTTTGCAAGCCAATTCACTCATTTAGTCCTAGTAATGCAATATGTTTGATATAGTTCTATGTACCATCACGCGTAATAATCACACTCTATAGTTCTGTTTTTTCACCCAGTCCGATACTAAAAATGCGTGTATCAACGAGCTTCTGGCATTTGCCGCGGGTATTCAATCTACATTTGAACCAGTGACATCAATGAATCAAATAAACTTTTGTGTAATGCCACGCTCCACATTATACCCTTTGGTCGCCTTTTGTTTGCCAATCCACTTGAGCAACCATACTAGCGACAATATGACTCATTGGACTTTTCCGTAACGTCAAGCACACTAATTATACAATCTAGTTGCTTTCTATCACCTAATTCATTACAGAAATACTTGTAACAACAATAGGGTCTACTAGACTTTCCCCAAATGTCAGTCTTAACAAATTACGAAGTGTACTCTCTTGTACCAACTTGCTTCTCGTATTTATTTCAGGTGTACAATCGACATATGAACTAGTGACGCTATCGAATCAACCAGACTTTCCTGTAACACCACTCTTTCTAATTATACCCTTTTGTCGAATTTTGTCGGCCAGTCCACTCGTGCAACCCTAGTGACAACAATATAGTTTGATGTACTTTTTCATAAAGTAACACATATTAATCACACTCTCTAGTTGTGTTTTGTCATCCAGTCCACTATTGTAAACGCTTGTACCAACAAGCTTCTCGTATTTATCGTGGGCATTCAATCTACATTTGAACCAGTGACGCCATGGATTCAAACAAAGTTCCAGTAACGCCACACTTCCTAATTATACCCTTTTATTGTTTTCTGCCAGGCAATCCACTCGTGCAAGTAGCGACAATACGGTTTGATGGACTTTTCGATAACATCACTCATAATAATCACACTCTCTAGTTGCATTTTGTTGCATAGTCATCCATTGACACCGCTTGTACCAGCCAGGTTATGGTATTTGTTGTGGGCGTTCAATATGCGATAGCACCATTGAATCAAACACTTTCTTATAATGACATGGTTCCTAATTATACCCTTTTGTTGGGCAATCCACATGTGCAACCATATTAGCGGCAATATGATTCGCTGGACTTCTCCTTAACGCCACACGCAATATTACTCTCTGGTTGTGTTTTGTGACTTTCCCGTAATGTCATGCTTGATGGATTTATGAATTATACTTTCTTGTACCAACCGAACTCTGGTATTTCTGACGCCATCGAATCAACTAGACTTCCCCATAATGCAATTCTTTCTAAGTCCTAATTATACCCTTTTGTCGCATTTTGCCATCTAATTCACTCATGCAATCCTAGTAAGGGCAATACGGTTTGATGTACTTTTCTGTAACGTCATGCGTAATAATCATACTCTCTAGTTGCATTTTATGGCCCAATCTGCTACTGTAAACACTTGTACCAACCAGCTTCTGGTATTTATCACGGGTATTCAATCTACATTTGAACCAATGATCTCATCGAATCTTGTAGTGCCACACTTCTTAATTATACCTTTCTGTCACCAATCCACTCATGCAATCCTAGTGACCGCAATATGGTTCACTGTACTTCTTTGTTATGTCACACGCAATAGTTATACTCTAGTTGTATTTTGTCTCCCAATCCACTACTGAAAGGCTTGTACCAACTAGCTTCTGGTATTTTTCGCAGGCATTCAATCTACATTTAAAGAAGTGAGGCCATCGAATTGAACATGGTTTCCTTTAACGTCACACTTCCTAATTATACCCTTTTCTTGTGTTTTCTCCGCCAATCCACTCGTGCAATCCTAGTAACGACTTAAAGGATCGAGAGGTCGACTAGAGGAGAGGTGAATAAGAGACTAAAAATGTAAGATTAATTACCAATTTAGGTCAATGGAAATAAAATAAGTTTTCTAGATATGCAACTAGGTGAGGACAACCTATATGATAAGCAAACTCAAGGCATAATATGCTAGGCAACAATCTAATTAGCAAGACAGCAAGCATAAAATAAACCAAAAGAGCGGGAAAGGATTAACCACAAGTGAGTCGGGGACGCGGATACTATCCCAAAGTTCACAATATTTGGGGAATGCTAATCTCCATTAGAGCGGTGTCGAAGCCAAAGCTCCAGAGCACCACCAAGTGGCTCACCTTATTCTCCCTTCGAGTCACCCCCAACGGATGAGCCTTGATTCACTCGGGGTTGGTCTTGAAGGCAACCACCACACACCTTTACGAACTTGTCTAGAGCACACCAAAAGCAAGGAAGCGTCGAGAGGAATCACTACCGCCTTGGAGCCCAAGCTCCAAGAGTAACAAGTGCTACTAAAGAACGAGTAGGGGAAATTCAAATTAGTATTGGTGGAATTGTAGGGGTGGAACTCTTCCAATACCCAAAGAATCAGTGTTTGGGTGGAGGGAAAGGAAGATATCAAGCATTTAGGGTTTGGGAATGGTGGATCAGCTTGTCTAATGGCTAGGTTGAGAGGAGGAAGAAGGGTGTTATACCACCCTCCCACCCAAGTTCAAGAGAGTCGTTGTCCGACTGGGCACTCCAGGCACCCAGACGACATAGGTGTGAAGCACCCAGAGGAGGCTAGGCACCTAGAGTCTGGGACTCCGGCCACCGGGGTATACAAACGGGAAATACCTACCCCGGGCATCCAGCCATCCAGAGACATAGCCCTTCTTCTAGGTGACTCCGAGCACCTAGAGGTACAGGACCCCGTGCACCGGATCTTCTAACACAGACCCAATTAACCGTGGTTTTACCCTATTTTGACGATGGAGAATGGAGAAGGCTATGTATATGATCGATATGAATTTCCCCAACACTCTCAACATAGCGGCCCCCTTTATATTGTGGCTTCATGCTACTCCCGCTGGAGTCATTGGGTTCCCCAAAGAGGATGGGTGATGTAGATAGCAACAAAGCTTTCCCTCAATTAAACCAAGATTTAATCAAACCAGTAGGAATCAACAAGTTGCCAAGATAAGCAACACCTACACACTAACAAGTTGCCAAGTCAAGCCCCTTGTCTTGCTAGTTACAATGTTAAAAGCAAATAGATAGATAATAGTGGTGTAGTGAAATGGCAAATAGTAAAAGCAAATAAATAGGCAATTTGTAGAAATTTGTATTGACGGAAAATAGACCCAGGGGGCATAGGTTCACTAGAGGTATCTTACTCGAAAGCAGGCAAACGGCTTGGTAACAAATTGAAGTTGGGCAATTGAGAAGAACAATCTTTATGACTATGATCATTCATGGCATAATCTCATATAGGCATTACGTCTGTGATAACTAGATTGTTAAACTTACTGACGTCTACTACTAATACTCCACCCAAAGACCGCTATCCAGCATGCATCTCAAGATATTAAGTTTACAAGAAACAGAATATTGCAATAAGCAAGATTACATAATGTAGACAAAAGAAATCTAGCAATAAGATTAAAGCACTTTGTTTTGTCCTTAGTGGAAACAATACAAATACGTGTCTTGTCCCCATTCTGTCACGGGGATATAGAACACCGCGGGATTGAACCCACTACTATGCACCACACCCTCTGAAGATCTACCCATCAATCTTGGCCAGAGAAGACAAATAGATTGGAAAGCATACATAGTTATTTAATTATAAAACAAAAAACTTCAAAAGATTCAATTGGATTCAATGAACAACCTGATCATTAACTCACAATTCATCATGTCCCAACAAACACACCGCAAATTACATCGGATTGATCCCAATCACACAAGGAAGAAGGGGAACATGGTATTGCAGATCCAAGGGAGAGATAACCATCTAGCTACAACTATGGACCCATAGATCCTGAAGGAACTACTCACACATGCTCATGGAGGCAGTAACGTTGATGAAAAGGCCTCCGACAGTGGCTTCCCTCTTTGGCAGAATTTTGGAACAAGGCTCCAAATGGGATCTCTTCGGAATAGAGGCTTGCAACGGGGATAAAATTAAGACTCGAGGTACGACATATGGTTTTGGTATTTATAGGGATTAATGGCGGTGGAATCAAGTTAAGGCGGTGCTTGTGATCCCCACAAGCTCACGTGGCGCGGCCACCCCTTGGCTGTGCCACTTATCCTTGTGGCTGGCTGGTGGCCCCTCTCGATCTCTCCCGAAGCATATAGTGTTTCTTGTTGCTACAAAAAATTGTGTTAAATCAGCAACATATTTTGACCTTCGTAGATATTGATTTCCTGCAAAACCAAAAACAAGCAGAAAACATAAATTGGCACTGGGCACTAAATTAATAGGTTAGTTCATAAAATAATATAAATGCTATAAAAGGTATATAGAAATGATAACATAATTGACTTTAACAATAAAAACTTATAGATACGTTGGAGACGTATCAGCATCCCCAAGCTTAATTTATTCTCGTCCTCGAGTAGGTAAATGATAAACAAATATAATTTTTGATGTTGAATGCTAAGCATGATCTGGATCAAATGATGTAACAATGGTGTGAACTTGGGACAAAAGTGATTCAAAGCAATAATCTTATAACTGAAAGCAAGTAAGTAACATCAAAATGTGTAAACAAGATTACTATTGCTTTTCATGGATTAATGCTTTCATGTAATACCAATTAATACTCTTGATGTCATATACATGTCCCCAATCACTCAAGGCTTTATCATATTCAAACATCTTCCCATGACACAACCTAGAGCTTCAGTCAAGCAACCGAATCCGTGACGAGCCCTTTTCAACTACATAACACTTTGCTTAATGCTCAATTCACAAGCCTTGGTCTTAGCACTTAGGATGGCAAAGAGAATGATGATGGGTATTTAATTGAGAAGAAAAATATTAAAAAGTCTCACATCAATGCGGCTTGATCGTTAGGCAATGGAGAGTCCTTACAATTGATATCAATGTGAGGAGTAGGGATTGCCATGCAACTGATGCACTATAGCTATAAGCGTATGAAAGCTCTCCTAATGCAGCTAAGTGGGTGTGCATCAAACTTACTTGCTCATGAAAGGCCTTGAGCATTCGAGGAAGCTCATCATAGTAATATGCAAGTCAATTTTTATAATGTAAAAATACCACTAGCATATGAAAATGAATAATATGAAAACTCTCTATATGAAATACATGGTTCTACTTTGAAGCACAAGTGTGGTAAAGGATAGTAGTGCACCCCCCCCCCTCTTTCTTTTTCTCTCATTTTTGGTGGGCTCTTTTTGGCATCTCTTTTTTGATTCCTCACATGTAAGGGCACTCTCTAGAATGCATCACACATTTATTTTACTTACAACTCATAATATGAAACAACATGATGACTACATATGAATGCCTCTGGCAGTGTACCAGGATGTGCAATGATCTAGCGTAACATGTATAACAATGATGGACGGTGGCTTTGCCAGAAATATCATGTCAGCTCTATATGATCATGCAAAGCAAAATGACAATGAATTCCCAAGTCATGTAATGAATAGTAACAATGGAAGTTGCATGGCAATAGATCTCAGAATGGCTATGGACATGCCATAATAGATAGGTATGGTGGCTATTTCGAGAAAAATATAATGAGGCTTATGTGTGAGAGAGCGTATCATCCCATGGGGTTGGATGCACCGGCGAAGTTTTCACCATGTCTCAATGTGAGAGTGGGCAATACACGGTACCAAAGAAGCTAGCAAAATATGGATAGGTGAAAGTGTTTTAAAGACCGCAACTCATAAACCAAAACATCTCACTAATACTTTATAGTCTACACCGGGTAACCACAAGACTGACTACTCCAAGGGGTGAGTTTGACGAACCAAAGTCCGCTAGGCTTCCTGACCTATTCCACGTGGTGGTTACTTACAATGTTCTTCAACTTAGACCCTTCATAATCAGTTTCACTTAAACGACCACAAGTATTAACACGTATGACCTTATGACACATTTCCACTACTTCACGCAAGTACTCGAGGCTACACAAAAATAACTAGTCACTCACTATCTCAAAATCATTGCAAGGAACCCGATTACCTAGTTCAATTGAGCTACCATTTTCATGCAAGTTTTTATTATACCACATACACATATAATTCAATGCAAATTACCAATTACTATTCAACTCTCTAAAAAGATATAAGTGAGGCAAGAGAGTCCGAATCTTTTCTATAAAAAGCATATATCACTGTGCTTAAACAAATATAAGTGAAGTACAAGAGCAATGCCTCAACTCAAATAGATATCAGTGAAGATCAATGAGCATTCTATAAATGATAGACCAATGTGTGTGTCTCAAAAAAGTGTGACAAGAACACCGCAAGATAGAACGCACTACTATGCACCACTCCCTCTGAAGATCTACCCATCAATCTTGGCCAGAGAAGACAAACAGATCAGAAAACATATATAGATATTTAACTATGCAGTAAAGAAACTTCAAAATATTCAATTCGATTCAATGAACAATCCAATCATAAACTCACAATTCATCATGTCCCAACGAACACACCGCAAAATTACATCAGATTGATCCCATTCACACAAGGAAGAAGGGGAACATGGTATTGAAGATCCAAAAAGAGAGAGAGAACCATCTAGCTACTACTATGGACGCTTAAGTCCTGAAGGAACTACTCAAACATGGTGATGGAGGCAGCAAGGTTGATGAAGAGGCCTCCGGCAATGGCTTCCCTCTCCGGTAGAACTCCAGAACAGAGGCTTGCGGCGGCGATAAAATCTCCTCGAGGTACGACGGATGGTTTCGGTATTTATAGGGATTTATGGCAATGGAATCAGGTCAAGGCGGTGCTTGAGGGCCCCACAAGCTTAGGTGGCGCGGCCACCCCCTGGCCGCGCCATCTGTCCTTGTGGCTGGCTTGTAGGAGATATGCCCTAGAGGCAATAATAAATGTTATTATTTATCTCCATGTTTGTAGTTAAGTTTATATTCCGTGCTATAACTGCTATGGTTCTCGAGTCTGCAATAACCACGAGGCTCGGAGGAAGACTCATATGCACGTGTGGAATAATAAACGGTAAAATGTATTCCTAGTCTGGCCTCTAAGACTAGCTCAAGTGTTGCATGATGGTTCTGTTTTCCTGATCATGGGCATGCCTATGCTGGCAACTTTGAGGGCACAATGTTAGGAGAACACTTGTGTTGAATCGACCCGAATTGATGTTATGCTATGAGATACATTCGTCACAAGTTAATGGTTAATAACACAGAGATGGTTTACGTTTGCATAATTCCTTAGACCATGAGAGTATCGAGTTTCTTCATGGTTGCTTCATGAACTTTGGGGTTTGTTAAACGTCATCCGTAAATGGGTGGCTATTACGGCGGTTTACGGGTTCATGGAAAAGTATGTCAAGTAACTTGATAGCTCAAGATTGGGATTTGCTGCTCCGACGATGGAGAGATATCTCTGGGCCCTCTTGGTGTTACGGTATCCACCATCGTCTGGCCAGACACATTCTGATTTGATCACAGGGATGCCGGAACACGGAAACGAGAAAAGAGAACAAAACCGGTAACGAGGTAACTGGCATTGTGGACAAGTGTTGATCCACGGGGATGCCGATGATTCTCACCTTGGGTATTTGTAACATATCGCGAAGCAACAGGAATAGCACACGGACCCTGGAGGTTCACTCGAATATTCATTTGTGTGGGTATAGGGGTCAATATGGGTGTCCACGGCTCCGATGTTGATCATTAATCGGAAAGAGTTCCGGTCATGTCTATACTTCACCGAACCTATAGGGTCACACGCTTAAGGGTCATCTATCTGCTGAATACTAGACAGGGAGTCTGAGAGAAAGTCACCGGAAAAGTTTCGGAGACAACGGAAAAGTTCCGGAGAGAACACCGGAATGGTTTCGGTAAAACTGAAAAGTTGTTTCAGGGTATACCATTAAATCAAATTGGTTCTGGCACACGCCTGGAAATTCTTGGAGGGTGCCAGAATTATTCTGGAAACTTCTGGAATTTTTCTGGGATAAAAACCGGAAATGTTCTGGAGCTGCCGGAACCGGTTTGGTTGCTTTTCGCAGATGAAAATCACTAATCCGAAATTGTTTCGGAACGCGTCCAAAATCATTTGTGTGGGTACTGGAATTATTCTAAGACCCACAGAAATATTTTCGGATTTAACAGTCGCAGAAAAATGTTTCCGTGAATAGTGAAAGTGCTTTTTGATTACTTTATGGAAAGCCACCTTTTAGGGCTTTTTCAAAAGGCTTCTAGAAGGACTTGGGGGCTAAGAAACCCCCCTTGGGGGGCCCCCATGAGGGGTGGCCGGCCACATGAGGGGCTCCTCCATGGGGCCCCACTTGCTCCATTACTTCCCTTTTATGCCCTTGTGGAGGACTCCATACATGGGCATTTTTGGGTTTTTGGAATGGCATCACTACCCCTTGGCTTTCCTATAAATAGAGGTGGAGATGTGCTCTCCACACTCATCCCTTGCTCTCATACACATGCCATGCTCGTCTGGCTCTCTATCTCTCCCTCCCACGAAAAGAGTTTCGTAGAGCCGAAAGGTTGTCTGGGTTCCAGTGGGAACTAGTTCTGGACGGCGAAGCCCTGCCGGATAGATGACACCGTATGTGTGCAACTCTGTAGAGAGATCGTAGTTTCGGTCTTAGTTCGAGAGTGCCTCCCGAAGGGCTGTCCGAGTGACCGTCCGAGTTTCGAGGGTCCTCCCGAAGGGCTGTCCGAGTGACCGTCCGAGTTTCGAGGGTCCTCCCGAAGGGCTGTCCGAGTAACCGTCCGAGTTTCGAAGGTCCTCCCGGAGGGCTGTCTGTGACACCGTCTGAGGGACTGTCCGACCGCCTCCCGGAGGGCTGTCCGAGGGGCAGATGAGGGAGTACATCCTCGCGGTTGGGAGGTTGTAAATCCTAGTTGCGGGGATCTGCACCGCCGATCGTCATCGACTCTACTTCCGCTGCGCTACGAGTCGGTAACGAAAAGATCAAACCTTGTATGCAGTCTTCATAGTGGTCCTGGGCTGGTGCGTAGGTCGGAAATTTTTTCTTTTCTGCTGCGTTACCCTACAGTGGCATCATGAGTCGTGTTATGCGTAGATGCAGGTTACGATCTAGAATACATAGAGATGTATGGGTGTTGCACAATATAATTTGTAATAGATGAGTTCTACTGCTGATAATTATTTGTGCGGGTAGCAGATGAAATCTGTTACCCGATGTTCTTGTTGCTTCCCTGGAATTTGTATATTTCTGATCCTGATAACAACATGGTGGAGTTTCAAAGTTCTGGCAATCTGCGATCCTGATTGATCAACGAAGTGCTAACAGTTCTTTGAATTCCACCGTAGTTAAAAAGAAAGATGAAATTTCGCAGACGAAAGGGCAATGCAGATATGATCTGCACGGGGGTCATGCGTATGATGAAGTTCAGTATGGGGCTCGAGATTTTATTATCTCGTGTGTTCATACACCCCGCAAAGTTAATCTAGCGACTTGAATAATCATACTTGATGATGGACGTTGGTAGATTCGGTTTGCTTCGAAACCTTAGAAGCCACGTAAAATGAAATTTTGCATAAACCAATTAGAGGCGTCTAACTTGGTTTTGCAGGATGGTTTGCATGTGCATATGATGTGATATTGCAGTGCTCATATTAATTTGATTATGTATGAGATGACTATATGATGTAAATTAACATGACCTGCGTGTCATGATTCGGCATGATGGCTGGAGCCATATGATTGTCACTTTAACGACCTGCGTGTCAACCTTAAGTAATGCACTTATTTTATTAGCTATAGAGATAGCAATATTATCTGGTGCATCGACAATGTGGTGGCAATCTTCGCAAAGGTGAACACCGACGCAAATGCCGAAGACGAAGAAATACAAGACTTCTCCGTCAGAAAGGGCTATACCATGTCATGCTATTATGAATTGCCTGAGATGTTTATCCCTTATGATGCACCCTTCTTGATTGCGCGGTAGTAGCTTTTTATTAGGGTGATCTCTCACAAATATATCAAGTAGTTAGTGTTCTCCCAAGTGTAGCACCGTCACGGCACCTATCTCTTCGGGTATCACATGGATACATGGGTGCGAACTATTATAGAAGTGTGAGGCGGGTGAGTTGAGACCTCGCAGCGAGATCACTTGGTTGTCTTGACGTTCAGGCATGAAAGTCATGAGCTCGGAACAAGCGCATTGAAAGATGAACAAGAGTCACATAGAGATGTGATTGGCAAGTTGGCTTACCGATTGCAATTCTCGTCACTTGAGATGGATACATCCTTGGTGTTGAATTGTAATATGGGTCTTGAATCACTCAAAATCAATTATGAGATATATTGATTTGAGCGGGAGCGCACTATAGAATTAACTTGTTTAATTCTCAGTGCAATTAATTATGAACACTGTCTAAGTGTGATTTGCATAATAGTTGTAGAATAATGGCTCGCGTTTCCACCTTCCCTATTAAAATTGAATAGCTGTTAAATATCTGGTTAAAACTTTATGGTTGGTAACGTAATGTGAGGATTGTCCTCAAGAGTGCCAAGAAGGACTTTGTCCAATCGCATGCTTTTGGTATTCTCCCGCTAATGCTATGGATAATGTGACTCTCGTCCTTCGATCCAAAAGCTAGAATTCCGTTATGGTCAAGTGCAATATGTTTGCTTCCATGAGACCCGAACTTCAAAAGTTTGGGATAGCAATGTGATATTCATGGAACTGAAAATCATTTTGAAACACAAACAAAGGCTAAAAGATATGTGACATCCAAAGCAATGTTTGTTTTGCAAACTTTGGTAAAAGTGTTTACTATGCATTTGACTAATAACAGAGGGATCCAGAAGAACGCCCATCATGTGATGAAGGTGAGTAAAACAACAACTTAAAGAGGAAGGAAATGTCCGAAGGGTGTTAGTAACACTTTCACGCCTAGGAAGTCCGGGGCTAATGCCACTCTTAAGTTGGGTGCTTCTTCTGAGAGTAGGAGAAATACTGAAAGTTAAACTGTTAGAAGTATAAAGGCAAAAAGAGAGAAGACTGGAATATCCAGCTCATGTATGAATGTCATACAAGTTATTGATGTATGAAAGGCTGGTCAAAATAAATAGTTCTTGAGAATCATGATTAAACATGTTAGTCACTAATTCTTGGGTATTGTGAGTTGATCACAAAGATACCCGCTCGATTGCATTCTGTTGCGACTCGATGCAAGAACTACTACGACCTAAAAGACTTGCCGGAGTGAGGTTTAGATATGCGCTGAGAACATAGTAAAAGTTGCTATACTCGGTACATTACCTATGTATTTATTTTCATAACTCATTTTAGAGTTTTATACACTCTAGCCCATTGCAAAAAGTTTGTTCATAAGAGAACTTTTTATGTTCGGTGTTATGAATAACATAAGGGCCATACTTCCATTATGAATGAGATGTATGTTATGAATATTGATAATAATACATTACCTCTGTATTTACTTTCATAATTCATTTTAGAGTTTTACACACTCTAGCCCATTGCATAATGTTTGTTGCAAAAGGGTTGTTCATAAAAGAACAATTGTTGTTCGGTGTCATGAATAACATAAGGGCCATGCTTCCATCGTGGATGGGATGTATGTTATGAATATTGATGGTAATATGACACATCCATAACACTGACGCTAAATGTCACAAGACTAAGAGAATACCACACATGTGTGGCACTGCATTTGCTCACATTGGAGAAACCCGCATGGAGAAATTCCATAATGATGGATTTTGAAGTCGTTTGATTATGAATCATCTGACACTTGCAACTTTCCTCCGAAAAGTGAAGTGAGTGAAATACCGTTCACAGGCCATAAGGAACGAGCAATGAACTTATTGGTGATCATACATTTTGATGTATGTAGTCCGATAAATGTTGTTGCCAGCAGTGGATTTATCTATCTTCAGAAATGACTCAAGTAGATGTATGGATATTTACTTGATGAGACGTAAGTCTGGATCTTTTGAAATCATTCATAAGGTTTTCAATATGAAGTAGAAATTATTGTAACAAGAAAATTATGTTTCTGCAATTTGATTGCGGAAAGGAATATTTGAGTTACAAGTTTAGCGAATGTCTGATGAGTTGTGAAAAGAGTTTCATAACTTACACCTCCCGGAACTCCACTGTGAGTGGTACGTCCGTGATGATGTATTCAAACCATTTATGACATGGTAAGATCAAAGATGACATAAATCAATTTGCCATTATCCCTTTTAAAGTAATGCTTTAGAGACTGCGGCTTTTACACTGAAAAGAGCACCATCAGGTCTGTTGAAATGATGCCATGGTATGGTACGCCCAACCATGCTTTGTCTTTTCTTAACATTTGGAATATGGGGCTTGTGTAAAATACTTACAAACCTATTCCAAATCAGACAAGTACTACTTTGTAGGTTATCCCAAGTAATTGGGAATTCCTCCACCACTATACCGAGGTAAAAGGTTTGCCACCGAGAACGGTATGCTTTTAAGAGAATGGTTCTTGCAAAAAGGTAAGTGGGAGAACAGTGCAACTCAACGAGATAACAGTATATTCATCATGAGATCAAAGGAATGGAACCTTGGAAGTGATTCCAGAGTTCCCTACTGCGACTGATACGGAAGCCTCTACATGAGATGTATGGACTTCGGTCGAACTTGCAACTGAACCACGTAGGCAAAACTCGTGCAAACCTCTCTGGTGCGCAAGCGAGATATTGTTGTTAGACAACAGTATACCTACAATACACAAGGAAGCGTTGATGGGCGCTGACTCCGGAATTGGCTAAATGCCAATATAATCTGAGATAGTTTCCATAAATGGAACTATAAACTGATGTGGATAAAATGTTTTATCCATAAAGCTCGACTTGTTGCAATAACAAGTTCAAGGAGTTGACTAAGATGAGATTGTCTCATCGTAGCAATGCTTAAAGTCAGATCGGGTTAAACTAGCAATTAATACATATTTCAATCTTGAGATATGATACATGGATGCCAAAAGGATTTCCATGTAATGGAAATGCAACCTAGGACTTGCATGTGATACAGTCCGAAGTATTTTGTCAATCCAGAGGATGCTAGTAAGTATGCAAACTTCAGAGTTCCAGCAATGGACAGAAGAGAGCAAAATGGAGTTGGAATCTTCATTTCGATGAAATAGTCAAAAGAGTTTGATTTCATCAATGGATAACGAAGATGCTTGTGGTTTCAAGAAAGTAAGTGGGAGCATAATAATATTTCTAAAAACCTTGTGTGCTTGACACATTGTTGATTGGAAATAATAGAAATTTCTTGACACGAATTAGGACTTCATTGAAAATAGTTTTTCGATGAAGTGCTTAGGCTAAATAGCCTTGATATTAGGCATATTTATCTGCGAGATAGAATTGCCTAATAGGCTAAGCCAAAAAAACATATTGACAAGATGCTAAAATAGTTTAGCATAAGAGCGCCAAGGAGTGATTCTTGCCGAAGTCACATGGAAAGAGTTTTGCAAGACTCGGTGTCCCACAAGACTGACTACTCCAAGGGGTGAGTTTGACGAACCAAAGTCCGCTAGGCTTCCTGACCTATTCTACATGGTGGTTACTTACAATGTTCTTCAACTTAGACCCTTCATAATCAGTTTCACTTAAACGACCACAAGTATTAACGCGTATGACCTTATGACACATTTCCACTACCTCACGCAAGTACTCGAGGCTACACAAAAATAACTAGTCACTCACTATCTCAAAATCATTGCAAGGAACCCGATTATCTAGTTCAATTGAGCTACAATTTTCGTGCAATTTTTTATTATACCACATCCACATATAATTCAATGCAAATTACCAATTACTATTCAACTCTCTAAAAAGATATAAGTGAGGCAAGAGAGTCCGAATATTTTCTATAAAAAACATATATCACTGTGCTTAAACAAATATAAGTGAAGTACAAGAGCAATGCCTCAACTCAAATAGATATCAGTGAAGATCAATGAGCATTCTATAAATGATAGACCAATGTGTGTGTCTCAAAAAAAGTGTGACAAGAACACCGCAAGATTTAACGCACTAGTATGCACCACTCCCTCTGAACATCTACCCATCAATCTTAGCCAGAGAAGACAAACTGATCGGAAAACATATATAGATATTTAACTATGCAGTAAAGAAACTTCAAAATATTCAATTTAATACAATGAATAATCCAATCATAAACTCACAATTCATCATGTCCCAAGGAACACAACGCAAAATTACATCAGATTGATCCCATTCACACAAGGAAGAAGGGGAACATGGTATTGAAGATCCAGAAAGAGAGAGAGAACCATCTAGCTACTACTATGGACCCTTAAGTCCTTAAGGCACTACTCAAACATGGTGATGGAGGCAGCAAGGTTGATGAAGAGGCCTCCGGCAATGGCTTCCCTCTCCGGTAGAACTCCAGAACAGAGGCTTGCGGCGGCGATAAAATCTCCTCGAGGTACGACGGATGGTTTCGGTATTTATAGGGATTTATGGCAATGGAATCAGGTCAAGGCGGTGCTTGAGGGACCCACAAGCTTAGGTGGCGCGGCCACCCCCTGGCCGCGCCATCTGCCCTTGTGGCTGGCTTGTAGGAGATATGCCCTAGAGGCAATAATAAATGTTATTATTTATCTCCATGTTTGTAGTTAAGTTTATATTCCGTGCTATAACTGCTATGGTTCTCGAGTCTGCAATAACCACGAGGCTCGGAGGAAGACTCATATGCATGTGTGGAATAATAAACGGTAAAATGTATTCCTAGTCTGGCCTCTAAGACTAGCTCAAGTGTTGCATGATGGTTCTGTTTTCCTGATCATGGGCATGCCTATGCTGGCAACTTTGAGGGCACAATGTTAGGAGAACACTTGTGTTGAATCGACCCGAATTGATGTTATGCTATGAGATACATTCATCACAAGTTAATGGTTAATAACACAGAGATGGTTTACGTTTGCATAATTCCTTAGACCATGAGAGTATCGAGTTTCTTCATGCTTGCTTCATGAACTTTGGGGTTTGTTAAACGTCATCCGTAAATGGGTGGCTATTACGGCGGCTTACGGGTTCATGGAAAAGTATATCAAGTAACTTGATAGCTCAAGATTGGGATTTTCTGCTCCGACGATGGAGAGATATCTCTGGGCCCTCTCGGTGTTACGGTATCCACCATCGTCTGGCCAGACACATTCTGATTTGATCACAGGGATGCCGGAACACGGAAACGAGAAAAGAGAACAAAACCGGTAACGAGGTAACTGGCATTGTGGACAAGTGTTGATCCACGGGGATGCCGATGATTCTCACCTTGGGTATTTGTAACATATCGCGAAGCAACAGGAATAGCACACGGACCCTGGAGGTTCACTCGAATATTCATTCGTGTGGGTATAGGGGTCAATATGGGTGTCCACGGCTCCGATGTTGATCATTAATCGGAAAGAGTTCCGGTCATGTCTATACTTCACCGAACCTATAGGGTCACACTCTTAAGGGTCATCTATCTGCTGAATACTAGACAGGGAGTCTGAGAGAAAGTCACCGGAAAAGTTTCGGAGACAACGGAAAAGTTCCGGAGAGAACACCGGAATGGTTTCGGTAAAACTGAAAAGTTGTTTCAGGGTATACCATTAAGTCAAATTGGTTCTGGCACACGCCTGGAAATTCTTGGAGGGTGCCAGAATTATTCTGGAAACTTCTGGAATTTTTCCGGGATAAAAACCGGAAATGTTCTGGAGCTGCCGGAACCGGTTTGGTTGCTTTTCGCAGATGAAAATCACCAATCCGAAATTGTTTCGGAACGCGTCCAAAATCATTTGTGTGGGTACTGGAATTATTCTAAGACCCACAGAAATATTTTCGGATTTAACAGTCGCGGAAAAATGTTTCCGTGAATAGTGAAAGTGCTTTTTGATTACTTTATGGAAAGCCACCTTTTAGGGCTTTTTCAAAAGGCTTCTAGAAGGACTTGGGGGCTAAGAAACCCCCCTTGGGGGGGCCCCATGAGGGGTGGCCGGCCACATGAGGGGCTCCTCCATGGGGCCCCACTTGCTCCATTACTTCCCTTTTATGCCCTTGTGGGGGACTCCATACATGGGCATTTTTGGGTTTTTGGAATGGCATCCCTACCCCTTGGCTTTCCTATAAATAGAGGTGGAGAGGTGCTCTCCACACTCATCCCTTGATCTCATACACATGCCATCCTCGTCTGGCTCTCTATCTCTCCCTCCCACGAAAAGAGTTTCGTAGAGCCGAAAGGCTGTCTGGGTTCCGGTGGGAACTAGTTCTGGACGGCGAAGCCCTGCCGGATAGATGACACCGTATGTGTGCAACTTTGTAGAGAGATCGTAGTTTCGGTCTTAGTTCGAGAGTGCCTCCCGAAGGGCTGTCCGAGTGACCGTCCGAGTTTCGAGGGTCCTCCCGAAGGGCTGTCTGAGTGACCGTCCGAGTGTCGAGGGTCCTCCTGAAGGGCTGTCCGAGTAACCGTCCGAGTTACGAAGGTCCTCCCGGAGGGCTGTCCGTGACATCGTCCGAGGGACTGTCCGACCGCCTCCTGGAGGGCTGTCCGAGGGGCAGATGAGGGAGTACATCCTCGCGGTTGGGAGGTTGTAAATCGTAGATGCAGGGATCTGCACCGCCGATCGTCATCGACTCTACTTCCGCTGCGCTACGAGTCAGTAACGAAAAGATCAAACCTTGTATGCAGTCTTCATAGTGGTCCTGTGCTGGTGCGTAGGTTGGAAATTTTTTGTTTTCTACTGCGTTACCCTACATGGCTGGTGGCCCCTCTCGATGTCTCCCGAAACTTCCGGTGTTTCTTGTTACCCAAAAAAATTGTGTTAAATCGGCAACGTATTTTGACCTCCATAGATATTGATTTCGTCCGAAACCAAAAACGAGCAGAAAACAGGAATTGGCACTGGGCACTAAATTGATAGGTTAGTCCATAAAAGAATATAAATTGCTAAATATAGAAATGATAACATAATAGCATTTAACAATAAAAAATTATAGATACGTTTGAGAAGTATGACTTCCCTATGGCTCAAATAACAAAAAACTTCTGAGTCTTCGGAAATCACCGCCTTTTCTCTATTTTAAATAGGAGCTCACCGTTGTCCGTAGACAATCACCGAGAGTCCAATTTCCTGTCATAATCTTGACAAACGACATTAGATCTCACTATTCCTACTGCCATCAACACCAAAATAGTAATTGAGAGACAATGCACTTTCAACGACAATACGGTCCAATGTACTTCCGCAACGTGTGGCGCAATAATTATACTCTAGTTGTGTTTTGTCTCCCAATCCGCTACTGAACGCGTTTGTACCCACCAGCTTCTGGTATTTGTCCCGGGCGTTTAATCTACATTTGAATCAGTGGGGTCATTGAATCAAACAGGTAACACCATTCTTCCTAATTATACCCTTTTGTCGTATTTTTCCGGCCAATCCACACATGCAATCCTGGTAACGACAATATGGTTCGATGTACTTCTGAAACGTCACGCGCAATAATTATACTCTAGTTGCATTTTGTCGCCCAATCCGCTACTGAAAATACTTGTACCAACCAGCTTCTAGTATTATTCATGGGCGTTCAATCTACATTTGAACCAGTGGGGTCGTCGAATCAAATAGGTAACTCCACACTTCCTAATTATACCCTTTTGTTGTGTTCTGTCGGCTAATCCACTAGTGCAATCCTAACAGCGACAGTACGGTTTGTTGTACTTTTGTAACGTCACGCGCAATAGTCATACTCTAATTGTGTTTTAACGCCCAATCCGCTATTGAAAACGCTTGTACCAATCAGTTTCTGGTATATGCCATGGGTGTCCAATCTACATTTGAACTGGTGGGGCCATCGAATCAAAAAGAATTTCCTTTAATGCCACACTTCCAAATTATACTCTTTTGTCGCGTTTTGTCGGGTAATCCACTCGTGCAATCCTAGTAACCGCAATATGGTTCATTGTACTTCCTAAAATCACACATAGTAATTAGGGATTTCTATTTTCATACCCTCGTTCCTTAGTTCTATTCAGTTTTACCCAACCCTCTAAGTTGTGCTCACTTTTGCCCTGCCCTGTCTAGCTGAACCTCAAAATGGCCAAATGCAGCATTTCCATTAGGTCAACCCCTTTGACCGTTACATGGATGAGTGGGACTGTGAGAAAACGACATGTGGGCCACTGTAAACTACGACCACGTCGACCAACCAGCGGTTAGTCGCCGACGCATAGCACGGTAGAGCGGAGTTGCTCGTCTGACCGATTCCAGCGATGGCTGGACGATATCTTAGCCTCTACCGGTAGCTGGTGCTCGTGCGCATCGAGGGCGGCATCAGGGTGGCCGGGGGTGGACGGAAACAAAGGCAGTGGGTGAGTACCATCATTGCCGAAGTTTGGTGTTTGTAGGCAACAAAGCTATAGCACGGGTTCGAACGAGCTTTTGTGTCGGTGTTGTTCTATGGCTGCTTGTGGTGTGCTACTTGTAGTCTGCGTTGGTATTTCCCCGAAGAGGAGAGGATGATTAGGTACAATAGAGATAAGTATTTCCCTCAGTTAAGAACCAAGGTTATCAATACAGTAGGAGAACCAAGAAAAATTCCGTTAAGCGCACCTGCACACACAAGGGCAAACATTGCACCCAACGCAAATAAGAGGGTTGTCAATCCTCTTAGCGGTTATTTGCAAGGATTAAATCTTATCGAGGTAAATAGATGAACTAAAATACTAATTAAAAAAAGTAAATAAATTGCAGCAAGGTATTTTTAGGTTTTTTATATGATAAAGATAGACCCGGGGGCCATAGTTTTCACTAGAGGCTTCTCTCTTGAGCACATAAACATACGGTGGGTAAACAAATTACTGTTGGGCAATTAATAGAAAAGCAAATAATTATTACGGATTCATGGCAATGATCATGTATATAGGCATCACGTCAGAGGCAAGTAGACCAACTCCTGCCTGCATCTACTATTATTACTCCACTCATCGACCGCTATCCAGCATGCATCTAGAGTATTAAGTTAATAAAAACAGAGTAACGCCTTAAGCAAGATGACATGATGTAGAGAAGCAAATTCAAGTAATATGAATAAACCCCATCTTTTTATCCTTAATGGCAACAATACAAATACGTGTCATGTCCCCTTCTGTCACTGGGATTGAGCACCGCAAGATTGAACCCATCACAAAGCACCTCTCCCATTGCAAGATAAATCAATCTAGTAGGCCAAACCAAATCGATAGATCGGAGAGAAATACAAAGCTATAACAATCATGCATAAAAGAGTTCAGAGAAGACTCAAATATTTCTCATGAATAATCTGATCATAAACTCACAATTCATCGGATCCCAACAAACACACCGCAAAAGAAGATTACATCGGATAGAAATCCAAGAACATCAAGGAGAACATGGTATTGAAGATCAAAGAGAGAGAAGAAGCCATCTAGCTACTAGCTGTGGACCCGTAGGTCTGTGGTAAACTACTCACACATCATCGGAAGGGCAGCAAGGTTGATGTAGAAGCCCTCCGTGATCGATTCCCCCTCCGGCAGATTACCGGAAAAGGCCTCCAGATGGGATCGCGGAAGAACAGAGGCTTGCGGCAGCGGAAAGGTTAAATCTTCTGGCTCTCTGGGGTTTCCCAATATTTGTGAATTTATAGAAGTGGAATTATGTCAAACGGAGTTACGTGGGCCCCACAAGGCAACACGGCACCCCCCTGGGGCGCGCCCTGTTACCTTGTGAAGCCTCTGTGAGGCTTCTGGCCTCCTCCCGAAGCTTCCAAGGTTTCTTTTGTCCAGAAAAAATCTCCAAAAATTTTCATGGCATTTGGACTTCATTTGGTACTGTTTCTCTGAAAAACCAAAAACAAGCAAAAAAATAGCAACTGGCACTGGGCACTAGGTTAATAGGTTAGTCCCAAAAAATGATATATAATTGCATATAAAAACATCCAAGATTGATACTATAATAGCATGGAACAATAAAAAATTATAGATATGTTTGGAGACGTATCATGGTACAGTTTGACAAGGTCATGTGACCAAATGGTCACCGAAGCGTCTTCATCAGATCATGCGGGGTCAGCAAAGGGTGCTCGCGATTAATGGCACTATGGCATGAAAATGTTGACAAGGAGAGCGGGAAAATCTGTGGAGCTCTCGGTAAGGTTGTGGAGCACATTAGGGAGCACGCGGGTGGGCTGTAGGCGACGAATCGACAGCGGCGTCCTAGGCTACAGACAGCGAAGAAGGCGACGATGACGGCAATTCTGGGAGTCCGGTCTAGCGATCTTCATCGTATAGGTTAACGGTGTCGAGACAGAGCTAAAGGACATGGTGGTGAGGCGAGGAGAGCACAGTGGCTACGTTGGTTGACGTCGGCGCGTCCATGGCGTTCTCGGTGATGGTTGGAGAGCGAGCAAGAGGAGGGGAAAGTGATGGATAGTAGATATGTTTGAACTAGTGGTATCGTGCTTGTCTCTTGGCGTAGATTTGGGCATGAAGAAGGCCTCGAAGGCGCGAAGCAAGAGCAGGCGCTCTCGGACGCGTCGTCCTCTGCCACTAGGCGCGAGGTTGAAGACGGGGTTGCCCCTAGGTGGGCTGCGCTGCAAAGTGTTGGGCCGCTAGGTAAGTTTTCTTCTCCCTCTCTCTCTCTCACTTTATTTCTGTCCTTTCCTTTTTTATTTGAATGTATTTTGAATTTATTTTAGATCAAAAATTTGTAAAACCGTCTGGAAAATTAAGTGTGAATATAATAGATTTTTACAAAAACACGGACAGTTTTACTCCGATGGGATTTCCTGAAATGCCGGCCCACGAACATCGCCCGAGCGTCCCCCCCCCCCTCCCGAAAGCACCGTACTGAATGATGTGGTTTAGTCCCACATCGCCACGCGAGAGGCTCGCCGACCATCTTAAATAGCAGAGAGGACCAGATTCAGTAACTACTTCTATTGAAATAAGAGCATCAATGCTCGCTTTGTGAAGGAGAAGATCTGATATTATGATCTGATATTTGATCATCTCTTTCACAAAGTAAGCATAGATGGTCTTACTATAAAAAAAGTGGCATAATTTTCACAATTTATCTGAACAAACTAGAGCACACTACTATTATTTTTCATTATCAGGAAAATCAAAGAAAAGTTAAATTTTGGACAACCATGGGTTTTACCATTGTGAACAATGTTGCCATAGAAATAATAAAAAATAGAATAAAAAGTATTATTTCCATTTTTCAAGTGCTAGAAATGGCTTTTTTGTGAAGGAAGTACCTGAAATAAGTTATAATTTTGGTCTTTTCATTTTTCATAGAAAGTAGACCACATTGGAAGCTCACTAACCAAGTTTCATGAGTTTCAGAGTATTATTGTTATATTTCAAAGATTTACTGGATTTATAGTGAATTATCGGAACTTGCTCAAATTTGAACTACAAGTGTGATGTAGTTTGGTACTGAAAATTTACAACAATCATATTTTGATGTAATGTTGGTGGTGCATCCACCTGGGACAACCAAAGTTGAAATTCCAAACCAGTTGGTATGAATTGTCAACATTTCAAGTTTTAACCCATTTTGGGAAAAATCAAAGAAAATGAAAAAAGCCTCACAAATTGAAATCCTTGTGCATGAAGCCCTCTTGTGTGAACTAGTAAGTGGGAAAAATCATAAACTTGCAATACCATAAGTTTTGAAAAGTCAACATTGCAAGTTTAACCCCATTTTAAGTAAATTTTGCATGTTCTTGTTTTTGGTAAGTTTTGCATGTTGCTATTTTTGGCAAGTTTTGCATGTTGCACTCTGTTTGAACATGCAAAACCCATTCAACGTAGGAAATCCAAAACATAGCATACAACTACTGATTAAACACATTCAAATAACATATTGTTTTCAGTTAAAAGGGCATCCACATGTCGGATCCTCATCACCAGCTAGAAGCAACAAAATAAACAACTTGATATGCTTAACATGGCGAGCTAGGCGGCGGTGGGAGTGTTGAGCATTTTGTTCAAACTGCACTGAGAACTTATACTACTCCATCACTATTGTGGCATTCTTGCAGCCAACCTTGGCCTCCATGGTGACCAGCGCCAGATCCGCGCCGGCATCAGCCTCCAAGTGCTCCTGGTCAACCATCTGCTCATCCTCGTCGTCCACATTAATTGCTGGATTCATGTCTGCCTGAGCATGATGTAGAGAAGCAAATTCAAGCAATATGAATAAACCCCATCTTTTTATCCTTAATGGCAACAATACAAATACGTGTCATGTCCCCTTCTGTCACTGGGATTGAGCACCGCAAGATTGAACCCATCACAAAGCACCTCTCCCATTGCAAGATGAATCAATCTAGTAGGCCAAACCAAATTGATAGATCGGAGAGAAATACAAAGCTATAACAATCATGCATAAAAGAGTTCAGAGAAGACTCAAATATTTCTCATGAATAATCTAATCATAAACTCACAATTCATCGGATCCCAACAAACACACCGCAAAAGAAGATTACATCGGATAGAACTCCAAGAACATCAAGGAGAACATGGTATTGAAGATCAAAGAGAGAGAAGAAGCCATCTAGCTACTAGCTATGGACCCGTAGGTCTGTGGTAAACTACTCACACATCATCGGAAGGGCACCAAGGTTGATGTAGAAGCTCTCCGTGATCGATTCCCCTCCGGCAGAGTACCGGAAAAGGCCTCCAGATGGGATTGCGGAAGAACAGAGGCTTGCGGCAGTGGAAAGGTTTCTTCTTCTGGCTCTCTGGGGGTTTCCCAATATTTGTGAATTTATAGAAGTGGAATTAGGTCAAACGGAGTCACGTGGGCCCCACAAGGCAACACGGCGCCCCCCTGGGGTGCGCCCTGTTGCCTTGTGAAGCCTCCGTGAGGCTTCTGGCCTCCTCCCGAAGCTTCCAAGGTTTCTTTTGTCCAGAAAAAAAATCTCCAAAAAGTTTCGTGGCATTTGGACTTCATTTGGTACTGTTTCTCTGAAAAACCAAAAACAAGCAGAAAACAGCAACTGTCACGAGGCAATAGGTTAATAGGTTAGTCCCAAAAAATGATATATAATTGCATATAAAAACATCCAAAATTGATACTATAATAGCATGGAACAATCAAAAATTATAGATACGTTGGAGACGTATCAAGCATCCCCAAGCTTAATTCCTGCTCGTCCTCGAGTAAACAGAATTTTTGATGTGGAATGCTACCTATCATGTTTCATCATGTAATCTCTCTCTTACAGTATGAATAATAAGATCCAAATGATTCAAAGCAATAGTCTATAGTTTGATATAAAGACATCAATACTCAGGCATACTAGCAAACAATCATGTCTTTCAAAATAAAATGCTAAAGAATGTTATCCCTACAAAATCATATAATCCTGTCATGCTCGATCTTCTTCACACAAAGTATTTATCATGCACTACCCCGATGACAAGCCGAGCAATTGGTTCATACTTTTTAACGCGCTTCATCTTTTTCAACTCCCACTCAATACATGAGCGCAAGCCATGGATATAGCACTATGGGTGGAATAGAGTATGGTGGTAGAGATAAATAAGAGAAGTCAAAAATGGAGAAGGTCTCACATCAACGAGGCTAATCAACGGGCTATGGAGATGCCCATCAATTGATGTCAATGCGAGGAGTAGGGATTGCCATGCAATGGATGCACTAGGAGCTATAAGTGTATGAAAGCTCATCATGAAAACTAAGTGGGTGTGCATCCAACTTGCTTGCTCATGAAGACCTTGGGCATTTTGAGGAAGCCCATCATTGGAATATACAAGCCAAGTTCTATAATGAAAAATTCCCACTAGTATATTGTGACGCCCCTGCTCGACCGTGCACTAATCATACACGCAAACGTGCACGCTCGAGATCAGAGACTCACGGGAAGATATCACAACACAACTCTAAACTCAAATTAAACATAAATCTTCATATTACAAACCAGGGGTCACAAGGACCCGAATACATAAGTCATACACACAAATAATATCTGGGTACAGACATAGTTAGTCAAGTTTGCCTTAAGAAGGCTAGCACAAACAGCGACACTGATCGAAACGGCGAAGGCCTCCTGCCTAGGGCCTCCGAACTACTCCTCATCAGCGGGCTCAACGTAGTAGTAGGTGCCTTCGGGGATCTTCTGCTCCTGGGCTCTGTCGTCTGATCGCAGCAACCGGGTATGGGGAAAAAGATAGCAAAGCAACCATGAGTACTCATCCAAAGTACTCGCAAGACTGACATCAGAACTATGCTAAGTATGCATCGGTATCAAATGAATGGGGCTATATCTTTGGACTAAACTGCAGAATTGCCTGAACAGAGGGGGAGAGACCTAGCCTATCGAAGACTAGCATCTTGAAGCAATCTTGCAGCATCAGAAGAGAGTAGAACAAGATAATATATATCAATCATATTTTGGTAATGCCCTGGGATCCTTCCTCGACTACCCTGCGAGAAAGTGATCCCGAGAGCTGTAGTATCAATTTAACAGTGTAATAGTATCCATTTGTAGTTGTAGCAGATCAAGATACAACTCTGAGCGTCCTGTTACCATGGACACGGCTATTCGAATAGATAACTTCCTTGCAGGGGCGAACTACTGTTACCCAACACGCTCAATCACATATGGCCGGACACACTTGCTGGGTAATGCCCGGCCTCGGGTGATCGACACGACGCAGTCCTACCTAGGCTCAGCAGAGAGGTCAGCATGCCGGTCTAAATCCTAAGTGTGAAGGGGTCTTGGGCACATCGCCCTCTGCACTCCTGCACATTGCGTGACTGGCCGGGGCCCAGGCGCGACACTGTATACACAAGTGACGTAACCAGCCCACCCCAGCAATCAGCCCGCATCTCTGAGCTATGACATTTGAAGAGCTTTCAGCTGATACATACAATGTAGAGGCCCCATTAAACCATTATCCCACGTGGTGGTAGTGCGTATAGGCACGTAGCCAACTCAGATCAAATACCCAAATCCGTTAGGCGTGTTTAGTAACTCGCAGAGACGAACAGGATCCCTGTCGCTCCGACTTGGTAACACGCGGACCAACGACCAGGGACCAGGCCCACCTCTCTCCTAGGTGGTCTCTGCCTGCCCTGTCGTTCCGCCATAATATCACTCGCAGGTGCTCTTGGAGCCGACCCGTCTTTAATATTATTCTCTCGCGGGCACTCTTGGAGCCGGCCCGACTTTAACAGTTTAAAGTATTGCAATATGTAAACAATTCCTTGATCATCACCCAGAGTGATCACGGCATGATATCAATCATGGTAAACGGACAAGGGTAAAGGGCCAGCTGATGGTACATAGCATACCTAACTAGGCATCATAGGATAGTAGGTAAGGTATCAATAGGAGGCGACGAAATCAGGCTATGCATCAGAATAGGAACTATCGGAACAACAACAGAAGCAATTATAATGCAAGCATAAGGGGGAAAGAATGGGCGATATCTGATGATCAAGGGGGTTTTTCTTGCCTAGAAGCTCGGCCGAAGGGGTCTGGTCGTCGACGACGTAGTCGTACTCTGCAGTGTCGTCGGCAGTCTCGGGGTCTATCGGGAGAGAAGGAGGGGGAAGAAATAATAAATACACGGCAAACAATGCAACGGGGATGCATGACATGACTAAATGATATGCGGGGGTGATATAATGCATCTCTAATTATTTTAGATGATTTAGGAATTTATCTAGAATTATTTTATCAAGGTTATGCACTATTCATTTATCAGAAACAGGCAAAAAGTTCCATGTTCATCATGTTAGAGGGGTGTGGCAGGTATGGGGGTGGCATATTCGAATTCTTCATATTTTTCTGATCGTTTTTCATATATAAATTATTTTCATTCGAGTTACGGTTTATTTTATATGATTTTTCAAAGTTTTATTGAATTTCTGGAATTTCTGGAATTATTTAATTCGAATTATCCGAAACAGTGATAGGTGACATCATCATGACGTCAGTGTGATGTCAGCGGGTCAAACCCGGCTGACCAGTCAAACATGACCAGTGGGTCCCACTGGTCAGTGACTGATTAATTAAATAGGGGTTTATTTTATCTAATTAAGTTAATTATCAGGTGGGACCCAGTAGTCAGTGACTAATTAGTAATTAAATTAATTAATCGATTAATTAACAATTTTATTATTTATAAAAATCATTTTAATTAACGCGGGGCCCGCATGTCAGTGGCTGGGCCAGCCCAGTCAGCAGTTGACCCAGTCAACTAGGTCAACTAGGGCCCGTGGGGCCCAGCGGTTAGTAGCACAGGGCAGGCAACGTAGGCGCCACGTCGGACGGCGACCGGAGTCGCGCCCGCGAGCACTCCCGCGGCGGCCGAACTCCGGCGAGCTCGGTTTCGCGCTACGGTGGACAGTTTTGCGAGCGGTTGGGCTCTCTGGAATGGGCACTCCAATCCGCGTCCGATGGTGGCGGTCTCGCGGGCGGGGGCGGCCGGAATCGAGCACGGCGACGACGGCGGGCGGTGGCGGCTACGGGTGGTGCTCGGGATCGGCGACACAGCACGTTTGCGGGCGAAGCAACGGGCCAGGGGGGATCTACAAGCGCACGCGAGCACAACGGGCACGGGCGCGTGACCAAAAGGTCACCGGAATGACGCCGGCGACGAGCTCCACGGCAGAGAGCTCGGGCACGATGGGGGCGGCAGCTACGGCTAGCAAACGGCGGCGAGCGGGGATGGGGAGGAATGCGGGGCTCACAGCGGTCCCGTAGATGTGCTAAAGTGTGCTCGGGGAGGCTGGACGGCGGCGAATCGACGGCGGCGACTCGGGTGCCCGTAGGTTGAAGACGACGACGCCGGTGACGTTGTGGCGGCTCCAAGCTCCAACGAGTTGGCGTAGCCGACGTAGTCGAGGACGGAGAAGACGATGGACACGTCGCGGCGACGATCGGGGCTCGGTGGCCGCGAGCTCAACAGAGAGCGCCCATGGCGGCGCTCGGGCGAGGTGAGAGAGAGCGAGGGAGGGGAAATGAGGGCACTAGGGTTTGTCCCCGTGGGCGAGGCGGGTCTTAAGCGAGCAGGGGCGGGCGCGGCGACTCGCTGTTGTGGGGGAGAGAGGGGGGGCCGAGCACGACGAGTGCGGGCACGGCGACAGCGCGCGCGCGGTGAATAGGGAGAGGTAGGGGAAGGCTAGGTGGGCTGGGCCAGCCGGTTGAATAGAGCCCAGGCAGCACGGTGCCCCTTTTCTTTTTCCTTTCTCTTTCTTTTTCTTTTCTCTTTTCTTTTTAGTTTTTGTTTTGTAAAATGTTTGGCTACCATTTCAATTTTGTAAAATATGGGACTTGTCCATTTAAATACTAGGCAATATATCTTACTGCCAGAAAAAGGTATGGAGGTAAATGGATTTCATTTGAATTTTTGGATTAAATGAAATGGATTAAAGGGTGCGGTTTTGGTATTGTTTCATAATGTTAGAGTCATTTAAATAATCCAATTAATGTTGATCTTATTTTTATAATTGCTTTGGGAATATTTGCAATATTATGAACTATTTAGTTCCTGGATTTGAACAACTTTTAAATCCACTTTAAATTTGAATTCTCAATTTGAATTTGGAATTTGAAATGAGATATGACTCAAATGATGATCAAGCACTGTTAATCATGGTGACTTGGCATTATCGAAAGGGTGATTACTGTAGCTTAATACATGGGGATGTTACATATATGAAAGTGACAAAATAGGAGACTCTCTATATGAAAAACATGGTGCTACTCTGAAGCACAAAGTGTGGAAAAGGATAGTAACATTGCCCCTTCTCTCTTTTTCTCTCATTTTTTTTCATGGCTCTTTTTCGCCTTTTTTTTAGAAAGATCTCATGGACCTCATCCCCACTTTTTCGAGGACTCATTAGTCTCCATCATTCTTTCCTCACTGGGACAATGCTCTAATAATGATGATCATCACACCTCTATTTACTTACAACTCAACATTACAACTCGATACTAGAACAAAAATATGACTCTATATGAATGCCTCTAGAAGTGTACCAGGATGTGCAATGATGCTAGTGTAACATGTATAAAAATGATGAACGGTGGCTGAGCCACAAATACTATGTCAGCTATATGATCATGCAAAGCAATATGACAATGATGATGTATGTCATAAAAATGAAACGGTGGAAGTTGCATGGCAATATATCTAGGAATGGCTATGGAAATGCCATGATAGGTAGGTATGGTGGCTGTTTTGAGGAAGATATAAGGAGGCTTATGTGTGATAGAGCATATCATACCACGGGGTTTGGATGCACCGGCGAAGTTTGCACCAACTCTCGATGTGAGAAAGGGCAATGCACAGTACCGAAGAGGCTAGCAAATTGCGGAAAGGTGAGAGTGCGTATAATACATGGACTCACATTAGTCATAAAGAACTCACATACTTATTGCGAAAGTTTATTAGCCCTCAAAGCAAAGTACTACTACACATGCCCCGAGAGGGATAGATTGGTAGGACAAGGTCCATCGCTCGTCCCCGACCGCCACTCATAAGGTAGACAATCAATAATAAATCATGCTCCAACTTCTTAGCATAACGATAGATCATACGTGCATGCTTCGGGAATCACACACCTTAACATAATTATTCTTACTAAACCACAATTATCTACTAATACCTCCCCCATATTACCATCTTAATATCGCAAAACTATTGCAAGGAATCAAATTTATCATATTCAGTGATCTACATAAAAGTTTTTATTATATCCCTCTTGAATACCTATCACATCAGGACCAAATTCATAACCCGTGCATATTACCATTACTATCATGAGACTCTCAAAAATATATAAGTAAAGCATGAGAGTGCAACTATTTCTTTAAAATATAACCACCGCCGTGCTCTAACAGATATAAGTGAAGCACTAGAGCAACTGCCTAGCTCAAAAGATATAAGTGAAGCACATAGAGTATTCTAACAAATCACGAATAATGTGTGTAACTCTCAAAAAGGTGTGTTCAGCAAAGATGATTATGGCAAACTAAAAAGCAAACAAAAGCAAACAAACTATTTCACAAGACACTCCAAGTAAAACACATATCATGTGATGAATAAAAATATAGCTCCAAGTGAGTTACCGATAGATTGTAGACGAAAGAGGGGATGCCTTCCGGGGCATCCCCAAGCTTAGACGCTTGAGTATTCCTTGAATATTACCTTGGGGTGCCTTGGGCATCCCCAATCTTAAGCTCTTGCCGCTCCTTATTCCTTTCTCCATCGTAGTCTCACCCAAAACTTAAAAACTTCAGCACACAAAACTCAACAGAAACCTCGTGAGATCCGTTAGTATAACAAATAAATCTTTAACTTTACGTACTGTTGTAAATTGATTCATATTTAATATTGGCATAATTCTACTTTACTCCAACTTCTCCATGACTCATACCCCCCGATACGATCCATAGATTCATTAAAATAACCAAACTATGCAACAAAAACAGAATCTGTCTAAAACAGAACAGTCTGTAAAGATCTATTTCAAAGACATACTTATGTAACTCCAAAAATTCTGAACAATTAGGAAAACGTGGTCAATTCATATACCAATACTGTGTAAAAATTTCATATTTTTCTGATGCCCCCGTACAGAATTAAAATTCGAGCACTGGACGCAAAACTTTCTGTTTTCCAAACAGCATCAATTATACTATCTTCCAAATCATCCCAAAGGCATTACTTGCCACAAACACTAATTAAAACATAAAAACACAATCATAACCGAAGGTATAATCATGCAAACACTCAAAAACAGAAGGTAAAAGCGAAAATTTATTTTATTCTTTGGGTTGCCTCCCAACAAGCGCTATTGTTTTATGCCCCTAGCTAGGCATAATGCATAGTTTCAAGTGTTGTCATCCTTCAAGTTAATTCCATAAGTGGCCCTCATAATGGATTCATAAGGTTCTTTAATTCTTTTTATAGGGAAGTGTTCCATCCCTTTCTTTCGTGGAAATTGAAATCTTATATTGCCTTCTTTCATATCAATAATAGCACCAATAGTTCGAAGAAAAGGCCTAGCAAGCATTATGGGGCAAGAAGGATTGCATTCAATGTCAAGAACAATAAAGTCCAGGGGCACATAATTTCTATTTGCCAGAATAAGAACATCATTTATTCTACCCAATGGCTTTTTAATAGTGGAATCTGCAAGATGCAAATTAAGGGAACAAGGATCCATGTCGGTGAGACCTAGCACATCACACAAGGACTTTGGTATAAAGGAAATGCTATCACCAAGATCACAAAGAGCATTACATTCATAATCTTTAATTTTTACTTTAATAGTAGGTTCCCATTCATCTTGTAATTTTCTAGGAATTGATACTTCCAACTCAAGCTTTTCTTCATGTGCTTTCATCATGGCTTCTATGATATGTTTAGTGAAAGCTTTATTTTGTTCATATGCATTTGGTGAATTAAGCATGGATTGCAACAAGGAAATACACTCAATTAAAGAAGAACTATCATAATTAAAGTCCTTGTAATCCAAAGTGGTGGGTGCATTACTATTTAAAGTTCTGACCTCTCCAAACCCACTTTTTTTTCATTTTTATGATCAAGATTATCACCCTCCAAGTAAGTGGGACTCCTTCTATCTAAAGTTGACTCTTCTCCAGTCCCTTTTTCATCAAGTTTTATGTTACTTGATGTCTACTACGCAACTTTATTCTTGTAGACGTTGTTGGGCCTCCAAGTGCAGAGTTTTGTAGGACAGTAGCAAATTTCCCTCAAGTGGATGACCTAAGGTTTATCAATCCGTGGGAGGCGTAGGATGAAGATGGTCTCTCTCAAACAACCCTGCAATTAAATACAATAAGTCTCTTGCGTCCCCAACACACCCAATACAATGGTAAATTGTATAGGTGCACCAGTTCGGCGAAGAGATGGTGATACAAGTGTAGTATGGATAGTAGATATAGGTTTTTGTAATCTGAAAATATAAAAACAGCAAGGTAGCAAGTAACAAAAGTGAGCACAAACGGTATTGCAATGCTTAGAAACAAGGCCTAGGGTTCATACTTTCACTAGTGCAATCTCTCAACAATGCTAACATAGTTGAATCATATAACAATCCCTCAACATGCGATAAAGAATCACTCCAAAGTTCCTATTAGCGGAGAACCTAAGATAGAAATTGTTGTAGGGTACGAAACCACCTGCTCAGAGTTACTCTTTCCGATCAATCTATTGAGCCATCCCTATAAGTGTCACAAACAGCCCTAGAGTTCGTACTAAAATAATACCATATGATACACATCAACCAACCCTAATGTCACCTAGATACTCCAATGTCACCACAAGTATCCATGAGTTGATCATTCGATATGCATCAAACAACTTCAGATTCATAATATTCAATCCACACAAAGAACTTTAAAGAGTACCCCAAAGTTTCTTATCGGAGAAAAGATAATGAAAACATGCAACCAACCCCTATGCCTAGATCACCCCAAGGTTACGGGAATCCACGAGTTGATCACCAAAACATACATCAAGTGAACCAATAGAATACCCCATTGTCACCACGGGCATCCACATGCAAGACATACATCAAGTGTTCTCAAATCTGAAATATTCAATCCGACAATAACGAAACCTCAAAGGGAAAGACTCAATTCATCACAAGAAGATAGAGAGGGAAGAAACACCATATGATCCAACTATATTAATAAAGCTCGCGATACATGAAGATCGTGCCAAATCAAGAACACGAGAGAGAGACAGAGAGATCAAACACATACCTACTAGTACATACCCTCAGCCCCGAGGGTGAACTACTCCCTCCTCGTCATGGAGACCACCGGGATGATGAAGATGGCCTCCGGTGATGATTCCCCCCTCCGGCAGGGTGCCGGAACAGGGCTTCGGATGGTATTTCTTCGGTACAGAGGCTTGCGGCGGCAGCGTTGAAGTTCTAAGTTTATTTCTGGGGGTTTCTATATTTATAGGATTTTTCAGCGTTGGAATCACGCGAAAAGGAGCTACAAGGGCCCCACAAGGCAGCACGGTGGTGCCTTGTGAGCACCTCGTGAGGCTTCTGGTCCTTCCACGAAGCTTTGGGGGTCTCTTTTGGTCCAAAAAAATCGTCAAAAAGTTTCGTCCAATTCCGAGAACTTTTATTTCTGCACAAAAAACAACACCACGGTAGTTCTGCTGAAAACAGCGTCAGTCCGGGTTAGTTCTAATCAAATCATACCAAAACTATATAAAATTGTTATAAACATGGCATGAATACTTCATAAATTATAGATACGTTGGAGACGTATCAGCATCCCCAAGCTTAATTCTTGCTCGTCCTCGAGTAGGTAAATGATAAAAGAAATAATTTATGAAGTGTGAATGCTAGCATAATGCATAAGTTTGATCAATGGCAATTTCAATCACTTTTTCTAGCATCAAAACAGCAACTCTTTCTCATAAAACTTCTCATGATCAAGTAGCAAGCTATTCACATGTTAAAGTATAGACCATAAACTTGCTTGAAAACTAACAAACTATGTTTTCAGTCATCAAACAATTGCAATTCATCTTATTTTCAGGAAGGGTCTATGTAAGAGCTTTGATTTAGCAAATTCCACATACTCAACTATCATATAGTCTTCCATGATTGCTGACACTCAAAGCATATTTTTAGAACAAATCATTTCAGTCAAACACATAGGAAGATAGGGGCTTAATGTTTTGCCTCCCAACTTATTTATCTCATGGATAATGTCAACAATAATAACTCATGATCACCTATATTCAACGGGATATATATGCCTGGATCAATCCCCACCACATGATGCTTGCCAAGAGAGAAAATAAAAGATGAATAGAGAAGAACACTATTGACTCTTGCATAAAAGTAAATACATAAAGTAAAAGATAGGCCCTTCGCAGAGGGAAGCAGAGGTTGTCATGCGCTCTTGTTTTTGGATGTGCAAGCTCTTAATGTAAAGGAACGTCACTTTATATTGCCCCTTGTGATAGCGACCTTTATTATGCAGTCTGTCGCTTTTATTACTCCACCAACACAAGATCGTACAAAGCTTATTTTCCCTTACAATAAAAGTTCATACATGTTTAGGAGCAATTTTTATTGCTTTGCACCGATGACAACTTACTTGAAGGATCTTATTCAATCCATAGGTAGATATAGTGGACTCTCATGACATGAAACTGGGTTTAAGGGTATTTGGATGCACAAGTAGTATCTCTACTTAGTGCGGAATTTTGGCTAGCAAAAGATAGGGGGCAAGCACCAAATGTTAGAGGATCCAAAACAATATAACTTCTATGTGAATATAAGCAAACATAACCCATTACGTTGTCTTCCTTGTCCAACATCAACTACTTGATCAAGGTTGAAAATAATTATTGGGGGCTCACAATCATAGAAGATGTCCAAGATAGTATATTTATATGTGAAATCTCTCTTCCTTCAATATTCTTTCATGAATTGTTCAAGTGACCAATGATATGTTTGCTAACTTTCAATAAATTTTACCACTTATACTTCTTATTTGTGAAGTCACTACTCCCCATGGGACAAGCATATGAAGCACATATAATTTCAACTTTATGATATTCAATTCATTCAACAATTTACTCTTAGGGTATAAGTGAAGCACGAGAGTAAACGAGAAACTACTCCAAAAGGTATAAGTGAAGATCAATGAGCAGTCAAACAATTAAGTAGCTATGTGAAGACTCTCTCCAAATAAATATTTCAGATCTTGATAATTTTATTCAAACAGCAAACAAAACAAAAATAAAAGGACACTCCAAGAATAGCACATATCATGTGAACAAGTAAAAACTTAGGCTAACCGATAGTTGTTGATGAAGAAAGGTGGGACCACCGGGGCATCCCCAAGCTTAGTTGCTTGAGACTTCTTGGAATGTTAACTTGGGGTACCTTGGGCATCCCCAAGCTTGAGCTCTTGTGTATTCTTAATTCCTCTCATATCATGGCTTCTCCTAAATCTTAAAAACTTCATCCACACAAAACTCAACAAGAACTCGTGGGATAAGTTAGTATAAATCAACTCAAAACCTTAACATTCTCTATTGTAGCAAATCACTAAAATTATAATTAAACATTGCATACTAAATGCCTCTGCATATTTAATACTCCTATCCTCAAATAGAATCATTAAACAAGCAAACATATGCAAACAATGCAACCATAACCGAAATTTGCCAAAACAGAACAGTCTGTAAAGGGGGATTTATAATTCATACTTCCCTAACTCCAAAAATTCTGAAAAAAATACCACATAACAGAGAACTCATGCATGCTTACTGTGTAAAAATTTCAGATTTTTGTCATGTTCTGACTATTCAGGAATATTCTGGACATAACAGAAAACTTTCTGTTTTCAAACAGCAACACATGAACTTGCAAACTGAGCATGGTAAAGGCTATAATTGGCATTTTATTGAATTAAAAGATACAAAACATGATTATTTATAACACCAAGAAAATATCAACAGAAGAAAATGATGCTCCAAGCAAAACACATATCATGTGACGAATAAAAATATAGCTCCAAGTAAGGTTACCGATAATGTTGAAGACGAAAGAGGGGATGCCTTCCGGGGCATCCCCAAGCTTAGACGCTTGGCTCTTCCTTGAATATTACCTTTGGGTGCCTTTGGCATCCCCAAGCTTAGGGTCTTGCCACTCCTTATTCTCCTCATATCGATATCTCACCTAAGTTCAAGAGAGTCGTTGTCCGACTGGGCACTCCGGGCACCCAGACGACATAGGTGTGAAGCACCCAGAGGAGGCCAGGCACCTGGAGTCTGGGACTCCGGCCACTGGGGTATACAAACTGGAAATACCTACCCCGGGCATCCAGCCGTCCAGAGACATACCCCTTCTTCTAGGTGACTTCGAGCACCTAGAGGTACAGGACCCCGTGCACCGGATCTTCTAACACAGACCCAATTAACCATGGTTTTACCCTATTTTGATGATGGATACTGGAGAAGGCTATGTATATGATCGATATGAATTTCCCCAACACTCTCCATAGCGGCCCCCTTTATATTGTGGCTTCATGCTACTCCCGCTGGAGTCGTTGGGTTTCCCCAAAGAGGATGGGTGATGTAGATAGCAGCAAAGCTTTCCCTCAATTAAACTAAGGTTTAATCAAACCAGTAGGAATCAACAAGTTGCCAAGATAAGCAACACCTACACACTAACAAGTTGCCAAGTCAAGCCCCTTGTCTTTCTAGTTACAATGTTAAAAGCAAATAGATAGATAATAGTGGTGTAGTGAAAAGGCAAATAGTAAAGCAAATAAATAGGCAATTTGTAGAAATTTGTATTGACGGAAAATAGACCCAGGGGGTATAGGTTCACTAGAGGTATCTTTCTCGAAAGCAGGCAAATGGCTTGGTAACAAATTGAAGTTGGGCAATTGAGAAGAACAATCTTTATGACTATGATCATTCATGGCATAATCTCATATAGGCATTACATCTGTGATAACTAGATCGTTAAACTTACTGACGTCTACTACTAATACCCCACCCAAAGACCGCTATCCAGCATGCATCTCAACATATTAAGTTTACAAGAAACGGAATATTGCAATAAGCAAGATTACATAATGTAGACGAAAGAAATCTAGCAATAAGATTAAAGCACTTCGTTTTGTCCTTAGTGGAAACAATACAAATACGTGTCTTGTCCCCATTCTGTCACGGGGATATAGAACACCGCGGGATTGAACCCACTACTATGCACCACTCCCTCTGAAGATTTACCCATCAATCTTGGCCAGAGAAGACAAATAGAGTGGAAAGCATACATAGTTATTTAATTATAAAACAAAAAAAATTCAAAAGATTCAATTGGATTCAATGAACAACCTGGTCATTAACTCACAATTCATCATGTCCCAACAAACACACCACAAATTACATCGGATTGATCCCAATCACACAAGGAAGAAGGGGGACATGGTATTACAGATCCAAGGGAGAGATAACCATCTAGCTACAACTATGGACCCATAGATCCTGAAGGAACTACTCACACATGCTCATGGAGGCAGCAACGTTGATGAAGAGGCCTCCGGCAGTGGCTTCCCTCTCTGGCAGAATTTTGGAACAAGGCTCCAAATGGGTTCTCTTCGGAATAGAGGCGTGCAACGGCGATAAAATTCTCCTTGAGGTACGACAGATGGTTTTGGTATTTATAGGGATTAATGGCGGTGGAATCAAGTGAAGGCGGTGCTTGTGAGCCCCACAAGCTCACGTGGCGCGGCCACCCCTTGGCTGTGCCACTTATCCTTGTGGCTAGCTGGTGGCCCCTCTCAATCTCTCCCGAAGCATCTAGAGTTTCTTGTTGCCACAAAAAATAGTGGTAAATCGGCAACATATTTTGACCTTCGTAGATATTGATTTCCTGCAAAACCAAAAACAACCAGAAAACATAAACTGCCACTGGGCACTAAATTAATAGGTTAGTCCATAAAATAATATAAATGCTATAAAAAGTATATAGAAATGATAACATAATTGACTTTAACAATAAAAACTTATAGATACGTTGGAGACGTATCAGCATCCCCAAGCTTAATTTATTCTCGTCCTTGAGTAGGTAAATGATAAACAAATATATTTTTTGATGTTGAATGCTAAGCATGATCTGGATCAAATGATGTAACAATGGTGTGAACTTGGGACAAAAGTGATTCAAAGCAATAATCTTATAACTGAAAGCAAGTAAGTAACATCAAAATGTGTAAACAAGATTACTATTGCTTTTCATGGATTAATGCTTTCATGTAATACCAATTAATACTCATGATGTCATATACATGTCCCCAATCACTCAAGGCTTTATCATATTCAAACATCTTCCCATGACACAACCTAGAGCTTCAGTCAAACAACCGAATCCGTGACGAGCCCTTTTCAACTACTTAACATTTTGCTTAATGCTCAATTCACAAGCCTTGGTATTAGCACTTAGGATGGCAAAGAGAATGATGATGGGTATTTAATTGAGAAGAAAAATATTAAAAAGTCTCACATCAATGCGGCTTGATCGTTAGGCAATGGAGAGGCCTTACAATTGATATCAATGTGAGGAGTAGGGATTGCCATGCAACTGATGCACTATAGCTATAAGCATATGAAAGCTCTCCTAATGCAGCTAAGTGGGTGTGCATTGAACTTACTTGCTCATGAAAGACCTTGAGCATTCGAGGAAGCTCATCATAGGAATATGCAAGTCAATTTTTATAATGTAAAAATACCACTAGCATATGAAAATGAATAATATGAAAACTCTCTGTATGAAATACATGGTGCTACTTTGAAGCATAAGTGTGGTAAAGGATAGTAGTGCAACCCCCCCCCCCTCTTTCTTTTTCTCTCATTTTTGGTGGGATCTGTTTGGCATCTCTTTTTTGATTCCTCACATGTAAGGGCACAATCTAGAATGCATCACACATTTATTTTACTTACAACTCATAATATGAAACAACATGATGACTACATATGAATGCCTCTGGCAGTGTACCAGGATGTGCAATGATCTATCGTAACATGTATAACAATGATGGACAGTGGCTTTGCAACAAATATCATGTCAGCTCTATATGATCATGCAAAGCAAAATAACAATGAATTCCCAAGTCATGTAATGAATAGTAACAATGAAAGTTGCATGGCAATAGATCTCAGAATGGCTATGGACATGCCATAATAGGTAGGTATGGTGGCTATTTCGAGGAAAATATAATGAGGCTTATGTGTGAGAGAGCGTATCATCCCACGGGGTTGAATGCACCGGAGAAGTTTTCACCATGTCTCAATGTGAGAGTGGGCAATGCACGGTACCGAAGAGGCTAGCAAAATATGGATAGGTGAAAGTGTTTTAAAGACCGCAACTCATAAACCAAAACATCTCACTAATACTTTATAGTCTACACCGGGTAACCCCAAGACTGACTACTCCAAGGGGTGAGTTTGACGAACCAAAGTCCGCTAAGCTTTCTGACCTATTCTACATGGTGGTTACTTACAATGTTCTTCAACTTAGGCCCTTCATAATCAGTTTCACTTAAACGGCCACAAGTATTAACGCGTATGACCTTATGACACATTTCCACTACTTCACGCAAGTACTCGAGGCTACACAAAAATAACTACTCACTCACTATCTCAAAATCATTGCAAGGAACCCGATTATCTAGTTCAATTGAGCTCCAGTTTTCATGCAAGTTTTTATTATACCACATCCACACATAATTCAATGCAAATTACCAATTACTATTCAACTCTCTGAAAAGATATAAGTGAGGCAAGAGAGTCCTAATCTTTTCTATAAAAAACATATATCACTGTGCTTAAACAAATATAAGTGAAGTACAAGAGCAATGCCTCAACTCAAATAGATATCAGTGAAGATCAATGAGCATTCTATAAATGATAGACCAATGTGTGTGTCTCAAAAAAGTGTGACAAGAACACCGCAAGATTGAACGCACTACTATGCACCACTCCCTCTGAAGATCTACCCATCAATCTTGGCCAGAGAAGACAAACAGATCGGAAAACATATATACATATTTAATTATACAGTAAAGAAACTTCAAAATATTCAATTCGATTCAATGAACAATCTAATCATAAACTCACAATTCATCATGTCCCAACGAACACACCGCAAAATTACATCAGATTGATCCCATTCACACAAGGAAGAAGGGGAACATGGTATTGAAGATCCAAAAAGAGAGAGAGAACCATCTAGCTACTACTATGGACCCTTAAGTCCTGAAGGAACTACTCAAACATGGTGATGGAGGCAGCAAGGTTGATGAAGAGGCCTCCGGCAATGGCTTCCCTCTCCGGTAGAACTCCAGAACAGAGGCTTGCGGCGGCGAGAAAATCTCCTCGAGGTACGACGGATGGTTTCGGAATTTATAAGGATTTATGGCAATGGAATCAGGTCAAGGCGGTGCTTGTGGGCCCCACTGATACATCTCCAACGTATCTATAATTTTTGATTGTTCCATGCTGTTATATTATCAATCTTGGATGTTTTTATATACATTTACAGCAATTATATATCATTTTTGGAGACTAACCTATTAACCTAGTGCCCAGTGCCAGTTGTTGTTTTCTGCCCTGTGTTTGTTTTACAGAAAATCAATACCAAACGAAGTCCAAATGCCACGAAACTTTTTGGAGATTTTTTCTGGACAAGATAAGCACTAGAAGCTTCGGGGGGATTCCAGAAGCCCCAGGGGGTGCCCACGAGGCACCAGGGCGCGCCTGGGGGGGGGGGGGCAGGCACGCCCTGGTACCTCGTGGGGCCCATAGAGCTCCGTTTGACCTAATTCCTCCACTATAAATTCCCAAAAAATCAGAAACCCTCAGGGGAGTCCACGAAATACTTTTTCCGCTGCCGCAAGTTACTGTTCTCAAGAGATCCCATCTGGAGGCCTTCTTCGGTACTCCGCCAGAGGGGGAATCCATCATGGAGGGGTTCTACATCAACCTTGCAGCCCTTCCGATGATGCGTGAGTAGTTTACCACAGACCTTCGGGTCCATAGGCAGCAGCTAGATGGCTTCTTTTCTCTTTTTGATCTTCAATACAATGTTCTCCTCGATGTTCTTGGAGTTCTATTCGATGTAATCACTTTTTGCGGTGTGTTTGTTGGGATCCGATGAATTGTGGGTTTATGATCAGATTATCCATGAATATTATTTGAGTCATCTCTGATCTCTTTTATGCATGATTATTATAGCTTTGTATTTCTTCTCCAATCTATTGATTTGGTTTGGCCAACTAGATTGATTTATCTTGCCATGGGAAGAGGTGCTTTGTAATGGGTTCGATCTTGCGGTGCTCAATCCCAGTGACAGAAAGGGACATGACACGTATGTATCGTTGCTATTAAGTGTAAAAAGATGGGATTTATTCATATGTGAGTTTATCTTGTCTACATCATGTCATCATTCTTAAGGCGTTACTCCGTTCTTTATGGACTTAATACACTAGATGCATGCTGGATAGCGGTCGATGTGTGGAGTAATAGTAGTAGACGCAGGCAGGAGTCAGCCTACTTGTCTCGGACGTGATGCCTATATACATGATCATTGCCTTGGATATCGTCATGATTATTTGCTTTTCTTTCAATTGCCCAACAGTAATTTGTCTACCCACCGTATGCTATTTTCTCGAGAGAAGCCTCTAGTGAAAACTATGGCCCCCGGGTCTATCTAAATCATATTACTAAAATCCTAAAAATGTTGCTGCCATTTTCTTTTATTTATTTTATTTTGTATTTTTGTTTCTATCTATCTATCTATCACATACAATTTAATCTTGCAATTGACCACCGAGGGATTGACAACCCCTCGTTTGCGTTGGGTGCAAGGATTTGTTGTTTGTGTGCAGGTACTGCTAATGAGGTGTTGCGTGATTATCCTACTGGTTCGATAACCTTGGTTTCATAACTGAGGGAAATACTTATCTCTACTGTGCTGCATCATCCCTTCCTCTTCGGGGATAATACCAACGCAAGCTACAAGTAGCAGGAAGAATTTCTGGCGCTGTTGCCTGGGAGACATCATCAACATCTATCAAGTACCTTTGCATAAACTCTCATCTCCTTGCATTTACTTTATTTGCCTCTTGTTTTCATCTCCCCCACTTCTAAAACGTGTTTACAAAAATACAAAAATATTTTTCGTTTGCCTATTTCTTGTTTGCTTGTTTGCTTGCTTGTTATCTTGTTTGCGTAGTCACGATGTCACAAGAAAATACAAAATTGTGTGATTTTTCCAATACTAATAATAATGATTTTATTAGTACTCCGATTGCTCCTCCCGCCGCTAGTGCGGGGACTTGTGATATTAATGCCGCTTTGTTAAATCTTGTTATGAAAGAACAATTTTCCGGTAGTCCTAATGAAGATGATGTGCCATTGTCCACTTTGATTGAGCAAAATAATGATCCCGTAGATGTGAATTTTGTCTCGCGAAAGAATTTCAATAATAATGCTTATTGGGGTAATTTTAATGCTAGGCCGTTTCCTGGAAATTCCTCTAATAATTATGGCAATCCTTATGGTAATTCTTACAATAATAATAATAGGATGCCCTCTGATCTTGAAAGTAATATTAAAGAATTTATTAATGCTCAAAAAGTTTTCAACACTACGATAGAAGAAAAATTGAGTAAACTTGATGGACTAAAATTTTGCCACCCAAAATTGATATTAGTGAATCAATTAAAGCTTTATATGTCTCCATGGATGAGAGTAAGAAAAGAACCGCTATGCTAAAAGCTAAACGAGAATTTTTAGAAAGAGCAATTCCTCCCGGTTTCTATCGTAGTAATGATGAGGATATTAAAATGATTGGTGTTTTATCTATTGATTCTTTGTTTATCAATATAAAACTTGATGAAAAGGGGACTGAAGAAGAGTCAACTTTAGCTAGTAGGCGTTCCCATAATTCGGAGGGTGAAAATCTTAATAAAAAAATTGCTAAAAGTGGGTTTGGAGAGGTAAAAACTTTAAATAGCGATGTGCCCACTCTCTTGGATTACAAAGATTTTAATTATGATAATTGTTCTTTGATTGAGTGCATTTCTTTGTTACAATCCATGTTTAATTCACCCAACGCTTATGAGCAAAACAAGGCTTTTACTAAACACATCATAGAAGAAAAATTAGAACTAGAGATTTCAATTCCTAGAAAATTATATGATGAATGGGAACCCACCATTAAAGTTAAAATAAAAAATTATGAGTGTGATGCTTTATGTGATTTGGGTGCTAGCGTTTCCACAATTCCAAAATCTCTATGTGATGTGCTCGGTTTTACCAATATAGATGAATGTTCTCTTAATTTGCATCTTGCGGATTCTACTATTAAAAAACCAATGGGTAGAATTAATGATGTTCTTATTCTTGCAAATAGAAATTATGTTCCCGTTGATTTTATTGTTCTTGATATTGAATGCAATTCTTCTTGCCCCATAATACTTGGTAGACCGTTCTTACGAACTATAGGTGCCGTTATTGATACGAAAGAAGGGAATATAAAATTTTAGTTTCCACTAAAAAAGGGTATGGAGCATTTCCCTAGGAAAAGAATTAAAGCACCATATGAATCAATTATGAGGGTCACTTATGGAATCAACTTGAAAGATGACAATACTTGAAACTATGCATTATGCCTAGCTAGGGGCATAAAACAATAGCGCTTGTTGGGAGGCAACCCAATGAATAAAATAATTTTTTTTTGTTATTGTGTGTTTTCAAAATTATGCTACTGGTATGATTGTGTTTTTGTGTTCTTAATTAGTGTTTGTGCCAAGTAAAGCCTTTAGGATGATTTGGAAGATAGTATAATTGATGCTATTTGGAAAACAGAAAGTTTTGCGTCCAGTGCCCGAATTTTGTTTCTGTACTGGAGCATCAGAAAAATCTGAACTTTTTACACAGTATTGATATATGAATTTTCCACGTTGTAATAATTTTTTAGAATTTTTGGAGTTACATAAGTATGGCTTTTAAATAGATTGCTACAGACTGTTTTGTTTTTGATGCACTACTTGCTTGTTTTGATGAATCTATGGATTGTATCGGGGGCTATAAGCCATGGTGAAGTTAGAGTACAGTAGTTATAATGCAAAAATAAAATATGAATGGGTTTGCAACAGTACTTAAAGTAGTGATTTATTTTGTTATACTAACGGATCTCACGAAGGTTTTGTTGAGTTTTGTGTGATTGAAGTTTTCAAGTTTTGGGTGAGATCACGATGGATGGAGGAATAAGGAGTAGTAAGAGCTTAAGCTTGGGGATGCCCGAGGCACCCCAAGGTAATATTCTAGGAAGACTCAAGCGTCTAAGCTTGGGGGTGCCCCGGAAGGCATCCCCTCTTTCTTCTACCAACCATCGGTAATTTTAGTTGGAGCTATATTTTTATTCGTCACATGATATTAGTTTTGCTTGGAGCGTCTTGTATAATATGAGTCTTTGCTTTGTTTGCTTTTTATTTTGTCACAATCATCCTTGCTGAACACACCTATCTTGAGAGAGCCACACGTTTATCATCATTTGTTAGAATACTCTATGTGCTTCACTTAAATTTTTTGAGCTAGGCAGTTGCTCTAGTGCTTCACTTAAATATTTTTTAGCACGGTGGTGGCTAAATTTTGAAGAAATAAACTCTCTTGCTTCACTTATATTATTTTGAGAGTTGATTGAAATTTTGAAGAAATGAACTTTCATGCTTCACTTATATTATTTTGAGAGTTGATTGAAATTTTGAAGAAATGAATTCTCATGCTTCACTTATATTATTTTGAGAATTGATAAGATTGAAATTTGGAAGAAATATTTGCACTCTCATACTTCACTTAAATCTTTTTGAGAGTTGATGATAGTAATGGTAATTTGCACAAGATATGAATTTGGTCCCAAAGTGATGGATATTCAAGAGGGAAATAAATAAAAAAATTCATATAGATCATTGGATATGATAAGTGTGATTCCTTGCAATAGTTTTGCGATATGGAGATGATAATATGTGAGTCATGTTAGTGAGTAATTGTGATTTAGTAAGAATATTAGTGTTAAGCTTTGTGATTCCCTATGCATGCACATTAAGTCAATAGTTATGCAACGAAATTATATCCTACTTATGGTGCATTATTCGGTGTTAGTTATGTTCAATGCATGTTTATGACCGTTTTCATTTTTTGGTTGGTTGCTTCACAATCTATTTGCTAGCCTTCATTTGTACTAAGCGGAAATACTGGTTGTGCATCCAAAATCCTTAAACCCGAGTTGTGCCAAATGAGTCCACTATACCTACTTATATGTGGTATTTCAATGCCGTTCTAAGTAAATTTACGTGTGCCAACTCTAATTTTCAAAATAATTTTTCCGTTTTGTGTGCCCGTACCGCTCATGAAGGTGACTTAGTACTCCGTCTGATACAAGACCAGACAGGCATGCATAAGCTTTCACCACCTTGGGAAGGGCCCTTTGTGGTCAGCAAGAATCTCAACAACGGGTCATATTACCTGATTGACATACGTGAGGCAGATAAGTCACGTACCTCTAAGGAGGAAACAAGCCGGCCCAGGAACATTGCCCAGCTTCGGCCATACTACACCTAAGTCATCGATTAGGTCATATCTTTGTACATACCTTTTATCATGTATATACCTGTTTTTGATCAAATAAAATAACGACCAGCAGCACTGTGTAAAGGTGTTGTTTTGCTTCAAAAATTGTGTGTTGGATCTTTATTTGTTGATCTTGGTTACTTGGGGGCTTCCAACTCAATTGAGTTTAGCTTACAAAACCCTTTAACCCGGCGAGATGCCACAAAGTTGGTTAAACCTGCCTGTTAGCAAGATGCTACTCCCTAAAAAACGATCTGGCGTACGTCTGATGAGTCAATCACATAGGTGACCCTGAATTCGTCAGAGTTAAAACGTCCGTTTGGTTGTGTGAGAGCCGGCTTTCATAAAGCGAGGACAAACCAACAGGCCAAAGTGCCAGCTTCATGAAAGCATATTCCGGCTTGCGCTTTATGAGCCGGCCATCTCAAGTTGCGTTTAGCAGCCGGCTTGTTACGATTAAGTTCTTTTTGTTGCACTCATCCCATCTCTGCATACATGCATACATCCATGCATAGCATTTACTTTAGTTCACTTTGATATTCTTGATTCATTGCAAACAGTAAACAAGGATTACTCGTTTATGTGATTTCATCAGTAACCATTACATGCAATTGTTATTGTTTCAGCAGAATCACTCTATTGCAAAAACCGGCTCTCGAAGCCCAAAAGAGGATTTACAGAAGCAAGGCATCCATAGTATTGGTACAGGCAATAAACAAGCTCAGTACACGATGGCACTGGCATCAGCACCAAGTGTTCCCTACTACCATATTACAAGCCGCCCATCAACTGCGGCCACGACACAGATTTTTACAAAGTTCGGCCTACATTTATGTCGCCGGGTCAGAGCTGGCGCCAGCGCCCGATGAAGCACCATGTGCCGGCTCTTCGCGGCCGTCGTCATCCTCCGCCTCTTGACTTGACTTGCCGGTCGACCACTGAATTGAGCGCAACGCTTCAAATAGGGCATCGGCGGATATCAGGGAGGAAGGGTCGACTTCAGGAGCAAAGGATGACTTACGCATACGGGTTAGGGCCACCGGCTCATGGTTAGGCGGCTCTATCCGCTTATTCTCCTTCGAGTAGGGCGCCTGTTACTTGGTCAGATCGGCCTCTTCTGCGATCGTGGTGGCTGCAACCCGGGTTTCTTTGATGCAGCGTTGGAAGTCCTTCTTGGTAAACGGCGAGTTGTCCACGTTGAACTCTGGGTACCCTCCCACTATCTGAGTCGGGTCGAGTTCTGGCACATATGCTTTGGCTCGCGCAAGCACTGTCAGAGCACCAGTGCGGCAAGCCGCCCTTTTCCAATCATTGAACCACCTGGGTACGACTGACAGTTCTTTTAATGTGTCAGCAATCAGCTGTGGCGGCGCCTTGGTGTTCTTTGCGGCCATTATACAACGACAGCCGCCTATGTACAGTTGTTCTACAAGGGTGTACACACTGGTTGCTGCACAAGAGTTTGATTCTTCCGACCTGCGAAAATAGGTATACACGATCAGCAAAGCCGGCTTAGCATATTTATGTCGGAACAGTTGGTGCATGGCGGTCTGTTTTGTTTACCGAAGATGGACTGGCACATGGCGGTGATTTTGCCTTTTAGAGTCGCCAGTTCTTGAGTTACCGGCTCAAGTTTGGCTTCGGCCTCTTCATCTCGCGTGGCTTGGGCGGCTCTTGCAGCTTCAGTTTCTTGCAACGTGCTCCTCACAATAACCAAATACTTATTGGCTTCAGCAGCAGATTCTTCAGCTTCTTTGCGCAATTTTTTCTCCTTCCTTGCTTCCTTTCGGAAGAAGGAAGCCTGTGCCTCTACTTGATCCAGCATTTCCTGCAGAGCAGTCTATTATACATCATATACACATGACCCGAGCCACCCTAAAGGACAACCCGGCACATGGCACTTGGTTGCTACATGTTTTCGAGCTTAAAACAAATAGCAAGGCAAGTTCCATGCAGCTGCAGGCACGCTACATGGCACTTGGGGGCTAATGCATAAATTGATCTATCTTGCAACATTATAAAGACCCGCCCGTCATGAATGGCGAGCCGGCCTTTGGGGTCGCCGATTGAAGTTATGCATACAAGTTAAATTTTCAAGTCCCGGGTCATCATTCTATAATGACCTGGCCCTTGGGGGCTACATATATATATATGGTTCATAAGAAAGTGCAAGTTACCTCATATTTCCTCTTCAGTGAGGTTATCATAGCAATTTCTGTGTCCCGGCTTTCAGACAGCCGGGTCAGCACAGCTCGGTGTAAGGAGCTGGCGTCTTGGTCTTAAAAAGTAGAAAATTCAAGACCCGTCTTCCCCTTGTCCTTCGGGGCCGGCTCAGGCTTGGCAGGAACCTTGGTAAGAGCGGTGGAGGCTTCTGGTGCAGTAGTTTGCCGCTCACTCATCACCACTACTTCTTCTTGAGCCGGCGCCTCGGGCTGCTGTTCGGGTTGAACATCAATTAAATTTTCCCTCTCCTGAGCAGTAGGAGAGGATGCGCGAGCCGGGCTTGCTGTGTCTAGGGCGGCGGGCTGTTCCGAAATGCCGGCTCGTCCTGGGTGACCAATGTGGCCTCTTCTTCTCGAGGGCCTGTTTGAATGACCGGGTCAGATGACCTGGCAGCTGCTTTCTTCTTGATGGCCTTGGCACTGTGAGGAGCAAGAATCAAGTCAGTTCAAGTTATCAAGTAAGGAGCCGTCATGCGAGTAAGCAATAATCAATGCACTTACCTAGGGTTGATGTTGAAAGCCGGCGCCTGAGTAGCACTTGACTCATCGAAAGAAGGAAACGTCTGGTATGCCGAGTCATTTAAATGTAAGGGTTCCTTGAAACGACCAGCTAGAGGAAAAGAGGGAGTTGGACTAAGAAGCACCTCTGCCCGCGCTCTACGGGATGGCGGCTCATATGGAAGCCCGCCACTCAACTCGCCCTCACTGCTCTGTGTCTTCCGTTTGGAGGTGTCGGCTTGCTGTGTTTTCTTCAAAACAAATTTGGGATCCAAGTGAGCGTCCTGATGTGAAAAGGGGACTTTACGGACGGCAACCTGGGGTTTCCTTCAGACTTTGCGGATTGCAGCCCGGGTTTTCTTTCGAATTGGTATTGGGGAATCGGAATCTGAGGAGATCAAGGTTACCTCTGGCTCGGCGTGGTGGCTAACTTCAGCTTCCTCCTGAGATGAGTAAGCATCAGCAATCTGATTAAAAAGGCGGCCAAGAGAATCAAGTTCTACCTCATTGTCTTCTTCATTATCCGACTCCTCTTCATCATCCTCTCAAAGAGCCGGGTCTTGAGCTTCAACCCGCCACCAATCGTCATTCTCATGTATCATGGCGAGTCAATTGAGCCGGGTCTTGGACTTCAACACAGTAAGGGCAAAGTAAAGACAACAGAAATGGCTTACCGCAGGGGCCGGGTTGTGGCCGAAGAATGGGGCGAGCCCTACAGTCTTGATGTCATCCTTGTTCTCACCAAGAAGCTTCTTGGCAGCTTTTAGGACTTCCTTCTCCTTAAGATTAACTGAGCTGAACCGGAGCGGGTCGTCGTGGTGACCGGTGTAGGTGTGCATAAGCCGGGTTCTGGAGCTGAGCGGCTGGATTCGCCACTCGACCCAAGTCCAGGTCAGATCAACACCGGTGAGGCCATGCGCAATCAAGGCGTTCATCTTTGGGTAGAGAGGCTCGAAATTCTCTCTCTCCTCTTTGGAAGGAAGACCCGGGAAAGCTGCGGCGATGACAAGCCGACCAGCCCGATAACCCGGCAATTTGTTCTAGCCTTCGGGGGAAGTATCTTTGCAGTAAAACCACGTCCTGTGCCACCCTTTAGGATGGCTGGCCGGCTTGGCATTAGGGAAGATAATGTTGTTTCGGCGTTGGATAGAAATTCCGCCGAGTTCCATGCTTGGACCGTCCTTGTGCTCTGTTTGGCGGTTCAAATAAAAGAGCTCCCGGAATAAGCTAAGAGACGGCTCGAGCTGCAAGTAAACTTCGCAAAACACTTGGAATTGACACAGATTGAAGACGGAGTTGGGGGCCAAGTCTTGAGGCCTGATGTCAAATAAATGCAGTACATCCCTAAAAAACTTTGAGCCGGGAGGACGAAACCCCCTTGAGACATGATCAGCGAATACGACGACCTCATTTTCGCCGGGTTGGGGGCAAATCCCTTCTTCAGGAGCTCGCCATGAGATTATCTCCTTAGCTGGCAGCAACCCGGAGTCTGTCAGGGCTTGCAGGCTCAGTTCGGACATACTGGACTTGGCCCAGTTGACAATCTTGGGCTTGGGAGGCATGGTTTCAGCTGCTCTGAAAAAGAAGAGGGTGTCATAAGCCGGCAAGATGAGCTTTTTGATAAAGTATGAACGATACAAATGAGTCAGCAACAGAATAATTTGGCCGGGTTGCGAAGAAGGATGTAGGAAAATTGCCGGGTCAAGATCATTAGCACAGATAAGCCGGAGACTACAGGTCACAAATTTCTACAAGTGTTGCGGCATAGTTTGGGCTATGAGTCCATAAAACAGATTTATGTAAGGTAAGAAGATTCTACGGATCTACAAAATGGATAAAAATGAAGAAATAAAAGGCTGTGTGTTCTTCGCGTTAAAGGATGAACCGCATGGGGCTTTAATTAAAGCAGTGCAATAGATCCGCTAAAAAAGAGAAATGTTGCGGATGACTACACGAACTAAAAACAAAAGGGGCCTAATACTTTGAAGATCTACAGTAGCAACGCCGAAGAACACGGAAGAACATCGACGGAGCTGTGGCAATGGTGGCAAGGCGCTTACAGATCTGGAGTTCGGGCTTTGAGGTCTTCGAGGTGCAGGCGATGGCGGTCACGCGACGGTGAAGGATTCCGGCGACGCAGAGAAGAATGCGGCGAGATGCTGGCTCTGGTGGCGACTTGCTCGAGTGGGCACGGTGGTGTTACAGAAGAGGGAGAGACGAGGAGCAGTAGAAGAGAAGAGGGAAGACGATGGCTTATTTATGGGCACCGTTGGACCCCCAAACGGTGTGCACGAAATCCTAGGCGACACAATAAACAGTGGCTAAAAGGGCTCCTCGATTTTCGCGCCCGACGAGGCAATACAAATCTGCTCAGATTCTCTATGACGTCATTCCGGATCTTGTGGGGATAAATTGAAGCGTCATGAGATGAAGGCGATGAAAAATGCAAAGTCTGAAATCAGAGGAATGACCCGGTGTTTTGGATTAACCCGGGAAATCATGCCTGATGAGGATTGCGACCCAACAAACTGGCTTGAGAAGCCATGGAATAACATGTTAATGTTTCTGTTCTTTTCAGGGTGAAGTTTAACAGGAATAAATTCAAGTTAAACTGAGAGCTAATGTTGGGGATGTTTCCCAGCAAGTAGACCCGGCAGGTGATAACCCGGCCATAGAGCGGGCTCAGCGGGCCATCTCACTACAGGGTTGAAGGATTCTTGATGGGCCGGATTGACGGAGACCCGGCAGTAAGGGCCGGCTCAGGATGTGGGCCGGCTTAAGACGAAGTTACCTCTCTTCAAGATTGCCTTGGAGATCAAGTAGACTTAAGATAGGAGCCGGGTTCAGATTACGACCCGGACTCTCATGTAATCTAGGGTTCCACCTGTGTATATAAAGGGGAGTACCTATACGAAAAGACTAAGTTGCAATCTCCTCGAGAGCTAGGTTAGCGAATCCGCATCCTTGTAATCGAGATCTACAGCAATATAATCAAGCAGGACATAGGCTTTTACCTCCACCGTGAGGGGCCGAACCTGGGTAACCCGGTGTATTCCCGTTCCCAATCAACCCCGTTAAGCTTCCACGCTCGTGCGATGGCCTCATCTCCAAGTCCTTTCACAAGGGCATCTGCCGTGTCAAAACCACGACAGGGTGGCCATTATTTTTCCATGCTAGGTGTGTTATTCTCACGATGAGTGTTTATTTACTTGTCATTGCACAAGATAATGGTTGGTAATAGGGATGCCCAGCCACACAATGAATCAAAAATTAATAACAACAAAATTCCTTGGAAAGTGTTGGTTTGGAGGGCACCCGTGGATACGGCTAGCCATGGATTGTGAAAGAATGGTGGAAAGGAAATAAACTTTATTTTCTGTTTCGGAACCGCCTATGATGTGACTAGCATGGAAAATAATGGGAATTCTCGGTCGTTTTCGTTGACAGGAAAAGCATGCCTCTCAAAATATTTTTATCTCTTTAATTTCAGCTTTGAGCTCTGGCACATTTGACAAATCTCTGCTTTCCTCTGCGAAGGGCCTATCTATTTACTTTTATGCAATTTTTATTTTATTTGAGTCTCCATCTTCTCTTACAAAAGCACCAACTAGAGAGCACTATTGTCATACTTGTGCATTGGATGTAGCTAATATTTGAGTGTGTTTCATGAATGGATCAATGATTGAGCATAATGGGCTAGGGATAACTTTCTTTAGCGTTGATATTTTGAAAAACATGGTTGCTTGTTAGCATGCTTGAGTATTTATATCTTCATGTCAAATTATAGACTATTGCTTTGAATCATTCAAGTCCAATGTCCATGCTATAAAAGAAAAGAATATGTGATGAATATGATAGGCAGCATTCCACATCAAAAATTCTGTTTTTATCATTTACCTACTCGAGGATGAGCAGGAATTAAGCTTGGGGATGCTGATACGTCTCCAACGTATCTATAATTTTTGATTGTTCCATGATGTTATATTATCAATCTTGGATGTTTTTATATACATTTACAGCAATTATATATCATTTTTCGAGGCTAACCTATTAACCTAGTGCCCAGTGCCAGTTGCTGTTTTCTGCCCTATTTTTGTTTTATAGAAAATCAATACCAAACGAAGTCCAAATGCCACGAAACTTTTTGGAGATTTTTTTCTGGACAAGATAAACACTAGAAGCTTCGGGAGGAGGCCAGAAGCCCCAGGGGGTGCCCACGAGGCACCAAGGCGCGCCTGGGGGGCAGGCACGCCCTGGTACCTCGTGGGGCCCACAGAGCTCTGTTTGACCTAATTCCTCCACTATATATTCCCAAAAAATCAGAAACCCTCAGGGGAGTCCACGAAATACTTTTTCCGCCACCGCAAGTTTTTGTTCTCGAGAGATCCCATCTGGAGGCCTTCTCCGGTACTCCGCCGGAGGGGGAATCGATCATGGAGGGGTTCTACATCAACCTTGCTACCCTTCCGATGATGCGTGAGTAGTTTACCACAGACCATCGGGTCCATAGGCAGTAGCTAGATGGCTTCTTCTCTCTTTTTGATCTTCAATACAATGTTCTCCTCGATGTTCTTGGAGTTCTATCCGATGTAATCACTTTTTGCGGTGTGTTTGTTGGGATCCGATGAATTGTGAGTTTATGATCAAATTATCCACGAATATTATTTGAGTCTTCTCTGATCTCTTTTATGCATGATTATTATAGCTTCGTATTTCTTCTCCGATCTATTGATTTGGTTTGGCCAACTAGATTGATTTATCTTGCCATGGGAAGAGGTGCTTTGTAATGGGTTCGATCTTGCGGTGCTCAATTCCAGTGACAGAAAGGGACATGACATGTATGTATCATTGCTATTAAGGGTAAAAAGATGGGGTTTATTCATACGTGAGTTTATCTTGTCTACATCATGTCATCATGCTTAAGGCGTTACTCCGTTCTTTATGGACTTAATACACTAGATGCATGCTGGATAGCGGTCGATGTGTGGAGTAATAGTAGTAGACGCAGGTAGGAGTCGGTCTACTTGTCTCGGACATGATGCCTATATACATGATCATTTCCTTGGATATCGTCATGATTATTTGCTTTTCTATCAATTGCCCAACAGTAATTTGTCTACCCACCGTATGCTATTTTCTCGAGAGAAGCCTCTAGTGAAAACTATGGCCCCCGGGTATATCTAAATCATATTACTAAAACCCTAAAAATATTGCTGCCATTTTCTTTTATTTATTTTATTTTGTATTTTTGTTTCTATCTATCTATCACATACAATTTAATCTTGCAATTGACCGCCGAGGGATTGACAACCCCTCGTTTGCGTTGGGTGCAAGGATTTGTTGTTTGTGTGCAGGTACTGCTAACGAGGTGTTGCGTGATTCTCCTACTGGTTCGATAACCTTGGTTTCATAACTGAGGGAAATACTTATCTCTACTGTGCTGCATCATCCCTTCCTCTTCGGGGATAATACCAACGCAAGCTACAAGTAGCACCCACAAGCTTAGGTGGCGCGGCCACCCCCTGGCCACGCCATCTGTCCTTGTGGCTGGCTGGTGGCCCCTCTCAATGTCTCCCGAAACTTCCGGTGTTTCTTGTTACCCAAAAAAATTGTGTTAAATCGGCAACGTATTTTGACCTCCATAGATATTGATTTCGTCCGAAACCAAAAACAAGCAGAAAACAGGAATTGGCACTGGGCACTAAATTGATAGGTTAGTCCATAAAAGAATATAAATTGCTAAATATAGAAATGATAACATAATAGCATTTAACAATAAAAATTATAGATATGTTTGAGACGTATGACTTCCCTATGGCTCAAATAACAAAAAAAACTTCTGAGTCTTCAGAAATCACCGCCTTTTCCCTATTTTAAATAGGAGCTCACCGTTGTCCGTAGACAATCACCGAGAGTCCAATTTACTGTCATAATCTTGACAAATGACATTAGATCTCACTAATCCTACTGCCATCAACACCAAAATAGTAATTGAGAGACAATGCACTTTCAACGACAATACGGTCCAATGTACTTCCGTAACGTCTCGCGCAATAATTATACTCTAGTTGTGTTTTGTCTCCCAATCCGCTACTGAATGCGTTTGTACCCACCAGCTTCTGGTATTTGTCCCGGGCGTTTAATCTACATTTGAATCAGTGGGGTCATTGAATAAAACAGGTAACACCATGCTTCCTAATTATACCCTTTTGTCATATTTTTCCGGCCAATCCACACATGCAATCCTGGTAACGACAATATGGTTCGATGTACTTCTGAAACGTCATGCGCAATAATTATACTCTAGTTGCATTTTGTCGCCCAATCCGCTACTGAAAATACTTGTACCAACCAGCTTCCAGTATTATTCATGGGAGTTCAATCTACATGTGAACCAGTGGGGTCGTCGAATCAAATAGGTAACTCCACACTTCCTAATTATACCCTTTTGTTGTGTTCTGTCGGCTAATCCACTAGTGCAATCCTAATAGCGACAGTACAGTTTGTTGTACTTTTGTAACGTCACGCGCAATAGTCATACTCTAGTTGTGTTTTAATGCCCAATCCGCTATTGAAAACGCTTGTACCAATCAGTTTCTGGTATATGCCACGGGTGTCCAATCTACATTTGAACTGGTGGGGCCATCGAATAAAATAGAATTTCCTTTAATGCCACACTTCCAAATTATAATCTTTTGTCGCGTTTTGTCGGGTAATCCACTCGTGCAATCCTAGTAACCGCAATATGGTTCATTGTACTTCCTAAAATCACACATAGTAATTAGGGATTTCTATTTTCATACCCTCGTTCCTTAGTTCTACTCAGTTTTACCCAACCCTCTAAGTTGTGCTCACTTTTGCCCTGCTCTGTCTAGCTGAACCTCAAAATGGCCAAATGCAGCATTTTCGTTGGGTCAACCCCTTTGACCGTTACATGGATGAGTGGGACTGTGAGAAAATGACATGTGGGCCACTATAAACTATGACCACGTCGGCCAACCGGCGGTTAGTCGCCGACGCATAGCACGGTAGAGCGGAGTTGCTCGTCTGACCGATTCCAGCGATGGTTGGACGATATCTTGGCCTCTACCGGTAGCTGGTGCTCGTGCGCGTCGAGGGCGGCATCAGGGTGGCCGGGGGTGGACGGAAACAAAGGCAGTGGGTGAGTACCATCATGGCCGAAGTTTGATGTTGGTAGGCAACAAAGCTATAGCATGTGTTCGAATGAGCTTTTGTGTCGGTGTTGTTCTATGGCTGCTTGTGGTGTGCTACTTGTAGTCTGCGTTGGTATTTTCCCGAGGAGTAGAGGATGATGCGGTACAGTAGAGATAAGTATTTCCCTCAGTTAAGAACCAAGGTTATCAATCCAGTAGGAGAACCAAGAAAAATTATGTTAAGCGCACCTGCACACACAAGAGCAAACACTTGCACCCAACGCAAATAAGAGGGTTGTCAATCCTCTTAGCGGTTATTTGCAAGGATTAAATCTTATCGAGGTAAATAGATAAACTAAAATACTAATTAAAATAAAAGTAAATAAATTGCAGCAAGGTATTTTTAGGTTTTTTATATGATAAAGATAGACCCAGGGGCCATAGTTTTCACTAGAGGCTTCTCTCTTGAGCACATAAACATACGGTGGGTAAACAAATTACTGTTGGGCAATTGATAGAAAAGCAAATAATTATGACGGATTCATGGCAATGATCATGTATATAGGCATCACGTCCGAGACAAGTAGACCGACTCCTGCCTGCATCTACTACTATTACTCCACTCATCGACCGCTATCCAGCATGCATCTAGTGTATTAAGTTAATAAAAACAGAGTAACGCCTTAAGCAAGATGACATGATGTAGAGAAGCAAATTCAAGCAATATGAATAAACCCCATCTTTTATCCTTAATGGCAACAATACAAATATGTGTCATGTCCCCTTCTGTCACTGGGATTGAGCACCGCAAGATTGAACCCATCACAAAGCACCTCTCCCATTGCAGGATAAATCAATCTAGTAGGCCAAACCAAATCGATAGATCGGAGAGAAATACAAAGCTATAACAATCATGCATAAAAGAGTTCGGAGAAGACTCAAATATTTCTCATGAATAATCTGATCATAAACTCGCAATTCATCGGATCCCAACAAACACACCGCAAAAGAAGATTACATCGGATAGAACTCCAAGAACATCAAGGAGAACATGGTATTGAAGATCAAAGAGAGAGAAGAAGCCATCTAGCTACTAGCTATGGACCCGTAGGTCTGTGGTAGAGTACCGGAAAAGGCCTCCGTGATCGATTCCCCCTCCATGATCGATTCCCCCTCCGGTAGAGTACCGAAAAAGGCCTCCAGATGGGATCGCAGAAGAACATAGGCTTGCGGCGGCGGAAAGGTTTTTTCTTCTGGCTCTGTGGGGGTTTCCCAATATTTGTGAATTTATAGAAGTGGAAATAGGTCAAACGGAGTCACGTGGGCCCCACAAGGCAACACGGCGCCCCCCTGGGGCGCGTCCTATTGCCTTGTGAAGACTCCGTGAGGCTTCTGGCTTCCTCCCGAAGCTTCCAAGGTTTCTTTTGTTTAGAAAAAAATCTCCAAAAAGTTTCGTGGCATTTGGACTTCATTTAGTACTGTTTCTCTGAAAAACCAAAAACAAGCAGAAAACAGCAACTGGCACTGGGCACTAGGTTAATAGGTTAGTCGCAAAAAATGATATATAATTGCATATAAAAACATCCAAGATTGATACTATAATAGCATGGAACAATAAAAAATTATAGATATGTTGGAGACGTATCATGGTGCAGTTTGACAAGGTCATGTGACCAAATGGTCACCGAAGCGTCTTCATGAGATCATGCGGGGTCAGCAAAGGGAGCTCGCGATTAATGGCACTATGGCATGAAAACATTGACAAGGTGAGCGCGAAAATCTGTGGAGCTCTCGGTAAGGTTGTGGAGCACATTAGGGAGCTCGCGGATGGGTTGTAGGCAACGAATCGTCAGCGGCGTCCTAGGCTACGGACAGCGAAGAAGGCGACGATGACGGCAATTCAGGGAGTCCGGTCTAGCGATCTTCGTCGTATAGGTTAACGGTGTCGAGGCGGAGCTAAAGGACATGGTGGTGAGGCGAGGAGAGCACAGTGGCTACGTTGGTTGACGTCGGCGCATCCATGGCGTTCTCGGTGATGGTTGGAGAGCGAGCAAGAGGAGGGGAAAGTGATGGATAGTAGATATGTTTGAACTAGTGGTATCATGCTTGTCTCTTGGCGTAGATTTGGGCACGAAGAAGGCCTGGAAGACGTGAAGCAAGAGCAGGCGCTCTCGGACGCGTAGTCCTCTGCCACTAGGCGCGAGGTTGAAGACGGGGTTGCCCCTAGGTGGGCTGGGCTGCAAAGTGTTGGGCCACTAAGTAAGTTTTCTTCTCCCTCTCTCTCTCTCTCTCTCTTTATTTTTGTCCTTTCCTTTTTTATTTGAATGTATTTTGAATTTATTTTAGATCAAAAATTTGTAAAACTGCCCGAGCGTCCCCCCCCCTCCTCCCGAAAGCACCGTACTGAACGATGTGGTTTAGTCCCACATCGCCGCGCGAGAGGCTCGCCGACCATCTTAAATAGCAGAGAGGACCAGATTCAGTAACTACTTCTATTGTAATAAGAGCATCAATGCTCGCTTTGTGAAGGAGAAGATCTGATATTATGATCTGATATTTGATCATCTCTTTCACAAACTAAGCATAGATGGTCTTACTATAATAAAAGTATTTTTTTACAAGTGGCATAATTTTCACAATTTATCTGAACAAACTAGAGCACACTACTATTATTTTTCATTTTCAAGAAAATCAAAGAAAAGTTAAATTTTGGACAACCATGGGTTTTACCATTGTGAACAATGTTGCCATAGGAATAAAAAAATAGAATAAAAAGTATTATTTCCATTTTTCAAGTGCTAGAAATGGCTCTTTTGTGAAGGAAGTACCTGAAATAAGTTATAATTTTGGTCTTTTCATTTTTCATAGAAAGTAGACCACATTGGAAGCTCACTAACCAAGTTTCGTGAATTTCAGAGTATTATTGTTATATTTCAAAGATTTACTGGATTTATAGTGAATTATCGGAACTTGCTCAAATTTGAACTACAAGTGTGATGTAGTTTGGTACTGAAAATTTACAAAAACCATATTATGTTGTAATGTTGGTGGTGCATCCACCTGGGACAACCGAAGTTGAAATTCCAAACCAGTTGGTATGAATTGTCAACATTTCAAGTTTTAACCCATTTGGGAAAAATCAAAGAAAATGAAAAAAGCCTCAAAAATTGAAATCCTTGTGCATGAAGCCCTCTTCTGTGAACTAGTAAGTGGGAAAAATCATAAACTTGCAATACCACAAGTTTTGAAAAGTCAACATTGCAAGTTTGACCCCATTTTAAGTAAATTTTGCATGTTCTTGTTTTTGGTAAGTTTTGCATGTTGCTATTTTTGGCAAGTTTTGCATGTTGCACTCTGTTTGAACATGCAAAACCCATTCAACGTAGGAAATCCAAAACATAGCATACAACTACTGATTAAACACATTCAAATAACATATTGTTTTCAGTTAAAAGGGCATCCACATGTCGGATCCTCAGCACCAGCTAGAAGCAACAAAATAAACTACTTGATATGCTTAAGATGGTGAGCCAGGCGGCGGTGGGAGCGTTGAGCATTTTGCTCAAACTGCACTGAGAACTTATACTACTCCATCACTATTGGGGCATTCTTGCAGCCAACCTTGGCCTCCATGGTGACCAGCGCTAGATCCGCGCCGGCATCAGCCTCCAAGTGCTCCTGGTCAATCATCTGCTCATCCTCGTCGTCCACATTAATTGCTGGATTCATGTCTACCTGAGCAGGATGAGCGATGATCTCCAACCCCCCCCCCCCCTGATAGACCTCCTCTTGTGCATCCTCCTCCAATGTAATGATCTCCAACCCCCCTGATAGCCCTACTCTTGTGCATCCTCCTGTGCGATGATCTGCAACCCCCCTGGTAGCTCTCCTCTTCTTCATCCTCCTCCTTGTTGCTATCCTCCTCCTCTGTCTCCTCGTCGATGACCTGAATAATACGCAAATTCACCGGCCCTTCCGCCTCTGAATTTGGTGAGGAGAGGCGGGAGCGGTACTCATATCAGCGGGCTCGTTGTCCACGATCTAGAGACTCCATCGCCTCTGCCATTGCCCACAGGAGAATCTCAATTGGGACTGCCCCCTTGCCTTTTGGAAGTAACCGCTTCCGCTCGTCCCTCGTCACTTACAATGCCAAGCCAAGTGAGTGCATCACAAGAGATTTCACGCTCGGAAACCAGGAGCATATCTCCTTGCACTTGGCCAGCAAGAGCTCATCCCCGACGCAAAACAAATACATTGCCCTCTTCCAGCTCGGACCTGCTTGCCATCAATCAAAGACCAAATTTGCAAATCAAATAATTAAAAAAGAATTTGATTAGTCGGATCAAATTCACCACAAAACAATCTAAAATGGGCTCCATTCAACAAAACGTAATTTCTAGGGTTTTCTATTTCCAAACTAGCTGTCACTAGTACCACTGGCAGGAATCCAATCCTAAATAGACATCGATACTGATTGCAAACTGGAGCAACTCAACGCACGACAATTCAATCGCTCAATCGCCCATTCAATCGACTTATAACCGAATCCGAATTGCTAGGGTTTCAATTAGAAACATACCGGTTAGCCGACGATCTCGAATGGTTCCGGCATATGGGAGGAAGGGTTGCCCGGTAGAACCACTACGCTACAACATCGGAGCTCAGGCAGATGGTCGGATTGGGCGGCGGGGCTACGGAATGGGCGGTGGGGCTGCTAAGGGGCACGGCGGCGGCGGCGTGGGGCTGGGTGGGGGATGCGGCAGCTCGCTCAGGGTCGGGCCAATTTAGGCAAAAGAAAGTGATAGGTCCCCGAGCCAGGTCCCACTCGTCATAAGCGGTCACGGCCACGGCCCACCTATCATACGCGGCCCACCTATCCTAAGATCTCCGTCCCCACGTGTCAGTAACTGAGGAGGTAATGGTCAACTGCTTTGACCAGACGGCAAGGCTCCGTTTGGGTTTTTGTGAGCACGGGGCCAGTGGTGGAGGAGAAAAGTGAGGAAAGTTAGATGCCATGAGCAGAACTGAGCACAACTAAGGAACGAAGGGCACAGAGATAGAAATCCCTAGTAATTATACTCTAGTTGCGTTTTGTCGCCCTCTACTAAAAACGCTTGTAGGAACCAGCTTCCGTTATTCGTCACGGGCGTTCAATCTACATTTAAACTAGTGACACCATCGAATCAAACAGAGCTTTCTATAATGCCACGCTTCCTAATTATACCCTTTTGTCGTGTTTCGCCGACCAATCCACTCATGCAATCCAAATAGTGACAATACAGTTCGTTGTACTTTCGTAACGTCACGCACAGTAATTATACTCCAGTTGTGTTTTAACGTCCAATCGGCTACTGAAAACGCTTGTACCAACTAGCTTCTCGTATTTGCCACGGGTGTCCAATCTACATTTGAACCAGTGGGCCATCAAATCAAACAGAGTTCATTCAATGCCACACTTCCTAATTATACTCTATTGTCACGTTCTGTTGGCCAATCCACAAGTGCAATCCCAATAGTGACAGTACGGTTCGTTGCACTTTTGTAACATAACACACAAAAATTATACTCTAGTTGGTTATTGTCGCTCAATCTGCTAATGAAAACGCTTGTACGAACCAGCTTCCGTTATTCATCGTGGGCGTTCAATCTACATTTAAACCAGTGACGCCATTGAATCAACAGAGTTTCCTATAATACCACACTTCCTAATTGTACTCTTTTGTCGTGTTTTGCCGAGCAATCCACTCGTGCAATCCTAGTCACGGCCATACGGTTCGTTGTACATCCTAACGTCACACATAATAATTATACTCTGGTTGTGTTTTTTCGCCCGATCCGCTACTGAAAACGCTTGTACGAACCAGCTTCCGTTATTCATCGCGAGCGTTCAAGCTACATTTAAACCAGTGATGCCATCGAATCAAACAGAGTTTCCTATAATGCCAGACTTCCTGATTATACCCTTTTGTCGCGTTTCGCCGACCAATCCACTCGTGCGATCCAAATAGCAACAATACGGTTCGTTGTACTTTCGTAACGTCACGCACAATAATTATAGTCTAGTTGTGTTTTAACGTACAATCCGATATTGATAACGCTTGTACCAAGCAGCTTCTGGTATTTGCCACGGGTGTCCAATCTACATTTGAACCTGTGGGGCCAACGAATCAAACATAGTTTCCTTTTTTAGATGAAAGGCATAAAGCCCGACTTCAAATTAATGAAGCCATCAACTGGCTATGATACAAGGTGCAGATTATTACAAAGGCAAGGCATGGGGAAAAATTGAAAAAATTACAGGCAGAGATCGCACAAGGCCGAAGCTACAGCAGCATGCTGAAAGAGTGAAATCACCAACACAAGGAGAAACAAGTCCATGCCATCGGAGAGGACACCGAAAACCAGAACAACGGGAACAGAGGAGTCCACGGCACACCAACAAGCAATGGAGAGGAGGATCATGCGTGCCTGCAGAAAGAAACCACTGGCTCTGCCAAGACCGGGTCGTTCCATTGCCGGAGGGGAGACCACTATCTCCCTGACATCCAACATGAGGATGCCGTTCACCGGCCGGGAAGCACGAACACCGCATGGCAGCGGCCGCTGAACGGTAACAGGACACGAATTCCCCCGCCTCCACCGCCGCCGGGCCACCCAGGACGCACTGCACCGCAACCGCCACAAATCCACATACTGCAGAACCCCAACCCTACCCCAAGCCGACACCTCCAAGGAGGACCACAACCCGATGCGCCATCACCAGCCAAAGGCCTAGGTTTTCACCCGAGGACTAACGGAGGGGAGGAGGGGGGAAGCTTAAGACGCCCTCAGAAGGGGAAAGCGAAGCCGGAGCGCCACCGTTGTCGTCGAGGTCGATGCGGAGTCGACCAGGGGATTCCCCCGTTCCAGGCTTCCTCCACCACACCCTCGGAGCCAGATCTGGCAGCCCAAAAGGTCCGGATCTAGGTCAGCGAAGGGGGAAAGCCGCACCGGGGAAGGAGGCTGGAAATTCGAGCAGTAGAGCACCTCTGTCGCCCAACCGCAGCCCACGCGGCCGGAGGGACGACCAGCACCTGCAGCGCCACCCACCGGCGAGGTTAAAGCCGCCCGCCCGATCTGCGGCCGCCGCCCCAGTGCCCAGAGCTCCCTGCAATGAAGCAGGGCAGCAGAGCCTCTCCACCACCTTCACTGGAGGCCGCGCGTCGACCAACAACATCCTCAGGTGACGGCGGGGAGGTAGGGAGAGGATGGGTGGGTGGCTTGGTTGGCTAGGGTTCCATCGCCCTCGAGTCGCTCGCTCGGGGTGACGTGAGAGCCACGAGAGGGGGGAGGATGGTGGTTACTTTCCACATAGTTCCTTCAATGCCACACTTCCTAATTATACTCTACTTTCACGTTTTGTCGGGCAATCCACTCGTGCAATCCTAGTAACGGCAATACAGTTTGTTGTACTTCCTAACGTCACACATAATAATTATACTCTAGTTGCGTATTGTCACTCAATCTGCTAGTGAAAACGCTTGTACGAACCGGCTTCCATTATTCGTCAAGGGCATTCAGTCTACATTTAAACCAGTGACGCCATCGAATCAAACAGAGTTTCCTTTAATGTCTCACTTCCTAATTATACTCTTTTCTCGCGTTTTGCCGTGCAATCCACTCAAGCAATCCTAGTCACTGCAATACGAATCGTTGTACTTCCTAATGTCACGCACAATAATTATACTCTAGTTGCATTTTTTCCGCCCGATCCGCTACTGAAAACGCTTGTACGAACCAGCTTTCGTTATTCATCGCAAGCGTTCAAGCTACATTTAAACCAGTGACGCCATAGAATCAAACAGAGTTTCCTATAATGCCAGACTTCCTAATTATACCCTTTTGTCACGTTTCGCCGACCAATCCACTCGTGCGATCCAAATAGCAACAATACGGTTCATTGTACTTTCGTAACGTCACACACAATAATTATAGTCTAGTTGTGTTTTAACGTACAATCCGATATTGATAACGCTTGTACCAACCAGCTTCTGGTATTTGCCACGGGTTTCCAATCTACATTTGAACCGGTGGGGCCAACGAAACAAACATAGTTTCCTTTTTTAGATGAAAGGCATAAGGCCCGACTTGAAATTAATTAATGAAGCCATCAACCGGCTATGATACAAGGTGCGGATTATTACAAAGGCAAGGCATGGGGAAAACTGAAAAAAATTACAGATAGAGATTGCACAAGGCCGAAGCTACAGCAGCATGCCGAAGAGCGAAATAACCAACACAAGGAGAAACAAGTCCATGCCATCGGAGAGGACACCGCAAACCAGAACAACGGGAACAGAGGAGTCCATGGCACACTGATACATCTCCAACGTATCTATAATTTTTGATTGTTTCATGCTATTATATTATCAATCTTGTATGCTTTATATGCAATTTTATATCATTTTGGGAACTAACCTATTAACCTAGTGCCCAGTGCTAGTTTCTGTTTTTGCCTATTTTATTGTTTCGCAGAAAAACCATACCAAACGAAGTCCAAACGCGATGAAACTTTACGGTGATTTTTTCTGGACCAGAAGGGACCCTAGAAGCTTCGGGGGGAGACCAGACGCTGCATGAGAGGGCCACAAGCTCAGGTGCCCCCCCCCCCCTCCCGGCCCTCGTAACTCCGTTTGACCTAATTCCAAGCCTATAAATTCCCTAAAATCGAGAAACCACCAGAGCGAGACGCAAAACAATTATTCTGCCGGCACAACCCTCTGTTCTTCCGCGATCCCATCTGGAGGACTTTTCCGGTACTCTGCCGGAGGGGGAATCAGTCACGGAGGCCGTCTACATCAACCTTGCTGCCTCCATGATGATGTGTGAGTAGTTCCCTACAGGACCTATGGGTCCATAGCAGTAGCTAGATGGCTCTCTCTCTCTCTCTCTCTCTCTATCTATCTCTCTCTCTCTCTCTCTCTTTGATCTTCAATACAATGTTCTCTTCGGAGATCGATTCGATGTAATCTTTTGCGGTGTGTTTGTTCGGATCCGATGAATTGTGGGTTTATGATCAGATTGTTCATTGAAAGTAACTGAGTTATTTCTGAACTTTATTATGTGTGATTGTTATAGCTTTGTATTTCTCTTCGATCTATCCGTTTAGTTTGGCCAACTAGATTGATTTATCTTCAGCGGGAGAGGTGCTTTGTGGTAGGTTCAATCTTGCGGTGTCCTCACCTCGTGACAGAAGGGGTAGCGAGACATGTATTTGTATTGTTGCTACTAAGGATAAACGATGGGGTTTGATCATATTGCTTCATCTTATTTTGTCTCCATTATGTCATCATACTTAAAGCATTACTCTGTTTGTTATGAACTTAATACCTAGAGAGGCAAGCATAGAAGCGCTCTCGAAGTGGAGTAACAGTAGTAGGCGCCAGTAAGTTTAACGATCTACTTATCACGGACGTAATGCATATGTACTGATCATGCCATGAATAACATCATAAATATGTGCTTTTCTATCAATTGCCCAACAGTAATTTGTGTACCCAACGTTGTTATGTTCTTGAGAGAGATGCCACTAGTGAAAGTTATGGCCCCCGGGTCCATTCTCATCATATTACTAAAACCCTAAATACCTTGCTGCAATTTATTTAGTTTTGCAATTTATATATCTACCATTATCAGAATTAATCCTTGCAATTAACGAGTACAAGGGGATTGATAACCCTCTTGTCCGCGTTGGGTGCAAGTATTTTGTTTGTGTGTGTGCAGGTAATGTTGATCTTCATTTGTGTGAATCTTCTATTTGTTCGATAAACCTTGGTTCTTAACTAATGGAAATACTTTCTGCTACTACACTACTTCACCCTTCCTCTTCCGTGAAATCCCAACGCCTATCACAAGTAGCACAGACCAACAAGCAATGGAGATTAGGATCGTGTGTGCCTGCAGAAAGAAACCATTGGCTCTGTCAAGACCCAGTCGTGCCATTGCCGGAGGGGAGACCACTGTCTCCCCAACATCCAACACGAGGATGTCGTTCACCGGCCGGGAAGCACGAACACCGCATGGCAGCAGCCGCTAAAGGGTAACAGGACATGAATTCCCCCGCCTCCACAGCTGCCGGGCCACCGAGGACGCACTACACCGCAGCCGCCACAAATCCACATACTGCAGCACCCCAACCCTACCCCAAGCCGACACCTCCAAGGAGGACCATGACGCCGGTGCGCCATCATCAGCCGGCCAAAGGCCTAGGTTTTCACCCGGGGACTAACGGAGGGGAGGAGGGGGGAAGGGGAAGCTCAACACGCCCTAAGAAGGGGAAAGCGAAGCCGGAGCGTTGCCATCGTCGTCGAGGTCGATGCGAAGTCGACCAGGGGATTCCCCCGTTCCAGGCTTCCTCCACCACACCCTCGGAACCAGATCTGGTAGCCCGAAAGGGCCGGATCTAGATCGGCGAGGGGGGAAAGCCGCACCGGGGAAGGAGGCCGGAAATCCAAGCAGCAGAGCACGTCTGCCGCCCAAACCGCCGCTCACACGACAGGAGGGATGACCAGCACCTGCAGCGCCACCCACTGGCGAGGTTGACACCGCCCGCCAAATCTAGGGCTGGCGCCTCGGCGCCCAGAGCTCCCTACGATGAAGCAGGGCAGTAGAGCGTCGCCAACACCTTCACTGGAGGCCACACGACGGCCGGCAACGTCCTCAGGTGACTGCGGGGAGGGAGGGAGAGGGGGGGTGGGCGGCTAGGGTTCCATCGCCCTCGAGTCGCCCTCTCGGGGCGACGCAAGAGCCACGAGAGGGGGGGGCAGAGGTTTCTTTCCACATAGTTTTCTTCAATGCCACTTCCTAATTATACTCTATTGTCGCGTTTTGTCGGGCAATCCACTCGTGAAATCCTAGTAACGGCAATGCGGTTCGTTGTACTTCCTAATGTCACACATAATAATTATACTCTAGTTACGTATTGTCGCTCAATCTGCTAGTGAAAACGCTTGTACGAACCAACTTCCGTTATTCGTCATGGGCATTCAATCTACATTTAAACCAGTGACGCCATCGAATCAAACATAGTTTCCTTTAACGTCACACTTCCTAATTATACTCTTTTGTCGCGTTTTGCCGGGCAATCCACTCGTGCAATCCTAGTCACGAATACGGTTCGTTGTACTTCCTAACGTCATGCACAATAATTATACTCTAGTTGCATTTTGTCGCCCGATCCGCTACTGAAAACTCTTGTACGAACCAGCTTCCGTTATTCATCGTGGGCGTTCAAGCTACATTTAAACCAGTGACGCCATCGAATCAAACAGAGTTTCCTATAACGTCACACTTCCTAAGTATACCCTTTTGTCGCGTTTCACCGACGAATCCACTCGTGCAACCTTAGTAATAACGACAACACGGTTCGTTGTACTTCCTAATGCCGCGTGCAATAATCATACTATATACTTGTGCTTTGTCGCCCAATCCGCGACCGAAAGCGCTTGTACCAACCGGTATTTGTCGTCGGCGTTAAATCTACAATTAAACCAATGAGGCCATCGAATCAATCAGGTAACGCCACGCTTCCTAATTATATCATTTTATTTGCCGAGCAATCCACTCATGCAAACCTAGTAACGACAATACCGTACGTTGTACTTTCGTATGTCACGCGCAATAATTATACTCTAGTTGCATTTTGCCGCCCATTCCGTTACCGGAAACGCTCGTAACGATAATAGAATCTACTGGATTTCCCCCTAATGTCATGCTTAACGAATTTAGTTCTCGCCACCTTTTCTTTTGCACAGTATTTAGGGTTTTTGGTTTTTTTTTTCTTTTGCACAGTATTTAGGGGGGTTTTTAGGGCCTTTTTTTTTTTGCGCACTTGGTTTCTTGGTCCCAAGAAAGAAATCACCATTCCATTCCATTCCAGCCCTTTAGCCCAAGAAGAACCAACGGTCAGAACCTCTTCCCCACCAACCACCACCTGCACAAATAAGATCCATGCACATAGATTATATGGTGCCAAAACACTTCGCTGCCAATGACTATTTTTTTTTTTTTTTGACAACTCGCTGCCAATGACTAACCATCATTAACTACACGATATATTGTGGGGATACGAGTAACACACCACCCCACATAGCACATTCCGGTAGGTGGCAAAATACAACCAAGATCCATGCGCATAGTGTGGTGACAAAATGCTTTGACTGACAATGACTGGCCGTCATTAACCAGGATATATTTCGTGGGATTTTCAGTAGCATCCTCATATATCTCCTCCAATTAATCCAGCTCTCTAAAGATGGAATCCACTCCCCAGATATGCACCACCAAGGCGCGGCATTAATCGCAGAGATCAGCAGCCCCGCCTTGTTTTGGCACGGGCCGTATCCCGGGCACCCGATTAATGCCGCGTAATACCCATGAAATAAATGGCCATCAGGAGATAACTCACATCAGGGGCTGCGCTCCACGCTATATAAGCCGGCCCCCGGCAGCGCTCAGGGACCCATCCATCCCACACTCGCTCTACTGCACAGACAGTCAGATCCAGAGCAGCACCAGCACCAGTACCAGTGTACCAGTGTGCCAGTGCTTCTCTTCTTCTCCTGTCTCTGCCACCATCCGTCCGTCCGTCCATCGCCCAGCTCCATTCCATTCTCGGCCACCGTCCTCTTCCTTCCTAGTAGGGCACACTACACAGAGTAGAGTCAACCCCAACCACCAGACTCCAGCCCCACCGTCACCAGGTTTTTGGTAGGGACGGAGGAAGTACGAGCGAGATCCGGCGGCCCCCATCGGGACTGAGGGGTCACGTCCATCCGTCGGCGTCAGAGGGAAAGGTTGAAAAGGGAAAGTGATTAGATTACGTGGTGAAGATTGAATTTTTTGGGTGGGGTATGGAATTTTTCTGCCTTTTGCTGATGCTGGCCCCTTCGATTCCGCAGGGCTTTCTATACCGAGAGCGTACCGCGGATTTGCCCCCGCGCGCGGCGGCCGCAGGCGCGCATGCTCTCGCGGCGGCGTGTCCCTGGCACCGCAATGGCGTCCTCCTACCCCGGCAGGCCCTACAGGCCCAACCAGCGGCAGAACGGCGTGTACAACTACGGGGGAGGCGGCCGCGGGTACGGCCACCGCGGGTCCGGCTACCACCACCACTACCACGGGAGCGGCGGCGGGCGCGGGGGCGGCTACCACCAGCACCGCTGGAACGGCTACGGAGGCGGCGGCCACCACGGGTACGGCTACGGAGGCGGCCACCACCAGGGGTACGGCTACGGAGGCGGCCACCACGGGTACGGCTACGGCTACGGGGGCGGCGGCGACGGGAGGTTCCACCACTACGGCGTCCAGGGCTACGGCGTGGGCCTGAGCCACCCGCTGGCGGCGCCAGCGCCGCTGCCGGTGCCGCCCACGAGCTACCCCCACGCGCCCGGCCTCGGCTGGGCCCCGGACGAGCGCCCGCGCGGGATGATGCTGATGGCGCCGCGGCCGCGGCCCCCGGTCATCCCGGCGCCGCTGCGGGCCGCGGAGGCGGCCGCCCGCGAGGTGCTGCTCCGGCTACACCCGACGGAGGAGGCGGAGCGGCGCCGGCACAAGGTCATCGACTACGCCAAGAACCTCATCGGCACCACCTTCGGCTGCGAGGTACACCCTGCCCTCCCCCTCCCCCACGCGAAACCCTCGCACGTTTGTCCCGCTGCGTGTCCGTCCAACGTGCTTCCTTCGTCGTCGCCCGAGCTTCCGTAGCCCCGTCCCCCACACAATTAACAAAAATGTCTTTCCGTTTCGTCCACCCCCCGAATCCTCCTCGTTGTGCCGCGTCTCAAGCCTCGGGTTTCGTGCCGTACTGTACTTCCACCGTCGCTTTCACCTGGAGCAGGATGATCCGGCCGCCGCCGCCATCCTCGTAGAGTACCACGTGTCCACGTCCTCGGTGCTTGGGGAATTTTTCCGATTAGACTAATCGATCCATCTCGGGTCGTGTGGGTTTGGTTAGGATACGATATTGCTGGTCTTTGTTAGTTAATTGTCATCTGCTAATTAATTAATCATCACCCTATGATTATCGTGTTATTTGTTTATTTATACTCCTAGAACTAGTAGTACACAAGTATTTGGATCTTATAGGATAATAATGTTGTTCGAACCTAAACTTTACCTATACCCAGATTAAGCATAAAGTCATAATATTTTCTTATATGCTATTAATAGGAAGGGGCCAGAAAATACTGATTTAAGAGTCATTTACTATTACACTTCAAAACAAATCAGCATGTGACTAGAAATCCTTTTTTTTCATCTCAACAGAAACAAACGGGAAGTTTTATTGTGTTAACAATGTATGTTTTAAGATAGATAGAATATATCGTGGAGAATAATCAGAACTGGATAAAAAAAAGCAGTAATAGATTTTTTGAAAAAGATTGAAAAACGTTGAGTAGAAATATATTCAGAATAAAAAAATGTGCTTTTCATAAGAAAACGTGGATGAATAGTCCAAATCATTGTTCTGTTGGATGAGTACTAGAAATCCATTTTTTTTCACTTTTCATCTCAAATAGAAAGAAATGAAAACTTTAATGTGTTAGCAATATATGCTTTAAGATATAATCTATCCATGAGAATAATTAAACTGAATTAAAAAAAGCAGGACATATTTTTTGAAAAGGATTGGAAAAAAATAAGTACAATCATACTCAAAATAAAAGAAAGTGGCTTTTCATAAAAAAAATGTGGATGAATACTTCAAATCGCTGTTACAATGGATAAAAAACAGAAATAATTTTTAAGAATAAGATTGGAAAAAAGTAAGTAGAATTACATTCAAAATAAAAGAAAGGGGCTTTTTGCGTAAGAAAACATGGATGAATACTTCAAGTGTTGTTCTAATGGATAAAAAAGCAGGAACATATATTTTTGAAAAATATTGAAAAAAAGTAAGTAGAATAATATTCAAAATGGGACTTTTCTTAAGAAAACATGGATGAATACTTAATCGCTGTTTTAATGGATAAAAAATGCAGGAACGTATTTAAACAAAAAGTTTGCAAAAAAAGTAAGTAGAATTATATTCAAAATAAAAGGAAGGGGCTTTTCATAAGAAAACGTGGATGAATACTTCAAATCGCTGTTCTAATAATGGATAAAAAACACAAATAGATTTTTCTAAAAAGATTGGAAATAAGTAAATAGAATTGTATTCAAATAAAAAAATAGGGCTTTTGTAAGAAAACATGGATGAATACTTCAAATCGTTGGTCTAATGGTAGAAGTCAAACTGCAGTCAGTTCTACCAGCTAGCTTCACTGCATCTGTTTCCAAAAGATAACAATAGACTTAAATTAGGAGCGATTAATCCTACAGTCCTATCATAGTTTAACTTGGAATTCCTATTCAAAGCCAGACCCGCTAGCTTCACTGTTCCTACTTTCAGTTCTCAAAAATACTGTTCCTAGTTCCCGCAAAAATTGTCAAAAAAGCTTCAGTTGTCATTAGTTAGCACCCCATTTTACCGGCGCAAGTGCAAGCCACTTTTTACCCTCTTCTGTAGGCATGGTAGAAACACTTTGGAGCACTTTTTACAGTATTATTAGGAGCGTTGATGCGAAGTGGTAGAAACACTTTGGAAGCAGAACACCTGAAAAGGGGAATTCTCTGATCAAACTAATCGATCGGCTCGTGTCGTCTGGGTTAGGATATCGTGACACGATCCATCCGTTAATTAGTTAATTATTAGCCCATGCTTATCTTGGTCTTTGTTTATTTCCTCCTACTACAGTATTGCTTTATTTTAATATTTGATGGAGTGGTTAGTTCAATAGTAAGGACACATACGGACATGGTCCGGGTGTCTCATATGTCCACGGACAGTTTTCACACACAAGTCTAGATTGTATCCGGGTCTTAATTTGATATGTCCACGGACACGTCCACGCAGAGTTCAAACGTGTCCGCTCCGAACCACCATTTGTTAGGTGCACAACCACACTCAAAAAAGTGTCCTCCCCATTTTCAAACATGTCAACGAGGCAGGCTGGGTGTAAAACCCGATACCCAAAGCCCGAACCCGTACTGCTCGAACCCGAAAAACCCAAGCACTACATCAAGTAGCAGTATCATAAATCCGAATTTATTCGGTTGAGTTCCTAGTCATAGTACCCAAACTGCCCAAGGCCCAAGCTAGGTAAACCTAATCCATGCCCGGCTGCCCCACCCCGACACCGTCCTCGACCCTCATCCCCAATTCCCCATCCCAGTGGTATAGCTAAGGAGGCCGCCACAATCACAACCGCACGAACCATAGAAATTTGGGTTGATAGTCACATTACCCAAACTGCCCGAATAACCTGAAATAATAGGCACTCGGGTAGAAAATAGTCAGCCAAGGCCCAACACGTCCAAACAGTGTCTGGTGTTCCAGATGTCCAAATAGTGTCTGACGGTGCCCGCTTTGAACCCACATTAGTTCAGACACAGAACTGCACCCCAAAAACAGCCTTCACATTTTTCACACATTTCAACTAGCATGTTGTGTGCGACACCGCCAGAAGCATGCACAACATCGACGTCACAACAAGAACACACAGTAGCACACGCACACCCGGGTGCCCATATGTCCATGAACACGTTCGGACATTGTCCGAACGTGTCCGATCTGAACCCTAATTTGTTCGGGCGCACAACCACACCCTCAAAAATGTCTGTTCCCACTTTTTAGACATTTCAACGAGTACGGCACCGCCAGAGCATGCACAACACCGGTGTCACGGCAAGACCGCACTGCAACACATGCACACCCAGGTGCCACGACGATCGCGCGTATCGGGTCTGCCCCGGCGGCCAGAAGGGCACGAGCTCGGGCCGGCGGCGACCTCACGCTGGACGCACATGAGCACGCACAAGCACAAAATGTACCCAAGCAGGTGTCCCATATGTGCACGGACGGTGTCCAAGACCCCCACGTGTCCACACACATGTCCGGACAGTGTCCGGGCTTGTCCACTCCAAACCCCCATTAGTGCAGGCGCACAACCGCACCCCAAAATTGTCCACTCCGTGTGGTGAGTACCCCATTAGTATTGATTACGACGCTGATGTCTAAGAACACTCGAAAAGGGTCCAGCCTTTCTGCTTGGCTGCTGTCGCTGTCCGCCGTCGCATGAATCACCACGTACAGCAGCACGCACGCACGCACTATATCTAGTACTGGTAGATCCTGAAGGCACTATATCCGTCTACAAGATTTCCATCCCGTTGCACTCAAATGTGCTTCGTACACTTTTATGAGAGGACCTCCGTGTACCTGTATTTAACACAAAAATGTGAGTACCACTACTATGCGCGTATAGTGTAGACTTGATTGGGTTTGGCAGGCAATCCGTAGTCTTGTTAAAAATAGCAACGGCACTCGTACCGCTTAATTTCTACGCGCCATTTTGCGATACACGCTACTAGAATGTGCGACACATTTTTTGTGATAAGTGTTTTAACTCATTTTTCTTCTAACAATGCAGGTGTTCGCGTTCGGGTCGGTACCGCTGAAAACGTACCTCCCCGATGGTGATGTCGACATCACCATAATCACGAACGCCAACCTGGACAACAACTTCATCCAGGACGTCTGTTGTTTGCTCGCATCCGAAGAGAGCAGCGACACTGCTGAGTTTGCGCTGAGGGAGATTCAGGTCATCAACGCCAAGGTGAGTTCTTCATTTGAACTTCCAAATCAATTATTTGCATATTTGTGGGAAGTACACTTTTTGAGGGGTTTTGGGAAAGACACTTTTTGAGGGGTTGTGGGGAAGACACTTTTTAAATTGTATGCTCTTTGCTATGTCCTTTTATAGTTATATTTTCTACTGATATTCAATAAAGTCTCTAAGCTTATGACATTGTTTTTGTGTACCCAGGTCAAGATAATCAAATGTGTTATCGACAACCTTGTGATGGACATCTCTTTCAACCAAGTCGGTGGTGTGTCCACACTCTGTTTTCTTGAGCTGGTACGTGAATGCAATCTGAACTATTCGTTTCAGTTTGAAGTTTTTCATCTTAAATACATACCCAGCAGCTTGTATAAAAAACACGTGTAAATTAGATCCTAAACTGAATGTGTGCTCTTGTTTCAGGTCAACAAGGAGATCGGCAAGGACCATCTGTTCAAACGGAGCATCATCTTGATCAAGGCTTGGTGTTACCACGAGGGTAACATACATGGATCTAACCATTGGCTGATGTCTACGTACGCATTGGAGGTGTTAATTTTATACATCTTCAACCTTTTCCACAGCTCTATACACGGCCCTTTGCAGGTAATTCATCGGAAAACTATCCAAGTAACTTTACAATATGTCCAAATTAAAGTGTTTTGACTGTATCTTGTTTGTTTAACAGGCCCTGTACAAGTTTTTGGAGTATTACAGCAAGTTTGATTGGGACAACCAGTGCCTTACTTTAGATGGCCCTGTCCCCTTGTCATCCCTGCGCAACTACACCGGTGAGTCATACTGGTCTATCATTTTCCTTTGTTATGTGAATCACCTGGCATGTAATCACTTACGTAATTAATAAAATCTCTGTGACTTGCAGCTGGGCCTACTCGCTCAAATGATGAACTACTGCTGAGCAAGGAGCCCCTCAAGCGCTCGCTGCGTAGGCTTTTTGAACTTCCAGCAGGTTCTGATAGGCGTGACCCAGAATTACGTCTGAAGTATCTGAACATTGTTGACCCCTTGAAGGGGGATAATAACCTCGGCACAAGTATCAGCGAAGGTAAGAATAACCAAGATGACCCATCATTTTGTTTTCTATCTTGATTATGGGGTACACATTTTTCTTTCTATTAGTTGGATGATTTGGTTGAACTTAACATATACATAATTTTATGCAGCAAACTCTCGTATCATACGGGAAGCCTTTGCAGCTGGTGCAGAGAAGCTCGGAAAAATTCTCAAGCTGCCTTGCGAACTTGTTGCAGAACAAGTCTATGTGTTTTTTACACATACGCTGGCTAAACATGGACGGGGCGAAAGGCAGGACCTTGGAGAAAGTGTGTCCCAGTCCATGCCCGATCCTGGAAATGCACGTGGAGAAGATGTGTCCGGCCTGGGAATTTCTTGCATGGATGAAGATGAAAAGAGAATTCATCGGATCTCAGGTAGATTATTTTCCAGTTCATGCTAAAGATCATATTTGGCACAAAATTTGGGTATTTTGACATGATTATTATTGCAAGATGGTACCCGAGCCATTAATTCATCATTTCTTTGTTGTAGGTTTAACCAACTTCAGGAGCCACTCCGATTTATCCTCTTCCTCGGAGAATGGTCGCGAGGTTCCTGGTTCTAACCTTGTTGACGGGTCAAACCGGAACGATGTCCATCAAGAGAAGGTGCAACTTCCTCATTTCACGCCGGTGAACCTACTGGACCTCTCAGGGCATGTGAATTTACACATGACATGCCTACGGAGTGTTCAGTACAACTTGGAGGCCCTGCATGATAAGCTCCTCAAGTCGGTTATAGAAGCGTCTTCAGCAGGTGTGCTGGATGAGGATCGCTTTGTAGTTCCACCTCTGCGCCCTGATCCGAGGTCGTCTCCATGCCCGCGGCAGCCCCCTTCTCTCGGCGCGAGAGTTGTTCCTCGGCAACCGATCACTGAGCTCCAAGTTGAAGCGGAATATCTGTCGTCGCCTCGAACCCACATTCCGCCCAACGGATTCTCGGCGTATCCCCCTTTTGCTGGTCCTTGGTTTCCAAACACCGAGGACATGTCTCAGACTTATGGAGCTAGCACTTACGTGTATAACATGGTAAGAAACCTTGGCCCATGGTCCTTTTTGTTCATGATCTGTTCTAGTTTCCAATAGATTGACTCGATGTCTTTTTTTCCTTATGCGCAGAACTACTCGATACCTCTCGGAATAGATGCTTTCTCCAGCGGGATGGCATTCTATCCAGCTATGTGGGATTTTCGTCAATCACGTGGAACCGGCACATACATCCCCAGAACAGTAAGAAACCTTGAAAAATGTGTTTTCCACTTTTCAGTTTAGCTCTGTTTGCAGAAGACTAATTCAATTTTCGATTGCTCGTCATTTACACCTTACTCTTGCAGGGTTGGAACACCAACAGGGACAAGTCGTGGCACGATAGGGGAAGGATGCAAAGGCAGCGGCAATCAGACCGGGGTTACGGAGACGGGAGACCGGATGTTGGCTCAAGCAATGCTGCGGGCGCAAGCGCAGCAGGACTGACATCGACGATGCGAGGCAATCCACACCAGGGTGCCTCTTCAAGCAACAATGAGCAGAGGTATGCAACACTGCTCAAACTTGAAACCATCGAACACCATATTTGTTTGGTACTGACGAAGTTGTTGACAGGTCTGAGAATGCGTGGGTGGGGACGCGGATGCCACCGAGGATCACGGTACCTCGTCACGGCAGCGGCAGCCAGCCCTCTTCACCTGCCGTGGTGGTCACACCTGCTGTCACAATGGTCAACGGCCAGTTGGTCACGGCGGAGCAGCATGAGAACCTGGAGTTCGGAACCATGGGGCCTTTCTCGGTGGCTCGTCAAAACTCTGTGTTCGATGAACAATTCCCTGCTCTCCATGAAACAACTAGGCAGGGACAACAAGGCCCGCAGAGGAGCCATAGGCCAGGCGCAGGTGCAACCCCCAGGAGCTGGCCTGCAGAAGCCCCTGGGTCAGCAGTGCAGAGCCCTAGGCCCGGTGTGACTATGAGCCAAAGCTGGCCCTACCTGCCGGTACATAGCCCCAGGCCTGTTGTGCGTACAATCCAGAGCTGGCCCAACATGCCATCCCCCAGGCCTGGTGTGGGTGTGACCCAGAACGGGCCCGTAGGATCCCCCACTGCCTCCACATCGCAGAGCCCTCGGCCCGGTACCAGTGCGGCCGAAAACAGGTACTAGACCATCTTTCCTAGCTCATGCACGAGTCTCATGTTCATTCTTGCACTCTGATGAAACCAAACCATCATCTTCTAACTAACACTGCTTCCTGATGGAACTTGTGCAGAGCTGCCGGGCCTTACCAGCTGCAAGACGACGCTGACTTCCCTCCCCTGGAGACCGAGAACCCGTATGAGTATGATGCTGACTTCCCTCCTCTCCAAGCTGCGGCCCGCCGCTGACATGACGCTCGCAGTCGCAGCACATGGTAGAGTTGAGATGACATACAACTAATCGTGATGGTGCAAGCGGAGAGTTTAACTTCATGACTTGGTTGAGGGGATGGTGTGCTCGAGGAGATGGAGCAGGATTTTCGTCCGGCGGCATAAACAAACAATTTGGATCGATGCTATTCGTGGTGATAGCATGTTTTCTGTGTGTTGTAAAAACTCTAATAATTCCGGTACTTTTTATCGCTGTTGTTATCTGTAGTGTAGAAGAGGGCGGCTCTAGTGCAGTGCAATGCAAGAGCTGGCTGCACCCTGCGTAGCTTTATATATACATGACCCAAAAAAATTAGCAAAAATAGAAAATGACAAAAAAAAATGTAGCCTTACCCTTTGTAGATCAGTCATTTAGCATTTATAAAAAAGAACAAAAAGTAGTTAGAAAACAATGCCTCTCTTTGTTCCCGTGTGGAATGCTGATGTGTTCTTCTCCATGATCATCATGATTTATATGTTGCATTGCTGCTCCTCTGCATTGTGGTGGCAACAATATTAGCCTTATTTATGCATTGCAGAGACTGAGTCCTACTCCTACGGGCTACGGTGGTGGACGACCGATGGACGTGCACCGGCGGCTGCTTCTGCCTCAAACCGACTCAACTCAACCCCCCGCTAGCATTAAAAGGGGGTGGAGGATGGCGTTGAAAAAAAGTTAAGAGTGCTGGAAGGGTAAGTTCAATACCATGGCTGGTAGATTAGCAATAAGCCGATGCACATGATGTCCTTCTATGGCTCGCCTAGGGGAATGAGAAAAAGGATTGATTTTTTTTTCCAGGAAAAGACTTGTGGCAGGAAGACTTGGGTAACAGAAAGTATCACTGGGTTAACCGGGACACAATTTGCTTACCTACAGATTTAGGGGGTCTTGGGGTGCTGAATTTGAAGCTTATGAATATGGGCCTCCTGGTAAATGGTTGTCGAAGCTTGAAACTACTTATGGCTTTTGGCAGAATATATTGAGGAACAAATACCTTGATAACTGAATTATGTCTCCAGCCCAGAAGTTCTGGGCTTGAACTAGTATTCGTTGAATTATTTATATTGTGTCCCCATTTGAACTAGCATTTGGGGCTGACTCCTGCCAGAATTGGTCTTTGTTTCTAATGTTGGTAGATTTTTTATAAATAGTGTTGGTATATGTATTAGTGACAAGTGTTCGCTAAATCCAATGCATAACACTTGAAAAAACTATTGTGTGTTAGTTTACCTTTGGATTTTTTTTATTAGCCTGTTTTACATGATTGGTTTGTGGTCAAGCTCTAGGATTGCAAGAAATTATTGATGAACCATTTATTTCTATAATGCCAACTTTTGGAATTAGGGATGGTAAATGAGGCTTACCTTACACAAATCCTCCGGGCCTTTGAGATCTTTCATAGAGTCGGGTGTAATCCTGTTGAATGATATATGATCCTCGTACAAAAATCGCCTTGCTCCGATCATCGGAATCGGGGGCGGTTCTGTTAGTCTCTGGGCTTGCCGATTCCCATTCAGGGTTTGCTAGTTTGATTATATCGTTGCAAGCTACCGGGTTGATTCTGTAGTTGTGTGTGTGCTGAATATTGGATTCACTTTTTTTTTTTTTTGAGCCACATCGTTGGGTAAAAAATGATACTTTTGTGAGTAATGGTCAATGTGTTTGGTTCCCCTATTGCTGCTGCTCTCCGTGTGTATCTTATCCTGAGCTATTTGAATGGTTGAAGATGCCTCTTCTGTGCATATGTCTGAACTGGTGATGAGGTGTTCCTTAACTTGCAAGTAGAGTTATAGACAACTGACTAGCAAGTAGCAACTAGTATATATACAGTATACTCGAAGACTTTATCGTTATGTGTCCATGAAGTCTCCCTTAATTTGCAACAAGTATATACGATAAAATCTTGATTTTTCTTGCTATGAAGAGATGGCATCAAATTAACTTCAAATTTTGAACAAGGATTGTATCAGTATCATCAATCCAATCACAGTGTTTGATTTGCTATTGTTTGAATATATGTGAATAAATCCACTTTTGGTGCACTAGCTAACTTGGTAATTGGCATTCCTATTAGTATTAGTATACTACATGCAGTCCACTGATTGTCTAGCTAGTTGTGTGTGAGTATAGTTGTGCACTTCCACTTATTGCTGTTGAACTACTAAGATTGTTGCTGTGCTCAGTTATGTTCTTGTCATCTTAAGTTTGCTAAGGAAAAATGTAAGGAAAATCGCTGGAGCTTGTAAGCCTAGACTTGAATTATGTTGCTTTTAGCTCATGTCAGCCTGATGGTTTATGTTATGAAACAAATGCCCTCTTTACTATGTGAATTGTAGGTACTGATTTTTAAGGTTTTCTTCATATGATACACTCTGAAGTGTTATTTATTTTGTTGCAGTTCATATATCTGTGCATCAACCTGAAGATTCTAGCTCACAGTGCCAACAAGGGACAGTTTACTTGCTTCCCCTCTGTACAAATATTTGCTCACGCCAAAACATGATGGAAATAGGAGTCACAAGACTTTGCATGTGTTATGTCAAATTGATGTATCTGGATGGGCTTACAGGTTGCTGACCTGTCATTTTTATTTACCGTTCCTAGCTTTGTAGTCTATAAGGAGTGGTAGTAACACAGAATAGAGCTGGCTGTGCTCACGTTACTGCGTTTGTGAATGTTGGTAATATGTGGGATGTCCACTCAACCCACTTGTCCCACATAATATTATGTAGGCAGATGTGTGTTTCCCACTTAACATATGCAGCAGTTGTGGGGCGGATGCGGGCCTCCCACTTAGTGTCTCACTTCCAGCGTGACCTCATTGATGGCCCCATGGATGTTAGATCATCTACAACCGGACTCCTCAAACGCCCCCTATACGTTTGGGCGAACGGCCCGGTCAGTGACCAATCACAAATTCGTGACCCGGCCGGGCTCCTCAAACCGGCCCTATATGTCTGTGCTAGCCGGCAGCCCCCATATCCAGTCCATATCTATCGTGGATATGACGGGGCCCAATCGCGCCCGGGTGGGACCATCACGTCCGACTGACATGCAGGACCCTACCCATCTGTCCGATGAGGATGCATTCATGTCGCCACCCCGGCGTACCGCCTGAGGGGCCAAATCTGGCTATTTAAGCCGGACGACGGCCTAGCCAGTCCCATTCCCACCCTTGCCGGCCGCTGCCACTCCCAATCCGCTTGGAGCTCGCCGTTCGCCGATAGCCATGGCCCGCCAGCGGATCACTACCTACTACATGCTCACTCCGGAGCGCCAGTTGGAGCTCCTAGAGGAATGGCGCGTTGCTCAGATTGCAGTCAACTTGCCTCTGGACTAGTCGAAGCAGGAGGCATCGGAGGAGGAGGAGGAGGCAGAGCAGTGTAGGCGCAGGAGGCGCCGGACACGGGCATGGAGGAAGCGGGGCCAGAGGGGGAAGGCGAGACGGATCCAACGCCTCCGGATGCCGGATTCGGCGTGGGCGACGCGCTAGCCGAGTATGGGGTCACCCAAGTGGAGGAGGCGGCGAAGCAGCAAGCTATCCTCGACTCCATCCAGTCGGAGCTCGAGGTGGAGGCAAACTGCCGCTCCCTTCGTGAGGCGCAGGCGGAGCGCGACGAACTCTTCGCGGACATTAAGTCCGACGAGGAGCGGAGCTGCGGTCGGCGGCCAACGACCAGGAGACCGATCCGTCTGGCACTGCCGGCACAGAGGTCATCTACATCTCCGGCGACGAGTAGTATTAGGGTAGTTTTATCGATGTAGTAGTATGTGGCTTTTATGTTGCATGGTGTAGTATGGATTTGAGGTATGTGGTTGCAGCGGACGACAAATGATGGGTGACCGGGCCCTCTCCACGGACGCGTCCGCGGATATATGAGGGGTCATTTTTGTGGTATGGGGCTGTAGATGCTCTTAGTCATGTGTTCTATGCTTTATGTAGGAAGAAAGTGGGGAATGGCCTGAATACTAGTTTTTTGGAAGGATCCGTGGCTAGGGGATTCCAAGCTGGTTGTGAGGTTTAAACAAGGGATTTCTATTTCCGTGCCCCTGGTTGCTAAGTTCTCTTTGCCCCCACCCAACTAACGCTGCTCACTTTTGCCCTCCCCCCTCCACCACCCGCTCACAAAAGCCCAAACGGAGCACTTCCGTCCGGTCATAGCCTTTGACCGTTACCTCCTGACTAGTGGGACCGCTTGATATCCTGACAGGTGGGGTCGGTCCACTCTCTCTCACCACAGTGCTGACACGGTAGAATCCTGACATGTGGGGTCGATGCAGCTTATGACATGTGGGGCCGCATGATACCCTGGCAGGTGGGGTCGGGCCCCTCTCTCTCCACACAGTGCTGTCTCGGTAGAATCCGGACATGTGGGGTCGAGGCAACTTATGACATGTGCGGCCGCTTGATACCCTGGCAGGTGGGGTCTGGCCACTCTCTCCCCACAGTGCAGACGTGGTAAGATCCTGACTTGTGGGGCCGAGGCAGCTTATGACAGATGGGGCCGAGGCAACTTATGACAGGTGGGCCGGCGTTGCATATGACAGGTGGGGTATATTCTCTCTATCATTTGTCAATGGCCGACCGCGCACAGCCCCGAGCACTATCCCCACAGAGCAGCCATAGCCATGGCCGCAGCTTGCCCGCATCGCCGGATTTGATTCCGGCGCCGACCAGCGGCCTGCGGCGGTGCACGTCCGCCATGGCACCAGCAATATTTCTCTACCCGCATTGTCCCTCGAGGCCAACATACCGCACGCAAAGCTGCCGCCGCCACACCCCCATTCCCCACCATCTGGATTTGCTCTGCCGTCGAAGACAACCACCGACAGCTGCGCGGCATTTCTTAGTGAGCTCTCGGATCCTGATCCGACTTATTCAAGCGCTTCTGAACCCTTTCCCTTAATCTCGTCTGAACACCTGACTTCAGGGGCGCTGTCGCGGTAAATGTCCGGTCGCAGCGGTTACAGCGACGAGGGTGGCGATTCGATCATGTCTTGGCCACGCTCGCCTACACCAGATTCGAAGGAGGTTCAGGTAGTTAGCGCTCACAGCTTATGTGAATGATCCCTCGTTTAATTTGTAGTGTTAATTTACTTTTGGATGGATTATTACAGTTTAACAGGCAGGCTGATGATCCTTGGTATATTGCATACCAAGATGAGTCAATCTAGTGGGGTAGAGAGAAGATGGCATTGGAGGAGGTGGTGGCTAATTTGGGTGTTGAATTAGCCAGTAAAAACAGATTGATTGTTGAGCTGAAGCGTACTATTGCGGAAGAAAGGAGAATTGCTCGCAACGATAAGTTGAAACTAGAGACTGATCTGGCCATATTTGATCATGTGGTAGAGGAGTTGCAAATGGATGGAGAGGAGAAAGCAAGAGTCATACAAGGAGCTGCAAATGGATGGAGAGGAGAAAAACAGATACATGGTGGCGCTTACAATAGTTGTCATCTCTTTACTAGCTCTTTACTATGTAGTTAAGGTAAATTGAAATAAATTAATGTAGAGATCTCCAAATATGATGGGCTGTTGAGCAAGTTTGTACCCGTGCAATCTGGGCAAGATGTGATATCTTGTTAACCCCTTGGAATTTAGTCCACATGATATGCAACTTTGTTTGTAAAAGTTTCAGGCAAAAGATACCCTTCCCTTCTTTTTAGGGCTCCCATCCCTTCTTTTTATTAGGCATCCACACGATATCCAGTTTCAATACAAATCATATGCTATTTTGTGTCTACAAATTGGAAATTTAAGGAATTGAAAACATCGTGGTTTGTGAACTGGTCCACTTCAAATTAGTCTTGCATCCAAATGTTTAGGGATCCCAAATATTTATTACACCAGCATGTTCAAGACAGCAGCTTGACAAACATAGCAAATAATGCTACTACTAAAACACATTTCAGAACAAATTTCTCTCTCTCTAATTTCTTCTGCTTAACCCTTAGCTGGTTAATAGCAACAGAATTTTCAGCATCTTTCGTTAATAACACCTCAATTTGCATATCCTTCCTCTTGATCAAATCATCTGTCCAAGCCTTCTTCTGCAGCAACTCTTGATTCCATGCTTTGTAGGCCTGTAATTCAGTAAGATCTCGGGGATCCTTTTCTCTTTTGAGCCGACGCACCATGTCATGCAAATCAATGAAGTGCTGCTTCAAGAACTCGGGAACTTCCAGATCAGCCCATTCGAAGAACTTACAGCCACCAACCTATGATATTAACACTATTTGGAGTCAATATTATATTTTCATTTAATGGCCAAAACAACTTTGGAAATGAGAAGAAATATGAAATCACCCAAACTCTTGTGCAACAGTAATATCTCCGTCCTGGGTTGGAATCGCTCCAAGAAATCCACCTGGAAGCCTTCTCCTTGCACCAACAAGGTACATCTGGCCAATACTGCAGCGACTTTTCTCTGTACGGTTTTGGGGAAGAGGAGGATTCCTCGTGGATGTACCATGTAGTGCTGTTGACGCTAGAACTAGACATGTCCTGACTTTGTGCAGACTTATGAAATTAAACAAAAATGTCAATGGTCATAAAGCAGATTATGGAGCAGCTCAATGTGTAGTAGTAGCGGTGGTGAAAAACTAGCTCAATGTGCAGTGGCATTGGTGAAAAACTAGCTCAATGCGTAGTGGCATTGGTGAAAAATACTCTAACGTTCTTACCGGCGCCAAACGCTCAGATCCGCGGAGATCCTCACCGCGACGCCCCGCTCAGATCCGTGGAGATCCTCACCGCAACGCCCCACCCAGATCCGTCCAGATCTGTGCAGCAAACACGAGGCGGCAAGGAGGACGGGGGGTGAGGAGGAGGTTGAACTCGCCGTCGCCGACCGGGATTTAGGGTTCGAGTAGAGAGGGGGAAAGGGGGAGATGCGGCGGCACGAGTGAGATTAAGTGGCTTGTCCCTCTTCTGTCGTTGCCATGTGGGCCACGGAACACCCGACCGAATCCAGCCAATCAGGTCACCTCTCGCGGATCGACCATGTCTAACCCTAGCGCCTGATCCAAACCGTCCCCGAACAGCGATCCAATGGCTCGGATGGTGCGAGGTTTTGAGAGGGGTTTGAGGGGTTTCGAGAGGGGTTTTGAGAGGGTTTCAGTGATTAGGGTTGAGCATAACTAATTTAAAAAAATCAAAAAAAAATATGAAACTTGCGCACATCATTGTTTTATGTTACTAGGTTGTTAGGAAAAATAAGAAACCACGTCTACGGATATTTTCATGAAATTCCCTTCACATAACTTAGCTATCACCAACAAGGTTGCATGGTTTTCAAGGTAAATGAGCTAGGGTTTAGGGTTAAACGTAGCATAGTTTGTCCAAACGGTCCCATATTGGGCATGGACACTATATTTGCAAACTAGACGTTAAGGTTTTTTTTAGCTCATTTAGAGAAGGTCAAAAAAATTGCTTAGAAATGGGGTTTTCTATCCTAGCTTTGGAGCTCATTTGGAGCACATTTTCATGCCCCAAATGAGACGTCTTCAAAGTACTTCACAAAAGAGACGTCTTCAAAGTACTTTACAAAATAGACGTCTTCAAAGTACTTCACAAAAGTAGCATTACATCACACAAAATGACAAATATCAAATTGTTCCTACTGAAATCCAAATTCACAACATTACAAAGTTCAAACTCAAGTTCAGAACATCGAACGGTACACAACATTACAAAGTTCAAGCTCAAGTTCACATCATTTCAAAGTTCAAACTCAATTTCACACCATTTCAAAGTTCAAACTCAAATTCCAATACTTTTCTAGCTCCTTGTGTTTCTTGCTGGATTCACCACCTTGCTCCTTGTGTTCCTTGCTGGGTTACTGGGTAGGTTCACTGACTTTGTTCTTTTGGTCTTCACAACAGGTTCTGGCGGTGGAGGTGGTGAAGGAGTGCTTCCAGTAACAGAACATGTGATGGCCAATGGGCAAACAACTTCAGGTGCCATAGGTTGAACTGATATTTCTTCAACTTCTAGCTCTTGAAAACCATCGAGAACCATTCTTTGAAAGTCATCATCAGATGTGGCTTCAACAGTTGGTTCACCTTCAGTTGATGTCAAATCAACTTGTGCTATGTTCCTTTTAGTCCCTTTCTTTGCCTTTGTTATATTCTTCTGTGTGCTTATCCTAGAGCTATTGATAGAGAGAACATTAAAATATGTTTCCCTTTAAAAAATTATAATAAATGTATAAAGAGAAGGCACACATACCAAATTGTACTTGCAACCAATGAAAGCTCAGGTGGCTCAAGTGGCTCAGGTGGCTCAGGTGGCTCAAGTGGCTCAAGTTGTGTTTGTTCTAGTTTTTCTAGTTATTCTGCAGCTGCTTGTCCTTCTGCCCCTTCTTCTAGAGCTTCATGATCCTCTGCATTTTTGGCGCCCCACTGATCATCCTCTCCAAATGATGGATCCACTGGATTGGTACAAATCCTAGCAATGTGGCCTAGTCCTCCACATCTTTTGCACTTGCGCCTCCTACGTGTACCTCCCTCTGCACTTGATCTTATCCTGTTCTTCCTCGGCCTTCCTGGTGATCTAACTAAAACTGGAGCGTGAAGCTTAAAACCTGGATCGATGATGGTCCATTGGTCTTTTCCCAACAATGCAGGCACGTTCTCAGCATATGTTGCCTTAAACTTCGCAACAGAGAAGTATTCAGACACATATTGATCAACCTTACCAATTTCACCCCCGATGAGTATCATGAAAAACAGGGCATGTATGCATGGCTGCCCACGGATCTTCCATTGTCTACAGCTGCATGTCTTACTACTTAAATCCACCGGGTACCTCCATTCCCTGTTTTTAGTGTCAGTATATGTTACCTCTGCCTCGTGTGTTGATCGTCTAATGCATTTCATCCTCAATCCTCTTGCCCTAGCATGCAATGCCTTTATCACAGACGGGATTATGACATGGCCAACATATTGTGTATCTGCAATTCTTCTACGCAAATCCATCTTTATCATGATCATCTGCCTAATCTTGTCAAATGCTTGCCACAACATAAGCCCTTTCACTGACTTAATTTTTGAATTGAAACACTCGGCAAGGTTATTGGTCACATAGTCTACCTTGCATATTTCATTGAATTTGCTTCTTGACCACATCATTTCATGATGCGCTTCCATGTATTCCCGCACAACATAATTTTCAGCATACAAAACTCTCAAGTGGTGCTCATGTTTCCTCAAGCTGCAAGTATATGATGCTGGCCATAGGTTCTCATCATACATTTTACCCCTGAATTTCTTTGTAAAATTAGTAGCTAGGTGTCTCATACATTCCCTATGCTTAACTCCAGGGAAAACTACACCTACCGCAGTCTCTAAACCCTTGCAAGCATTTGTGTGTATAGCCAATCCTGGTGGCTGCCCTATAATGTTACGCAAATTCTTCAAAAACCACACCCAACTTTCCTCCGACTCCATATCCAACACACCATATGCCACTGGGAAAAGCCAGTTGTGTGCATCAACTGCACAAGCAGCTACTAGCTGTCCCCTAAATCTTCCATTCAAAGCTGTTGCATCCACAGCCAAATAAGGCCTGCAACCGTCCAGAAACCCCTTCCAGCAAGCCTTGAAACAAACAAAAGCCCTCCTGAAACATTCCTTCTCAAATGTATTCCCCCTAATTTTGTACTGTACAGTATGTTTGTCAAGCTCTACAACACTGCCTAGACTTGCCATCTCCACTTCAGCTTTGTAGGTGTACAACAAAGCAAAACTTTCATTCCATGGACCATTAATTCTGTCAAGAGCCATTGCCTTTGCATAAAAAATCCTCATGTACGGTATGTTCATCTTATACTTGTCAAACAACAACTTGTGTAGTGCTGTAGGACCAAGTGTTGGTGTATCTCTTAGCATATCCATGATTGCATCTGCCACCCACCTAGTTTTTGCTAACTTTGATGTTTGGGCCTTCCCCGCTCCAGGTGGGCAAGTGTGATTGTGTGGGTTCAGTTTGACCTGAAAATTAATGAAACAAGTGTATCAAACAAAAGGGATCAAACATCACTGAAACTAATGTTCTGTGCAATCCCAAATTAAATATCTGAATATATTTACTTGTACGCATACGGGAGGCATGCAATCTCCACCTACACCTCTCATATGGACAGTGAACCGTCAACCTTCTGGGTTCACTCTTGTCAATCACAAAATCATTTTGAGTGAGAATGCAGTATGTAGTCAGTGCATTCCGACAGTCCATCATCGATTCAAATATTGTCCCTGGAGTAAGCTTAGGATCGTTCCTGTCCCACTCAATTGTTGGCATGTCCTCACCACCGTATTCTTCTGGCACCAACATGTCAGCATTCTCTTCCTTCTCTTCATCATCAGTGTCATCAAATCTAGCAAGGCTGCTTGGCTCCTCCCGGTATTCGTCCTCCATTGCTTGCTTGCTGAATTCATCAACCAATTCAGGGTACATCCTCTCATCCTCGTCATCGTTTCGAGGCACTACCTCGTCAGGCTGTGCATCATCTTCAGCACCCACTGCAGCACTCGCCTGGCTTTCACTGGCAGTAGGTTTAGCCGGTCCTAACCTACGAGGAGTGCAGGGCCGTTCATTATTAGCAGAGTTATCAGGGGCCGCACCCTTTCCCTTTTCCAAATTTTTTGGAGGCTGGAGCACGTCGATTTGAATTTTTCCGAAACGGCTGGGAGCATTCATAGCAAAAAGAATTTCTACATGCTCGTCACAAGTTAGTGGCACAAATTTTTGCTCACTACTATCGAAATATTTCAGTTCAACAGCATCGGCTTGGCTCCAGGGATAATCAGAACAGAGGGATTTGCATAAATCTTTAAACGAAATAATTGTTTCTACCACCTTTGGATACCAAAATCAAGACAAACGATGCGCTTTTGTACCTCGCAGGATGCTAGTTTCCATTCTAACTGCGAGCCGAAATGCAAGCGCTCGATCAATCCTACAGTTAGGTAGGCAACAATTCAGTCAAATAGGCAACAATTCATGCGCCCATTGGTCAAATGCTAGGAGTTAGATCACACATTGCAAAGGGGTTCGAGGCTTACCCAGCCGGAATCCATGAGTTCCCTTCTGCTCTTGGTTCGACCCAATCCTCCCCACGGTCGATGGGATGGACGCCGGTGTCCATCGACATTGCAGCTCAAGCTGCTGTCGCAGGTCCACCCTCCAGATCCCCTCGAACCACTACAAGCCTGGGGCACGAAACACGGCGGATCAGTGCACCGTGGGCGAGGGTTCCTGTCGATTGCAGGCTAGATTGGGCGATGGTGGTGAGCTGGGTGGGTAGGGGTTGGTGGGGGCCGGGCGGCGCAGCCTTTCTACGGCCGCCCCGCTGGCTATCAGCGGCGGTGATGGTCCGGCGGCGGCGGCGGTGTGGGGAATGGCTCGGGTACTGGCTGTTCGAAATGAGGTAAGAGAGAGACCCACCTGCAGTAAGCTGCCTCCGCCCCACCTGTCAGGATATCAGGCGGCCCCACTAGATATGAGGAGACCCAAAAAAACTACTCGGGAGGTAACGGTCAAACGCTTTGACCGGACGGCAGTGCAGCGTTCGGGCTTTTGTGAGCTGGTGGTAGAGGGGGGAGGGCAAAAGTGAGCAAAAATAGTTGTGCTGGGCAAAACTGAGCACAACTAAGCAACGAGGGGCACAGAAATAGAAATCCCTTTAAACAACTATGTGACATCACTTTCTCTGTAGAGGTGACTGTCCATATTATCTTAACACAGGGGCTTGCCTGTCTATAGTTCAGAAAAAACTTGGTGGGTGTGTTTTTTTGACGAAAAGCAACAGGCATTGCATTTCATTTATGATTAAGAAGAACACATTACAAAGCTCATACTGAGCTCACAAACACATAACAGCACAACAACGACACCACATCACACCACAACAAACCAACACTCTAGGAGACTGGGAATCTCGACTTCAAGGATCACAAAGGCTCGATCGACAAGGGGAAGGAGGGTATTCGGCTTCCATCATCATCCGACCAAGCAAGGTGGACGCCACCCAACAACACCCCTCAAAGAGAGGGGTGTCAAATGGAAACGAGGTAATCCGAGGAGGATCACTACTCGCTAACCCAGTTTCATATGAAAAAGTCAGGCATGCCCACCACAAAATTGATAACTCGTATTGCATCTGCCAAGCACCAACAACACCGACCACATCGTACCACTAGTCCCTCCAACTGGCAGCCACTCCTCGATGCCCCAAGAGAAGCAATGCACGGCGTCATCATCATACAATCCCCTAAAGGATCCGAGATTTCCCCCGGAGTTATCTCGGGCGAAGAAACGAGCACGTCGCCTCAATGCCTCCTTCATGAAAGAAGCATATGCCCACGGGCATCGTTGTCGTCTGCCTCAAAATCGAAAGCAAGGCCCTAGCCCGGCACAGTGCCATCATCTCCCGCTCGATCCAATGTCGGCCGGACCACCGCTACCATCTACTTCCCTTGCCCGACAGCCATCCGCCCCACGGGCCCAACGAACGTCGCAGCCACCTGCAGATCTGGGCGCCGAGGCCCAAAGTCGCCTCACCGCTGCTCGCCGCTCAACCATAGTGCCGCAGCACCTCCACCTTCTTGTAGCCTCTGCTGCATCAGCAAACGCTCCTACCAGAACCACCATCACGCTCAACCCACCCCGAGCCCATATCTAGGCCCGCCCGAGAACGAGCCGAGACGTGCGCCGTTGAGCACCTACGTGTGGCCATCGTACCCGCCAAGCGTTGCAAGACTCACGCCAAGCCTTCTCCGCCCTGAACACCGACGAAACCAACGAGGACCAGAGGGGAGAGGCGGGTCGCGCTCCCAGCCGCTTGATGAGGCGAAACCTCCGAGTGAAGAATGCCTCGCCGCCGCCGTCCTCGAAGGCGGGACGGGCTTGCTTGGTCTTCAATGAGCGAAGTCATTTCCTCAATTGAGTTCTTTGCCCAATCTCGTCTCCTTAATAAGTAAGTGATTACAAAGATATATTCCAAGATCCTTGAAAAAATCTTATTTTTTTACTTTTGCAAAAGCAAATATTGTATTTTTTTTCTCCAGTGACTATCCATCTAGAGAGGCTTCCTCGAACCACAAATGGAGGCGTGAATGCAAGATGTCAGCGGAATGATCGACCGGACAGAAGCTAGGGCAGCTTTCTTCCCATGACTTCCCAAAGCTAGCTCACATCAGATCTCTCCTCTAGAGTGTAAAATCATGGATGGAGCTTTATGCAGCAGCCACTAGATTCCCACCTTTATAGCTTGCATGCGTCCTTCCCTGCGTCTCCAAATAGAGGGATGTGGAAGTTTAAGATACCACAAAAAATAAAGGTATTTCCTTTGCTGGTTTCTAAGCGTAGCATTCTGACTAGAAATACGCTTTTACATAGAGGTTGGCATGGGGAGACTAACTGCATGTTTTGTGTGGCGGATGAGTCGATCAATCCTTTTTTGGTGGCAAAAATATTAGCCTTGTTTATGGATTGCAGGGACCGACTTCTTTTGCAGATAAAAACTAACAAAGCATGCAGCTAGAGTCCTGCTCTAGTGATGGTAGCGGCAGGTCTGCGGGAGCTTTGGCCTCGATAAAATTACAAGATTGTTCCTTCAACTTGCTGGTGCGTATCACAACCATCCCCTTGGTTGACAAATGCTCCAATACGCTACCCAATACGCAAATACATAACATCTACGGTCATGTATACGGTCCTCTCTACGGTAGGGCTTTGTGGTGCCGCCATGTGGCTATTGATTTTTGCGGAAAGTGCCTTTAGGTTTTTTAGAATCCAGGCACGCCCCATGCCGTGCCGTTATGGCCGACAAAAGGAAAATGCTCCAACCCCCCCCCCCCCCCCCCCCCACACACACACACACACAAAAAAAAATTCCCAAATCACTAACCCTAGCAACGATGGAGATCACTCTGGTGTTGGCGGAGATGCTGGAAGACTATGCTGAGAAGCTCATCATGCTCCGCGAAATCATTAGCTAGTTTTCGAGCCTCTCAATGCTTGAGAGTAATCGGTGGTGATTGCTATGGCGGCCACAAAGGAGGAGAAGATCCGAATGATTGGAGACGGGGCGATTTCGATCGAAATAATGTACCAGGCAATGCAAGAGGGGGAGGGGCTTTGATGCAGAGAGGGCGTTGCAAAACATACAGGTCCCGCGCCCTGAACCCGTCAAGTTCGAAGGAGGATGTCGTGGCGGTGGTCATGGCAATGTCAGCGCCAGGCAATCAGGTGATGCCCATAGTGTTTGATGCCGATGAAGCGGTGCTCCCGAGAAGGAAGAGTCTGCAGGCAAGGGGCGTGCAGCTACCTTGTCGTTCTCCCTGCTTCACCCACTGCCCTCTGAGGATTCTAGTCCTCGGTCACTACACCGGCGAGCAGTAGGAACCACTCTGGTAGGCAGCCGACGTCCATCTCAGGTATTGTGATCTACTTCTCCTTTGATAATTTACATTATCTGATTACATACTCTGATACGACTCATTGTGTTTACAAACAGAGATTCAAACATGCTCAGGTTGCTTCTTGTTGGATTGATGAAGTCAAAGATCCTAGATTGCTTTGGTGGAGGCCGCTTCAAATTTAGTTAGTAATTAGTTTAGTTTATCTAAGTACTCTATAGAGATGATGGCACCCATATGAAGAAGAAAAGCGGCAGTGAGCTCTGTTTAATGTTGAACTTGTGTTGTCATGAACAAGCATGCTTAAACTTGTTGTTGAATTTAATCTTGTTGCTAAATAAAGCATGATCAAGTTATGTTTAATTTTGTATTATTGTATGACACTTGCAAATTATGTTTTATGTTGTGTTCTTGTATTACAATTGCTGAAAATTGTGTTGTTGTTGTGATGTATGATGTGTTTTCTGAACAAGATATGTGGTTGTTGCTGAATTTTGTCATGTGATGTATTTTGATGAATTTTGCAAGGTTGGAACATGTTTGCAAGTTATGATCTTCTTGTTGTTGCAGCATGACACATACATGCATGATCTTGTTGTTGTATGACCAAAAAGTTTGGCAAAAAAATGATATTGTTTTGTTGATGTGTTTTGTAATGGCAATGGCTGAATTTTGATCAAGTTTTGATGTTGACAGATGTTTGATAGAGTTATGTTTAATGTATGACACTTGCAAATTATGTTTTATGTTGTGTTCTTGTATGACAATTGCTAAAAAATGTGGTGGTGTTGTGATGTATGATGTGTTTTTTGAACAAGATATGTGGTTGTTGCTGAATTTTGTCATGTCTTTTGATGAATTTTGCAAGGCTGGAACATGTTTGCAAGTTATGATCTTCTTCTTGTTGCTGCATGACACAAACATGCATGATCTTGTTGTTGTATGACCAAAACGTTTGGCAAAAAAATGGTATTGATGTTATTGTTCAAGTGTTTTGCAATGGCAATGGCTGAATTTTGATCAAGTTTTGATATTGAGAGAGGCTTGATAGAGATTTGTAATAGCATTGGTTGAATCGTTATCAAGTTTTGATATTGAGAGAGTTTTGATATTGCTGAAAATGCAAGTTTTAAATATTTGTCGTTTATGATGATGTGTTTTGTAATGGCAATGACTAAATTTTGATCAAGTTTTAATATTGAGAGAGATTTGTAATGCCAATGGTTAAATTTTTATAAAGTTTTGATATTGAGAGAGTTTTGATATTGTTTAAAATGCAAGTTTTTAATATATGACAAAAACTGGGGGTTCTAGGACTCGAACATAGGACCTTTAGCAAGTTGCTCTGCTTATGTAACCAGTGCGCTATTTAGAGAATATTGATAAAGTAGCCCGTGTTTTATATATGTCGGCTTGTAATGACAATGTTTGAATTTTAATAAAGTTCTGATATTCAGAGAGTTTGACATTGCTGAAAATGCAAGTTTCAATATATGACAAAAAGTTTAACAAAAATGAATTTTAGGACTCAAACACGGGACCTTTAGCTATTTGTTGTGCCAATGTAACAAGTTCACTATCTAGAGAATTTTGATAAAAGCAGCCCACGTTTTTTATATGCCGGCTCTGAGACTCAATGGACCTATAGCAATTAGTTTTGCTTATGTAAGAGCATCTCTTCTAGCAGATGCGCTATCCCGCCGCCAGCCCATATATTTGCAGGCGGTTTAGCATTTCAAGGCTTTTTCGGGCTGAAACAGAAGCGGTATATTTGCACCGGCCCACAAAAAATATACGGGCGGCCCACAAACCGCCGCTATATGTACGGGGAGGGGGCGTTTTAGGGTTCCCGTCTCGGATAGATCCGCCCCCCTCCGCCACCGTCTTTTCTTAGCTCCGGCGAGCGCATCCGGCCGTTTTTCCTCTCAAGCGCAGATCATGTCGGGAGAAGGCCGTGAATGTGGGGGCCGCCGCAGGTCGTCATCGTGCAAGCTCGGCCGGCACGACGCGGAGGCCGGAAGCTCCAGCCGGCCCACCGTCGAGCCGTGGCACTCAATGCGGGCGCGCAACCGCGGCGCCCCCTCCCACGGCGGCGACAACCGCGCGTGGCAGTGCGTGGCAGCGCTTCAACGAGCTCCACGAGGCGCTCTGACGATGAAGAAGCTCCGCGAGACAGAGATCGTGCGCCACGCTGCGAAGGAGGCGCTGGAGGCCGGCGAAGAGGGCGTCGTCGAACGCCTCGAGGCGGCGAAGGCGGACTACGAGCTCGCCTACACCCTCTACCGCTCGGCAGCCGAGTTCTTCCTCGACGTGAAGCCGTGAGCCGCCGCCGGCCCTCCGTCGATTTAATAAGTTTTTAAGTTTGTTTGTCTATGTGTGTGATGAACTCCGGCGAGGTCCGGACTATCTATGTAACGGGAACTTATTTTAAGTTTAAGTTTTAAAATTTGCAGTACCATTTCCAGTATCTGTTCTGCGTCGGGGATAAACTGCCCGCAAAATCGATTTGGGGCGAACCGTAAATAAATTTTGCGGGTAGGGAATTTAGCACATCTGCTAGAGATGCTCTAACTAGTGTGCTATTCAGAGAGTTCTGATAGAGCTACCAACTTTTTAAATATATGCCGGCTTGTTCCTCAACAAAAAATAGCAAGAAAGAGGTCTCCTATTGCCAGACGACGACGCAGGATGACACGCGGCGATGCGATGGCACGGCAGACCTTCCCGCGCTCTCCTTCCCTCCCGGTTCCGTTCTCGCCCAGCACTTCAGCTATAAATCCTCGTCACCGCCGCCATTGCCACCAGCAGCAGCGCCACATGAAATGAGAGCTAGCCAGCCACCCACCCCGTCGCATCTCGCAACCGCCGCGTTTCAGGCCTCCATCATCACCGCTCAGGCGAAAGCTATCCTTCGCGAGGAACAGGCGCAAGCGGAGGAGGCCCAGCACGTGGCCTCAATGGCATCGGCGAGCGTGCACCAGGCCAACCGCATGGCCTACCACGCACAGTCTAGCATCCATGTGCGCCGCTTGAGTGTCGAAATCGACGCGGCGTTAGGCCCCTCCAGCATCGAGTAAGACGACGGCGTCATGGAGATTTCGTTTGATGACAAAGAGGAGGATTAGCATTCGACGACGATGTCTGAAGAAGAAACGTCTAGTTGTGCTTAGTGTCTAATTAGTGTTTAAATCAGTTCAGATGCAGAGGCTGGGTCTTCCTCCTTTTCTAAAAAAAAAAAGGTGTTTAAATCAGTTCGAACTTAGTGGTGTGTGTCTGTTAGCTCATGATCATGCTTAATGATTACTAGTAAATCAGTTTTTAATCAGTGAACATTCAGTTAACTGAATAACTCTTGTACTCCCTTATATGCAAAAACGTCCTATATTTTGGGATGGAGGGAGTACTACCTAGACGCCAACAAGTGGGACCCGTGAGCAGAACGCTCTGACGACGCAGCATGGGGCGCGCCTGGATTCTAGAAAACCTGCGGGTGCTTTCCACAAAAATCAATGGCCACGTGGCGGCACCACAGAGCCCTACCATATAGAGGACCGTACACAGGAACTAGATGCTATGTACTCTCGAAATAGGCTTTCGCCCCGCTTTATAAATAAAGCAAACTAGATGCTATGTACTCCCTCCGTAAAGAAATATAAGAGCGTTTAGATCACTATATTTGTGTATTCAGGTACCGTGTTGGGGCATTTCTCAACCCCGACGACGGTTATGATACGTGCCAGCAAGTTGGAGGAGTAAATTGTAATTTTCTCTCTGGCCTCCGGCTCTGTTCATTGGCTTGGATGGCCTTTTATACACTGCATCTTCTTTGGCAACCTCCAGCAGCTTGCGTCTTGCGCCATGGTCTGGTTTGAAGGCGGGCGATGCGATGTCTGAGGTTGCTTCGCGAGGTGAGACGCATGTGCATGTTGTCGAGGTCAGTGTCGAAGGTGGGCGACGCAATGTCTTTTTTTCTAAGGCTGCTTCGGGAGGTAAGGCATAGTGTGCATGCCGTCCTCTCCGTTGGCCACCTGTTGGTCCATGTTCATGCGTGCTATGGGGTGAGCATCTCCAGATGCCGACGGTGTGGTGCCTTACGAACCAGGGCGAGAGGGTAAAGGCGGAGATGTATATAGCATCACAACGATGTTTACCCTTGGGAATGGGCGAAGCATGGGCTTCCTCCGACGGCGAGCCACCTCCTTGGTTTCGTCTCCTCTTTGGCACGATCGCAGAGATTGATGAGGACAGCATTCTTCAAGGAGGTATTTGGTAGCTTGTATGGATTTGAGCACTTTGCATCTGTGGCCCGACTCAGCCTGAGTGAATACATGAAAAAACCATGTTCTACACATAGTTTATTTGCCAACATCCCCTCCAACCTGGCTGAGCGGAAACACAAGCACTGGTGTTTGGTTGCAAACTTGTTCTACGCGGATGTGAAATGTTGTTGTTTGGTTACATATAAGACAATGTGATTTGATAACCTCTTGTTCGAGTGGTGAGGTTACCGGTACACACAGGCACAACATAGTCATATGCAACTAATAACAGGCATAACATAAACCAGAGTCTTAAGCAGTACTCACAGACAGTTAAACTAACACACACATACTCACAGAGTCTTGGACTAACCGCCCAACACAAAAGTCTTAAACTAACATGCATAGAGATAACACCCTAAGGCTCCATGGCAAATGCCTCCTCGTGCTCCTTGCACTTGGCCACCGCCTCAACCCCGTCGTCGTTGAAGACGATCACCTTCAAGGTGTCAGGAGTTATCAGCTTTAAGGTGACGAGGTACGCGATCTTGATCTGGTGAGCAACGGCGAAGGGGGCCAACCCTTATCAAGGGTGAGCCTGATGTTGATCGTCTAGACCATGACCCTCCAGACGCAGCTGGTGTTCATCCCCAGTACGAATTCCGATGGGACAGTGATCAAGTGCTTGGTGAAGTCAGGGGGCATCCGCAGGCACTCCAACTTGGGTGCAAGGATGACCTTGCAGAAGTGACTTGGGTCGGCGTCCTCATGGAAATGGTCGTAGTTCTTACGCCTCTTAGGGGCGCTGCCAAGCTCCACCACCGCCTTGCCCTTCTTGTCCGACAGAACCTCCTTCCCTTCGAGGAGTTCCTTGAAGCAGCATTGTCGAGGGCGAGCTTGTCGTTTTGCCTTGATCTATTCTCAGAATGTACTGCCTTGATCAGTGCTATGATCAGTGAGCATGCATATGATTCCTGGTAAGCACTTTTATTCCTACTCTGATCGTAAGCACGTAGAATGAAAGCACGTAGCATGGATCAACCCGATTGGAGGCGAACCAAATTGATTGGATTCAAATCGAACCATACTGGAGCAAAAAAACCTAATCGAATATGCTTTGCTTAGTCCCAAATCAAAGCCTACAACTACAATTGATGCAAATCGAAGGCTACAACTACAAGCATGTAAAATCGATAGAGGGCTTAACGCATTTGCCAAACGCGTGGAGGAGGGGTGATGAAACCGTCGATGCTCCCAGCCAAATCTTGCCCCCGATGCTCGCCACCGATGCTCCCCGTCTAGATCATGTGGTCTCCGCCGCCAGTGAGAGTGGAGAAAGGGAAGAGTGAGCGATGAGAAAAGGGTGAGGAGATTTATGGAGCCGCTTAGGGAAACTACACGGTGTCTCCTGTGTGTCCCCGCGCAACCGCCTCAACTCACGTGCACTGTGTTTCATCGTTCGGGCCTGGTTCTCAAAAAATTGCCGATTCAAGCGTTCCACCAGAACCAGGCCCATAGGTGCTTTAAGTTTCACGCGAGCCAAGATTTCCATGTATGTCAGGCATCCAAATAGCCCAAAACGTCCAGCGGACTGGCTCGGGTATATGCAGGCTACCAAATGCCTCCCAAGCTTCTCAGCTTGTGATATTCGATGTTTGTGGGGGGCGCTGATATACCTCGCTCGTAGCGAGTACTATGGGAATGTCGCTCACATTGCCACGCTGATGGGCCTGCCCAAATGATGCTGACAGTAATCCTTCCACGAACGGGATAGTTAGAGGGAACTGTTGTTCACGTCTTTTTTTTCTCGTTTCATTTTTTCGGTAAGTTTAATTTATAATTTAAAAAAATCGCAAATATAAAACAAAAAATTCTGAATTCAAAAAAAGTTCATGCGTAATCAAAAAATGTTCGTGAATTCAAAAAATATTCCTGAATTCCAAAAAATGTTCAAGAACTTATAAAACTATTTGCGAATTCAAAAAATGTTCAAAATTCAAAAAAATCATGAACTTTGATAACTGTTCATGAATTCAAAAAATATTCACGAATTTCAAAAAATAATCATTAAATTCAATAATGTTCATGAATTTCAAAAAATGTTTACGAAATTCAAAAAAAGTTCGGGAATTTTGTTTAAGAAAAATGAAAAGGGGAAAAAGAAACAGAAAAAATATATCGCTGCTTACCTGGGACTTGGTCCACGTAGGCTCGCGTGCAGGAGCGCTATCGTATCGCTCGCTACGAGCGATACATAGCATTTGTGTGTTTGTGGTGTTGTGACCTTTTTAAAAAAAAAATCTGAGTATAAAGTTTGTGCCGCAAACCGACTCAACTCAAACCCCTGTAATGCGGCGCTTTCGTTCCAAAGAACCAAACCGACTCAATCGCCCTTAAATACTGTACTCCGTCGAGACGTCCGCGGCCACGATGGCCGCCGCCGCCGCCGACCGTCTCTCCGCCCTCCCTGACGATCTTCTCCAGCACGTACTGTCCTTCGCACCGGCCAAGGAGGCCGCCGCCAGCGCCGTCCTCTAGCGCCGATGGCGTCCGCTGTGGCGCCGCACGGGTGTCCTCAACCTCGACAGCAGACACTACTCCGCCCAAGATCGCTACGCCTGCTTCGATGTCTTCTTCCGCGATGCCAAGGCCGCCCTCGCGGACGACCCTCAAGAGGCTCACGCTCTTCCTCACGGAAGGCGCCTACCGCCTCTTGAGGAGATGGTACAGAGACCCCGGACCGAAAGAGGACGTCCAGGTCGCCAGCCTCCTCGCCGATCCCGCCGCGGCCGGGCTGGAAGAGCTCCGCGTTGGCTCCGAGAAGCAAAACCAGTGCGACGACATGTACAGCCCGCCGCTGGGCTCCCTGCCGTTCGCCGCCACGCTCCGGGTGCTGGAGCTCGAGCGCTGCAACCTCGAGCCGCCGCCGCGCCTGGCCTTCCCGCGCCTCACGGATCTGACGCTGCGCCACTGCTTCGCCTTGGAGGGGCATCTCCAGGTCATGGTCGACAACGCGCCGGCGCTGACCAGCCTGGCGCTGGTGAACCTCCGTCAGAAGTCGCCGGAGCCACCTGGTTCCGACAAGACGATTTACATGCATAACACTTTCAGCCTGCGCCTCCGCCTCCGCTGTCCCACGGTCACCGCCCTGGTGCTCGAGACCCATTATCTCGGCTGGGGTGAGCTCGACGATCCTGCCAACACGGGCATCGAGCTCGACATGCCGAGCCTGCGCTCCTTCCGCTACAGTGGGTACCCTCTCAAGCTCTCGCTCGCATCACCCGCGCCGGCACTGGCACGGGTCGACCTCGACGCCACTCGCCGCGATAACCGCGTCCAGCAGTACGAGCCCACATCGCGCATGCTCACCAGCTTCTCCAGCACGAGGGCGCTCAAGCTGCGCCTGGACAACATCGAAGACATCCTGGCCGGCGGGGCCATCCTGCCCACGTTCCCAAACCTCAAGCTCCTCCAAGTGCACGGCAAGTGCAAGGACAGGGACAGAAGCACAGCGGTGGCAGTGGCGAGGCTGCTCGCCTCCTGCCCGGCCATGTCCGAGCTGCGGCTCAGGCTGGAGATGTCGTACGACTACTGGTATGACACCGAGGACCCAGCCGGAGGCCCCTTCGGCGAATCCATGGACCGGTTCGAGAGGCTTGCGTGCATGTCCTCGGCGCATCGCGACGCGGTGCAGCTTGACGGCGTCTCGGGGCTCCCGAACCTGCGGAAGGTAACGCTGCAGTTCAAGGCCAGGGAGGTCAACTGCTTCCAGGTGCGGCTGGCCAAGTTCCTCGTGGAGAACGCCATGGTGCTCCAGGAGATGCACGTCGACGACGGCAGCCAGTTCTGGTCGGACCACCTCCGCCACAAGCTGGCGAGATGGAGAGCCGATGCGTTCCAGGCCAGGAACCTGCCGAATGCGGCCGGCTTTGGGGCGTACCAGCTAGCTAACCCTGTGATAGACCCTAAGGAACAGTCAGGTTACCATTAGGATGCACCTGTAATGAGAAAACATTCTATGTCCTATATTTCCCCTTCAATAACTGATGATTAATTTATTGGTCATAGTCCACTGACATGATACAGAGCCTCCCGGAAAGAGATGTACAAACTGAGTAATTTTGCACATCATGGTGGATATATGATTGATCGAGTTTTTTGTCGAAAACAGGCTGACATATATACCGTCGATGATGATTGACCAAAGTTTGTTTCCAGGCATGCTGATATAGTGTGTGGCGTGGCTTTGACCTTTTTCTCTCACCAACTTGCAGAAAAACTGACGGCGGGTGTGAAAATGTACATCTTACAGTCGTGCACAGCAACTTGGGCTCCAAAAGTTCCTACCACGTTCGCTGATAGAGTTTCATGCTGGAGAAAATGGCAAATTTAGCAGGTGGTCAACACTGTTAACAATAAGTTTAAGTTTATGACTGGAGGCCGGGTGAGAAAAGCTACTTGGTCACATTGTTTCTATTCTCCCAGACTAAATTGGGCTATAGTTGAACTATGATAGTGTTTTTTATCTTGAAGCTTCAAGAGCTCCCTTTGGATCTTATAACAACTATAAACCAACCCCCATCAGAGAAAGGGTTAAAGGATTCATAGTCCCATTTTATCTGGAATATAATAATGATAAGCTATAAGCTATGTTTCTCCAGGTACCTTTATTTCAGAGGGACAAGTGAATTAAACCACCTGATAGCAATGAAATCTTACGTAACTCACCTTCCACAGATCTCTAACAGAATAGGCAGATGAACCATCAAGGCCTACAGCTGGCAATGTCATCGTGATATTAACCGTCTCCGAACAACGATTCCATAAAGCAACGGCCAAACTGTTGCCAGAGAGGGGGCCAGCCCACACCTGCAAAATTTGACATACTATGAGTTTGGCATAGGGATGCGTTGATGCATGGAAAGGAATGAAGCTGTGCGACTTATAATAGTTATTCCCATATGGAGCAGCTAAATCACCTCACGGCATCCACCTTTTCCTTGACCCAAAATTCTTCTTCCTTGAACTCCAAGAGGATCTGCAGAAAAAGGAACTCGATTAATGTAATCGATTGTATAGTTACAACAGCACATGTACAAATGGTTCTTACTGTGTGAATAGAACAATATGCCAGAAATCATATGTAGCAAAAGAAACACAATCAGGCACTTTAAAAACACCCCCAAAAAAACAGCGCAGATGTTAACAGCATATAATGTTAGTTCAGCATAATATATCGCGTCTCCCGCGGGGAATAAAGAAATGGCAACTAGCCAGCTCAATGCTCGCAAGTCAATCAAACACAAAACATAACTCAAAAATAAAGAAAATCTTCGTCTTAGATTCATCAAGTGGTTCAAAGAACTCCTATGAAAATATCTACATTAGTTAGAGCAAACTGACTTCTAAAGAGCAGCTAAGATGACAACATTTTTGCAGTGCATGGTTGTTTTGCGCCACCGAGAAAGCTCGCTTTCAATGTCATGAAAAAGCGATAGCAATAGAAAAAACTGCATTGCAGTTTTGACATGAGGACATATTATAGAGATACATACAAGATTCTGAGTAATACCTTGGTTTACTTGAATTACTTCTTTGTTGCTCAATATTTCAATTGTTTGTGAAGTCATATTTCTGACATCACAACCAATTAAGAGAGGTGCCTGAAACATGACCCAGAAGGGGATTTTCTGGTCAGTGCAACAAAAATGAAAATAGCAGATAATGTGCCACCAATCAGTTTGTGTTTTACTTGCATTATGCATATACAAACTGATTGTAAAATTTCTTGTCTGGCACTCACGAGATGATTCTAGAATCCAACACTGCTGTAGTACTAAGTTATCCAGAATGTATGCAGACAAACTTTGTGTACTACCTCTATACCAAAATATAAGACGTTTTTGCAGTTCAATTTAAACTGCAAAAACGTCTTATATTTTGCTAGAGGTAGTGCTAGACAAATTTGTGCTGCTGATATCCAAATAAATTATGCGCATCTGCAGTTCTACATATTTCTCTGCAGCAATATCCTAAATTTGACAGCCATGAGCCAAGACAAAAAATTATAGAAGGAAAATGAGCCTTTGTTTTCATAAACTCTTAGCTTGCTCATTGGTCCAAAAACAACATAAACTACAAATTTGAAGGAGTCGATGCAGTGAGGCAATAAGGCATTGGCACAATTGTAGTGACTACTGATGCGCTTGGCAAACTCTTACCTTCATGAGTGCCCAGATGCTGAAATGTGCACGGTACTCTGCAAAGGTCATGCCACCATTTCCAACTTCCAGCATGTCCGGGTCTGCCAAAAATGAGTTTGTTTAGTAACAGCGTACTCTTTTATTTTAGAGTCTCTTACAACATCAGGAAAGCTTGTATTCCTGACAAACATAGTTACCATTCCATCCACCGGGTCCAGCATATGATGCCCACTTGTTGTTCTTATCAGCAATGTCAGTCATGCTTGTTTTAAACAGAAAACGGACAAGTCAATTTCACAGCACATCAGCAGACTGGTATATTCTTTTGTTTCAAGAAGATCGCATGAATCACCTTTTCCATGTATCCTGTATGTCATCTGTTGTACGCCAACTGTTTCCAACTTTTCCAGCCCATAAAGCTGGATCATCCTGGCCCCTAAGAGAGAATACACATCCAAATTCAACAAGGTTGGAGGTTGAGCACAACGTACAACTGCTATTTATTTCCCAGTGTTAACTGCATACCATTCACATAGAGAGTAGAATATCTGGCGCCCAGTTGAATTTAGAGCATCACGCATTGGAGGATACCTGAGATTATGACATCATGGAACAAATTTTAGCTCTATATATTGAGGCTAACTGTTTGTAAAGCCTGCGATCGAGGCAAATGAAAGACGTGTGACCTAACCTTTCCTTTGGCGGTATTCCCAGATTGTAACAGTTGTCGTACTTTAGATAGTCAACACCCTGGACAAAAATATTTTTCGGATTCATGTATTAGTAAAATTATATTTGCATGTTCAGTAGCAGCATAGAATAGGTTAAGATAGAAAGACTCGGAAAAGATGTTCTTAGAATGTTCATTGCAATGTTGTGCAGCAACTCTTTTATGCATCACTGATTCTGTGGTTGCTTGTAGCTCATACCCATGAAGCAAAAAGGGCAGCATCGTCATTTTCGTGATGGAGCGATCCTGGTCGAACTTGACATGTAAATACCCTGAAAGCTTTTACTTGTTATGTTTTTTGTTATTTGAATTATTCTTGACTATGATACATTAAGAACCATAAAAGCTAGCAAGTTAAATCATCTATAGCTAGACTACTTACCCAGCGTCAGAGTAGATACCAAGTTTTAGACCTTTTCCGTGCACATAGTCCGCAAGTGATTTGATTCCAGAAGGGAAAGTCTTTGGATCAGGTAGCAATTGATCCTACATATTACAGGAAATAATTTATTGAAAAATGTGCAGATGCACTCAAGATGCATTTATATTTTAGTAACATAAAGAGCAGCCCGGTGCATGTAGCTCCCGCTTGCGCAGGGTCCGGGGAAGGGTCCGACCACTTTGGGTCTATTGTACGCAGCCTTTCCCTACATTTCTGTAAGAGGCTGTTTCCAGGACTTGAACCCGTGACCTCATTTATTTTAGTAACATAAACGAGTTTAATGCAATGACATAAATAGATTTCTTTGGGTATCCAAAGATAGTAATCGTAATGCCTCAGGTAGAGCGCAATGGAAAGACTTATTTATTTTTGATGAAAAACATTCGTTTACTAGTAACCGTATGGATCCCTAGGAGGGCATACGACAATACAGTAACCTCACAGAAACAATGCTCTAGAAAAATAAAGACAAAAAACAGAGCTATTGAAACCAAACTGATGAGCAAGGTATAGAACATCATTCTGATATGTTTTTAGTGAATACATTTTCAAAGTAAATGTAGGTAGGACCACGGTAGAAGCTTTTTCTATTCAGAATTTGGGGCCCAATTATCATGAACACAAGAAAAAATCTTAGGTTTCTATGAATGTGCACAAAATAGAACATATAGAGACCGCAGAGAAAATTAATGTTCTGATCAGACTAATTCAAGCTTTAACATCATACTCCATGTAAAAGGAAAATGCAGTTAGGAAAAGTATAATGAACTTATTGCCTTATTTATTAGTTAAAGAAAACTTATTACCTTATTTCCTCGTTTCACATACGACCAACAGTCGTCTGAAAAGGAAGGACAAATATAGTTAGAGACAAGACACAAAATACTTCATGTAGCCCAATAAAAGATACTGGTGTCAAGCTAAGTAATGTACCGATGTTTACATAGTTGTATCCCAATTCAGCCAGCCCCGTGGAGACCAATGCATCAGCTGTACCAAAACAGGGGTAAGAAACTTTAAATTGCGTGCCTGCAAACATGAGACGTGCATCCTATGTCTTTGCACTTGCCACCGTAGAGTAGAAGCGCGCCCAGGAAGTATCTAGTGCAGATAAAGATACGAACTTGCAACAGATTGTAAATTGCGAATGGGGAATCGCAGAATGAACAAGGATTATCCGCGGTAGAGGGATCCCTCGGGGGGCCGAACCTGTCTCGCGGATGAGCGTCTCGTTGATGTTGCAGGCGAAGAAATTCCAGCTGTTCCACCTGCACGCAGTCCCCACATGGCGATTAATCGATGAAATTTCGATCGCAACCCTCTCCGCCGAACAGACAGAACAGAGAAACAAAAGCGCGAGTCAAAGCGGCAGAGCAAGAGAAAGGTGAGGAGCCGCGGGGAGCGGGGGGGAGAGGACGAGCAAAATTACCCCATCTGGGGGGAGAGGGCGAGGCCGTTGTTGAGCTGCAGCCTGCCGTAGTTGGAGGTGTCGTAGAGGCGGCGCAGCGCGGCGGTGGGCAGCGGCGCGATGCGCCGCGCCGCCGCCGCCGCAGCAATCGAGGCGCCCGGCCACCGCGTCCCCTCCGGCGAGAGGACTAGGACGAGGAGCAGGAGGAGCGGGAGGCGGAAGGGCGGCACCCCCATTCTCCGCTTCGCGATGCTTCTCGCGCACACCGCTCCCTTGCTCCGAACTCGAGGCAGTTCGCCTGTGCCGACGGCGCCTGGTGTCGTCGCGGGGAAAGCCTCGTTAAAGAAAAAGAAAAATTGATGGGCCCACATCCACCGGCCAGTCAAGCACTCAAGCGTTCAGAAGTAGGGCCCGCCGTCCCCGAGCCCTGCCACGTGCGTTATCCGTTGTAGGCACGTCGGATAGGTCCCTCCTGTGCTGATAAATTAGAGACAGGCAGAAATCCTAGTACTTTTTTTTTTTGAACACAGTACAGAAATCCTAGTACTTACTACGTAAAAGTTTCAGAAATCACCGTTGATGTGATGAGTAGATTCCTGGATGAGATTTCTTCTTCCATAGAAAATCTTTGCTTTTTGGAATTTTGATAAGCAAGGCGTGTACCGCTGGTCCTAAGATGATTATGTTATCTTGCCTTCGGAATGAAGATGAGAGAAAATGACACGACACGCCACCCGTGCATTATCCATTTGATGAACAAGACAATGATGCCTGGACAGTGACATATCTACCTACAGATGTTGTTCCATCATGTGCTATTTTGCGCCTCTCATCCCGAACGTTTCCAGCTATAATTCTTTCTTTCTTTTTTTAATAAAAGAGAGCTTTTTTTTTTTGATAAAAGAGAGCTTGCCTCTCCGATTTCCATTAAAAGAAATCACCAAGTCTTTTACACAAGCGTAACCCCATTCTTAACCTGCACCTACGGAACTGAAAGCGAAGGCATGAAAGAGAGCCATCCCTCCCACCCCAACCTCTACTTATCAGCACCTCAGATCTAAGGTTTGGGCTCATATATAGGTCCAGAACAAGCTAACCAGCGAGCTTCCAACTACTAGTAAGCGTGCACGTGCAATGCACGTTTCGTTAAAATCCAAATTTTGAATACGCAGATCACATCTCGACTAATAGAATTAGTGTTCATGCATGTGAGTTGTTACACCATATCCAGTAAAAATAACAATAAATCATATACGTCCGTACATGACATTCAGTTCATTGTTACTCATACCCACAACTTATCAAAGAGACCATCTAAATGTAATGCGGATTCCATGGGCTATGTACCTCTCAAACACCGCATCCAAGTCATCTAGACCTTCCCGCGTTATTCCCCTCCCATCATATCTTGTCTGGTCGCCCCACCCACTCCCTTCTTTTCTAGCAATGCACCCTGCTCCAACACCGCAAGTGAAGATCCACCTCACACAATCGACAGATACAAAATATGAAGAATACTATAAATCTACTATTACACTGAGGTTCTGAGGTCGATTCAACATTTGAAAAAATAAATCTGGTAACCTACTTAATTAGGTCTTTGTTGTTGGAGTTGCAAGATCTATTTTCGTCACCAGTGACTTGGAATTGTTGGAGTTCAAAAAAAATTGCTCCTTTCAAAATATTTACTGGTTTGAACAACAATTATTTTGATTACTAATATTAGTTACTCAAAACACAGTTTTTGTGCAACATTGTAAAATAATCGGATGTTTAGGAACTATAATGAAAACAAAAATTATCCAAACTTAGAAATACCTGTAAAGGAGATTATAAGTTGGCCAGAAAACATCACCCATACATCATTTCAAGTGGCCAAGCAAGAAGTAAATACAAGAGAAGCATACATCGGTCCAATACCTTCTACACAAGAAAGAACCTACAACTTTACAAATCTCCTCGTTAAGGCATACATTTGTTTCCCCCCAAAAAATTAAAGGCATACATGGGTTAAATCGGGGTGCTTAAATGAAGTAAATCTTCAATTGTTAGTCTTCAATCATCTCCGATAATGTTTTTTGCATTTTTAAACTATAAAAATGTTCAAGATATCAAATTAATCTTTTAAGGAGAAAGTAGCTTGTCACAAAAGGTAGCACAAACTACATAAAGGTAGCACAAACTACATAAAGCTATCTAAAAAATGGTTCCCAACTTCTCATAATATTGTTTTTCAATCCCATGCCTATTTAATGCTCAGCGTAGAAAAAATGCCTATTTAATGCAACCTTAGCGGTTTGCACATTAGGCTGTGTTTCTTACAACATGCTATCGATGACCATGAATTTGGTGATTTATTAATTCCAAGAATTTGTTCAAGAGTGAAATTACAATGTAGCTCAATGCATAATATGGAACATAGTAAGTAAGACAATGAGAAACAACAAGAACCAAGTCTGACTATGCTTGAGCTGCATATATGCATACCTTACAAAGGAGCGATGCTATTGTAGAGCTTCATCTCTAATCGAGCTTTCTCATCAGTGCAACCCATAACAATATTTTTATTAAGTTTGTTCAAGTAAGACCTAATTATTTCACCTAGTAACAAGGTAATGCCTTTTCTTTTCTGCAACCAGTTGCATTACCTGAGAATGTTGATACATCACACTCGCTGAAAGTGAAAGATCGTAGATGTCGCCTAGAGGGGGGGGGGTGAATAGGCGCTTTAAAATAATTACGGTTTAGGCTTGAACAAATGCGGAATAAAACTAGCGTTTAATTTGTCAAGCACAAAACCTAAATCGACTAGGCTCACCTATGTGCACCAACAACTTATGCTAAGCAAGATAAACAACTAAGTGATAGCAAGATATATAACTAGAAACAATATGGCTATCACAAAGTAAAGTGCATAAGTAAAGGGCTCGAGTAAGAGATAACCGAGGCACGCGGAGACGACGATGTTGTTGGGAAACGTTGCATGGGAAACAAAAAATTTCCTACGCACACATAAGATCTATCCATGGTGATGAGCATCTACGAGAGGGAGAGTGAATCTATATACCCTTGTAGATCGCTAAGCGGAAGCGTTAATAAACGCGGTTGATGTAGTCGAACGTCTTCGCGATCCAAATCGCCGAGCGTCCCGCGATCCAATCACGATCCTTCCGATCTAGTGCCGAACGGACGGCACCTCCGCGTTCAACACACGTACGGCTTGATGACGCCTTCACCTCCTCGATCCAGCGAGCGATGGTGAAGTAGTGGTTGAGTTCCAGCAGCACGACGGCGTGGTGATGGTGGTGAGGAACAATCTCTGCAGGGCTTCGCCAAGCGCTACGGAGATTATGACGGAGGAACTAGAGGGCTAGGGTTGCCGGCACACGGCTTGGGAAATCCTGATGTGTCCCGTGTGCTAGCCCTGCCCCTCTATTTATATGTTGAGCCTTGGGGTCTAAACTTGGAGTAAAAGCCTCCTCCGGGTCGGTTTTGCCCGCACAAGGTCGGTTTGGCCCGCAGGGAAAGAGTCCAACTCGGATCCCTGCCGAACCGTGCACAGCCGCGCACAAGCGGTAGTACCGCTTTACACAAGCGGTAGTACCGCTTGGGCGGTAGTACCGCTTCACACAAGCGGTAGTACCGCTCCGGCGGTAGTACCGCTTCACCAAGCGGTAGTACCGCTTACGCGGCAGCAAAACTACTTTTGCACTTTCCAATACCTTGTGGGCTTTATCCCTTTGGCTCATATAAAGTGTTGCTGCACCCGAACACTTCGGTAAACATCCGGAACCCCTTCCGGTGAACTCCGGAACCCTTCCAGAGATCAAAACACTATTATCACATATATCAATCTTTACCTCCGGACTATTCCGGAGATCCTCGTCATGTCCGGGATCTTATCCGGGACTCCGAACAACTTTCGGTCACCAACATAATAACTCAATTATACTAATCGTCACCAAACATTAAGTGTGTAGACCCTGCGGGTTCGAGAACTATGTAGACATGACCGAGACACCTCTACGATCAATAACCAATAGCGGGATCTGGATGCCCATATTGGCTCCTACATATTCTACGAAGATCTTTATCGGTCGAACCTCTATGTCAAGGATTCAGTTAATCCCGTATGCTGTTCCCTTTGTTCTTCGGTATGTTACTTGCCCGAGATTCGATCGTCGGTATCACTATACCTAGTTCAATCTCGTTACCGGCAAGTCTCTTTACTCGTTCCGTAATACAAGATCTCGTGGCTAACACTTTAGTCACATTGCTTGCAAGGCTCATTGTGATGTTGTATTACCGAGTGGGCCCTGAGATACCTCTCCGTCACACAGAGTAACAAATCCCAGTCTTGATCCATGCCAACCCAACAGACACCCTCGGAGATACCTGTAGAGCACCTTTATAGTCACCCAGTTACGTTGCGACGTTTGATACACACAAGGTATTCCTCCGGTGTTAGTGAGTTGCATGATCTCATGGTCAAAGGAACAGATACTTGACATGCAGAAAACAATAGCAATAAACTGACACGATCAAATGCTACGTTTACAGTTTGGGTCTTGTCCATCACATCATTCTCCTAATGATGTGATCCCGTTATCAAATGACATCTCATGTCAATGGCTAGGAAACCTTAACCATCTTTGATCAACGAGCTAGTCAACTAGAGGCTTACTAGGGACACAGTGTTGTCTATGTACCCACACATGTATTTGAGTTTCCAATCAATACAATTATAGCATGGATAATAAACGATTATCATGAACAAGGAAATATAATAATAACCAATTTATTATTGCCTCTAGGGCATATTTCCAACAGATGTATCCCGAAGTTCACACCCTTGCGGATGCTAATCTCCGTTAGAGCGGTGTGGAAGCACAATGCTCCCCAACAATGCCACTAGGGCCACCGTATTCTCCTCACGCCCTCGCACAATGCAAGGTGACGTGATTCCACTAAGGGACCCTTGAGGGCGGTCACCGAACCCGTACAAATGGCAACCCTTGAGGGCGGTCACCGAACCCGTACACTTTGGCAACCCTTGGGGGCGGTCACCGGTACCCGTCAAATTGCTCGGGGCGATCTCCACAACCTAATTGGAGACCCCGATGCTTGCTCGGAGCTTTGCACCACAATGATTGAGCTCCGAGGCACCACCAACCGTCTAGGGCGCCAAAGCACCCAAGAGGAACAAGCTCTAGGGTGCTCAAACACCCAAGAGTAATAAGCTTCTCAACTACTAACTTCCACGTATCACCGTGGAGAACTCAAACCGATGCAACTAATGCAATGGCAAGAACACACGAAGTGCTCAGGTCCCTCTCTCTCAAATCCCACCAAAGCAACAAAAGCTATGGAGGAAAGTGAGAGGAAGAACAAGGAGAACACCAAGAACTCCAAGATCTAGATCCACAAGGTTTCCCTCACATAGAGGAGAAATGATTGGTGGAAAGATGGATCTAGACCTCCTCTCTCTATTCCCTCAAGAATGAGCAAGAATCATTGGAGGGATGGAGAGATAGCAAAGCTCTAGAAGGACAACAATGGAGGAGAGAGAGCTGCAAGGGGATAAAAGAACCGTTGGGGGCAAGGGGGAAGAAGACCCCCTTTTTATAACCCCCACCAAATCGAACCGTTACCTGTGCTGGACGCACTCAAGCGGTACTACCGCTCCAAGGAGCGGTACTACCAGCCGAAGCCAGTGAGTACAGCAAGCACAGGAGCGCGGTAGTGCCGCACGAAGCGGTACTACCGCACCCACAAGCGGTACTACCGCAAAGGTTCGCAGAACAGCTCAGAAACGAGGTAGTGGAGCGGTACTACCGCCCTACATCCGCTCTACTACCGCTAAGGAGAATAGAGCAACAGAAGCTTGCACACTCTTCGAAACACAAGCGGTAGTAGCAGTGGTAGTGGAGGACGGAAGTACCGCACTAAGCGGTACTACCGCTCTACTACCGCACTACTTCCGTTTAACAAATAACGGCAACAGAGACGTGCACAGAAGGAATTTCCCAAGCGGAACTAGCAGCGGTAGTAGAAACCGGAAGTACCGCCCAAGCGGTACTACCGTGCCACTACCGCACAAATAAATTAGGCAACAGAAGAAAATCCCACAAGCGGTACTCGCTGCGGTAGACACAGCGGTACTACCGCTTGGGTGACAAGAAAACTGCCCAGAGACTGAAACTGCCATAACTTCTGCAAATGAGCTCCGAATTGAGCAAACTCAAGCTTATTGGATAGATGACGACAAATACTATCCAACAGCGACTGGTTATAATAAGAAGTGACAGGGGAGATATGCCTAAGATATAGAGATGAGAAACCTCTATGAATGAAGAACTAGCATAAACTCCAACATCGAAAACATCATAGAAGATGCATATATGAACTCCGTTTTCGATGAACTCGAGCTTGTCATGAAGATGACCATAAGCTCAAAAACTCACAAAGAGAAACACCAAACACGAACCAAGAAATATGATGCAAGGATGCAATGGTTTGAGCTCTCTACGAAGATACGATAAAGCTACTCACTTGAGAGCCCCCCTTGATAGTACGGCTATCGATCCTATAACCGGGTCTCCCAACTACTACCATGAGACTGGTAAAATAGAAAACCTATCAAGGGCAAACCTTTGCCTTGCGCATAGTCCACTTGAGTTAGATGATGACGATCTTGACCTCCTCAAGTTGGACCACCTTTCTTGATTGCGCCGGCTCGATGAAGACTAGTAGATTGCTCCCCATACTCCACTATGGGTGAGCCACTCTTCGGCACATCTTCACAAGTCCATTGTCACCACAATGGACGGCAAGCTTCAAGCATGTGATCTCTTCGTGATGCTCCACTTGAACTTGCACACCGCAATCTTGATGACGATCACCACTTGATGTCATCCTCCATGGGTTGAATGAGATCTTCCTCTTGACGCAAGCCCATGAAAACATACCTAACCCCACATAGAACTCTCGCATAGAACATGGGTTAGTACACAAAGCGTAATGGACAATGCTTACCATACCGTGAGATCACTTGATCCCACTCGGTACATCTTCTACGCTTTGTGTGTTGATCAACTTGAATCACTCTTCATATTTAGTCTTGATCAACCTTGAATATTTCCAACTCTCTTCATTAGGATGATGTCTTGAAGGTAAACATGAATGTTCATACAAACTTCTTCTTCAAGACATGCTTGCAATAGGCTCAACACTCACATGACCAATCTTTGGATAAATACTTGAATAGCACCTTGGTCAACACACATTCTTCTTCTAATAACCTTGAAACCAACAAATGGTCTTCAAGCAATGCCTATGGACAAACCCTTCAAATATAACTCAAGGCAGCCATTAGTCCATAGAGATTGTCATCAATTACCAAAACCAAACATGGGGGCAGCACATGTTCTTTCAGAAAGTGTCAGTGACGTGTCACCAACCAATGTGAAACCCTTTAATTTAAACCTACACTAAGAGTAGCAAATGTTTCGCCCAGGATGGAGGAGTTTTGACAACAAAGGAGATACCAAAAAGGGTGTCGGCGGCCAATAATTTCAGAAATAGCTGTGGTTGATTATAAAATAAATAGAAGAAACATCATACTTAAAGCTAATATAACACTTGAATTTTTTTCATATTTATAATATATAAGCCATTACATAACAGAGGATATTGCAAAAGAGGATCAACAATGCTACAAGAAATGGTCATCAATATGCATATTTTATTTTATAAGAACCAAATCAAGATGTTGTATTTTATTTTATTTTTGACCTTACCCAGAATTAGTTCTGCCATTGAATTAAGAAGGGCGAACAACTATACATTAGCTGAGAACCAGCTTACAAAGAAAGAACTCGTAAGGAAAAGAGGAAAAAATAAAATAAAACAGGTCTGAGAAGGCTCTAGGACATAACCTATAGCCTGAAAGGGCTCCAGGATCATATACTCTCTCCGTCCCAAAATAAGTTGTCCATTCACTTGTACCTTGGAAATCATCATGCTGCACAAAGAAACACCATGTTATGTGATTATTCTAAGTATAACTTGAATCGGATCTGATGACCAATTGTAAGTAAACAAATTAGCAAATTAGCATCACATTCAAACAACGAATCCATCAAACCGTAATAAGCAGTGTGTAGGCCACAATCTTAGCACATACCTGAGCATCCCCTCCCCCTTGCTCAATTCACGCCCATCTATGCCATCCTGTGTATGTAGTTTGGGTGTATGACCTTGTAACTCTTTTTTCTCTATCAATGGAAAGATAGGCAATCATGTATATTCATGAATAAAAATAATGCGTGCGCAACTACTTGCTCGAATGAAGAAAAACGAATACATGGGAAGATATTCTCATCTCAATAATTCTCTAAAACATGAACATATCATGATATATAGATGAACACACTAACCTCATGGCTTCAAGTTCTACAGAGCCCTCATTAGTGTGGCTGTCGCATAAGAGTTGAACTGCCGCCTCATCAGCCAGCCCCTTGCGTTGATGGAGACACAAATGGTATATGTGGTCGCAGATTCCACTTGCAGCGCCCGGCATGTGCTGCGTCCATGGGGTCGATGGCTGCGGAATCTGCGAGGAACGGGATAGGCCGGGGAGGCGTGGGAGTCGTGTATGGAGCGGCAGGCGCGGCGAATCGATGGATTGATCTGCTTAATCTGGTCATCATCAACCTACAATCGAATGGAAACACACATCATTTACTTTATCCGAAACGAATATTTCTAGCATCAATTGCAACCATGCTTGAACTACAAATGAATGAAGTGCTTGTTGGGATTGAAAATATAAGTAGTTAGTGACGATCCAACCGCTGAAGTTTGTGCTCTTGAGCACCTGCACAGGCCTGAAAGAAGTAATCAAAGAACAGGGGAATCACTTATGAACATAGCAAGTTTGCAACTAATTTGTAGGGTGTGGTTAATTACATGTCGACCGGGCAGAGAAGCAAGCACTTGTGATCATGCGTCCTGCTGAACACCCTCCTGATTATGCACTCCAATGGACGATGGTTCGCGTCATCAATCTGCACAAATTTGCAAGATGAACATGGATAATGCATTTCAAGTATGAACTGCTAGCTAGGAGAAAACTGAATGTGGAGCACCTGACGATGGTGACGATGCGCTTGGAGGCGCCAGCTATGCACCGGCCCTGGTGGTCGAGGACGAAGCCGGCGGGCGGCTTGGGCATGGCCCCGCCCGACCGTGTCCCCCCAGCGAACCTCCCCTCCCCCTCCTCATCCTCCTCCTCGTCGTAGTCCCTGTACCCCACCTCGTCGTCGAAATTCTCCTCCCGTCGCAGAGCGACGGGCGAGCGGGCCATGTCAGCCGGCGGCGCGCTGCCGGATTGCCCCCTGGGCGGCGGCCGCCCGGCTGAGCCCCTCGGCAGCCCGCAGCCCTGGTGGTGGCGGCTGGGCGCGCCAGCAGGGCCTGGCCTCCCTGGCGAACCTTGTTCGTCGCCGCCGTCGTCGTCGCGAAGCCTGGGGGGCGGCCCGCGCTGGCGGTTCTGCGGAGGAGGGACGCGGTTCTTGGGTGGCGGCCGGGACGACCGCAGCTGCCTCGGCCGCGCAGCCGCTTGGACGGAGACGGACGGACGGAGCGGCGGGGCCGAGCGGTTGGCTGCGGGGCTGAGCGTCGGGGCCGTGCGGTTTGGCGGCGGGGCCGTGCGGTTTGGCGACGGCGCGGGAGGACGGGGGGCGGCGAACGGTGCGGGCGCGGGAGGATCGGCGAACGGCGTCCCCGCCCGTGATGTGGCGTCGGATGGGATGGGAGGAGGATGAGGGGGCGAGAGGTCGTGCGGGGCGTGCGTGCGTGCGTTGTTGGCAGTTTTTTCTTTTTCGAACGGCAGCGGGGTCAGAGATAGATGGATTATTAGTGGCTTAATGCGTGGCTTGCAGCGTTAACCATGGGAGGATTAGGGGCCATTAGATCTTGTAAATGGATGGGTTAGATTGTTTGGATCTGCCCCCTCTCTTTCTTTTATAGGGGTAGTAGATAGATAGATAGATAGATAATTCAGTTTGCATTTCTGAACTTCCGTCCTGTACGTAGCAAAGTCGCGTTCAGGACAGACGATGCGTCGGGGGCACAGTGAAGGACCGAAGGCGACGTACGTGCGTGCGGCATGGCCCCGTGTATGCTTGCAGAACATTCAACACAACGCCAACACAACACGCATTCTGGATACTATTTCTGACCCGCTTAATCATAGCGAGAACTGGCATGGGAGCCCGAAGCCTGAGCATTCCATGGTCAACCATCGTTATAGTATATTCAAATCAATCTCAATGAGAACACTTTCGCATCCTGCACTTGGTAGATCTCATAAAAATCACAGGTTTTTTCGGGCCGGGCTGCCCATGGCCAGGTTTACTACTCATTGCGAGACGTCCTCCTCAGCGCCTTAAGCGTTGGTTAGCGCATCAGCGCTCATGCGCATGCCCTATTGGGTCAGCCCAGTAAGCATCTTGACCAGATCGCTCGACTGATCTCCTCGCTTGGTGGGGTTGACTGTTGACCAATAGACTTGTTGACCGTTGACTTTTTATAAAACACGGGATTGAAAAAAGTTCATGAAATTTGAAAAAAAAAAGAGAATTTGAAAGAAAAAAAATCGTGAATTCGAGAAAAGTTCGTGAGTTTGAAAATAGTTCGTATTTCAAAAACATTCATGAATTTGAAAAAAGTTCACGATTCTAAATCACTACTTTTTTTATTTAAAAAAAATGTAAGGTTTCATGTTTCACTTTTCTTCCCACCAACCCTTCGTCCGACCTTTCCTGTATGATAATCAATCACCTTAATTTACCTACCTTCTGAACTAATTCTACTTTAATTTACTTACCAAACTTCTCATCAAAATATAAATAAAATCAAAGATAGGATTTGATAAACATTTCTTTACACAATCGTATTTATATGGGCAGATAAATCACAAGCTAACGTACTAAAATATTTATATCTCGTTGCAACGCACGGGCATTGTCCTAGTTTTTAAAAAGTTTGTGAGTTTGAAAAAAAAGTTCACGGATTTGAATTTTTTCTACGGATTTCAAAAAAAAGGTCGTGCATTTAAAAAATAGTTCACAAATTTGAAAAAATGTTAATGAATTTGACAAAGTTGGTGGATTTGAAAAAAGTTCGCAAATTTGAAAAGGTTAACAGACTTAAAAAACAAAAACAAAAACTGAATAAACCTGGCCAAACAAACACATAAAACCCAACAGAAAAAAATAAAAAGGGGACCCAAAAGCTGCTAAAAGCTTCCCAAAGCCCCCCAAAAGTAACTACTCTTGTTCAATTACATGGGTCGGGCCGTTAGTACCAACGGGGTGTGCGCCATGTACCAAATAGCTTATAAGTGGCGCCTTGAGCGCCAAATAGGTATTGGCACTGATTGCTCAAGTGTCAATTAGATGGTCACGGAGAACTCTTGGGTAAAGGCGAGAGACTCCGGGCTTGGTTGGCCTAATTGCGGCCTTTGCCAAATTTGCAAGCAAGAACCAGAATATGTTGTGCATTTGCTCTTCAAGTGTAGATACACCAGGCGCAATTGAGAGAAAATCAAGCTCCGGCTCGGGATGGTGGATTTGTACATAGGAGATTGGGACAACTTCCTTCTCCCTACGGATTGGTAGTGCTCGATGGCCAACACCAACAGCCAAAATGGACCGGCAACACAAGAAAAGGGACTGCTTGCCTCCTCATGCTTGTTTCGTGGGAGATTTGAAACGGGCGAAATGCAAGGGTTTTTAGAAATATCTCCACTTTGCCAAGTGTTTTTATTGGTAAGATCAAAGTGGAGGACTGATTGTAAGTGCTTGTGAGCGCTAAGCATCTGAGTTCACTAATGTCACGAGAGTAAGCCATATACATGTAACATCCCCATGTAATAGCTACAGTGATCACCTTTTGAGAATGCCAAGTCATCCTGATTAACTATGCTTGATCATGATTGCATCATATCTCATTTCAAATTCCAATTCAAATTGCAATTCAAATTTAAAGTGGAAATAAAAGTTGTTCAAATTTGAAAACCAAAATGTTCATAATGCTGCAAATAATCCAGAGGCAATTATAAAAATAAAGTCAACATTTGTTCAAATAGTTAAATGACCATAACACCCTAAAACAGAACCAAAACAGCAATATCTAACACATTTTTATTTAATTAAAATGCAAATGAAATTATATGTTCACCAAACCAATTTCTGGTGGTAGATAATATTAAACTGTATTTATTTGGCTAGATCACATAATTTTACAAAACCCAGTTTATGTCTAAACCTTTTATAAAACAGAAACTAGAAAAAGAGAAAACAGAAAATAAATGATAAAAGGAAAATAAAAACAAAACCCCCCTCTGCCCCACTGGGCCTCGGCCCAGCCGGCCCACGCCGCCGCCCTGGCCTATATGGCCTCGCCCGCCACCCCCCCCCCCCGTAACCCTAACCCCCAAACCCCCCCTCCCGATCCCCCTCGTCCTCGACGCCACCGCCGTCGCCTCGTCCTCGTCCTCGCCGTCGCCTCCCCGCCTCTTCCTCGCCGGCTCCATCGAGCCTCGCCGACCCCGTTCATCTACACCAGGGTGAGGACCCCGTCTCCTCCCCACTCTCTATGTCGTCGCCGCCGTCCCGTCTGCTCGCCGACGCCGTCCGCCGCCGCTGCCCGTGCCCGCGCTCGTCGTCGCCCACGCGTGCCTCCTCTGCCTCGGCTCGCTCCGGCCTCGCCCGCTGCTGCCGCGCCCGTCCACCCGCCGCCTCCCGCGCGCGCTCGCCTGAGCCGCGCTCGCCCGCATCCGCCGCGCGCCCGCGCCTCGCTCGCCGCTGCTGCTCGTCGCCCCGCTGCCGCTCGCGCTCGGCCGCCTGCGCCTCTCCTCGCGCTCGCCCGCCGCTGCCGCCGTCGCCCGTCGCCGCGCGCCGCCTTGCCGTCCTTGCCGCGCCCGGACGCGTCCGGCCTCTTCAGTGCCCGCGAGAGCACTGAAACCGCGCGCCTCTCCTCGCGCTCGCCCGCCGCTGCCGCCGTCGCCCGTCGCCGCGCGCCGCCTTGCCGTCCTTGCCGCGCCCGGACGCGTCCGGCCTCTTCAGTGCCCGCGAGAGCACTGAAACCCCGGACATGTCCGGCCCTCGCAGGGCACGGACGCGGACATGTCCGGCCTGAGCCGCTGACAGCTGGGGCCCGCCCCTGTTTAAACAAAAAAAAAGAAAAAATAATTATTATTATAATAAATAAATAAATAATTAGTTAATTAACTTAATTAATTCTGTTTTATTTAACTAATTATTTAAATAACCTAATTAGACTGTAATTAGATTAATTAAATCCTAATTAACCTAATCAGACGCTGACAGGTGGGACCCACTGGTCCTGTTGACTGCTGACGTCACTGTGACGTCATGTTGACATCAGCAAATATTGTTTCGGATAATTCAATTTAAATAAATCCAGAAAATGATTAAAACTTTGAAAATTAATATAAAATAAACCGTAGCTCGGATGAAAATAATTTATATATGAAAAACGATCAGAAAAATGTGAAGAATCCGATTATGCCATCCACATACCTGTCAGATGCCTCCAGCACTGCAAACATGGAACCTTCCCCTCCGGTTCATCTGTCTGACAGATGTCCGAAACCGAAAAAACGTTCCAGTTAATTCCCCGCTTCATCTGCCACGTGTAGCACTGCGTTAGGGCACACTAGCACAACCTATTGTCATGCCAAGCATCTGTGTGCATTTGTTTGCCTTATATTTACTGTTTCTTCCCCCTCTTCTCTCCGGTAGACTCCGAGACCGACGCTACCCCTGTGATCGACTACGTCACCGACGACCCTGCTTCCTTTTCAGGAGAGCAACCAGGCAAGCAAAACCCCCTTGATCATTCCTATATCGCCTATTCCTTCTCCCTCATGCTTGCATTAGATTTTGCTACTGTAATTGATTGCTCCTATTCTGATGCATAGCCTGCTTTTGTAACCTACTGTTGCTACTTTACCTGTCATCCTAAACTGTTTAGAATAGGTTGTAAATGTTCCATTAGTGACCCTCTTCCTTGCTCTAGTTGCCCCGCTTAGTTACTAATGCCCCGATCGATGTGATCGACGGGCTGAGACCAGCACAGCACCGCACACCCCCTTAGTTGTTCGACTCTACATAGTTATCCTCGAGTGACGAGGGTGATACCTCTTAACTCACCCCCGATGATGCCTTTGTAGCACAGTTAGTCGGACGTGGATTACCGAGGGTGATTCCTCTTCCTCCACCTCCGGTGAGGCTTCTGTCGTGTAACCCCCTCAAGTGTGGACCATCGAGGGTGATTCCTCCTGGTCCTCCATGACGGACTGCATCGAATAGGATTCCAACGAGGGTGATTCCTCGGATTCCTCCCTAATGTTCTGAACACACAGTTACTGGGATTTTACTACAGTCCCCGGGTAAAGTCGGGTCCACCCCGAGGGGTACCCGCGAGAGATGTGAAGTCGGGTTGACCGTGAGGGTACCCGCGAGATAATTACGAGGCGCGACCGGGCAGGCAGAGACCGCCCTAGAGAGGGATGGGCCTGGCCCTTGTTGCACTTCCTCGAGACGGGACGACAGGAGTACTGATCGTCACCGCGAGCTCCTAATAACACGTTAACGGATTTGGGTATTGATCTGCGATGGCCATTGGCCTATACGCACTACCACCACGTGGGATAATGGTTATGGGACCCTCTACGTCGTATGTATCAGCCGAAAGCTCTGTCAGATGTCCAGTTCAGCATTGTGGCACGGTCGGATCGTGCCATTGGCGCTGGTATCCACCGTCCTCACAACGACCCGGAGTGCACAGGGCGATGGCCCAAGACCCCTGAGCACTTAGGATGTAGACCGGCGGGTACCTCTCTGCTTAGCTCTAGGTAGGACTACGTCGTGTCGATTACCCAAGGCCGGGCATGACCCGATAAAAAGTGTGTCCGGCCAGATGTAATCGAGCGTGCTGGGTAACAGTAGTGCACCCCTGCAGGGAAGTTATCTATTCGAATAGCCGTGTCCACGGTAACAAGACGCTCAGTGTTGTATCCCGATCTACTACTACTTGAACTGGATACGTGATAATTAACTTAAGCTCCGGGATCGCTTTCTCGCAGGGAGTCGAGAAAGGATCTCTAGGCTTTGCTACAACATGCTTGCTACTTTAATTATGTACTAATCTGCACTCTTCCAAGCTGCAAGACGCTGAAGTTGCTAGTCTTCGTTAGGCTAGGCCTTCCCCTTTTATTCTGGCAATTCTGCAGTTTAGTCCAAAGATATAGCCTCATCACTTTGATACCGATGCATACTTAGTATAGTTCTGATGTCAGTCTTGCGAGTACTTTGGATGAGTACTCACGGTTGCTTTGCTATTCTTTGCCCCCATACCCGATTGCGGCGACCAGGCGTCGAAGCCCAGGAGCAGGAGATCCTCGAAGGAGTCTACTACGACGTGGAGATTCCCGACGACCAGGAGTAGTTCGGAGGCCCTAGGCAGGAGGCCTTCGCCTTTTCGATCATAGCCGTTGTTTGTTTTCGCCTTCTTAAGGCACCTTTGCTTAACTTTGAGTCTGTGCTCAGATTCTGTTGCTTCCGCTGATGCTTGTATGACTCAAGCTTAAGTATTCGAGCCCTCGAGGCCCCTGGCTTGTAATATAAAGCTTGTATTTTTTTCATTTGTGTTTAGACTTGTGTTGTGATATCTTCCCGTGAGTCCTTAGGCTTGATCGTGTGCATTTGCGTGTATGATTAGTGCACGATTAAGTCGGGGGCGTCACAAGTTGGTATCAGAGCCGACTGCCTGTAGGAACCCCCCTTTCCAACTCCTTGGCCAAAGTTGAGTCTAGACTTTGAAAAACTATTTTACTAACATGGCTGTGTGGCTTACGGGCCCACATCGCCAATGGATGGGATTAGGATCTTTTATTCCTCTTCCTTACTCTGGGACTCTGCTCTCTCTCCTATTCGGGTTAAAGTTTTATTAACTCTAACATTAGGTTCTCGTGATCACATCCACCCGGAGTTCTGAATATATCCCCCCTTTCTTCGAGATGAGGGCCAGGATTCTACTGCACAATATTCACGGACCGCAGGATCCTTTTATCGAGGATCCCCTGCGTTGTTCCTTGCAGATTCCTCGCTCCAATAGTTTTCTCCGACGTTGGTGTGGCCTTTGCTATGCCCCGTTGTGGTAACCTCCATCGCGTGCCTGCGTGCCGCCTAGTATGTCTAGGTTGTTTCTCTCTTCCAAACTCATGCTAACAGCGTGTAATCGACTCCGTGTATGGAACTGTATGTCTTTAATGACTGCTAATAAGTATCTAATGCATTCTTGTTCTTGCTCATAATACATCATGTATGACTCCATACCCATGCAGTTGTTCTTGCTAAACTACCCCTGTTGTGTTAAGCAGGATGGCTGACGATCCTCCGCCTCCACCCTATATTGCCGCAATGATGCAACAGTTTGAGCTGAATCGTCAGTTTATGACTGGGGTAATGGCCCAATTTCCAACTCAAAATGCTCAGCAACAGCCTGCCCCAATAACTCTGCAAGAATGCATGCGCCTCAATCCTTCCACCTTCCGCAGCTCGACTGATCCAATGGATGCTGATGATTGGCTCCGTGACATTGCCTTTCAGATGGAGTCGACTAATGTTGTCCCTGACAGTTACGTCACCTATGCGACATATCACTTGAGGGGTTCAGCTGCTCAATGGTGGGAAAGCCACAGGCGAATGCTGCCTGCTGGGACAGCCACCACTTGGCAGGAATTTCAGACAGCATTCCGTGCACGATACATTCCTCAAGGTCTAATGGACCAGAAGAAGAAGGAGTTCTGCAAACTCACACAGGGCAAAATGACTGTGGATGAATATCAGAGGAAATTCCTTGAGTTATCCCGCTATGCTGAAGATGACGTCGACACTGACGCACGCAAGCAGGAGAAATTCCGTGAAGGACTGCATCCTGATATAAAGCTCGCACTTGTTGTTCATGAAGCTGCAGACTTTGCAACGCTTGTCAGCCAAGCTTTTCGAGTTGAAATTGGTCTGACTGAGTACCAGGAGTCGCTCAAGCGCACTCGTGACGTTGGCCCGTCTTCGGGTCAGCCTGCTCAGAAACGTCAAGTTTGGATTCCCTACAATGTTTATCATCGACCTGCTCCAATACCAAGGCCGTCTTATGTTGCACCTCGTCTGCCTCCACCACCGAGACAGCTAACGGTTCAGGGTGGACAGCCCAATGCTATGGCTCCTCCCCATAATGATGATTTATGCCCGGATCAGCCTCAGGTTGCACCACGCCCTCCTGTTGGTCGCAAGAAGAGCTGTCGAAACCGACGTTTCAGAAGATGTAACGCCAGTCCGTCTGCTATGGGTCGTGGCCAGGTCACCCATGTCAAGATTGAAGAAGCTCGTGAGTCCCCAAAAATCGTCATGGGAACTCTTCCTGTTAATTCAGTGGCAGCTACTATTCTCTTTGATTCAGGAGCATCACATTCATTTGTGTCTCAACCGTTTGCTCAGTTGCATGGGTTAGCTATGAAACCTTTGGCTACTCCTTTAGCGGTTCACGCCGTCGGATCTCAGAGCCGTGCCACCATGGTGAGCCATAGTACTCCCATTAAAATTGGAGGTCTAGTGTTCCATGCTTCTCTTATTGCCCTCAAATCATCTAACATAGATGTCATTCTCGGTATGGATTGGCTGGAAGCCCATAGTGCTTTCATTGACTGTGCTGCTAAGAAAGTTCAACTCACACACCCTTCTGGCCAGACAATCAAATACTCAGCCCGAACAGCTCAGAATGCCGAGAGCCAGATATATGCTCTGAATGCACTGAATGCTTCACCTCTTGAGGGAATTGAGAATGTTCCAGTCGTTCGTGATTTTCCGGACGTCTTTCCAGAAGAGCTTCCAGGAATACCCCCTGTTAGAGCAGTCGAGATCGTCATCGACTTGAAACCACGCACTATCCCTATTGCTAAACGCTCATACAAGATGCCGCCGCATGAACTCCTTGAGCTTAAGGAGGAAATCGACAAGTCACTTAAAAAGGGTTTCATCCACCCCAGTTCTTCTGCTTGGGGAGCACCTTCTCTCTTTGTTAAGAAGAAGGATGGGACTAACCAGTTGGTCCAGGACTATCGGCCTATTAACCAAGCCACAATCCAGAACAAGTATCCGCTTCCCAGAATCAACGATCTGTATGATCAACTTGCTGGTTCCTCAGTATTCTCTAAACTTGATTTGAGGTTGGGCTACCATCAGATTCGAGTACGTAAAGAGGATATTCCGAAGACAGCCTTCGTTACTCGCTATGGTTCTTACGAGTACACCGTCATGTCATTCGGATTAACTAATGCTCCAGCAACTTTCTCTCGATTGATGAACTATATCTTCATGGATTACCTCGACAAGTTCGTCGTGGTATATCTGGATGATATCCTTATATATTCGAAGAATGAGGAAGAACATGTCGAACATCTTCGGCTTGTACTGGAAAAGCTGCGTGAACATCAACTGTATGCCAAGTATTCCAAGTGTGAGTTCTGGTTATCTGAAGTGACATATCTCGGCCATGTGATTTCCAAAGATGGCATCGCTGTCAACCCAGAACGAGTTCAGGCCATTCTTGACTGGACTCCCCCGAAGAATGTCAAGCAAGTCAGAAGTTTTCTCGGTCTCGCTAGTTATTGCCGCCGTTTTGTCGAGAACTTCTCTAAGATTGCCAAGCCCCTGACTGATCTGCTTCACAAGGGCGTTAAGTTTGAGTGGACATAAAAATGTCAGGAAAGTTTTCAAACACTCAAGGACAAGCTGACATCTGCCCCAGTGCTTGCTCCTCCAGATTCTCGCAAGGACTTCGTGATTTATTGTGACGCATCCCGTCAAGGATTAGGCTGTGTCCTAATGCAAGAGCGCAAGGTGATTGCTTATGGCTCTCGATAGCTGCGTCCTCATGAAGAGAACTATCCAACGCATGATCTCGAACTTGTAGCAGTTATTTATGCATTGAAGTTATGGCGACATTACCTACTTGGTAATCGTTGCGAGATTTACACGGACCACCAGAGCTTGAAGTATCTGTATACCCAACCAGATCTGAACCTTCAACAACAAAGATGGCTAGAGACAATAGCTGACTATGACATGAATATTTCTTATACCCCTGGCAAGGCTAATGTAATGGCCGATGTGTTGAGTCGCAAAGCTTATTGCAATAACCTCATGGTTCAGGAAGCGCAGCCTATGCTTTATGAAGAACTTCGTAAGTTGAATCTCCATATTGTTCCTCAGGGTCATCTCAATACCCTGGTTGTTGAACCAAATCTCGAGCATATGATCAGAAGTATGCAGAAGTATGACTCCAAAGTCCACAAGATTAAGCGATATCTTGGAGAAGGAAAGTATTCAGACTTATACCTAGATGACCAAGGCGCTTTGTTCATCAAAGGTCGCTTAGTGGTCCGTACAACTCACAACCAGGATATGAGGAAGGACGTTATGAAAGAAGCACATGAAACGCCTCTCTCAATTCACCCTGGCAGCACAAAAATGTACCAAGACATTCATTAGAGATTCTGGTGGCCTGATATGAAGCGAGATATTGCGCGCTATGTTGCCGAGTGTGACGTATGCCGTCGCATCAAAGCAGAACATCAAAGGCCTGCTGGAACTCTGCAACCACTTGATATTCCTGAATGGAAATGGGACAAGGTCGAAATGGATTTCATTACTAGTTCTCCCAGATCGCAGAAGGGTCTGATGCTATCTTTGTCATCATTGACCGATTCTCTAAGGTTGCTCACTTTCTGCCAGTCAAGGAGACAATCACTGCTAGCCAGTTAGCAGACTTGTATGTTTCCAGAATTGTGTCACTCCATGGTGTTCCGTTGGAGATCAGTTCAGACCGTGGCAGCCTCTTTACCTCAAGATTTTGGGACAGTTTCCAAGAAGCTATGGGAACTCATCTGTCCTTCAGCACCGCCTTTCACCCCCAGTCCCAGGGACAAGTTGAACGAGTCAACCAAGTGCTTGAAGATATGCTTCGAGCTTGTGTCATCTCATTCGGTAAGAAATGGGAGGAATCTCCCCCATATGCCGAATTCTCTTACAACAATAGCTATCAAGCTAGTCTGAAGATGGCACCCTTTGAAGTTCTATATGGACGTAAATGTCGAACCCCTCTGAATTGGTTAGAAACTGGGGAACGATCACTCGTCGGACCGGACATTATTCAACAAGCAGAAGAGCAAGTCCGCATTGTCCGTGAACATTTGAAAGCTGCTCAGTCTCGTCAAAAGAGCAACTATGACCGAAAGCACAAGGTAATGGTATATCAGCCTGGCGAACAAGCTTACCTTCGTGTCACTCCGATGAAGGGCACTCATCGATTTGGAATCAAGGGCAAGTTAGCTCCTCGCTACATTGGCCCGTTCCGTATCCTCGCCCGTCGAGGAGAAGTGGCATATCAATTGGAATTGCCGCCGAACCTTTCTCAAGTGCATGATGTCTTTCATGTATCGCAACTCCGACGCTGCTTCAAGGATCCTATCCGAGCAGTGGATCATGAAATGCTTGAATTGCGAGATGATCTTTCTTACCAAGAGTATCCGATCCGCATTCTTGATCAAGCTGAGCGTCGAACGCGTCAGAAGTCGATCAAGTTCCTCAAAGTTCAGTGGTCGAATCATTTTGAGGATGAAGCCACTTGCGAACGCGAAGATCGTCTTCGTGAAGAATACCCCACTTTCTTTCGGCCTACCTCTTAATTCTCGGGACGAGAATTTTTGTTAGAGGAGGAGAATTGTAACATCCCCATGTAATAGCTACAGTGATCACCTTTTGAGAATGCCAAGTCATCCTGATTAACTATGCTTGATCATGATTGCATCATATCTCATTTCAAATTCCAATTCAAATTGCAATTCAAATTTAAAGTGGAAATAAAAGTTGTTCAAATTTGAAAACCAAAATGTTCATAATGCTGCAAATAATCCAGAGGCAATTATAAAAATAAAATCAACATTTGTTAAAATAGCTAAATGACCATAACACCCTAAAACAGAACCAAAACAGCAATATCTAACACCTTTTTATTTAATTAAAATGCAAATGAAATTATATGTTCACCAAACCAATTTCTGGTGATAGATAATATTGCACTGTATTTATTTGGCTAGATCACATAATTTTACAAAACTCAGTTTATGTCTAAACCTTTTATAAAACAGAAACTAGAAAAAGAGAAAACAGAAAATAAATGATAAAAGGAAAATAAAAACAAAAAACCCCCTCTGCCCCATTGGGCCTCGGCCCAGCCGGCCCACGCCGCCGCCCTGGCCTATATGGCCTCGCCCGCCACCCCCCTCCCGTAACCCTAACCCCCAAATCCCCCCTCCCGATCCCCCTCGTCCTCGACGCCGCCGCCGTCGCCGCCCGTCGCCGCCGCCTCGTCCTCGTCCTCGCCGTCGCCTCCCCGCCTCTTCCTCGCCGGCTCCATCGAGCCTCGCCGACCCCGTTCATCTACAACGGGGTGAGGACCCCGTCTCCTCCCCCCTCTCTCTGTCGTCGCCACCGTCCCGTCCGCTCGCCGACGCCGTTCGCCGCCGCTGCCCGTGCCTGCGCTCGCCGTCGCCCACGCGCGCCTCCTCTGCCTCGGCCCGCTCCGGCCTCGCCCGCTGCTGCCGCGCCCGTCCACCCGCCGCCTCCCGCGCGCGCTCGCCCGAGCCGCACTCGCCTGCATCCGCCGCGCGCCCGCGCCTCGCTCGCCGCTGCTGCACGTCGCCCCGCTGCCGCTCGCGCTCGGCCGCCTGCGCCTCTCCTCGCGCTCGCCCGCCGCTGCCGCCGTCGCGCGCAGCCACGCCGTCCTCGCCGCGCCCGGACGCGTCCGGCCTCTTCAGTGCCCGCGCACGCACTGAAACCCCGGACATGTCCGGCCCTCGCAGGGCACAGACGCGGACATGTCCGGCCTGAGCCGCTGACCGCTGGGGCCCGCCCCTGTTTAAACAAAAAAAAGAAAAGAAAAAATAATTATAATTATAATAAATAAATAACTAATTAGTTAATTAACTTAATTAATTCTGTTTTATTTAACTAATTATTTAAATAACCTAATTAAATTGTAATTAGATTAATTAAATCCTAATTAACCTAATCAGACGCTGACAGGTGGGACCCACTGGTCCTGTTGACTGCTGACGTCACTGTGACGTCATGCTGACATCAGCAAATACTGTTTCGGATAATTCAATTTAAATAAATCCAGAAAATGATTAAAACTTTGAAAATTAATATAAAATAAACCGTAGCTCGGATGAAAATAATTTATATATGAAAAACGATCAGAAAAATGTGAAGAATCCGATTATGCCATCCACATACCTGTCAGATGCCTCCAGCACTGCAAACATGGAACCTTCCCCTCCGGTTCATCTGTCTGACAGATGTCCGAAACCGGAAAAACGTTCCAGTTAATTCCCCGCTTCATCTGCCACGTGTAGCACTGCGTTAGGGCACACTAGCACAATCTATTGTCATGCCAAGCATCTGTGTGCATTTGTTTGCCTTATATTTACTGTTTCTTCCCCCTCTTCTCTCCGGTAGACTCCGAGACCGACGCTACCCCTGTGATCGACTACGTCACCGACGACCCTGCTTCCTTTTCAGGAGAGCAACCAGGCAAGCAAAACCCCCTTGATCATTCCTATATCGCCTATTCCTTCTCCCTCATGCTTGCATTAGATTTTGCTACCGTAATTGATTGCTCCTATTCTGATGCATAGCCTGCTTTTTGTAACCTACTGTTGCTACTTTATCTGTCATCCTAAACTGTTTAGAATAGGTTGTAAATGTTCCATCAGTGACCCTCTTCCTTTCTCTAGTTGCCCCGCTTAGTTACTAATGCCCCGATCGATGTGATCGACGGGCTAAGACCAGCACAGCACCGCACACCCATTTAGTTGTTCGACTCTACATAGTTATCCTCGAGTGACGAGGGTGATACCTCTTAACTCACCCCCGATGATGCCTTTGTAGCACAGTTAGTCGGGCGTGGATTACCGAGGGTGATTCCTCTTCCTCCACCTCCGGTGAGGCTTCTGTCGTGCAACCCCTTCAAGTGTGGACCATCGAGGGTGATTCCTCCTAGTCCTCCTTGACGGACTGCATCGAATAGGATTCCAACGAGGGTGATTCCTCGGATTCCTCCCTGATGTTCTGAACACACAGTTACTGGGATTTTACTACAGTCCCCAGGTAAAGTCGGGTCGACCCCGAGGGGTACCCGCGAGAGATGTGAAGTCGGGTTGACCGTGAGGGTACCCGCGAGATAATTACGAGGCGCAACCGGGCAGGAAGAGACCGCCCTAGAGAGGGATGGGCCTGGCCCTTGTTGCACTTCCTCGAGACGGGACGACAGGAGTACTGATCGTCACCGCGAGCTCCTAATAACACGTGAACGAATTTGGGTATTGATTTGAGATGGCCACTGGCCTATACGCACTACCACCACATGGGATAATGGTTATGGGACCCTCTACGTCGTATGTATCAGCCGAAAGCTCTGTCAGATGTCCAGTTCAGCATTGTGGCACGGTCGGATCGTGCCATTGGCGCTGGTATCCACCGTCCTCACAACGACCCGGAGTGCACAGGGCGATGGCCCAAGACCCCTGAGCACTTAGGATGTAGACCGGCGGGGACCTCTCTGCTTAGTTCTAGGTAGGACTACGTCGTGCCGATTACCTGAGGCCGGGCATGACCCGATAAAAGTGTGTCCGGCTAGATGTAATCGAGCATGCTGGGTAACAGTAGTGCACCCCTGCAGGGAAGTTATCTATTCGAATAGCCGTGTCCACGGTAACAGGACGCTTAGTGTTGTATCCCGATCTACTACTACTTGAACTGGATACGTGATAATTAACTTAAGCTCCGGGATCGCTTTCTCGCAGGGAGTCGAGAAAGGATCTCTAGGCTTTGCTACAACATGCTTGCTACTTTAATTATGTACTAATATGCACTCTTCTAATGCTGCAAGACGCTGAAGTTGCTAGTCTTCGTTAGGCTAGGCCTTCCCCCTTTATTCTGGCAATTCTGCAGTTTAGTCCAAAGATATAGCCTCATCACTTTGATACCGATGCATACTTAGTATAGTTCTGATGTCAGTCTTGCGAGTACTTTGGATGAGTACTCACGGTTGCTTTGCTATTCTTTGCCCCCATACCCGATTGCGGCGACCAGGCGTCGAAGCCCAGGAGCAGGAGATCCTCGGAGGAGTCTACTACGACGTGGAGATTCCCGACGACCATGAGTAGTTCGGAGGCCCTAGGCAGGAGGCCTTCGCCTTTTTGATCATAGCCGTTGTTTGTTTTTGCCTTCTTAAGGCACCTTTGCTTAACTTTGAGTCTGTACTCAGATTCTGTTGCTTCCGCTGATGCTTGTATGACTCAAGCTTAAGTATTCGAGCCCTCGAGGCCCCTGGCTTGTAATATAAAGCTTGTATTTTTTTTCATTTGTGTTTAGACTTGTGTTGTGATATCTTCCCGTGGCTTGATCGTGTGCATTTGCGTGTATGATTAGTGCACGATTAAGTCGGGGGCGTCACAATACAATGTTTGGTTTCTTCGTAAAACTCCTAATAAATATGATGGGGCAAAGCTTTTGCCTTCGTTTCAAAATAAAAAAGGCCAGAGATTGAAAAGGTTGCCCATTCAATCTCTTAACACGTGATAACTGAGGTAGTGCCCATTATTGACACATTAAGGGATCTTCTTTCTTATGTAACTTAATTCAAATGTTGAGGTGTGGGATCGAGGAGATAGGTCTAGAGGGGGATGAATAGACTCTTAACCAACCAAATATGCAGTTTTTAGTTCTCTTGAAACTTAGGCAGATTTTGGCACAAGTTAAGATATCACCAAGACTTCCTACACATGCATATCTAGAGATTGAGCAACGAAAATAGTAAAGCATGCAAGTGTACGGAAAGTAATGGGGTAGAGAATAGAAGATCAAACGCAATGAAGACACGGTGGTTTTTGGCGTGGTTACGATAGGTGGTGCTATCGTATGTCCACGTTGATGGAGGCTTCAACCCACAGAGGGTAACAGTTGCGCGAGTCCACAGAGGGCTCCACCCACGAAGGGTCCACGAAGAAACAACCTTGCCTATTTCACCATGGCTTCCGTCCACGAAGGACTAGCCTCACTCGGGGTAGATCTTCACGAAGTAGGCGATCTCCTTGCCCTTACAAACTTCTTGGTTCAACTCCACATGATCTTGGAGGCTCCCAAGTGACACATAACCAATCTAGGAGACACCACTCTCCAAAAGGTAATAAATGGTGTGTTGATGATGAACTCCTTGCTCTTGTGCTTCAAGTGATAGTCTCCCCAACACTCAAACAGTTCCTCACAGATTTGGATTTGGCGGAAGAAGGATTTGAGTGGAAAGCAACTTCAGAAAGGCTAGAAATCAAGGTTCAAATGGTTGGATTGGAATATCTTGATCTCAATACATGAGTAGGTGGTTCTCTCTCAGAAATCGTATGGTGAAAGTGTAGACACGTTCTGATAGCTCTCTTACATGGTAAGAGGGTGGTGGAGGGTATATATAACCTTTACCTAAAATCCAACCGTTACAAGTCTTTGACCCAACTCGGTGACACCGACATGAAAATCTCGGTGAAACTGACTAGTGTAAAAGACATGAACGTTAGTCTTTTCGGTGGGACCGATCAAAACATCTCGGTGAGACCAAAGTGCAATGGCTAGGTGATCGATTGTAATACAGCGGGGTTTTTACGCCCAAACTGCGTGTTGTCGAAGTTCTCCTCAGGGACTAGGCAAATCAGCGGCCATGCTCGGCTAAAGCTAGATCACATAATTTTGAGTGATGGAAACAGAAAATTTAACCTAAACTATCCAAGATCGTCGCAAAAGAAAATGCAAACAGCAAAGGGAGGTTCAGATTCGAACTCACTGTCTTTTTGGTATTATCGTTTTTCTTGAGAATATAAGATTCTAACACAGGAGATCAACAACGACGAAAGGGAAATAACAAGATAGGATCACATATATAGCTAGAATAGATATGTTACACATTACAAACATATTTGTCACAGGGACAAAGCTATCACAGGAACTAGAAATTAAACAAGTTCACAGGTACGTACATCACAAGCATATATGTCACTGGTACATAGCTAGCACAGAGACTAAAAAACTGAACACGTTTATTAAACAAGTGCAGAACACATGTGACAATATATAGCTAGTTACTACACATACAAACAGAGTGTCAAATGAAATAGTACTGTTCTCACATAAACAGATTGGTACTAGTAGATCAATTATCTCTCAAAGTAACAAGGCATCAACTAGTCAGTACACACAATATGTGACCTTTAATTAAAAGTACGAAACTGAACCAAACTGTAGGATACTACACTTATCAAAACTGAACATTACATAGTACTGAACATTACCCTTCTCGAATTTACAGAAATTTGAGATCAGAGAGAGAGAGAGAGAGAGAGAGAGAGAGAGAGAGAGAGAGAGGCAGCAGCAAGATTCAGGAGAGAGCAGCAGCAAAGGGAGGTTCAGAGAGAGAGCTTCAGCAAGTGAGGAGCAGCAAGGGGGCGCTGGAGAGAGGAGCTGCATCAGGTTCGTGGAGAGATGAAGCAGTAGCAAGGAGAAGCAGCAGGAGCGTGGGGAGTAGAAGAGCAGCAAAGTGCAGTAGCAGCAGCAGGTTCAGAGAAGGAGCAGCAGCAAGGTTAGGGCAAGAAGAGGAGCAGCAGCAAGCAGTAGAGAGGAGGAGCAGCAGCTGGGCGTCAGGGAGAGGGAGCAGCAGCAGTTTTGGGGAGAAGAGGGCAGCAGCAGGAGGTTGAGAGAAGAAGCAGCAGCGGGGGCATGGAGAAGAGAGAAGCAGCAGGGGGCGTTGAGAGAAGAGAGGAGCAGCAGGCAAGGGGAGGTGGTGTTGGTGGTGTGTGCGTAGTGGCGGCTGGAGATGGATGCTGGTGGAGATGGGTGGAGACGGTGGTGGCTGGCGGCGCTGATGGATGGATGGGTTGCGGCGGCGCAGTGGAGTGGTGCTGATGGCGCGCCTACCACTCCGGCCTGGCCGTGGCGGCTGCCGGAGGTGGAGAAGGAGGTTGGGGAAGGAAGACAGATGCCAAGCCCAATGGGGAATGGAGGCGTTCTAGGGATTTTGTTCCCCTCCCTGATCTGCCACTATTGCTCTTTGGCCCTTCTCCTTCTCTTCTTTCTTCACAAGAAGGTCCTTTCTTCTTTAACTTGCCCCTCTGGTTACTTCTTTTCATCACACACAAGTCCATTCTTCCTTCTCTTCTTTTCACTTGACTAGTTCTCTTAGCCACTTAGTCTGGATCTTGAAGTTTATAGTGCCTTTGCGCACTTTTCTGCAAAAGAAACAAATGACTAGTAAATGATCCCTTATATGATTTTCATGCAAATATGCAACAGTTCATAGCAAGAATTGATGGTCAAATCGCAATAAATGGTATAATTGTGTGCCCAAATTATATATATAAATTGTGCTTATCACTAGGGCAAGACCAGGTTTCGGTGAGACCGAAAATTTCATCTCGGAAATTCCGAAGTGAAGTAACATCGTTACAGCAAGTTTGTCAAACCTTCTCGGTGGGACCGAGAACCATTTCGGTTGCACCGATCTGTTCGGGTTTGGCATGTGGCATAGTGGATAGCAATCTCAGTGATTCCGGATAAGAATGTTTCGGTGGGACCGAGATCAATTTTTAGGGTTTTGGGTAGGAATGAAGTGGAGAAGTATTTGAGAGTTTTGGAGCAATATCACTAAGCATTTGAGCAATTGAGTCATAATCAAAACCTCATTCCCTTTTAATAGTATTGGCTTTTCCTATGGACTCAATGTGATCTTGGATCACTTAACCAAAAATGTAGAGTTTTGAAGCTTTGCTAATCTTTGTCCTTAGCATTTTGAGGGATTCCACATCTTCCAGTCCTTGCCATGCCATTGTTGAACTTGTTTTGAAATATACTAGATAAAAACATTAGTCCAACAATATGTATGTTGACATAAATTACCAAAACCACACCAAGGGAGCAAATGTGCTTTCATGAGGTTGTAGTCTGTGACACTGGTCGATATTCTTTTAGGGATAGTTTATTTGGTTAGTTTGCTCAAAGCCTCTATCGATTTTTCTTTGATAATCGCGTGGACAGTTCAATATAGAATATATGGCTTAGGTCCTGACTAGAATAAAGAAAAAACATGGGAATTTTGAAGAATAGAATTACTATGTGAAATATTCCTTTTGGTACTCTTTGGCACACATGAGGTCTTTTAGATTATTTGGAACACGGGAGCTGCCACATTTCTGTGAAATTCCTATGGAATAGCTTGTTTCATTGGTACTTTGGAGAAAACCAGACATGAGGTTATGCCTTATATATATTTTTCTCTTTGTGTCTACAATCTAAGTGTTTCTACAGTGTGACATTCAAACAACAATTTTCTATGGTTTTAATTCCTGTAGGAATCTAGAATACATAACACCTTACTTTCAATTTATTTATCTTTACGTTTTAAATTCTTGTGTTTCAAACAGGACCATAATGTTTCCTCCATATTGTGGGCTTGCCCAGGAAAGCTATATATAGGGTCAACATATGGCCCAGTTCAGCCCACAATCCACTCTCCATGGTTGAAGCAAGTTTGGGCCAAGCTATGAATATATACACGCTGATCCACTTAGCGTGACCTTCTCACCCCCATGATCCAACTACTGTACCTATGAACATTGTTTTGAGTTAATAAAGATGGCGAGATTTCTCAAAAAAAAACTTGGCGTGACCTTCTCTTTTTTTTTTAACCTGGCAAAACATTTGTGTCTGTGGTTTTATTTTTTTTAGGAATCTAGAATACATGACACCTTAATTTCTATTTATATCTTTACGTTTTAAATTCTTGTGTTTCAGACAAGGCCTTAATGTTTCCTTCATATTGTGGGCTTGCGAGGAAACTTCAAGATGCGGTCAACCAACAGCCCAATTCCATCCACAGTCCATTTTCCATGGCTGAAGCGACACTGTGCCAGCCTATGAATATATAGAAAGGCTGCTCCATTTGGCGTAACCTCTCTCTCTCTCTCTCTCTCTCTCTCTCTCTCTGAACCTGGCTAAACATTTCTGCTTTGTGGTTCTTTAGGAATACATGACAAATTAATTTCTATTTATTTTATCTTTATGTTTAAAATTCTTGTGTTTCCAAACAGGACCTTAATGTTTCCTCCCTATTGTGGGCTTGGCTCCATATTTTGGGCTTGCCCAGAAACTTAAAGATGCGGTCAACTAAAGGCCCAATTCCTCCATAGTCCACTCTCCACGGCTGAAGCAGCAGTGGGCCAACCTATGAATATATAAAAGGCTTCTCCACTTGGCGTAAACTTTCTCTCTCTTTTTCTTTGAACCGGGCGTAACATTTTTTGTTCTGTGGTTCAATTTTTTAGGAACCTGGAATACATGACACCTTAATTTCTATTTATTTATATTTTTATTTAAATTATTGTGTTTCAAAAAGGGCCTTAATGTTCCTCCCTATTGTGGGCTTGGCTCCATATTGTGGCCTTCCCCAGTAAACTTAAAGATGCGGTCAACCAATGGTCCCATTCCGTCCACAGTCCACTCTCCATGACTGAAGCAGCACTGAGCCAACCTATGAATATATAGAAAGGCTGCGCCACTTGGCGTAATCCCCCCCCCCCCCCTTTCTCTCTCGTTGCATAGCATTTATATTCTATGGTTGACCAATTCCGTCCATAGTCCACTCTCCACGACTGAAGCAGCACTGAGCCAACCTATGAATATATAGAAAGGTTGCGCCCCTCTCTCTCGAACGTCGCATAACATTTATATTCTATGGTTGACCAATTCTGTTCACAGTCCACTCTCCACGACTGAAGCAGCACTGAGCCAACCTATGAATATATAGAATGGCTGCGCCACTTGGCGTAACTTCTCTCTCTCTCTCTCTCTCTCTTGAACGTCGCATAACATTTATATTCTATGGTTTTAATATTTTTAGGAATCTAGAATACATGACACCCTAATTTCTATATATTTATCTTTACGTTTTACATTCTCGCATTTCAGACCGGGCCTTAATATTTCCTGTGGGCTTCGCTCCATATTCTGGGCTTGCCCAAGAAACTTAAAGATCCGGTAAACCAACAACCCAATTCCTCCACGGTCCACTCTCCCACGGCTCAAGCAGCACTGGGCCAACCTATCAATATATAAAAAGGCTGTTGCACTTCGTGTAACCTTTTTCTCTCTTCTTTTTTTAACCTGGCGTTGTGTGGTATTAGTTTTTTAGAATCTAGAATACATGACACCTTCATCTAATTATCTTTATGTTTTAAAATCTTGTGTTTCAAACAGGGCCTAATTAATGTTTCCTCCCTAACGTGGGCTTGTCGAGGAACCTTAAAGATGCGGTCAACCAACGGCCCAATTCCGTCCACTGTCAACTCTCCACGGTTGAAGTGGCATTGGGCCAACCTATGAATATATAGAAAGGCTGTTCCAATTGGCGTAACCTTTCTCTCCCTTTTTCTTTGAACCTGGCGTAAGATTTCTGTCCTATGGTTTTAATTTTCTAGGAATCTAGAATACATAACACCTTAATTTCTACTCGCCCCATTCCTAAATATAAGCCTTTTAAAGATTCCAATAAGGGACTACATACGGAGTAAAATGAGTGAATCTACACTCTAAAATATGTTTATATACATCCGTATGTAGTTTGTATTGAAATCTCTAAAAAGACTTATATTTAGAAATGGATGGTGTATTTATTTATCTTTACATTTCAAATTATTGTGCTTTCAAATAGGGCCTTAATGTTTCCTCCCAATTTTCGGCTTGGCTTCATATTGTGGGCTTGCCTAGGAAACATAATTCAATGGTTGAATTTCGTTCACAGTCCACTCTCCATGGCTGAAGCAACACTGGGCCAACCTATGATTTGAGTCTCAAAATTAAAAATAAAAGTCAATCAATGCCCTCTCTAGGAAACATAATAAAAAACTACATATTGCTATCTATCCAAGACTGAATATATAGAAAGGCTGCTCCACTTGGTGTAACCTTTCTCTCCCTTTCTCTTTGAACCTGGCTAACATTTTTGTTTTGTGGTTTTAGTTTTTAGAAATCTACTAGAATACATTACACCTTAATTTCTATTTATGTATCTTCATATTTTAAATTCTTGTGTTCCAAACAGGGCCTTCATGTTTGCTCCCCATTGTGGGCTTGCCCAGGAAACTTAAAGATTCGGCCATCCAACGACACAATTCAACCCACAATCCACTCTCCAAGGTTGCTCCACTTGGCGCAACCTTTCTCTTGTACGTTTAAACATGAGTTTAGAACCTCGAATGGCGAGGCACACAATCTAGCAAAGCACGCTCTTACTCTCGGAGCTGGCCGCCATGTTTGGTTAGGCCAGCCCGGTGACCTTCTCTTCGTCCATGTAAACATTGTGACGGATGAATAAAAAGCTTTGCGAAATTGTCTAAAAAAAAAAAACCAGCGTACCCTTTCTGTTCCAAAAAGAACAGTTCGTGTAACCAGTTTTTTTTAAAAATTGTGTAGCCTTTCTGTCTGCGAAAAAAAAGTCTCAAAGAAAAAGTGAAGAACACATGAATAATCGATCAGTGGAGGGTTGTCCAACCAAACACATGAGATTTTTTTTAAGAAGTGAGAAAAACATCAGTACATTACACTTTGCTGAATAACACTACATGACACAAGTCATTCTTCATCAGGAAGAAAAAAAAATCTTGAATTCTTGGCCCTGGCAGCACCGTCCACCCGCCATGACGCCATCGCCATTGCCCATGGCGGCAACGAAGTGGCATCCACGTCCTGCCTGTCTGCAACCCTGCATGTACCACCAGCTATCTTCTCTCTTCACCTGCGTCTCGGCAGTCCGCCCCCATTCCCAGCTACCCGCAGAACACGCGTTGGTGCGCGTCGCCGTGGATGACGCTGCCGCGCATCGGCGCATGCAGAGCCATGCGGGCAGCAGGCGCAGCGCAGGAGCCGGAGCACGGGATCGCGCCGCGAAACCTGGGCAATCCCGATGGCGAAACATTTGTACGCTGGCGCTTGTTCTCTTGCCGAACAGGTGCGCCTCTGCCACGCCCATGCATGCACGCCTGAGGTCCCTGAGCCTGAGAGACTGAAGAGATGCCATACTCGGAGGCCTCTGCTACTCGCAACTCCTGGTGCGTAGATTAGATAATTCACAGCGCACTACCTATGGATCGCTGTCTTTTTCTTTGGGGTTTTCTGCTCACCCTCTGGATGGATGCTGCTCCATGCTCTCATCATCCGTTCTGATGAGTGTATCTCCCTAAAAGTCGGTCCTGCTCATTGCAGCCACCGGGCGGGCCCTGCAGCCCTGTCCTGCCCATCGGCATTGCAGGATACATCCATCTTTTCCACACGTCACGCCTCAGCAAGTCAGCGGCGTCAGACGACGGCCCATCCATGCACACACACATGCGATGCGATGGCAAGGAAAACCGACGCATCAATATTGCAGCATGTACTACTACATGCATATGCATGGCAGATTGGCAGCAGGAAGGTGTCTTTTCCGGGCAGCCGTTTCCTCAGTTGGTGACCCTGGAGAACAGGAGAAGGCCTGGCGAGCCAAGTTGCGGAATGGAGTGTGGCGCGGGCGAAGCCGCGGATCCAACAGCTACGGGGCATGGAGCATGGACGGTGAAGTGAAGGAAGAGGACGCCCGTCCACTTCCCCCGCCTGATGACTGAGGAAGCAGCGCGCGAGAACGATGCAGTGGCCCTGCTCTATCGCGCATGCATGTCGGATCCCCTTGGCCGGTTGCTGTTCAGTTCGCTGCGTAGAAATAGTAGTAGTGTTTTACTGAATTCTGCTTTCTCTGAACATTGCAAGGACGCCCTGCCATTTCGAGGCTCTCAAATGAAACTTCAAATTCTCTACATCTTGTTTGTTAAAGTGTGGAAGGTTTCTATACAAAAGGTAGGCATGTTGTGGATCATTCTTTCTTCGAAATCAAATATTCTTCTTTTACTGAGTTACTCTTGAAAAATGTCGCCAAATGCTTTATAGATGAATTATATTTGTCTTCTCCTCGGTAAAATTCGCAAAATAATATTATTAAATTTGGATAGATTTCAATTTTAATGATTTTAAGTATGTTGAAGATTTTCAATCACCTTAGAAAAACTTACATTCAAAGGGGAAAAATTGGAGTTGGATAAATTTTAACTATGAGCAAATTATATCATTATTTCATTACAACTCTACATATTTTGGAACAGGTATGACTCATTTTATAATTGAAATGGGAGAGATGTGATACATAAAAATTAGGACAATCACTGTAATTATTTTGTAACATGTTTTGACATGGTGTTGTCACAGTGTTTTATTCGGCAATCACACGATCCTGGTAAATATGCCCAAGGAAAACTTGTTAAATAGGGTTAAAAATATTGAATAATACAATATGGCAGTGTTACGGTCTAGTGGGCCTCACCATCTCGGTTGCCGGCCCGAGTAGGCTAGCCCGAGGCCCCCTAGGTCGGTTCCTCCCTGGGCCGTCAGTCCGGCCCATGGGCATCTTAAGAGAAGACACTGGAAGCCTTACCGTTCAAGACAAGGAAGATGGAGCCATGGAGGACTCCCCTCCACCAACCTAGGCGACTAGGTTGTGTAACCCTAGGTACCCTGGTATGTGATATAAGCCGGGCCGAGCTAATCGATAGAAAAATATACAATCTTTCGGTTTATAACTGTACTTTGTACACCCCAATCGCAATATACACATAGCAGGAGTAGAGTATTACCTCTTCTTGAGGGTCTAAACCTGGGTAAATTATCTCATGTTTCCTCTCCGATTTATTCGCTACACCGGGATACCCTACCGAGGGATCTGCCGGTTTTAGCTCCGACAGAACATGTTGTAGGAAGGAGGTAAATGAAGGTGAATTTTATCAACAGGATACTTTTTTATGCATGGGCTCAAATCCTATATCCTATATAACTAAATATGTGTTTCCCACTGACATATTTCTCTCAACACGCAAACATAAATGAGAAAAATACCCACCTCAACATGTAACCGTGCATGGGAAAATGTTTTCACTCTATTATGCTACTTATATTCTATAAATATTATACCATTACATAATAAATCATATGTCTCTCAGTTTTAGTTCTCATATTATCAGTCAAAATATTCATGATCCATACAACCAAATCTCATTGAATTATATTACAACTAATTCCCACAACAACATGCGGGGTACAATTTAGTAAATTGTAAAAAGTGATTTTAATTTCTTTTTTTCATTGCACCCTAGCCCGTGAAACCCTAGCCGCCCGAGGCAACCCAACAAGAGAAATGATGTCTACTACACAGCTTATTTTTATAGACTCGTGTTGGGCCTCCAAGCGCAGAGTTTTGTAGGACAGTAGCAATTTTTCCTCAAGTGGATGACCTAAGATTTATCAATCCGTGGGAGGCGTAAGATGAAGATGGTCTCTCTCAAACAATCCTGCAACCAAATACAAGAAATCTCTTGTGTCCCCAACACACCCAATACAATGGTAAATTGTATAGGTGCACTAGTTCGGCGAAGAGATGGTGATACAAGTGTAGTATGGATAGTAGATATAGGTTTTTTTATAATCTGAAAAATAAAAAACAGCAAGGTAACAATTGATAAAACGGAGCACAAACGGTATTGCAATGCTTAAAAATAAGGCCTAGGGTTCATACTTTCACTAGTGCAATCTCTCAATAATGCTAACATAATTGGATCATATAACAATCCCTCAACGTGCGATAAAGAATCACTCCAAAGTTCTTATCTAGCGAAGAACATAAGATGAAATTATTGTAGGGTACGAAACCACCTCAAAGTTATCTTTTCCGATCAATCTATTGAGCCATCCCTATAAGTGTCACGAACAGCTCTAGAGTTCGTACTAAAATAACACCATATGATACGCATCAACCAACTCTAATGTCACCTAGATACTCCAATGTCACCACACGTATCCGTGAGTTGATTATTCGATATGCATCAAACAACTTCAGATCATAATATTCAATCCACACAAAGAACTTTAAAGAGTGCCCCAAGATTTCTACCGGAGAAAGTAGGACGAAAACGTGCATCAACCCCTATGCATAGATTACCCCAATGTCACCTCGGGAATCCGCGAGTTGAGTGCCAAAACATACATCAAGTGAATCAATATAATACCCCATTGTCACCATGGGTATTCATATGCAAGACATACATCAAGTGTTTTCAAATCCATAAAAGTATTCAATCCGATAATAGTGAAACCTCAAAGCTAAAAACTCAATTCATCACAACAAGATAGAGAGGGAAAAACACCATATGATCCAACTATATTAACAAAGCTCGCGGTACATCAAGATCGTGCCATATCAAGAACACAAGAGAGAGAGATTAAACACATAGCTACTAGTACATACCCTCAGCCCCGAGGGTGAACTACTCCCTCCTCGTCATGGAGACCGCCGGGATAATGAAGATGGCCTCCGGTGATAATTCCCCCCTCCGGCAGGGTGCCGGAAAAGGGCTGTAGATAAGATCGTGGAGGTACAGAGGCTTGCGGCGGCGTAGTCAAAGTTCTAGGCTTATTTCTGGGGATTTTGGTATTTATAAGAATTTTTGGCGTTGGAATCACGCGAAGATGGGCTAAGATGGGCCCATGAGGTACCACGGCGCTCTTGCCCCCCCCCCCCCCCCAAGCGCGCGGTGGTGGCTTGTGTGCACCTCGTAAGGCTTCTGGTTCTTACACGAAGCTTCGGGTGTCTCTTTTGGTCAAAAAAAATCGTCAAAAAGTTTCGCTGCATTTGGACTTCGTTTGATATGTATTTTCTGGAAAACCAAAAACAAGCAGAAAACAACAACTGGCACTGAGCACCAGGTCAATATGTTAGTCCATAAAAATCATATAAAATCCATATAAAAGTGCACCAAAATCATACAAAACTATAATAAACATGGCATGAATACTTCATAAATTATATATACGTTGGAGACGTATCAAGAAACTACCAGACGCTCTATACTCTGGAGTCACCGGGTTTCCTCACCTCCATCGGCTGCTCATGTTGTGCCGAGAGGAAGGGGAACCCTGGGACCTTGTTATTATTGTCTTGAGTAGTCTATATGTCTTAGTTAGGCCTTTGGTTGTCCAGGGGTTCAGCTCTAGCGGCGGCAAATGAGTTTCCTTCGGATCTTCCATCAAAGTGGTAGTTCTTCCGGGTATTGGTGTTTGATCTGGTAGGCAGTATTTGCGTCATCTCGGGTCCTGCCGGCCTGAGTGGGCAGCTCGTGTTTCTTCGTGTTGGTGTTGAGGCAATGACCCTATTTTTCCTGCTCTTCGCAATAGTAGTGTTGTGGGCAGCCAATGGCGTCGACGACGGAAGAACGACCCTTGGGGATCAGTGTGATGTTCCCTCGGCCGTTTTTGCGGCTGCGGCGAGGTTGTGTCCTCTTTTCCCTCCCATTGTGTGTCTTCCTGATGCGACATATCACTCTCTGGCGGTTCATGCTCTCTCCCCGTCACAACGAGGTTATTTACGATGCCGTTGCAAAAGTGGCAAAACTTTTGTTCACGAGATGGTCTGGGTCTGTGATTTCTGATCTATACAAGATTTCTATGATGGCGACTTCTTCTTCGGGGCGTTGGCCCAGCTATACCTTAGCACGAAGACTTTCCCGACCACAAGATACGATGCTAGGCCTACTTAGATTGATTGATGGGAAACGTTTCACTCCGGCGGACCGGCCAAGCGTTGGGTCGGTCGCGCGCGGGTGTTACACATGGTGGGGCCAGACACCGCTTTTCTCCCCCGATCCCTTATCTCTTCCGCCTTCCACGCCGTTCGCTCTCCTCCACTCATTCCCCTTCCTTCCTCTATCTCCTTTTCTTCTTCCACCTTCCTCGCCGGAGCACAGGTTAGGTTCCTTCCTGTTTTTTTGCTGCGGGCCAAGGCCGCCATGAGCTGCAACCGGTGAAAGGGAGGGGCAGCGGCGCTGGAGATTGGGGCAGGAGAGCGGTGATGTGGAGACAACTCCGAGATGCCATGCGAGGCCGGGGGAAGGAGTTGCAAGGTGCTGCAACCGGTAGGCGACATGGCCGGCCACGGGAGCGTCATGGCCGGCCACCGGTGCTGCAACCGGCAACCGCCTATACTGTCATCGGTGCTGGGACCGGCGGCGGCGACCAATTTTTTTGCTGGAACCGGCTTTTTGTTTTGTTGGGACCGGTCAATTTTTTTGCTTCGATTCAGTGACGGGTCCTTTTTGTTTTTGCTGGAACCACACATTGTTTTTGTTGGAACCATGTTTTTTGCTTGCTGGAACCACACTTTTTTTTTGTTGGTCATGCCATGCTTTTGTGAAACCATGTTTTTTGTTTTTTGCTGGAACCATTTTTTGATTTGTTGTAACCATATTTTTTGCTGGAAGCATATTTTTTTCGCTGGAGCTATGATCAATGCGGTGCTACAACCGTTATGGCTGGTGCTACAACCGTGTTCAGCGATTGCTTCAACCAGCCACGGCACCGTCCTGGCGCCATGGGATGTACCCTCGCCGGAGCTCGACGATCACGGCACCGTCTTGGCCGGTGCTACAACCGTATGGCGGGAGTGCTACAACCGTGTTCGGCGATTGCTTCGACCGGCCACGGCACCATCCTGACGGTCATGGGCGACCACCGGCGAGAAGGGCGACTACCGGCGGCGAGGCAGGCGGGCTTCTGTAGAGAATCACGGGCTGCAAGCGCTGACAGGCACCATGGCTATTTTCCTTTTTTTTAGTGAAACAGTTGAGGAAGAGGAAGACTATCGTGTGGCTGTAACTGCACAAATCGTACGTGCGCGGTGCGACCGGCGCCTATAAGTGGCCTTGATTGATATCTTGATTTTGAGAAGCGGGTTATAATTTTCTTGTCTTTCTGGGATGCCCAGTATTGATCAAATTATTGTAAGGAGATAACAAGACATGTGTAGCACATGTGAACAATTCCCCCCGCTAAGAATTTAACAGAAACGCAAAACAAGATAAGGGGAATCTGGAAGAAGCTAAAGCGGCAAATTGCACGTTCTTTCTATCTTTTTATTTCCTCGCAAAAAAAGATAATATCAGTAACTTAACCGAATTTTTGTACATGTGCATGTCATGTCACACCATATATGCGTAGATGCTTCCCCAGCTACCTAGTCCGTACTCCACTTAGCATCAACAGAGCAGCAACAACAAGAAAAATCCGAAAAGGTCTTCTTCCAGCAAGAACAAATTCTGACGCAGGTAGGCCTACTCCCTTCTGTAAAAGACATCACACGGTCCAGAGCAGAGTACCCGGTGACGCGCGTGCGCTCGTCGACCCTTCAGCTTTGCAGAATCGCAGCAGCAGCCGATCGATCGAGCAGACGGCGGCCATGGCGATTCGTGCGAAGAAACTTTCACAAACCACACTTATCATCAATTCACCGCCGTAATTTTCGTAGCACTGTACACGGGCACACGTGTTTAGCTAGCTAGCCCTGCGACGGCGACGATCTGTGCTTGATGCCGGTGGTGCCGGTGGTACCGTCGAGCCAGGCGCGCCGGAAGGCGGCGACGATGGCGCGGTGGTGCTCGGCGGCGTTGAGGGCGAGGTAGCACGCGAGCAGCTCCTCCAGGCTACGGGGCGACGCGCGGACGTCGTCGTTGGCCGCGATCATCTCCGCCATGCTCGCCAGGAAGTCCTCCTCCGGGTCCGCCGAATCCTTCACCACCACCAGGCTCTCCTGCAGCCAGCGCCGCCGCCTGGCGCGCGGCCTCTGCGGCCCGGTGGTCGTCGTCGGGGGCTTCGCGTCCGCTGGCCTCCTCCCCTTCCGCCCGCCGCTCGGCTTCACGTGTATCCGCGGCCGTCGCCGCCGCGCCCTCGCCGTCGGCGACGCGCTGCCGCTGCCCGAGGCCTCCTCCTCCCCGTCCACCTTCTTGCCGGCTGGTTTGGTGAGGATCGGCCGAAGCTTGAGCTCCGGCATCGCCTTGAGCCCGTCGAACCGGTCGGCCGCGGCCGACACGGTCACGTCGAAGACGATGTCGTTCGGGTGCGGGCTGCGCGGGAACTGCGTGTCCCGGCGCTTGGGTGGAATCCCCTTGACAGTTCCACGCTCACTGCTCGGGACGTAGTAGGACGCTCTGTTCGGGGTGCACGGAGGCGGCACCGGCGCCCCCCGCGACGACGACGAGGACGGCGGCGTCACCACCGCCGGAGCACGATCGCTTCCGGGGAGCTCACCGGCGTCGCCTCGCTTGCGCCGCAGCTTGTAGAACCAGGAGCCCGGCGGCGGCATCGTCGTGCAGCACTACTGCCACGAGAGGGCGTCACACTTCTTGAAGTCTCACGCTAGCTAGCTCTCCTCTCTGCCTTTGTGTTGCACTTGCTGTACAGTGGGGAGGCCGGGGGGGAATGTGGAGTGAGCTGCCGAGCGTGCACTTTTTATGGCGCGAAAGGTTGCCGCGGGTGGCAGTCGACAGACACAAAGCCGCGGTGGAAAAGCGCGAGCGGCGTCACATAACAATCAGTCACGCACGTCTATCTGTTCCAGTGGGGAGCCCGTCTGATTAGGATATTCCGAAAACGCTTATTGCTCATGCTAAATTTGCCTTTTCTTTTCTTACACTGCTCATTTTTAATTCGTACGTAGCTCACTGTCTTGCATCCAGTAACATCTTCTGTGAACTTGTGACAAACAGGCACCGTCAAGTGTGCAATTATTTTACGGTACCACGGACCCAGACTAATTGAGCATGCAACATACATGGTCCACAAAAGTCAAAACGTTTGAATTCGACATGAGTCAGTGTGTAGGCAGGGGACTGATCAAACATCAAAGACCGGGGAGAGGAGAGGCCGGCCGGACCACGCTGCACGCAGTGATCCAGGGCAGGGCAGGGCCATTTCTCCAGCTTTTTTACCACAGGCCTGCAACGAGTACTGATTATTGTCTCTACCCACGGCTCAAACCGGCCATCTTTCCCTGCAGCTAATCGCGTTGCACATGAGTTTCACGGCAGGAACTAGGGTGACTGGGGTATTATTTGACAAATCTGGCCCTTTGCCGAAACTAATGCCACATCTGGTCCCTTGGCTAAACTATGTGCAAATCTGGCCCTTGAGGTCGGCACCAAAGAGGATGGAGCCGAACATGTGCAGGTCGGCGCCAAAGAGGATGGAGCCGAACATGTGCAGGTCGGCGCCGAGCTCTTTGGAGCCGACCCCTCAAAGCATCTCATTGCAGAAATGTCTTGGCGCCGACCTGCACAAGTTCGACGCCATCTTATTTGGTGCCGATCTCAGGGGCCAGATTTGCAAATAGTTTCGCTAAAGGGTCAGACGTGGCATTAGTTTTAACAAAGGGCCAGATTTGTCAAATAATACGGTGACTGGGTGAGTGGTTAGGGAGGAGTGTGAACCAAGTTAGTTCTTGAGCCATGATTCGGTGCCTGCAGCTGCAGGGGACAAGAGCGCTTCCAAAAGTCCAGGCTTTGGTCCACCACGCATCAGTGTGCGGGTTCGCTTTGCTTTGGTTTGGTCCTCGTGTGGGGCAATTAGTTAGCCGCGCTGCGCGCGATCTTGTTAGCCGCGCTGCAGCACTAGCTAGCTGTGCAATCGCTAACAAGATCGTGCGCAGCGCGGCTAACTAATTGCCTACATCCGTATGTGATCCATAGTGAAATCTCTACAAATACTTATATTTAGAAACGGAGGGAGTAGATGCTCCGCGCAGTTGCGCCTGCAGCTTTGCTTCATCGCATCTTCTCGGTTATAAAAATGCGAATTTGAGCGTGCAGCGTGGCATGGAGGAACCAGTGCGCCTTTCTTTTCAATCTCCCCGCTGTAGTCAGTCAGTCTACTGATGAAGATATTCAGACATGTCCTGCACTGCAAAAAGAAAAGTCCAGGGCACAAATGTCCTAAACCGATGGAGGTTAAATCTAATTAAATCAGTGGTCGCCACGCGGGAGCATGCAGACGAATTAATCGTTGAGTGTATGTGTGTGGGCTAGTATCAGTATCTATGATCGCGCTCATGATTTCGCGGCGCGTTTTGCCGCTGATCTCCTCGCTGGATTCATCCTGCCAGTGGTTGCGGGGACACTAGCTACGAGAGAGATTACCCCGCGCGTCGCGACTAGGCGGCCGCAGTACAGTCCAGTCCAATCCGGTGCGTGCTAGCTAGCTGCTGGTACCAAGTTTAGCATGCCAAAACGGCGACTGTAATCGCAGAAATGCGGGGGCCGAGCGAGCAACCACCGGTCTACCTACGTAGCCCAACTCATGGAACGGGGAAGAAGTGGAAACGAAACAACGCCCTGAACTTCTGTCTGAGTATACAGTGCAGGTGAGTTCGGCAGGTGGAATTAAGATGGCGGCGTCTCCTCCGTTAGGTACGAGCGATCACCAATCACAGCCCAAGAGAATTAAGAAAACGAGAGAGAATTTAGTGAGGGCCGCGCCAATGATTGTGGCTTTGCAACTCCTACTCGAATGCCATCATTGCGATGTTCACAGTCACAGACGGCGGGTTTATATGAGCGCAGGCAGAGGTTTCCGTCATGGCGATCATTGTGGGCCGGCCGGCGTTAATCATGCGGCAAGTGTAATCTAATACTAGTCCTCTACGGCGCCATGCTGATTTGCTGACACACCACTATACGCAGAAAGATACATAAATCTGTTTTGAGCATGTGTGTCGCTTGCGATTGATACTCTTGGGCGCCCTTCGAGGGCGGTTGTCAAGGGATTGACACCTACGTGCATAGAATTACTTAAATATTAATTTCTCACGTTCATTTGAACTACCTGTTCTCTGAATCTCTGGTGCTGATGGAATCATGCAGCACATTCACCGCTGGGTTTACAATTTTATTTTCTGTGAAATGTAGTGGAAAAAAGTCATATGAATCAAACAAACTAGTACATAGGTACTCCCACCGTCCCATAATATAAGAACTAGTGTGGGCCAATCCACTTTGACTCGTTTTTATAGTTTACATACCTTTGTACTGCCTCTGCTTACTGTCGTATTTATGTTAATGCACTTTCCAATGATACGTAAGCAAGGTATTTCGGGTCCTTTATAGGGAAGGCATATCATAGAGAATTAGAATTCTCATATATCATATCGGGTAGGTTGTGGTATTTCATTGCTACAAGCATGGGTTATTGTAAAATAACACATGTCATTTGGATACTTCTCTTCAACTCCGAAGTATTTTTATACAATACAAATAGTTGAAAGTAAATTTTAAGGATTTCAAGTCCAAAATTTTCCACAAAAATACTTTAAAATCAAATAGGCCCAGCAACAAACGGATGGGCCGGTCATGTTTTCTATCCAAGCAGTCAGCACCTCATCCAGAGAGAGAAAAAAAAATCCAGAGAGAAGAGGAGAGGGTGATTCGGCCACCAGTGATGGAGTTCAATCACTTCTGTCGGCTGCTTCAGTGGCGGCAGGTGCAACTTCATTGCGAGCGGCGCACCGTGCCTCCATCTTCGCTAGGATCTTCACCCGGAGCTGCGGAGTAACCATCTTGTAGTAGGTGATCCGCTAGTGGACCATGGCTACCCACGGACAAGGAGCTCGGAGAAGATTGGGAGTGGCAGCGCAGACATGAGGGAGAGGGTGGAAATGAGAGTGGCTAGGGTTAAGGCTCGTCATCCGGCTTAAATAATCGGATTTGGCCCCTCGGGCGACGCGAAAGCGATGACATGAATGCGTCCTCACCGGGTTGATGAATTTCGACGTGTGTTCGCGTGGGCCCCGCCAACCCGTCCAGACGCGACCGGGCCTCCTCATATCCGTTCAGATAAGGAGCTGGATATGAGGGGTGCCGATCAGCCCGGACGTATAGGGCCGGTTGAGGAGCCCGGCTAGATCGCGATTTTGTGATCGGTCACTGCTCGGGCCGTTCGCTAGAATGTATAGGGGCATTTGAGGAGTCCGGCAGTAGATGCTCTTGGACAACGCAGAGAGGGAGGGTTGGAAGTGGGGGAGGATGTGGTGGCGAGGTCTATGGCTGGTGGTATCACAGGAAGAACTCTGACTCGGTACTTGATGAAACCCAGCCTAAGGAATTCAAATTTCATAGAATTTTGGTTTCTTAGATTGTGTCATACTCCCTCCGTTTCTAAATATAAGCGTTTTAAGAGATTCTTATATGGACCACATACGGAGCAAAATGAGTGAATCTACACTCTAAAATATGTCTATAAACATCCGTATGCAGTTCGTATTGAAATATGTAAAAAAGGCTTATATTTAGAAATGGAGGGAGTAGAAAACAAAGGATTCTTTCAAAAAGTTTGAGTGAATGTTAAATTTCGTATAAAATGTACTTCAAAAGAATCGTTAGGAAAAAAAATCTTATACGATTCATTCCTATGACCAAACAAACTACATAAAAAAATCTTTAAGAATTCCAATTTTTCAAAATTCGTAAAGATTTTTTTAAAACAAAATCAGATAGGCCCAGTTCTTTGTGCGCCCGCCGTTGACGTCCCCATCGCGCGCATGGATGATCGATCGGGAAAGGACAGGAAGAATGTTTGGCATCCGCGTGTTCCCGACGGGGACCGGTCGGCCCGCGAGGCGTGCGCCCGTCCGCGGCCCGGCAATTCGGTGCCGGACCACGCCCACGGCTTTAAAGCTGCCATTCTTTTCGCGCCCGTCGCTGCCCGGCAGCATGGCGATGCGGCCGGCAACGACACGGTTGGAGCCGCCGGGACGCAACTCGGCCGGAGACGATCGCGCGCGCGAGACAGGCGCGGCGCGTCGGACGCACGCACATGCGTGCGTTGCGTCGGCGCGGCGCGTGGTCGGCCGCGGCGAGATCCACGGGTTGTTGCTGCACGCACGCACGCACGCGGGATCCATGGCTTTTTTTCGTCGCCGACGGGATTTGGGCCAGGCAGGCAGCATCGACGTACGCACGCATGCCCCGATCTGAGCAGGGGCTTCCACGGGTTGAAGACGAGACGTGCCGTGCGTACTTGATGAAGTGCATGGCCCGGTTTCCATCCCGTTGGATCGATTCGTCTCTGCGGAATGGCATCGCCGGATGCATCGATGATCTATCATCGGTTGTGTCATGATGCGAGGCTGCGGATGCGTTACAGACTTGCAGTGGTATTTATCATCGATCGATGGAGAGAAAAGAGTGCCTGCCACCGCTGCGGCTGCGGCCGCGGCCGATGATGTATTTTACGCGATGCACAGTGAGTTCGTTAGCGACGTTGCTGGTAGGACGACAGGATTATTGCGCCGGAGTGGTGGACCTGTTGGGATCAAAGTCAATTGTTGACTCAACATTTGAAATGTTTTTTTTACTGAGAGGAAAGTATAGTCAACCTCAAATCCTTCTCGTCTCCGCATCCCCTGAACATAACCATATAATTTTGGAAATGATAAATCCCGAACATTCGGATTTTGACCATGGGAAATCGAACGTTTTCGATGACAAATTTAGTGACGCGAGGATGGCAAGTTTAGTTGACACGCACGGCAACTTTCTAGCAAAAAATACACTGAGCACGGAGTTGCCATGTTTGCCAACTAAAGTTGTCATCCTCGCTTCACTAAAATTGCCATTAAAAACATTCGATTTGCCATGGTCAAATCCCGAACATTCGGGCGTTATCAGGGTCCTATAATTTACTACCTCTGTCAAATAATATAATACGTTTTAGATCGTTATTAATGAAGCCCTGAGTTGTATCATGGAGGTAAACATTTTTTAAACCGTATATCGCTCGCGCCACTCCCAGGGGGAGGCACGAGCTATAACCTAGCCGCCGCCACTCCTGCTCCCCGCTCCATTCCTCGCTCCCCTGTCACCGACTGGCAAAACCCGCTCGGCGGACGGCTACGGCAGGGCCTCCTCGTCGCGTGGCGTGTGTCTTCGGCCTGGATGAAGCTTCACCTCTAGATGCGGCCCGCCAGCGCAGGCAAGCCGGGGCGGCGGCGCCGTGAATGGACATTATTAAAAGAATTCGGGAACAATTTTCAATTCATGAACATTATTTTGGATCCGCGGACGTTTTCCTAATCCATGGACTTTTTTTTGTTTGCATGAACTTTTTCTTAATGCATGAACATTTTTTAATCCGAACAAGTTTTTAAATTTGTGACCATTTTTTAATTCATGAACCTTTTTAAAATTCTTGAACATTGAATTCACTAACATTTTTTTCTAATTCACAAACTTTTTTCATATCTGTGGTTTTTTTTGAATTCATGAACTTTTTCTAAATTCGCAAACAGTTTTTTTTCTTCACAAACATTTCTTCTCTGTGTTTCTTTGCCCGGTATTCTGGTTTTCCTGATTCTTCTATTTTTCTCTTTCATTTTTAGCGTGCGTTTAAAAAAAATTTAATGTGTATTAGAAAAAAGTTCAATGTGTATTAAAAAAGTTCATCGTAATTTCAATGTTCACTGTACATAAAAAGTGTTCCTCGTATATTTCGAATTTGTTCAGTGTGTATTTCGAAAAGTTCACCGTATGCTAAAAAAATTGTTCAGTGTGTTCACCGTATATTGAAAAATGTTCCCTGTGTAGTTTAAAAAATGTTCATATATAATATTTTTTTATAGTACAATAGACTATAAAAAATCAAAAGAAAACCAGAAGAAAAACCATACCTGGAAGATAAAAAAAAAGGCGAAAAAACCCCCAACAAGTCGTACTACGTATGTTAGGCTTGCTTGTTGCTAGCGATCAGACGTGCCACTGGGCTAGCCCACCCACGCGGCGGGACGCTCGCCTAGGCGGCGAGGCCTAGCGAGTAGCGAAGACCCGGGGGTGGAGAGAGCGCATCCCGATCCCCTTTCCCTTTCCCCTTCCCCTTCGTCGTCATCCACGCCTCCCACTGCGCCGGGAACATCGGGCGCTCCCGCGGTAGCCGCCGCACTCCGGGCAAGCAGGCGCAACCAAGGCGGAGGTGGTGGACGGCTGGGGCTCGTCGGGTTCGGTTTACGCCGTCGGGAGCGGGAGGGAGCGAGATCTCCGGTGAGTACCACGCAGCTCACGCGCCTCTCTCAAATACTCGCTTCTGTTCTCGTGGGGGGAAGGGAGGAGGTGGAGGAGGAGTTCTACACAACCGCAACCAGCACATCAACGGGATTGGATTGGATTGAGCCTCTGCATTTAGATCCCGACGACCAGCACATCAACGGAGAGGGAGCGGAGGGGAGTCAGTACTCGAATTCTTCACGATTGTTTTTGCTGCACGCGCGGCTGTTTCCTCGCCCGTTCTCCCTCCAATGGCGCTGGACCACCATGTGTCTCTGCTGTTGTTGCAGTTCTCTGTTTTTTTAGTTCAATTGCACTTCTCTGTTATGGTCGATCAATCTACCAACAGCTACGCGCCATACTATGATAACTGCAATCCCAAATTATTGGTTTATCAGTGTTCTTACATCATGTGTTGTTTTTGTACATCCAATTGTTCTGTAGATTTATTTAGTCCTACCACTGTTAATTTCCCTCTTTCTTTTTATCACACCGTCTGTGTGTGTTGTGACATTATGAGTGTTTCTTATACATCCAAAAGCGCTGAAACATTGCCATCTTGTAATCCCCAGTATATAGGTGTATCAGAGTTCTTACATCATGGACATGTTTTATAATCCAATAGCTGTGTACAAATAGCTTCTACTACTGCTTCCCTCCTTTTCTTGTTCGTCAGTGATGGGCTATGTTAGTGTTTCACATCATCAGTAGTTTTTTTACATCCAAAAGAGATGCCGAAAACTGTACCAACTGTAATCCCCACTATGGGATGCATAGCTTTCATACGTCCCATAGCTGTGTAGGAATAGTTCTACTGTTGTGTTTCCGTAATCATTTTGTTTGCCTCGCGATGTAATTTTTATCCATTGCCATGTTACTGTTGTTACATCATGAGTACTTTTTATACATCAAAAAGAGGTGCCGAAATAGTTCTATTGGTTTTCTTTTCCCCCCTAGCGATGGAATTTTATCCATGGCTATGTTAGTGTTGTTAATCATGAGTAGTTTTTACACATCCAAAAGTGGTGTTGAAATAGTTCTAGCTAGTTTCCCTGGTATAACATAACACTCACACAGAAGTCAACTCCTTCCTACAGGTCCAATCAGAAAACCTAACACCGACTCACACTCCTGGTATCCGGCGAGATGGCTTCGGCGGCGTACCTCGAGACGGACGAGAACCTGGAGGCTCTCATAAGCCGCATCGAGCAGAAGTCCCGCAAGATCGAGACCCTCCTCAAGCAGTAAGCCCCCTATCGCTCTCTCTCCCCTCCTGATTCCTCCACTGCTTCCTGTTTATACTGTGTGGCGCGGGCAGGTCGAAGCCGGTGGAGGCCCTGAAGACGGCGCTCGAGGGGTCGCCCCTCAAGACCCGTGACGAGCGATGCAAGGTTCGGTTTTCTGTGGGCGGTCCTTGTCTCGTTTCTTCCATGGAATGCCTTAAAAATTAATAAACACGCTGGTATCTTCATCTTGTTGCAGTCGGCGAACTGGATCGTGGTGCACCGTGCCATGATGGCGATCAGGGACATCGATGGCATGTTCAACTCACTGGATACCGAGTACTACGACATCCTCATGAAGTGAGACTCGTCCCCTTCCCTTTCCTAATTCCCTTTCTTGCTGCCAATATCCAACTACTTTAATCGAGTCAGAGTATATAAATTGCTGTGTGCAACATTTGAGTGTAGGGCTGCTGTCTGGAATTCGGATGGTGTTGATCATTAGTTTCTAGTTCAGCCTCCCAAGTATGCGGTAACAGCACAGCATTTTGCTGGTTTGGTCTTCCTGGACAGTATTGCGGCAGCCATTGCCTCACATATTCTTTTCACGACTTCTGTTTTTGCATGTGCCATTGGTGTTTTGCATTCTAAATTGTGCCACTGAAACATAGAGTTTTTCTGTTTCATTACCGTCAGATGAAGTTAGTGTCGACCACTACCACAAGTATTAGCTCAGTTAGCATTTCAAGACAACCGAACCACACAGACCATTGATAGCTCTTGCAATAAATGAAACTACATTTGTCAGGGTGCACATCCATGATGTTGGTCATTATGTTTGCAAATGTCTGATGCATGATGGAAATATGTCTGAATCATTGTTTGATGTGTCGTAGAGTTCATTTGGAGTGTATTTGCACAATTTAAATAGAGGTGGAAGCAATGGAATGAAACATAGGTGGGTATGCTGTTGGAGGAGAACAAAAAAGGATTCTCTGAATCTTCTCTCTCCTATCTAAAACTGGTTTTAGGTAACGAAATTTGGGCAATGCTACTGGAGATGCTCTACAGCACTACTTTATGCTGACTGTTTTCACCTCAGAGTGCGTGCTGAACCATCATTGTTTGAACATGATACCGGTAATATATAGTCTTCTGCCCTTTCCCTCGAAGGCGTAACCACTCCTTATGTCCCTTTTTTTCCCCTCATGTTTGGTGGAATTTGTAACACCATTCTCCTTAGGTTTGTGTGGTTCAACTACTTCGCAATACAACAATTTCCTCAAAGGTTCCAATTTATTTAAAGTTTTAAACATCTCTAATAGTGTTGCCCATTTATGATTCTGGGGCCGTTCCCTCTCAATCTTTACTCTTTTAAACTTGGTAGTGTAAGTCAATTTATGGAAACCACTATCTAATCTGCATATGTTTTCTCTCTGCAATGTAGGTACCTGTACAGAGGTTTGTCCACTGGTGACCGGCCGACGTGTGACCAGTGCCTCAAAATACATGAGAAACTGACGGAGAAAGCAGGCTTAGGATGCATACTGCGGTCACTCGCCGACACTGTAAACACCGTGTGAGCTTCCTTCGTTTTCATTAAGGGTCTATGCTGTGAAGATATTGTCAGGTCGAATTAGTTGTATGGACTTTATAAATGCAGAAGATGATTGTTGACCTCTTCTCTTCGCTGTTTGGCAGCTTCGTAGCTGGATAGAGCATTGTTGCATAGTCGCTTATTTGCAGCTAGTTTGGTTAGTTGCATCTTGATTACAAGATTGGAATTTTAGATCCTTTTTTCTGGCATGTAAAATCTCCTCATTTATTCCATAACCATGATTGTGTCACTTACAAGAAAGGAGATCAACTCATCTGGTGGTGAATCCAACCAGATGCTAGGAGAAGAAAACTTAGCTAGCCTTGCTAATTCATGAGCAACCTGGTTGCTATCTTTACTACGAATGTTCAAACAAAACGTGATTGAAATCTAGCTTCATGAAGAAACAGTCGTCAATGATGGCGCTTGCCACTGAACTCGAACCTCCTCCATTTAGATCATTAACCACCCCCTCATTATCAGAGACCACTTCTACCTTGCTGCAGCCCACCATTCGAGCCAAATTCAGTCCAAATCTAACTGCCGTTGCTTCAGCGGTTGATGCATCAAAGCAAAAATTCAGTCGCTCATTTGCTGCAGCGACAAATTTCCCATTATGATCGCGAAGCACTGCACCAACCGTGCCATTCAGATTGTCCGGATCAAACCCAGCGTCCACGTTGAGCTTCATGTATCCTGGGCGGGGTTTTATCCAAGTTATTTGCCATTTCTTCGCCTTTGGTTTACATGCAATAGCGAAGTTCGTAGCTAGGCCTCTCATTCATTCATGCGACAAGATTATCTCCCGCGACTGGACGGGCGCGGGAAAGCCGTCACTTGAAGCTGGCCCAAGGTCAGAAAAATCATGGTAGCAACTAAGCACTACTTATAATCTACCTATGGAAATTGATCTAAAAAAATCTACCTATGGAAATCGAGTCACTGGTAAACATCGACAACAAGTGCGACACGATGACGCGGCTCAGAAAATACGTGGAGAAGGCGAGGAGAACCTACGAGCGTAGAGAAAAGCAAACGGGGGCTAGGCCGCATCAGCTTAGGGTAGTGCGAGTTCTCGGGGTGACCGGAAAAAACGACAACCACGGCGGGTGGCGCTAAGACATGGCTGGGTAGGGAGACACAGAAGAGAGGGGACGCAGCTTTGGTGCCGTAAACGCACCTGCCTTTGGGTCACTGACATGTGGGCCAGCCACTTGTTGGGCCCACATGTCATAGACACAAAGGCAGGTGCCTTGAGGCACCGAAGCGGTAACACATGGTAAAATAAACAGGAGGTCATGATTATCATGCTTCAATGGCATGAGAGCGCACAGACGAAATCCTCCATATAACATTCAATCAATGCTTATGTTCTATGTGTATTGTTCCATCTTCCATGCATGGCAATCGCACGAGCATACGAGCATTTGTATAGTGAATTCCCTTGGGCTTACGAGTCAAGTATCACAGCTTAAACGATCTCGTCGCTACCACGAGAAACACCATTTGCGGGAGTCAACGCCGTGTTCACGGAGCTCGTCACCGTGGTCCACAGGTTTGCCGCCGCCGGCGCTGCCATGAGATGCTGGAACGGGTTCGCTGGCGGAGCAATGTCCATCTCGCCCTCGAGCATCTTCACCACCACACCCATCGGCGGCCTCGCCTCCGGCTGCTGCTGCACGCACCAGAACGCCACCTCGCACATCCTGTGCGCCGCCTTCTCGTCTTGCTCCTCCGCGCCGTCACAGCTCTCCACGACTTCCATTAGGTTGCCGCTCTCGTACTTTGCCCACGCCAGCTTTGGGAACCACTGCTGGCTCTCCGGCGCGGCCTCGTCGAAGTTCCTCCTCCGGCCGAGGATCTCGAAGAGGAGGATGCCGAAGCTGTAGACGTCGCACTTCTCGGTGGTGCCGGCCTGCACCCACATCTCCGGCGCGGCATACCCGGGCGTGCCGCGCATCCCGGAGAGGTCTTGTGTGTGTCGGCCCGGCTCAGCAGCTGCGCGAGGCCGAAGTCGGCCACCTTGGGCGTGAGGCTGCCGTCGAGGAGGACGTTGCCGGGCTTGATGTCGTTCTGCTGGCACTCCTCATGGAGGTACCGAAGCCCCCTGGCGACGCCGACGGCGATGGCGCGCGTCGTCTGGAAGCCGACATGGCGGCTCCGGTCGAAGAGGTAGGAGTCGAGCGCGCCGTGCTCCATGTACTCGTACACCAGCGCGCGCACGTCGGCGTCGTAGCAGAAGCCGAAGAGCCTGACGAGGTTGATGTGGTGTGTCCTCCCGATGGTGCCCACCTCCGCCATGAACTGCTCCTGCGAGGTCCTGTCGTCTTGGCCGGGGTGGAGGCGCTTCACGGCGACCGTGAGGCCGTTGGGCAGCATCCCCTTGTAGACGGCGCCGAAGCCGCCGGCGCCGAGCCGGGCGGAGTAGTTGTTGGTGAAGCCCGAGAGCTGCTGCGGGGTGAAATGGATGGGCTTCTCGCCGGCGATCTCCTTGAGGAACCTCTCCACGGTGGCGTCCGGTACCTGGGAGGCCATACCTTGAGGCGGCTGTGCCGTTTGCCTCTTTCTTCCCCTGCAGAGAAGACAGTAGAGGAGCAGTCCAATAGCCAACACAGCAGCACCAATGATCGGCAGCGTAATGGCTAGTACACGATGAGTCTTGCTTGCTGCATTAGCGACCGAAATGCAGGTTAATTAGAGACTACAGAGTATGCAATGAGTTGAAAACTAGGGTTGTCGTGTGCTTACCTTTATGTTGACGACTTGATGAAGCGGCGGGCAGCTGGACCAACGGACTGCCGGAGAAGATTCTAGATTGATCGTAAACGAAGCCGCATCTTACGAGGGTCACCATACAACTCGGCGCGCCGCTGCAGAACTTGTTAACCCCGTAGTCCCAGACAAAGGACAGGCATGCCTGACAATCGGCCGGAGGCAGATCCGGCGTGCATCGGACCAACCCGAAGATCATGGGGCTCTGCTGCCCTCCATCGTGCTGCAGCAGCACCCCCGTGGCAAATCTCGTAGGAGATTTGGTTGCCGCGTAGTTGGCGGTGGGGTTGAGGAGAAAACCCACGGCGGCGTCGAACGAGGCGGCCGGCGTGGACATGTTGCTGCCGCTCCTCTTTGCCAAGAACCTCAACTTGTTGTTGTTGAAGCCGCTAGCATCTGAAGAGAGGAGGAAATCCTGGTCGGAGTAACGGAGGAGACAGCGGTCGTAGAAGACGGTCGCGTCCTTGTTGTAGATGCAGAGTTGCTGCGCGTCTTCGAAAGCTCCCGTGGCGCATGCTTCGCAGGCGGCGGCGCTGATGTCGCCGCGGCAATAGAGGAGAGCGTGGACGATGTCTGGGAGCTGTCCCACCGCGGCGGTGGCGAAGAGCGCCTGGGAGGACGAGGCGTTCCTCGGAAGCGTCTCTGCGAGACGCTCAATGTTTGCCAGGAACGTGCTGTTGGCGCCATAGACGTTGCCACCGCAGAAGTTTCCGAGGACGTCGGCGGCGGCGAGCGGCGGGGCAAGAGCAAGGGCGACGCCCAAGAGTATGGCTGCCGCGAAGTAGAAGGCCCCCTGACCCATGCGGCCAGCGTGGGGACGTAGCAGCCAGTCGCGGTGGCGCGCCCGCTGGAGGCGCTCGGTGTCGAAGGAGAAGGGCACTTGCAGGGCTTCGGTTGAGGTATTGGGTCCGAGCGAGAGAGAGAGTCAGCTCACGATGGATCAGAGAGAGCTTGACTTTGTATAGCTCAGCTGAGAAAGCGATGCTACACCTACTTAACTAGTAGACTGCCCGTGCGGGGTGATTTGATTGGAAGAAAAAAATAGCCCGGGCCCCACCCCATGAAAGTCAGGGGGGAGAGAAAAGTAGATTAGGAAGTTGGCGACTAGCTATAAACTCACTCCCTACCTGGCAGAGGAAACACAGAATTGGACTTGAAGTTACGAGCAGGTGTCCGGTTTGTGGGGTTGAGGAAGAAGATAATTACCATCCTTTCGTTCGGTGCCAGTTTGGGCGCGATTTATATCTAGCCATGGCCAAGGTGTGGAGCATTCCAGACTTAAACTCTATGGCGAATAATAGCAAGGAATGGCTTCTTCATGTCCTGGCTCCATTGGATCATGTTGGCCGAATGATGGTACTGATGATATTTTGAAGGAGTTGGTTCGTCCGGAATGAATTGGTTCATTGCAAACCTGCGCCATCCATGGAGGTCTCTATCAGATTTCTACAGAGCTACTTAGATTCACTAATTGGCATTAAACTAAATCCGCACGCTGATCCGGCCAAAGGTAAATCATGCATAGTTTATGAAATGCCGGCTCCGGCAGAGAGTTGCACTTCTGTGCTAGATATGCAGGGATGGAGACCACCGATGTTGGGATGGAACAAACTGAATGCGGATGGCTCCTTTGTTTCCACGGAGGCAGCGGGTTCTGGGATGATTATGCGAAACCATCAAGGGGTCATCAATTTTTTAGCATGTAGAGCACTGTTCTCCTGTAGAGATGCCTTGGAGGCTGAGCTTTGTGCATGTATGGAAGGGCTTTCCCTGGCAATTCAACGCACTGACCTACCCGTTGTTGTGGAGCTGGATTCTCTTGAGGCAATATCTATGATTTCATGTGCGGACGTCGACCGCTCAGTTCATGCTTCCATTGTGAAGGAGATTAAGCACTTGTTGGCTCTTAGACAAACTTGTATTACTCATGCTTCTAGGTCTCAAAATAAAGCTAGTGATAGTTTAGCGAATTTTGCTAGAACTCGAGGTAGGACCATGACCTGGCTTGGGGCTAGTCCGGTAGAGATGATGGAGATTGCTTTTAACGATTGTAAGGACATTTTGATTGAGTAATACTAGTTTTCTCCCTGCAAAAAAGGAGAGTTTATTAACATCCCTAACCAAAAAAGGAAAAACAAAACAAAATGGAGGACAAGGGTTGTTCAGCCGTGTAGGTAATGATATTGATACACAGATGTTGTTGGCTTATCCTTGTTTGAGCATCGCTAGCTTTAGTCGCAAATGGTCCAGCTATCTTGCCAAAAATGAACAAGTATTTTTGCAATAAATCACCATCCAAAGACGTCTTTACCTTTGTCTGGTCATCAAGGACAAGGCACACGTGTAAAAATACGCAGTTTCGTCAAGAATTACCCGAGTTGGAAGTAGAAGACATGCTGCAGTACTTTATTATATATGGTGAAAGCTCACTTCAATTCTAAAGCTACAATTGGCCCATGTTCCTTTCCTTCGGGGAGACAATTTTTACCTCAGTCGTTGTGTTTTCTTTTCCCACATATGTGTTGACAACAAAGCAGCTTTGAGCTATTTTCAACACATAGTTGGAAGTTGGAACTCTCGACAAACCTTATTCCGAAACACAAGTTGTAGGGTCAGTTTGTATCATTTTTCAAGTTTATGTATGAATTTATACTCCGAGTACAAGTTTATGTATCAAAAGTGCAATTAACTCTTTCAAATGTAGGCGCAGATCAGCGGTCCATAATCCGTGCGCCCCACCTTTGCATGCCACAAATCGCCTTCCCTTAATTTGCCGAGATCTTTGCATGGAAGTTGCTGAGTAATTGCCGTGCCTAGTTCTCTGAAGTATCAACAGAGTTTAGTTTGGTGTTCTTTCTTCAGAGCGAGATAGAGCGCGAGCACTTAACTTACCTTGTTGCTATATGTGATACACACCCGCACCTACATGCGCGCAGCGCACAGACGGTTTATAGATGTGGATTAATTGCGGTGGTTGAACTAAAAGGTAAACTAAGTGGCTGGGGCATCAATGTCACAACCTATAAATACTGATCTTGTAATCAATTTGCTACGTGTATATGCTACACATAAGGTAAGCTAGGGTTGTGGCGCTAAAGAACCCAGAGCAAGGGAAGACCTCAATGCGGGATGCGATGTGATCATTTTGGCATTCAACAACTTTTTTTCTGCTTTGAGTTGTAATTCCTTTCCGTTTCTGACCCCCTTTGGAGTATGACAAAGACCTTGCGTCGTTTCGCACCCAAGCTGTACAGTCACACATTAAAGGAGAAATGAATTATACGACATGGTTCTGATTATTATTTTTGACCCGAAACTGTAGAAATTTGTTTCCACAGTGGTTTTATAAATTTTCAATAATGTTTATATCCAATGAAAGGCTAAGATAAAGGAAAACTAGAGCCTAGGAACAAAAACAACAAATATAAATACAACAACAACAGGCCAGCAACATGCACTGTGTTTCCAGGGTGGTTCTGAATTTTACGGTGCGTCAATGTGCCTGTTTTGTTTTAACACAGTACTCCCTCCGTTTTTATTTTATCCACGTATTAAATTTGGTCAAAATCAAGCTTTGTAACTTTGGCAAAGTTTATAAAAAAAATATGAACATATACAATAACAAATCAATAGATTTATTATTGAATGTACTTTCACATCATATAGATTTGTTATGGTAAATGTTTATATTGTTCTCTATAAACTTGGTCAAACTTTACGAAGTTTGACTTCAGTCAGCTCTAATATGCAGAGTAAGTAAAAACGGAGGGAGTACAATCAAAAGTCGCTCACATACATAAGCATACATTCGCCCCTATGAACGACAAATGCACATCCTATCCCTATAAGAGCATCTATAACGCCGACCCTCAAACCACCCGCATACGTCCGGACCATGCGGTCTGGACGTGTTGCGCCATCCAACGCGGGCCTGTATCGGTTCGCCGGGCGGTCTGGACGTACGTTCTCCCGCAAACCGGAGACAAACGTGAGGGGCTTTACGGGCATCCAGACACCACCCAAGCCCGCGCCTGACCGCACTGGGCCACCCATACCCCTCCTTCCTCTCCCGCGGGCATTCCCATCCGTCCGGCATTCATGCTGCTGTAGAGCGGCTGCTCCACATTGAAGCCGGCCCAGAGCGGACGCGACCTCTCACTGGCTCTGCCATTGAAGCGGCGCGTCGGCCGAGGGCACCGCTCGCGCTGCGTCCCCTATGTCCGCGCCTGTTCAATGCCGGCGACGCGTTACTGGACGGGATGGGATGGATATCTACCACGCCCGTTCAATGCCCCGTCCATCCGTATGCCACCATTAAGCATGCTCGCCAGCCGAGAAACTCACTCCGGCGCCGCGCATTGACACACCCGGACGCCTGGCCTCACTGGAAGCCGCTATTAAAAGGCGGCCACACCCGGCTAACTCCACGCCACAACACAAGCCGCTCCACATCCTCCATGGCTGCAGGCGGTGAAGCTCTATGGGAGAGCCTTTCCACGGAGATGAAGCATGAGGTGGACGCCCTTGCCGCTGCCTGGTAGAGTCGCCGTGCCAGGCGGATCGAGGCCGGCTTGCCGGCCAGCTCGCTCGAAGTCTCCGACGACGAGGACAACCCCACGATGGAGATGGGCTCTGATGACACCGCCCCAGCTCCCGCGCCTGTGCACGCCGGCTTCACCATGGAGCAGGCGCAAGCGCACTACAACGCTGCCATGGCGGAGGTGCAGCCTGCGTCGGCGCCTTTGTCGGCGTTCCATCGGGGCAGGAGGAACAACGATACAACATGTTCCTCCTGGAGCAGCACCGGCTGGCGGAGGGCCAGATTTACGGTGAGCGCGCGAGCGAGGAGGCCATGGCCACGACGAACCCCAACTTTGACGCAGAGCAGCGTGCCATCTATGATGCCGTCCGCGCTCAAGCCGCCGCTCGCCAGGAAGCAGCGGCCGCCGAGGCGCAGCTCCAGGCGATCGCGGAGGAGAACAACGCCAGTTGCGCCTCCTACGCGCCGCCGACGAACTATCCGGCTGCCCGGTGGGACGACGATAGTGCGGGCGCCACCATTTCCATCGTGGACCTCACGTCGACCGGCGACGGATAAGGCGCGGACTCCTCCGAGCATGAGTAGGGCACGGGAGGTGGCAGTGCCTTGTATCCCATGTTGGCCACTCCGTCTCCCGTGTTCTACTCTTCCTCGCCGGAGACCGTAGCTTCACTTCATCGGTCTTATCGTCGGTGCTCATGCAGACGGTACATGGAGGACGACAAGGGCTTGGACGCCGGCCGCCGCCGCCGTAGGATAGGTTTAGGGCCATGTCGGGTTTTTTTGTTCTAAATGTTCAAAATCTAATAAAAATCCGTCGTATTTGCATGAATGTCGTCCGGTTTGTATGAAACCCGACCTTGTTTGAATGAATTTCATCCGGTTTGTTAAAAAACTGTTTGAAATGTATGCGGCTAGCGTTGGATGCCCTCTCCTCCCCCGCATTTGTGTCCGTGGACGAATGCGGGAGGGAAATTTACGGGTCGCCGTTGAAGATGTCCTAAGCAACTACGAGAACCTGAGTCAGCAAAATGTTTTGGTAGGGTCTAACACGCATGGGTGTTTTCCATGTGACACGCACATGTCATTTCAGTACAGGTCAATTCAATTGAAAAACCAAGGTAGTACTCTTTGCTGGTGACGCAGGAAAAGTAACTTTTCCCAGCGGATCGCACGCAAACACATACTTGCTGGTGACGTACGTCGTGTGCACTGTTGTGCTGATCAACATCAGGAAGGAATAGCGTGGGCGAACCTATTCCAAAACTAGAGGGCACTGTCAATTCTAGATCTTCCTGCGTGAGTTAACTTGTGCGGCGTTAACCATTTCACGTTCAGCTACTTGACATACTTGCGCAGCAACTTGGCAACTCCTGTCTAGCTCGTGTCGCGCACGATGTCTGCTCCGTTTTTGGACGGAGGTAGATTCACGTGCTCAATTAATTTCAGCTTTGTGCAAATATGGAAAACTTGGATAGCTGGTCACGAGTCACAACCGACCCCTAGGAGCAAATGGAAACACGCTCAATAAGTCATTTCTGCCTTCGCTATTAAGCGATTGATCAACTTTCACATATAGTAGATCATTGATGGCGCCAGATGTTGTATGATAGAGCTTTACAAATTGTTGTAAAAATATGGAGTTGCTTTTAGTTTGAAGAAATAAGAGAGCACAGAATAAAAGTTCCATCATTTCCATTGTCGTGGTTATGAGCCTTATTATTCCATCATTAGTGACGCGGGTTGTTGCGTCCATCCAATTCGGTAATAGAATGATTGGAATTCACAAATACATCCTGCAATTGGCCCTAACTTTACTCATAAGCTCATAAATTAAACTTCAATGTATTTTAGAACATGGTTTAACCAATCTATCGAACATATAAACCACGCTATGATTCCCGCCGTTCTGGGCCATCTGCATCCGCCGGTCCATGTTGTGCGCTCGATCTACCAGCGCATGTACTTTTTACAGTTGTGTCAAAGACTCAACCGTCCATCCTTCTTTACGTCTTATTTTTGCTTCTGTGTGCCTGATGGGTGGGCCTCGTTTGCCGGAGGACCCAGCATTGCAGTGCGTTTTGCCAGTGTTATGCGTGAGAGAGGAGGGGTCGCAGCGAACGCCCGGTAAAAACCTAGCTTCCACGCCCTCCCTCCTAGCTGCCACCACCTCTCCTCCTTTTCCTCCTCTCTCTCCCATGCTGCAGCCGCTGGCTCTCCTCCTTTCTCTCTCCCATGCCGCCGCCTCTCCTCTTTCTCCCCATGCTAGCCCCTCCACCTGCCATCCGCAGCGCCACAGGGGCGGTCGGGTCATCGGGGTGAGCAGTGGCGGGCATCTCTGGTGTGCTATGGAGGAGCAGGGGTAGGTGAGGATTACGGTGGTGGCGACAAGAAGCCCGTGGCGGTGGGATGGAGGAAAGATGCAGAAGGCCGGCGATAGGCGACGCCGCGAGCCAAGGGACAACGTTCCTTCTCTGCCGAGGATTTGGGGATTGCTCTGGTTTGGAGCAGCAACCCATGAAGATATGGGGTTGCACGGGCTTGGAGCAGCAAGCAATGAAAATTCAGTTAGGGAAAGCCACCATGGATTCGCAGTTTGAGTTGTCCCTGCAGTGGATTGGGGTGGATATGCTTGGCACCGTCGCACCACCCAGCATCCCTTGGTATAGCTGCCTTGAGCAACATCTCTTCCTAGCCGCACCCCTGATCTGCAACATTTTTTTGTCCATATTGAGAGATTGTCCATGTGCATAATAGTTGTTTGTGTAAATATCTAGGGGAAAGACTACTCTGGGAAGATATTGATATTTATGCCTCTTCTTTTGTTTGAAGAGGTGAGCTTTTATTATGGATCTTTAGGATGGTTTGTTACTTCAAGTGCACCTCTGTTGTTCAGAATATTGGGCATTTTTTGTTGAATATATTTACAGTAATATTATAACATTAAAGTCATCTTTACTGTTTAGTTGTGTGATGTTACTTTTAGGATTGAAAGATTTGAAGTCCTCAAAATATCTAAGAAACACCAATCTTGACTGTTTCTTCCAGTCTTAGTTAGTATACATTTCAGTCATATCTAAACTTATGGATACTGGTATCTTCCGACTGGTCTTCTGGTGTATTGCACAGGCAACAAAATGATGATGGGGAGACCAAGCGAAGTATTCATGATGCTCTGTGTGTTGCAAGGAATCTAATCATCAACAACTCAATTGTGTATGGTGGTGGCTCAACAGAAATCTTGCTCAATTGTTGTTGAAGTTGCAGTGGATCGGCATCCTGAAGTTGAGCAGGTAATTGTGATCTTGGAACTGGTACTACAAAAGAAAGCCATACATGTTTTCTTCTAATTGTGCTTCTTTGTACTTTCAGTACGCAATCAGGGCGTTTGCTGATGCTTTGGATGCTATTCCACTAGCTTTACCTGAAAACAGTGGTTTGCGGCCTATTGATACTCTCACCGTAGTAAAATCCTAAGAGCGTCTCCACTCGTTCGGCCCCCCAGCGCACCCGGCGAAGGCGTTTTGGCCCATGCGCCGGCGCTTTTTTCGCCCTGGGGGCGATCCAGTTCCCAGCCGCGCCCCCAGGTTTCGGCCTCAAGGCACACAAATTCAAACATGTCTTTTCCCGCTGCCACACAAGTTCGGCGATCAACGGCGATCTGCCACAAAAGTTCGGCGATCACCATGCCACAGTTCGGCGATCAAAAGGAAGGACGCGCAGACAAATGAGTACATCAAACGACGGGTCCTGACTGGCCGGCGTAGGCGTGCCCGGGCTGGGCGTCGTCGGCGTGGCTTCTGTGCTGGGCGGCGTCGTGGTCGGCGTGGTGCTCGGGCTGGTCGGCGTCGGCGTGGCTTCTGCGCTGGGCATCGCGGTGGCATCATCGTTCGGGCTGGGCGGCGGTGTTGGGGTCGGCGTGGGCATAGGCGCGGTCGTCGACGTCATCTGGTTCAGGATGAGGTCGCGCTCCGCCAGGTACCACGCCCTGACCTGCTCGTCCATTGTCGACATGTCCGCCCCCATCAAGAACGCCAGGTCGGTGTTCCTCTTCTTCGCGGCGACGTTGGTCCGGAGTAGGTCGAGCTTCACGTCCTGCTTCGTCATCAACGCCGACCAACGCGCGTGGGATTTCTCCTCCCTCTTTGTGGCGCTGTTCTTGGCGTCGGCGATGTATTGCTCGATCGACGCTTGCAGCCGCTCGGCAGCCGGCGCGGCGTCCTTCGCCGTCTTGGCTGTTTTGTTGCCGTCAGGGCGCCCATTCCCCGCCCCCGGTGCGGGCGCGTCAGGCTTGTACGTCTCCTCGGCCTTGGCAAGGGTGCGCCGGACATCCCTCCACTTCTCGCACTTCTCGATCCGGGAGAACACATGGAGGAACTTGAACTCTTGATCGCTGTTGTCCTGCCGGAACATGGTGAACATCCGAACCATCTGCGCAGGCGAAGAACATGCGTCGGCGACGTGCACGGCGAAAAGAAATGAAGCCGGCGGCTGCACATACCTGACCCTCGATGTTGGCGCCGCTCTCCGGGCGAGCCGCGATCTCCACGACGATCCCATGCCATTTGTTGCAGGCCGCCTGGATGGTCGCCCAATGGTTCGCCATGGCCTTCGCGCCGCGCTTCATGTGGATTCCGGCGAAGTAGGAGTCGATCAGCTTGCGCTCGTCGAACACCGACTTGATGCGCGTCCAGTACGTGTCAGCGTTCTGGTTCGAGCCGGTGATTGGGTCGATGCTGACGGTCTTCCATGCTTCGGCGAGGCACTCGTCTTCTTTGGACGTCCACTTGACGCGCGGCTCGCCCGCCTTGGCATTGGCCCCCCGCTTCTTTTTGTGTTTCGCCGCCGGCGCCGGCTCCACCTCCTCCTCCTCCTCCTCCTTGGCGTCGTCGATCTTGTCGTCCATGTCGCCGGTGGTGTCGTCTTGCGCGTGGAGCTCGGGGTAGGAGGCGGTGGAGGCCGAGCCGCTCGTGATGATCTCTTCCATGTCGGCGTCTGTCGGGTCGGGGTTGCCGAAATGCGTCGTGGCTTGCGAGAAGGGCAGGGCACCACGCCGTAGAGGCGGCGTCGGCGAGGCTGTGTACGCCGGCGGCGAGTAGGTGTACTGGGGGTACTGGAGGCCGGCGAACGCGGGCGAGGGAGTGAGCTGGTCGGGGTTCAGGCCGGATGGTGAGGCGCGCTGGCCATGTGGGAAGGTGATGTTGGGGTTGAATCCGCCATGCGCATCGCCGTCGGAGTATCCCCAGGGCGGCGGCGGCGGCGAAAAGTTGGCCGCCGGCGACCCGACGCTCTGCTGGCTCCACGCAGCGTGTGGGACGTGGCCGCCGGGCGGATTCACCATCCCCGCGCGCGACGACGCGTCTGCCTGCTGCGCCGCCGCCGCGGCCGCCGACGTGGCCGCATCCCGGGCCTTCTTGGCGTTGAGCTTGTTCCGCCGGTCGGTGGTGACAGCCTCCCGGCGCTGAACCTCTGCCCTCCAATCGGCGTTTGACATGCCCGGTGGTTTTGCCATCGGCGCTCTCTGCTTCCTCTGCTTCTGCTGGGTGGGATCGGCAGCGGCGGCGGCGCGAGGGGCCGAGTACTTCTTCGGCGTTATGGCGGGGCGGCGGGGAGAGGGAGGAGAATGGCGGGAGGAGCGGGGTAGAATGGGGGAGAAATGGAGGGAAAACTAGGGGGAACGGCGGGAAAAGGCCAGTCCGTCGCCGACAGAGCGGTCCCACGTGCCTTTTCGCTTCGGCCGGCGCCCCCAGGCGCCACCCGGGGGGCTGGGTTCGGCTCGGGTTCGCCGGCTGTTATTTTGGCCCAAACCGGCGACAAACAAGGTCCTGGGGGCGCGACTGGGCCGATTTTTAGCCGCCGGCGCTAAAAAAAGAGGCCTGGGGGGCATGTTGGGGGGGGGGGGGGGGCGAGTGAAGATGCTCTAACATGTCAAGGTATTGTGTTCTCTCTGTTGATTTTGATATCACTTCATAATATCGGTTGCCAGCATGTTCTTCTCACATTAAAACATCATCGTTCAGTTATATGTACTAATTAGTCGCATGTGCTTTTGTTGGGCTTGTCATTGTCCTATTTGCCTAGAGAAATACATGTTGTGGTAAGCCGTAATTGTTAGTCTTGCTCATATGCATCCACAAAGATGATCTGCCGTTTTCCTTGTGGTACTCTTGAATCAGAGTTATTTTTTTATGCCGCTCTTGTTCTCCATTCATATTGATTTACTAGCAAGTTGTAGGTTAAGTTTTGACATCGGATAAAATTCCAGAGGGTCAATGTGAAAGGGTCATATTTATCCAGCGGTCCTTCCTGTCGAAAGCAAGAAAATGTCATGAAAGGTTTGTTGACAGTTATACAAGGTTCATCTGCTTATCTTTTTCTTCTTTGTCATTACTTTGAATCTGTAGATTTTTTAATGGGAACAAGATGCATATAGACAATTGTTCGGTTGTGAAATGGGTTCCTTGCCTTTTAGTTATCTCGGAATCCCAATTCATCATCGCAGACTGTCAAACAAAGAATGGAAATGTATTGAGGATCGATTTGAGAAAATACTAAGCTGCTGGAAGGGTAAGCTTATGTCTTATGGTGGTCGGCTTGTGCTAATTAATTCAGTATTGACTAGTATGCCGATGTTCCTGTTGTCTTTCTTTGAAGTGCCCATAGGGGTACGGAAAAGGTTAGATTTCTATCGATCTTGTTTCTTCTGGTGATGTGATGAAGTAAAGACAAAATATAGATTGACCAGATAGGATATCATTTGTAGACCCAAAGACCAGGGGGACTTGGGATTGAGAACTTGGAGATCAAAAATAAATGCTTGCTGAGCAAATGGTTATTTAGGTTATCGTGGAAACCGATGGTATGTGGGCACAGATTCTTCGTAACAAATACTTACAATCTAAGACTCTGGCCTAGGTTACCGTAAGACCTAATGACTCGCCGTTCTAGAAGGGGCTAATGAGGATGAAGGATACCTTCTTTCGCAAAGCAAAATTTGTTGTAGGCAATGGTACAACAACCAAATTCTGGGAAAATACATGGTTAGGGAAGATGCATTTAGCCTTGCAATATCCCACACTATATAATATTATACAACGTAAGGAGGATTACATTGCTACAGCATTACAATCGTCTCCATTAAACATCCAGTTCAGGAGGTCTCTAGTGGGGGAGCGTTGGAATTCCTGGTTGCATCTGGTGCGAAGGTTGATGGATGTTCAACTTTCTGACCAACCAGATGCGTTTCAATGGAAGTTAACTAGGAACGGTGCTTTTTACGGTGAGATCCATGTACCTAGATCTAATCAATTATGGCCAATCCCGAGATCGATTCATATTTGGAAAATTAAAGTTCCGCTGAGAATCAAAATCTTCATGCGGTTCGTTCACAAGGAAGTGATTCTCACCAAAGACAATTTACTAAAGCGAAGATGGGTAGGCAGTTCACGTCATTGTTTTTGTGACAACAATGAAACGATACACCATCTATTCATTGATTGTCCTCTCGCTAAGATGCTTTGGCGCACAATTCATACAGCCTTTAACATAAACCCTCTGGTCAGCATTGACATGTTATTTGGGATGTGGCTTGCTGGAGTGGAACCAGCTATTGCGGGACGTATTCGGATAGGAATATGCTCATTACTTTGGTCTATATGGAACTGCAGAAATGATATGATCTTTAATAGACAAAATCTTATAAACTTTTTTGCAGGTTATTTACAGAGCTACAGCTTGGATCCGTACGTGGTCGTTACTCACTCATACGGACTCTAGGGAGCTTTTGGCTACTGGGTGCAACTGATGAGATACGGTTGCACGGGCTATCTATAACCGGTTTGGATGGCGGTCCAAAAATAGGATAGGTGTTTAGTCATCGAGTCCTTTTTTTGTTGTCGGTTGTGGCTTTATTTATAATCTTTTCCCTTTTGCGCTCCTTTTTGCGAGCTGTACTGAATTGCAGATTTTATTTTGTTTGGATTTCTAATAAGATGGCCGCATGCATCATTCTGATGCAGAGGCCGGGGATATCCTCCTTTTACCAAAAAAGATTTGTTAATATGTTGTCATGTTCTCTTATTTCATGACTGTCATGAGGGCTTATAGTTCTGCCGTTTCTCTATTTGCTCAACCAAGAATATGGAATTGCTGGAATTTTTAAAATGTCGGTAAGTTCCCTTCCTTCTTCGCCTACCTCCCTTACGTCCCCAAGGATTCATAACTTTCTCATTTTAGTTGTCTTTTTGAGAGCTTCGTTAAATTCTTGATGAACTGCACATACGCAACACAAGGCTTATGAGACATGGTTTTATTTTGAGAACCTTTTAGGTAAATATGAGTATGATTTTATTATTTTCGTGGATGTAATTAAAAAGTGCACATTTCTATTTTTTATCAAATGGACTTGCCCAGTAACGATATTGTCTAGAGTAAAAAAGGAATCTTTTGTTTGCCTAGAATTTTGATTCATGTAAATTTTATAGTTGGTTTATTTCACAAGTTTGGTTTCTTTATCATCTCGTGGAGATTTCTTATTCACATCATGGGACATTTTTTCCATACCATCCCTTTGAAATGAAATACCAATATTAGAGGAAGCTTCATGGGTAAATGGTGGCATTGTGGCAGCTAATTGCAACATCTTATTTTGCTATATGTGGTTCCAAAAGTACTGGCCATTTAGAATGCAAGTGTGTGACTTAAAATAAATGAAAGTGTAGGTTTACAACTAGCACAATGTGACTGTTTTTGTGATAATGAAGAAATTGTTGGAAATATGCCCTAGAGGCAATAATAAAGTGGTTATTATTATATTTCCTTAATCATGATAAAGGTTTATTATTCATGCTAGAATTGTATTGACCGGAAACTTAAATACATGTGTGGATACATAAACAAATACCGTGTCCCTAGTGAGCCTCTACTAGACTAGCTCGTTGATCAAAAGATGGTTAAGGTTTCCTAACCATAGACATGTGTTGTCACTTGATAACGGGATCACATCATTAGGAGAATGATGTGATGGACAAGACCCATCCGTTAGCATAGCATATGATCGTTCAGTTTATTGCTACTCCTTTCTTAATGTCAAATACATATTCCTTTGACCATGAGATCATGCAACTCCTGGATACCGGAGGAATACCTTGTGTGCTATCAAACATCACAACGTAATTGGGTGATCATAAAGGTGCTCTACAGGTATCTCCGAAGGTGTCTGTTGCATTGGCGTGAATCGAGATTGGGATTTGTCACTCCATATGACGGAGAGGTATCTCTGGGCCCTCTCGGTAATACACATCACAAGAAGCTTGCAAGCAAAGTGACTAAGGAGTTAGTTGCAAGATGATGTATTACGGAACGAATAAAGAGACTTTCCAGTAACGAGATTGAACTAGGTATGGAGATACCGAAGATCGAATCTCGGGCAAGTAACATACCGACAGACAAAGGGAACTACGTATGTTGTCATAAAGGGTCGACCGATAAAGATCTTCGTAGAATATGTAGGAACCAATATAGGCATCCAGGTCCCACTATTGGTTATTGACCGGAGAAGCGTCTCGGTCATGTCTACATCATTTTTGAACCCGTAGGGTCCGCACGCTTAACGTTCGTTGACGATATAGTATTATATGAGTTATGTATGTTGGTGACCGAATGTTGTTCGGAGTCCCCGATAAGATCACGGACATGACGAGGAGCTCCGGAATGGTCCGGAGGTAAAGAATGATATATAGGATGATAGTATTTGGTCTCCGGAAGAGTTTCGAAATGCACCGGATAATTATCGGATCACCGGAAGGGGTTCCGGGAGGCCACAGGGAGTTATTAGGCCAAACGGGCCAAGGAGAGGGGAGCACGCCAGCCCACAGGGGGCTGGCACGCCCACCTCATGGCTGCCGGCCCTAGGGAAGGAAAGAGGAGGGGCTGGCCCCCTCCTGCCTTTCTCCACACAAGGGAGGAAGGAAGGGGAGGCGCCCTAAGGCAGCCAGCCCCCTTTCCTTTCTCCCCACGCGCCAAGAAGGAAAGGAAGGGGCGCGGCTAGGGCATGCGCCTAGGGCAGCCGCCGGCCGCATAGGGCGCGCCCTAGGGCTGCCTCCCCTCCCCCTCCACCTATATATATGTGAGGAGGGGAGGGGGCAAGACACACCACGACCCCCAAGCCGTGTGCGGCGCCCCCTCTCCTTCTAGTTCTAGTTCCTCCTCCGTCCACGTCCATTGTGCTTGGCGAGGCCCTGCGGATAGTTTCACCACCACCTTCACCACGCCGTCGTGCTGTCAGAACTCATCTACTACTTCGCCTCTCCTGCTGGATCGAGAAGGCGAGGACGTCATCGAGCTGAACGTGTGCTGAACGCGGAGGTGCCGTACATTCGGTACTTGGTCGGGACGGATCGTGAAGGTGTACGACTACATCAACCGCGTTAATAAACATTTCTTCTTAGCGATCTACAAGGGTATGTAGATGCTCTCCCCCTCTCGTAGCTATGCATCTCCATGGATAGATCTTGCGTGTGCGTAGAATTTTTTTTGTTTTCCATGCAACATTCCCCAACAGTGGCATCATGAGCCAGGTCTATGCGTAGATGATATGCACGAATAGAACACAAAGGAGTTGTGGGCGGTGATGTTCATATTTCTTCCCACCAATGTCTTATTTTGATTCGGCGGCATTGTGGGATGAAGCGGCCCGGACCAACCTTACATGTCCACACACATGAGACCGGTTCCACCGACTGACATGCAACTTGTTTTGCATAAAGGTGGCTGGCGGGTGTCTGTTTCTCCTACTTTAGTTGAATCAGATTTGACTACAGCGGTCCTTGCAGAAGGTTAAATAGCAACTTGATAATCACCGTTGTGGTTTTGCGTAGGTAAGAACGGTTCTTGCTTAGTTGCTCGTAGCAGCCACGTAAAACTTGCAACAACAAAGTAGAGGACATCTAATTTGTTTTTGCAGGGCATGTTGTGATGTGATATGGTCAAGATATGATGTGATATATGTTGATGTATGAGATGATCATGTTTTGTAATAAGTTCACGACTTGCATATCGATGAGTACGACAACCGGCAGGAGCCGAAGGGTTGTCTTTAATTATTGTATGACCTGCGTGTCAATCACTTAAGCGCCATGTAATTGCTTTACTTTATCGCTATGCGTTAGCAATAGTTGTAGAAGCAATAGTTGGCGAGACGACCCCGACACAATGGTGGAGATCAAGGTGTCATGCCGGTGATGATGGAGATCATGCCGTTGCTTTGGAGATGGAGATCAAAAGCACAAGATGATGACGGCCATATCATGTCACATATTTTGATTGCATGTGATGTTTATCCTTTATGCATCTTATTTTGCTTAGATCGACGGTAGCATTATAAGATGATCCCTTCACTTAATTTCAAGATAAAAGTGTTCTCCCCGAGTATGCACCATTGCTAAAGTTCGTCATTTTGAAGCACCTCGTGATGATCGGGTGTGATAGACTCTACGTTCACATACAACGGGTGTAAGCCAGTTTTGCACATGCAGAATACTTGGGTTAAACTTGACGAGCCTAGCATGTACAGACATGGTCTCGTAACACTGGAGACCGAAAGGTTGAACGTGAGTCATATAGTAGATATGATCAACATGGAGATGTTCACCATTGAAGACTACCCCATCTCACGTGATGATCGGACATGGGTTAGTTGATTTGGATCATGTATCACTTAGACAACTTGAGGGATGTTGATTTAAGTGGGAGTTCATTAGTAGTTTGATTAATTGAACTAAAATTTGTCATGAACTTAGTCTTAATAGTTTTTGCATATCTATGTTGTAGATCAATGGCCCGTGTTACCGTTCCCTTGAATTTTAATGCGTTCCTAGAGAAAGATAAGTTGAAAGATGATGGTAGCAACTACACGGACTGGGTCCGTAACTTGAGGATTATCCTCATTGTTGCACAGAAAAATATGTCCTTGATGCACCGCTAGGTGACAGACCTGCTGCAGGAGCTAATGCAGATGTTATGAACGTCTGGCAGGCTCGATCTTATGACTACTTGATAGTTCAGTGTGCCATACTTTACGGCTTAGAACCGGGACTTCAAAAGCATTTTGAACGACACAGAGCATATGAGATATTCCAAGAGCTGAAATTGATATTTCGAGCTAATGCCTGGGTTGAGAGATATGAAGTCTCCAACAAGTTCTTTAGCTGTAAGATGGAGGAGAACAATTCTGTCAGTGAACACATACTCAAAATGTCTGGGTACCACAACCACTTGACTCAGCTGGGAATCTTTCAGTTGAGAGTGTTATTGACAGAGTTCTTCAGTCACTGCCACCAAGCTACAAAGGCTTCGTGATGAACTATAATATGCAAGGGATGACGAAAATGATTCCCGAGCTCTTTGCGATGCTGAAATCGACGGAGGTAGAAATGAAGAAGGAGCATCAAGTGTTGACGGTTAACAAGACCACTAGTTTCAAGAAAAAGGGCAAGGGAAAGAAAGGGAACTTCAAGAAGAATGGCAAGCAAGTTGTCGCTCCCGTGAAGAAGCCCAAAGCTGGACCCAAGCCTGAAACTGAGTGCTTCTACTGCAAAGGAAATGGTCACTGGAAGCGAAACTGCCCCAAATACTGTTGGGGAACGTTGCATGGAAAACAAAAAAATTTCTACGCACACGCAAGATCTATCCATGGAGATGCATAGCTACGAGAGGGGGAGGGGATCTTCATACCCTTGAAGATCGCTAAGCGGAAGCGTTTATCAACGTGGTTGATGTAGTCGTACACCTTCGCGATCCGTTCCGATCAAGTACCGAACGTACGGCACCTCCGCGTTCAGCACACGTTCAACTCGATGACGTCCTCGCCTTCTTGATCCAGCAAGAGGGGCGAAGTAGTAGATGAGTTCCGGCAGCACGACGGCGTGGTGACGGTGGTGGTGAAGAACAATCTCCGCAGGGCTTCGCTAAGCACAACGGAAACTAGACGGAGGATAAACTAGAGGGACGGGGTTGCCGTCACACGGCTTGGTGAATCTTGATGTCTCCCGTGTGCTAGCCCCACCCCTCTATTTATATGTTGAGCCCTGGGGTCAAAACTTGGAGTAAAAGCCTCCTCAAAGTCGTTTTTGCCCGAAAGGCAAGAGTCCTTCTCGGACTCCAGGACCAGACGCCAGGGTTCCCGGCGTCTGGACCCAGACACCAGGGTCCCTGGCGTCTGGCCCATGGCCTCCGCAAAACTGCCTTTTGCACTTACCAAAAGCCCCGTGGGCTTTACCCCTTGGCCCAAATAAAGTGTTCTCGTACCCGAACATTTCGGGAAACATCCGAAACCCCTTCCGGTGAATTCCGGAACCAAACACTATTATCCCATATACCAATCTTTACCTCCGGACTATTCCGGAGCTCCTCGTCATGTCCGTGATCTTATCCGGGACTCCGAACAACATTCAGTCACCGTCATACATAACTCATATAATACTATATCGTCAATGAACGTTAAGCGTGCGGAACCTACACGGGCTGGAGAATGATGTAGACATGACCGAGACGCTTCTTCGGTCAATAACCAATAGCGGGACCTGAATGCCCATATTGGTTCCTACATATTCTACGAAGATCTTTATCGGTCAAACCTTTATGACAACATACGTAGTTCCTTTTGTCCGTCGGTATGTTACTTGCCCGAGATTTGATCGTCGGTATCTCTATACCTAGTTCAATCTCGTTACTGGCAAGTCTCTTTACTCATTCCGTAATACATCATCCTGTAACTAACTCCTTAGTCACTTTGCTTGCAAGCTTCTTGTGATGCTGTATTACCGAGAGGGCCCAGAGATACCTCTCCGTCATACGGAGTGACAAATCCCAGTCTCGATTCATGCCAACCCAACAGACACCTTCGGAGATACCTGTAGAGAACCTTTATGATCACCCAGTTACGTTGTGACATTTGGTAGCACACAAGGCATTCCTCCGGAGTCTGGGAGTTGCATGATCTCATGGTCGAAGAAACATGTATTTGACATTAAGAAAGCAGTAACAATAAACTGAACGATTGTATGCTATGCTAACGGTTGGGTCTTGTCCATCACATCATTCTCCTAATGACGTGATACCGTTTTCAAATGACGACTCATGTCTATGGTTAGGAAACCTTAACCATCTTTGATCAACGAGCTAGGCTAGTAGAGGCTCACTAGGGACACGGTATTTGTTTATGTATCCACACATGTATTTAAGTTTCCGGTCAATACAATTCTAGCATGAATAATAAACATTTATCATGAATAAGGAAATATAATAATAACAACTTTATTATTGCCTCTAGGGCATATTTCCATCAAATACTTGGCAGATAAGAAGGATGGCAAAGTGAACAAAGGTATATTTGATATACATGTTATTGATGTGTTCCTTACTAATGCTCGTAGTAGCGCCTGGGTATTTGATACTGGTTCAGTTGCTCATATTTGTAACTCGAAACATGAGCTGTGGAATAAACGAAGATTGGCTAAGGACGAGGTGACGATGCGCGTCGAGAATGGTTCCAAGGTTGATGTGATCGCCGTCGGCACGCTACCTCTACATCTACCTTCGGGATTAGTTTTAGACCTCAATAATTTCTATTTGGTGCCAGCATTGAGCATGAACATTATATCTGGATCTTGTTTATTGCGAGACGGTTATTCATTTAAGTCAGAGAATAATGGTTGTTCTATTTATATGAGTAATATCTTTTATGGTCATGCACCTTTAATGAATGGTCTATTCTTGTTGAATCTCGATCGTAGTGATACACATATTCATAATATTGATGCTAAAAGATGCAAAGTTGATAATGATAGTGCAACATACTTGTGGCACTGCCGTTTAGGTCATATTTGTGTAAAACGCATGAAGAAACTCCATGCGGATGGACTTTTGGAGTCACTTGATTATGAATCATTTGATACTTGCGAACCATGCCTCATGGGTAAGATGACTAAAACTCCGTTCTCCGGAACAATGGAGCGAGCTAATGACTTATTGGAAATAATACATACCAATGTATGCGGTCTGATGAGTGTTGAAGCACACGGCGGGTATCGTTATTTTCTAACCTTCATAGATGATTTAAGTAGGTATGGGTATATCTACTTGATGAAACACAAGTCTCAAACATTTGAAAAGTTCAAAGAATTTCAGAGTGAAGTGGAGAATCATCGTAACAAGAAAATAAAGTTTCTATGACCTGATCGCGGAGGCGAATATTTGAGTTACGAGTTTGGCCTTCATTTAAGACAATGTGGAATTGTTTCACAACTCAGACCACCTGGAACACCACAACGTCATGGTGTGTCCGAACGTCGTAACCGTACTTTATTAGATATGGTGCGTTCTATGATGTCTCTTACCGATTTGCCTTTATCGTTTTGGGGTTATGCATTAGAGACAGCCGCATTCACGTTAAATAGGGGACTATCTAAATCCGTTGAGATGACACCGTATGAACTATGGTTTGGCAAGAAACCTAAGCTGTCGTTTCTTAAAGTTTGGGGATGCGACGCTTATGTCAAAAGGCTTCAGCCTAATAAGCTCGAACCCAAGCGGAGAAGTGCGTCTTCATAGGATACCCTAAAGAAACTATTGGGTATACCTTCTACCACAGATCCGAAGGCAAGATCTTTGTTGCTAAGAATGGGTCATTTCTAGAGAAGGAGTTTCTCTCGAAAGAAGTGAGTGGGAGGAAAGTAGAACTTGATGAGGTAATTGTACCTTCTCTCGAATTGGAAAGTAGCACATCAGAGAAAACCGTTCCCGTGATGCCTACACCAACTAGATAAGAAGCTAATGATGATGATCATGAAACTTTGGATCAAGTTACTACTGAACCTCGTAGGTCGACCAGAACACGTACTGCACCAGAGTGGTACGGTAATCCTGTCCTGGAAGTCATGTTGTTAGACAACGGCGAACCTACGAACTATGAAGAAGCTATGATGAGCCCAGATTCCGAAAAATGGCTTGAGGCCATGAAATCCAATATAGGATCCATGTATGAGAACGAAGTGTGGACTTTGGTGGACTTGCCCGATGATCGGCAAGCCATTGAGAATAAATGGATCTTCAAGAACAAGACATACGTTGATGGTAATATCACTGTCTACAAAGCTCGACTTGTTGCAAAAGGTTTTCGACACGTTCAAGGGGTTGACTACGATGAGACTTTCTCACCCGTACCGATGCTTAAGTCTGTCCGAATCATGTTAGCAATTGCCGCATTTTATGATTGTAAAATCTGGCAAATGGATGTCAAAATTGCATTCCTTAACGAGTTTCTTAAGGAAGAGTTGTATATGATGCAACCAGAAGGTTTTGTCGATCCTAAAGGTGCTAACAAAGTGTGCAAGCTCCAGCGATCCATCTATGGACTGGTGCAAGCATCTCGGAGTTGGAATATACGCTTTGATGAGGTGATCAAAGCATATGGTTTTATACAGACTTACGGTGAAGCCTGTATTTATAAGAAAGTGAGTGGGAGCACTGTAGCATTTCTAATATTATATGTGGATGCCATATTGTTGATTGGAAATAATATAGAATTTCTGCATAGCATAAAAGGATATTTGAAAAAGAGTTTTTCAATGAAAGACCTCGGTGAAGCTGCTTACATATTGGGCGTCAAAATCTATAGAGATAGATCAAGACGCCTAATAGGGCTTTCACAAAGCACATACCTTGACAAAGTTTTGAAGAAGTTCAAAATGGATCAGTCAAAGAAAGGGTTCTTGCCTGTATTGCAAGGTGTGAAGTTGAGTAAGACTCAAAGCCCGACCACGGTAGAAGAAAGACAAAGGATGAAAGTCATTTCCTATGCCTCAGCCATAGGATCTATTATGTATGCCATGCTGTGTACCACACCTGATGTGTGCCTTACCATATGTCTGGCAGGGAGGTACCAAAGTGATCTGTAGATCACTGGACAGCGGTCAAAATTATCCTTAGGTACCTAGAGAGGACTGAGGAAATGTTTCTCGGTTATGGAGGTGATAAAGAGTTCGTCGTAAAGGGTTACGTCGATGCAAGCTTTGACACTGATCCGGATGACTCTGAGTCTCAATCTGGATACGTATTGAACGTGGGAGCAATTAGCTAGAGTAGCTCCATGCAGAGCATTGTAGACATAGATATTTGCAAAGTACGCACGGATCTGAATGTTGCAGACCCGTTGACGAAAACCTCTCTCACAAGCAAAACATGATCACACCTTAGAACTCATTGGGTGTTAATCACATGGCGATGTGAACTAGATTATTGACTCTAGTGCAAGTGGGAGACTGTTGGAAATATGCCCTAGAGGCAATAATAAAGTGGTTATTATTATATTTCCTTAATCATGATAAAGGTTCATAATTCATGCTAGAATTGTATTGACCGGAAACTTAAATACATGTGTGGATACATAAACAAATATCGTGTCCCTAGTGAGCCTCTACTAGACTAGCTCATTGATCAAAAGATGGTTAAGGTTTCCTAACCATAGACATGTGTTGTCACTTGATAATGGGATCACATCATTATGAGAATGATGTGATGGACAAGACCCATCTGTTAGCATAGCATATGATCGTTCAATTTATTGCTACTGCTTTCTTAATGTCAAATACATATTCCTTTGACCATGAGATCATGCAACTCCCGGATACCGGAGGAATACCTTGTGTGCTATCAAACGTCACAACGTAATTGGGTGATCATAAAGGTGCTCTACAGGTATCTCCGAAGGTGTCTGTTGAGTTGGCATGAATCAAGATTGGGATTCGTCACTCCGTATGACGGAGAGGTATCTCTGGGCCCTCTCGGTAATACACATCACAAGAAGCTTGCAAGCAAAGTGACTAAGGAGTTAGTTGCAAGATGATGTATTACAGAACGAGTAAAGAGACTTTCCAGTAACGAGATTGAACTAGGTATGGAGATACCAACGATCGAATCTCGGGCAAGTAATATACAGACAGACAAAGGGAACTATGTATGTTGTCATAAAGGGTCGACCGATAAAGATCTTCATAGAATATGTAGGAACCAATATGGGCATCTAGGTCCCACTATTGGTTATTGACCGGAGAAGCATCTCAGTCATGTCTACATCATTCTCGAACCCGTAGGGTCCACACGCTTAATGTTCGTTGACAATATAGTATTATATGAGTTATGTATGTTGGTGACCGAATATTTTTCGGAGTCCCCGATAAGATCACGGACATGACGAGTAGCTCCGGAGGTAAAGATTGATATATAGTATGATAGTATTTGGTCTTCGGAAGAGTTTTGAAATGCACTGGATACTTATCGGATCACCGAAAGGGGTTCCGGGAGGCCACGGGGAGTTATCGGGCCAAACGGGCCAAGGAGAGGGGAGCACACCAGCCCACAGGGGCTGGCGCGCCCACCTCCTGGCCACCGGCCCTAGGGAAGGAAAGAGGAGGGGCTGGCCCCCTCATGCCTTTCTCCACACAAGGGAAGAAGGAAAGGGAGGCGCCCTAAGGCAGCCAGCCCCCTTTCATTTCCCCCCACGCGCCAAGAAGGAAAGGAAGGGGCGCGGCTAGGGCAGGCGCTTAGGGCAGCCGCCAACCGCATAGGGCGTGCCCTAGGGCTGCCTCCCCTCCCCCTCCACCTATATATATGTGAGGAGGGGAGGGGGCAAGACACACCATGATCCCCAAGCCGTGTGCGGCGCCCCCTCTCCCTCTAGTTCTAGTTCTTCCTCCGTCCACGTCCATTGTGCTTGGTGAAGCCGTGCGGATAGTTTCACCACCACCGTCACCACGCCGTCGTGCTGTCGGAACTCATCTACTACTTCGCCTCTCTTGCTAGATCGAGAAGGCGAGGACGTCATCGAGCTGAACGTGTGTTGAACGCGGAGGTGCCGTACGTTCGGTACTTGATCGGGGCGGATCGTGAAGGTGTACGACTACATGAACCGCGTTAATAAATGCTTCCACTTAGCGATCTACAAGGGTATGTAGATGCTCTCCCCCTCTCGTAGCTATGCATCTCCATGGATAGATCTTGCATGTGCATAGATTTTTTTTTGTTTTCCATGCAACGTTCCCCAACAGAAATATGAAGTACTTTCATAATTAAAAGTAAATGGAATTTGCAACAAGGGCAATTTCTTTTTGAGAAAACGCAACATCTGCTTTGGTCTTGGTATATATAGTCACTTTTATTATGCAATCAATATATTGGGCAATACCTAGAATACAATCAATATATAATCACTTTTATTATGCAAGTATCATGTGTAAGTCACCCAGGTTTTTATTTCTCAAGGAACTTGCGGGAGCACATTTTTGTCGAATAACCTGGTGAATTTGGTAGATCCTTTTAGGAGATCCTCAATGGGACTTAGGATTCATACTAAAATTTTAAGCTAAGAAAACATAGAATTTGGTTCAGTTGTGCAGTTTATAGATTGTTGGGCATTCATCTGGGGTGGCAAGGACTGTGGGAGTTCTTACATCTAGAGTATCGACCTTTCTGTAACAGGTTTTGGGAACTCTTATAAGCATTGAAATCATAAGACACATTTGTCAACATTGAGATCACCCTTCTTCCTCCCTACCCAGTAGCCTCCCCCTGTGAGCTCATTCTTCTGCCTCTTGTTCAGCCTTGGTGGTGGAGTTGGATTACGATTGCATGGTTGCTGTATAACGCCCAAGTAGCTCATTAAAACTACCGTCTTTCTATTTCTGGATTGTTATATGGATTCATCTCGGTCGGAGTTACTGATTTTGCTCTTTTCTTGGGGATGTAATTTCTTTTGCTGAGATGGATTGATCCTGGGTGGAGGTGGCAGTTGTGTGCAGATTGCCCAAAGTGGGATATGTTTTCTTGGTGTGATCATACATCATCATTTAATTCACCAGTTTACTTGCTTAGTTCACCACATCGCCCTTGGAAATTTGCCAACTTGAAGGTATGTTCCTATTTTTTGGTTTTCCTTGATGCCTTGACATTGATAACATGTTAGAAACAGTTATAACTTCCATTTTTAAATTAAAGAACGACTCTACTTCTGCATTCACATTCAGCTTTCTTAATTCCCCATAGAAGTTTTTGGTCTATACACTGCATGTCGGTCTCTTCAGAGCATTTCATCACTTCATGGTTCTATTAATCAAGTGCCACTAAACCAAATTGCTTCATGTTGGAAGCTAGCAATTTTGTGAAAAAGGTAGAGATAAAGATAGCTTTGAATTGATAAGCATGAAAAAAAGAGTTGCACTGTAGGTGCTGAGACATAGGCAGAGCAGCAGCTATATCACTCCTTGAGAGATTCCATTGATTGATTCCCGTCGCGGCGCTGCTTGCGTAGTTTCTTTCTCAGAGGTTGCTTGATTTGATGGTCGATGGAACATGGTTTGGTAGGGACTGAGTCATTTTGGCTCTTCTTGGTGGCAAATAGCTACATATTTATACCAAGAATCAATAAACACGAGGCAAGCTGACCAACTTCAAATATCGATGGCCTTATTAGTACCTTTGTCATTGTATTATTGTTTGTGTATTTCTTTAGGCTGTCCAACTTCAAATACTTTTGAAGGACATGAGGCAGGCTGGTCGCAGGCTGAAACATTGTTTGGATCGAAACTCTCTCTCTCTCTCTCTCTCTCTCTCTCTGAATCTCCTCCATGATTTGTACCCTTATGTACTCATGCTTGCTAGCTGGAAATTTGTACAGAAACAAGAAGAAAGAAAAGGGGTGCCAGTGATACCCAACTCTAAGTAGCTTGCACACGAACTCACATGTTTGAGATTGTTATTTCCAGTTCTTGGCAATGACTTGCCATATAATGCTTCTCCACAGCAACAACTAGAAATCATATGGTTAGATAAATGTGCGTTGTATAAGAATCGGTTCAGGAAAATGTAGTGGTCACCTGTTGGCTTTATAATGCAACCAAGTTATCATACACGTATTTTTCATCTACACAAGCCATCCAGTACCCTGGAGGCACTGCTCGTGGACCAATTAAAAACGCTAACTTGGTTCCGCTTGACCAACATGTTTGAACTCCCTGTTACTTTGATAAAATTTCCACCATGTTGTCACTCTTTATTATTTTTACTATGTTCTCAGTCTTGTTTATCAACACCTTAGTTCCTCTGTGGAATCATGATTATAAATAAAATAAATTATCTAACCTTAATGCTTATGTCGATCAAATGACAATCCTGGTGGTGTGCTAACAGTGTTCTCACGCTTATGCTTCATCCGGGGGAGTGTGCTGACAGTGGACATTTTTTTTGTATAATTAGGTTGCACTTCAAAGTACATGCTATTTCAGCACAATTTAGGTTATGGCAGTGTATTGATGCCTATGCTTCATTTAGTATGTTGCAGGTTTATAATTTGCGGCGGCCACAATCGCGGCGGCCACCCTATAGGCTCAATGGTGCGAGCGGAGCTGCCTTGTGTTCCGAAACGATGCTTTCCCTGCATTTGTCATCAAGAAAGAGCACCCACGTAAATCTTGAAAAATCATCAATAATGACCAAACCGAAAGAGTTACCACCAAGACTCTTATAAGCATTGGGACCAAAGAGATCCATGTGAAGTAGCTCAAGTGGTCTTCTCGTGGTCGTGATGTTCTTCACGGGATGGCTTCCTCCAACTTGTTTTCCTGCTTGACAAGCACTACAAAGTCTATCCTTGTCAAATATAACATCTTAAACACCAAGGATATGATCACCTTTAACAAGCTTATCAAGACTTCACATGCCAACATGAGCTAACCTTCTATGCCATAACCATCCTTTAGAAGATTTAGCAATTAAACAAGTGCGAGGTTTGGCTCTCTTAGTGAAATCAACAATGTATAGATCACCTCTACGGATACCGGTAAAGACCATATTGTGATTATCTCGACGAAACACTTGGCAATCTACTTCGATAAATAGAACATTGAAACCAAAGTCGGCTAGTCTAGATACAGAAAGAAGATTGTAACCAAGAGATTCAACAAGCATAACATTTTGATAGAGCTATCATTGGATATGGCCACCTTACCAAGGCCAAGTACCTTACCCTTGGAGTTGTCTCCAAAAGTCACATACTTGCGTGGACCATCATTTTTGGCAAGCTCATGGAACATGTCTTTATCTCCGGTCATGTGATCGGTACATCCACTATCAAGAATCCACTCTTTTCCTCCAGCCATATAGTCACAAAGATTAGCCACGAGACTAAGATTTCTCATAGTCTCCTCATAATCACTATCACTTTCTTCGTCTTCATCATAATAACCATGCTCGACATCAACATCATCATGTATATGATCATCACCTAGAGCAAGTGATTCGTTAGATGTATGATCATGACAATGCTCAAGTTTATGAATTCTAATTGTCTCCGAGATGATGCTACTAATGATTCCAACATTTCCCTTGGCACACAGAAGATCACGGAGCTCAAATAGACATTCATCAAACTTGGGATCACTAGGCTCCATTTTTTGAAAAGCAATAGACTTTTGAAGAATCTCATCTAGATTTTTCAACGAGTAATTTGGAAAGTGTTCCTCAAGATAATTCCATATAGTATATGCGCGTTCAAAGGTAGGTAAGCAAACAAGCAAATTTCTAGGCAGTCCTCTAATTATAAGATCTGTAGTTCTAAGATTGCGAACCATGTCATGATATTCTTCGGGGGTAGGATGCAAAGGATCAATAGGAGGCACATAAGGGCTAAGAATATACTTCTTCAAATTATATTCATTGAAGATCACAAGCATTTCATTTTTCCAAGAAGCATAAAACTCCCCATCAAGAATGGGCACTCTACGTCTAATACTCCCGAACGTAGACTCATCCATCTTCCTCCAATGGTGATTAAACCAAAGTAATGGAGACCAAAGCTCTGATACCAATTGAAAGGATCGAGAAGAGGGCTCTAGAGGGGGGTGATTAGACCCTTAACAAGCAAAGTTGGCGGTTTTTAATTTCCACAAGTTAAGGTTGAGTTTAACACATGTTAAAGCACTCACAATACAGTTCAAGCAAGCATGAAAAGAGTATAAGAAGCGGAAAGTGTAAAACATGCAATTTGCAAGAATGTAAAGGGATGGGATTGGAGTGTGCAAACGCAAAGGAGACACGGAGATTTTTGGCGTGGTTCCGATAGGTGGTGCTATCGTACGTCCACGTTGATGGAGACTTCAACCCATGAAGGGTAACGGCTGCGCGAGTCCACAGAGGGCTCCACCCATGAAGGGTCCACGAAGAAGCAACCTTGTCTATCCCACCATGGACATCGCCACGAAGGACTTGCCTCACTCGGGTAGATCTTCACGAAGTAGGCGATCTCCTTTCCCTTACAAACTTCTTGATTCAACTCCACATCTTGTCGGAGGCTCCTAAGCGACACCTAACCAATCTAGGAGACACCACTCTCCAAAAGGTAATAGATGGTGTGTTGATGATTGATACGTCTACAACATATCTATAATTTTTTATTGTTCCATGCTGTTATATTATCATTCTTGAATGTTTTACATTCATTTTATAGCAACTTTATATCATTTTTTGGGACTAACCTATTGACATAGTGCCCAGTGCCAGTTGCTCTTTTTTGCTTGTTTTTTTACTTCTCAGAATATCAGTATCAAGCGAAGTCCAAATGCCACGAAACTTTTTGGAGATTTTTTTCTGGCCAGAAGACAACTTGGGAGCCAAGGAAGTGCACGAGGGAAGGCCCGTGTGGCCCACCACCCACCTGGGCGTGCTAGAGGCCCTTGGCGCGCCCTGATGGGTGGTGGGGCCCACGGAGGTCCTTTCCACCGCCTCTCAGCTCTATAAATACCCAAATATTCCAGAAACCATAGGGGAGTGGACGAAACACAATTCCAGCCACCGCAAGTTCCAGAACCACGAGATCCAATCTAGAGCCCTATTCCGGCACCTTGCCAGAGGGGAACACGATCATGGAGGGGTTCATCATCCTCATTGGTGCTCCTCCGATGATGCGTGAGTAGTTCACCATAGACCTACGGGTCCGTAGGCAGTAGCTAGATGGCTTCTTCTCTCTTTGATCTTCAATACAATGTTCTCCTCTATGAGATCTATTTGATGTAAATTTTGCGGTGTGTTTGTTGGGATCCGATGAATTGCGAGTTTATGATCAGTTCTATCCATGAATAATATTTGAGTCTTCTTTGATCTCTTGTATGCATGATTATTATAGCCTCATATTTCTTCTCCGAAACTTTGGTTTGGTTTGGCCAACTAGATTGATTTTTCTTGCACTGGGAAGAGGTGCTTTGTGATGGGTTCGATCTTGCGGTGTCCTCACCCAGTGACAGAAGGGGTAGCGAGGCACGCATGTATCGTTGCTATTAAGGATAAAATGATGGGGTCTATTCCTACATGAATAGATCTTGTCTACATCATGTCATCGTTCTTATTGCATTACTCCGTTTCTCCATGAACTTAGTACACTAGATGCATGCTGGATAGCGGTCGATGTGTGGAGTAATAGTAGTAGATGCAGAAAGGAGTCGGTCTACTAATCTTGGACGTGATGCCTATATACATGATCATTGCCTTGGATATCCTCATAATTATTTGCTCTTCTATCAATTGCCCAATAGTAATTTGTTTACCCACCGTATGCCATTTTCTCGAGAGAAGCCACTAGTGAAATCTACGGCCCCCGGGTCTATTTTCTATCATACTGTTTTCAGATCTATTATTCCAAATACCCAAAAATAAATTGCTGCACTTTTTCTTTATTTATTTTATTTTGTGTTTTTGCAAGATCTATTTATCCAATCTCATACAATTTAATCTATCTCAATACCGTGGAGGGATTGACAACCCCTCTTACGCGTTGGGTTGCAAGTATTTGTTATTTGTGCGCAGGATCCGTTTACAAAGTGTTGCTTGGTTTTCCTACTGGATTGATACCTTGGTTTCATAACTGAGAGAAATATTTCCGTTGCTGTGCTGCATCATCCTCTCCTCTTCGGGGAAATACCAACATAGATACAAGCAATCAATGATGAACTCCTTGCTCTTGTGCTTCAAATGATAGTCTCCCCAACACTCAACTCTCTCTCATAGATTTGGCTATGGTGGAAGAGGGATTTGAGTGGAAAGCAACTTGGGGAAGGCTAGAAATCAAAGTTCAAATGGTTGGAATGGAATCTCTTGATCTCAACACATGAGTAGGTGGTTCTCTCTCAGAAAATGGATGGTGGAAGTGTAGGCACGTTCTGATGGCTCTCTTCTAAATGAAGAGGGGGTGGAGGGGTATATATAGCCTCCACACGAAATCCAACCATTACACACTTTTGGTCCATCTCGGTGGCACCGATTGGTAAAATCGGTGGCACCGATCAGTACGAAAGATATGAACGTTAGGAATCTTGGTGGGACCGACTAGAACAACTCGGTGGGACCGATGTGCTAGGGCTTAGGGCAAACTTCATCTCGGTGGCGCCAATTGCATCAACTCGGTGAGACCGAAGTGAAGCAATAAGCAACAGAGGCTGTCAAGCCAACTCGGTGAGACCGATTGCATAAACTCAGTGGGACCGAAGCAAATGCAACAAGTCACAGAGCGCTGGCAAGGCCATCTCAGTGAGACCGAGATCCGTATCGGTGTGACCGAATCGTTAGGATTTCTGGCAGTGGCTATGTCAAATGAACTCAGTGGCTCCGGGTAGAAAGAATCGGTGGGGCCGAGTTTGGATTTTAGGTTTGGACATATATTTGGATGGAGAAAGTGGCTGAGTGTTTTGGAGCAATATCACTAAGCACTTTGAGCAAGTAGACCATTAAGCAACACCTCATCCCCTTTTAATAGTATTGGTTTTCCTATGGACTCAATGTGATCTTGGATAACTTAAATAGAAATGAAGAGTCTTGAGCTCTTGCCAATCTTTATCCTTATCATTTTGAAGGGGTCCACATCGTCTTGTCCTTGCCACTCCACTGTTGAACTCATCTGAAATATACTAGATGAAACTATTAGTCCAACAAGAGATATGTTGACATTAATTACCAAAATCACCCAGGGAGCACTTGTGCTTTCAATCTCCCCCTTTTTGCTAATTGATGAAAACATACATCAAAGCTTCAAGTAGATGATAGAATGAGTAGTAATTTAAAGCTTTGGAAGAACATGTAACATGCATAAGCTCCCCCTACATGTGTGCAATCATGTAAAGATAAAATTGAACTACATGTGAATGCACAACTTGACATAGGGATTAATGAGTTACCTGTATCTTGGCCATATGCATCAGAGCAAAAAGTGATATGAGATGTACCTTCATGTTTATGAATCCCCCTTGCAAACAATATGTGTAGAAGCAAGAGATCATCATACACATGAGTGTGATGCATATACTTACCTTGTGGTTCTTGAGCTAACTCTTGAAGAAGCAATCTTGAAAAAACAAGGTTAAATAACACAAGAAAACTCCAAGCAGGAAAGATTCCAAGATCCACAAGAATACCAAGACTGGGATGACATGCAATAGGTGAGTACCACAGAGTGAGTACTTCTTTCAAATATAGACATGTCCCCAAGGACTTAAAGATTTGCAATAAGTTCTAAGGATTTTTCTCCCCTTAAGCATGGACTCTTTCTCCCCTGAATCTAACATTGGATAATGGGAGAAGGTAGGGTGAGATAAAATCAGAGCAGAAACGCATAAATCATAGCAGAAATGAATGAATGAGATCCAAAAGGAATATTTCAAAACAAATACTAACATATCTTTCCCCTCTCAAAGACATGTGACTTCTCTCCTCTTATAACATAGCATCTGTCTTCCTTTCTTAGAAGAGTTTTGTATGAGTAGGCTTGGATGTGCTCTCTCTCTCTTTGAATAAGCTTTGATGTGCTCTCTATCCCCCTTTGACATCAATTTCCATGAAGGGTAACTTCACGAACATGAGTCAAGCGAGTGTGGTCCTTGAGAGACACAAGCAAGCGTAATGTAGCTCATGATGTAGACAAAGGAAAAGAATCATTGAGTGGAGCTGAAGAGAATATGCAATATAAGATGGTAGAAAAGTTTTCTCAGCAGTGAAATCTGTTGCGCCGATCTGTTGCAATCGGTGACTCCGAGATAGCAGAGCCACTGAAGATGCTCATCGGTGAGATCGAGGTAGTCCATTTTGGTAGAACTGATGAACTGTTGCTCAAGTAAACCTTGTGCTTCAGTCTGGCTGATGGGCTTGGATCGGTGACACCGAGTTTAATGCAGAAGGAATTTTTTTTGTCAACTCAGCTCACTTGCAAAAGAACTTTCACAAAGATTTTCAAGGAATTAGATAGGATTTGCAATGAATCATAAAGAAATACAGCACAGAAAATTAAAAGATCTAGATGAAGTTTTTTTTGTTTTTACAAGGGAAACACAATAGCAAGAAGAAATGCAAAGAAAATGCAACTAAGAGGAACACTAGAGAACTTCATCTAGAGATGGTCGGTGACATAGTCACCTATGTTAGAGTACATTGACTTAGGAGTCAAGTGAGATCACTTGACCATAGGTCATACTCATCATTAAGCTCAAAATGGGGTTGCCATTTTTCATTTAAGCGTCTTGATGTATTCTCATCTCGTTGAGTTGCTTTAACTCATGACTTGGAGCAAAGCTTCTCTAAGATGGAATGACGTACCTTGGGTTGTGGTGTTGATCTTGATCATGTAGTTGAACTTATGTTGGATGCTCAAGCTTGATGTAGTCCATCAAGAGTTGGGAACATCCTTAGGAGCTGATTCTCATCATCTTACATGGGTTAGTCTTGCAAGGAATAGCACTTGTGTATCCAAATTGACAAAAGTGAAAATCATCATAATGATATTGTCAAAGGATATGTTGAATGTGTTTATTGCTTCCTTGATTTCAACAACCAAGCATGGATACTTGGTCATGACAAGATTGCTCAAGATGTGAGTGAGGTGCAATCTTGTGGAATGAGGTTCATCACAGTACCTACAAGGGTTAGATAACATACAAGGGTGCAAATATATCCAAGATAAATGATCATCATCATAAGAGAAATATCAAGGATTAGTCAAGTAGGCTCATGCCTTGCATATATCCAAAGGAGTCTGTACTCCAAATTTGAGGCATCAATGATGTTCAATTCACCTCTCAATCGGCAAAATATCTTTTCATCAAGCGGTTTAGTGAATATATCCGCCAATTGCTTGTCGGTACGGACATGCTTAAGATTAATATCTCCTTTAGCAACATGATCACAAATGAAATGATGACGAACTTCAATATGCTTAGTTTGAGAATGTTGCGCGGGATTGTGTGCAATCTTAATAGCACTCTCATTGTCACAAAGCAATGGGACATGCTTCACATGTATCCCATAATCTTTAAGAGTTTGCGTCATCCAAAGTAATTGAGCACAACATGATCCCGCGTCAATGTATTCCGCTTCGGCAGTAGATAAGGATACTGAGTTTTGTTTCTTGGAGGACCAAGAGACAAGGGATCTACCAAGGAATTGACATGTATCGAAAGTGGACTTTCTATCAACCTTGTCACTGGCATAGTCCGAGTCGGAATAGCCAACAAGATCAAAAGATGACCTCTTAGGGTACCAAATGCCAAAATTTGGTGTATGAATTAAATATCTCACTATCCTTTTCACGGACTTAAGATGACATTCTTTTGGAGCCACTTCATATTGTGCACACATGCACACACTTAGCATAATATCGGGACGGGAGGCACAAAGATACAATAATGAACCAATCATAGATCGGTAAACCTTTTGGTCAACCGGATTGCCATCCTTAGTCAAGTCAAGATGTCCACTAGTAGGCATGGGTGTTTTCATACCTTTGCTTTCTTGCATGTTGAACTTCTTGAAAAGATCCTTGGTATACTTTGTTTGTGAGACAAATGTACCTTCCTTAGTTTGTTTGATTTGCAAACCAAGGAAAAAATTGAGTTCACTCATCATAGACATCTCAAACTTCTCCGACATTAACCTTCCAAACTTTTCACTAAAATGAGGGTTAGTAGAACCAAATATGATATCATCCACATAAATTTGGCACACAAATAATTCTCCATGAATCCTTTTAGTAAAAAGAGTAGAATCAATTTTCCCAATTTCAAAGCCTTTTTCAATAAGAAACTTGGTCAAGCATTTATACCATGCTCTAGGAGCTTGTTTAAGACCATAAAGAGCTTTGTGAAGTTTGTAAACATGATTGTGTTTTTTGGGATTAACAAAGCCGGGAGGTTGTTTAACATAGACTTCCTCCTCAATTTCACCATTTAGAAAAGCACTTTAATGTCCATTTGGTATAAGGTGATATCATGGCGATTGGCATAAGCAAGTAAAATGCGAGTGGACTCAAGTCTAGCAACGGGGGCATATGTCTCACCATAGTCCATACCTTCGACTTGAGTGTAGCCTTGAGCAACAAGACGTGTCTTGTTGCGTACAACTTGACCATCCTCGTCTTGCTTATTCCGGAACACCCATTTTGTACCAATGATGTTTTGATCATCGCCGGGCTTCTCAACTAGTGTCCACACTCGGTTCCCTTCGAAGTTGTGGAGCTCTTCGTGCATAGCGTTTATCCAATCCGGATCCTCAAGGGCTTCTTCAACCTTCATAGGTTCAATGCTAGAAATGAATGAGTAATGTTCACAAAAGTTAGCCAAACGAGTTTTAGAGCGAGTGATTCTCCTGGTTTGGATGTCATCAAAGATTTGTTCGACGGGATGATCTCTTGAGATTCTTGCTCTAACTCGTGAGAGCTTTTGCTTGGGTTGACGTGGAACATCCTAATCATCATAATCTTCTTCTTCATTGTTGGTGGCATTGCCGTTTGCTCGTGGAGGTGGAGAGGGAGGTCGAGGTGGATCATCTTGATGTACTTCCTCATTTCCTTCATCTTGATGTGTTCCACTTGTGGATGCCTCCATGTCAACTTGTGGTTCACCTTGATGTGAAGTTGAGGCTTCCACTTGAATGGATGAAGTGCTCTCCTTCACCTCCGTTGGGTGAATTTTGCCAATGGACAAATCTTGAATTGCTTCCGAGGGGTCTTTGTCTCGTACATCAATTGGCAATTGCTCTACTTGCGAGCCATTAGATTCATCAAACTTCACATCTACCGTCTCTTCAACCTTTCGGGTGAAATTGTTTTAGACACGGTAAGTGTGAGAGTTTGAGCTGTAACCGAGTAGGAAACATTCATGAGATTTAGGAGGAAATTTCGAACGACGATGCTTATCAAGAATGTAGCACTTTGAGCCAAATACTCGAAAGTATCCAACTTGGGGCTTTTTACCGGTAAGCAACTCGTATGCCGTTTTGCCGAGAAGCATGTGAAGATATAGTCGATTTGTAGCATGACAAGCTGTCTCAACCGCTTCCGCCCAAAAGTGTCTTGGCGTTTTGTATTCATCAAGCATCGTTCTCGCCATCTCGATAAGTGTCCGGTTCTTCCTCTCAACAACTCCTTTTTGTTGAGGTGTGTATGTAGCCGAGAACTCATGTGAAATCCCTTCTTCATCAAGAAAGGTATCCACATTGGCGTTCTTGAACTTCGTTCCATTATCACTCTGAACCTTCTTGATCTTCACTTCAAATTGATTTTGGGCCTTCTTGGCGAAGTTATTGAAGATCTCTTGAACCTGCATTTGTCATCAGGAAAGAACACCCACGTAAATCTTGAAAAATCATCAACAATGACCAAACCTAAAGAGTTACCACCAAGAATCTAATAAGCATTGGGACCGAAGAGATCCATGTGAAGTGGCTCAAGTGGTCTTCTCGTGGTCATGATGTTCTTCACGGGATGACTTCCTCCAACGTGTTTTCCTGCTTGACAAGCACTACAAAGTCTATCCTTGTCAAATATAACATCTTTAACACCAAGGATATGATCACCTTTAATAAGCTTATCAAGACTTTGCATGCCAACATGACCTAAACTTCTATGCCACAACCATCCTTTATAAGATTTAGCAATTAAACAAGTATGAGGTTTGGCTCTCTTAGTGAAATCAACAATGTATAGATCACCTCTACGGGTACCTGTAAAGACCGTAATGTGAATATCTCGAGGAAACACTTGGCAATCTACTTCGCTAAATAGAACATTGAAACCAAAGTCGGCTAGTCTAGATACGGAAAGAAGATTGTAACCAAGAGATTCAACAAGCATAACATTTTGAAAAGAGCTATCATTGGATATGGCCACCTTACCAAGGCCAAGTACCTTACCCTTGGAGTTGTCTCCAAAAGTCACATACTTGCGTGGACCATCATTTTTGGCAAGCTCACGGAACATGTCTTTATCTCAGGTCATGTGATCGGTACATCCACTATCAAGAATCCACTCTTTTCCTCCAGCCATATAGTCACGAAGATTAGCCATGAGACTAAGATTTCTCATAGTCTCCTCATAATCACTATCACTTTCTTCGTCTTCATCATAATAACCATGCTCGACATCAACATCATCATGTATATGATCATCACCTAGAGCAAGTGATTCATTAGATTTATGATCATGACAATGCTCAAGTTTATGAATTCTAATTGTCTCCGAGATGATGCTACTAATGGTTCCAACATTTCCCTTGGCACGCATAAGATCATGGAGCTCAAATAGACATTCATCAAACTTGGGATCACTAGGCTCCATTTTTTGAAAATTAATAGACTTTTGAAGAATCTCATCTAGAATTTTCAACGAGTAATTTGGAAAGCGTTCCTCAAGATAATTCCATATAGTATATGCGCATTCAAAGGTAGGTAAGCAAACAAGCAAATTTCTAGGCAATCCTCTAATGATAAGATCTATAGTTCTAAGATTGCGAACCATGTCAAGATATTCATCAGGGGTAGGATGCAAAGGATAAATAGGAGGCACATAAGGGCTAAGAATATACTTGTTCAAATTATATTCATTGAAGATCACAAGCATTTCATTTTTCCAAGAAGCATAAAACTCCCCATCAAGAATGGCACTCTACGTCTAATACTCCCGAACGTAGACTCATCCATCTTCCTCCAATGGTGATTAAACCAAAGCAATGGAGAGCAAAGCTCTGATACCAATTGAAAGGATCAAGAAGAGGGGTCTAGAGGGGGTGATTATACCCTTAACAAGCAAAGTTGGCAGTTTTTAATTTCTACAAGTTAAGGTTGAGTTTAGCACATGTTAAAGCACTCACAATACAATTCAAGCAAGCATGACAAGAGTATAAGCAATGGAAAGTGTAAAGCATGCAATTTGCAAGAATGTAAAGGGATGGGATTGGAGTGTGCAAACGCAAAGGAGACGCAGAGATTTTTGGCGTGGTTCCGATAGGTGGTGCTATCGTACGTCCACGTTGATGGAGACTTCAACCCACGAAGGGTAACAGCTGCGAGAGTCCACGGAGGGCTCCACCCACGAAGGGTCCACGAAGAAGCAACCATGTCTATCCCACCATGGCCATCGCCCACGAAGGACTTGCCTCACTCGGGTAGATTTCACAAAGTATGCGATCTCCTTGCCCTTACAAACTTCTTGGTTCAACTCCACATCTTGTCGGAGGCTCCCAAGCGACACCTAACCAATCTAGGAGACACCACTCTCCAAAAATAATAGACGGTGTGTTGATGATGAACTCCTTGCTCTTGTGCTTCAAATGATAGTCTCCCCAACACTCAACTCTCTCTCACAGATTTGGCTATGGTGGAAGAGGGATTTGAGTGGAAAGCAACTTGGGGAAGGCTAGAAATCAAGGTTCAAATGGTTGGAATGGAATCTCTTGATCTCAACACATGAGTAGGTGGTTCTCTCTCATAAAATGGATGGTGGAAGTGTAGGCACATTCTGATGGCTCTCTTCTAAATGAAGAGGGGGGTGGAGGGGTATATATAGCCTCCACACAAAATCCAACTGTTACATACTTTTGGTCCATCTCAGTGGCACCGATTGGTAAACTCGGTGGCCCCGATCAGTACCAAAGATATGAACATTAGGAATCTCGGTGGGACCGACTGGAACAACTCGGTGGGACCGATATGCTAGGGATTAGGGCAAACTTCATATCGGTGGTGCCGATTGCATCAACTCGGTGAGACCGAAGTGAAGTAATAAGCAATAGAGAATCTGTCAAGCCAACTCGGCGAGACCAATTAAATAAACTCAGTGGGACCGAAGCGAATGCAACAAGTTAGAGAGCGCTGGCAAGGCCATCTCGGTGAGACCGAGATCCGTATCGGTGTGACCGAATCGTTAGGGTTTCTGGCAATGGCTATGTCAAATGAACCCGGTGGCTCCGGGTAGAAAGAATCGGTAGGGCCGAGTTTGGATTTTAGGTTTGGACATATTTGGATGGAGAAAGTGGCTGAGGGTTTTAGAGCAATATCACTAATCACTTTGAGCAAGTAGACCATTAAGCAACACCTCATCCCCTTTTAATAGTATTGGCTTTCCTATGGACTCAATGTGATCTTGGATCACTTAAATAGAAATGAAGAGTCTTGAGCTCTTGCCAATCTTTATCCTTATCATTTTGAAGGGGTCCACATCCTCTTTTCCTTGCCACTCCACTATTGAACTCATCTGAAATATACTAGATGAAACTATTAGTCTAACAAGAGATATGTTGACATTAATTACCAAAATCACCGAGGGAGCACTTGTGCTTTCACTTGTCGCTCGGTTAGTATAACTTTGTACTAAACGAGCAACAAGTAATATGGATCGAGGGAGTATAACAATCCAAAATTAAAATCTGTTATTGGGACAAAAGACATGAAAACACAACATTGGTAAAGACCAAGGATGAGGTGATTTGTTGTATATCACTGGAGGTCATTCCTGAAGCCATTTGGACATGCAAGCATTAGCGATACATCATGACCCCCCATAGTTGCTTCCGGTATCCGGACAATAACAACAACGCCACCATATTGACACAAAACATGGAAGTTAAGTTATATATATCATTGATCAAAGAGGTGATTTTGAGACATGTATGGAAAGATTAGATAATAGAAAGATCTAAAAGAACTTTGAATACTTTAAATTGCATCACCTTGATGTAGATGGCACATGGGGTACGTTTACTCAAATCTTCAAGTGCTAGATCATCGAAATAACCATGTTGGTGTGACACCATCCAAATCATCGCTGGGTATAGCATTAACAAAAAGCAATGGAGCAAAGTCATTTTTGTATGGTTGGTATCAGCCATAGGGTTTCATGTGATGAATATACACATTACGTTGGACATAGAATTAAGGGTGCCATCACACAAAGCTATCTTATCGCATAACCATTTGCTCTTCTTATTTAAACAAAAAATTTACACAATGAACAGTTAGTTACTCTCTTTGTATTTGGTTAAATTTCTTTAACAAAAGCTAAAGGCATCACAAAATCAAGGATTGAAAGTAAGAAGGCAGGACAAAGAAATTGGCATTAAAGATTGAAGCATCTACACGCAAACGGTATCCAGTCCAACTTGAACACAATAATCAGAAGGCACATTGCAAAATACACAGTAGCATAAGGGCTTGTCATTTCAAGGAAATTACACACGAGGATGGTGCGATTTTAGCATGTTAAAGGTCCAAGTAACTTATGCAAAGAAGTAACCATGTGTTCTGAGATCAAACTGTATGTAGAACTGCTCAGAATAACTTGAGGACGTCAAACTGTATGTAGAACTGCTCAGAATAACTTGAGGACGTCAAACTGTATGTAGAACTGCCCAGAATAACTTGAGGACATGGGCATATGTGCATAGTAGATATAAAAGAGTATGTGATACAGGAGCATACGTGATCAAGTAGAGAAGGATATGTCCACAACATTAACATGTCGCTCCATGTTAGACGCCTTGATGAGGCTCAATGACCTCGAGTCTTCAGAACTTATAGGAAAGGATCATCTGGAGCAATAAGTAGAAAATCACCCAGTCCTCCAGGTAAATAATAGGTAAACTTGCATCATACTCGGGAAATTTCTCACCAGAAATACATCAAATTAGCTTTTAATAAGCAATAACGACACGATAGGTGACGGTGTCCTGGACCTGGGGGTACTAACCTAGTCGGCCCATAGTCCTTGAGCTGGGCCGGTGGGCCCTCATTCTTGTAACACCCCTATGTAATGAGCTGCAGTGATCATCATCACTAAGCTAAGCTACCTTGATTAACTAGTGTTGATCATATTGATCCATATCTCATTTCAAATTCCACTTTGAAATCAGATTCAAATTATAAGTGAAATTAAGAAATTCACAAATAAGAAAACTAAAAAGTTCATGTGATGGCAAATAATCCATAGTTAATTATGGTGGAGGAAAACTAGGTCACTTGTTTGCTTATTCAAAAGTTATCCACCAAAAACAATGACTAAAACAACCACTTTAATCCAATTGCATTTATGCAAAATTCAAATGCTCACCAAACCATTTTATGGCAGTGCCTAAAATTGCATTATGAATATTGGGCCAAGTCTCGTATTTTATAAAACTCAAATGGTTTTGGAACTAAAAATAGAACAAAACAAATAAAAAGAAAAACAAAAGAAATAGAAAAAGAAAAGAAAACCCCCCTGTTCCCCCTGGGCCTTAGCCCATCGGAACGGCCCAATCCAGCCCACTCCCCGGCCGTCTCCTCTTCCCTACTTCCTACAGCTCACCCGACCGCACCCGCACCCGCGCGTCCCCGCTGGACCAGGCTCGCCGCCCCGCGCTGTGATGACCCACAAGTATAGGGGATCAATCGTAGTCCTTTCGATAAGTAAGAGTGTCGAACCCAACGAGGAGCAATAGGAAATGACAAGCGGTTTTTAGAAAGGTATTTTCTGCAAGCACTGAAATTGTCGGTAGCAGATAGTTTGTTAGCAAGATAATTTGTAACGAGCAAGTAATAGTAACGGTAACAAAAGTGTAGCAAGGTAGACCAATACTTTTTGTGGCAAAGGACAGTCCGGAACAGTCTCTTATAATAAGCAAAGCGTTCTTGAGGACGCACGGGGATTTCATCTAGTCACTTTCATCATGTTTGTTTGATTTGCGTTCGCTACTTTGATAATATGATATGTGGGTGGACCGGTGCTTGGGTGCTGTTCTTACTTGAACAAGTCTCCCACTTATGATTAACCCCTCTCGCAAGCATCCGCAACTACGAAAGAAGAATTAAGATAACATCTAACCATAGTGTTAAACATATGATCCAAATCAGCCCCTTACGGAATAGCGCATAAACTAGGATTTAAGTTTTTGTCACTCTAGCAACCCATCATCTAATAATTATTCCACAATGCATTCCCATAGGCCCAAAGATGGTGAAGCGTCATGTAGTCGACGTTCACATAACAGCACTAAGGGATCACAACATACATACCATCAAAATATCGAACGAATGTCAAATTCACATGATTACTTATGACAAGACTTCTCCCATGTCCTCAAGAACAAAAGTAACTACTCACAAAAAATATTCATGCTCAAGATCAGAGGGGTATTGAATTGCATAATGGATCTGAACATATAATCTTCCACCAAATAAACCATCTAGCATCAACTATGAGATGTAATCAACACTACTAGTCTCCCATAGGTACCAATCTGAGGTTTTGATACAAAGATTGAACACAAGAGATGAACTAGGGTTTTGAGATGAGATGGTGTTGTTGAAGATGTTGATGAAGATTGGCCCTCCCACGATGAGAGGGTTGTTGGTGATGTCGATGGCTTCGATTTCTCTCTCCCGGAGGGATGTATCCCCGGCGGAATCGCTCCGCCGGAGAGCAAAAGTGCTCCTGCCCAAGTTCTGCCTCGAGACGGTGGTGCTCCGTCCTGAAAGTCCTCTCTTTATTTTTTCTAGGGCAAAAGACCTTATATACCAGAAGATGGGAACTGGAAGTGGGCCAGGGAACCCACTACCCACCAGGGCGCGCCACGGGGGGTAGGCGCGCCCTGGTGCTTAGTGGGCACCTGGGTGGCCTCTTCCGGTATTTCTTTTCTCCAATATTTTTAATATATTCCAAAATAAATCTCCGTAAAATTTTAGCTCGTGTAGAATAGGTATATCTGACATAGCCTTTTCAGGTCCAGAATTCCAGCTGCCGGTGTTCTCCCTCTTTGTGTAAACCTTGCATATTAAGAGAGAAAAGGCATTAGAATTACTCCACAAGGTGTTATATTGAATGAAAGCACTATAAATAACATTAGGAAAACATGATGCAAAATGGACGTATCAACTCCCCCAAACTTAGACCTCGCTTGTCCTCAAGCGAAAGCTGATATCGAGAATCATGTCCACATGTTTAGAGAGAGAGAGGTGTCGATAAAAACAAAATACAGACATAGTAGCATCATGATCATTATTACAACAGCAAAGAACTTTATCATAGAACTTCTTATGAGGAAGTGACAATTCATCACAACATCGAAGTATAAAGCATAAACTTTCTTGAAAACTAACAAACTATGTTATCAGTCAACAATGCAATTGCAATTCATCATATTTTCAGGAAGGGTCTCATGTCGGAGCTTTTTAGCAAGTCCACATACTCAACCATCCATACACATAGAAAGATAGGGGCTTATAGTTTCGCCTCCCAACTTATCCACCTCAGGGGTGATGTCAACAATAATAACTCATGGTCACTCATATCCAACTGGATATATGTGCCTAGATCTTTCCCCACCACATGATGCTTGCAAAAGAGAAAAATAAAAGGAATAGAAGGGGATACTATTGACTCTTGCATAAAAATAAAAGATAGGCCCTTCGCAGAGGGAAGCAGAGGTTGTCATGCGCTTTTTGATTTTGGATGCACAATCTTTTAATGCAAAAGAACGTCATGCTATATTGCCCCTTATGATAGCAACCTTTATTATGCAGCCCATCGCTTTTATTACTTTGCCATCACAAGTTTGTACAACGCTTATTTTCCCTTACAATAAAAGATCAAATATATTTAGAAGCAAATTTTATTGCCTTATGCACCGATGACAACTTACTTGAAGGATCATATTCAATCCATAGGTAGGTATGGTGGACTCTCATAACATGAAAGTGGGTTTGAGGTTTTTGGATGCACAAGTAGTATCTCTACTTGGTGCGGATTTTTTGGCTAGCAAAGATATTGAGCAAGCACCACATGTTGGAGGATCTATGACAATATAACTTCTATGTGAATATGAACAACCATAAATCATTACGTTGTCTTCCTTGTGTAACGTCAATAATTTGACATAAAATACTTAATGGGGGCTCACAATCATAAAAGATGTCCAAGATAGTATATTTGAATGTGAATCTTCTCTTCCCTTATTAATTCTTTCATGAATTGTGATTGCTTGTATCTGCGTTGGTATTTCCCTGAAGAGGAGAGGATAATGCAGCACAACAACGGTAAGTATTTCCCTTAGTCATGAAACCAAGGTTATCAATCCAGTAGGAGGATCCACCCACACTATGTAAACAACACCCGCACACAAATAACAAATACTTGCAACCCAACGCGCAAGAGGGGTTGTCAATCCCTCCTCGGTATTGAGATAGATTAAATTGTATGAGATTTGATAAATAGTTCTAAAAACACAAAATAAAATACTCTCCGCTTGGATTATATATCCATTTGGTCCGCAAAGAAAAATTGCAGCAAGGTGTTTTTGGTTTTTATATGATAAGAAATAGACCCGGGGATCATAGATTTCACTAGAGGCTTCTCTCAAGAAAATAGCATACGGTGGGTAAACAAATTAATGTTGGGCAATTGATAGACAAGCGAATAGTCATGACGATATCCGAGGCAATGATCATGTATATATGCATCACGTCAAAGATTAGTAGACCGACTCCTACCTGCATCTAGTACTATTACTCCACACATCAACTGCTATCCAGCATGCATCTAGTGTATTAAGTTCATGGAAAAACGGAGTAATGCAATAAGAACGATGACATGATGTAGACAAGATCTATTCATATAGGAATAGACCCCATCTTTTTGTCTTTAATGGCAGCGATACATGCGTGTCATGTCTCCTTCTGTCACTGAGATTGAGCACCGCAAGATCGAACCCATCACAAAGCACCTCTTCCCATGGCAAGAAAAATCAATCTAGTTGGCCAAACCAAACAAAAATTTCAGAGAAGAAATACGAGGCTATAATAATCATGCATAAAAGAGTTCAACAAAGACTCAAATAATATTCATAGATAGATCTGATCATAAACTCACAATTCATCGGATCCCAACAAACACACCGCAAAAAGTCATTACATCAAATAGATCTCCAAGAACATCGAGGAGAACATTGTATTGAAGATCAAAAAGAGAGACTAAGCCATCTAGCTACTACCTATGGACCCATAGGTCTGTGGTAAACTACTCATGCATCATTGGAGGGGCAAGGGTGATGATGAAGAACCCCTCCGTGATCGTTGACCCCTCGGGCAGAGTGCCGAAAAAGGCCTCTAGATTGGATCTCGTGGTTCTGGAACTTGCGGCGGCGGAAACTATTTTCTCTCGACTCCCCTAAGGTTTTTGGGATTTTAGAGTATTTATAGAGCTGATAGTCGGTGGAGGGGGTGCCTGTGGGCTCCACTACCCACCAGGGCGCGCCTGGGCCTCTAGCGTGCCTTGGTGCCTAGTGGGCCCCACATGCCCCCTCTGGTGCACTTCTTGGGCCTCCTGGGTGTCTTCTGGGCAAAAAAAAAACTCCAAAAAGTTTCATGGCATTTGGTCTCCGTTTGGTATTGATATTCTGCAAAGTAAAAAACAAGCAAAAAATAGCAACTGACACTGGGCACTATGTCAATAGGTTAGTCCCAAAAAATGATATAAAGTTGCTAGTAAATGAATATAAAACATCCAAAAATGATATTATAACAACATGGAACAATAAAAAAAATATAGATACGTTGGAGACGTATCAGCATCCCCAAGCTTAATTCCTGCTCGTCCTCGAGTAGGTAAATGATAAAAACAGAATTTTTGATGTGGACTGCTGCCTAACATGTTCATCTCATAATCTTTTCTTTTGTAGCATGGACATTTGGACTTTTAGATGATTCAAAGTAGTAGTCTATATTTGACATGAGGACATCAATACTCAAGCATATCAACAAGCAACCACATGTCTTTCAAAATATCAACACTAAAGAAAGCTATCCCTAGCCCATGATGCTCAATCCTTGATCCATTCATGAAACACACTCAAGTATTAACTATGCCCAATGGACAAGTATGATAATAGTGTTCCCTAGTTGGTGCTTTATAAGAGAATATGGAGACTCAATAAAAATAAAAATTGCATAAAAGTAAATAGATAGGCCCTTCGCAGAGGGAAGCAGAGATTTGTAGAGGTGCCAGAGCTCAAAGCTTAAATTGAGAGATAAAAATTGTTTTGAGAGGTATGATTTTCCTGTCAATGAAAGCGACCGAGAATTCCCAATACTTTCCATGCTAGATAAATAATAGGCGGTTCCCAAACAGAAAATAAAGTTTATTACTTTTTCCACCATTCTTTCACAATCCATGGCTAGCCGTATCCACGGGTGCCTTCCATACCAACACTTTCCAAGGAATTTATTATTTGACAACATAAGTAATTTATTTTCATTTCGGGACTGCGCATCCCTATTACCTTGCCACACTCTCGTGCAATGATAAGTGAATAAACACTCATCTTGAGAATAAATGTCTAGCATGGAAAATATCGGCCACCCCCTGCTGCTTCATGAGCGGTACGGGCACACAAAAAGGAAATTCATTTTGAAAATTAGAGTTGGTACATACAAATTTACTTGGAACGGCTTGGAAATACCGCAAATGGGTAGGTATGGTGGACTCATTTGGCACAACTTGGGTTTAAGGATTTGGATGCACAAGGAGTATTCCCGCTTAGTAAAAATGAAGGCTAGCAAATATATTGAGAAGTGACCAACCAAGAAACGAAAACAATCATAAACGAGCATTAAACATAACTAACACCGAATAATGCACCACAAGTAGGATGTAACTTCATTGCATAACTATTGACTTTTGTGCTTGCATAGGGAATCACAAACCTTAACACCAATATTCTTACTAAAGCATAATTACTCACCAACATGACTCACATATTACTATCTCCATATCTCAAAACTATTACAAGGAATCAATTTTATAATATCCAATGATCTTCATGAAAGTTTTTATTATATCCCTCTTGAATATCTATCACTTTGGGACTAATTTCATATATTACCATTGCTACTAACAAAGCTCTCAAATAAATCTAAGTGAAGAACAAGAGCATAGATATTTCTTTAAAATAACTTTCATCTCTCAAAATAATATAAGTGAAGCAATGAGAGGATATTTCTTTAAAATTTAACTCTCAAAATAATCTAAGTGAAGCATGAGAGCATATTTCTTCAAAAATTAAAACACCACCGTGCTAAAAAAGATATAAGTGAACTACTAGAGCAATTCCATAGCTCAAAAAAATTAAGTGAAGCACATAGAGCAATTCTAACAAATCATAGCATAATTATGGCTCTCTCAAATAGGTGTGTCCAGCAAAGATGATTGTGACAAAATAAAAATCAAAACAAGCAAAGACTCATATAATACAAGACGCTCCAAGCAAAACTCATGATATGTGACGAATAAAAATATAGCTCCAAGTAAAATTCCGATGGTCGTTAGAAGAAAGAGGGGATGCCTTCCGGGGCATCCCCAAGCTTAGTTGCTTGGTACTCCTTGAATATTACCTTGGGGTGCCATGGGCATACCCAAGCTTAGGCTCTTTTCACTCCTTATTCCTTCGTCCATCGTGTTCTCACCCAAAACTTGAAAACTTCAATCACACAAAACTTAACAATACCTTCGTGAGATCCGTTAGTATAAGAAAACCAATATTTACTTTAAGTACTGTTGCAAACCCATTCATATTTTGTTATTCCATTATACCTACTGTATTCTAACTTTACCATGGCTTATACCCCCCGATACAATCCATAGATTCATCAAAATAAGCACACAATGCAACGAAAACAGAATCTGTCAAAAACAGAACAGTCTGTAAAGACGCGAATTTGCTCATAAATCTGTAACTCCAAAAATTCTGAAAAATTAGGACAACGTAGGCAATTTGTATATCAATCTTGTGTAAACAATTAAGAAGTTTTTGTCGCTTCCGTGAATTTTCAAAACACAATCATAACAGTAGCATAATTGTGCAAACACAAAATAACAGAAATAAAAAGAGAAAAAATTAATTTATTCATTGGGTTGCCTCCCAACAAGCGCTATTGTTTTATGCCCCTAGCTAGGCATAATGCATAGTTTCAAGTGTGGTCTTCTTTAGTTTCTGCAATCTTTACAAGGGTTTTCTCAAACCCGGGTGGCTCTTTACGCTTCCCATTATTCTCAAGAAAAGAAGACATTTTAAGATCTAAGATATCCAATCGCTTATTACATATGGTAATCAAAGTGTTCATGCAATTGAGATTTCCACTAATATTTTTAAGGGGTTCGTTAGACTTTTGCATCTCAACCATATTTTTCTTCATATCACCTAATTGGTCTAATATCTGAATCCCTTCGTGAGTGAAAGAAAATCCTTTTGGTGGTTGTGGAACTCCCAATATTCCCTCTATTATCTCATAAGCAGCATTGGCATCAATCTCAACAAAATTCCCTTTAGCGGCAAAATCCAAAATTTGTCTATGATGCATGGTTAAACCTATATAAAAATTGCGAAGCAAAATTTTTGCGTCCCCTTTTATATTGCAAACACGGTAAGATTTCATTAATCCATACCAGGCATCTTTCAAATTTTCTCCTTGTTTCTGCTTGAAGTATAGTACTTCAAAATCCGGTGTCAAAGGAGGGATAGTCATACTAGACATAGTGACAAAGCAAACAAGATTGCAAGCAAAAAAAAGATTAAACAAAAAAAGGAAAATGGAAAGAAGGCAAATAAAAAGGCAAATATTTTTGTGTTTTTCTGAAAACATTTTAGAAGTGGGGGAGAAGAAAACGAGAAGCAAATGGCAAATAAAGTAAATTGTAAGGAGATGAGATTTGTGATTGGGTACTTGATAGATGTTGATGACGTCTCCCCGGTGCCAGAGATTGGCACGTGAACGGAAGAGTTGATCCTCCCCGGCAACAGCGCCTGAAATTCTTCCTGATTGCTTGTATCTGTGTTGGTCTTTCCCCGAAGAGGAGAGGATGATGCAGCACAGCAACGACAAGTGTTTCCCTTAGTTATGAAGCCAAGGTTATCAATCCAGTAGGAGGATCCACCCATGCTACTTCTTGAGCTTGCGTTGATTTTTTCCTTGAAGAGGAAAGGGTGATGCAGCAAAGTAGAGATAAATATTTCCCTCAGTTAAGAACCAAGGTATCAATCCAGTAGGAGGCACAAGCAAGTCTCCAGTATATGCACCTGCATAAACTAACAAACACTTGCACACAACGCGAAAAAGGAGTTGTCAATCCCTTCACGGTCACGAACAAGAGTGATATCTAAAAGAGATAGGTATAAAAGATAAATAAAAGAGCAAACTAAAGTAAATATAAATAAATTGCGAAGGTATTTTTGGGTTTTTTAGTTTATAGATCTGAAAATATATGATGGAAAATAGACCCGGGGGCCATAGGTTTCACTAGAGGCTTCTCTCTTGAAGAAAACATACGGTGGGTAAACAAATTACTGTTGAGCAATTGATAGAAAAGTGCATAATTATGAAGATATCTAAGGCAATGATCATGAATATAGGCATCACGTCCGTGACAAGTAGACTGAAATGATTCTGCATCTACTACTATTACTCCACACATCGATCGACTCCTGCCTGCATCTAGAGTATTAAGTTCATAAGAAGAGAGTAACGCCTTAAGCAAGATGACATGATGTAGAAGGATAAACTCAAGCAATATGATATAAACCCCATCTTTTTATCCTTAATGGCAACAATACAATACGTGCCTCGCTGCCCCTTCTGTCACTGGGAAAGGACACCACAAGATTGAACCCATCACAAAGCACTTCTCCCATTGCAAGAAAAAACCAGTCTAGTTGGCCAAACCAAACCGATAGTTCGAAGAGAATTACTAAGCTATCTCAATCATGCATAAAAGAGTTTAGAACAGACTCAAATAATATTCATAGATAATCTGATCATAAATCCACAATTCATCGGATCTCAACAAACGCACCGCAAAAGAAGATTACATCGAATAGATCTCCAAGAACATCGAGGAGAACATTGTATTGAAGATCAAAGAGAGAGAAGAAGCCATCTATCTACTAGCTATGGACCCTTAGGTCCGCGGTAAACTACTAACGCTTCATCGGATGGGCAGCAAGGTTGATGAAGAGGCCCTCCGTGATCGAATCTTGATACGTCCATTTTGCATCATGTTTTCCTACTGTTATTTATAATGTTTTTATTCATAATAATGCTTTATGGAGTAATTCTAATGCCTTTTCTCTCATAATATGCAAGGTTTACACAAAGAGGGAGAATGCCGGCAGCTGGAATTCTGGATCTGAAAAAGCTATGTCAGAGTTACCTATTCTGCACATCTCCAAATGAGCTGAAAATTTACGGAGAATTGTTTTAGAATATATAAAAAATACTGGAGCAAATAACTACCGGAGGGGGGGCACCTGGTGAGCACAAGAAACTAGGGTGTGCCAGGCCCCCCAGGCGCGCCCTGGTGGGTTGTGCTCAGCACAGCCCACCTCCGGTGCCCATCTTCTGGTATATAGGTCAATTTGACCTAGAAAAAAAATAAGGAGAGGACTTTCGGGACGGAGCGCCACCGACTCGAGGCGGAACTTGGGCAGGAGCACTTTTGCCCTCCGGTGGAGCGATTCCGCCGGGGGAACTTCCCTCTCGGAGGGGGAAATCGAAGCCATCGTCATCACCAACAACCCTGTCATCTTTGGGAGGCCAATCTCCATCAACATCTTCAACAGCACCATCTCCTCTCAAACCTTAGTTCATCTCTTGTGTTCAATCTTTGTACCGGAACCTCAGATTGGTACCTGTGGGTGACTAGTAGTGTTGATTACATCTTGTAGTTGATTACTATATGGTTTATTTGGTGGAATATTATATGTTCAGATCCATTATGCTATTTAATACCCCTCTGATCTTGAGCATGATTATCATTTGTGAGTAGTTACTTTTGTTCTTGAGGTCACGGGAGAAATCTTGTTGCAAGTAATCATGTGAACTTGATATGTGTTCGATAGTTTGATGATATGAATGTTGTGCTTCCCTTAGTGGTGTCATGTGAACGTCGACTACATGGCACTTCACCACATTTGGGCCTAAGGGAATGCATTGTGGATTAGTTATTTATGATGGGTTGCTAGAGTGACAGAAGCTTAAACCCTAGTTTATGCGCTACTTCGTAAGGGACTGATTTGGATCCAAAAGTTTAATGCTATGGTTAGGTTTTATCTTAATACTTTTCTCGTAGTTGTGGATGCTTGCGAGGGGGTTAATCATAAGTGGGAGGGTTGTTCAAGTAAGAAAAACACCCAAGCACCGATCCACCCACATATCAAATTATCAAAGTAAGAACACAAATCAAACCAACATGATGAAAGTGAGTAGATGAAATTCCCGTGTACCCTCAAGAATGCTTTGCTTATTATAATAGACTGTTTTGGCCTATCCTTTGCCACAAAAGGATTGGGCTACCTTGCTGCACTTTATTTACCATTACCGTTAGTTGTCCCTTACAAATTATCTCGCTATCAAACTACCTGTTACCGTTTATTTCAGTGCTTGCAGAAAATACCTTGCTGAAAACCACTTGTCATTTCCTTCTGCTCCTCGTTGGGTTCGACACTCTTACTTATCGAAAGGACTATGATTGATCCTCGATACTTGTGGGTTATCAAGACTCTTTTCTGGCGCCATTGCCAGGGAGTGAAGCTCTCTTGGTAAGTGGAAATTGGTAAGGAAAAATTATTACCACGTGCTAAAATTTATTGTCACTTGCTACTATGGAAAACCATCATTTGAGGAGTTTGTTTGGGGTATCTTCACCTCGAGCGGAAGCACAATTAGTTGCCCCTCAACCTACTGCACCTACTTAAAATATTAGTTATGAAATTCCTTTGGGTATGATAGAACAACTGCTAGCTAATCCTTATGCAGGAGATGGAACCGAACATCCTGATATGCACTTGATATATGTGGATGAAATTTGTGGATTATTTAAGCTTGCAGGTTTATCTGGAGATGAAGCTAAGAAGAAGGTTTTCCCTTTATCTTTGAAGGGAAAAGCATTGCCATGGTATAGGCCATGCGATGATATTGGATCTTGGAACTGGAATCGATTGAAATTGGAATTTCACCAAAAATTTTATCCTATGCATCTAGTTCATCGTGATCGGAATTATATATATAATTTTTGGACTCGTCAAGGAGAAAGTATTGCTCTAGCTTGAGGGAGGCTTAAGTCAATGTTATATTCATGCCCCAATCATGAGCTCTCGAGAGAAATTATCATTCAGAACTTTTATGCTCGGCTTTCTCGTGATGATCAATCCATGCCCGATACTTCTTGTACTGGTTCTTTTATGAAGAAGACTATTGAATTTAGGTGGGATCTTTTACAAAGAATTAAATCCAACTCTGAAGATTGGGAACTCGATGAAGGTAAAGAGTCAGATATTAAGCTTGAGTTTGATTGTGTTAGGTCTTTTATGAATACCAATGCTTTTCACAAGTTTAGCACTAAATATGGACTTGACTCTGAGATAGTAGCCCGTTTTTGTGAATCATTTGCTACTCATGTTGATCTCCCTAAAGAGAAGTGGTTTAAATATCATCCCCCTATTAAAGAAGAAATTAAAGAACCGGTAATAGCTAAAGATGAAACTATCATTTACAATGTTGATCCAGTTGTGCCTACTGCTTATATTGAAAAACCACCTTTACCTGTTAGAATAAAGGAACATGCTAAGGTCTCAACTCTGGTTCGCAAAAGTAATATAAAATCACCTAGACCCTCAGAACAAATCAAAGTAGAACCTAGTGTTGCTATGGTTAAAGATCTCTTGGTAGAAAATATTGATGGGCATGTTATTTACTTCTGTGATGAAGATGCTAGAATTGCTAAGCCCGATGAAAAAGATAAACATAGGCCTGTTGTTGGCATGCCTGTTGTCTCAGTTAAAATAGGAGATCATTGTTATGATGGCCTATGTGATTTAGGTGCTAGTGTGAGTGCTATTCCTTTTACCTTATACCAAGAAATTATGAATGGTATAGCACCCGCTGAAATAGAAGACATAGATGTTACTATTAAACTTGCTAATAGAGACACCATCACACCACTGGGGATCGTTAGAGATGTTGAAGTCTTGTGCGGGAAAATAAAATATCCTACTGGTTTTCTAGTTCTTGGTTCCCCACAAGATGACTTTTGTCCCATTACCTTTGGTAGACCTTTCTTGAACATTGTCAATGCTACTATATATTGTCATAAACAAACTGTCAGTGTTAGCTTTGGTGATGAGTCTCATGAATTTAATTTCTCTAAGTTTAGTAGACAACCCCGTGATAAACAATTACCAAGTAAGGATGAAATAATTGGTCTTGCTTCTATTGCCATGCCTCCTACTGATCCACTAGAACAATATTTGCTCGACCATGAAAATGATATGCACTTGCGTGAAAGAAATGAAATAGATAAAATATTCCTTGAACAACAAACTCTGCTTAAACACAATTTGCCTATTGAAACTCTAGGAGGTCCTCCTCCACCTAAAGGTGATCCTGTGTTTAAATTAAAACAATTGCCTGACACTTTGAAATATGCTTATCTTGATGAGAAAAAGATATATCCTGTTATTATTAGTGCTAACCTTTCAAAACATGAAGAAGAAAGATTATTGAAAATTCTGAAGAAGCACCGTGCTGCTATTGGATATACTCTTGATGATCTTAAGGGCATTAGTCCCACTCTTTGTCAGCACAAGATTAATATGGAACCAGATGCTAAACCCGTTATTGATCACCAACGACGTTTGAATCCTAAGATGAAAGAAGTGGTAAGAACTAAAATACTAAAGCTTCTGGAAGCAGGTATTATCTATCCCATAGGTGATAGTAGATGGGTATGTCCCGTGCATTGTGTCCCTAAGAAGGGAGGTATTACTGTTGTTCCTAATGATAAAAATGAACTTATTCCACAAAGAATTGTCACTGGCTATAGAATGGTAATTGATTTCAGAAATTAAATAAAGCTACTAGAAAAGATCATTACCCTCTGCCTTTTATTGATCAAATGCTAGAAAGACTATCTAAGCACACACACTTTTGTTTTCTTGATGGATATTCTGGTTTTTCTCAAATACCTGTTTCACAACCTGATCAAGAGAAATCCACTTTTACTTGTCCTTTTGGAACTTATGCTTATAGACGTATGCATTTTGGTTTATGCAATGCACCTGCTACCTTTCAAAGATGTATAACTGCTATATTCTTGGATTTTTGTGAAAAGATTGTTGAGGTTTTCATGGATGATTTTTCCGTTTACGGAACTTCTTTTGATGATTGCTTAAGCAACCTAGATCGAGTTTTGCAGAGATGTGAGCAAACTAATCATGTCTTGAATAGGGAGAAGTGCCACTTTATGGTTAATGAAGGTATTGTCTTGGGGCATAAAATTTCTGAACGAGGTATTGAGGTGGATAAAGCTAAAGTTGATGCAATTGAGAAAATACCATGTCCTAAAGATATTAAAGGTATTCGTAGTTTCCTTGGTCATGCTGGTTTTTATAGGAGGTTTATTAAAGACTTCTCTAAAATTTCTAGGCCTCTTACAAATATTTTACAAAAGGATATTCCATTTGTTTTTGATGATGATTGTTTTGAAGCCTTTGAAACACTTAAGAAAACCTTAACTTCTGCACCTATTGTTCAACCACCTGATTGGAACTTGCCTTTTGAAATTAAGTGTGATGCTAGTGATTATGCTGTTGGTGATTTTCTAGGACAAAGAGTTGATAAGAAACTAAATGTTATTCATTACGCTAGCAAAACTCCAGAGAGTGCCCAAAGAAATTATGCTACTACTGAAAAGTAATTTTTAGCAGTCGTGTTTGCTTGTGACAAATTCAGATCTTACATTGTTGATTCCAAAATAATTGTTCACACTGATCATGCTGCTATAAAATATCTTATGGAAAAGAAAGATGCTAAACCTAGACTCATTAGGTGGGTTCTTTTCCTACAAGAATTTGATTTACATATCACTGATAGGAAAGGAGCGGAGAACCCCGTAGCTGATAACTTGTCTAGGTTAGAAAATATTCTTGATGACCCACTACCTATTGATGATAGTTTTCCTGATGAACAAGTAGCTGGAATAAATGTTTCTCTTAACACACCTTGGTATGTTGACTATGCTAATTACATTGTTGCTAAATATATACCACCTAGTTTCACATACCAACAAAAGAAAAAATTCTTCTATGATTTAAGACATTACTTTTGGGATAACCCACATCTTTATAAAGAAGGAGTAGATGATATTATTAGACGTTGTGTACCTGAGCATGAACAGGAACAAATCCTATGGAAATGTCATTCCGAAGCTTATGGAGGACATCATGCGGGAGATAGAACTGCTCACAAGGTATTGCATTCTGGTTTTTATTGGCCTACTCTCTTCAAGGATGCCCGTAAGTTTGCTTTATCTTGTGATGAATGCCAAAGGATAGGTAATATCGGTAAGTGTCAGGAAATGCCTATGAATTATTCACTTGCTGTTGAACCATTTGATGTTTGGGGTTTTGATTATATGGGACCTTTCCCTTCCTCTAATGGGTATACACATATTTTGGTTGCCGTTGATTATGTTACTAAGTGGGTAGAAGCTATTCCAACCAGTAGTGCTGATCACAACATTTCCATTAAAATGCTTAAAGAAGTTATCTTCCCAAGGTTTGGAGTCCCTAGATATTTAATGACTGATGGTGGTTCACACTTTATTCATGGTGCTTTCCGTAAAATGCTTGCTGAATATGATGTTAACCATAGAATTGCATCACCCTATCATCCTCAATCTAGTGTTCAAGTTGAACTTAGCAATAGAGAAATAAAACTAATATTACAAAAGACTGTCAATAGGTCCCGAAAGAATTGGTCTAAGAAATTGGATGATGCACTTTGGGCCTACAGAACAACTTATAAAAATCCTATGGGTATATCTCCTTATAAAATGGTTTATGGAAAAGCCTGTCATTTGCCTCTTGAGTTAGAACATAAAGCATATTGGGCAATTAAAGAACTTAATTATGACTTCAAGCTCGCCGATGAAAAGAGGTTATTTGATATTAGCTCACTAGACGAATGGAGAACCCAAGCTTATGAAAATGCCAAATTATTTAAAGAAAAAGTTAAAAGATGGCATGATAAAAGAATCGAAAAGCGGGAATTCAAAGTTGGGGGATTTGTTCTTTTGTACAACTCTCATTTTAGATTCTTTGTAGGAAAACTTCTTTCCAAATGGGAAGGACCGTATATTATCGAAGAGGTTTATCGCTCTGGAGCAATCAAAATTAATAATGCCGAAGGTACTAACCCAAAGGTGGTCAATGGGCAAAGAATTAAACACTATATCTCAGGTACGCCTATTAATGTTGAAAGCAATATTATTCAAACCATGACACCAGAGGAACACATAAAAGAAACCTTCCGGAACACTCCAGAATCCTGAAAAAGAGGAGGTACGTGATACGGTAAGTAAATGGACTCCGAAAAATCCGCAAAAATATTTTCTGTCTGTTTTGGAGTATTACAAAAATTAGGAAAATAAGAAATAACCTGGAAGGCATCCGAGGAGGGCACAGGACACCAGGGCATGCCTGCCTTGCCTGGCGCGCCCAGGTGGGTTATGCCCACCTCGGAAACCTTCCCGACTCTGTTTTCCTCTCGTTTGCTTGTTTCCCAAGAGAAAAAATCTTTATATACCCCCCGAACATATTGACCACCGCATCGCGGAGAAATCTTCTGTTCTTGTTTCGTGCTATTTTCCTGACAAATCTGAAAATATGTCGTCTCAAGATTTGGATGGAGAGAGAACTATGTCACAGACTATATCGCAAACCCAAAAGTTTATGGGGATGTAGATCATTATGGTTGGACCACAGAGGAAGTAGAAGATTATGATTTGAAGGGAAAAGAAGAGACAAGCTTAGATGAATATGGAATCCCATTACCTCAACCTAGGGACATGCACGTGGAATTCAAGAAGTCAAGTCTCCCTAATAAAGCAAAGAAACCTATGATCCAGTTTATCCCTTTTCGTCTTCTGCAGGAAAACAAGCAGGAATTATGCAAAAAGATATTAAGGCTTGAGCAGGAGATCGATGATTTGAGGGAGGAAAATTCCATCCGCAAATGCAAGCTGAGGAAAAGGGACACTACTTCATCACCACCACCATCATCATCTTCACCACCAAAGGAGACTTGAGTACATGGTATGGGCACTCCCCTTGGCTTGTGCCAAGCTTGGGGGAGATGCCCCGGTATCGTATCACCACCACTTTCCTTGCATTTATTTATCTTAATTCGATCTTTAGTTATCCTAAGAATTAGTTGAATAAAAGTTTAGTTCGACTTATTTTCGAGTGTTTGCTTAGTGATCTATCTATCTATGTTATCGTGTGCGAGATATATAATAAAGAGTAGTTGAGTTTGGTTTCTTTACCTTTTTGTTTCAATCAAAAGAAAAGAAAATAATGAAAAAGATCATTTGCTAATCTTATGTTAAGTAATGACATCACATAAAGAAAAGTACAAGTGGTAAAATTTGTTGAAAGTTGACAAACGTAGCATTGGTCAATGATGCAATTCATGAAAGAATTAATAAGGGAAGAGAAGATTCACATGCAAATACACTATCTTGGACATCTTTTATGATTGTGAGCCCCCATCAAAATATTATATGCCAAAATTGTTGACGTTGGACAAGGAAGACAACGTAATGATTTATGTTTGTTCATATTCACATGGAAGTTATATTGTCATAGATCCTTCAACATGTGGTGCTTGCCCAATATCTTTTCTAGCCAAAAATTCCGCACTAAGTAGAGATACTACTTGTGCATCCAAAAACCCTTAAACCCGAAATCTTGTTTTGAGAGTCCACCATACCTACCTATGGATTGAGTAAGATCCTTCAAGTAAGTTGCCATCGGTGCAATAAGGCAATAAAAATTGCTTCTAAATGTGTTGGATCATTTACTGTAAGAGAAAATTGAGAGTTGTACGAACTTGTGATGGCGAAGTAATAAAAGTGATGGACTGCATAATAAAGGTTGCTATCATAAGGGGCAATATAACGCGACGTTCTTTTGCATTAAGAGATTGAGCAAACACACCAAAAAGCGCATGACAACCTCTGCGTCCCTCTGCGAAGGGCCTACCTTTTACTTTATGTATTTACTTTAATGCAAGAGTCAAAGTATTCTTCTCTATTCCTTTTTATTTTCTCTTTTTGCAAGAATTATGTGGTGAGGAAAGATCTAGGCACATATATCCAGTTGGATATGAGTGAGCATGAGTTATTATTGTTGACATCACCCTTGAGGTGAATACGTTGGGAGGCGAAACTATAAGCCCCTATCTTTCTATGTGTCCGGTTGAAACTTTTTGCTCATGTGTATGCGGTGAGTGTTAGCTATCATAGAAGATTATATGATGGTTGAATATGTGAACTTGCCAAAAGGTTCCGATACGAGACCCTTCCTAAAAAGATGTTGAATTGTAGTTGCAAAGTTGAATGAGAACATAGTTTGTTGGTTTTCAATAGAGTTTATGCTTTTACTTCGATGTTGTGATGATTTGTTACTTGTTCATGAGAAGTTATATGATAAAGTTATGCGATAAAGTTTGTTGCTGTTATAATAATAAGTATGATGCTTCTATGTCCGTATTTTGTTTTTATCGACACCTCTCTCTCTAAGCATGTGGACATGTTTTTCGATATTGGTTTTTCGCTTGAGGACAAGCGAGGTCTAAGCTTGGGGGAGTTGATACGTCCATTTTGCATCATGTTTTCCTACTGTTATTTATAATGTTTTTATGCATAATAATGCTTTACGGAGTAATTCTAATGCCTTTTCTCTCATAATATGCAAGGTTTACACAAAGAGGGAGAATGTCGACAGCTCGAATTCTGGACCTGAAAAAGCTATGTCAGAGTTACCTATTCTGCACATCTCCAAATGATCTGAAAATTTATGGAGAATTGTTTTAGAATATATAAAAAATACTGGAGCAAATAACTACCGGAGGGGGGGCCACCTGGTGAGCACAAGAAACCAGGGCGTGCCAGGCCCCCCCAGCCCATCTTCTGGTATATAGGTCATTCTGACCTAGAAATAATAAGGAGAGGACTTTCGGGACAGAGCGCCGCCGTCTCGAGGCGGAACTTGGGCAGGAGCACTTTTGCCCTCCGGCGGAGCGATTCCGCCGGGGGAACTTCCCTCTCGGAGGGGGAAATCGAAGCCATCGTCATCACCAACAACCCTCTCATCTTTGGGAGGCCAATCTCCATCAACATCTTCAACAACACCATCTCCTCTCAAACCCTAGTTCATCTCTTGCGTTCAATCTTTGTACCGAAACCTCTGATTGGTACCTGTGGGTGACTAGTAGTGTTGATTACATCTTGTAGTTGATTACTATATGGTTTTTTTGGTGGAAGATTATATGTTCAGATCCATTATGCTATTTAATACCCCTCTGATCTTGAGCATGATTATCATTTGTGAGTAGTTACTTTTGTTCTTGAGGTCACGGGAGAAATCTTGTTGCAAGTAATCATGCGAACTTGATATGTGTTCGATATTTTGATGATATGAATGTTGTGATTCCCTTAGTGGTGTCATGTGAATGTCGACTACATGGAACTTCACCATATTTGGGCCTAAGGGAATGCATTGTGGAGTAGTTATTAGATGATGGGTTGCTAGAGTGACAGAAGCTTAAACCCTAGTTTATGCGCTACTTCGTAAGGGACCGATTTGGATCCAAAAGTTTAATGCTATGGTTAGGTTTTATCTTAATACTTTTCTCGTAGTTGTGGATGCTCGCGAGGGGTTTAATCATAAGTGGGAGGTTTGTTCAAGTAAGAACAGCACCCAAGCACCAGTCCACCTTTGGATCCATATGTTTAATGCTATGGTTAGATTTTTATCTTAATACTTTGCTCGTAGTTACGGATGCTTGCGAGGGGGTTAAACATAAGTGGGAGGCTTGTTCAAGTAAGAACAACACCCAAGCACTAGTCCACCCACATATCAAATTATCAAAGTAGCGAACACGAATCAAACCAACATGATAAAAGTGACTAGATGAAATTCCCGTGTGCCCTCAAGAATGCTTTGCTTATTATAAGAGATTGTTTTGGCTTGTCCTTTGCTACAAAAAGGACTGGGCTACCTTGCTGCACTTTTGTTACCATTACCGTTACTTGCTTGTTACAAATTATCTTACTATCAAACTACTCGTTACCGACAAGAGTGCTTGCAGAAATTACCTTGCTGAAAACCACTTGTCATTTCCTTCTGCTCCTCGTTGGGTTCGACACTCTTACTTATTTAAAGGACTATGATTGATCCCCTATACTTATGGGTCATCAAGACTCTTTCCTGGCACCGTCGCCGGGGAGTGAAGCACTCTTGGTAAGTGGAAATCGGTAAGGAAAAATTTATATTACGTGCTGAAATTTATTGTCACTTGTTACTATGGAAGATAATCCTTTGAGGGTTTTATTCGGGGTATTTTCACCTCGACTGGAAGCACAAAGAGTTGCCCCTCAACCTACTGCACCTACTAAAAATATTAGTTATGAAATTCCTTCGGGTATGATAGAGCAACTGCTAGCTAATCCTTATGCAGGAGACGGAACAACGCATCCCGATATGCATTTGATACATGTGGATGAAATTTGTGGATTGTTTAAGCTTGCAGGTTTGCCCGGAGACGAAGTCAAGAAGAAGGTTTTCCCTTTATCTTTGGGGGGAAAAGCATTGACATGGTATAGTCTATGCGATGATATTGGATCTTGGAACTGGAATCGATTGAAATTGGAATTTCACCAAAAGTTTTATCCTATGCATCTAGTTCATCATGATCAAAATTATATATATAATTTTTGGCCTCGTGAAGGAGAAAGTATTGCTCTTGCTTGGGGGTGGCTTAAGTCAATGTTATATTCATGCCCCAATCATGAGCTCTCAAGAGAAATTATCATTCAAATTTTTTATGCTCGGCTTTCTCGTAATGATCAATCCATGCTCGATACTTCTTGTGCTAGTTCTTTTATGAAGAAGACTATTGAATTCAGGTGGGATCTTTTAGAAAGAATTAAATGCAACTCCGAAGATTGGGAACTCGACGAAGGTAAAGAGTCAGGTATTAAGCTTGAGTATGATTGTGTTAAATCTTTTATGAATACCGATGCCTTCCACAAGTTTAGCACTAAATATGGACTTGACTCTGAGATAGTAGCCTCTTTCTGTGAATCGTTTGCTACTCATGTTGATCTCCCTAAGGAGAAGTGGTTTAAATGCCATCCACCTATCAGAGAAGAAATTAAAGAACCGATCATAGTTATAGATGAAACTATCATTTACATGTTGATCCAGTTGTGCCTACTGCTTATATTGAAAAACCACCTTTCCCTGTTAGGATAAAGGAACATGCTAAGGCATCAACAGTGGTTCGCAAAAGTAATATTAAAGCACCTAAACCATCTGAACAAATTAAAGTAGAACCTAGTGTTGCTATGGTTAAAGATCTCTTGGTCTATAATATTGATGGGCATGTTATTTACTTCTGTGATGAAGCTACTAGAATTGCCAAACCCGATGAAAAAGATAAACATAGACCTGTTGTTGGCATGCCTGTTGTCTCAGTTAAAATAGGAGATCATTGTTATCATGGTTTATGTGATTTAGGTGCTAGTGTGAGTGCTATCCCTTTTACTTTATACCAAGAAATTATGAATGATATAGCACCCGCTGAAATAGAAGACATAGATGTCCCTATTAAACTTGCAAACAGAGATACCATCACACCACTTGGGATTGTTAGAGATGTTGAAGTCTTGTGTGGGAAAATAAAATATCCTACTGATTTTCTAGTTCTTGGTTCCCCACAAGATGACTTTTGTCCCATAATTTTTGGTAGACCTTTCTTGAACACTGTCAATGCCAAAATAGATTGCCTTAAAGAAACTGTCAGTGTCAACTTTGGTGATGTGTCTCATAAGTTTAATTTCTCGAAGTTTCGTAGACAACCTCATGATAAAGAATCACCTAGTAAAGATGAAATAATTGGTCTTGCTTCTATTGCCGTACCTCCTACTGATCCTTCAGAACAATATTTGCTAGACAAAGAAAATGATATGCACTTACGTGAAAGAAATGAAATAGATAAAATATTCTTTGAACAACCTATCCTTAAATACAATTTGCCAATTGAAACTCTAGGAGGTCCTGCTCCACCTAAAGGTGATCCTGTGTTTGAATTAAAACAATTGCATGACAATCTGAAGTATGCTTATCTGGATGAGAAAAAGATATATCCTGTTATTATTAGTGCTAACCTTTCAGAACACGAAGAAGAAAGATTATTAAAAATTCTGAAAAAGCACTGTGCTGCTATTGGATATACACTTGATGATCTTAAGGGCATTTGTCCCACTCTCTGTCAGCACAAGATTAATATGGAACCTGATGCTAAGCCCGTTATTGATCATCAACAACGATTGAATCCTAAGATGGAAGAAGTGGTAAGAACTGAAATACTAAAGCTTCTGGAATTAGGTATAATCTATCCTATAGCTGATAGTAGATGGGTAAGTCCTGTTCATTGTGTCCCTAAGAAAGGAGGTATTACTGTTGTTCCTAATGACAAAAATGAACTTATTCCACAGAGAATAGTGACTGGCTATAGAATGGTAATTTATTTTAGAAAATTAAATAAAGCTACTAGAAAAGATCATTACCCTCTGCCTTTCATTGATCAAATGTTAGAAAGATTGTCAAAGCACACACACTTTTGTTTCCTTGATGGATATTCTGGTTTCTCTCAAATACCTGTATCACAACCTGATCAAGAGAAAACCACTTTTACTTGCCCTTTTGGAACTTATGCTTATAGACGTATGCCTTTTGGTTTATGTAATGCACCTGCTACCTTTCAAAGATGTATGACTGCTATATTCCTTGATTTTTGTGAAAAGATTGTGGAGGTTTTCATGGATGATTTTTCCGTTTACGGAACTTCTTTTGATGATTGCTTAAGCAATCTTGATCGAGTTTTGAAGAGATGTGAACAAACTAATCTTGTCTTGAATTGGGAGAAGTGTCACTTTATGGTAAATGAAAGCATTGTCTTGGGGCATAAAATATCTGAACGAGGTATTGAGGTGGATAAAGCTAAAGTTGATGCAATTGTGAAAATGCCATGTCCTAAAGATATTAAAGGTATTCGTAGTTTCCGCGGTCATGCTAGTTTCTATAGGATTTTTATTAAAGACTTCTATAAAATTTCTAGGCCTCTTACTAATCTTTTACAAAAGGATGTTCCATTTGTTTTTGATGATGATTGTTTAGAAGCCTTTGAAACACTTAAGAAAGCCTTAACTTCTGCACCTATTGTTCAACCACCTTATTGGAACTTACCTTTTGAAATTATGTGTGATGCTAGTGATTATGCTGTTGGTGCTGTTCTAGGACAAAGAGTTGATAAGAAATTAAATGCTATCCATTATGCTAGCAAAACTCTAGACAGTGCCCAAAGAAATTATGCTACCATTGAAAAAGAGTTTTTAGTAGTTGTGTTTGCTTGTGACAAGTTCAGATCCTACATTGTTGATTCCAAAGTAATTGTGCACACCGATCATGCTGCTATAAAATATCTTATGGAAAAGAAAGATGCTAAACCTAGACTCATTAGGTGGGTTCTCTTGCTACAAGAATTTGATTTGCATATTACTGATAGGAAAGGAGCTGAGAACCCCGTAGTTGATAACTTGTCTAGGTTAGAAAATATTCTTGATGACCCACTACCTATTGATGATAGCTTCCCTGATGAACAACTAGCTGTAATAAATGCTACTCATAATACTCCTTGGTATGCTGATTATGCTAATTATATCGTTGCTAAATTTATACCACCTAGTTTCACATACCAACAAAAGAAAAAAATTCTTCTATGACTTAAGACATTACTTTTGGGATGACCCACATCTTTATAAAGATGGAGTAGACGGCATTATTAGATGTTGTATACCTGAGCATGAAAAGGAACAAATCCTACGAAAATGTCAATTCGAAGCCTATGGAGGACATCATGCGGGAGATAGAACTGCGCACAAGGTATTACAATCTGGTTTTATTGGCCTACTCTTTTCAAAGATGCCCATAAGCTCGTCTTATCTTATGATGAATGTCAAAAAATTGGTAATATTGGTAAGCGTCAGGAAATTCCTATGATTTATTCACTTGTTATTGAACCATTTGATGTTTGGGGCTTTGATTATATGGGACCTTTTCCTTCCTCTAATGGGTATACCCATATTTTGGTTGCTGTTGATTATGTCACTAAGTGGGTAGAAGCTATTCCAACTAGTAGTGCTGATCATAACACCTCCATTAAAATGCTTAAAGAAGTTATTTTCCCATGGTTTGGAGTCCCTAGATATTTAATGACTGATGGTGGTTCACACTTTATTCATGGTGCTTTTCGTACATCGGTTGCTAAAGATGATGTTAACCATAGAATTGCATCACCCTATCATCCTCAATCTAGTGGTCAAGTTGAACTTAGCAATAGAGAAATAAAATTGATATTACAAAATATTGTCAATAGGTCCCGATAGAATTGGTCTAAGAAACTTGATGATGCACTTTGGGCCTATAGAACAGCTTATAAAAATCCTTTGGGTATGTCTCCATATAAAATGGTTTATGGAAAAGCTTGTCATTTACCTCTTGAGTTAGAACATAAAGCATATTGGGAAATTAAAGAACTCAATTATGATTTCAAACTTGCTGGTGAAAAGAGGTTATTTGATATTAGCTCACTAGATGAATGGAGACCCCAAGCTTATGAAAATGCCAAACTATTTAAAGAAAAAGTAAAAAAAGATGGCATGACAAAAGAATCCAAAAGAGGGAATTCAAAGTTGGTGAATATGTTCTATTGTACAATTCTCATTTTAGATTTTTTGCAGGAAAACTTCTTTCCAAATGGGAAGGACCATATATCATCGAAGAAGTTTATCGCTCTGGAGCTATCAAGATTAATAATGCCGAAGGTACCAACCCGAAGGTGGTCAATGGACAAAGAATTAAGCACTACATTTCAGGTATGCCTATTAATGTTGAAACAAACATTATCCAAACCATGACACCGGAGGAACACATAAAAGAAACCTTCCAGAACACTCCAGAATCCTGAAAAAGAGGAGGTATGTGATACGGTAAGTAAACGGACTCCGAAAAATCTGCAAAAATATTTTCTGTCAGTTTTGGAATATTAGAAAAATAGGAAAATAAGAAATAACCGGGAAGGCAACCCAGGTGCCCACAAGACACCAGGGCGCGCCTGCCCCACCTGGCGCGACCTGGTGGGTGGTGGGCCCCTCGGGCACCTTCCCGACTCCGTTTTCCTTCCATATGCTTGTTTCCCAAGATAAAAAATCTTTATATATAACCCCGGACGATTTGACCACCGCATCACGGAGAAACCCTTTGTTCTTGTTTCATGCTGTTTTTCTGGCAGACCTGAAAATATGTCATCTCAAGATTTGGAGGGAGAGAGCTATGTCGCTGATTACATAGCAAACCCCAAGGTCTATGGGGAGGAGGATCGTTACGGTTGGACTACGGATGAGGAGGAAGACATTGACATGAAGAGAATAAGTGAGGATAGCTCGGATGAAGATGAAGACCCACTCCCTCAACCTGGAGGTATGCACGTGGAGTTCAAGAAGTCAATTGTCCCTAATAAAGCAAGTAATTCTAAGATCCAATTCATTCCATCTCGTCTTCTGCAGGAGAGCAAGGCGGCATTATGCAAAAGGGTATTAAAGCTTGAGCTAGAGAATGAGGATCTCAGGGAGGAAAAATTTAGCCTCAGACGCAAGCTGGAGAAAAAGACTACCTCATCTACATCACCACCTACATCTTCATCAACAAAGGAGACTTGAGTACACGGGTATGGGCACTCCCCTTGGCTTGTGCCCATCTTGGGGGAGACGCCCCGGTATCGTATCACCATCACTTTTATTACCTTTACCTATCTTAGTTCGATCCTTAGTTATTTCGTGATTTAGTTGAATAAAAGTTTAGTATGATCTATTTTCGAGTGCTAGTTTCGTGATCTACCTATCTATGTAATCGAGTTAGAGTTATATAATAAAGTTTAGTTTGAGTTTTTGCTTCGTTACTTTTATGTTTCAATCAAAATAAGAGAAAATAATGGAAAAGATCATATGCTAATCTTATGGTAAGTAATGACATCACATAAGGAAAAGTATAAGTGGTAAAATTTGTTGGAAGTTGACAAACATAGCATTGGTCAATAATGCAATTCATGAAAGAATTAATAAGGGAAGAGAAGGTTCACATGCAAATACACTATCTTGGACATCTTTTATGATTGTGAGCCCCCACTAAATATCTTATGCCAAACTGTTGACGTTGGACAAGGAAGACAACGTAATGATTTATGTTTGTTCATATTCACATAGAAGTTATATTGTCATAGATCCTTCAACATGTGGTGCTTGCTCAATATCTTTTCTAGCCAAAAATCCGCACTAAGTAGAGATACTACTTGTGCATCCAAAACCCCTAAACCCAAACTCATGTTTGAGAGTCCACCATACCTACCTATGGATTGAGTAAGATCCCTCAAGTAAGTTGTCATCGGTGCAAAAAGGTAATAAAAATTGCTTCTTAATGTGTTTGATCCTTTAGTGTAAGGGAAATTAAGTGTTGTACGAACTTGTGATGGCAAAGTAATAAAAGTGACAGACTGCATAATAAAGGTTGCTATCATAAGGGGCAATATAACGTGATGTTCTTTTGCATTAAGAGATTGTGCATACAAAACCAAAAAGCGCATAACAACCTCTGCTTCCCTCTGCGAAGTTCCTATCTTTTACTTTTATGTATTTACTTTTTATGCAAGAGTCAAAGTATTCTTCTCTATTCCTTTTTATTTTTCTCTTTGGCAAGCATCATGTGGTGGGGAATGATCTAGGCCCATATATCTAGTTGGATATGAGTAGGCCTGAGTTATTATTGTTGACATCACCCTTGAGGTGAATAAGTTGGGAGGCAAAACTATAAGCCCCTATCTTTCTATGTGTCCGGTTGAAACTTTTTGCTCATATATATGTTGTGAGTGTTAGAAATCATAGAAGATTAAATGATGGTTGAGTATGTGCACTTGCCAAGACGCTTCGATACGAGACTCTTCCTGAAAATATGATGAATTGTAGTTGCAAAGTTGACTGAGAACATAGTTTGTTGGTTTTCAATAAAGTTTATGCTTTTTACTTCGATGTTGTGATGAATTGTTACTTGTTCATAAGAAGTTATGTGATAAAGTTATATGATAAAGTTGATAAAGTTTGTTGCTGTCATAATAATAAGCATGATGCTACTATGTCCGTATTTTGTTTTTATCGACACCTCTCTCTCAAAACATGTGGACATGATTTTCGATATCGGCTTTCGCTTGAGGACAAGCGAGGTCTAAGCTTGGGGGAGTTGATACGTTCATTTTGCATCATGTTTTCATACTGTTATTTATAGTGTTTTTATGCCTTATAACACTTTATGGAGTAATTCTAATGCCTTTTCTCTCATAATATGCAAGGTTTACACAAAGAGGGAGAATACCGACAGCTGAAGTTTTGGACCTGAAAAAGCTATGTCAGAGATACCTATTCTGCACATCTCCAAATGAGCTGAAATTTTATGGAGAATTATTTTGGAATATAAAAAATTCTGGAGGAAAGAGCTACCAGAAGGGGGCTCCCTGGTGCCCACAAGACACCAGGGCGCGCCAGCCCCCTCAGGCGCGCCCTGGTGGGTGGTGGACAGCCCAACCCACCTCCGGTGCCCATCTTCTGGTATATATGGTCTTTTGACCTAGAAAAAATAAAGGGAGGACTTTCGGGATGGAGCGCCGCCGTCTCGAGATAGAACTTGGGCAGGAGCACTTTTTCCCTACGGCGGAGCGATTCCGCCGGGGGAACTTCCCTCCTGGAGGGGGAAATCAAAGCCATCGTCATCACCAAAAACCCTCTCATCTTTGGGAGGCCAATCTTCATCAACATCTTCAACAACACCATCTCATCTCAAACCCTAGTTCATCTCTTGTGTTCAATCTTTGTACCGGAACCTCAGATTGGTACCTGTGGGTGACTAGTAGTGTTGATTCCATCTTGTAGTTGATGCTATATAGTTTATTTGGTGGAATATTATATGTTCAGATCCATTATGCTATTTAATATCCCTCTGATCTTGAGCATGAATATTATTTTGAAAATAATATGATAGATTAGATCTAAGGGATGCAAAGGTAAATAAAATTCAGCGAGATATTTTTGTGTTTTTGATAATATAAATCTGAACGGAAAAGCAAATAAAAATAAAACACAAAGGCAATAGTAGATCGGAATGCAAACATGATGGAAAATAGACCCGGGGGCCGTAGATTTCACTAGTGGATTCTCTCGAAAAATAGCATATGGTGGGTAAACAAATTATAGTTGGGCAATTGATAGAAAATCAAATAGTTATGATGATATCCAGGCAATGATCATTATATAGGCATCACGTCCAAGATTAGTAGACCGACTCCTGCCTGCATCTACTACTATTACTCCACACATCGACCTCTATCCAGCATGCATCTAGTGTATTAAGTTCATGGAGAAACGGAGTAATGCAATAAGAACGATGACATGATGTAGACAAGATCTATTCATGTAGGAATAGCCCCCATCTTGTTATCCTTAATAGCAACGATACATACGTGTCTTGCTGCCCCTTCTGTCACTGGGAAAGAACACCGCACGATCGAACCCATCACAAATCACCTCTTCCCATGGCAAGAAAAATCGATCTAGTCGGCCTAACTAAACCAAAGATTCGAAGAAGAAATACGAGGCTATAAGAGACCATGCATATAAGAGATCAAGAAAACTCAAATAACTTTCATGGATATAAAGATCTGATCATAAACTCAAAGTTCATGGGATCCCAACAAACACACTACAAAAATTACATCAAATAGATCTCCATGAGACCATTGTATTGAGAATCAAAAGAGAGAGAGGAAGCCATCTAGCTACTGACTACGGACCCGAAGGTCTATGGTGGACTACTCACGCATCATCGGAGAGGCACCAATGAGGATGATGAACCCCTCCGTGATGGTGTCTTGATTGGATCTCGTGGTTCTGGAACTTGCGGCGGCTGGATCAATATTTCGTCGACTCCCCTAGGGTTTTTGGACTATTGGGGTATTTATAGGGCGAAGAGGCGGTGCGGGAGGGCACCGTGGTGGGCACAACCCACCAGGGCGCACCTGGGCCTCCTGGCGCGCCCTGGTGTCTTGTGCTCACCACGGGCCGCCCCTCTGGTACTTCTTTGGCCCACTGGATGTCTGCTGGTCCCAAAAAAATCTCCAAAAAGTTTCGCTGCATTTGGACTCCGTTTGATATTGATTTTCTGCGAAGTAAATAATAAGCAGAAAACAACAACTGGCACTGGGCACTATGTCAATAGGTTAGTCCCCAAAAAATGATATAAAGTTGCTATAAAATGATTGTAAAACATCCAAGAATGATAACATAACCGCATGGAACAACCAAAAATTATAGATACGTTGGAGACGTATCAGCATCCCCAAGCTTAATTCCTGCTCGTCCTCAAGTAGATAAATGATAAAAACAGAATTTTTGATGTGGAATGCTGCCTCACATATTCATCATATTCTTTTCTTTGTAGCATGGACATATGGACTTTTATATGATTCAAAACAATAGTCTAGTATTGACATGAAAACTTTAATACTCAAATCATGCTAGCAAGCAACAATGTCTTTTCAGAATATCAACACTAAAGAAAGTTATCCCTAGCCCATTATGCTCAATCATTGATCCATTCATGCAACACATCCAAATATTAGCTACACCTAATGCTCAAGTATGATAATAGTGTTCCGTAGTTGGTGCTTTATAGGAGAAGATGGAGACTCAAGAAAAATAAAATTGCATAAAGTAAATAGAAAGGCCCTTCGCAGAGGGAAGCATTGATTTGTAGAGGTGCCAGAGCTCAAAGCTTAAATTGAGAGATAAAATTATTTTGTGTGGCATGCTTTTCCTGTCAACGAAAACGACTAAGAGTTTCCAACATCTTCCATACTAAATAAGTCATAGGCGGTTCCCAAACAGAAAATAAAGTTTATTCCTTTTTCCACCATTCTTTCACATTCCACGGCTAGCCGAATCCACGGGTACTGTCCATACCAACACTTTCCCAAGGAATTTTTTATTTGACAACATAAAGTATTTTTTTTGATTTCAGGACTGGGCATCCCTATTACCGCCATACCCTCGTGCAATGACAAGTGAATAAACACTTATCTTGAGAATAACCTATTTAGCATGGAAGATATCGGCTACCCCTCGCCGCTTCATGAGCGGTACGGGCACACAAAAGAGAAGTATTATTTTGAAAATTAGAGATGGCACATACAAATTTACTTGGAACGACATGGAAATATCGCATATAGGTAGGTATGGTGGACTCATGTGGCAAAACTAGGATAAAAGAGTTTGGATGCACAAGTAGTATCTCTACTTAGTACAAAATGGAGGCTAGCAAATAGATTGAGAAGCGACCAACCAAGGAACGAAAACCATCATAAACGAACATTAAACATAACCAACACCGAACAATGCAACACAAGTAGGATGTAATTTCATTGCATAATTATTGACTTGATGTGCATGCATAGGGAATCACAAACCTTAACACAAATATTCTTACTAAAGCATAATTACTCAATAACATAACTCATGTATCACTATCTTCATATCTCAAAACTATTGAAGAGAATCAAGTTTAATGTCCAATGATCTTCATGCAAGTTTTAATTATATCTTCCCTGGATATCTATCACTTTGGGACTAATTTCTGTTAAAGCATATTGTCATGGCAATTATCAAGCTCTCAAACAAATATAAGTGAAGGACGAGAGCACAAGTTTCTTTAAAATTTTCACTCTCAAAATTATATAAGTGAAGCAAGAGAGGATTTATTCAAAATTTTATTAACTCTCAAATAAATCTAAGTAAATCATGAGAGCATATTTCTTCAAAATAAACAGCACCACCGTGCTCAAAAAGATATAAGTGAAGCACTAGAGCAATTCCATAGCTCGCAAAAAATTTAAGTGAAGCATATAGAGCAATTCTAATAATTCATAGCATCATTTTGGCTATCTCAAATAGGTGTGTCCATCAAGGACAGATGACACAAACTAAAAATAAAAACAAGCAAAGACTCATATCATACAAGACGCTCCAAGCAAAACTCATAATATGTGACGAATAAAAATATAGCTCCAAGTAAAATACCGATGGTCGTTAGAAGAAAGAGGGGATGCCACTCGATGCATCCCCAAGCTTAGTTGCTTGATACTTCTTGAATATTATCTTGGGGTGCCATGGGCATCCCCAAGCTTAGCCTTTTGCTATTCCTTATTCCTTCATCCATCGTGATCTCACCCAAAACTTGAAAACTTCAATCACACAAAACTCAACATAACCTTCATGAGATCCGTTAGTGTAAATAAAACAAATCACTACTTTAAGTACTGTAGAAAACCCATTCAAATTTTATTATTGCATTATATCTACTGTATTTTAAATTTTTCATGGTTAAAACCCTTCAATAAAAACCATAGATGCATCAAAACAAGCACATAACACAACGAAAACAGAATCTGTCTAAAACAGAACAGTCTGTAGTAATCTGTACTACTTTGAAACTTTATGACCTCACAAAGTTCTGAAAAATTAGGACAACGTGAAAAATTTGTATACCAATCCATTACAAAAAGAATCAATCAAAAAACACGTTCCAGTAATTATTGGTTATTTTTCTACTAGACACAAAAGTTTCTGTTTTTTACTGGATCAAATCAACGTTTCTCCCACATCATCCCAAAGGCTTTGCTTGGCACAAACACAAATAAAAACACAAAAAACAACATCATAACAGAAGGTTAATGATGTATTTATTCAATAACAGAAACAAAACCAAAAATCAAAAGGATAAATATTGGGTTGCCTCCCAACAAGCGCTATCATTTTACGCCTTTTAGCTAGGCATTGATAATTTTAATGATGCTCACATGAAAGACAAGAATTGAAGCACAAAGAGAGCATCATATAGCATGTGAAAATCACATTTAAGTCTAACATACTTCTGATGCATAGGCATTCTATAGGAAAACAAATTATCAACACAAGCAAAAACTAGAATATGCAAGGAAGTAGAAAGAAACAAAATCAATCTCAACATGAAGAGAGGTAATTTAGTAACATGAAGATTTCTACAACCATATTTTCCTCTCTCATAATAATTGCATGTAGGATCATACTCAAATTTAACAATATAGCTATCACATAACATATTCTCTACATGATCCACATGCATGCAAAGTTGACACTCTTCCAAAATAGTGGGATTATCATCAAATAAAGTCATGACCACTCCAAGCCCACTTTTATCAAAATTTTCATAAGATTGAACATTCTCCAAATATGTGGGATCTAAAGTTGACACTCTTCCAAACCCACTTTCAATATTATTGCAAACATATTCATCATGAGGCTTAAATAAATTTTCAAGATCATAAGAAGAATCACCACAATCATGATCATTGCAATAAGTAGTAGACATAGCAAAATTAGCATCCCCAAGCTTGGGGTTTTGCATATTATTAACACAATTGACATTAATAGAATTTATAATAACATCATGGCAATCATGCTTTTCATTGAAGGACCTATCTTGAATCACTTCATAAATTTCTTCTTTAAACACTTCATCACAATTTTCAGATTCACGGACTTCAAGCAAAACTTCATAAAGATAATCTAGTGCACTCAAATCACTAGCAATTGGTTCATCATAATTGGATCTTTTAAAAAGATTAGCAAGTGGATGAGGATCCATGTCAATAATTGTTTTAGCAAGCGAAGATGCAAGCTAATAGAAGGCACATGGCAACACAAGCACACATATTTTTGGTATTTTCTTGAGACAAACCGACAAAGCAAACAAGCAAGCAAAAAGGCAAATGAGAAAAAGGCAAAAGAAAAAGGCAAATAAAAGGCAAAAGAAGAAAGCAAATAAAACAGCAAATGGTAGAAGTGGGGGAGAGGAAAACGAGAAGCAAATGGCAAATAATGTAAATTGCAAGGAGATGAGATTTGTGATTAGGAACCTGGTAGATGTTGATGATGCTTCCCCGGCAACGGCGCTAGAAAACTCCCTTGATACCTGCCTACGATGCGTCGGTATTTTCCCTGGAGTAGGGGATGATGCAGCACAGCAATGGTAAGCTTTCCCTCAGTGATGAGACCAAGGTTATCGAACCAGTAGGAGGACCACGCAACACTATGTAAACGGTACCTGCACACAAAGAACAAATACTTGCAACCCGATGCGTAGAGGGGTTGTCAATCCCTCTCGGGTAAAAATAATATGATAGATTAGATCTGAGAGATGCAAAGGTAAATAAAATTCAGCGAGATATTTTTGTGTTTTTGATAATATAGATCTGAACGGAAAAGCAAATAAAAATAAAACGCAAAGGCAATAGTAGATCGGAACACAAATATGATGGAAAATAGACCCGGGGGCCGTAGATTTCACTAGTGGCTTCTCTCGAAAAATAGCATACGGTGGGTAAACAAATTATAGTTGGGCAATTGATAGAAAATCGAATAGTTATGACGATATCCAGGCAATGATCATTATATAGGCGTCACATCCAAGATTAGTAGACCGACTCCTGCCTGCATCTACTACTATTACTCCACACATCGACCGCTATCCAGCATGCATCTAGTGTATTAAGTTCATGGAGAAATGGAGTAATGCAATAAGAACAATGACATGATGTAGACGAGATCTATTCATGTAGGAATAGCCCCCATCTTGTTATCCTTAATGGCAACGATACATACGTGTCTTGCTGCCCCTTCTGTCACTGGGAAAGAACATCGCACGATCGAACCCATCACAAAGCACCTCTACCCATGGCAAGAAAAATCGATCTAGTCGGCCTAACTAAACCAAAGATTCGAAGAAGAAATACGAGGCTATAAGAGATCATGCATATAAGAGATCAAGAAAACTCAAATAACTTTCATGGATATAAAGATCTGATCATAAACTCAAAGTTCATCGGATCCCAACAAACACACCGCAAAAATTACATCAAATAGACCTCCATGAGACCATTGTATTGAGAATCAAAAGAGAGAGAGGAATCCATCTAGCTACTGACTACGGACCCGAAGGTCTATGGTGGACTACTCACGCATCATCGGAGAGGCACCAATGAGGATGATGAACCCCTCCGTGATGGTGTCTAGATTGTATCTCATGGTTCTGGAACTTGTGGCGGCTGGATCAATATTTCGTCGAATCCCCTAGGGTTTTTGGAATATTGGGGTATTTATAGGGCGAAGAGGTGTTGCGGGAGGTCACCGTGGTGGGCACAACCCACCAGGGCGCGCCTGGGCCTCCTGGCGCGCCCTGGTGTCTTGTGCTCACCACGGGCCGCCCCTCTAGTACTTCTTTGGCCCACTGGATGTCTTCTAGTCCAAAAAAATCTCCAAAAAGTTTCACTGCATTTGGACTCCGTTTGATATTGTTTTTCTGCGAAGTAAAAAACAAGCAGAAAACAACAACTGGCACTGGGCACTATGTCAATAGGTTAGTCCCAAAAAAATGATATAAAGTTGCTATAAAATGATTGTAAAACATCCAAGAATGATAACATAACAGCATGGAACAATAAAAAATTATGGATACGTTGGAGACGTATCAGTCATGTTGCAAGTAATCATGTGAATTTGATATTCGTTCGGTATTTTGATGATCTGTATGTTGTCATTCCCTTAGTGATGTTATGTGAACCTTGACTACATGACACTTCACCATCTTTGGGCCTAAGGGAATGCATTGTGGAGTAGTTATTAGATGATGGGTTGCTAGAGTGACAGAAGCTTAAACCCTAGTTTATGCGCTATTTCGTAAGGGGCTGATTTGGATACATATGTTTAATGCTATGGTTAGATTTTTATCTTAATACTTTTTTTGTAGTTGCGGATGCTTGCGAGGGGGTTAATCATGAGTGGGAGGCTTGTTCAAGTAAGAACAGGACCCAAGCACCGGTCCACCCACATATCAAATTATCGAAGTAGCGAACGCGAATCAAACCAACATGATGAAAGTGACTACATGAAATTTCTGTGTACCCTCAAGAACGCTTTGCTTATTATAAGAGATTGTTTTGGCCTGTCCTTTGCTACAAAAAGGGTTGGGCTACCTTGCTGCACTTTTGTTACCGTTACCGTTACTTGCTTGTTACAAATTATCTTACTATCAAACAACTCGTTACCGACAATTTCAGTGCTTGCAGAAATTACCTTGCTCAAAACCACTTGTCATTTCCTTCTACTCCTCGTTGGGTTCGACACTCTTAATTATTGAAAGGACCACGATTGATCCCCTATTTTTGTGGGTCATCAGTGCTTCTCCGGCAAGGGCTTCCACCGATGACTATGTTCACATCGGCGCCTCTTCGACGACAGAAGACGTCGAAGGCCATGTGCCGGAAACGCAAGTTGCCGGGGGAGGGGATGCCCCTTCCCAACAAGTACAACCAGGTAACCTTCTTGCCACAGAGCTATCTCCACAAGAAATTTTCCTTAGTCTCCATCAGTAATTTGAATTCCATTTCTTCTTTTTCTTGTCTGGTTTGATCTTATTTTTCATCCTCAACTTCTCCCGCGAGAGGTGACGAGCCTGTGGAGGTAGCTGGCATTGTTAAGGCTGCTGCTGAGGAGGTCACCAAGATCGCCGCCGCAGAAAACCTCGAGCGAACTGACGAGGATGTCCAAGAGGCCCATGCTGCAACGAAGGAGGCCTCCGACAACCAGTCCGAGCCCGCTAAGATGGACGTAGATGTGGCACACACCACTGGCCCGTCGCCAATGCTTGTAGAGCAACCAGTCAGTGGCCCCGCCAATCCTGCCAACCGGCACAGAGCTGGTGACTTTCTAGGCTGTTCTTGGAGCCCCCAGCTCATCTGGCACTGCAGGGTTGAACTTCGAGGAAGAGGTCGCTCGAATCCTGCTTCCCTTAGCCCAAAGGTCCACTGATGCTGATGATATTGCCAACGAGCATGAGGACTTCAACTTCCTGCAGGCCATGGCTACCGGGTTCAAGGATATCCAGGAGAGGTACGGCAGGTGGTGGAAGCGGGTTGAGGAAGAGTGCAAATCCTTGGACTCTGTTGACCAGCAGCTGAAGAAGAAAGCGGAAGAGTTGCGCACGTGGTACAACAATCGATCCAGCGATCTCAGGAGTCAAGAGGAGAAGCTAGCTGCTACGAGAGAGAAAGCTATAGCTTGTGATGGCAAGTTGACGGAGCGCGAGGCGCAGCTCAACGCCAAAGCTAGAGAACTTGCCGCTCAAGAGCAAGCTCTTGCTGCCACTCTCTGCAGCAAAGATGAGGAGATCGAGGAGCTCATGAAACTGCGAACTCACAAGCTGGAAGACGACCACCAGAAAGCCTTGGAGGCAAAAACTTCAGAGAACGCCGTCAAGCTCAAGGAAGCCACTGATGAGGTTGCCGCCGCCACTATCACCAAGGCAAATTCTGTGACACCCTGGATTTTGCCATTTTTCTTTTTCTGAGGTTTATTAAATATTTGGATTTCATTCATCTCTTTTGGACTTGCCACTTGAGAATTCTTTTTGATTTTCTTCCAAGTGGATCCTAGAACCCTCACATCATCTCTAGACTTCATCTCTTCCAAGATCATGCCTTGGGATAATTTTCTTAAAAGGCATAATATTCGTTTTCTCTCTGAAAATGAAAATTTTCTCCTTCTGTTATGAAGCAACCCTCATTTTTATAGCTCAGGAAATTCCAAATAAATTCCCCAATATTCTTTGAGTCATGCCTCACCTTCCTATGCAAAAATATCCCATGGTCATGTGGAGAATTTTGGCTCAAGAAAATATTTTGTATTCTGGACAGCAAGGTCACTTTGTGAAGCAAGTGTATTTTTGCTTGGTCCATTTGAGCTGAAATTTTTATAGCATGACTACCTTCCAACCTGACGCTTAGCCACCAAGTTTCATAGCTTATCTCTTTGTTGATTCTTCGCAAACTTCTTCAAAAGTTTCTTTCCAGAAACTTGTCTCAGTGCCCAAACTTTGTCTTGTCGACCTGGTAGCAAACCAAGAGTATCCACAGCCTCAGTGTTGAAGAGGAAAGAGCCTAGACATGGTCTGGCTGCCCTGGCGCACCGCGTTGCACCAGTGCATGTGGTGACCATGTGGAGACAGAGTGTGTGACAGGCAGTTGGCGCGCTCTGTGCGTCGCGACCCCTCTGCCTCCGTCCATCAGCTCGCCCCGCGCCACGGCAACTTGTCCTAGCTTGTCTGCAGCCTCATCTTCTTCATCCCAGTTATCTTCTGCCGTTCCCCGACACCGGTAGCCTGTGCGGCGGATGCGGACACGGCGGAGAAGAGAGCACAGTGCTCTCGCATGATCGAGCCGCCCCTCTTCATGCCCTGTTGCTTGGCTCTACCCTTCCACTGTGCTTGGATGATCTTCAGTGAGTTATCTCGTCGAGCCAGAGCCTCCCTCGTCGCCTCTCGCCGCTCCAGAACCCTCTCCGGCGGCCGTGAACCCTCTGCCTCCTCGCCCTCTATAAATAGAGCCATTCCCGAGCCGTTCTAGCCATCCCACCTTCCTCCTCTGGCCACAAATTGAGTAGCTTAGCACTGCGGCAAGGCCGGGAGGGCCTCTAGCCACCGATCGTCACCGGAGTTGGCCGCGGATCCCCTTCGGCCGCCCACTCGCTCCGATGTTCTCGGACCTCTCCCACCCCTCCAGGCGTGTTCGTGAGCTTCTCCTGAGCACGACGGTGCCGCTGGATCGACGAGACCTCGCCGGAAAGTCCAACTCCGATGAGCTCCGCCGCCCGCCGTCTCTGGAGAAGGCCGTCCCGTCGCCGTCCGTCCACCTCAGCCCACGCTTCAGGTACGTGCGTGCTCGTTTCCGTGCACTGCTTCCATCCTCCTCCTCGTCTGCGGTCGTCGTGACCTCCTCGCCGGAGAACCATCGCCGACAGAGCCGCCGCCCTCTGTTCCCTCCCTCTCTCTATTAAACCTGACACGGGGACCCCACCTGTCAGCCTCTCTCTCTCTCTCGCTCCCGAAGCGGTATGAGTGGAGGCGTATTCTCAGAATACGCCTTCATCGTGGCGCTCTCTGGGATTTTTCATTTTCTGTTTAAATTCAAATATTTGACCCTAGCTTTGACCAGCCATATCTTTTAAACCACAAGTCCAAATGAGATGATTCTTTTTGCAACAGTTTTGTTATGAGCTCTTCTTTATGCATGCAAAATTTGAGAATTTTATATGCCGTGGTTATTTACTGGTGAAATAAAATGCTTTATGTGACATTTTCTTTTTGTCTTTTTAATTATATTCAGAAGGATCAACTTGCCTTGAAGAGGACCAGGAGTTCTATGACCCTCCTCTGAACTAAGGCAAGCCACAACAAACATTTGCAAGGGTGACATTGCAATGGATATTATTTTTACTTGAACTAAAGCCATATTTTTGCATTCATTTAATTAAAATAATTTAACTTGTGCTAGTATTGCTTTCATGCTAAGTTGTTATGATATGCATACTTGATATATTGCTAGTATAGACAGTAGACTTTACTTCATGTTCTCATGCTTATGTGAACAAACCCGTTATTATGATTCCTTGCATGTGCATTTCATGGCATACTATGACTCGAATTATTTTCATTTCAAGTTAAACATGATGATAATCCAACTTGAACACGCTGTTGATCGAGTCATGGTGCCAGCGAATCGAGCTTCCCAGTGCAACCACATTTGTCTTTATGTGAAGGCCCTAATTCGATCTATTGTCATGCCTCTCGTCGGTGCCTCCAACTAGGGAAGGTTATGCGCTTTTGCTACCCTAGCCCGGTAGGCATGCATAGCCTTGTGTGCACATAGTTATTTGGTACCATTCTCCCCATTTGGGACCGTTTTTGTTTTGCCATGACGGTGGCCGTTTGATGTCCAGAGGCGCATCCGGGGCCACCCAAGACTTAGCCCAAAGGGGAGTTGGTCGGAGTGGCTGGGAGAGTGTCATGCAATAGATTGGTTTTGTCAGAACGCCGTTGGTCCACCCGAATGGGAGTATGAGACCATGGGTTCTGTGGTTTGGTACATTGTACTAACCTCTGTAGAGTGTATAGCCGCATCCTCGGTTATGGACATAGTTCGTAGTAGGTCACACCGTGGGTCAACAGAAATAATTAACTTGCACACTAATGATATATTTATGGCACATGTTGTGGTTGATGATCTTGTGTTGATCATCGATCTTGTATCCTTTGTGATCCGGAGGTGATCACCGTGGTAAGCTGATGAATAGGGTTACAAGGTAACCAAGATGGTAAGCTGGTCCGAGGGACCGTGTGCTTTGGTCACATACACTACATGGGTAGCATGTCATGTTCTTGCATTTAACCTGATTAAATATCATTGTCATTGTCTTTCATTATTGCTTTGCTTGTCGTGAGCTTGCGAGTACATTCAAAGTACTCACCTAGCGTGTCATGCCAGTTTTAGGAGAAGCTGTACAAGGAGTCGGAGTTGCTTCGATCATCGCAGTCTAGGCTGTGTCCCAGCAGTGTCCCTGTGAGATGGAGTTCCTCTACGTCGTCGTTCCGCTGGGCGTAGCTGTATCGTTGTCGTCGAGGCCCCCGACATGTCTACTAAATAATGTACATAACCACAGCAACACTGTGTGTGCCGCTTGGCCTCGCCTTCTTATGTATTATCGAACCTATGTTCCCGCAAGAGATCAATAAAGCGGTTGTATTTCTGTACCAAGTTGTTGCGTATTGCCAGAAGACGAGATCTCTGTGCTGGCAATGCAAGGTAAACCGGTTGCTCTGAGCCGGGGTGCCACAAATTCGGAGACCCAGGCTAGCAAACTGAAGGAGCTCACCACTCACGGCAAAGAGATCGAGGCTCTCAGGGCCGAGGCGCAGATAGCGGCTGACACACTGGGGGAGCTACAGACGGAGTGCTACTTCTTAAGCTTGCATTGATTTTTCCCTTGAAGAGGAAAGGGTGATGCAGCATAGTAGAGGTAAGTATTTCCCTCAGTTAAGAACCAAGGTATCAATTCAGTAGGAGGCACAAGCAAGTCCCCAATGTATGCACCTGCACAAACTAACAAATACTTGCACACAACGCACGAAGGGGTTGTCAATCCCTTCACGGTTACTTGCAAGCATGAGATCTGATAGAGATTGATGTAAAACAAATGAAAAGGCAAATAAATTGCAGTAAGATATTTTTGTGTTTTTGATTTTATAGATCTGAAAATAATATGATAAAAGTAGACCCGGGGCCCATAGTTTTCACTAGAGGCTTCTCTCTTGAAGAAAGCATACGGTGGGTAAACAAATTACTGTTGAGCAATTGATAGAAAAGCGCATAAGTATGAGGATATCTAAGGCAATGATCATGAATATAGGCATCACGTTCGTGACAAGTAGACCGACTCCTGCCTGCATCTACAACTATTACTCCACACATCGACTGCTATCCAACATGCATCTAGAGTATTAAGTTCATAAAAAGAGAGTAACGCCTTAAGCAAGATGGCATGATGTAGAGGGATAAACTCATGCAAAATGATATAAACCATATCTTTTTATCCTTAATGGCAACAATACAAATACGTGCCTCACTACCCCTTCTGTCACTGGGTGAGGACACCGCAAGATTGAACCCATCACAAAGCACCTCTCCCATTGCAAGAAAAACCAATCTAGTTGGCCAAACCAAATCGATAGATCGGAGAGAAATACAAAGCTATCAAATCATGCATATAAGAATTCAGAGAAGACTCAAATAATATTCATAGATAATCTGGTCATAAATCCACAATTCATCTGATCTCAACAAACACACCGCAAAAGAAGATTACACCGAATAGATCTCCAAGAACAATGAGGAGAACATTGTATTGAATATCAAAGAGAGAGAATAAGCCATCTAGCTACTAGCTATGGACCCGTAGGTCTATGGTAAACTACTCACACATCATCGGAAGTGCGGCAAGGTTGATATAGAGGCCCTTCGTGATTGATTCCCCCTCCGGAGGAGTACCGATAAAGGCCCCAAGATGGGATCTCACGGGAACAGAGACTTGCGGCGGTGGAAAAGTATTTTTGGCGATGTCTCTAGGGTTTCTGGAATATATGAGTATTTATAGAACTCAGAGGCAGTTGAGGAGACACCCGAGGGGCCCACAAGCCCAGGGGGCGCCCCCCTAGGGCGCGCCCCTACGGCTTGTCGCTTCCTCGCGTATCTTCTGACTTCCTCCCCAAGTCCCGTAGGTGTCTTCTAGTCCAAGAAAAATCATCGTAAAGTTTTATTCCGTTTGGACGCCGTTTGATATCCCTTTCCTACGAAGGTCAAAAACAAGGAAAAAACTGAAACTGGCACTGGGCACTGGGTTAATAAGTTAGTCCCAAAAATAATATAAAATAGCATATTAATGCATATAAAACATCCCAAGTTGATAATATAATAGCATGGAACAATCAAAAATTATAGATACGTTGGAGACGTATCAAGCATCCCCAAGCTTAATTCATGCTCGTCCTCGGGTAGGTAAATGATAAAAACAGAATTTTTGATGTGGAATGCTACCCAACATAATTATCAATGTAATCTCTTTTATTTGGCATGAATATTCAGATCCATATGAGTCAAAACAAAAGTTTAATATTGACATAAGACAATAATACTTCAAGCATACTAGAAAGCAAAATCATGAAACTTCAAAAATAACATGGCTAAAGAAAGTTATCCCTACAAAATCATATAGTCTCGTTATGCTCCCTCATCTTAACAAAAAGTATAAATCATGCACTACCCTGGTGTTAGCCAAGCAATTGTTTCATACTTTTTAACGCGCTTCAACTTTTTCAACTCTTCACGCAATACATGAGCGTGAGCAATGGACATAGCACTATAGGTGGAATAGAATGTGGTAGTGGAAAAAAGAAGAGAGAAAGTCTCACATCAACTCGACAAATTAATGGACTATGGAGATGCCCATCAATTGATATCAATGTGAGTGAGTATGGATTGCCAGGTAACGGATGCACTAGAGCTATAAGTGTATGAAAGCTCAAAAAGAAAACTAAGTAGGTGTGCATCCAACTTGCTTGCTCAGGAAGACCTAGGGCAATTTGAGGAAGCCCATGATTGGAATATACAAGCCAAGTTATATAACGAAAAATTCCCACTAGTAATATATCAAAGTGTCAAAATAGGAGACTCTCTATCATGAAGAACATGGTGCTACTTTGAAGCACAAGTGTGGAAAAGGATAGTAACATTGTCCCTTCTCTCTTTTTCTCTCATTTTTTTATTGTGGGCTCTTTGGCCTCTTTTTTTTCTCTTTTTTTCTCTCCTTTTTTTGTTTGGGTTCTTTGGCCTCTTTTATTTGGGCTCTTTTTGGCCTCTTTTATTTTATAACCTCACATGGGACAATGCTCTAATAATGAAGATCATCACACTTTTATTTACTTACAACTCAAAAACTACAACTCATGGTGAAAACTCATAATGACGGAACGGTGGATTTACATGGCAATATATCTCGAAATGGCTATGGAAATGCCATAATAGGTAGGTATGGTGGCTGTTTTGAGGAAAGGTGTAAGGTGGGTTTAACGCACTGGCGAAAGTTGCGCGGTACTAGAGTGGCTAGCAAAGGTGGAAGGGTGAGAGTGCGTATAATCCATGGACTCAACATTAGTTATAAAGAATTCACATACTTATTGCAAAAAGTTTATTAGCCCTTGAACCAAAGTACTACTACGCATGCTCCTAGGGGAGAGGTTGGTAGGAGTTAACCATCGCGCGCCCCCGACCTTCACGCAAAGATAGGCAATCAAGGATAAATTGCGCTTCAACTTGGTCACATAATTAGAAGACCATACGTGCATGCTACGGGAATCACAAACCTTAACACAAGTATTTATTTTATCCAACAATTCACTACTAGCATGACTCTAATATCACCATCTTCATATCTCAAAACAATTGCAAGGAATCAAACTTCTCATATATTCAATGCTCTTTATGAAAGTTTTTATTATATTACCTTTGGATGCCTATCATATTAGGACTAAATTCATAACCCAATAAAATTACCATGCTGTTTATAAGACTCTCAAAATAATATAAGTGAAGAATGAGAGTTCATCAATTTCTTCAAAATAACATCACCACCGTGCTAAAAAAGATATAAGTAAAGCACTAGAGCAACTACCTAGCTCAAAAGATATAAGTGAAGCACATAGAGCATTCTAATAAATTCACGATTAATTCATGTCCCTCTCAAAAAGGTGTGTACAGCAAGGATGATTGTGGCAAACTAAAAAGCAAAGACTCAAATCATACAAGATGCTCCAAGCAAAACACATATCATGTGGTGAATAAAAATATAGCCTCAAGTAAATTTACCGATGGATTGAAGACAAACGAGGGGATGCCATCCGGGGCATCCCCAAGCTTAGATGCTTGGTTGTCCTTGAATATTACCTCGGGGTACCTTGGGCATCCCCAAGCTTAGGCTCTTGTCACTCCTTATTCCATGGTCCATCCAATCTTTACCCAAAACTTGAAAACTTTGCAACACAAAACTCAACAGAAAACTCATAAGCTCCGTTAGTATAATAAAGCAAATCACCACTTTTAGGTACTGTAGTGAACTCATTACAATTTTATATTGGTGTTATATCTACTGTATTCCAACTTCTCCATGGTTCATACCCTCCAATACTACCCATAGATTCATCAAAATAAGCAAAAAACACAATGAAAACAGAATCTGTAAAAAACAGAACAGTCTGTAGCAACGTAATTTTTATCCATACTTCTGTAGCTCCAAAAATTCTGAACAATTAGGACAGCGTGGAAAAATTGTATCACAGTAAGGTGTAACAAATTCAGCAATTTATCACGTTCCAGTAACCAGGAACAATTCTGGTTCTGGACGCAAAACTTCTGTTTCTGCACAGTACCAATTTTCAACAATCAATCTAGCCATCCCAAAGGCTCTACTTGGCACAAACACTAAATTAAAGCATGAAAACACATCTAACAAGAGGCTAGAAGGTATATTTAACCTAAAAACATAAAATAAAAATATTGGGTTGTCTCCCAACAAGCGCTTTTCTTTAAAGCCTTTTAGCTAGGCATTGATAATTTTGATGATGCTCACATGAAAGACAAAAATTGAAGCACAATGAGAGTATCATAAAGCATGTGAAAATCAAATCTAAGTCTAACATACTTCCTATGCATAGGCATCTTATAAGTAAACAAATTATCATGGTAAGCAAAAACTAGCATATGCAAGGAAGAAGAATAAAACCTTAACAATTTAAACTTCAAGAGAGGTAATTTAGTAACAGGAAGATTTCTACAACCATATTTTCCTGTCTCATAATAATTACATGTAGGATCATATTCAAATTCAACAATATAGCTATCACATAAAATAATCTCTACATTATCCACATGCATGCAAAGTTGACACTCTTCCAAACTAGAGGGATTAACATAGAATAAAGTCATTACTTCTCCAAGCCCACTTTTATCAAAATTTTCATAAGATTGAACATTCTCCAAATATGTGGGATATAAAGTTGACACTCTTCCGAACCCACTTTCAATATTATTGCAAACACTATTATCAATCTCATATTCATCATGGGGCTTAAATAAATTTTCAAGATCATAAGAAGAATCACCCCAATCATGATCATTGCAACAAGTAGTGGACATTGCAAAATTAGCATCCCCAAGCTTAGGGTTTTGCATATTATTAGCACAATTGGCATTAATAGAATTTATAATAATACCATTGCAATCATGCTTTTCATTTAAGGAGCTATCGTGAATCACTTTATAAATTTCTTTTTTTTATCATTTCATCACAATTTTCAGATTCACGAATTTCAAGCAAAACTTCATAAAGATAATCTAGTGCACTAAACTCACTAGCAATTGGTTCATCATAATTGGATCTTTTAAAAAGATTAGCAAGTGGATGAGGATCCATAAAATTTTTGGTTTCTGATTTGCAATAAATATACGACTATGCCAAGCAAACGAGCAAACAAACCAAGTAAGACATAAAGGCAAACGGAAAGAAGGCAAATAAAAGGCAAATATTTTTGTGTTTTTCTGAAAATGTTTTAGAAGTGGGGGAGACGAAAACGAGAGGCAAATGGCAAATAATGTAAATGCAAGAGATGAGAGTTTGACGGGTACTTGCTAGGCTTGATGTAGAACCTCCCCGGCAACGGCGCCAGAAATTGGAAAGTTGACGGGAGAGTTCTTGTCTTGACTTGCTGTGAATCCTCCCCGGCAACGGCGCCATAAATTCTTCCTGCTACTTCTTGAGCTTGCGTTGATTTTTCCCTTGAAGAGGAAAGGGTGATGCAGCACAGTAGAGTTAAGTATTTCCCTCAGTTAAGAACCAAGGTATCAATCTAGTAGGAGGCACAAGCAAGTACCCAATGTATGCACCTGCACAAACTAACAAATACTTGCACACAACGCACAAAGGGGTTGTCAATCCCTTCACGGTTTGTTGCAAGGATGAGATCTGATAGAGATAACTGTAAAACAAATAAAAAGGTAAATAAATTGCAGCAAGATATTTTTGTATTTTTGATTTTATAGATCTGAAAATAATATGATTAAAGTAGACCTGGGGGGCATAGTTTTAACTAGAGGCTTCTCTCTTGAAGAAAGCATACGGTGGGTAAACAAATTACTGTTGAACAATTGATAGAAAAGCGCATAATTATGATGATATCTAAGGCAATGATCATGAATATAGGCATCACGTCCGTGACAAGTAGACCGACTACTGGCTGCATCTACTACTATTACTCCACACATCGACCGCTATCCAGCATGCATCTAGAGTATTAAGTTCATAAGAACAGAGTAATGCCTTAAGCAAGATGACATGATGTAGAGGGATAAACTCATGCAATATGATATAAACCCCATCTTTTTATCCTTAATGGCAACAATACAAATACGTGCCTCGCTACCCCTTCTGTCACTGGGTGAGGACACCGCAAGATTGAACCCATCACAAAGCACCTCTCCCATTGCAAGAAAAACAAATCTAGTTGGCCAAACCAAATTGATAGATAGGAGAGAAATACAAAGCTATCAAATCATGAATATAAGAATTCAGAGAAGACTCAAATAATATTCATAGATAATCTGATCATAAATCCACAATTCATCGAATCTCAACAAACACACCGCAAAAGAAGATTACATCGAATAGATCTCCAAGAACATCGAGGAGAACATTGTATTGAAGATCAAAGAGAGAGAAGAAGCCATCTAGCTACTAGCTATGGACCCGTATGTCTGTGGTAAACTACTCACACATCATCGGAAGGGAAGAAATGTTGATGTAGAGGCCCTCCGTGATCGATTCCCCCTCCGGCGGATTACCGGAAAAGGCCCCAAGATGGGATCTCACGGGAACAGAGACTTGCAGCGGTGGAAAAGTATTTTTGGCAACGTCTCTAGGGTTTCTGGAATATATGAGTATTTATAGAACTCAGAGGCGTATGAGGAGACACCCGAGGGGCCCACAAGCCCAGGCTTGTCACTTCCTCGCGTATCTTCTGACTTCCTCCCCAAGTCCCATAGGTGTCTTCTGGTCCAAGAAAAATCATCATAAAGTTTTATTCCGTTTGGACTCCGTTTGATATTCCTTTCCTACGAAGGTCAAAAACAAGGAAAAACAGAAACTGGCACTGGGCACTGGGTTAATAAGTTAGTCCCAAAAATAATAGAAAATAGCATACTAATGCATATAAAACATCCCAAGTTGATAATATAATAGCATGGAACAATCAAAATTATTGATACATTGGAGACGTATCACGCAGCTCTCGTCTAAGGGCCAAGAACTGATCACCGCCGACGACGTGATTCAAGATTTGAAATCCAAGCTTGCCGGCATAGGGCAGAACCTCGAGTCGACCAACACGCGGGAGAAGGCCTTGACGGAGAAACTAGCTGCCACAAAAACTCTGCAAAAAGATGCCGAGGATACGCTGGACAAGCTGCAGAAGATGTACTCCTTCTGGACAGATGAGTTGGTCGACACGGCTGAGTGTTTTTCTTCCTAGCTGGCGGTTATGGACATGAAAAGCTAGGGCTTCCCCCATTCAAAGCACGAGGTTGCCAGCGCCAGACTGTCCAAGTTCTTCGATGGCTTGATTGAAGCGCTGAAGACGTACCATGACGACAGGAATGCGGCCTTCGCCAACGAATCCCGGCAATTTGCCCGCGATGTGCTTTATACCGCACTGGTTAGCCTGGTTCATCGTACCCCTGGGCTCGACGTCTCCAAAGCTTTCAAGAAGCTGCCATCAAACGCAAATGCCTCCGCCATCGACAAGATCGTCGCCCCTATCACCACAAGGTCCTCAACGTCTCCAGGGTCCAGGGGACCGTGCTGACTAGGCTTGTCGTTGCATTCGTCGCTCCACTGCCAAACAAAGGAACACATTCGGCCTTATGTTAGGTCTTTGCTACTTTTGGGTATGAACTTATGCTATCCCTTTAGTTTATTTCCGTCAATAGTCCTTGTATAACTGCGCAACCTATGCATGCTGGAAGCTTGCCGGGGTCGGCACTAGTCGTGAGCGCTTTGGGGGTGGACCCCTAGCAGCCTGCTAGTAGTGTTGCCACCAGCAAGTTACCCTTCGACATTTTCGATGCAGCCACCTAAGCTGTGGAGCGGACTCGAAACAGACAAGGGCGCGAACGATCATGGAAGAGTTCCTTCGCATTGCAGGTTCTTTATACAAGTACCAGACTCAAACCAAGGGAATCGCAAAGAATAATTAAAGAATCTGGAATCAGAAGTTTTCCAACTTATCTTTTCTTTCTCTTTGCGACTGTTCCTGCTACGAAGACGGAAATCCCCCCTTTTCAATGGAAATCTCATACGTGGAGGACTCTTTCCAGCCCACGTACTGCACGTGTGCAGAGTATCGCGACATGTTGAGGATTTTGCCGGGAAGGGGTGAATGCCTGCCTTCCCACGGTCCCCTCGCAACAATTTCTACCTCGCAGGGTCGGGCGGAAATCCAATGGACTTGCTGCGGTCCATGGCCTCACCAGGCGCCCAATCTCATAGGGTGGTCGCCCGCGTTGCCGGACACGGGGTTGTCGATAGTCGGATCATCCGTGCACGTCTTGTTGCTGGGATCAGTGCAGCGAAAGGATCTCGGCTCGCGCCGAACCGGGCGGTGTTGCTCCGGTAACTGTGCTTGCCCTGGTGCGGGGGAAGTGGGAGCTGCACGTCCACACCGCTCGCACCACTGTTGTAGTTGTCACCACAGGGTCGTGGAAGCTGACCAGCCCCGGCGTCCCCATTGTCTGCTCCCGCCATGGTGGGCACGGCTACTGCACCTCCTGTGCCGGCTGCGCCCCCCGTGGCTTCCGCACCGCCCGCCGTGGTGGCGCCGCCTGCGCTATCCGCAGGTGAGTGGGGTGGGAGCTTGGACAGAGACGGTTTTGTCGCCATGGAGCCCTTCTTCTTGGGCGCCATGGATGATGAAGACGATGTGAAACTTGGCGTAGCTGACGCGCTGCTCGCTGTCTTGATTCACGCCAATGTAGACCCCCTGCCCGGCGTGCCAAAGATGTCGGTCTGGAGCCGGCAATCTATGGGGCAATGCAGCCCCTTTGCTGATTCGGCAAAGGGAGGCGATCGACGCAAAGATCAAGGGCAACGAGAGGCGCACGGTTTTACCCATGTTCGGGCCGCTTGAGAGCGTAAAACCCTACTCCTGCCTTTGGTGTATTGGGTGGTGTTGATGCTCAAGTACACGGAGCGCTCTCCTCGGCAAGTGGCTAGGAGAGAGCGGCTACACGAATACCTATGCCTGCGAGTTGCAAAGATTCGAACCCCTGTAAATGTTGCCTTGGACTGATATTGATAGCTCAAGGGGTCACCACAGTGGCAAAAAGGTCATTACAGGGGTGATTAGACTGATATTGATCTATCATAGCTAAGTCTGTCAGTTAGGACAAAATGTATTAAATGCGCTGCTAGGTGTCATGTGGAGGTTGAATCCCGGCAAGGTTGCCGCACCGCTTATCCATCCACCTCCTATTAGTATGACACGCCGCTAGGACGGGTGTCAGTAAAGGTGCTTTACCTGCCCATCAAGCTGACACGCACGGGTTGCGTGCACCTAACCACCTGCGGGCTCGACACCTCACTGATTAGTGACCAGCTGGTCGAAGAGGCGGAGCGCTGGTGTTGGGCGGGAAGCCTGCGGCCGAGGGGCTTGCCGGGTCTTGTCTTGCCGGCTTGCTCTTGCCGGAGTTGGTTGCTTCTATTTGTAACTTTCATAGATTGCTCCAAGACTTGGTCTTCTTAATGCACTCCTTGATCTCACGAAGAGTGGCTTCTCTGGCTTGATATCAGTCCCTGCCAAGGTGTTTTACTGGGGACGTCGCTACCGTCCATGCACAAGTCAGGAGTACTAGGGACCCCATTCCTAGTGCACCGACATTTGCACATCCTGGTACACTGGCAGAGGAATTCATATAGAGTCATATATTGTTCTACATATCGACTTGTAATTTTGAGTTGTAAGTAAATAGAAGTGTGATGATCATCATATTCATTATTAGAGCATTGTCCCAGTGAGGAAAGGATGATGGAGACTATGATTCCCCCACAAGTCGGGATGAGACTCCGGACGAAAATAAAAAATAAATAAAAAAAGAGGCCAAAAAGAGCCCAACAAAAAAAGAAAAAAAAAGAAGAAAAATAAATGAGAGAAGGGTCAATGTTACTATCCTTTTCCACATTTGTGCTTCAAAGTAGCACCATGTTTTTCATATAGAGAGTCTCCTATGTTGTCACTTTCATATACCAGTGGGAATTTTTCATTATAGAACTTGGCTTGTATATTTCGATGACGGGCTTTCTGAAATGCCCGAGGTCTTCATGAGCAAGCAAGTTGGATGCACACCCACTTAGTTTTCAGTTTGACCTTTCATACACTTATAGCTCTTACTGCATCGGTTGCATGGCAATCCCTACTCCTCGCATCAACATCAATTGATGGGTATCTCCATAGCCCGTTGATTAGCCTCGGTGATGTGAGACTTTCTCCTTTTTTATCTTCTCCATATTTATCCCTATCATCATACTCTATTCCACCCATAGTGCTATATCCATGGCTTGCGCTCATGTATTGCGTGGGGGTTGAAAAAGCTGAAGCGCGTTAAAAAGTATGAACCAATTGCTCGGCTTGTCATCGGGGTTGTGCATGATAAATACTTTGTGATAAGAAGATGGAGCATGACAAGGCTATATGATTTTGTAGGGATAGCGTTCTTTAGCATTGATATTTTGAAGGACATGATTGTTTGTTGGGATGCCTGAGTATTGATGTCCTTATATCAAATTATAGACTATTGCTTTGAATCACTCGTGTCTTAATATTCATGCCATGATTAGATTATATGATCAAGATTATGCTAGGTAGCATTCCACATCAAAAATTAACTTTTTGTCATTTACCTACTCGAGGACGAGCAGAAATTAAGCTTGGGGATGCTGATACATCTCCATCGTATCTATAATTTTGATTGTTTCATGCCAATATTCTACAACTTTCATATACTTTTGGCAACATTTATATTATTTTTGGGAGTAACATATTGATCCAGTGCCCAGTGCCAGTTCCTGTTTGTTGCATGTTTTTTGTTTCGCAGAAAATCCATATCAAATGAAGTCCAAACATGATAAAATTTTATGGAGAATTATTTTGGAATATATGTGATTTTTGGGAAGTAGAATCAACGCGAGACGATCCTCGAGGGGCCCACAAGCTCAAGGGGCGCGCCCCCCTACCCAGGGCGTGCCTGGCAAGCTTGTGGCCACATCGTAGGTCGGTTGGAGGTGTCCTTTGGCCGCAAGGAAGCTTATATCCGGATAAAAATCGTGTTAAAATTTCAGCCCAATCAGAGTTACGGATCTCCAGGAATTTAAGAAACGGCGAAAGGCCAGAAAACAAGGTCACGAAACAGAAGAGAAACGAAGAGATAGATCCAATCTCGAAGGGGCTCCCGCCCCTCCACCGCCAGGGAGGCCATGGACCAGAGGGGAAACCCTCCTCCCATCTAGGGGGGAGTTCAAGGAAGAAGAAGGAGGGGGCTCTCTCCCTCTCTCTCCCGGTGGCGCCGGAGTGCCACCGGGGCAAGGATCGTGACGGCAATCTACACCAATAACATCGCTACCATCAACACCAACTCTCTCCCCCTCTATGCAGCGGTGTAACACCTCTTCTCCCCACTGTAATCTCTACTTAAACATGGTGCTCAACACTATATATTATTATCCAATGATATGTGGTTATCCTATGATGTTTGAGTAGATCTGTTTTGTCCTATGGGTTGGTTGATGATAGTGATTGGTTTGAGTTGTATGTTTTATTTTGGTGATGTCCTATGGTGCTCTCCATGTCACGCAAGCGTGAGGGATTCCCGCTGTAGGGTGTTGCAATATGTTCATGATTCGCTTATAGTGGGTTGCGTGAGTGACAGAAACACAAACCCGAGTAAGTGGGTTGTTGCGTATGGGAGTAAAGAGGACTTGATACTTAATGCTATGGTTGGGTTTTACCTTAATGATCTTTAGTAGTTGCGGATGCTTGCTAGAGTTCCAATCATAAGTGCATATGATCCAACTAGAGAAAGTATGTTAGCGCATGCCTCTCCCTCATATAAAATTGCAATAATGATTACCGGTCTAGTTATCGATTGCCTAGGGACAAATAACTTTCTTGTGACAAAAAGCTCTCTACTAAAACTAACTTAATTGTTTCTTTATCTAAACACCCCTAGCTTTTATTTACGTGTTCTTTATTATCTTGCAAACCTATCCCTTTACACCTACAAAGTACTTCTAGTTTCATGCTTGTTCTAGGTAAAGCAAACATTAAGCGTGCGTAGAGTTGTATCGCTGGTCGATAGAACTTGAAGGGAATATAAATTCTACCTTTAGCTCCTTATTAGGTTTGACACTCTTACTTATCGAGAAAGGCTACAATTGATCCCCTATACTTGTGGGTTATCAGTAAGCACGAAGGGAAATTAAACAATGTATGAGTTGAAGAGTTACTCTTATTAGAAGGTGGGCACGGGTAGCTAATCCGCTCTTCCTCCTTTTGTTCTTCGCTCTCCTCATTATCTTTTTCATCCAATGAGCTCACAGTTTCAGCAATTTCTTCTTCCATAGATTCCTGCAAAATATTAGTCTCTTCTTGGACAGCGAAGACTTTCTCAATAAATACATCAATATCGGAATTGTATTTATAATTCTCATAGCAATATTGAAGTATAGCAATTTTTTTAGGTCTATAAACAACATCATCATAATCTTCTTAGTTTTCAAATAGAGATTCAATTTCATAAGCACCCTTAAAAGCAACAAATTCTTCTATTCGTTCCACATCATAGTAATCATATCTACCAATAGGATAAGAAGCCAAGGTTTCATTATCATTAAATTCACATGAAAAGGGAAGGTGCGGAGCCTTCATCCTAGAGCAACAAGTATAATCATATCTCAAGCATAAATTCCAAGCATACCATTGCAAATAATCAATTTGATCCATAAGAGTTTCCCTTTTTGAGTCAAGCGATAATCCCTAAAGTATTCACGTTGATCCAACGTGTCTCCCATTATCAAGTTGAATGGGGTTTTCTCAGGATTATCAAAGTAGTGTTTAATATTTTTCACATAACGAGCATCGAGGGTTTTAGGAGGTTCCCCATCTCCATGAGTAGTAAGTACAACTAATTTTTTGGTATTTCGTGTTCCATATCCATAACTAAAGATAGAGAACAACTTAGAACAGAAAATAAAAACTACTTAGTGATAAAGCAAACAAGCACCCAAGAGAAAATTGACCCCACGCTATTGCTCCCCGGCAATGGCGCCGGAAAAAGGTCTTGATAACCCACAAGTATAGGGGATCGTTTGTAGCCTTTTTTGATAAATAAGAGTGTCGAACCCAACAAGGAGCTAAAGGTAGAACAAATATTCCCTCAAGTTCCATCGACCACCGATACAACTCCACGCACACTTAACGTTCGCTTTACCTAGAACAAGTACGAAACTATTTTGTAGATGTGATGCTAGAACTACTTTGCAAGAATAAAACTAGGAGTACTTTGCGAGATACTAAAAGTTAGTTATTTAGTAGAAAGGTTTTTGTCACACAAGAAAGTTATTTGTACCTAGGCAATTGATAACTAGACCGGTAATCATTATTGCAATTTTATATGAGGGAGAGGCATGAGCTAACATACTTTCGATACTTGGATCGCATACTTCCGCAACTACCAAAGATCATTAAGGTAAAACCCAACCATAGCATTAAGTACCAAGTCATCTTTACTCCCATACGCAACAACCCCCTTACTCAGGTATAAGTTTCTGTCACTCTCTCCACCCACTATAAGAGAATCATGAACGTATTGCAACACCCTACAGTGGGGATCCCTCACGTTTGCGCGACACGGAGGCCACCATAGGATAGCACCAAAATAAAACATACAACTCAAACCAATCACAGTAATCAATTAACCCATAGGACAAAACGAATCTACTCAAACATCATAAGATAGCCATACATCATTGGGAAATAATATATAGCGTCAACCGACTTATGGTGTGCCCACTAGGCACCACCGCACCAGGGGGCCCAGGCGTGCCCTGGTGGGTAGTGGAGGCTGTGGGCCTCCGTTTGCATTGATTCCACCTCCCAAAAATCAAATATATTCCAAAATAAATCTCCATAAATTTTTGTCGTGTTTGGACTTCGTTTGATATGGATATTCTGTGAAACAAAAAACATGGAACAAACAGGAACTGGCACTGGGCACTGGATCAATATGTTAGTCCCAAAACTAGTATAAAATGTTGCCAAAAGTATGTAAAAGTTGTATAATATTGGCATGGAACAATCAAAAATTATAGATACGACGGGGACATATCAATCTATTTGTTGTAACTCTTTTTTGCGGTGTGTTTGTTGGGATCCAATGAATTGTGAGTTTATGATCAGATCTATCCATGAATATTATTTGAGTTTTATCTGAACTCTTTTATACATGATTGTTATAGCCTCGTATTTCTTCTCTGATTTATTCGTTTGGCTTGGCCAACTAGATTGATTTATCTTGCCATGGGAAGGGGTACTTTGTGATGGGTTCGATCTTGCGGTGCTCAATCTCAGTGACATAAAGAGACATGACACGCATGTATCATTGCTATTAAGGGTAACAAGATGGGATTTATTTCATACGCGAGTTTATCTTGTCTACATCATGTCATCTTGCTTAACGCATTACTCCATTCTTTTATGAACTTAATACACTAGATGCATGCTGGATAGCGGTCGATGTGTGGAGTAATATTACTAGATGCAGGCAAGAGTCGGTCTACTAATCTTGGACGTGATGCCTATATGGATGATAATTGCCTTGGATATCGTCCTAATTATTTGCTTTTCTATCAATTGCCCAACAGTAATTTGTTTACCCACCGTATGCTACTTTCTCGAGAGAAGTCTCTAGTGAAAACTATGGCCCCCGGGTCTATTTTCTATCATATATTAAATCTAAAAATACGTTGCTGCAATTTTATTTTATTTACTTTATTTTGTATTTTTGTTAGATCTATTTATCAAAACCTATACAATTTAATCTTTCTCTTGATCGTTGAGGGATTGACAACCCCACTACGCGTTGGGTTGCAAGTATTTGTTGTTTGTGTGCAGGTGCTGTTTACATAGTGTTGCTTGGTTCTCCTACTGGATTGATAATCTTGGTTTAATAACTGAGGGAAATACTTATCTCTACTGTACTGCATCATCCCCTCCTCTTCGGGGAAATCCCAACGTAGTTCACAAGTAGCATGAGTAGTTTCTTTTATTCTTGAGGACATGGGAGAAGTCTTGTCATAAGTAATCATGTGAATTTGGTGTCTGTTTGATATTTTGATTATTTGTATGTTGTTGCTTCCTTTAGTGGTGTCATGTGAACGTCGACTACATGACACTTCACCATACTTGAGCCTAAGGGAAGGCATTGTGGAGTAGTATTTAGATGATGGGATGCTAGAGTGGCAGAAGCTTACACTCTAGTTTATGCGCTATTCTGTAAGGGGCTGCCTTGGATCGATACACTACTGCAGGATGTTGCTAACACGACACTACAATCAAAGACCCTTCAACGAAACTGTGTGCGATGCATTAATCACAAACGGTGATGTAAAAAACCATCAAAAAAGATGCAAAACGTTTGCGATGGCGAATACATCAAACACGGTTCAGATTTTAGTTGCGTGTGCGATGCAGGGCATACAGTTCACTCGAATGAACTGTTTGCGATGAGCTTAACGACAGAAACGGGCAGCCAGATGAAGGAGTGTGCGATATACGGCATACAGTTCACCCCGATGAACTATTTGTGATGAGCAAAGACAATAGAAACGGTCAGCCAGATCAAGGTGTGTGCGATATACGACATACAGTTCACTTGGATGAACTATTTTCGATTAGGCAACACAACAGAAATGGTTAGCCAGATCAAGGTGTGTGCGATAGAGGGCATGCAGTTCATTCCGATGAACTGTTTGCGTTCAGCTAAGAGAACATAAACGGTTCAACTTAACAAGATGTGTGTGATACGCGGCAAACAGGTCTGTAATCAGAAATGTGTGCGAAGACCGAAAATAACAAAGACGATTGATGCTAATAAGCCATGTGTGTTGTGGGCAAACGCTTGCTGGTATACAATTGTCAGCGATTGATGAAATCATCACCAACGAGTTGCCTAGTATGGTCCATGTGCGATGTCATTACACACAGAACAACAACATATGTACTTATAACTTATAAGGACTTGATTCCATAAACAGATTGAACATCCAATTACATAGGTGGCTAGTACACACATGACCTTTGCACACACCAAAGTATGTTCCAAAATGCCTAGAAAACTCAAATAATGTATAAAAAGGCAAAACGAACCCTGTATAATTTCATATTTTTAGGACGACGCTCTTATAGTTGCATGTTGCCTCTGTAAAATAAATCAAGGCGGGAAGAGACAGCGTATGTCGTTTTGCACACATAGGTGACAAGTTCCCTCTCGGAACCATGAGCCTTTTTGAGAGAAGCTCTAGTTTGTAAGAAGTTTATATCAAAACTTGTCCCAAATTGGACTAATTTTTTACCACAGCATGTTGGTGCCATGTCATAATACCATGCCAAGTTTCATGATTTTCAGGCGAGTTTTGGATTTACAGTAATTTTAAAACTAGGTTTCTCAATGTTTACTGTCGAGTCGACACCGCCTTGGATAGGCTTTTTCCTCGTGGATCCCAAAATGTCAGAATCCAAATCTGTCAGTACCATGCAGCTTTTCTTATTACGAATTACAGCCCATTTGGTGTGCTAGCTGAAAATAAGTTTGTGGGTGCTGGCGGGCGCTAAGAAATTGCGGGTTCTGTAATGAACACTGATCTCAAGGATCCTGCAAGAATGATGTTCTTTCGCTATGTTGTGAATGCTTATAATATTTATGTCTTAATTAAAGAAATGGCAAGCCATTGGACTAGTATGAAAGAAAATATGGGTCAAAGCCGAGTTGAAAAGGGCAACAATATCTAACTCCAACTTACAAAAGGTACAAAAGCACGAAGATTAATTGTTCATCAGGTTTACACATAACCTAGAATGAACAGGGCAATAACGTCTAACTCAACCAAAGTTTTCGGCAGTCACAATCAAATGGATCGGTCCGATCCATAAAATCAAGATCCCGGTACAAAAGATCTACTAGTCCATGATGACGCCAAGTTGTTGTAAATAGAAGCCGAGCACGATCAGAAGCCCTTTGGTCCACCTAAAACTTCTTTTTATGCTGTTCAACATGTCCATCTGTGAGAAATTTCTTGTCGAAAAACTTAATACTCATGGACAATAGTGCCCTCGTATTCAACGTGAAGAATGTGACAAATCTAGTGTTTGCACGGTTGGATGCATATCCTTCCACCATTATTGTCTTCAAACGAATGTCATGAGATCTGAGAAAATCCTTGTACTTCATCTGCCATCGATTGGTTAGACCTTTTTCTCGAAAATCTAGTACCTAAGTAGACATGAAGATTGAAAACAGTTAATGCCTAAAATAGAGTATGTCGAAGGAGCGACAACTGAACGGTTAATTCTAGTACATTATATATGGGCTTTCAATGTGTGTGAAATCATCACCTCTATATACAAATTCTCCAGATATGGAAAGCATCGCAGCAAGCCAATAGTGGTGTTCAGATCAAGACACCATATATGAATACATAAGGTGTTGATAGAATCCAGCACCCCTGATAGGCCATCCATGGACAAGCTCTTCATTCAGCATATAACATAATATTAGCACCGAAAGTGTACTCCAAGATGATATTTAAATTATGCGCACAAATGAAAAACGTAGATTACAAAGTGTACATGGATAATATACCGTACCTGAATAAGTGTGGAGCCAACCACCATCTTGTAACCTTTAAACGGTTCATAAATTTCACCCAAGGTCTCCAGTTTAGGCGCGGAGACCACAGTTATTTGCGAAGGTTTATAACAAGAATCAAGGAGCAACCTTTGAAGTGAAGGGGCATCTTCGATGATGAGCTCCTGTCCTTTAAAACAAATTCCAATGCTTACAAGGTGAGGTGACTTTATTTTGAGACAAGGGATATGGAATTCTTTTCCAAAAACAAGCACCAAACGCTCCAGCGCAGGGCAGCTGGAGTGGATGATGCTGTGCAGTGAGGCCACCGACAGATCAACCAACACAAGCACAAGTTTTTTCAACAGTGGGAGTCAAAGCATTTGTACCAGATTGTCTGCTAGATGGCACCGGGTCAAGGTGGCGGTGTGGAGAGAGGAGGAAACCCATGAGATGGGCATCGGTGGTGAGGGCACAGATGCATCTCTTGGTGGTAACCTATCATTGTAGTAATGGTAGAACTCAAGCTACCGGAGTTTATCGAATTGACGAGATGTCAGCCAGGCGGCCACCATGCAGGGTATGTCCAGCAGGTAGCATGCCAGGATGCAGATGCGTTGAACGGAGCCCTGGTGGGAGCAGATGGTGGCTTCGGGGAGTTCAGAATCATCATCGATAGATAGCTGACGACAGTCGAGATTAAGAGGCGCGGCGCGCCACTCAGTGCGCCACCGAGATGCGAGGACTTGTGTGCGGCAGCCATCCTTGGTGGGGAGAAGGGAGATGATCTCCCCAAGGATGGCGTTCGAGAGATCGCTGATGTGGTCCGCCGGAGATTCTACTGGTTCCTCGGGTCCAGGGGGCGTGGCCGCTTCTGGCCGCGCTGTCGGGTCCAAGATCTACATCCGGCGGCAGCACTGGCCGGAGCCTCATCTGTGTACATACCAATCTGAAAGAAAAAAATGGCAGAAACATACATGTAGGACATTCAAAATCAATTCTCAAGATCTGGAAGGAAAAAGGCACAAACATATATGTAGGACATTCAAAATCAATTCTCAAGATTTGGCCACGAATTATTAGCACGCACGCTAACCCTAGTCGGATTAATAGCAAAAATCATTTGTACAGAACAAACAATTAATCACTAACCCTATACGGATACCATTCAAACAATCAATACACTACGTGCATCTAACAGATCTTAATTACTCTGATTTGTATTCCAAAAAAATTAGAGAGGGGTGAGTAACCAGAGAAAACACATGATATGTTTGCCGCACAAATGGGTATATAGATGACTAACCGGTTTTCCGTCGGAGTCGCATTCGTTGTCGGAGTTGCTGTTGACCTCCGGCTCCAGCTGGGGGGGCACGACGGCGCCGACGAAGTCAAGGTCATGCTGCTGCCCGCGCGAGACCTCGTCGGCGGCGACGACAACCTCTGTGCCCAGCTTCACGCGTTGCGCGGGTGCTTCAACAGCCCCGGCATCGCCACTCCATCCGATGGTGCGCTTCGGCGCCATCCTCATACACTCCAGAGTCCAGACGTTGGTGACCACTGTGGACCGGGGGTGCAGCCGCCTATTATGGCTGGCGGCTCGGGCGCGCCATTCATACAGACCAGTGGGAGCGAGGCGGGCGGCGGTCAAAGGCTGTCTCGCCTCCTGGTGAGCCTGCGCGGCGGACTTCTGGCATTCCTACCATCATTTCACACAGCTACTCGCACGCCTCCCAGTGACACTGCGCAGCGAAAACGCCTCCCGTCAATTCACACACCTGCATGCACGCCTCCCAGTCTGACTGCGTGGTGGACTGCTCGCATGCGTCCCGTCAACTCACGCCTGCTCGCACGGCACACGGGGCGCGTGGCAGCACGTATATTTTTTTGTTTTTTGATGATTCATTCTGCCGCTTTACTGCTTAACCGAAGCATGGCACGGTCTAACGCACACGGTCCCAATAAATAATCCGTATGAGATATTGGTTGCCAGTTATTAACAATCTCCCGTTTGTAAGAAGATTATATCAAAACTTGTCGCAAATTTGACGGAAAAATACAATATCACAGTGTACTGGTGTCCATATATGACACCACGATAAGTTTCATGAATTTCAACTAAGCTTTGGATTTACTAAATTTAAAAAATCAATATTTTCAATGTTTTGAAATCTCTTGCACGGGGAAACATGCACCCAGGGACACACATATGATTTTGCAATCCATTTTGGTGCACATGTAGCTCAAATTTTAACACGACACTCCTTTGGTCACATATTCACTGCAGAAAAAGTTTGACATGCCTCAGAGTGGCTGTGGTGGTGCGAGATGTGTGTGTCTGTGTGTGTGTGTGTGTTGAGGGGGGGGGGGTCCGGCAGTACACTACGAGTGGTGAGCCTCTGTGTGGGATTATTGATCAATTTGTGAGTCATACATGCCACATCAAAGTCGTGAATTGGTTATTTAAAGCATTACACAACCCTTTCATACATACATTGTTCGGGCCACATGCATGCATTGGTGGTCCTCTCGGACACTCCCTCGTGCGGTTATCAGCGACGTGCCCATTCGTTAGCCTGCAAAGGTTTTCAGTTTCCACTGACAACGAGGGGCATTTGACCAAAGGTGGATTCATCTTGGCATATGGGTTACGGTGTGGATCATGGTGAGATTCCATATCAAAGTTCGGGCACATGCGTACACATGAGTCCCTCCCACCGGCTCGAAGTGAGGGGGGATACGCATCATGGTGTAGTGCGTTTCCGGTTTGCGAAGCATGTGCCACGTCAAAGTTGTGCATTGGGTATTCAAACATCACATAACACACTGGCACATGCACACGGTGGTTGTCCTGTGACACTCACTCGCGTGTGACTCTCTCTGTGGGCCCGCGAGGTCGTCGTCGATCAGTTGAACGTACAGCGAGAGAGAGGTTAATTTGACCAACAAGGATGGTTCTTTTTTGGTTTGTGTTACGTATATGCACGGTAGGAGTATGTAGTACATGTCAAAGAGGGGGCAACATGAATACTCTATATATATGCGTACGTCATAACCTCGCTCAATGTGGGGACTTTCCGGTTCCCGAGGCAGGTGCCACATCCAAGTTGTGCATTGTTATTCAAACATCACACAATACCATGCAGGCGGTGGTTGCCCTATAGGAACTCACTCGTGTGTGGCACTTCCGTCTGTGGGCCCGCGAGGTTGTTCTCCATCACTTTGACCCAGTGAGAGAGAGGTTAATTTGACCATCAAGGAATGATTCTTTTTTAGTTTGTGCTATACATCAGTAGAAGTATATATACACCACACGTAGAATGGGGGCGTATGATACGTCTCCATCGTATCTACTTTTCCAAACTCTTTTGCCCTTGTTTTGGACTCTAAATTGCATGATTTGAATGGAACTAACCCGGACTGACGCTGTTTTCAGCAGAATTGCCATGGTGTTATTTTTGTGCAGAAATCAAAGTTCTCGGATTGACCTGAAAATTTACGGAGATTTTTTGTGGAATATATAAAAACGACTGGCGCAAGAAGTTACCAGAGGGGGCCACCCATGGGCCACAAGCCAAGGGGGCAAGCCTACCCCCCCCCCTCCCAGGGTGCACCCCCTGGCTTGTGGGACCCCTGGACCTCCTCCGATCCTAATTCCAACTCTATAAGTACATGTTCGGGGAGAAAAAAATCAAGGAGAAGGATTCATCACGTTTTACGATACGGAGCCGCCGCCACCTCCTATTCTTCATCGGGAGGGTTGATCTAGAGTCCGTTCGGGGCTCCGGAGAGTGGAATCCGTCGCCGTCTTCGTCATCAACCTTCCTCCATCACCAATTTCATGATGCTCACCGCCATGCGTGAGTAATTCCATCGTAGGCTTGCTGGACGGTGATGGGTTGGATGAGATTTATCATGTAATCGAGTTAGTTTTGTTAGGGTTTGATGCCTAGTATCCACTATGTTCTGAGATTGATGTTGCTATGACTTTGCTATGCTTAATGCTTGTCACTAGGGCCCGAGTGCCATGATTTTAGATCTGAACCTATTATGTTTTCATGAATATATTTTTGCTCTTGATCCGATCTTGCAAGTTGTAGACACCTATTACATGTTATGATCCGCATACCCCAAGGTGACAATAATTGGGATTCTTTTCGGTGATTACCGTAGTTTGAGGAGTTCATGTATTCACTGAGTGCTAATGCTTTGTTCCGGTTCTCTATTAAAAGGAGGCCTTAATATCCCTTAGTTTCCATTAGGACCCCGCTGCCATGGGAGGGAAGGACAAAAGATGTCATGCAAGTTCTTTTCCATAAGCACGTGTGACTATATACAAAATAAATGCCTACATTACATTGATGAATTGGAGCTAGTCCTGTGTCACCCTAGGTTATGACAGCTACATGATGAATATCATCCGACACATATCATCACCGATCCATTGCCTACGAGTTCATCTCATATTGATCTTTGCTAAGTTACTTTCATTGCTGCTGCTGTTACAATCACTACAAAACTGCTACTGTTACTTTTGCCACTTTTACTGCTAGTATCATACCACTTTGCTGCAGATATTAAGTCTTTCAGGTGTGGTTTAATTGACAACTCAACTGCTAATACTCGTGAATATTCTTTGGCTCCCCTTGTGTCGAATCAATAAATTTGGGTTGAATACTCTACCCTCGAAAACTGTTGCGAACCCCTATACTTGTGGGTTATCAAGACCTTTTTCTGGCACCGTAGCCGGGGAGCATAGCTATATTTGCTGAGTCACTTGGGATTTATATATGTTGATCACTATGAGGAATCCAAAGGATGATAGAACTAAGATCGTTCCCTCTATGACGAGGGGAGGTAAGGAACTGCCATCACACTCTGCACTTGATTCACCTTCTATTTTAAGTAAGCTTGCGACACCACCACCTGCTATTAATCCTAATATGTCGCAAGTAATTGATGATGCTACTTCTGCTATGAATGATACTTATGACGATGCTAGTACTTTGCTTGATGATGTGCCACTAGGTGAATTTCTTGATGAACAACTTGCTAGAATTAAAAATATTGAAATTGCTGAAACTGATGAAGTCTTTGAAACTGAAAATTATGAAACACCTATTAGACCTAGCACTCCTAGATATGAATTGCTTGATATACCTGAAGGTTATGTTATGGAGGGAGAGGTAGCTAGAGACTTTCTTGCTTGTAAGGATAGAGATGATCTGAAGAAATTGTTATGCAAGTGGAAGGAAAAATCTTTGAATGCTAGTATGAAATATAATCCTGAGTTTGCTACTTCACCTATCCGTGTTACTGATAAGGATTATGAATTTTCTGTCGATCCTGAGCTAATTACTTTGGTTGAATCTGATCCTTTCCATGGTTATGAAACTGAAACTGTTGTGGCACATCTTACTAAATTGAATGATATAGCCACCCTATTTACTCATGAGGAAAAAATTCGCTACTATTACATCCTTAAGTTGTTTCCTTTCTCGTTAAAGGGTGATGCTAAGATATGGTTTAATTCTCTTGCTACTGGTTGTGTGCGTAGTCCCCAGGATATGATTTACTATTTCTCTAAAAAATATTTTCCTGCTCATAAGATACAAGTTGCCTTACAGGAAATATTTAATTTTGTGCAAACTGAAGAAGATCAGTCTCCCACAAGCTTGGGGGAGGCTTCTCCAGTTACTTAATGCTCTTCCTGATCACCCTCTCAAGAAAAATGAAATGCTTGATATCTTTTATAATGGACTAACCGATGCTTCTAGGGACCACCTAGAGAGTTGTGCTGGTTATGTTTTCAGGGAAAGAACTGTTGGACAAGCTGAAGAACTATTGAATAATATATTGAGAAATGATAATGAGTGGACTCTTCCTGAACCTCCTAAGCCAACTCCGAAGAAGAGGGGTGTTCTATTTCTAAGTCCTGAAGATATGCAAGAGGAAAAGAAATCAATGAAAGAAAAAGGTATTAAAGCTGAAGATGTTAAGAATTTACCACCTATCGAAGAAATACATGATCTCAATACCCCGACACAGGTAATAAAGGTAAATTCTCTTTATAGATTTGATGAAGGTGATATTCCTCATAATAAATCTGCTAGTCAATGCATGGATGAATTTGATAACTTTATTGTGAAACAAGAAAACTTCAATGCATATGTTAGTAGACAATTGAAATGTAATGCTTATATGATTGAACACTTGAGTGACTATATGTCTAGAGTTAAAGATGATCTTAATATTGTTGGTAAACATGCTTCCATGATAAAAACTCAAGTAGAACAAGTTCTCAAAGCACAAAATGATTTGATTAATGAGATGAACAATAAGAAAAATGATCATGCTGTTAGAGTTATGACTAGAGGTGGTAAAATGACTTAGGAACCTTTGTATCCTGAAGGTCATCCTAAAAGAATTGAACAAGACTCTCAAAGAATGAATGTTGATGCACCTAGTTCATCTAAAAGGAAAAATGATAAGACTTCGCATGTCTCTAGTGAACCTACCATAGACACACCTGAAAATCCAAATGATATTTCTTTTTCTGATGCTGAAACACAATCTGGTAATGAACATGAACCTAGTGACAATGACAATGATGAGGTTCATAATGATGCTCAACCTAGTAATGATAATGATGTGCAGATAGAACCTGCTATTGATCTTGATAACCCACAACCTAAAAACAAATGATATGAGAAAAGAGACTTCATTGCTAGGAAACATGGTAGAGAGAGAGAACCATGGGTTCAGAAACCCATGCCTTTTCCTCCTAAAGCTTCAAAGAATAGGAATGATGAAGAATTTGAGCGCTTTTGTGAAATGCTTAGACCTGTCTTTTTGCGCTTACTTTTGACTGATATTTTGAAAATGTCTCCTTATGCTAAGTATATGAAAGATATTGTTACAAATAAAAGAAAGATACCGGAAGCTGAAATTGCCACCATGATTGCAAATTATACATTTAAGGGTGGAATACCAAAGAAACTAGGAGATCCAGGAACACCAACTATACCTTGCTCTATTAAAAGGAACTATGTCAAAACTGCTTTGTGTGATTTAGGAGCAGGTGTTAGTGTTATGCCTTTTTCTTTGTATCGAAGACTTGATTTGAATAAGTTGACACCAACTGAAATCTCTTTGCAAATGGCCGATAAATCAACTGCTATACCCATCGGTATTTGTGAGGATGTGACTGTCGTAGTTGCAAATGTTACTATCTTAACGGACTTTGTTATTCTTGATATACCCGAGGACGACAGTATGTCGATCATCCTTGGTAGACCCTTTTTGAATACTGCAGGGGCTGTTATTGATTGCAATAAAGGAAATGTCACTTTTCATGTCAATGGTAATGAGCATACGGTACACTTCCCGAAGAAACAACCTGAAGTGAATAGTATCAATTCTATTGGAAAAATTTCAACAATTGCTATTGGATGTTTTGAATTCCCTATTCCTACTGTCAAAAAGAAATATGATATTCTTATTGTTGGGGACATGCATATCCCCGTTGAGGTAACCTAGTGTTATACGAAGATTCTCCGGTTTCATGTCATTTGGAAGAAGTTTGTTAATAAGACTTGATCAACCTTATTAATGGATTCCTTTTGACGGGCATGAGATGGATGAATTTAGTAAACACAACATTTTGTACTCACTTTTTACTTTCTATTATTTAGAATAAATAAAGTAGAAATACTATTACTTTCCTGTTTTCTGGATTATCCGAGCAATAAAAAATCACCAGAAAATAAAAGTTCTCCAAATGGCCTGAAAATTTAGTATGATTTTTTATGCAATATTTAAGAATTTATGACACTGAACACAACTCAGGGGGGGTGCACCAGTGGGCCACAAGCCCACAGGGCGCGCCCACCCCCTGGGTGCGCCTACAAGGCTTGTGGGTCCCACGTGGGTCCCCTCACTTATTGCTGCCACCCATCCACTTCTTCTTCCTCCAGAAAAATCACACCATTGCTCAAACCCGTGTTCTTGCTCATCTTGCTGCCATTTTCGATCTCCTTGCTCGTTGCTCCATTTCCAAAACTGTTTTGGGAGATTGTTCATCGGTATGTGACTCCTCCAATGGTCCAATTAGTTTTTGCTCTAGTGCTTTATATATTTCAAATTTTTGCCGCTGTGGTGACCATGTTCTTGAGCTTGCATGTCAAATTTATATGGTCCAAAGTAGTTTTGTTGCATGATATAGCCTCTAGACACTTGTAGGAGTAGTTGCTATCAATTTTATTGAGTTTTGTTCACTTTTATTTTGAGTCACTAAAAATTTCAGAAATTTTCAGAGGAAAAGAAAACCATGAGGAGGTGGTTAAGGGGCTCATCAAGCCGTAACAAGGAAGAAACTTCGGAGGACACTCTGGTGGAGAAGCCCAAGTACAACCTTCCGCGTGCGGCGGAGGTTCGGCCATGTAAATGGCCAAGTGATGTATTCTTGAGGGAGGCAGGAATTTATGAAGATTTCTATTATTTGGCGGAGAATGCCGGCATCATCCCCTTCCTCCGAGATAAGTGTGAACAATACCTCCTACTCACTAATACCTTCGTGCAAAACTTTCACTTTTATCCTAGGAAGGATCCACCCGTGGTAGAATTCCATTTATATGATGAGCCTTAGGAAATGACACTTTATGATTTTTGCGATGTTTGCAAAATACCTTTTGCTGGGCGTATCACTGAGCCATATCCTAGAGACATGGAAGATTTTATTTCTGAAACTACTGTGGGGGAAGAGAGAGGAGTGTCTGAAGCTAGAGTTGCTAGTCTACATTTTCCCATTTTATGTTATTATGCATTATTCACCGGGAGATGTTTGACTGGTCGTGGGGAGAATGGAACTCTCAGCTCACCTGATCTCGCTATTTTGCGCCATGCTCTATATGCTGATAGAACTTTTAGTTTGGGCACTATTGTTGCTCGACGGTTAAACACAAACCGTACAAAGGGTAGTATCTTTAGTGGAGTTTATGTCTCCCGCCTAGCTAAACATTTTGAGATACCTATTAGGCACGATGAGGAGGAGGAAAGGTTTTTACCCATTAAATATTTATACTATGCTAGTATGGTAGCACATGATTTTATTGCCAAAGACGATGACAAGCGGCTCCTCTACAACCTAGTACTTAGTCAGGGTACTTGTCAGATTATTACTTTGCCTGCACCTTCTTTGTTCGATATTCGTTCAGGCAGGTACACTATTATGCCCGAGGACATTTATGCATACTGGGAGCGGACGCGATCCCCAGTTCCCGAGCCAGCACCATCACCTGATCCATATCAGGAGCCTATTTATCAGTGGGAGCCACAGGAGCTCTCTATCTGGTGGGACCCTCAGGATCCTCCTCAGTACCCAGGACAGGGCTACTTCGAGCTGTGGCCATAGACCAACTTAGTCCAAAAGCCTAAGCTTGGGGGAGTATGTATTTCTCACCGACATTACATTCATGTTCACACACTTATTCCAGTTGTCGGTGATCATCCTTTTTCATTGTATAATCCATGTTAGTTTATTTTTCTCGCTTTCTTCTTGTGTGTTTGAAAAACTTTAGAAAACCCAAAAAGATTTCTCGTTCTTCTTTTACTTGTTGGGAGCTTTCCCGTGTAAATAGTTTTTCTTGTTCTTGTTTTTGCTTTCTTCAGAAAAACAAAAACTCCAAAAATATTTTAGTTTGTGTCTCTGAAATTCTTTTCCTTTTTCTTTGGGTCGTAAGGAGAAGACCACAACGACATTGTTGAGTGGCTCTCATATGCATTATTGATGATTTATTAAGGAGCCCATATTACCTTGTCTTCTACTTTGAATAAATGTTTGCAGATTCCAGCTTAGTCCAATGCATGAACACTCTTATTATTATTCACATCATTCGGTCGTTCAAGTGAAAGGCAATAATGACGAAATTTGATGAAATGATTGAGGTGGAGAAAAGCTGGTACGAACTCGACCTATTTTGTTTTTGTAAATATGATTAGCTCATCGTTGTTGATTCAGCCTATTATGAATGAGACATGTTTGGAATGACAATTAGAGATTATTGTTACTCATGCCATGCTTAATCAGCTAGGAGTTGATAATGGTTTGTCTTGTGTGCCAACATGCATTTAAATTTGTTATGATGTGGTATGATAGGATGGTATCCTCCTTTGAAGGTTTTGAGTGACTTGACTTGGCACATGTTCACGCATGTAGTTGAATCAAAATCAACATAGCCTCCATGATATTTATGTTCATAGTGATTTATATCCTACTCATGCTTGCATTCAATGCTGATTAACCTCAATGCATGTTTATGACCGTTGTTGCTCTCTAGTTGGTCGCTCCTCAATCATTTGCTAGCCTTCACTTGTACTAAGCGGGAATACTGCTTGTACATCCACTTCCATAAACCCAAAGTTGTTCCATATGAGTCCACCATACCTACCAATATACGGTACTTACCCGCCGTTCCAAGTAAATTTGCATGTGCCAAACTCTAAACCTTCAAATAATAATCTGTTTTGTATGCCCGAAGCGCTCATGTGGCGACTGGGGGCTGACAGTATCTTCCATGCTAGGTGGGTTATTCTCACGATGAGTGGTGATCCCCTTGTCATTCACGAGAAAATGGCTGGTAATTAGGATGCCCAGTCCTGCAATCAAAATCAAAATATAATAATTAAACAAAACTCCCCCAGGACTGTTGTTGGTATGGACGCACCCATGAATTCGGCTAGTCGTGGAGTGTGTTTGACGGTGGAGGGGGAGTAAAAACTTTACCATTCTGGTTGGGAACCGCCTATAATGTATTTGCCATGGAAGATATTGAGAACTCTTGGTCATTGCGTTGACAATGAAAGCATATCTCTCAAAATTATATTCATCTCTATTTTAAAAACTTCAAGCTCTGGCACCTCTGCAAATCCCTGCTTCCCTCTGCGAAGGGCCTATCTATTTACTTTTATTGTTGAGTCATCATCTTCTTATTAAACACTACTAGAAAAAGGCTTATCCCCAATATCTCTACTAGTGGCGCACCGTGATGGTGGTGCGCCACTGCTATATAGCAGTGGCGCACCAGAATCAGGTGCGCCATTGCTATTTTTTTACTAATGGCGCACCACATGAGCAGTGCGCCATTGCTATTTTTTTTGGGTCCATCCCCCCCACCAGACATAGCAGTGGCGCACCACACCTAGGTGCGCCACTGCTATGCTACATAGTAGTGGCGCACCTAGGTGTGGTGCGCCATTGCTATGTCTGGTGGGGGTGTGCCTGCGTGTGTGTGTGTGAGGTTAGTAATGGCGCACCCTCCCTGGTGCGCCATTGCTAGGGTTAGCAATGGCGCACCAGGGAGGGAGCGCCATTACTAACGTCTCACACACACAAACACACACACCCCCCAGTGGATCGCCTTTTAGGTTTTTAAAAAAATAAAAGAAAATGATAAAAGATTCAAAAAAAATTCAAAAAAATAGATGCCCATGTGTTATGTGTTCTAGTTGTTAGGAAAATTAACAAACATGAATTTTGAATTTTTTTGCAAAAGGCCGCCGTGTTTCGGTAAAATGGCCGTAACTTTTGCATACGACCTCCGATGAAAAAGTTTTTTATATGAAAAATCATCTACTCGAAAAGTTACATCCGAATTCAACTGGCTATGCCCGTTATCAATTTTCTAGAATCCTCAAAAACATAACAGAAAAAAAGTTACGATGCTTTTAAGATCCGGAGGCAAAAAAATTCGAAAAAAATGCAGAAAATAAATAAATTAGCAATGGCGCACTAGTGCATGGTGCGCCACTGCTATTTTCCCGCCTTCAAAATTCAAAAAAAATACAAAAATAAAAAACAAGTTAGCAATGGCGCACCTTATGAATAATGCGCCACTACTATTTTCCCGCCTTCACAATTCAAAAAAATTCAAAAAAATAAAAAAAATTAGCAATGGCGCATCAGTGAATAGTGCGCCACTACTATTTTCCCGCCTTCACAATTCAAAAAAATAGCAATGGCGCACCAGTGCATGGTGCGCCACTACTAAGTTGGGACAGAAGTTTAAAAGGGCCGGCCAGCCACTTACCCCTTCATTCTTCTCCTCCTCTCCTCCACTCCATCTCCTCCTATCCTCCTCTCCTCCACTCCATCTCCTCCTCTCCGGCGACCTCCTCCTCCTCACGGTGCTCCTCCTCCGGTGACCTCCTCCTCACGGTGCTCCTCCTCCGGTGACCTCCTCCTCCCTCCTCTCCTCCTCACGGTGCTCCACCTCCGGCGACCTCCTCCTCCCTCCTCTCCTCCTCACGGTGCTCCTCCTTCCTCTCCTGCTCACGGTCCTCCTCCTCCTCCCTCCTCTCCTCCTCACGGTGCTCCTCCTCCGGCGACCTCCTCCTCCCTCCTCTCCTCCTCACGGTGCTCCTCCTTCCTCTCCTGCTCACGGTCCTCCTCCTCCTCTCCGGCGACCTCCTCCTCCCTCCTCTCCTGATCCTCACGGTATCTCCTCCCTCCTCTCCTCCTCACGGTCTCTCCTCCCTCCTCCTCTACTTCCGGCCACATGTGGAGCTCCCCCGGCACAAAGAACGTACCAGATCCAGGTCGAGAACGAAATTTGAAAAAACTTCAAGAAAAAAAAACGAGCAAAAAAACAAGCCAAAAAAATGAGCCAGATCTAGATCCAGATCCAAATTCAAAATTCAAAAATAGCAATGGCGCACGGTGGGGGTTAGACGGTGCGCCACTACTATTTTCCTGCCTTCAAAATTCAAAAAAATCAAAAAAATTCAAAAAAAAAAGTTACCAGTGGCGCACCTGTAGCAATAGTAATGGCGCACTACAAGGTGCGCCACTGTTACCTGCAATACTAATGGCGCACCAGAGGTGCGCCATTAGTATTTGTTACTAGTGGCGTGGTAATAGTGGCGCACCTATAGTGCGCCATTAATGGCAAAAATAGGTGCGCCACTAACAGTCCTTTTTCTAGTAGTGAAAGCACAAGCTGGAGAGCACTATTGTCATTTATATGCTTTGTTTTTAATTGATGTTGAGTATGAGTGTGACTGGATCTCTTTTGCCATGAATTACAATGTCCAGTCAGTCCTTGTTCTTCAGAGGTGCTCTGCATTTATGTTTTGCGGTCTCAGAAAGGGCTAGCGAGATACCATTTTATCATATTGTTTCATGATTGTTTTGAAAAAGTGTTGTCATCCGAGATATCTTATTATTACTTGCTAGTTGATTATGCCATTGATATGAGTAAAGATGAGACCTAAATGTTATTGTGAGTGTGGTTAGTTCATAATCTTTGCTGAAAACCTGAATATTGGCTAGACATATTTGCAACAACAAGATCAAACAGAGTTTGTAAAAGTTTTTCTTTGTCACTTTCAGTTTTTCAACTGAATTGCTTGAGGACAAGCAATGGGTTAAGCTTGGGGGAGTTGATACGTCTCCATCGTATCTACTTTTCCAAACTCTTTTGCCCATGTTTTGGACTCTAATTTGCATGATTTGAATGGAACTAACCCGGACTGACGCTGTTTTCAGCAGAATTGCCATGGTGTTATTTATGTGCAGAAATCAAAGTTCTCGGATTGACCTGAAAATTTACGGAGAATTTTTGTGGAATATATAAAAAATAATGGCGCAAGAAGTTACCAGAGGGGGGCTACCCATGGGCCACAAGCCCAGGGGGCGCGCCCCCTGGCTTGTGGGGCCCCTGGACCTCCTCCGAACCTAATTCCAACTCTATAAGTACCTATTCGGGGAGAAAAAAATCAAGGAGAAGGATTCATCACGTTTTACGATACGGAGCCGCCGCCACCTCCTGTTCTTCTATGGGAGGGCTGATCTGGAGTCTGTTCGGGGCTCCGGAGAGTGGAATCCGTCACCGTCGTCATCATCAACCTTCCTCCATCACCAATTTCATGATGCTCACCGCCGTGCGTGAGTAATTCCATCGTAGGCTTGCTGGACAGTGATGGGTTGGATGAGATTTATCATGTAATCGAGTTAGTTTTGTTAGGGTTTGATGCCTAGTATCCACTATGTTCTGAGATTGATGTTGCTATGACTTTGCTATGCTAATGCTTGTCACTAGGGCCCGAGTGCCATGATTTCAGATCTGAACCTATTATGTTTTCATGAATATATTTGTGTTCTTGATCCGATCTTGCAAGTTGTAGACACCTATTATGTGTTATGATCCGCATACCCCAAGGTGACAATAATTGTGATTCTTTCCGGTGATTACCGTAGTTTGAGGAGTTCATGTATTCACTAAGTGCTAATGCTTTGTTTCGGTTCTCTATTAAAAGGAGGCCTTAATATCCCTTAGTTTCCATTAGGACCCCGCTGCCACAGGAGGGTAGGACAAAATATGTCATGCAAGTTCTTTTCCATAAGCACGTGTGACTATATACGAAATACGTGCCTACATTACATTGATGAATTGGAGCTAGTTCTATGTCACCCTAGGTTATGACTGCTACATGATGAATATCATCTGACACATATCATCACCGATCCATTGCCTACGAGTTCATCTCATATTGATCTTTGCTAAGTTACTTTCATTGTTGCTGCTGTTACTATCACTACAAAACTGCTACTGTTACTTTTGCCACTGTTACCGCTACTATCATACCACTTTGCTACTAAATACTTTGCTGCAGATATTAAGTCTTTCAGGTGTGGTTGAATTGACAACTCAACTGCTAATACTCGTGAATATTCTTTGGCTCCGCTTGTGTCGAATCAATAAATTTGGGTTGAATACTCTACCCTCGAAAACTGTTGCGATCCCCTATACTTGTGGGTTATCAGCGTATAGCACATACCACGCATCATGAACCTCGCTCTCTGTGGGGACTTTTTTGGTTTTCGAGGTGTATATATATATATATATATATATATATATATGGTGCCACATCAAAGTTGTGCATTGCGTATTCAAACATCACACAAACACCTCTTTGGGCCACATGCAGACGGTGGTACGTAGTCCTATATAGGATGCCCACTCGCGTGCGATGTACGCTTCGCTTCTATGGGCCCGCAAGTTCGTCGTCCATCACTTTGACCCAACGAGAGAGAGGTACGTTTGACAAACAAGGAGGATTAATTCTTTTAGGGCTGTGTTACGGTAGGAGTATAGTATGTGTCGAAGGGGGGTTGGGACCAGCATATACTAGGTGTCACATGAACCTCACTCTGTGTGGGGACTTTGTGGTTTTTTAGGCAAATGCCACATCAAAGTTGTGCATTAGGTATTCAAAGCATCACAATCACACACCTCTCCATATATATATTTTGGCACACATGCAAGCGATGGTTGTTGTCATCTGGCACTCACTCACGCGGTTATCGGCGATGCTTCCATCTGTCGGCCCGCTTGGTCCATCACTTTCACCGACAACGAGAGAGGTTAATTAATTTGACTTAGGAGGGGATTAACTTTTTGTTTTTCTCACGTTATCGGTCATGATGTGAGATTACATATATAATAGCGCATGTGTACACATGAATCCATCCCGCTGGATCGAAGGGGGGGGGGGGGGGGGCGAGCACACGACACGTCATGAACCTCTTGCTCTGTGTGGGGACCTCTGCAACTTTCAACGCATGTACCACATCAATGTTGTGCATTGGGTATTCAACACATATGCATGCATCACACACCTCCATAAATATGTTTGGGACACACGCATGCAATGGTTGTCTTTGGACACGTTCTCACTCGCTTGGTTATGGGCGGCAAGCCTATATATATTCGTGGGCCCGCGTGGACGTCCATCATTTTGACCAACGATGAGAAAGATTACCAGGGTGGATTCTTCTTCTTTGGTTCGAGTTACCGTATAGTAGGTCGATCATTCCAAGCCTAATTAAGTTTGAGCGCATGCTACGCGTCGTGAACCCTCGCTCAGTGTGTGGATTTTACGGTTCCAAAGCATGGTGCCACATCAAATTTGCGCATTGGGTATTCAAACACCACACACACACCACTTCCATATACATACTTGGGCCACATGCATAGAGTGGGTTTGTGTTCAGACAGTACTCCCTCGCGAGGTTATCGGCGACAAGCTAGCCCATTTTGCGGGGCCGTGTGGACGTCCATCACTTTGACCAACAACGAGCGAGAGAGGTTATACGACCAAGTTGGATTCTGCTTGGTCCGTGTTACAGTACGTCTTGGTGAGATGCCCTCCCCCTCCCCGACGTGTGTGTGTGGGGGGGGGGGGGGGTGGGGGGCTACTTCGCACTACCTGCAACCTCTGTGGGGTCGGGGAAGTTTGGTTAATTTGCGAGGCACACGTGCCACATCAAAGTTGTGAATGGTAGTTAAATATCACACCACACCCTTTTCATACATATAGTAGGGCCACCCGCAGGTGGTTCGTATGTGGTCTCACCCATCTCGCGCCACAAGCACACATTTGTGGGTCGGCACACGCTCCACCTTTGTCGGGAAGCGAAAGGGGAAGTTTGACCATATATATGATGGACTCCTATAGGTTTTGTGTTATAGTAGGGTGAGATTTCAGACCTAGCTATTTGGGGGCATGCATTCGTAGCTAGGATTCCCTTACCGCCGACATGAAGTGGGGTTCGTAGGGGGTGGCTGACTAGCAATACTGTGCGCTTTGTGTGACAGGTGCCACATGAAAGTTGTGCATTGGGTATTCGAACATCAAACCACCCTTTTCATACATATATTTGGTCCACATGCAAGTGTGTTCGTGTTCTGACCCTTTCCCGCGTTATTCTTTTTGCCAAATTTATAAACAGCACTTGAGTTGGATGTAGAAACCGTCTGCGATTGGGGACGCAACAGACACGGTTCGGTCAGACTACCCGTGTGCCACGCCCGTGCCCCTGCAGTCACTCACATCAGCACAATAGATTGGGCTCCACGAGGCTTGCCTCCCGCTCTCAAAAATATCTATTGCCTCATAATCTTGAAAATATCTACTGCGTGGAAGGTTTTTATGTTTGATAGCACACGATTAGTATGTGCGGACCGTGTGCGATGTCTATTACTCCCGCTCTGCTTCAATCCCTTGATTCAAATTTTCAGTAGCCCCGGCATTTTACTCCCGCCTCTGCATCCCTCGCAATTTCAAAAATAACTGCTCGCCCGTGATTCAAATTTTTAGTAGCCCCGGCTTGTTACTCCCGCCTCTGCATCCCTCGCAATCTCAAAAATATCTGCTCGCCCTTGATTCAAATTTTCAGTAGCCCCGCCTTGTTACTCCCGCCTCTACATCCCTCGCAATCTCAAAAATATCTGCTCTCCCTTGATCCAAATTTTCAGTAGCCCCGGCATTTTACTCCTGCCTCTGCATCCCTCGCAGTCTCAAAAATATCTGCTCGCCCTTGATCCAAATTTTCAGTAGCCCGGCATTTTACTCCTGCCTAGTAAAATTTTCAGTTGCCGCGGTATTTCCTCAAAAAGCACCTTGCTCCCCTCCACACACACCACACACACCCCAAAACCTCCGCTCACACAGACACACACCACCCCTCCCTCTCTCGAAAACATTGGTAGGTCGCCGCCATCGCCGCCGCCACCTCCATCCTCAACCTCTGCCTGTGTGCCGGGGAGCTTGAGGAGCCAATGGACCAAAAGAGGTTTATCGCGGCCTCTTCGCTCGGCGCCGCCGAGGTGGCCGCCGAGGTGTCCCCGTCGTCCTCCGCGAGCTCTTTATCGATCCGCCATCGCCGGTCGCCCAATCCGCCCGCCGCCGCGCCCCTACGCCGGTTCGAGGACTTCTCCGTCCTCCCTCAGGCCCGGCCACCGACGAGGTCCTACCTCGGGGTCCGGCAGCGGCGGTGGGGGACGTGGGTTGCTGAGATTACGGATCGGGAGAACCACACCCATCGGTGGCTCGGTAGCTTCCACACGGCTGAGCTCGCGGCCATGGAGTACGACCGCTGGCAGGTCCGCTACCACGGCGCGGCGGCTAGGCTCAATTTCCCCTTCGGCACACGTTGGGTTGACCTCGTCCTGCCGGAGCCAGTGGTGGTGAGCTCGGCTATGGCGCAGGAGGACCGCGAGGCGTGGGAGCGCCTCGAGGCCGAGGCCGCCGACGAGGCCTGCATGCAAGAGCTCCACCGGCAGCACCCGGAGCTCGTGGAGGCGGAGCGGATGATCTTTGCCGGCGCGGAGGGCGGCGAGGTTATCGTGCTCTCCTCCGATGATGAGGTCGAAGGCGGCGAGGACGGCAGCGCGGAGGTCATCGAGGTGCGCGGCGAGGACGAGGAGATCGACGTCGACGAGTGGAGGAGTGTCTTCCCCAACGACCCCAACGACGGCACCGGCCCGAACCCGGCTCGCGGCACACCGTACCTGACGAGGAAGGATTGGCTCGACCTCCACTTTGACCGAAAGTAGTGTAGTTTAGTTAAAATTTATGTTTTATGTTCGGTTATGCAAAACTATCTATGTTTATGTTTGAATGCATGCTACTTTCGGTTGAACCTGCTTTGAACTTGATCAAATTGAACTTTACAACGTTAAGTTTAGGGGATCGACTAGAAACGGCCAAAAATTGCTGCAGTATATGTATACTCCACTATGGGTTTTAGTCCGTTAACTTTTAGGGGATCGGCTAGAGATGGCCTTATGCCTTGTTTATTTCAGTTCTTCACAAGGTGATGCTCTATATGTACAACTATTTGCCGTGCAGTTCAATTTCATCAATAACAGTTTCAACAATACCACTATGAATTACGATATTTGGTTGTTGTTAAGGATGTTGCAGTTAACACGCCTTTTCGTTTTTTTAACAATAACTAGTGTACTTTAGACCTGCACAATACCAGTTTGAATGACTATATTTGCTTGTTTTTAAATGTTATGCCTATTGCAGTTAACACACCTTTCCACTTCTTGTTTTGCTTAACTAGCGTGCTTAAACCTGCACACTGAAGCTATCATTTGTAGATTATGTTGTCTACCATGGATATATTTGGTTAATGTTTAGCCTGTTGTGGTTAACATGACTTTATATGTACTCATCCAGGACAATATTGAGAACAGCTGATGTTTTCCATCGAGGTTAGTTTCATTGCATTGCTTATATATACTCACTGTTCAGGATATCGGTAGCTGGTACCATATAGCCTGGGGGCTGATAAGGGATTAATCGTCGGATCGGACATTTCACTGAATATATATGTAACCCATTTATTGGTAGGTTAACTAGGGCCATATTTAATATATCTGAGGCTACATAGCAACATGCATTGTACTGAATGACTAAATATGCAATCCCAGGCTACATAGCAACAAGGAAGAGTGTTACCTTAATGTTCTGATGATGTCTAGATATACATGTAATAAGATCTTATATAATGGGATGGAGGGAGTGTTGTACTACATCATTTTGCAATTGTTGTTTACTACCTCCGTCCTGGTTTACTGGTCCCCTTTGTAATTTGTGCCAAATTTTGACCAAAAGATTTAACTAGCAAAATGTCAATGCTTGTCAACAAAAATTATATCATTGGATTCATATTTGAATATAGTTTTCAAGGATATAACTTTTGGTGACATGCATGAACATTTTGTTAGTTAAATCTATGGTCAAAATTTGACACAAAATACAATTGGGGACCAATAAACCAGGACGGAGGTAGTAGCTTCTAATATTAACTTGGTGCTTTTAGGTACATATGTCACTGCCAAAGATCCACACTTCGACCCTTTCTGTGTATGGGGCAATGAGATATTCATGAACCAGCATCAAGTGAGGAAACATATAAAGATTGTTATTAAAATGGGTCAAAAGATGTCAATCGAACTATTTGTTTACACTTTATGCAAGACAACAGTGAACTGCAGGATGGTAAGTAAGAACTCTGTAGCCTTCTTTTTACTGCCCGTAATGAGTTGTGTTAGATGACAAAGTCTGAATCTTTTTCCTTTGCAGTGGATCCTGAAGCAGTTTACTCAAGATTACCTCTCAAACTGCATGATTGGCGGCCGGCCATCACAAGGGGTTGGACTAGAGTCGTGCATGCCTTCTGCATCGAGGAGAGCACAATAGGGCCATTCCGATTCACCTTGTTCAGCAACCAGAATGTCTCTCGCCTCTTTCTTTACCATCTTTAATAGTACAAGTATACAACCCTGGTTCATCATTCTTTATTTGGTGCTTATGTAATTCTTGAACATATGTACCTGTGAATCGAATAATGCATTGGTTGTTTGAACTTGATGGATATGAATAAAGCTATAGCCTACTTTCAAATTCAAATTAGGTACAATTTTAAATAGCAGCAATTAAATTAGGGTGTAATTATGCTCTGCAGGTCATTACGGCGCACACGGTCTATAAATCACAGCGTGTGTGATATACATCATAATCTGACACGGTTCACGGAGAGGAAACGTGTGTAACCATGCACACAGTTGCCGTTTGCAAAGCGTGTGTGATGTCAGGCAATATTACAAACGGTGCGGGAAAACTAAATGTGTGTGATTGTTGACCTATCGTACACGGTTTACAATCATGAACTGTTTGTGATGTGCCGGGCTTGCGAGAGGGGGTAATCATAAGTGGGAGGCATGTTCAAGTAAGAACAACACCCAAGCACCGGTCCACCCACATATCAAATTATCAAAGTAGCGTACGCGAATCAAATAAACATGATGAAAGTGACTAGATAAAATTCTGGTGTGTCCACAAGAACGCTTTGCTTGCTATAAGAGAAAGTTTTGGCCCGTCCTTTGATATAAAAAGGATTGGGCTACCTTGCTGCACCTTTGTTACAATTGCTAGTTGTTGCTCGTTACAAATTACCTTGCTATCAAACTACTTGTTACCGATAATTTCAGTGCTTCCAGAAAATACCTTGCTGAAAACCGCTTGTCATTTCCTTCTGCTCCTTGTTGGGTTTGACACTCTTACTTATCAAAAGGACTACGATTGATCCCCTATACTTGTGGGTCATCAGTAGACCGCGGCGGCCCTACAAACCCCATCTTAGCACCACCAGGTATATGTGAGCCGATGATATTGTACATCTCGGCCACAAACCAGGTGGTGAGTGAAGTACTCGTGGTCGAGTGAGATATGGAGGGTCACAAGTTCTAGGTCCAAAAGCTTATCTACTACGTCTCCGAGGTCTTAACCCCGTGCAAGACACGCTACCCGCACTATCAAAAGATAGCCTAGGTCGTCTTCATGTCATCACAAAAACTTTGGCACCACTTCCACGAGTGCTCGGTAACCATGGCATCTGACATCCCCCTAAGTGACATAATAAATAACCGGGATGTGACGGGGCGTATGATACCCTTTAAAAAGCCGTAGGGGTGCGCCCTAGGGGGGGTGCGCCCCCTGGGCTTGTGGGGCCCTCGGGGATCCCCTAACCCTAACTCCGCCTCTATAAATCCTCAAATATTCCCATTACATCAGAGGAGTCACCAAAAATACTTTTCCGCCGCCGCAGGCCTCTGACCTCGTGAGATCCCATCTTGGGGCCTTTTCCGGTACTCCTCCGGAGGGGGATTCGATCACGGAGGGCTTCTACATCAACCTTGCTACCCTTCTGATGATGCGTGAGGAACGGTATAAGGTTTGTGGAATAAAAAGAAATACTTGTGTTAAGGTTTGTGATTCCCGTAGCATGCACATATGGTCTTCTAGTTATGTGATGAAGTTGGAGCGCAATTTATCCTTGATTATCTTCCTTTGTGTGAAAGTCGGGAGCGCGCGATGGTTAACTCCTACCAACCTCTCCCCTAGGAGCATGCATAGTAGTACTTTGCTTCGAGGGCTAATAAACTTTTTGCAATAAGTATGTGAGTTCTTTATGACTAATGTTGAGTCCATGGATTATACGCACTCTCACCCTTCCACCTTTGCTAGCCACTCTAGTACCGCGCAACTTTCGCCGGTGCAATAAACCCACCTTATACCCTTCCTCAAAACAACCACCATACCTACCTATTATGACATTTTCATAGCCATTCCGAAATATATTGCCATGTAACTCCACTGTTCCATCATTATGTCATCATGAGTTTACCTTGAGTTGTAATTTTGAGTTGTAAGTAAATAAAAGTGTGATGATCATCATTATTAGAACATTGTCCCATGTGAGGTTATAAAAAAAAGGAGAAAAGAGAGAGGCCAAAAGAGTCTCCAAAAAAAAGAGAAAGAAAAAATAGAGACAGAAAAAAGGAAGGAAAAGAAAAAAAAGAAAAATGAGAGAAAAAGAGAGAAGGGACAATGTTACTATCCTTTTTCCACACTTGTGCTTCAAAGTAGCACCATGTTCTTCATGATAGAGAGTCTCCTATTTTGACACTTTCATATATTGCTAGTGGGAATTTTTGTTATAGAACTTGGCTTGTATATTCCAACAATGGGCTTCCTCAAATTGCCCTAGGTCTTCATGAGCAAGCAAGTTGGATGCACACCCACTTAGTTTTATTTTTGAGCTTTCATACACTTATAGCTCTAGTGCATCCGTTACATGGCAATCCCTACTCACTCACATTGATATCAATTGATGGACATCTCCATAGTCTATTAATTTGCCTAGTTGATGTGAGACTTTCTCCCTTCTTCTGTCCACTACCACCTTCTATTCCACCCATAGTGCTATGTCCATGGCTCACGCTCATGTATTGCGTGAAGAGTTGAAAAAGCTGAAGCGCGTTAAAAAGTATGAAACAATTGCTTGGCTGACACCGGGGTAGTGCATGATTCATACTTTGCGTTAAGAAGAGGGAGCATAAGAAGGCTATATGATTTTGTAGGGATAACTTTCTTTGGCCATGTTATTTTTGAAGTTTCATGATTTTGCTTTCTAGTATGCTTGAAGTATTATTGTTTTATGTCAATATTAAACTTTTGTTTTGAATCATATGGATCTGAATATTCATGCCAAATAAAAGAGAATACATTGATAATTATGTTGGGTAGCATTCCACATCAAAAATTCTGTTTTTATCATTTACCTACTCGAGGACGAGCAGGAATTAAGCTTGGGGATGCTTGATACGTCTCCAACGTATCTATAATTTTTGATTGTGCCATGCTATTATATTATTAACTTTGGACATTTTATATGCATTAATATGCTATTTTATATCATTTTTGGGATTAACCTATTAACCTAGTGCCTAGTGCTAGTTTCTGTTTTTTCCTTGTTTTTGGCTTTCGCAGAAAAGGAATACCAAACGGAGTCCAAACGGAATAAAACTTTACGATGATTTTTCTTGGACCAGAAGACACCTACGAGACTTGGAGAGGAGGTCAGAGGATCGCCGAGGAGGTGACAAGCCGTAGGGGCGCGCCCCAGGGGAGGCCTGGGCTTGTGGGCCCCTCGGGGATCCCCTAACCCTAACTCCGCCTCTATAAATCCTCAAATATTCCCATTACATCAGAGGAGTCACCAAAAATACTTTTCCGCCACCACAGGCCTCTGACCTCGTGAGATCCCATCTTGGGGCCTTTTCCGGTACTCCTCCGGAGGGGGATTCGATCACGGAGGGCTTCTACATCAACCTTGCTGCCCTTCCGATGATGCGTGAGTAGTTTACCACAGACCTACGGGTCCATAGCTAGTAGCTAGATGGCTTCTTCTCTCTCTTTGATCTTCAATACAAAGTTCTCCTTGATGTTCTTGGAGATCTATTCGATGTAATCTTCTTTTGCGGTGTGTTTGTTGAGATCCGATGAATTGTGGATTTATGATCAGATTATCTATGAATATTATTTGAGTCTTCTCTAAACTCTTTTATGCATGATTAAGATAGCTTTCTATTTCTCTTCGATCTATCGATTTGGTTTGGCCAACTAGATTGGTTTTTCTTGCAATGGGAGAGGTGCTTTGTGATGGGTTCAATCTTGCGGTGTCCTCACCCAGTGACAGAAGGGGTAGCAAGGCACGTATTGTATTGTTGCCATTAAGGATAAAAAGATGGGGTTTATATCATATTGCTTGAGTTTATCCCTCTACATCTTGTCATCTTGCTTAAGGCATTACTCTGTTCTTATGGACTTAATACTCTAGATGCATGCTGGATAGCGGTCGATGTGTGGAGTAATAGTAGTAGATGCAGGTAGGAGTCGGTCTACTTGTCACGGACGTGATGCCTATATTCATGATCATTGCCTTGGATGTCGTCATAACTATGCGCTTTTCTATCAATTGCTCAACAGTAATTTGTTTACCCATCGTATGCTTTCTTCGAGAGAGAAGTCTCTAGTGAAACCTATGGCCCCCAGGTCTACTTTTATCATATTATTTTCAGATCTATAAAATCAAAAACCCAAAAATAACTTGCTGCAATTATTTTGTGTTTACTTTATTTTGCTTTTTACTTTTAGTTTAAATCTCTCTCTATTAGATCTCACTCTTGCAAGTGACCGTGAAGGGATTGACAACCCCTTTTTCGCGTTGTGTCCAAGTGTTTGTTAGTTTGTGCAGGTGCATATATTGGGGACTTGCTTGTGCCTTCTACTGGATTGATACCTTGGTTCTTAACTGAGGGAAATACTTATCTCTACTTTGCTGCATCACCCTTTCCCCTTCAAGAGAAAAATCAACGCAAGCTCAAGAAGTAGCAGCGTATAGCCAAGTGGGCCATAGAGCTCCTACACTTTAAAATAACATACCGGCCACACCGAGCTATTAAATCTCAGGTGCTGGCCGACTTCGTAGCTGAATGGACAGAGGTCGAACTCCCTAGAGAATACAACACATACTCACACTGGACCATGTATTTCGATGGTTCAAAAATGCTTGTTGGGCTAGGGGCTGGAGTAGTGCTTACATCGCCAACTGGTGATAGCATTCGATACGTGTTACAAATTATGTACACCGACTCCAGCAATGTTGCCGATTACGAAGCACTCTTACATGGAGTCCGGATAGCAGTCTCAATGGGCGTTAAATGCCTCGATGTCCGAGGGGACTCCAACCTCGCTCGCCATCTCACAAGTGAATGGTGAATTCGATGCAAAGGACCCGAAGATGACAGCTTATAGGAATGTCGTCTTAAAAATCTCGGTTAGGTTCGAGGGGCTTGAATTTCATCATATACCCCGAGATAGTAACCAGGCCGCAGATATCGTCACCCGAATGGGCGCCAAGCGGGAGAAGGTCCCCGACAACACCTTCCACGAACGGCTTTTTAAGCCATCCGTAGTCTGGCAGGATGACAAAGAAACGTCGGAGTCGAACGACGTAGAGCAATTTGCCTGCCCGAAGATGATGCAGAACTCAAGATGGCAATGGGGTCCCAAACCCACGTCCCTGCAGGTTTTTACCCTATTAGGGGACGGGGATGAGCGTCTTTTTAACCCCGCGGGTTGCTGTTGGGTAAAGTATAAAACCCGACACGTTTCACAGGTTCAAACCCGTTTCAACAATACCTGAACCCGAAACCCACCATCCCCGTCAAAATACTACAAGGAGTACAATCTTGAGAGTGATGATGATCATGGGACAACCATCTTGCTCATTTTGTTCTTTGCAAGCTCCAGTCCTTATGTCACTCTTCAATGAATGTGTTGCTCAAAAATGGCCAACATCTTTTAGGATGAAATTTGAGCTAGACCGTTACTTGGAAGATGAGCTAGTTCCATTGTCCAAAGATAAATTCATTCTGTTAGATTGGTGGAAAGTTAGGTGGAACACGCTATCCAACTTTGAGGCTGCTAGCACGTGATATTTTTGCAACTCCGGTCAACACGGTTGCCTCAGAATCAGCATTTAACACAAGTAATAGATTTCTAGTTCTAAGTGGTAGAGCTCTAGTCCTTATGTTTCCTTAAATATGCCGATTTCCCCGTGGGATCCCCGTGGGTTTAGAAAACCTGATGGGTTTAGGGGACGGGCAAAAAGCTAGCCCCGCACATGGTGACTTGGACGGGGAAGGGCTTGCGCTTTTCTCGTGGGGATGGATTTGGGAAGGCAAAACCCGGTGGGTTTCATCCCCGTTGCCATCTTGATGCAGAACAGGACATGTTGGGCGGCTCGGCCATTCTGGAAACGGCTTCGGCACATGAAGTCATGGCAGTCATTGCACCCTGGACCGAGCCACTCCTCATATACCTACTTCATAAAGAGCTCCCTGAGGACCAAACCGACGCACATTAGATTGTAAGGCAATCTAAGGCCTATAAGGCTCATGAGGGTGAGCTCTATAAGTTAAGCACCACAGGCGTCCTCCAGCGATGTATATCCGAAGAGGAAGGAATATTGCTGCTTCAACAAATACACTCCGGCATTAGCGGATCACGCCATTGCTCAGACCTTGGTCAGCAAAGCTTTCTGAGCAGGTTTTTATTGGCCGACCACAGGGGCTGACGCAACAACGTTGGTAGAACATTGCGCGGGCTGTCAGGTGTTTGCCAAACAAAGCCACATGCCCCCCCTAGACCACCATACTATCCCGATCACTTGGCCTTTGACGGTCTGGGGGATGGATATGGTTGGCCCACTTAAGGGCGGGTCACAAAAAACTAAATATCTACTTGTCATGGTAGACAAGTTCACCAAATGGGTCAAAGCAAAAACCAGTTACCTCGTTCAGAGCAGTCCCAGTAATTGAATTCATCTCGGGAGTAGTACACCGTTATGGTATCCCTCACAGTCTAATAACAAACAATGGGACAAACTTCACGGCCAAAGAGGTCAAAGCATGGTGCGTAAAGATGGGCAGCAAGCTCGATTACGCGTCCATATATCACCCGCAGTCAAATGGGCAGGTAGAACGCGCCGATGGATTAATCCTCAGTGGTGTTAAGTCAAGGCTAGTACGCTCCCTTAAATAAGCAGACTGCAAATGGGTAGAGGAACTCGATTCCGTCCTATGGGGGTTGCGCACCACTCGAACTGATCCACTGGGTATACCCCATTCTTTATGGTATACGGCGCCGAGGCAGTACTCCCTTGCGACATAATCCATGATGCACCTTGGGTACGCATGTACGAGGAGGGGGAGGCCAAGCTAGATGGGCAGGACGCCTTGGATTCCCTTGAAGAGGAACGCAATGTCGCTCGAGCATGCTCGGCTATCTATCAGCAACAATCACGACGCTACCATAGCAGGGAGGTCCGCGCAAAGGACTTCAACATAGGAGACCTGGTCATGAGGCTTCACCTAGAGAAGTAGAAGCACAAGCTCTCCCCTAAGTGGGATGGACCATCCATCATTGATCGAGTCCTCATTGGAGGCGCCTATCAAATTCGAGATCTGACGGACGGGCCTCTAGAGCCCAACCCCTGGAATGCGGCACTACTCCGGCGTTTTTACGGTTAAAATCCCGCGCACCATTTCCTTATGTACATACCTCCTTTCCATTTTGTTTTCGATTTACTTTGTGTTTTTAGACACCTCGGGGGCATCATTCTTATGTCCTCGGGAAATAAAACAAAAATATAGCACGTTCTTTTAAAAATATGCGTCGATTCCACCTCTTACGCCCTATCGTCCTTTAAACCAAAATATGCATCGATTTGACTTAAGATTTGGTCAAGCTGGGTTGCCTGGCTCCTGTGCCTGCCCCTTATGTTCCCGATTATTTGGCTAAGGGGCAAAGGGAGCACCGCTATGATTGTTACTCCCGGATAATCCGGCGCAGTACCTCAGACAGATAAAACCAAAAGCTAGCATTTTTAAACGTACAAATCGGTCGGCCACGACATAGGAATAAAGTGGAGGGGTGGTACTTGTGAACTGCGTTGGGATTTCCCCGAAGAGGAGGGGATGATGCAGTACAGTAGAGATAAGTATTTCCCTCAGTTATGAAACCAAGGTTATCAATCCAGTAGGAGAACCAAGCAACACTATGTAAACAGCACCTGCACACAAACAACAAATACTTGCAACCCAACGCGTAGAGGGGTTGTCAATCCCTCAATCGTTAAGAGAAAGATTAAATTGTATAGGTTTTGATAAATAGAACTAACAAAAATACAAAATAAAATAAATTAAAGAAAATTGCAGCAAGGTATTTTTGGTTTTAATATATGATAGAAAATAGACCCGGGGGCCATAGTTTTCACTAGAGGCTTCTCTCGAGAAAATAGCATACGGTGGGTAAACAAATTACTGTTGGGCAATTGATAGAAAAGCAAATAATTATGACGATATCCAAGACAATGATCATCTATATAGGCATCGGGTCCAAGATTAGTAGACCGACTCCTGCCTGCATCTACTACTATTACTCCACACATCGACCGCTATCTAGCATGCATCTAGTGTATTAAGTTCATAAAAGAACGGAGTAATGCTTTAAGCAAGATGACATGATGTAGACAAGATAAACTCACGTATGAAATAAATCCCATCTTGTTACCCTTAATAGCAACGATACATGCGTGTCATGTCTCTTTCTGTCACTGAGATTGAGCACCGCAAGATCGAACCCATCACAAAGTAACCCTTCCCATGGCAAGATAAATTAATCTAGTTGGCCAAGCCAAATGAATAAATCGGAGAAGAAATACGAGGCTATAAAAATCATGCATAAAAGAGTTCAGATAAAACTCAAATAATATTCATGGATAGATCTGATCATAAACTGACAATTCATCATATCCCAACAAACACACCACAAAAAGAATTACGTCAAATAGATCTCCAAGAACACCAAGGAGAACATTGTATTGAAGATCAAAAAAAGAGAGAAGAAGCCATCTAGCTACTAACTATGGACCTGTAGGTCTATGGTAAACTACTCACGCATCATCGGAGGGGCAGCAAGGATGATGAAGAACCCCTCCGTGATCGTTTCCCCCTCCGGCAGAGTGCCGGAAAAGGTCTCTAGATGGGATCTCGTGGTTCTGGAACTTGCGGCGGCGGAAAAAGTATTCCGTCGACTCCCCTGAGGGTTTTGGGATTTTAGAGTATTTATAGAGGCGGAGGTAGGTCAAACGGTGGCTCGTGGGCCCCACTACCCACCAGGGCGCGTAAGAGGCCCCTGGCGCGCCCTGGTGCCTAGTGGGCCACTGCTCCATCTTGCCGTGGCCTCCAGAAGCTTCCAGGGTCTCTTATCACCAGAAAAAAATCTCCAAAAAGTTTCGTGGCATTTGGACTTCGTTTGGTAATGATATTCTACAAAGTAAAAAACAAGCAAAAAACAACAACTGGCACTAAGTTAATAGGTTAGTCCCAAAAAATGATACTCCCTCTGTCACGGTTTAGAAGGCGCACTTCAGTTTTCATGCATTTTCAGAATAGGAGAGGATTAAGGCATGTTGGCAATTAATGCCGAGTTAATTACGCCGTTTTGAGTGCGTGTGGGCTGCATCCGGTCGGTCTCCACCACTACATGCGCTAAGTCTTCTCGTTTACTGGCTGTGGGGCACACTGCGCATTAATTTCTCCACTAATTTGGCGCCGTAGTTAACAATCGATGCTATTTTCTAGTACGTGGTACATCCAATCACTAACTACCTTGGTCCCAGAGAATTTTCCAGCGCGCCTTTGAAACCGTGACGGAGGGAGTATAAAGTTGCTAGTAAATGTATATAAAACATCCAAGATTGATAATATGATAACATGGAACAATCAAAAATTATAGATACGTTGGAGACGTATCAAGGGGGTCTTTCAAACCCCGACCAGGGGCCTTACCCCCGAGGTCACCTGTCTTCAGACCGAAGTGCTCAACACAATCACTAGAGAAAAGGAACTGTTGGAAGAACTATTTTTCTTGGAAGATGTTTCTTACGTTAAAAAGTAATATAACATAACTCTCTGCTCCACTCTTGTCTTTTGAACCATATAGCCGGATTGCCTTGTCACCCGAAGCACCTGGTCCGACTACCTCGGCCAGTAGTAAGGGACACTCCTTGGCCACTGGACGAACAGATAGAAGCCGATGGCTGGTTGACAGATTCGGATGCGCGGATGGAATAGTGACGTAAAGTAATTTGATACATAGAGTCATACATAATCAAATAATTACACTTTGTAGCGACCCGACCCAATACAGTCAAGTCTCTATCTTTTCTGTGCCATCCCTGGATCAGTATGCTGGCACACACAGTACTTCCATGAAATACCGTAACATCACATGTAAAATAAATACCATAGATCCGGAGTATACCTAAAATGTCACAGCGGAAACATATCAATAGGGGTGTGGAGTCCCATCAACGCCAATGGCAAGTTGAGTGTAGACTGTAACCCTATACCATAACTCTTACTCGTCGTAGAAATATCTGCAACATAAGATGTTGTGACCGTGTAGGTCAGTACATTGAATGTACCGGCAATATCACAATAAGAAAGCAGATGATGAAACTATTCTATTTGCAATATGGCTTTGTGGCTCTATGTCTGAGTTTTGCATAAAAGCTGGTTTTGTTTTATTTTCCCTACAACAAAGGAAAGTCGAGGAATCCTTACTATAGAGTTATCTACTATGACATGGTTCCGCCAATTGATGTCTCATAGCCCAAAATAATTATAAGTTGTCCACAATTAATTATCAGCCCGGTGTTAGAGTTCCGAGATAGATCCAAGTCCAGAGGCTCAAATTGTTCGTAACCAGGGACAAGGCTAATCGATTAGGTTTTAACTCTGCAGAGTGTTGTGCACTTTACCCTCAAGATTCGTTCCCTCCTTGAAAGTTCTCGCACTGCTAGGTGTTTGAGAACGGGACGAACGAAACATGGTCTTTCAGAGATGCTTCACTGACCATCGACAGTACCCATCCGATGTCTACTACACAACCTTCTTCTTGTAGACTCGTGGTGGGCCTCCCAGCGCAGAGTTTTGTAGGACAGTAGCCAATTTGCCTCTAGTGGATGACCTAAGGTAAATTGTATAGGTGCACTAGTTTGGCGAAGAGATGGTGATACAAGTGTAATATGGATGGTAGAAATATATTTTTATAATCTGAATAAATAAAAACAACAAGGTAACAAGTGGTAAAAGTGAGCAAAAACAGTATTGCAATGCTTGGAAACAAGGCCTAGGGTTCATACTTTCAATAGTGCAAGTTCTCTCAACAATGATAACATAATTGGATCATATAACAATCCCTCAACGTGCAACAAAGAATCACTCCAAAGTTCCTATCGCGGAGAACATAAGATGAAATTGTTTGTAGGGTACGAAACCACCTCAAAGTTATTCTTCCTGATAAATCTATTGGGCTATTCCTATAAGTGTCATAAACAGCTCTAGAGTTCGTACTAAAATAACACCACGTGACACACATCAATCAACCCTAATGTCACCTAGATACTCCAATGTCACCACAAGTATCCGTGGGTCAATTATATGATATGCATCACACAATTTCAGATTCATAATATTCAATCCAACACAAAGAACTTCAAGAGTATCCCGAGATTTCTATCGGAGAAAGAAATATGAAAATGCGTACCAACACCTATGCATAGATTACCCCAATGTCACCATGGGAATCCGCAAGTTGATAACCAAAACATACATCAAGTGGATCAATAGAACATCCCATTGTCACCACGGATATCCCATTGCAAGACATACATCAAGTGCTCTCACATCCAAAGATTCAATCCGACATAACAAAAATTTAAAGGAAAAGACTCAATTGATCACAAGGTAGAGAGGGAAGAACATCATAAGATCCAACTATAATAACAAAGCTCGCGGTACATCAAGATCGTGCCAAGTCAAGAACATGAGAGAGAGATCAAACACATAGCTACTGGTACATACCCTCAGCCCCGAGGGTGAACTACTCCCTCCTCATCATAGTGGCCGCCCGGATGATGAAGATGGCCTCCGGTGATGATTCCCCCTCCGGCAGGGTGCCGGAACGGGGTCCCGATTGGTTTTTGATAGCTACAGAGGCTTGCGGCGGTGGAACTTCTGATCTAGGGTTCTTTTCAGGGGGTTTGGCATTTATAGGAATTTTTGGCGTCGGTCTCACGTCAGGGGGGTGCTCGAGGGGCCCACAAGCCGTAGGGCGCGCCCTGGGGAGTAGGGCGCGCCTCCCTGGCTTGTGGCCTCCTCGTCCACTTCTTGGCCCAGCTCCGATGCTTTGGGGGTCTCTTTTGGTCCATAAAAAATCACCGTAAATTTTCAGCCCATTACGAGAACTTTTATTTCTGCACAAAAAATGACACCACGGTAGTTCTGCTAAAAACAACGTCAGTCTGTGTTAGTTCTAATAAAATCATACCAAAACCATATAAAATTGTTGCAAACATGGCATGAATACTTCATAAATTATAGATACGTTGGAGACGTATCAGCATCCCCAAGCTTAATTCCGGCTCGTCCTCGAGAAGGTAAATGATAAAAGAATTAATTTATGAAGTGTGAATGCTAGCATAGTGTATAAGTTTGATCAATGATAATTTCAATCACTTTTCCTAGCATCATAACAACAACTCTTTCTCATAAAACTCATCTTGATAAAGTGGCAATCAATTCACATGTAATGGTTCAAACAATACATTTTCTTGACACTATCATGTAATCTTTCTTATTGTGGCATGAATGTTCAGATCCATAAGATTCAAAACAAAAGTTTAATATTGACATAAAAGCAATAATACTTCAAGCATACTAATAAAGCAAAATAATGAAACTTCAAAATAACATGGCTAAAGAAGGTTATCCCTACAAAATCATATAGCCTTGTTATGCTCCCTCTTCTCAACAGAAAGTATAAATCATGTACTACCCTGGTGTCAGCCAAGCAATTGGTTCATACTTTTTAACGCGCTTCAGCTTTTTCAACTCTTCATGCAATACATGAGCGTGAGCCATGGATATAGCACTATAAGTGGAATAGAAGGTGATAGTAGACAAAAGAAGGGAGAAAGTCTCACATCAACTAGGCAAATTAATGGACTATGGAGGTGTCCATCAATTGATATCAATGTGAGTGAGTAGGGATTGCCATGTAACGGATGCACTAGAGCTATAAGTGTATGAAAGCTCAAAAAAGAAAACTAAGTGGGTGTGCATCCAACTTGCTTGCTCATGAAGACCTCAGGCATTTGAGGAAGCCCATCATTGGAATATACAAGCCAAGTTCTATAATGAAAAATTCCCACTAGTAATATATGAAAGTGTCAACATAGGAGACTCTCTATCATGAAGAACATGGTGCTACTTTGAAGCACAAGTGTGGAAAAGGATAGTAACATTGTCCCTTCTCTCTTTTTCACTCATTTTTTTTATTTTGGGCTCTTTGGCACTTTATTATTATTATTTTACTTGGGCTCTTTGGCCTCTTTTTTTTATTTGGGCTCTTTGGCCTCTTTTTTTTATAAACCTCACATGGGACAATGCTCTAATAATGATGATCATCACACTTTTATTTACTTACAACTCAAAAATTACAACTCATGACGGAACGGTGGAGTTACATGGCAATATATCTCGGAATGGCTATGAAAATGCCATAATACGTAGGTATGGTGGCTGTTTTGAGGAAATGTACAAGGTGGGTTTAATGCACCGGCGAAAGTTGCGCGGTACTAGAGTGGCTAGCAAAGGTGGAAGGGTGAGAGTGTGTATAATCCATGGACTCAAGATTAGTCATAAAGAACTCACATACTTATTGCAAAACGTTTATTATCCCTCGAAGCAAAGTACTACTATGCATGCTCCTAGGGGAGAGGTTGGTAGGAGTTAACCATCGCGCGCTCCCGACTTTCACACAAAGGAAGACAATCAAGGATAAATTGCACTCCAACTTCATCACATAACTAGAAGACCATGTGTGCATGCTACGGGAATCACAAACCTTAACACAAGTATTCTTACTATTCCACAATTACTCTCTAGCATGTCTCTAATATCACCATCTTTAAATCTCAAAACAAATGCAAGGAATCAAACTTCTCATATATTCAATGCTCTTTATGAAAGTTTTTATTATATCTCCCTTGGATATCTATCATATTGGGACCAATTTCATAACACATGCATGTTACCATTACTATTTATAAGACTCTCAAAATGATATAAGTGAAGCACGAGAGTAAATGACAAACTACCCCAAAAGATATAAGTGAAGATCAATGAGTAGTTGAGTAATTATGTGGCTATGTGAAGACTGTCTCTCATTTAAAAATTTCAGATCTTGGGATATTATTAAAACAGCAAGCAAAACAAAATAAAAAGACATTCCAAGGATGGCACACATCATGTGAAGAAGCAAAAACTTAGGCTCAACCGATACTAACCGATAATTGTTGATGAAGAAAGGTGGGATGCCTATCGGGGCATCCCCAAGATTAGATGCTTGAGACTTCTTGGAATATTAACTAGGGATGCCTTGGTAATCCCCAAGTTTGAGCTCTTGTGTCTCCTTAATTCCTCTCATGTCATAGTTTCCCGGAATCTTAAAAACTTCATGCACACAAAACTCAACAAGAATTCGTGAGATAAGTTAGTATAAATCCATGCAAAATCTTATCATTCTCTACTGTAGAAAATCACTAAAATTATAATTTGAAATTGCATACCAAATGCCTCTGCATATTTAATACTCCCATCCTCAAATAGAATCATTAAACAAGCAAACATATGCAAACAATGCAAATATAACAGCAATCTGTCTAAACAGAACAGTCTGTAAAGGATGAGGTAAGATCCATACTTATTTAACTAAAAAAATTCTGAAAATTTACCACACGGTAGAGAATTTGTTATTTGATATTGTGTAAAAATTTCAAGCTTTTATCACATTCTGATGTTTCTCGGCAATTTTTGCAATAGCGACAAACTTTCTGTTTTGAAACAGCAACTCATATACTTGCAAATTGTGCATGGCGAAGGCTATCCTTGACACTTTTCTTGAAGTAAAAGATACAAAACCTTATTCTAAATAACAGCAAGCAAATCTAAACAAAAGAAAATGACGCTCCAAGCAAAACACATATCATGTGACGAATAAAAATATAGCTCCAAGTGAGGTTACCGATGATGTTGAAGACGAAAGAGGGGATGCCTTCTGGGGAATCCCCAAGCTTAGTTGCTTGTATCTTCCTTGAATATTACCCTGGGGTGCCTTGGGAATCCCCAAGCTTAGGGTCTTGGCACTCCTTATTCTCCTCATATCGATATCTCACCCAAAACTTGAAAACTTCAATCACACAAAACTTAACGAAACTTCGTGAGATGCATTAGTATACAAATCATTCACTTGGGTACTGTCAAACACAAGATTAATAAGTGTTCTCACACAATGCCTAATGTAACTTATCATTTCCACAATTTATATCACTTAATATAAGCTATGGAAATACTAAAACAAGCAAACTATGCATTGAAAACAGAATCTGTCAAACACAGAACAGTCTGTAATGATCTGGACAACCACCATACTTCTGCAACTCTAATTTTTTTGAAAAATTAGGAAAACATAGGCAATTTGTATATCAATCATGTTTAAAACTTTCAGCTAATTATCACATTTCAGTGATTTATAGAATTTCCTGCACTGGACGCAAAACTTTCTATTTTTGCACAGAATCAAATCAACTATCATCCACACTATCCCAAAGGTCTTACTTGGGACAAACACTAAATTAAACACAAGAACATCATCTAAACAGAGGCATGATGATATATTTATTGCAAAACAGAAGAAAAATCAAGGGAAAATAAAAAATTGTTGGGTTGCCTCCCAACAAGCGCTATTGTTTTACGCCCCAAGCTAGGCATGATGATTTCAATGATGCTCACATAAAAGTAAAGAATTGAAACACAAAGGGAGCATTATGAATTGCATTACAAGCACATTTAAGCCTAACCCACTTCCTATGCATAGGGATTTTGTGAGCAAACAATTTATGGGAGCGAGAACCAACTAGCATAGGAAGGCAAAACAAGCATGACTTCAAAACTTTCAACACATAGAGAGGAAACTTGATATTATTGCAATACCTACAAGCATATGTTCCTCTCTCATAATAATTTTCTGTAGCATCATGAATGAATTCAACAATATAACTATCACATAGAGCATTCTTTTCATGATGCAAAAGCATAGAAATTTTACTACTCCCCACATAAGCAAAATGCTTCTCATTCATAGTAGTGAGAGGAGCAAACTCAACAAAATAACTATCATGAGATACTTGATTGACATATTCAAATTCAGCATTAAAATCATGATGACAAATTTCATGGTTATCATTATTCTTTATAGCATACATGTCATCACAATAATCATCATAAATAGGAGGCATGCTTTCATCATAATAAATTTGCTCATCAAAACTTGGAGGACTAATAATATCATCTTCATCAAACATAGCATCCCCAAGCTTATGGCTTTGCATATCATTAGCATCATGGATATTCAAATAATTCATACTAACAACATTGCAATCTTGCTCATCATTCAAATATTTAGTGCCAAACATTTTATTGACTTCTTCTTCTAACAATTGAGCACAATTTTCCTTTCCATCATTTTCACGAAATACATTATAGAGATGAATAATATGAGGCAACCTCAATTCCATTTTATTTGTAGTTTTCTTCTATAAACCAAACTAGTGATAAAACAAGAAACTAAAAGATTCAATTGCAAGATCTAAAGATATACCTTCAAGCACTCACCTCCCCAGCAACGGCGCCAGAAAAGAGCTTGATATCTACTACGCAACCTTCTTCTTGTAGACTCGTGTTGGGCCTCCAAGCGCAGAGTTTTGTAGGACAGTAGCAAATTTCCCTCAAGTGGATGACCTAAGGTTTATCAATCCGTGGGAGGCGTAGGATGAAGATGGTCTCTCTCAAACAACCCTGCAACCAAATAACAAAGAGTCTCTTGTGTCCCCAACACACCCAATACAATGGTAAATTGTATAGGTGCACTAGTTCGGCGAAGAGATGGTGATACAAGTGTAATATGGATGGTAGAAATATATTTTTATAATCTGAATAAATAAAAACAGCAAGGTAACAAGTGATAAAAGTGAGGAAAAACGATACTGCAATGCTTGGAAATAAGGCCTATGGTTCATACTTTCACTAGTGCAAGTTCTCTCAACAATGATGACATAATTGGATCATATAACAATCCCTCAACGTGCAACAAAGAATCACTCCAAAGTTCCTATCGCGGAGAACATAAGATGAGATTGTTTGTAGGGTACGAAACCACCTCAAAGTTCTTCTTTCTGATCAATCTATTGGGCTATTCCTATAAGTGTCACAAACAACCCTAGAGTTCGTACTAAAATAACACCACATGACACACATCAATCAACCCTAATTTCACCTAGATACTCCAATGTCACCACAAGTATCCGTGGGTCAATTATACAATATGCATCACACAATTTCTGATTCATAATATTCAATCCAACACAAAGAATTTCAAGAGTATCCCGAGATTTCTATCGAAGAAAGGAATATGAAAACACGTACCAACCCCTATGCATAGATTACCCCAATGTCACCACGGGAATCCGCAAGTTGATAACCAAAACATACATCAAGTGGATCAATAGAACATCGCATTGTCACCACGGATATCCCATCGCAAGCCATACATCAAGTGCTCTCACATCCAAAGATTCAATCCGACATAACAAAACCTCAAAGGAAAAGACTCAATTCATCACAAGGTAGAGAGGGAAGAACATCATAAGATCCAACTACAATAACAAAGCTCGCGGTACATCAAGATCGTGCCAATTCAAGAACACGAGAGAGAGATCAAACACATAGCTACTGGTACATACCCTCAGCCCCGAAGGTGAACTACTCCCTCCTCATCATAGTGGCCGCTGGGATGATGAAGATGGCCTACGATGATGATTCCCCCCCTCCGGCAGGGTGCCGGAACGGGGTCCCGATTGGTTTTTCGTGGCTACAGAGGCTTGCGGCGGCGAAACTTCTGATCTAGGGTTCTTTTGGGGGTTTTTGGCATTTATAGGAATTTTTGGCGTCGGTCTCACGTCAGGGGGGTGCTCGAGGGGCCCACAAGCCGTAGGGGCGCGCCCTGGGGGGTAGGGCGCGCCTCCTTGGCTTGTGGCCTCCTCGCCCACTTCCTAGCCCAGGTCCGATGCTTCGCGGGTCTCTTTTGGTCCATAAAAAATCACGGTAAATTTTCAGCCCTTTCCGAGAACTTTTATTTCTGCACAAAAAGTGACACCACGGTAGTTCTGCTGAAAACAGCGTCAGTCTGGGTTAGTTCTAATAAAATCATACCAAAACCATATAAAACTGTTGCAAACATGGCATGAATACTTCATAAATTATAGATATGTTGGAGACGTATCACCATCCAATCCTACTTTTCAACTACATCTGCTAGCACTGCCCCGCCAGAGTCACAACAAAGATCAACAAAGCCAGAGCCCATAATGACTTGTGGCTGCACAGGTAAGCTTCCGGGCATGAAGTATTCTTCCGTCTCTTTGAGTCTGGGTGAATCTTTCCGCAAGATGTCATGGTGCTTCTCCATGCATCCCGGGCCATCCACAGGTTGCTCCAGGGTGCCCATCAAACCGTCCTTCACCCAGTAGTGTGTGTTGAATATTGTCTCGAGTCTTGAAGTCTTGAGGTCTTGAAGATGCAGGCCTTGAAGATGTCATCATGAAGTTGTCGTCATTGACGTAGAGTCCTCCTCTTCACACCACTCACGAACACTCATACCAATCCCCATCTACTATAGCGAAGCATTAAAATAAATGACGTTCCCGGGGCTCAATATCTGGGGTGTGGGTTCCTACCTCATGCTTCTACCCAACTACAAGAATCAATATCACTACTGGAGGGATTGTTGAATGGTGACACTAAATGCATTAAAAAGCATAGGTATAAACAATATGGTCAAAGTGAACTTGCCTGGTAAGTTGATGAAGATTATAACGCTCTCAGAATATGACTTGATACGATTCGTCATTCTGGTAAAATCTATAAGCATTAACTCTACCAAGCAATTCAAGCAATCAACGAATAAAATGAAATCAAGAATATATAAGAAAAAAAATCCAATACAATCCAAAGAAAACTAATAGGAAAACTATAAAGAATCTAGTAAGGAAACTTTATGACTTAACTACAAAATAGTTTTGTCCTAAGTAAAACTTAACAACAAAGAAAATAATAAACTAATAAATTAATAGAAAATAAAATATAAAACAACTAAGTTAACATAAAGTATTTTTTATAAACTTTTACTAGCAAAAAGAAACAAATAAAAAGATTTTATAAAACCCTATTTATGACTTATACAAGTTTTACTACAAAACTAAAGAAATAAAAAAATTAACTACAAAAAAAGTGGCTACTGTTAACTAACAGAAACATCACTTTTGTTGTCAAACTAGACACAAAGAGATAATTTAAAACTATTAAAAACAACAAAGAAAAGACTAAAACAAAACTATAAGTAAAACAATATTGTTTTATCTAAAACCCTAATTTAAAATACTCTAAAATTTCCCAAGTTACTGCTACTGCAAAACAATACCACAAGTGACCAGGAGCAAAAAGAATCAACTTAAAATATATTTTCAAACTCAAGATATTCACAAATCAAGGTTTGAAGCAAATTTATGCAAATTCAAATTTGAGAACTAAAGGCACAAAAAGAAACTACATAATTTAATGAACATCTAGGAATTTGAATCACTCAAAAACATTAAGTAGACTAAAAGATATAGGCAAATCAAATTTGAAACTATTCTGAAAACAGAAATTAAAACAGAAAAAGAGAAACGCTCTAGGCATCGGCTAAAGGCCACGTGGCAATCTGTGGGTGGCTGTAGGTGTGCGTCACAGAAGCTAACGGGCGGACGACATAAACTTAAGGAAAAAACAATTTGACCGATCTAATATAAAACGAAAACTAGCGGCGACGGTTGGATTGGGATCTAGCAGCGTAGAGTCTTGCCGATGAGAGGAGGAGGGGCGGTTGGCCGGGGCTTACAGGGAGATCGGCGGCGGCGACGGGTCGGGGACGAGCGAGGACGGTGCTCCGGGCATCGGGAAGGTCGATGCAGTCGTCGGCGAGGGCACAGGAGCGAGGGGGATCTCGGGGTGGTCTCAGGTGGCGGCGAGAGGGTCGGGGTGGAGCGGCAGGGCAGCAATGGCGCGGCGGCGGTGCACTGCTCCGGCGAGAGATTGGGGCGGCGCTGATGCGTGGGAGAGGGGCTCAGGAGGGTGATCGGTCGAGGAAGGGGCGGGTTAAATAGGGGAGGGTTCCTTGGGGCAGCGGGCGTGCGCGGATGGAAAGAAATCGTCGAGGGGGAGGGTTGCCGTGGCGGCGCCGGCGAGATAAGGAAAGGGGAAGGAGGAGAAGGAAGGCGACCGACGTGAGGGATCGGGCGGTCGTGTGGGGCCGGCTGGCAGAGAGAGAGAGAGAGAGAGAGAGAGAGAGAGAGAGGGAAACGGATCGGGTAACCGATCCGTTGAGGATTCGGTGTTGGCCGCGCGCGCTGGGTGGGCAGAGAGGCCAGGTGGGCCGAGGAGAGAGAGAGAGAGAGATTCGGGCGCTAGTTTAAAAGGCTTCGGCCATTTTTCTTTTTAACTAAAACACAGAAACAAAAAAGGAAAATTAGCAAATAAAAGAAAAATATTATATAGGCATATAATATATCAAAATTTTCAGAAAAATATTTTCCTAAAACATGAACTATTTTCCAAGGTTAAATAGAGTCTACAAAAGTTCAAATAATGCAAATAGTGCTAATGTTGCATTTAAAATTCAAATAAAATTATTTTAAAATACCAAAATGATTTCAAATTCATTTTCTCCACTTTTCTATTGTAGGGAATCATTTTACCCTAATATCCATATTTTTTTTAGGAGAAAAATAATTTGAATAAAAATCAAAATTACTCTCAATTGGTTTTGAATTTGAGTTTCAAACCAATTTCAAATCTTTTCTGTTTTTCCTTAGCCAAATATATTTCAAATGCCCTCTGAATTTTGAAGTGTCTTATTACTTCTCTTATTTTGAATAACTTTCAGAGAATTTGAAATTTGGAAATTCAAATAACTTCAAAATAGAAAGCGGGTTCCAAATATCTTCAAAGGGACTTTCAAATAGTTTTTTTTAACTTCCAACTCATCTTTGAAGAAGTCATTTTATCTTCTCATGAAAATCATTGAGTTTCACTGCGAATTTATGAAATATATTGAAATGTATTTCACTCATAAAAAATATCAATTTCGAACACTGAAAAAAGGAGTTCCATACAAAATATTGGTTATATTTCACTTTTCTGAAATAACTTATTTCACTCATTCCAGGAGACACATTAGACTCATTCAATTGAAATAGTATATTTCACTTGTTTCAAAAAACTGGTTTCAATCATTACAAAATATACTGATTTCACTCATTTCACTAGTTTCAGAAAACACATTACACTCATTTTCATTTGAGAAATACATTACGCTCACTCAATTGAAATACTCTCATATTTCACTCGTCGCCGTGGATGTGGACGGCACCAACCTCGAGCTCCTGGTCCTCATCGCCGTGGAGTGGATCGTCGCGTGTTTCACCTTTGGCTCAATGTGTGCCGCCCTCGCCGTCGACCATTTCGCCATCCAGAACCACTACTGCGGCCCGAGCTCTGCCGTATGTTCCCTGTACCTTGTCGCCGTGGTGATTGCATGCGCCGCCGGGGCTCTCGCCGCCGTGTCGGCCTTCGGGATGCTGTGGATCATCGCCTCCCGGTTCCGCCCGGCTCATGCGCCCTAGTCAATCAGGCAGGCTCCGCTGGCCTGCCGCGTGGTCTTGCTAGAGCCGTTGGAATCACTAGTGTCATGGTTAGATCGTTAGTACGGAGTAGTAATATAGTAGAAAGCTGCTTGCTTACTGATTTCTTTCGAAGCAGTTCTGTTGCTTGTAACAACTCGTGTTCAATTACAAAAGATCAGTGGTGATCAGTGGAGTACTAAGATCTCCATCATACGATCAGTGGTGACACCGTGGCGAGAGCCCCGGCGAGGCTCGCCATCACAGCGACGTACATTTACTTCTCGCACGCCTCCGCCGGTGCACAGGCTCCGTGGCTGATGGCATTGTGCATGGCAGCGAGCTCGGCCCAGGCCGCGCTGAATGTGAAGCGCGCCAACAGGAACAGCCACTCCCCGGGGACGAAGACTAGGACGTTCCACGGTTGCTCTCCGGCCAGACACAGCCAGGCGTCGACAACCAGCGCCACGAAAATCCACGGGGGGTAGTTCTGCAAGCCCAAAGCCCACACCATGAGCATGAAAGAAACCCACTTTTATTCGGTGTACATGGAGATTTCGATTTCGACGTCACCAAACAACAGAAGCAGAATCTACTATACCACATGGAGACGATGACACGCAATGGACCAATGGTCGAGATTTCGACGTCACCAAACAGCAGAAACAGACGGTGCAGCGCAACACAACACACGGGCGGTAGGTATGGTCGATAGAAACTAGTGGCAGGATGCAAGCGCACTTTATGTCACATACTGACTGGACGACGAGCGAGCTGCGAGCATGTGCAGCAGGGGTCACTACCTCCCTCCCTTCTCCTATCGGGTTTCCAAATCGGTGAAAGCACCTAGGACGACTGGCGCGGCAAAGGTGTTGGCACACATTTGTAGAAACGCCACCGCATCAAAGGTGGAGGTGAGATGCATCAAATGCCATTCAGTACCATGCCGTCCAGCTCGCTCCGAGTCCTCCTTCACCACCCGCCTCAGCACATCCTCGCCGGGCTCGCGTCCAGAAGTGTGTCGGCCCTGGACTGCACCATCAGCAGTGTCACGATGGCGTGCGGCGAGATGGCGCTCACGCGCGCACCGCGACGATGGCGTGCGGCCAAATTGGTGTGGTGCCTTCTAAGTTGATGTGTCACGTAGCATCTCACGCTGTCCATCTTATTCCGATGCAACGAAGACACGCATCAGGAGTCAGGACACAAATTACCTAACCGTCTGAAAAAACTGAAGAAGCATCAGCTCGTTCGGCTTGGTTTCGCCTTTCGATAGGGCGCGTAATGCAGGTGCCACGCTGGCAGGGCGGACGGCGACCGTGGTCAAACATGTCTTGTGAGAAGGCATTGTCCCGTGTATTTTAGCCACGAGATAATTGGACGTGAAACCAAGGGGTTGGATTTTAAAATAAGATTTTCGAGGGGTCAGATATTAAATTTGTGAAAAGGCCATTTCTGGTATAAATTATACAAAATTATCCACCTTTGCTTGGTTGCAGATAAGGTGTCACAGTCTCACTTGTAATGTTTGTATTCCCAGGTACTTCCTGGTCTTGTTTACTCCTTATATAAGATTTGTCTCTAAAGTCAAACATAGTAAAGTTTGATCAAATTTATACGAAAAAAATATCAACATCTACAATATCAAAATTCATTTCATGATTTATCAAATGATATTGATTTCGTATCGTGATTGTTGTTATTTTTACCTATAAATTTACCTATAAATTTGGTCAAATTTTATGAGGTTTGATTTCAGACAAATTTTATACGTAGAGTAAAAAGAAACGGTGGGTTTCAAGCATGTCTGTCAGACTACACTGCAGTCCATATTTGTACTATGAAGTTTGCGCCTACCGCTGAAGTCATGCCTACCACGTCCAAGCTGGCACACATACATCGACAGTGCAACTACGCAACACAACACACGGGTAATGCATGCATGCTACGGTCGATAGAGCATTCGTGGTCATGTACTCCGGAAAAATGAATGACGAGCGAGCAGTAGCATGCATGTGCAGCACGGCAGACGGCCCCTAGCTATCGAGTTTCCAAATCGGTGAAAGCATCCAGGACTGGCGCGGCTAAGCTGTTTGCGAGCTTTCGTGGAAACGCCATTGAATCAATGGGGTGGTGGGTGGGGGGATTCATCTCATCCATGACGACGTTTCTGCTTTCTCTACCAGTGTAGCACACCACATCCCGGCCCCTCCCACTGCGCGCGCATGACCATGGCTGTAGGCACGAGGCTGGAGCTGCTCGTCCTCTCCTCCACGACCGGCAGCTTTCTTCTCGGCCTGGCGGCGGTGGTCGTCTGTGGCCTGGCGGGCCCGTACTACCCGACGTTCAGGCTGGCCAACCAGTTGAGTCCCGCGCTTAATTTGCGCAAATATGTTGCTGGACCATGGTCTAGCCGAACCCACGCTCCAAGCCCTCCATCCTCTCTCGACGACCCCATGCTGACTATAGGTGCGGCTGGACCATGGTCCTGAAAATCCTCTCTCCTTAATTTGATCGTTGATCCCATCCCTGCAAGCCCGGTACATGTGTTTCTCTGATGATATCACTTTAATTTTGTCCAGGTTGATGTGGTGGACTTCGTTCTGCGGTGCCTTCCCGTCGTGTGGGGTGCTGCTGGTCTTACAGATCGGCTGCCTGGATGGACGACGGGGAGCTCACCAACGTCGAGCTCCTGGTCCTCATCGCCGTGGAGTGGGTCGTCGAGAGAGGATGGAGGGCTTGGAGCGTGGGTTCGGCTAGACCATGGTCCAGCAACATATTTGCGGGAGGAGGTTGGAGCCACCTCCACCATGGGCAGGATCCTCTACCACTTCCTTTTCCCCCTTCATATTCCACCTCCCTCCGTTTAAGAAGCCCCATGTCCTTGACCCGGCGGTGTGTCGGGGATCCTGTGCGTCGGCGTGTGGTGGCGACCACACATCAGCTTCACACATCTGCCCAACTCCTCCCTCCACTCCGACCCCCGACGCCGCTCCGATGGCCACCAAATCCGCGCCAGCTTCACCCCTGGAGCCCCCGGATGCCCCTAGCCGACGTGCACGTCGGGGCTCGGCGTGGACACGCCCGTGTCGGTTCTGTGGCCTGTGCCTAGTGGGAGCCCATGGAGCCTGCGGGCAACCTGTGAGATGAGCTGCGGGGTCGGCGGTCCAATATTTCCCACACCGTGGCGCATAGACTTGGGTGTGTGCTGGTTCATTCATGATGTAGTGCTCCACTTCAGCTAAGCTTCCCGCCGCCGTCCCGGTGCGATGCTCAAGAGCTGCCCCATGTACCCCCACTCATCGAGATGCCACTCAGACAGGTTGGCGACTGGCCACTATTCTATCTCTCAAATTTGATTTTCTTACAGGATCAAATTTTCTCTAATTGATTCATACCTAGCAGTGGTGTGTACTAATTGATTTTGTTATCAAGTTTTCCGGTGTGTGATGCTTACTATCTAATTTGGCAAAACTTTCCCACGTCATGACTCACGAGTGCTAGCCTTCTACATGTTTGTTGATATGCTTCTGAGGGCTGAAATTTTTTGTTTCAGGACTTCTTCTGTTTTTCAGAGCTAAATTTGTTGTGTATGGGGGTTACAGGGAGTCACGTTTCTGCTGCGCTCCGGCCTCATGGCGTTCTCCCGGCTTCCGCCGCGAGATCCCGACTGCTTCATTTACCCCAGTACTGTTCTCCTAATTTTCCCTACGGAATTAAGAACTAAACTCTGTAATTACCTTATGATTTTTGGCTTGCCGGGCCTGTTTCTTGCTGGGGTTGTGCTTCCTCCACTCCAGGTTCAGCTTGCCCGCCGTCCTCGCAGCCGTGCCCCTGGATGGTGCAGGGTTGCTTGGATGTGCACAGCTGCTGCTAGCGGAGCTACCTGCCGGCGACTACTGGTTGGTGCTCTCTCTCTCTCTCTCTCTCACACACACACACACACACACACACACACACACATTAGAGCTGCCTTTCTTTTAGCATCAGAATTTGTGTTATAAGTGGTGGCACATTGTAACTTTATATAAAACTATTTTGGCAATTAGAAACCAGGATGCGTGTAAATTGTAAGCAGACCATGGAAGTTTTTTCTTTGTATAGTTTTACAAGAGTCTACACTTCACATTTCTGATGCCATGAACATATTCTTTCCTCGAGGTGTGCTTCGGTACACCCCCCCCCCCCCCCCCCTCACAAAACGTAGAAGGGGAACGTATACCCACCTCGTATTGCACACTACAGGTTGCCGTACGTATGCAATACGAGGTGGGTATGCGTACGGCAGCATGTAGTGTATAAAAATGTACAATAAGAGGTGGGTATACGTTTCTCTTTCTACGTTTTGTGGGGGGGGGGGGTGTGTACCGAAGCAAAAGTGTCTTTCCTCATGGTGTTCATAGTACTCAATTTTTTCCATTCATATTTGTATAGTCATATCTGCTGTTGTTGTCGAGTGAACTCCAGTTATAGTGTAGATCCATTTGTAACTGTTGTTTCAAAGATATAAGTTTGTCTTTACTTACAGTTGAATGACGAGTTTATATAAAATGGAGTTGTTCCTCAGTACCTTTGCAGATAGGTAGAGGTGCCCTGAATTTGGGCTGTGCATATGCCTTCTTATCTTCTATCTATTTTTTTAATTCCAAGCATTGGTTCATTCATCATTTTTTTGTCCCACTGCTTATGTTTATCTCCTGACAATTTATTTTGCCAAACATATATATTTTGTTCAACACTTTGTGTTATACCATTGGAGGTTTATTAATGGCCGATTTCTTTATCTTTTCTGGTTCCATCCCAAGGATCAGTTTGCTCTAACATTGCATTTCAACTATCATTATTTGAAACAGATGCACCACACCAAGAGGTATCTATGCTAGCAAAAAATTAAATATCATTATGAAAAATATGTACTGTAGCTCCATTTCATAATATATTTTGAACCATTAACCAAAGCCATCATCTAATTCCCATACTCCCATTTTTAGTATGTACATAGGGGGAACTTTTTCAATTATTTTGAGTGATTATATGTCAATCAGCTAATCTAATTGATGCACCAGGTGGTGCTAATCATGGAATGCCCATTCCTAGGGTTTATGCCCATTCTCTTTGATCAACCAGTTAAGTGCTTGCTGTTAGTCATGGTTTACTGGTTATACTCACTTTAGTACAAAGCTAGAGTTCTTAGATCTTTGTACGCTCGAGTTATAGCGCTTGTGATAAATTTTCTTTCGTTTTTCATTTTAAAATTGAACTATTGGAGAGTTATCAGTGCCGCCATGCCCGTGGGAGAGCCCGCTTATGACCGCACGCAAATTACAAATCGAACAATTGTCTGCAAGTATAGAACATGAGAGAGTTAAATGAATGCTCCAAAGTCACTAATAGAGGTATTATTTTTCTCATCTCAACAGTAAGAGTTGTCTAAAATTAAGTTTATGTCAGTTCCAAGTATTCACTCTGTCCTACCATAGTATGAGTAGCAAGTCAAGCTGTTAGATAAATGGATTGATGCTACATGGATGGATTCCCTGTCTCATCAGCATGCTACTCTGAGCCAATCAATCTTACTTCTTCTACACTTTAGTCCCTTTTTGTTACATGAAACAATCTAAATGAAGAAAAGTACTGACATCATGTCTTTCCTATGGCTGTTACCTTTGCTCTTATCCTACAAAACAAGTTCTCTTGGATTTTTTGTTTATGCTGTCATATACTCCCTCTGTTCCTAAATATATGACGTTTTGGCAGTTTAATTTGAACTGCCAAAACATCGTATAGTTAGGAACGGAGGGAGTATTTAACATCTTTTTCAGAGAGTATGGGTTCGTTGCTACATTGGAGTAATTATGGTCATCTCAAATTTAGCGCCCAGGATTCTTATTTTGACTGATGTATCTCTCGGTCAATCTTCAGATTGCAGCTTTGCAAATAACTCTCCTGAAAACACTGGCAACACTCACATGTGGTTTATGAAGAAATATTTGATGATCTTGCTTGATAACTGACAGGCGGGCAGAAAAATATATCATGTTAGTATCATTCATGTATCCACTTACACAGACCATCTAACACGGTTTCTTATTTTATTTTTACAGGATGCTAAGGGCTGCAAGAAATAAAATACAGTATGTTGCATTTTGCCTACGGGTAAGGAAACTTGTACCTTATGTCTGCAAAGATGTGCTCTATTTTTTATTCCATGAGTATTTTGCATTCCCTATAGAAGCTGACCGGATACATTTATGTTTAGTACACCGGCATAGTCTCTCGAATACTGCACTCATGTAGACTTCCCCACCCATGTTTGAAATCGCGCGTTTTAGTTCTTACTGCATCCATATATGTATTCATGTATAAGATTGTTTGCTTTTAGTTCTGTTTAAATCAACTTGGATGATCAATCAAATTTCCAGTGATGATGCTCTAGCTGATCATGCTTCTTAACCACTATTACTTTCCTGACAGTAGTTGTGCATGCAGTACATGTTTTCAGTTCATCAAGCTGTTTTTTAGGTAGAGATCAAAATTCAAGACTGACATGTCATATCAATGCTCCCAGTTTTGCAGAAGCCTTGATCTTTCCTGTTTCGAGAGTTGTGAGAATACTTTGCTACATTAAATTCTCCGGATAAAAGTTGAAGAATTAATATGATAAATTGGAAACATATATCTAGCAGTTCTTTTTTTTCATGCGCACAATGGGATAAATTGGTGTAACACAAACCTTTACAATTTACTGCTTCTGTTTTTTTTTTGCGGGGTAATTTAGTGCTTCTGTTATTAGAATTGCTGATTGTTTACTACAGTAATAGCCAGGAGGGTTTGTAGTGAGCTTATCTACAATTGTAATTACTCGACTTATGCTCCTTAGATTGTTGTTCTGTGGTGACAAGTGAATCCTGTAGAGCAGTAATAAAAACGTGGCGATTTGACATATTATTCAAATCTATATTCCTAATTAGTCATTGTCTCTTTAATATGATAGACACGGCCGCGAACAACCGAGCTCGACATGGAGAAAGCAAAGAAAATATGAAGTTTGAGTGCTTCACAACTTGCAATTTGTTTTTCGGTTCTCTTTTTGAAGTACTTCTGTTGTGCGTGCTGGGAAGAACACATGTTGTTCCTTCATGAGTTGATGCTGCACTACAATTTGATAACTCTGTTGCTTCAACATGTTCGATGTGGCTGGATGCTATCAGCAATTTACTTTGAATCCGCCACTTGGACCATGAACCATAATCTCACCTTAATTTTTCGAACAAAAGCAGCAACCGCCTTTATGTACGCTAGCTTTACTCAAGTTTTAAAACAAAAACATCAACCAAATAAACCAAAAGCAGGCTCAACCACGGGCGCGGCGTGGCGCCGTGCCTCCGCCTGCTAGTGTAAAGTGATGCATATCAAGTAATTCAGTAGTGTAAAATGCCAGAATCTTGAGCTTAGACATACGTGTGCATTTCGACATATACTCCTACGAGTGATTGAGCACGGCCCCCGGCTCCTAGCCCCCCCCCCTCCTAGTCCCCCGCCGTGCGCCACTCCGGCCACGGCGGCCACCCTCTCCCGGTGCCCTACCACTCCGGTGACATCAACCACTTCCTTCCCATCTCTCCCACCATTCCCACCATGTCTCTTTCGGATCTCAAGTTTGAAGTTGGCCGTGCCTTCGAGGAAGAAGTCTGGAGGAAATGGGGTGTACATACCACCAACGACGGACCTGAAGAATCAGAGTTTCATTTGGTAGCAGAATTCACAAGATCCAAGATCAAACTTACTCCTCAGTCAGTTGGTACAATTTTGTTGTCTTGCTTTGGAGGTAGAGCATCACTATTCAAAGTGCAACAACTCCAAAATTGGTCCTTCAAGTTCTCCGTCTCCTCTCAGGAAGTGGGTTACTCTATCATCAAAGGAGGTAACATCTCAATCCCTGAGTTCAATCTCATTTTTTTTGCTCTGGGGTAGTGGAGGTCCAAACTCCTGCTATGAGCTAGATCTATATCTTCAAGAGAAAGAGGACGAATGGACGCACATCTTTCGTAAACATCCCCGCAAATCATACGCTCAAGCTCTTACCACTCCCGCCTCATACCATGATCCTGTTAGATCGGATTCGAGATCCTCTGGGTTTCAAAATCGGGATTCTAATGGTGCATTTAATTCCATGCGTGATAGTCTCCTGCATGCAGCTTCAGTTACCACTCAAGCGGGAAATAGGGAGGTTCAAATGTTGGAGGCCACCGGGCCCATGCCAACTCACACTCAGCCCACTCACAACAAAACTCATTCCACTAAGCACTTCTGTGTGCGCTGCCTGGAATCGGGCCACCTTCGCCCAGACTGCAGCAATAAGATTAAATGCCACAAATGTAAACGTTCGGGCCATATTACACGGGACTGCTATTCCCTGGGCCGCATATCCTCTTCTCAGCCTTTGCATCAGCCCAACACCATCTCATCTCCTCCACAGCCCAATTCACCCAACCCAGTTCCCATGAGTCAAAGTAGGCAGCCTCCAGTCAGTGCGCTAATGCAGTCTAATCATACGTCCCTTCCCAATACCCCTCCCATTCGGGTTGGTACTTGCCATAACGCTGCCGCTCCAGCTTCCAACACCTCCCTCCTCTTTTCCCCTCCTCTGCTTCCATCACCTCACCGTCGTCCACCCCCAACCACTGCAAACCCTCCCCCCACTTCAGCATTGTCGACCATGGCCACCTTTCCTTTTGATCCCACCTCATTCTTCCCACCCAATCACCAACGCATTGATGTCGATGGGAGGCCTGCTAGGGTTCAAGTAGTGGCTGGTGCGGCGGCTCCAATGCACGAGAACTGGGCGATTGCAACCATCGCCCCGATGCCAGATCTTCAGGTGATTTTCAATACTATCCGAGAGGTTCTAGCAGATTTTCTTACTGGGGTAAAACATATGGGCTTCTCTGAAATCAGTCCATGCCCGTTCGGCCAAGCCTATGTGTGGTTGGATAGTACCTTTGATCGAGATGAGTTGGTTCTCAACGGTCCACATGCATTCACGGATGTGCATGTCATATTCCAGAAGCATAACGAAGGTTTAAACCGGAGGAAACTAGTGATGAATATGGAGGTGTGGCTCCTGCTGTGTGGATTTCCGTTTGAGAGAAGATGTATGCATGAAATTGCCAATGCAGTCATGGGTTTTGGTAGACTGCTTGAATGGGACAGAGTCAAGAGTACCAGAGCTAATCTCATGGTTAAGGTCAGAGTTGAGGAGCTTAGACACATCCCAGCCATCATTGTGATTGGAGAGGGGGAAGATTTCCAATCAGGATCTCACTCCATTCCTGTGGTTATTCTTCAACAAAGAATTTTGGGTTCAGAAGCATCAGATGAGAACCCTATTCCCCCCAATGGGAATCCCCACCTGATCCCTCAGCAAGCACACTTTCATGCCAACCAGCATAACCATTTTCTAGGGCCTCTACAACACCATGAACATGATGATATTCATAATGACCATATTCCAGATTTGAACCAAGGAGGAGACCAACCAAACCTGGATTTTGTGCTGCAACAGCCTGTGGATGCTAACTGGGAACAAGAAGAGGAGGATGTGGATATGCCTGGCTGGAGACATTGGGCTCTTCCCCAACCAAATCCTCAGGTGGATCAGGAACTACTACAGGGAGATTTTGTGGAACTCCAGGATTTGATGGAACCCATGCAAATTGAAGAGAAAGTAGATTTACCTGATATGGTAAATAACAGTGAGCTGACACTATCTCTGGCTGGCTCACACAACTCAGCTGCCTCTGCTGAATCTGCTAATGGTCCTGTGGCAGCACCTAACCCTAATGGTTTGCCAGACTTGAACCTTCTTAATGGGCTTGTGGACCTGCCACCACCAGCTGGGCTGCCAATGTTGGAAAACCAGAACCCACAGATGCCAAAAGTGCCACCTGCTGCTCCTGTTCTAAATGATAGCAACCTGGATGCTATTCTGATGCATGTAGGTATAGAGAATTATCAGATTCCTGAGGACCCTATGCATCAAGAATTTCTGGTCTCTATCAAATCCCAGATCTCTAGGACTAAACAACATACAGAGCAGACAACTAAAATCCCTGCCTTAACTGATATTTTGCTGTTGGAGGGTACTTCAGAGCCACCCCTGCTTTCAGGAAAACAGACTCGCAATGAGGGCCTTGAACTTCAACCAACAGGTGACTCCACAAGTTATAGCCTATCTGCCTCGCCAGGTTTTCCTGCTCCATTATATAAAGATCATAATCAGAATTCACTTGTGGGTTTTGTGCATCTTCCCTACAATGCAGACCCAGTAGTCATGGAGAAGGGGAATTTATCTGCATCCAAAAATCAAGTCAATGATTCTGATGAAGCTTTGCTTGGCAAGGAAGGGGCCCACATATGGAAGTCACATTTTGCTCCCACTCTTGAGAGCAAAGAGGTAATCCAAGTCCCTATTGAATGGGTTAGTTTCCTATCGGTAGCCCTCCTCTCTAAGGATAAATTTGACTGGGAAAAAAAGTCCATATCATCTCAAGTTTGGAACTATATTGTTCAAGGATCTGAATCACAACATTTCAAACCTTTTGCTGTACCTGATAGATGTGCCTCCACATTTCTTGAATTATGTTCCGCTCCTTCTGATCAGTCACAGGAAGTTGACCAGGAGAACACTGCCACTCCAACCCACAATGCCAATGATAACACAGGCCCCACTTCTTCATCCACCTCAGCTCTTCTCAAGAACAGAAAGAGAAAGGATAAACTCCCTCTAGTGGAAACTGAGGTAAGGAAGAGTTACAGACTACAAGAACTGAACAAAGGTTTTAAAAAATCAGTCTGCAAAGATAGAAATTGCTTGCCATGCACCACTTTACCTCCCCCAATTCCTACTAGAGTTGTTAAAAATCTCAACACCTCTTTTTGCAAGGTGAATGAACAAAACTCAGCTGAGGAGAAAATAAGGAATGGGGGCAAAAAACTGAAGACCATCGCCAGCAAGCCTGGAGTAAAGGAGAGAAAATCCAAGAACTCAACTTAGACGATGTCCACTTTTATGATACAAGTTGATGTGCACTTCCGATCTTTTGTAATCATGATCTTTAGCCCGTACTGTAAGACTATGCATGCAAGTTTGGACCCAGTGCTGTCTGGACATGCAAGTGCCAGAACTGTTATTCTTGAGGAACCTGTCATATCAGTCAAGTCGTCTATTACACTTTTCTGTCTTAGCAATGGCTAAATCTTGGAATGTCTTGAATTGGAACATTAGAGGGTTGAATGACAATAAGAAATGGTTGGCACTGGCTAAGAAAATCGAAGAATCTGCATGTGCTATCTTATGTCTTCAAGAAACCAAAAAAGTTCATTTTGATAGCCTTTTCATCAAGAACTTCTGCCCTAAAAGACTCAATAAGTTTGATTTTATACCCTCTGTTGGAGCTTCAGGAGGTTTACTTGTAGTCTGGAATGAACAAGTATTTGAAGGTCACACTATCCACAAAAATGAGTACTCCATCACAACTGATTTCACATCTAAATAATCTGGGGAACAGATCCTTCTCACCAATGTGTATGGGCCATGTCATTACCCTGCCAGATCTGATTTCATTAATTGGTTTCAAGATTTACAAGTGGCTGATGATGTTAACTGGCTAATTTTGGGTGATTTCAATTATGTTAGCACTACAAAAAAAAGACACATCCGTGACATTTTGGCCCGAACAAAAAAAATTATGTCATGCTTATGACACTTCTATGACGATAATTGTGACAAAAACACGTATCATCATAGATGTGGTGGGCTCCTACTTCTATGACAAAAAATCATGACAGAAAATGGGCTTTTCGTCCTGGGCGGGCCGGAGTAGCACCTGCATGACATTCTTTGGGCCGTCCATGACGGAAAAAATCGTGGTAGAAGCGAGGGCGAGGAAAATTTCGGGGAGTTCACGGTTACGGTGGGTGCATGGTCAGGGCGGAGCGATGCAGTGTGGTTGCGCATTTCTCTTTTGTACGCGCACGTGGTGCGAGCCGTGTTCGCTATAACTAAACCCGAGCGAGGCGTTCGCTTACTGAACCCGAGCAATCGCACTGCTACGTACTGAAGCCGATCAATCGATCCCTTCGCTGTTAACTGAACCCGACCGACTCCTTCGCAGCTGCTAACTGAACCCGATCGATCGCTGCTGCTGCTTACTAAAGCCGATCGAACCTGCCTCTTGATGAACAGTGACCGTTGGGGGTTGGTTGAACGAGTCGAGACGTGGTGAGTCTAGCCGGTTGGTTGAGGTTGGATGAACAGTTCCTGGTGGGGGTTGGATGAACAGGACCCCGTGGTAGTAGGCCATTGCCGTTGGATGAACAAGACCCTGTGGAAGCCGCCACACCCCAGCCGGCCAATTGGGGGTGGATGAACAGGACCCCGTGGAGGCTGGATGAACAGTAGCCGGTGAAGGCTGGAGGAGGTCGACGGTGGATGAACAGTACCCCCATGGAGTCCCGTTTTGTGGTACGCCACACCCCTCCCGATGAACAGGACCCCGTTTCGACTGTAGGAGGTCGAAGAGAAGTCCTTTTCCTCCGTTTTGCGGTACGCCAGACCCCTCCCGATCAACAGGACCCCGTTTCGACCATAGGAGCTCGAAGAGAAGTCCGTTTCGTCCGTTTTGCGGTACGCCAGACCCCTCCCGATGAACAGGATCCCGTTTCGACCGTAGCCGGTCGAACAGAAGGCCGTTTCCTCCGTTCTGCGGTACGCTAGGCCCCGTTTCGGCTGTTCCGTCCAAGCCGGTTGGCTCTCGATGAACACGATGCATTCCGTTGCCTCCCGATGGACACGACGCAGTTTCTCCGTTCCGACCCAGCCGGTTGGCTGCCGATGAACAGGACGCCGTTGCTGCCGTCCGTTGCCTCTCCATGTACATGAGCCTTGGCCGTATGTATGCGCAAGTAGGCATTCGAGACCCCGCCCGTATGTACGTACGTGGCTGTATTTTTTGGCATCTGGCTGTACGTACGTGTACACGGTTTAGACTGGATTGCCTGAACTGCTACGTCGGGGGCTCTACTACTACACGTGCCGCTACTTGCCCGGCCACGGTTCATAGTTGCAGAGAGACCGATCGACCAGTATGTACGTACTTTGCGACCAGACAGACAACGCTACGTACGCTTCGACCGGGTGGGTCCCAGTTGTCATGGAGGATAAGGAGGCACTTCCTTGCGTGCGAAGATATAGCTGGTGGGTCCCAGCTGTAAGGGGGAAGAATCATTTTTTTTGCCCGTAATATGGACACACTTCCTTGCGTGCGAAGATGTAGCTGGTGGGTCCCAGCTGTCGGGGGGGGACGTTTTTTTCGCAAAATACGGTAGCCCTTCCAGTGGGCCCCCTCTGTCAGGTGGAGGAATCATTATTTTGCGTGTAATAAGAAGGCACTTCTTTGCTGCAACGGCGGACCCAGCTGTCAGCCTCTCCACGTACAGTCCTCTTCCGATATAAGTCATTCCTTGACCATGTTGACCACGCAGCGCCGAGAGCACCAAGGCGGTGGACGACAGCGAGGCCTAGGAAGGGAATGACCCGGAGCCGGGGAAGACTCGGCAGTTGTTTCCCATGCGGAGGGGAGTACGAGGGTTTACTGGTTCGGCTGCAGTGTGAGGCTGCTGTCGCCGGAGAATAACAGGAGGTCTGGGTGAGTAGAGGGATGGCCAGGCCAGTGATGGGAGTAGAGTGGGGCGGTGAGGCCTGCGCGACAGCAGAGCCGGCCACGGGAGGCAGGAGCAGGTGGCCTGGCCGGCACTTGTTTGGGCGGCTGGAGCAAGAAGACCAGAGGTTGAAGAAGCACGACGGCCGTTGGATGGACATCGTACGGTCACTGCAGCTAGAATCGTTTATATTGACTAAGTTGACAAAGCCCTCCGTCCGCGTCAACTTAGTAGGCCCACAAGTCAGCCTCCAAATATGGTGGGTCCCAGCTAGCAGGGGGAGTATTCATTTTTTTGTGCGTAATACGGAGGCACTTCCTTCTGTGCGAAGATATAGCTAGTGGGTCCAAGCTGTCAACGGGAGGAACATTTTTTTGGGCAAATACAGAGGCCCTTCCGGTGGGTCCCCGCTGTCAGTGGAGGAATCATTATTTTCCGCGTAATAAGGAGGCACTTCCTTGCGTGCGGCTATGGACCCAGCTGTCAGCCTCTCCACGTACAGTCCTCTTCTGATGGATGTCGTTCGTTGACCATGTTGACCATGCCGCGCCCAGAGCACCAGGGCGGTGGACGATGGCGAGGCATGTGCAGCAGCACAGCCGGCCACGGGAGGAGGCAGCAGGCAGTCTCGCCGGCGCTGGTTTGAGCGACTGGAGCAGGAAGAGCAGAGATTGAAGAAGCACGACGGCCGTTGGATGGACATCCAACAGTCACTGCTCTCGTGTGTTGACTAAGTTGACAAGGCCTTGCGTGCGCGTCAACCTTTTTTTTAGGAAAGTGTACGCGTCAACCTATAGTAGCCGCACAAGTCAGCCTCAAATCTGTGGAAAACAGCATACAGCCCATCTGCCATTATTTCTAATAATTTACAGCCCATTTGCTAATTTTTAGGATTTTTTTGGAGCCCATATTCTTTTTGTTAGCATTACAGCCCATATTGTGGCCACAGTTAAAAAATTCTACGAAATTTTGCATATTTTGGTGCGGTCCGAACTGTTTTTAATCCCGAAATTTCGAGTCACATTCAAACTAATTTGAAAAATAAATTTATATCAATATAAAATCCAAATAATTTTCCACGCATAAAAATCAATGAAATTTAAAATCTCGAAATGCAAAAAAAGAAATTTGACACTAATTGCCGGTTTGCTGTGTTTTAAAAATGTACAACCCATTTCTCATTACTGATAGCACATTTTCTGGCCAAGCCGAATGAAACTCTTCTCGTCTTGAAAGATTTGCAGCCCAGCAGGGCTGACAAAACCAAGTAGGCCTCGGTTGGGTATTCTGCAAAAGAACAAAAAATCAGGGCTAGCCATTTTCAGAAAGAAAAAAAACTACTGGGCTTCTCTTGTGGTAAACTTTAAATAAAGGGCTGGCTAGACAGGCCAGAGTGCCCCGCACAGCCCAGTTGACACCCTGCTTCGTATCAAAAACAAAAAGAACTGGGCGAGCTGCTGGGTCCCTGGTGTCGGCCACTCGTCGTGCAATTCTCTCGTTTATTGACTACGTTGACAATGGCATGGGACCCAGATGTCAGGAATCCATTAGGAGGAACCATTTTTTTGGCTACAAATAAGGAGGCAATTGCTTGCGTACTTTGCCATGACCCTGGTGGGTCCCTACTGTCATCCTCTCAACGTACAATCATCTCCTGATTGTGTATGCGTCAACCTAGTAGGCCCACAAGTCAGCCTCTAAACACGTGGCGGACAAATACAACCCATTTAAAAAAATAACAGCCCATTCCATACGTTCACACGGAAAGTTCAACATTCAGAGCAAAGTAACAGGTCTGATCAGATATAGAGTACTGAACTTCCACGTTGACAACCATCATAGCCAAGTTAACTATCTACTCCCACTAATACTCTAGTGTACAAGTACTAAGTTACTCCTAGCTAACTAGACGATGCCGGCCGCCATCTGCGGTACACACTAAATGCCGGCACCGACGTCCTCCTCCTCGCCTCGAACTTGCCGGAGGTGCGATAGGACGCGTTGCTCGCGCGCGTTGGCCCTTTCCATGCCAGCGTGGTACACCGAAGCTTCGGCTTCTAAGCGGGAAACCCACTTGACGAGCTAGTAGTAAAATTCGGCGTCACGCACGCGTGCGTGCCCGACAGCCTCTAGGGCTATTTGCCGGGCGCCGGCCTCCACGTAGTCGGCCCAGTTGCGGGTGTTCTGCTCGTGACTCAGAGCGGTGGTGCGCTGCTGCTCCATGGCCTGCTTGCGGCGCAAATCGGCGATACGCTGCTCCTCCGCCAGGTGGTCGCGCTCCAACAAGTCCTCGTACTCTGCATTGCTATCTAAAGACCGATAGAATGCCTGCTCCCTTCGTCTGCCTTCCGGTGAAAAACCGAACACTAGCTCCGGCGGTGAGCTCCTCTGGCGTCGCCTATTGCGGACGGTCGGGGGCATGACGGACGTGGCGAGAGCGAGGGCAGGTGGCGAGCGACGTCTGGCCGGTGGGGGGTTGTGAGAATAGGGCGAGTTCTGTGGCGGTGCCACCGGAGAACGCCGGGAACCAGTAATTATAGGCGGAAGGAAGGTGAACCAGCGTGTCGCGGGAAACGCGACGGTCATCAGAATTCAATGCATAAGCAGGCATGGCTTAGCGCGCTAGCTTACCGTGGAAAACTGGAAAAACTGAATTTATGACTGTGCCGTCCTGTCCCGTCCCGTCAGTGGTGCGTCCCGTCCGTGCTGGGTCGCACATCGGCATGACGGTCAAACGAGTGCACTCAAATCATCCAGATGAGGTACGTGTGTGATCCGCTATTTATTCGTGTAGGATCGAGTCAGTCGGATAGTGTACGTGCGTGATCCGCTATTTATTCGTGTAGGATCGAGTCGGTCGGATAGTGTACGTGTAGGATCGCATTAGCTGATGAACGTTCGCTGGGAGATACTACCTCCTTTCCGGTTTATAGGGCTCAATTCAAAAACCTCACCAACCAAGGTAGATGGTGAGTGGTGGAATAACTTTTGTAGTTTGCAAAAGCACACAATTAATGCACTCGTATTCCTCAAAAATTATGTTTACCAATGCATTAATTGTAATGCACGCATGCATAAAGTACATGCACTGGTCAATTTTCTCTTAATCTTTGCATGCAAAGATTTAATGGTCCTTGAAATCTGAACATGTGATGGGGAACAATCAAATTGAGACTTATAAAACGGGAAACCTAAAATTTTGAGATAAGCCCTATAAACCGGAAAGGAGGGAGTAAGGCATTTGCGAACGTTTTTGCTGGCAGTTTCTTCAGATTCGCATGACATTTTCTTCAGAACAGCATGTCAGTTTCTTCAGAGGTAGGCATTTTTATTCAAAAAACTGCCACCTTTGGATCTTGCGTCGTAACTAAAACTGCCAGGAGCGTATTAGTAGGCTAGCTAGTGATCGATCAGTAACTTGTAAACACTGAGCGAACAGAAATAAGGAACTTCTAGTAACTTGTGAACACTGAACACACAGAAATAAGGATCATGATGTGCACACTAAAAGAGTCGATCCGTTCGAAATGTTCACACGAGACTCACAGGTCTGGCTTTGTATTATGTTCCCATTAATAGCCCAAATTCACAACCAACTGGTACCATTCCCATACATAAGATCAACATGTTATTGCATCTCAATGATTCACAGATCATATACAATATGTAGCTCCTAAAGCAAAGATCAAGAAAAAACATCTGTTCTTGCTACTAACATGGATGCTTCTCTGGGCCAACATTTAGTACAGAGTGAAAGACAAATTTGATCGTGAAGTTTACATTTCCACTTGCAAACATAAGTGGTTTCACCAACAGATGGAACCATGAGAGTGAACCACACATGATGGAGGAACATCCACTGAAATATGAGTTGATCATCTGTCGATCACACGGCGAGACTATTTTCGGAATACAACTTTAACGTTGGCAAAATGATGCCCATTGGACAATCAGAACAAAGCAATGAAGCACCTAGTGTTGGCCAATAAATAGTACAGTACTACTTTTGTGCAATCCATGAAGTGACTATCCAATCTTTCTGTGTCTATTTTTAAATGGCACTGCATGCAGTGACTATACTATTCTCTTGTGCAGTTCCACAAAAATTGAAGTCACTTTGTTTGTTCGCCAAATAGCAACGGGCAGACATCTGTTTGCACAAATATCAACCAGCTAGTTAACATATACCCCACCTTGTATTTTCAGTTTAAACACGCCTCTGTTAGTCGTTTCCGCTTAGCATCTGTCATGTTTTGCACTGGACAATTTGATGCGTCATGTTTTGCACTAGACAATTTGGTACTGAATTGATTTGCTGGTACAGAACAGAAATAGAGCGCTTATTCTTCATCAGACCAAGGATATCCATGTTTGCAATGATGGAAGAGGTGAAATCGATACAACCAAAATTGAGCATCCAATCAATGAATCATGTCCTGCACCACCAATGTAGGTCCACCCTGCCAATAAATTTACATGCAAACCACTAATATTACTATCTAATGACAGTACAAAAACAGTAGCAAGATAGTAGCAAACCATGTACCTTGGTAATGAACAGCTCATAGTGCCACCAATTGGATATAACTGTTTGGAAGCAAAAATGCTCATAATGTTAAACCATTTGGACTTTTTGTGCAGTTCCACTAAAATAGAGCATCCCTGTTTGCATAGATATTGAAAGTGTGATTAGTATAAAAGTGGCACTAGTTGAAGCATAGACTCACAAATATAAGCATTGCAATTTCTTAATGGGAAAAGAACGGCTGATGTCAGGAAGGCATACATAGTATTTCGTGAAAGATTGAACCATTCCTGACCTTTCCTCTTCTTTTAAGCATTTTTTGTGCAGTTCAACTAAAATAAAATGCCATCACCGCCTTGACAACTTGGTGACACTGTACAAAAAATGACTTACCATTACATCATGATGTCGGGTATGTAATGGACACGCAATAGAGACAAACATGCAGACCTCCTCCGATAACATAATGAACATTAAATTTAATAAAGGTGTGACTAGCTTTGCTGGCAAAATATGAATGAATTCTACACCCTCTGTTCCTTAATATAAGACGTTTTCGCAGTTCAACTTAAAGTACCCAAACGTCTAGTGTTTAGAAAAACAGGTAGTAGTTTTCTTAAGCACATATCTGGGAAAGCTTGCCAGACCATATATATGTCCATACGCTAATGCAACACCATTCAAATAGTACAAATATACACTATCCAATGGCTAGTGCAACAGTAGAGTAGTTTTGTTATTACTCGGTACAGTACAATGGTTTTAGTGAACATATTTCCATAAGCTAGCACTGGAAGATTTCTATAAGCATTAACTATACGAAATATAAAGGTAACAAGTTTGAGCATTGGTATGCTGGTTGTGCAACAGCATTAGACCAAATACAAAAGTCTGAAGGTAACTAATGATAGTATAAAAAATTTGCAAACCATGTACCATGAAGGTAAATATCATTTTGAACTCGAAGGGACCTAAAAAATTGCTATCCCAATCTTGATAGTCAATCAAACATAAAAACTTGATTAAATGAATCAAGAAAACAGCAGGAGGAGGAGGTGCCCACTCCTGACCTTTCCTCTTCTCCTCATAATTTTTTGTGCAGTTTAACTGAAATAAAATGCCATTGCCGCCTTGACATTTAGGTGACACTGTACAAAAAATTTGACTTATCATTACATCATGAAGTGAGGTATGTAATCTATAAGCATTAACAATGCAAAAATCTAAAGGTAGTAACAAGTTTCATCATTGGTATACTGGATGTGCAACAACATTAGAATGCCTTAGCTCAAAAATCTTTAATAACATCCACAATAAACAGCTAACAAATATCCAGTCCGATGTACTTCCACAGACGCATAGAGTGGTGAGGGAGGGATGGTTGCCCAGAGTAACAAATATCCAGGCAGCATATGTGGATTACGTCCCATTTGTGTTCTCTTTAGCCACCTTTTTCCTATGTGAGGACAACAAACCTATCGACCCGGTCATTCTCTATTGGGTTGTCCTGCCTTTCTACCCTTTTTCAACTAAGAGACAAGAAACGCTCCTTAGCTACTGCTTTTCCCCTTTTCAACCAAGATGCAGGTTCGATACCTAGTCTCTTCGACAGTACTTTCCCCCTTTCTTTCCTTATTCAACCCAGACATGGATTAGTCTGCATGAAGTAGGGTTTCCTTTAATAGTGCAAATTATGGTTTTCGTCAGCGTGACTAGTAGAGCAGAGGATGGTAAATTCGGGAGATGGGGGAGTGGAAAAAGATCCACATCCAGTGACGTGGCAGATGGGGCAAAATAGAACAAGGGTATGGTTCGAAAAGAGGTAGCATACCCGAGGGTCGGCGGGAAGTGGCTTCGCTCGTGGTCGTCGTCGTCGGCACACACTACGGCAGCGAGCTTGGGAATGGCGGCCAACCCGCGCCGGTGCTAGGTCTGAGAGGATGGCCTTGTCGTCAGTGTGTGACCTCACTCGCCGACGACGAGTGCGTTAATGCTGCACGTCCTTTTCTTCCCCGGCGGATGGTATCCTGGCGGAAATGTGACCACCGGTGAGGAGGGAGAGAGAGGGGCCACCGCCATCTTTTTTAGATCTGGAGAGAGGGTGGTAGTGTGAGAAGTGAGAAGCAAGTGTGAGAAGCAAGGAAGCGCTAAAGTTGCAGCCTATATATCTTACTAGTACTAGAGTACTAGACTAGAGGTAGAGTAGTGGTAGAGTAGTTTATATTTTCTCTGCATACAGTACCAATTACTACACGCCATTAAAAAAATAAAGTCAAGAAATAATGCAGCACCTCGGGCCAATGCGGCCAGCTCACATTTTAAACGAGAAATGACAAACCATGTTTCGTTGACATGTGGTCCCGTTCCAACATGTCGGTGAGACGACGGCGATTCCTTTTGTATAATTTCTGAACGGACGTCTATGTAGGCCGGGGCGCCTGTTTCTATACCGTGGCAATCGTCCACCGCTCCCCACTAGCCTCTTCCTATAACGTGGCAACCGTCCACCGCCTCTTCGCCTTTCCCTCTCGATTTGGAAACTGCTGTCGCACGCTCTTCCTCCCTCCATTTGCCTTGACTCTTCCTTCTTCCATTGTTCATCTTCTCGATGGAGGGAGCCGGCCAGAATCGACCCCGTTATTCTTGCCCCAATCTAAAAGATGACATGGTGGAGCAACTCATTGATCTGTGCGACGTCATCACCATGGCTAGCATGTCAGGTTCGTTCAAGACCATTCTCGCCTCAACAAATAACATCATTGCAAAGAACCCAAGGGTTCAGGAGCGGTTTGATCTCCCCTATCTTCTTCGCCATGACGCTGCTCGCTGGCGCGGGGACGACGGAAGCCTCACCTTGTGCAAGTTGATGCTGCTTGATAATGCTATGTGTGATGTTAAGATGCCATCGCTTGAGGGTAAGGCCTGGGCAGGCACAAATGGAGATTGGGTTGTTTATATTGGGTACAACTGCGAGTGGGAACTTGTGAATGTGTACACTCGTCACCGGGTTCCACTTCCAAAAATCTCAGACTGCCCTGAGGTTGAGCACACCGGCATTCTACGTAAGTTCAAATACGATCATGGTGACTGTCATCTACAGAAGATAGTAATTTGTCAAGTTCCCAACCCCTCTTGGGGTTATACGAACTATCATGTTGTCGCTATCTTCGACAAGCTTGTTGCCGTCCTTGATTACACGCCTCGATGGATATTGCTCAAAAATCAGTTTCTGTACACGGATGTGTACTGTGATGCAATTAAATACGAGCGTCTTGTGTTTGCTGCCACCACTTCTGGCACTGTTTTTGCATGGGATCCTTCTTGTTTCGGTACTTTTGTCTTCCACGGTAATTATACTGTTTCATTCACCATGCATGTGAGTTAGTATCCCTGTACTAATTAACCTTCTTTGTTTCCAAGGTCCTATCAACATTCCCCCACCGATACTTGGAAAAATTTATAACCAAGGGGGAGATGACGATGGTGATGATCACGAGCATGAAGACGAGCAGGACCCATATACTCAGTGGCGCCTGGCAACTTATTCCGATGGATCACCTCTTCTTGTCTGTATACAGGGCACTGCTGATGTTACGAAGGAAGCAGGTGTTGTCTCCCATGGTCGCACTATCCGGACCTATTCCAACATCCGTTGCAGGGTATTCAGGATAGATACTAGTGTGCTAGCGCCAGAACCTTCTGCCTGGTTCAGTATTGATAGTCTTGGACAAAACTTGCTCTTCCTTGGACAAAACTATCCAATGATGGTGAAAGGCGATCCAGCTGCTGTTGGCACAAAGTTACTATCATTTATGAGAAGCAACTGTATCTATACCTCGGAAATTGCTATGGTTCCCTATCCTGGCTATCACAATGTGCGTCCTCATATAGGCCGCTTCAGCCTGGATGATGAATCTTGCGTTGGTCTCGATTGTGACGATAGCTGGCCCTGCCCAGAGAATCAGTTATGGTTCAAAGCAAGCGTTTCCAACGCCGAGGATTGGTTGGCCTGAAGTTTATTTCATTGCTTTGTTATTTGTTGTGTGAGAAAAACTTTAGTATTTATAATGTATCCTCGTTGTCGTTGTGCGTTGATAACCTGTTGTATGTAATACCAAATGATATGCCTGTGATAAACTTACTAAATTTATGAATGGCTTTCGATTTGCTTCTCAGAGTGGGTGCTGCGACGAGGCATTTTTTTTGCCGAATACATAATTGTACGTGCATTGCAACAGGTTATCGGATGAGTCCAATCAACGATAATACTGCTAGTTATTAGCTTCTCATGCTTCGCGCGGTGGGCGGGTGTTTTTACTGTAGCTGTGAATCCCATCATCATCCTAGGTCGTCGGATGAGTCCAATCAACGGTACAATTGCATTCTGATGTTTGGATTCATGTGATAAACTCAATTTATGAATGGTTTTCGAGTCACTTCTTGGAGTGTAAGTACCGTAGTTGTATATCCAACATCCGGCTATATGAACTTGCCACATCACATAGAGCCAACCTAGGAGTACGCTGGTACAATAGTTAGTCCCAGTAGTACCATCAACTAGAGCTAGGTGTCGCACGGAGGCTGAGAAATATGGTGATAGCGTGAGGTGGGCATGTACCTATGATGTAACTACACAGGGCTTGCCGTGTTTCCTACTCCTCCGGTCTAAGAGCATGGTTAATAATATAGCCAGCTGCTGGCTATAACATGTTGCCATGTCATTTACAGCCAATGTAACGTTATAATAGTTGGCTATAAGAAAGTACTAGTACTACTTTGTCAACATATGGCCCACCTTCCACTCTCACAAAGCTTCTTTGAGCTCGTGCTACAGCCCGCTTCCCTTCTCTATCCTCTTCTCTCATTTCCAACTAAGCAATAATACAATATTTAAATCCTTAGATCACCCTATTATACTTGCTCTAAATGAGGAGACGATTTGGTGGAGTTCTTCCTCCTTCTGCCTACACGTGGGACATCCAGCATCCAGGTCGTGTCATGCAAGAGAAAATGGAGTGCTAGTTGAAGGAACGTGCTGTGCATATTGGGTCAAACTGTAAAAAGGATCTTACTCTTGAGAATGGAGGGAGTACGTATTTAAATCCTTATAGCCTGCTTACATTACATTCTTGCTCAACTTCCAGCCTGTCGCGTACAATTACAAAACACCTATCACGTACGCGTCACACCCCACGCGGTCATTCAGGCACACCGCTCACTAAACGAATGTGCATCGTCTTGCGTTTTCACTGACATGTGGGATCGAATGTGAGCAAACAGACGATGGGCACTCTCCGCGCGTCTGCTGGCTGGCTGAGAAGAAAGAGACGAGGAGCTGAGCGCGGACTCCAGGAAATTTCACGACAATGTGAGAAGTACTAGTGGTACCGTACTCATGGAGAGATAATGTGTTCGCTCTACGTAACCAGCACCTCGATAGTGTGGGGTGGCATGGGCCATAACTAGCATTCACGTCTAGCAGTACGGCACACGAGTCCCATCTGACACCAATTTTCTTGGAGTCCGTGCTACATCTATCTCTTCTCCCTCCTCTTTTCTCTAACTCAGCCATCGCGCGGTGGGCGGGGTGGGGGGTTGCCGATAGTCAGTTTGCTCAACTGCGACCCACTTGTAAGTGAAAATGCAACACAACACGCATTCCCCCTTGAGCGGCGTGCTGGACCAACCGTGTGGGGGTGCGACGTGAACACGGCAGGCTTTTCCTTTGGAACTTGTAGTACCAGTACTAGTAAGTTGTAACACTTGGTTCTGCTCCTGGCACGACCGATAGATAGAAATAATGATTTTCCCTCAACAAATAGAAATAACGGTTCAAAACGCTAGCGCTGGGCATTTACCGCGTGATAAATGGGGGAGTTTTGCCAATTTCGGCCATCATCGCTTTCCTTACATGCGGTCCCACATGTAAGTGATATGCCTAGCCACTGTGCGTTAAGGGGCGGGCCGGAACGCCCGTCTGGGGTGATCATGCGCAGGTCTGCTCCCACACCTTTGGTCTACTCAAAGACTCCGTCCTGATTTGTTGGTCCTTTCGTATTTTGTGTCAAATTTTGACCATAGATTTAATTGACAATTTTTAATGCATGTTATAAACATTTATATGGTTGGATTCATATTTGAACATAGTTTCCAATGATACTATTTTTTTACATGCGTTAACATTTTGTAAATTGAATTCAATGTCAAAATTTGGCACAAAACACTAAGGGGAACAAGGTAGTACCACCCGCACGACGCCTCCTAGTAGCCAATTAATAGAGGGACGCGTGGCAGCACTTAAATGGTTAGTAGAACGCCCACGGTTTCAATACTACTTTTGTTTCCGATTGTAACGTGGCAGCTCTTTGTTCCAAAATGACTTTGTTTTGCTTGTTTATGTGTGTGCCTTCGCAAATTGAACCACCACGCCCAGAAGTTTGAAATCCATTCCCATTTCTTGCATGGGACCGAAACATTCCTATTACACGTCAATATTAATATATAAGAAGTTTGGTTTTGGCGCGGTTCATGCATGGTATGTACGTAAGTTATGAAGTTGATGCAAAAGCTAAGAAAATTACAGTATACATGGAATTGACATAAAAATAAAGATGCATATGGATCCATCAACGACATCCTCTCGCCCTAGTGCGCCGGGTCACCAACCGACGGGTGAGGAGCAGCGGCGTTGGCGGCGAGCTCAACGTGCTTCTGAACAATGCCGTCCAAGGTTGCCTTGCGGTCCAAGAAGGCTAGCGTCCTATCATCCTCCTTTGGCACGTAGTAGTCCTTGTGGACGATTTGCTCGTAGACGTGGGTGATTATGTCGATGGTGTCTTGCTGAGCCAGACGCTGCGCGGCGAGTGCGACCTAGAGGTGGACATTCTCCGGCGCGACGGCGTGCTGTCGCAGAGCCACCAGTGTGTCGAAGAGGTTGTCACCATAGAGGCCGTTGAGGGTGGCGGGCATCGTAGAGCCTAGGCTGGCGTCGTGGATCATCTGGCACAGCCGGCTCATGCTCGCGCTCATCGCCTCCATGGGTCTAGATTCTATTCAACTGATCTTGCGATTGGAGTGATCACTCTTGCAGGGTGCGTAGGTGGGACTGCGTAGGTGCGTAGGATTTGTAGAGGGATTGGACTGGTGGGGAGCCTTTATATGAGAAGTGCAGATAGCGTTGCATTCATGTGTGTGTTGGCCATCTACTCCTCGGCCCTTACTCCCTCCGTACCGGTGCACTATAGTCATCTCACCGAGACCAAGTTGGGGAAAAACGAGAGAACTTGATGTTTATTTGGTAATTAATGTCATTGCATGTAGAGATTTTAGATTGATGAGATTTCAGATTTGAGCCATCTACCGGAAGGGAGAGTGTATAATATCATCGGAAACTACATTCAAAACCGAATAAAACAATACTCCATGTATTTATTTACAGAGGGAGTAGTATATTTTTTGTGACATGCATTACTAGATATTGCTAGTCAAATACTACTAAAAATCCAGACGGAGGTGGTAGTACTACAAAATCCAGACGGTGGTGCTAGTACTAGTAGTACTACCAATGTAGTAGTACTGTACTACCCGTTGGTCAAATTATTACGTGCTGCTCCTCACAGTGAAGTGACAAGTCCCTACGCCGGAGATGACACCTGAGTGTAGGCGGCATGTTCAGCATACGAAAGTCAGCCTCACCGTGTGCAGTCACTATCATCATGGCTGTAGAGCTAGCCTGTTTACACCTAGCCGTGTTCGACATAATTTCCAGTGCGTTGCCACTAGTAATAATAAGTATTGTACTGGAGTAATGGGTATATTGTTGCCGCACCTATGCACGTGAACATTTATCATAACAAAGTGCCTCATGCTGGATAGTCGTAATATTACAAGTTTCAAACTGATATTTCAAATGCTAGGAGTAATGCTGCACCTACGAAGAGGGAATTATTAGGAAGTTTACGTAAGAACTTTCGTTACTTCAGGTGCATGCAGCATTATCGTACAAACTAAAATCCGCCACCCTGACATGTCACTAATGGGCAAATAAATTTTCCAGTCTCTTGCGACTTGATGTTTCAAAAACAAATTCAGCTTCTGCGGAGGCTTTGTCATTTAGGCATAGACGCACGCGGTGATCAGCACGCCATTCATCGTTGCGCCAGAGAACGCCAAACCTCATTACCTTGAGCACACTTGCCTCCAGAACAAAGAACCTAGCCAATTTAATCTCAGATGTGGTGCCTTGGTAGTTGATCAAATCAGTTTCTGTCAGATGGAGATCAAGGCATTCGATGAGATTGTTATGTTACAGCACATTTTTCACTTTCGGGTCGTTTTTTGTCTGCAAAAGAAAAGAACATATTAGATCAGCTGGCTGTATAAGATTGCCGTGTCATCAAGAGCTACCAATATCATTCGCTCATACGATAGGGTTGGCTATAGGGTTGGCTCTAAGGCTAGTGATAATTTTTCACTCTCTCTCTTTCTCTTTCCTCTCATTTACCTAGGAGCACGTGAAGAGCTTGGGCATTTGTTGCCTTCCACTATGTGGCCGATGCCATACTTCTCAAAAGTATGCCACATAATACGCATCGATGTCAAATCAAAAGATTTTAACACCGCTCTAGCAATGTGAGAGAGTTGGCACCGCTATGCACACAGACCCACATGTATAAACAAATCAACCAAACCAACTACACCAGTCTCTCCCTCTCTCAAACAAGTGTTTTTTTATTGCCTCAGTCCTCTCCCTCTCCCACGCAAGTGTTTTTTCATTACGTGAGTTAATTTGGCACCAGAGCAAAGTAGGTGATCCAGATTGGGGCACCGGGTGAGCAATGGAGGGCATCGATGCCCTATACTTCACCCTAAACGAAAGAAGACTTCCATATCCAAGTTTAGCTCAGACGTAGCTACCTTCTTTTTGGGCGTGAAGAAGTGTCAAACCAAAATACCCAATAAGCAGCATCAAAAGTGAATTTGGCACGTGTTTTGGACTACATAGTGGAGGGCCGTTATAGCCCAATTTTGTACTACCTCGTACTTAGTGTAAAATTTTGACCATAGATTTACCTAAGAAAATACCAATGCATGTCACCAAAAATTATACCATTTGAAATTATGTTCAAATACAAATCCAACGATATAATTTTTAGTGACATGCACTAACATTTTGTCAGTTAAATCTATGGTCAAAATTTGAAACTACAAAATACGAAGAGTAAACCAGGACGGAGGTAGGAGTACTTGCTCTTATTAGGCTAACCATAGAGTTACTACTAGTCTAAGTTATTTGCCACTATGGCTAGCCTAGGCTCCTTAGTACAACAAAAAAAACGATGCTGGTGATCACGTGAGACAAAATACTAAAAACATTTCTTTCGGTGCAGTGCGTAGATGCAGTTTTGAACACTACACTTGTCATCGTAATTTGGGGAAAATACGAAAAAATTGAGCTCCATTGTGATTACCATTTACTAATAGTACGAAAGAAGTTTCACCTCGATGAGTAGCTTCTCCGTGCACGGAAAGCATCTAAGGAATCCAAGAACTTGATCCAGATTGGGGCCGATTGATTTTATTGCCAAGATCTTCACTATGCGCACAGACTGGGTCAAGCTTGTGGGAATCATTTTCTGGATGACAGTCGTAAATACATCAAGAAGAAATTTAAATATGTGAATTTCAAGAAGATGGAGAAGAAGATGAGTGTTGTACCTGAACGATTATGGATCCAATAACGAGTTTGGAGAATTTGGCAAACGAGTAGACCAACGTTTTCAATTTCGGCGCGTCAATGACCCTGATTTTTGTTGGACCTTCTAGATCAGATACAAGCAATCTCTCAAGGAAAGGCGCATTCTCAATGACCATAATGTGGAACAGCTCAAGTGATCTCTTCCCAAGTAATGTCTTGTTGCGGGGCTAGCAAGACACATAAATCCATCAGAGATTCGTCGAGGCGATGTGGAGGCTAATGAACCCGTGGATCTGCTGAAGACGAAGGTACTCGAGCGCAGTACAGCCGCGGAGCAGGTGCTCCATAGCCTTCTTCGATATGCCAACGTCGAAGAGGTCGAGCTGCTTGAGTTGAGGGAGAAGAAGGGCGGGCGCGACATTAATCTGGGGAAAATAGCAGGAGATGAACCTGGCGCGGCGCAGCGTTGGCGCGAGGCGGAGCGCGGACGTCGGCAGAGAGCTACATCGTCCAGCTTCAAACCTGAGCTCCTCGAGCTGATCTAGGGCAGGGGATAAGAACCACTCGTCGAACTTGGCTTGGACCTTGCAGTTGGTACTAAACATGCGAATGTCAAGTCGACTGGTTGGCCTAGGGTGCGATGCAAGGATCTTGGAGACTGTGGCCATGCGTTTGCAATCCCCGTCGCAGAGGCAGCTGTCGATGGTGAGGTTGAGGGGGACGCGGCGCCAGAGGGGGCGCCACCGCCGGGAGAGCAGGATGGTCTGCACGGCAGATTTGGTGGGGAGGAGGGCGATGATGACAAGCAGCATGTCGTCGGGGAGGCTGCTGATGAAGTCCAGGCTCGCCGGATGCGGTTTTGGCTCGAGTCGCCTCCGCTTGTTGGCTGCCTCGCCGTCCATCTCTGCCGGCGGCGACTCCGGTGTACACGTGTGCTGGTGTGTATTGTGTGCTGGGCATGTGCGAGTGCGTCCTTGTGTGCATGCCGCCGCGCAGTGGTGTAGTGTGCGCGAGTGCGTCCTTCATGCGGAAGAACTGTGCCCTCAATTTATTAGGATGCGGGGTGCTACCGCGAGTGGTTTCAACTTTGTTTACTTCACCGTGTTAGATGGGCCTCTAGTTTATACTAGTAAATTGTACGTGCTTTGCACGTCATTTAAATATATATAAAAAGCATGGGAAAATACATTTGAATATGTATTTCCTTTCCTAGAATCGTATTGGACAAGATCCAACTTGGTTCTTACCTCTCTAGAATACAGATTGTTCTAGTCCCCTTTTATTAGAGTATCAGATAAGCATGTGGATAGATGCTTCTAGAACACATGAGATGGTAGAGTTGGGGGCTCAATTAGAAGGCCACGTGGCAGAATCCTGTGAGTTGAAAACTTTATCCAACGGATGATAATGCTCGGATTTGCCATCTCTTGACCGTTGGATGGGCATATCTAACGACTAATATTTATTTGAAGCTATTGGCACACTATATACTGGTATAGATATAGATATTTTCACCCACTGCCACATGGGCTAGCACACCAAGATAGAGAACACGAGCTGACAAGGCAGCATGTGGACTGGTTGACCCGTCAACTAAACAATATACGGAGCTATACGCTGACACGGTGACCGTATAGTCCCTCGGTAAAGAGAGATCGGGTGAGAGGGAAGGCCCGTGAGAGATACTTAGTAGACAGAGAGAAAGAGATACCCCCTCCGTTCGATAATGTAGTGCCTATAATTTTTTGAAAAGTCAAACTTTTGAAACTTTGACCAAGTTTATAAAGAAATTACTTATATCTACAATACCAAAGATATATGATGTGAACTTAGTACATCTTGTGATGAATCTATTGATCGTTCCGGATGTAAATATGTTTCTCCACATATACCTGGTCAAAGTTTTGTGAGGTTTTGACTTTTCAAAACATCCATAAGTTGTGGACCTGAGAGAGTACCTAACTAGAGAGAGAGAGAGAGAGAGAGAGAGAGAGTGAAAGAGAAAGAGTGTGTGTGTGTGTGTGTGTGTGAAAGAGACATGGACAACACACGATAAAGTAGAAAAAAATGTGTGAGTCTTATGCAAATATATCATGCATGCATCTTCGAGGGCGGAAGCGAGGTGAGGAGATAGTGTCTCATTGTTTGCAACAAAGAGAGAAAGTCTGGCAAACAAGGGAGAAGTCGAGATAGACTTATGGAGAAATTGCGGGCATGGGGAGGGAGAGAGTTTCTGATAGTGAGATCCCCTTGAGACTGTGATGGGACTACATGGGTGGGACATCGAGTGTGACAAGGTGTATGCACGATAGAAGATACCCCGACAGTGATCGTGATTGACCTAGGGATGGTAGGAGACAATACGTGTGTTGCTGATGGATAGTGAGAGGTGGTCATACCTAGGAGGGAGTGCATGTGCCTATGATGGAGTGAGAGATTATGGTATGTAGGGGGGGTGCGTGTAAGATAGAGAGAGAACGAGAGGGGGAGTGTGTAGTGCGAGTGAGATCTGTGTATGTGTGACCTAGGGAGATATAAAGTTTGAGAGAGATAGAGGAGCCCCGATACGGCTGAGTGGTGCGTGTGAGAGTTGAGAGAGAGAGAATCCCTCCGTTCGATAATGTAGTGCACATTTTTTTAAAGTCAACCTTTGGAAACTTTGACCAAGTTTACAGCGAAGATTATTTATATCTACAGTACCAAATATACATCATATGAAACTACATCTTCTGATGAATCTAATGACATGTGTTTGTCGTTCTAGATGGAAATGTTTTTCTCCACATACCTGGTCAAACTTTGTGAGGTTTGACTTTTCGAAAAATCTATATGCTATGCACCGAAGAGAGTACCTAAGTCGAGAGAGATCAAGTGTGTGTGAAGGAGAAAGAGTGAGTGTGCAAAAAAGAGTGTGTGTGTGTGGAAAAGAAAGGGACAGCACATGATAAAATAGAGAGAAAGTGTGCGTGTCTTATGCACAAATATCACGCATGCATCCCCGAGATAGAAACGCGAGGTCAGGAGATACACCGAGATAGCTAGTGTGTGATTGTTTGCAACGGAGAGAGAGAGACCTGCATAACAGCTGTCCGGCAGAGGTTTGGCCAACAAGGGACAGAGGTCGAGAGGGACGTATGGAGACGAAGATGGAGGCATGGGGGGACAGAGGGTGTGTTTGTGATAGAAGAGACCCCCTCGAGATTGTGATGGGACTATATGGGTGGGAGATCGAGAGACGAGGTGTGTGCGCGCTAGAAAGATGCCCCGAGAGATATCGAGATAGACCAAGTGAGGGAAAGAGCCAAAGCGCATGTTTGTGATGGAGACTGAGAAATAGTCATATACCTAGGGAGGGGGGCTGCGTGTGCCTACAATGGAGTGAGAGATAGGCGTACTTAGCTAGGCGGGAGATTGTGTGTGTGCGCGTGTGAGATGGAGAAAGAATAAGGGAGAGAGTGAGAGAGTTTTAGATGGGTCTATCCAGTGCGAGTGAGATATGCATGTGTTTGTGTGACCTAGGGAGATAGAGAGTTCAAGAGAGAGAGGGAAGAGCCCTGAGATGGCGGAGTGGTGCGTGAGAGAGTTACGGACGACGAGATAGGGAATTCGTACGCGTACGATGAGTGCACCCTACATATTTAGCTTAGACTAGAGAGTCGTACATTGTGTGCGAGAGAGACCTATACGTGGAGTGTGCATGCGAACCAGAGAGAGACAGAGAGAGAGAGAGAGAGAGAGAGACAAAGAGAGACGGGGAGGGACCAACAAGGATTGTGTTTGCATGCGCGCGATAGAAACCAAGATTGTCGGATAGAGAGAGAACGGGAGTCCGGGAGAGGGGAGAGGTCGCGTTTATGCATCGAAGACTGATATAAACCATGTTTCGGTATAAATTTGCATTCAAAACTTTGAATTGGTGAACATGGTGTTTGCAATCCACACATGAACGGAGATATGCGTATCAAACAAGTTCATTAGTTTGACTTTCAGCATGTTCGTGGAGTACTATAATACAACATGCTACCCAATTGAGGTGTTCAATTTTGGATTTAGTCCACAATTTTGACCGGGTGAACGAGCTATTTCACTGAATCGAGATATTTCATTTTGGGTTTGATTCCCGTTTTTGAGTGGGTCAACTATTTGTCAAATAATAAATCGGTAGCAACGAGCATGTAAAAACACATAAGTCCCAAGCATAATCTCACCATCTAAAAAAGAAGTGGCAAGCTAATATTTCAAAATTTGATTCGAATCAACTTGGTAAGGTAGACGTGGATGCTCGTTCTCCCAAAATTTGAACGAACCGCTAAACACCCTCTGCTCGGTGGAATTTGCCCGAGCAAATAAATGGGAGATGCGAAATTACCGACCTATGTGGGACGCGCATCAATTGGCCCGTCGTACATCGAGGGTAGGTTTGTAACTTCATCCAAGCACGCCCTCTCCTCGGCCAAAATGACAGGTGCCGAATAATTCATAAACCATGGGCGGCAAAACACCCTCTCCTCGGCCGAAATCGCTCGCGCCCACTATTTCAAAACACACCCTCCTCGCACGAAATCGCTGGCGCCCACTATTTGGGAGAAGCAAAGTTACCCTACTATCCCCGACCCTCAGGACACACACCCAAGCCCAGAAGCCAAAAGGCAGGGGTAGAACTGTAACTTACCCCACATTTCAGCCAAATGCGTCTGTAAGACATGGTTCCCCCTCCCGATTCCCCATTCATACAGCGTGGGCGCCAATTCACCTTCTCCCCAGCCGCGAAACCTCAGCCCCTCCTCCATGGCGCACCCCACCGCACCAAATTCACCGCCGCCCTCCTCCCCAATGCCGGAGCCACTGTCTGTTTGCCGTCGTGCACTGGGCCGTGTGCCTCTTACTCCGTGCTGCCGGAGCTGCCTCGACGACGACCGCGTGAACCGTACCGGAGACGATTCACCCGCGCCGTTGTGCACGGCGTCGGAGCGGCTCCAACTTCGGACGCGTATAGGGCCCCGGCGCAGCTTCACCATAGTCGTCGACCATCGCGACATATCGGCTTTCCTATCGTCGGGAGCCACCGCAACCGCGCCGGCCTCACCGACTCGGCAGCTGGAGCCGCCTACTTCACCGGGCTGCAAGATAGGTCGTACACTCATCTTAAATCACTTTATTTAGGCGTCAGTTGCCTGAATTTCTATTCTGGGCCAGTCGATTCCCAATGGGAAGCAGCACCCCTCGAGGAGGCGGAGCTCCTAGGCTGCCGGCTGGCTGGGGCAGCAGTACCTCGGTGTCTATCGTAGGGGTGCGGGGGCACAAATTCGCCGCGGAAGCAGCGCTTAGGTGGCTATCGTAGAGTTGTGTGGGTTGAAGGTACTGCCGCCGCCGGATCTGGATGACGGCGAGTATTTCGGGTTTGGCCTGGGGCGGCGCAACCACGGTAATGCGGTGGGGCGGGGGCCGGGGTTTTGGTCGAAGCTCTCGCGGCCAGGGACGCCGGAGGCAGGCTGCTCTGCCGGTGGTCGCTAGCTCTTCGGGGAAGATTCTGAACAGTGTCAGCCGGGAGGCACAAGACGGCCATCCAGCCATCTGGCGTACATCGGATAGTACCAAAAATAAATGAAAATCGTGTGACCCCAATTTAGTTTTCAGTCATCAGACGGGTCACCAGTCTCGTACCTTATTGTTGATCTCTTAGGGTATTTCTTCAGATCAGAGATATGTGTCGTTCCTAACATTATGTGTTTTCTGCATCTTCAGCCACACCGTCTTCCTTCTCACCGCAGCTGCTCCAACAAGGGAAGCATACACCAGAAGGGAGCTATAGTCCTCACTCAGCAGTTCCCTGCCTCGAATGTGCATGCCTGACATGTACAGCCACAACAACCGCAAGCCCATCGACAAGTCAGCAGATGATGCTCACACGTATGGATGGTGGCCAGATAGGTTGTACCCTCATCTTACTTGTGTGCAACATTTATGGCTTCATTATTCATCTAAGCATGGAAAATAGATTATCACATGTCACTGTATATTCATGCTGATCTCTTAAGAGTCTTGTTCAGGAGTTAACGTTGTTCCATAGTTCAGATAAGAGACTTGTTCAGGTGTTAACGCTGTTCCATACTTATCATCCATCAGCGAATGCTATCCCACAGGCTGGTGATTATACCACTTCTAATATAACCTATGTTGTTGTTCTTTAATACTTTTGTGTGCCATCTAGTTAATCTCGAGTACAAACAATACATATTCTACAGCTTTCATCCGTGTTCTCCCTTTAGTTTTTGAGACCTGTTGCTGCTAGTTAAGTCCAGTCCTACTATTTATGTCGTCTCCTACAGGCACTCATTACATAATCTAACTACTAGTTGTCTTCCATGCATGTCCAATATAATTACACACACTGATATATCCACAAGAACCTCGCGGAGCAATGTAACGTCCAACAAACTTGACGTCAATGATACCCAATATGTTGGAACAGTTAAAGGCAGTTCTTCAGAAGAATTGCAGAAACATGATGAATCCTATTCACCCCACAAGGTCCTTGCTCTAACTTGGCCCGTGATATGGGTACATCATGCATATAATGTCCTGGAGTCCATCTACTCTGTTGCAATGCCATGTGCTTAGCCTGCTGATCATGCATGTAAATATGTCACGCCTTCCTGTTTTTAGTACCTATTCCATTCATGATAACATGTTTTCAAATTCAAGTACTGTCATTCTACTCTGCCGCAATGCCATCTGCTTAGTCTGGACATCATGCTTTTAATATCTTTTGCATTGTTATTCATCAGTATGTACTCCATCTGTCTACCATACCATGTTTTTTTTACATTGAAGTGCTGTTCTACTGGTCTGTTGCAATGCTATCTTAGTTTCCCAATCATACAAGCCTATGTTGCCTTCGTGTTTTTCTGTACCTATTCAGCTATCATACAGTTTTACATTCAACTAGTGTTTTTTTACTCTGTTGTCCTGTCGTATCACTAGCTCTTACATCATACTCCCTCCATCCGGATTACATGTCATAGAAATGGATAAAAATGGATGTATCTAGAACTGAAATACGCCTAGACACATCCATTTATTTCCGGATGGAGGGAATACATGTCAATATGTCATGCCTTTCTATTCTTCAGTACCTATTCCATCTCTCTACCGTAGTATGTTTTATAATTGAAGCACCATTCTTCTATATAAGGCATGCAAGGGGAAGACGGCTATGTTAGAATCTGAAGGGCTACAAACAAGGTCTTTGCAAAAGATCCAAACGCTAGGAGATAGTAAACCAACTCCAGTGTTCGAAGATACTGCTCCAGCACAGAGAAACCCAACTCCTCCTGATAATCAGCAGATTCCAGTGGCCAGAGAACTAGTCCGCTCTAGGACAGCAAAAATATGTCAACTCCATTCTAAGAAGCGTGTGCGTATCCTCGCATCATGAAACTTTATGTCATTCAGATCATATTTTCTACATGTTTCTTACCCATCTCTCTTTTACAAAACAAGCTTAAAGGATAGAAGACTTTCTATACTGGGATCGTGTTCGAGGAAAGTATCTTGCGGGAATTCTCTGTGCTCCAATGCTGATGTAAGTACCTGTTGTATATCACTATATTTTTACATCAGCATGTATTTTGTTAATCGTCGTGAATGCAACCTGTATCTGATCTAAATTTACTTGTAGCAAAATGTATAATTAAAGGCGACAATGTTTATTTTTGTAAGGAAAACTGCCTGGTAGTTTTGCATACTGAGCTGCATGAGTGTACTATCTCATATCATGCACATTACTAAATTGTAGTGTTGTGGTCTGGTTGCCCAATCATTCATTGTGTCAATGTTGCTTTCCTATTATCTTACCTAGCTGATGATAGTTGTGCCATATTGTGTTAATTTGGTGTAGCCTGGTGTGGTCTGGTTGCCCAAACGTTCATTGTGTCAATATTGCTTTCCTATTATGTGACCTGGCCAATGATAGCAATGCTAGTGTGTTAATTTGGTGCAGGCTGCTGAAGATAAGAAGACAAACTCTGAAAACAGCAAGGCAACCCCATTGTTTCTTTCCAACAAACTCAACGTCAATGATATTCAATATGATGGAACTGTTAAATGTAGTTCTTCAGAAGAGTTGCAGAGAGATAATGATTCCTATTCACCCCACAAGTTCTTTCGCTCTAACATGACTCATGATCCTCATGCATATAATGTCTTGAAATGCATCTACTCTGTTGCAATGCCATGTGCTTAGCCCGCTAATCATACATGCGAAAATGTTCTCTTCCAGTTTTTCTGTACCTATTCCATTCATGATAACATGTTTTCAGATTCAAGTATTGTCATTACTCCATTGCAATGCCATCTGCTTAGTTTGGACATCATGCTTCTGAATATCTCATGCATTGTTGTTCATTAGTATGTACTCCATTTGTCTACCATACCATGTTTTTTTACATTGAAGTGTTGTTCTACTGTTCTGCTGCAACGCGATCTTAGTTTGCCCATCAGACATGTGAATATGCTTCCTTGCTGTTTTTTTGTACCTATTCTAGCTGTCATACTATTTTACATTCAAGTAGTGTTTCTTTTACTCTGTTGCCCCGCCGTATCCCTAGCTTGTACATCATACTCCGTCTGGATTACTTGTCATGGAGGGAGTAGATATACATTTACCTGTCATTACTAGACACATCCATTTATTTCTGGATGGAGGGAGTACATGTCAATATGTCATGTCTTTCTATTCTTGAGTACCTATTCCATCTCTGTGCCATCGCATGTTTTATAATTTAAGCACCACTCTTCTATATAAGGCATGCAAGGGGAAGAGGCCTATGTTAGAATCTGAAGGGCTACAAACAAGGTCTTTGCAAAGGATCCAAACCCTAGGAGATAGAAACCCAACTCCAGTGTTCACACAAACTGCTCCAGCACGGAGAAACCCAACTCCTCCAGATAATAACCAGATTCCAGTGGCTAAAGTACCAGTCCGCTCCACTCCAGCAACAATATGTCAGCTCCTTCCTAGGAGGTGTGTGAGTATCCTCGCACCATGAAATTTTATAGGATTCAGATCACATTTGAACTTATATTTTCTACATGTGTCTTATGCATCTCTCTTGTAGAAAATATTGTTACAGGAAAGCAAACGATCTAAACTGCGGTTGTGTTCGAGGAAAGTATCTTGCAGAAATGCTCAGTGCTCCAATGCATTTGTAAGTATGTGTTGTATATCACTATATTTTTACATCAGTATGTAGTTTACTAAGTAGCATCGGCGTGAATCCAACCTTCAGTACCCTACACCAATTATCTGATCTAAATTTACATGTAGCAAAATGTATAATTAAGGCGCTAATGTGGATTTTTATAAGGAAAAGTCCCTCGGTAGTTTTGCATACTGAGCTAAATTATTGTACTATCATATTTTATATTACTAATCTTGTGGTGTGGTCTGGTTGCCCAATCGTTCATTGTGTCAATGTTGCTTTCCTATTAACTTACCTGGTCGATGATAGCAGGGCCATATTGTGTTAATTTGGTGTAGGATGGTGTGGTCTGGTTCCCAAAACGTTCATTGTTCTCAATGTTGCTTTCCTATTAACTGACCTGGCCAATGATTTCGTTTAGGCTGCTGAAGATAAGAAGACAAAGCCTCAAGACAGAAAGGCAACCCCATTGTTTCTCTCCAATAAATCTAGTGAAGGTATTATGGCAATAAATCTTGATTAATCTATTCAGTTCCACCTCTAATATAAGTTATGATGCAGTGGTCGATACGCTCCCCACTATCAGTGATACAAGCCTGCCAAAATCGCCATCTGAATCTGTTCAGTTTCCTCTGTCTCGAATCCAACGGAAAAAATGTATGTTTGTGAACCAATTACTAGCTGAAGCAATGATGGAAATCGTGGAGGAATCAGAGGTACACATTCTTGCGCAACAACAACAGATCAATGTTTTCAGAGACAGTGTAGCAAAGAAAGAAGAACTTGCTCACATGCTTACGGGCGTCATCCGCGCCGAGGTTGCAGATTGTGAGGTTGTAGATCGTTAAGTTCTGTTCATTTATTTGAAATGGCATCAATCTTCGATTGCCCAGTGGATCTAATTTCCTGTAATATATGTTGGATGTGCTACGTATTTTCCATTATGCCGTACATTTGCTTAGCGCGCCTCGCATTCCAGCTAATTGGTCGCTAGGAAGCCAAAAAAGCTGTGAAATTAATAGCTAGCACGAACCGTCTTGGGCCCTTTGTGAAAGATAGCGACCCATTGCCTTAATGGGCCCCCTAATGGGCTCGCATGGGCCAAATTCTCTTTGGGCTTTGGTTTATCAATTTTTTGTCCTGTTCATAAATGCTCGTAATGGGCTCCAATTATAATTGGGCCTCCGAACAGGTTCGAACTTTAGCGGGCCCAATAAGTTGATGGGCCATAGCAAGGCCGAAAGCTCTATTGGGCCGCTATAATTGAAATGAGCCAACAATTAATGCTTGGCCCAGTTACCTCTTGGGTCGTTAACAGGCCGAAATCGAAGCGGGCAATAAGTGGGCCCATTCGATTTCACGGGCCGTTAACAGGCCGATACTAAGGTCGAGCTGTATATGGCCCAACTGTATTGTGGACCTTTAGCAGGCCGAAAGAGACAGCTGGCTGGTATTGGACCATGAAGAGCATGGGCCGCTAAGAGGCCGAAAGTCAGGTAAGACTGTATACGACCCAACTGTGTTGTGGGCCTTTAGCAGGCCGAAAGCGAAATAGGGCTGGTATTGCACCATGAAGAGCATGGGCCGTTAAGAGGCCAAAACTCAGGTCGGACTGCATATGGCCCAACTCTTTTATGGGCCGTTAACAGGCTGAAAGACACACCGGACTAGAAATTGGCCCAACTCCTTTATGGGCCGTTAACAGGCTGAAAGGCACACCGGGCTGGAAATTGGCCCAACACTCAAATGGGTCGCTAAAAGGCCAAAAGACGTACATCGTGAAAATTGGCCCGTCCCTTGGATGGGCTGTTAACAGGCCGAAACTACGTCGGGCCAATATTGAGCCCAAATATTTAGCGGGCTGTTAACGAGCTCGAACTAACGATGGGCTGCAATGGTGTCAAATAGTTAACGGGCCGTTGACGGACCGTATTGGCACATCTTGTATGGGTCGTGGGCCTAAATGGACCAGACAGAAATAGGCCTATATGGGCCGCCCTGCTAATTTTGACTGGGCTGGCCTCTTTCACCTAAATGGTCCACTGTTGGGCCTTGCCACGTGTCGACGTATCATAGGCACCTCCCGTACAATAAGTGGATGCCATCTATCCCAACGCTGAGCCGACACGTGGATCCTCCGACGAATGAGAATTTTACACGTGGAAAATCACCATTGGTCCTGGCTGTTAACGGGTTATCGGATCCAAACCGGAACCCGATAGCTTAACGGCGACCCGTTACAGTGGATGCCACGTGTCGGTTACCCTTGATGAAAGCACTTCCATGACGCGTGATTTATCGTCATGGAAGTGGACACTTCCGTGATGATAATTTCAGTATTGTCTTGGAACACTTGTACGACAGCACAGGTATGACTATCTTGATTTTGTCATAAAATCGTGATGGATGTACATGCATGACAGAAAACGTGACCTACCATGACAAACACGTATCATCACGGAAGTGGTTTTTTTTTGTAGTGTAGATATCCTCACAACAGGAACAGAGATGGGGGCAGCTGGCAAGATATGTACTCTTTCAATGAAGCCATCAATAAATTAGCTCTGATTGAAATTCCCCTCAAAGGCAAAAACTTTACATGGAGTAATATGCAGGATGCTCCTCTGCTAGAAAGAATTGACTGGTGTTTCACTTCTGAAAGTTGGACTTTAACATATCCCAACACATTGGCTCTGCCTCTAGCCAGGACCACTTCAGATCATGTGCCCATTGTCATTAAGATTGGTACCTACATACCTAGATCCAAGATCTTTAGATTTGAGAACTACTGACTCCAACACCCACAATTCAAAGAGGTAGTTAAGAATATTTGGGAACAATAGGTATCAGAAGTAGACAGTGCTAATATTATTTCTGCCAAATTTAAGAGATTGAGGAAAGGCCTTAAAATCTAGGCTAAGAACAGCTCTAACCTCGAACAGACCCTAGCAAACTGCAATGAGGTGATTTTGATGTATGATCACCTAGAGGAACTCAGACAATTGTCAGTGGCAGAACATAATGGAAGACATATTCTCAAAAAACATTTGGAGAATTTGCTACTCATATAGAAAACCTACTGGAAGCAAAGAGCAACTATCAGGAATATTAAATTTGGTGAGGCTAACACTAAATTTTTTCAAGCTAAAGCCACAATCAAACACAGGAATAATCACATTGCTATGCTCAAGGATGAGAATGCAATTGAGCACCATGATCATCACACTAAAGAAGCTATTCTCTTCAAAGCTTTCAAAGAAAGGTTAGGTACCTCACAAGATACAGACAACCCCCGCTTATTGGAAAATCTCATCAACACAAGTGAAGACCTGCAATTCTTAGAAGATCCTTTCTCTAAAGAAGAAATTGATGATGTGATTGCTAATATGCCTAGTGACAAATCCCCAGGACCAGATGGTTTTAATGCTGCTTTCCTCAAGGCAGGTTGGGACATTATAGCACCAGATTTTTACAAATTGATTACATACTTCCATTCTGGCAGCATCAATATGCAGAGTATTAACTACATTCCAAAAAGGGACTCTGCTATTACACCAGGAGACTTCAGACCCATCTCATTACTCAATTGTACCCTCAAGATTCTCACCAAGCTGTTGGCCAATAGACTTCAGAAAATCATTCTAACCCTAGTGCATGAGAATCAATATGGCTTTTTAAATGATAGAAGCATTCAAGACTGCCTTGCTTGGTCCTTTGAGTATATCCACCAGTGCCACCAATCAAAGAAAGAAATTATACTCCTCAAGCTGGACTTTCAAAAGGCATTTGACATGCTAAATCATGACACTATTTTACAGATCCTAAAAGCAAAAGGTTTTGGACAGAGGTGGTTACAATGGATTAAGATGATATACAGCTCAGGCTACTCCTCAGTTCTGCTAAATGGAGTTCCAGAAAATCAATTTGTCTGCAAGAAAGGGGTGAGACAGGGTGATCCTCTTTCCCCACTCATTTTGTCTTAGCTGCAGATCTGTTGGAATCTATGTTAAACAAAGCCATGCAAACTGAGATGATCAAGACTCCTATCAACCACACCTCCTGCACAGATTTCCCTGTGATCCAATATGCTGATGATACAATTCTAATCATTCCTGCAGAGGAGGGACAGACCATGCATATCAAAAACCTGCTCCTTCCTTATGCCAGTTTCAGTGGTCTCAAGGTCAACTATTCCAAGTCCACTATGATTGCGATCAACACTCCAGAGACTAAAATGGCCACCTTGTCTGCAATTTTGGGTTGTCAGATTGGCACCCTTCCCATCACATACTTGGGATTGCTTTTGAGTCTGTCTAGACCAAGAGTTGAAGATTACACTCCTTTGCTCTCTAGGATTGAAAATAGGCTTATGAGATGTTCTACTCTCCATTCATTTGGAGACAAATTGGTTCTAGTTAAGTCAGTCTTTGCCAGTATGCCCATTTTCTTCATGAGCACCTTGAGCATCCCTAAAACTGTTGTCAACCACATCAACAAACTACTCAGACACTGCCTGTGGAAGAAATATGGATCTGCGCGCTGAGAAGGGTCCAGCACTCGTATCTTGGGAAAAGGTCTGCCAACCCAAAAATCATGGGGGCCTGGGAATTCTTGATGTTCAGATACATAATCAAGCTCTTCGGATGAAATTCATCCACAAATTACTCGACAAAAGTAACACCCCATGGGTCAAGATAATCTGGGAAGCTTATTACCAAAATGCTCATCCTGGCGATAGGAATGTTGGATCCTTTTTGTGGAAGGATATTGATACGTCTCCATCGTATCTATAATTTTTTATTGTTCCATGCCAATATTCTACAACTTTGACATACTTTTGGCAACAATTTATATGATTTTCTTGGACTAACATATTTATCCAGTGCCTAGTGCCAGTTCATGTTTGTTGCATGTTTTTTGTTTCGCAGAAAATCCATATCAAACGAAGTCCAAACACGATAAAAATTTACGGTGATTTTTTTGGAATATATGTGATTTTTGGGAAGCGGAATCAACACGAGAAGATGCCCGAGGGGCCCACAAGCCCTAGGGGCGTGCCCCCTACCCAGGGCGCGCATGGCAGGCTTGTGGCCACCCCGAAGGTCGGTTGGAGGTCTCCTTTGGACGCAAGGAATCTTATATCTGGATAAAAATCGTGTTAAAATTTCAGCCCAATCGGAGTTACGGATCTCCGGATATTTAAGAAACGGTGAAAGGCCAGAATCAGGGTCGCAAAACCGAAGAGAAACAGAGAGACAGATCCAATCTCGGAGGGGCTCTCGCCCCTCCGCCGCCATGGAGGCCATGGACCAGAGCGGAAACCCTCCTCCCATCTAGGAGGGAGGTCAAGGAAGAAGAAGAAGGAGGGGGCTCTCTCCCCCTGTGACGCCCCGAGACCGATGCTCCAGATGCCTTCCATTTATTTTCGTTGTCGCCGTGTGTTACATTTGTTTATTGCATTCATCATCGCATCATTCGCATTGCATCGGCACTCGCGCCGCCATTCTTTTAAAAACTTGCATCCGTTCGTAGTAGCCGGGACTTCCAGTTCTCTCCGTTGTCCATTTTGAGACCAACCACACTCGCACACGCCCGCGGCACCTCCGAAATATTATTTTATAAGTGGCATAAAAATGTTCTCGGAATGGGTTGAAAGTTGGCGTGCGGTCTTATCATAGTGTAGGAAGACCGCCTGCCAAATTTCGTCGCATTCGGAGTCCGTTTGACGCCCGAACCGTTAAATATATAGCGGCACTATAGCCGGATAATTCGTCGGACGTTTTCGGTGCTTCGAAAACCTATTGTCGGGCCGCCCATTTTTCCCTGTTGTCTATGCCTAGCCTCTCTGCACAATGCATAGACCCCCTCGAGCGTGTCCGAAACTTACCCGAACCCAAACCGGGTTGTCGTTACCGATGGGTCCGGATCAACCCCGAGCATCCCTGAAACATCTTCGGTTTCTTATTTGAACTCCCCTAACCTATTTGTCTCGGGCCGTTCGATTACGATCGGAGGGACCAAATGACCCTAAGCCTAGTCCACTTGCTATATAAACAATCTAAACCCTAGCCCCTACCTGTCCAATCCACCCATTCCCATCCCGCCACCGTCAGCCAACCACCTTTGTCCTGTCTCCCTCGGGATCCCCTCCTGATCCATTCCACCCACCAGATCTCCGACCACCTCCCTTGATTTTCGCCGCTGCCCATTCCGCAACCTCCACTGCCCATCGCCCGAGCCAACCAGAGGCCTCCCTGAGCCCCGCAGCCGCACGAGCGCCCGAGGGCCTCGCTCCCGAGCTGAGCACCATGGAAGAGGAGCAGTGCTCCGAGCCACCTCGTCCCCACATCTCCCGGCCATCTCTCTGCCCGAGGAGATCGAGCGAGCGCCCGAGCGCGCCCGTCCTCGTGCCGCCGCCTTGTCAGCTCCGCCACCGGATCTCACCTCCATCGGAGCCGGCAGCAGCAGCCGCTACACCCTCTCGCCGGCGAACCCAGCAGATGAGCCGCCGCCTTCTCTCTGATTCCCTTCCTCTTTTCCCTCTCTGAATCCTCCCTCTGTCCTTTCCTTCTTCAGGCAACAGCAGCAGCCACTGCCCTCCTTGGAGCTCCGACGCCAGCCCTCGTCTCCCCTCTCTCCGTGGCGCTGTCCATCCCCTCGCCTCGCCACTGCCTCCCCACGCCGGCAGCAGGCCCTCGTCGCGGCCTCCCCTGCTTCTGCGTGTGAAGCACACGAGGACGACGACGCATCCAGTGAGCGCCCATCTCGTCCAGCCTCCCCGTTGACCGCATCAACCTCCCCTGCTCTGTCTCATGGACCGCGAGGCACGCCCCTTGGAGCGTGCCTCCAGATTCGGCCCATCATGTGTTTTTTTCCAGCAGAGCGATTTTGTCATTTAACCCTGGACATGCATATTACAGAAATGCCTTTGCCTTGCATTGCTCACAACTAAATAACCGTGCATCGGATTTAAACATGTCATATATGTAAAATGCTTAGAATTTTGTGTAGTTTCACAATAACCAACTTTCATCCATGTTAAAGATGTTTAAACTTGTTGTTTGCATTTAATTTGCATAAATGCCATGTAAAATGATTTATTTCATAACTATTAAACCGTAGCTCGGAATTAAATAAACTATATATATAACTTGACTAGAAAAATGCATAGATTAACATGGTGCACTTTATTTTTCTGTTTAACAACTCTAAAATATGGTTTAGGGCATAACAGTAGCAAATTCGAAATATTCACATGGGGATTTTCCGGAATTGTTGTTTGTTGTTCCGGCCTCATTTAAATTGACTAGATAGTGTAGCTTGCTCATACTACTCCTCGTGCCATGTTTAACAGCATTTAAGCTTGCCGAGTAATTGAACTAAAGAGAACTAAAGAATTGAATGTGGTGTTTCATCAATATGCAACTCGTTGCATATCGAGCTCCACTTAACTTGTAGTGTTGTTTGTTGCACTTTGTCATGCCATGCCTATTTAAACCGGACATGCATCATACTTGATTGTGCATCATGCCATGTTTATGTGTTATGTGTTTACCGTGTTGTTTGCTTCTTTCCGGTTGTGCTTCCTCTCGATAGTTTCGGTTACGTTGTGATTGTGAGGACCCGTTCGACTACGTTGGTTCGTCTACTTCATGGACTCGATCTTCTTCCGAGCGGGATATCAGGCAAGATGACCATTACCTTGGATACCATTACTATCATTGCTTTGCTAGTTGTCTCGATGCTATCGCTATGTCGCGCTTCCTAGAACTTGTATGTCAGCCTCCCAACATGCCATGAACCAGCCTCTAACCTTTTCACCCTCCCAGCAAACCATTGTTTGGCTATGTTACCGCTTTGCTCAGCCCCTCTTATAGCGTTGCTAGTTGCAGGTGCCGTTGCAGGTTGTTCCATGTTGGGACATGAATATCATGGGATATCACAATATCTCTTATTTAATTAATGCACATATATACTTGGTAAAGGGTGGAAGGCTCAGCCTTTTGCTTGGTGTTTTGTTCCACTCTTGCCGCCTTAGTTTCCGTCATACCGGTGTGATGTTCCTTGATTTGCGTTCCTTACACGGTCGGGGTTTATGGGCCCCCCTTGACAGTTTGCTTTGAATAAAACTCTTCCAGCAAGGCCCAACTTTGGTTTTACCATTTGCCTAATAATAACTAAAACTTGCATAGGGACCGGCTAGTGATGCCTGCCTGCGATGCGTCGGTATTTTCCCTGGAGTAGGGGATGATGCAGCACAGCGACGGTAAGCTTTCCCTCAGTGATGAGACCAAGGTTATCAAACCAGTAGGAGGACCACACAAAACTACATAAGCAGTACCTACACACAAAGAACAAATACTTGCAACCCGAAGCGTAGAGCGGTTGTCAATCCCTCTCGGGTAAAAATAATAAGATAGATTAGATCTGAGAGATGCAAAGGTAAATAAAACTCAGCGAGATATTTTTGTGTTTTTGATAATATAGATCTGAATGGAAAAGTAAATAAAAATAAAATGCAAAGGCAAAAGTAGATCGGAACAAAAATAAGATGGAAAATAGACCCAGGGGCCGTAGATTTCACTAGTGGCTTCTCTCGAAAAATAGCATACGGTGGGTAAACAAATTATAGTTAGGCAATTGATAGAAAATCGAATAGTTATGACGATATCCAGGCAATGATCATTATATAGGCATCACGTCCAAGATTAGTAGACCGACTCCTGCCTGCATCTACTACTATTACTCCACACATCGACCGCTATCCAGCATGCATCTAGTGTATTAAGTTCATGGAGAAACGGAGTAATGCAATAAGAACGATGACATTATGTAGACGAGATCTATTCATGTAGGAATATCCCCCATCTTGTTATCCTTAATGGCAACGATACATGCGTGTCTTGCTGCCCCTTCTGTCACTGGGAAAGAACACCGCACGATCGAACCCATCACAAAGCACCTCTTCCCATGGCAAGAAAAATCGATCTAGTCAGCCTAACTAAACCAAAGATTCGAAGAAGAAATACGAGGTTATAAGGGATCATGCATATAAGAGATCAAGAAAACTCAAATAACTTTCATGGATATAAAGATCTGATCATAAACTCAAAGTTCATCGGATCCCAACAAACACACCGCAAAAATTACATCAAATAGATCTCCATGAGACCATTGTATTGAGAATCAAAAGAGAGAGAGAGAGAGAGAGGAAGGCATCTAGCTACTAACTATGGACCCGTAGGTCTATGGTGGACTACTCACGCATCATCGGAGAGGCACCCATGGTGATGAACCCCTTCGCAATGGTGTCTAGATTGGATCTCGGTGTTCTGGAACTTGCGGCGGCTGGAACAAAATTTTGTCGACTCCCCTAGGGTTTTTGGAATATTGGGGTATTTATAGAGCGAAGAGGCGGTGCGGGGGGTCACCGTGGTGGGCACAACCCACAAGGGCACGCCTGGGCTCCTGGGCACGTCCTGGTGTCTTGTGCTCACCACGGGCCGCCCCTCTGGTACTTCTTCGGCCCACGGGATGTCTTCTGGTCCAAAAAAAATCTCCAAAAAGTTTCGTTGCATTTGGACTCCGTTTGATATTGATTTTCTGTGAAGTAAAAAACAAGCAGAAAACAGCAACTGGCACTGGGCACTATGTCAATAGGTTAGTCCAAAAAAATGATATAAAGTTGCTATAAAATGATTGTAAAACATCCAAGAATGATAACATAACAACATGGAACAATCAAAAATTATAGATACATTGGAGACGTATCAGCATCCCCAAGCTTAATTCCTGCTCGTCCTCGAGTAGGTAAATGATAAAAACAGAATTTTTGATGTGGAATGCTGCCTCACATATTCATCATATATTTTTTCTTTGTAGCGTGGACATATGGACTTTTATATCATTCAAAACAATAGTCTAGTATTGACATGAAAACTTTAATACTCAAATCATGCTAGCAAGCAACAATGTCTTTTCAGAATATCAACACTAAAGAATGTTATCCCTAGCCCATTATGCTCAATCATTGATCCATTCATGCAACAAATCCAAATATTAGCTACACCTAATGCTCAAATATGATAATAGTGTTCCATAGTTGGTGCTTTATAAGATAAGATGGAGACTCAATTGCATAAAGTAAATAGAAAGGCCCTTCGCAGAGGGAGGCATTGATTTGTAGAGGTGCCAGAGCTCAAAGCTTAAATTGAGAGATAAAATTATTTTGGGTGGCATGCTTTTCCTGTCAACGAAAACGACTAAGAGTTTCCAACATCTTCCATACTAAACAAGTCATAGGCGGTTGCCAAACAGAAAATAAAGGTTATTCCTTTTTCCACCATTCTTTCACATTCCATGGCTAGCCGAATCCACGGGTACCGTCCATACCAACACTTTCCCAAGGAATTTATTATTTGACAACATAAAGTAAAAAAAATTTCATTTCAGGACTGGGCATCCCTATTACCGCCATACTCTCGTGCAATGACAAGTGAATACACACTCATCTTAAGAATAACCTATTTAGCATGGAAGATATCGACTACCCCTCGCCGCTTCATGAGCGGTACGGGCACACAAAAGAGAAATATTATTTTGAAATTTAGAGATGGCACATACAAATTTACTTGGAACGACATGGAAATATCGCATATAGGTAGGTATGGTGGACTCATGTGGCAAAACTAGGATAAAAGAGTTTGGATGCACAAGTAGTATCTCTACTTAGTACAAAATGGAGGCTAGCAAATAGATTGAGAAGCAACCAACCAAGGAAAGAAAACCATCATAAACGAACATTAAACATAACCAACACCGAACAATGCAACACAAGTAGGATGTAATTTCATTGCATAATTATTGACTTGATGTGCATGCATAGGGAATCACAAACCTTAACACAAATATTCTTACTAAAGCATAATTACTCAATAACATAACTCTTGTATTACTATCTTCATATCTCAAAACTATTGAAGAGAATCAAGTTTAATGTCCAATGATCTTCATGCAAGTTTTTATTATATCTTCCCTGGATATCTATCACTTTGGGACTAATTTCTTTAAAAGCATATTGTCATGGCAATTATCAAGCTCTCAAACAAATATAAGTGAAGAACGAGAGCACAAGTTTCTTTAAAAATTTCACTCTCAAAATTATATAAGTGAAGCAAGAGAGGATTTCTTCAAAATTTTACTAACTCTCAAATAAATCTAAGTGAAGCATGAGAGCATATTTCTTCGAAATAAACAGCACCACCGTGCTCAAAAAGATATAAGTGAATCACTAGAGCAATTCCATAGCTCGCAAAAAATTTAAGTGAAGCATATAGAGCAATTCTAACAATTCATAGCATCATTTTGGCTATCTCAAATAGGTGTGTCCAGCAAGGATAAATGACACAAACTAAAAAGCAAAACAAGCAAAGACTCATATCATACAAGACGCTCCAAGCAAAACTCATAATATGGGACGAATAAAAATATAGCTCCAAGTAAAAAACCGATGGTCGTTAGAAGAAAGAGGGGATGCCACTCGGGGCATCCCCAAGCTTAGTTGCTTGATACTTCTTGAATATTATTTTGGGGTGCCATGGGCATCCCCAATCTTAGCCTTTTGCTACTCCTTATTCCTTCATCCATCGTGATCTCACCCAAAACTTGAAAACTTCAATCACACAAAACTCAACAAAACCTTCGTGAGATCCGTTAGTGTAAATAAAACAAATCACTACTTTAAGTACTGTAGAAAACCCATTCAAATTTTATTATTGCATTATATCTACTGTATTTTAACTTTTCCATGGTTAAAACCCTTCAATAAAAACCATAGATGCATCAAAACAAGCACATAACACAACGAAAACAGAATCTGTCTAAAACAGAACAGTCTGTAGTAATCTGTACTACTTCGAAACTTTATGACATCAAAAAATTCTGAAAAATTAGGAAAACGTGCAAAATTTGTATACCAATCCAGTAAAAAAAGAATCAATTTAAAAACACGTTCCAGTAAGTTTTGGTGATTTTTCTACTGGACGCAAAAGTTTCTGTTTTTTACTGGATCAAACCAACGTTTCTTCCACATCATCCCAAAGGTCTTACTTGGCACAAACACAAATAAAAACACAAAAAACAACATAATAACAGAGGGTTAATGATGTATTTATTCAAGAACAGAAAGAAAACCAAAAATAAAAAGGATAAATATTGGGTTGCCTCCCAACAAGCGCTATCGTTTTACGCCCCTAGCTAGGCATAACGCATAGATCTCAAGTTTTATCATCTTCGATTTCCATCTCCTCAATCATACAATCAGATTTATTTGAAGAATTAGCAAGTAAAATAGCAAAAGTCCTAGGAAAAAAATTGAGGAATTCATTCTTATCAATGGGATCTTTTACCACTTCAACCATATTGGGGTGAACGCTAATCATTTTAAGATCTTCCTTGTTACTATTAGAAGTGGCCCCCTTGATCTTAGTTACTTGTGTGGTCTTGCAAAGTTTTACGGGATTTTTTTCAATAGATTTAGTAGAAGAAAGGGCCGAGCTTATGTTACTAAAAATTTCTTCCAACTTATCAATACGAGAGGGACTTTCCTCTATTCTTTCGTTGACTATGGCTTCCTTTTCCCTTAGTATTTTAAGACCATCTCCCATTTTTGACCCAATTTTATTAGCAAGATTATGCATTCTTTTATCCAAAATTTCGATATTTTCTTCGGTGAGCATTTTCTTTTCAATAGCATCTAACCTTTGCATAACATGCTCAAGAGTTAAAGTTGTTTCATTGATAACAATAGGTGGTGCACCCAAAAGATTTCCCATAGCGTTAAAAGCATCCAAAGTTGGGCACATCAAAAAATTTCCACCGGTAATCGTATCAAGGACGAATCTATACCAAGTGGTGATGCCCACATAAAAACTATGAAGAAGAACAACGGTACTTTGCTTGCGAGTAGATTTATTTTGAGCGTTGCAAATCCGATACCAAGCATCTTTCAGGCTCTCTCCTCCTCTTTGCTTAAAGTTGAGAACTTCGTTCTCAGGGGTGCAAGTAGCAAGAGAGGAGCTAGCCATGATGACTTCGCAAGCAAGAACACAAGTAGGCGATAGATCCGGCAAGAAAACGGTGAACGAGAAAGAGGGCGAAATAAAGAGGCGAATAAAATGGCAAATGGTTGTGAAGTGGGGGAGAGGAAAACAAGAGGCAAATGGCAAATAATGTAAATTGCAAGGAGATGAGATTTTTGATTAGGAACCTGGTAGATGTTGATGATGCCTCCCCGGCAACGGCGCCAGAGAACTCCCTTGATGCCTGCCTGCGATGCGTCGGTATTTTCCCTGGAGTAGGGGATGATGCAGCACAGCGACGGTAAGCTTGCCCTCAGTGATGAGACCAAGGTTATCGAACCAGTAGAAGGACCACGCAACACTACGTAAGCAGTACCTGCACACAAAGAACAAATACTTGCAACCCGACGTGTAGAGGGGTTGTCAATCCCTCTAGGGTAAAAATAATAAGATAGATTAGATCTGAGAGATACAAAGGTAAATAAAATTCAGCGAGATATTTTTGTGTTTTTGATAATATAGATCTGAACGGAAAAGTAAATAAAAATAAAACGCAAAGGCAAAAGTAGATCGGAACGCAAATAAGATGGAAAATAGACCCGGGGGCCGTAGATTTCACTAGTGGCTTCTCTCGAAAAATAGCATACGATGGGTAAACAAATTATAGTTGGGCAATTGATAGAAAATCGAATAGTTATGACGATATCTAGGCAATGATCATTATATAGGCATCACGTCCAAGATTAGTAGACCGACTCCTGCCTGCATCTACTATTATTACTCCACACATCGACCGCTATCCAGCATGCATCTAGTGTATTAAGTTCATGGAGAAACGGAGTAATGCAATAAGAACGATGACATGATGTAGACGAGATCTCTTCATGTAGGAATAGCCCCCATCTTGTTATCCTTAATGGCAATGATACATGCGTGTCTTGCTGCCCCTTCTGTCACTGGGAAAGAACACCGCACGATCGAACCCATCACAAAGCACCTCTTCCCATGGCAAGAAAAATCGATCTAGTCGGCCTAACTAAACCAAAGATTCAAAGAAGAAATATGAGGCTATAAGAGATCATGCATATAAGAGATCAAGAAAACTCAAATAACTTTCATGGATATAAAGATCTGATCATAAACTCAAAGTTCATCGGATCCCAACAAACACACCGCAAAAGTTATTCAAATAGATCTCCATGAGACCATTGTATTGAGAATCAAGAGAGAGAGAGAGAGGAAGCCATCTAGCTACTGACTACGGACCCGTAGGTCTATGGTGGACTACTCACGCATCATCGGAGAGGCACCCATGGTGATGAACCCCTCCGTAATGGTGTCTAGATTGGATCTCGGTGTTCTAGAACTTGCGGTGGCTGGAACAAAATTTCGTCAACTCCCCTATGGTTTTTGGAATATTGGGGTATTTATAGAGCGAAGAGGCGGTGCGGGGGGTCACCGTGGTGGGCACAACCCACTAGGGCGCGCCTGTGCTCCTGGGCATGTCCTGGTGTCTTGTGCTCACCACGAGCCGCCCCTCTGGTACTTCTTCGTCCCACTGGATGTCTTCTGGTCCAAAAAAAATCTCCAAAAAGTTTTGCTGCATTTGGGCTCCGTTTGATATTGATTTTCCGTGAAGTAAAAAACAAGCAGAAAACAACAACTGGCACTGGGCACTATGTCAATAGGTTAGTCCCAAAAAATGATATAAAGTTGCTATAAAATGATTGTAAAACATCCAAGAATGATAACAAAACAGCATGGAACAATAAAAAATTATAGATACGTTGGAGACGTATCAGCTAGCACCCGAGGATAATTAATCAGCAAACCGGGCCAGTGCTCCTCCTGAGTGTTGGTCCAAACTAGAGCACCGTGCAGGGCCGCCCCTTGGCAACTTGGGTTCTGTTGGCTCCTGTACGCTTCGCTTATCCGATCGTAGCCTGAGACGAGATACGCGCTGCTCCTATCGGGGTGTCGGCACGTCGGGAGGTCTTGCTAGTTTTGTTTTACCATTGTCGAAATGTCTTGTGCACCAGGATTTCGAGTTTGATCGGGTTGTCTCGAGATGGAGGTTTCTCCTTCGCGGATCGTGAGAGTTTATGATGGACTAAGTTGGGACACCCCTTCAGGGTTATATGGCGACTTGGAAATTGATAATATCCGGTTGTAGAGAACTTGACACTAAACCCGAAATAAAATACACCAACCGCGTGTGTAACCATGGCCGTCTCTTTTCGAGGGAGTTCGGGAAGAGAACACGGTGGGGTTATGTTTGACTCGTAAGTAGTTTCAGGATCACTTAGTGATCATTACCAGTTGCACCGTTATGCGTAGTTACTCTTCTTACTCTTGTACTCATAAATTAGCCACCATATAATGCTTAGTGCTTGCTGCAACCTCACCACTTATCAATTCCATACCCATTTAGCTTTGCTAGTCTTGATACCCATGGTAATGGGATTGCTGAGTCCTCGTGGCTCACAGATTACTACAACAACAGTTGCAGGTACAGGTAATGTGATGATCCGACGTGAGAGCGATGTTTGCTTGTGTTGGAGTTCTCCTTCTTCTTCTGCTTCTTCTTCGATCAAGGGATAGTTTCTTGGTCGGCAGCCTGGGCTAGCAGGGTGGATGTCGTTAGTTGTTTTCGTTTGTTTTTCATCCGTAGTCAGATGTTGCTCTTCTGTATGATGTTGCTATGAATTGACGTAATCTTGTGACAATTGTATGCCTTTGTAAGTATCCCCTCTGTATTGTAAGTGGTACGATGTAATGATATCCACCTTGCTATGCGCTCGAGATGCAATTGTGCCCCAATCATGATTTCATCACGTGATCGGGATAGAATTGCATCTTGGGCGCTACACCCCCTCTCTCCCGGTGGCACCGGAACGCCGCCGGGGCAATCATTGTGTGACGGCGATCTACACTAACACCTCCGTCATCTTCCCCAACATCTTCATCACCTTCCCTCATCTATATTCAGCGGTCCACTCTCCCGCAACCCGCTGTACCCTCTACTTGAACATGGTGCTTTATGCTTCATATTATTATCCAATGATGTGTTGCCATCCTATGATGCTTAAGTAGATTTTTGTTGTCCTATCGGTGATTGATGAATTGCTATGATTGGTTTAATTTGCTTGTGGTTATGTCGCTGTCCTTTGGTGCCCATCATATGAGCGCGCGTGTGGATCACACCATAGGGTTGGTTGTATGTTGATAGGACTATGTATTGGAGGGCAAGGGTGACAGCAGCTTCAGCCTAGCATAGAAATTGATGCATACGGGATTGAAGGGGGACCAATATATCTTAATGCTATGGTTGGGTTTTACCTTAATGAACGTTAGTAGTTGCGGATGCTTGCTAATAGTTCCAATCATAAGTGCATAGAATTCCATGTAAGGGATGACATGCTAGCAGTGGCCTCTCCTACATAAAAACTTGCTATTGGTCTAGTAACGTAGTCAATTGCTTAGGGACAATTCCGCAACTCCTACCACCACTTTTCCACACTCGCTATACTAACTTAGTTGTTTATTTATCTAAACAGCCCCTAGTTTTCATTTACGTGCTCTTTATTATCTTGCAAAGCTATCCTTCAACACCTACAAAGTACTTCTAGTTTCATACTTGTTCTAGGTAAAGCGAACGTTAAGCGTGCGTAGAGTTGTATCGGTGGTCGATAGAACTTGAGGGGATATTTGTTCTACCTTTAGCTCCTCGTTGGGTTCGACACTCTTACTTATCGAAAGAGGCTACAACTGATCCCCTACACTTGTGGGTTATCAAGACCTTTTTCTGGCGCCGTTGCCGGGGAGCAATAGCGTGGGATGAATATTCTCGTGTGTGCTTGTTTGCTTTATCACTAAGTAATTTTTATTTTTTGTTCTAAGTTGTTTTATATCTTTAGTTATGGATATGGAACACGAAATACCAAAAAAAATAGGTGTACTTGCTTCTCATGGAGATGGGGAACCTCCTAAAACCCTCGATGCTCGTTATGTGAAAGATATTATGCACTACTTTGATAATACTGAGAAAACCCCATTCAACTATATAATGGGAGACACGTTGGATCAACGTGAATACTTTAGGGATTATCGCTTGACTCATAAAGGGAAATTGTTATGGGTTCAAGTTCATATGTTGCATTGGTATGCTCGGGAGCTATGCTTGAGATATGATATTACTTGTTGATCTAAGATGAAGGCTCCACACCTTCCGTTTTCATGTGAATTTAATGATAATGAAACCTTGGCTTCCTATGCTAAAGGTATATATGATTACTATGATGTGGAACGAATAGAAGAATTTGTCGCATTTAAGGGTGCATGTGAAATTGAATTTTTGTTTGGAGAGTACGAAAATTATGATGACGCTGTTTATAGACCTGAAAATTTATCCATACTTAAATATTGCTATGAGACTTATGAATATAATGCCGATATTAATGAGTTTATTGAGAAAGTCTCCTCTGTCCAAGAAGAGACTAATATTTTGCAGGAATCTATGGAAGAGGAAATTGATGACATTGTGAGCTCATTAGATGAGAAAGATGAGGAGGAGAGCGAAGAACAAATGGAGGAAGAGCAGATTAGCTACCCGTGCCCACCTTCTGATGAGAGTAACCCTTCAACTCATACATTGTTTAATTTCCCTACGTGCTTACCGAAGGATGAATACTATGATGATTGCTATGATCCCTTGGATTCATTTGAAATATCCCTTTTTGATTATGCTTGCTATGATTGTGGCCATGATGCCAATATGAATTATGCTTATGGAGATGAACTTGCTATAGTTCCTTATGTTAAGAATGAAATTGTTGCTATTGCATCGACGCATGATAGTCCTATTATCCTTTTGAATTCTCCCAACTACACTATATCGGAGAAGTTTGCGCTTATTAAGGATTATATTGATGGGTTGCATTCTACTATTGCACATGATGATTTTGATAGATATAATATGCATGTGCTTGCTGCTCCTACTTGCAATTATTATGAGAGAGGAACTCCATCTCCGCCTCTTTATGTTTCCAATACGATAAAATTGCAAGAAACTGTTTATGCTATGTATCGGCCTTTACTTTGTGTGCATGAATTGTTCTTTTATGACATGCCGATGCATAGGAAGAGAGTTGGACTTCATCATTACTTGATATATGTTTCTTTGTGCTCACTACTAAATCACAAATCATTGTTAATTAAAATTGGCTTTGATATACCTTGGGATCCGGGTGGATCCATTACTTGAGCACTATATGCCTAGCTTAATGGCTTTAAAGAAAGCGCTGCCAGGGAGACAACCCGGAAGTTTTAGAGAGTCATTTTATTCTGTTGTGTGCTTTTAAAAAGTTTAAAAACAAAAAAAAATATAGAGGGGAACATAAAACTTTTTCAAAAAGAAAAGTGAAAGTAAGAAAGACGATCATTGTTAAAGTGGGAGCTAGCCTTGAACTTTGTTCATGCCCGTGGAAACTTTGTGAACCTTGATTACAGAAACTTTTCAACAAAAATAATTATCCCCTTGTACAAATCCATTGTATTATAAAAATAATGTGCCAAGATTTGCCTTTAGGATGATTAGATTGGTTGTTTGGTATGTGCAGTGCAAAAACAGAAACTTTGGCTGTAGTGCGTGAATTTACATTTTTTACTGGAATGTCAAAAGGCTCTGAATTTTTTACACAGTACTGCTATACAAATTTTTATTTTGTCCTAATTTTTCAGAATTTTTAGAGGTGGAGAAGTATGGTCAATGTTCAGATTACTACAGACTGTCCTGTTTTCACAGATTGCTGTTATAGTTTTGTTATTTGCTTATGTTTGAAATTTTGTTGAGCCTCCTTTGACTTGGGGCCATAGAATTGTGATAGCATATAGTGGATAATGTTTGCTTATAATTATACAATAATGTTACGGCAGGACATGATGGGATTTGATGTTATATGTACTAACCCCTCTAATAAAAGTTCGGTTAAGTTTTGTGTGGATGAAGTGTTCGAAGATCGAGGAGGTATTGATATGAGAAGAATGAGGAGAGGCAAGAGCTCAAGCTTGGGGATGCCCGAGGCACCCCAAGTAAATATTCAAGGAGACTCAAGCGTCTAAGCTTGGGGATGCCCCGGAAGGCATCCCATCTTTATTCAACAATTATCGGTATGTTTCGGTTTTTGTTTTGTTCACATGATATGCGTAAATTCTTGGAGCATCTTTTGCGTTTATTTTTCACTTTTCTTTTATGCACCATGCTGGTATGAGATAGTCCTTGGTTGATTTATAGAATACTCTTTGCACTTCACTTATATCTTTTGAGTATGGCTTTATAGAATGCTTCATGTGCTTCACTTATTTCATTTGAAGTTTGGATGCCTGTTTCTCTGCATAGGAAGACCGTTATTTGCAGAATGCTCTTTTGCTTCACTTATATTTGTTAGAGTTTGGGCAAGACTTTTGTAGAGAGAATTAAACTCTCATGCTTCACTTATATCTATTTAGAGAGTTAACAGGAATTGGTCATTTCACATGGTTAGTCATAAAATCCTACATAAAACTTGTAGATCGCTGAATATGATATGTTTGATTCCTTGCAATAGTTTTGCGATATTAAGGTGGTAATATGTGGGCATGCTAGTAGAAGAATTAAAGTTGAGTATTAATAATGTTGTTAAGGGAAGTAAGTCTTTACGCAACTAAATCCTCACGCATGTAAAGTGGTGGCCGCTGACATTAGCGGTGAGGTCGGAGCATAATTTATCCTTGATTGAAATCCTTTTGTGTTGTTTGAATCGGGGGTGCGCGATGGTTGACTCCTACCAACCTCCCCCCTAGGGGCATGCGAGTAGTACTTTGCTTCGAGGGCTAATAAAACTTTCACAATAAGTATATGAGTTCTTTATGACTAATGTTGAGTCCATGGATTATACACACTCTCACCCTTCCACCATTGCTAGCCTCTCTCTCGTGCCGCGCAACTTTCGTCGGTGCATAAAACCTCCTTATACCTTCCTCAAGACAGCCACCATACCTAGCTATTATGGCATTTCCATAGCCATTCCGAGATATATTGCCATGCAACTTCCATCATCATCATATACATGACTTGAGCGTTCATTGTTATATTGCTTTGCATGATCGTAAGATAGCTAGCATGATATTTTCATGGCTTGTCCGTTTTTTGATATCTTTGCTATGCTAGATCATTGCACACCCTGGTACACCGCCAGAGGCATTCATATAGAGTCATCATGTATTAGTTTTATCGAGTTGTAATATCGAGTTGTAAGTAAATAAAAGTGTGATGATCATCATTATTAGAGCATTGCCCCAGTGAGGAAAGGATGATGGAGGCTATGATTCCCTCACATCGGGATGAGACTTCAGACTTACAAAAATAAAAAGAGGCCAAAGAGCCCAAAATAAATAAAAGGAGGCCAAAGAGCCCAAAATAATAATAAAAAAATAAAATAAAAAAATGAGAGAAAAAGAGAGAAGGGGCAATGTTACTATCCTTTTACCACACTTGTGCTTCAGAGTAGCACCATGTTCTTCATATAGAGAGTCTCCTATATTGTTACTTTCATATACTAGTGGGAATTTTTCATTATAAAACTTGGCTTGTATATTCCGATGATGGGCTTCCTCAAATGCCCGAGGTCTTCATGAGCAAGAAAGTTGGATGCACACCCACTTAGTTTCATTTGTGAGCTTTCATACACTTATAGCTCTAGTGCATCCGTTGCATGGCAATCCCTACTCCTCGCATTGATATCGATTGATGGGCATCTCCATAGCCCGTTGATCCGCCTAGTTGATGTGAGACTTTCTTCTGTCTCCTATTGATCCCTACCACCGCATTCTATTCCACCCATAGTGCTATATCCATGGCTCACGCTCATGTATTGAGTGAAGTTGAAAATGCTGAAGCGCGTTAGAAGTACGATCCAATTGCCTGGTTTGACACCAAGGTGCTCATGATTTATACTTTATGCAGGGAAGACTGAGTGTGTCATGCTTACCACAATTAAGTGTATAGAGGTTGTTTCCTTTAGCTCCATTATTATGAAAGGCAATGATGAATTACATGCATGTCTTGTATTATTCTTTCGATGTCAAATGATAGACTATTGCCTTGAATCACTCATGTCTTAATATTCATGCCATGATTAGATTACATGATCAAGATTATGCTAGGTAGCATTCCACACCAAAAATTATCTTTTTTATCATTTACCTACTCGAGGACGAGCAGGAATTAAGCTTGGGGATGCTGATACGTCTCCGTCGTATCTATAATTTTTGATTGTTCCATGCCAATATTCTACAACTTTTACATACTTTTGGCAACAATTTATATGATTTTCTTGGACAAACATATTGATCCAGTGCCCAGTGCCAGTTCCTGTTTGTTGCATGTTTTTTGTTTCACAGAAAATCCATATCAAACGAAGTCCAAACGCGATAAAAATTTACGGAGATTTTTTTTGGAATATATGTGATTTTTGGGAAGCGGAATCAACGCGAGAAGATGCCCGAGGGGCCCACGAGCCCTAGGGGCGCGCCCCCTACCCAGGGCGCACCTGGCAGGCTTGTGGCCATCCCGAAGGTCGGTTGGAGGTCTCCTTTGGACGCAGGGAAGCTTATATCCGGATAAAAATTGTGTTAAAATTTCAGCCCAATCGGAGTTAGGGATCTCCGGATATTTAAGAAACGGTGAAAGGCCAGAATCAGGGTCACGAAATAGAAGAGAAACAGAGAGACAGATCCAATCTCGGAGGGGCTCTCGCCCCTCCGCCGCCATGGAGGCCATGGACCAGAGGGGAAACCCTCCTCCCATCTAGGGGGAGGTCAAGGAAGAAGAAGAAGGAGGGGGGCTCTCTCCCTTTCTCTCCCGGTGGCGCCGGAATGCCGCCGGGGCAATCATCGTGTGACGGCGATCTACACCAACACCTCCATCATCTTCCCCAACATGTTCATCACCTTCCCTCATCTATATTCAGCGGTCCACTCTCTCGCAACCCGCTGTACCCTCTACATGAACATGGTGCTTTATGCTTCATATTATTATCCAATGATGTGTTGCCATCCTATGATGCTTGAGTAGATTTTTGTTGTCCTATCGGTGATTGATGAATTGCTATGATTGGTTTAATTTGCTTGTGGTTATGTTGCTGTCCTTTGGTGCCCATCATATGAGCGCGCGTGTGGATCACACCATAGGGTTGGTTGTATGTTGATAGGACTATGTATTGGAGGGCAAGGGTGATAGCAGCTTCAGCCTAGCATAGAAATTGATGCATACGGGATTGAAGGGTGACCAATATATCTTAATGCTATGGTTGGGTTTTACCTTAATGAACGTTAGTAGTTGCGGATGCTTGCTAATAGTTCCAATCATAAGTGCATAGAATTCCAAGTAAGGGATGACATGCTAGTAGTGGCCTCTCCCACATAAAAACTTGCTATCGGTCTAGTAACGTAGTCAATTGCTTTGGGACAATTCCGCAACTCCTACCACCACTTTACCACACTCGCTATACTAACTTAATTGTTTATTTATCTAAACAGCCCCTAGTTTTTATTTACATTCTCTTTATTATCTTGCAAACCTATCCTTCAACACCTACAAAGTACTTCTAGTTTCATACTTGTTCTAGGTAAAGTGAACGTTAAGCATGCATAGAGTTGTATCGGTGGTCGATAGAACTTGAGGGAATATTTGTTCTACCTTTAGCTCCTCGTTGGGTTCGACACTCTTACTTATCGAAAGAGGCTACAACTGATCCCCTACACTTGTGGGTTATCAGATATCCTCAAGCTCTTACATAAGTTTAAAATGATCTATCACTGCAAGGCTAGCACAGGTGACACCATCCTCTTCTGGCATGACAACTGGCTTGACAGAAGCCTCAATCACAGGTTCCCAGAATTGTACTCTTTCACCATTCAGGAAAACACCACACTTCAGCAGATAAGGGCACAACAGTCACTTGAGGAGCATTTCCATAGGCCTTTGTCTAACCAAGCATATGCTCAGTTCCTCCAGCTGCAAACTATAATCCTTAATCTTCAGCAGCTGGATCAACCTGATGTCTGGTATCAGAAAGAAAATACTGCAAAGTACTCATCCATGCAAATGTACAAGACAATCATAGGACCGACCAAGACCCATCACCTGTTCAAGCTTCTGTGGAAAACCTCTGCTAGGCTCACACACAAGATCTTTTTCTGACTGCTACTGCATGATAGAATAAACACCAGAAGCTTACTCAAGAGGAAGAAGATGCAACTCCAACCGTATAATTGTGCTCTATGCTCAGACCACACCGAGGAAACTCTATCACACCTATTTTGGGATTGCAATTTTGCTCTGAGCTGCTGGAATCACCTGTTTCTACATAAGAACAGAGGCATATCAAGCTTTGATGAATGTTGTATCATGGCACAACTCCTACCTAATGAGATTGCGCTTGACATTATCCTGATGGCATGCTGGAGCATTTGCTTGGTTAGGAATGATAAGATCTTTCGACAGGCACCAGTGCATCTCACAGGATGGAAGTACTATCTTCAAGATGGATTAAAAGCAACAGAGATCAGAGCCAACTCAGGAAAAGCACAGCAGATCAAACTGTGGATTGAACAGCACCTCCAATAATTTCACTCATGTTTCACAAAAAGGGCATTGGCTGATTTGTACTTTTGCTTTGCATTAGCTTTGTATTTGTAAATAACTTTATTAATGAAAATTACCGTAGAACGTTTTGTTCTACGGTCTTCCCCCTCAAAAAAATAATCTTGAGCTTAGTGTTTCCAATTTCACCAATGCCAGACAAAGAAAGTTCAAACATTTTAAAGCTGCTTTAAAGGCAGTAAAGTACATAGGCTTGAAATTTGTGTTTACAATCAGTTTTCTAACTCTTTTTTCCTACCAAGGGATTCCTGGCCCTCGTGATGACTCGTACGAGAAAAGAGCAACACTCTAAATATTATTTTCTACTACCTCCATCCCATAATATAAGAGCGTTTTTGACACTAGTGTATTGTCAAAAACGATCTTATATTATGGGATGGAGGGAGTGCATGTCTGTAAACTACCACTTTGATGCCAGACTTGACGAGTTATCTCACAAAGTTGATGGATGGAATCTCAAAGCTCAGATGCTCATACTGAAAAAAAGTTACAGAACTGAAAACATGAATAGGCCAATTTTCAATACTACAAAGAGCATGATCCCTAAAAGCATGGCATCCAAAAGATTCGAATCAGAAATCACGACTCTGTGTTACAGTGACAGTAACTTTCCTCTAGAAACTGAATTGATTTGTTCTAGAATATATGTAGGATTTTCGTCATATTTGTCAACATAGTATTTGCTGCTTGCGAAAAGAACTAATTACACGACGCGTCCAACATATGCAAGCCAGTTCTTTGCCTTCAGAAAAAGATGCTTGAGATAAGCAAACCTAGTTCACAAAGCCAAGAGCTCCTCTTATTTTTCTAAAACTGAAGGCAGAGCAGTCTCTACCTTATATATTTCAAAACGGGCAAGAGCCCGGGTGCCATAGCCAATCACATGCTAACCTATTCTTAGAGCCCACTCGATAAGACTAAGCTTAATGTCTTGGCACTTGGCTCGGTGATGCCGTAACTTCAACACTATATAGCGGAAAAATGATGATTTATATTCTTCTTGTGCCACTAGTTACAAAGTTCTTCTACTAATAAGACTACTGGCATAAGACTAACAAATGCGCATAACAAATTTCAGAATACAGTAATCTAGCAACTTTCAGAGCTCGCATGTGTTGATGCAGTGCAATCCTATGGAGCAGTAAAAGTGATCAGATCATTTGAATAACAACTAGCAGGTTCACCCGCGCATTTGCGCGGCTAGATTTATTATTGGCTCCACTCTTAGACATACATGTAAATTATATTTTGGTTGGTAATTAAATATGTTATCTTCTAATGAAAAATACTTAATCCAAGCAAATTCTTTACGTTCCAAGGAAATTCTATCATTTATAATAAATGATAGAATTTCGAAAAAAATAATTGAAGTTTAAATGGATCAATGGACTATTTGCCATTACAAACGTAGGTCGCCTTTTAGTTATGATTAATGCTTTCATATAGTTCGATCAATTTAATGCACATTGTTTGTGAAATACATATTTTGCATTACTTATAGTATAGACTGCCTTGAGATTAAATTCCCACTTATGTATTTATTTTTAATTCTAGTGTTAAATAGATTGTAGTCATTTTGCAACTATGTTATTACTTAAAAAGTTGGTTGTGTAGTTGTTATTTCTTGCCAATCATCTATAGTTTGTGGAGTAAACTCATGAGAATCTGTATTCATCGTCAAAGATCACATGTCTTTGTTTCCCTTCATTGCTCCACTTTTGGCTCCTAAGCAATCCGACAACAGCTAGTGCTTGTTTGACTAAAATAAATTTCACAGGCTTTTTAAGGATTTCATTGCCTTTTTGGTTCAATCATAGCCTCATACCAGGAGCTCCTAGGTTTTAATATTCTCATTTTCTTTCCAACCAAACTCCTATGGAGTGAAATTAGGTCGCATATGAGGTCGGGAGGGCTTTATAGCTTGACTACGTTGGTGTCCTTGGCTACACTCGGTGATGGATCACAATGTTAATTTGGCCTACCTATAAATCAAGTAAATTGCATGCTTCCCATTTTGCGACATTTTTTATATGTTGTGTTGTTCAGCTTGCACAATGTGTTCTCCGTTAGAACTTAGAGGTGTTGGGTACTTTTGCATTATTATTTGTGAGACGCCTACACATTTGCATACTTCTTTGATTTCCTTGAAAAATTGTACTGTTTTGTGATATACAAAAATATATTTGTCATGATTTTGAAATATGAGAATGTTATTGATTAATTTTCATGTGAGGTCGGCCCGCATGGTAGTTTAGTCTGCGGGCTACTAAAAAAAAACGAGACCAACCCGGGCTAGACTAGCCTGTTGGCATTTTTTTATAGAAGAAAACTCCGTGAGCACCAAATGCTCAAGCCGAGACTTGAACCCTGGTGGGCTGGCTACGAACTCCCGCGCCTTGCCAACCGAGCTACGCTCAGTTCTCAGTCTGCGGGCTACTCATATCCGTGGAGAGAGGACGTAGTTGTTTGCTTGAGCCCAAGCAAATGCCTATCTACATATCTTATATGTTGACCACTATAATGGATCTGTCCTATTTACCTCTATATCTTAACCTTATAGTATAGAACTGCCTAGGAAAAAGACTCAAAGGATATAATAATCGTAAAAAAATACCATGAAATTCTTCGAATCAAAGTGTGGTTTTAAAGAAAATATTATGAAATTCTTTCGAAGCAATGTGTGATTTCTAAAATGGTTCAAGGAAGTTCATCTAATTGGTGTTGTCCTATGAAGCAAAAAAATAGGATTATTTATATGATCGGTAGGATCATCTACCAAAAGACTTAAGCCAGCAACTATAATTGTAACTCAGAATTATTGATTGGTTCTTGTGCAAAATACACCATAACAAATGTAAAAGAAACAAATAAATAACCACTAAGAGTGAAATGGGTAATATCATATACGTGGATATATTTGGCACAACTCGCAGAATATAAAAAAAACATTTCACGGTAATTTACTCTAGGTTCGAGATGCACCAGCGTGCTCCTGGGTTTTAAACATGTGGAGGCTGGCCACTAATCATATCAACTTTGTGTCGTTTCCTGACTGCATATGTCTGCTTCGGAAGTTGATACAGTGAACCACGCTTGGTTGGGTTGAGATACATTGCGATTTCTTGCTTCTCCTATGCTTGTCATTGCCGCCGGCATCAGGCCATTAAGCACTCCCATATGCATGACACGAAACATAATATTTCCAGGAACCTGGCTGAGGGGCGTTGCCCTTAGTATGGTACAGATGCTGGTCTGCAGGTGATTACATGGGATTACCTAGCCAATATTTTCTATTTCCTTTTTTTACTAATCTGTTTCTCTGAGATTAAGAAACTATCTCTAACCAATTATTTCATTTTAGGTACGTACTATGATTGGTTAGTAGGTGACATCAGCTATGATGTCATTGCATGCATCGATTGATATGGGCATGTACTCTTGATTTTGTTGACCATCCGGTGAAAATACGGCCATAGCACATATATGTTCTAGACGCACAGTTTTAAATTTCCTCCAATATAATTGGAACCCATCATAGAAATACGGTATTTATTACTAATAGTACTAATTAACCTTCTGTTTGATTCAAATGTGATTTTTTGTTAAATTACAGATCATCACAATTTTTCCTAATAATTCATTTCCTCTACGTACGCTGCAGAGGTAACTTTCCATCCACTTAAATATATTGGAAAGAATATTTTGTTTTGTTGTGTTCAAATCAAATAACTGATATCAATTCAATCATGTAGAATATGAATCGATATCACAGTACAATTCTAAGATTTTCTGTTTTTTAGTAATTTCTCTTACATTATTCTCACCATAGACCTCTTTCCTCCTCCTCAAGAAAAGTCTCCTTCCTCCTCCCGTCGGCAACGCCGCGGATCCGCCCCACCTCCGATGGCCTTTGGCCTATGGAGGTGCGGAGGATCTCGGCCCCCCGCCGGCGGGAGGGACCCCGTTCTCGTTTTTGCTAGGTTGAACGTCTTGATTGGGGCTGTGTGGCGGCGGCGATGTCCCTCGGTAGCAATAATGTCTCCAACATCCTATCCCCGTCCTGATGGTGCGAATAGCATTGTCGGAGGATGTTTGGAGGTGTGTCTCCGTCGGATCTCATGGGATTCGATCGGTGCTGGTCTTCGGTGGATCTATTTGGATCCAGTTTTTTTTCGTCTTCGTTCGTGTGGTTTCAGGTTTGATCTTTCCGATCTACAACTCTCTTCATCGGCGGTGGTTACTGCTCTGGTGCGCTGGTCCTTTTGGGCCTTCGCACGACGACTTCCCGACTGTCTACTACAATAAGGTTTGCCCGGCTCCGGTGATGGAGGGGCGATGACGGCGGCGCGCCTTCGGCTCGCTCTAGTGCTTGTAGTCGTCGCTAGGCGGTCCATAGACCTGGTTGTAATCTTTATTACCTCTTGTGTTCTTTGTACTGCCATGATTGATGAATAGATTGAAAATTTCTCTCGCAAAAAAAAGGACATAATTATTTGGCTGTACATATGTGCCAAGCAGAAAGCAAATTTTACATGTATTCAACTCAGGGTGGTTGATGCCATGAAAATAGGCTTCATGCGGACGTGATCCTCAGGCATGCATGCACCGATGCCCCTATGGAAACCGTCCGTTCTGTATTAGGAGAACCATATTAAAAATAGAGTTGGGACTATGATTAGCATGTTTATATGCGGCAGAGTTAAAAAGAATCACGTACATGTGGTTCCTAGGGTTTGGACTCTTGTGCTGCTTGCCCACATCGATCTTGCATAGGAGTCCATCGTTAGATAGCTTTGGCCAATGGATAGCGTGACTCGTTTTTATTGTTTCTTGTCCTATTAGAATTCAAACGTGATGGCATTGCAAGCTTGGAAGTTTTCTTCTCCTACACCTGATCGTGATTGCACTTTCCTTCATAGACCATATACGTGACATACATCATAGGTGCAAAATAATGCATGTACATGATATTTGTATGTAACGTTTACATCCTTATAAATCTTAACCGTGCATAGCTAAAATTAATGGTCAAGATAATTTAATCTGTGTGGACAAACGTGGTGGCTTGTTTGACTTATGTTTTAATTATATAATAGATAGATATTGCATCTTCAAAGCTCACATCACAAAGTTCATACATCCTATCAAATTAACTGATTTTGCCCTAAGAAAGGATTAACTTATGATAATTTCTGATAAAAGCTTTCCCTAAATTGTTTATCGCATGAGAAACAAGCAGACTTGATATTATTGGCATGTTCCCTGTTGTATAGAAAAATTCATCTACTTTTAGTACTGCTATCACTTAATCTAACAAATCCATGTTAAAAGTACAAGTGTTGCTAATTATAAACCTTCAAACAAAAAGTGACCAAAGTAAAGCTGCAAAATCTGCCAGACTTCAAGCTGAGGGAATCAGAAGTTACCCCGTGAAGAACAAATTTTCTCTTGCACGAACCCAAGGTCACATGCTTGGAGCAGGATCCACTGGCCATCACAGCCCAACATTTAAACCAGCACAGAGATTAGCTATAGCTAATGACCTAATGCCAAAGCAGCTGCAATGGAAAGGAGCACAATGGTCAATGAGAGGGAAACTATGATCATCCAACCACCGCCTCTAATGCTAATGTAAACTTGAAATAGGTAAAACAAGAAATTGAATCTTGCTAGTCTGAGAGGAAGTTAATCCACAAATGCCAATTCCCTCCACTATTTTTTAATCACTCCGTGTCAAACTGTGATATTTCCATTAAATAGCAGGCTAGTCTGGCAGGAAGAAGGCTCTTATCACCTTACCATTGTTATGAGAAACATCGATACATCATCCGCCAAGAAGTCTGGTGGTTCAGCATTACAAATAATAGTTTGTGAATCAACCATTTGACTAGCAAGAATATGGGCAGCTACAATAGCCTCACTAGGCCAATGACTAAACAGAGATTTGTTCAAAGTTATGGCATAAGAAGCTATGTCCCTCGTACACAATAGCAGCCGATGGAGTCGCCGCCTTGTTACATAATTTCGGCCACCTACATGCAATCAGATTCAACCACCTCATTATCATTGTTGTACATGTGCAAGAAAGTTGCACTGCACATAGGTTGTTTCTTTGGACCACACAAAAGGAAATTCCTTTTGTGTTCACAAAAAGTTCATCCACCTGAACCATAATTTAGAGAAATGAAGTATTATTAATAGTGTTCACTCAAGGACTGAACATAGTCCTCTGTTTCAGGGTTTCCCAAATACTTGAGTACAAAAAATAGCCTTATGAGATCATGACTCAAAAGGCCATCAAAACAAACGCCTAATCCAATAGCCGTAGCATGTGGCCATACACTATTCCCACGTTATTAGAATCCTGTGAATCAAGTTCATTCGTACTGACAAAGGGGGAAAAAATGTACGTTATTCTTCAGCTTATATGTAGATGCATCACAAGTTTGTGCCGTTCCTTTGAAAATGCGAGCTCCGTAGCTAGATTAGCTTTCACCATCCCTGAATCTTTATCTACATGTAAAGTGATGCATATCAAGTAATCCAGCAGTGTAAAATGCCAGAATCTTGAGCTTAGAAAAAATCCACCCCCCCCGGCTCTCGCGTCGCCCCTCACGGGCGACCCGAGAGCGACCTAACCCTAGCTTCACCGCCGCTCCCTCCCTCTCCCTCCCCTCCCCGCCGCCACCCGAGGCGGTCTCCGGCGCTGCTGCGCGGCTGCCGGTGAAGGTGGCGGCGAGGCTCTGCTGCTCTGCGTCGCAGGGGGCCTTGGATCTCAGGGTGGCGGCCCTGATTGGCGAGGGCGGCGTCGATCTCGTCCGGCGAGTGGCGCCGCCGGTGCTGACCGTCCCCACTGGCCGTGTGGGCGGCGGTGGGGCGGTGGAGGTTCGTCGCTGCTGCGGGTTGCGCGGTCGGCTTCGGCGGCCTTGCTTCCCGGTCTCCGCTCCTCTGCTGCGGTCCTCCCTCGCCGATCTGGGCGTTGCTCCTCTGGACCGCCAGATCTGGCACATGAGGGTCGGTGGTGGTCGTCCTAGAACGGGGGAAGCTCCTGGTCGACCTCCCGTCGACCCCGACGACGGCGGCGCTCCGGCGTCGATCTCCCTCCTGAGGGCGTGTCGGGCTTCTTCGCCACCTCCCTCCTCCTCTCCCACGATCCCGGGCGAAAGCCTTGGCCTTGCTGGCCGAACGACGGTGGCGCTGTGGCGTCTCGGTCCTCCTTGGAGGCGTCGTTCAAGGGAGGGTCAGGTTGTGGTCTCGTGGCTTGGTGTTTGGTGGCGGCGGCGCTGCTCTGCTCTCCGGGACGGCGGCCATGGTGGTGACGAGGCGGTTCCCCTGCAATCCTTCAGCGGCTCTTCATCTTGCTCGGCTCTGGGCAGCCGGCCGGTGGACGGCGTCCGCGTGTTGTGGCACGATTCGGACGAAGGGGCGATTGGTTCTCCCCTCCGGCAAGGCTCGGGGCGGCCAGATCTGGAGCCATGCTTTTCTCCACGCAGTCCGGTTCCTCTCGGCCTTCACCTGCGCAGTCTACTGGTGGCAGTTGCTTCGCTGTTCTAGCTTGCGTAGAGTTCTCCGGTGGCTTGATCTTGTTTTCGCTGTGGAGGTGTCCTGCTCGCCATTGCTCTGCTTAGCTTTGTAATGTGTGTGCATGCTGCCTGTTATCTTTCAATTTTTCTTCAAGCTTTCGCCTTTGTATCAGCATCGTTGTATCCTAGCCGGTTGATGGCTTCATTAATTTGAAGTCGGGCTTTATGCCTTTTCTCTAAAAAAAGAATCTTGAGCTTAGTGTGCCGAGTTTCACCAAGGCCACACAAAGAAAGTTCAGACATTTTAATTCTGTTTTAAAGTCAGCAAAGTACAGAGGTTTGGAATTTGTGTTTACATTCAGTTCTGTAACTTTTTTTTTCCTATCAAGATATTCATGGCCCTGATGACTCGTACAATAAAAGAGCAACACTAGCTACATGTCTGTAAACTACCACTTTATGCCGGACTTGACAAGTTCACTATGGATGGAATCTCAAAGTCGAGAAGCTCATATACAAAAAGATGTTACAAAACTGAAAACACAAAAAACAATTATTAGATGTGACAGATACAAAGACGTGAAATATTTGAATGCAGGTATCGTTGAGCTTTTAAAATGATGGTTGCACACATTCGCCCAAACCTGAAGGCAGCAGTAACTTAGTTAGAGCATTTCTAACTGATCCCCTAAAAGGCCATAAGGGAGTAAATTTTTTGGTTTACTCCCTTAGGGTGGACCTAGCGGATCCCCTAAAACAGTTAACGGAGTAAAAAAATTGCTCCACCTCCCTATTTCTTCAAAAATTTCCCTAAATTTAGTCCAACTTTGCTCGGCCAAGTAAAACTGAGCCTCTCCCTCCCGCGCTGCATTGCCTCGCGCCCCCGCCGCCGCCACCGATGACCTCCGAGCCGGCCGAAATGGATAGCCAACTCCCCCCGCTCACCCCGCCGGCCGCCGGGGCCGGCGAATCGTCGCCGGAATCCACCCACGCGTCGCCGCCGGTGGCGAAAAAAAGTTTGAGGATGAGAAACAACCACCGTGTCGAAGCGCCGGCTCCAACCACGCCAACGGTGTCCGGCGTGGCCACCGCGTCTCCGGCAATGACTGGCCGTGTTCCCGCCGCACCTACTGGGGGCAAACAGTCTCGAAAGCCGACGGCGGGGGCGTTGGCGCTCGCCGAGGCAGTCGCCAAGAAGAAGACGAAGAAGACCGCGGCGCCGGCTCGTGCAAGGCCTACGCCTCGTGTGGCAACTCTGGCTGCCCCTACGGCGACTGCTCCGGCGCGAGCGGCGGCCGCGTCCGGCAACAAAAAACGCGGCCGCCAAGTGCTCGATGAAATGGCAACAAGGTAAAAAACTCGTGTCCCGTTGGAATTCATTAGTGATTGTTTGTGATCGTTAGTGAGGGTTTATGGTGCTTGCTTTGACATTGTAGAGCGGAGATGACCGCGGCCGAATTCCTTGCATCGTTGGAGTCCTCGGCCACCGTTGGCCTTGATGATCTCAACTATGGTGACTCATTTTTCGATCATGCGGCCACCCAAGACACGGAGGATGCCGAGGAGGTGGTGGCCGAGGAGGAGGCCGAGGAGGAGACCGAGGAGGAGGTGGTGGAGGTGACCGAATCAAGCATCAAGGCGGCAAGGATCTGCACCCAAAACTACAACCAAAAGGAGGACTTCACATGTTTAAATTTGAAAAACGCGGTGATGAAACTTTATGTTATGACGTTTATTGCTATGCATGTTTTAATTTGAATGTTTTTAAGATATGTATTGTGTTTTGTTTGAAGTTGATCCAGCTAGGATACAAAATCTAGACAATTTTAATTTTACTCCACCAATTTTTAGGGGATCGGCTAGGTGCGGCCACCGTTAGTGGAGTAAAATTTTACTCCACTAACTTTACTCGGCCGTTTATTCCCTTAAGTTTTAGGGGATCGGTTAGAAATGCCCTTAGATGGACGACTGCAATTATGTAACCAGTTAATACTTACTGTTCACCATCTTGCTAGTGTTACCGCCAGTTTCCCTACAAGTACCAGCCGGGGTGTGGCTGGGAGAGTTACCTTTTTTGGATGATCATTTCCTGCCTTGTAGCAGAAGAACATACACAGTATACACAATAGAAACCATGGGCTTCTTCCGGTGGCCTTACCCATAGATCGTGATCCAAAATTACTCTGTTCCCATAGCTAAATTTCCCCAAACTCTCGTTGGATCTGACAAATTGGTATCATGAGCCAGTCTTTCCTCGAAGGCGTGATCTGATTCGGGCGATTCTGCGTGGAGCGAGGTCAAATCCCACCCAAATCCCCTCCCTCTTGGCGGCGGCGTGAGCTCTACCGGCGGCGTTGGCGGCGGCGGTGAATTTGGAGGCGCTTGTGGCAGTGTGATCATTCGGGTGCAGGCCAGTAGCGTGAATCGGTTGCTGCGGATCCTTCCAGTGGCGGTAAAATCCCGAGTTTGTGATGCCCCCGAATTAATCATGCACTAATCATACACGCAAATGCGCACGATCAAGATCAGAGACTCACGGGAAGATATCACAACACAACTCTAGACACAAATCAAAATAATACATGCTTTATTTTACAAACCAGGGGCCTCGAGGGCTCGAATACATAAGCTCGAATACACAAGAGTCAGCGGAAGCAACAATATCCAAGTACATGCATAAGTAAACAAGTCTGCCTTAAGAATCTAGCAAAACAACGATAGCTAGATCGAAAAGGCATAGGCCTCCTGCCTGGGAGCCTCCTAACCTCTCCTAGTCGCCGGTGGTCTCCACGTAGCAGTGGGCTCCGTCGGGGTAGTAGTAGTCGTCGGCGGGATCAATTGGCTCCTGGGATCCGTCATCTGATCGCATCAATCGGGTAAAGGGGAAAAGGTAGCAAAGCAACCGTGAGTACTCATTCGAAGTACTCGCAAGACTTACATCAGATCTATGCTAAGTATGCATCGGTGTCAATGGGAAGGAGCTGTATCTGTGGACTATACTGCAGAAATGTCCGAATAGAAGGGAAGGCCTAGCCTATCGAACACTAGCATCTTGCAGCAACAGAAGAGAATAGAGTAACATAACATATAATAGCAAGTATATTTAAGTAACGCCCAGAGATCCTTCCTCGACTCCCTGCGAGAAAGCAATCCCAGAGCCATCATATCCTTTTAGTGTCACTTGTATCCAGTTCTAGTTGTATACATCGGGATACAACTCCGAGCGTCCGTCACCGTGGACACGGCTATTCGAATAGATATACTTCCCTACAGGGGTGCACCAACTTACCCAACACGCTCGATTAACTCCGGCCGAACACACCTTCAGGTCATGCCCGACCTCGGCTGATCGACACGTCGTAATCCTACCTAGGCTCAACAGAGAGGTCAGCACGCTGGTCTACATCCTAAGTGCTCAGGGGTCTTGGGCCCATTGCCCTTTGCACTACTACACGTTGCGTACGCGGCTTGGAGCAGACCCCCCTAATACAAGCGCAGGTGGTTACCGTCCAACCGGGCGCGCGCCGCTCAATCGCTGACGTCCGAAGAGCTTTCGGAGAATCGTACGATGCCGAGTGCCCATACTTATTCCCCGGTGGTGGTCAGTGCGAAAAGTCCAGAGGCCTACTCAGATCACATATCCAAACCCGTTAGTGTCTTGGGAGCACGCGGAGACTAACAGTGATCCATGATCTGTGGTCTCGTCGCCCCGGCTAACGGACTTACGACAAGGGCTAAGAATGCCCGGCCGTGCCGCGTACTTATCTCGCGGGTACCCTCCAGGTCAACCCGACTCCACATCACTCGCGGGTACCCTCCAGGTCAACCCGACTTCACATTTCTCTCGTGGGTACCCCTCGGGGCCGACCCGTCTTCAACATGGTTCTGAGGTAAAGTCAAAGTATCCGTGTTCCAAAACGCCAAGAGGGAATCCGAGGAATCACCCTCGATGGATTCCACTTGATGTAACCGTCAAGGTGAACTTGGAGGAATCACCCTCGAATGTTTCACACTTGAGGTGTTGCACGACAGAGTCATTATCGGGAGTGGTGAAGGAGGAATCACCCTCCGTAGACCATGATACGTCTCCAACGTATCTATAATTTTTGATTGTTCCATGCTATTATATTATCATTCTTGGATGTTTTACAATCATTTGCTAGCAACTTTATATCATTTTTTGGGACTAACCTATTGACATAGTGCCTAGTGCCAGTTGCTGTTTTTTGCTTGTTTTTTACTTTGTAGAAAATCAATATCAAATGGAGTCCAAATGCCATGAAACTTTTTGGAGATTTTTTTGGCCCAGAAGACATCCAGAGAGTCAAGGAAGCTCACGAGGGGAAGCCCGTGGGGCCCACTAGGCACCAGGGCGCGCCAAAGGCCCCCAGCGCGCCCTGGTGGGTAGTGGAGCCCACGGGGACCTTTTCCACCGACCTCTGGCTCTATAAATACCACAATATTCCATAAACCCTAGAGGAGTTGACGAAAAATTGTTTCAGCCGCCGCAAGTTCCAGAACCACGAGATCCAATCTAGAGCCCTATACTGGCACTCCGCCGGAGGGGAACACGATCACGGAGGGGTTCCTCATCCTCATTGGTGCTCCTCCGATGATGCGTGAGCAGTTCACCACAAACCTACGGGTCCATAGGCAGTAGCTAGATGGCTTCTTCTCTCTTTTTGATCTTCAATACAATGTTCTCTTCGGAGATCTATTTGATGTAATTCTTTTGCGGTGTGTTTGTTGGGATCCGATGAATTGTGAGTTTATGATCAGATCTATTCATATCTTTGTATGATTATTATAGCCTCATATTTTTCTCCAATATTTTGGTTTTATTTGGCCAACTTGATTGATTTATCTTGCCATGGGAAGAGGTGCTTTGTAATGGGTTCGATCTTGCGGTGCTCAATCGCAGTGACATAAGGAGACATGACACGCATGTATCGTTGCTATTAAGGATAAAAAGATGGGGTCTATTCCTACATGAATAGATCTTGTCTACATCATGTCATCATTCTTATTGCATTACTCTGTTTCTCCACGAACTTAATACACTAGATGCATGCTAGATAGCGGTCGATGTGTGGAGTGATAGTAGTAGATGCAGAATCGTTTCGGTCTACTAATCTTGGACGTGATGTGTTGGGGAACGTTGCATGGGAAACAAAAAATTTCCTACGCACACACAAGATCTATCCATGGTGATGAGCATCTACGAGAGGGAGAGTAAATCTACATACCCTTGTAGATCGCTAAGCGGAAGCGTTTAAGAAACGCGGTTGATGTAGTCGAACGTCTCCGCGATCCAAATCGTAAGTCGTCCCTCGATCCGATCACGAACTAGCGCCGAACGGACGGCACCTCCGCGTTCAACACACGTACGGCTTGATGACGCCTTCACCTCCTCGATCCAGCGAGCGATGGTGAAGTAGTGGTTGAGTTCCAGCAGCACGACGGCGTGGTGATGGTGGTGAGGAACAATCTCTGCAGGGCTTCGCCAAGCGCTACGGAGATTATGACGGAGGAACTAGAGGGTTAGGGTTGCCGCACACGGCTTGGGGAAATCTTGATGTGTTCCGGGTGCTAGCCCTGCCCCTCTATTTATATGTTGAGCCCTGGGGTCGAAACTTGGAGAAAGAGCCTCTTCAAAGTCGGTTTGGAACAAAAGGAAGAGTCCTTCTCGGATTCCAGTACCAAACACCACGGTTCCCGGCGTCTGGCCCAGACGCCATGGGCCTCGGCGTCTGGCCCAGGGCCAGACGCCAGGGTTCCTGGCGTCTGGACCCTGCCCTCTGCAAAACTGCCTTTTGCTAACGCCCCGTGGGTCTCACCTCTTGGCCCAAACATATCGTCCAATATATTGATCTTTACCTCTCGGACATTCCGAGACTCCTCGTCATGTCCGTGATCTCATCCGGGACTCCGAACAACTTTCGGTCACCAACATAACAACTCAACTATACTTATATCGTCACCAAACGTTAAGTGTGTAGACCCTGCGGGTTCGAGAACTATGTAGACATGACCGAGACACCTCTACGGTCAATAACCAATAGCGGGACCTGGATGCCCATATTGGCTCCTACATATTCTACGAAGATCTTTATCGGTCGAACCTCTATGTCAAGGATTCAGTTAATCCCGTATGCTGTTCCCTTTGTTCTTCGGTATGTTACTTGCCCGAGATTCGATCGTCGGTATCTCTATACCTAGTTCAATCTCGTTACCGGCAAGTCTCTTTACTCGTTCCGTAATACAAGATCTCGTGGCTAACACTTTAGTCACATTGCTTGCAAGGCTCATTGTGATGTTGTATTACCGAGTGGGCCCTGAGATACCTCTCCGTCACACAGAGTAACAAATCTCAGTCTTGATCCATGCCAACCCAATAGACACCCTCGGAGATACCTGTAGAGCACCTTTATAGTCACCCAGTTACGTTGCGACGTTTGATACACACAAGGTACTCCTCCGATGTCAGGGAGTTGCATGATCTCATGGTCATAGGAACAGATACTTGACATGCAGAAAACAATAGCAATAAACTGACACGATCAAATGCTACGTTCTTAGTTTGGGTCTTGTCCATCACATCATTCTCCTAATGATGTGATCCCGTTATCAAATGACATCTCATGTCAATGGCTAGGAAACCTTAACCATCTTTGATCAACGAGCTAGTCAACTAGAGGCTTACTAGGGACACAGTGTTGTCTATGTACCCACACATGTATTTGAGTTTCCAATCAATACAATTATAGCATGGATAATAAATGATTATCATGAACAAGGAAATATAATAATAACCAATTTATTATTGCCTCTAGGGCATATTTCCAACAGTCTCCCACTTGCACTAGAGTCAATAATCTAGTTCACATCACTATGTGATTTACATTGTAATGAATCGAACACCCATGCAGTTCTGGTGTTGTTCATGTTTAGCCCTTGGAAGAGGTTTAGTCATCAGATCTGCAACATTTAGATCCGTGTGTACTTTGCAAATATTTATGTTGTCCTCCTTGATGTAATCGCGGATGGAATTGAAACGTCGCTTTATGTGTCTGGTCCTCTTGTGAAATCTTGGTTCCTTGGCTAGAGCAATGGCACCAGTATTATCACAAAACAGAGTCATTGGGTTAAGCGCACTAGGCACTACTCCAAGATCTGTCATGAACTCCTTCATCCAGACACCTTCCTTTGCCGCCTCCGAGGCAGCGATGTACTCCACTTCGCATGTAGAATCTGCTACCACGCTTTGCTTGGAACTGCACCAGCTAACCGCACCCCCATTAAGAATAAATACGTATCCGGTTTGTGACTTAGAGTCATCCGGATCAGTGTCAAAGCTTGCATCGACGTAACCCTTTACGACGAGCTCTTGATCACCTCCATAAACGAGAAACATGTCCTTAGTCCTTTTCAGGTACTTCAGGATATTCTTGACCGCCGTCCAGTGTTCCATTCCTGGATCACTTTGAAACCTTCCGACCATACTTATGGCAAGGCTGACATCGGGTCTTGTGCACAGCATTGCATACATAATAGAGCCTATGGCCGAAGCATAGGGGATGACACTCATCTTTTCTCTATCTTCTGCAGTCACCGGGCATTGAGTCTTACTCAACTTCACACCTTGCAAAACAGGCAAGAACCCCTTCTTGGACTGATCCATTTTGAACTTCTTCAAAATCTTATCAAGGTATGTGCTTTGTGAAAGTCCTATTAAGCGTCTTGATCTATCTCTATAGATCTTGATGCCTAACATGAAAGCAGCTTCTCCTAGGTCCTTCATTGAAAAACTCTTGTTCAAATATTCCTTTATGCTTTCCAGCATTTCTATATTGTTTCCAATCAGTAATATGTCATCCACATATAATATTAGAAACGCTATAGAGCTCCCACTCACTTTCTTGTAAATACAAGCTTCTCCGTAAACTTGTATAAACTCGAACGCTTTGATCACCTCATCAAAACGAAGATTCCAACTCCGAGATGCTTGCACCAGTCCATAAATGGATCGCTGGAGTTTGCAAACTTTGTCAGCATTCTCTGGATCGACAAAACCTTCTGGTTGCATCATATACAACTCTTCCTTAAGGTAACCGTTAAGGAACGCTGTTTTGACATCCATCTGCCAAATTTCATAATCGAAAAAGGCAGCTATTGCTAACATGATTCTGACGGACTTAAGCATCGCTACGGGTGAGAAGGTCTCATCGTAGTCAACTCCTTGAACTTGTGAAAAACCCTTTGCCACAAGTCGAGCTTTATAGACGGTGACATTACCGTCCGCGTCCGTCTTCCTCTTAAAGATCCATTTGTTCTGAATGGCCTTACGCCCTTCAGGTAATACTTCCAAAGTCCATACTTTGTTTTCATACATGGATCCCATCTCGGATTTCATGGCCTCTAACCACTTCTCGGAATCCGGGCCCATCATCGCTTCTCCATAGCTCGTAGGTTCATCGTTGTCTAACAACATGACCTCTAAGACAGGGTTGCCGTACCACTCAGGAGCAGTACGCGTCCTTGTCGACCTACGAGGTTCGATAGCAACTTGATCCAAAGCTTCATGATCATCATCATTAACTTCCTCTTCAGCTAATGTAGTCTCCACAGAAACAACTTTCTGCACTGCGCTACTCTCAGGTTGAAGTAAAGGTTCAACAACCTCATCAAGTTCTATCTTCCTCCCACTCAATTCTTTCGAGAGAAACTCTTTCTCAAGAAATGTTCCGTTTTTAGCGACAAACACTTTGCCTTCGGATCTGAGGTAGAAGGTATACCCAACTGTCTCTTTTGGGTATCCTATGAAGACGCATTTCTCCGCTTTGGGTTCCAGCTTTTCAGGCTGAAGCTTTTTGACATAAGCATCACATCCCCAAACTTTAAGAAACGACAGTTTTGGCTTCTTGCCAAACCAAAGTTCATATGGCGTCGTCTCAACGGATTTCGATGGTGCCCTATTTAAAGTGAATGCAGCTGTCTCTAATGCATAACCCCAAAACGATAGTGGCAAATCGGCAAGAGACATCATAGATCGCACCATATCCAATAAAGTTTGATTACGACGTTCGGACACACCATTACGCTGTGGTGTTCCAGGCGGTGTCAGTTGTGAAACAATTCCACATTGTCTTAAGTGACTGCCAAACTCATAACTCAGATATTCTCCTCCTCGATCAGATCGTAGGAATTTAATCTTCTTGTTACGATGATTCTCAACTTCACTCTGAAATTGTTTGAACTTTTCAAATGTTTCAGACTTATGTTTCATTAAGTAAATATACCCATATCTACTTAAGTCATCAGTGAAGGTGAGAAAGTAACGATAACCACCGCGCGCCTCAATACTCATCGGACCACACACATCAGTATGTATGATTTCCAATAAGTCACTTGCCCGTTCCATTGTTCCAGAGAACGGCGTTTTAGTCATCTTGCCCATGAGGCATGGCTCACATGTGTCAAGTGATTCAAAATCAAGTGACTCCAAAAGTCCATCAGCATGGAGCTTCTTCATGCGTTTTACACCAATATGACCTAAACAGCAGTGCCACAAGAAAGTGGTATTATCATTATCAATTCTACATCTTTTGGCATCAATGTTATGAACATGTGTATCATTACTATCGAGATTCAATAAGAATAAACCCCTCACATTGGGTGCATGACCATAAAAGATATTACTCATATAAATAGAACAACCATTATTCTCTGATTTAAATGAGTAACCGTCTCGCAATAAACAAGATCCAGATATAATGTTCATGCTTAACGCAGGCACCAAATAACACTTATTTAGGTTCATCACTAATCCCGACGGTAATCGAAGAGCGAGCGTGCCGACGGCGATCACATCAACCTTGGAACCATTTCCCACGCGCATCGTCACTTCGTCCTTTGCCAGCCTCCGTCTATTCCGCAGTTCCTGTTTAGAGTTGCAAATATGAGCAACCGCACCGGTATCAAATACCCAGGCACTACAACGAGGGTTGGTAAGGTACACATCAATAACATGTATATCATATATACCTTGTTTGTTGTTGGCCGCCTTCTTGTCAGCCAAATACTTGGGGCAGTTCCGCTTCCAGTGTCCAGTTCCCTTGCAATGAAAACACACAGTTTCTGGTTTGGGTCCAGCCTTGGGTTTCTTCACGAGAGGAGCAACTGTTTTGCCACTCTTCTTGGAGTTACCCTTCTTACCCTTGCCATTTTTCTTGAAACTAGTGGTTTTATTGACCATCAACACTTGATGCTCCTTCTGAATTTCAGACTCAGCGGCTTTCAGCATCGCAAACAGCTCGGCGACTGACTTGTTCATCCCGTGCATGTTATAGTTCAACACGAAGCTCTTGTAGCTAGGTGGCAATGATTGAAGAACTCTGTCAGTGATAGCCTCTGGCGGAAGGGGCATCCCCAATTCAGCCAGACGGGTGGAGTACCCAGACATTCTGAGCACGTGATCACTGATAGACCCGTTCTCCTCCATCTTGCAAGCATAGAACTTATCGGAGATCTCATATCTCTCGATCCGGGCATTCTTCTGAAAGATAAACTTCAACTCCTGGAACATCTCATATGCTCCATGACGTTCAAAACGTCTTTGAAGTCCCGGTTCTAAGCCATACAACATTGCACATTGAACTATTGAGTAATCATCAGAACGAGCCTGCCAGGCATTCACAACGTCTAGAGACTCAACTGGAGCGGGTGGATCACCAAGCGGTGCATCAAGGACATAAGCTTTCTGGGAAGCCGTAAGGATAATCCTTAGATTACGGGCCCAGTCCACAAAGTTACTTCCATCATCTTTCAACTTAGCTTTCTCTAGGAACGCATTAAAATTCAGGGGTGCTACTGCGCGAGCCATGATCTACAACATAAATATAGCAAAGACAACTTAGACTATTGTTCTAGATAATGAGTTTAGTTAATCATATTACTTAAAAACTCCCACTCAAATTGACATCCCTCCGGTCATTCGAGTGTAACATGATCCAAATCCACCAACTCAAGTCCGATCATCACGTGAGTTGAGGTGGTTTCAATGGTGACCATCTTCATGTTGATCATATCTACTATATGACTCATGTTCGACCTTTCGGTCTCTTGTGTTCCGAGGCCATGTCTGTACATGCTAGGCTCGTCAAGTTTAACCCAAGTGTTCCGCGTGTGCAACATGGCTTGCACCCGTTGTATGTGAACGTGGAGTCTATCACACCCGATCATCACGGCGTGTCTCGAAACGACGAACTTTCGCAACGGTGCACACTCGGGGAGAACACAATTTATCTTGAAATTTAAGTGAGGGATCACCTTATAATGCTACCGTCGTCCTAAGCAAAATAAGATGCATAAAAGGATTAACATCACATGCAAATCATAAGTGACATGATATGGCCATGAACTTGTGCTTTTGATCTCCATCTCCAAAGCACCGGCATGATCTCCATCGTCACTGGCATGACACCATGATCTCCATCATCTTGATCTCTATCAACGTGTCGCCATGAGGTTGTCGCGCCGACTGTTGCTTCCACGACTATTGCTAACGTTTAGCGATAAAGTAAAGCATTACATAGCGCTTAATGATTGACACGCAGGTCATACAATAATTAAAGACAACTCTATGGCTCCTGCCAGTTGCCGTACTCATCGACATGCAAGTCGTGATATTCTATACAACACATGATCATCTCATACATCACATATATCTCATCATGTAATTGGCCATATCACATCACAACATACCCTGCAAAAACAAGTTAGACGTCCTCTAATTGTTGTTGCAAATTTTACGTGGCTGCTACGGGTTTGCAAGAACCGTTCTTACCTACGCAAAACCACAACGTGGTGTAGTGATTGCTTTTTGATCTTCTAAAAGAACCCTCTTCATTGAAATCGATTCAACTAAAGTGAGAGAGACAGACACCCGCTAGCCATCTTTATGCAATGAAGTTACATGTCAGTTGAAGGAACCTGTCTCGCGTAAGTGTACGCGTAATGTCGGTCCGGGCTGCTTCATCTCACAGTACCGCCGAATCAAATATCAACTAGTAACGGCAAGCAATATGTATACACCCACGCCCACAACTCGTTTGTGTTCTACTCGAGATCTCATCTACGCATAGACCTAGCTCTGATACCACTGTTGGGGAACGTTGCATGGGAAACAAAAATTTTCCTACGCACACACAAGATCTATCCATGGTGATGAGCATCTACGAGAGGGAGAGTAAATCTACATACCCTTGTAGATCGCTAAGCGGAAGCGTTTAAGAAACACGGTTGATGTAGTCGAACGTCTCCGCGATCCAAATCGCAAGTCGTCCCTCGATCCGATCACGAACTAGCGCCGAACGGACGGCACCTCCGCGTTCAACACACGTACGGCTTGATGACGCCTTCACCTCCTCGATCCAGCGAGCGATGGTGAAGTAGTGGTTGAGTTCCAGCAGCACGACGGCGTGGTGATGGTGGTGAGGAACAATCTCTGCAGGGCTTCGCCAAGCGCTACGGAGATTATGACGGAGGAACTAGAGGGTTAGGGTTGCCGCACACGGCTTGGGGAAATCTTGATGTGTTCCGGGTGCTAGCCCTGCCCCTCTATTTATATGTTGAGCCCTGGGGTCGAAACTTGGAGAAAGAGCCTCCTCAAAGTCGGTATGGAACAAAAGGAATAGTCCTTCTCGGATTCCAGTACCAAACGCCACGGTTCCCGGCGTCTGGCCCAGACGCCATGGGCCTCGGCGTCTGGCCCAGGGCCAGACGCCAGGGTTCCTGGCGTCTGGACCCTGCCCTCTGCAAAACTGCCTTTTGCTAACGCCCCGTGGGTCTCACCTCTTGGCCCAAACATATCGTCCAATATATCGATCTTTACCTCTCGGACATTCCGAGACTCCTCGTCATGTCCGTGATCTCATCCGGGACTCCGAACAACTTTCGGTCACCAACATAACAACTCAACTATACTTATATCGTCACCAAACGTTAAGTGTGTAGACCCTACGGGTTCGAGAACTATGTAGACATGACCGAGACACCTCTACGGTCAATAACCAATAGCGGGACCTGGATGCCCATATTGGATCCTACATATTCTACGAAGATCTTTATCGGTCGAACCTCTATGTCAAGGATTCAGTTAATCCCGTATGCTGTTCCCTTTGTTCTTCGGTATGTTACTTGCCCGAGATTCGATCGTCGGTATCTCTATACCTAGTTCAATCTCGTTACCGGCAAGTCTCTTTACTCGTTCCGTAATACAAGATCTCGTGGCTAACACTTTAGTCACATTGCTTGCAAGGCTCATTGTGATGTTGTATTACCGAGTGGGCCCTGAGATACCTCTCTGTCACACAGAGTAACAAATCTCAGTCTTGATCCATGCCAACCCAACAGACACCCTCGGAGATACCTGTAGAGCACCTTTATAGTCACCCAGTTACGTTGCGACGTTTGATACACACAAGGTACTCCTCCGATGTCAGGGAGTTGCATGATCTCATGGTCATAGGAACAGATACTTGACATGCAGAAAACAATAGCAATAAACTGACACGATCAAATGCTACGTTCTTAGTTTGGGTCTTGTCCATCACATCATTCTCCTAATGATGTGATCCCGTTATCAAATGACATCTCATGTCAATGGCTAGGAAACCTTAACCATCTTTGATCAACGAGCTAGTCAACTAGAGGCTTACTAGGGACACAGTGTTGTCTATGTACCCACACATGTATTTGAGTTTCCAATCAATACAATTATAGCATGGATAATAAATGATTATCATGAACAAGGAAATATAATAATAACCAATTTATTATTGCCTCTAGGGCATATTTCTAACATGATGCCTATATACATGATCATTGTCATGGATATTGTCATAACTATTCGCTTTTCTATCAATTGCATAACAGTAATTTGTTTACCCACTGTGCGCTATTTCTTGAGGGAAGCCACTAGTGAAATCTACGGCCCCCGGGTCTATTTTCCTATCATAAATTTTCAGATCTATTTTGCCTTTTGCGTTTCCAATCTATTTGCCTTTTTATTTCAGATCTATTAATCCAAAAAACCCAAAAATATTTTATCTTTTGTTTGCATCTTTCAATCTAATCTATCATATTATTTTTCCCGAGAGGGATTGACAACCCCTCTATGCGTCGGAATTGCGAGGTTTTGTTGTTTGTGTGAAGGTACCGCTTACATATCTTGTCTGGTTCTCCTACTGGATTGATACCTTGGTTTCATAACTGAGGGAAATACTTACCGCCGCTGTGCTGCATCATCCCCTCCTCTTCGGGGAATTACTGACGCGGATCACAAGTAGCAGGAAGAATTTCTGGCGTCGTTGCCGGGGAGGATCAAGTCAAGATCTATCAGGTTCCCACACATAAACTCATCTTCTTGCAATTTACATTATTTGCCATTTGCCTTTCGTTTTCCTCTCCCTCACTTCTACCAATTTTCTGTTTTATTTGCCCTTTTCTTTTGCCTTTTTATTTGCCCCCTTTCCTTTTGCCTTTTTCCCGCCGGATCTCTTGTTTGCATGTGTTCTTGTTTGCATAGTCACTATGTCTCAAACAAAGTTGTCGGGGGGATGACCCCCGGGTAGGCAAGCGACCCCGGATCCCTTTTCATAACATCAGGACGAGCCGAGTCCCTCATCCCGGCCGACCCGCAAGCCGGCCTCCAGCGCAAGCCGGACCGGCATGACTACCCGGCCGGGCCGAGAAGCCCATGCCGGCCACACGACGAGACGCCGGCCGCACGACGAAGACCAACATGGCTATAGTGCGCCTACGCCCCCGCCGTCCAGAAGGAGCGTGGCTACAGTGCACCTATGCCCCCGCCGCCCGGGATGGGCGTGGCTACAGTGCACCTACGCCCCCGCCGTCCGGGGCGCGCATGGCAACAGTGCCTCCCACTCCACTGACCGGAGCAAGAGGCGACCAGACGACAACCCTGCACGTCCAGCCTGTCGGCGGGACCCGCGCACGGAGGAGCCGGCGGACCCGGCGACCCGGCGGGCCCCAGCGCCGGATCCAAGACACTGACGGCAGGGCCCCGCGCCCTTTGTAAGATTACCATTGTAACCCGGGGGGCCAGCCTATAAGACCCCCTGGGGCTCCTCCATGCGGAAGGGTTCGCACCTAGTTACTCTCATCTTCCACACATATAGAGGCAGGGGATGATCTATCCCATCTTCCTCCTCAAGCCAAATAGCTCGAGGAGCAACTCTGTACCTAGTTCATATCAACCACATCCGGCAGGAGTAGGGGTTTTATCTCTCCGGAGAGCCCCGAACCTGGGTACGTCCTGTGTCACACACCTGCATGTACTAACCCCGCTTCCGAAGCCCACCGGCGTCCATTCGCAGCCCTCCACTTTTAGCCATCTCATGGCATCTGCCGTGAGAATACCACGACAGTTGGCGCCCACCGTGGGGCTACTCGTGGCGTCGGCCGGAGCCAAGCTCCGAACGGGGCCCTTCGTCAACTCCAGCGACTGTGCCACGCAAGGCGCGGCTCCTGCGCTTCTCGCGGACCATGACGCGCTCATGGAGGACCTCACCGTCTCCCTCGGCGCTCTCAGCATCACTGACTCGCTCGACCCCAGCACGTACCCTAGCGAGGTACTTGACATCACCGACTCGCCTGTTCCCCTAGATGGCTCCGTCGACAACGACGCCGCCAGCTTCTGCATCCGTGCGGAAGTGCTGGTCACCGGCTCCTCCAGCAACTCCGGGCGGGCCAAGGAGAAAGCTGCCGCGCTGGCCGTAGCCCGCGCCGAGAAGGCCGACCCGCTGCGCGCCACGCTGCAGAGACTGTGCACCGCCATCGTGCCGGAGGCCAATACGGAGGCCGCAGCGGCCCAGCTGAACCAAGACCGTGAGCGACTGCTGGAGACGGCAGCAAACCTGGCCGCTGCTCAGCGCCGCCTTGACGCCACTCGGCGCGAATACGATGCAGCGCACGGCCTCACGCCGGCTGGCGCCGACCAAGCCGGCTTGCCGAGGTGTGGGCCCGAGGCACCGCGCTGGGCCGTGCCCTTGGCGCGGCTCCGCCCCTCTACGACACCCCGGTCAAGAACATGCGCGCCGCTGAGGCGGCCATGGTGGATCTCGAGTTCCTGGAGGGAGACGAGCGGGAGGCGCAGCAGAAGCGCATCGCCGACCTCATCGCCTCCGCAAACGAGCAGCAGAGACGCCTGGATGCCGGCAAGGCGGCCGTGTCCGTCTCCCGGAACTCCAAGGATCCCGGAAGCCAAGACCTGCAACAAGCTTCATCCCCGCGCCCCAGCAAGGAGCGAGCCGAACGCAAATGGGATGGCAGAACCCGGCGGGATGGGGAACAGACCGTCGCCGACAATGGAGAACCCGAGCTGGTGCGAGACGACCAGCGCCGGCAAGAGCCTCCTCCCGCTAGCCGGTGGGCCAAGGCGGCATCCGCGGGCCCGGCAAAGCGCGGCCCCGTCGCAAGCCGGCTCGGCCCACGCGACCTCGACGAAACCGACGCACGCCACCGCATCGAGTAGCTGGCTCGCTCCCTCGAGATCGAGGAGGAAGGAACGATAGGCCCGGCCTGCTTCGGTCCACGCATCCGCAACGAACCCTTCCCCAAGGGGTTCACGCTCCCACGCGACACGCCCAAGTACGACGGGTCCGTCAAGCCGGAAGACTGGCTCACCGACTACACCACCACCATCGGCATCACGGGCGGCAATGGGTGCCTGGCCGTCCGCTACGCCCCCCTCATGCTCCAGGGTTCGGCCCGGACGTGGCTGAATAGCCTCCCCGCCGGCAGCATTAACACCTGGCTCGACTTCGACGAGGCCTATGTGCGTAACTTCACCGGCACCTACAAGCGACTCGGCCGGCCTCGCACACTCGCCATGTGCGTCCAGGGGCCAGACGAGACCCTTCGCCAGTACCTGACCTGATGGACCAAACTGCAAAACAGCTGCGAGGGCGTGCACGAGGTCCAGGCCATACAATTCTTCACCGACGGACTCTGGCATGGCTCTTTGCTCAAGCACAAGCTAGCGCACTCCGAGCCGACCACCATGACGGCGCTGATGGCCACGGCGGACAAGTACGCCACGGCTGACTCCTCGATGAAGGTGGAGGTCCGGGTGGACGATGCCGGTCGTGCGATCCCGGCACTCGCCACCAAGCCGGCCAGCGGAGCCGGCGAGGGAAGCCGGCGCCAGCAAGACAACAAGCGCCGGGCCGAGCAGCCGGCCCCGCGCTACGACAACTGCCTCGTCGCCACGGCGGAGGGCGAGCAGCCGGCCGCCCAAGCCGGCCCTAAGCGACAGCGAACCGGCAAGGGCGCGGTGAACGCCTGGCAGCCCAGGATGACCTATGAAGAGATGCTCGACGCTCCCTGCAAGCACCACAGCGGCGCGAAGCCGACGACCCACACGCTCCGAGAATGCGGCATCACCAAAGGCATGTTGAGGGGAGACCTGCCGCCTGCTCCGCCCCCTCCGCCGGGTGGCGGCCAGCCGGCCCTGCCTCCGCCTCTGGCCGCCGGGGCGATGCGGGACGACGCCTTCCCCGATCCCAACGCGTGCTACGTCGTCTTCACCAGCGAAGGCGGCGACAAGCACTCCGAGCACCGGTACCGGCACGAGGTGAACGCCGTGTCCCCATCGGTCCCACAGTTCATGCACTGGTCCGATCGCCCAGTCAGCTGGACCCGGGAAGACCATCCGGCCGTCATGCCCAACCCGGGATCCTATGCGCTCGTCCTCAACCCCACGATCATTGCGGATAAGCGCAAGTGCCGCTTTTCGCGGGTTCTCATTGACGGCGGCAGCAGCATCAACATCCTCTACCGCGACACGATGATCAAGCTTGGCATCGAGGCCAAGAAGCTGGAGCCGACCCAGACAGTCTTCCACGGCATCGTTCCCGGCATCTCCTGCGCCCCGATCGGCTAGATCCGGCTTGACGTCCTCTTCGGCACCTTCGACCACTTCCACCGCGAGCCGATCTGGTTCGAGGTGGTGGACCTGTCCAGCCCCTACCACGCCCTGCTTGGTCGGCCTGTCCTGGACAAGTTCATGGCGGTCCCGCACTACGCGTACCTGAAGATGAAGATGCCGGGACCAAAGGGCCTCATCACCATAACGGGCGACTACAAGAAATCCCTCGAGTGCGCCAGGGCCGGCTCCAAGCTGGCCGAGTCACTGGTCATCACTGAGGAGAGACGCCAGCTCGACCGGATCGTCGCGCTGGCAGGCGAACAGCCGACCATGCCGGCTCCGCCCAAGGAGACAACCGGCGAGGGCTCATTCCAGCCGTCTAAAGACACGAAGAAGATCAAACTCACCCCCGCCGACCCCAACTCCACCGAGCATGTCATCGTGGGGACCCGGCTCAGCAGCAAATAGGAAGGCGAGCTCGTTGACTTCCTCCGTGAGAATCGGGATATCTTTGCATGGTCTCCAAAAGACATGCCAGGTGTTCCGAGGGAGTTCGCCGAGCACAAACTTCACGTCCACAAGGACGCTAAGCCTGTCCGACAACCGCTACACCGCTTCTCCGAGGAGAAGCGAAGAACCATTGGTGAAGAGATCACCCGGCTCCTCGCTGCCGGCTTCATCATGGAAGTTTTCCACCCCGAGTGGCTGGCCAATCCAGTCCTCTCCTGAAGAAGAATGGCACATGGCGCATGTGCATCGACTATACTAGCTTGAACAAAGCCAGCCCCAAGGACCCTTTTGCCCTGCCCCGCATCGACCAAGTCATCGACTCGACAGCCGGCTGCGAGTTCCTGTCCTTCCTGGAGGCCTACTCCGGCTACCACCAGATCAATCTGGACCTGACCAACGCCCTCAAGACGACCTTCATCACACCTTTCGGGGCCTTCTGCTACATCACCATGCCATTCGGCTTGAAAAACGCCGGTGCTGTAGGGGAACGCAGCAGAAAACAAAAAATTTCCGACCTACGTACCAGCCCAGGATCACTATGGAGACTGCATACAAGGTTTGATCTTTTCGTTACCGACTCGTAGCGCAGCAGAAGTAGAGTCGATGACGATCGGCGGTGCAGATCCCCGCTGCTAGGATTTTACAACTTCCCAACCGCAAGGATGTACTCCCTCATCTACCCCTCGGACAGCACTCCGGGAGGCGGTCGGACAGCCCCTCGGACGGTGTCGCGGACAGCCCTTCGGGAGGACCTTCGAAATTCGAACAGTCACTCGGACAGCCCTTTGGGAGGACCCTCGAAACTCGGACGATCACCCGGACAGCCCTTCGGGAGGCACTCTCGAACTAAGACCGAAACTACGATCTCTCTACAGAGTTGCACACATATGGTGTCATCTATCCGGCAGGGCTTCGCCGTCCAGAACTAGTTCCCACCGGAACCCAGACAGCCTTTCGGCTCTACGAAACTATTTCGCTGGGAGGGAGAGAGAAGCCAGACAAGTCTATGGCATGTGTATGAGAGCAAGCATGATCTGATTTTGGAGAGCCCTCTCCACCTCTATTTATAGGAGGAGCAAGGGGTAGAGGAAAGAGGAGAAAAGACCAAAATGACCTTCCTAGGATCTTTCCACCTCATGCCACATAAGGGTGTGTAGAACATATCCACCATGAGGTGGAAGGACACCTCAAGGAGGGCCCCCCCCACCCCATGGACGAAATTTGCAGCCCCTTTGGGGGTCTCCACCTCCCTTTCACACACCAAAAGTGGTTTTCTTCTAGAAGAAAAACCCCATTTCCAAATCAGCCCAAAAAGTGATTTTCACTATTCACGAAGACATTTTTCTGCGTCCGTTAAAACCCAAATTATTTCTGTGTGCCTAGAATAATTCTAGCACCCACCAAAATAATTTTGAACGCATTGCGAAACAATTTCGGAACAATGTTTCTTCAGCGAAAAGCAACCAAAGCGGTTCCGGCTGCTCCGGAACATTTCCGGTTTTTGTCCCGGAAAATTCCCAGAAGTTTCCAGAACACTTCTGGCATCCTCCAAGAATTTCCAGGCGTGTGCCATAACCAATTTGACTTAATGGAATACCCTGAAACAACTTTTTAGTTTCACCGGAACTATTCCGGTGTTCTCTCCGGAACGTTTCCGTTTCGTCCGAAACTTTTTCGGTGATTTTCTCTCAGACTCCCTGTCTAGTATTCAGCAGATAGATGACCCTTAAGCATGTGACCCTATAGGTTCGGTGAAGTATAGACATGACCGGAACTCTTTCCGATCAATGATCAACATCGGAGCCGTGGACACCCATATTGACCCCTATACCCACACGAATGAATATTCGAGTGAACCTCCAGTTGCCGTGTGCTATTCCTGTTGCTTCGCGATATGTTACAAATACCCGAGGTGAGAAACATCGGCATCCCCGTGGATCAACACTTGTCCACAATGCCAGTTACCTCGTTGCCAGTTTTTGTTCTCTTTTCTCGTTTCTGCGTTCCGGCATCCCAGTGATCAAATCACAATGTGTCTGGCCAGACGATGGTGGATACCGTAACACTGAGAGGGCCCAGAGATATCTCTCCATCGTCGGAGGAGCAAATTCCAATCTTGAGCTATCAAGTTACTTGACATACTTTTCCATGAACCCGTAAGCCGCCGTAATAGCCACCCATTTACGGATGACGTTTAACAAACCCCAAAGTTCATGAAGCAAGCATGAAGAAACTTGACACTCTCATGGTCTAAGGAATTATGCAAACATTAACTTCTCTATGTTATTAACCATTAACTTATGACGAAAGAATCTCATAGCATAACATCAATCGGGTCGATTCAACACAAGTGTTCTACTAACATTGTGCCCTCAAAGTTGCCGGCATAGACATGCCCATGCTCAGGAAAACGTAATCATCATGCAACACTTGAGCTAGTCTTAGAGGCATGACTAGGAATACATTTTACCATTTATTATTCCACACGTGCACATGGGTTGTCCTCACAGCCTTTATGGATATACGGGCTCGGGAACCACAGCAGTTATAGCATGGAACATAAACTTAATTATGAGCATGGAGATAAACAATAACATTTATTATTACCTCTAGGGCATATCTCCTACAGACTCCCACTTGCACTAGAGTCTATTATCTAGTCAATGCTAATGCACTTTACACCTGTGGCACACCGGTGTAAAAAATGCTTCGCATGTGGTATAGCCTGATGTCCAACGGATCTGACAACTTCAGTTCCGTGTGTATCTTTGCATGTCCTCGCGTTTTCATGCTTTCACAAAATTCATATTTTGTGTGGACTTGGCTTCGTATATATGTGAATCACTGGTCAAACCTTGATTCCTCAGACTGAGCTATGGAGCAACTATCTTCAATAGTGTTCCATTGACCAAAGCCATCTTGGAATCATACTAAGTTCATGAACGAACTGTACGATTCAACATCTTCTATGTCGCTTCGAAAGCGGCAACATACTTAGCCTTTGTTATAGAATTCGCCACAGTAACCTGTTTGGAAACGATTTCCAAACACCGTGCCACCATATTGTGTATTACACAAAACCCTTAACTTAAATCGAAAATCGCATGGAGTATTGATGAAGACTGTATCGATGCAATTACTTACAACGAGCACTTCATAATCTCTGCTTGCGAGAAAACATGTCATTAGTGCTACTTTAGTACTTAATGACATTTTCCACTGTTGTCCCATGATCAGTACTTTGATCACTTTGGTATCTATACTCGCAACAACTTTGGAGTATTGGACATATCTGGTTGTTTTACATACCATGGAATACATGATTAATCCGAACACAAGAGTGTGTGGAATCTCCATCATGTATTTTACTCATCAGTGTTTTGGGACACTGAGTCTTGTAAAAACTCTTTCCATGTGACTTCGGCAAGAATCACTCCTTGGCGTTTTTAATGCTAAACTGTTTTAGCATCTTGTCAATATGTATTTTGACTTAGCCCCATTAGTTAAATCTATCTCCATAGATCATCATGCCTAATATCAAGGCTGCTTAGCCCAAGCACTTCATCGAAAAACTATTTTCAAATGAAGTCCTAATTCGTGTCAAGAAATCTATTTCCACTTAACAATGTGTCAAGCACACAAGGTTTTTAGAAATATTATTATGCTCCCACTTACTTTCTTGAAACCACAAGCATCTTCGTTATCCATTGATCAAATCAAACTCCTTTGACTATTTCATCAAAAACGAAGATTCCAACTCCCTTTTGCTCTCTTCTGTCCATCGCTGGACCTCTGAAGTTTGCATACTTACTAGCATCCTCTGGATCGACAAAATACTTTGGACTGTATCAAATACAAGTCCTAGGTTGCATTTCCATCATATGGAAATCCTTTTGGCATCCATGTTACATATCTCATGATTGAAATATGTATTAATTGCTAGTTTAACCCCATCTGACTTTAAGCATCGCTACGGTGAGAGAACCTCATTGTAGTCAACTCCTTGAACTTGTTATTGAAACAAGTCGAGCTTTATGGATAAAACATTTTATCCAAATCAGTTTATAGTTCCATTAATGTTCGTTAGACTCTAAGTCTTCCGAACGGTTTATCAAGATATAATCTTGAATCATTTATGGAAACTATCTCGGATTATATTGGCATTTACCAATTCCGGAGTCAAGGCCCATCAACGCTTCCTTGTGTATCGTAGGTATACTGTTGTCTAACAACAATATCTCGTTTGCGCACCTGAGAGGTTTGCACGAGCTTTGCCTACGTTGTTCAGCTCCAAGTTCGAACGAAGTCCATACATCTCATGTAGAGGGTTCCGTATCAGTCGCAGTAGGAAACTCTGGAATCACTTCCAAGGTTCCTTTCCTTTGATCTGATGACGAAGATACTGTTTATCTCGTCGAGTTGCACTGTTCTCCCACTCACCTTTTTGCAAGAACCATTCTCTTTAAAAGCATACCGTTCTCTGTGGCAAACTTTTTGCCGCGGTATAGTGGTGGAGGAATTCCCAATTACTTGGGATAACCTACAAAGTAGTATTTTTTCTGATTTGGAATAGGTTTGTAAATATTTTACACAAGCCCCATATTCCAAATGTTAAGAAAAGACCAAGCATGGTTGGGCGTACCATACCATGGCGTCATTTCAACAGACCTGATGGTGCTCTTTTCAGTGTAAAAGCCGCAGTCTCTAAAGAATTACTTTTAAAAGGGATAATGGCAAATTGATTTATGTCATCTTTGATATTACCATGTCATAAATGGTTTGAATACATCTTCACGGACGTACCACTCATAGTGGAGTTCCGGGAGGTGTAAGTTATGAAACTCTTTTCACAACTCATCAGACATTCGCTAAACTTGTAACTCAAATATTCCTTTCCGCAATCAAATTGCAGAAACATAATTTTCTTGCTACAATAACTTCTACTTCATTCTTGAAAACCTTTTGAATGAATTCAAAAGATCCAGACTTACGTCTCATCAAGTAAATATCCAAATATCTACTTGAGTCATTTCTGAAGATAGACAAATCCACTGCTAGCAATAACCTTTATCGGACTACATACATCAAAATGTATGATCACCAACAAGTTCATTGCTCGTTTCTTATGGCCTGTGAACGGTATTTCAGTCACTTCACTTTTTGGAGGAAAGTTGCAAGTGTCAGATGATTCATAATCAAAACGACTTCAAAATCCATCATAATGGAATTTCTCCATGCGGGTTTCTCCAATGTGACCAAATGCAGTGCCACACATGTGTGGTATTCTCTTAGTCTTGCGACATTTAGCGTCAGTGTTATGGATGTATCATATTACCATCAATATTCATAACATACATCCCATCCACGATGGAAGCATGGCCCTTATGTTATTCATGATTCCGAACAACAATTGTTCTTTCATGAACAACACTCTTGCAACAAACATTATGCAAATGGGCTAGAGTGTATAAAACTCTAAAATGATTTATGAAAGTAAATACAGAGGCAATGTATTATTATCAATATTCATAACATACATCTCATTCATAATGAAAGTATGGCCCTTATGTTATTCATAACACCGAACATCAAAAGTTCTCTTATGAACAACCTTCTTGCAAGATACCTTATGCAATGGGCTAGAGTGTGTAAAACTCTAAATGAATTATGAAAATAAATACATGGGTAATACACCGATGGAATGTATAGTAACTTTTACTATGTTCCCAGCGCGTATCTGAACCTCACTCCGGCCAGTCTTTTAGGCCGTAGTAGTTCTTGCATTGAATTGCAATGGAATGCAATCGTGCGGGTATCTCTGTGATCAACTCACAATACCCAAGAATCAGTGATTAACATATTTAATCATAATTCCCAAGAACTATTTCTTTGACCAGCCTTCTATACATCAATAACTTGTATGACTTTCATACGTGAGCTGGATATTCCAGTCTTCTCTCTTTTTTGCCTTTATACTCCTAACAGTTTAACTTTTAGTATTTCTTCCACTCTCAGAAGAAGCATCCAACTTAAGAGTGGCATTAGCCTCGGATTTCCTAGGCGTGTAAGTCATACTAACACCCTTTGGACATTTCCTTTAAGTTGTTGTTTTATTCACCTTCATCATATGACAGGCGTTCTACTGGATCCCTCTGTTATTGGTCAAATGCATAGTAAACACTTTTACTAATAGTTTGCAAAACAAATATTGCTTTTGGATATCCCATATCTTTTAGCCTTTGTTTGTGTCTGAAAATGATTTTCAGTTCCATGAATATCACATAGCTATCCCAAACTTTTTGAAGTCCGGGTCTCATGGAAGCAAACATATTGCACTTGACCGTAACGGAATTCTAGCTTTTGGATCGAAGGACGAGAGTCACATTATCCATAGCATTAGCGGGAGAATACCAAAAGCATGCGATAGGACGAAATCCTTCTCGGCACTTTTGAGGATAATCCTCACATCACGTTACCAACCTTAAAGTTTTAACCAGATATTTAACAGCTTATTCAATTTTAACAGGGAAGGTGGAAACGCGAGCCATTATTCTATAACTATTATGCAAATAACACTTAGATAAGGTTCATAATTAATTGCACTAAGAATTAAAAGAATTAATTCTAAAGTGCGCTCCCACTCAAATCAATATCTCTCATAATTGATTGTGAGTGATTCAAGATCCAAATTGCAATTCAACGTCATTGTTCGAGATGAACACTGATGGCGCGAACTTCAATTGGTAGGCAAACTTGCCGATCACATCTCCATGTGATTCTTGTTCATCTTTCGATGCGTGTGTTCCGAGCTCAGGACTGTCCTGCCTGAACGTCAAGACAACCAAGTGACCTCGCTGCGAGGTCTCAACTCACCCGCCTCACACTTCCCTAATCGTTTGTACCCGTGTGACACGGCGCACTCCGAGAAGTTAGGTGCCGTGACGGTGCTACACTTGGGAGAACACTAACTACTTGATATTTTTGTGAGAGATCACCCTAATAAAAAGCGACTACCGCGCAATCAAGAAGGGTGCATCAAAGGGATAAACATCTCAGGCAATTCATAATAGCATGATATGGTATAGCCCTTTCTGACGGAGAAGTTTTGTATTTCTTCGTCTTCGGCATTCGCGTCGGTGTTCACCTTCGCGAAGTTTGCCACCACCTTGTCGATGCACCAGATAATATTGCTATCTCTATAGCTAATAAAATAAGTGCATTACTTAAGGTTGACACGCAGGTCATTAAAGTGACAATCATATGGCTCCAGCCATCATGCCGAATCATGACACGCAGGTCATGTTAATTTACATTATATAGTCATCTCATACATAATCAAATTAATATGAGCATTGCTATACCACATCATATGCACATGCAAACCATCCTGCAAAACCAAGTTAGACGCCTCTAATCGGTTTATGCATAATTTCATTTTACGTGGCTTCTAAGGTTTCGAACAAACCGCAGCTACCAACGTATTATCATCAAGTATGATTATTCAAGTCGCTAGATTAACATTTCAGGGTGTATGAAACACGAGATAATAAAATCTCGAGCCCCATACTAAACTTCGTCATACGCATGACCCCCGTGCAGATCATATCTGCATTGCCCTTTCGTTTGCGAAATTTCATCTTTCTTTTTAACTACGGTGGAATTCAAAGAACTGTTAGCACTTCGTTGATCAATCAGGATCGCGGATTGCCAGAACTTTGATAATCCACCATACTGTTATCAAGATCAGAAATATGCAAATTTCAGGGAAGCAACAAGAACATCGGGTAACAGATTTCATCTGCTACCCGCACAAATAATTTTCAGCAATAGAACTCATCTACTACCTAATTATATTGTGCAACACACATACATCTCATGTATTCTAGATCGAACCTGCATCTACGCATAGCACGGCTCATGATGCCACTTTAGGGGAACGCAGCAGAAAACAAAAATTTTCCGACCTACGTACCAGCCCAAGATCACTATGGAAACTGCATACAAGGTTTGATCTTTTCGTTACCGACTCGTAGCACAGCGGAAGTAGAGTCGATGACGATCGGCGGTGCAGATCCCCGCAGCTAGGATTTTACAACCTCCCAACCGCGAGGATGTACTCCCTCATCTGCCCCTCGGACAGCCCTCCGGGAGGCGGTCGGACAGTCCCTCGGACGGTGTCACGGACAGCCCTTCGGGAGGACCTTCGAAACTCGAATGGTCACTCGGATAGCCCTTCGGGAGGACCCTCGAAACTCGGACGATCACCCGGACAGCCCTTCGGGAGGCACTCTCGAACTAAGACCGAAACTACGATCTCTTTATAGAGTTGCACACATACGGTGTCATCTATCCGGCAGGGCTTCGCCGTCCAGAACTAGTTCCCACCGGAACCCAGACAGCCTTTTGGCTCTATGAAACTATTTCGCTGGGAGGGAGAGAGAAACCAGACAAGTCTATGGCATGTGTATGAGAGCAAGCATGATCTGATTTTGGAGAGCCCTCTCCACCTCTATTTATAGGAGGAGCAAGGGGTAGAGGAAAGAGGAGAAAAGACCAAAAGGACCTTCCTAGGATCTTTCCACCTCATGCCACATAAGGGTGTGTAGAACATATCCACCATGAGGTGGAAGGACACCTCAAGGAGGGCCCCCCTCCCCATGGACGAAAATTGCAGCCCCTTTGGGGGTCTCCACCTCCCGTTCACACACCAAGAGTGGTTTTCTTCTAGAAGAAAAGGCCCATTTCCAAATCAGCCCAAAAAGTGCTTTTCACTATTCACGAAGACATTTTTCTGCGTCCGTTAAAACCCAAATTAGTTCTGTGTGCCTGGAATAATTCTAGCACCCACCAAAACAATTTTGAACGCATTCCGAAACAATTTCGTTTCTTCAGCGAAAAGCAACCAAAGCGGTTCCGGCTGCTCCGGAACATTTCCGGTTTTTGTCCCGGAAAATTCCCAGAAGTTTCCAGAACACTTCTGGCATCCTCCAAGAATTTCCAGGCGTGTGCCATAATCAATTTGACTTAATGGAATACCCTGAAACAACTTTTCAGTTTCACCGGAACTATTCCGGTGTTCTCTCCGGAACGTTTCCGTTTCGTCCGAAACTTTTTCGGTGATTTTCTCTCAGACTCCCTGTCTAGTATTGAGCAGATAGATGACCCTTAAGCGTGTGACCCTATAGGTTCGGTGAAGTATAGACATGACCGGAACTCTTTCCGATCAATGATCAACATCGGAGCCGTGGACACCCATATTGACCCCTATACCCACACGAATGAATATTCGAGTGAACCTCCAGTTGCCGTGTGTTATTCCTGTTGCTTCGCGATATATTTCAAATACCCGAGGTGAGAAACATCGGCATCCCCGTGGATCAACACTTGTCCACAATGCCAGTTACCTCATTGCCGGTTTTTGTTCTCTTTTCTCATTTCTGCGTTCCGGCATCCCAGTGATCAAATCACAATGTGTCTGGCCAGATGATGGTGGATACCGTAACACCGAGAGGGCCTAGAGATATCTCTCCATCGTCGGAGGAGCAAATCCCAATCTTGGGCTATCAAGTTACTTGACATACTTTTCCATGAACCCGTAAGCCGCAGTAATAGCCACCCATTTACGGATGACGTTTAACAAACCCCAAAGTTCATGAAGCAAGCATGAAGAAACTCGACACTCTCATGGTCTAAGAAATTATGCAAACATTAACTTCTCTGTGTTATTGACCATTAACTTATGACGAAAGAATCTCATAGCATAACATCAATCGGGTCGATTCAACACAAGTGTTCTACTAACATTGTGCCCTTAAAGTTGCCGGCATAGACATGCCCATGATCAGGAAAACGTAATCATCATGCAACACTTGAGCTAGTCTTAGAGGCATGACTAGGAATACATTTTACCGTTTATTATTCCACACGTGCACATGGGTTTTCCTCAGAGCCTTTATGGATATACGGGCTCGGGAACCACATCAGTTATAGCATGGAACATAAACTTAATTATGAGCATGGAGATAAACAATAACATTTATTATTGCCTCTAGGGCATATCTCCTACAGGTGCCACCTTTCTACGCTGCATGCAAAACTGCCTCCTGCAGCAAATCAGCCGGAATGTGCACGTCTATGTGGACGACATCGTTGTGAAGACCAAGCGGCATCTCTCCCTCCTGGACGACCTCAAGGAGACCTTTGCCAACCTGCGCCGGTATCAGATCAAGCTCAGTCCGAAGAAGTGCGTGTTCGGCGTGCCAGCCGGCCAGCTCCTCGGTTTCTTCGTCTCGGCGCGCGGCATCGATGCCAATCCGGAAAAGATCAGTGCGATTGAGCGCATGCGCAAGCCGGCTCAGCTGCGCGACGTTCAGAAGTTCACTGACTGCTTGGCATCTCTCAGCCGGTTCCTAAGCCGGCTAGGGGAAAGGGCCCTGCCCCTATACCAGCTGATGAAGAAGACGATGGCGTTCGAGTGGAGCGACCAGGTGGACGAAGCATTCCGAGACCTGAAGCGCATGCTATCCACTACGCCTGTCTTAGCCGCCCCTGCCGAGAAAGAGCCTCGGTTGATGTACATCGCGGCTACCACTCGCATGGTCAGCGTGGTGCAGGTGGTGGAGCGACCAGAAGAGGGCAAGGCGCAGCCGGTCTAGCGGCCCATCTACTACCTGAACGAGGTGCTGTCCGCCTCCAAGCAGAACTACCCCCACTACCAGAAGATGTGCTACGGCGTGTACTTTGCCGCCAAGAAGCTGAAGCAATATTTCCAAGAGCATGTCATCACCGTGGTGAGCACGGCCCCCATCGGCGAGATCATGGGATGCCCGGATGCCTCTGGCCGGGTGGCCAAGTGGGCCATCGAGGTGGCCAGCCACACCATCCACTACGAGCCCCGCACCGCCATCAAGACCCAAGCATTGGCCGACTTCCTCGTCGACTGGGCGGAGACCCAGTACCTGCCGCCGGCTCCTGAGTCCACTCATTGGTGCATGCACTTTGACGGCTCCAAGATGCGTACCGGCCTGGGCGCCGGCATCATCCTCACCTCTCCCAAGGGCGACAAGCTGCGCTACGCACTGCAAATCCACTTCGCCGCCTCCAACAACATCGCCGAATACGAAGCGCTCATCCACAGTCCAATGGCCAGGTCGAGTGGGCCAACGGCCTCATCCTGTCCGGCATCAAGCCACAACTCGTCGAGCCGCTCGTACGCTCACCCGACAGCTGGATGGAAGAGTTGCCGGCCATCCTCTGGAGCCTCAAAACGACACCGAACCGATCGACCGGCTTCACCCCGTTCTTCCTCGTCTATGGAGCGGAGGCCATCATCCCGACCGACGTCGAGTTCGACTCGCCTCGAGTGGCACTCTACACGGAGACAGAAGCCAAAGAGGCACATGAAGACGGCATCGACTTGCTGGAGGAAGCACGCCTACTGGCCCTCAGCCGCTCCGCCATCTACTAGCAAAGCTTGCGCCACTAGCACAGCAAGAAGGTCGAGCCCCTTGCGTTCCGCGAAGGCGATCTCGTGCTTCGGCTCGTCCAACGAACGTCCGGCCAGCACAAGTTGGCTTCCCCATGGGAAGGACCCTTCATCGTCAGCAAGGTGGCCGGCAACAAGAACGCGTACTACCTCATCGACGCGCGGAAGTCGAACAAGCGCAAGAGGGACACAGCCGGCGAAGAGTCAACCCGGCCATGGAACAAGGACCTGCTCCATCCGTTTTATAGTTAAGCGAGTGCACGTATGTATCACTACCTTTTGGGTTTAATGAAAAACAGCTAGTACCCCGGACGACACCCGGGGGTTACCTTTCCTAGTTCAATTCGAACTTTGTACCTTGCATATCTCTTTCATTCCGACCGCCGGGTCGGATCAATCCGGCCCGGTGGCTCGGGGGCTTGCCGGCTAGACCGCACCCCGCTCTCTCCTAAGCCGGCTCCGACAAACGCAAGCCGCCAAGGTCCTCTCCTTGCCCCAAGCCACAAACCGCAACCCGGCTGTCCGGCTGGCAGGAGCCAAGGGCTGGAAGCGCAACTACATAAGGAAACGGCTAAGGAACAACGCTCGGTTCATTCGAATCCGGCATCTCCTGACTTCATCATTTAAATTCGCCGCACGACCGGCTGCGCGCCGGCCGGCTTCGTCGCCTGCCGCCAGCCGGCCCAGTGGGTGTTTCGCTTGCGCTCAACGTCCAGAAAGCCTAGGTACTGCGCGCCCCTTTTCCAGAACCGAACTCCTTGTCACAGACCGGCACCCGGCTGTTCGACTAGTAGGGGGCCACTAGGAAAAAGCAAGCATGAAAAATCAGAAGGACAGAAAGCACAAGTTAAACACTCGCAAAAATATTTACATCTAAAATAAGGCCCACGGCCGGAGTTCATTACATCTCACTACACCCCTAGTGGGTGGACCTGCTACTTAACAAAGTTTATAAGAAAAGACAGGGTAGCTTCAAGCGTTGGCCGCAGCAGCCGCGCCGGCATCAGCCCGTGCCGGATCCTCCGTGCCGGCCGCCGTCTCCTCCGCGCTAGCCGCAGTCGCCGCGCCGGCATCTGTCCGCGTCGGCTCCCCTGTGCCGGACGGCGGCTCCTCCGTGCCGGTCACTGGGCCCGCTGAGGTGCCGGTGTCCTCGATCGCGACCTCGTCGTCCGCATAGAGGTCCGACTCGCCGGAGCTGCTGGCTGGGTCGTCCAGAGCAAGCCCAAAGTTGTCGGGCGGCAGCGGCTCGCCATCCTCCATTCACTCCACGTTGAACTCATCGTGGGCGGCGAAAGATGCCAAGTAGCTGGCCCGTCCGGCTATCCGGCACGCCCGCGCCTCCAAGTCGGCTTCGGCCCCGGCCCTTTGGGCCGCCAGCTGGTCCAAATTCATGTTTGGGTACCAAGACATGGCGAACTGATACGTCTCCGTCGTATATACTTTTCCTAATGTTTTTCCTCTTGTTTTGGACTCTAATTTGCATGATTTGAATGAAACTAACCCGGACTGACGCTGTTTTCTGCAGAACTACCATGGTGTTGTTTTTTGTGCAGAAATAAAAGTTCTCGGATTGGAACGAAACTTTGCGAGGATTTTTATATAATAAAAGAAAAATACTGGAGCCAAGAACCACCGGAGGGGGCACCTGGGGGAGCACAACCCACCAGGGCGCGCCCCCCTCCTGGCGCGCCCAGGTGGGTTGTGCCCACCTGGTGGCCCCGCTGACCCTATCTCCGCCACTATAAATTCCTATTTTCGGAGAAAAAATCAGGAAGGAAGAATTATCTCGTTTCGCGATACGGAGCCGCCGCCACCTCCTGTTCTTCATCGGGAGGCCAGATCTGGAGTCCTTTTGGGACTCCGGAGAGGGGGATCTTCGGTCTTCGTCATCATCAACCTTCCTCCATCGCCAATTCCATGATGCTCTCCACCGGGAGTGAGTAATTCCTTCGTAGGCTCGCTGGTCGGTGAGGAGTTGGATGAGATTCATCATGTAATCGAGTTAGTTTTGTTAGGGCTTGATCCCTAGTATCCATTATGTTCCGAGATTGATGTTGTTATGACTTTGCCATGCTTAATGCTTGACACTTTGGGCCCGGGTGCCATGAACTCAGATTTGAACCTATTATGAATTCATCATTATATCCATGTGATTGATCCGATCTTGCAAGTCATATTCACCTTCTATGTGTTATGATCCGTAAACCCCGGAGTGACAATAGTCGGGATACTTTCCGGTGATGACCTTAGTTTGAGGAGTTCATGTATTCACTATGTGCTAATGCTTTGTTCCGGTACTCTATTAAAAGGAGGCCTTAATATCCATTACTTTCCTTATGGACCCCGCTGCCACGGGAGGTAGGACAAAAGATGTCATATGAGTTCTTTCCATAAGCACGTATGACTATTTACGGAATACATGCCTACATTATATTTACGAAGTAGAGCTAGTTTTGCATTGCCCTAGGTTATGACTGTTATATGATGAATATCATCCAACGAGTTGCCGATCCAATGCCTACGAATTTCCTACATATTGATCTTGCTAAGTTACTACTGCTGCTGTTACTACTACTACTGCTACAAAATCACTGCTATCACTGTTACCGTTGCTACTGCTGTTACCGCTACTATCAAAACCATCATACTATTGTGCTACTGATCACTTTGCTGCAAATAATTAATCTCCAGGTGTGGCTGAATTGACAACTCAGTTGCTAATACTTGCAAATATTCTTTGGCTCCCCTTGTGTCGAATCTATAAATTTGGGTTGAATATTCTACCCTCGAAAACTGTTGCGATCCCCTATACTTGTGGGTTATCAAGACCTTTTTCTGGTGCCGTTGCCGGGGAGCATAGCTATATTTGTTGAGTCACTTGGGTTTATTATCTATTTATCACTATGAAGAATCTGAAGGATAACAGAACCAAGATTATTCCCTCGAAAATGATGGGAGGTAAGGAACTGCCATCACACTCTGCACTTGATTCTCCTTCAGTTATAAGTTAGCTTGCGACACCACCACTTATTATGCATTCTGATATGTCGCATGTTATTGATGATGCTACTTCTGCTATGAATGATGCTTACGATGATGCTAGTACCATGCTTGATAAAACTGTGCCACTTGGTGAATTGCTTGATAAACAACTTGCTAAAGTCCAGAATATTGAAACTGCTGAAACTGCCGAAACTTCTGAAACTGATGAAATACTTGAAACTGAAAATTATGAAATACCTGCTAGATCTAGCTCTCCTAGATATGAATTGCCTAAAGTACCCGAAGGTTATGTTATGGATGAGGAGACAGCTAGAGACTTTCTTGCTTGCAATGATAGGGATGATCTTAAGAAATTATTATGCAAACTGAAAGAAAAATCTTTGAATGCTAGAATGAAACATGATCCTCAGTTTGCTACTTCACCTATTCTTGTTACTGATAAGGATTATGAATTCTCTGTCGACCCAGAGCTGATAACTTTGGTAGAATCTGATCCTTTCCATGGCTATGAAAATGAAACTGTAGTGGCACATCTTACTAAACTGAATGATATAGCCACCCTATTTGCTTCTGATGATAAAATTCGTTATTATTATATTCTCAAGTTATTTCCGTTCTCGTTAAAGGGTGATGCTAAAGCTTGGTACAATTCTCTTGCTCCTGGTTCTGTGCGTAGTCCCCAGGATATAATTTACTATTTCTCTCAAAAATATTTCCCTGCTCATAAGAAACAAGCTGCTTTACAGGAAATATTTAACTTTGTGCAAATTGAAGAAGAGAGTCTCCCACAAGCTTGGGGGAGGCTTCTCCAATTGCTTAATGCTTTGCCTGATCATCCACTTAAGAAAAATGAAATACTTGATATCTTCTATAATGGACTAACCAATGCTTCTAGGGATTTCCTAGATAGTTGTGCTGGTTGTGTTTTCAGGGAAAGAACTATTGAACAAGCTGAGGAGCTATTGAATAATATATTAAGAAATTATGATGAATGGACACTTCCTGAACCACCGCCTAAACCAACTCCGAAGAAGAGGGGTATCTTATGTCTTAGTCCCGAGGATATGCAAGAGGCAAAGAAATCTATGAAAGAAAAAGGTATTAAAACCGAGGATATCAAAAATTTACCTCCTATTGAAGAAATACACGGACTTAACACACCACCACCAAGGGTGGTAGAGGTAAACTCTCTTTTAAAGTTTGATGAAGGTGACATCCCTTATAATAAACATTCTAGTCAATGCCTTTATGAGTTTGATAACTACATTATGAAACAAGATCACTTCAATGCCAATGTTATGAAACAACTGAAATACAACTCTAACATGATTGCTCGCTTGAGTGACTTGTTATTTAGAATCTCTAATGATGTTAGGGGTGTGGGAAAACATGCTTCTATGGTTCAAACTCAGTTAGAACAAGTTGCTAAATCTCAGAAAGAATTACTTGATGAAATGAACAGTAACATAAATGATTTTGCTGTTAGAGTAGCAACTAGAGGAGGTAAAATGACTCAGGAACCACTTTATCCTGAAGGTCATCCTAAGAGAATTGAACAAGATTCACAAAGAATTAATACTGATGCACCTAGTCCTTCTAGAAAGAAAAAGAAAAAGAAAAATGATAGGACTTTGCACACCTCTAGTGAACTTGAAAACCCTCCTGAAAATAGTAATGATGTCTCTATCTCTGATGCTGAAACTCAATCTGGTAATGAACATTCATCTAGTGATAATGAAAATGATAATGATGAGGTTCATGTAGACACTCAACCAGATAATGATAAACAACCAGATAATGATGTTGAGATAGAGCCTGTTGTTGATCTTGATAACCCACAACCTAAAAATAAGAGATATGATAAAAGAGGCTTTGTTGCTAGGAAACATGGTAAAGAGAGAGAACCATGGGTTCAAAAAACCATGCCCTTTCCACCTAAGTCAACTAAGAAGAAAGATGATGAAGAATTTGAACGCTTTGCTGAAATGCTTAGGCCGTTCTTTTTGCGTACCCGCTTGACGGATATCTTGAAAATGGCCCCTTATGCAAAGTACATGAAAGACATCATCACTAATAAAAGAAAGATACCGGAATCTGAAATATCCACCATGCTTGCTAACTATTCTTTCAAGGATGGAATACCTAAAAAACTTGGAGATCCGGGAATACCTACTATACCTTGCTCCATTAAAAAGAATTATGTTAAAACTGCTTTATGTGATTTAGGAGCTGGTGTTAGTGTTATGCCTTTCTCTTTATATAAAAGACTTGATTTGAACAAGCTCACACCTACTGAAATATCTTTCCAAATGGCTGACAAATCAACTGCTATACCTATCAGTATTTGTGAGGATGTGCCCGTTGTTGTTGCAAATGTTACTATCTTAACTGACTTTGTTATACTTGAGATGCCCGAGGACGACAATATGTCGATTATTCTAGGTAGACCCTTTCTGAATACTGCAGGGGCTGTTATTGATTGCAATAAAAGCAAGGTCACTTTTCATATCAATGGTAATGAGCACACGGTGCACTTTCTGAAGAAACAATTCCAAGTGAACGGTATTAATGTTATTGAAAATTCTTCGGTACTCACTATTGGAAGTTTTCACCTACCCTTACCTACTGTCAAAAAGAAATATGAAATGCTTATTGTTGGGGATGTGCATATCCCCGTTGAGGGAACTTAGTGTTTTACGAAAATTCTTCGGTCTCATGCTAATTGGAAGTGGTTGTTAATAAGACTTGATCAACCTTATTAATTAATCATTTTTGAGAGGTATGAAGCTGAGGAATCTAGTGAGCACAACTTTCTGTCCTTACCTTTTGTTCTCTGTTTTCTTAGCTTAAATAAAATAAAATGCAATGTTTATCCTGTTTTCTGTTTTTCCCGTGCAATAAAAAAATGACCCAAAAATAAAAGTGCTCAGAATGTCCTGAAAATTTGATATGGTTTTTTTCTGAATATTTCTGAATTTCTAGTGCAAATAACATCAGAGGGGGCTGCACCTGGTGACCACAAGACACCAGGGCACGCCACCCCTGCCAGGCGCGCCCTGGTGAGTTGTGGCCCCCACGTGGGTCCCCTCACTTATCTCTTTAGTCCACTTCATCCCCTACCTCCAGAAAAAAATCACTTGCACTATCTCTCGTGTTCATGCTCTCAAACCCGCGGATTTCGATCTCTTTGCTCGAAGCTCCGTTTCCGAAACTGTTTTGGGGGATTGTTGCTTGGTATGTGACTCCTCCATTGCTCCAATTAGTTTTTGCTTTAGTGGTTTATATTTAGAATAATTAGCTACTCTCGGTGCTGCTGTAGATGAGCTTGCATGTTGAATTCTTAGAGTTCTAAGTAGTTTGAATGCTCAAAATGGCCTCTATGCATGCTTATGAGTAGTTGCTATCATTCTTGTGAAGTTTTGTTGACAAAAATTTCATGGACCAAAAATTTCAGAAATTGTACGCAAATAAAATGTACCTTTTTGGAAGGAGTTCATCGAGGAGGAGGTCCTCGGAAGCATCATCTAGTAGTGGCTCGATACGCCGGTCTTATGTTGAACCAAGTGCAAGCTCAATACGAGAGGCCACTACCAAATCCTGCCTATGGCCGCACGGTGAGTTCATCATGAGTGCAGGTATTAAGGAAGAGTTTGAGCAATATATTTACAACGCCGAGCTTGGCCCCTACATCGTAGATAAGTGTGACCAACACCTCACCCTCACAGAAACTTTTACCAAAGAATTTAAATTTCATCCTCGCGAGTCTAGAGTTTCATTCAAGCGTTATGATAATTCTTTTACGATACCTCTAGAGATGTTTTCTAGCATGTGTAAAATTCCATATTGGGGCTCATTAGATGAACCACCAAGATCTGAATATGAATCTTTCCTGACTAGCCTTTGTTACGGTGAGGATAGAGGGGTCACGCAGGGCAGAATAAAAAGTATTCATTCCCCCTCAATTCATTACTTTGCACTGTTTAATGGTAAATGTGTTGTAGACAAACAAGACTGTAGCGCACTTTGTGCTCCTGACTTGAGCCTCATTCACACCGCTCTCACCAGTATTAAATGTTATAACCTTGGAGCGATTGTTGCACGTAGATTGCAACATAACGCTGGCAGTGGATATTTTTACGGTGGGATTTATGCTTCACGTCTAGCAAGGGAGTTGGGTGTATCACCTTGGCATAATGACCCTATCTTACCCACTCAGTATTTAGATTTTGATGCTATGAAGCGCCATAAGTTTCTTAAGGGAAAAATCCATGAATGGACTTATAACTTAACATTTAATAAAGAATCTCTTGTGCATACTTTTTTGCCTGCGCCTGCTCTCTTTGATTTTCACAGGAACCAGAGATATTATGTCTTTGAGAGCGAGGCCCGTGCTCACAACGCAGAGGTTGTGGCTGCTCGACGATCTGCGGAGGCTGCACCGAGAGCCTCTGTGAGCTATCATTCTGACCACTACTCAGCACGAGGATGGTGATTACCAAGCTAGGCCAAAATCCTAAGCTTGGGGGAGTACGTGTTTCCACCGACATTATATTCATGTTCACACATTTCATTTCAGTTGTCGGTGTTCACACTTTTTCATTGTACTATCCATGTTAGAATTATTTTCTTTTCTTGCTTTCTTTTTGTGTGTTTGAAAAACTTTTAGAAAACCCAAAAATATTTCCTGTTCCTCTTCAGTTTTTCTTCCTAACTTAATTAGTTGTAGCACTAAAAGAAAACCCAAAAAGATTTCTCGATTCTTCTTTTTGCTTGTTGGGAGCTTTCCCGTGTAAATAGTTTTTCTCGTTTTTGTTTTCTTTCTTTAGTTTGCTTCTTTCTTTAAGAAAAACTAAAAACTCCAAAAATATTTCAGTGTGTTTCTCTGAATTTCTTTTCTAGTTTTTGAGTCGTGCCAAGGAGAAGACCACGATGAAAATGTTGAGTGGCTCTCATGTGCATTATCGTTTATCTATCACAGAGCCAAATTACCTATTTTTTTCCTATTTGAATAAAATGTTTGCAGATTCCAGCTTAGTCCACGGCACTCTTGCACTATTATTATTTTCACATCATTCGGTCATGCAAGTGAAAGGCAATAATGACGATAATGATGAACTGGCCGTGGCAGAGAGAAACGGGTATGAAGTCAACTTGTTTTTGTTTTTGTAAATATGTTTAACCTAGTATCCATGATTCAGCATATTATGATCAAACATGTTTGCAATGACAATTAGAGATTATAGTTTCTCATGCCATGCTTAAGTAGCTAGGAGTGAATAATGATTTATTTTGGAGGTCAACTTTGCGTTAAAATGATTGTGATGTGGTATGATGATATGGTATCCTCCTTCGAATGTTTCAAGTGGCTTGACTTGGCGCATGTTCATGCATGTAGTTGAATCAAAACCAACATAGCCTCTATGATATTTATGTTCATGGTGTCCATATCCTACTCATGCTGGTGTTCAATGTCTATTATGCATAATGTATGTTCATGACCATTGTTGCTCTCTAGCTGGCCGCTTCCCAACCTATTTGCTAGCCTTCGCATGTACTAAGTGGGAATACTGCTTGTGCATCCAAACTCTAAAACCCAAAGTTATTCCAGATAAGTCCACCATACCTACCTATATGCGGTATTACTCTGCCATTCTAAGTAAATTTGCATGTGCCACCTCTAAAATTCAAATGAACATCTGTTTTGTGTGCCCAAGCTGCTCATGGAGTGACAGGGGGTGGTCAGTATCTTCCATGCTAATTGTGTTATTCTCACGACGAGTGTTTATTCACTTGTCATTGCACGAGAGAAGGTTGGTAATAGGGATTCCCAGTCCCAAAATCAAAAATTGCAAATAATTAAACAAACTCCCCCTGGAATGTTGTTAGTATGGACGGTACCCATGGATTCGGCTAGCCGTGGAGTGTGTTTGTTGGTGGAGGGGGAGTAAACCTTTACTTTTTCAGCTTGGGAACCACCTATAATGTGTTTAGCATGGAAGATATTGAAAACTCTTGGTCGTAACGTTGACAGTAAGGGTGCATCGCCCAAAATTATTTATCTCTGCTTTTAAGCTTCGAGCTCTAGCACCGCTGCAAATCCCTGCTTCCCTCTACGAAGGGACTATCTATTTACTTTTATGTTGAGTCATCACCTTCTCAAATAAGCGCCAGATCTGAGAGCACTCTTGTCATCCTCATGCATTGTGTATAGTTAATGTTGAATGTTAGCATGACTGGATCTTTTCTACCATGAATTACAATGTTTAGTCGCTGCTTGAACTTTGGAGGTGCTCTGCATTTATGTTTTGCGATCTCAAAAAGGGCTAGGGAGATACCACTGTTGTCATATTATATCATGGTTGTTTTGACAAAGTGTTTTCATTCGAGATATTTTATTATTGCTCTCTAGTTGTTTATGCTATTGATATGAGTTAATATAGTTTCTAAGAGTTATTGTTGACATGGTTAGTCATGATTTTTGCTGAAAACCTGGGTGCTACTTAAGCTTATTTATGTAAACAAGAGCAAAAGAGTTCATAAAAGTTTTTCTTTTTCACTTTCAGTTTATCAACTGAATTGCTTGAGGACAAGCAAGGGTTTAAGCTTGGGGGAGTTGATACGTCTCCGTCGTATCTACTTTTCCTAACGTTTTTCCTCTTGTTTTGGACTCTAATTTGCATGATTTGAATGAAACTAACCCGGACTAACGCTGTTTTCAGCAGAACTACCATGGTGTTGTTTTTTGTGCAGAAATAAAAGTTCTCGGATTGGAATGAAACTTTGCTAGGATTTTTTATATAATAGAAGAAAAATACTGGAGCCAAGAACCACTGGAGGGGGGCACCTGGGGGAGCACAACCCACCAGGGCGCGCCCCCCCTCCTGGCGCGCCCAGGTGGGTTGTGCCCACCTGGTGGCCCCACTGACCCTATCTCCGCCACTATAAATTCCTATTTTCGGAGAAAAAAATCAGGAAGGAAGAATTATCTCGTTTCGCGATACGGAGCCGCCGCCACCTCCTGTTCTTCATCGGGAGGCCAGATCTGGAGTCCGTTTGGGGCTCCGGAGAGGGGGATCTTCGGTCTTCGTCATCATCAACCTTCCTCCATCGCCAATTCCACGATGCTCTCCACCGGGAGTGAGTAATTCCTTCGTAGGCTCGCTGGTCGGTGAGGAGTTGGATGAGATTCATCATGTAATCGAGTTAGTTTTGTTAGGGCTTGATCCCTAGTATCCATTATGTTCCGAGATTGATGTTGTTATGACTTTGCTATGCTTAATGCTTGACACTTTGGGCCCGGGTGCCATGAACTCAGATTTGAACCTATTATGAATTCATCATTATATCCATGTGATTGATCCGATCTTGCAAGTCATATTCACCTTCTATGTGTTATGATCCGTAAACCCCGGAGTGACAATAGCCGGGATACTTTCCGGTGATGACCTTAGTTTGAGGAGTTCATGTACTCACTATGTGCTAATGCTTTGTTCCGGTACTCTATTAAAAGGAGGCCTTAATATCCCTTAGTTTCCTTATGGACCCCGCTGCCACGGGAGGGTAGGACAAAAGATGTCATACAAGTTCTTTCCATAAGCACGTATGACTATTTACGGAATACATGCCTACATTATATTTACGAACTGGTGCTAGTTTTGCATTGCCCTAGGTTATGACTGTTATATGATGAATATCATCCAACGAGTTGCTGATCCAATTCCTACGAATTTCCTACATATTGATCTTGCTAAGTTACTACTGCTGCTGTTACTATTACTACTGCTACAAAATCACTGCTATCACTGTTACCGTTGCTACTGCTGTTACCGCTACTATCAAAATTATCATACTACTGTGCTACTGATCACTTTGCTGCAGATAATTAATCTCCAGGTGTGGCTGAATTGACAACTCAGTTGCTAATATTTGCAAATATTCTTTGGCTCCCCTTGTGTCGAATCTATAAATTTGGGTTGAATACTCTACCCTCAAAAACTGTTGCGATCCCCTATACTTGTGGGTTATCATGAACCGAAGAGCTAAGTCCGCGCCGGCACACGCCGTGGAGACCCGCCACGCGTAAAGACACATCGGGCTGGCCTCTAGCCAGCGCGCCAGCGCGCCAGCCGCGTGATGCTATCCGGCACCACCGCGCCCAGCCAGAGGGCGGCCGTCATCCCCACCCCGGCCGTGAAAAGCCGCCGCGTCTACTCGTCAAGAGCCTTCAAGCAGGCCTTGGCGGCGAGCATCAGCTATGAGAAGGTCCAGGCAGCGTGCGGGTCAGCAACGCCGCCCGGGCCCCCGTGGAGAGCCCGGTGCACGCGCACGCTGGCCTCGACCGTTCCCTGCGTCTTCGGGAAAGCACCTGGCAAGAAGAAGAAGTCAGCCACGGAGAGATCCCGGCCAGCCTGCAACCTGGAAAGAATACCAAAGGAAACACTTACGGAGGAGGGCGTCATCCAGATGATGCGCCTCGCACAACATACCGTCCGCTTGTGAGCCCACGCGCGGTTGCGCGTCTCGAGCTCCTTCTCGAGCTCGGCGCGCTTCTCGGCAGCCGTCTCCAGCTCCTTGTCCTTGGCAGCAATAGCCGTTGCCGCCTCGTGCTCGCTCCTTAGCCGGGTGAGCTCTGCTTGATGGGACTCCGCCGCCGTGATGGCCGCCGTCTTCAGCTGCTCCACCTCAACCTAAAGCCAGTCGCGATCCGCGGTGGCTTGGTCACGCTGCTGGCCGGCCTCGGCCAGCCGAGTGCGGAGATCCGGCATCTCCTCGGCAGTGGCTGCAAGGCGACCCGGCAGATCAGAAGTCGGAGAAGAAGGGAAAAGATGATGAAGATCCGGCCCAACTGCTTCGCAGTTGACCCGAATCTCGGGGGCTACACCCAGTGGGTGTGCTGGCGCGCCCCCATTGAACACATCCAAGAACTTACCTTGGGCCAGGCGAAGCACCTCCTCCTTGGCGGCGAGCAGCGCCGTGGCGGAGCGGTACTTGTCGAGAAGCCGGTTGTACCCGCTGACCCGCACGCCGTCCATATGCTGCAAAAAACAGTCGTCAACAAAGAAGATAAGCGCCTTGAAGATCCGGCCCAACCGTTCCACAGTTGACCCGAATCTCGGGGGCTACACCCAGTGGGTGCGCTAGCGTGCCCCCACTAATCTTCTACTACCAAATGAAGATGATGTGCTCACCGCAATGGCGTGCTCGAGCTCCCGCGTCCTCTCCAGTTCGCTCTGGGCGAAGGACTGAAGACGGCTCTCGTGGCCCCGGAGCTGCTGCCCCACGACATCCATCGCCGCGGCCTCTTGGGTTCGCGGCCCAACCGCGACTTCGCCGCACCCCGTCTGCGGCTGCGATGTCCCGGCGGCAGAACCGCTCCCCGGCACCTGCGCTGTGTTCCCGGCACCTGGCGGTGGCTCAACCACCAGGGCCCTGCTGTCCCTCGCCGGCCCCTCCACGGCCGGCATCTCCCGCGGCTCCACGGCCGGCGTCGCCTGTGGCGTCCCGCCCGGGGCAGCGCCTCGCCTGCGCTTCCCTCCTCCGGCCACCATCTGCTCCCCCGAGCCGGCCTGGGGTGGCTCGTCCGCGACAATCTCCTCGATGTCGTCGGAGTCGCTGTCGACCTCCACCAGCTCGCACGGGTCGGGCACGTCGGCCGCCCGAGGCTCCACGACGGTCTCGGACGGCGCCGCGTCTGCCGGGATCTCCGGCCAAGCCAGCTCCTCCGCCACCTGCGCCCTCTCCTCCACGGCCCTCGCCCAGGACCTGGCCGAGGCCTCCCTCCTCGCCGCCTCCTCCGCCGCCAGCTGCGCCTCGGCCGTGTTCCGGTCACGCCAGGCGAGACGCTCCGCGTCCTCCAGATCCAGGCCCAAGTCCTCCTCGGCCGGGATCTCGTCTCGGTCGATGGCACTGCTCCTCATCTTCCGGAAGATGGCGGTCGTTCCGGACGCGGCCTCCGTAGCCGCCAGCACCAGGTCCAGAGGCATCCTACGCATCGCGAAGGCGCCGTCAGGAAAATATAACACGAAGTGAGCAAGGGCGGAAAAACAACTACACTTACCCGATCGCCGTCGGGATGGCTCTCCTCTGCGGCACGGCCGGGGCTTTCCGGCGTGCCTTCTTGGCGGCACCCTTGCCGCCTGCCGGCGGGATCACCGCCGCGCGCTTCATGGCCGGCTTCGGCGCCGCCGTGTCCTTCCCGTGAGGCCGGCGTGAGCCAGCGGCTCGCGAGATGACCCGGCCTCGCCCACCTTCCTCAGCCGGCGTTGAGGGTTGACGCTGTCGTCTCCTCCCGCGGGCGGTGCTGCACCGCCAATGGCCGTCAGGTCATCCTCGTTGTTGTCCGGCCAATCCCGCAGGAGGTTCGGATTCGGAAACTCACCCCCGTGGTGCGCCGCCTGCGCCTCGTCCGGCTCGGGCAGCGGGCGCGCCTCCGCTCCCGGCAGTGGGCGCGCCTTCGCTCGCGCCGGCTTGCTCGCCCGCCGAGACCTGCGACGCCAGCCCGTCATGACTCTGCTGGATCGCGTGCAGCAGCATCTTCCTCATCGCATCAGGGCGAAGAAGGAGTTCAGTCATTGCAATGTACGGAGACCAAGGACTCACCGTGGGTGCCGGGCGCGCCTTGCTGTAGGGTGGTTTCCCGAAGCGCCAGACGTCCTGTAACCTGGCCTTGGAGATGTTGTTGACCCGGTCGGCAACTTGCTCCGTCGTCAGCTCCCGGGACGACATCAGGCTTGGATCCTGCGGGCCATCCATCTCGCCGATAAGGGTGGGCCGGCGCTGCAGCGGCAGCAGCCGGCGCGAGATGAAGGCGGCGATGAGATCCCGCCCGGTGAGCCCCTCGCGCGCCGTCATCTCAGCGACCCGGCTGCACAAGCTCAGCACCCCCGCCGGCGGCACCTTGGGGTAGTAGTTCCAGTTGGTCTTGGCCTCCGACGTCACGTCGGCGAATGGAGGCAAGTTGATGTAGTCCGCGCCAAGATTGCGGACGTAGAAGAAGGAATTCTGCCACTTCTTGGCAGAATCCTCCAGCGGCATCTTGGGGAACATGCCGTTGGGCCGGATCGACACCACGGCGGCCCCGCAAGCGGACATCACGCCGGGCCCCGGCCCCTGCTGTTTCAAGAAGAAGAGGCGGACCCAGAGCTCGATGTCTGGCTCCACCCCCAGATACCCCTCGCAGAGGGTGACGAAGCCGGAGAGCTGGAGCATGGCGTTCGCGCCTAGGTGGTGCGGTTGAAGCCCGAAGAAATCAAGAAATCCATGGAAAAAGTCGCTCACCGGCAGCCCGAAGCCTCGCTTGAAGTGGCTCAGGAACACCACATACTCGCCTGGCTCCGGCTGCGGCACCTCCTCGTCCCCCGCCGCGCGCGCCGCCGCCGCTGTCGCCGGCGGCAGCCGCTTGGTGTCGCAGAGGTCTCGGAGCGCTCCCATGAACCCTTCGGCTGCGACATCGGGGGCCTGGTGGGAGAAGAGAGAGGACTGGCTCGAACGGCTACCACGGCGAGCGTCGCCCGAAGTGCTGCGGCGCGGGCATGCTTGGGCGTTGAACGAAGAAGAGGAAGAGGAAACAAGATGAAGAGACAACAAGGGGGGTGCGCGTGAGCTTCTCCGCCGCCCCCTACCCCCAATTTATACCCACGACAAGACGTGGGGAAGTGGGATCGGCTGCGCCCACTACTCCACTTCCCCGCAATTAACGGGCACGTTTCGCCCGCGATTTAACTACGTGGGGAAGCGCAACCATCCGTGGCGGCCACATTCAATCCCCCATGTGTGGGCCGAGGGCGTGGCGTGGCGGGGCCCAGCCTCGCGTCACGTCCCGTCACGCGTGCGGGCTGGCAGAGCCTCTCTGGCTCCTGTTCACCACATGGCGCGGTGTTAGGCCCACGAGCGGCCCGCCGTCCCACTTCAAGACCTGAGCCATGCTGGCGTTTTGGTTTCCCGCGCGGAACGGGATGCCGCGCTCTGGCTCCCAGAAGCCGGCACGCAGTGGGTGTTGTCAGACCCGGTGGTCCCACTCTACACCAGCAAAACGACATCTTCTCAGGGGAAAGCTGCAACGGCTCTCCGTCCCGGAGCCGGCGAGCCTTTCCAGCTTCGGGGACTACTGTCGGGGGGATGACCCCCGGGTAGGCAAGCGACCCCGGATCCCTTTTCAAAACATCGGGACGAGGGGAGTCCCTCATCCCGGCCGACCCGCAAGCCGGCCTCCAGGGCAAGCCGAACCGGCATGACTACCCGGCCGGGCCGGGAAGCCCATGCCGGCCACACGACGAGATGCCGGCCGCACGACGAAGACCAACATGGCTATAGTGCGCCTACGCCCCCGCCGTCAGGAAGGAGCGTGGCTACAGTGCACATATGCCCCCGTCGCCTAGGATGGGCGTGGCTACAGTGCACCTACGCCCCCGCCGTCCGGGGCGCACATGGCAACAGTGCCTCCCACTCCGCTGACCGGAGCAAGAGGCAACCAGACGACAACCCTGCACGTCCAGCCTGTCGGCGGGACCCGCGCCCGGAGGAGCCGGTGGACCCGGCGACCCGGCGGGCCCCAGCGCCGGATCCAAGACACTGACGGCAGGGCCCCGCGCCCTTTGTATGATTACCATTGTAACCCGGGGGGCCAACCTATAAGACCCCCCGGGGCTCCTCCATGTGGAAGGGTTCGCACCTAGTTACTCTCATCTTCCACACATATAGAGGCAGGGGATGATCTATCCCATCTTCCTCCTCAAGCCAAATAGCTCAAGGAGCAACTCTGTACCTAGTTCATATCAACCACATCCGGCAGGAGTAGGGGTTTTATCTCTCTGGAGAGCCCTGAACCTGGGTACGTCCTGTGTCACACACCTGCGCGTACTAACCCCGCTTCCGAAGCCCACCGGCATCCATTCGCAGCCCTCCACTTTTAGCCATCTCATGGCATCTGCCGTGAGAATACCATGACAAAAGTATTATGACATTCCTTATCCCAATATCTTGATCGAGATTGAGAAAAATACCAAGGAATGCATGGCTATGCAATTTGAGCAAAATAATTATTTTCCAACGAACTTAAAGAACACTCTATTTTGCTTGATGCTATAACAAAACAACTTGATCATGTCAGTAAAGAAGTTGCTAATCTCCAGTCTCAGTATGCTCATACTGAAAATTTGCTAGGAAAAATATTCGATGCACAATCTACGCTAGTAAATCAAATGGCGGCTAAGCCAGAAACTCTAGAGGATAATAATAATGATGAAGAGATTAAAATGATTGGTATTTCATCTATTGATTCCTTTGTTTTGTCATGTTAAAATTGATGATAAGGGAACTGAAGAAGAGTCAACTTTAGCTAGAGGGCGTTCCCATGATTTGGAGGGTGAAAATCTTGTTGAAAATTTTGTTGAAAAAAGTGGGTTGAAGAGGTAAAAACTTTAGCTAGTAATGTGCCCACTCTTTTGGATTACAAAGACTTTAATTTTCATAGTTGCTTTTTGATTGAAAGTATTTCTTTGCTGCAATGTATGATAAATTCACCCCATGCTTATGAAGAAAACAAAGCTTTTACTAAATATATTGCAGAAGCGGTAATGAAATCCTTGGAAGAAAAGTTAGAATTGGAGATTTCAATTCCTAGAAAACTATATGATGAATGGGAACCTACCATTAAAATCAAGGTCAAAAATTATGAGTGTTATGCCTTATGTGATTTGGGTGCTAATGTTTCCACAATTCCGAAATCTCTTTGTGATGTGCTTGGTCTTACCAATATAGAAGAATGTTCTCTTAATTTGCACTTGGCGGATTCTACTATTGAAAAGCCTTTGGGAAGAATTAATGATGTTCTTATTCTTACAAATAGAAATTATGTGCCCATAGATTTTATTGTTCTTGATATTGATTGCAATCCGTCTTGTCCAATAATACTTGGTAGACCGTTTTTACGCACTATAGGTGCCGTGATTGATATGAAAGAAGGGAATATTAAATTTCAGTTTACACTAAGAAAGGGTATGGAACACTTCCCTAGAACTAAGATTAAATTACCATATGAATCAATCATGAGGGCCACCTATGGACCAACCAACAAAGATGACAACACTTGAGATCTTTGCGTTATGCCTAGCTACGGGCGTAAAACGATAGCGCTTGTTGGGAGGCAACCCAATATTTTTCTTTTTGCTTTTTAGTTTTATTGCTGTTCTTGAATAAATACAACATTAATATTCTGTTATGATGATATTTTTGTGTTTTAATTTAGTGTTTGTGCCAAGTAAAGCCTTTGGGATGGCTAGATTGATTGTTGAAAACTGGTACTGTGCAGAAACAGAAGTTTTGCGTCCAGTAACTGAATTGTTTTTTGTTACTGGTACGTCATCAATTGCTGAATTTTTTACACATTACTAGAATACAGTTTTTTGACATTGCCCTAAATTTTCAGAATTTTTGGAGTTACAGAAGTATTGAAAAAATTGCGTCACTACAGACTGTTCTGTTTTCGACAGATTCTGTTTTTGTTGTGTTATGTGCTTATTTTGATGAATCTATGGATTGTATCGGGGGGCATAAGCCATGGTAATGTTGGAATATAGTAGATATAATGCAATAATTAAATTGGAATGGGTTTGCAACAGTACCAAAGTGGTGATTTGTTTTTTGTTATACTAACGGATCTCACGAATTTTCTGTTGAGTTTTGTGTGATTGAAGTTTTCAAGTTTTGGGTGAGATCACGATGGATGAAGGAATAAGGAGTGAGAAGAGCCTAAGATTGGGGATTATCATGTCACCCCAAGGTAATATTCAACGAGTACCAATCAACTAAGCTTGGGGATACCCCGGAAGGCATCCCCTCTTTCTTCTAACGACCATCGGTAATTTTACTCGGAGCTATATTTTTATTCGTCACATGATATGAGTTTTGCTTGGAGCGTCTTGTATTATATGATTTTTTGCTTGTTTTGTTTATTAGTTTGTCACAATCATCCTTTGCTGGACACACCTATTTTGAGAGAGTCATAATTATGCTATGATTTGTTAGAATCGCTCTCTATGCTTCACTTAATTTATTTATTTTAGCTATGGAATTGCTCTAGTACTTCACTTATATCTTTTTGAGCATGGTGGTGCTGTTATTTTGAAGAAATATGCTCTCATGCTTCACTTAGATTATTTTGATAGTTAGTAGAAATTTTGAAGAAATTCTCTCATGCTTCACTTATATTATTTTGAGAGATTAAGTTTTAAAGAAATATGTGCTCTCGCACTTCACTTAAATTTGCTTGAGAGCTTGTTATTAGCAATGGCAATTTGCTTTAAAAGAATTTTGTCCCAAAGTGATAGATATTCAGGAGAGATATAATAAAAATTTCATGAAGATCATTGGACATTAAACTTGATTCTTTACAATAGTTTTGCGATATGAAGATAGTGATATGTGAGTTATGTTGATGAGTAATTATGCTAGTAAGAATATTGGTGTTAAGGTTTGTGATTCCCTATGCATGCACGTTAAGTCAATAGTTATGCGAAGAAATTACATCCTACTTGTGTTGCATTATTCGGTGTTAGTTATGTTTAATGTTTGTTTATGATGGTTTTCGTTCCTTGGTTGGTCGCTTCTCAATCTATTTGCTAGCCTCCATTTTGTACTAAGTAGAGATACTACTTGTGCATCCTTTTCTTTAAACCCAAGTTGTGCTAAATGAGTCCACCATACCTACCTATATGCGATATTTCCATGCCGTTCCAAGTAAATTTTTATGTGCCAACTCTAATTTTCAAATTATATTTCTCTTTTGTGTGCCCGTACCTCTCATGAAGCGGCAAGGGGTGGACGATGTTTTCCATGCTAAATAGGTTACTATCAAGATGAGTGGTTATTCACTTGTCATTGCACGAGAGTGTGGCGGTAATAGAGATGCCCAATCCAAAATGCAAAAAAATTACTTTATGTTGTCCAATAATAAATTCCTTGGAAAGTGTTGGTATGGAGGGCACCCGTGGATTCGGTTAGCCATGGATTGTGAAACAATGGTGGAAAAAGGAATAAACTTTATTTTTTGTTTGGGAACCGCCTATGATTTATTTAGCATGTAAGATATTGGGAGCTCTTAGTCGTTTTCGTTGACAGGAAAAGCATGCCACCCAAAACAATTTTATCTCTCAATTTAAACTTTGAGCTCTGGCACCTCTACAAATCAATGCTTCCCTCTGTGAAGGGCCTATCTATTTACTTTATGCAATTTTTATTTTTATTGAGTCTCCATCCTCTCTTATAAAGCACCAACTATGGAACACTATTATCATACTTGAGCATTGGACGTAGCTAATATTTAGGTGTGTTGCATGAATGGATCAATGATTGAGCATAATGGGCTAGGGATAACTTTCTTTAGCGTTGATATTCTGAAAGACATGGTTGCTTATTGATATGCTTGAGTATTGATGTTTTCATGTCAATTATAGACTATTGTTTTGAATCATATAAAAGTCCATATGTCCATGCTACAAAGAAAAGAATATATGATGAACATGTTAGGCAGCATTGCACATCAAAAATTCTGTTTTTATCATTTACATACTCGAGGACGAGCCGGAATTAAGTTTGGGGATGCTGATACGTCTCCATCGTATCTATAATTTTTTATTGCTCCATGCTGTTGTATTATCATTCTAGGATGTTTTACAATCATTTTCCAGCAACTTTATGTCATTTTTTGGGACTAACCTATTGACATAGTGCCCAGTGCCAGTTGCTATTTTTTGCTTGTTTTTCACTTCGCAGAAAATCAATATCAAACGGAGACCAAATGCCACGAAACTTTTTGGAGATTTTTTTCAGCCCAGAAGACATCCAGAGAGTCAAGGAAGCGCACGAGGGGAAGCCCATGGGGCCCACTAGGCACCAGGGCTCGCCAGAGGCCCCCGACGCACCTTGGTGGGTAGTGGAGCCCACGGGGACCTTTTCCACCGACCTCTGGCTCTATAAATACCACAATATTCCAGAAAACCTAGAGGAGTCGATGAAAAATTGTTTCAGATGCCGTAGTTCCAGAACCATGAGATCCAATCTAGAGCCCTATTCCGGCACTCCGCCGGAGGGGAACACGATCACGGAGGGGTTCATCATCCTCATTGGTGCCCCTCCGATGATGCGTGAGTAGTTCACCACAGACCTACGGGTCCGTAGGCAGTAGCTAGATGGCTTCTTCTCTCTTTTTGATCTTCAATACAATGTTCTCTTCGGAGATCTATTTGATGCAATTCTTTTGTGGTGTGTTTGTTGGGATCCGACGAATTGTGAGTTTATGATCAGATCTATTCATATCTTTGCATGATTATTATAGCCTTGTATTTCTTCTCCGATATTTTGGTTTTGTTTGGCCAACTTGATTGATTTATCTAGCCATGGGAAGAGGTGCTTTGTAATGGGTTTGATCTTGCGGTGATCAATCTCAGTGACAGAAGGAGACATGACACGCATGTATCGTTGCTATTAAGGATAAAAAGATCGGGTCTATTCCTACATGAATAGATCTTGTCTACATCATGTCATCGTTCTTATTGCATTACTCCGTTTCTCCATGAACTTAATACACTAGATGCTTGTTGGATAGCGGTCGATGTGTGGAGTAATAGTAGTAGATGTAGAATCGTTTCGGTCTACTAATCTTTGGACGTGATGCCTATATACATGATCATTGTCTTGGATATCGTCATAACTATTCGCTTTTCTATCAATTGCCTAACAGTAATTTGTTTACCCACCGTGCGCTATTTCTTGAGAGAAGCCACTAGTGAAATCTATGGCCCTCGGGTCTATTTTTGCTATCATATATTTTCAGATCTATTTTGCCTTTTGCGTTTCCAATCTATTTGCCTTTTTATTTTAGACCTATTAATCCAAAAACCCAAAAATATTTGATCTTTTGTTTGCATCTTTCAATCTAATCTATCATATTATTTTTCCCGAGAGGGATTGACAACCCCTCTATGCATCGAGATTGCGAGGTTTTGTTGTTTGTGTGCAGGTACCGCTTACATAGCTTGTCTGGTTCTCCTACTTGATTGATACCTTTTTTCATAACTGAGGGAAATACTTAACGCCGCTGTGCTGCATCATCCCCTCCTCTTCGGGGAATTATTGACGCGGATCACAAGTAGCAGACCATGACCGATTAGCTACACTACAGAGATCTCATCAAAAGTTCTATAAGAGGTATCACCCTCGGCACTCGATAGTAGCTCTGCAGAGTCATACAACTAAGGGGAGTGTGAGGTGATGTGTCAGGCTCTGGACGTCGATCACGTTGATCGAGTCATCGATGATGAAGCGGGGGCAAGAGGGACAAGGTGAGGGGTCACTGATGGATCACTAACCAACCTATACTAAGCATATAGGATAAGCAGTTATTTAACAATAGTAGGTTACAAAATTAGGCTATGCATCAGAATAGGATCAATCAAATATAGTAGCAAATTATAATGCAAGCATGAGAGAGAAGGAAATGGGCGATATAAGAATGATCAAGGGGGGTTTGCTTGCCTGGAAGCTTTGCGACAAGTGGCTGAATGTCTGCAGCGTAGTTGTACTCGGTGGCGTCAGCATCGGTCTCGGTGTCTACCAGAGAGAAGAGGGGGAGGAAACAATAATTATAAAGCCAAAAATGCATCATGATGCATGACATGGCAATAAGTTGCGCTAGGGGTGACCTAATGTAGTGCTACACGTTATAGACGGAGCGGGAAAACATCTGGGAATGTGTTCCCGGCGTTTGGCAGTTTTCGGACAGATGAATCAGAGGGGAAGGATCCATGTTCATCATGTTAGAGGCATGTGACAGGTATGTGGGTAGCTAATTGGATTCGTCATATTTTTCTGAGCAACTTTCATGTATAAATTATTTTCATCCGAGTTATGGTTTATTTTATATGAATTTCTAAAGTTTAAATGATTTTCTGGATTTATTTTAATTTGAAATTCATTTAACAAAAAATACTATGGGTACACAAAAGTGTACCCAGAGATGTACACATGTGGCTGGCTGGTGGGGCCAGGGGCTGAGTCAGCAGGTCAACAGTTGACCTGTTGACTGGTCAGCTGGGTCCACTGGGACCCATATGTCATTGACTGGGTCATCCCAGTCAGCAATTGGACTGGTCAACTGGTTCTGGTGGGACCCAATAGTCAGTGTCTATTTGTTTTAACAGGGATTAATTAGTTTAGTTAATTCTTAATTAGTGGGTGGGGCCTGTTCGTCAGCGTCAGGGGTCAAACTAAACGCTATAGTAGTCGGCCCCGCCTGTGTGGCACCCCGGCTCAGAGAACCGGTTTACCAGTGTTTCCAACCCAGAGATCATGTCTTCTGGAAACACTCAACAACTTGGAACAGAACTGAATTGAACTTTATTGAAATATCTCGAGTACAAGATCGTAATTTACATGATAGCGAGGCCAGAAGCACTGCAGGTGCTGAGAACAATATCTACATTATTTATGGAACAGAGCAGGGCCTCGATACTACTGGGCAGACTACGGCGTAGCGGAATATAGCGCGGAAACTCCCTCCACAGGGACACTGCTGTGGACACGGCCTAGTTAGCATAGCAAGAACCTTCGGGACCTCCGTCCTCGGCTTCTCCTGCATCTGGCATGATAAGCCAGGTGAGTACTTGGAATGTACTGGCAAGCTCATGGCAACCAAACAATGCAGCAAACAATAGCATGGCAATAACAGATTAAATGCTTAGGTTGATCACTCACTGGTACCAACTTACTCACATCTGGGTTGTCCCACAACCCTCGGAATGCTCACCATCCACAGAGCACTTCCGAACATAAGACAAGTTCTTCCATCATTACTATTGTGATTATGGTTGATCATCCTAGAGAGGTCTAGACGGACAGTCCAATACCGTGGACGCGGCTATTCGAATAGGTCTGACACTCTGCAGAGGTTGCGCACTTTACCCACACCATGGAGTACCTGGCCTCGTGATCCCATTCGGGTGGACCGGTGGTGCTCCAACGAAACCCGCCTGACCCGTGACCCCTCTATCGTACCACCGACAATCATACCCTCCCAGGGTCATGTCCTGGGTGGCCCCCTGTGTCACCCCATGACACCTACAAAATAACTCAACTGTCCCAAACGGGGACGCCGGCAAAATAACTCAACTGGGCTCACAGGATTATGGTCGTCTACCTGATCAGGGCAGCACGCACGCATAACCCTCCCTAGTTGGTGGTACCGATAAAAGAGCACAAAGTCAGACCAAGTCAAGGCCGTCCCATACCGGCAAATGTGGCTGCACGGAAAAGGCCGAGTAGGTGGCTCTTGATCAACCAACTAAGTTTAATATTGCCAACATTTAACCAGTATGGATAATTATCAAGAATGATTAAAATGGCAGTAGATAATTAATTAAATAATTCACTAGGGTTTTAGCACATATTGAAAATAATGCATGAAATTTAATTAAATAACCAACACTATTGCAATGCTGTATGCAATGGATGACATGGCTTGCCTTGCTCTGTTGGGTTGTCCACAAACTCATGGGCTTCAAATCCAAAATGATTTCCTTCTGAAAATATTTTTAAAAAGCAATTGAAAATGTCACATCTCGCTGTTCTGTTCACCAGAAATTCTGTGAACATAGGAAAAATACCAAATTCACTGGAAAAATAGAGGAGTTCAAGACAAACCAGATGCAAAAAGAATCAATTGATTTGGACTTATGGTTTAAAAGTTATTGATGGTCAAAGTTTGGTCAAAATCTGGAATTTAAAAGAAAAACAGAAAATCAGCCAGGGGGCCACGTCGAAGGCGTAAACCGCTCGGGCATCTCCACTTACAGCTTCGGTAAGTCGCTGACGCGCGGGCCCCAGGCGTCAGATTTAAACGGGGGAGGAGAGAACAGAGAGGGAGCGGTGCTCCGGCGACGCTTGCCGGCGACACAGACGGCGGCGAGGTCCGGTGAGTGGCGGAATGGATCGAGCGCTTCGAGACGAACCAGCACGTACCCGTGGGTTAGCGAATGGTGGCTGGACGGCATCGTCCCCTTCTTCTCCGGCGGCGGCGGCGTTCGGGTGTCATCGGAGACGGCGACTTCGGCAGCTATTCGACCGGGAAAGGGCTTGGGCAGGGTCAGTGAAGTGAGGCTAGCTCGCTGGTGCACTCGGTGGAGCTCGGGGAGGAGTAGAACGGCGGGGAGGCTGGGATCGGGTGGCGGCGGATCTCCGGCGAGGTTCGAGGCCAGAGGGCCTCTCGGCCGTGGCTCGGGCTCGGGGAGGACGATTGATAGGAGGAGGAGGTGGTTGATGAGCTCGGGAGAGGCCGGGGGAGCTATTTATAGGCGGGGGAGGAGCTCGGGCGAGCTCTCTAGAATGGCCGGGTTCCGGGCCACGTCGTCGGCGCGAGGACGCCTCGCTGGCTGGACGGTTGGGGCGACGAGATGGGAGAGGGCAGCGGAGAGTAAATGCGGCAGTGGAGGCTAGCAGAGGAAGAGGACGCGCCGCGCGCCACAGTGCAGCCACGGGCGGCACAATGCCCTGGCGCATGGCGGCCGGCGAGCTCGATTCCGGCGAGGGGAAGGATCGGGAGAGGGGTATGTGGACGGCATCGACGAAGTCGGCACTCCAGGACATCAAATGGCAGCGAGAGGTCACTGGAATGGCCTCGGCCGTCACCGTCGAGGTGCAGAGCGCACGTACTGGCATGCCAGTACCGTGCTCACCACGGGAGGTGATGTCTCGAGGCCGTCCAAGTCCAGCTCACCGTGTCTAGGGCCTTCTCCTTTGATCATCTAGTGCCTCTGCATGCTTGGATGGGCTAGGTTCACTCTGCTGTGAAGTGTAGCTTCAGCTACAGTTCCTGACAGCAATCTTGAGAGGGATCTGGAGGAGTGATGAGATAGGGATGATGCCAATGGAGATGTCTGGGAGGATCTAGGTTGGAAGGACTCCAAACTGGCCAAGTTTGAGAAGATTTGATCAAGATTTGAGAGTAGTTCATGTACAACTGTTGTACTGAACCAGAAACAAAGATGAGCTTGATGCACTCATCTGGTTAACTTTCTGGAGCTGAATTTTGGTGTGGCAGGGTTAAATGGTGAGGAGAAGATGCCACAAAAGTTTCAGCTCAATTGGATACCTCTAGCTGGTACTTTCTTCACAGAGGTTCCAACTGAACAGAAACTTGGCAGAATTTTTCTGGTGAAAATTTGTACTGGACAAGATCATATTTTTGGATATTGTGGAAAGATAGATTCCCTAATATCTCAGGGAATTTTCTGGGAGTTAATTGAGTAGGGAAACTATGAGCTCCTTCACAAATGACCAGTACTGTCCAGAGAGCAAATGGGGTTTTCTGGACTAAACTTTGTACTGGACCATGAAATGTTTTTGAAGATTAGGGGAGTAGATGATGTCAAGAAGGTCTGGGATTAATTTGGGATTTTTATGATCACCAGAACCATAGGTTGCTTTGTAACCCATAGTGATGACATAATTTCCCAAAGGAAGAAAATGAATATCTGGGAAAGAATAAGAATTGGAAATTGATCCAGATGGTGAGTGACAAGGTTTTGGCAAGATGCTGAGGGCTCTGGGTCACTGAGAGGAATTCATAAGTCCAAAGTCAACTGAAAAGATTCAAAATTCAGCCAAATTGCAAATAAAGCCAGAAGGATTTCGAGAAGAAAAAGTTGCCAAAAACCAGGGTGTCACAGCCTCTCAGTGGCTATTAGCATCTGGATTAAGCGGCTAATGACCCGGGCCCACGAGTCAGTGACTCGGGCCGGGATTCAAAAGGTGGCGCGCCGGCGGCGACACGCCGGTGACCACAAAAGCGGCGGAGGTCGTCGGGATTTGCACTCGGGACACTATTTGGCATGCGGCCAGTCAGGATCGGACGCGGACCGTGCCGCGCGTCAACTAGTGGCGGTGGCTTTATTGCAGATATCACAGCAGGCAACATAGTATGCAATGTATTTTCGCATTCCTGGCCACCAAAAGGTTTCTCGCAAGTCCTGGTACATTTTTGTTCCTCTGGGATGGATAGAATATGCAGATTCATGTGCCTCCCTGAGTATCTGCTGTCTCAAGCTATCTTGATCACGCACACATATTCTGTTTTCAAACCATACCGTGTCCTGGTCATCAATTCGGAAGGACTTGGCCTTTCCTAGCGGAATGCGCTCTCTAATTTCTTGGATTTCTTGGTCTGATTTCTGAGCTGCCTTAATTTCTGACATCAGTGTGGGAGTAATTTCCATTGTATCCGGGCTGATTGGGCCGCATAGCACCATATTCAGCTTGGCAAATTCTTCTTGCAGCCTCGGATGCATTCCTTCCATGAGTGCATTCAGGGTACCTTGCTTTCTGCTAAGGGCATCAGCGACCACATTAGCTTTTCCCGGATGATAATTGATTCTAATGTCATAGTCCTTGACCAATTCAAGCCATCTTCTTTGCCTGAGATTGAGATCAGGTTGAGTGAAAATGTACTTGAGGCTCTTGTGGTCTATGTATATCTCACATCGTTGTCCGATGAGATAATGCCTCCATATTTTTAGGGCATGAACCACGGCTGCCAATTCCAAGTCATGAGTGGGGTAATTCTCTTCATGAGGTCATAGCTGCCTGGATGCATATGCTACGGCCTTTCCTTCTTGCATTAGCACGCAGCCTATGCCACGCCTGGAAGAATCACAGTATATGTCAAAGCTCTTGTGAATGTCTAGAAGAACTAAGACAGGGGCGGTGGTTAGCCTCGTCTTTAGCTCCATGAAACTGCTATCACATTCTTCCGTCCAGGCAAACCTGTGGTTCTTGTTCAGCAGTTCTGTCAGGGGCTTGGCTATTTTTGAGAAGCCTTCGATGAAGCGACGGTAATAGCCTGCCAATCCCAGAAAGCTTCGGACTTCCGTTACTGTGGCTGGTGTCTTCCAGTTTAGCACAGCGGTCACTTTGCTGGGGTCGACAGCCACACCTTGCTCTGACAGAATATGTCCCAGAAATCCCACCTCTCTTAACCAAAATTCGCACTTGCTGAATTTGGCATACAAGCGATGGGTCCTTAGTCTTTCCAGGACAGTGCGGAGATGTTGCTTGTGCTCCTCTTCATCTCTGGAGTAGATGAGAATATCATCGATGAATACTACCACAAATTTGTCCAGAAAGTCCATGATGACCTTGTTCATCATGCTCATGAAATATGCCGGAGCATTTGTCAGCCCGAACGACATGACTGTAAACTCATACAGACCATATCTGGTAGTAAAGGCTGTCTTGGGGATATCCTCTTTCCTGATTTTTAGCTGATGATACCCCGTTCAGAGGTCAATCTTGGAAAATACCCGGGCTCCGTGCAACTGGTCGAACAAATCATCAATGCGAGGGAGCGGATATTTGTTTTTGATGGTGACCTCATTCAGCAGGCGGTAGTCTACGCACATTCGTAGGCTGCCATCCTTCTTCTTGACAAACAGCACGGGTGATCCCCACGGTGAAGTGCTTGGACGAATATACCCCTTCTGTAATAATTCATCCAGCTGTTTCTTTAATTCCACCAGCTCTGGGGAAGGCATGCGGTAGTACTTCTTGTATATTGGAGTGGTTCCGGGAACAACATCAATAGCAAACTCTAGTTCCCGATCAGGTGGCATTCCCGGTATTTCTTCTGGAAATACGTCCGGAAATTCACTGACTACCGGAATCAGACTTATGTCTGTAGCTGTGGCTTTGAATGCCATCCCTTTCTTTGACATTACCCTGCTAGCAGTGAATTGCACTGTTTGGCCTGCCGGGTTAACCAGTGTCACTTTCCTGGTGGCACAGTTGATACACACCTGGTGTGGTACCAACCAATCCATTCCCAGTATTATATCCAGTCCAGGGGATTCAATGGCAACGAGAGTGGTTGGAAACTTTACATCGTGTATCAAGATTTCCAGATTCTTATATATCACATTTGTTCTGAGCATGGAGCCAGGGGATTGTACCACCATGATTTTGTCCAAAAGAGACTGAGGAAATTTGTGCAAGGTGGCAAAACTCCGCGAAATAAACGAATGAGAAGCCCCAGAATCAAATAAAATTATTGCAGGTATGTTGTTAACAGAAAACATACCAAGGACCACGTTTGGGGCTTCGCGGGCTTCCTCAGCGGAGATGTGATGGACTTGGCCGCGATAGAAGTTTGGATTGGGGCGGCGTCCAACACTGTTGACTTGTGGCTTGATGTCAGATGGTGGCTTCCCATTTCTTGTGGGGCATTGCTTGGAGTAGTGCCCGCTCTGTCCGCAAGTGAAGCATGTGTTGTTGCGGCGACAATCCTCCAGCACTGGCTGTTTGCTGAAGGTCTTATCCTGGCTGACAGGCTTAATGGTGTTGTTGCCATTGTTCCAGGCAGGCTTGTATTCGGATGAACTTGGCTGCCAGATACGTGGCTTCTGCACAAACTGCTCACGGCTGTCCTTCTTGGGTTCAAACTTCCTCTTGTGATCGTTGTAGCCTGACTTATGCTCTCGCTCACCTATAAAGGCCTTGTTTACCAAAGTCTGGAAGTCAGGAAAGTCCAGCATGCACAGCTGACAGCGGAGGGTATGGTTCAGCCCTCCGAGGAATCGGTCAATCTTTCTCTCTTCGGTTGACACATCATCAGGGGAGTACCGTCCCAGATTGTTGAACTTGTTCAGATATTCACCCACTGCCATATTCCCTTGAGTGAGGGCCAGGAATTCCCTCTGCTTGACCTTCATTATGCCCGTAGGGATATGATATTTGCGGAATACCTCCTTGAATTTTTCCCAAGAAATATCTTCTCCAGACGGCCATAACATTTTTGTGTTGTCCCACCATATAGCTGCTAGTCCCTCCAGATAGTGTGTAACAAATGGAACCTTATCTGCCCTGTCACAGCGGGCTATTTCCAATTTCTTTTCCATAGTCCTCTGCCAGTCATCAGCTTCCATCGGATCTACAGCTTGACCAAAACTGGGCGGCTTTGTCCGCTGGAAATCAGACAGCTTAGAGTGTGTCCCATTATGGTTGTTCTGACCCACCAGAGTCTGCATACTTTTCAGGAATTCCATGAGATCTTGGTTTCTTTTCTCTTCAAACATTCTCATGATCTGATCAGTGGTAGGTGTCTGTGGTGGTGGAGGTGGCAAATCTTCTGGTGGCCGCCCTGCCTGTCTGGCGGATCGACGAACAGGAGTCCCATCGCCGCCTTGAGAACTACACCTCTTCATCCTAAATTTTGTTCCCATAGCGAAATACCGAATCGATGAGGAGAAGCAGGGTAGTGCGACACCAGAAAAGAAGCCAAACAAAAAGAGCGAATAAGGAAAGCAACATAATTATACAAGGCAACCCAACATCGTACATGACAAGCTAGTAGGGGGATGATCATGACTAGACTGCTCAGACGGCAGTTGACACATGCAGGGATGCTATGATGCATGTACTGAAACTCAAGCCTCCGCTCTAGTGACGCTGGTGGCACGAACACTGGTACACTGAAGACTCCTCGTCGTCTGACTCTGACTCAGAATCTGAGCTGATGATGTGCACCTCGGCCTCCGGATCAAAGGAAACACGACGGCGCTGACGGGAAGGTTCTCCCTCTGAAGGAGAAGAAGCGCGGCGTCGCAGCATCGGGGCAGCTGGAGTAGCTAGGAGTGAGGACCACTCTGACGGGGTCTCACGTCGGCTACCATACAAAAAGCCCGACGGTTCGAACGAGCTAGAAGGGGTGTCGGAAGGTGGAACGGACGGAGTGTACACCGGTGAAAACGGAGGTGGAGGAGGAGACTGTGCTGTCGCAATAGCCGCAAGTGCCTCGCGAGCAGAAGTCAGCTCCTCGGCCAGAGAAGTGATCATACAGTAACTGGCGTGCAGATAACGAGATAGGACACCAATAGCACGATCACTCGCCGGATCAATGGGTGCGAAAAGGACTCGCCCTGTCGTAGGCGACAGGGTGGGATAGTGAAAGAAACCTGGGTGGGTCTGCATCTCGACCTCGTGGAAGCGCAAGTCAGTGAGAGCTTCCATCGCAGCAAACTGGACCGCCAACTCCGGAGTAGAAGCAGTTCCGCCCTTGGAAGAACGGGAGTAGCTGCCGATGTCGGAACTCGTAGTCAGAAAGTCTTCCGCGTGATACTCGAATACTGAACCAGCAAGCTTCTCTCGAAACACCTGGTACGTTGGGTCTTCACCGTTGGGATACAGCCGACGCCAGACGTTGCGAAGCAGTACTGGAAAAGTGAATGGTGCCGGCTCATGACTGTAGTGGTACGGAACTGGTGCCATCTACACTCATCAAACCAGCGGTTAGCACAATAAAAGCTATATGCATGCCATGCAATGCAGCAACCAAATGCAACAAGCAAATGCAGCAAGCAAGACACACCGAGAATCTAACTAATCGCGGTTCTAGCGCAGGGTTACTAGGGTGTCCTATAGTCAGTGCGGCTCTGATACCAAGCGTTGTGGCACCCCGGCTCAGAGAACCGGTTTACCAGTGTTTCCAACCCAGAGATCATGTCTTCTGGAAACACTCAACAACTTGGAACAGAATAGAACTAAACTTTATTGAAATATCTCGAGTACAAGATCATAATTTACATGATAGCGAGGCCAGAAGCACTGCAGGTGCTGAGAACAATATCTACATTATTTATGGAACAGAGCAGGGCCTCGATACTACTGGGTAGACTACGACGTAGCAGAATATAGCGCGGAAACTCCCTCCACAGGGACACTGCTGTGGACACGGCCTAGTTAGCGTGGCAAGAACCTTCGGGACCTCCGTCCTCGGCTTCTCCTGCATCTGGCATGATAAGCCAGGTGAGTACATGGAATGTACTCGCAAGCTCATGGCAACCAAACAATGCAGCAAACAATAGCATGGCAATAACAGATTAATTGCTTAGGTTGATCACTCACTGGTACCAACTTACTCACATCTGGGTTGTCCCACAACCCTCGGAATGCTCACCATCCACAGAGCACTTCCGAACATAAGACAAGTTCTTCCATCATTACTATTATGATTATGGTTGATCATCCTAGAGGGGTCTAGACGGACTGTCCAATACCGTGGACGCGGCTATTCGAATAGGTTTGACAGTCTGTAGAGGTTGCGCACTTTACCCACACCATGGAGTACCTGGCCTCGTGATCCCATTCGGGTGGACCGGTGGTGCTCCAACGAAACCCGCCTGACCCGTGACCCCTCTATCGTACCACCGACAATCATACCCTCCCTGGGCCATGTCCTGGGTGGCCCTCTGTGTCACCCCGTGACACCTGCCACCGTCGTGGCCAAACAAACTGTCCCAAACGGGGACGCCGGCAAAATAACTCAACTGGGCTCACAGGATTATGGTCATCTACCTGATCAGGGCAGCATGCACGCATAACCCTCCCTAGTTGGTGGTACCGATAAAAGAGCACAAAGTCAGACCAAGTCAAGGCCGTCCCATACCGGCAAATGTGGCTGCACGGAAAAGTCCGAGTAGGTGGCTCTTGATCAACCAACTAAGTTTAATATTGCCAACATTTAACCTGTATGGATAATTATCAAGAATTATTAAAATGGCAGTAGATAATTAATTAAATAATTCACTAGGGTTTTAGCACATACTGAAAATAATGCATGAAATTTAATTAAATAACCAACACTATTGCAATGCTGTATGCAATGGATGACATGGCTTGCCTAGCTCTGTTGGGTTGTCCACAAACTCCTGGGCTTCAAATCCAAAATGATTTCCTTCTGAAAATATTTTTAAAAAGCAATTGAAAATGTCACATCTCGCTGTTCTGTTCACCAAAAATTCTGTGAACATAGGAAAAATACCAAATTCACTGGAAAAATAGAGGAGTTCAAGACAAACCAGATGCAAAAAGAATCAATTGATTTGGACTTATGGTTTAAAAGTTATAGATGGTCAAAGTTTGGTCAAAATCTGGAATTTAAAAGAAAAACAGAAAATCAGCCAGGGGGCCACGTCGAAGGCGTAAACCGCTCGGGCGTCTCCACTTACCGCTTAGGTAAGTCGTTGACGCGCGGTCCCCAGGCGTCAGATTTAAACAGGGGAGGAGAGAACAGAGAGGGAGCGGTGCTCCGGCGACGCTTGCCGGCGACACAGACGGCGGCGAGGTCCGGTGAGTGGCGGAATGGATCAAGCGCTTCGAGACGAACCAGCACGTACCCGTGGGTTAGCGAATGGTGGCCGGACGGCATCGTCCCCTTCTTCTCCGGCGGCGGCGGCGTTCGGGTGTCGTCGGAGAGGGCGACTCCGGCAGCTATTCAACCGGGAAAGGGCTTGGGCAGGGTCAGTGAAGTGAGGCTAGCTCGCTGGTGCACTCGGTGGAGCTCGGGGAGGAGTAGAACGGCGGGGAGGCTGGGCTCGGGTGGCGGCGGATCTCCGGCGAGGTTCGAGGCCAGAGGGCCTCTCGGCCGTGGCTCGGGCTCGGGGAGGACGATTGAGAGGAGGAGGAGGTGGTTGATGAGCTCGGGAGAGGCCGGGGGAGCTATTTATAGGCGGGGGAGGAGCTCGGGCGAGCTCTCTGGAATGGCCGGGTTCCGGGCCACTTCGCCGGCGCGAGGACGCCTCGCTGGCTGGCCGGTTGCGGCGACGAGATGGGAGAGGGCAGCGGAGAGTAAATGCGGTAGTGGAGGCTAGCGGAGGAAGAGGACGCGCCGCGCGCCACAGTGCAGCCACGGGCGGCACAGTGCCCTGGCGCATGGCGGCCGGCGAGCTCGATTCCGGCGAGGGGAAGGATCGGGAGAGGGGTATGTGGACGGCATCGACGAAGTCGGCACTCCAGGACATCAAATGGCAGCGAGAGGTCACTGGAATGCCCTCGGCCATCACCGTCGAGGTGCAGAGCGCGCGTACTGGCATGCCAGTACCGTGCTCACCACGGGAGGTGATGTCTCGAGGCCGTCCAAGTCCAGCTCACCGTGTCTAGGGCCTTCTCCTTTGATCATCTAGTGCCTCTGCATGCTTGGATGGGCTAGGTTCACTCTGCTGTGAAGTGTAGCTTCAGCTACAGTTCCTGACAGCAATCTTGAGAAGGATCTGGAGGAGTGATGGGATAGGGATGATGCCAATGGAGATGTCTGGGAGGATCTAGGTTGGAAGGACTCCAAACTGGCCAAGTTTGAGAAGATTTGATCAAGATTTGAGAGTAGTTCATGTACAACTGCTGTACTGAACCAGAAACAAAGATGAGCTTGATGCACTCATCTGGTTAACTTTCTGGAGCTGAATTTTGGTGTGGCAAGGTTAAATGGTGAGGAGAAGATGCCACAAAAGTTTCAGCTCAATTGGATACCTCTAGCTGGTACTTTCTTCATAGAGGTTCCAACTGAACAGAAACTTGGCAGAATTTTGCTGTTGAAAATTTGTACTGGACAAGATCATATTTTTGGATATTGTGGAAAGATAGATTCCCTAATATCTCAGGGAATTTTCTGGGAAATAATTGAGTAGGGAAACTATGAGCTCCTTCACAAATGACCAGTACTGTCCAGAGAGTAAATGGGGTTTTCTGGACTAAACTTTGTACTAGACCATGAAATGTTTTTGAAGATTGGGGGAGTAGATGATGTCAAGAAGGTCTGGGATTAATTTGGGATTTTTATGGTCACCAGAACCATAGGTTGCTTTGTAACCCATAGTGATGACATAATTTCCCAAAGGAAGAAAATGAATATCTGGGAAAGAATAAGAATTGGAAATTGATCCAGATGGTGAGTGACAAGGTTTTGGCAAGATGCTGAGGGCTCTGGGTCACTGAGAGGAATTCATAAGTCCAAAGTCAACTGAAAAGATTCAAAATTCAGCCAAATTGCAAATGAAGCCAGAAGGATTTCGAAAAGAAAAAGTTGCCAAAAACCAGGGTGTCACAGCCTGTCAGTGGCTATTAGCACCTGGATTAAGCGGCTAATGACCCGGGCCCACGAGTCAGTGACTCGGGCCGGGATTCAAAAGGTGGCGCGCCGGCGGCGACACGCCGGTGACCACAAAAGCGGCGGAGGTCGTCGGGATTTGCACTCGGGCCACTATTTGGCGTGCGACCGGTCAGGATCGGACGCGGGCCGTGCTGCGCGTCAACTAGTGGCAGTGGCTTGCCTGGGGACGGCGAAAACAGTGTCGGCGTCGATGTCCGCGGTTGCCGGAGCCGGTGATAGGGTGCACGAACGGACGCGCGGGTGGGCTCTTTCGAACGCCGGGTCGACGCCGCGTCGAGTGGTGGTACTAGGCGACGCTGGGGAGGCCGGAGCTGGCCAGAGCTATGACGGTGAGCGGCGGTGGCGTGATGGCGAACGGTGACAGGGGTCACGGCAGGACCAACGGGCGGGTGCTATGGGATCCTACGACGACGCTGAGCACAAATATGTGCTTAGACGTGAGTTGCGGCAGCTGTGAGCGTGGCGGCGACGAGCTTCGGCTCTGATGGCTAGCTAGGCTAGAGGAAGAGATTGACCGCGGGGAGAGAGGGGAAAGGTTCCTACGGTCACCGCGGAGGCGCATGAAGTCCCGGCGAGTGGCTAGGAGCAGCAGGGGCGCCAGAGTTATGGAAGATCGCTGACATGGCAGGGGAAGAAGACCACGTTGATCCCGTCGATGTGGGTGTTTCGAGCTCGAGCTGATCCACAGAGGCGAAGCAGGGGAGGCAGGTGGAGCTCCTGGTGCAAGCTCGGCTGGAGGGGACGACGATGGGCGCGCAGACGGCGGAGGGCATGTCGACGAGGTGCTCGGGTGTCGAAGAGATCGAAGGCGGCGAGCGATGGGAGGGTAGAAGTGGGCACTAGGGTTCCCAGGGGAGCGAGGGGGAGCCATATAGGGCGTCGGGGGCTGCCGGATGGCCGCCAAGCGGCGGATCCATGTCGTGTACGGGCGCCCGGCGTCCAGCGCCATGGTGAACAGGGGAAGGAAGGGGACGACTCGGGTGCTGGGCCAGGCCGACTGGGCCTGTCCCTGTGGCCCAAGGCCCGGGGCAGGGGGCCTTTTCTTTTTCATTTTTTTAATTTTCTGTTTTCTTTTTTATTGTTTCTGTTTTTTATTTATTTTCAAAAGTAATTTAGTTTTATAAAATATAAAACTTGCTCCATGATTAAATTTATAAATTAAGCCACTGCCACAAAAGGTTTGGGGTTTAAATCAAATAGTTTGTATTTTCATAATTTAGAAAAGGCATTTTAAATAATGATTTGGCCATGTTTTATTTATTTTAGGGCACTTAACCACTTTATAAAATGTTGGTTTCACCATGACATTTATCCAGTGATTATTTGCAACATTTGAACATTTTTGTTTTCATGTTTGTGAATTTCTATATTCACTTATAATTTGAATTTGAATTCAAAGTGGAATTTGAAATGAGATATGGATGAAAAGATGATCGAGCACTGTTTAGCAAAATGACTTAGCTTAATTAGAGAGGGTTACTGTAGCATGACACTGGGGGGTGACAAATCTCCTCCACTACAAGAAACCTCGTACCAAGATTTAAGAGGTGGAGTAAGGGGGAAAGTTCTGGTTACGAAATTCTAACGGGTTTTCTCATTCTTGGTCGCTCTTCTGGAAGAAGTTGATCCATTACGTGGATGACTTCATTTCTCTGCTGCAGGGCATCATGATGAAGTCATCATCCTTTCTTCAGGATTTCCATCGTACTTACGAATAGGTAAGGGGCAGCTCGACAATGATAGGATGCTATAAGCGGTAATCATCTAGGGTTATCCCCTGAATGAACACATGAGTATGTCTCGAGTTGACCAAATGAAACACATTGAGAGCAATGTAAGAAGGTACAACAAGAAGTTTCAAGCGGATAGACAATTGTTTGAGGTATGAAATAGAGTGTGAAAGGGGTTCAGAGCAACGAGAATAAGTATTGCGTCTGATACCAGAATAGACCACTAGGAATGTGGCTCGTGAATTACATACGAAGCCAAGCGTGAGGAATAACTTTAGAAACAGGGTTGTACAGGAGAGTTAGGTTTCGATCCTGTGGAACTGTGGGTTATGGGCCCACTATGTGGGTTAAAAAAAGAAAGGGCGATGATATCTTGCACGATCATGATAGCAAGACATGTCAGAGGCTAGCCCGTCAGTTATGTTGGCAACAACGTTGGTACCAAGGGCGAGGGATGAAGAGAACCATTTTCCTGCTCGCAGGAACGAGGTGGACCAATAGGCAAAGTTCATCCATCGGTGGTTACCGAAATGTTAACAACAATAGTAACATGGTTTTTCTGATAGGGTTGTACACCGCGGTGTTTACATGAGCAAGGAATTATTACTGCTTAGATCATATAAGTTATATGAAAGGTTAAACAGACCAACGGAAAGAAAATATGTGATTAATAGATTAATCAGACCAATGGAAGGAAAATTTGTTTATACCCGAATACTAGGAGTATATCTTTCCCAAGGACAAGTAGCGCATGATATACATGATAGGACACCAAGTACACCACCTAAAAGGGGCAAAGAAATTCATGATGTTACCCATACAATGGTGTTTGGGTAATTGATCAAGAAACATTTAGCATTATGCTCCCAATGTTCTTATTGATGTTTGAGTACCACAGTCATGCTTTGAGGTAGCAATGATATGGTGTGTCAAGTAAGGGTTGGGTCTGAAGATCACAAGAAATACATAGGGAACAATTTCAAGGATAGCAAGGAACTCAAGGTATAACCAAAATATGACCAAGTCTGCGTTGGAAGGAAGGCAAGGATGTTGCTAATGAGGACACAAACTATCAAGGGGCAAGGATGGTATTTCTCATCATGAATTCAATTGACCTTTTGGAAGAAGTCAAAATGTTGATGATGATTATGACACATTTTGTCGTGAGGGTTCATGAGGATGTATTCGATCAGTAAGATGATCAAAGCAGATGGAATGGTGAAGCTAAAGGTCAATGGAACCACGGATATGACGCAAGCTCAGATTCCGTCATGTTGTGTGAGAAAAACAATATGATGATGAAAGTTTGACACAAGCTTAGCTCATTGTCAAAAATGTGCACTGGGAAGAAGGACCAGGTAGCACAGTTAAAAGTAGCACGATAGGGATGTAGCCGATCAGGCTAGGAATGACATGATGGGGTATTAAACTTCCTAGCAACAAAGTACTAGGAGTACTGAATCACAGTGTGGATTCGAGTCACTTGTCAGAGTTCTCGAGTGACGGAAAATGCAAACCTACGGAGTGACTAAAACGGTGAGAGTATTACTCCAAAAAGAGTTCACGAGAGGTAGTGCAATGGTACGATATCCTCGAAATACCAGTGGGTGATACTCAAAGATAGAACAGAACAGAAACTGAACTGGACCGTTGACTTGCGATAGAAGATACTTTAACCTTTTCAAAAAATTGACGAGGCATGGAATGGAGTTATCAATATGAGGTCGGCATGGTCCAAACCATAACTGCATGGAATCAAGTTAAGGAAAAGAAATAATTATACAAATGCATAATTATTTTGCAAGAAGCATCCGTGACGGTCTACAATGTTTCCATGGGCATGAACACAAAGTTCAAGGTCGACTCCCACTTCTTCAACGCATAACCTTTCATTTACTTCTCGCTTTTGATGAAGTTGTAGTGTTGAAATTTTATCTGCCATAACACTAGTAGAGTATGACCCATAGAATTTTCTGGGCTCACATGGATTAGGCAAGGCATTGTTTCAACCCATCGGGGCGTCTTAGGAACATATACCACAAACTTAAACAGTAAATAACACAATCTCGATAGTAGAGCATGGTTGACAAAAACATAGGATACCGTTTACCAAAGGCATTATGTATCGGGGGAAGAACTCACAAGAATTTTGAATGTGAAGGACACTGTCGGATAATAACCCAGCAATGGGTCTGGCGGACCGCAAAGGATCTGATGTGAGTATCAGTACTCAACCAGAGTAACAAAAGAATGCAAGGGCATCGGATTATAGAGACATCTGAATGATTCGATGCTTAAATACAAACAAATTATCCTTTTCAAATCGAGGGATCAGAAGCAAATGCTCTGATCAAAAGATGAGTAAGTTGGATAGAATTGGATGGACAATCAATTGCAACTTGATTGGTCGAGAACCAACTCATGTCCAAAATGACGTCTGAGCTGGAAAGTTGAACACTAAGATTTGAATGATGATTGCAAGCATTCACAAACATATCGAATCAGGGGCTCAAAATGACGATGACAAAGGATGCTAATGAATATTGATAGACATATGGAAATAACCATAATGCAAGCAAGTAAGGAAGATCAAGAGCAATAGGCTACTAAGGATTTCGGAAGATCGAATAGCATTTCAAAGAATTTTCTGAAACACATGAACAACTGGGGATGAACGGATCCCCGGTAAGTGTGAGGAATTATCGTAAGGGCTTTCATGCGGTAATGAACTGCAAGGCAGTAAGCTCAACGGATTCTTGAGATAACGGAGAGTATTTTGGGGCATCTTGTAATAACAAGAGCAACTGGGAATGATTGTATGAACGACAAGTGTATGTCGTTATCCACATGGATATATCGGTGGTAGGGAATTGCAAAGGCGAAGGGAACAATGGTCTCGGGAAAACATCGAATAGTATCTTCGGAATCTTCTGATGAAGCAGGCGATCATCTGGAACGAAGGGCTCTCCGGGAGAAAGTAGTTACAAGAACCTAGTGTTAGAGTTAGTAAAATCTTTAACCCGAATAGAAGAGATATCAGAATCCCAAAGTAAAGACGAGGAATAAACGATCCTAATACCATCCATTTGTGATGTGGGTCCGTAAGCCACACAAAAATGTTAGTAAAAGTTTTCCAAAGACTAGACTCAACTTCGGCCAAGGAGTTGGAAAGGGGGCTTTCTATGGGCAGTCGACTCTGATACCAACTTGTGATGCCCCCGACTTAATCGTGCACTAATCATACACGCAAATGTGCACGATCAAGATCAGAGACTCACGGGAAGATATGACAACACAACTCTAGACACAAATCAAAATAATACAAGCTTTATATTACACGCCAGGGGCCTCGAGGGCTCGAATGCATAAGCTCGAATACACAAGAGTTAGCGCAAGAAACAATATCTGAGTACAGACATAAGTAAACAAGTCTGCCTTAAGAAGGCTAGCAAAACAATGATAGCTAGATTGAAAAGGTGCAGGCCTCCTGCCTGGGAGCCTCCTGGTCGTCAGTGGTCTCCACGTAGCAGTAGGCTCCGTCAGGGTAGTTGTAGTCGTTGACGGGATCAACTGGCTCCTGGGCTCCATCATTTGGTTGCATCGATCGGGTAAAGGGGGAAAAGGTAGCAAAGCCACCATGAGTACTCATCCAAAGTACTCGCAAGACTTACATCAGATATATGCTAAGTATGCATCGGTATCAATGGGAAGAGGCTGTATCTATGGAATATACTGCAGAAATGTCAGAACATAAGGGAAGGCCTGGCCTATCGAATACTAGCATCTTGCAGCATCTTGCAGCAACAGAAGAGAGTGGAGTAACATAACATATAATAGCAAGTATATTTAAGTAACGCCCAGAGATCCTTCCTCGACCCCCTGCGAGAAAGCGATCCCGGAGCCATCATATCCTTTTAGTGTCACATGTATCCAGTTCTAGTTGTATAGATCGGGATACAACCCCGAGCGTCCATTACCGTGGACAAGGCTATTTGAATAGATATACTTCCCTGCAGGGGTGCACCAACTTACCCAACACGCTCGATTAACTCCGGTCGGACACACCTTCAGGTCATGCCCGACTTCGGCTGATCAACACGCCATAGTCCTACCTAGGCTCAACAGAGAGGCCAGCACGCCGGTCTACATCCTAAGCGCTCAGGGGTCTTGGGCCCATCGCCCTTTGCACTCCTGCATGTTGCGTACGCGGCTTTGCACTCCTGCATGTTGCGTACGCGGCCTGGAGCAGACCCCCCCTAATACAAGTGCAGATGGTTACCGTCCAACAGGGCGCGCGCTGCTCAATCGCTGACGTCCGGAGAGCTTCTGAAGAATCGTACGACGCCGAGTGCCCAAACTTATTCCCACGTGGTGGTCAGTGCAAAAAGGCCAGAGGCCTACTCAGATCGCATATCCAAAACCACTAGTGTCTTGGGAGCGCACGGAGACGAGCAGTGATCCACGATCTGTGGTCCCGTCTCCTCGTCTCACGAACTTACGGCAAGGGTTAAGAATGCCCGGCCATGCCGCGTACTTATATCGCGGGTACCCTCCAGGTCAACCCGACCCCACATCACTCACAGGTACGCTCACGGTCAACCATACTTCACATTTCTCTCGTGGGTACCCCTCAGGGTTGTCCCGTCTTCAACATGGTTCTGGAGTAAAGTCAAAGTATCCGGGTGTCCAATACACCAAGAGGTAATCCAAGGAATCACCCTCGATGGATTCCACTTGATGTAACCATTAAGGTGAACTTGGAGGAATCACCCTCGAAGGTTTCACACTTGAGGTGTTGCATGACAGAGTCGATATCGGGAGTGGTGAAGGAGGAATCACCCTCCGTAGACCACGACCGATTAGCTACACTGCAGAGATCTCATCAAAAGTGCTATACGAGGTATCACCCTAAGCACTCGATAGTAGCTCTGCAGAGTCATAGAACTAAGGTGAGTGTGAGGTGATGTGTCGAGCTCTGGACGTCAATCACGTTGATCGAGTCATCGATGTTGAAGCGGGGGCAACAGGGACAAGGTGAGGGGCCACTGATGGGTCACTAACAAACCAATACTAAGCATATAGGATAAGCAGGTAGGTAACAATAGCAGGTTACAAAATCAGGCTATGCATCAAGATAGGATCAATCAAATATAGTAGCTAATTCTAATGCAAGCATGAGAGAGAAGGAAATGGGCGATATAGGAATGAACGAGGGGGTTTGCTTGCCTGGAAGCTTTGCGACAAGTGGCTGAACGTCTGCGGCGTAGTTGTACTCGGTGGCGTCAGCGTCGGTCTCGGTGTCTACCGTAGAGAAGAGGGGAAAGAAACAATAATTATAAAGCAAACAAATGCATCATGATGCATGACATGGCAATAAGCTACGCTAGGGGTGACCTAACGCAGTGCTACAAGTTACAGACGGAGCGGGAAAACATCTGGGAATGTTTTCCCTACGTTTGGCAGTTTTCAGACAGATGAATCGGAGGGGAAGGATCCATGTTCATCATGTTAGAGGCATGTGACAGGTATGTGGATAGCTAATTGGATTCGTCATATTTTTCTGAGCAACTTTCATATATAAATTATTTTCATCCGAGTTACGGTTTATTTTATATGAATATCTAAAGTTTAAATGATTTTCTAGATTTTCTATATTTATTTTAATTTGAAATTCATTTAACAGAAAAGACTATGGGTACACAAAAGTATACCCAGAGATGTACACATGTGGCTCGCAGGTGGGGTCAGGGGGCTGAGTCAGCAGGTCAACAGTTGACCTGTTGATTGGTCAGCTGGGTCCACTCGGACCATTATGTCATTGACTGGGTCATCCCAGTCAGCAGTTGGACTGGTCAACTGGTTCTAGTGGGACCCAGTAGTAGTGTCTATTTGTTTTAATTGGGATTAATTAGTTTAGTTAATTCTTAATTAGTGGGTGGGGCCTGTCCGTCAGCGTCAGGTGTCAAACTAAACGCTACAGTAGTCGGGCTCGCGGGTCAGTGGTTATTAGCATCTGGATTAAGCGGCTAATGACCCAGGCTCACGAGTCAGTGACTCGGGCCGGGATTCAAACAGTGGCTCGCCGGCGGCGACGCGCCAGTGACCACAAATGCGGCGGAGGGCGTCGGGATTTGCACTCGGGTCACTATTTTGCATGTGGCCAGTCGAAATCGGGCGCGGGCCGTGCCGCGCGTCGACTGGTGGTGGTGGCTTGGCCGGGGACGGCCTGAAACGGCGTCGCCGGCGAGGTCCGTGGTCGTCGGAGTCGGGCGAGGACGGAGCCGGCGATAGGGGGCACGAACGGAGGCGCGAGTGGGCTCTTTCGAACGCCGGGTCGACGCCGCGCCGAGTGGTGGTACCAGGCGACGCTGGGGAGGCCGGAGCTGCGACGGGGAGCGGCAGTGGTGCTCGGGCGTGATGGCGAATGGCGACAGGGGTCACGGCAGGACCAACGGGCAGGTGCTACGGGATCCTACGACGATGCTGAGCACAAATACATGCTCAGACGCGAGCTACGGTAGCTGTGACGTTGCGGTGACATGGATGGTGGGGACGAGTTTCGTTTTCGACAACTATCCAGTCAAGAGGAAGAGAGCGACCGCAGGGAGAGAGGGGAAAGGTTCCTGCGCTCACCGCGGAGGCGTGATGCCTGCCTGCGATGCGTCGGTATTTTCCCTGGAGTAGGGGATGATGCAGCACAGCGACGGTAAGCTTTCCCTCAGTGATGAGACCAAGGTTATCGAACCAGTAGGAGGACCACGCAACACTACGTAAGCAGTACCTGCACCCAAAGAACAAATACTTGCTACCCGACGCGTAGAGGGGTTGTCAATCCCTCTTGGGTAAAAATAATAAGATAGATTAGATCTGAGAGATGCAAAGGTAAATAAAATTCAGCGAGATATTTTTGTGTTTTTGATAATATAGATCTGAACGGAAAAGTAAATAAAAATAAAACACAAAGGCAATAGTAGATCGGAATGCAAATATGATGGAAAATAGACCCGAGGGCCGTAGATTTCACTAGTGGCTTCTCTCGAAAAATAGCATACGGTGGGTAAACAAATTATAGTTGGCCATTCAATAGAAAATTGAATAGTTATGACGATATCCAGGCAATGATCATTATATAGGCATCGCATCCAAGATTAGTAGACCGACTCCTGCCTGCATCTACTACTATTACTGCACACATCGACCGCTATCCAGCATGCATCTAGTGTATTAAGTTCATGGAGAAACGGAGTAATGCATTAAGAACGATGACATGATGTAGACGAGATCTATTCATGTAGGAATAGCCCCCATCTTGTTATCCTTAATAGCAACGATACATGCGTGTGTTGCTGCCCCTTCTGTCACTGGGAAAGAACACCGCACGATCGAACCCATCACAAAGCACCTCTTCCCATGGCAAGAAAAATCGATCTAGTTGGCCTAACTAAACCAAAGATTCGAAGAAGAAATACGAGGCTATAAGTAATCATGCATATAAGAGATCAAAGAAACTCAAATAACTTTCATGGATGTAAAGATCTGATCATAAACTCAAAATTCATCGGATCCCAACAAACACACCGCAAAAATTACATCAAATAGATCTCCATGAGACCATTGTATTGAGAATCACAAGAGAGAGAGAGGAAGACATCTAGCTACTGACTACGGACTCGTAGGTCTATGGCGGACTACTCACGCATCATCGGAGAGGCACCCATGGTGATGAACCCCTCCGTAATGGTGTCTAGATTGGATCTCGGTGTTCTGGAACTTGCGGCGGCTGGAACAATATTTCGTCGACTCCCCTAGGTTTTTTGGAATATTGGGGTATTTATAGAGCGAAGAGGCGGTGCGGGAGGCCACCGAGGTGGACACAACCCACCAGGGCGCGCCTGGGCTCCTGGGCGCGCCCTGGTGGATTCTGCTCCCTCGGAGCACCCCCCGGGTGCTGCCCTGGCCCAATGGATGTCTTCTGGCCCAAAAAAATCTCCAAAAAGTTTCGCTGTATTTGGACTCCGTTTGATATTGATTTTCTGCGCAGTAAAAAAACAAGCAGAAAACAGCAACTGGCACTGGGCACTATGTCAATAGGTTAGTCCCAAAAAATGATATAAAGTTGCTATAAAATGATTGTAAAACATCCAAGAATGATAACATAACAGCATGGAACAATCAAAAATTATAGATACGTTGGAGACGTATCAAGGCGCACGAAGGCCCGGCGAGTGGCTAGGAGCAGCAGGGGCGCCAGAGTCATGGAAGATCACCGGCGTGGTAGAGGAAGAAGACCACGTTGATCCCGTCGATGTGGGTGCTCCGAGCTCGAGCTGGTCCACGGAGGCAAAGCAGGGGAGGTAGGTGGAGCTCCTGGTGCAAGATCGACTGGAGGGGACGACGATGGGCGCGTGGACGGTGGAGGGCATGTCGATGAGGTGCTCGAGTGTCGAAGAGATCGAAGGGGGCGAGCGATGGGAGGGGAGAAGTTGGCGCTAGGGTTCCCAGGGGTGCGAGGGGGAGCCATATAGGCGTCGTGGGCTGTCGCATGGCTGCCACATGGCGGACCCATGCCGTGTAATGGCGCCGGCGTCCAGCGCCATGGTGATCAGGGGAAGGAAGGGGACGACTCGGGTGCTGGGCCTGTCCCTGTGGCCTAAGGCCTAGGGGCGGGAGGCCTTTTTTTTCCCTTTTTTTTTAATTTTCTATTTTCTTTTTTATCGCTTCTGTTTTTTATTTATTTTCAAAAGTAATTTAGTTTTATAAAATATAAAACTTGCTCCATAATTAGAGTTATAAATTAAGCCACTGCCACAAAAAGTTTGGGTTTAAATAAAATAGTTTGTATTTTCATAATTTAGAAAAGGCATTTTAAATAATGATTTGGCCCATATTTTATTTATTTTAGGGCACTTAACCACTTAATAAAAATGTTGGTTCCACCATGACATTTATCCAGTGATTATTTGCAACACTTTGAACATTTTTGTTTTCATGTTTGTGAATTTCTATATTTCACTTATAATTTGAATTTGAATTCAAAGTGGAATTTGAAATGAGATATGGATCAAAAGATGATCAAGCACTGTTTAGCAAAATGACTTAGCTTAATTAGAGAGGGTTACTGTAGCATGACACTAGGGGTGTTACAGAGTTCATCGCTGGTCCACGCATCATCGGAGGCGGGTCGAGAAGGCAGCAGGATCGGGTGTCTGTTTCGGGTTGCCTTCGTTGTGGTGTTAAAATTCCTCTGCAGATACACCGATCAAGGCGATGGGGTGGGGCAACAAGAACGTCGACGATGCAGAGTTGCAGGAACTCCTTGCTTTGAAGGAAGAATTCCATCCGCAGCAACAAGAGACATCATCAATTCGCATTGATGTGAGTCAGCTAGACCGTGATTTTCAAGGAATTGGTAAGACACAAGGTGAAATCTCCTTGGCGATGGGTATAGTCCAGAAAGCAGTAGCTGATTTAGGGCATAGTTATCTGCAATTACTGATGTTGTCAAGAACATCACAGTGATGGGTCCAAGTAGCTCTCAGGAAATGCACAGAGATAAAAAAACAAACAAAATCCCCTACCCTGTATCAGTCGACTGAAAGATGGAAACCCTCCTATGGAAGGAACAAGCTCGACTAGTACCAGATACTTAAGCACACTTTATTAGGAAGGAACAAGCTTGACCGATACCAAATACTGAAGTAAACCATCCCATGGAAGAAACAAGCTTGACCAGTTCGAGACTTTCTATCAAACCTTCATCTACCAAAACGCCCACTCGGTCAGCCGAGTGGGAGGGCGCACTCCGAATGTGAGTTCTAAGACTCACGCCGACTAAAAACAGTCAATGATAGTCTCGGGGACTACACCCAGTGGGTGCACTTAGCGTGCCCCCACTAAAGGACGTCCACTCAGACGGTCTACAAAAAAAATCGAGTGGCAAAAATGCCAGAAGTTCTAAGACTCCCACCGACTGCTTCCAGTCGACGGCAGTCTCGGGGTCTACAACCAGTGGGTGCACTTAGCGTGCCCCCACTGGAAACAACAAACTTGGAAAAGCTCCAGCTAATCCGAGAGAAAAATGACAAAGAAAAATGGCCTAAGTTCTAAGACTCCCGCCGATCGCTTCCAGTCGGCGACAGTCTCGGGGACTACACCCAGTGGGTGCACTTAGCATGCCCCCACTGGAACGAAAAACACCCAGTGGGTGTGCCCTGTGCAAACCCATTGACAGGAGTGCAACTACTCATTCGGGAGATAGAAGAAAACTCAAAAAACTTCAAAACTTTGACTGAAAATCGTGCTTACAATGGTACTTACTCAGATATTGGTTTGTAATGCCTCGGTAGCATCGTACGCCTCTTTCAGCCGCTCGTTCATCAACCTCACTTAGATCAAGGCCTCCTTGCTCACCCCCACCTGGTCCTCTTGGACCCTATGTAGTGTGAAGGCAGTAACGGGGGTCGGGTGCGGCACGGGCGCAGGCTGGGACGCTGGACTGTGGCAACAAGCTCAGAGCCTATCTGCGCCAGAGGACTCGGACCCGCGGGTTTCGCAACGGCCTTGGCAGGAGAAACATGGCCCACTCGGCTCAGTGAAGCATCCCGCATGGCCACATCGGCGCCAATCATCGCCCTCGTCTCGGCCTCCAGGTTTGGCGGGTCGGCCTTGTCGTCGTCCTCCAACTAAATCACCTCGGTCGGCGCTGCATCGGCAGGTATGGCGAATGGTCAGTTTATAAACCAATCGAAGGATAACTCACTCGGTGGATCAATACCTTTCGAGGTGGCGACGTCCGCGGCGTCTCCCTCAGTTTGGCCTTTCTTGGGGGCATTCGGGTCCAACGAGGTCGTCGACGTCTCGTTGGTGCAAATCACAAAATCACTTGGCTATTGGACAAGTAAAAACTATGCTAAGATGGAATCCAGTCTTTGGCACATCCGTCGAAGCCACCGGCACCACCACCTTAATCTTCGGCATGGCAGCCTTCTGAGGTTTGGTGGCAACATGCTTGGGCTGCTTCTCTGCCGATGAAAGCACAAGTGCTCCCTGGGTGATTTTGGTAATTAATGTCAACATATCTCTTGTTGGACTAATACCTTTACCTAGTGTATTTCAGATCAGTCCAACAATGGCGTGGCAAGGACAAGAGGATGAGGAACCCCTTCAAAATGCTAAGCACAAAGATTGCAACAGCTCAAGACTCTTCATTTTCATTTTAGTGATCCAAGATCACATTGAGTCTATAGGAAAGCCAATACTATTAAAAGGGGATGAGGTGTTGCTTAATGGTCTACTTGCTCAAAGTGCTTAGTGATATTGCTCCAAAACCCCCAGCCACTTTCTCATTTCCAAATATGTCCAAAACCCAAAGTCAAACTCGGCCCCACCGATTTGATCTATCTGGCGCCACCGAGTTCTTTTGACTTAGCCACTGCCAGAAACCCTAGACAATTTGGTCTCACCGATACGGATCTCCGTCTCACCGAGATGGCCTTGCAAACTCTCTGTTGCCTGTTGTAATTATTTCGGTCTCACCAAAATGTGCAATCGGTCACACCGAGTTTGCCTAACCAACACTCTGTTTGCTCATTGCTAAAATCGGTCTCACCGAGTTTATGCAATCGGTCACACCGAGATGAGGTTTTGCCCTAGCCCTAGCACATCGGTCCCACCGAGTTGATCATATCGGTCCCACTGAGATTCCTAACGTTCACATTTTGAACTGAATCGGTCTCACCGAGTTCTTCTATTCGGTCTGACCAAGTTGGGTCAAATGTGTGTAATGGTTGGATTTTGTGTGGAGGCTATATATACCCCTCCACCCCCTTCTCTATTCAAGAGAGGGCCATCAGAACGTGCCTACACTTCCACTACTCATTTTCTGAGAGAGAACCACCTACTCATGTGTTGAGACCAAGACATTCCAATCCAACCACAAGAATCTTGATCTCTACCCTTCCCGAAGTTGCTTTCCACTCAAATCATCTTTCCACCATAGCCAAATCTGAGAGAGAGAGTTGAGTGTTGGGGAGACTATCATTTGAAGCACAATAGCAAGGAGTTCATCATCATCACACCATCTATTACCTTTTGGAGAGTGGTGTCTCCTAGATTGGTTAGGTATCACTTGGGGGCCTCCGACAAGATTGTGGAGTTGAACCAAGGAGTTTGTAAGGGCAAGGAGATCGCCTATGTCGTGAAGATCTACCCGAGTGAGGCAAGTCCTTCGTGGGCGATGGCTATGGTGGGATAGACAAGGTTGCTTCTTCGTGGACCCTTCATGGGTGGAGCCCTCCGTGGACTCGTGCAACCGTTACCCTTCGTGGGTTGAAGTCTCCATCAACGTGGATGTACGATAGCACCACCTATCGGAACCACGCCAAAAATCTCCGTGTCTTCATTGCGTTTGCACACTCCAATCCCATCCCTTTACTTTCTTGCAAATAGCATGCTTTACTCTTTCCGCTGCCTATACTCTTGCCATGCTTGCTTGAAATGTATTGTGAATGCTTAAACTTGTGTTAAAACTCCTCCTCAACTTGAAGAACTTAAAAACTGCTACTTTTGCTTGTTGAGGGTCTAATCACCCCCCTCTAGACACCTCTTCTCGATCCTTTCAATTGGTATCAGAGCATTGGTCTCCATTGCTTTGGTTTAATCACCATTGGAGGAAGATGGATGAGTCTATGATTGGGAGTATTATACGTAGAGTGCCTATGCTTGATGGAGAGTTCTATAGTGTTTGGAAAAATGAGATGCTTGAGATTTTCAATGAATATAACTTGAACAAGTATATTACTAGCCCTTGTGCGCCTCCCATTGATCCCTTGCTTCCTACCCCCGATGAGTATCTTGACATGACCCGCAATCTTAGAGCCATTAATCTTATCATTAGAGGATTGCCTAGAAACTTGCTTGTATGCTTGCCTACATTTGAATGTGCTTGTACTATATGGAGATATCTTGAGGAATGCTTTCCAAACTATTCTTTGAAAAATCTAGATGAGATTCTTCAAAAGTCCATTGCTTTTCATAAAATGAAACCTAGTGATCCTAAATTTGATGATTGTCTATTTGAGCTTCGTGACCTCATGCGTGCCAAAGGAGATGTTGGAGTCATTAGTAGCATCATCTCTCAAGTCATTAGAATTCATAAAGATGCACATTGTCATGATCATAAATCTAATGAATCAATCTCTCTAGGTGATGATCAATCACAAGACGATGTTGAACATGGATATTATGACGAGGATGATGATAGTGACTTTGATCTTGATGAGTCTATGAGACACTTTGGTCTTATGGCTAACCTTCATGGTTACACGACCGGAGGAAAGGAATGGGTTCTTGATAGTGGATGTACCGATCACATGACCGGAGACAAGGATATGTTTCGAGAGCTTGCTGAAAATAATGGTCCCCGAAAGTATGTCACTTTTGGTGATAACTCAAAGGGTAAGGTGCCTTGGTAAGGTGGCCATCTCACATGACAGCTCCATCCAAAATGTTATGCTTGTTGAATCTCTTGGCTACAATTTACTTTCCATATCTAGACTAGCCGATTTCAGTTTCAATGTTCTATTCACTGAAGTAGACTGCCAAGTGTTTCGAAGAGATAATCATAATATGGTCTTTACCGGTATACGTAGAGGTGATCTATACATTGTTGATTTCACTAAAAAGGCTCAACCTAGAACTTGCTTAATTGCTCAATCTTCTAAAGGTTGGTTGTGGCATAGAAGGTTAGGTCATGTGGGCATGAGAAATCTTGATAAGCTTATTAAAGGTGATCATATCCTTGGAGTTAAAGATGTTATATTTGACAAGGATAGACTTTGCAGTGCTTGTCAAGCAGGAAAACAAGTCGGAGGAAGTCATCCCGTAAAGAACATTATGACCACGAGAAGACCGCTCGAGCTACTTCATATGGATCTTTTTGGTCCCAACGCCTACAAGAGTCTCGGTGGTAACTCGTTTGGATTGGTCATTGTTGATGATTTTTCAAGATTTACGTGGTTGTTCTTTCTTGATGATAAATCGCAGGTCCAAAAGATCTTCAAGAACTTCGCTAGGAAGGCCCAAAATCAATTTGAAGTGAAGATCAAGAAGGTTCGGAGCGACAATGGAACGGAGTTCAAGAATGCCAATGTGGATACCTTTCTTGACGAAGAAGGGATTTCACATGAGTTCTCGGCTACGTACACACCTCAACAAAATGGAGTTGTTGAGAGGAAGAACCGAACACTCATTGAGATGGCGAGAATGATGCTTGATGAATACAAGACGCCAAGACACTTTTGGGCGGAAGCGGTTGAGACAGCTTGTCATGCAACAAATCGACTATATCTTCACAAGCTTCTTGGCAAGACGGCATACGAGCTTCTCACCGGTAACAAACCCCAAGTTGGATACTTTTGAGTATTTGGCTCAAAGTGTTACATTCTTGATAAACATCGTCGTTCGAAATTTGCTCCTAAATCTCATGAAGGTTTCCTACTCGGTTATGGCTCAAACTCTCACACCTACCGTGTCTACAACAATTTCTCCTGAAAGGTTGAAGAGACGGTAGATGTGAAGTTTGATGAATCTAACGGCTCGCAAGTAGAGCAATTGCCAATTGATGTAGGTGATAAAGATCCCTCGGAAGCAATTCAAGACTTGTCTATTGGCAAGATTCGCCCAACGGAGGTGAAGGAGAGTACCTCGTCCATTCAAGTGGAAGCCTCAACTTCACACCAAGGTGAACCACAAGTTGACTTGGAGGCATCCACAAGTGGAACACGTCAAGACAAAGGAAACGAGGAAGTACAACAAGATGAACCTCATCGACCTCCTTCTCCTCCTCCACAAGAGAACAACAATGCCAACAACAATGAAGAAGGACAAGAAGAAGAACAAGACAATGAAGAGGATGTTCCACCCCGACCCAAACAAAAGCTCTCACGAGTTAGAGCAAGAGTCTCAAGAGATCATCCCGTTGAACAAATCTTTGATGATATTCAAACCGGGAGAATAACTCGCTCTAAAACTCGTTTGGCTAACTTTTGTGAACATTACTCATTCATTTCTAGTATTGAACCTATGAAGGTTGAAGAAGCTCTTGATGATCCGGATTGGGTGAATGCTATGCATGAAGAGCTACACAATTTCGAGAGGAATCAAGTATGGACGCTTGTTGAAAAGCCCGATGAAAAGCACAATGTCATTGGAACCAAATGGGTGTTTCGGAATAAGCAAGATGAAGATGGACAAGTTGTACGCAACAAGGCCCGTCTCATCGCCCAAGGCTACACTCGAGTCGAAGGTATGTACTATGGTGAGACATATGCCCCCGTTGCTAGACTTGAGTCCATACGCATCTTACTTGCTTATGCCAATCATCATGACATTACTTTATATCAAATGGACATCAAAAGTGCTTTTCTAAATGGAGAAATTGAGGAGGAAGTCTATGTTAAACAACCTCCGGCTTTGTTAATCCCAAGAAACCTAATCATGTTTACAAACTTCACAAAGCTCTTTATCGTCTTAAACAAGCTCCTAGAGCATGGTATAAATGCTTGACTAAGTTCCTTATTGAAAAAGGCTTTGAAATTGGGAAGATTGATTCTACACTTTTTACTAAAAGGGTTAATGGTGAATTATTTGTGTGCCAAATTTATGTGGATGATATCATATTTGGTTCAACTAACCCTCATTTTAGTGAAAAGTTTGGAAGGCTAATGTCGGAGAAGTTTGAGATGTCTATGATGAGTGAACTCAAATTCTTTCTTGGTTTGCAAATCAAGCAAACTAAGGAGGGTACCTTTGTTTCCCAAACAAAGTATACCAAGGACTTATTCAAGAAGTTCAACATGCAAGAAAGCAAAGGTATGAAAACACCCATGCCTACTAGTGGACATCTTGACTTGACTAAGGATGGCAAACCGGTTGACCAAAAGGTTTATCGCTCTATGATTGGTTCATTGTTATATCTATGTGCCTCCCGTCCCGATATTATGCTAAGTGTGTGCATGTGTGCACAATATCAAGCGGCCCCTAAAGAATGTCATCTTAAGGCTATGAAAAAGGATAGTGAGATACTTAATTCATACACCAAACTTTGGCATTTGGTATCCTAAGAGGTCCTCTTTTGATCTTGTTGGCTACTCCGATTCGGACTATGCCGGTGACAAGGTTGATCGAAAGTCCACTTCAGGTACTTGTCAATTTCTTGGTAGATCTCTTGTGTCTTGGTCCTCCAAGAAACAAAACTCAGTATCCTTATCCACCGCCGAAGCGGAATACATTGCCGCCGGATCATGTTGTGCTCAATTACTTTGGATGACCCAAACCCTTAAGGATTATGGGATATATGTGAAACATGTTCCATTGCTATGTGATAATGAAAGTGCTATTAAGATTGCTCACAATCCCATGCAACATTCTCGAACTAAGCATATTGAAGTTCGTCATCATTTCATTCGAGATCATGTTGCTAAAGGAGACATCAATCTTAAGCATGTTCGTACCAATAAGCAATTGGCGGATATATTTACCAAACCGCTTGATGAGAAAGTGTTTTGCCATTTGAGAGGTGAATTGAACATCATTGATGCCTCAAACTTGGAGTAGAAACTCCATTTGGATACATGCAAGGCATGAGCCTTTTTGACTAATCCTTGATATTTCTCTTAAGATGATGATCATATGTCTTGGATCTATACTTGTACCCTTGCATGTTATCTAACCCTTATAGGTACTTGGATGAGTCCAAATCTATGAGATTGCAAGCCACTCACATCTTGAGCAATCTCTACATCACCAAGTTTCTACTATATGGATGTTGAATACAAGGAAGCATGAATCCACTCAACATATCCTTTGACAATTTCTATATATCAAAATTCATTTGGTATCAAGTTTCATGATTGTCATTTTGGATACACAAGTGCTCTTCCTTGGAAGACTAACCCATGTAGGAAGATGAACTCAAACTATAAGTGGTGCTCCCAACTCTTGATGATCTACATCAACCTTGAGCATCCAACACAATTTCGACTACATGATCAAGATCAACACCACCACCCAAGGTATGTTATTCAATCTTAGAGAAGCTTTACTCCAAGACATGGGTCAAAGCAACTCAACAAGATGTGAATACACCAAAGTGCTTGAACGAAAAATGGTTACCCCATTTTGAGCTTAAACGATGAGTATGACCTACGATCAAGTGTCATCACTTGACTCCTCAGTCAATATACTCTAACAAAGGTGACTTTGTCGCCGACCCCTTCTAGATGAAGTTCTCTAGTGTTTCTTTGTTTTATGTTTTGCATATGTTTCTTGCTTGTTTGTTCCCCTTATCAAAAAAAAAACTTCATCTAGATCCTTTTTCTTTTGTGTGTTTCTCTGCATTCTCTGCAACTAATTCATTGCAAATCCTTCAGTTAATTCCTTGCAAATCCTTATGAGATTTCGATTGCAAGTGAGCTGAGTTGACAAAAAATTTCCTCTACATTGAACTCGGACTCACCGATTCATGCCTATCGGCTAGACCGAACTACAGGGATTACTTGTAGATAGTTCATCGGTACAACCAACCCGGACTAACCCGGTCCGACCGATATGCATCATCCCTGACACTGCCAACTCGGTGTCACCGATGAAAACGGATCAGCGTTACCGATTTCACTGTTGAGAAAACTTTTTGTCATTGCATATTTTTTTTCTTCTCCAGCTCCACTCATTGATTCTTATCCTCTACCCGCATCATAAACTACATGCTGCTTTGAAATGTGTCTGAAGGACCAAACCTATTTGACTCATACTCCAGAAGTTCCCTTCTTGGAAATTGATGTCAAAGGGGGAGAGAGAGAGCACATCAAAGCTTATCACATGGGAGAGAAAGCACATCTTCGCTTCTCCAGATGCTTATTAACAATAGAGGAGAGAAGTCACATGTCTTTAAGAGGGGAAAGACATGTTAATGAATGTGAGTTTGTACCATTTCTTGCTCTGTTATGTTTGCTTTGCTCTGTTTTCTCTCTTACCCTACCTTCTCCCATTATCCAATATCAGATTCAGGGGGAGAAAGAGTTCATATCTAGGGTAAGAAAATCTTTGGAATTCATTGCATATCTTTAATCTTTGGGGACATGTCCATATCCAAAAAGAGTACTAAGTACTCACTCATTACATGTCATCCCAGTCTTGGTACTCTTGTGGTCTCCTGAACTTGCTTTATTTAGAGTGTTCTTGTGTTATCTAACCTTGTTTTCTTAAGCTCATCTCTTCCAAAGCCAGCTCAAGACCACAAGGTAAGTATATGCATCACACTCATGTGCATGATGATCTCTTGCTGATGTACATATTGTTTGCAAGATGGACTCATGAACATGAAGGTACACTTCCTGTATCTATATCATTTGCTCTGATGCATATAGCCAAGATACATGTAACTCATTGCTTGCTCTGACATGCATATGCATTCATATGTTCTCATATTCCATCTTTACATGATTGCATACATGTAGGGGGAGCCTATGCATGTTACATGTTCTTCCAAAGCTTTACTTATTACTCTTCATATCTTTATCAAAAGCTTTGATGTATGTTGTCATCAATTACCAAAAAGGGGGAGATTGAAAGCACAAGTGCTCCCTGGGTGATTTTGGTAATTAATGTCAACATATCTCTTGTTGGACTAATACCTTTACCTAGTGTATTTCAGATCAGTCCAACAATGGCGTGGCAAGGACAAGAGGATGAGGAACCCCTTCAAAATGCTAAGGACAAAGATTGGCAAAAGCTCAAGACTCTTCATTTTCATTTTAGTGATCCAAGATCACATTGAGTCTATAGGAAAGCCAATACTATTAAAAGGGGATGAGGTGTTGCTTAATGGTCTACTTGCTCAAAGTGCTTAGTGATATTGCTCCAAAACCCTCAGCCACTTTCTCATTTCCAAATATGTCCAAAACCCAAAGTCAAACTCGGCCCCACTGATTTGATCTATCCGGCACCACCGAGTTTCTTTTGACTTAGCCACTGCCAGAAACCCTAGACATTTCGGTCTCACCGATACGGATCTCGGTCTCGCCGAGATGGCCTTGCAAACTCTCTGTTGCCTGTTGTAATTATTTAGGTCTCACCGAAATGTGCAATCGGTCACACCGAGTTTGCCTGACCAACTCTCTATTTGCTCGTTGCTGAAATCGGTCTCACCGAGTTTATGCAATCGGTCACACCGAGATGAGGTTTTGCCCTAGCCCTAGCACATCGGTCCCACCGAGTTGATCATATCGGTCCCACCGAGATTCCTAACGTTCACATTTTGAACTGAATAGGTCTCACCGAGTTCTTCTATTCGGTCTGACCGAGTTGGGTCAAATGTGTGTAACGGTTGGATTTTGTGTGGAGGCTATATATACCCCTCCACCCCCTTCTCTATTCAAGAGAGAGCCATCAGAATGTGCCTACACTTCCACTACTCATTTTCTGAGAGAGAACCACCTACTCATGTGTTGAGACCAAGACATTCCAATCCAACCACAAGAATCTTGATCTCTAGCCTTCCCCAAGTTGCTTTCCACTCAAATCATCTTTCCACCATAGCCAAATCTGAGAGAGAGAGTTGAGTGTTGGGGAGACTATCATTTGAAGCACAAGAGCAAGGAGTTCATCATCATCACACCATCTATTACCTTTTGGAGAGTGGTGTCTCCTAGATTGGTTAGGTGTCACTTGGGAGCCTCTGACAAGATTGTGGAGTTGAACCAAGGAGTTTGTAAGGGCAAGGAGATCGCCTACTTCATGAAGATCTACCCGAGTGAGGCAAGTCCTTCATGGGCGATGGCCATGGTGGGATAGACAAGGTTGCTTCTTCATGGACCCTTCGTGGGTGGAGCCCTCCATGGACTCACGCAACCATTACCCTTCGTGGGTTGAAGTCTCCATCAACGTGGATGTACGATAGCACCACCTATCGGAACCACGCCAAAAATCTCCATGTCTTCATTGCGTTTGCACACTCCAATCCCATCCCTTTACTTTCTTGCAAATAGCATGCTTTACTCTTTCCGCTGCCTATACTCTTGCCATGCTTGCTTGAAATGTATTGTGAATGCTTAAACTTGTGTTAAAACTCCTCCTCAACTTGAAGAACTTAAAAACTGCTAGTTTTGCTTGTTGAGGGTCTAATCACCCCCCCCCTCTAGACACATCTTCTCGATCCTTTCAACCGAGTCAGCGGCCTCCACCCGCCCATGCTTCGTGATGCGAGCAATTGGAATCGGGGCTGTTGGCTTTGGATCACTCGGCGCCCGGGCACCGCCCGCTCGAGCACCCAGATCATTCTGCGCCTTGGTGCGACGCTCCCTGGGGACATTCTCGGACGGGAGGACTCGGCCTCATCGCCCCCCGAGGTGTCCCTCTCCTCCTCCTCGTAGCTGTCCTCCGAGTGCTAGGGCTCCGTGTCACTCATCACATCTTCAGGCGACCGATCGACCACCGACACCTAGGAGATCATCTGCTGGAAGCTCTGCTGGAGAGGAAAGGAAACAAGCTGCAAATTCAAGATCCAAACAAACAGAAAAGAACGATGGTTTAGTTTGACTTATCAAGCGTGAGATTACCTCGACCGGCGGGTTTGCCTTCTCGTGTGGGGGCACTCTCCTAGTTCCGCGTGGGTTGTCGCGAGCCGAAGTGATGGCCTTGAGCTTGCCCTCCAAGGACGTTGCGGTCAGCTCCTCGGGGTGCACCCGAGTGGGATCACTCGGGCCTTCGTACATCCACATGGGGTGCACCCTTTCCTGTAGCGGCTGGATCCGCCGACTGAGGAAGACCTCCAGCAGATCCATACCATTCAAACCTTCCCTAACGACGCCCACCAGCGCGTCAGCAGGATACCCACATCCACCTTCTCCTCGTTCGACACCATGAGAGACACCGGGGATCTCACTCTCTTCGCCGAGTACGGTGGCAGACCCAACTGGGAGCCAGCCCCCGAGATGTCTTGGCAGTAAAACTAGGTGTCTTGCCACCCCTTGACGGAGTCGGGGAAGCTCATCGTAAGTAAGGCACTTCCTCCCCTGAGCTGGATCCCTAGACCTCCGCACAACTGCATCACGTTGGTCTTTGCTCCATCGGGCGTGTCTTTCTTCACGGTCATCAATCGACACATGAAGATGTGTTTGAACAGCCCCCGTTGGGATAGCACCCGATTAAATTCTCACAGAGTGAAATGAAGGTGGACAGATAGACAATTGCGTTTGGTGGAAGATGATGGAGTTGCGCTCTAAAGAAATCAAGAAAAGCACGGAAGAAGGGGTGTGGCAGCATGGAAAAACCTCTCTCGACATGGGTGACTACGAAGACCCGCTCGTCCGCCTGTGGCGCATGCTCCAGCTCGTCCGCCCCCGGCAACCACCAACGGCCCACCAGAATCAGCCCCTCCCCCTCCAACCCTGCCAGTCGCTTCTGCGTGATTCAGGACGGGATCCAATCCCCGAAGCTTGGCTCGCCGCGAATGGGCCGGTGCTCGACGATGAGCCCTTGCCGGTCTTCTTCGCTCGCACCAGCTTCGCTGTTGTGTCCTTCCCCAACCTCTTGGAACGATCGATTGTGCGAGTGGTGGTGGAAGCGGCAAGGCAGGCAGAGGAGACAGAGTGCGGAGTGGGCAAGGGAAGAAAGGGGATCTAGGAATTACCCTAGCCCGCCAGCCTTTTATACCACGGGTAAAAATCACTTCCCAAAATCATAGCCGCAGATCCCTGGATCGGACGGCGTCCGCGGCGGTTGCGCCCGCAGATAAAACGGGGCACGTGGCGATTTTTTGGGGCAGAGATCGAGGCGTCATGCCCCACTTTCCCCACTAGCCGCGGCGTAACCGCTTTCACTGTGCGCACACACGATATCAAATCCCGAGATTTCCGCAGCAAATCAATCCGATTGATTGCTCTCCGTCTCTTTCCTAAAAGGACACTCGTCGACACAACCGACCACCCTCCAAGGGATGAGCTCGACACCCCTCTACGGGTTGACTTGGCCCTTTTTCTAGGCTCCATGGCGCGAGCCTCATAAACTTGGACTCTGAGATGGCCCGCGCAGGCGTTCCCCTGGGATAAGGAGTGGCATCTCTCTGGAGAGTCAGACCATGCGCCGGCGTTGTCACTCGATTTTCATGGCATCTCCTCATTCGGACCCATAGTCTATCTCTCCCGAGAGACATACGAATGCCACCAAGTTTTGCCCGACAATCAAACATAATCCAATCATTCGGAAAACCTTTAGTCCAGCTCCGTTGTAGTTTCGCTCAGGTCACGATAGGTAATCACTTGACAACGAACTCCAGGTGCTCCCGAGGCACTTGGACCAAACTAAGGGCTCAACTCATTCGTCCTACAAAACCTCAGCCGATTCGGGGGCTAATGATGGGGTCACCTACCACTGGTAGGGTCAAAGACTAGATATCTAAGGCCCACCTAGGGCCCCACACCATCATTGGAAGGTCCCTGGACCACAGGCGCATTCGGATATGCATCCCTGGAAATCTACTCGGATACAAACGACACTCAGACGTCTTCCCTCCAGTCGGCCTCGCTAGCACCACTCGGACAGAGGAGGCGTTGAGGCAACGTGGGAACTGCAACAGTCGAGTGTCTTAACCTCAAACTTCAAGTGTAGTTATAGCTACCATTACCAGTGACTAGTGTAGTTATGCTCATTGAACCCCCTTGTAACATGGCATTAATGGGCCGAGGCGCTCTCTATATAAGCCTCCCCTGAGCTCCGTGGCAAGGATTCAGCATCCATTGTAATCATACACCCTAAGAGAAAACAAGCCTCAGGGCACGAGACGTAGGGTTATTACCTCTCGGAGAGGGGCCCAAACTCGCTAAATCCAAGTGATACACTTGCGCCGTAGCTAGGCTTTGCCCTTAGTTCGTACCCTAGTACTCATTGTCAGGTTCATTGCCTCGACAAGCACCACATTCCCTGTCCTTCCGTCGGCGACCTCACGGCTCCTCCTTGCCTCCGATGGCACGCTTGGCCTCGGGAGGTGGGGGAGCTCTGGGGAAGCACTGGCATGTGGATAGTTTTCAAGAGGCGTCGTTGGGACGTCGGTGACGGCGTCTAGTCGGAATAGAGGTGCCCCAGCTGCGTCCGAGTTACGTCAGCCATCCTTCCTCTAGTGGAAAGCCTGTGGGTTCGTGGTTCCTCCCACTCCATCTCTGCTTCGACGGCGTGCTGCTGCACTAAGTTTGGGAGCGAGTGGGGATTAGTAGTATTTTGAAGCGGGATTTAATCAGAGGTGCGACTTGGGGCGGTGCTGATAGTGTCCTGCTTGGTATGGATGGAATCTGTTGCTCGCAACGATTTTGGCTTGCGGTGGAAGGGCTTCGCTACCTTCAACGAGGTGGAGTGGCGTCGTCTGCAGTCCCGAAGATGAAGGAGCTCGGGGAGCGGCCGTTGTGCACGTTGCCTCTGGCCGGTAGAAGATTTGGGGCTAGATCCAGCTCTTCGGAGCCGATGGCTGCTGCGGCTCACTAACGCCACTATGCAAGGGGTTCCTTCGACTCCAGGTGAGCTGCTCATCCGTGTTTTTTCCATCCTCCGGCGATGGTGACTGGCCTTGACGCGGCGGAGCGGCAGAGTAACCAGAAACAGAGAAGTCCAAGGATGGATTTGCGGAATTTCTTTGTTTGGGGTCCTCTGTGATGTATGGCGGAGCCAACTATAGGGCTTGTATCCTCTTTGTATTTCCGTATTTGTATGTGTGCTTTCTAGGTTATCTGTAATGTTTTTCGACTCGTATAACGTACAGTTTCAAAAAAAAACTCACCAGTTTTTGTGCTAAACTTGTTCAAGGTTTCGTTGAGCGCTTGCATGGTGGTGGCCAGAAATGTGCGCACCTATTTTTTGAGGAGTGAAAGTTTATTTTACTGAAATTCTTTTTTCCAGAATAGCAATTTTAAAAAAATGAGTGAAATATTGAAAGTGTGTGGAGATAAAAGGAACGTCGTGCATGATTCGTGTACAGAAGACCAAGGAAGTGAGCAATATGTATTCTTAATGGTCGCTGGAAAGAATAGGGGCAAATACCCCAGAACCATCGTGCTCCACACATGTAGTTATGAAATATGATGATGCTTTATATAGTCAATTATTCACATTTAATGTATTCTCTAACTAGTACATTTTGATATCCAAGCAAACAGTACCAGCTTGCTGTACATTAGCTAATGTATGAATCCAAACCCATACTAGTAGCAAACAGGGCTTTGGTCCTGGCCAGATCAGAGCATCAGTCTCGGCCGCGTTACGAACCGGGACTAATGGGAGCATCAGTCCCGGTTCGAGCGGCTAGGACGCCGGCCGGGCCTCGGCAGGCATCAGTCCCGGTTTAACTGGGACCTTTAGTCCCGGTTCCAGACACAAATCGGGACTAAAGGGGTTGCTGCCCTTTAGTCCCGGTTTGTGTCTGGAACCGAGACTAAAGGGTAGGCCTTCAGTCCCGGTTTTGGACACAAACCGGGACTAAAGTTTTGCCTATATATATCCACGCCCCCCCTATCTCCTCTGTTTGTTGCCTATATATGCATATGAGGTGTTCGATGAAATGCCCGAGCCACACTTAAGCTTTCTTCTCTCCAAGCTCGACCTCCAAGCTACATTTTTCCCAAGATTTGTCTAGGTTTGGCGGTGCACCAACTACACAAGTGTTCTAAAAGGTTAGCAACTTCATCCTTTCATCTCTCACTGCTAGTTTAGCTCATTTCAAATGCTCTAGAAGTAGAGTGGTTTGTGGGTTTTAGTGGAGGAGTGTCTGTGGGAGTTCATTTGATTTAGATGCACAATATGAGCTCAAATTAACTTCTTAGAGTTTGCACATGTGTAGGGTGCCGTCCCGTCCCCCTCCCCGTCCTCACCGCCGTCGATCGCCCACGCCGATCTCGTCACCGACACCACCGTGGTGAGCCTCTTCTTCTTATCTTCTTTTTTAAAGAAAAAATTCTTACTTGTTGTATGAGTTAGATAGCTACTTGTATAATTTTATTACGTTTATTATTGTTTGTTATTATATAGTGCCATGGTTTTGGTATCCGCCCCCACCGGCTCTCGTCTGGTCTATGATTCGGATGTGGTATATTATCTTTTATAACTATTTGTTTCATTTAGTGTTTATGACAATTATGCCGACCAACGTGACATAGATGTTTTTATCTAGTAGGTATGTGAACCGGAAATTCCAACCGACCCTCTTGTCGAGAGGTTAAATTTAGTTGAAAAAGAAAACAATTATTTGAAAGAAAAATTGAAAAGAATTGAAGACGAGAAGATGAAATTGGAGTTGCATGTTGCCGATGTCGTCGATGATCACAAGATCCAGATGGATGCAATGCGCTTGAAGATTAGAAAGATTAGAAAATATGCCATTGATAATGAGGCTTGGTATCATTATGCTGTTGGATCAATTGTTACCTTAGTTGCGATTATGATCGCATTTCTTGTGGCATTTAAATGTTTTAATTAGATGCTCTAGAGAGCTGTATATATGTTGTTCTATGAGAACTATGTATGAACTTTATGTATTTATTTTTTCAGTAACAACATTTGATCACTACTGTACTTTGGTTTTAATGTGATGATGAACTTGTATTAATTTGGTCACTTCTCTATTCATGATGTTCTGTAATGGATTTTGATATACTTAATTTTCTCAATGTGGCTGAGGCAAATAAGCAAAATGGTTTCATGTATTGTCCAGGTACTGTATGTGGGAATACGAAGGATTACTCTTCCTCGAAAACCCTTCACTTCCACCTGCTTGACAAGGGTTTGAGAAGGATCACAAAAAAGAGTTGTACCCAAATTGCGAAGAAGGCAACACGAAGTGCATCCAGTTTTTGCCGTAACCCTCTCAACTTTTTAGCACGTGGGTGAAATGATGATACCATGCCAAGTTTCAACATTTTCAGAGTTCATTTGTAGTGATTTTCAATTTTAGGGTCATTTAGCTCAAAAAAATCAGTAAATGCATGAAAAATAGGAAATGAAGTCAGAAAAGGGTTGAAAATTGATGATGTGCCTTTGAATGGTGCATATTGAATGCACAAAAAGTCTGGAGTTAAAATAAGTTAAAAAAATGAAATCCCTTTAATAGATGAGTTTTCGTCCGAAACCCTGATACTTCGAAAGAGATTGTCCAGTTTGTACACGAAGTGCATCCAATTTTTGCCGGAACCCTCTCAACTTTTTAGCACATGCTATGTGGGTGAAATGATGATACCATGCCAAGTTTCAACCTTTTCAGAGTTTATTTGTAGTGATTTTAAATTTCAGGGTCATTTAGCTCAAAAAAATCAATAAATGCATGAAAAATAGAAAATGAAGTCAGAAATGGGTTGAAAATTGATGATGTTCCTTTGAATGGAGCATATTGAATGCACAAAAAGTCTGGAGTTAAAATAAGTTAAAAAAATGAAATCCCTTTGTAATAGATGAGTTTTCGTCAGAAACCCTGATACTTCGAAAGAGATTGTCCAGTTTGTACACGAAGTGCATCTTGTTTTTGCCGTAACCCTCTCAACTTTTTAGCACATGCTATGTGGGTGAAATGATGATACCATGCCAAGTTTCAACCTTTTCAGAGTTCATTTGTAGTGATTTTCAATTTCAGGGTCATTTAGCTCAAAAAAATCATTAAATGCATGAAAAATAGGAAATGAAGTCAGAAAAGGGTTGAAAATTGATGATGTGCCTTTGAATGGTGCATATTGAATGCACAAAAAGTCTAGAGTTAAAATAAGTTAAAAAAATGATATCCCTTTGTAATAGATGAGTTTTCGTCCGACACCCTGATACTTCGAAAGAGATTGTCCAGTTTGTACACGAAGTGCATCCAGTTTTTGTCGTAACCCTCTTAACTTTTTAGCACATTCTATGTGGGTGAAATTATGATACCATGCCAAGTTTCAACCTTTTTAGAGTTCATTTGTAGTGATTTTCAATTTCAGGGTCATTTAGCTCCAAAAAATCATTAAATGCATGAAAAATAGGAAATGAAGTCAGAAAAGGATTGAAAATTGATGATGTGCCTTTGAATGGTGCATATTGAATGCACAAAAAGTCTGGAGTTAAAATAAGTTAAAAAAATGAAATCCCTTTGTAATAGATGAGTTTTCGTCCGAAACTCTGATACTTCGAAAGAGATTGTCCAGTTTGTACACGAAGTGCATCCAGTTTTTACCGTAAGCCTCTCAACTTTTTAGCACATGCTATGTGGGTGAAATGATGATACCATGCCAAGTTTCAACCTTTTCAGAGTTCATTTGTAGTGATTTTCAATTTCAGGGTCATTTAGCTCAAAAAAATCATTAAATGCACGAAAAATAGGAAATGAAGTCAGAAAAGGGTTGAAAAATGATGATGTGCCTTTGAATGGTGCATATTGAATGCACAAAAAGTCTAGAGTTAAAATAAGTTAAAAAAATGAAATCCCTTCATAATAGATGAGTTTTCGTCCGAAACCCTAATACTTCGAAAGAGATTGTCCAGTTTGTACACGAAGTGCATCCAGGTTTTGCCGTAACCCTCTCAACTTTTTAACACATGCTATGTGGGTGAAATGATGATACCATGCCAAGTTTCAACCTTTTTAGAGTTTTTATAAAACTCTAATAGCAAAAAGAATCAACTAAAAAACTTTTATAAAACTCTAATAGCAAAAAGGATCAACTAAAAAGAATCAATTAAAATATTTTGTTATGATCAACTAAAAGAAAACTATAATATTCTTCAATAGCAAAAAGAAGCAACTAAAAAGCTTTTATAAACCTCTAGTTATGATCAAAATAATATTAACTTAAAATTATATAAAATTTATGCAACTAAAATTATCAAAGTATTTTTTTGTTAAAAACTTTAATAGCAAAAAGAATTTTCATAAAGTATTTTTTGTTACAAACTTTAATAGCAAAAAAAATCATAAAGTATTTTTTGTTAAAAACTTTAATATGCAAAAAATAATAAAATGCCCGCCTACTAGGCCACCACGGCCTGCATACGACTAGAAACCCATCTGTACATGGGCCAGGATGCAGGCCCGTGGGGCAAGCAGGCCCAACAGGGCAGAGACAAACATTAGGCATGTACTGCCTGCATTAGAGAGGAGCTCGAGAGCTTAGCCGCAGTGGGGCTTATAAACCAGTGCGGGCGCCTCTCGCCAAGCGAGGTGGGACTAAACTTCCCCTGCCCCGCAGCTATGCCAGCACCAGCTCTTTATTCCCGGTGTCTGGCTCGAACCGGGACTAAAGGCCCCCCTTTAGTCCCGGTCCGAGCCACCAACCGGGACTAAAGGCTTGCGCTTCCCGCCCTTTCGCTTGGCAAAATACACCTTTAGTCCCGGTTGGTGGCTCGCACCGGGACTAAAGGCGGGCCTTTAGTCCCGGTTGGAGCCACCAACCGGGACTAATGCGGTGGCTATATAAACAACTCACCATTTTTTGGCCGTTCCAGCTTCTTCTTCCCCCCGACGCCGAACCACCACGACGCCGGCCCGCTCCTCATCGCCACCCCCGATGCCGTCCCTACCCCCACGCCGAGAGCCCCCGACGTCGTCCACCGCTCCCTGCCCCGACGTCGGCCACCGCTCCCTGCCCCGACGCCGGCCGCCCCCAGTGAGCTCCCCCCTCCCCCCTGTGCTCTACCACTTCTGCCGCCGCCGCCGCCCCTGCTCTGCTAGCCGCTTTTTTTAGATGGATGCATGTATGGATGTATGTATGGATATTGTGTATGTATATGGATTGTGTATGTATGTATGGATTGTGTATGGATGATGTGCTAAATGATGCATGTATGGAGATGCATGTATGGATGATGTGTTAATGATGCATGTATGGAGATGGATGGATGTATGGATGTTTTTTTTGTTCATAGAAATTGCTAAATGATGTTAAGTGCTGAAAACTGTTGATGTTTGTCACTTTGTCATTTTTGTGTGAATTAATGCATGCACCATATGAGCAACTTGTCAACATGACATTGGATCAGTTTTATGTGTACTTGCTGCTAGTAATTTTGTCATGCCATGATATGCCCTGATGTGAGTGCCATGGGCTTGCAAACATGCCTAGTCACTGTTTCTGTTTTCAGACTTGTTAATTTCACCATGTCTTAAACTGTCTGTTATAAAACTTGCCAACTTTGCTTGTTGGTTGCTACTAATCTAGACCTCATATGGATATGATTCCTTCATGTGATTTGGTGTTTGTGATGTGTACTTTGATGCCATGCTTTTGGTTGCTATGTTACCTTGCTGTAGCATGTTTAGTTGTTGTTCTCAAGTTGCTATCATGTTATATCTGTCAGCCTGTTAACAGAATGTTCCATTTTGTAAAATCCATAGTAAATGATCTGTGCATCATATGAACTTGTGCCAATGGAGTATTTGAAGATTGATATGTCTACTACACGCTCAAATATGTCAGTTTCATAAATTTTAAAATTGTTATACAAACTCTAATGTGCCTCCCAAGTCAGCATCATGATGTTGTTGTCAGCATGCCCAGTTTTTCACCAAGTCTGAAATCTGCTATATCTTCTTATTGCCATGTTCTCTCGATGCTACCATCATATCCATGACTCTTCTGAACATGATCAGTAACCATGTTTTGTTGTTTATGTTATGCTCTATCATGCCATACCTTTTGATGCCATGTTCTTGCCCTGTAGCATATTTAATTCTTGCCTCCAAGTGTGCATCTTAAATCTGTTTCTGCCACACCATGAATTACAGTAAGTCTGAGAATCTATTTTAACTTTGCAACTTGCCTTGATGAATCCCACTGATCTAGAGGTCATATGCTCATGTTCAGTAAACATCATTTGTTATGTGCAACTAGTATACTTCCATAACATGCTTTTACTTGCCATGTATAACCACTGTAGCATATTTATTTCTTGTCTCCAAAATGTCATCAGATTAACTCTGCTCATGCATGTATATAGATCTAGTAGTAGTAGATGAGTAGATGTGACAATGTGAAGCTAGTTTTTAACATGCATAGAGGTCTTTGAATTTTGCAAGAGATGTCTAATGACGATAGGATCCCAGAGTGCGAGTGCTGCAACGATGATCGGGGTTTGTGCGACAGGTTTCCTCACCTGGAAAATGATAGGTTTTTCACCGTGAAGCTGGAAGAGACCTTCGCTGTTTGTACGGTACGCAACGACAAGCATTTCATCATAATTAATCATCACTTGTGCTTCTTTGGTTCAACGTGTAATTTATGGATTTTTTTTCAATTCGATTAGTACATCCCGTGCCATGCAAGACCGTTGGTCTTGCATAAGCTCAGTTTCAAAGACATTGAGAGTATGGAGACGAGGAGGGCTCACTTAAGAACTAAACATGGTTATGTGTTTCTGGTTGAGCTGTACAATGCGGTCAATCACTCCCATTTCGGTTGCTCTAATTGGGAAGCTCTCTGCAAGGCATATGCATTTGAGAAGGATATGCAAATAACATTTGATATTCGTCCCGAAGATGATGATGATGATAATTTCAACATCTGGGTGGATGTGGATATGCCTCTAATTTTGCCTAAATGTGAGTTTGAAACTAATTTGTTAAGTTAAGTAATTTATATTGTTAATTTAAAAATATTTGGTGTTCATCGGTACTAAACTTATTTTTTTTATAATTGTCAGCTTATTTCTTATCTTCAAAAAATACTAAGAAGGCTGTAGACAGGACATACTACTGCTATGGCTCCGAGCTTAATTGTGAGGAGAAAGGTTATCTTGTCTCATTCATAGATGATGTTGAGGCCTTTAAAACCAATCACTCTATCAGCCCAAATTTTACTGGATACGTGCCACTAGTCCATAAATTGTTTGATCGTAGCTTCATTGCCAAAAACTTGGTAAGATTTTGTTAATGCATGGTAACTTCATTGCATACATTCTTCTTAAGTAAACTACATTGCTAACTATATATGTTACTATTACGTTTTTCAACAGAGGCTCCCGAAGGAGGTTGTGCCTGACGACATGTTGTTTACCGAAGGTGATATGCATATGGTTAGCTTACGACCAACTCCTTCGAAGGCTTACCACACTGCATACTCGATTTCTTCAAACGATGGAAGGCTCAAAATCAAAGAATGTAGCAAAGTGATGAATGTGCACACGCTACTAATGGGAGACAACATGATTGTGCGCAAGCCACAAGTTGGAGATAGGTTTGTCTCCATTCTCCATTGTGGAGATATCGATGGACCAGTTTATCTATTTTATGGTATTTTACCTAGGAGAGAGGAGTAGTATAGGTCCTATGTATTAAGAACAATCAGTTAGTGTTGATTATGACTATGATGATGATGAGAAGTTATGAGTATGATGATGATGAGAAGTTGATTATGACTATGATGATGAACAATTAGCTAGTATTGTGATTATGAGTACTATGATGATGATGTGGAGTTGTTATTATGACTAGTGACCAAGTTGTTATATGATGTCTCATGGACGGAAATGATGATGATGAGGAGTTGTTATATGACAATGATGTATTATGATGACCTAAACCCCTCCTTTCAAAAAAAAAACAAAAACCACAGCGCATGCAGCTGCTGACGCGTGGCTGCCTTTTAGTCCCGATCGGTGTTACCAACCGGGACTAAAGGTCCTCCTGCACGGGTGTCCCAGAGCGGCCACGTGGAGCTAACACGACCGAGACTAAAGGTGGAGGGCATTAGTCCCGATTGCTTAGTCCCGGTTGCAGAACCGGGACTAAAGGCCCTCTGGAGCCGGGACTGATGCCCTGTTTTCTACTAGTGCCACGGCTAGCTAGGCAGCTAGTGGCGACTCATCAAATAGCCTTCAAACTGAAGAAGGTTCCTCCTCCGGTCCTTTCTTGGGCCTTTCACTCAACATAAACATCCGACAATACTCCTTTTTCTGGCCCTCCCTTCCACACAAAAATCCTCCGTTCCTAGGGTGCCAAATCCCAGCTGAGCCCTTGCAAAAGGCACACTTTCCTTTAAATTGGTAAATCGGTTTTTCTGTTAAATATAGAAGAAACGAGAAAAATTAGAATTCATGCATGTCAAAATGATTAAACAACATAATAGATGGTCAATACCACATGGACAATAAATAACAATTTTCTATTAATTACTCCCCCCGTTCCTAAATATAAGTATTTTTAGTAGAGATTCCAATATCGACTATATACGGAGCAAAATGAGTGAATCTACACTCTAAAATACATCTATATACATTCGTATGTAGTCTATACTAAAATCCCTAAAAAGACATATATTTAGGAACGGAGGGGGTATATATATTTAGTATTGTGGTTGTTGATGGGTGTTCCTATAAATTTGGTCAAACTATGCACCATATAACTTCCGACAAAATTAGTGCGCATTTGTTTTTAAAGTCGGAGGGACTACTAGACGTCTAGACAACTAGCATAAAACTACGACAAATGTAGCGATCAACATATGTTGGAGCAATTCAAGTAGTTAATTGTATAGTTACCCACCCAATATAGTGCATGTTTCGACAACTGGTTTGCCGAAGCCATCATAGTGTAGCTCAGCGAAGAAATACTGCTCAGAGGTGTCTGGTTCTGGAGCAACCCTCCCGCGAGCCCCGAAGTTGTGCTTTTTGAGGCACCGGCGAGCTAAAAAGATGAAGTGAAACCAAATCTCGTCCCTGAATCCGACACGGTTGCACGACATAGGACTGACTGGCTCGAACTCTGCACCCTGAAACATAGAACACAAGGAAGGCATAGGGAATACTGTAAGGCCCATGAACAAACTTGTTCATACAATAAAAGGAGTATTTTTCTAGTCGAATTTTGTATATTTTTCTAGTATAATATCCGACAAAACTTCTTCAAACAACCAAGCAATGTAATGATCTATTACCGGGTTGTTTGAATTGTAATGACGAAGGGCGATCTGGACATGTGGGAGAACGATGGCTTTGTTGCGCTCCCTGCATGTGAGTACAAATTAGTACTAATGGTCACAGCATCTTAATATTACTAGCTAGATCATCCGACTATCAATATGGAACAGCTAGCTAGAGGATGAAGCCAACCTGCGTGGGATGATGTATAGGAGGGAGCAATACACTTCTGAGCTCGGGCCGTACAACACAAGGTTGCGGCGACGCTTGTGCTCCAACCTGTCCATGAAGTGTTGGACATGGCATTGTTGCTGGTCGAGGGGCAACTCGTAGAGTAAGGACCCCCAGTGTGGATCGTCCTCGTCCATGATCGGTCCGTCAAGGTGTAAAAACTGGACTGCTGCGTCGGCGATGGCGGAAGAGATGGCGGATCCCATCGCTTCAATTTAGTCGCAAGGGAGGGTCGGATAATAACGAACTAACCAAAATGAAGAGGAAACCTTGCCTGTAGAGATATATAAACCCCAAATTGAAAGAGTCTACAGGAAGATTGGATTTATATTGGGATGATGGCGAGATCGCGTTCTATTCGGAAGAGGATTCCAAAGCATTTCTTAACCCTAATCGGAACAGTAACCCGAATCCAGCATAATCTTCTTTGGCGTCTATCTAACAGAACCCAATTCAAGTACGAATAGGACCTGATCGACGAATATGGGGTGGGGAGACTATATGGCAATCCGGCCACGGCGTTTTGTCAGCCGGGGATAACCGAAAGGCCGGAAACGGGGACTTCGATATAGTACCACATTTTTTTTGGCAGCACCGATACAGGGGCGCCCCTATGTCTCGCTTAAAGCGAGACAGGGGGATGCGCTCGCGTCAGGGCGATCCCCACATGGGCCGGCCCAGCCGCGTGGGAGCCACAGCCTGTTTTTTCTTTTCTGTTTTCTGTTTTAATTTTTTTATTTTGTACTTTTCTTTATACTTTAAAATATTCTTCATATATATATATATATATACATATATATGTATATATGTATATAATACAAAAAACACTCTTCAAAAACACATTTGGAAGAAGCTGAATAAGTTTAAAAAAATGTTGAACAAGAAGTCGGAAAAAGTTGAACAAGTATTTGACAATGTTGAATAAGTATTAAAAATGTTGAACATGTATTTAAAAAAGGATAAGTAGGTATTACAAATGTTGGAACGAGTATATGAATTTTTTTTATCAAGTATTTTAAAATGTTGACCAAGAATTTGAAAAATGTTGAACAAGTATTTGAAAATATTGGATAAGTATTAAAAATGGTGAATAAATATTTGAAAAATGTTGAAATAGGTATTAAAAAATGTTGAACGAGTATATGAAAATTGTTGAACAACTATTTGAAAATGTTGGAACAAGAATCTAAAAAATGTTGAACAAGTATTTGAAAATGTTGAATAAGTATTAAAAATATTGAACAAGTATTTGAAAAATGTTGAAATAGGTATTAAAAAAATGTTGAACGAGTATATGAAAAATGTTGAACAACTATTTGAAAATGTTGAATAAGTATTAAAAATGTTGAACAAGTATTTTAAAAAATGTTGAATAACTATTAAAATGTTGAACAAGTATTTAAAATGTTGAAATAGCGTTGGGACAATGTTGAACGTGTATAAAAAAATATTGATCACTTGTTACAAAAAATGTTTTTGACATTTATGAAAACGTAGAGTGAAAACGAAAACAAACATAAGAAAACACAAAAGAAAAACAAAAAATGAAGAAGAAAAAAAGAAAACCAAATAAAAAATGGAGAAAAAAATAAAACAAAAAAGAATGAAACAAATCTGAGAAGAAAGGAAAAAGAATGAATTAAACGGAGAAGAAGGAAAAATGAAACAAAAGAAAACGTAAAAGGAAAAAAGGGAGAACGGCTCGGTCGCCTCTAGTAGATCTCGATCCTACTGCTACTCTACGAGGTATCGTCGTATCGTATACTTGATTTCGCCTATGATCTGGATCTCCTATTTGGTTAACTTTGATCTCGTCGAGGCTAGGTTAGGACAACATTATTTGTCTCTGGAGCCCGAGGCTGTATTGTTAAGGCCGGTCACAATGGAAGTATCATAGGTAGTATCATGCGTGCCAACTAGACAATTTTGCTGAGGTGGTATAGAATTATAAATGAAGAAATAGAGGGATGAATATGATATCATGATACTGTATCATAATTAATGCTATTGTACCTTGTATCATGTATGGCAATAAATAAGGTAGTCTATTATACTAATATATGATGCTATGCATTATAAAGTTAGTATCATACACTAGTATCACTAGTAGAACGCTCGTGTGTTGCTACGTGCTATAATCTACAAGGTCGGAGCTTATTTCTTCCTCGTACGTCCATGACGTGGCTTGAAACTGCGTCGGTTTTTCCCTAAGGTGGAAGGGATGATGCAGCATAGCTACGGTAAGTATTTCCCTCGGTTATGAAACCAAGGTACCGAACAAGTAGGAGAACCAAGCAACACTATGTAAGCGGTACCTGCACACAAAGAACAAATACTTGCAACCCGACGCGTAGAGGGGTTGTCAATCCCTCCCGGGTAAAATAATATGATAGATTAGATTGAAAAGAGGCAAAAGCAAATAAAACGCAGCAAGGTATTTTTGGGTTTTTAATAATATAGATCTGAAAATAAAAGATGCAAATAAAAGAAAAAGCAAATAGTAATGTAGATCTGAAAGTAAATGATAAGAAAATAGATCCGGGGGACGTAGAATTCACTAGTGGCTTCTCTCGAGAAATAGCACACGGTGGGTAAACAAATTACTGTTGGGCAATTGATTGAAAAACAAATAATTATGACGATATCCAAGACAATGATCGTGTATATAGGCATCACGACCAAGATTAGTAGACCGACTCCTGCCTGCATCTACTACTATTACTCCACACATCGACCGCTATCCAGCATGCATCTAGTGTATTAAGTTCATGGAAAAACGAAGTAATGCCTTAAGAACGATGACATGATGTATATGAGATCTATTCATGTAGGAATAGACACCACCTTTTTCTCCTTAATAGCAACGATCAATACGTGCCTTGATACCCCTTCTGTCACTGGGTGAGGACACCGTAAGATCGAACCCATCACAAAGCACCTCTTCCTATTGCAAGATAAATAGATCAAGTTGGCCAAACAAAACCCAAATATCGGAGAAGAAATACGAGGCTATAATAATCAAGTATGGATATTAAAGCAAAACAAATCTGATCATAAACTCACAATTCATCAGATCCCAACAAACACACCGCACAAAAGAATTACATCAAATAGATCTCCAAGAGATCATTGTATTGAGAAACAAAGAGAGGAGAAGCCATCTAGCTACTGCCTACGGACCCGTAGGTCTGAGGTGAACTACTCACGCATCATCGGAGGAGCACCAATGAGGATGATGAACCCCTCCGTGATCGTGTTCCCTTCCGGCGGAGTGCCGGAATAGGGCTCTAGATTGGATCTCGTGGTTCTGGAACTTGCGGCGGCTGGAACAATATTGTCGACTCCACTAGGGTTTTTGGAATATTGGGGTATTTATAGAGCTGAGAGGCGGTGCAGGAGACCTCCGTGGGCAGTGGTGGATAATTCCCTTCAACTGTAGAGGTAAGACCAATATAAGATCATCTAAACGGGACGAAAGTAAGAATATTATATCTTGCTTTATTAGTAGGTATAGGTATAGATAGATATAGATGATGATCCTTTTATATAGTCAATTATTCACATTTAATATGTTATCTAACTAGTACATTTTGATATCCAAGCAAACAGTACCAATATATAGATAGATATAGATGATGATCCTTTTATATAGTCAATTATTCACATTTAATGTGTTATCTAACTAGTACATTTTGATATCCAAGCAAACAGTACCAGCTTGCTGTACAGCTAATCTATGAATCCAAACACACGGCTAGCTAGGCAGCTAGTGGCAACTCATCAAATAGCCTTCGAACTGAAGAAGGTTCCTCCTTCGGTCCTTTCTTGGGCCTTTCACTAAACATAAACATCTGGCAATACTCCTTTTTCTGGCCCCCCTTCCACACAAAAATCCTCCGTTCCTAGGGTGCCAAATCTCAACTGAGCCCTTGCAAAAGGCACACCTTCCTTTAAATTGGTAAATCAGTTTTTCTATTAAATATAGAAGAAATAAGAAAAATTAGAATTCATGCAAGTCAAAATGTTTAAGCAACATAATAGATGGTCAATACCAAAGAATGGTCTAACAATTTGTGGCAAACAAATGGCAGTGTCATATGTTTTCGTGCATGCACAAATTGAAGTGTGAATGTTCATGACCGACAAGTACATGCATGAAATTGTAGTTGCAACATAATCAGCTAAGTGCAAATGCAAAATATAAATATTTACCAACATCAATCTTTCACCGATAATATGCACTCTGCTAGTAAGCATATATCAACAAATAATGATATTAATATGATCCCATATAACAATAATTCACAAGATAAAATTTCAAAAGGGAGACACTAATTATTTATACACTATGTTTACTAGCAAAATACATACATGGTCTTTTACTCATTAGTCACCAATTTATTGGATTGTATGGACAAGATATTACATGTACAATTATGTTTATGTGTTGCAGCCAGTTGGTTATGTAAAATTCATATTAAGGAGCTATCTCGCAACATGTATGGCAAAGGATATTAGGTGCACAATGAGGATATCCGAAACCGACAATTCAGAAATCTCGGAACTGAAAACCTGATCGACTAATTCAAAGCCCAGCCACACAATACTAGTTCAATCACTAGCAATCGGCAAGACAATACGTTTAACAAGAGAATAACGAATCAGTGTAATGTCATGAAATGCTCGGGTCAGCCAAGTCTAACCATTGGTAACCTTTTGTAAGAACTACCCTCCCGAGGGTACTGGTTGCTCTTAAGGTTGTGCATTGAAGGTTCTCATGTAGGGTAGAGCAAACAAGTGAATGTTGATTTTCGTTTTCTTTTATCAATCAGGATGTACTGAGACATGATATTCATAAATTTATAAACTGCCTACAAATTTGGTCAAACTATGCACCATAAAAGTTCCGACAAAATTAGTGTGCACTTTTTTTTTCAAGTCAGAGGGACTACTAGACAGCTAGCAGAAAACTATGACAGATGTAGGGATCAACATATGTTGGAGCAATTCAAGTAGTTAATTGTATAGTTACCCACCCAATATAGTGCATGTTTCGACAACAGGTTTGCCGAAGCGGTCATAGTGTACCTCAGCGAAGAAATACTGCTCAGAGGTATCTGGTTCTGGAGCAACCCTCCCGCGAGCCCCGAAGTTGTGCTTTTTGAGGCACCGGCGAGCTAAAAAGTTGAAGTGAAACCAAATCTCGTCCCTGAATCTGACATGGTTGCACGACATAGGACTGACCGGCTCGAACTCTGCACCCTGAAACATAGAACACAAGGAAGGCATAGGGAATACTGTAAGGCCCATCAACAAACTTGTTCATACAATAAAAGGAGTATTTTTCTAGTCGAAATTTGTATATTTTTCTAGTATAATATCCGACAAAACTTCTTCAAACAACCAAGCAAGGTAATGATCTGTTACCAGGTTGTTTGAATTGTAATGGCGAAGGGCGATCTGGACATGTGGGAGAACGATGGCTTTGTTGCGCTCCCTGCATGTGAGTACAAGTTAGGACTAATGGTCACATCATCTTAATATTACTAGCTAGATCATCCTACTATCAATATGGAACAACTAGCTAGCGGATGAAGCCAATCTGCGTGGGATGATGTATAGGAGGGAGCAATATACTTCTGAGCTCGGGCCGTACAACACAAGGTTGCGGCGACGCTTGCGCTCCAACCTGTCCATGAAGCGTTGGACATGGCATTGTTGCTGGTCGAGGGGCAGCTCGTAGAGTAAGGGCCCCCGGTGGGGATCGTCCTCGTCCACGATCGGCCCGTCAAGGTGTAAAAACTGCACTGCTGCGTCGGCGATGGCGGAAGAGATGGCGGATCCCATCGCTGCAACTGCAATTGAGTCGCAAGGGGGGGTCGGATAATAACGAACTAACAAAAATGAAGAGGAAACCTTGCCTGTAGAGATATATAAACCCCAAATTGAAAGAGTCTACAGGAAGATCGGATTTATATTGGGATGGCGGCGAGATCGCGTTCAATTCAGAAGAGGAATCCAAAGCCTTTCTTTAACCCTAATCGGAACAGTAACCCGAATCCAGCATAATCCTCTTTGGCGTCTGTCTAACAGAACCCTAATCAAGTACGGATAGGATCCGGCCATGGCGTTTTGTCAGCCTCATGCGAGAACCTAGAGATGCCTCGCGTCGGGGGAGCCCAGATGGGCCGGCCCAGCCGCGCGGGTGGCCTGTTTTTCATGTTTTTGTTTTTTGCTCTATTTTTGTAATTTTATTAATATTTTAAAATATTCTACATATATATATACAAAAAAACTCTTCAAAAACATATTTAAAAAACGTTTAACAAGTATTTGAAAAATGTTGAAAAAATATTAAAAAAATGTTGAACAAGTATTTGAAAAATGTTGAACAAGTAATTGAAATTTTTGAATAAGTACTAAAAATGTTGAACTAGTATTTGAAAATTGTTGAATAAGTATTTGAAAATTGTTGAACAAGTATTTAAAATTGTTGAACGAGTATTTGAAAAATGTTGAACAAGTATTTGAAAAATGTTGAATACGTATATGAAAATGTTGAAAAAGTATTTGAAAATGTTGAGCGAGTATTAAAAATGTTGAACATGTATTTGAAAAATGTTGAATAATTACTAGCAAAAATGCCCGTGCGTTGCAACGGGAAAACTTATCATGTGGCGTAATAATTCGAAAACATATATTTAAGTTAGGCCCAAAAAGTTGAAAATAGTATGTCAACCAAATAAGATCAGAAAAGAACAAAGTATTTCCTTAGTGAAAAATATATAAAAGTAAGATACATTATATAGAATTGGTGCTCATCAATCTTCTCTCATACATCCCATGATAACTTGGGGACTACACATGAGCAATCAGTAGTTTCCAAGCTCTCTACACATGTACTGGATAACATCTTGGTCAGCTGGAGATAATAAGAACATAATGTCAAAACTTCAAAGGCAAAGGACTCAAAGAAAAAACATACTAAACTCTTGAAACATCTTCCATGTAATTTCTTAAACTGTTTCTCACGTAAACTTACCATGCCAATCACTTCCTTTGACTGTATCATACATATGCCACGTACATCCATCTTCACTCATGTTTGGAACAACTGCGTTTTAACACCCCCCACCCCCACACTCATAACCGTTAGTAGTGAACAACAAAAACACGTATAGTGTTCTCCAGTAGGCATCATCAACAAAGTATTTGGTATGAGAGTGGCAGTCACATCTAACTACAAAAGAGCCATCTCCATCATATTTGGACAAAAACCAAATACATAGTCACATGATCCTGTGATAGCGACAATGGCTCACACTACCACCTTGAAAGCCAATAGTTGAACTGGAGAAACATAATGTCCTGGGTATTGCCAAATCTGTAACTGGAAAGTACTCTGAAGTTGTACAAATATTTAAGAAACTAATAATCATGTAATCAAGACCTTGATGTTCTTCAGCCAATGGCAAAGATTTTGACTCCACTGCTCATTGCTGAGCGAATGAGTGTGCTGCCAAATTTAGGCCTTCTGAAGTTTACAAAGTTACCATGGTAAAAAGCAAGCGAACCAACCTACATTTGTTCAGGAATTAAAGCAATTAAATGATTCAGGGTACATGTGAGTATAGCTGCTCTGGAAATGAGTGTCTTCACTGCTGCGGAAAGTACTCATTGCTCACTGCATTTGGGAAGCTAGCAAGTATGTGATGCAGCTGGCAACATCAGTCAGAGAAATCCTTCTCCTCTGCTGAATCATTTATTTCAATATAACAACATAACACCTTATTATGCTGAGCATCACCACGCTGAACTAAACTGAAGTAAATTTAAATCGAAATATTTTTATGCATGGAAATGGAGGATTATCCTATACAGATACATTACCTAAATCGTTCGTCGAGCTGCTCAAGCGGCGGTGGTGGCGCACAAACCGTGGAGTTGAGCTGTTGCGTGTGCGCGGGGATTTGATTGGTGGGGCGACCACGACATCGTCAAGCTAAAAAAATATAACAGACCCCTAACTGAGAAACAATGGTCATATGATGAAATCAATTAGCAGCACTCAATCACAAACAATGGTCATATCTAAACCGACCGAGCTGGAGCACTGTTTGTTCCTCAGCAACATCTACATGTGAACAGGAAAAAAGATCAAGACTTTGATGCCTATAGGTTCTTTAAATTCTCACGGTGAATTGGATGGAGTATATATCTAGTCGGATTAAATTAACTGTATTATTGGTTGTGCGGGATTAATCAATTAACACTCATCGTGGATTGGATGGATGGATATATCAAAATCATTGGGCCTTAAATCCATTAAAAACTATGCCCAACAGATAAAGGTCCGTTAAGATAAACCATGAAATTACTGAAAAGTTTGTCAATGCTAGTAAACACGAAAGTTCACCACCGGTTAGTGTATGCATTGGTAAAGGCGCAAGGTATTCATATTTGCTAGAGATACCTTCCAATAGCCGGGCTCCTGAAAAAACATACTGCCCCTCTCGCCATGTACATGATCATGTTTCTTCAAGGGAGCCACATCAACAAAGGTCATGCCACAGTTGTCATAGCTGCAGAGGAAGAGGATCTTTGTGGCTGGTTCGACCTTGCGCAACTGCGCCTCTGGTTCCTGCTTTTGTTGCCGCTTACCTTCAGGTTCCTGTAGACATCCTATTTGAGCTCTTAAACAACTAAACAACAAAATTAATTTTATATGGTAGGAGTTGAATCAAGGTTTCATGTACAAATTTTAAATTTGTCCTCAGAAGTCGACATACATTATCCCCGGAAAAAAAATCCACATACAGTAATAATAAACTATGAAACATTCTTATTCATCACACAACACTACATAGCTGAAACTGGGTGATCACTTCCTCGACCACATAGCTGGCGCACATCACCTCCCCTTCTTACTTGAATAAGCACATCACAAAAAATTAGTTTATTTGTGGTCAGACATGCATAGTCCAGGAGAACACAATGAAGTTTGTAGATGTTTATGAAACTTATGATAGTGACTTTTCCATAGAGCTTTGATCTAAAAACTGAACATATCCATCGCAAGCCACTTCTGTAGTTGAAAAGCTTTAATCAACAATATATGCTTTCACCGCATGACTGAGAAGGTCACTTATTTTTCCAACGCATAACTGAATTAGTCACTACATTTTTTTGGCAACGGCAAAGTGGATACTTTCTTGCCAAATGCCAAGCAAAGTAACAGGAAAAAGTTCAACCAAAGCCTCTGATATGAACAAGCCATTGTCATTCAATATTGATACAATCTGCTAATACAAGCATTCACACTGGTAATGTGCATATCACTTGGCTGAATAAAGAAGGACAATACATCTCCTACAGGCTACAACCTGCATCCCTACAGCTTTCTCCATACAAGGGGGTACAGCTGAATCAGCGTCGGAGCTATTTGTAGTTCATGATACAGTGAACTACTAAAAACTTCGTGAAGCACATTAGAAATAAATTAATAGTACAGACTACTTTTAAATTAGGATGTGAGTGACATGTAAAAGTTGTGCCTCCAAAAACTACATGTATCAAAGATCTATACTAATTCATCCACTCTTGCAAGCACTTGGTACTCACCTAACATACCTACAAGCATCTACATGATTTCCAACTATACAGATATGTGTTTGGAACTTTGGGTTTCTTGTAGTGTGTGCTAACCAAATACAAAATTTAAGATGATATGTTGCAATACTATGTTCTGGTCACCCATGTACCCAACTACTAAACACTCCACTACATGTTTTGAGCAGCAAGACAGAATTATACAGATATATGTAACAAATGTCTACTGTCGGCAACAGCTATATTTGCTACAGTAGAGTGACGAATTGACAAACATATGAGACCCATCATATGCTTCAAAAGTACCTGCGCCAAAGTAGGTCTAGGCGCCGGCTGATGATCTTCCGGCAAAGTCGGCGGAGGCGATGGCAGATTGTCTTGCGGCGGAGTCGATGGCGGCGAAGTCGACGGAGACGACGGCTGCAAAGTCGTCGGATACAGTATATTACAGAGACGTCAAAACCAATTAATCCACTCCACTGAATACACCTCCTAATCCTATTTTGTTAGGTGCATTTGGCATATCTATTCATGTGTATGCAAATTATGCTAATTGATAAGTGAAGAAAGAGCAGAATATATGAAACTTTAAGAATTACTCCACAATCATGTCCTAGAATTACTGTAACCAATGTTCAAGCCACCATGTTCAGGTATATGTAGTCAGCAACATTAAATTTCTTTGTTCAATCCTTGGCTAGTAACAACAATTTTTCAGAAAAAATAAACTGAAACAGTGGCTTGTATGGCTAATTATGAAACAGGGGCTTGTATGGCTGATTAGCTGAAACATAATGCAAAATACATAATAAAACAGACAAAGTAGTTGGTTTAAAGACTCCAGTGCATATCATCCAAACTGAAATTGTGAGCAATTGGAAGTAGCACCAATTTTTCAGAAAAATAAACTGAAACAGGGGTAGATCCCAGGGGGGTAAATTCATTATACAGCAGCGCAAACAAAGGAAAATCGGTTGAATTCATCAATCATACAGTGGTGTAACAACTAGAGTAATATCAAAATCAACTACTGTGAGGAACACATGCACCACAAGTTCACAATCAAAGCAGCAGGGCTGTTTTTGAGAGGGGTCGAGGCATTAAATACCTCTGGTGTAAAAGTTGATCTGTACCAGGCAAGTGCTTTTAGAAGCCATCACAAATTGGTTCAGAACAGAAGCTAAATGAAGGTTGCAATTGATCCTTGCTAAACCTGCTGTCTTGAAGCTCCTGCAGCACAAAACAAATATCAGTGCACTTTTGTACTAATCCAGACCAAAACAAATCAAGAGAACTATCAATTTTTTCTGACAAAGAGCAAGGGAACTATCCTAATCCTCCTCTGCCAGCAGCCAGCAGCTTCCTCTGCCTGCAACCATCGACTCCCTCTGCCTGTAGAGGGCCACACACATGAACACGGACGTACATCCAGCCGCACACATCACACACAACCGGTCGGCCGAAGCACAGCACATATGCCACATACGCCACACCTGGCCGGATATGTTGAGACGCCGCCTGTGTGTGATGTGAGAGGAGAGCGAGGGAGGTTGGAGAAAGAGGGAGAAGGAGATTGATGCGATGAGTAAGGTGAGGGCGGCTGCTGAGACCAGGAGTCGCTCTTGGCAGCGCGAGACGGGGAGGCCTCGAGTAGAGGGAGGCAAGGGGGTGGCGAAGGACACACGAGGGGGCGCGGGGAAGCGAGCGACAGCCGACGGAGGATTGGCAGAAGCTTTATAAATTGTGTCAACTCTGATGAGCGAATCGTTATTTCCTTGACCTCACTTAAACATGACCTACAGGTTTATTTCTATATAAAAGTCGAGGACTTTTTTTGTAAAAGTGCCGCGACGGTGAGCGGGCAGAAACACTGCGTGCTTTATTATTAGGGAAATATTAAAATGTTGAGTAAGTATTAAAAAATGTTGAATAAGCGTTCGGACAATGTTGAACGTGCAAACAAAAATTGTTGATCACTTATTCAAAAAATGTTTTTGACATATACGAAAATGTAGAGTGAAAACGAAAAGAAACTTGAAAAAACAAAAGAAAAACCAAAAATGGAGAAGAAAAAAGAAAGCCAAACAAAAATGGAGAAGAAAAGAAATGAAAACTAAAGAAAGACAACAAAGAAGGAAATTAAAAAAACCAATGAAAAAAGAGAAAAAACGGAGAAAAACAAAAAACTGGAAATTAAATGAAGAATAACCAGTGGAAACCGTGGCTTCTTCTGTCTTAAGAGCTGTCGCCCTATTGATATTTCACAAACACTAGCCTAGTGCAGTGGCTAGGCGCACTCGGCATGAACCTAGAGAGCAGAGTTCGAAACCAATAATACTACATCCACGGGCCCATTACGGGGTTGTTACGGAGCCTTCCCTTAATCCTCTCTGCTCCCCCCCTGATTTTCAGGTGGGCGGGGCCAATCCCGGCCCCTAAACTAGTCACAAGTTTCCAAGTCAAAAGCACTCCGTAAAACGCACGTAACATCCCGTGTGTGTAGCATTGCTCGTTCGAAACCCATGCCTGCCCCATTTTCACTTCTCCTTTTTCATTCATTAGCTGCACGTGAATGGGCCGGCCCCATTAGTAGATCCTTCAGCGAGACGTTCCCTGTTCGCTCGCGTAAGGAGATAAATAGTCGTCGCGCGATCGCGTCAGGGCGATCCCCACACGGGCCGGCCCAGACGCATGGGAGCCACAACCTGTTTTTTTTCTTTCTGTTTTCTGTTTTAATTTTTGTAATTTGTACTTTTCTTTATACTTTAAAATATTCTTCATATATATATATATATATATATATATATATATATATATATATATTACAAAAACACTCTTCAAAAACACATTTGGAAGAAGTTGAATAAGTATTAGAAAATGTTGAACAAGAAGTTGGAAAATGTTGAACAAGTATTTTACAATGTTGAATAAGTATTAAAAATGTTGAAAAAGTATTTTAAAAAGTTTAAATAGGTATTAAAAAATATTGAACGAGTATATGAATTTTTTTGATCAAGTATTTAAAAATGTTGACCAAGAATTTAAAAAATGTTGAACAAGTATTTGAATATGTTGAATAAGTATTAAAAATGGTGAACAAATATTTGAAAAATGTTGAAATAGGTATTAAAAAATGTTCAACGAGTATATGAAAAATGTTGAACAACTATTTGAAATGTTGAATAAGTATTAATAATGTTGAACAAGTATTTAAAAAATTTGAATAACTTTTAAAATGTTGAACAAGTATTTTAAAATGTTGAAATAGTGTTGGGACAATGTTGAACGTGTATAAAAAATGTTGATCACTTGTTACAAAAAATGTTTTTGACATGTACGAAAATGTAGAGTGTAAATGAAAACAAACATAAGAAAACACAAAAGAAAAACAAAAAAATGAAGAAGAAAAAAGAAAACCAAATAAAAAATGGAGAAAAAATAAAACGAAAAAGAATGAAACAAATCTGAGAAGAAAGGAAAAAAGAATGAATTAAACGGAGAAGAAAAAAGAAATGAAACAAAAGAAAAAGAAAAAAGAAAAAATGGAGAACGGCTCGGTCGCCTCTAGTAGATCTCGGTCCTACTACTACTCTACGAGGTATCGTGTCGTACCGCTTGATTTCGCCTATGATCTCCTATTTGGTTAAGTTTGATCTCGCCGAGGCTAGGTTAGGACAACATTATTTGTCTCTGGAGCCCGGGGCTGTATTGTTAAGGCTGGTCATAACGGAAATATCATAGGTAGTATCATGCGTGCCAACTAGACAATTTTACTGAGGTGGTATAGAATTATAAATGAAGAAATAGAGGGATGAATATGATATCATGATATTGTATCATAATTAATGCTATGCTACTTTGTGTCATGTATGGCAATAAATAAGGTAACCTATGATACTAATATATGATACTATGCATTATGAAGTTAGTATCATACACTAGTATCACTAGTAGAACGCTCGTGCGTTGCTACGTGCTATAATCCGCAAGGTCGAACCTTATTTCTTCCTCGTACGTCCGGGCATGTTCGGACATCAAACGGGCGCCGAATGGGCTCCCCAAAATTCAACCGGGTGGACAGCCCAGGCTTCCCCAAATACATACCATATATGGAGGAGAACGATGGTTGTTCGGACTATCCGCCATGTTATCTCCAACACGCGGCCCCAACACAGAAAACCCACCACTCCCTTGTCCTGTCGGACCATCCCCTTCCCGCTCGACTTCCGTCGTAGAGGAACATTTCTTGCGGGAGCCCTCTCCTTTAAAACTGGATGACGCCCACCTCACCTTCGCCATGGCGCCCTCTTTCCTTTATATTGTACCTCCCCACACACCGCCAAGCGCCCCGCTCACCCCCTCCCCCCCCGTGTTCGTGTTGATCCAGCACCACCATCAAGGGAGAGGAGGTGTGCGCTGCCCGTGACGCCCCCCCCCCCCCCCCGAGCTAAGAAGGCAGATCTAACGTCTCCTGAGCTAGGCCACAAAAATATGATGTCGTTATTGGGCTACTACTACACCGCTGATGCCGGCTACTTCAGCATCCCACGGCTCGCCTGCTATTGCGGAGGCGGAGCCGACCACTCCGATTTTCATCCCGATGTCCACCCCGCCAGTCAGTCCTGCTCCAACCAACTCTACTGATACTCTCACACAGTCCCCACTGTTTGTTGCTTGTGCTCCGCCACTGCTGTCAGCACTGAGCTCTACACCACCGAGGCCGCCCAAGACAAGGAGGAAGATGCTCGCTGGTGTGTCGGGCTTCAACCTCAAGCGCTGCAACCCGCGTCTTCAAGCAAAGAAGAGGGCTATGCCAGTGGCGCATATGGTAGAGAATCTCAGCTCCTCTGTCAGCGCATGGGCATCATCAATGAACGGCAAGAAGTTACTACAGAAGCCATCAACAAATTTGTTGCCATGTTCCAGGGACAACTTCCTGATATCACAGTTTCGGCCCTCTGGGCCCTCTTCAATCTTGACGGCGACCTTGCGAAGGCCATGGAGGATGCGCTGGTGGAACATGGAGGCATGGCTGGAACGGAACTGCAGGCCGAGAATGGAGAGGTCGCCGATGAGGCGGCGTGACTGGGATTCCCTGGTCCCTGATGATGTAGCTTAGTTCTTCATGTTAGCTAAGGCCAACTGTTACTTTCTATTAGTGTGGGTGTGTGCCTGTTTCCTGCTGACGATGAAGATAGCTGATCCTTGTAGCCCTGGCAAGGTGAAAGTGTGTGAGCTATGTGTTGGAAATATGCCCTAGAGGCAATACAATTATATTATTATATTTCAATTATTCATAATTAAGATAACTGCTATGATCCTGGAATATGCAATTCAGTGGAAAACTCATATGCGCGTGTGAAATGATAAATGGTAAAACAATAGGTTCACGGTCCCGCCTCTAGGACTGGCTCAAGTGTTGTTGGTGATCAAGTTTTCTGTATCTTAGGATATCGTTAAGAGTAACGAGAGTCCTAAAACAACATTGGGGGTATGACGTTAGAAGAACGATCATATTGAATCGACCCAAACTTGTATGTTATACTTTGTGATCATATCGTCTGAAATCATTCATTATAACACAGAGTGTTAGCATGTGTTCTAAAGTTCCTCAGACTATGAGAGTATCTCGGTTACTTCTTACCAGATGGTGGGCTTTGGGGTTGCTCAAACGTCATCTGTAACAAGGTGATCATAACGACAACTTTCAGATTCACCAGAAAGTTTGACAAGTGATTGAACAACTCAAGAGTGGTGTCGGTTCTGTATCGGCATATCTCGTAGTAGGGGTCCTAAGCTAGGCGTCTTGGAGCGATGGTAACATGGACACGGGATTTTACCCAGGTTCGGGCTCTCTCGAAGAGATAATACCCTACGTCCTGCTTTTGATTGTATTGATATGGGTGTAGTACAGGGTACATGTGTCTACCACGAGATTGTTCTAATGAATCTTAGAGATCCTCTATTGACTAGCCTGGCCTCGGTTTATATAATGCACCAGAGGCCTAGGGTTTAGGAGAGTCCTTGTCTTGTGCACCAAGTCTTGTGGAATCCTAATTGTATGCGGCATGGGCTGCCCGAAGCGGCCCATGAGTGAACCGCCATGGGGGTCCCCGACCCAATCCACCTGGTTGGGAGACGAAGTGGTGAGTACCCTCTAGTCCAGGACACCGTCAGTAGCCCCCTAAACCAGTCTTCAAGTTGGGGACGCTCCTCGATTCTTCCGAACTGTTCTTCATCTTCGGTCGTCAGTCTTGAAAACTGGTTCAACAAATCTTGACATCTTTGATCCTGAGGATTGCCAAGCTAAATCCAAAGAGTTCACACGTCGAGTATCCGAGGAGCCCTTTAAGTCTTCGGCCTTTATCTATGCCTAGTTATTTTTTATGTCCGAGCTCCAACGCCGGTCTGTATCCGAGCTCCAACGCTGGACAGTATCCGAGCTCCAACGCTGGACTGTATCTGAGCTCCAACGCCGGAATGTATCCGAGCTCCAACGCCGGACTGTATCCGAGCTCCAACGCCGGACTGTATCGAAGGTGTCATAGATTACCTTGGCTCAAAAAAGTCGAAGGAGTTTAGCCGAGCTTAATGCCGGAAATGCCCTCTATGGAGCCAACCATTTGTGTCCGAGCTTTATGCCGGACTGCATCCAAGGTGGTGCACTACCTCGGCCGTGGGCTGATTGTTTGCGGATTTTATTTCCGATTGGTGCAATTTGTTTGTTGACGAGATGTATAGCCAGTAGCCCTCAAGGTGTGTGTCGGCCTAAAATCCGAGATGCACCTGAAGGAAAACACGAAACCACTGATCCCAGTAGCCCCTGAGACTCAGGTCGATTCACGAAATCGGCCTGAGGATCAACTCCTAGCTCGGCAGCATACGTAGGAATAGAAACACAGTGTAATATATTAGAGGAGATAGTGATCGGCGGATGGACCCTTAAGAGAGGGTTTTGAGAAGTCGCCGCAATATATTAGCTTGATGCCGGATAAGTCCCAGATGGTACCTATCGTTGTCCGAAGACGCGTTAGCCCATAGCTCGGTTTAGCCGAACACTGAGCAGTTTGAATTTTCTGCATTGAATAGGCAATGCAGTAGCCCCCGAGCCACTGGTCAGGTGGCAACACCAGATCGGGGGATCGATGTGCCCCTTTAATATTTGTAAATGATAAGAGCGAAGCCCAGTAGCCCCCGAGCCTTAATGTGGCACGGATGGCCGAATTAAGGATCGATATCCGTTTGACACAAAATTAAATTTCGGCTGCTCGGCTGTCTCAACAAGACTGTGCCCTTGAATTTTTAATGGACGACTTGAAGTAAATAAACTTCGTCCAGTATGTGTAATGATTCTATGTACCAAAGTACTTTACATCAGTAATGGTCGGATCCGCATTGTACAAACTTTGTTGACCGACCATCGGCTTCAACCTCCTCGGCCAGTAGCCGAGGAGTGTTTTCCTACTTTATAAAGCCGTTATAAGGGCAAAGATTTATGGAAAACAAGGCAATCCGGCCATACGGTTTTATAAACAAAGGTATGCAGAGAGATATGTTATATTACTATTTAACGTAAGAAACATCTTCCAAAGAAAATAGTCCCGCTATAGGTTCCTTTCTTTGGGTTGTCATGCTGACCATGATCATAATACCTCACCTCCGATCAGTGTGGGAGGAAAATATTGAGGATTTAGTTCAGGGAAAGTTCCCGAACACTATGGTCTTAAAGAACCAAAAAATTCACTTCCGTCATTGCCGACCAATTATATTCTTAAGATAGCTAGCTTTTGGCTTCTCCCAGTCTGAGGTACTAACCCGGATGACCCGGTAGTAACAATCACAGAGGTGCTCCCTTTACCCCCTAGCTGAACAATCGGGAACGTAGAGTGTAAACATAGGAGCCAGGCAATCCAGCTTGGCCAAAATCTTAAGTCAAATTGATGCATATTTATGGCTTTATAACGATGATTACGGAAGGCAGCGCTCGTATATTGAATACAAGCGCTGAGGATATGTTTATTTTGACTCCGTTGCGACCGTTTATCATTTGAAAGTGGCCCATCGTTGGCTTCCACCCCTTGTAGATGCTACGCAGGGTGTTTCCGCAATAACAAAACAACACTTAGCCGACGTCTCGGTGCCCGGAGGCGGTTGTGTTGGCGGAAACAAGGCAATCAGATATGCAGGCTTTATAACTTTCACTTAGTCATAGGAGCTTAAAGTTCGGAGGCCAGTTACTAGCCCCCGGTTAGTGTTCGGCGTCAGCCGAGGTCAAGCCGTTAACAATTCGGCCAATTTTATGAAAGGCCCATCGTTTAACACGGGGTAACCTCTATCGATCTATAGTTTGACACAGTCATCGGATCGCCGACCAGTTTACGCTCATTGTGCCAGTCAGTTTTTGGCTTTCTCCACTGAGGCGCTTAACCATCCGAGCTGGAAGCACAATCGTAGTGGTTCTCCCTTTGCACACCTAGCTGAACAAAACGGAACATTGGAGGCAAGCACAGGAGCCGGGCAATCCAACTATTGACCGAAGACACAATTCGAAACCGATGCATATAAAGCAATATCCGAGAGTGTTTTGCCGAGGTATACATGGAGTACCTTGCTTTTGGTGGGTTCAGCTCGAGTCGTAGCCCCCCGTTGATATTGCCGATGCTTTAAAGGCATCCGAAGTTGCACTGCGAGAGTTATGCTAGAAAAACACAGATCCTCCGAGACTCAGGTTGGGTGTGACCGACCAACATGAGGATCGAATCTCCTCGGGGACTAATCCGGATGTCATGTGCGTTTCACCAACGCCGAGGTGTAGGTCGGCAGAAAAGGTGTCGAGCTGCGGGTCAAAAAAGTTCTCCCGAGCTGAATTATTACGCAGGGCGCCTCGGTCATGAGGATGTCTCGCTGCCTGAAAGAAGAACATACAAATAGCTTAAAAGTGCCATAAGTTCGAAAAGCCAAAAAACTTACGTAAAAACTTGACGTCCGAACTATATCAAGTTTTTTGGTGCCAGTCCGAAAATTGGTCTTTAAAATAATTTTTCCCTTCCGTCGTTCTTTAACATGATGCATCCAATCTCTAAACTTCAACTAGGTCAGCCTTCGGCTTCAACCTCCATATCCCGAAGGCGGAGTGCTTCTCAGAAGTCAATTCAGCGAACTAAACTTGAGCAGCTTTAAAGAGAAACCATGCTACCTGGCTATTGAGCATACACTCGAGTCGAGAAAGGAGCAAGAGAAAAAGACTTTGCAATGACTAGGAAGAAATAATTTTAAAAAAATTGAGCATGAGAGCGACTTAGCTGGTTAATGTGCTTGGTGTTGATGACGCGGTCCAGGCTTGTGGCGGGATGAAGTCCCAGCCCCCGAGCCGGTCCTGAGGTGGCCAAGCGAAGAGCTTGGCATTCCGAAGTGGTGACACAGCTCGGCCGATGTGGCGAGGCGAAGCCCCCGGTCCAGCCGAGGCGACAAGGTAACGCCGAAGTCCATAGGCCGAAGTGTCGAAGCAAGTCGGTGAGGTGCTCGCCAGATTGAAGAAGTGACGGCATGGCCATGCATAGGTCGGCTCGCCGAAGTGACGACGTAATTTGGTCGACAGTGGCAAGGCGACGACGTTGGCACGGCGAGGTGACCGCACGACACTGTCAAAGGTGATGACATGCGCACATAAAATAGCGCAAGCAAGAAATAATAATAATAACTGAAAGAAAAAATGACACATAATTAATTTATACAAAGTGAAAAAAAAGAAACTTGGCCTGAGTTCCGAGGTCGATTTGGCAACGCGGCACAGAGACGTCGACATAGGTCGAGGTTCCAATATACGGAATAAACTGTGTCACGAAGGCACTGTCCGCCGATCACTTGTTGTGTAGACTGTCTCGATATAATTAAATACGGTCAGGTGTGATCTCTTCGGCCTGGATCGCCTAGTCGCTCGCCAAGTAACGGCGTAGCTTATTAATATACCTACATGCATAAAGTAATGCATGCCAGGAAAAGAGAAAATAATTCTCTGCACAATTAATATATGCGAAATATATTTAAATAAGGAAAAAAATTATGGCTTAGACGCCAAGATCGGTTTGGCGGAGGCGGTATGTCGACATCCACAGGATGACTACGTCGACGTGGCCTGATGACAGCACGATGATGCCGGCCGCCGTGGCTGAAGTTTGCTTGACATGGCTTGTTACATGCAAAATTGGTTGTACTGTTCATCACTCAGACCCCGGAAATCATGTTGCAAATTAGTAGTGCGTTAGTGCATAGCCTATGCATATTCAATAATAATAATAATAAAGCAATGGCTAATCAACAGCAGCTTTTACACTTAGTTTTCAAAAGGAAAAGGAAGTAAAGAGGTTTCCCTGGATGGGTGGCTGCTCGGGACCACATCGCGTATGGCTGTAGAATTCATGAGGCGGCAGCAGTCCTGACAGTTGGGACTCGACGTTGTCGGAGAGCATCGACAGATCGGTACGGGGACCGGAACCTTCCGTCCCGCACGCTTCTAGCAGGACTTGCATAGGTCCGATGACAACGTGGTGATGATGCGGCGGTGTTGTTTCCCTTTTGTTGCTGATCCGATGTATCACCGGACGGCAGATACATTCGCTGCCGCTAAAATTTTATCGATCCGATCTGACTGCAAACAAATAGCACAGCACGACAGCGGTGTCCTTTCCCAGTGACAGAAGGGGCAGCAAGGCACGCATGTATCGTTGCTATTAAGGAGAAAAAGATGGGGTCTATTCCTACATGAATAGATCTTGTCTACATCATGTCATCGTTCTTATTGCATTACTCCGTTTTTCCATGAACTTAATACACTAGATGCATGCTGGATAGCGGTCGATGTGTGGAGTAATAGTAGTAGATGCAGGCAGGAGTCGATCTACTAATCTTGGACGTGATGCCTATATACATGATCATTGTCTTGGATATCGTCATAATTATTTGCTTTTCTATCAATTGCCCAACAGTAATTTGTCTACCCACCATTGCTATTTTTCGAGAGAAGCCACTAGTGAAATCTACGCCCCCCGGGTCTATTTTCCTATCATATACTTTTAGATCTATATTGCTATTTGCTTTTTCCTTTATTTGCAACTTTTATTTCAGATCTATATTATCAAAAACACAAAAATACCTCGCTGAATTTTATTTCCCGTTCTTCCATTGGCAATTATCAATTTATCTATTTACCAATCTACTACCCGAAAGGGATTGACAACCCCTTTAACACGTCGGGTTGCAAGTATTTGTTCTTTGTGTGCAGGTACCGTTTACATAGTGTTGCGTGGTTCTCCTGCTGGTTCGATAACCTTGGTCTCATCACTGAGGGAAATACCTACCGTAGCTGTGCTGCATCATCGCTTCCTCTTTGGGGAAATACCGACGTAGCTTCAAGCAACATCAAAAGGAATTTCTGGCGCCGTTGCCGGGGAGACATCATCAACATCTATCAGGTTCCTAATCATAAACGTCATCTCCTTGCAATTTACATTATTTGCCATTTGCCTCTCGTTTTCCTCTCCCCCACTTCACAACCATTTGCCATTTTATTTGCCTTCTTCTTTTGCCTTTTTATTCGCCCTCTTTTTCGTTCGCCGTTTTTCGGTCAGATCTATCGCCTACTTGTGTTCTTGTTTACAATTAGTCAAGATGACGCAAGAGAACACCAAGTTGTGTGATTTTTCCAATACCAACAACAATGATTTTATTAGTACGCCGATTCCTCCTGCCACTAGTGCGGATTCCTTTGATATCAATGCCGCTTTGTTGAATCTTGTTATGAAAGAACAATTTTCCGGTACTCCTAATGAGGATGCCGCGTCCCATCTAAACACATTGGTAGAATTGTGTGATATGCAAAAGAAAAAAGATGTGGACAATGATATTGTGAAGTTGAAATTATTTCCGTTCTCTTTGCGTGATCGTGCTAAAATTTGGTTTTCTTCTTTGCTGCGAAATAGTATCGATTCTTGGGACAAGTGCAAAGATGCATTTATCACTAAGTATTTTCCGCCCGCGAAAATTATTTCTCTTAGAACTTAGATTATGAATTTTAGACAACTTGAGCATGAGCATGTTGCCCAATCTTGGGAAATATTCAAATCGATGATAAGAAATTGCCCAACTAATGGTTTAAATCTTTTGATGATCATACAAAAATTTTATGCGGGGTTGAATTTTGTTTGTCGAAATCTTTTAGATTCTGCCGCGGGTGGTACTTTTATGAAGATTACTTTGGGTGAAGCTACTAAATTTCTTGATAAATTATGGCAAATTATTCACAATGGCATACCGAAAGAGCGCCTACTAGTAAAAAAGTTAATTCTATTGAAGAAATTGATGTTTTGAGTGGTAAAGTTGATGCTCTCATGAAAATGGTTGCTAGTAAAAATGCTCCTATTGATCTTAATGATGTGCCATTGTCTACTTTGATTGAGCAAAATAGTCATGCAATAGATGTGAATTTTAGCTCGCGAAACAATTTTAATAACAATGCTTATAGAGGTAATTTCAATCCTAGGCCTTTGCCTGGAAATTCCTCTAATAATTATGGTAATTCCTATGGTAATTCTTCTTATAATAATAATAGGAATGCCTCTAATTTAGAGAACAATATTAAAGAATTTATCAATACTCAAAAAGTTTTCAATGCTTCTATAGAAGAAAAATTGAATAAGATTGATGATATGTCTAGAAATATTGATAGAATTTCTCATGATGTGGAAAATCTCAAGTGGAAATTTTTTGTGCCCAAGGTTGAGGAATCAATTAAGGCTTTATATGTTTCTATGGATGAAAGTAATAAAAGAACCGCTATGCTTAGAGCTAAAAGAGAATTTTTAGAAAAAGCATTTTCTACCGATTGCTTTCATGAAAATAATGAAGATCTTAAGATGATTGGTGTTTCTTTTCTTGTTTCTTGGTTTAGTAAGGATAAAATTGATGATAAAGGGACTGAAGAAGAGTCAACTTTAGCTAGAAGGCGTCCCGATGATTCGGAGGGTGACAAACTTGTTGAAAATTTTGTTGAAAAAAGTGGGTTGGAAGAGGTCAAAACTTTAACTAGTGATGTGCCCACTCTTTCGGATTACAAAGACTTTAATTTTGAGAGTTGCTCTTTGGTTGAATGTATTTCTTTGCTGCAATCCATGGTGAATTCACCTTATGCTTTTGAACAAAATAAGTCTTTTACTAAACACATCTCCGAAGCGGTAATAAAATCTTTGGAAGAAAAGTTGGAATTAGAGATTTCAATTCCTAGAAAATTATATGATGAATGGGAACCTACTATCAAATTCAAGATTAAAAATTATGAGTGTTTTGCTTTGTGTGATTTGGGTGCTAGTGTTTCCACAATTCTGAAATCTCTTTGTGATGTACTTGGTTTTACCGATATTGAAGAATGTTCTCTTAATTTGCACTTGGCGGATTCTACTATTAAAAAGCCTTTGGGAAGGATCAATGATGTTCTTATTCTTGCAAATAGGAACTATGTACCCATAGACTTTATTGTTCTTGATATTGATTGCAATCCGTCTTGTCCTATTATTCTTGGAAGACCGTTTTTACGCACTATTGGTGCCGTGATTGATATGAAAGAAGGGAATATTAAATTTCAGTTTCCCTTGAGGAAGGGTATGGAACACTTCCCTAGAACTAAGATCAAATTGCCTTATGATTCTATAATGAGGGCAACTTATGGATCATCCACCAAGGATGACAATACGTGAGATCTATGCGTTATGCCTAGCTAGGGGCGTAAAACGATAGCGCTTGTTGGGAGGCAACCCAATAGTTATCCTTTTTATTTTTGGTTTTATTTCTGTTCTTGAATAAATACATCATTAACCCTCTGTTATGATGTTGTTTTTTGTGTTTTAATTTGTGTTTGTGCCAAGTAAGACCTTTGGGATGATGTGGGAGAAACGTTGGTTTGATCCAGTAAAAAACAGAAACTTTTGCGTCCAGTAGAAAAATCACCAAAAATTACTGGAACGTGATTTTTAATTGTTTCTTTTTGGAATGGATTGGTATGCAAAGTTTACACGTTTTCCTAATTTTTCAGAATTTTTGGAGGTCAGAAAGTTTCGAAGTAGTACAGATTACTACAGACTGTCCTGTTTTTGACAGATTCTGTTTTCGTTGTGTTATGTGCTTGTTTTGATGCATCTATGGTTTTCATTGAAGGGTTTTTGCCATAGAAAAGTTAAAATACAGTAGATATAATGCAATATTAAAATTGGAATAAGTTTTCTACAGTACTTAAAGTAGTGATTTGTTTTATTTACACTAACGGATCTCACAAAGGTTTTGTTGAGTTTTGTGTGATTGAAGTTTTCAAGTTTTGGGTGAGATCACGATGGATGAAGGAATAAGGAGTAGCAAAAGGCTAAGCTTGGGGATTCCCTTGGCACCTCAAGATAATATTCAAGAAGTATCAAGCAACTAAGCTTGGGGATGCCCCGAATGGCATCCCCTCTTTCTTCTAACGACCATAGGTATTTTACTTGGAGCTATATTTTTATTCGTCACATATTATGAGTTTTGCTTGGAGCGTCTTGTATGATATGAGTCTTTGCTTGTTTTGTTTTTTATTTTTTCACAATCATCCTTGCTGGACACACCTATTTGAGATAGCCAAAATTATGCTATGATTTGTTAGAATTGCTCTTTATGCTTCACTTAAATTTTTAGCGAGCTATGGAATTGCTCTAGTGCTTCACTTATATCTTTTTGAGCACGGTGGTGCTGTTTATTTTGAAGAAATATGCTCTCATGCTTCACTTAGATTTATTTGAGAGTTAGTAAAATTTTGAAGAAATCCTCTCTTGCTTCACTTAAATAATTTTGAGAGTGAAAATTTTAAAGAAACTTGTGCTCTCGTTCTTCACTTATATTCGTTTGAGAGCTTGTGAATTTCCATGACAATATGCTTTAAAAGAAATTAGTCCCAAAGTGATAGATATCCAGGGAAGATATAATAAAAACTTGCATGAAGATCATTGGACATTAAACTTGATTCTCTTCAATAGTTTTGAGATATGAAGATAGTGATACATGAGTTATGTTATTGAGTAATTATGCTTTAGTAAGAATATTTTCGTTAAGGTTTGTGATTCCCTATGCATGCACGTCAAGTCAATAATTATGCAATAAAATTACATCCTACTTGTGTTGCATAGTTCGGTGTTGGTTATGTTTAATGTTCGCTTATGATGGTTTTCGTTCCTTGGTTGGTCACTTCTCAATCTATTTGCTAGCCTCCATTTTGTACTAAGTAGAGATACTACTTGTGCATCCAAACTCTTTTATCCTAGTTTTGCCACATGAGTCCACCATACCTACCTATATGCGATATTTCCATGTCGTTCCAAGTAAATTTGTATGTGCCATCTCTAATTTACAAAATAATATTTCTCTTTTGTGTGTCCGTACCGCTCATGAAGCGGCAAGGGGTAGTCGATATCTTCCATGCTAAATAGGTTATTCTCATGATAAGTGTTTATTCACTTGTCATTGCACGAGAGTACGGCGGTAATAGGGATGCCCAGTCCCGAAATGAAAAAAAAATTACTTTATGTTGTCAAATAATAAATTCCTTGGGAAAGTGTTGGTATGGACGGTACCCGTGGATTCGGCTAGCCGTGGAATGTGAAAAAATGGTGGAAAAAGGAATAAACTTTATTTTCTATTTTTGAACCGCCTATGACTTGTTTAGTTTGGAAGATGTTGGAAGCTCTTAGTCGTTTTCGTTGACAGGAAAAGCATGCCACCAAAATTTTTTACCTCTCAATTTAAGACTTGAGCTCTGGCACCTCTTCAAATCAATGCTTCCCTCTGCGAAGGGCCTTTCTATTTATTTTATGCAATTGAGTCTCCATCCTCTCTTATAAAGCACCAACTACGGAACACTATTATCATACTTGAGCATTGGGTGTAGCTAATATTTGGATGTCTTGCATGAATGGATCAATGATTGAGCATAATGGGCTAGGGATAGCTTTCTTTAGTGTTGATATTTTGAAAAGACATTGTTGCTTGCTAGCATGATTTGAGTATTAAAGTTTTCATGTCAATACTAGACTATTGTTTTGAATCATATAAAAGTCCATATGTCCATGCTACAAAGAAAAGAATATGATGAACATTTTAGGCAGCATTCCACATCAAAAATTCTGTTTTTATCATTTACCTACTCGAGGACGAGCAGGAATTAAGCTTGGGGATGCTGATACGTCTCCAACATATCTATAATTTTTGATTGTTCCATGCTGTAATATTATCATTCTTGGATGTTTTACAATCATTTTATAGCAACTTTATATCATTTTTTGGGACTAACCTATTGACATAGTGCCCAGTGCCAGTTGCTGTTTTTTGCTTGTTTTTTACATCGCGGAAAATCAATATCAAACGGAGTCCAAATACAGCGAAACTTTTTTGAGATTTTTTTTGGGCCAGAAGACATCCATTGGGCCAGGGCTGCACCTGGGGGGTGCTCCGAGGGGAGCACAACCCACCAGGGCGCGCCCAGGAGCCCAGGCACACCCTGGTGGGTTGTGCCCACCTCGGTGGCCTCCCGCACCGCCTCTTCGCTCTATAAATACCCCAATATTCCAGAAACCCTAGGGGAGTCAACGAAATATTGATCCAGCCGCCACAAGTTCCAGAACCACAAGATCCAATCTAGAACCCTATTCCGGCACTCTGCCGGAGGGGAACACGATCACGGAGGGGTTCATCATCCTCATTGGTGCCTCTCTGATGATGCGTGAGTAGTTCACCTCAGACCTACGGGTCCGTAGGCAGTAGCTAGATGGCTTCTTCTCTCTTTGTTTCTCAATACAATGGTCTCTGGGAGATCTATTTGATGTAATGACTTTGTGCGGTGTGTTTGTTGTGATCCGATGAATTGTGAGTTTATGATCAGATTTGCCTTGATTTTATATCCATTCTTGATTATTATAGCCTCGTATTTCTTCTCCGATATTTGGGTTTTGTTTGGCCAACTTGATCTATTTATCTTGCAATGGGAAGAGGTGCTTTGTAATGGATTGGATCTTGCGGTGTCCTTTCCCAGTGACAGAAGGGGCAGCAAGGCACGCATGTATCGTTGCTATTAAGGAGAAAAAGATGGGGTCTATTCCTACATGAATAGATCTTGTCTACATCATGTCATCGTTCTTATTGCATTACTCCGTTTTTCCATGAACTTAATACACTAGATGCATGCTGGATAGCGGTCGATGTGTGGAGTAATAGTAGTAGATGTAGGCAGGAGTTGGTCTACTAATCTTGGACGTGATGCCTATATACATGATCATTGTCTTGCATATCGTCATAATTATTTGCTTTTCTATCAATTGCCCAATAGTAATTTGTCTACCCACTGTTGCTATTTTTCGAGAGAAGCCACTAGTGAAATCTACAGCCCTCGGGTCTATTTTCCTATCATATACTTTTAGATCTATATTCCTATTTGCTTTTTTCCTTTATTTGCAACTTTTATTTTCAGATCTATATTATCAAAAACACAAAAATATCTCACTGAATTTTCTTTCCCGTTCTTCCATTTGCAATTATCAATTTATCTATTTACCAATCTATTACCCGAAAGGGATTGACAACCCCTTTAACACGTCGGGTTTCAAGTATTTGTTCTTTGTGTGCAGGTACCGTTTACATAGTGTTGCATGGTTCTCCTACTGGTTCGATAACCTTGGTCTCATCACTGAGGGAAATACCTACCGTAGCTGTGCTGCATCATCTCTTCCTCTTTGGGGAAATACCGACATAGCTTCAAGCAACATCAACCGGTCGTAGAATATCTACACAGAAAATACCATGCAAAATGGCAAAAAAATATCCTGCGTGGAATATATACAGTACAATATAGGTAACTGGAAAAATAAAACCTGACAACCTTGTCCGGGCAGCGAGGCGTGGAGACCCGAGGAGAAAAAAAACCCTGAAAATAATCGGACTAGTACTGCCTCGTATGAGATTAATCAGACCAGGAACGCCATGTGGAGTCCTTCACGTGAACTCCCGTTTTGGTATTCCACGTCCCTGTGCTACTTCGTCTCTTCCAAGGGTGATTTGACCTCCGTGAGGCAACCGCCATGGAGGAATTAAACAAAACTGCAAACTAGCATCCGACCAGCGTTACTGTCGCTACTTGAATAATAAAACAAAAGGAAAAGAAGAGAGAGGATCATCCCTGCGCCTGTGCTGCCTTAGGAGGGCAGCTCCTGGCTCCCTGTGGCCGCTTGGGACTCGAGATCACACGAGGCCAGCGCTCAGCCGAGGAAGATGCATCCGTCCTCGGTCGTGCCGATCTCTTGACGCTTAGCGGCTACCCAGCGCACAAATTCCCCTGATCCAATCTGATCTCAAAATCGATCTCGGATGAGCCTGCGAAATATAACTGCAATCTGACAGCAATAATTCTCGAAGAAATCAATTCATGCAAAACGAATCTGATTGAAAAAATAGCACCTGATCATCCCATCGATCCGCGACGAACACCGAGCAGGCTCTCAATGAAAGCACCAATGTCGGTTCCATATCAGGCATATCTTGTAGTAGGGGTCCTAAGCTAGGCATCTTGGAGCGATGGTAACATGGACACAGGATTTTACCCAGGTTCGAGCCCTCTTGATGGAGGTAAAACCCTACATCCTGCTTTTGATTGTATTGATATGGGTGTAGTACAAAGTACATGTCTCTACCACGAGATTGTTCTAATGAATATTAGAGATGCTCTATTGACTAGCCTGGCCTCGGTTTATATAATGCACCAGAGGCCTAGGGTTTAGGAGAGTCCTTGTCTTGTGCACCAAGTCTTGTGGAATCCTCCTTGTATGCGGCATGGGCTGCCCGAAGCGGCCCATGAGTGAACCGCCATGGGGGTCCTCGGCCCAATCCACCTGGTTGGGAGACGACGTGGTGAGTACCCCCTAGTCCAAGACACCGTCAGGGGGGATTGCATCTACATACCCTTGTAGATCGCTAAGTGAAAGAGTTATGAAAGGCGGTAGATGTAGTCGAACGTCTTCGCGATCCAATCATGATCCGTCCCATGAACTCCCGATCAAGTGCCAAATGGACGGCACCTTCGAGTTTAGCACACGTACGGCTCGATGGCGTCCTCTCCTTCTTGATCCAGCAAGCAAGGGAGAGGAGGTAGATGAGATCTGAACCAACACGACGGCGTGGTGGTGGTGGTGGCAGCGGAATTCCGACAGGGCTTCGCCAAGCGCGTACCGGTGAAACGTGGGAGGAGTTGGGAGAGGTAACGGGCAAGGGTCGAAGGGTGGCTGCCCCCAACGCCTCCCCACCTTTATATAGGCATGGAGGGGACTGGTGACTTGCCCTCCAAGGCCCTAGGGTTGTTGGCCAAAGTGGGAGGAAGGAAATCCCTCCTTTCCTTCCCCACCGATTGCTATCCCCTTTTTAGGGATCCTGATCTTATCAATTTGGGATATGATATTATTCCTTTTAAGGTAGGATCTTGGTGCGCCTAGACCAGGGTTGTGGGGACTTTCCCCACTACCGACATTCATGTGGGTCCCCCGTGCAGGTGGGCCCCACTCCAAAACCTTCTAGAACCTTCCCGGTACAATACCGAAAAAACTCAAACTTTTCTGGAACCCCGATAACAACTTTCCATATATGAATATTTACCTCCGGACCATTCCGGAGCTCCTCGTGATGTCCCGGAGACCATCCAGGACTCCGAACAACCTTCGGACTTTCGACTATTAATATCTCAATACTACCCTAGCGCTACCGAACCTTAAGGGTGCGACCCTACGGGTTCGAGAATCATGTAGACATGACCGAGACTCCTCTCCGGTCAATAACCAATAGCGAGACCTGGATGCCCATATTGATTCCTACATATTCCACAAAGATCTTTATCGGTTGAACCACGATGTCAAGGATTCAACTAATCCCGTATGCAGTTCCCTTTGTCCATCGGTATGTTACTTGCCCGAGATTCGATCGTCGGTATCTCCATACCTAGTTCAATCTCGTTACCGGCAAGTCTCTTTACTCGTTCCGTAATACAAGATCCCGTGACTAACTCCCTAGTCACATTGCTTGCAATCCTGTTGTGATGTTGTATTACCGAGTGGGCCCTGAGATACCTCTCCGTCACACGGAGTGACAAATCCCAGTCTTGATCCATGCCAACTTAACAGACACCCTCGGAGATACCTGTAGAGCATCTTTATAGTCACCCAGTTATGTTGCGACGTTTGAACACAAGGTACTCCTCCGGCGTCAGTGAGTTGCATGATCTCATGGTCATAGGAACAGATACTTGACATGTTGAAAGCGATAGCAATAAACTTTATACGATCATATGCTACGCTTATGATTTGGGTCTTGTCCATCACATCATTCTCCTAATGATGTGATCCCATTATCAAATGACAACTCATGTCTATGGCTAGGAAACCATAGCCATCTTTGATCAACGAGCTAGTCTGGTAGAGGCTCACTAGGGACATGTTGTTGTCTATGTATCCATGCATGTATTTGAGTTTCCAATCAATACAATTATAGCATGGATAATAAACTATTATCATGAACAAGGAAATATAATAATAACTACTTTATTATTGCCTCTAGGGCATATTTCCAACAGTCTCCCACTTGCACTAGAGTCAATAATCTAGTATTACATGGTAATGAATCTAACACCCATAGAGTTCTGGTGTTGATCATGTTTTTCCCGTGGAAGAGGTTTAGTCAACAGATCTGCAACATTCAGTCCCATATGTACTTTGCAAATGTTTATGTCCTCCTCCTTGATCGCATCACGGATGGAATTGAAGCGTCACTTTATGTGTCTGGTCCTCTTGTGAAACCTTGGTTCCTTGGCTAGAGCAATGGCACCAGTGTTGTCACAGAACAGAGTCATTGGGTACAGTGCAGTGGGCACAACTCCAAGATCTGTCATGCACTGCTTCATCGAGACACCTTCCTTTGCTTCCTCTGAGGCATCTATGTACTCCGCTTCGCATGTAGAATCAGTACCACGCTTTGCTTGGAACTACACCACCTTACCGCTCCCCCATTTAGAATATATATACGTATCCGGTTTGAGACTTAGATTCATCCCAGATCAGTGTTAAAGCTTGCATCAACGTAACTCTTTACGACGAGCTCTTGATCACCTCCATAAACGAGAAACATTTCCTTAGTCCTTTCCGGGTACTTAAGGATATTCTTGACCGCTGTCCAGTGTTCCACTCCTGGATCACTTTGAAACCTTCCGGCAATACTTATGGCTAGGCTGACATCTGGTCTCGTGCACAGCATAACATACATGATAGAGCCTATGGCTGAAGCATAGGGGATGACACTCATATTTTCTCTATACTCTGTAGTCGCTGGGCATTGAGTCTTACTCAACTTCACACCTTGCAAAATAGGCAAGAACCCCTTCTTGGACTGATCCATTTTGAACTTCTTCAAAATCTTATCAAGGTATGTGCTTTGTGAAAGTCCTATTAAGCGTCTCGATCTATCTCTATAGATCTTGATGCCTAATATGAAAGCAACTTCTCCTAGGTCCTTCATTGAAAAACTCTTGTTCAAATATGCCTTCACGTTTTCCAAAAGTTCTATATTGTTTCCAATCAGTAATATGTCATCCACATATAATATTAGAAATGCTATAGAGCTCCCACTCACTTTCTTGTAGATACAAGCTTCCCCATAAACTTGTATAAACCCAAACGCTTCGATCACCTCATCAAAGCGAAGATTCCAACTCCGAGATGCTTGCACCAGTCCATAAATGGATCGCTGGAGCTTGCACACTTTGTCAGCATTCTCTGGATCGACAAAACCTTCTGGTTGCATCATATAAAACTCTTCCTTAAGGAAACCATTAAGGAACGCTGTTTTGACATCCATCTGCCAAATTTCATAATCGAAAAATGCAGCTATTGCCAACATGATTCTGACGGACTTAAGCATCGCTACGGGTGAGAAAGTCTCATCGTAGTCAACTCCTTGAACTTGTGAAAACCCCTTTGCCACAAGTCGAGCTTTATAGACGGTGACATTACCGTCCACGTCCGTCTTCTTGAAGATCCACTTATTCTGAATGGCCTTTTGCCCTTCAGGTAATACTTCCAAAGTCCATACATTGTTTTCATACATGGATCCCATCTCGGATTTCATGGCCTCTAACCATTTGTCGGAATCCGGGCCCACCATCGCTTCTCCATAGCTCGTAGGTTCATCGTTGTCCAACAACATGACCTCTAAGACAGGATTACCGTACCACTCAGGAGCAGTATGTATCCTTGTCGACCTACGAGGTTCGATAGTAACTTGATCCGAAACTTCATGTTCACTATCATTAGATTCCTCTTCAACTGATGTAGGTGCCACAGAAACATCTTTCTGCGTTGCGCTACTCTCTGTTTGAAGTGAAGGTTTGACAACCTCATCAAGTTCTATCTTCCTCCCACTCAATTCATTCAAGAGAAACTCTTTCTCGAGAAAGGACCCGTTCTTAGCGACAAACACTTTGCCCTCGGATCTGAGATAGAAGGTATACCCAACCGTCTCCTTCGGGTATCCTATGAAGACACATTTGTCCGCTTTGGGTTCGAGCTTTTCTGGCTGAAGCCTTTTGACATAAGCATCGCAGCCCCAAACCTTAAGAAACGACAACTTAGGTTTCTTGCCAAACCATAGTTCATACGGTGTCGTCTCTACGGACTTAGATGGTGCCCTATTTAAAGTGAATGCAGCTGTCTCTAATGCATAACGCCAAAACGATAGTGGCAGATCGGTAAGGGACATCATAGAACACACCATATCCAATAAGCTACGGTTACGACATTCGGACACACCATTACGCTGTGGTGTTCCAGGTGGCGTCAGTTTTGAAACAATTCCACATTGTCTTAAGTGATTGCCAAACTCATAACTCAGATATTCCTCCCCTCGATCAGATCGTAGGAATTTAATCTTCTTGTTACGATGATTCTCATGTTCACTCTGAAATTGCTTGAACTTTTCAAACGTTTCAGACTTATGCTTCATTAGGTAAATATACCCATATCTACTCAAATCATCGGTGAAGGTGAGAAAGTAACAATATCCACCGCGTGTGTAAACACTCATCGGACGGCACACATCAGTATGTATGATTTCCAACAAGTCACTTGCCCGTTCCATTGTTCCGAAAAACGGGGTTTTGGTCATCTTTCCCATGAGGCATGGTTCACATGTGTCAAGTGATTCAAAATCAAGTGACTCCAAAAGTCCATCAGCATAGAGTTTCTTCATGCGCTTTACACCAATATGACCTAAGCGGCAGTGCCACAAGAAAGTGATACTGGCATCAATGTTATGAACATGTGTATCATCACTATCGAGATTCAATAAGAATAAACCCCTCACCATGGGTGCATGACCATAAAAGATATTACCCATATAAATAGAACAACCAATATTCTCTGATTTAAATGAGTAACCATCTCGCATTAAACAAGATCTAGATATAATGTTCATGCTCAACGCAGGCACCAAATAACAATTACTTAGGTTTATCAGTAATCCCGATGGTAATCGAAGAGCGAGCGTGCCGACGACGATTACATCAACCTTGGAACCATTTCCCATGCACATCGTCACTTCGTCCTTCGCCAGCCTTCGTCTATTCCATAATTCCTGTTTTGAGTTGCAAATGTGAGCAACCGAACCAGTATCAAATACCTAGGCACTACAACGAGAGCTGGTAAGGTACACATCAATAACATGTATATCATATATACCTTTGTTGACATTGACCCCCTTCTTGTCGGCCAGATATTTGGGGCAATTCCGTTTCCAGTGGCCAGTTCCCTTGCAATAGAAGCACTCAGTTTCAGGCTTGGGTCCAGCCTTGGGTTTCTTCACGGGAGGAGCAACTGCTTTGCCACTCTTTTTGATGTTTCCCTTCTTTCCCTTGCTCTTCTTGAAACTAGTGGTTTTATTGACCATCAACACTTGATGCTCCTTCTGGATGTCTACTTCCGCGACTTTCAGCATCACGAACAGCTCGGAGACTGACTTGTTCATCCCTTGCATGTTATAGTTCAACACAAAGCTCTTGTAGCTAGGTGGTAGCGATTGAAGAACTCTGTCAGTGATCGCCTCAGGCGGGAGCTCAACTCCCAACTCGGCCAGACGGTTGTAATACCCAGACATTCTGAGTATGTGCTCACTGACAGAGCTGTTCTCCTCCATTTTGCAGGCATAGAACTTATCGGAGATCTCATACCTCTCAGTCCGGGCATTTTTCTCAAAAATAAACTTCAACTCTTGGAACATCTCATATGCTCCATGACGTTCAAAATGCCTTTGAAGTCCCGGTTCTAAGCCAAACAACAAGGCACACTGAACTATTGAGTAGTCATCAACACATGACTGCCAGACATTCACAATGTCCACAGACGACGCTGGAGGGGGTGGCGCACCAAGCAGTGCATCAAGGACATAAGACTTTTGGGCATCCGTGAGGATAATCCTCAGATTTTGGGCCCAGTCCACAAAGTTGCTTCCATCATCTTTCAGCTTAGCATTCTTTAGGAACGCATTGAAATTCAGGGGAGCTACTGCGCGAGCCATTGATCTACAACATAATTTGCAAAGACAACTTAGACTATTGTTCATGATAATGAGTTCAATTAATCATATTACACTTCAAAAAAAGACACATCCGTGACATTTTGGCCCGAACGAATTTTTTTCTGTCATGCTTATGACACTTCTATGACGATAATTGTGACAAAAATATGTATCATCATAGATGTGGTGGGCTCCTACTTCTATGACAAAAAATCATGACAGAAAATGGGCTTTTGTTCCTGGGTGGGTCGGAGATGCACCCGCATGACATTCTTTGGGCCGTCCATGACGGAAAAAATCATGGTAGAAGCGAGGGCGAGGAAAATATCGGGGAGTTCTCAGTTACGGTGGTGGTCGGGGTTGAGCGATGCACTGTGGTTTGCGCATTTCTCTCGTGTACGCGCGTGTGTGCGAGGCGTTGGCTAACTGAACCAGAGCGATCGCACTAGCTACGTTACTGAACCCGAGCGATCGATCACTTGGCTGTTAACAGAACCCGAGCGATTCATTCACTGCTGACTGAACCTGAGCAATTCCTTCGCTGCTGCTGCTGACTGAACCCGAGCGATCGATCGCTGCTGCGGCTTACTGAAGCCGATCGAGGCCGCATGCGAGACGTAGCCAGACGGTGTTGGGTTGCCTGTGGCCATTGCTACCATGCGCGTGGTGCGTAGAACGAGTCGAGACGTGGTGAGTCGAGCCGGTTGGTTGGCTGTGGATGAACAGTTCCCGGTGGGGGTTGGATGAACAGGACCCCGTCGTAGTAGCCAGTTGCCGCTGGATGAACAAGACCCCGAGGAGGCCAACACACCCCAGCCGGTTGGGAGTGGATGAACAGTACCCCGTGGAGGCTGGATGAACAGTAGCCTGTGTAGGCTGGAGGAGGTCGACGGTGCATGAACAGTAGCAGGTGAAGAGTGAGGAAGTCGACGGTGGGTGAACAGTAGCCCGTGGAGTCCCATTTTGCGGTACGCCACACCCCTCCCGATGAACAGGACCCTGTTTCAACCGTAGGCGGTTGAAGAGAAGTCTGTTTCCTCCGTTTTGCGGTATGCCAGACCCCTCCCGATCAACAGGACCCCGTTTCGACCGTAGGAGCTCGAACAGAAGTCCGTTTCCTCCGTTTTGTTGTACGAAGACCACTCCCAATGAACAGGATCCCGTTTCGACCGTAGGTGGTCGAACAGAAGGCCGTTTCCTCCGTACTGTAGTTTGCCAGACCTCGTTTCGGCTTTTTCGTCCAAGCCGGTTGGCTCCCGATGAACAGGACGTATTCCGACCCAGTCGGTTGCCTCCCGATGAACACGACGCTGTTTCCTCCGTTCCGACCCAGCCGGTTGACTGCCGATGAACACGACGACGTCGCTGTACGCGTTATAGACCCCGCCCGTATGTACGTACGTAGCCGTATTTACTTTCTTGTAGCATGGTTGTACGTACATGTACACAATATAGACGGGACTGCGTGACATGTTACGCAGGCGGCTCTACTATGAGACGTGCCGTTCCTTACTAGCCACGGTTCATCGCTGCCGAGAGACCGATCGACCGCTATGTACTGATACGTCTCCAACGTATCTATAATTTTTTATTGTTCCATGCTGTTATATTATCATTCTTGGATGTTTTATAATCATTTTATAACAACTTTATATCATTTTTTGGGAATAACCTATTGACATAGTGCCCAGTGCCAGTTGCTGTTTTTTGCTTGTTTTTTACATCGCAGAAAATCAATATCAAACGGAGTCCAAATACAGCGAAACTTTTTGGAGATTTTTTTGGCCAGAAGACATCCATTGGGCCAGGGCTGCACCTGGGGGGTGCTCCAAGGGGAGCACAACCCACCAGGGCACGCACAGGAGCTCAGGCGCGCCCTGGTGGGTTGTGCCCACCTCGGTGGCCTCCCGCACCGCCTCTTCGCTCTATAAATACCCCAATATTCCAAAAACCCTAGGGAAGTCGACGAAATATTGATCCAGCCGCCGCAAGTTCCAGAACCATGAGATCCAATCTAGAACCCTATTTCGGCACTCTGCCAGAGGGGAATACGATCATGGAGGGGTTCATCATCCTCATTGGTGCCTCTCCGATGATGCGTGAGTAGTTCACCTCAGACCTACGGGTCCGTAGGCAGTAGCTAGATGGCTTCTTCTCTCTTTGTTTCTCAATACAATGGTCTCTTGGAGATCTATTTGATGTAATGACTTTGTGCGGTGTGTTTGTTGGGATCCGATGAATTGTGAGTTTATGATCAGATTTGCCTTGATTTTATACACATTCTTGATTATTATAGCCTCGTATTTCTTCTCCGATATTTGGGTTTTGTTTGGCCAACTTGATCTATTTATCTTGCAATGGGAAGAGGTGCTTTTTAATGGGTTCGATCTTGCGGTGTCCTTTCCCAGTGACAGAAGGGGCAGCAAGGCACGCATGTATCGTTGCTATTAAGGAGAAAAAGATGGGGTCTATTCCTACATGAATAGATCTTGTCTACGTCATGTCATCGTTCTTATTGCATTACTCTGTTTTTCCATGAACTTAATACACTAGATGCATGCTGGATAGCGGTCAATGTGTGGAGTAATAGTAGTAGATGCAGGCAGGAGTCGGTTTACTAATCTTGGACGTGATGCCTATATACATGATCATTGTCTTGGATATCGTCATAATTATTTGCTTTTCTATCAATTGCCCAACAGTAATTTGTCTACCCACCATTGCTATTTTTCGAGAGAAGCCACTAGTGAAATCTACGACCCCCGGGTCTATTTTCTTATCATATACTTTCAGATCTATATTGCTATTTGCTTTTTCCTTTATTTGCAACTTTTATTTTCAGATCTATATTATCAAAAACACAAAAATACCTCGCTGAATTTTATTTCCCGTTCTTCTATTTGCAATTATCAATCTATCTATTTTCCAATCTACTACCCGAAAGGGATTGACAACCCCTTTAACACGTCGGGTTGCAAGTATTTGTTCTTTGTGTGCAGGTACCGTTTACATAGTGTTGCGTGGTTCTGTTACTGGTTCGATAACCTTGGTCTCATCACTGAGGGAAATACCTACCGTAGCTGTGCTGCATCATCCCTTCCTCTTTGGGGAAATACCGACATAGCTTCAAGCGACATCAAAAGGAATTTCTGGCGCCGTTGCCGGGGAGACATGATCAACATCTATCAGGTTCCTAATCACAAATCTCATCTCCTTGCAATTTACATTATTTGCCATTTGCCTCTCATTTTCCACTCCCCACTTCACAACCATTTGCCGTTTTATTTGCCTTCTCTTCGCCTTTTTATTCGCCCTCTTTTTCGTTCGCCGTTTTCTTGCCGGATCTATCGCTTACTTGTGATCTTGCTTAGGAAATCACTATGGCTAGCTACTCTCTCGCTACTTGCACCCCCGAGAACGAAGTTCTCAACTTTAAGCAAAGAGGAGGAGAGAGCCTGAAAGATGCTTGGTTTCGGATTTGCAATGCTCATAATAGATCTACCCATAAGCAATCTACTATTGTTCTTATTCGGAATTTTTATGTGGGAGTCACTACTTGGTATAGATTTGTTCTTGATACAATTACTGGTGGAAATTTCTTAAGCTGTCCACCTCTTGATGCTTTGAATGCTATGGGAAGCCTAGTGGGATCTCCGCCTATTATTATCAATGAGACTATTTTGACTCCTGAGCATGTTATGCAAAGATTAGATGCTATAGATAAGAAAATGATCACCGAGGAACAAATTGAAAATTTGGATAAAAGAATGCATACTCTTGCTAATAAAATTGGTTCAAAGATTGGAGAAGCTCTTAAAGTACTAAGGGAAAAACAACCCGTAGCTAACGTAAGGGTAGATGAGAGTCCCGCTCGGATTGATAAATTAGAAGAAATTTTTAATAATTTGAGCACATCTTTTGATTCTATTAAAACTACTGAAGAAACTCCCCCTAGCAAGAAATCTACCCGTAGGAACAAAGGGGGCGCGTCAAGTAGCAACAATGAAGATCTTAAGATGATAAGTGTTCACCTCAATCATGTTGCTTTGAAAAGGGATCTTACTTGCATGAATGAATTCTTTAGCTTTATTCCTAGGAGTGTGGTTTTTCAAGATTTGAATAATAGATCTCTAAGGAATTATGGATGTATGATTGAGGAGTTGGAAAACAAATATGATAAAACTTGAGATCTACGCGTTATGCCTAGCTAGGGGCGTAAAACGATAGCGCTTGTTGGGAGGCAACCCAATAGTTATCCTTTTTATTTTTGGTTTTCTTTCTGTTATTGAATAAATACATCATTAAACCTCTGTTATGATGTTGTTTTTTGTGTTTTAATTTGTGTTTGTGCCAAGTAAGACCTTTGGGATGATGTGGGAGAAATGTTGGTTTGATCCAGTAAAAAATAGAAACTTTTGTGTCCAGTAGAAAAATCACCAAAACTTACTGGAACTTGATTTTTAATTGATTCTTTTTGGACTGCATTTTTATACAAATTTTTCATGTTGTCCTAATTTTTCAGAAATTTTGGAGGTCAGAAAGTTTCGAAGTAGTACAGATTACTACAGACTGTTCTGTTTTTGACAGATTCTGTTTTCGTTGTGTTATGTGCTTGTTTTGATGCATCTATGGTTTTTATTGAAGGGTTTTTGCCATAGAAAAGTTAAAATACAGTAGATATAATGCAATAATAAAATTGGAATAAGTTTTCTACAGTACTTAAAGTAGTGATTTGTTTTATTTACACTAACGGATCTCACGAAGGTTTTGTTGAGTTTTGTGTGATTGAAGTTTTCAAGTTTTGGGTGAGATCACGATGGATGAAGGAATAAGGAGTAGCAAAAGGCTAAGCTTGAGGATGCCCATGGCACCCCAAGATAAAATTCAAGAAGTATCAAGCAACTAAGCTTGGGGATGCCCCGAGTGGCATCCCCTCTTTCTTCTAACGACCATCGGTATTTTACTTGGAGCTATATTTTTATTCGTCACATATTATGAGTTTTGCTTGGAGCGTCTTGTATGATATGAGTCTTTGATTTTGATTGTTATTTTGTCACAATCATCCTTGCTGGACACAACTATTTGAGAGAGCCAAAATTATGCTATGATTTGTTAGAATTGCTCTTTATGCTTCACTTAAAAATTTTGCAAGCTATGGAATTGCTCTAGTGCTTCACTTATATATTTTTTAGCACGGTGGTGCTGTTTATTTTGAAGAAATATGCTCTCATGCTTCACTTAGATTTATTTGAGAGGTAGTAAAATTTTGAAGAAATCCTCTCTTCCTTCACTTAAATAATTTTGAGAGTGAAAATTTTAAAGAAACTTGTGCTCTTGTTCTTCACTTATATTTGTTTGAGAGCTTGTAAATTGCCATGACAATATGCTTTAAAATAAATTAGTCCCAAAGTGATAGATATCCAGGGAAGATATAATAAAAACTTGCATGAAGATCATTGGACATTAAACTTGATTCTCTTCAATAGTTTTGAGATATGAAGATAGTGATACATGAGTTATGTTATTGAGTAATTATGCTTTAGTAAGAATATTTGCGTTAAGGTTGGTGATTCCCTATGCATGCACGTCAAGTCAATAATTATGCAATGAAATTACATCCTACTTGTGTTGCATAGTTCGGTGTTGGTTATGTTTAATGTTCGCTTATGATGGTTTTCGTTCCTTGGTTGGTCGCTTCTCAATCTATTTGCTAGCCTCCATTTTGTACTAAGTAGAGATACTACTTGTGCATCCAAACTCTTTTATCCTAGTTTTGCCTCATGAGTCCACCATACCTACCTATATGCGATATTTCCATGTCGTTCCAAGTAAATTTGTATGTGCCATCTCTAATTTTCAAAATAATATTTCTCTTTTGTGTTCCCGTACCGCTCATGAAGCGGCAAGGGGTAGTCGATATCTTCCATGCTAAATAGGTTATTCTCACGATAAGTGTTTATTCACTTGTCATTGCACGAGAGTACCGCGGTAATAGGGATGCCCTGTCCCGAAATGAATTTTTTTTTACTTTATGTTGTAAAATAATAAATTCCTTGGGAAAGTGTTGGTATGGACGGTACCCGTGGATTCGGCTAGCCGTGGAATGTGAAAGAATGGTGGAAAAAGGAATAAAATTTATTTTCTGTTTGGGAACCGCCTATGACTTGTTTAGTATGGAAGATGTTGGAAGCTCTTAGTTGTTTTCGTTGACAGGAAAAGCATGCCACCCAAAAAAATTTATCTCTCAATTTCAACCTTGAGCTCTGGCAGCTCTACAAATCAATGCTTCCCTCTACGAATGGCGTTTCTATTTATTTTATGAAATTGAGTCTCCATCCTCTCTTATAAAGCACCAACTACGGAACACTATTATCATACTTGAGCATTGGGTGTAGCTAATATTTGGATGTGTTGCATGAATGGATCAATGATTGAGCATAATGGCCTAGGGATAGCTTTCTTTAGTGTTGATATTTTGAAAAGACATTGTTGCTTGCTAGCATGATTTGAGTATTAAAGTTTTCATGTCAATACTAGACTATTGTTTTGAATCATATAAAAGTCCATATGTCCATGCTACAAAGAAAAGAATATGATGAACATGTTAGGCAGCATTCCACATCAAAAATTCTGTTTTTATCATTTACCTACTCGAGGACGAGCAGGAATTAAGCTTGGGGATGCTGATACGTCTCCAACATATCTATAATTCTTGAATGTTCCATGCTGTTATATTATCATTCTTGGAAGTTTTACAATCATTTTAGAGCAACTTTATATCATTTTTTGGGACTAACCTATTGACATAGTGCCCAGTGCCAGTTGTTGTTTTTTGCTTGTTTTTTACATCGCAGAAAATCAATATCAAACGGAGTCCAAATACAGTGAAACTTTTTGGAGATTTTTTTGGGCCAGAAGACATCCATTGGGCCAGGGCTGCACCTAGGGGGTGCTCCGAGGGGAGCACAACCCACCAGGGCACGCCCAGGAGCCCAGGCGCGCCCTGGTGGGTTGTGCCCACCTCGGTGTCCTCCTCCACCACCTCTTCACTCTATAAATACCCCAATATTCCAGAAACTCTAGGGGAGTCGAAGAAATATTAATCCAGCCGCCGCAAGTTCCAGAACCACGAGATCCAATCTAGAACCCTATTCCGGCACTCTGCCGGAGGGGAACACGATCATGGAGGGGTTCATCATCCTCATTGGTGCCTCTCCGATGATGCGTGAGTAGTTCACCTCAGACCTACGGATCCGTAGGCAGTAGCTAGATGGCTTCTTCTCTCTTTGTTTCTCAATACAATGGTCTCTTGGAGATCTATTTGATGTAATGACTTTGTGCGGTGTGTTTGTTGGGATCCGATGAATTGTGAGTTTATGATCAGATTTGCCTTGATTTTATATCCATTCTTGATTATTATAGCCTCGTATTTCTTCTCCAATATTTGGGTTTTGTTTGGCCAACTTGATCTATTTATCTTGCAATGGGAAGAGGTGCTTTGTAATGGGTTCGATCTTGCGGTGTCCTTTCCCAGTGACAGAAGGGGCAGCAAGGCACGCATGTATCGTTGCTATTAAGGAGAAAAAGATGGGGTCGATTCCTACATGAATAGATCTTGTCTACATCATGTCATCATTCTTATTGCATTACTCCATTTTTCCATGAACTTAATACACTAGATGCATGCTGGATAGCGGTCGATGTGTGGAGTAATAGTAGTAGATGCAGGCAAGAGTCGGTCTACTAATCTTGGACGTGATGCCTATATACATGATCATTGTCTTGGATATCGTCATAATTATTTGCTTTTCTATCAATTTCCCAACAGTAATTTATCTACCCACCGTTGCTATTTTTCGAGAGAAGCCACTAGTGAAATCTACGGCCCCCGGGTCTATTTTCCTATCATATACTTTCAGATCTATATTGCTATTGGCTTTTTCCTTTATTTGCAAGTTTTATTTTCAGATCTATATTATCAGAAACACAAAAATACCTCGCTGAATTTTATTTCCCGTTCTTCCATTTGGAATTATCTATCTATATATTTTCCAATCTACTACCCGAAAGGGATTGACAACCCCTTTAACACATCAGGTTGCAAGTATTTGTTCTTTCTGTGCAGGTACCGTTTACAAAGTGTTGCATGGTTCTCCTACTGGTTCGATAACCTTTGTCTCATCACTGAGGGAAATACCTACCGTAGCTGTGCTGCATCATCCCTTCCTCTTTTTGGAAATACTGACGTAGCTTCAAGCGACATCATGTATGTACACGTTCGCGACCAGACCAACAACGCTAGGTACGCTTCGACCTGGTGGGTCCTAGCTGTCAGGGGTAAGGAGGCACTTCCTTCCGTGCGAAGATGTAGTGGGTCCCAGCTGTCAGGGGGGAAACGTTTTTTTCGGGAAATACAGAGGCCCTTCCGGTGGGTCCCCACTGTCAGGTGGAGGAATCATTATTTTGCGCGTAATAAGGAGGCACTTCCTTGCGTGCAGTCGTGGACCCAACTGTCAGCCTCTCCATGTACAGTCTTCTTCCGATGGATGTCGTTCATTGACCACGTTGACCACACCGCGCCGAGAGCACCAAGGCGGTGGACGACGGCGAGGCCTAGGAAGGGAACGACACGGAGCCATGGAAGACTCGGAGAATAACAGCAGGTGTGGGTGAGTAGAGGGATGGCCAGGCCAGCGATGGGAGTAGGGTGGGGCGGTGAGGCCTGCGCGGCAGCACAGCCGGCCACGGGAGGCAGGAGCAGGCGGCATGGCCGGCGCTGGTTTGGGCGGCTGGAGCAAGAAGACAAGAGGTTGAAGAAGCAGCACGGCCGTTGGATTAACATCGTACGGTCACTGCAGCTAGAATCGTTTATATTGACTAAGTTGACAAAGCCCTGTGCCCGCGTCAACTTAGTAGGCCCACAAGTCAGCCTCCAAATATGGTGGGTCCCAGCTAGCAGGGGGGTAATCATTTATTTTTTTGCGTAATATGGAGGCACTTCCTTGCGTGCGAAGATATAGCTAGTGGGTCCGAGCTATGAGCAGTCGGAACGTTTTTTTCATGAAATACAGAGGCCCTTCCGGTGGGTCCCCGCTGTTAGGTGGAGGAATCATTATTTTGCACATAATAAGGAGGCACTTGCTTGAGTGAGGCCGTGGACCCAGCGGTCAGCCTCTCCACTTAGAGTCCTCTTCCGATGGATGTCATTCGTTGACCACGTTGACCACGCCGCGCCGAGAGCACCAGGGTGGTGGACAACGGCGATGCCTAGGAAGGGAACGACCCGAAGCCGGAGAAGACTCGGCAGTTGTTTCCCACACGGAGGGGAGTACGAGGGTTTACTGGTTCGTGTGCCGTCGCCGGAGAATAACAGGAACTATGGGTGCATAGAGGGATGGCCAGGCCAGTGATGGGAGTAGGGTGGGTCGGTGAGGCCTGCGCGGCAGCACAGCCAGCCACGGGAGGCATGAGCAGGTAGTACGGCCGGCGCTGGTTTGGGCGGCTGAAGCAAGACGACCAGAGGTTGAAGAAGCAGCACGGTCGTTGGATTAACATCGTACGGTCACTACAGCTAGAATCGTTTATATTGACTACGTTGACAAAGCCCTGAGTCCGCGTCAACTTAGTAGGCCCACAAGTCAGCCTCCAAATCTGGTGGGTCCCAGTAGCAGGGGGAGGAATCATTTTTTGCGCGTAATAAGGAGGCACTTCCTTGCGTGCAAAGATATAGCTAGTGGGTCCCAGCCGTCAGCGGGGGGTACATTTTGTTTGCGAAATACGGAGGCCCTTGCGGTGGGTCCCCGCTGTCAGGTGGAGGAATCAATATTTTGCACGTAATAAGGAGGCACTTTCTACTCACAAAAAAAGAGGCACTTCCTTGCGTGCGGCCGTGGACCCAGCTGTCAGCCTCTCCACGTACAGTCCTCTTCCGATGGATGTCATTTGTTGACCACGTTGACCACGCCGCGCCAAGAGCACCAAGGCAGTGGACGACGACGAGGCCAAGTAAGGGAACGACCCGGAGCCGAGGAAGACTCGGCAGTTGTTTCCCGCAAGGAGGGGGTACGATGGTTTACTGGTTCGGCTGCAGTGTGAGGCTACCGTCGCCGGAGAATAACAGGAGGTGTGGGTGAGTAGAGGGATGGCCAGGCTAGTGATGCGAGTAGGGTGGGGCTGTGAGGCCTTCCCGGCAGCACAGCCGGCCACGAGAGGCGGGAGCAGGCAGTTCCGCTGGTGCTAGTTTGGGCAGCTGGAGTAGGAAGATCAGAGACTGAAGAAGCACGATTGCCGTTGGATTGACATCTAACGGTCTGACGCTGGTAGAGTTGATTGTTGACTAAGTTTCTTTTTTTGAGAAACCTTGTGTACGCATGAACTTAGTAGGCCCACAAGTCAGCCTCCAAATATGTGGCAGACAACATAGAGCCCATTTGCCATTTCTTTAATAATTTGCAGCCCATTTGCTAATTCTTAATGAATTTATTACAGCCCATTTTCTGCCCAGGACCACGGTCAAAAATTTCAACCTAATTTTGCATATTTCGGTGGACTACGAACTATTTTAATACAAAAATGATAAACATTTACTCCCTCCGTTCCAAAATAAGTGACTCAAGTTTGTACTAACTTTGAACTAAAGTTAGTACAAAGTTGAGTCACTTATTTTGGGATGGAGGGAGTATTTTTTAAGAACTTATTGATTTGCCAAATAAAATATTGTTTTATTTTTGTAAGCTAATAAGACGTACGTGGGACAATTGAGTTGGTTTTGGGGAAAACCAGTGGTAAAAAAATCAGTGCTGGGAGGCAAAACAAAAAAAAATAAGGATGTAAAGATGACAAGGGAACTTTACGTATTTTAAATATAATAATATATGTATATGAACTAATAAAACTATAGGTAGAGATCAGAAAACGGAAGTAGGACATGGCGTTTTTAGAGGAAAATAGAACTGGGCTGTGCGTTTTCTTCAGTAAAAAAACTGCCTGCGGATGTTCTAAGAGAAAATATAACTAAGGCAGGTGGGCCAGAGGCCAGTTGATACCTGCTAGATCTTTGTGCCCCATTGTCTTCATGGGCTCGGCCTGTTAAAAACAAAACCAAGCCTGGGCAGTCTACAGCCCAGTTGATACTTGCTCGACCTGAAAAAACAATATACCTGCTGGATCCCAGTTATCAGTATGTACTTGTAGAATTATCTCGTTTATTGACTATGTTGAAACTTTCATGGGTTTCACCATCTCAGACGTCAGCATTATTTTTCCATCGTGATAATAAGTGCATGCACTTGCTTGCATACGGCCATGGACCTGCTGGTTCCGTATGGTTAGGCTCTGTATGGACAGCCGTCTTGTGGTTCCACAGACGAATTTCATGCAAATCGGATGATTTTCAGTGAAACCGGACTAAATTCATTGCATTTTACATATTTCTTTTTATTACAGAATATTTCACATATTTCAACTAATAATAACCGACTAGGCCTTTTTTGAGTCCACGGGAGGCGCTTCACGCGCGATCGAGGTCGTGACACTGAACTGTTCTGGAAGGCCCATGTCCATCGCTCCTCTCTTTTAACAATTTGCAGCTGGACTTGGCATGCCATAGCTCAGTCCCAACGTGCTGCATCCAACTATCAGCCTATGAAACCGGATGGATCCCGTGCGTACTCGAAGATGTGAAAAAATTGGAGAACAGGGAATTCGAACAGCAGGTGCTTATGCTACCCATAAAAAAAATTAGGTGCCTGAAAATTCGTTTCGAAACAAATGATTTAGCATTATATCCACGTCGACCCTCGACATGATGGTTGGAAGCAAATGCCAAGTTCATACCGAAAGATCCTTAACAACAATACCAACTTGCAGACGACTAGGTAGAACAAGTACCAATACCAAACTAACTTATAATCTTTTTAGTCCTGGCCCTAGTGTTTGTCTGGTAGAAAATCTTGCAGACGACCAGCTCCCGCTCCTTCTCTTGCTCCAGGTCCCCGAGGTCGTACTGGTGCATCACCCAGTTGGTCCTCTGCTAGTTGAAGTTCTTGTTGGTGTGCAGCACCAGAACCTTTTTGCTGCCCGTCTGCCAGCCGTTGACCATCACCGGCAAGGTATTGTCGGTCTTGTTCCACATCGCCTGCATGCTGCACTCCGACTGTCTCTTGCGACGCGTCCGCGTGACCCTTTTGAACGCCCTGGAGTTGCACTGGAAGAAATGCTTGCTTAGGCCACTCAGTGTGATACCTGCAGTATTGGCGAATACAAGTTGTATTAGGGTACGTAGTTGGCATTTTCATAACATCTTTGGCATGTTGCAGTCACTCACTTCACTTTTTATTAACTGTCAAATTGTAATTGCTTCACTAGGTTTGCGTCTAAAAAGAAAAATACAGGTATAAAAAAAGGAATATATTTGTGCAAGTAGGAGGTCGATCGGTATCTCACCTGGAAGTTTCTCAGGATGGGTGTAGCATATGTCGTGCTCGTTTTCGATGGTTGGTATGAACAAATCGATGAGAGGGTGAGATCTCGCGTTGTCAGCACTCACTTTGGCCTCAAGGTGCTCGATCAGCTCTTGATCCGTGGGATCGAACTTGACACCAGCCGGCAGCACCGGCCAATCCTTCTTGGACTTGCATCAGTTAATTCCAGTTAAATGATACTCAATGTATGATCAATCAATTGTTTAAGTAAATGATGAAAGATTTCGACGGATAAGTGCTACTCCAAATCTGAAGTCCACAATACCCGAACAAATTGGGGTCTCGGCTTCATTACTACATGCATACTCCAAAGACTTGAAAACCCCCATAAAGATCGAAATCATCATATAGGGCGACGGGACGAATACTCACAGGAGTGGCCTCGCTGGTTCCTTCCTTCATCCGGCTAGCTTGAAGAGCATCCTTGTTGAGATCAATTTTTTCAGCGTCTTCCTTTTGACTACTTGCAATGAAGTATAGCAGCTCCAGTAGCTCATCGCTCATCGTACCAACTCGATCGGAACAAGGTGGCGGCTGGGAGGCGGGGAGACCGGGAGAGAATGGGAGAGTGATTTTGTAGAGAATGGGAGAGTGATTTTGGAGAGAATGGGAGAGTGTTGTTGTACTACGAGAGGGGTGTGGCTCACTTTGGTGAACCAAACACGCCGCCGGGACTCTTGTGCCACCTCACGCGGAGCGTGTTGTCACGTCAATTCAATGTGAGGACATGATGAATAATTTGACCGACGTATACTAGTACTACTGTACTACTTACTAGTCGTATTTAGTGTAACATTTTAACAATAGGTTTAACTAACAAAATATCAATGCATGTCACCGAAAATTATACCATTGGAAACTATGTTCAAATACGAATCCAACGATATAATTTTTTGTGACATGCATTAACATTTAGTTAGTTAAATTTATGGTCAAAATTTGACAGAAATTACGTAGGGGACCAATAAACCAGGAGGGACGTAGTAGTATGAGTAGCACAACATACGATATATATAGAGGACTACTAGAACTACAAATTTAGAAATGGAGTACGAAGTTACAAGGCTGTGCGATAGACTTTGTAGGCCACATGAGTAATACAAAATATAGTTCCCATTGGACAACACTTTCACGAACAAGTACACACTTGAAGCCTAATTGATATATATGGCTTCTGCACAGCATCTCCATCATCATTATCAGTACATGCTACGCAGGTGAGTTAGGATGCACTTGATCCCAGAAAGGTATCTATCCTTCAAACTAACTACAGTACATAATATCAAACAAAATAGGGTCATGCTACACCAACAGGATACATGGCTCAGTCTAGATATCACTACGAATCAAGTTGTGCATATTTGTTGTTGGCATGAAGCACATCGCCGCATGTCGGGTTTGCAAAAGCCATTCATCGCTTGGAAGCTTGATGCCTTTCACACACTGAAGATCATCTGGCAACAAGTTGTGTCGACGAATCTCTGGATATGGTGATTCATGAAACCCATGGTATGATGTGTAAACACAGTTCCCCCTGGCAAATGGAAGTTGCATAGCACGGTAATCATCGCCGGTGATATGATCGATGATTGGTTGGATGATCGGATAATTAAGCCTGAGGAACATGGAGTGGTTGCCGAGGCTGTAAACCCGCCTCCAGTTGAATACGCCTGGCCCAACGGAGTTGGGATCTTTCTCGAATACGAAGCAGCCATAGCCATCACAGTCGCGAATGCCCCAGGCATTGTACTGCATGTGGTTTGATGAAATGATTTGGTCAATTTGGTATGTGTGAATGAGCATCAAATGCCCACCGTCAATTGAATGAGCGATAAACCACCACCCATTGACTTGTATATTTCCAGGTCCTGGAATTATGAAGGCCAGCGCATTTGCATCTGCTGCAACAAATCAAATTGGAGACCAAAAGGACAAAAATATACAATAATGTTCAGAGTATGTGTGGAATTAAGATTATTATAACAGTGACACAGATCATAGCCAGAGAATTGCAATGCCGTGGTCATAATCATACCCCAAGTTAAAAAAAATTAGCCAATGGCTTTCATATTCTAGCAATATGTCATGGTTCAAACAAGATGTAAAAATGAGAGGAAAACAGCTATGCCAGGGCCTACTCATATTCTACCATAGCAGATACAACTGTTCTCATATCAACTCTAACAATAACATGCGTGGTTATAAAAATCTTGGAAATGAGAGTAACATATAGCAATCATGACGTTATACTCATAATATCTATTCTAACAATCATTAGATGCCAATTGTTCTCATATCAACTCTAACAATAACATGTGTGGTCATAAAAATCTAGGAAATGAGAGGAACATATAGCAATGATGTGGTTATAGACATACTATCTATTCTAAATTTCTAACAATCAACAGGTAGTCGTATTCATAAGGTAAAGATGAGATGAGATAAAACAATTACACGACGATAGATTCCACCAGTATATGCAGCCAATATGTGCGTCGACCACGTAAACGATGCCATCGTGCACTATAGCATCATACAGAAATGGATGGTCAACAGGATTGATGATGAGCCATAACCATGTATGGCGACAGGATTCTAGATAGACTAATCCCCCGTCGAACAAGGCAATGAGCTTGTAATCCATGTAGTCTTCTGATGGTGTGGGCACTTCGTAGATTACAACCTTCAGCAAACGGAGGTCGTACCAAGATCTCGACGCGTCTTGTGCGTAGTAGGCAGGAGTGTACGGCGGGCCACGAGGCTCGATGCCGGCGGTATCCAACGATGGAAGGGTGATCTCTCGCTCGGTGTAGATATCCACGAGACGCCACAGACTACCAGATTGGTGGATGAGGATGATCCAGTTGGCCTTCATGCCCGCCCAGTAGTGGCCATGCATGAAGGACAGGTGGGCGGGTAGTGGTAGCATGTCGAGGGGCATGATGGCAACATCCATAGGATCATCAAGTCGGTGTCTGGGCCACCTGCGAGGATCGGGCATCAACAAGCAGGGTGTCTTGAAAAGGGTCGGCCAGTTGTAGACGAGTACACGGTACATAGACACCGAGCATGCGGCCAGACACACGGTGTTGAGCAGGTCCATATGATTACAGATCTTCTCCAAGAGAACATCGGGGAGGGAATTCCAATCGCGGCTCTGCGTGTCAGTCGGTTCTGCCATAGGTTTTTTAGGGAGCTGAGTGATTGGGATTTTCGGTGCCTGCGAGCAAGCAGGGAAGTGGATTCAGGCGGGCAAGCGAGCGAAGAAGATGGCGTGTGTGGCCGAGCAGTGAGCGGGGGGATATGGACATATGGTACGCGCGAGCTACCGAGGAAGATGGCGCGGGCGGGCGAGCAGTGAGCGGGGGGAAATGGTGTGCGGCCGACGATGGGGAAGAGAGGAGGAAGAAGAGAGGTGGAAGAAGAGGGAAAGACAGGCAAGAAAGTGCATTAAATCTCAATTCTACTAGTACTACTACCAGGATATACCGTCCTTCGGAGTGTAAATAGTTAAGCCGATGACATGTGGGTCTATCTCAGGAGGGCCCATATGTCAGTTAATGGAAGAGAGAGGTGCGTAGGCGTATTTGTGGGAGCGTGCTCCACTGGCAAACATGATGGCAGTACAGGGTAAGGCTGATTTAGTAACACCAACACGCTGGCTCAGCTTATTAATTAAGTGTCCCATCTGCTGCAGCGTGTATTGTCACTTCACTGTGAAGACTAGTTGAATAGTTCTCTCTGACCGAGATGGGGAATAAAGGATCGCCAAGACTTCCTATCTACAGTATGCCTATGCCTCTACTCTCATCCTGTCCAACAACAAGAAACATTAGCCAAGGCACCCGGTGCCAATTATGTAGGAGCTCCTTCCGGTTTATATACAGGTCAATAAAAAAATCATCAACCAAGGTAGTAGTAAATGATGAGTGCCTGAAGATTTTTTTCCAGAAGTACTCAATAATTAATGGGCTCGTTTTCCTCAAGAAAATTGTGTTTGCGAACGTTTTAATTGGAATGCATGCGTGCATGTGTGAAGAACAAAAGACCAGAACTTTTACATGCATTGGCAAGTTTTCTCTTAATTCTTGCATGCAACATGTTAATGAAGCTTGAAATATGAACATGTCAATGGGAGGGAGTAGAAGCCTCATGCATGCATGCATGCATGCAACACTCACACGTACACATGCACGCACACAACACTCATGCATCCATGTGGCACACAGCACAAGACGCAACACACACGCTCATGTTCAAGCGCTCAACCTACACGTGCATTCACTCACATACACAGCCAGGGTGGTTCGCGCGCAAGGGTCAGACTCCTGTCGCGCCTGCGTAAAGTTTTGTTTAACTGATTTCTTTGCTCTGCCAACTGACCGGTGGGACCCAGAAACCAGGTGCCAATTTAACCAGTCAACAAAGTGCCACGTCGACTATGTGGCCAGCCAGCAGGGTGCAATACGGTGCTCTACGGTGAGCTAGTGACCGTATAATCACCGCAAAACTATATAGTGACCGTAATGAGCGTAGTATGAAGACCAGTGACCGTATTGTTAGATACGTTGACCACCAGTGTATTTATCTCGTTTCAAATTAAGCCATATTAACCGGAAAGGACGCAATATGGACTAGTACTTTGATGTGTCCCGTCAACTCGCAGAACGAGGAGAAACTTGCTTACTACGCCCTCTCCCTCGCCCATGTATGGTGGCTCACGGGATGAGGAGAAGCTTGCTTACTACATACGCCTATGCCCTCTCCCTCGCCCACGCGTGCGGTGGCTCGCAGGACGAGGAGAGGGTTTTGACTACAGCGCCCTCTCCCTCGCCCTCGCCCTCGCGGTGGACGTGCAGCAGTTCATTCGGTGTCAGATTGCCAGAAGCATATTGTACTGTAGTATCATCATTGTTGGACCTCCCGAAGAGGCGAAGAGCCAAGCTCAAGGTTTATAGGAGTACGAATTGTTGAACCTCCCGAAGAGGCAAAGAGGCAAGCGCAAGGTTTATAGGAGTACGAGTTGTCGTCCTGGTATTACAACTATAGCGAACAATCGCTACTGTATGATGCCGCTACGTCACCTATAGCCAAAGTTGTGCCACCTTTTTTTTCTCACAGAGCGTGTTGGAGCCCATGCAACAGCCACACAAGTTGCACGTACACATAACACATTTACTAGTAATAAATTCTAAAGGACAAATGCCAGCATGCCACACAAGTTCATCTCCACTTATGTGATAAATTTGTGCACAACTACTCTACATATATTTACAATTTACCATACTCCACTTACATGTTATAGATGGGCTCCATGTCCTCCTCCAGGTTCTAGTCCCAGGTGTTCTTCATAGATGGCATGATCCATAGCGGTGGGCAACGGGAATCATTGTAATAGCTTTCTAGTCCAGTTCCACACGATGGAGACTCATCCAAGCTGAAGCGGCATAAATCAAGGATAGCATGTCGTTCATCCGGCGGTGCGCACTGAAGACACAACCATGCTTCATGAACGGCAGGCCTTCGATGTTGTGCACGGAAGGTGGCATCTGCTTCACAATGGGGTAGCTATCCCCAATGAAAAGCGAGTACTCTCCAAGGGTGTTCCTCGGCACCCACATAGCATCACGGTGGTCGAACTCGACGCCGTTCATCTGGTACACAAGGCATCTCAGATCTAGACACATGGTGACATACATGGTCAAGGTCCTTGCATGATAATGTTGTGCTCAAATATGGCGGTCAGTAATATTGTGCAGCAAGTAGTACTGCTCCAGTATAGAGGAAGTAAAATAACCGGCTTATTATATATAGCCACTCTTGGCTACATGGATGAGATAGTAAGACATGGAAAAACAGAAAAGGTGTGAGCTATTGGTTTCAAGTCTTCAAGGGCCTAGCTATACGCGTCCTCCAAGGTAAAAAGTACTAGTAGTAGTACTACAATGAAAGTGAAGGCGAGAGGGTTAAAAAAATCTTATACTAAATTGTCCCAGTCAAGAAAAGAAAAGAACTAACAAGTACTACTACTCTAACACACAGCAATGAGAAAATGGAATACCTGGGTAGATGGTGACGGTCCGATCGTGGTAGATCGTGTGACCTTGTTGCACATCAGTGGTGCCATGCGTAACGACTGCTAAGATAGTTGATCCCAATCTGCCAAAGTCAGCTACAAGGTTCCAGGTTAGACCGAATCGTGGCTGCAAATGCACATCCAGGATCGGCAATCTTCTTTTGACCGGGGGATGCCTGGTCCCTGCAAAATAATGTAGTACCGTTAGGGATGCAAATGATGGTTTGTGCATTCCATTTGTAATCTCCCGTACCGTAGGATGGCATCCATATGAAACAAGTCCCCTGGCTTGTCACCGCGAAGATGCGGCCTACATGGCAAACAGCATCTTCGAACGTGTAGGGGTACAAATCTGCCGCGGCCAACATGTGCCAGCCTCTGCCGTTACGGCCATTTGTATTGATGGCAATCCTTATGTCGAACACCGCGATGAGATAGTAATCATCGTAGCTGTGTCGCTTTGTCGGCGGGTCCGCAATTGCTATCTTCTTCAATCTCATGTAGGCATCATCATACGTATTCAAGCCCAGCCAGTCCAGAAGGCCAATCCCAATGGTGGAGAAGGGGTCTACGGGAACGGCCTCACTGCTGTGGATGTTGTGCAAAATGATGGTGGTATCCGGCCAGAGGTATGCAAGCCAATCTTCATTGGCACCAACCCAAACCTATATATAAGACGGTGGGCAGCGGAGAAATTACGGGATGGAATAACTAAGTACCATATTTAGAATATACACTACATGGTCAAACTCCATGACTGACCTGCTCATCGGACAAAATCCGACTACCTCTCAACGTCCGCAACTCTAGCGGAGTCAACATGCAAGCACGGCCAAGTTGCGCTGGACTATTCAATGGATTGCCCCATTGAATAACCTTCTGCTCGAGGACACATGGAAGACCAACAAGCATGGCCTTCTCCCAAGCTGTTTACGCACCATCTTGAAAAAGTTGGTGCAGGAACCACCGAGTCTTGCGGCGGTGAGGAAGTCAGAGCGGCATGCGATTTCTCCCAGAGGATCATCCTCCAAGGTCTCCCAGCCCCGACGAGGAGGAGAACCACCTAGCGAATCCATGGCAGCAGCGATGAACTGCCTTGGTCTCTTCGGGGAAGTGAAACTGGTGAGGAGGAGATAAGAGCGTAACTGCAGGGCCTCGTCCCTTCCTTAAGGAAGTTATGCGGGCACACATAGTGGTAGTGCGATGGTGCGGTTATTATTTACTACACTACATAGTACTGTAGCAGTAGTACTTTCTCTATATACTAGTACTGTCTACTGTTCTTCTATAGTGCACCAGTTTTGAACTCTTGAATCTCAAGGCCAAGGAGCTACAGTTGCATGTGGAGGGTACTTTGTTCTCTAGAACCATCGCTGTACTATCAATGCAGGGAAAGTACACCTCTGTACTCTCCCTGCTCTACTCAAGTGCATAGCTGGCCTATTCAGCCGCTCCTCTCACGCACACACTAGCAGCCTGTTTATCAGCGACGGTTACTGCGGGGGCAGAACATTTGAGTTCTTTGATACAGCGAGACTAGGCTTTTCGCTTCCATTTGTGAAGGTGTAATGGATCTCGTCGAACTGTGTTTGTTGTCCTTCCTTCTTTATTAATGAGATGAGGCAAAGCTTTTGCCTCAGTTTCAAAACAAAAAAAAACGTGTCAAGAGGATTTTTTTTATAGAGTTTAGAGCCAATAATGGAGCGAAGTCCGTGCGTGCAACACCACAAGCTACAGAGTAGTACTACTACTAGTACTTACTCCGTCCAAAGCCATATTGCATAGTTCCCAATGCGGCGCCTTTCCTTTCTTGGAGCTTGTGCTACAGCCGGCTGTAAGTCTACAACCCGGTTCTCTTTTCTCTCTTCCAACTCAGTAACAATATAGTAATATTTAAATCCATACAGCCTGCTTATGTCACCTTATTGCTCTGAGGAAGCAGCAAGCGAGGTGAGTCTAGGGCATTCACGTGGCTGGGTTATCCAGTGCACCCAGATTGTGGGGCAACACGTCCGTCAGACTTCAAAAGTCAAACTACCAGTGTACAATATTGGCTCGTAGCGAGGTTAATATTTTTTTAAAAGGCCGCCATGCGTTCTACTGGGATCAAACCCACAAAACGAGCTATACACTCCTGCAACCACTAGTAGTACAACGCAACCTAGAATCGCCTTTTGTCGCTAGTACATTGTTCCTTACAAGAAACCACTACACCACTTTCTAACCAGCCCTACCAAGAAACCACTACTCTACAAAATTTTATTAATCCGTCGCAATAAACTACCAAGTTCCATTATAGGCACATTTAAACCCATGTCGCCCCTTAAGTCAATGCCGTCTATTTGACCGACAAGTTAGGCGTTATGACTTGTGGGACCTACATGTCAGTCTGGACAAAAATCCTCGAGTCACCTCCTACCTCCGGCCCGTCCACCTACTCATCCTCGGCCATGGGAGGTAGCTACCGCCGCCGTCAGTAGGCGAGGTCAAAAGCGCCGGCAGCGCGGAGCCCATCTTGCAGTAGCCCGGATGCCAGCACTGTGCGGCGGTCGCGGCCGCTAGCTAGCCAAGCTAGCACACATCTTGTAGGATGCATCCAGCTGAATGTCTGCAAGGTTTGCTAGCTCGGTTGGCACGGTGGTGCGGAGGCTTGCTCGCACGTACGGCCCTAAGGCCAGCCATCTGGCTCGAGCGAAGGCCAGCACAGTGGCTTGCTCGCGCGTGAGCCGCGCTCGGGCCAGCCAGCCAACCCGTGCGGAGGCCAGCGCGGCGTCCGGCCCATACAGCGGAGCAGCGGCCAGCTCACTCATCACCGGCGCCAGCGACGAACGCACATACGAACTGTTTGAAGTAATGTTCAGGAATAATAATGATTGGAGGAGGAAGAAGAGGATAGATGGTCAGATGTAGGTCCCTCGTGTCTTAACGGTCAACACAACGGTCAAACAGACGGTGCTGGTTTAAGGTGCCTCATCAGCACAGACGTGTGGGCCAACGCTGTCATAAACGGGTTTAAACGAGCCTAATCGGCACTAGATAGTAGTTTTTTGGCGCGGATTAAGAAATTTTGGGTATGTTTTTGCTATTTTTTTACAGTAGTTTCTTCCTAGGGCTGGTTGAAAGTGGTAGTTTTTTGTTAAATACTCTACATACTGTAAGTAGGAGTGATAGTTAAGCTTTGGAAGCCAATAAGCATGGCTAGTTACATAGTGCCTATGTGTACGTAATTCAAACTAAATATCGACCATGAGTGACTAATATCTTGATGGAAAACTCGAAACTATGGAAATACTAGCAATGTGCACGTGCGTTGCAACAGATCATAAGTAGAATAAACTTATTCACAAACTAGATAGAAAACTCTCTAATTTTGATATACATATATCACTAAAAATATATAATGTTTCAGTCAGAATATATTCCTCGGGCTATTTTGATGAGGTGACGGAGGGGTGTGGTTGGTTTTAATATACTAAGCGGTTTTCTGCAAATTGGAGTAGAGAAGTGGGATGTTGTTGCGAAAAGGCAACAACTTACCTCATAGTCGTTAGATGTAGATCTAGTGGTCAGAAATGACGGATGGCAGACACACCATCATCACCAGCTAAGTCTTTCATAGGAGTATAAGTATGGAAATACAAATGTATTATATATTGATACTTGTTTCCATAAACTTGGATCTATGTTCTATTGAACTGCTGAGCATCTGGGGCCTTAGCACGATGGCTTCTCGACTATGTAAAACAAAGGTTTTCCCGTCGCCGATAAGGACGGGGTGACGGCGGCGTGCTTTTGGCTTGCTCTAGTCCTCGTAGTCACACTAGGTGGTTTACGGACGTGTAGATGTATTCTTTTTCACGTCTCGTGTTCGTCATACTGCCACGATTGTTGATGAATAGACGGTAAGTTTTTCACGAGAAAACCTTGGTTGAGTGTGTGTGCGAGAGAGAGATAGCGCGTGTGTGATATGGAGAGACTGAGGCAATGATAAGAGATTCTTTGTGTGTCTGTGTGTGTGTAGGATAGAGAGAGACATGTGCATGGGGCTTTGTGTTGTATAACATGGAGACACGTAGACATAATTAGAGAGTGAGTGCGTGAGATACACATGCGGACATGGGGAGAGATGTGTGAGTTAGAGAGACAGAGAATTTTGGTTTGCATGTGAGTTAGAGAGAGAGGGGGGATATATATATATATATATACCTAGAGCTGGAGAGAATATGCAAGGGTGTGTGTCTTAAAAGAAGGATCGAGATAGATGGGTGTTGTGTGTGTCTGTGTGTGTTTGTGCGCGCGCGTGTGCGTGATATGGAGTGTGTGTATGTGGAGAAGAGAGACCACTAATGATGTAAACCTAGTAGGAAAGGGGGAATGGTGTGACATGTGCGTCCAAGAGAGAGAAAGGCATGTGTAGTAGCGGGATAGCATGGGTGCAGGCGAGGAGCAGACTATTTGGAAGAGACATCGAGTGTGTGTGAGGGAGGGGTGCGCGCACGAGAGAGAGAGAGCGAGCGAGGGAGAGAGCGAGGAAGAGAGGGGGTCATTTGTGCAGAAGTGGCGTATAGATAGGGAGACAAGGTTGATGTTGTTCGAAAGTGGCCTATGTATGGAGATGCAAGGAAAGCGAGTCATCGTGTGCATGGTAGAGACTTCATGAGAGATCTAGAATAGATGGTGGAGAGAACAACGTGCGAGATTGAGATCGATGATACGCTAGGGAGCTATGGAAAGAGTCACGACGCCTATGTATATAGGCAAGGAGCTGGGTCGGGTCCGCATGTGGGAGAGATGGAAACAGGAGAGTGGTGCACAAGGAGACAAAGGGTGCTTGTGTGTAGTAGGGGTGGTGAGTGAGGTGTGATAACCCACAAGTATTGGGGATCGCAACAGTTTTCGAGGGTAGAGTATTCAACCCAAATTTATAGATTCGACACAAGGGGAGCCAAAGAATATTTGCAAGTATTAGCAACTGAGTTGTCAATTCAGCCACACATGGAGATTAAATTTCTGCAGCAAAGTGATCAGTAGCACAGTAATATGATAGTAGTGGTAACAGCAATAGTAACGGTAACAGTGATAGCAATGATTTTGTAGCAGTTGCAACAGTAACAGCAGCAGTAGTAACTTAGCAAGAACAATATGTTGGAAATTCGTAGGCATTGGATCGGTGGATTTGTTGGATGATATTCATCATATATCAGTCATAACCTAGGGCGACACAGAACTAGCTCCAGTTCATAAATATAATTTAGGCATGTATTCCGTAAATAGTCATACGTGCTTATGGAAAGAACTTGTATGACATCTTTTGTCCTACCCTCCCGTGGCAGAGGGGTCCATAAGGAAACTAAGGGATATTAAGGCCTCCTTTTAATAGAGAACCGGAACAAAGCATTAACACATAGTGAATACATGAACTCCTCAAACTACGGTCATCACCGGAAAGTATCCCGAATACTGTCACTCCGGGGTTTATGGATCACAACACATAGCAGGTGAATATGACTTGCAAGATCGGATCTATAACATGGATATAAAGGTGAAAACATAAACGGTTCAGATCTGAATTCATGGCACCCGGGCCAAAACTGTCGAGCATTAAGCATAGCAAAGTCATAACAACATCAATCTCAGAACATAATGGGTACTAGGGATCAAGCCCTAACAAAACTAACTCGATTACATGATGAATCTCATCCAACTCCTCACCGACCAGCGAGCCTACGAAGGAATTACTCACTCCCGGTGGAGAGCATCATGGAATTGGCGATGAAGGAAGGTTGATGATGACGAAGACCGAAGATTCCCCTCTCCGGAGCCCCAAACGGACTCCAGATCTGGCCTCCCGATGAAGAACAGGAGGTGGCGGCGGCTCCGTATCGCGAAATGAGATAATTCTTCCTCCTTGATTTTTTTCTCCGAAAATAGGAATTTATAGTGGCGGAGTTAGGGTCAGCGGGGCCACCAGGTGGGCACAACCCACCTGGGCGCGCCAGGAGGGGGGCGCACCCTGGTGGGTTGTGCTCACCCAGGGGCCCCCCTCCGGTGGTTCTTGGCTCCAATATTTTTCTTTTATTCTGAAACAATTCTCCAAAAAGTTTCGTTCCATTCCGAGAACTTTTATATCTGCACAAAAACAACACCATGGTAGTTCTGCTGAAAACAACGTCAGTCCGGGTTAGTTTCATTCAAATCATGCAAATTAGAGTCCAAAACAAGAGGAAAAGCATTAGGAAAAGTAGATATGACAGAGACGTATCAACTCCCCCAAGCTTAAACCTTTGCTTGTCCTCAAGCAATTTAGTTGACAAACTGAAAGTGAAAAAGAAAAAAATTTACGAACTCTTTTGCTCTTGTTTACATAAATAAGCTTAAGTAGCACCCAGGTTTTCAGCAAAGATCATGACTAACCATGAAAACAATAACTCTTAAAAATTATATTAACTCATATCAATGGCGTAAGCAACTAGAGAGCAATAATAAAATATCTCAAATGACAACACTTTGTCAAAACAACCATGATATAATATGACAACAATGGTATCTCGCTAGCCCTTTCTGAAACCGCAAAACATAAATGTAGAGCACCTCCAAAATTCAAGCACCGACTAAACATTGTAATTCATGGTAGAAAAGATCCAGTCATGCTAACACCCAACGTTAACTACACACAATGCATGAGGATGACAATAGTGCTCTCAGATCTGGCGCTTGTTTGAGAAGGTGATGACTCAACATAAAAGTAAATAGATAGTCCCTTCGCAGAGGGAAGCAGGGATTTGCAGCGGTGCCAGAGCTCGAAGCTTAAAATCAGAGATAAATATAATTTTGGGCGGTGCACCCTTACTGTCAACGTTATGACCAAGAGTTTTCAATATCTTCCATGCTAAACACATTATAGGCTGTCGGCGTTCTGGGAATGGGGGTACCCAGACTTGCCTGCCTACGGCCCAGCAGGGCCCGGATTCAAGACTGCGTGAGGAAGGCCCTCATGAGGACCTGGCCTCGCGAGGCGATCTGCGCCAGGACCCCCTGGGGAGCGGCCCCTTAGGATAGCCTCCCGAGCGGCGGAAATTCCTATGCAAGTGCTTCTCCTCACGAGGCTGAGATGACGTAAGCCATGACGTCCAAGGTCAGGCGGGCGCCGGGCGGGCGCCAGCGGGCACAGAGGGAGTAGTTTCCTCTTTGGTGATAAAGGGACAAGGCCAGGCGCGTGTTCCCGAGGGAGGACACAAAGGTTTCCCTTCCAGTGCAACAAGACCAAGACCATGAGCTCGGCAGGACGGATGTCATCGCCGAGCCCACCCCTACGTCATGGACAGAGACTTTGCAGGCGAAGACCACCTTTCGTCAGGATAGGACGTACTTCTTGTCCCCGTTCAAAATTGGCCGTTGTGGAATCCCTTCCCGCCTAAGTTATGAGGGAAGAGGACCAAGGCCACCATAAATAGAGACTAGCACCCATTGTAGGGGGGCATCGAATAAAGTCGCCCCATTCGAGCCCTCGCGAGGTAGCCCGTCCACTGTACTAGTTCCTCCTCAACCTCCTCGTGTGGCCAATCCACCAAAAGCAGGAGTAGGGTTTTACACCGCAAGGTGGCCCGAACCTGGGTAAATATTTGTGTTCTTCTTTCCCCCCTTTGATCGTCCCATGTGGTGAGCTAGAGCTAGAGCACAGCGAGCGGAGCGCATCCTCGAGGTGACCCTTCGTACACGCCCCAGAGTTTGAACCTTGTTGGGTCTGTGGAGCCCCGATTCTGACATTTGGCGCGCCAGGTAGGGGCGTGTCGAAGCTTCGTCTCTTCATCGACCGTGCTCCGTCTTCACTCCGTCGTGCTCATGGCTGACGCTCGCCGTATTCGGGCCGAACGCCGGGCTGCCCGCGTCGCTCAGACGGCCCCCGTGGGACGCGGCGCCGCACACCGCTCTGCTTCCCCGGTAGCCAACGCTGCTACTGACCCCGCTGCTCAAGAGAAGCAGGACTCTCCGTTGCCTCCCCCTGCGCAGCGTGACGGACGCACGGCCATGCCTTCTTTCACCCCCGCCACGGCGTCATTCTCCCGAGCTCGCCGCGGACCGGTGAACGCGCAGGCCGCGCTCCTCATGGCACGTGAACTGCTGCGCTACCGCCCCACAGACGAGGGCTACGACGCCTCGCTGGGCCGCATCACCGAGTTCGTCAACGCCGCGGGCGAGGCACCGGTGCCCTCTCGCTCGCTCTGCCCTGCACCGTTTCTTGCGGGCGAGATGGCGCGCGGCGCTCCTCCTCCCCCACCTCAAAGCGGCGCCGACGCTAACCCGGGCCACGACATGCGCCAGCACAACCCACCGCGCGACGCCCCATCTCCTGCGCAAGATGACGCCAGTTGTCAGGTTGTACAGCGGCCGCAGCACGACGCCCGTGCGCTCCCCGCACCATCGCGCTAGCGCCAGGACCGGGCGGCACCGAAGGCCGCCCCTCCAGAGCGTCTGGACTGCGCCCCTGTTGCGGGGGCCGTCTCTGTGAGCGCGGCGGGCTGCCGAGCATTCTCCCGTGAGCTGCGCCGCGTTGTCTGACCTGTCAAGTTCAAGCCTGACCTGCCCCCACGCTACGACGGCACCCAAGACCCCGCGGAGTTCCTCCAGCTCTACGCGCTGAGCATCAGCGCAGCGAACGGCGACGTGAAGGTCATGGCGAACTGGTTCCCCATGGCCCTCAAGGACGGCGCACGCTCCTGTGTCATGCACCTTCCTGAGGGATCCATTACCTCGTGGGACGAGCTCCACGAGAACTTCATCACCAACTTCCAGGGGACCCGCGACCGCGCCCTCACCGTCAACGATCTGTGCCGCATAAAGCAGCAGCCTGGCGAGACCCTTTGGAAGTACATGCAGCGCTTCAACCAAGTCCGCCTCAAGGTCCCGAAGGCGTCCGACGAGGCCGTCATCTCTGCGTTCACGAAGGGCATAACAGACATCAAGATGAGCGAGGAGCTCAACATCCGTAGTAGAGCGGTAGTACGGTAGTGCGGTAGTAGAGCGGTAGTACCGCTTAGTGCGGTACTTCCGTCCTCCACTACCGCTGCTACTACCGCTTGTGTTTCGAAGAGTGTGCAAGCTGCTGTTGCTCTATTCTCCTTAGCGGTAGTAGAGCGGATGTAGGGCGGTAGTACCGCTTGCGGCGGTAGTACCGCTCCAGTACCGCTCCACTACCTCGTTTCTGAGCTGTTCTACGAACCTTTGCGGTAGTACCGCTTGTGGGTGCGGTAGTACCGCTTCGTGCGGCACTACCGCGCTCCTGTGCTTGCTGTACTCACTGGCTTCGGCTGGTAGTACCGCTCTAAGCGGTAGTACCGCTCCTTGGAGCGGTAGTACCGCTTGAGTGCGTCCAGCACAGGTAACGGTTCGATTTGGTGGGGGGGTTATAAAAGGGGGTCTTCTTCCCCCTTGCCCCCAACGGTTCTTTTATCCCCTTGCAGCTCTCTCTCCTCCATTGTTGACCTTCTAGAGCTTTGCTATCTCTCCATCCCTCCAATGATTCTTGCTCCTTCTTGAGGGAATACAGAGAGGAGATCTAGATCCATCTTTCCATCAATCACTTTCTCCTCTATGTGAGGGAAACCTTGTGGATCTAGATCTTGGAGTTCTTGGTGTTCTCCTTGTTCTTCCTCTCACTTTCCTCCATAGCTTTTGTTGCTTTGGTGGGATTTGAGAGAGAGGGACTTGAGCACTTCGTGTGTTCTTGCCATTGCATTAGTTGCATCGGTTTGAGTTCTCCACGGTGATACGTGAAAGTTAGTAGTTGAGAAGCTTATTACTCTTGGGTGTTTGAGCACCCTAGAGCTTGTTCCTCTTGGGTGCTTTGGTGCCCTAGACGGTTGGTGGTGCCTCGGAGCTCAATCATTGTGGTGTAAAGCTCCGGGCAAGCGTCGGGGTCTCCAATTAGGTTGTGGAGATCGCCCCGAGCAATTTGACGGGTACCGGTGACCGCCCCCAAGGGTTGCCAAAGTGTACGGGTTCGGTGACCGCCCCAAGGGTTGCCATTTGTACGGGTTCGGTGACCACCCTCAAGGGTCCCTTAGTGGAATCACGGCATCTTGCATTGTGCGAGGGCGTGAGGAGATTACGGTGGCCCTAGTGGCTTCTTGGGGAGCATTGTGCCTCCACACCGCTCCAAACGGAGATTAGCATCCGCAAGGGTGTGAACTTCGGGATACATCGTCATCTCCGCGTGCCTCGGTTATCTCTTACCCGAGCCCTTTACTTATGCACTTTACTTTGTGATAGCCATATTGTTTCTTGTTATATATCTTGCTATCACTTAGTTGTTTATCTTGCTTAGCATAAGTTGTTGGTGCACATAGGTGAGCCTAGTCGATTTAGGTTTTGTGCTTGACAAATTAAACGCTAGTTTTATTCCGCATTTGTTCAAGCCTAAACCGTAATTATTTTAAAGCGCCTATTCACCCCCCCCCTCTAGGCGACATCCACGATCTTTCAATTGGTATCAGAGCTAGGTTTCTCATTATTAGGCTTAACCGCCTAGAGAGTAAAGATGTCGACTAGGGGATTAGGATTCTTTGACACTCTTAGTTTCGATGGCACAAATTTTGATGTTTGGGTAATTCGCATGCTTAATCATTTTCGGGCCATTGACCCGTGTTTAGAGCGAATTGTAGATATGGGTTTTTCTCCTCCAAAGGATTCTCAACACATATCTTTAGAGGATGAGAAAAACTCTTATCTCAATGCTCAAGCTTCTAATGTGTTTTTTGATGCTTTGAGCAATGTAGTTATATTTCAACTCATGCCGTTTCGGGATGCTCATGAGTTGTGGATAAAGCTTCAAGACAAATATGGTGTGTCCAAGATTTGTAGGGATGATTGTTCTCCCTCCACCTCCGGTCGTATTGCCTTCTCAACTTCATCTACTTCACCTACATGTGGATTACCACAAGGTAATGATATGGTGAGTAGTGATGATCATTGTAATGTTGATAGTGGGATAATTGTTGATGATCCTTCATCGCTATCTTATTGCTATGCTTCATCTTTGGACTTTAACACTTCGAGCACTCTTAATGTTTCACATGATCGTGTTGATAGTCCTTGCATATCATGTAGAAATTGCTTGACTACATCTCATAATGATATGCTTGCTATATCTTGTTGCCATGATAAAAATGTATCTATTTCCTCGAATTGTTGTGCTAACAATGTAACGGAAACTCAACACTCCATGGAACAAGATGTGGCCTTGAATGGTGCCTCAAGGGATCCTACATCATCATCTATTGCTTTTTGCCTTATGGCTAAGGCTTCAAAGGTATCTCCTCCTTTGAACCCCAATATGTCTCTTGATGATGATGTTGATGCTAATGATGATGAGGATAATGATGAAGAGAATGTTAATGTTGCATCCTTAAATATTAAGGGTGAAATGATTTTTAAAGCTCTTCATAAGAATAAAATTGCTTGTTATAACTTCCTTGAAATCATGACTATTGCCATTGAGGGCAAGAAATATATGGAGGAGTTGGAATCTCATCTCGAGGAGCATGAGGCCACCATTGAGAAAATGGAAGGCCATGAGCGTGATTACGCTAATGAGATCGCGGAGCTATCTGAAGCTCTTGAAAATGAACAAACCACCAAGGAATCTCTTGAGGAGACCTTTGCTCTAGAATTATCTAGATTAAAGGAATCCCATGAAAGAGCTCTCGAGGTGGCTAATGATTTTAGAACAAAAATGATAGGCTTGAATTTGTGCATGCTAAACTCCTTGAGGACTTTGAGCACCTCGAAAATGGCTCAAGGGTCGTTAAGAGTTCGCTCATTGAACTCACCGAGTCTCATGCTCAACTTCAAGCTTCATATGCTAAAGAGCTTGCCAAGTTGCCTTCTCCTCTTGTTGTTAATGATGATGCTTGTGCTACTAACTCTATTTCTTGTGAAGCATCCATATTGAAGGAGAATGTTGAGCTAAGGGCTCAACTTGAGTTGCTATCTAGCAATTATGGGAAATTGGAAGAAAGTCATGTAAAGCTCATAAGCTCTCATGATGATCTTCTAGTATCTCATAATGTGCTAAATATAGCTCATGAGGCTAGTATCTCTAAGGTAACATCTAGTGAGCCTCATGTGGACATTAGCACTACATCTAGTAGAAATGCTTCATTGCCATGTGCTAGTCCTCGTAGTTCATCTACTCATAATGTTGCTACATCTTGTGATGAATTACTTTCCTTGCCTTGTTGCTCTAACAATGATGCTTATACTTCCTCTAGTACTTGTGTTGATACTAACCATGTATAGGAAATCAAAGATCTCAAGGCCCAAGTCACTTCCTTGAAGATTGACTTGCAAAAGTGTCATGAAGGGAAGTCCACACTCAACAATATTTTGAGTGTGCAAAAATTCCCTAATGACAAAGGTGGACCTGGATTCAACTCCAATAAGAAGAAAAAGTCCAAGATCAACAAGAAGAAGGGCCAATAACAAGTCAAGAATTCGGCCAAGATTGTTTGCTTCAAGTGCAAGATTGAAGGGCATCATGTTAGATCTTGCCCATTGAAGAAGAAGCATCATAGTGACAAGCAACAAGGGAAGCGGCCACAAGTTCAATCTCATGCTCAACCACAAGTTGAAGAAAGGCCTCTTCCCAAGAAGACTCAAGTTAATTCTTCTCAAGTTGAGAAATCAATTGAGAAGAAAGTAAAGGGTAAATGTTGCTACTTATGTCGGAAGAAGGGTCACTTTGCTTCTTCATGCACGAATGGTACCTTATCCAACCCTATTCTAATTGATGATATCTATTCTCTTGGGAAGGATAAGGTTGGCGATGTGTTTGCCAAGTTAGTTGGTACTCAAAGTGGTGTCAAGAAAAGAACCATTTGGGTAGCCAAGCCTATTGTGACTTACCTCTTAGGACCCAACTTGGTTGGGGACCAACAAGCTCAAACTTGATCAATAGGTGTTGTTGGAGGGCATTGGAGACTTGGCTATATTATGAAGAATTAAGGGGACTTCATCATTCATATTGTCAAAAGCCAAGTCATTGGATTATCAAGTTTCTATCTTATATCCAATGTGCCTCCTTGTGGTAACTTGTACTTAAATTGTTTACATTGAAAGTTACTTGCCCCTTTGCATGTTTGTTTGTGTACCTTGCATGTGTTTGTATATGTTGTGCTTCCAATTTGATTGTCTTGAGTAATCAAGTATGTGTATGTTGGTTTGCACATCATGTATGCGTGAGTGTTGTGTTGAGCCTTTTTGCATCTTGTTTGTATCTTAGTTGGCTCTTGTGAGATATTAATGGATCATCCCATTTTGGGGGATTGATGTTCTTTGTGCACCTCCCGATCCCACAAATGTGTGTACATGAGGAATACCACTTAGTATTGATATTGCAAGATTATCTAGTCTCTATGTGGTATGTCTTATTCATGAGAAATTCAAATTCTAAAGTGTCCATTAATCATCTCTAGTTGGTTTTTGTTTGCCACTTGTTAAATATGGATTATCACATTATGGGGGAGTAATATGCTATGTGTATATTACAAGCCTAGAAAATGTGTACAATTGAGGTTGTGCCACTTAGAGTTGATATTATAGATTATCTTGTTCCTATGTGGCATGGTTGCTCAAACAAGTTCCAATTTGCTTAAATGCTGTTATTGCTCATCTTTTGGATCTTGTTTGTGTGAGATTTTTCTTGGTACGGCTTTCCTCCAATATGTACTTTTATTTCCTACTTGGGAACCGTTTGCTTCAAGTTATTCTAATCATTGCTTGCATGATTGTTTGCCTACTTGAAGCTATCAAGAATCTCTATCTAAGCATTGTGCTTAATTCTAATCTTCTGTCACATGCTTATGTTGTTTGGTGTGAAGATGATCTTGGATACCTTTGCAATCTACGACCGGGAAGTAATTCCAAATACTTCTTGTCTCTTGACAATTGGTATTCTAGTATGTGGTAGAAATTGTTGATCATCTTTACATTGGCTTTTGGTTTTAGTTGCCGTATTTATTGCCAAGGATTTGTGGTGTGTTTTACTCCCGTTGTCTTCCTTGCCTCTTGTGGATCTTTTGATTGTCTTGAACATGTTTAGTGTTTCTATAAATATAGTGAAAGTAGTGATCCCATCTTGTGCATTTTGTATTCAAATGCAAAATCCTAAATAATGCATAAATCTTGGGGGAGCTGTCCTATTTTCTTCAGAACGCTATTTTCTTTATTTTCAATTGGTATTTAATCCCTATCTTGTCCGGGCTTTTGGAAGGCAAACTTTTTCCTTTTGGTGCTTTGTGCCATCATGAAATTTGTAGAGGGTTTGGTTTGTTTTGTTGGAACCTTGCTCTCTTCTGGGAGTTTGATATCTCTTTATTTGATATCTTTCAATTGTTGTGTTTCATTGGTATTTCATTCCTTGATGTATCTTTTATTTGGTATCCTTCAAGTGATTATTTCTTCACTTGGTATCTTTTCAATTGGTATCTTATCAAATCATGTGTTGATTTGGTTTGGTTTCAATTGGCATCTCTTCTCATGTGTTGATCTCTAATTGTCTTAAATCATGAGTTGAGTTGGTTCTTTGATATAATTTGGACAACCTTATGTAGTGTTAATCTTTTGGTTGCATTCTTGGTTTACTTGGTGTTTTGTCCAAATTGTATCTCCCTTTGGTCCTTGAAAGTCTTGTTCATGCATATTTACTTTATGTATTTCCTTTGGCATGCTTTCTTTCTTTGACCCAATATATAGGGGAAACTCCACCAAGTCTCAAATTGGATGAGATGTGCATGAAATTCAATTTCATTTCTATATGCACATATTTATGTGGAGTTTGTCCTATGTATTGTTGGTTCCCTAACTCTTTGGTCCCAACGAGTTTGGGCACCATTTTGTTTGTGATGTTGTTCTAGGAACAATTGGAGATGCATTGGATGCTCGGCTCACTCACAAGGAAGGTGTTGTCACCATGTGCTTATTGGAGTCAAGCTAGGATGATAAATGAACTACAATCTACTACATTCAATTGGTATCTACTACATCATTCCAATGCTATCTCGGTAACAAGTATCAACTTCATGCATACATTTCTTGCATTCAACCTTGTGTAGGTTGCATCATGGCATGATTTTCTTGATCCGTTCTAGTGATACTTGTTTCCTTTCTCAAAGCATCCCAACAATGATCTCTTGTTGTGAGTTGTGATGTCTTTGATGTGTGGAGTTCATTGATATACAATAAGACAATATTAAGCCATGTGCTATGCTTTCAAACAAAGATCTTATTGGTATATTTATGACTTCCTTTTGGATATCTTGTTCCTTCGTGTTGTAACTATTTCGTGTGTATATCCTTCTTTGTGGATTGATATCATCATGATTTTCATCTACCTAGAACCTTATACACTTGAGAGAAATTACATCTCTAGATGATATCCTTCCTTTCACGACCACCTTGTCTTTCTTGTATTATTTCTTTGGTGGCTCCGTGAAATCGTTTGTCTTGAGTGCGGATCTTATATCCTTGCATCTTGTTGCACTCTTTTATGGTGAAGATTGTTTTCCTCATGCTTGTCTTGACGAGGCTTTCGCCATGTCAATTGGTATCCCTCCTCTTGATGAAGCTATCTTTTTCCATCTTCGCCATGGGTTGTCACAAGCTTTGTTGTTATTTTGCTCTTTAGTGAGCTTGTGAACCCATTTTCTTGTTGAGTGTGGGAAGGACGTGTCTTGCACCTTGTATCTCATTTATTCAAGACTATGTTGATGCTTAATGCTCATCCTTATATTAGTCTTCTCGAGTGCTTTGCCATGACTCACACACATCGTTTTGGTTGAGCCTATTCCTAAGTTGCCTCTCTTTCATGTTGCTCAACCATGTGTTTGTTGCAAGTGCTAGGCTTAGTTTCCTATATGCTCACTTGCACTTGTTGTGAGTTTCTATTGATTTTGGGGGAGTGATGATCCTATTTTGTGCACGTTGTATCCAAATACAAAACTAAATATTGCACAAATCATGGGGAGCTTCTTTATGTTCTTTAGAACACTCATTTGCTCATATCATAATATCTGTTATTCGTGTGGATCGTTGGATCATTTGATTGATTGGTCCATTTGGTATCCTTAGATTGCTTGCTTCTCTCTTTGGTATGTCTTTGTGCCATATCATCCTTTTTGCAATCTTTGGTTCCTCAATATAGTTTGTCTTCCTCCAACTATTCTTCATTGGATATGTGTATTGTATTCCACTCATATTTTGAGAAATACACAATTTATGGAGGAACACATATTATGTTGGCCTTCTAAGCTTTTCGCCCATTTTGGCAATCGATGCCAATGGGGGAGAAGTTTAGAGAGTTTTGTGGAGAAGTTTAGTGAGCTATTTCTTCATGCTTGCTTTGGTTTTGTTCCTAAGCATTTGCATCACATACTCTTGCATTATTAGTTGTTGCTTTGCATGGTGATGCTTAATTCCTTATATAAACTCTCTTGAAAGTGATTGTCATCAATTACCAAAATGGGGGAGATTGAAAGAACATGTGCTGCCCCCATGTTTGGTTTTGGTAATTGATGACAATCTCCATGGACTAATGGTTGCCTTGAGTTATATTTGAAGGGTTTGTCCATAGGCATTGCTTGAAGACCATTTGTTGGTTTCAAGGTTATTAGAAGAAGAATATGTGTTGACCAAGGTACTATTCAAGGATTTATCCAAAGATTGGTCATGTGAGTATTGAGCCTATTGCAAGCATGTCTTGAAGAAGAAGATTGTGTGAACATTCATGTTTACCTTCAAGACATCATCCTAATGAAGAGAGTTGGAAAGATTCAAGGTTGATCAAGACTAAATATGAAGAGTGATTCAAGTTGATCAACACACAAAGCGTAGAAGATGTACCGAGTGGGATCAAGTGATCTCACGGTATGGTAAGCATTGTCCATTACGCTTTGTGTACTAACCCATGTTCTATGCGAGAGTTCTATGTGGGGTTAGGTATGTTTCCATGGGCTTGCGTCAAGAGGAAGATCTCATTCAACCCATGGAGTATGACATCAAGTGGTGATCGTCATCAAGATTGCGGTGTGCAAGTTCAAGTGGAGCATCACGAAGAGATCACATGCTTGAAGCTTGCCGTCCATTGTGGTGACAATGGACTTTTGAAGATGTGCCGAAGAGTGGCTCACCCATAGTGGAGTATGGGGGAGCAATCAACTAGTCTTCATCGAGCCGGCGCAATCAAGAAAGGTGGTCCAACTTGAGGAGGTCAAGATCGTCATCATCTAGCTCAAGTGGACTATGCGCAAGGAAAAGGTTTGCCCTTGATAGGTTTTCTATTTTACCGGTCTCATAGTGGTAGTTGAGAGACCGGGTTGTAGGATCGATAGCCGTACTATCAAGGGGGGCTCTCGGATGAGTAGCTTGATCGTATCGTTCGTAGAGATCTCAAACCATTGCATCCTTGCATCATCTTTCTTGGTTCTTGTTTGGTGTTTCTCCTTGTGAGTTTTTGAGCTTATGGTCATCTTCATGACAAGCTCGAGTTCATCGAAAACGGAGTTCATATATGCATCTTCTATGATGTTTTCGATGTTGGAGTTTATGCTGGTTCTTCATTCATAGAGGTTTCTCATCTCTATATCTTAGGCATATCTCCCCTGCCACTTCTTATTATAACCAGTCGTTGTTGGATAGTATTCATCATCTATCCAACAAGCTTGAGTTTGCTCAATTCGGAGCTCATATGTAGAAGTTGTGGCAGTTCTGGTTTTCCTGTATCTGTCTGTTCTGCTCGGGCACATTTGCAGCACCCAAGCGGTAGTACCGCTCGGTACCACGGTAGTACCACTTATGCGGTAGTACCACTGTGGTCTACCGCAGCGAGTACCGCTTGTGGGAATTTCTTCTGTTGCCGATATTTGTTAAACGAAAGTAGTGCGGTAGTACCGCTTAGTGCGGTACTTCCGTCCTCCACTACCGCTGCTACTACCGCTTGTGTTTCGAAGAGTGTGCAAGCTTCTGTTGCTCTATTCTCCTTAGCGCTAGTAGAGCGGATGTAGGGCGGTAGTACCGCTTGCGGCGGTAGTACCGCTCCAGTACCGCTCCACTACCTCGTTTCTGTGCTGTTCTGCGAACCTTTGCGGTAGTACCGCTTGTGGGTGCGGTAGTACCGCTTCGTGCGGCACTACCGCGCTCATGTGCTTGCTGTACTGATGGCTTCGGCAGGTAGTACCGCTCTAAGCGGTAGTACCGCTCCATGGAGCGGTAGTACCGCTTGAGTGCGTCCAGCACAGGTAACGGTTCGATTTGGTGGGGGGTTATAAAAGGGGGTCTTCTTCCCCCTTGCCCCCAACGGTTCTTTTATCCCCATGCAGCTCTCTCTCCTCCATTGTTGACCTTCTAGAGCTTTGCTATCTCTCCATCCCTCCAATGATTCTTGCTCCTTCTTGAGGGAATAGAGAGAGGAGATCTAGATCCATCTTTCCACCAATCACTTTCTCCTCTATGTGAGGGAAACCTTGTGGATCTAGATCTTGGAGTTCTTGGTGTTCTCCTTGTTCTTCCTCTCACTTTCCTCCATAGATTTTGTTGCTTTGGTGGGATTTGAGAGAGAGGGACTTGAGCACTTCGTGTGTTCTTGCCATTGCATTAGTTGCATCGGTTTGAGTTCTCCACGGTGATACGTGGAAGTTAGTAGTTGAGAAGCTTATTACTCTTGGGTGTTTGAGCACCCTAGAGCTTGTTCCTCTTGGGTGCTTTGGTGCCCTAGATGGTTGGTGGTGCCTCGGAGCTCAATCATTGTTGTGTAAAGCTCCGGGCAAGCGTCGGGGTCTCCAATTAGGTTGTGGAGATCGCCCCGAGCAATTTGACGGGTACCGGTGACCGCCCCCAAGGGTTGCCAAAGTGTACGGGTTCGGTGACCGCCTCCAAGGGTTGCCATTTGTACGGGTTCGGTGACCGCCCTCAAGGGTCCCTTAGTGGAATCACGGCATCTTGCATTGTGCGAGGGCGTGAGGAGATTACGGTGGCCCTAGTGGCTTCTTGGGGAGCATTGTGACTCCACACCGCTCCAAACGGAGATTAGCATCCGCAAGGGTGTGAACTTCGGGATACATCGTCGTCTCCGCGTGCCTCGGTTATCTCTTACCCGAGCCCTTTACTTATGCACTTTACTTTGTGATAGCCATATTGTTTCTTGTTATATATCTTTCTATCACTTAGTTGTTTATCTTGCTTAGCATAAGTTGTTGGTGCACATAGGTGAGCCTAGTCGATTTAGGTTTTGTGCTTGACAAATTAAACGCTAGTTTTATTCCGCATTTGTTCAAGCCTAAACCGTAATTATTTTAAAGCGCCTATTCACCCCCCCTCTAGGCGACATCCACGATCTTTCACCAGCCTCGTGAGGCCCGTCCTCAGGGCAACACTGGCCTCCCTCCACTGCCGCCGCCACCAAGAAGGCACAACGACGACCGACAGGACGAGGGGGCTGGGGGCTTCCAAGAACCTCGTGCGGTCGCCTACAGCCTCGGCGGCGCTCAGGCGCCTGCCTCGAACCGCGTCTTCAAGCAGTTCTCTCGCGAGGTCAACGCGGCACTCCCAAGGCTCGAGGCTGCATGCCCCCTCAAGTGGTCCCAGTGGGCCATCACCTTCGACTCCAAAGACCACCTCAAATGCGCCACCACTGCCGGCGTGCTCCCCATGCTCTGCACGCTGACCATCAGCAATGCAGCAGTTACCAAGACCCCCATCGACGGCAGCGCTGGGCTCAATGTGCTCTCCGTCGAGACCTTCGAGATGCTCCAGGTGCCCCACGATCAGCTCATGCCCACCAAGTCTTTCTCCGGAGTGACGGATGGCTCCACCATTCCGCTGGGGCAAGTGCGCCTCCCCGTCACCTTCGGCACGCGTGACAACTACCACACCGAGCTTGTCGACTTCGACATCGCTCACATCGGCCTCCCGTACAATGCCATCCTGGGATACCCAACCCTTGCCAGGTTCATGGCGGTAGTTCACCACGGCTACAACGTCCTCAAGATGCCAGGCTGTCGCTGCATCATCATGATCGCCTGTGACGAGGAAGACGCGGTCTGCCCTCTTGAGCGTGCCTACCGCGCCGCAGCGGCTGACGACCCTGATGAAGAAGGTGGCGTCCTGCCTCCAGAGGCCACTCTGGCAAAGAAGAAGCAACTCCTCCTCGATGGCCGTCAGGAGGCCGAGACGTCCGCAGGCGGCTTCTCAGGCCGCGCGCCCTCTGCCGGGGCGTTCCACCCTAGCGCATAGGAAGGCGCGCCCGGTGCCTCCCTCAGGCCGGGCTCGGGGGCTTCCGTCTGGAGAGCCTCTGACCTGGCCAGTGCATCGAGGGAGGTGCTTGGGCACCACTTGGAAGCGTGCCTCAGCGCACGTCCCGACAAGCGAGGAGCACGGCGCGAGGCGCCAGGAGCGCGAGAGTTCATCACCAAGGCGATCGAGGAGCTTCAGGAGGCGCAAGCCATGCGCGGCGAGCATCACCCCACATGGCCCACCGGCGCAGCCGCCGCTCCTGACCTGAGTGGTGGACTACGCGTCTGTGTCAACATCCTAGGCCTCAATAGGACTGCCTCGCAGGACCTCTTCTGGCCCTCGCGCGTTGGTCGGAGTGGCGGCTACCCCTGCAACTACGTTCGCATGCCATTCGGCCTGCTGAATGCTGGGATATCATACCAGCGGCTCATGCAGTGCGTGATGGCATCTCAGGAGGCCCGGTGCCTGGCGATCGCGACTCAGGAGGGTCTGGACCTTCGCGAGCCTCCTGGGCCTCGTGAGCCTCCCAGGCCTCCGGAGCCGCTCGGACCGTGAGGAGGGACATCTGCGGCGCGGTTCTTCAGCTACCTCGACGCTTCAGCAGCATCATTGCCAGGTGACATTTAGGTTTGTTCAAGATGAGGGTGCCCCTCGGGCTGCATTATCCTCAGGCTGTCAGGACCCATACCTACAGCTGTATCGCTTTGCGTTTGTATCTGAACTGGCTTCGCCTTTTCATGAATTTCTTTGAGTACTTGAACCTGCATGTCTGGTGCTTCGTCACCATGAATGTCGCAGCGCCCTCACGACCCCACCCTCGACCGCCTCATGATTAAGGGCTGGCATGGCATCTGTGCTCGGGTCCGTCCCTGCAGCGTCGAAAAACCCAAGCGACCGAGCTCTGTCTCGCGGGCCAGCTCCTGCAGCGCGGGTCAGCCCCCGTGCACGTCACCTCCCGGGGTCCTTGGTGCCATGCCCTCGCGTGAGCTAATCGGGAGTGGATGAGTCAGGGTGCACGATCCGGTTCTTCTTTTGCGATACGGGACGCCGCCGTGAGAACCGCGCACCGGGGATCTTTCCTCGGGTTGTTGCATGAAGAAAACTAGGCACGGCGTCTGTGCTCGGGTTCGTCCCTACAGCGTTGATAAACCCAAGGGCTGAGCTCTGTCTGGCGGGCCGGCCCCGTTCACGTCACCTCCTGGGGGTCCTTGGTGTTTGACCTTCTCATGCAATGGCCTCCGGACGTTTGTTCGGCGCAGGTCACGCAGATCACATTGGTTCTACAAGCGCACCCTGTGCCAGGAGATTCAGGCGCAACCCGCCTTGAGGTAGGGCCTCATGAGCCCCACGCTGGCTCACTGGTGCCCAGATACACCTCCTCCAGTTCTGCCGTGCCTGTCACGTGTACGAACGGCATTGGGCTGTACACGCCCAGAGCCTGCCGCTCAACACTTCCCTGGGATGTGCGCGTGAGGGGGCTGGGCACGGGGCTACGCCCAGGCACAGCCTGGCGTACGCCACCTCGCCAGGTCCTTGCACCTGGTCTTCGCGTGCCCCTCCCAGGCGAAGGTTGGCGGAGAAAAGGTATGGAGGTCATAAGGGCTGCTCGCACGTCAAGGGGGGCCCCTGAGCATCGCGACTCAGGGGCCTAACTAGTCACGTAGCCCCTCGCCGCTTGGTCCTGTCCTGGTTTCTGGACGCCCCAATGGCGGTCGAGGTATGTGCAGGACTGGGCCCTGCCGATGCAGAGCACCAGCACATTAATGACAATCAGGAGCGAGCAGGAGAAGGTATGGAGGTCAGGAGGGCTGCTCGCATGTCAAGGGGGACCCCTGAGCATCGCGGCTCAGGGGCCTAACTAGTCACGTAGCCCCTCGCCCCTTGGTCCTGTTCTGGTTTCCGGACGCCCCAATGGCGGTCGAGGTATGCGCAGGGCTGGGCCCTACCGACGCAGAGCACCAACGCCCTAATGACGATAAAAACCCAAAGGACTCCGGGCTAGCCTCACCGCCGCTCATGGCTCCTTCATGAGGGCCGGTCGCACGTCAAGGGGGACCCCTGAGCATCGCGACTCAGGGGCCTAACTAGTCACATAGCCCCTCGCCCCTTGGTCTTGTCCTAGTTTCCGGATGCCCCAACAGTGGTCGAGGTATGCGCGGTGCTGGGCCCTGCCGACGCAGAGCACAAAAGCAAGCATGAAGGAAACTAAGCACGGAAGGAAACCACGGGGTTCTAATAGCTATTACAAACACAGAATGTCTCACAAATTCAAGCAAAGTCTCACGCCTCCACGAGGCAGGTTTAATGTTGCAGGGTAAAACTCAGGAGGAGGGATCGACACCGCCTTGGCCGTCACCGCCGCTCACCTCGGCAGCCACGGGCTCGTCCTCGGTGTCACCGTCGCTGCCACTCGCCTCGGCCGCCGCTGGCACGACCGCGGGGGCGCAGGTGAACCTCTTCACCAGCTCGTCCACATGGCCCTTCACAGCTGCCGCAGCAGCAGCACGGGACTCAGGAGCAACAGGGCCGACCAGCGCCTTGAAGTCAAAGTCGGGGTCGCGGAGGTGAAGATGGCTAAAGACGCGCGTCATGGCCAGGGAGCAAAGGTCACGACACTGGCCCTCCAGGATGAGATCCACCTTTGAGCACCTCGGCAAGCTTGGAGGAGAGCCCTGCATGGCCACCTTCTGGGGTCGCGAGTGGCTCCTTAAACCTTCCCCTACAGGTGGAGCGCAGCACCGAGCGGGCCTTGAGCTCAATGGAGGAAAAGGTATCGCGCTCCACGGCCGCTTTCCCTTCGGCGGCAGCAAGAATCTTCTCCCTCGCGTCCTGCTGGGCGGTCGCCTTAGCATCGGCCTTGGCGTGGGTTGCCTGAGCCGCAGCCACCTCGTCCTTCAACTTGGTCAGGCGATCGCGCTTTGTGGCCTGGTTGGCGGCCGCCTTCGATAGTGCGGAGTCACGCTTCGCGAGCTCGGCCTCGCGGGCCTTGAGGTCGTCGTCCCTCTGCTGGAGCTGCTTCACTCGCGCGGCTTGCTCCTCCTGCAGGGCCTTCAGGCCAGCTTCCGCCTCATCACGACGCTTCTCGGTGGATGCTGCGCTAGCCAGCGCCATGTCGCGGGCCGCCTTGGCCTCATCAGCCTTCTTCTCGCTCTCCGCGGTGGCGGTGTTGGCTCGGCCCCTGGCTGTCCGGATGGAGGTGTCGGCTTGGACCCACCCCGAGATCAGCCCCAGGCGCTCCTTTGCGAGGCACCTATCGACGTCCTGAAGATCAGCCCGGATTTGGCCAAGTGCAACATAGGCCTCGTCCAGAGCACCGGGCCTGATCAGAGGGCCGCAGCTCGCGAGCGCGAGGGCCTACTGGGGAGGCAGCGCTGGTACGACGGCTGGCACCGTGGCCAAGGAGACGGCAGCGGGATCGGCTTGGGGCGCCCGAGGCTCCAGGCCCTCCTGGTGCGCTACGGGGGCCGATGGCTCCGCGCCCTGCAAGCCGCCGGAGGCCGGCGGTGCACTCGAGGCAGGGGGCTTGCGCGGAGTGCTCGTCTTCTTCTTCTTCACCGCGTCGTCGCCTCTGGTCGTTAAGAAGAGGGGTGCAATGAGCACCCAAGCAATGCATAATCGGACAGGAAACAAGGTAGGCCACTTACTCGTCGGGCGCGGCCCACTTCCTCTTCTTTTCCACCTCTTCGGCGGAGGCCAGCACACCGTTGCCCGTCCCCGGCACGGTCGCGGCCGCGCCCTAAGGGCGAGATGGGTCACCTGAAGAGTCAGGACTGAAGGAGGCACGTCTGCACCGGCGACGGGCGCCCCACCCTCTGGCTGCAGCTCGTGAGGGGGGAAGGCCGGCGCCTGCCTCGAGCGCGGAGAGCCTCCCAGAGGAGGTGCGGCCGTGTCCCTCTTTGAGGCCGCCTGGCTGGACGCCTGCGTGGTCCGGGGAATGGGCCCCGAGCGCCTCAGGACCCCGGCCGGGCGGCAGGCGCCCACGACAAGAGAGTCCACGGCGTCGTCATCGTCCTCAAGGTTGTGGAGGAGCTCGCGCTGCGATGGAGGAGACGCCACCGTCGCGCTGGCGCCGCCGGTCGCCTCTGAGCTTCCCTCGTCACCACTGGACAGCTCCACGAGGGAAGCAGGGTCTACAGGCGGGTCCAGCCCCAGGTGGTCCAAGGCAGGCATGGTGGCAACCAGGGCGCCCCAATTGCCTCGGCGGTACAGCGGTGTGTACGCCTTGGGTATATCTGCTGGGACGTTGCCCAGCAAGAAGATCAAGGCCGCCTCAAGTTCCCTGCTGGTCAGGGAGCCGGGGCGCAGCCTCATGTCGTCGGCCGCGCCCTGGTACCCCCACAGCAGCTTCGAGTGTGCCTGGAGCAGCGCCAGGCGCTGCTTCCGAAACTCTTTCACCATCATCATCCCGGTCAGCACATGGGCCTTTATGTCGGAGTCTATCCGCTCCAGCATCGGCTCTGCCCGGGGGTCGGAAATCTTCGCGGAGCTCCACGCCGGGGTCTTCTCAGGCAGCCCTGTCGGGAGTTCCAGCAGTGGGTCGACGCCCTGGGTGTCCCGATAGAACCAGCGGTGCCGGAACCCTTCCACCTTCTTCCCGGCCTTCAGGAGCACGTTCCCCTTCTGCATCGCGACAAAGGAGATGCACGCAGACCGCTGGTCCTTGTCACTGAACCGCAGGCTGAAGTAATGGCGGAAGAGGGCCACTGAGGGCTTCACGCCCACGATGGCCTCGCAGTAGAAGGCGAAGACAGAGAGGAGCAGGAAGGAGTTGGGCTGAAGATGGAGCGCCTGAATCTCGTAGTGCTAAAGGATGGCGATGAAGAACCCCGAGAAAGGCGGGATGAGGCCAGAGAAGACGATGTGGAGGAAGAACGGATAGACCGTCGGCGCCAGGGTGTCGCGCTTCGCCAAGCCGCACCAAATCAGGGTCGGACCTGACTCGTTGGTCTCGTCCGCCGTCAGCGGAAGCACTGGATTTAGATCTCCCTCCTTGGCGATGGTGGAAGCCGCGAGCGCCGGAGCAGGAGACGAGGAAGCTGCGGCCTGCTCCTCAGGCTTGGACTTCCCGGCGGAAGCCATCCGGCGCGCTCTTGGCAAGAAGGAAGACGGCGATTCGCGTGGATATGAAGAAACTTCTCGCGGAGGAAAGGGAATTTGAGCAAGAGGAGCAAGGTGCGAGGAGGAAGAGCAATGATGGCTTCGCAGCCCGCGCCAGGCTTTTTGTCAGCCATGCGGTTGCCAAGACAGCATGGGGGAGTGGAGGCACCAGCGACCCGTCGCATGCCACGCGTAAAGACTAGCCCACAGGAGGTTAGGGGCCAGCGGCGTTTCGCGCCCCCACCACTCGCCTTCGCCTCAAAGCTAGGCCCCGCACGCCTTGGGCTCGAGGGCTACTGTCGGTGTTCCAGGAACGGTGGTACCCAGACTTGCCTGCCTATGGCCCAACGCGCGGCCCTTCGACGGCCCAGCAGGGCCCGGATTCAAGACTGCGTCAGGAAGGCCCTCACGAGGACCTGGCCTCGCGAGGCGATCTGCGCCAGGACCCCCTGGGGAGCGGCCCCTCAGGATAGAATCCCGAGCAGCGGAGATTCCTATGCAAGTGCTTCTCCTCACGACACTGAGATGACGTAAGCCGTGACGTCCGAGGTCAGGCGGGCACTAGGCGGGCGCCAGCGGGCACAGAGGGAGCAGTTTCCTCTTTGGTGATAAAGGGACAAGGCCAGGCGCGTGTTCCCGAGGGAGGACCCAAAGGTTTCCTTTCCAGTGCAACAAGACCAAGACCATGAGCTCGGTAGGACGGATGTCATCGCCGAGCCCACCCCTGCGTCATGGGCAGAGACTTTGCAGGCAAAGACCACCTTTCGTCAGGATAAGACGTACTTCTTGTCCCCGTTCAAAATTGGCCGTTGTGGAATCCCTTCCCGCCTAAGTTATGAGGGAGAGGACCAAGGCCACTATAAATAGAGACTAGCACCCACCATAGGGGGGCATCGAATAAACTCGCCCCATTCGAGCCCTCGCGTGGTAGCTCGTCCACAGTAATAGTTCCTCCTCAACCTCCTCATGAGGCCAATCGACCAAAAGCAGGAGTAGGATTTTACACCGCAAGGTGGCCCAAACCTGGGTAAATCTTTGTGTTCTTCTTTCCCCCCTTTGATCGTCCCATTCGGTGAGCTAGAGCCAGAGCACAGCGAGCAGAGCGCATCCTCGAGGTGACCCTTCGCACACGCCCCAGAGTTCGAACCTTGTTGGGTCCACGGAGCCCCGATTCCGACATAGGTGGTTCCCAAGCTGAAAAAGTAAAGGTTTACTCCCCCTTCCACCAACAAACACACTCCACGGCTAGCCGAATCCACGAGTACCGTCCATACCAACAACATTCCGGGGGGAGTTTGTTTAACTATTTGCACTTTTTGATTTTGAGACTGGGAATACCTATTACCAACCTTCTCTCGTGCAATGACAAGTGAATAAACACTCGTCGTGAGAATAACACACTTAACATGGAAGATACTGACCACCCCCTATCGCTCCATGAGCGGTTTGGGCACACAAAACATATGTTCATTTGAATTTTAGAGGTGGCACATGTAAATTTACTTAGAACGGCAGAGTAATACCGCATATAGGTAGGTATGGTGGACACATCTGGAATAACTTGGGTTTTAGGATTTGGATGCACAAGTAGTATTTCCGCTTAGTACAGGCGAATGCTAGCAATAGGTTGAGAAGCGGCCAGCTAGAGAGCGAAAACGGTCATGAACATACATTATGCATAATAGACATTGAATACTAGCATGAGTAGGATATGGACACCATGAACATAAATATCATCGAGGCTATGTTGGTTTTGATTCAACTACATGCATGAACATGTGCCAAGTCAAGCCACTTGAAACATTCAGAGGAGGATACCATATCATCATACCACATCACAATCACTTTGATGCATGTTGACTTCCAAGATAAATCATTATCCACTCCTAGCTACTTAAGCATGGCATGAGAAACTATAATCTCTAATTGTCATTGCAAACATGTTTGGTCATAATATGCTGGATCATGGATACTAGGTTAAACATATTAACAAAAACAGAACAAGTTGAGTTCATACCCGTTTCTCTCTGCCACGGCCAGTTCATCAAATATCGCCATTATTGCCTTTCACTTGCACGACCGAATGATAAGAAAATAATAATAGTGCAAGAGCGCCATGGACTAAGCTGGAATCTGGAAACATTTTATTCAAAAAGGAGAAGACAAGGCAATTTGGGCTCTTTGTTAGATAACGATAATGCAAATGAGAGCCACTCAACATTTTCATCGTGGTCGTCTCCTTGGTATGACTCAAAAACTAGAAAAGAAATTCAGAGAAACACACTGAAATATTTTTGGAGTTTTTGGTTTTTCTTGAAGAAAGAAACAAACTAAAGAAAAAAACAAAAACAAGAAAAACTATTTACACGGGAAAGCTCCCAACAAGCAAAAAGATAGAAAGAGAAATCTTTTTGGGTTTTCGTTTAATGCTGCAAGTAATTAAGCTAGGAAGAAAACCCGAAAAGAAACAGGAAATATTTTTGGGCTTTCTCAAAGTTTTTCAAACACACAAAAAGAAGGCGAGAAAAATAACTCTAGCATGGATATTACAATGAAAAAGTGTGTCGTGGTATTCTCGCAGGGGGTGTGCGATTCACGGCAGATGGCTTGAGGTGTGGTTTCAGGAGGACGCCAGTGGGTTTCGGAAGCGAGGTTGGCACGCGCTAGTGCGAGACACAAGATGTACCCAGGTTCGGGGCCCTCCGGAGAGGTAACACCCCTAGTCCTGCCGAATGTAGTATGTGGAGCACAAGGGCTACAAGGTTGCTCCTGGAGCTGTATTCATGTGTGTGTAGTGGAAGATAATGCGAGCCACCCCTCTGCAAGGAGGCCTCCCTGGGGGTCTTATAGGCCGACCCCCAGGGTTATAATGGGCAAATTACATGGGCGCGGGGCCCTGGTGTCATCGTCTAGGAGCCGGCGGTGGGGGCCGCCGGGTCGCCGGGTCCGCCGGGTGCGCCGGGTTCGCCAGGTTCGCCGGGTTCGCCGGGTTCGCCGGGTGCGCCGGGTCTGCCGGGCACGGGCTCGGTCGGCGGTGCGGCACTGTGGTGGGTCTTGTCGTCGTCAGAGGGCGGTCGACGCCGCCTAGCAACAGGATCATGCCGTCCAGACACCGCTCGCCTCGGCGGGGGCACAGGGAAAGTTGTCGCCTCGCCCGCTGGGGCCGGTGTAAAGGAGAGGGCGCTGTTGCCTTGCTTGTGTCGTTGCGAGAATTTGCTATCTGGTGGCCAGCCGGCCTGGTCCAGCCGGCCAGCCGGGTCGCCGTGCCGAGCCGGCTCGCACATGGGAGCCGCCGTGCGGGCCAGCCGGATGGAGGGGCTTGGCCTGCCCCGATGTTTTTGAAAAGGAACTGGGTCCCGTTGCCTACCCGGGGGTCATCCCCCCGACAGTAGTCCCAGAAGCTGTGAAGGCTCGCCGGCTTCGGGCGGGGGTCCTTCGTAGTTTTACCTCCTGAGGAGACGGCCGATGTCGACGAGGTCAGTGGCCGCCGGATCCGGCAACGCCCACTGCGTGCCGGCTTCCGGAAGCCGGATCGCGGCATCCCGGCACGGGCGGGAAACAAAGGAGCTCGTTGAATCTTGAAGGGGAAGGGACGCGCCCCCTCGGTTTCGGCATGGGCGCCACGTGGTCGAGAGTAGCTGAAGAGGCCCTGACAGGCCATGCGCGGGACGGGACGCAGCAGCAGGCTGGGGCCCGCCACTCCGCGCCCTCGACTCCTGCGCGGGGATTTAATGTGGCGGCCGCGAACGGTTGCCCTTCTCGATGCAGTTAATTCGCGAGTGGGGCGGGCCCACAAAACGCGGGGGAACGGAACGGGCGGGCGCAGCCAATCCCGCTTCCCCACGTTCCGTGCGTGGCTATAAATCAGGAGGAGGGGGCGGCAGAGACTGCTCACGCGTGCGCCCCCCACTCCCTTCTTCTTCCTCCTTTCTTCCTGCTCGGGAGCGAGACACTGCCGCCGCTCCGCAGCGCCCCGCAGCTGCTCCCACTCTTTGCCCCAGCCGACGCGCATTTCCTCCCCTGTCGCACCCCACCGATGGCGAGGCCCAAGGGCTCGTGGGAAGGGTCGGCGGTCACCGCGGGGGACCTCCAGTATCTTCGCGACACGCGGCGGCTGCCGCCGGCGACGGAGGTGGCCGCGCGGCTGCCGGGCGACGAGTTGGCGCCGCAGCCGAGTTTTCTTATCCCACTTCAAGCGCGGGTTCGGGCTCCCTGCGAGCGACTTCTTCCGCTCGTTCCTCGATTTCTTCGGGATCCAGCCGCATCACCTGGGGGCGAATGCGGTGCTGCAGCTCTCGGGGTTCGTCACCCTGTGCGAGGGTTATCTGGGCGTCGAGCCCAGCATCGACCTCTGGGCCCGTCTCTTCTTCTTGAAACAGTAGGGGCCGGAGGCGGGCATGATGTCCGCCTGCGGGGCCTCCTTCGTCTGTGTCCGGCCGCATGGGGCATGCCCCAAGGTGCCGCTGGAGGATTCTACAAAGAAGTGGCAGAACTCCTTCTTCTATGTCCGGAATCTCGGCGCGGACCGCATCAACTTGCCGCCCTTCGCCGACGTGACGCCGCATGCCAAAACCAACTGGTCCTACTGCCCCAGGAACCCGGCGCAGGAGGTGCTGAACCTATGCAGCCGGGTGGCGGCGATGACGGTGCGCGAGGGGCTCACCGGGATGGATCTTATTGCCGCCTTCGTCGCGCGCCGGGTGCTGCCGCTGCAGCGCCGGACGCGCATCATCGGGCAGATGACCGGCCTCCAAGACCCCAACCGGATGTCCTCCCGGCGGTTGACGCAGGAGCAGGTCGCCGACCGGGTCAACGACGTCTCGAAGGCCGGGATGAGGCCGGAGTGGCAGTTCGGGAAAGTGCCCTACAACCACGGGAACCCGGCGCCAGTGGTGAGTCCTTGGTCCCCATACTTTGCTACATGTCATCTTTTTCTCCGTCCTGATGCCACGAGGGAGGTGCTGCTGAACGCCATCCGGCATCCGTATGACAGGATGACGATGCAGGTGGTTCGGGCCGGCTCAGAGGAGGCGGAGATCCTGGTCGAGGACCCGGAGGCGGCCGATGCCGAAGCCGGCGAGGAGCGCCGCACGGGTGAGTTTTTGCATTCTGATTCCTCGCGAGATTGGCTGAGGGGCAATGTGATGGTATTGACGCATGCCGACGGTGTAGCACTGCCGAGGGGGGGGAGGAGGCGACGCCCAGACCGGGTCGTCCCGCGCACCGGCCGGGACCAGCCGGCCGCACAGAAAGGGGGACGCGCAGCTGAGGAAGCCGGCTGCGAAGCGCATGGCGGATCCGGCCGCAGGCGGCAAGCCGGCCGCCAAGAAGAGGCGCCACGTCACCCTGGCGGCGCCGGCGAGGCAGGCCATCCCGACGGTGATGGGGTACGTCGCTCTGCCGACTCCGACGAGCCGCCGAGTCGTTCTTTCCTTATGTTTCTTCGTTGTGATCCAGGTCGCCGTGGGAGCTGGCACTGGCGGCAACAGAAGCCGCATCTGGAGGTGGCTTCGCGTTCCGGAGATCCCGGAGCAGCGCCATCGACCCGCCCGGGGGGTCGACGGAGAACCTTGGCCTGGACCCGGCGGACGCAGAGCGTTGTGCCTGGCGGGACAGGAACAAGGCTCTGGAGGAGGAGGAGGCGGCCGTCAAGGCCGCGGAGGAGGCCTCGGCCCAAGCGTGGGCGAGGGCTGCGGAAGCGGCCGGGCGGGCCGCCGCGGAGCAGACCTGGCCAGAGATGCCGGCGGGCTTGGAGCCGGCGGCGACGGTCGTTGTGTCGGCGACGGAGGAGGGGCGCGACCCGGTCGACCGGGTGGAGGTGGAGGTGGACGACAAGGAGGTCGTGGAGATCGACGGGGACACCTCACCACGAGCCGACGTGGTCGAGCGGATGGAGGTGGACGGAGGCGGAGCGGGGGCCGCCCCGGAGGGGGCGCCGCAGGCGGCGCTGGACGGGACGCCGCAGGGGACACCGGAGGGAACGTTGGCCATGGCGTCGGAGGGGACGCTGGCCGGTGCCCCAGAGCCGAGGCCGGCTAGCGAGGAGACGGCGAGCGGCGAGCGCGCCCTGGCGATCAGGCAGCCGCAGCCCGCGTCGGGAAGTTGTCCTGCCGCCGGGTCACGGCAGGTCTAGGCCGGGCCCAGCCGGACCATCTTCGGGCCGTTGACGCAGGAGGAGGCGTCGATGGCCGCCGTGCGTCATCATCTTCGCGGGCGCGCGGAGCGGGTTCAGGACTTCGCCCAGGTCGAGATGGAGCGGGCACGGGAGCTGGAGCGCTCCGTATTTGTGAGTGGTTCCCCTTATTTTTTTGCAGCCGGCTAGTGGGGGCGCGCCAGCGCACCCACTAGGTGTAGCCCCCGAGATTTGGGCCAACTACGTAGTAGTTGGGTCGAATCCTAAGGCAATTTTGTCTCGTGTTGACTCTTGTTTTTTCTTCGGAATCTGGACGCTCTCCGAATCGGCATCTACAACCGGCTTCTGGAGAAGCATCAGCAAGTCATGGCGCGGCTTGCCGCCGCGGAGGAGGCGCTCCGCCTTGCCGAAGGTACGTCTTTCGTGTTTCTTCAGTGGGGGCGCGCTAGCGCACCCACTGGGTGTAGCCCCCGAGATTCGGGCCAACTACGAAGTAGTTGGGTCGAATCTTAAGGCAACTTTGTCCTTTCTTCCTTGCCGCCGTCTTGACTTTAGATCTTTTGTCGTGCAGCCGCCGCGGCCGTGGTGCCGGACCTGCGAACCCGGCTGGCCGAAGCCGGCCAACAGCGCGACGCGGCGATCGCCGACGCCGACCGGCTTCGAGCCGAGGTGGAGCAGCTGAAGGCGGAGGCCGCCAAGGTGGCGGAGGCCCAGCTGGCGCTTGTCGAAGCCGGCCAGCAACGCGCCCAGCTGGCCGATGACAAGAGCCAACTCCAGGCCGAGGTGGAGTGCCTGAACGAGGAGGCCACCAAGACGGCGGAGGCCCACCAGGCGGAGCTCCTCTGGCTCAAGGAGGAGCACGAGAAGGCGGCTACCGCCAAGGACGGCGAGTTGAAGGCGGCTGTCGATAGGCACGCCGAGCTGGAGGAGGCGCTTGAAGCGCGCGACCATGTCGGGAACTTGGAGCGGCGTGGTACGTTGCTCGAAGCGCAGCACCTGGACGAGGCCTTCGCCAGTAAGTTTCTTTGCTGACTTTGCCGGGTTGTGAGGCCGGCTTTGCTTTTTTGTTGCTGATTGTCTTGCTTTCCTTTGCGGCAGGACACTTCCCGGAGACGCAGGGGACGGCGGACGCGGCCGTGCTTGCCCATCGGTCGGCCCAGGCGGACGCGGGTGCCGGGCTTAACCCGCACGCCGCCTGGACTTTCCTGGAGATCTTGCATGCCGCCGAGGCCCGCCTGCAAATCCTAGGCAGGCAGATGACGCGGGTATCTCAAGCCGGCGTGGGGATGACGGCGGCCCTCTGGCCTGGCTCCGTTGCGCCCATCAGTTTTACGCGGCTGGCGCGGTGGCTGGAATCCGAACCGGCGCGGCTTCACGCGTGGCGCGTTTCTGCCGCCCGTGCCGGTGCCGATCTGGCACTGAGGTTCGTCATGTCCTGGTATCCAGATCTGGCGCTGGACCGGCTGGTGGCCCAGCGAGCCGGCGCGGAGCCCCAGCTGGAGGCGGAGGCGGGCCGGATCGCCGCACGGGCCAGCTACCTGTCCTCGTTTGCGTTTCACGACGAGTTCCAGGTGGAGCGGACCGAAGACGGCGGGGTGGTGCCGCCTGATGACTTTGGCCTGCTGCTTGACGACCCGGAGGGCAGCTCTGAAGAGACGGGCGTCTATATGGACGACGAAGCCGAGTTGGACGATACCGGCGCCTCGGTGAACCCGGAGGCCACCGCGGAGGAGTCGGCAGCTGCGCAACCCGGCGCGGGAACCGCCTGAAGCCGCCCTGCTTATCTTATTCGTACTTTTGTTAAAGGGCAGGTCCACCCACCCACTGGGGTGTTTTGGTAAATGTAATGAACTCTGGCCTTGGGCCCATATTGTTTATAAATTTTGCATGCGATGTCGCTTTTTGCTGTTCGGCCTTGGGCCTTTTCTTGTTTGTCTTTTCTCTGGGCTTCCTTTCCGCTAGCCGGACAGCCGGGTTGCGGACTGTGGCTAGGACGGGGATTCGGCCTTGAGAGTGAGCGAAACACCCACTGGGCCGGCTGGTGGCAGGCGGCGAAGCCGCCTGGCGCGCAGCCGGTCGTGCGGCGAATAAATTAGAGAAAATGGGTTGAGCCGGGCTGGCCGAACCGGGCTATTCCTCTTAGCCGTTCTTGCGTAACGATGGTTCCGGCCTTTGGCTCTTGCCGGCCGGACAGCCGGGAGCCGGCTGTGGCTGGCGAAGAGAGGGCTTTGGCCGCTCGTACGTTTCCAGACGGACTAAGGAAAAAAAGCGAGGCGCGGTCTAGCCGGCTGGCCCCCGAGCCCCCGAGCCGGCTATGCCGACTCGGAGGGAGAAATAAAAAATGGAGAGGTGCGAAGACACAGAGTGAAGCGAAAAGGGGAGCCCCCGAGCCCCGGAGCCGGCTGCGCCGACTCGGCGGGCGAAACAATAACAGGGGGGCTGCTTGCTTTCATTAAGTCCAAAAGATGGCGATACATACATACATGAGTTTAACTGTAAAACGGGCGGAGGAGCTCTGCGTTCCAGGGCCGGCTTGTCTCTTCGCCGACGGTGTCTCTCTTGCGCTTGTTCGGCTTGCGGGCGTCGATGAGGTAGTAGGCGTTGCGGTCGCACAAGGCTTTGCTGACTATGAAGGGGCCCTCCCATGGGGAGGCCAACTTGTGCTGGCCGGCTTGCTGCTGGATACACCGGAGGACGAGGTCTCCCTCGCAGAATGCGAGGGGCTTGATTTTCTTGCTGTGGAAGTGGCGCAGGCCTTGCTGGTAGATGGCTGACCGGCTGAGGGCCAGGAGGCGCGCCTCCTCGAGCAGGTCGATGCCGTCTTCGCGTGCTTCTTTTGCTTCGGCTTCGGTGTACATGGTTACCCGGGGCGAGTCGAACTCGACGTCGGTCGGGAAGATTGCTTCGGCTCCGTAGACGAGGAAGAACGGGGTGAACCCGGTTGAGCGGTTTGGTGTCGTACAGAGACTCCAGAGGACGGCCGGCAGCTCATCGAGCCAGCTGCCGGGTGAGCGCACGAGCGGCTCGACGAGTCGTGGCTTGATGCCGGCTAGGATGAGGCCGTTAGCCCGCTCGACCTGGCCATTCGACTGGGGATGTGCGACGGAGGCCAAGTCGAGCCGGATGCCAGACGCAGAGCAGTAGTGAGTCAACGCACCTTTGGCGAAGTTGGTGCCGTTGTCGGTGATGATGCTGTGCGGCACGCCGTAGCGAACCGCGATATCCTTGATGAACCGGACGGCCGTGGGCCCGTCGAGCTTCTTGATCGGTCTCGCCTCGATCCATTTGGTGAACTTGTCGATGGCGACCAGCAGATGTGTCATGCCGCCTCGAGCCGTTTTGAAGGGTCCCACCATGTCGAGCCCCCTGACGGCAAAGGGCCACGCGATCGGGATGGTTCGGAGGGCTGAAGCCGGCTAGTGGCTACGCTTGCTGAAGCGTTGGCAGCCCTCGCACTTGAGGACCAGCTCCTCGGCGTCCTGCAGGACCGAGGGCCAGTAGAATCCGTGGCGGAAAGCTTTGGCCACCAGGGACCGTGAAGCGGCGTGGTGCCCGCACTCGCCCTGGTGGATGTCGAGGAGGATCTCGATCCCTTTGTCCTGCTCGACGCAGCGTTGGAACACACCCGTCGTGCTACGCTTGACGAGCTCGTGGTTGATGATGCTGTAGGCGGATGCGCGCCGCTGCACTTGCCGGGCTTCGGTCTCGTCCATGGGAAGGTCGCCGTCTTCCAGGAAGGCGAGAATTGGCTGAGCCCACGACGGCGCCGCCACCACTGTGGAGACGGCCGCCGGGATGGGATCCGGGACGGCAGCCCCCGAGTTGGAGCCGGCAGCCCCCGGGCCGGAGACGGCAGTCCCCGAGCCGGAGCCAGCATCCCCCGAGCCGGAGCAGGCAGCCCCCGAGCCGGAGCAAGCAGTCCCCGAGCCGGAGCCGGGAACTCCGGGGTTGGGTGGGGGCGCGTCGGGGTTGTCCGGGACGAAGATTGATTCGGACTCAGGAGACGGCTTGATGGAAGGCTTCCACAGGTGCTCGAGGGAGACGCCTGCCGGGATGGCCTGCCGGGTGGAACCCACTTTGGCCAGGGCGTCCGCTGCTTCGTTGTCTGCGCGCGGGACGTGGAGGAACTCGCACCCGTCGAAACCGCCGGAGAGTTGCTGGACCAGGAAACGGTAGCTGGCCATGTTGGCGTCCTTGGCGTCCCAGTCGCCGGAAACCTGCTGCACCACCAGGTCCGAGTCGCCGTAGCAGAGGATGCGCCGGATGCCGATCTCCCTGGCCAGCCGGAGGCCGTGCACGAGAGCTTCGTACTCGGCGACATTGTTGGATACGGCGAAATGGATTTGCAGCACGTACCGCAGCCGGTCGTTCTTAGGGGAAGACAGCACGATGCCGGCTCCCAAGCCGTTGCGCATCTTGGAGCCGTCAAAGTGCATGCGCCAGTGAGTCGACTCGGGCGCCGGCGGCAGGTACTGGGTCTCGGCCTAGTCGACGAGGAAGTCGGCCAGCGCTTGGGACTTGATAGTGGTGCGCGGTGCGTAGAGGATTGTGTGGCCGGCTAGCTCGATGGCCCACTTGGCCACCCGGCCAGAGGCATCCCGGCAGCCCATGATCTCGCCGATGGGGTCGTGCTCACCACGGTGATGGTATGCTCCTGGAAGTACTGCCTCAGCTTCTTGGCGGCAAAGTACACGCCGTAGCACATCTTCTGGTAGTGGGGGTAGTTCTTCTTGGAGGCGGAAAGCACCTCGCTTAGGTAGTACACCGGACGCTGGACCAGCTGCACCTTGCCCTCCTCAGGGCGCTCGACGACCAGCACCGTGCTGACCGCGCGGGAGGTGGCGGCGACGTACAGCAGGAGTGGCTCTTTCTCAGCCGGCGCGGCCAGGACGGGTGCGGTTGACAGCATGCGCTTGAGGTCGCGAAAGGCTTCGTCTGCCTGGTCGCTCCACTCGAACGCCGTCGTCTTCTTCATCAGCTGATACAGGAGCAGGGCCCTCTCCCCCAGCCGGCTGACGAACTGGCTGAGAGAGGCCAAGCAGCCTGTGAACTTCTGGACGTCGCGCAGCCGGGTTGGCTTGCGCATCCGCTCGATTTCCTTGATCTTCTCCGGGTTGGCTTCGATGCCACGCACCGAGACGAGGAAGCCGAGTAGCTGGCCAGCCGGCACGCCGAAGACGCATTTCTCCGGGTTGAGCTTGATCTGGAACCGGCGCAGGTTGGCGAAGGTTTCTTTGAGGTCGGCCATGAGCGTGAGGTGCTGCTTGGTCTTCACCACGATGTCGTCGACGTAGACGTGCACATTTCTGACGAGTTGGGGCAGCAGGCACTTCTGCATGCAGCGCTGGAAAGTGGCGCCGGCATTCTTCAAGCCGAACGACATGGTGATGTAGCAGTACGCCCCGAAGGGCGTGATGAAGGACGTCTTGAGGGCGTCGGCCGGGTCCAGCTTGATCTGGTGGTAGCCGGAGTAGGCGTCCAGGAAGGACAGGAGCTCGCAGCCGGCTGTGGAGTCAATGACTTGGTCGATCCGGGGCAGAGCGAACGGGTCTTTGGGGCATGCCTTGTTCAGGCTGGTATAGTCGATGCACATGCGCCAGGTGCCATTTTTCTTCAGGACGAGGACTGGATTGGCCAGCCACTCGGGGTGGAACACTTCCATGATGAACCCGGCTTTGAATAGCCGGGCGATCTCTTCTCCGATGGTTCTTCGCTTCTCCTCAGAGAAGCGGCGTAGCGGCTGTCGGACAGGCTTGGCGTCCTTGCGGACGTGTAATTTGTGCGCGGCGAATTCCCTCGGGACACCCGACATGTCTTTGGGAGATCATGCAAAGATATCCTGATTCTCATGGAGGAAATCGACGAGCTCGCCTTCCTATTTGCTGTCGAGGCCGGTGCCCACGCCGACGTACTTGCTGGATCTGGGGTCGGCCGGGTTGAGCGGGACCGGCTTCGTGTCCTTGGCCGGCTTGAAGGAGGCTTCGTCGGCCGGCTCGGGCGGAGTCGGCACGGCTGACTGCGCGTTAGCCAGCGCCACAATCCGGTCAAGCTGGCGCCTCTCCTCGGCGATGACCAGCGACTCGGCCAGCTGGGAGCCGGCTTTGGCGCACTCGAGGGACTTCTTGTAGTCGCCGACGATGGTGATGAGGCCCTTGGGGCCCGGCATCTTCAACTTTAGGTAGGCATAGTGGGGGACCGCCATGAACTTGGCCATCGCAGGACGGCCGAGCAGCGCGTGGTAGGGGCTGGCCAGGTCAACCACCTCGAACCAGATCGGCTCGCGGCGGAAGTGGTTGCTGGAGCCGAACAGGACGTCAAGCCGGATCCGGCCGATCGGGGAGCAGGAGAGACCCGGCACGATGCCGTGGAACACCGTCCGGGTCGGCTCCAGCTGTCGCGCCTCGATGCCGAGCTTGGTCATGGTGTCGCGGTACAGGATGTTGATGCCGCTGCCGCCGTCGATCAGCACCCGCGAAAAGCGGCAGGTGCGTTTCTCGGAGACGAAGGTGGGGTCAAGCACCAGGGCATAGCCACCCGGCGTGGGCATGACGGCCGGGTGGTCCTCCCGGGTCCAGCTCACTGGCCGGTCGGACCAGTGCATGTACTGGGGAACCGAAGGGATGACGGCGTTCACCTCGGCCGCGTGCTTGCGCTTGGCGTGCTTGTCATCCCCCTCGCTGGTGAAGACGACGTAGGACGCGTCTGGGCGCGGGAAAGGGTTGTCGGCGAGGGCGCCGGGTGGCGGTGGAGGCGGCGGGAGCGGCGGCTGCTGCGGGCCGGCTCCGGGTGGCGGCGGTGGAAGGTTGCCCTTCATCAAGCGCTGCGTGATACTGCACTGCCGGAGCATGTGCATCGACGGCTTCGCGCCGCTGTGGTTCTTGCAGGGAGCGTCGAGCAGCTGCTCGAAAGTCATCTTGGGCTGCCAGACGGCTTTGCCGGTGCGCTGGCGCTGGCTAGAGCCCTGCTCAGTCGGCTGCTCCCCTTCCACCGTGGCGACTTGCCGGTTGTCGTAGCGGGGCGCTTGCTGGTCGTTCCGGCGCTTGCCATTGTTGTTGTTGTTGTTGCCGTCTTGCCGGCGCTGGTCGTTGTTGCCAGCCGGCTTGGGGGGAGCCGGCTGGGCCGGGAGGAGCTTGCCGTCTGCGTCGATCGAGATCTTCACATTCATTGTGGAGTCGGCCGTAGCGTACTTGTCCGCCACGGCCACGAGCTCCTCCAGGGTCTCCGGCTCGTCGCACATCAGCCGATGCTTGATCAGAGTGCCGTCTAGGCACCCGTCGATGAAGTATTGGATGGCCTGGACTTCGTGGACGCCCTCGCAAGAGTTGCGGAGCCCCGTCCACCTCGTGAGGAAATCGCGCAGGGGCTCGCCCGGCTTCTAGACGCACATGGAGAGCTGACGAGGCTTGCCGGGTCGCGTGTAGGTGCTGGTGAATTTGCGAATGAACGCGTCTTCAAAATCCAGCCAGGAGTTCACGCTGCCAGCCCGGAGGCTGTTAAGCCACGTCCGGGCCGAGCCAAGCAGCATGAGGGGGACGTAACGGACAGCCACGCGCCGGTTGCCGCCGGCTATGCCGACGGCCGTGGTGTAGTCGGTTAGCCAGTCCTCCGGCTTGGTGGCGCCGGTGTACTTGGGGGAGTCGCGGGGCAGCGAGAAACCCTTGGGAAAGGGCTCGCCACGGATGCGGGGGCCGAAGCACGCCGGGCCGATAGAGCTTTCCTCCTCCAGGGCGGTGGAGCGCGCTAGCCGGTCGATGCGGTGACGGGCGGTGCTTTCGTCGTAGGGCTCGTGGCGGCTGAGTCGGTCAGCCACGGGACCGCGGGGACCAATTCGGTCAGCCACGGGGCCGCGGGGAGCGGGAGCTTCCGGAGGCGGCTCGGGCCGCAGAGCCGGCCGCACGGGAGGCTCCGGCTGCTGAACCCGGCCGTCGCCGGCCGTCTCGCCAGCATTGCCGTCTCCAGCAGTGGTGGTGCGGTTGTGCTGGCTCCGACCGGACCGGTGCCGTCCAGAGCGGCTCGCGCTAGTGGCGTGCGAGGACGTCTGCCGCGCGTCCTGAAGAACCCTCGCCGGGTCTCCGGTTTTCCCCGAGGTGGAGGCGGATGGCTGGGCCGGGTCGAAACGTTGCTGCTGCTCGTTTGCCGCGGTGATGAGGTCACGAATGCGCTGTTGCAGCTGCAGCAGCTCCTCACCCTCCAGGAACTTGAGGTCAGCAATCGCGTCTTGCGCCGCGCGCATGTTCTTGACGGGGGTGTCGTAGATGGGTCGGCCTGCGCCTAGCGCACGGCCGATCGCGCCCCCACGGATCCGCACGTCCGCGACCCGGCTGGGCTCGGTGGCGGCCGGCGTGAGGCCGTGGGCGCTGTCGTATTCCCGCTGGGCGGACTCTAGCTGGCGCCGGGTTGCGGCGAGCTCCGTGGCATTGAGCATCAGGTGCTGGCGGCCCTCGCTGAGCTGTGCCGCTGCAGCAGCCGTGTCGGCGTCGGGCGTGATTGGGGCTTGCAGGCTCCGGATCATGTCGTGGAGCGGGTCGACTCGGCGAGGAGGGGCCTTAGCCTCGGCAGCGGTAGCCTTCTCCTTGGCGCGCGGGGAGCCGGAACTTGTGCCGATGGTGAGCACCTCCGCGCGGACGCAGAGAGCGGCGACGTCGTCGGAGACGGCGCAGCCGACGGGGACAGGCGAGTCGGCGAAGTCGCGCACTTCGCTGGGAAACACGTCGGGGACGAGCGCAACGGAGACGCGCAGCGCACCGAAAGGGACGATGAGGCAGCCTGCGGGGCAGGCGACGTCTGCGTCGGGCGCGAATCGCAGCCAACCGGGTTGGCCGTGCGAGGCGCATGAACCAAACCGTGCACGATGCGCTCGCCGGAGCTGGTGAAGGGCCTCGTCCGGAACTTGACTCCGGCCGGCGCCGCGAGCAGCCCCACGGTGGGCGCCAACTGTCGTGGTATTCTCGCAGGGGGTGTGCGATTCACGGCAGATGCCATGAGATGGCTTGAGGTGGGGTTTCAGGAGGACGCCGGTGGGTTTCGGAAGCGAGGTTGGCACGCGCTAGTGCGAGACACAAGACGTACCCAGGTTCGGGGCCCTCCGGAGAGGTAACACCCCTAGTCCTGCCGAATGTAGTATGTGGAGCACAAGGGCTACAAGGTTGCTCCTGGAGCTGTATTCGTGTGTGTGTGGTGGAAGATAATGCGAGCCACCTCTCTGCAAGGAGGCCTCCCTGGGGGTCTTATAGGCCGACCCCCAGGGTTATAATGGGCAAATTACATGGGCGCGGGGCCCTGGTGTCATCGTCTAGGAGCCGGCGGTGGGGGCCGCCGGGTCGCCAGGTCCGCCGGGTGCGCCGGGTGCGCCGGGTTCGCCAGGTTCGCCGGGTTCGCCGGGTTCGCCGGGTGCGCCTGGCTCGCCGGGTGCGCCGGGTCTGCCGGGCACGGGCTCGGTCGGCGGTGCGGCACTGTGGTGGGTCTTGTCGTCGTCAGAGGGCGGTCGGCGCCGCCTAGCAATAGGATCATGCCGTCCAGACACCGCCCGCCTCGGGCAGGGGCACAGGGAAAGTTGTCGCCTCGCCCGCCGGGGCCGGTGTAAAGGAGAGGGTGCTGTTGCCTTGCTTGTGTCGTTGCGAGGATTTGCTATCTGGGGGCCAGCCGGCCAGGGCCAGCCACCCTAGTCCAGCCGGCCAGCCGGGTCGCCGTGCCGAGCCGGCTCGCACATGGGAGCCGGCGTGCGGGCCAGCCGGATGAAGGGGCTTGGCCTACCCCGATGTTTTTGAAAAGGAATTGGGTCCCGTTGCCTACCCGGGGGTCATCCCCCCGACAAAGTGTGAACATGAATGTAATGTCGGTGAGAAACACGTACTCCCCCAAGCTTAGGCTTTTGGCCTAGCTTGGTAACCACCATCCATAGTAGCCATCCGGTCCCATGTCAAAGTGTTGTGGAGGCGGCACTCGAGCATCCCAATCCTGAGGCTCGTCCTCTGCAATAGCCTGGGTGTTCCGGTAGGCAATGATGTCGTCTGGCATAATCCTATATCTGCCCCTTGCAACAGAATCAAGCAAAGGAGGTACAGGCAACGGAATAATATCACGGGTATCCACACTAAAACCTAGGTTATAAGGAACATTATGAATAGAGTTATTAATATCAACGAACTGATGATGCTCCATCGCCTGATGATCTAGATAAACCTTGGGCAAACGATAATCATGTTGGCGTATCTGAACATTGAAGTGACTCGCTAGGCGAGTAGCATAAATACCGCCATGAATTTTACCCTTAGTCCTGTTAAGGTGTAGACGTCATGCAATAATAGCCCCAAGGCTAAAGGTGTTATCGTCGTATAGTGCACGGCGTAAGACAGCGAGATCGGGGGCACTAAGTGCACCAGGCTTTTCTCTAGCAAGTAAACACTTCGTAATGAATAGAGAAAAATAATGCACAGAAGGAAACTGCAAGCTAGTGGCTGTGACACTCGATACACCTCTCTCATCCCCTACTGACAGAGTACGATAAAAGTCCTCAAACTCTGCAGGTCTAGGCTCTCTAATTTCCCCGACAGAAGGAATCAAGCATATATCACAAAAGTCGGTGAGTGGTATCTGACGAGTTTCAGAATATAAGTCAAACTGCACCTCAGGGGGATTATTACTACTCAGAAAATGAAAGTTTTGCACAAAGGAATTCGTAAGGAGATGGTATTGTTCACACTCAGCTGCAATGAAGTCGGTGAGCCCGGCGGTTGCAGCGAATTGTGTGAACTCTTGATGAATCCCAACCCCCTCCATGAAGGGGTTATGCAGCCATTCGCATGGTCGTACTTGTGCCCTTCTCCTAGTATGGAGGTCACTGTCCGATGATTCCCCAATGACCCGCTTGGCATTCTTCTTAGAGGCAAACTTCCTAAAGAAACTCATCTTATTCCTATGAATAAAATTCTGAAAATTTTAGTCCACAAAATTTTTGTCAACAGAACTTCACAAGATTGATAGTAACTACTCATAAGTATGCATAGAGGCCATATTGATCATTCAAACTACTTAGAACTCTAAGAATTCAACATGCAAGCTCATCTACAGCAGCACCAAGAGTAGATAATTATTCGAAATACAACCCACTAAAGCAAAAACTAATTGGAGCAATGGAGGAGTTACATACCAAGCAACAATCCCCCAAAACAGTTTCGGAAATGGAGCTTCGAGCAAAGAGATCGAAATCTGCGGATTTGAGAGCAGGAACACGAGAGAGAGAGCAATGGTGATTTTTTCTGGAGGTAGGAGAAGGAGTGCGATGAAGAGATAAGTGAGGGGAGCCACGTGGGGACCACAACCCACCAGGGCGCGCCTGGAGCGGGTGGCGTGCCCTGGTGTCTTGTGGTCACCAGGTGCACCCCCCCCCCCTCTGATGTTATTTGCACCAGAAATTTAGAAATATTCAGCAAAAAATTGTGTCAAATTTTCAGAACATTCTGAGCACTTTTATTTTTGGGTCATTTTTTATTGCACGGGTAAAACAAAAAACGAGATAAACATGGCATTTTATTTTAGTTAACTAAGAGAAACAGTAAACAAAAGACAAGGGCAGAAAGTAGTGCCTACTAAATTCATCAACTCCATACCTCTCGAAAATGATCCGTTAACAAGGTTGATCAAGTCTTATTAACAACCACTTTCAATTAGCATGGAACCGAAGAAATTTCGTAAAACACTAAGTTACCTCAACGGGGATATGCATGCCCCAACAATGAGTATATCATATTTCTTTTTGACAGTGGGTAGAGGTAGGTGAAAACTTCCAATAGTGATTGCCGAAGATTTTTCAATAATATTAATACCATTCACTTGGAATTGCTTCTACGGAAAGTGCACCATATGCTCATTACCATTAATAAAAGTGACCTTGCTTTTATTGCAATCAATAACAGCCCCTGCAGTATTAAAAAAGGGTCTACCAAGGATAATCGACATATTGTCGTCCTCAGGCATCTCAAGTATAACAAAGTCAGTTAAAATAGTAACATTTGCAACAACAACGGGCACATCCTCACAAATACCGATAGGTATGGCAGTTGATTTGTCAGCCATTTGCAAAGATATTTCGGTATGTGTGAGTTTCTTCAAATCAAGTCTTTTATATAAAGAGAAAGGCATAACACTAACACCAGCTCCTAAATCACATAAAGCAGTTTTAACATAGTTTCTTTTGACGGAGCAAGGTATAGTTGGTATTCCCGGATCTCCAAGTTTTTTAGGTACTCCATCTTTAAAAGAATAATTAGCAAGCATGGTGGAGATTTTAGCTTCCGGTATCTTTCTTTTATTAGTGACGATATCTTTCATGTATTTTGCATAAGGAGCCATCTTTAAAATATCAGTCAAGCGAGTGCGCAAAAAGACTGGCCTAAGCATTTCAGCAAAGCGTTCAAATTCTTCATCATCTTTTTTCTTAGTTGGCTTAGGTGGAAAAGGCATGAGCTTTTATACCCATGGTTCTCTTTCTTTACCATGTTTCCTAGCAACAAAGTCTCGTTTATCATATCTTTTATTTTTAGGTTGTGGGTTATCAACATCAACAGCAGGTTCTATCTCAATATCATTATCTGGTTGTTTATCATTGCCTGGTTGAGTGTATTTATGAACATCATCATTATCACTTTCAGTATCACTATATGAATGTTCATTACCAGATTGAGTTTCAACATCAGAGATAGAGATATCATTACTATTTTCAGGAGGTTTTTCTATATCAGGTTCACTAGAGGTATGCAAAGTCCTATCATTTTTCTTCTTGTTTTTCTTTCTAGAAGGACTAGGTGCATCAGTGTTAATTCTTTGTGAATCTTGTTCAATTCTCTTAGGGTGTCCCTCAGGATAAAGTGGTTCCTGAGTCATTCTACCTCCTCTAGTTATTACTCTAATAGCATGATCATTCATTTTATTATTCATTTCATCAAGTAATTCTCTTTGAGATTTAGCAACTTGTTCTAACTAAGTTTGAACCATAGAGGCATGTTTCCCTACACCTCTAACATCATTAGAGATTCTAAATAACAAGTCACTCAAGCGAGCAATCATATCAGAGTTGTATTTCAATTGTTTCATGACATTGGCATTGAAGTGATCTTGTTTTCTAATGTAGTTATTAAACTCATAAAGGCATTGACTAGGATGTTTATTGTAAGGGATATCACCTTCATCAAATTTCATTAAAGAATTTACCTCTACCACCTTTGGTGGTGGTGTGTCAAGTCCATGGATTTCTTCAATAGGAGGTAAATTTTTGACATCTTCAGCTTTAATACCTTTTTCCTTCATACATTTCTTTGCCTCTTGCATATCCTCGGGACTAAGATATAAGATACCCCTCTTCTTCGGAGTTGGTTTAGGCGGTGGTTCAGCAAGTGTCCATTCATCACAATTTTTCAATATATTATTCAATAGCTCCTCAGCTTGTTCAATAGTTCTTTCCCTGAAAACACCACCAGCACAACTATCTAGGAAATCCCTAGAAGCGTCCGTTAGTCCATTATAGAAGATATCAAGTATGTCATACTTCTTAAGAGGATGATCAGGCAAAGCATTAAGCAATTGGAGAAGCCTCCCCCAAGCTTGTGGGAGACTCTCTTCTTCAATTTGCACAAAGTTAAATATTTTCTGTAAGGCAGCTTGTTTCTTATGAGCAGGAAAATATTTTTGAGAGAAGTAGTAAATCATATCCTGGGGACTACGCACACAACCAGGAGCAAGAGTATTGTACCAAGCTTTAGCATCACCCTTTAATGAGAACGGAAATAACTTGAGAATATAATAGTAGCGAATTTTCTCATCAGAAGCAAATAGGGTGGCTATATCATTCAGTTTAGTAAGGTGTGCCACTACGGTTTCATTTTCATAGCCATGGAAAGGATCAGATTCTACCAAGGTAATCAACTCTGGGTCGACAGAGAATTCATAATCCTTATAAGTAACAAGGATAGGTGAAGTAGCAAACTGAGGATCATATTTCATTCTAGCATTCAAAGATTTTTCTTTCAGTTTGCATAATAATTTCTTAAGATCATCCCTATCATTGCAAGCAAGAAAGTCTCTAGTTGTCTCCTCATCCATAACATATCCTTCAGGTACTTTAGGCAATTCATATCTAGGAGAGATAGATCTAGCAGGTGTTTCATAATTTTTAGTTTCAAGGATTTCATCAGTTTCAGAGGTTTCAGCATTCTCAATATTTTGGACTCTAGCAAGTTGTTTATGTTGGGGAACGTTGCATGGAGAACAAAAAAATTTCTACGCACACGCAACATCTATCCATGGAGATGCATAGCTACGAGAGGGGAGAGTGTGTCTACGTACCCTCGTAGACCGGAAGCGGAAGCGTTATATTAACGCGGTTGATGTAGTCGAACAACTGCACGATCCAACCAATCGAGTACCGAACGTACGGCACCTCCGTGTTCAGCACACGTTCAGCTCGGTGACGTCCTCGCCTTCTTGATCCAGCAAGACGGGCGAAGTAGTGGATTAGTTCCGGCAGCACGACGGCGTGGTGACGGTGATGGTGATGCGATCTCCGCAGGGCTTCGCCTAAGCACTACGAAAATATGACCGAGGGTGTAAACGGTGGAGGGGGGCGCCGCACACGGCTAAACAATTGTCTGGGCTGTGCTAGGCGCCCCCTCCCACATATATATAGGTGGGAGGGAGAGGGGAGCAGCTAGGTGGCGCCCCCAAGTAGGCCGAATCCTACTTGGGCTGCTGCCTAGGCCGCGCCCCCTCCCTGCCTTATTTGCCGGAGGGGAAAGGAAAGATGGGAGAGGGAAGGAAGGGGACGCCGGATCCTTCCTCCTTCCTTTCTCCCACTAGGCCGTCTGCCATAGGGGGGTGCGCCAGCCCCTTGTGGGCTGGTGTGCTCCCCTCTAATGGCCCAATAGGCCCACTATCCTCCCGGGGGTGTCCGGTACCCCCTCCGGTATATCGATGACTATCCGGTTTTCTCCGAAACACTTCCGGTGTCCGAATATCATCATCCTATATATCAATCTTTACCTATAGACCATTTCGGAGCTCCTCTTCATGTCCGTGATCTCATCCGGGACTCCTAACAACATTCGGTCACCAATCATATAACTCATATAACACTATATCGTCTTCGAACATTAAGCGTGCGGACCCTACAGGTTCGAGAATAATGTAGACATGACCGAGACGACTCTCCGATCAATTACCAATAGCGGAACCTGTATGCCCATATTGGTTCCTACATATTCTATGAAGATCTTTATTGGTCGAACCGTTATGACAACATACGTAGTTCTCTTTGTCCATCGGTATGTTACTTGCCCGAGATTCGATCGTCGGTATCTCCATACCTAGTTCAATCTCGTTACCGGCAAGTCTCTTTACTCGTTCCGTAATACATCATCCCGTGACTGACTACTTAGTCACTTTGCTTGCAAGCTTCTTATGATGGAGTATTACCAAGAGGGCCCAGAGATACCTCTCCGAAATACGGAGTGACAAATCCCAATCTTGATTCACGCCAACTCAACAAACACCTTCGGAGATACCTATAGAGCATCTTTATAATCACCCAGTTACGTTGTGATGTTTGATAGCACACAAGGCATTCCTCCGGAGTCCGGGAGTTGCATGATCTCATGGTCGGAAGAACATGTATTTGACATTATGAAAGCAGTAGCAAATAAACTAAAACGATCAACAGCTATGCTAACGGATGGGTCTTGTCCATCACATCATTCTCCTAATGATGTGATCCCGTTATCAAATGACAACTCATGTCCATGGCTAGGAAATCATAACCATCTTTGATCAACGATCTAGTCTAGTAGAGGCTTACTAGGGACACTGTATTTGTTTATGTGTCCACACATGTATTTAAGTTTCCGATCAATACAATTATAGCATGAATAATAAACCTTTATCATCATTAAGGAAATATAATAATAATCACTTTATTATTGCCTCTAGGGCATATTTCCAACAGTTTATCAAGTAATTCACCAAGTGGCACCATTTTATCAAGCATGGTACTGGCATCATCATAAGCATCATTCATAGCAGAAGTAGCATCATCAATAAGTTGCGACATATCAGATTGCATAATAGGTGGCGGTGTTGCAAGCTTACTTATAATTGAAGGAGAATCAAGTGCAGAGTGGGATGGCAGTTCCTGACCTCCCCTCGTCTTTGAGGGAAAGATGTTGGTTCTATCATCCTTCAGATTCTTCATAGTGATAAATAGATAATAATCCCAAGTGACTCAAAAAATATAGCTATGCTCCCCGGCAACGGTGCCAGAAAAAGGTCTTGATAACCCACAAGTATAGGGGATCGCAACAGTCTTCGAGGGTAGAGTATTCAACCCAAATTTATAGATTAGACACAAGGGGAGCCAAAGAGTATTTGCAAGTATTTGCAACTGAGTTGTCAATTCAGCCACACCTGGAGATTAAATATCTGCAGCAAAGTGATTAGTAGCACGGTAATATGATAGTTTTGATAGTAGTGGTAACAGCAATAGTAACGGTAATAGTAATAGCAATAATTTTTTAGCAGTTGCAACAGTAACAGCAGCAGTAGTAACTTAGCAAGAACAATATGTAGGAAATTCATAGGCATTGGATCCGTGGATTTGTTGGATGATATTCATCATATATCAGTCATAACCTAGGGCGACACAGAACTAGCTCCAGTTCATAAATATAATGTAGGCATGTATTCCGTAAATAGTCATACGTGCTTATGGAAAGAACTTGTATGACATCTTTTGTCCTACCCTCCCGTGGCAGTGGGGTCCATAAGGAAACTAAGGGATATTAAGGCCTTATTTTAATAGAGAACCGGAACAAAGCATTAACACATAGTGAATACATGAACTCCTCAAGCTACGGTCATCACCGGAAAGTATCCCGAATACTGTCACTCCGGGGTTTACAGATCACAACACATAGCAGGTGAATATGACTTGCAAGATCGGATCTATAACTTGGATATAAAGGTGAAAACATCAATGGTTCAGATCTGAATTCCTGGCACCCGGGCCCAAAGTGTCAAGCATTAAGCATAGCAAAGTCATAACAACATCAACCTCAGAACATAATGGGTACTAGGGATCAAGCCCTAACAAAACTAACTCGATTACATGATGAATCTCATCCAACTCCTCACCGACCAACGAGCCTACGAAGGAATTACTCACTCCCGGTGGAGAGCATCATGGAATTTGCGATGAAGGAAGGTTGATGATGACGAAGACCAAAGATTCCCCTCTCCGGAGCCCCAAACGGACTCCAGATCTGGCCTCCCGATGAAGAACAGGAGGTGGCGGCGGCTCCGTATCGTGAAACGAGATAATTCTTCCTCATTGATTTTTTCTCCGAAAATAGGAATTTATAGTGGCAGAGTTAGGGTCAGCGGGGCTACCAGGTGGGCACAACCCACCTGGGCGTGCCAGGAGGGGGGGCGCCTTGGTGGGTTGTGCTCACCCAGGGGGCCCCCCTCTGGTGGTTCTTAGCTCCAGTATTTTTCTTTTATTCTGAAACAATTCTCCAAAAAGTTTCATTCCATTCCGAGAACTTTTATTTCTGCACAAAAACAACACCATGGTAGTTCTGCTGACAACAGCGTCAGTCCGGGTTAGTTTCATTCAAATCATGCAAATTAGACTCCAAAACAAGAGGAAAAGTGTTAGGAAAAGTAGATACGATGGAGACGTATCAAGGTATGTATCAATTAATGCGAGAAAGAGATAGAGAGATGGTGGAGAGTGTGCGAGAACCACATAACTAGGGAGATAGACGTTTGGGGGCGACGTTTTGTGTGTATGGAAAAGATACACAGCTATATAGTGCGTGTGCTTGGGAAAGAGAGATGCTAGGAGACCTAGAGAGTGGGGGAAGAGATGTGTGCATGCCCGAGAGACAAAGTGATAGAGACCTATATTGGGGTCCCGACTTAGAAGAGAGAGGGGGGTTAATGCGCTCCCGTGTTTCTGTCAGGGGGAGAGAAAGGCTTGTGTGGGGGGGGAGTGGGGATGGGTGGTGGGCTTCAGATATAGAGTGAGGTGTCTATATCTGAGAGACATAAGCATAATTGAGATATATATGGTCAATAGTGTGTGCACTCATAGTTGATCAATTTGTTTCACAGTTTAAACTATGAGATAATGATACTTTTGAACATGCGTGGTATACTTTGAAGAACCATAATTACAAACCTAAAATTGGAATTTTGGAATTCGACTATTTATTATCTTTTGTAATTCATTTAAACGGGGGTGCATTTTTTAAGCCGGGATTTCGTGATTTCAAATTCATATATCAAACCTAGAGATATACACATACGGTCATGTTCAAACCTTATGATCATCCACTTTATTCATACACATACACATTTTTGTTTTTGTCATCATATTTAGGATAAACACATTTGGAATTTCATTTGAATTGGAGCATGTGATGGTGTCGGCATCCTGGGAACGGGGGTACCCAGACTTGCCTGCCTGCGGCCCAGCGCGCGGCCCCACCGACAGTCCGGCAAGGCCCAGATCCAAGACTGCGCGAGCAAGGTCCTCGCGAGGGCCCCGGCCTCACGAGGTGAACGATGCCAAGACCTCCTGGGGAGTGGCTCCTCAGGCTGCCCTCCCGAGGAGCGGAGATTCCTATGCAGGTGCCTTTCCTCACAAGGCCGCGATGACATAATCCATGATGACCAAGGCCAGGCGGGCGCCAGCGGGCGCAGAGGGAGCAGTTTCCACTTTGGTGCTAAAGAGACAAGGCCAGGCGCGCGTTCCCAAGGGAGGACCCAAAGGTTTCCCTTCCGGTGCAACGAGACTAGGACCACGAGCTTGGCAGGATGGATGGCATCACCGAGCCCACCACCGCGTCATGGCCAGAAGAATTGCAGGCGAAGACCACCTTTTGTCAGGATAAGATGTACTACTTGTTCCCGCTCAAAATTGGCCGTTGTGGGATCCCTTCCCACCTAAGCTATAAGGGAAGAGGACCAAGGCCACTATAAATAGAGGCTAGCATCCACCATAGATCGGAGGAGAGATCGAATCCACAGACACAATGAGCCCTTGCGAGGCAGCTCATCCACTGTACTAGTTCATACTCATCCTCCTCGTGAGGCCAATCCACCAAAAGCAGGAGTAGGGTTTTACACTGCAAGGTGGCCCGAACCTGGGTAAATCCTTGTGTTCTTCCTTTCCCCCTGATCATTGCACTCGCCGAGCTAGAGCCAGGGGCACGGTGAATAGAGCGCATCCACGAAGTGACCCTTCGCACACGCCCGAGAGTTCGAACCTTGTTGGGTCCGCGGAGCCTCGATTCCGACATTTGGCACGCCAGGTAGGGGCGTGTCGAAGCTTCGTCTCTTCATCAACCGCGCCCTGTCTTCGTCCCGCCGTGCTCATGGCTGAAGCTCGCTGTGTTTGAGCTGAGCGCCGGGCCACTCGCGTCGCTCAGATGGCCCCGGTGGGACGCGGCGCCCCTCGTCGCTCCGATTCTCCGGTGGCCAACGCTGCTACTGAACCTGCTACTCAAGAGCAGCAGGACTCTTCTTTGCCACCTTCCGTGCCGCGCGATGGCCGCGCGGCCACGCATTCCTTCACCCCCGCCACGGCGTCGTCTTCCCATGCTCGCCGCGGGCCGGCGAACGCGCAGGCAGCTCTCCTCATGGCGCGGGAACTGCTGCGCTACCGCCCCGCCAGCGAGGGCTACGACGCTTGGCTGGGCCGCATCATCGAGCTCATTGACTTTGACGTCGCCCACATCGGACTCCCGTACAATGCCATCCTGGGATACCCTGCCCTTGCCAAGTTCATGGAAGCTGTTCACCACAGCTACAACGTCCTCAAGATGCCAGGGTGTCACGGCATCATCACGGTCCCCTGCGATGAGGAAGACGCAGTCTGTGCTCTCGAGCGCGCCTACCGCGCCGCAGCGGCTGACAACCCAGGTGACGAAGGTGGCGTTCTGCCTCCCGAGGCCACTCCCATGAAGAAGCAGCAGCTCCTCCCCAAGGGCCGTCAGGAGACCGAGAAACCTGCGGGCAGCGCCTCCTGCCCCGCGCCCGCTGTCGGGGCGCTTCTTCCCCGCGCATAGGAAGGCGCGCCCGGCGCCTCCCTCAGGACGGGCTCGGGGGCTTCCGTCTGGAGAGCCTCTGACCTAGCCGGCGCATCCAGGGAGGTGCTCGGGCACCACTTGGAGGCGTGCCTTAGTGCGCGCCCCCACGAGCAAGGAGCACGACACGAGGCGCCAGGAGCGCGAGAATTCATCACCATGGCGATAGAGGGGCTTCAGGAGGCACGGGCCATGTGTGGCGAGCGCTGCCCCGTATGGCCCGCCAGTGCAGTTTCCCCTCCCAACGTGAGTGGTGCGCTGCGCGTCTGCGTCAACATCCCGGGCCTCAATAGGACCGCTTCGCAGGACCTTTTCTGGCCCTCGCGTGTCGGTCGGAGTGGTGGCTACCCCTGCAACTATGTCTGCATGCCCTTCGGTCTCCTCAATGAGGGCGCCTCGTACCAGCGCCTGGCGCAGTGTGCTGTGGCATCTCACAAGGCCAGGCGCTCGGCGGTCACGTCTCTGGAGGTCCCGGACCCTCGCGAGCCCCCTGGGCCTCCCGAGCTCCTCAGGCCTCCGGAGCCACCAGGCTCTTCCACTAGCTCAATGATCCATATTTGAATTGAATGGACAATCTAAGTTTCGAGTTGGAGACACTGATTTTCGAAACTTGCACTTTTTTTTTGCGTGCACAACAAATAAATTCTCGGCCATGATATCATAGTCGGACGTACAAGAGCAGAACACTTAATTTCAGCCGCCAAAAGCTTTCAAACTTCCCGCTCACATCAAAATATCTCGCGCCCAAAAGTTTAGCCCTGCGATATTCCTGTTTTACCCCTGTGACATGAACGGAAAAGGGCTGCCTTGGTAACTCCATTGTTTTCCCCTTTTTGCCCCCAACATTCTTCCCGAGAACCCCTCCCCTCCCCGCCTCCTCCCCCCAACCCCCCCAAGCCGCCGGATCTAGTCCTCCGCCGCAGCGGTGGACCTCACACCCCACCGGATCTACCTTCCGCACTTTGGAACCCCCAACTTCCAACTCACCACTGCACCGGAGCCGCTTCAGCGACTGGCTTGTCCATCGCTCCAGATCTCCTTGACCGCCATCCTGGTCCACCACACCGGATCTGCTTTACCAGTGCCCTCGTCCACCACATTGTAGGCCCTTCACCGACTCCCTCATCCGCCACATCACTGGCCCTTCATACAAGCCCTCATCCGCCGCAACAGATCCGCCTCACCGAAAGCATTGTACACCGCGCCGGATGTGCTTCGCCGACGCCTTCGTCCACTGCACCGGACCCGCTCCACGGATGCCATATTCAACTCCACCGGCCCTGCTTTACTGATGCCGCAGCCTCATCAGGTTATTTCGATTTGTACTCCTTCAGTTTTTCTCTTCTTTATTTATCGTGGAACTATTCACTTACCACAGATCAGCTTTCTTGTATTTCGACAGGCGCCGCAACTGAAGCACCGAAGCCGCTTCAGCAACGGCGACAGCCGGCCCAAACTCAACCACAACACGAGCACCATCGACGATACTTAGCTTTCACGTATGACAACGATGCGCATACGCCACCGAGAATCAGGTACTATTATGCAACGGCCGGCTCCTACATTCACTTTCTTAGCATAAGCACCGCACCTTCGAATTTCTTCAAGGCATCATTCAATTTTTCACGAGACGCGTTATTCTGCTTGCACCTGTAGTTCCATACGTGTGGCAGTGAACAGGTTACATGTGCTAATTTACAAACCAGTGCACATATGGTTACAATGCTTTTGTTTTGTCCTAAGTATTACTGTACTTCCTAGAGGCGGAGCCAGAAACTGAATATAGAGGGGGCCAAAACATGTCATATAATGTTAAAGGGGGCCAAATCATCTAAATCTAGCTAATTTTCTCTTACAAATGAAGGATTAGCACCACATATAGTTGTATTTGTGAGAGCATAGGGGAGCCAGGGCCCCTGCCAGCACGCATGCCTCCGCCACTAATCATTGCCTACTATTTTACTTCTTGCATGCTATATTTATGATAATGGTGTTGTTCTGATGCCACCTGTTGGTTACAATTATTGTACTGGACTGCTTCTATGTTCTCTAAGCTTAATTACACATCAGCAAACTAGCTTGTGGTTCCGCTGCTTTTTGTTCGTTTTAACCTACATTTTCTGATGCTAGCTATTACAGCACTGCTCCGAGCCTCTGTTCATTACTTTTTTTGTACATTCTTGATCTTCCCAAGTTGCATGACTAATTTGATGCTTCTATTCATTATGGAGCTGCCAACCCCATCAAGCAAAATATTTTTTCTTTTGGGGCTGGCACTCGAACAAGCATAAAAATAGAGTGAAGCACATATATTGCCGTGTAAGCATTGATGATCAATTCGAACCAGTGCATGTGATTAAAATTAGTTTAGATTAACCATTGATGATCAATTCAAACCAGTGCATGTGATTAAAATTAGTTTTACCTAAATAGAGGGGGAAGAATAAACTACAACGACTAGATTTGCAACCACGGGATGCTGACGATATCTTCAAAGAACATTGCAACAGCAGCGAGGCTTCACAGCAGCATATGGTAAGCCAGTGTGTTTTAGTACATGTCAAATGTAATGCATGTGGGCTGCTTTCTTGGCTTGTGCCCTCAACCTATAATCCTACAAAATTACAAATAGTTTAGTTGTCTGGTTTGCTGTATTGCTTGATTCGAATGCTTGTTTGTTACTTGTTAGGTTATACCTGAGTTGGCCAATATGTCAGCAGTGCCTGCTGTACTATCGTAAAGAAATGCTTGCCTAATTCATTTGCCTCCTTAACTTTTCCTATGAACTTCATCACAAGACTGTCTTCGTAGTTTATATGAGGCCACACTGTTTAAGTGCTTTCTCAGATTATTTCAACTGCTTATATGCCTAGGCAACTTAAATATAGCGGTGCCACACTGCCTTTCATCTTACCATTTTAATTTGTTTTCGGCTGATGCTGCTTCGAACCATTTAAATATAGCTTGCCATGCTCGGCAATAATTCGTATGTTGTTTACCATGTAAGCTTACTACTTGGATCATGTGATAACTATCTCTTACTTATGTCCAGAGGAATCCTTTCAGGATGCCGTTCACACTAGGACACAATATACAACCCCAGAATCTATATGTGGAGGCAGTGCGCCATCCATGTTACCAGATGCTAGCAGTTCAGAGGCAACGCCGTTGGAGAGCAGTCTGAGCACAAATATTATAGTTCTTGAGGCTCTACTAGAGGCAGAAAGAGATGGTGTGGCTGCCATGAATGAGGTAATCTTGATCTTGAGGCTGGAAATTATGCAATTAGCTACACACATCATGCAAGCATACCAAGAATTGGAGGAAGTAAGAATGTTGCATTTGAAGACGGAGGAGGTCCTGCTGCTTCTGCTATCTGAAGCCCAGGGTAACCCCAGTTCTTCTTTAGATAACAGTTGAAATTGTCATTAGATTAGTATACTTGCATGTTGTGTCATGTCTCTGAATGGATTATGTTGTAAGACCCCCTATTTGTTATCCATGTGTTGTAATGATCTGATTTTTTTAGGCGAGGTAATCCTCAGTACTTGTATGAGTGGACATAAGGTGAACTACTTTTCGTGTGAGCAGATTGTATTGGATGAAATAACTGTTTGACTCAAAGTGTGTCCAACCTACTGAATTCGAAGATCACGGCATTTCTAAATCATATTCATATATAAAGGTGGAATAAATCTTTGTTGTGGTTTTGAACAAATAAATAAAAAAACGTAGAATGATGTATGAATATTCGTAATCAAACACAAATTGGATTTGAATTTAGTTGCTAGGGCCCAGGGTAAACGTGAATGCTAACTCTCCAAAATTTTGAACGAAGCGGTAAAACACCCACTCTCTTTTATCAGCTGCCCGAAGCTAGTGTTTGCGAGATGGAAATTACTGTCTACCCTTGACACTTTACATCCTAAGCGGCCTGATTTCCACTACTGTCGATAGGGGTAGGTTAGTAACTTCAATCAGACATGACATGACCGCCTGTCACCCCATTCAGACAGGGTGTGCGCCAAACATGGGCGGCAAACACACATTTTATTCAAACTCGTCCAAAAGACCTCTCTCTCTCTCTCCCTCCATTTTCCCATTCATACACGTGGGCGGCAAAACAAACTCTCGGCCGCCGAAATCATTGTAGGCAAATATTTTAAATAGGGGCAGTTGTGTAACTTAACTCAGATGTGACACAACCACCCTACCTGTCAGCCCCGTTCATACACCATGGGCGCCAACCGTGGGCGGCAAAACACCCTCTCCTCTCCCGAAAGCGCTCTCGGCAAATATTGGGGAGATGCGAGATTACCGTCCTATCCCCAACCGATGAGATGTCCGAAATTTTAAACGGGGGCTAAGTTCGTAACTTTCCCATATTTCAGACAAGCATGTCCCAAAGTTTGAGATCCCCTCCCCCTCCATTTCCCCATTCATACACCGTCCGCGCCACAACAACCTCCCCACACCGGCCAGCCTCCTCCATCCGCCACCCCATCCTCCACCTTGCCGGAGCCGCTACCATACCCCGTCGTCCACTGCAAGAGATGGACGTCTCTCATCCATGGCGCCAGACCAGGATCCTTTCATCGCGTCCTCTCGCTTCATCGGCGCCGTCGTCCACCTTGCCGTTGCCGCTCCTACGACCGCCTCGTCCACGGCAACAGGACTTATCCCCCGATGCCGCCGTCTGTTGTCTCAAGTCTCCTTCTGCACCACCGACAGCCATCGCACCCGCAACACCCTCAACGTATCAGCTGGGGCCTACACGGCGTCGCAAGAGAGGTGGTACTTGATGACCCACAAGTATAAGGGGTCAATCGTAGTCCTTTCGATAAGTAAGAATGTTGCTCCCAATGAGGAGTAGAAGGAAGTGACAAGTGGTTTTCGGCAAGGTAATTTCTGCAAGCACTGACATTTGTAGGTAATGAGTAGTTTGATAGCAAGATAATTTGTAACGAGCAAGTAACGGTAACGGTAAATAATATGCAGCAAGGTAGCCCAATTTTTTTGAGGCAAAGGACAGGCCAAAACGGTTTCTTATAATAAGCAAAGCGTTCTTGAGGGCACACGGGAATTTCATCCTATCACTTTCACCATGTTGGTTTGATTTGTGTTCGCTACTTTGATAATTTGATATGTGGGTGGATCGGTGCTTAGGTGCTGTTCTTACTTGAACAAACCTCCTACTTATGATTAACCCCCTCGCAAGCATCCGCAACTACGAGAAAAGTACTAAGATAAAATCTAACCATAGCATTAAACGTTTGGATCCAAATCGGTCCCTTACGAAGTAGCGCATTAACTAGGGTTTAAGCTTCTGTCACTCTAGCAACCCATCATCTAATAACTACTCCACAATGCATTCCCTAAGGCCCAAATATTGTGAAGTGTCATGTAGTCGACGTTCACATGACACCACTAAGGGAATCACAACATACATATCATCAAAATATCGAACACATATCAAATTCACATGATTACGTGCAATAGGATTTGTCCCGTGACCTCAAGAACAAAAGTAACTACTCACAAATAATGAACATGCTCATGATCAGAGGGGTATTGAATAGCATAATGGATCTGAACATATGATCTTCCACCAAACAAACCATATAGTAATCAACTACAAGATGTAATCAACACTACTAGTCACCCACAGGTACCAATCTGAGGTTCCGGTACAAAGATTGAACACAAGAGATGAACTAGGGTTTTGAGAGGAGATGGTGCTGGTGAAGATGTTGATGAAGATTGGTCTCCCAAAGATGAGAGGGTTGTTGGTGATGACGATGGCTTCGATTTCCCCCTCCGGGAGGGAAGTTCCCCCGGCGGAATCGCTCCGCCGGAGGGCAAAAGTGCTCCTGCCCAAGTTCCGCCTCGAGACGGCGGCGTTCCGTCCCAAAATTCCTCCTCTTATTTTTTTTCTAGGCCAAAATGACTTATATACCAGAAGATGGGCGCCGGAGGTGGGCCGAGGAGGGTACCACCCACCAGGGCACGCCTAGGCTTCCTGGCGCGCCCAGGTGGGTTGTGCCCACCTGGTGGCCCCCCTCTGGTACTTATTAGCTCCAATATTCATCATATATTCCATAAAAATTCTCCTTAAATTTTCAGCTCATTTGGAGTTGTGCAGAATAGGTGGCCTGACGTAGCTTTTTCTAGGTCCAGAATTCCAGCTGCCGGCAATCTCCCTCCTTGTGTAAACCTTGCATATTATGGGAGAAAAGGCATTAGAATTACTCCAAAAGGCATTATTATGCATAAAAACATTATAAATATAAGTAAGAAAACATGATGCAAAATGGACGTATCAACTCCCCCAAGCTTAGACCTCGCTTGTCCTCAAGCGAAAACCGAAATCGAAAAACATGTCCACGTGCTTAGAGAGAGAGGTGTCGATAAAAACAAAATACGGACATAAAAGCATCATGCAAATTATTATAACAGCAGCAAACTTTATCATAATATTTTATCGTAGAACTTTATCATATAACTTCTCATGATCAAGTAACAATTCATCACAATATCGAAGTAGAAGCATAAACTCTATTGGAAACCAACAAACTATGTTCTCAGTCAACTTTGCAACTACAATTCTGTCGTGGTAATCTCACGTCAGATGCCAGGGGGTGGCTTATAATGGGTGGAGCCAAGAGGACGTCGTCGGGCCCTGGAAGCGGGAGTGAGCACGAGCTCGATCGCACATGAGACGTACCCAGGTTCGGGGCTCTCCGGAGAGATAACACCCCTAGTCCTGCTCTGCGGGGTCTCCGCATGGTGACTATGATCAAAGAGTGTACAAGGTTGCTCCTAGAGCTGTATTGCTAGAGGAGGAAGAAGGGTAGGGCTTTCCCTCTTCTCCTAGCTATGGTGAGTGTATGTGGAATGAGAGCTGAACCCTTTGCATGGGTGAGCCCGGGGTGGTCTTATAGGCCGACCCCCCAGGGGTACAATGGTAATACGTCTGGGTTGTGGGACCCGGACGTCGGTGTCTAAGTCGCCGGGTCCTTCGCCGGCTGCTGGGGCCCGCACTCGGGGGGCCCCGCCGGCTGCCGAGAATCCGGCCGACAGGTTGGGCCCGCCGCCTGTGGGCCACGCTGATTGCCTTTCACTATAGCGCCGTCCTTGCTGACGAGGGCCGCGTCGTGTGGGGCAGAGCCACAGTCCCACGCCATGCCGGGTAGGTAGCCGCTTGGTCAGCGCGCACTGTGGCCATGCTCCGTCTTGTCATAGTGGGTGAGCAGGTGGCACTGTAGCCATGCTCCGTCTCGTCGGGGCAGGTGAGTGCAGACTCCGAGGTGGAGGAAGGGCCGGCTGCTGGTAGCCGGCCCGCCTCCCCAGGTCCGCCTTCTATGAGCGTGCCGTCTTCTGGAAGCCGGCCAGGGGGCCGACTGCACGACCATTCGGCATGAGGGGCTTTGCTAGCCCCAATGTCTTGAAATGTTATTGGGTGCGGATGAGGCTACCCGGGGTACATAACCCCGACAGTAGTCCCCGAAGCTGGTGACGCGCCACGGCTCGAAGTCGGAGTGCCTCAGCAGTTTCCTCCTCTAGGAGATCTCACGCCTTCTCTTGTTTGATCTGAAGAAGCCGCTTGTCAGAAGCCGGCCGAGGCGAGGCCGGCCGACTGGTGAATTCAAACCATCGTGGGGGGCGCCGGGTGGTACGCCACCGGGTAGCCTGCCGGCCGCTCGTCACCCGCGCGACACGCGTAACCAGTAGGCCGGCTCGACCTGCCAGCCCACACACGCGATGGGACGCCGCCGCGGGCCCGGGCCCGCCACTACACAGCCTCGATGCGCGCGCGGATCCGCTGCGGCCGAGGCGAACTGTTGCCCTTTCGTGGCGCAGTAACTGCGTGCCGTAACGCGCGATAAACGCGGGGGCGCGTGGGACGTGGGAGCAGTTAATCCCACGTCCCCCGAAGAGTCGCCACGACCCACCATCGTCGCCATATAAGAAGAGGGGAGGGGAGCGCTGCGGACGGACGCACGCCCACTCCCAGTCTCTCTTCCTCCTCTGTCTTCTCGCCTCTGCGCCTCCTCGTTGCCGCTGGGCTGCTGCGCCACGCGATGTCGGAGCGCCGTCGCGACCTTGCTTCTACTCCGCCCCGCCAGGCCACCGCCGGACCACCCCAAGTGATGGCACGAGGCGACTGGGACGGGTCCAACGTCCATGATGGCCACATCAATTTCCTCCGCGCGACGCGGAGGATGCCAGTCGAGGCGATGGTGGAGGCGCGCATTCCCGACGAGAGGGAGATCTCTCCAGCGCCGAGGCCCGGTGAGTTCGTCGTCTTCCGAAGCCACTTCATCCGCGGGTTTGGTCTGCCCACGAGCGGTTTCCTCCGGAGCTTCCTCGAGTTCTACGCCCTCCAGCCGCATCATCTCACCCCCAACACTGTCGTCCTCCTCTCCGCCTTCGTAACCCTCTGTGAGGGCTATTTGGGCATCCTGCCCAATCTCGATCTATGGGGCAGGTTCTTCTACCTGAAGCTGGGGACCCGGGCCAAGGGCGAGCCAGCCTAGTGCGGGGCCTGCGTCGCAGTGCCGCGCAGCGGCTCCGGGATTCGGTTCCCGTCTATCGCCCTGCTGGAGTCAGGGAAGTTGTGACAAAAGTCATACTTCTACGTCCGCAACCTTCACCCGACTCGTGACTACATCAACCTGCCGGCCTTCCTAACTGGCCCGGGCCGCGTGACAACTGGGGGCAGCAGCCAAAGCCGGTGCCGGCCGCCATCACCAACATCCTAGACCAGCTCCAGGTGATGACGAGTGCGGAGGGCCTTAAGGCGGCGGACCTGCTAGCCGCCTTCGTCCACCTCCGGGTTTCGCCGCTCCAATCCCGGCCACATCGGATCTGCGACATGAGCGGTCACCAGGATCCATGCCGGATGTCGACCAAGGAGCTGCCGACTGTTGAGGTGGTCCGTCATGTCAACTTCTTCTCCAGCTGCCAGCTCAGCGAGACCGACTGGAGGTTCGGCAAGCCGCCCTACAGCCGCGTCAACCCGCCACCGCCGGTTAGTATCTGGTCTCCTCTCTTCGCTTACTCAGTGCTTCTCATCCGACCTGAACACCCGGACGCGGGGCAACGTTCTCCTGACCAGGGAGTAGCCAGGGCGCCGGCTCTAGGCTATCAGTGGATGGCGGACCGCGAAGCGAGCGACCCCGAGCTGAGGGCGGCCACGTTGGAAGAGGGAGCGAAGGACGAAGTCACCGGGGGAGGTGGCGCCGGAGGAGGCGGTGCGGGAGAAGGCGGCGCCAGGGAAGGCGGCGCTAGAGCAGGCGGCGCTGCAGGAGGCGGCGCCGGAGCAGGCGGTGCTGCGGGAGGCGGCACAGGAGGAGATGGAGCCGGAAGAGACGGCGATGTCCGATCCTGGCCGGACGATGATGAAGAAGGCGAGGGGCAACGCCGCCCCAGAGACGCCGAGGGGACGGGCGCCGGCTCCTCGATACCACGACCGTCCAGCGGAGCGCCGGCCGATGCCCCTGGCGTGCCTAAGCGTCGGGCCGTGAAGATTTTCGGCAGCCGGCCGCCCAAGAGGGCCAAGCCATCGACTGCGACCAAGCGGCTAGAGGCCGCGAAGGCGGCCGCCAACAAGGGGCCAACCCGGAGGGCCCCGAAGGAGCGCCCAATGGAGTCTGGGTAAGTGATGCACTACCTTAGTCATTTTTTCTTTTCTGTGAATTTCTCATCTTTGCTTGCTTTGCTGCGTAGTGCTCCCATCCCCATATCTCGGGCTGCTTCCCCGTCGCTGATCGGACCAGCCGGCAGCTCCGAAGAAGTCCGGCGGGTGGACCCGGCCGCCGCCCTTCGGGAGGCGATGGAGAGGAACACGCGGGAGGCATGGGAGGAGGCCGCGGCGCGGGCGGAGGCCGACGCCCTGGCCGCCGCGTCCGTGCAGGCGGAGGCCCGAGCCACGGAGACGGCGCAGGCGGAGGCGGCGGCCAATGAGCAGGCGAAGGCCGACGCCAAGGCCACGGACGATCCGACCGGTGGCAGGATCTCGAAGGCCACCTTTCCCGAGCAGTCGGAGCCGTCGGTGGCAGAGAACTCGGCGCCGACTGGAACAGTCAGAGCCGAACAATCGGCGCCAGAGCAGGCGGTTGCTGACGCGGCCGCCTTGGAGGCGGAGGCGACCCGGCGCGCGCCGGCAGTCGGCGTGCAGGGGAACGACCGTCCCGGAGGGCCGGAGGCACCGCCGGCTAGTGCTGGGGTGGAGACGAGCCAGGCAGTGACGATGCGCATCTCCTTGAGCCTACGCCAGGCGCGAGCATCTTCTGAGCCGAGGCAGGTGGAGAACGGGACCGTGAGCTCGCCGGGGGCGGACACCGGGGCTACGAGCTCCGCCCCGCTGGGCTGGGCGCCACGAGCCGGCACGGCCGCCCTGAACCTCACGGTGCAGGACGTCCTGGACAAGTTCTCCGCCCACGGCGCCACCCTCATGAAGGCGAGGAGCGAGGTGGTGGCGATGCAGACGTCCGTCCGGGTACGCCTCTTAACTTGCTTCTTTGTCTTTCGCAATCTTCAGTGGGGCACGCCAGCGCACCCACTGGGTGTAGCCCCCGAGTTCCAAGCCGGCTGCTGAGCAGGCGGGTTGGAACTTTAAGGCGTATTTCGGAATGTCTGGATGTCGCTCTTGGTGCAGGACTACCACAACTTGCGTGTGGCCGCCTACAACTCCCAGAACCAGGCGCTCGCCAATCGGACCGCCGAGTTGCGGAGGAGTCGAGGTACGTAGGCCGGCTTTCAGTGGGGGCGCGCAAGCGCACCCACTGGGTGTAACCCCCGAGATTCGGGCCGACTGCTGAGCAGTCGTTCCGGATCTTCCCGGCAGCTTCTTGTCTTTGTTGATATTGTTGCTGATGATTCTTCTTTGCCTTCGCAGAGTCCGTCTCCCAGCTGCAGGGCCGCGTGCAGGAGCTCGAGGGCCAGATTCAGGCCAAGGAGCTGGAGCGCAGCTAGGCAGCCGCGGAGCGCGACCGGCTTCAGAAGGAGCTGGCCGACCAGGCAACCCGGCATGCGGAGCAGGTCCAGCAGCTGAAGGACGAGGAGGAGCGCCTCAAGGCCGAGTTCGAATCCAAGCGCTCGGGCTGGTCCGACATGGAGAAGTACCTGTCGGAGGGCTATATGGTCATTGAGGAGTTGCTCGACGGTATATCTTCTTTCTTTCTCGGTTGGTTGGTTGGTTGTCGTCTGTTGCGAGAGCCGGCTTCTTATTCTTTTGTTTTCCTTTTAAACAGAGTACTTCTCGGACCACACCGGTGCCATCAGCCAGGCGATCGAGGTGCGGCGCGAGCAGCGGAGGCAGGTAGGCGAGGATATTGCACCGGACTGGCCCCGGAACTTGGGCGAACAGTTCCGAGCCGTTCAGTTGCGCCTTGCGCCGGTGCGCCAGCTGCTCCGCCGGTTTCAGCGTGCCGGGGCGCAGGTCTTGGAAGGGCTCTAGCCGGGCGTGCAGATCCCCCAGACTCCCAACCGGACCAACGACTGGCTGGAGGTGGCGTGGGAGCGGCTCGACGCCTGGAAGGGCTCCACGGCACGGGCCGGCGCCAAGGTGGCGTTGGAGTTTGTGAAGGCGTGGTATCCGGCTGTGAGCATGGCACAGCTAGAAGCCTTCCGACAGGAGGCGTTGCCGGAGTTGAAGCCGAAACGCGAAAGGATCGCCCTTCGCGCGTCGGTCCTCGCCGAGTACACCAACAGCGACGTCTTCATCCCGGAGCGGCCAGAAGACGGCACGGAGGTGCCACCGTCCTGGTTCGGGCTGAACCCGGATGAGGAGGAGAACCCGGCAGAGGAGATTGCCTCCAGCGACGAGGCTGCGGAGGAGGACGACGACGAGGGAGGTGAAGGCGATGCGCCTCAGCCGGCGAGCAGCAGGAATCGGCCCGGTCCGGCCTCAGCCGGCGAGCAGCAGGAGACCACATCGGCCGCCGCCGCTGACCAGACCTGACCTGACCAGCCGGACACCCCACCAACCGGCGCCACAACCACCGCCGTCTCGTCCCAACAGCCTGCAGCACCTCCGGCCTAGGCGGCCTTTTTAAACTTTTTCTGTCTTGTGTTCAAGAACAATAGTTGGTTATGCGCAGTTCCACCCACTGGGGGTGTATTTAAACTCTGTTGAATGCTGGCCGTGGGCCTTTTGGAATGTAAATAAATTTACTTTCCCACATGCTTGTGCGTTTTGCCGAGTTCTGGCTCGACTTTGCCTTTGCTTTCTTTGGCTTTTTTCCTTTGCCGCGTTCCTTTGGCCGCTGCCCTGCCAGCCGGACAGCCGCGCTGCGGTCTGTGGCCGGGTCAGGGACTTGGCCGCCAGAATGGCTAAGTACTTCGGCCGCTTAAAGCATATGCTAGTCAAGCAAGAAGCCGGCCGACCGGCTGCTGAGCAGTCGGACGGGGTAGGCGAAGGGCCGGCTTGGCCGTAGCCGGCGTTCTTCCTTAGTCATTTTTCATGTAGACGGTGTTTCCAGCCTTTAGCTCTTGCCAGCCGAACAGTCGCGCTGCGAGCTGTAGCTGGGGCGAAGAGAGGGCTTTGGCGTCGGCACGTTACTAGGCCGACTTCGGACGATGCCGGCTTGGGCCGAGTCGGCGAGCCCCCGGGCCGGCTGGCCGGACCCGGGCAGGGCGAGAGAATAAAAACTCATGCATAGGAGAAGGTTATCATAGAGATAAAAAGGTAGCCCCCGAGTGCGCCTCGGGGTACCTGTTGTCTTAACTTAGTACAAAAGATAGCGTGGCACATACACTGCATCAACTGTAAAACGGGCGGAGGAGGTTTGCATTCCACGGGCGCTCCGACTCTTCGCCGGCTGCATCTTTCTTGCGTGCCCTGGGCTTCTGTGCATCGATTAGGTAGTAGGAGTCATTGCCCAGGGCCTTGCTGATGATGAAGGGTCCCTCCCAAGGGGCCGCGAGCTTGTGCTGGCCGGCTATTCGCTGGATCAGTCGGAGCACAAGGTCGCCCTCGCGGAAAGCAAGCGGCTTGATCTTCTTGTTGTGGTAGCGGCGCAGGCCCTGCTGGTAGATAGCGGACCGGCTGAGTGCTAGCAGCCGGGCCTCTTCGAGCAGGTCGACGCCGTCTTCACGTGCCTTCTTTGCTTCCGCCTCCGTGTACAAGGTGACGCGAGGCGAGTCGAACTCGATATCCGTTGGGATGATGGCCTCAGCCCCGTACACGAGGAAGAAAGGTGTGAAGCCGGTTGATCGGTGTGGTGTGGTCCGGAGACTCCAAAGGACGGCCGGCAGCTCTTCGATCCAGCAGCCGGCCGAGCACTCCAGCGGCTCAACCAGCCGCGGCTTGATGCCGGATAGGATGAGGCCGTTTGCTCGCTCCACCTGGCCATTTGACTGCGGGTGAGCAACCGATGCGAGGTCCAATTGGATGCCCTGTGCCACGCAAAAATGAGCCAAGGCGCCTTTGGCAAAATTCGTGCCGTTATCGGTGATGATGCTGTGCGGGATGCCGTATCGAACGGTGATGTCTTTAATGAAGGTGACGGCCATGGGACCGTCCAGTTTCTTGATCGGCCTTGCCTCGATCCACTTTGTAAACTTGTCCACGGCGACCAGCAGATGGGTCATGCCGCCGCGTGCTGTCTTGAACGGGCCCACCATGTCCAATCCCCATACGGCAAATGGCCAGGTGATGGGAATGGTCTTGAGGGCTGAGGCCGGCTGGTGCTGCTTGTTGCTGAAGACTTGGCACCCCTTGCAGTTCTGGACCAACTTCTTGGCGTCCGCCAGAGCAGTCGGCCAGAAGAAACCATGGCGAAAAGCTTTGGCAACGAGGGCTCTGGAGGCTGCGTGGTGGCCGCATTCACCTTGATGGACGTCCTTGAGGATGGCAATGCCCTTCGCTGGCTCGACACAGCGCTGAAAGACACCAGTCGCGCTCCGCTTGACGAGTTCTCTGTTGATGATCGTGTATGCAGCCGCCCAGCGTTGTACCTGTCGGGCCGACACCTCATCGGCTGGGAGCTCGCCGCTCACCAGGAAGTTGAGTATGGGCTGCGCCCAAGACGGAGCTTCCACCACCGTCATGACGGCAGCCGGCGTTAGGGTGGCCGGGTTGGGAGGCGGCGGGTTGGAGTCGGCCGGTACTTGTTGCGTGGTGGATGTCCCCGGGCCGGCTACAGCAGTCCCCGGGCCGGGTTTGGGTGCTGCAGCCCCCGGGCTGCCTGCAGAGATCTCCGGGCCGACTGCTGAAGTCCCCGAGCCGGATCCGACTGCTCCAGGGTCAGTCAGCACGAAGATGGACTCTGATTCCGGCGAAGGCTGGATAGACGGCTTGCGCAAGCACTCGAGAGAGACGCCGGTTGGAATGGCTTGCCGGGTGGAACCGATCCGCGCCAAGGCATCGGCTGCTTCGTTGTCGGCCCGTGGCACGTGGATGACCTCGCATCCATCGAAGTATCCACTGATCTGCTGGATGAGGGAGCGGTAATTGGCCAAATTGGCGTCCTTGGCGTCCCAGTCGCCAGAGGATTGCTGGACCACAAGGTCTGAGTCACCGTTGCACAGCATGTGGCGGATGCCGATCTCCTTGGCCCGCCGGAGCCCGTGTACGAGTGCCTCGTACTCGGCCACGTTGTTGGAGGCGGCGAAATGGATCTGCAACGTGCACTTCAGCTTGTCGCCTTTGGGAGAGGTGAGGACGATGCCGGCTCCCAAACCGGTGCGCATCTTGGAGCCATCGAAGTGCATCCGCCAATGCGTGGAATCCAGCGCTGGCGGCAGGTACTGGGTCTCGGCCCAGTCGACAAGGAAGGCAGCCAGTGCTTGGGACTTGATGGCGGTGCGGGGCTGGTAGAGGATGGTGTAGGGAGCCAGCTCGATGGCCCACTTAGCCACCCGCCCCGAGGCATCTCGGTTACCCATGATCTCGGCAAGAGGGGCGGTGCAGATGATCGTGATGGAGTGCTCTTGGAAATACTGCTTCAGCTTCTTGGCGGCAAAATACACACCGTAGCACATCTTCTGGTAGTGGGGGTAGTTCTGCTTGGAGGCGGATAGCACCTCGCTCAAGTAGTAGACCGGCCTCTGTACCGGCTGCGCCCTGCCGGCTTCTGGGCGTTCGACGGCAATCACCGTGCTGACGACCCGGTTGGTGGTGGCGATGTAGAGGAGCAGGGGTTCTTTGGCAGTCGGAGCGGCCAGAACAGGCGGCGTGGACAGTATCCGCTTGAGCTGGAGGAACGCCTCGTCCGCCTGGTCAGTCCACTCGAAGCACTTGGTCTTCTTCATCAGTTGGTACAGAGGGAGGGCCTTCTCGCCCAGCCGGCTGATGAACTGGCTGAGACATGCTAGGCACCCGGTGAACTTCTGGACGTCCCGTAGCTTGGTCGGTTTCTTCATCCGCTCAATGGCCTTGATCTTCACGGGGTTGCATTCTATCCCGCGCTCGGAAACAAGGAAGCCAAGGAGCTGGCCGGCTGGTACTCCGAAAACGCACTTTTCCGGGTTGAGCTTGATTTGAAAATGGCGCAGGTTGGTGAAGGTCCCCTTGAGATCCTCCAAAAGGGTGTCCCGCTTCTCCGTCTTCACCACTATGTCGTCCACATAGACGTGGGCATTCCTGCCGAGTTGTTTCAGGAGGCAGTTCTGCATGCAGCGTTGAAAGGTGGCGCCGGCATTCCTCAAGCCTAACGTCATGGTGAGGTAGCAGAACGCGCCGAAGGGGGTGATGAAGGCGGTCTTCAGTTGATCGGTCGGGTCCAGCTTGATCTGGTGGTAGCCGAAATATGCGTCCAGAAAGGACAGCAGCTCGCAGCCGGTCGTGGAGTCGATCACTTGATCGATCCGGGGCAAGGCAAACAGATCCTTGGGGCAGGCCTTGTTCAGGCTCGTGTAGTCGATACACATGCGCCACTTGTTGTTTTTCTTCAAGACGAGGACTGGGTTAGCAAGCCAGTCCGGGTAGAACACTTCCATGATGAAGCCGGCTGCCAGAAGCCAGGCGATCTCTTCACCAACGATCCTTCTCTTCTCTTCTGACAGGCGGCGGAGGGGTTGCTTGACCGGCTTAGCATCCGGCCGCACATGCAGCTTGTGCTCGGCGAACTCCTTCGGAACACCCGACATGTCCTTGGGGGACCATGCAAAGATGTCACGATTCTCACGGAGGAATTCGACGAGCTCGCTTTCCTATTTGCTGTCGAGGTTGGACCCCACGACAGCGTACTGCTCCGGGTGCGCCGGGTCCAAGATGATCTTCTTGGTCTCCTTAGCCTGCTGGAAGGAGCCCTCGCCTTCAGCTACCTTGGGGTCAGTCGGCATGGCCGGCTGCTCGCGGGCCATGGCCACAGCCCGGTCAAGGAGGCGCTTCTCTTCGGCGATGACGAGGGACTCGGCCAACCGGGAGCCAGCTGCGGCGCACTCGCGCGACTTCTCGTAGTCGCCGGCAATGGTGATGATGCCCTTGGGACCCGGCATCTTCGTCTTCAGGTACTCATAGTGCGGAACCATCATGAACTTGGCCATCGCTGGCCGGCCCAAGAGCCAGATAGGCTCACGGCGGAAGTGGGTCTTGTCGCCGAACAGAACGTCGATCTTGATCTTGCCGATTGGAGAGTAGGAAAGCCCAGGGACGATGCCATGGAACATGGTCCGGCTGGGCTGGAGCCGCTTCTCCTTGATGCCCAGCTTTTCCATGGTGTCGCGGTAGAGGATGTTGATGCTGCTGCCGCCGTCTATCAGGATTCGGGAGAAGCGGCAAGCCCGCCTCTTGGTGGAGAAGGTGGAGTCCAGCACCATGGCATAAGCACCCGGCGTAGGCATCACGGCCGGATGGTCGTCTCGGCTCCAGGTGATGGGCCTCTCGGACCAGTGCATGAGTTGGGGGACTTCAGAAGCAACAGCGTTCACCTCGCGCTGCTGCAGGCGCCGACAGTGCTTGTCGTCGGCTTCGCTCGTGAAGACGACGTAGGCGGTGTGCTCCTTGGGGAACTCGTCTTGAAGCATGCCGGCAGGGCGGGCCGGCTACTGAGGAGCCAGAGCCGCTGGGCCGGCTGGAGGAGGCGGCAAACCTTCACCCTTGGCGATGCGGGTGAGCCAGCTGCACCGCCGGGTGGTGTGGTTGGATGGCTTCGCGCCGCTGTGGAACTTGCAGGGAGCGTCGAGGGTCTGCTCAAAAGAGAAGGCCGGCTGCTAGGCACCCTTGCCGCCCCGCTGACGCTTGGGGCCGGGTTAACCTGCCGGCTATTAGCAGCCGGCTGCTGGGCCTGGCGCTTGTTGTCATTCTATTGCTGGTGCCGGTTGGAGTCACTAGCCGGCACTGGAGTAGCCGGCTGGATCACCTTCCCGGAAGCATCGATCCGGATCTCTGACTTCATGGAAGAGTCGGCCGTGGCGTACTTGTCCGCTACCACCAGGAGCTCGTCCAGGGTAGCTGGCTCATCGCACAGAAGCTTGTGCTTGAGCAGGGTGCCCTCTCGGCACCCGGAGGTGAAATACTCGATGGCCTACACCTCGTGCACCCCTTCGCAGGAGTTGCGCAGCTCGGCCCAGCGCGTCAGGTAGTCGCGAGTGGACTCGTCTGGGCCCTGGACGCACATGGAGAGTTGGCGAGGCTTGGAGGGCCGCTTGTAGGTGTTGTTGAAGTTGCGCACGAAGACTTCGCTGAAGTCCAGCCAGCTGTTGATGCTGTTGGCCTTGAGGCTGTTCAGCCATGTCCGGGCCGTGCCCAGCAACATGAGCGGAACGTACTTCACGGCAACGCGCTTGTTGCCGTTTGCTATGCTGACGGCTATAGCATAGTCAGTCAACCAGTCCTCCGGCTTCACGGTGCGGTTGTACTTGGGAGTGTCACGGGGAAGTGAGAACCCTTTGGGGAAGGGCTCGTCGCGGATGCGGGGGCCGAAGAAGGCTGGGCTTACTGTGTCCTCTTCCTCCATTGCCAGGGACCGAGCTAGCTGCTCTATCCGGCGCCGTGCGTCATTCTCGCCGACTGCATCACGAGGGCCTAGCCGCCCCCCCAGGGTCGGGTGGTCAACCAGCGCCGGAGAAGTGTGCCTCTCCCTACGGGGAGGCGGACGCTCCTCCTGCTGGCGCCGGCCCTTCGGGTTCGGAGGAACTTGCCGACTGTCCACAACCGTGCGACGAGTGCGCCGGCTGCGGCTAGCTGCCGGCTCCGGGGTCCGCTGGTTGCGGCCACCGCCACTAGGGGACCGAGAAGTCGCTCTGTTCTCGCGGCTGGGCGGAGGGTCTCTTTCCGGGTGGCCGGCCTGCTTGCCGGCTGCCACCACGCGGTTGCACGCGTCTTGCTACGTGTTCGCAGCGTTGAGGAGCTCCTGGAGGCGTTCGACTTGGCTACGCCGCTCGTCGCCCTCCAGGGTCTCGAGTTCTTCTGCTGCCGCCTGCGCGGCGCGCAGGTTCTGCGCCGGGGTGCCGTAAATCGGACGCCCGACTCCCAGCATATTGGCGATGGCCACGCCGCGCTGCCGGATGGTGCCAGCTCGGCTAGGCTCACCCGCAGCCGGCGTGCCGCTTGCTATGCGGTCGATCTCGCGCTCGTTAGCCTCCATGCGGCGCTGCATGGCCGCCATCTTGGTGGCGCTAACAAGGAGCTTGACACAGATTGCTTCTATCGCCGCCGGGTCGGCGTCGTCGTCGACGGGAGCAGCCAGGTCCCGCATCGCTGCTCGCAATGGGTCCCCGGTGGCGTCCCCGCCAGCGAGCTGGCTGTCGCCAATGACCATCGCCTCCACGAACTCGCCAGTGTCGAGCGTGCCGGCAGAGGCGTCGCTGGCAACAGGAGGGAGCGGGTCGTCGATGATCACCACGTCGCCGGGGTACTCGTCGGTGGAGGCCACGTCGAGAGAGGTTGAGCTTCCCGAAGAGGTCGATGAGGCAGCATGTGGGCAGATGGCTCCCGCGTCGGGTGATGCACCGGCGCAGGCGCAAGCGAACGCATCGGGCTAGCTGATCAGGCCGACCGCGACATGCTCGCCGGAGAGGAAGGCGGTTCCTGTCCAGAACGTGTCTCCGGCCGACACCGCGAATGGCCCCACGGTGGGCGCCAACTGTCGTGGTAATCTCACGTCAGATTCCAGGGGGTGGCTTATCATGGGTGGAGCCAAGAGGACATCGTCGGGCCCTGGAAGCGGGAGTGAGCACGAGCTCGATCGCACACAAGACGTACCCAGGTTCGGGGCTCTCCGGAGAGATAACACCCCTAGTCCTGCTCTGCGGGGTCTCCGCATGGTGACTATGATCAAAGAGTGTACAAGGTTGCTCCTAGAGCTGTGTTGCTAGAGGAGGAATAAGGGTAGGGCTTTCCCTCTTCTCCTAGCTATGGTGAGTGTATGTGGAATGAGAGCTGAACCCTTTGCATGGGTGAGCCCGGGGTGGTCTTATAGGCCGACCCCCAGGGGTACAATGGTAATACGTCCGGGTTGTGGGACCCGGACATCAGTGTCTAAGTCGCCGGGTCCTCCGCCGGCTGTTGGGGCCCGCACTCGGGGGGCCCCGCCGGCTGCCGAGAATCCGGCCGACAGGTTGGGCCCGCCACCGGTGGGCCACGCTGATTGCCTTTCGCTGTAGCGCCATCCTTGCCGATGAGGGCCGCATCGTGCGGGGCTAAGCCACAGTCCCACGCCATGCCGGGTAGGTAGCCGCTTGGTCAGCGCGCACTATGGCCACGCTCCGTCTTGTCGTAGTGGGTGAGCAGGTGGCACTGTAGCCATGCTCCGTCTCGTCGGGGCAGGTGAGTGCAGACTCCGAGGTGGAGGAGGGGCCGGCTGCTGGTAGCCGGCCCGCCTGCCCAGGTCCGCCTTCTATGAGCGCGCCGTCTTCTGGAAGCCGGCCAGGGGGCTTACTGCATGACCAGTTGGCATGAGGGGCTTTGCTAGCCCCGATGTCTTGAAACGTTATTGGGTGCGGATGAGGCTACCCGGGGTACATAACCCTGACAAATTCATCATCTTTTCAGGAAGGGTCTCATATCGGAGCCTTTGGGCAAGTCCACATACTCAACCATCATATAATCTTCTATGATTGCTAACACTCACCGCCTACACATGAGCAAAAAGTTTTGACCGGACACATGGAAAGATAGGGGCTTATAGTTTCGCCTCCCAACGTATTCACCTCAAGGGTGATGTCAGCAATAATAATTCATGCTCACCCATTTTCAACTGGATATATGTGCCTAGATCTTTCCTCACCAGATGATGCTTGCAAAAAGAGAAAATAAAAAGGAATAGGGAAGAATACTTTGACTCTTGCATAAAAGTAAAAGATAGGCCCTTCGCAGAGGGAAGCAGAGGTTGCCATGCGCTTTTTGTTTGTATGCCAAACCCCTTAATGCAAAAGAACGTCACGTTATATTGCCCCTTGTGATAACAACCTTTATTATGCGGTCTGTTGCTTTTATTACTTTGCCATCACAAGTTCGTACAACGCTCAATTTTCTCTTGCACTAAATGATCCAACACTTTTAGAAGCAATTTTTATTGCCTTTTTGCACCGATGACAACTTACTTGAAGGATCTTACTCAATCCATAGGTAGGTATGGTGGACTCTCAAAAAGATTTAGGTTTGAGGGTTTTTGGATGCACAAGTAGTATCTCTACTTAGTGCGGAATTTTTGGCTAGAAAGGATAATAAGAAAGCACCACATGTTGAAGGATCTATGACAATATAACTTCTATGTGAATATGAACAAGCATAAGTCATTACGTTGTCTTCCTTGTCCAATGTCAACAATTTTGACATATAATATTTTGGTGGGGGCACACAATCATAAAAGATGTCCAAGATAGTGTATTTGTATGTGAATCTTCTCTTCCCTTATCAATTCTTTCATGAGTTGCATCATTGACCAATGCTATGTTTATCAATCTCCAATAAATTTTACTACTTATACTTTTCCTTATGTGATGTCATTACTTAACATAAGATTAGCATATGATCTTTTTCATTTATTTTCCTTTATTTTGATTGAGACAAAGAAACAAGGAAAGCAAAAATTCAAACTAAACTTTATTATATCTCACACACAATTACATAGATAGATAGATAGATAGATCACTAAGCAAACTCTCGAAGAAAGATCGAACTAAACTTTTATTCAACTAATTCAAAAGATAACTAAAGATCGAACTAAGAGAAATAAAGGCAAAGATAGTGGTGTGATACGATACCGGGGCACCTCCCCCAAGCTTGGCTCAAGCTAAGGGGAGTGCCCATACCCGTGTACTCAAGTCTCCTTTGGTGGGGAAGATGATGGTGGTGGTGATGATGGTTGTGATTTCAGCTTGACCATCTTGTACTTGGGAAGGAAATTCTCCTCCCTCAAGTCATCGACTTCTAGCTCCAGCTTTAAGATCTTGTCACATAATTCCCCTTTACTTTTCTGCAGGAAACGAGAGGGAATAGATTGGTTTTTAGGCCTGTTGGCTCTCTTGGGAAGACTTGATTTCTTGAACTCCACGTGCATATCCCCAGGTTGAGGTAGAGGGACATCCTCCTCCTCCGAGCTTGAATCATCGATTCTCATCAGGTGAGCGTCTCCCTCCTCGTGCGTAGTCCAACCATAGGGAGATATGTCCCCATAGGTCTTTGGGTCTGCTACGAGATGTGAGACATAGCTTTCTCCATCGGAATCTTGGGAAGACATATTTTCAGATCTGCGCAGAAAACAGCAAGAAACAAGAATAGAGGATTTCTCCGCGATGCGGTGGTCAATGCGTTCGAGGGTTATATAAAGATTTTTTATCTTGGGAAACAAGCAAAACGAGGGGAATACGGAGTCGGGGAAGTGCCCGAGGTGGGTACAACCCACCTGGGCGCGCCAGGCAAGGCAGGCGCGCCCTGGTGTCTTGTGCCCCCCTCGGGTACCTTCCTGGTTGTTTCTTACTTTCCTAATTTTTGTAATATGCCAAAACTAACAAAAAATATTTTTGCGGATTTTTTGGAGTCCGTTTACTTACCATATCACGTACCTCCTCTTTTTTCACGATTCTGGAGTGTTCCGGAAGGTCTCTTTTATGTGTTCCTCCGGTGTCATGGTTTGGATAACATTGCTTTCAACATTAATAGGCATACCTGAGATGTAATGTTTAATTCTTTGCCCATTGACCACCTTCGGGTTAGTACCTTCGGCATTATTTATTTTGATAGCTCCAGAACGATAGACCTCTTCTTTAATATATGGTCCTTCCCATTTGGAGAGATGTTTTCCTGCAAAGAATCTGAAACGAGAGTTGTACAAAAGAACATATTCACCCACTTTGAATTCCCGCTTTTGGATTCTTTTATCATGCCATCTTTTAACTTTTTCTTTGAATAGTTTGGCATTTTCATAAGCCTGGGTTCTCCATTCATCTAGAGAGCTAATATCAAATAACCTCTTTTCACCGGCAAGTTTTAAGTCATAATTTAATTCTTTAATTGCCCAATATGCTTTATGTTCTAACTCAAGAGGCAAATGACAAGCTTTTCCATAGACCATTTTATAAGGAGACATACCCATTGGATTTTTATAAGCTGTTCTATAGGCCCAAACTGCATCATCTAGTTTTCTAGACCAATTCTTTCGAGACCTATTGACAGTCTTTTGCAATATTAATTTTATTTCTCTATTGCTAAGTTCAACTTGACCACTAGATTGAGGATGATAGGGTGATGCAATTCTATGGTTAACATCATACTTAGCAAGCATTTTACGGAAAGCACCATGAATAAAGTGTGAACCACCATCGGTCATTAAATATCTAGGGACGCCAAACCTAGGGAAAATAACTTCTTTAAGCATTTTAATGGAAGTGTTATGATCAGCACTACTAGTTGGAATAGCTTCTACCCACTTAGTAACGTAATCAACAGCAACCAAAATATGAGTATACCCATTAGAGGAAGGAAAAGGTCCCATATAATCAAAACCCCAAACATCAAATGGTTCAACAGCAAGTGAATAATTCATAGGCATTTCTTGACGCTTACCAATATTGCCAATTCTTTGACATTCATCACAAGATAAAACAAACTTACGGGCTTCCTTGAAGAGAGTAGGCCAATAAAAACCAGATTGCAATACCTTGTGAGCAGTTCTATCTCCCGCATGATGCCCTCCATAAGCTTCGGAGTGACATTTCCGTAGGATTCGTTCCTATTCATGCTCAGGTACACAACGTCTAATAATACCATCTACTCCTTATTTACAAAGATGTGGGTCATCCCAAAAGTAATGTCTTAAATCATAGAAGAATTTTTTCTTTTGTTGGTATGTGAAGCTAGGTGGTATGTATTTAGCAACGATATAATTAGCATAGCCAGCATACCAAGGTGTATTGTGAGAAACATTTATTGCAGCTAATTGGTCATCAGGAAAGCTATCATCAATTGGTAGTGGGTCATCAAGGATATTCTCTAACCTAGACAAGTTATCAGCTACAGGATTCTCAGCTCCTTTCCTATCAGTGATATGTAAATCAAATTCTTGTAGAAAGAGAACCCACCTAATGAGTCTGGTTTTAGCATCTTTCTTTTCCATAAGATATTTTATAGCAGCATGATCAGTGTGAACAATTACTTTGGAATCAACAATGTAAGATCTGAATTTATCACAACCAAACACAACTGCTAAAATTCCTTTTCAGTAGTAGCATAATTTCTTTGGGCACTGTCTAGAGTTTTGCTAGCATAATGGATAACATTTAATTTCTTATCAACTCTTTGTCCTAGAATAGCACCAACGGCATAATCACTAGCATCACACATGATTTCAAAAGGCAAGCTCCAATCAGGTGGTTGAACAATAGGGGCAGAAGTTAAGGCTTTCTTGAGTGTTTCAAAGGCTTCTACACAATCGTCATCAAAAACAAATGGAACATCCTTTTGTAAAAGATTTGTAAGAGGCCTAGAAATTCTAGAGAAGTCTTTATTAAACCTCCTATAGAAACCAGCATGACCAAGGAAACTACGAATACCTTTAATATCTTTAGGACATGGCATTTTCTCAATTGCATCAACTTTAGCTTTATCCACCTCAATACCTCGTTCAGAAATTTTATGACCCAAGACAATACCTTCATTAACCATAAAGTGGCACTTCTCCCAATTCAAGACAAGATTAGTTTGCTCACATCTCTACAAAACTCGATCAAGGTTGCTTAAGCAATCATCAAAAGACTTTCCCTAGACGAAAAAATCATCCATGAAAACCTCAACAATCTTTTCACAAAAATCAAAGAATATAGCAGTCATACATCTTTGAAAAGTAGCAGGTGCATTACATAAAAAAAAGGCATACGTCTATAAGCATAAGTTCCAAAAGGACAAGTAAAGGTTGTCTTCTCTTGATCAGGTTGTGAAACAGGTATTTGAGAGAAACCAGAATATCCATCAAGAAAACAAAAGTGTGTGTGCATTGATAGTCTTTCTAGCATTTGATCGATAAAAGGTAGAGGGTAATGATCTTTTCTAGTTGCTTTATTTAATTTCCTGAAATCAATTATCATTCTGTAGCCAGTGACAATTCTTTGTGGAATAAGCTCATTTTTATCATTGGGAACAACAGTAATACCTCCCTTCTTAGGGACACAATGAACGGGACTTACCCATCTACTATTAGCTATGGGATAGATTATACCTGCTTCCAGAAGCTTTAATATTTCAGTTCTTACCACGTCTTTCATCTTAGGATTCAAATGACGTTGGTGATCAACAACAGGTTTAGCATCAGGTTCCATATTAATCTTGTGCTGACATAGAGTGGGACTGATGCCCTTAAAATCATCCAGAGTATATCCAATAGCAGCTCGGTGCTTCTTCAGAATTTTCAATAATCTTTCTTCTTCATGTTCTGAAAGGTTAGCACTAATAATAACAGGATATATCTTTTTCTCATCAAGATAAGCATATTTCAAAGTGTCTGGCAATTGTTTTAGTTCAAACACAGGATCACATTTAGGTGGAGGAGGACCTCCTAGAGTTTCAATAGGCAAATTGTGCTTAAGCAGAGGTTGTTGTTCAAAGAAGATTCTATCTATTTCATTTCTTTCGTGCATATGCATATCATTTTCATGGTCTAGCAAATATTGTTCTAGTGGATCAGTAGGAGGCACGGCAATAGAAGCAAGACCAATTATTTCATCCTTACTAGGTAATTCTTTCTTAAGAGGTTTTCTATTAAACTTGGAAAATTTGAACTCATGAGATTCATCACCAAAGCAAACACTGACAGTTTGTTTATGACATTCTATAGTAGCATTGATAGTGTTCAAGAAAGGTCTACCAAAGATAATGGGACAAAAGTCATCCTGTGTGGAACCAAGAACTAGAAAATCAGTAGGATATTTCGTTTTCCCGCACAAGACTTCAACATCTCTAACAATCCCAAGTGGTGTGATGGTGTCTCTATTAGAAAGTTTAATAGTAACATCCATATCTTCTATTTCAGCGGGTGCTATATCATCCATAATTTCTTGATATAAAGTGAAAGGAATAGCACTTACACTAGCACCTAAATCACATAAACCATGATAGCAATGATCTCCTATTTTGACTGAGACAACAGGCATGCCAACCACCGGTCTATGTTTGTCTTTTTTATCAGGTTTGGCAATTCTAGCAGCTTCATCACAGAAGTAAATAACATGCCCATCAATATTTTCTACCAAGAGATCTTTAACCATAGCAACACTAGGCTCTACTTTAATCTGCTCAGGGGGTTTCTTTAGTATGGCTTTTGCGAACCACAGTTGAAACCTTAGCATGCTCCTTTATCCTAACAGCGTAAGGTGGGTTTTCAATATAAGCGGTAGGCACAACTGGATCACCATCAAAAATTATAGTTTCCTCTTTAGCTATTACCGGTTCTTTAATTTCCTCTTTAATAGGGGGATGATATTTAAACCACTTCTCTTTAGGGAGATCAACATGAGTAGCAAATGATTCGCAGAAAGAGGCTACTATCTCAGAGTCAAGTCCATATTTAGTGCTAAACTTTTGAAAATCATCGGTATTTATAAAAGATTTAACACAATCAAACTCAAGCTTTATACCTGACTCTTTACCTTCGTCGAGTTCCCAATCTTCAGAGTTGCGTTTAATTCTTTCTAAGAGATCCCACTTGAATTCAATAGTCTTCTTCATAAAAGAACCAGTACAAGAAGTATCGAGCATGGATTGATCATTACGAGAAAGCCGAGCATAAAAGTTCTAAATAATAAATTCTCTCGAGAGCTCATGATTGGGGCATGAATATAACATTGACTTAAGCCTCCCCCAAGCTAAAGCGATACTTTCTCCTTCACGAGACCCAAAATTATATATGTAATTCCGATCATGATGAACTAGATGCATAGGATAATTTTTTTAATGAAATTCCAATTTCATTCAATTCCAGTTCCAAGATCCAATATCATCGCATAGCCTATACCATGTCAATGCTTTTCCCTTCAAAGATAAAGGGAAAACCTTCTTCTTTACTTCATCTCCGGGTAAACCTGCAAGCTTAAATAATCCAGAAATTTCATCCACATATAACAAGTGCATATCAGGATGTTCAGTTCCATCTCCTGCATAAGGATTAGCTAGCAGTTGTTCTATCACACCCGAAGGAATTTCATAGACAATATTTTCAGTAGGTGCAGTAGGTTGAGGGGCAACTAATTGTGCTTCCGGTCGAGGTGAAGATACCCCGAACAAACCCCTCAAAGGATTGTTTTCCACGGTAACAAGTGACAATAAATTTCAGCACGTAATAAAAGTTTTTCCTTATAGGTTTCCACTTACCAAGAGCGCTTCACTCCCCGGCAACGGCGCCAGAAAAGAGCCTTGATGACCCACAAGTATAAGGGGTCAATCGTAGTCCTTTCGATAAGTAAGAATGTCGATCCCAACGAGGAGCAGAAGGAAATGACAAGTGGTTTTCGGCAAGGTAATTTCAGCAAGCACTGAAATTTGTAGGTAATGAGTAGTTTGATAGCAAGATAATTTGTAACGAGCAAGTAATGGTAACAGCAAATAATATGCAGCAAGGTAGCCCAATCCTTTTGAGGCAAAGGATAGGCCAAAACGGTTTCTTATAATAAGCAAAGCGTTCTTGAGGGCACACGGGAATTTCATCCTATCACTTTCACCATGTTGGTTTGATTTGTGTTCGCTACTTTGATAATTTGATATGTGGGTGGATCGGTGCTTAGGTGCTGTTCTTACTTGAACAAACCTCCTACTTATGATTAACCCCCTCGCAAGCATCCGCAACTACGAGAAAAGTATTAAGATAAAATCTAACCATAGCATTAAACATTTGGATCCAAATCGGTCCCTTACAAAGTAGCGCATAAACTAGGGTTTAAGCTTCTGTCACTCTAGAAACCCATCATCTAATAACTACTCCACAATGAATTCCCTTAGGCCCAAATATGGTGAAGTGTCATGTAGTCGACGTTCACATGACACCACTAAGGGAATCACAACATACATATCTTCAAAATATCGAACACATCAAATTCACATGATTACGTGCAACAGGATTTCTCCCGTGACCTCAAGAACAAAAGTAACTACTCACAAATAATGAACATGCTCATGATCAGAGGGGTATTGAATAGCATAATGGATCTGAACATATGATCTTCCACCAAACAAACCATATAGTAATCAACTACAAGATGTAATCAACACTACTAGTCACCCATAGGTACCAATCTGAGGTTCCGGCACAAAGATTGAACACAAGAGATGAACTAGGGTTTTGAGAGGAGATGGTGCTGGTGAAGATGTTGATGAAGATGGGCCTCCCAAAGATGAGAGGGTTGTTGGTGATGACGATGGCTTCGATTTCCCCCTCCGGGAGGGAAGTTCCCTCGACGGAATCGCTCCGCCGGAGGGCAAAAGTGCTCCTGCCCAAGTTCCGCCTCGAGACAGTGGTGTTCCATCCCGAAAGTCCTCCTCTTATTTTTTCTAGGTCAAAATGAGTTATATACCAGAAGATGGGTGCCGGAGGTGGGCCGAGGAGGGCACCACCCACCAGGGCGCGCCTGGGCTTCCTGGCGCGCCAAGGTGGGTTGTGCCCACCTGGTGGCCCCCCTCTGGTACTTATTAGCTCCAATATTCATCATATATTCCATAAAAATTCTCCGTAAATTTTTAGCTCATTTGGAGTTGTGCAGAATAGGTGGCCTGACGTAGCTTTTTCCAGGTCCAGAATTCCAGCTGCCGGCAATCTCCCTCCTTGTGTAAACCTTGCATATTATGGGAGAAAAGGCATTAGAATTATTCCAAAAGGCATTATAATGCATAAAAACATTATAAATAACAGTAAGAAAACATGATGCAAAATGTACGTATCAGTACTCTTTCATATCTGCTTAAGTTATTGATCTCACCCGGAAAATAGATCGTCACTTGATTATTGTACTTTTCTTGTCCATATAAATCGTAGTGGCTAGTTGAAAGCAAACATTGGTTGCGAAGTAGCCTTTGTCCAGTTTGCACCTTCAGATTCGCCATAGCACGGTCACTATACTCGTAAAGCTTATGGTTTTACCCATTTATATTCACTACCATCATCGTAGGTGCTTCGTGTTGTGCTAGCACTGCTCCTCAAGAACTCAACCCATCAAGCGAAACAACATGCCACTAATAATTCCAAATCTTAGTTGTTGAAATACAAATCTGATATGATGCCGATATTACTAAAACAGAGAACGTTTAATTGGTCAGCTAATGTTCCTATATTCGTTTCGAAAAGCATGTGCGCCACATATAGAGAGACAGCAAGGATTTGCATTTCTTTATACGCTCTAGTTCATCATGGGTGGGCAACACACACTGTATTATCTAAAAGTTGCTTGCTCTTTGCTATCATGTTCCTCTTTTGTTCTTCTTAATAAGTACTCCCTCAGTAAACTAATATAAGAGCGTTTAGAACACTACTTTAGTGATCTAAAAGCTCTTATATTAGTTTACAGAGGGAGTATATTACTTCCTCCGTTCCTAAACTGCCTTGGGTGCGTGCGTGTGTTGTGGTGGCGTGTGTTTTTACCGGGTGTTGTTCATCGTTGCTTTATTTATAAAGCGGGGCGAAAGCCTTTTTCGGTAAAACATAAGTCTTTTTAGATATTCCAATAAGAACTACATACAGATGTATATAGACATATTTTAGAGTATACATTCACTCATTTTGCTCCGTATGTAGTCCGCATTCGAATCTCTAAGAGACTTATATTTAGGAACGGAGGGAGTAGTACAGTATGTTCCTTGTCGGTAAGTGGAGCCGGGACATTTGCAGTCGACAGGTCTATTGGGTCGCTTCAGATGGATGCTTTCAACTATTCTTGATGGTCTGCCATAATATCCGGGAAATGTTGGGAACTATGTCGTCTTTGAGAGTCTAGACTGATAGTAACAGTATTGTGCCTTCAGTTGAATAGAGCTGCCCCTTTTGGGGCCGAAACCTTTCTGAAGCCTTTCTAGCCGTACCGGCAATACAAGCCCATATGTTCCAGCTAGTTCCACTTTCCTGATTTTACTCGTGATGCTTAGGGTTTTCCCCTTTTATCTACACGACTATGATCTGCGTAAGTGCTTTCTGTCGTACTAGCAGTACTCCACCCTTCAAGCTAAACAACAGAGCACTCATAATTCCAAAGCTTAGTTGTTCAAATATGATTGTGATATGATACTAATATTAGTTAACAGGCACATCTAATTGGTTAGCCAAAGCTCCCACTTGAGTTTCCAAATGCATGTCGCGACATATAGAGAGACAGCAGGAATAGCATTTCTCTGTCACTTGTTGACTGTGCTTTCTTGTCCATACCAAATCTTAGTTGTTATTTCAAAGCAAACAGCGGTTGCTAAGTACCCTTTGCGCGTTTTGCAGTTTCAGATCTGCCATGCCACTGCCATGGTCAACACTATACTCATCATGCTTACGGTTTCCCCATTTTATGATGACCACGATCAGCCTACGTGATTCGTGTTGTAATAGCACTGCTCCACCCATCAAGCTAATTAAACAAGCTTAGTTGTACAAATTCGAATCTGATATGATGCTGATATTAGTAAAACTGAGACAGGTTTAATTGGTCAGCTAAATGTTCCTACTTTAGTGTCGAAATGCATGTGAGCCACATATGGAGAGACCAGAAGGAATAGTATTTCTCTCTGCGCTCTGGTTCATCATGGGTGGGCAACAGACATTGTATTGTAATATCTTCAATCTGCTTGCTCTTCTGCTCTTCTTTAACATGATCGTCTTCTCTTCTTATTTAATAAGTAAAGTATGTTCCTTGTTGGGAAGAGTAGCAGAGACATTTACGGTCGACAGGTCAGGTCGAGTTGTTCTTCCTTAGTATAGTTTGAATCTGTCAGGTCAGGTCGAGTTGTTCTTCCTTACTATATGTTGAAGTTGTCATCTGCGAAGTATCATTACTTCTGGAGCTCTCATATTTTGAGTAGTAGGCCACATTATATTAATGGACACACCAAATTACAGCACGCATGGCATCTCTCAGAAGAATTGTAGAGGTAGGACATAGGGGTTTACATGGAGGCAGTATTGGATTAGAATCACTTATGCACTACAAAGATAATATCACTTGTTTTTATGTTTTCATGCATGTCAGGTATTGAACATGATCAAAATGAATATGAGAATGGGCGCACGAGAGGAATATTGCGGAACAATCCACTGGCTAACAAACTTGGCATGGTGGAGGATGGCCTATCTTATTCACCCATCAAGGTGCTTGCTCTAACTTGGCAAGGTTGTATTGGTGGTCGCACATATCTTGCATATGACCTCTTGCATTACTTCTACTTTGTTACACCACCATCTACTTAGTTTAAGCATCATATGTGAGTATATGCCATGCCTATCCATTTTCTGTACCTATTCCATGTGTCATCATACTATGTTTTTCCAGTGAAATGTTGTTCCTTCGTAATAGATGTCCAAAAGGAAGAGGGTGAGTGCAGATCCTCAAGGAGTACAAACTAAGTATTTGGAAAAGGCAGTGATACCTGATAAATCAGATAGATCAGCAGCCACAGAAAACCCATGCCCAACTGTACCACACTTTACCCCTACTCCACTGGCCAAAGCCCTATTAGAACTGTAGAGAGCCCAGCGTCAGGTACTGTCTATGATATCAATTCAAAATTTGAACTCCTACATTTCTGCATGTGCCTTACCATCTCTCTTGTATGAAAACTAATTTCAGATGAATCTCCATTCTCAAGATATCATAGGATCTGACAACAATAATGGGCACTGCATTGCTCTTGTTAGTACCTCTTGCCCTTTATCAGCATACTTACACTCATTGTTGTTTGATTATGTAGCATCACTATAAATGTTCGCTTCCTTATCCTCCCTTTGCTCGAAATTATAAGATCTATATTTACTCTTACATAAATGTAGAATTAACACAATGGTTATGAAGTTCTGGATTCCTCATGTAAGTGCCTGTTGTTATGTACTCCCTTCGTATCGAATTAATTGTTGCTCAATTGGATGTATTTAGAACTTAAGTAGTGCTGGATACATCCATTTGAGTGACAAGTAATAACGGGGAGTGGTAGTATTACTGTACTTTCATTGCAAGATAGTTGATTGTCTAGCATTACTCTGCATCTTATCTGCCCTGCCCTCCACTTTCTCCAAATTATCAGATCTACATTTACTCTTACCAAAATGTTGAATAAAGCCAATGGCACAACACACGTTGAGGTCTGCATTCCTCTTGTCAGTACCTTTTGCCTTGCAACGCTGTACTTAATTAATAGCTATTTGATTATGTATCATCAATCTGCACCTGAGCTTCATTATCCTCTATTTCTTCCAATATTATTAGATCTATATTTACTCTTTACAAAATGTAGAATAAAGGCGACACTTATAAAGAAGTTTCTTTGGGGAATTTCTTGAATTATGCTTCCATCGACATGGAGAAGGGCTTTGTCCAGCCCGTGTTAATAACATGTAATGTAAGTTCATCCTTCTTAAGCCTTCAAACTTTGTTCTAGTATAGATTTGGATAGGCATCATTTCCTCCACTGCTGTTTACTTTGGTGTTTACATCTGATTGGATGTTTGCAACAACTGCCAGTTTCAAATTGTAGTTGTAAAAGCATGTTCCTTACACCGGTACAGCGAGGTGCTATACAAACGGTTTTTAACCCCTTTCCGCGACGGTGTTCTGAACCGTCGCCTAGTGAGTGACTGCGATAGGGGGGTCCTTCCCACACGACCCAGAAACTGTCGGGGATATGCCCTCCTCGCACACACGCTCTGCAAAATGAGGTCGTGTGCGGCCGGCGAGTGATCAAATACAGTTATACATACAGTAGTGCTAAAAAAATACAATTATACAAGCGAAGTCATTTCCGATCGTAAGTACATCCCACACAGTCAGTCCTTGCTAAACGTTTCCGTTCGTATGTACATTCCACACAGTCAATACAAGGAATACGTTTCCGTTAGTTTGTACATACCACACAGTTAATCCAAGAAGTACGTTTCCGTTCGTATATACATCGCACACAGTCACTCCAAGGAAAACGTTTTCGTTCGCAGGTACATCACACACACAATTTTCCCCATTAAATCGTTTGTGATAGCGTTGCCATTGCACACGATATTAACAATTTTATCGTTTGCGTTATTGAATGCATCACACACGGTGCGTAGAAGAAACTGTGTGGCAAAGGTTGTCCATCACACACAATTTTTATGTGGTAATCGTTTGCGCAAGGTGGCCTAACGCAAACAGTTTTCAAGAGGATGTCGTGTGTGATTGTTCATTGATCCAACACAGTTTATTCCTAGAAACTATGTGCGTTGCCTGAGGTCATCGCCCACGGTGTTTTCTCAATAACCGTTTGCAATAGAAAAACCCAATTAGCAGGCTAATTGGCCATTAGCAGGCTAATTGGCCTATTACTAATAATCCATTTATTAATCTAATTGACATTTCATATTAAGCACACAATATATTTCATTTCCATATTAAGGAAGCGGGATTTCATAATTGAAATACATCAGAGTACAACATCATATAGCTTCAGCACTCAGCTACCCCATTACACAACTGCACCAGCACCAAGTTTCACATGCAACATCTACAACCTTTCGAAATTAGCATTATAGACGGAACATAGACAAATGAATCTCATCTGGAAAACTGCTGAAGCAGAAGGCGAATATTGAGCCTTCATTGATGTTGAAGGTCTTTGCAACTTTAGGCCAGTGCCTGTGGATGATTGACCGTCCATCCTTCGTCCTCTTCAGGAACACTTCAATATTGAACCATGGGTGTTGTTTGAAAACCTTCCTCGCCTCCTGACCATACAGGTGGTTTGAGAGGTAATCATCAGTGAACTGCTTTGGAAAGGCCTGAAAACAAGGATATGCATAAATATCTTCTCCAGATTTGAAATGGCGCAAAGGAATTAAAAAGACAAGGTATAACAGTTAGTACCATCTCGTAGTGAACTGATGTCTTCTTCATTGTGCAGACAAAGATCTTGTTGTTTTTTGTCGCTAATTTCTTTATCGTAACAATCTTTCTGAGTGTCTTGACTTGACTGATATTAATGGACAACTCATTTCCACATATGCAAAAAAGGTCAAACAGTGGGTCAAAACCTCTGACAGCAGGACCTACATGTGCAAGACCAAATTGTTAAAAACCTAATATTTAAAAACAAGAAGTGGAAAGGTGTGTTATTAACTGCAACATGCCTAATATTTAAAAACAAGCAAACGTAGTCATTCAAACTTGTATTGTGCAGGTCTAAGTACACTAGTTATTGGCCCTGTTTGGATCCATGGGTTAGAGTTAGTTTGAGCTAGTTTGGGCTCAAATAGCCCTAAAGTATCCAAACATGAGGGCTAGTTTGAGCTAGTTGTGTCAAACCCACCCAAAACAACTATCCCACCCAAGAGGTGCTGATTGGGGCTAGTTCTCCTAGTGCATTTATTGTCAATCTAACACTGTCATCCAAACACCTCTTTGGCTAGAGTTAGTTCAGGGTTAGTCATTGTTGAATATCATTGTTATTTAGGAAACGTAGGATAGCGTAGGATTTATTCTACCTTGACTTGTAATCCAAGATGACCATGTACTCCTATATATATGCCCACGAGGCCCAAGCAATACAATCAACTATTCCACCAATCTCTCTCTCTCCCTTTTAACTGTCATGAGCTAGAAACTAACTCTAACCTCTAGCTAACTTAGAGTATCCAAACAGTGCCATTGTTAAATCAAATGGAAAGGCGTGTTCAATACTCCCTCTGGTCCTTTTTACTCTGCATATAAGAATTGTCTGAAGTCAAACTTCATAAAGTTTGACCTTATTTATATGAAAAAATATCAACATCTAGCATGCTAAAGTTATACAATATGAAAATTAAAGTCATGACACATGTACTGATATTTATTTCATATTGTGAATGTTGGTATTTTGTTCTATAAAGTTGGTCAAACTTTAAGAGGCCTGACTTTAGAAAAATCTTATATGCGAACTAAAAAGATTCGGAGGGAGTACATCATGCTTAACAGCAACCAAATATAGTCATTCGTAGAGCTATTGTTAAATTTGGTATTGATGAAATTGAACTGCACAGTTCATACTAGCACATATAGAACATCATACTGTTAATAGCTGAAATAAACAAGGCATACTACGAACAACCAAAGATGGCAATTGAAACTGGACAGATGCTAACTACAAACAACCGAACAACCATGAACCGTAGAAATAAACAAGGCGTAATGCAAACAACCTAATATAGCAATAAATACTGGACAGGTTCTCACTACAAAAGGGGTTCGAGAAAACAAATCATGGGTTTCCTCACTTGTCACAGATTGGCTCCTCCTCGTGGTCGCCGTCGATGAGGTCTGACTTGCCAGCTGAGGATCCCAGGCCAGCGTCTCAGAACGTGTCCTTCAGAAATGACAAAAGGGGATCCATGGCGATGAAGGATGGCAAATTGTTCATAACGAGCCGCAGGAGATCAGCGGCAGGGCCATCGATGAGATCGACGGCTGTTGAACCCTAAGGGTTGGGGGTGGGCAACTTAACCTGTGACATAACCCGCGTCAAGCCGTCGGTGTCGATGACTTTGATGTCATAGCCGGCGTCTGCGACATGCCAGAATACTCTAGCCTGCTGATTGAAAGGCTTAATCCAGGTCCAGTCATCGTCGTCAGCTTCCTCGGCGACCACCTCGCCGACGTCGGGCGAAGAGGCCGCGGTAAAGCTCTTTTGGGCCATTCGCTCCTCGAGCTCCCCGGAAAGCGTAGCCGGGATTAGGCTGCGACGCTCTGGAGTGGGGGAGGGGGGTGGGGATGGGGATCTCTGGGAAAGGGGGCATTTCGCAGGCGTCATCTAAGAAACTCAGGGCGGCGAGGGTATGTATATCGGTGGGTAAACTACACGGGCAGACCGGCAGAGGTTGACGATGGAGGCGGCGGCGGCAGCGGCGGCGGCGGCCGCCGCTACCTAGCTAGGTTTGGAGCGAGGGAGAGGTGGTGTGTATGTGTGTGAGCGGGAGATTTGGGGTGTGTGTGTGGAGGGGGTCCAAGGTGGTGTTTGAGGAAATGCCGCGGGTACTGAAAATTTTACTAGGCGGGACTAAAATGGCGGGGCTACCAAAAATTTGGATCAAGGGATTGAAGCAGAGCGGGGCGGGAGTAACGAACATCACACACAATTAAAACATAATGATCGTGTGCTATCAAACAGAAAAACACTCCAGCCGAGCAGATATTTTTGAGATTGTGAGGGATGGAGGTGGGAGTAAAATGACGAGGCTACTGAAAATTTGGATCTACTGATTGAAGCAGAGCGGGAGTAACAGACATCGCACACGGTCCAGACATACTAATCATGTGCTATCAAACAGAAAAACCATCTACGCTGACGCGGGGTAGATATTTTCAAGATTGCGAGGGAGTAGATATTTTCGAGAGGGGGAGGGAAGCCTTATGGAGCCCAATCTACTGTGATCATGTGGGTGGCAGTGGCAGGGGCACGGCACACGGGTAGTCCTAGGGAACCGTGTCTGTTTCGTACCCGATTACAGACGGTTGCTGTGTCCGACTCGTCTGCTGTTTATAAATTTGGCCAAAAAAATGCGGGAAAGGGTCAGAACACAAACACACTTGCATGTGGACCAAATATATGTATGAAAAGGGTGGTTTTATGTTCAAATACCCAATGCACAACTTTGATGTGGCACCTGTCGCACAAAGCGCACGTTATTATTGCTAGCCCCCCCCCCCCCCCAACACACACACACACACACACACACACACACACACTTCGTGTTGCCGGGAGGGGAATCCTAGCTATGAACGCATGCCCCCAAATAGCTAGGTCTGACATCTCACCGTACCGTAACACAAAACCGAAAGGAGTACATCATGCCCCCCCTCCCCCCTTTGCTTCCGATCAAATGTGGACCATGTGCGGGCCCACAGATGTGTTCTTCTGGCGTTACCAAATCACAAATTTGATGTGGCACATGTGCATTGCAAATTAACCGGGCATCCCCGACCCCACGGAGGTTCATCTAGTACGAAGTAGTACTGTGCCCCCCCCCCCTCCACACACACACTTTGAGTCAGTGGGAGGAGGCATCTCACCAAGGCGTATTGTAAGACTGACCAAGAAGAATCACCACCTTGGTCGTATAACCTCTCTTGTTTGTTGGGTCAAAGTCATGCATTGACGTTCCACACGCGGCCCCACAAAATAGGCTAGCTTGTTGCCGATAACCACGCGAGGGAGTGCCTGAAGACAACCACTGCGTGCATGTGGCCCAAACATACCCTATGAAGTGTCATGTGGTGTTTGAATATACCCAATGCACAACTTTGATGTGGCCGCGTGCTTTTGGAACCGAAAAGTCCCCACACGGAGCGAGGGTTCACGATGCATAGTAAACTATATATATAGGGATTCATGTGTATGCGAGCCCTCGAACTTAGGTCTCGAATCTCACCATGATCGACGTACGACTATACGGTAACGCGAACCAAGAGAAGAAGAATCCACCCTGGTAACCTCTCTCGCGCTGTTGGTCGAAGTGATGGACGTCCACACGGGCCCACGAATATATAGGCCGTCGATGATAACCAAGCGAGGGAGAGTGTCCAAAGACAATTACTGCATGTATATATGTGCCCCGAACATATGTATGGACATGCGTGATGCATGCATATATGTTTGAATACCAAAAGCACAACATTTTGATGTCGCGCATGCATGCGTCGAAAAACGCACAGTCCCCACACAGATCTGGTTCATGATGCATCGCGTGCTCGCCCCCCCCCCCCCCACTTCAACCCGGTGGGAGGGATTCGTGCGTACACATGCGCGCGAAGTATATAGTTGCATGTACCGAACCGTATAAGACGAACCAAAATTTAATCCCCTCCTAATTATAAGTCAAATTAACCTCTATCGCTGTCGGTCGAAGTGATTGACCAAGCGGGCACACAGAGATGGATGAAGCATCTCGCTGATAACCCCGTGAGTGAGTGCTAGAGGACAACCGCCATCGCTTGCTTGTGGGCTAAACACATGTATGGAGATGTGTGGTTGTGATGTTTGAATACCTAATATATATGCAAAACTTTGATGTGGCACCTGCCTCGGAAACCTTTAAGTCCCCCACACGAACCGAGGTTCATGCATAACATGTAGTATATATATGTCGCCCCCCTCCCCTCTTCGACGCGTAATATATACTCCTATGTACCGTAACACAACCCAAAAATAATCCTCCTTGTTAGTCAAATTACCTTTCTCGTTGTGTCATATATTAGATGGACGACGACCTCGTGGGCCCATGGAGGGAAGAGTCGCAGGCGAATGAGTGACAACCATCGTCCGCACGTGGCCCAATGTGTTGGTGATGTTTTTAATACCCAATATGCACAACTTCTTTGCGGCACCTGCCTCGGAAACCGAAAAGTCCCCACACAGAGCGAGATCGATTCATGACGTGTGTGTAGTATATATGTGCTGCCCCGGCCCCCTCCTCCCCTCTTCGACGCGTACTATATACTCCTACCGCAACACAACCCAAAAAGAAACCTCCTTGCTGGGTCAAAGTGATGAAGGACAACCTCGCGGGCCCACGGATGGAAGCATCGCACGCGAGTGAGTGTCCTATATGACGCGTAGTATTGCCCCCGGCCACCCTCTTCAACGCGTACTATATATATACTCCTACCGTACGTATAACAAAAACCAAAAAATGACCATCCTTGTTGGTCAAATTAACCTCTCTCATCGCATGTCATAGTGCTGGACGGCGACCTCGCGGGCCCACGCGAGTGAGTGTCCTAGGACCACCGCGTGCATGTGGCCCAAAGATGCATGTCAAACTTTTTCTGCAGCGAACATGCGACCAAAGGAGTTTAGTGTTGAAAGATGAAAAAAAAATAGATAACATCTATCCGTTTTTTATACATTGATTGATTTCCCAGGGATTTAAATGTGCAAAAATCAAATTTGATCTACATGAGACCCGTGATAGTGCACGAAAATGGATTGCAAAATCATATGTGTACGTGTCCCTGGGTGCATGTTTAGTCCCCATGCAAGAAAATTTCTAACTTCTAGAATCTTGATTTTAAAATCCAATAAATCCAAAACTAAATTGAAATTCATGAAACTTATCGTGGTGTCATATGGACACCAATAGACTGTGATATTATTATTATTTTTCAAATTTGAGACAAGTTTTGATATAATCTTCTTACATACAGGAAATTATAAATAATTATCAACCCGGCAGCGCGGGCAGAAGCGGCCTCGCCCCCCTGGATCTGAGGAACCCGTAGAATATCGGGCGGACCGCATCAGCGATCTCCTGGACACCATCCTTGGGGAGATCATCTTCCTTCTCCCCACCAAGGATGGCTGCCGCACACAGGTCCTCGCATCTCAGTGGCGCACTCTGTGGCGCGCCGCACCTCTTAATCTCGACTGTCGCCGGCTATCTGCCGTTCATGATTTTGAGCTCCACGGAGCCATCATCTGCTCCCACCAGGGCTCCGTTCAACGCCTATGCATCCCGGCATGCTACCTGCTGCACATACCCTTCACGGTGAACGCCTGGCTGACATCCCGTCAATTCGAAAAACTCCAACATCTTGAGTTCTACCATTACTATGCAAATAGTTGTCCACCAAGCGTTGTAGCTGTGCCCTCACCACCAGTGTACATCTCATGGTTTTCCTCCTCTCTCCACACCACCACCCTGGCCCGGTGTCATCTACCAGACAATCTGGTACAAATGCTTCAACTCCCACTGCTAAAAAAACTCGCGCTTGTGGTGGTCGATCTGTCGGAGGCCTCACTGTACACATCATCCACTCCTGTTGCCCTGCCCTGGAGCACTTGCTGCTTGTTTTTGGAAAAGAAATCCGTATCCGTTGTCTCCAAATAAAGTCACCTCACCTTGTAAGCATTGGAATTTGCTTTAAAGGAGAGGAGCTCATCATCAAAGACGCCCCTTCACTCCAAAGGCTCCTCCTTGATTATCGTTATGCACCTTCGCAAATAACTATGGTCTCTGCGCCTAAACTGGAGACCTTGGGTGTAATTCCTGATCCGTTTGAAGGTTACAAGATGGTGGTTGGCTCCACACTTATTCAGGTACTGTATATTATCATCAACACTTTTGTAATCATAAGCTGCATTTTTCATTTGTGTGCGTAAGTTTTATATCATCAACACTTTTGTAATCATAAGCTGCATTTTTCATTTGTGCGCATAATCTTTATATAATCTTGGAGTACGCTTTTGGTACTAATATTATGTTCTATGCTCAATGAAGAGTTTGTCCATGGGTACCCTATCAATGGTGCTGGATTCTGTCAAGACCTTACATATCAGTATGTGGTGTTTTGATCTGAACATGGTTATCGGCTTGCTGCGATGCTTTCCATGTCTGGAGAATTTGTATATACAGGTGATGATATCAAGCACATTGATATACTTTACTAGAACTAACCGTTCAGCTGTACTATTTTTTTTAGACATTAACTGTTTTCAGTCTTCATGTCTATTTAGGCTAAAGGACATGGAAAAACAGGTATAACCAATCGGTGGCATAAGAAGCACCGGGATTTTCTCAGTTCTCATGACATTCGTTTGAGGACAATAGAGATGCAAGGATATGCATCCAACCATGCAAACACTAGCTTTGTCACATTCTTCCTGTTGAATGCGAGAGTACTATTATCCATGAGGATTAAGTTTTTTGACAGACACTTTCTCACGGATGGACATGTTGAACAGCATCAAAAGAAATTTCAGGTGGACAAAAGGGCTTCTGAATGTGCTTGGCTTCTATTTACAACAATTTGTTATCATGTACCAGTAGATTTTCTGGTCCAGGATCTTGATTTTATGGATCAGACCGATCCATTTCACTGTGACTGCTCAAAACTTTGGTTGAGTTAGTTGTTATTGTCCTGTTCAATCTGGATTTTGTGTAAACCTGATGAACAATTAATCATCATGCTTTTGTACCTTCTGTAAGCTGGGGTTAGATATTGCTGCCCTTTTCAACTCGGCTTTGACCCATATTTTCTTTCATACAAACCGGAGCTTCTATCAAGAAGCCTCATGGTTCCGAGAGCGAACTTGGTCACATGATCTGGTCGCGAAATGACATACGCTGTATCTTCCTGCCTTGATTTATTTTACAGAGGCAACATGCAACTGTGCTAAACATATGAAATTATTCAGGGTTCGTTTCGCCTTTTTATACATTGATTTTCCTAGTCATTTTTAACAAATAGCCACCACGTTATTATCGCAAACGGTCGTATTAGTCAAACCATGGGCGTTCAACTAACCATTTACTACCGCGGGCAGCTGTTTGATTAGACGGGACGACTGTGAGCAGTCCGCCATGCACGCCGCAAGCGCTGCAATTTATTGCTGGTTTTGGACTTTTGTTTCAGCCGCCTCGGGAAGGTACGTAGAATGCAAAATGCTCTGTACAAGCTGAATTTTAGTTTGTAACTTTAGATGACAGATTATTCGGAAGTCACTGTATCGAGCCGCTATATGACTTCTCGATGGCTGATCCTTTCGCAGAAATAATGCATGAAAAAGATTCTGAAGAAGATGAATTTTATGTGTCTGAATAGTTTGAACATTGTAATCTTTGAATTTGAACCTTGAAATATCTATGGTATTTGTTATATAACATAATTGGATGTTTAATTTGGTTTTGCAATCATGTCCTGTTATAAGTATATATATGTTCTTCTTTTGTACACAGAGCATAGATGTTGTGCAGACAGAGCATATCACATCGCACACGGACCACACTAGGGAACCCATCGGTGATGAATTCATCAATCGCAAATGGTTGTATACCAGCAAGCGTTTGCCCACAACACACACGGCTTATTCCATCACAAACAGCTCGGATGGATCAACTGTCTGCAACATATCGCACATTGTCAAAAAGTAATGCGGTAGAGCTTCTTTAACATGTGTTAAAAAAACAAAAAAAATCAAAACAAGGACCTTGAGGTTAATTTCACTGATAGGATGGATCATAAATGTCCTCTAAAGGACATCTATGATCCATCCCATCAGTTAATTTAACATCAAGACAACTTCCCATCTAGTCACCCATCTGATGGCTGCTCCAGCCTGAGCACAGTTAACTTTATAGTTCTCTTAGATGAGCTATTGGTGGAATAGCTGGTCCTTGCTGATATAGGATGCCTCTTCGCATCCTTATGGCGTACCCGGATGACGCCCGTCGCCCAATGGCCAATAGATGTTGTGTAGACATATCACATCGCACACGGACCACACTAGGTCACCCGTCGGTGATGAATTCATCAATCACAAACGGTTGTATACTAGCAACCGTTTGCCCACAACACACACGGCTTATTCCATCACAAACAGCTCGGATGGATCAACTGTATGTTATGTATCGCACACGCAATTCTAATCTGATTCGTGCTTGATGTCTCCGCCATCGCTCGCACAGTTCGTCTTATTTGCCACGTATCACTGTGCCGGCCTCTGCTCGCGTCCCTCGGTGCACTGTGCTCGCCGTTAGGCGCCGCGGCGCGCTCTGCTCGCATACCTCCACGCGCTCGGCTTGTGGACAGCTTTTCCTTGCGTGTTCAACTACTATATGCATATATATGGTTGCTCGTTGTTGAGGCGACCGTGGAGCGCTCTGCTCACGTCCCTCCGCGCGCGGTCTGCCAGCGGTTGGGCCTGCGCACGATCACGTCGGGGGCCCCATGTGCCTGCGGTTGCGCCACGCGCGTCGCCATGATGCAGTTACGTGCGGCACGATGGAGTTACGCGCTGCAAATTAGAACTGCCATCCGGGCGTGCGGATATTCCAGGATGTCTGGCTTCCCCTTTAATTCCCACGGCCATTATAACCTTAGTCTCTTCAACCATTCGATCGTGCCCCACACCACAACAAGCACACCCACGACGACACATAGAGAGGGGATGTCTAGCGGCGCTCCAATGGAGTTAGGCGAGCATAAAGTGGAGACCCACGCGAGGGAGACGGATCTCTCGGTGGTGTACACCATCGACCCGGCCATGGTGGACGACTACATCAACACCGTTGAGCAGTTGCTTGCTCGAGACAAGTTCAAGGTGGTCGGCATCGACCTCCAGTACACCGGCGGTCATCCCAACATAGATCAGAAGGTTGCCGTCGCCCAGTTGTGCGTGCGCGATCAAGTCCTCATCTACCACTACTGCATGGCCACAGAGCCTTGCGACCGTTTCGCCAGGTTTGTCAATAGCACCCACTACAAGTTCGCTACGGTGGATACCACCGATGATGTAAAAGCGCTCAGGGTTACGGGCTTGGCCTGCAAGAACCTTGTCGATATCCGTGGCCACTACCAGGTATGGGGCAGCACGAAGAAGGACTCCCTTGTTGAACTCGCCTCGGCCATCATCGACCCCTACTACGAAAAGATGAAGCAGGATGCCAACAGAACACGTCCCGTATCCTAGCACGGGGCCTGGGTGCGACAACTGGATGAACCTCACCTTAGGTTCATGGCCAAGAGCGTGTACACATGCTACGAGATGCACAGGCGGATCGTTGACTTGAGGAAGTGCCTCCTTCCCAAAATCGACGAGGTCGGATCGAGCCACCAGGAGAGCAGTGGCAGCAAGCGTCACAAGAAGTAGATGATGATCAGATGATCGTTTATCCTAGTTAATCATGCATGTAATATATAGTTTACTTTGGTGTGTGGAAATGTCATGTGTGTAGTAGCCACCTATGTAATTATGCATGTAATAGCTTACTTTGGTGTGTGTAAATGCCATGTGTGTAGTAGCCACCTATGTAATTGGATGTTTAATTTGGTTATGCAACCATGTCCTTATAAGTGTGTATATATATGTTGTTGTTCTATATGCAATCCCATCGCACAACACACATGTCTTATTAGCAGCAATCGTCTGTGTTATTATCGGTCTTCGCACACATTTCTGATTACAGACCTGTTTGCCGCGTATCACACACATCTTGTTAAATTGAACCATTTCTGTTCTCTTGGCTGAACGCAAACAGTTCATCCGAGTGAACCGTATGTCGTATATCGCACACACCTTGATCTGGCTGACCGTTTCTTTTGTGTTGCCTAATCACAAACAGTTCATCCGAGTGAACCGTATGTTGTATATCGCACACACCTTCATTTGGCTACCCGTTTCTGTTCTTCTGCCTCATCGCAAACAGTTCATTGAACTGAACCGTATGCCCCGTATCGCACACGCAACTAAATTCTGAACCGTGTTTGATGTATCCGCCATCGCAAACATTTTGCATCTTTTTTGACGGTTTTTTTACATCACCGTTTGCGATTAATGCATCGCACACAGTTTCGTCAAACGGTCTCTGATCGTAGTGTCGCGTTAGCAGCATCCTACAGTAGTGTTATGCAGAACATATCCATTTATTTGCTTATTTGCCAATATAAAATGGGACGGAATTGTCAGCACCCTGACTATCGTTGCTTATATATTTGTGAAACCTGTTTTGCGTCTCCTTGTTTCTCTTTCAGAGTCATATCTCTTATGCCAGGAAGAACTTTGGGGAAGATAGTGAGCCGAACCATCTTGAAGAGAGCGAGATGACCCCAAGGTCATGTCTTGATGAAGACAGCGAGTTGAAGCTACTCACCAACAGCTGTGAGAGAACCTCTGTGCAGTTGCTGCCTCAATCAGTTCGACTTCTTCAGTCTCAACTTAAAGCGGAAAGGCTTGGTTCTGTTCAGCTCCGACTTGATGTCAATGATGTAATGAAGACCTTAGAGGACCGCCATGCGCGCTTTCTTGCTACGCAGCTAGGGATTGAGCATCTATAGTTGAGACAACTGAGGTCTCATCAGCTTGTTCTGCTGCATGCGGTGCACCTCCAGGGCAGGCCTAATGCCTTCTGAAGTGCTGTCAGTTTTGTATATTCTTTTGTCAGCGCGTTTATATGCACTGGTGGCGACGTTTGATGCCCAGTGTATGTAATCCGTGGTCTTGTTGCGCTTTATTATCACCGGTGGCGAACTTTGATGCCCAGTGGATGTAATATGCTGTAATTTCTTTATTGTATAATAGTCTAGGATTATTCTTAGTCGGTATGCTGTAATTTAGGCCGAAAGCTTCAACGGATCTCAATGTTGTCGGTCTTCAGGCCGGCCCGTAACTCGCTATATATGGGCCGAATCGTGGGCCTATAATCATCTTGGGCCATTAGCAGGCCTAAATGTATAGTAGTTTTCAGCCTTTTACAGGCCCAGTAAAGTTCGGACCAGTTGGGCCAGAGAATACTATGGGCTTTTAACAGGCTGAAAACTAGATTGGGCTAGTGTTGAGCCAAAAAATTCACGGGCCAACACAGGCCGAAACTGTCGTAGGCCCAAGTTTGGCCCAAATAGCATACGAGCCGTTAACAGGCCAAAATGTATCTCTGGCCCAGTTTGGCCCAATGACATTATGGGCTTTAAGCAGGCTGGTATCAACGCGGGCCGTAGGTCCAACTGTGGCATAGGCCATTAACAGATGGGTTGTAAGCAGGCCGAATTCATCGCAGGCTGTAATTAGGCCCAACTGTTACACGAGCCATTAACAGGCCAATAGGCACGTTGGGCTGAAATTTATCCACGAAGACTACAGGCCATTAAGAGGCCTAAAGTCACTGCGTACAAGAAATAGCCCAGTTGCAGCACGGGCCGTTAAATGGCCTAAAGTGGAACCGGGCCGACAACGGCCCAGATGCACCAAGGGTCGCTAATAGGCCGAAACCATTATCGGGCCAAACTGGTAAATGGGCATTTAACAGGCTGAAATACAAACCCGGCTTAGAATGGGCCCAAAAGCAGAGTGGGCTGTTAACGGGCCTGGTCGGACATGGGCTGTAATTCAGCCGAAAACACGACAGGCTGTGAACGGGCCAGATCTGATATGGGTCGTAATTTGACCAAAAACATGGCAGGCTGTTAACGGGCCGGCCCACTAGTGTCTGACAAAATATGGTGGGCCTTTATCTGGGCCGGCCTTTTTACCTTAAATGGGCCACTGTTGGGCTGTGCCACGTGTCGACATATCATAGGCGTCTTCCATCCATTGTAGGGATGACATCTGTCCCAACGCTGAGCTGACACGTGGATCCTCCGGCCAATGAGAATTTTACATGTGGAAAATCACCATTGGTCCGGGCTGTTAACGGGTTATCGGATCCAAACCAAAACCCGATAGCTTAACGGCGACCCGTTACGATGGATGCCACGTGTCACTTACCCTTGACAAAAACACTTCCATGATGCGCCATTTATCGTCATGGAAGTGGACACTTCCATGATGATAATTTTGGTATTGTCATGGAACACTTCTACGACAGCACAGGTATGACTATCTTGATTCTGTCATAAAATCGTCATGATTGACACGCATGTCATACAATAATTAAAGACAACCCTATGGCTCCTGCCGGTTGCTGTATTCATCGACATGCAAGTCATGATAATCTATACAAAACATGATCATCTCATACATCAAATATATCTCGTCATGTCTTTGGCCATATCATATCACAACATACCCTGCAAAAACAAGTTAGACGTCATCTACTTTCTTGTTGCATGTTTTACGTGGCTGCTATGGGTGACTAGTAAGAACCGTTCTTACCTATGCAAAGCCACAATGGTGATATTCAAGTTGCTATTTAACCTTCTACAAGGACCGCCGTTGTCGAATCCGATTCAACTAAGGTGGGAGAGACAGACACCCGCCAGCCATCTTTATGCAACAAGTTGCATGTCAGTCGATGGAACCGGTCTCATGTACGTGGACATGTAAAATTGGTCCGGGCCGCTTCATCCAACAATACCACCGAATCAAGATAATACTAAGGAAGTAAGCAATCTGAACATCAACGCCCACAAACTCCTTTGTGTTCTACTCGTGATGTCATCTACGCATAGACCTAGCTCTGATACCACTGTTGGGGAACGTTGCATGGGAAAAAAATTCCTACGCTCATCAAGATCAATATAGGATATGAACATCTACGAGAGGGGGGATTGCATCTACATACCCTGGTAGATTGCTAAGCGGAAGTGTTAAGAAACGCGGTTGATGTAGTCGAACGTCTTCGCAATCCAATCACGATCCGTGCCACGAACTCCCGATCAAGTGCCGAACGGACGGCACCTCCGAGTTTAGCACACGTACGGCTCGATGGCGTCCTCTCCTTCTTGATCCAGGAAGCGAGAGAAAGGATGTAGATGAGATCTGAACCAACACAACGGCGTGGTGGTGGTGGTGGTGGCAGCGGAATTCCGGCAGGGCTTCGCCAAGCGCGTACCGGTGAAACGTGGGAGGAGTTGGGAGAGGTAACGGGCAAGGGTCGAAGGGTGACTGCCCCCAACACCTCCCCACCTTTATATAGGCGTGGAGGGGGCTCGTGACTTGCCCTCCAAGGCCGTAGGGTCGTTGGCCAAAGTGGGAGGAAGGAAATCCCTCCTTTCCTTCCCCACCGATCGCTATCCCCCTTTTTAGGGATCCTGATCTTATCCCTTTGAGATATGATACTATTCCTTTTAAGGGAAGATCTTGGTGTGCCTAGACCAAGTTTGTGGGGACTTTCCCCACTACCCACGTTCATGTGGGTCCCCCATGCAGGTGGGCCCCACTCTGAAACCTTCTAGAACCTTCCCGGTACAATACTGAAAAACTCAAACTTTTCCGGAACCCCGATAACAACTTTCCATATATGAATCTTTACCTCCAGACCATTCCGGAGCTCCTTGTGATGTCCCGGATCCCATCCGGGACTCCGAACAACCTTTGGACTTTCCACTATTAATATCTCAATACTACCCTAGCGCTACCGAACGTTAAGCGTGCGACCCTACGGGTTCGAGAATCATGTAGACATGATCGAGACTCCTCTCCGGTCAATAACCAATAGCTGGACCTGGATGCCCATATTGATTCCTACATATTCCACGAAGATCTTTATCGGTTGAACCACGATGTCAAGGATTCAGCTAATCCCGTATGCAGTTCCCTTTGTCCATCAGTATGTTACTTGCCCGAGATTCGGTCGTCGGTATCTCCATACCTAGTTCAATCTCGTTACCGGCAAGTCTCTTTACTCGTTCCTTAATACAAGATCCCGTGACTAAATCCTTAGTCACATTGCTTGCAAGCCTGTTGTGATGTTGTATTACCGAGTGGGCCCTGAGATACCTCTCTGTCACACGGAGTGACAAATCCCAGTCTTGATCCATACCAACTTAACAGACACCCTCAGAGATACCTGTAGAGCATCTTTATAGTCACCTAGTTACGTTGCGACGTTTGATACACACAAGGTACTCCTCCGGTGCCACTGAGTTGCATGATCTCATGGTCACAGGAACAGATACTTGACATGTAGAAAGCGATAGCAATAAACTTCATACGATCATATGCTACGCTTATGGTTTGGGTCTTGTCCATCACATCATTCTCCTAATGATGTGATCCCGTTATCAAATGACAACTCATGTCTATGGCTAGGAAACCATAGCCATCTTTCATCAATGAGCTAGTCTGGTAGAGGCTCACTAGGGACATGTTGTTCTCTATGTATCCACACATGTATTTGAGTTTCCAATCAATACAATTATAGCATGGATAATAAACGATTATCATGAACAAGGAAATATAATAATAACTACTTTATTATTGCCTCTAGGGCATATTTCCAACTCAAAATGCCCAGCTTCAAGGAGATCGTGCAAGGCACTTGGAACAAAAATGTGAACCATGTAGACCCCTATCATATCTTATTTCACAAGTTAAAGAAGACCAACCAAGCCCTCAGAAAATGGAGCAAGACAATTTTTGCAAACTCCAAGGTGCAACTACACATGGCTCTTGAGTTCATCCTTCGCCTGGATGTGGCACAAGAGCTCAGGCCTCTCAATGTGGAGGAACGTGATATTCATACGAGGCTCAAAAGAAAGGTTGTCGCCCTCGTCGTCATGAAACATGCTCGAAAGAGGCAAAATTAGAGAATCACCAACCTCAAATAGGGTGATGCAAACACTCACTTATTTCACTTGCATGTCAACCACAGAAGAAGAAAGAACTTCATTCACCATCTGAAGCACAACAACGGCTGGGTAGTTGACCATGATCACAAAAATTCCATCATCCAAAACCACTTTGTCAAGGTCACCAAGCGTGGCCCGCCACGCCACAAGGACATCAACTGGGACAACATTCCGGTGCCTGCTGGCGACCTTTCAGAGCTTGGGGCGGCCTTCACGGAGGAGGAGGTCAAGAAGGAGATTTTTGATCTACCCCATGACAAAGCTCCGGGCCCCGATGGCTTGTTTGGAGCCTTCTTCAAGGAATGTTGGCAGATCATCAAGCATGACATCATGACTACTGTGAGTCACTTTTCAAACTTGCAAACGTCCAATGTTCATTGGCTCAACTCAGCCAACATGGCTCTCATACCTAAGAAAGAGGTGGCGGAGTGCATCTCGGACTTTCGTCCCATTAGCCTCATTCATGTCGTTGCGAGATCCTCAGCAAGGTGTTGGCTACGCGCCTAGCTCCTCATATGAACAATCTTGTATGCACTGCCCAAAGTGCATTCATAAAGAAAAGAAGCATCGACGATAACTTCATGTATGTCAGGAACTTGGCAAGAAAGCTTCACACAAACCGTACACCAACTTTGATGTTCAAACTTGACATCAAGAAGGATTTCGACTCCGTGACATGGAACTTCCTTATGGACCTGTTGAGACACCTCGGGTTCCCGACCAGATTTCGAGATTGGATTTTGGCACTCCTCTCCATGGCCACCTCGAGGGTTTTGATCAATGGGGTGGTGGGCGAACCGATGAAGCACGACTGTGGTCTCCGGCAGGGAGATCCGCTATCCCTGCTCCTCATTGTCCTGGCAATCAACCCCCTACACCACCTTCTCAACAAGGCCACCTCGCAAGGGCATCTCCACCCAATAGGTGGAAGAGCACCGACCATCAGGATGTCTTTATACGCAGATGATGCTGCCATCTTTGTCCGACCCACGAGAGAGGACGTCCAATTTCTTGCTTCCTCCTTGGCCGCTTTCGGAGAAGTGAACAGTCTGGTTACTAACTGTGCTAAAAGTCTGGTGGATCCCATTCGGTATGACAACATAAATCTAGAAGACATCCTGCAAGCCTTCCCAATGGTGCGCTCTGCTTTCCCGATGCGATACCTTGGTCTTTTGCTATCTGTCAAGCGTCTAAAAAATATTCACTTTCAGCACCTCATTGACAAGGTCACTGGCAAGCTCCCCCCTTGGCAGGGAAGACACGTTGCCGGTGTTGGGCATGTGGTTCTCGTTAAAGGGGTCCTCATGACCATCACTATTTATCACCTCACGCCTCTCGACATCCCCATGGAGGTGCTAAACTCAATTGACAGCCTTCGGCGTGCTTACCTTTGGGGGGGTACGGACCAAATTTCGGGAGGAAAATGCAAGATCAATTGGGATCTCGTCTGCAAGCCTAAACAATTCAGTGGCCTAGGCGTGCTCAATCTGGACAAATTCGCTAAGGCCCTCCGTCTTCGATGGCTATGGTTTGAGTGGGTGGACAAAAGCAAGCCGTGGATAGGCATGGGATGTCCATGCACCGCAGGCGGTCTTATCTTTTTTGTGGCTGCTACAACGGTTACTGTGGGAAACGGGAGCACAACCAAGTTCTGGAACTCGCCATGGTTACATGTCTTGTGCCTATCGGAATCGGGGCTCTGCAGACCCAAAGAAAGGTTCGAACTCTGGGCCGTGCATGAACTGCTCTACCTTGATCTCAACTAACTGCTCTACGCACCCTGGCGACGCTCGCCCGCGTCCTAACTGGCTCGGAAAAGAAAAGACTCAGCCATTTTCCCAGGTTTGGGCCACCTTGCGGTGTAATACCCTACTCCTGCTTTGTGGTGGATTGCCTCGCGAGGAGGTTGAGGATGAACTAGTACAAGGATGAACTGGCCTCGCGAAGGCTCAGGTTCTCTCTCTCTCTCTTTGGTCAGGTTCCAGTGTTCCTGGTCCGAACTCTCCTCCCCGATCCGATCTGATCCCTCTTCTAAGGTGGTGCCCTATCTCTGCTTATACTTGGCCAGGCCCTCTTCCCCGAAATCACAAGGCGGGAAGGGATACCACAGGAGCCAATTTGAAAGGGGACAAGTAGTACATCTTATCCTGACGAAAGGTGGTCTTCGCCTACAAACCTTCTGGTCGTGACGCAACGGTGGGCTCGGCGATGACATCCATCCTGCCGAGCTGGCGGTCTTGGTCTTGTAGCGTGGGAATGGAAGCCTTTGGGTGATTCCTCGGGAACCCGCGTCCGTCCTTTTCTCCTTAGCACGAAAGAGGAAACTGTCCTGGACTGTGCCCGACTGCGCCGTCCTGGCTCCTCTGTCGTGGCTCAAGTCACCTTTGCCTCATGAGGCTGGTGCGAGCCTTGGAATATCCGGCCCCCTCGGGAGGCCACCTGGGGAGGCAGCCCCTTGGGAGGCCTTGCTGTAGTTCACCTCGCGAGGCTGGGGCCCTCGCGAGGGCCTTGCTCACGATGTCCCGACGCTGGGCCGCGTCGGGCCGACGATGGTGCCATGTGCTGGGCCACGGGCAGACGGGCCTGGGCACCCCCAGTCCCAGAGCACTGACAGTAGCCCCCGAGCCCATGACGCGCACGGCCTTCCTTAGGAGCGAAGGTGAAGAAGAGGACGGCGAAGCGCCGCGGGCCCTAACCACCTGCGGGCCAGGCTTGACGCGTGGCGCACGACGAGGCGCGGGCACCTCCACTTCCCACGACGCCTCGGCAACGGCTCGGGCTGAAAAAAGCCTAGCACGTGCTGCGGAGCTATCATTGCGTCTTTCTCCTCGAGCCTTCCTCCCTCTGTCGAGATCCCCTTCTCTTGCGTGGAACCCTTCCAGATCCAAGAGAAGAGCCAGCCTTTCTTCCTTCTCGTCCGCGCCGTCGATCCAGTCGATGGTGCCCGCCGGGAAAGCTGGCCTTGTTCCTCAGGACTCGGGTTCCCCTCCCCCTTGCCAGCGCTTTCTGCCTCCTCCATCACCAAGGGGGAGGATCTTGAACCGGTGCTCCCGCTGCTAGCCAAAGAGCACAACGAGCATGGTGAGACCCGGATCTGGACCGGGTCCGTGGCGCCAGGCGACTTGGTGAAGTCCGCCTACCCTTTCTTCTACCATAGCATCTTCGCGGGGCTCGTGCCACCCTTCTCCGGATTCTTCTACGCCATCCTCAGGCACTATAACATTCAGGCCCTTCACCTTCAGCCCAACTCCATCCTCCTTCTGTCTGTCTTCGCCTTCTACTGCGAGGCCTTCGTGGGCGTGAAGCCCTCGGTGGCGCTCTTCCGCCATTTTTTCAGCTTGCGGATTCATGCCCGGGACCAGCGGTCTGCATGTGCCTCCTTCGTCGTGGTCCACAGTGGCGACTTGCTCCTGAAGGCCGGGAAAAAGGTGGAGGGCTATTGGCACTGCTGGGTCTTCTTGAACACGCGTGGCGTCGACCCTCGCCTGGTGCTCCCGACCTCACTGCCCGAGCAGACCAGCGAGTGGAGCTCTGCCAAGCTCGCCGATCCTCGAGCAGAGCTTCTCCTGGAGAAGATTACCTCACACATGAGCGCGAAGCGGCTGACGGGGGCAATGATCGTGAAGGAGTTCCTGGTGCAATGCCTGGCGCCGCTTCAGGAGCACTTGAAGCCTCTGTGGGAGTACGACAGCGCGAGAGACGATGTGAAGCTGGATCCCGCCAGCCTGACAGGCGAGCGGTGGGACACGGCCCTGTTCACCCTGCTCGGCTTCGTCCCCGAGGACATCCCCGACGACCTCGCCCCACTGTACCGCCGCGATGACCGGCCGGAGCTGGTGGCGGCCATGCCCACCTTTGACGAAGAGGGGCTTGTGCCGCGCGTTGCCCCCAACCTGCCCGTAGAGCTCTCTTCCGGTGACAGCACCGACGGCAGGGACTCGGAGGAAACAGAGGAGGACGACCTCGGGGGAGACTCCTCTCCATCGCGGCGCCAGCTCATCCTCGGCCTCGGGGATGACGACGACATCGAGGAGCTCCCGGGCGCGGAGTCCCCACGCCCGGTCAAGGCATCCAAGGGGGCGAAGCCCGCTCCTCCGACCCCGCAAGCGTCTGGCGAGGTGGCTTCCGGCGCAGGGGCATTGGTGCCCCCTCCCGACGGCTCCATTCCCCAGGCCAAGGCAACTGGAGAGATGACTCCAGCTTTGGCTGTCGTGCCGCCGGCGCTCGCGACGACCTCCATTAAGGGGGCCGTTGTTCCGCCGGCCAGGACTGCGCCGGATGGCTCCCTTCCCCCCGCGGGCAGCAGCGCCGAGGCGGGGGCTGGCGAAGCCCGCTCCGGCACCCCCAGGAGTGAGGCCAAGGCCTCACGGAGGAGGGACAGGGGCGCGCGTGCCCTTGAGGAAGAGAAGAAGAGGAAATGATCCTCGCCCGATGAGTAAGTGTTCTCGTCTTATCGTGTGATGACATACTTGTAGCCCGCATACTCATGTGGCTCTTCGTTGTGTCGGGCAGGGGTGACATCTCGGAGAAGAAGAAGAGGAAGATGGTTACTTCCGCGAAGGTGCCCGCTCCCCCGAAGGCGGCCACAGTACTTGCCGGGAGCTTCGGCGAGCGCGGGGGCGCGCAGCGCCGACCTGGCATCGTCCTTCATCGTGCAGGCACAGCCGCGCCGGGGTGCACAGGCGCCCCACCTCCCACCACTGCTTAGCCCGCACCGGCGGGGACGCCGGCCGGTGAAGAAACGGCAGCGCAACATGCCGTGACTCCCGTCATGGCCCTGGCGACCCTGGCAGTGGATCAGGAAGGGGCATGCCGCCCCTCGCCCGCTAGGCCAGCCTCGGGGCGCACCACAGCGCAATCCCCGGCGGCACCGGCCTCTGGGGCCCAGCCTCCTGAGGAGATAACCGCTCTGGCCGTGCCGCAAGGTGGCAGCACGGGGAAGGACCAGGAGCCCCAGCACCCCCAATGGCTCGCATTGAGATTCCATCTGACGAGGCCTCGCCCGGGACGCAAGCTCTAATCCCGCGCCAGGTCCTTGCCCTCGCGAGCTGTGGCGCCCTGGTCTAGCCTAGGGCCCTGGCCGATGCTCAAGTCGCGCTCAGCCGGCTCAAGGAGGACCTCGATGAAGCCGACCGATGTCTCGCCAGGGAGTGCACGGGGCTCGCCTCCGGGTGGCTTCAGGCCGACGAGATGGCCAAGGGGGCCTGGCGCCGGGCCAACGCCGCCATCGCGGAGAGCCAGAAAGAAGCTACCGACGCGAAGGCACACTACTAGGGAAAACCTTATACACAGAAGCTTATCAGTAGCGCGTGTCCAAATGAGGTGCTACTGCTATCTAACAGTAGCGCGGCATGTACATGGACGCTACTGCTATATAAGTAGCAGTAGCGCATCCCTGATAAACAGCGCTACTACTATAACTGCCACGCCGTTGCCAACAGGCTAGGTATAGTAGTAGCGCCCTTCTACAGAGAGCGCTACTGCTAAGAAAATATTAGTAGCGCGTTTTAAGGCGACATCGCTACAACTAAGAAAAGGAAAAGCAAAAAAAAAGGAAAGAAAAAAAGAAAAGGAAAATTAAAGAAAAAGAAAAAAATGAAAGCAATAGCAGCAGCAGCGCCTGTTCTCGAAAGCGCTATAGCTACGTTAGCTATAGCACGTTTTCCCTACACGCGCTATAGCTAACTTAGCTATAGCAGTAGCGCTTTCCAAGAAACAGCGCTATAGCTAAGTAGATATAGCGCGTGTAGGGAAAATGCGCTACAACTAAGTTTGACTTCCCCTTGCGCGGCTGTTCCCTCCTTCCCAATTCCCCATTCTTTTCTCCTGCCTCTCTCCCTCGCCGCCCATGCTCCCTCGACGCCCCTGCCTCCGTCGCCTTCACCGGAGCCGCGCACCGTCGCCGCCACCGGAGCCGCGCGCCCTCGATGCCCCCGGAGCCACCCTCATCTGCTCCTTGCCGCCCCTGCCTCCCTCGATGCCCCTGCCTCCCTCGCCGTCACCGGAGCCGCCGTAGATGTCACCGGAGCCACCCTCGACACCCTCCCCACCACCGTCTCCCCCGAGCACCTCCGCCACCGTCTCCCCCGAGCACCCTCTCTGTAAGCCCCCACCCCTCCTCTCTAGGTTAATTTACTTAGGTGAATTTAGTTATGAACCCTAGGTTTAAGCAGAGTAGTAGTGGTACAGTAGGTGAATACTTTATAGTAGGTTAACTAGCTAGGTTAACTAACTAAGTTAACTAGCTAGGTTAATTAGGTTCATTAGGTTAGGGCAGTAGGGTTTAGAGCAAAAAATTAGTTAGGGCAGTAGGGTTTAATTATGGTTTTTGTTTTCATAGATGTTTTTTTTAAAGAACAAAATGAAGAAAATGTTGCAGCAGTGCTGCTAGTAGTATATAGTGGTACTAGTAGATGTTAATTAGGTTAGAGCAGTAGTGGTACTAGTAGATGTTAATTAGATGTTTTTTAGTTAGGGCAGTAGGGTTTTACTAGGTTAATTAGGTTATTAGTGCGACTAGTAGTAGTGGTACAGTAGGTTAATTAGGTGAATTTAAATGAATGACCTAAATGAATGCAATTAGTAGTTAACTGATTTTTTTTCATTTCATCATTATAGAGCACTGAGTTTTATTCTATTAGTAGTTAACTGAATTTTCTTCTACACTTAGGTTACTAGTGCTGCTAGTAGTAGTGGTACAGTAGGTTAATTAGGTGAAGTTAAATGAATGACCTAAATGAATGAAATTAGTAGTTAACTGAATTTTTTTCATGTATATTTGGACATGTGGTTGCTCGTGTATATTTGGACATGTGTTGCGGTGTCGAAGATGGATATTTGAACATTGTTTGCAGGGAATGATTCCGAGTGGCCTATGTTTTGCCGGAATGTTGATTCATTTCCGTTCCGGCAAATTTTAGGCGCTCTATTTGTCCAGTTTGTACCAAAGGTCATGCCGAAATTTTCCGTGAATTTCGGCATGACTTGTGCTACAAACTAGGACATATCGATTGCTCGGGATTTGCCGCAACGGGAATGAATCAACATTCCTGCAAAACATAGGCCTTTTTTTATGTCATTATTCATTTTATTAGGTCTAGAATTAAATGACTAGATTTAATCGTAGGAAACATGGCTAGCAACGATGAAGGACAGGGTTCTGGTGATTGCAATGTCTACGAGGCGGCAGACGCCTATTTGAACCTTCTCGACGAGCAACGGTTGTTGCAGGGCCCACCTATCACATCCGAGACTGAGACCGACATCGAGACCGGCGCTGAGACAGACACCGGCACCGAGACCGGCCCCGAGACTGGCGAAGCCGGTATAGAACCGAAACCGAAGAGGAGACGGCGCCCAAACCAGCTCATCACTACTAGACTGGTGGTCACGGAGGTGGACTCCGGCAATTTTGAGCCAACAGAGCCTGCGGAAGCGCGCGCGTGCTACGGCAATCAAATAGGCTGCATCCTACGGACAACCGCCACCATCAACGATGAGAAACTAAAGAAGATAGAAGAAATGGAGCACTCCCTCCTAACTAAGCTGCACCAGGTATTATTGTTCCCGGGCCGGGATGAAATCAAATATACTCGACCGTGGCAAGACCCGGCAATGAAGAAGATAAACAAACGCGCCATGGGCAAGTTTAGCGGCGCGTTGTCCGCCTGGAAAGTAAGGGTGAAACATCGGATCATCGCCAAAAAGGAACCCTACTCCGAGATTGTAAAGGATAATCTAACAATTACGGAAGAGCAGTTCAAAATATTCAAGAAGGCTTGCGTTGCCGAAGATGCCAAAGAAAAGTAGGAGTACATGAAGGGGCTCCAAGAGAGGAACGTGGGGTGCCACCACGTCGGAAGCCATGGTTACGTGGGGAAGAGGCCCATATGGTCCAAGGAGGACGCGGAACGCGAAAGTCTGGGGATCCCAGACCCCTTGGCGGAGTTCACCATCCCGCAGGAGCGTGACATCATCAGGGCCCGGTACCGTTGGGACCCAGTCAACAAGGTTTTCGATACGGACGCGGTCACGAAGGAGTTCATGAGACTGCTGGTAATTATTAATTTACCCCCTAATTTTAGCTTCTGATCAATTCGACAGAACGTTTAGTCACATTTGTAAACGATCCACGTTCCTTTTGCAGAAAGAGCAGCACAGGATTGCGGCCGAAAGCGACTCGCCGTCTGAGGCATTGGTGAGGCCCAAGTGGGACACCCCATTGAACCGGGCCTTGAACATATTGAAAGGACTCCCGGTGTGCCACGTGGAAGAAGTACTACCGTGACACCACAGAGGAGAGAAAGGAAAGATGGAGGTTAAATGAAGAAAACATCGACAAGAAGGTTGAGATTGCGGTTGATAAGAAATCGGCTGAGACATTGAAAGCAGCGGTAGCTGCCGCAAAAGGGGAAATGGCAGCTTTGATTCCGGCTATCGTCAGTTAGAGCAGGCAAAATCCAAATAAAGAGGCAGCGGACTTTCCCCTTTCCAACTTCTTCAGGAGCAGCTCGTTTAGCGCACCTGCTCCTGCACCCGCTAGCAGCCCATCCTCCGTCTCTGGCGTGCTCAGCGGGGCTTCGTCTTTGGCTGAGCTCGACGCCCTCACGGTACCTGTCACACCGGCCCTCTTCAATATATATATAATCTCCCTTTTCCGTTGCCTTTCAGATGTCTCACGTCACAGACATTCTTTGCAGGCCGACATAACCCCGTGCACCATACTGTACACCATCAGCGGCCAGAAGGTGGATGTGGGAAAGGCGACGATAGTGAAGCCGAAGGAACAATTGTTCCACAACCGGCTGATCCCCCCTGACGTCTTCAAGGTTTCCGTGGCCAGTGTCAAACCGGGCCACGTGAATTTGGCTCCTCTGGTAGCACTAGGGGGAGATGACGACGAGACCCCGCGGCGGCTTGGCGATTGCAAGAGTTGGGTCCTGTTGTGGCCAAAGAGTTTGCTTCGTCTGGAGGCGACCGGGAGCACACCCACGACCACGCAGCCTCAGCAAGGTATGAACACCAACAGCCCACCTACCTAATTAGCGTCGCCTGTCGTACCGGGTGATAGCGGACGGCATGAGGAAGAGGCTACATTAGTCGCTGATGACGTCGAAGAAGCAATGCATGATATCGATGCCATCTATGAGGATGACGATGACCCTCTACAATATCCCAATACTGGCACCTATGAGTACTCAGGGATTGAGCGTGATGAGTCGGTGCCTGAATTGCCGAAGGATGAACGTATTATAGGTGACCTTCCAGTACCAAAGAAGCATAGGAAGAGACCGAGGAAAGGCAACAAAGCTGCTTCTATGAGCCAGCCGCCTCCGCGTCCTCGGGTTCAAGACCGTATACCTGTCATAGGTGCGGCAAAATACCGTATCCCCGGTGATCCGATCCTACCTAAGGCAGCGGTAGAGGCCATATACGGCGATCTCAGGAGACTTCATGACGATGTGCTGCCGAGAGAGAAAAGCCTGATCGCCTCAGAAAATCCAGGATACCCACTCTACGTGGTTAACGTGCCGCAGCAAAGGTTATATGTCGACACATTCCCCGCGGAGAAGTTCTTCCTTCAATTTGATTACATCTTCGACATGTTTCACTTGAAGAAGCTGGATTTTACGTTTGTCTGCCTTTTTGCCTTGTACATGAACTACATCATCCGGATTGAGCAAATACCTTATATCTGTGTCGCTGACCCGTACTTCATGCACGAGAGATTCTTGGCAGTCTGCCCAAAGCACCGTGAATACGCGAGTAACTACATCGCCGATTTCATGGTCGGCAATAAGGACAAGGACACGATTCTCGTGCCTTATCATCCCATGTAAGTCATCCGCTGATATCCTTCCTTCGATTTCAATCATTCATTTGTACGCGTGGAGGCTAATTTGAGGTGTACTTATTTTGCGCAGCGACGGGCGCACCGTCCTCATCATCCTTTTCCCCCGATTCTCCCACGCTCTTTACTTGGACTCGTCGAAGAACTTGAAGAAAAAGGATTACACCGACATCAAGTCTGTTCTCGACAGTGCTATCTTAAGCTACGGCTTACGGGGTGGAGAGATCACGATCAAGAAGACAAGGAACCGTGCGCCCGCCTTCAGCCATAAGACCGACTTCTGCTGCATCCAGCAACCAAGTGATACTCTCAGTGATGGATTCTATGTCCTCCACCTCATACTGGAGTACAGACGGCATCACCAGAACCTTCGCATGTCACCTAGATCCGGCGATGCCAATGTTTTGCAATGGGCAAACAATCTAGCAGATGTCCCGGATCATCGAATCCAAGCTGAGTTCTATCACATCCAGCGTGAACTTGCCCAAATCATCATGAAGGAGGTCCTCGAAAAAACAGGGTTGTTCTACAAAGAAGGGCAAATGTCGCGGGAAGACGTCCGAACACACGTAGCCGCTCAGCGTCTCGACCTGAATCCTTTCACTGTGCTCGGGGATTATCTCCCTGATTTGGATGGATGGCACGACATGATCGAGTGATTGACGATATATGACAATGTGTCTGTTTAGTCCATACTTTCTCTATGACGAAACTTTGAGTTATGCACGACGAAACTTTGTGATTTAATTAAGCAACTAGCGAAGATCACTCTAGTTAGGGCATTGTGGGTATGATGAACTTTGTTATTTATGCTTATGATATGTTGCTTCTATTTTTGCCAACTCTGTCTCTTTCTGTTGCTCAACTATATATGTCGTTGCATATTATCGACTCATGTGACAATGCAGGTACATAGATCATCGATGGCGAAGAAGTGCTACGCCAGGAGTATACGACTACATTATGTATGATGAGACATGTCATGTAACTTGTATAGCTATATCGTGATTATGATGTGACGACATGATTTGTGTTGTATGATATGATGAGACTATTATGTGTATGATATGATGATCATATTGCATGTTTATGATATGATCAGAATACTATATAAAACCTGTACAAAAACATTGCAAATACGTAGCAAAAAAAAGATATGTGAAAATATAGTAGCAGCGCTCTTTAGTGCTGGACACGAAAACGCTACTGCTAAGGAACTTAGCAGTAGCGCTGGCAGGGAACACGCTGTTGCTAAGGCACTTAGCAGTAGCGCTGGTATGAAACGCGCTACTGCTAAGTAGGTATAGCAGTAGCGCGTGTCCAAGCGCGCTACTGCTAAACGTTAGCTATAGCGCCGTATCAGTCGCGTGGAGCCCCGCGCTACTGATAGCCATTAGACCCGCGCTACTGATAGCCCTTAGACCCGCGCTACTGCTAGGCTTTTCCCTAGTAGTGGCAGCTCGCGAGGACGCGCTAGCCGAGGCGGCGGCGACAACCAAGCATTATGGTGAGGCGGAGGCCAACCTGCAGGCGCGCGAGCAGCGGCTCCGGTAGTGGGAGAATGACTTCCAGGCCCGTGAGGCAGAGCTTGAGAGCCGTGATGCGGCGCTGAAGAAGACGGGCGACAAGCTGGCCGCGGAGCGTGTGCGTCTAGAGAAGCTGAAGGAGGAGACGACCGAAGCCCAAGCCGCCCACAGGAAGCATGTCATCGAGGTCAGTGCTCAGCTGGACGCCAGGGAGAAGAAGATCTCGGCCAACACTGAAGCGCGGGCGGTATCCGACCGCGCCGCCTTCTCCTCCCTCAAGCTTTGGGCTCGTCAGGCGCTCGGCTCCATATGCAGGGAGGAGCTCAACACTCCGCTTGCTGTCCCTGACGCCGGCTATGTTGAGCTCTCCTCCAAGCTTGCTGAGGAGCTCGAAGGCACCGCCCAGAGGGTGGACGGCATCTTGGAGGGGGAGTGCCGGGACCTCTTCTTCATGGCGGCGACGCGCGTCTTCAGTCACCTTCTCCTTCATGATTCCAACTTCGACTTCGATGCGGTGATAGGCCCTGTTCCCAGCGAGTCCCGCGAAGCCTTGGCGGAAGCCGTGTGGGGTCACGTGGTCGCTCTCCTCGAGAAGTACACCCGCAGCAGCGACGGTGGGTCCACAGAGGTCGAGGCGGGCGGCGACGCCGGTGACAACGGCCCTTCTTCTTGATACCCTTTTCCTCTGCAACAGACCGACCATGCCTCGCGGAGGCGTGAGACTTTGTTTAAATTTGTGATACATTTGGTACTTGTAATGTTTATTTGAACTCCGCAGTTTCCTTTCCGTGCTCGATTTCCTTTTCGTTTGCCTTTTTGCTCTGCGTCGGCAGGGCCCAGCCTCGCGCATACCACGGCCGCCGTTGGAACGTCAGGTCGCGATGCCTGGACAAGGCCAAGGGGTGAGGGGCTACGATACTAGTGAGGCTCCTGAGTCACGATTCTCAGGAGTCCCCCTTGATGTGCAAGCGACTCGTGTAAAGGGAATGCAGGCGACGGCGAGGCAACGTGAGGTTCTTCTTACCTTCCCCTCGTCGGCCTATACTTGGGGGTTGTGTGAGAAGACTAGACACCAAGGGCCTTGGTGGGGTGACGTACACGGGGCAGGCCCGCGAGCCAGAGCCCAGCTCCTTGGGTTTTTCAGCGCTGCTGGGACTTGACCCGAGCACAGGCACCGTGTCCAGCCCCCTCTCGCGCGAAGCCAGGGAAGGCCACGAGCGACGTTGTTTGGAGAGCCGAGCAGCGTCCTGAGGTTAGTGCCCCCGATCGGGTGCCCTCAGTTGTTTATCCACCAGTGTGGAGCATGGGGCTTCCACTAGGCGTGGGCATGGTCGGGTTGCGACCGTACCCGCCAGCGCTGAGCATGGGGCTTCCACTGGGCATGGGTAGGAGCTCTGTGTTAGAGTCTCCGGGCGTGTACAGCCCAATCTCGTTCGTACGCGTGGCTGGCACGGCAGAACTTTGAGGAGGTGTTTTTAGACACTCAAGAGCCAGCACGGGACTCAGGAGATCTTACCTCAGGCGGGTTGCGCCTAGCTTTGGCGCGATAGCGTGTTGCATCACCTGGATCTTACGAGCAACCTGCGCCAAGTGGCCATCCGGAGGCCATCGCATAAGAAGGCCGGGCACCAAGGACCCTCAGGAGGTGACATGGACGGGGCCAGCCCGCCAGACAGAGCTCGGTCACTTGGGTTTGCCAACGCTGCTGGGACAGACCCGAGCACAGTCACCATGCAAAGTCTTCTTACGCAACAACCTGAGGAGGAACACCTGGCGCTTGGTTCCCGTGGCGGCGGAGTGCCGGAGCTGCGATTAGCGTGAACCGGGCCGCGCGCCCTTACTTACCCATTCCTGATGAGCTCACGCGAGGGCAAACACCAAGGACCCCAGGAGGTGACGTGCACGGGAGCTAGCCCGCGAGACAGAGCTCGATCACTTGGATTTAGCGACGCTGCAGGGATGGACCCGAGCACAGACGTCGTGCCTGCCCTTAATCATGAGGCAGTCGGGAGAGGGCTCGCGAGGGCGCGGCGACATTCATGGTGGCGATGCACCAGACACGAGTTTTAATACTAATAAGGAGAATTCCATCAAAGCAAGGCCAGTCTTGATACATGAGCAAAATAACACGGCTGCAGGATGGACCCAGGCTAGCTTGAGGATGATGCAGCCCGCGGGGCGCCCTCAATTGAACAAACCAAAAAGTCACCTGATAGTGCTACAGCATAGCATTGATGTCGTTGGTGAAGCATGTCGCTATGGTCCATCCCTCACGAGCCAGGTGGCTCTTAAGGCTCGAGAGGCTCGCGTGGCACCACGGTCTTGCGAGGCACCAGCGTCAGGCGCAGGGCCTCACAAGACTCCATCGCGAGCCGTGCGAACCGCTGGTACGAGGCGCCTGCGTTGAGAAGACCGAAAGGCATGCGGATGTAGTTGCAGGGGAAGCCCCCACTCCGGCCGACGCACAATGGTCAGAAGAGGTCATGAGAGGCGGCCCTGTTGAGGCCCGGGATGTCGACGCAGATGCGCAGCCTGTCGCCCATGACGGGGGTGGCAGCTGCGCAGGCAGGACGCACATGATGCTCGCCGCGCATGGCTTGTGCCTCCTGAAGCTCTTCGATCGCCTTGATGACAAACTCGTGTGCCCCCCCCCCCCCCGCGCCTCGCGCCGCACTCCATGCTCGCGAGGGCGCACGGCACGGCATGCCTCCAAGTTATGCCCGAGCACCTCCCTCGTCGCGCTGGTTAGGTCAGGAGATCTCCAGACTGAAGCCCCCGAGCCCATCCTGAGGGAGGTGACGGGCGCGCCTTCCTATGCGAGGGGGAGGGGCATCCCGGCGGCAGGCACGGAGCTTGAGGCCTCACCAACGGGCCTCTTGGCCTCGAGAAGGTCCTTGGGGAGGAGTTGCATCTTCTTTGCTGGCGTTGCCTCGGGGGGCACAGCGCCACCTTCATCGTCGGAGTACTCAGCAGCTGCAGCCTGGTAGGCCCGCTCGAGAGTGTTGAGCGCGTCCTTCTTGTCACACGTGACAGTGATGATGCCGATGCACCCCGGCATCTTGAGGACATTGTACCCGTGGTGGGTAGCCGCCATGAACTTGGCAAGAGCAGGATACCCCAGGATGGCGTTGTACGGGAGGCCGATGTGGGCCACGTCGAAGTCGATCAGCTCGGTGTGGTAGTTCTTGCGGTTGCCGAAGGTGACGGGGAGGCGCACCTGCCCCAGCGGAGTGGTGGAGCCATCGGTCACTCCGGAGAATGGCTTGGTGGGCATGAGCTGGTCATAGGGCACCTGAAGCGTCTCAAAGGTCTCGACAGAGAGCACGTTGAGGCTAGCGCCACCGTCAATGAGGGTCTTGGTGACGGCCACATTGCAGATGGTGGGGGTGCACAGCATGGGGAGCGCGCCAGCGGTGGCTGAGCACCTCAGATGGTCCTTGGAGTCGAACGTGATGGCGTACTGTGACCACTTGAGGGGGCGCGCAGCCTCGAGCCTCAGGAGGGCAGCGTTCACCTCGCAGGAGAACTGCTTGAAGACACGGTTCGACGCCGGTGCCTGAGCCCCACCGAGGATGCAGTCTACGGCGCGAGGCTCCTGGTAGCCCCTAACCCCCTCGTCTTGCAGGTTGTCATCATTCCTCCTTGGCGGCGGTGGCAGAGGTGGAAGCCCGGTGTTGCCCTGAGGTCAGGCCTTGCGAGGCTGATCGCGCCAGGCGCCATCCTGAGGCTGGTCACGCCACCCTTGGCGTGGGTTGCGGTTGTCCCAGTGGCCTCCTGTGCGGCCTCCGTCACGGCCGTTTCCACGGTCTCCGCGCTCGGGGCGGCGACCGAGGCGCTCATCGCGGAGCGCCCTGAGCTCCTGGCAGTCTTCGGTGTTGTGGGTGTGCGAGTTGTGGAGGATGCAGAACGGGCGAACGTCCTTGGAGGACTCACCGCGGTCGCAATCGCGCTTGAGCTCAGGCTTCCCTGCCAGCACAGCGGGGCCCCTGGCGCTTCACCTCCTTGGCCTTGGCCTTCTTGTCTTCAGGATCGACGTCCACGTGCTTCAGGAGGGAGAGGCGGCCTTCTTCCGCCTTGGCGCACTTGTCCGCCAGGTTGAACAGCCCCAGCGTTGTACACAGGTCGTCGTTGATGGCCAGCTCCTCACGCATCTTGATGTCCGTGACGCCGCCAGTGAATGCCGAGATGATAGCCTCGTCCGAGGCCCTGGGGATCTTGAGGCGGACTTGGGTGAAACACTAGAGGTACTTGCGCAGGGTCTCGTCGGGGCGCTGCTTCACGCGCCGCAAGTCGTTGATCGTAGGTGCGCGGTCGCGGGTGCCTTGGAAGTTGGCAATGAACCGCTCGTGGAGCTCATCCCACGAGAAGATCAACCCCTCTGGGAGGTGCATGAGCCACGAGCGCGCGCCGTCCTTGAGGGCCATGGGGAACCAGTTCGCCATGACCTTGTCGTCGCTGTTGGCGGCCTCGATGCTCAAGGCATAGGTCTGAAGGAACCCTGCTGGGTCGGGGATGCCGTCGTAGCGCGGGGGCAGCTCCGGCTTGAACTTGACCGGCCAGGTCACGCGGCGCAGCTCGAGGGTGAAGACACGGCAGCCTGCAGCGCTTACGGGCGTGGCACGCGCGGGGGTGGCGTGGTCCGAGTGCCCGTGCGCGGCCGCGTCCTGGAGAGCTCGGCCTTGGTGCTGTGGCGGAGGTGCAGGGAGCGCATGGACATCGTGTTGTGGCTGAGGGATGATCCTGCAGCTGGCCTCGTCCCGAGCGAGCGCCGACGCACCACGCTGTGGATCACGCAGGCGCGGCTCGCGCCGAGGCTCGCCATCATTGTGGCGCAGAGGAGGAGGCGAAGGCACGCCGTGTGCCACCTCTCCGGCACGAGGAGGTGGACGGAGCAAGCCAGAGGGGGCCGGGACCTCGCCCGCGACGTGGACGAGCTCGGTGATGCGACCCAACCACGCGTCGTAGCCTTCATTCGCCGGACGGTAGCGCAGCAGCTCGCGCGCCATGAGCAGCGCGGCCTGCGCGTTCGTCGGCCCATGGCATGCATGGGAGGATGTAGCCGTGGCCGGGGTGAGGGAAGGCGTGGTGGTGTGGCCAACGTGCTGCACGGAGCGTGGCAGGGACGAATCCTGCTGCTCATGAGTAGCAGGGTCGATGGCAGCTGCAGCAGCAGGGTCGGTGGCAGCTGCAGCAGCAGCGGCGGCGGGGCGACGGAGAGCACCGTGGCCCGTTGGTGACATCTGGGCGACACAAGCGGCCCGGTGCTCAGCGCGAACACGATGAGCGTCGGCCATGGCGATGACGGAGCCGAAGAAGACTGAAGCAAAGGAACAGCATGCCCCTACCTGGCGCGCCAAATGTCAGAATCGGGGCTCCACGGACCCAAAGAAAGGTTCGAACTCTGGGGCGTGCATGAACTGCTCGACCTCGATCTCAACTAACTACTCAACGCACCCTGGAGACGCTCGCCCACGTCCTAACTGGCTCGAGAAAGGAAAGACTCGGCCGTTTACCCAGGTTCGGGCCACCTTGCGGTGTAATACCCTACTCCTGCTTTGTGGTGGATTGCCTCGCGAGGAGGTTGAGGATGAACTAGTACAAGGACGAACTGGCCTCGCGAAGGCTCTGGTTCTCTCTCTCTCTCTTTGGTCAGGTTCCAGTGTTCCTGGTCCGATCTCTCCTCCCCGATCCGATCTAATCCCTCTTCTAAGGTGGTGCCCTATCTCTACTTATACTTGGCCAGGCCCTCTTCCCCGAAATCACAAGGCGGGAAGGGATACCACAGGAGCCAATTTGAAAGGGGACAAGTAGTACATCTTATCCTGATGAAAGGTGGTCTTCGCCTGCAAAGCTTCTGGTCATGACGCAACGGTGGGCTCGGCGATGACATCCGTCCTGCCGAGCTGGCGGTCTTGGTCTTGTAGCGCGGGAATGGAAGCCTTTGGGTGATTCCTCGGGAACCCGCGTCCGTCCTTGTCTCCTTAGCACAAAAGAGGAAACTGTCCTGGACTGTGCCCGACTGCGCCGTCCTGGCTCCTCCATCGTAGTTCACGTCACCTTTGCCTCGTGAGGCTGGTGCGAGCCTTGGAATATCCGCCCCCCTCGGGAGGCTTCCTGGGGAGGCAGCCCCTCAGGAGGCCTTGCTATAGTTCACCTCGCGAGGCTGGGGCCCTCGCGAGGGCCTTGCTCACGATGTCCCGACGCTGGGCTGCGTCGAGCCGACGATGGTGCCACGCGCTGGGCCGCGGGCAGACGGGCCTGGGCACCCCCGGTCCCAGAGCACCGACAGTGCCCCCGTGACTTAGCACCGAGCATCTTTGCCATTTCACGCAACAAGAATTCCTCCGCCCAGCAAGCCCTTACGAGCAACAACTGGATTTCTCTCATTGACACCTCCAATGGCTTGTTGCTCGCACATGTCCAACAGTTTGCTAACCTCTGGGAGAATATTTCCATGACCTCTTTTGACTGATGACATTGAAGATTCCATCATCTGGAAGTTGACCAAGGATGGGGAGTACTCTACTTCCTCAGCCTACATGGCTCAGTTTGGGGGACTGGCTTCTCGGATCTCGTTCACTCGGTGTGGAAGGTTCCCCCCCCCCCCACGGTGCAAGTTCTTTGTGTGGCTTGTCCTTCAAAACAGGATTTGGACATCAGATCGACTGATACATCACGGCTGGTCAAACTGTGGCCTCTGCCCTCTTTGTAAGCAATGCCAAGATTCAGCCGCCCATCTCCTTTTCCAATGCCGCTACACCACCCGCATTTGGAGCCATATTCTTCTGTGGCTTGGAATGCATCACATCTCTACGGCGGCTTGGCAGACAATGACTTCGGTGAGACCATGGTGGAATGACAACCTTCATATTCGCTTTGGATCCCCTAATGTGCTCACCTCCCTGATGATGCTTATCTCACGGGAGATAAGGACGGAGCGTAATGCCAAGGTCTTCAGAAACATGGCCATCCCTTCCACAATTCTAATCAGTAAGATCAAAGCGGAGGTGTCTCTTTGGGCGGTGGCCGGTGCGAAGCACATGAGTGTTGTAATGCCGCGAGAGTAGACCTTATATTGTTTTCTCATTTTGCCGCTTTGCGGCTTTTGTTCGAAACTTCCTTCTTAATCAATGAAATGGCGAATCTTTTGCCTTGTTTCAAAAAAAACAATCAGATTTTTAAGCATATTATGCTTATGTATGCTTTGAGACACATAATTCTTACAATAAAGATAAGTAAGATTTCCATTTTATCCATCATAATCTCCAGCAGCAAACTTGTCCTCGGGTTAGAACACAACAAACACCTGCCTCCCTTGAAACAACGTCCAATGCAACATCGGCTTGGAATATGCTGCGCGCGCTGTCGATATCGGCGTATTCCAGAAAGACCTACAATGCAACAAAAAGTTGATTATTTCCCCTCTATGCGATATCTCATCTCATCCGACAAAATAAACCAGGAGGACACATGTACACACGTACCTTGCCAACTCCGGCGACCGGAGCGCCACTGGGATCTGGCCGTGGGACGACGGTCCTCTTGAGTTTACCGCCATATCTCTGTCCTTCTTGCGTCATCCTCCGGCAAAACTTTTGGTAGTACTCGTCGTCTTCTAGCTGGTCTGGAGAAAACATTTGGCTCAAGCATAGCACCTTTGTAGTTCCATCTTCGTACACGGGCCTCTGGTTAATCAGCCAGAGAGCAGCAACACATCAACAGTCAGAAACTAATTTAGTTAACAATTTAGAGCATCTACAGCCGGACTTGGCAAATCCGGCCCCCTATATGTCCGCGGGCGCGTCCGTGCACGCCCGCGGACAGCACCCGCCGGTCCCTCGAATGTTGCGCCACACATCCACATACCTCAAATCTGGATCCTCAAATCCATGCACGTCGATCATATGATACAAATTGTCCGAATTCAACAGTTCCAAACAAAGCAAAGTAAATCATAGTTCAACAAACCAGACAAGCGAAAATGAAATCAATGTCCGAGCGTGAAGGATGGCATCGGATCACTGGCCGGGCTCCTGATCCGAGCGGAATGCGTCCTGCTCCAGGTGGAATGCGTCTTGCTCCCAGCGGAATGCGTCATGCTCGTCCTGCTCCGCCTGCATCTGGGCAGCCTGCTCCGCATGCGGCCACGCTGCCTCCTCCGCCTGCATCCTGGCCGCAGCCACCCTCGCCGCCTCATACTCTCTACGGTCGCTGATCTCCTTCCTTTTGCCCGCAAGCCACTTCTTTGCATGCTCATCCAAGCGGGTTTCGTCCGCCAACATGATCCTCGCATCCTCCGCGTCCCGTGCAAGTTGCAACCTCTCCTTCTCAAGCTCAATATCGCCAAATGTCTTAGCCTTCTCAAGTTCCCATTTGATCGCTGCTTGTTGCTTCTCCAACTCGATCTTCTCGAGTTCAACTTCGAGCTTCTTCTCTGCCCTCTTCCGGTCCCATTCCATCCTCTCCTTTTGTGCATCCATCATGATCTTGTACCTCTCCTCTTTCTTGGTCTCCCTTACCAAAAAAATGCCCGTCCATGTGGACAACATTTCTGTAGCCACGGTGTCATGAGAGACCCGTGCCTTCTCCTATTTGTTTCCCATGACTTGTTGGTTATCCTTTGGAATGGTGGCTCTCCCGTTCGTGACGACAACATTCTCCTCTTCATCGTCTAACCCAATTGATTGGTGGGAGCTTGAGCCATCACTCCTCTTCTTGTTGGCCTTGAGCTCGTCCACAACTTGGTTCCACTTCGGCTTGCCATTCAATAAGATCCAATAATGGCTAAAAGCAAACGGCTTCTTCTCAAACTCGTGATACATAGTGGCCGCCACCACCGTCTAGCAAACAACATATGTATGAACACGAGAAGGCAAACAAAAGAAGTATATGCAAAAGATGACAAGATGAAGCAATTGAACTTATGTGAGTTGCCACTCCCATCCCACTTTGAGGACGTTTGGTCACTTGTGAGTAGTAGCCGACGTACTTGTTCACTTCACCTTGACTGATCCCCCATCGATGTTGGAGAGATGCCACATTGCGGGTGGTCGCGTGATACGTCCATTTTGCATCATGATATCCTACTATTAATTATTATGTTTTTGAGCATTATGAACACCTTATGATACATTTTTTATGCCTTTTCTCTCTTAATTTGCAAGGTTTACATGAAGAGGGAGAATGCCGCCAGCTGGAATTCTGGACCGGAGAGGAGCAAATTAGGACCCATTTTTGTGAACATCTCCAAATGTCCTGAAACTTTACAAAGAATTATTTTGGATTATATAAAAAATAGCGTGCAGAGAAATACCAGGAGGGGACCCACTAGGTGGCCACAAGCCTGGTGGGCGCGCCCTACCCCCCTGGGTGTGCCCCTTGAGCTTGTGGGCCCACTAGCCAGCCTCTGGTGCCCATCTTATGCTATATGAAGCGTTTTGACCTAGAAAAAATCAAGAGAAGGCTTTCAGGACAAAGCGCCGCCATCTCGAGGCGGAACCTGGGCAGAACCAATCTAGTGCTCCGGCAGAGCGATTCTGCCGGGGAAAATTCCCTCCGGGAGGGGGAAATTGAAGCCATCGTCATCACCAACGATCCTCTCATCATGGAGGGACCAATCTTCATCAACATCCAGCACCATCTCATCTCAAACCCTAGTTCATCTCTTGTATTCAATCTTTGTCTCAAAACCTCATATTGGTACCTGTGGGTTGCTAGTAGTGTTGATTACTCCTTGTAGTTGATGCTAGTTGGTTTATTTGGTGGAAGATCATATGTTTAGATCCTTAATGCTATTAAATACACCTCTGATCATGAACATGAATATGCTTTGTGAGTAGTTAGTTTTGTTCCTGAGGACATGTGAGAAGTCTTGTTATAAGTAATCATGTGAATTTGGTATTCGTTTGATATTTTGATGAGTTGTATGTTGTCTTTCCTCTAGTGGTGTTATGTGAACGCCGACTACATGACACTTCAATTTGGGCCTAGGGGAAGGCATTGGAAAGTAATAATTAGATGATGGGTTGCTAGAGTGACAGAAGCTTAAACCTTAGTTTATGTGTTGCTTCGTAAGGGGCTGATTTGGATCGACATGTTTAATGCTATGGTTAGATTTATCTTAATTCTTCTTTCGTAGTCGTGGATGCTTGCGAGAGGGGTTAATCATAAGTTGGAGGCTTGTCCAAATAAGGGTAGCACCCAAGCACCGGTCCACCCACATACCAAATTATCAAAGTAGCGAACGCGAATCATATGAGCAATGAGGAAAACTAGTTTGACAGTAATTCCCATGTGTCCTCGGGAGCGCTTTGCTTTATATAAGAGTTCGTCCAGGCTTGTCCTTTGCTATAAAAAGGATTGGGCCACCTTGCTGCACCTTTGTTACACTTGTCACTTGTTACCCGTTACGAATTATCTTACTACCAAACAATCTGTTACCGACAATTTCAGTGCTTGCAGAGAATACCTTGCTGAAAACCGCTTGTCATTTCCTTCTGCTCCTCGTTGGGTTCGACACTCTTACTTATCGAAAGGACTACGATTGATCCCCTATACTTGTGGGTCATCAAGACACTTTTCTGGCGCCGTTGCCAGGGAGTGAAGCGCCTTTGGTAAGTGGAATTTGGTAAGGAAACATTTATATTACTGGCTGAAATTTACTGTCACTTGTCACTATGGAAAGTAATCCTTTGAGGGGCTTGTTTGGGGTATCTTCACCTTGTCCGGAAGCAATAAGAACTGCTCCTCAACCTACTCAACCTACTGAAAATATTTACTATGATATTCCTTCGGGTATGGTAGAGAAACTGCTAGCTAATCCATATGCAGGAGATGGAACGGTGCATCCTGGTATGCACTTGATATATGTGGATGAAATTTGTGGATTGTTTAAGCTTGCAGGTTTATCTGAAGATGGAGTTAAGAAGAAGGTTTTCCATTTATCTTTGGAGGAGAAATCATTGACATGGTATAGGCTATGTGATGATATTGGAACTTGGAATTGGAACCGATTCAAATTGGAATTTCATCAGAAGTTTTATCATATGCATCTGGTTCATCGTGATCGGAATTATATATATAATTTTTGGCCTCGTGAAGGAGAAAGTATCGCTCACGCTTGGGGGAGGCTTAAGTCAATGATGTATTCATGCCCCAATCATGAGCTCTCAAGAGATATTATCATATAGGATTTTTATGTTCGGCTTTCTCATATTGATTGATCCATGCTCGATACTTCTTGTACCGGTTCCTTTATGAAGAAAACTATTGAATTCAAATGGGATCTTCTGGAAAGAATTAAACGCAACTCTGAGGATAGGGAACTCAACAAACATAAAGAGTCAAGTATAAAGCTTAAATTTTATTGTGTTAAATCTTTTATGGACACCGATGCTTTTCATAAGTTTAGCACTAAATATGGACTTGACTCTGAAATAGTAGCCTCTTTCTGTGAATCTTTTGCTACTCATGTTGATATCCCTAAGGAGAAGTGGTTTAAATATCATCCCCCTATTGAAGTAAAGGTAGAGGAACCTACTATAGTTAAAGAAGAAACTATTACCTATAATGTTGATCCAGTTATTCCAACTGCTTACATTGAGAAACCCCCTTTTCCTGTAAGGATAAAGGAACATGCTAAGGTTTCAACTGTGGTTAACAAAAGTCATATAAGAACACCTACACCCTCTGAACAAATTAAAGTTGAACCTAATATTGCTATGGTTAAAGATCTCTTGGTTGATAATATAGATGGGCATGTTATCTATTTTTGTGATGAAGCTGCTATAATTGCCAATCCTGATCCTAAGGATAAAAATAGACCTGTTGTCGGCATGCCTGTTGTCGACAGTGCTCAACAAAATTATGCTACTGCCGAGAAGGAATTTCTAGCAGTTGTGTTTGCCTGTGACAAATTTAGATCCTATATTGTTGATTCTAAAGTAACTACGCACACTGATCATGCTGCCATTAAGTATCTTATGGAAAAGAAAGATGCTAATGTTGGGGAACGTTGCATGGGAAACAAAAAATTTCCTACGCACACACAAGATCTATCCATGGTGATGAGCATCTACGAGAGGGAGAGTGAATCTACAAACCCTTGTAGATCGCTAAGCGGAAGCGTTAAGAAACGCGGTTGATGTAGTCGAACGTCTCCGCGATCCAAATCGCAAGTCGTCCCTCGATCCAAACACGATCTAGCGCCGAACGGACGGCACCTCCGCGTTCAACACACGTACGGCTTGATGACGCCTTCACCTCCTCGATCCAGCGAGCGATGGTGAAGTAGTGGATGAGTTCCGGCAGCACGACGGCGTGGTGATGGTGGTGAGGAACAATCTCTGCAGGGCTTCGCCAAGCACTACGGAGATTATGACGGGAGGAACTAGAGGGTTAGGGTTGCCGGCACACGGCTTGGGAAATCTTGATGTGTCCCGTGTGTTAGCCTTGCCCCTCTATTTATATGTTGAGCCCAGGAGTCTAAACTTGGAGAGAAAGCCTCCACAAGGTCGGTTTTGCCCGCACAAGGTCGGTTTGGCCCGCACGGAAAGAGTCTAACTCGGATTCCAGCAGTATTGCGTACAAGCGGTAGTACCGCTCACGAGCGGTAGTACCGCTTACGCGGCAGTACCGCTTCACACAAGCGGTAGTACCGCTTACGCGGTAGTACTGCCTTACCAGCGGTAGTACCGCTTAAGCCAGCAGCAAAACTTCCTTTTGCACTTTCCAATACCTCGTGGGATTTACCACTTTGGCTCATATAAAGTGTTGCTGCACCCGAACACTTCGGTAAACATCCGAAACCCCTTCCGGTGAATTCCGGAACCCTTCCGGAGATCAAAACACTATTATCACATATATCAAACTTTACCTCCGGACTATTCCGGAGATCCTCGTCATGTCCGGGATCTCATCCGGGACTCCGAACAACCTTCGGTCACCAACACAATAACTCAATTATACTAATCGTCACCAAACGTTAAGTGTGTAGACCCTGCGGGTTCGAGAACTATGTAGACATGACCGAGACACCTCTACGGCCAATAACCAATAGCGGGACCTGGATGCCCATATTGGTTCCTACATATTCTACGAAGATCTTTATCGGTCGAACCTCTATGTCAAGGATTCAGTTAATCCCGTATGTTGTTCCCTTTGTTCTTCGGTATGTTACTTGCCCGAGATTCGATTGTCGGTATCTCTATACCTAGTTCAATCTCGTTACCGGCAAGTCTCTTTACTCGTTCTGTAATACAAGATCTCGTGGCTAACACTTTAGTCACATTGCTTGCAAGGCTCATTGTGATGTTGTATTACCGAGTGGGCCCTGAGATACCTCTCCGTCACACGGAGTAACAAATCCCAGTCTTGATCCATGCCAACCCAACAGACACCCTCAGAGATACCTGTAGAGCATCTTTATAGTCACCCAGTTACGTTGCGACGTTTGATACACACAAGGTATTCCTCCGGTGTCAGTGAGTTGCACGATCTCATGGTCATAGGAACAGATACTTGACATGCAGAAAACAATAGCAATAAACTGACATGATCATATGCTACGTTTATAGTTTGGGTCTTGTCCATCACATCATTCTCCTAATGATGTGATCCCGTTATCAAATGACATCTTATGTCCATGGCTAGGAAACCTTCACCATCTTTTGATCAACGAGCTAGTTAACTAGAGGCTTACTAGGGACACAGTGTTGTCTATGTACCCACACATGTATTTGAGTTTCCAATCAATACAATTATAGCATGGATAATAAACGATTATCATGAACAAGGAAATATAATAATAACTAATTTATTATTGCCTCTAGGGCATATTTCTAACAGTCTCCCACTTGCACTAGAGTCAATAATCTAGTTCACATCACTATGTGATTTACATTGTAATGAATCGAACACCCATGCAGTTCTGGTGTTGTTCATGTTTAGCCCTTGGAAGAGGTTTAGTCATCGGATCTGCAACATTCAGATCCATGTGTACTTTGCAAATATTTATGTCGTCCTCCTTGATGTAATCGCGGATGGAATTGAAACGTCGCTTTATGTGTCTGGTCCTCTTGTGAAATCTTGGTTCCTTGGCTAGAGCAATGGCACCAGTATTATCACAAAACAGAGTCAGTGGGTTAAGCGCACTAGGCACTACTCCAAGATCTGTCATGAACTCCTTCATCCAGACACCTTCCTTCGCCGCCTCCGAGGCAGCGATGTACTCCGCTTCGCATGTAGAATCAGCTACCACGCTTTGCTAGGAACTGCACCAGCTAACCGCACCCCCATTAAGAATAAATACGTATCCGGTTTGCGACTTAGAGTCATCCGGATCAGTGTCAAAGCTTGCATCGACGTAACCCTTTACGACGAGCTCTTGATCACCTCCATAAACGAGAAACATGTCCTTAGTCCTTTTCAGGTACTTCAGGATATTCTTGACCGCCGTCCAGTGTTCCATTCCTGGATCACTTTGAAACCTTCCGACCATACTTATGGCAAGGCTGACATCGGGTCTTGTGCACATCATTGCATACATGATAGAGTCTATGGCTGAAGCATAGGGGATGACACTCATCTTTTCTCTATCTTCTGCAGTCACTGGGCATTGAGTCTTACTCAACTTCACACCTTGCAAAACAGGCAAGAACCCCTTCTTGGACTGATCCATTTTGAACTTCTTCAAAATCTTATCAAGGTATGTGCTTTGTGAAAGTCCTATTAAACGTCTTGATCTATCTCTATAGATCTTGATGCCTAATATGAAAGCAGCTTCTCCTAGGTCCTTCATTGAAAAACTTTTGTGCAAATATTCCTTCACGCTTTCCAACATTTCTATATTGTTTCCAATCAGTAATATGTCATCCACATATAATATTAGAAACGCTATAGAGCTCCCACTCACTTTCTTGTAAATACAAGCTTCTCCGTAAACTTGTATAAACTCGAACGCTTTGATCACCTCATCAAAGCGAAGATTCCAACTCCGAGATGCTTGCACCAGTCCATAAATGGATCGCTGGAGTTTGCAAACTTTGTCAGCATTCTCTGGATCGACAAAACCTTTTGGTTGCATCATATACAACTCTTCCTTAAGGAAACCGTTAAGGAACGCTGTTTTGACATCCATCTGCCAAATTTCATAATCAAAAAAGGCAGCTATTGCTAACATGATTCTGACGGACTTAAGCATCGCTACGGGTGAGAAGGTCTCATCGTAGTCAACTCCTTGAACTTGTGAAAAACCCTTTGCCACAAGTCGAGCTTTATAGACGGTGACATTACCGTCCGCATCCGTCTTCCTCTTAAAGATCCATTTGTTCTGAATGGCCTTACGCCCTTCAGGTAATACTTCCAAAGTCCACACTTTGTTTTCATACATGGATCCCATCTCGGATTTCATGGCCTCTAACCACTTCTCGGAATCCGGGCCCATCATCGCTTCTCCATAGCTCGTAGGTTCATCGTTGTCCAACAACATGACCTCTAAGACAGGGTTGTCGTACCACTCAGGAGCAGTACGCGCCCTTGTCGACCTACGAGGTTCGATAGCAACTTGATCCAAAGCTTCATGATCATCATCATTAACTTCCTCTTCAGCTGATGTAGGCTCTACAGAAACATCTTTCTGCGCTGCGCTACTTTCAGGTTGAAGTAAAGGTTCAACAACCTCATCAAGTTCTATCTTCCTCCCACTCAATTCTTTCGAGAGAAACTCTTTCTCAAGAAACGTTCCGTTTTTAGCGACAAACACTTTGCCTTCGGATCTGAGGTAGAAGGTATACCCAACTGTCTCTTTTGGGTATCCTATGAAGATGCATTTCTCCGCTTTGGGTTCCAGCTTTTCAGGCTGAAGCTTTTTGACATAAGCATCATATCCCCAAACTTTAAGAAACGACAGCTTTGGCTTCTTGCCAAACCAAAGTTCATATGGTGTCGTCTCAACGGATTTCGATGGTGCCCTATTTAAAGTGAATGCAGCTGTCTCTAATGCATAACCCCAAAACGATAGTGGCAAATCGGCAAGAGACATCATAGATCACACCATATCCAATAAGGTTCGATTACGACGTTCGGACACACCATTACGTTGTGGTGTTCCAGGCGGTGTCAGTTGTGAAACAATTCCACATTGTCTTAAGTGACTGCCAAACTCATAACTCAGATATTCTCCTCCTCGATCAGATCGTAGGAATTTAATCTTCTTGTTACAATGATTCTCAACTTCACTTTGAAATTGTTTGAACTTTTCAAATGTTTCAGACTTGTGTTTCTTTAAGTAAATATACCCATATCTACTTACGTTATCAGTGAAGGTGAGAAAGTAACGATAACCACCGCGCGCCTCAATGCTCATCGGACCGCACACATCAGTATGTATGATTTCCAATAAGTCACTTGCCCGTTCCATTGTTCCAGAGAACGGCGTTTTAGTCATCTTGCCCATGAGGCATGGCTCGCATGTGTCAAGTGATTCAAAATCAAGTGACTCCAAAAGTCCATCAGCATGGAGCTTCCTCATGCGTTTTACGCCAATATGACCTAAACGGCAGTGCCACAAGAAAGTGGTATTATCATTATCAATTCTGCATCTTTTGGCATCAATGTTATGAACATGTGTATCATTACTATCGAGATTAAATAAGAATAAACCCCTCACTTCGGGTGCATGACCATAAAAGATATTACTCATATAAATAGAACAACCATTATTCTCTGATTTAAATGAGTAACCATCTCACAATAAACAAGATCCAGATATAATGTTCATGCTTAACGCAGGCACTAAATAACAATTATTCAGGTTCATCACTAATCCCGATGGTAATTGAAGAGCGAGCGTGCCGACGGCGATCACATCAACCTTGGAACCATTTCCCACGCGCATCGTCACTTCATCCTTTGCCAGCCTCCGTCTATTCTGCAGTTCCTGTTTAGAGTTGCAAATGTGAGCAACCGCACCGGTATCAAATACCCACGCACTACAACGAGAGTTGGTAAGGTACACATCAATAACATGTATATCATATATACCTTGTTTGTTGTTGGCCGCCTTCTTGTCAGCCAACTACTTGGTGCAGTTCCGTTTCCAGTGTCCAGTTCCCTTGCAATGAAAGCACACAGTTTCTGGTTTGGGTCCAGCCTTGGGTTTCTTCACGGGAGGAGCAACTGCTTTGCCACTCTTCTTGGAGTTACCCTTCTTACCCTTGCCATTTTTCTTGAAACTAGTGGTTTTATTGACCATCAACACTTAATGCTCCTTCTGAATTTCAGACTTAGTGGCTTTCAGCATCGCAAACAGCTCGGCGACTGACTTGTTCATCCCGTGCATGTTATAGTTCAACACGAAGCTCTTGTAGCTAGGTGGCAATGATTGAAGAACTCTGTCAGTGATAGCCTCTGGCGGAAGGGGCATCCCCAATTCAGCCAGACGGGTGGAGTACCCAGACATTCTGAGTATGTGATCACTGATAGACCCGTTCTCCTCCATCTTGCAAGCATAGAACTTATCGGAGATCTCATACCTCTCGATCCGGGCATTCTTCTGAAAGATAAACTTCAACTCCTGGAACATCTCATATGCTCCATGACGTTCAAAATGTCTTTGAAGTCCCGGTTCTAAGCCATACAATATTGCACATTGAACTATTGAGTAATCTTCAGAACGAGCCTGCCAGGCGTTCACAACGTCTAGAGACTCAACTGGAGCGGGTGGATCACCAAGCGGTGCATCAAGGACATAAGCCTTCTGGGAAGCCGTAAGGATAATCCTTAGATTACGGGCCCAGTCCACAAAGTTACTTCCATCATCTTTCAACTTAGCTTTCTCTAGGAACGCATTAAAATTCAGGGGTGCTACTGCGCGAGTCATGATCTACAACATAAATATAGCAAAGACAACTTAGACTATTGTTCAAGATAATGAGTTTAGTTAATCATATTACTTAAAAAACTCCCACTCAAATTGACATCCCTCCGGTCATTCGAGTGTCACATGATCCAAATCCACCAACTCAAGTCCGATCATCACGTGAGTTGAGGTGGTTTCAATGGTGAACATCTTCATGTTGATCATATCTACTATATGACTCATGTTCGACCTTTCGGTCTCTTGTGTTCCGAGGCCATGTCTGTACATGCTAGGCTCGTCAAGTTTAACCCGAGTGTTCCGCACGTGCAACACTGGCTTGCACCCGTTGTATGCGAACGTAGAGTCTATCACACCCGATCATCACGTGGTGTCTCGAAACGACGAACTTTCGCAACGGTGCACACTCGGGGAGAACACAATTTTATCTTGAAATTTAAGTGAGGGATCACCTTATAATGCTACCGTCGTCCTAAGCAAAATAAGATGCACAAAAGGATTAACATCACATGCAAATCATAAGTGACATGATATGGCCATGAACTTGTGCTTTTGATCTCCATCTTCAAAGCACCGGCATGATCTCCATCATCACCGGTATAACACCATGATCTCCATCATCTTGATCTCCATCAATGTGTCGCCATGAGGTTGTCGCGCCGACTGTTGCTTCCATGACTATTGCTAACTCATAGCGATAAAGTAAAGCAAAAACGGCGAAAATAATTAAAGACAACTCTATGGCTCCTGCCAGTTGCCGTACTCATCGACATGCAAGTCGTGATATTCTATACAACACATGATCATCTCATACATCACATATATCTCATCATGTACTTGGCCATATCACATCACAACATACCCTGCAAAAACAAGTTAGACGTCCTCTAATTGTTGTTGCAAGTTTTACGTGGCTGCTACGGGTATCTAGCAAGAACGATTCTTACCTACGCAAAAACCACAACGGTGATATAAAAATTGCTTTTCAACCTTCTCAAGGACCGCCTTTGTCAAATCCGATCCAACTAAAGTGGGAGAAACAGACACCCGCTAGCCATCTTTATGCAACGAAGTTACATGTCAGTTGAAGGAACCGGTCTCTCGTAAGCGTACGAGTAATGTTGGTCCGAGCCGCTACATCCCACAATACCGCCGAAACAAGAAAAGACCAAGGGAGGAAGCAATCTGAATATCAACGCCCACAAAACCCTTTTGTGTTCTACTCGAGATCTCATCTACGCATAGACCTAGCTCAGATGCCACTGTTGGGGAACGTTGCATGGGAAACAAAAAATTTCCTACGCACACACAAGATCTATCCATGGTGATGAGCATCTACGAGAGGGAGAGTGAATCTACATACCCTTGTAGATCGCTAAGCGGAAGCGTTAAGAAACACGGTTGATGTAGTCGAACGTCTCCGCGATCCAAATCGCAAGTCGTCCCTCAATCCAAACATGATCTAGCACCGAACGGATGGCACCTCCGCGTTCAACACACGTACGGTTTGATGACGCCTTCACCTCCTCGATCCAGTGAGCGATGGTGAAGTAGTGGATGAGTTCCGGCAACACGACGGCGTGGTGATGGTGGTGAGGAACAATCTCTGCAGGGCTTCGCCAAGCACTACGGAGATTATGACGGGAGGAACTAGAGGGTTAGGGTTGCCGGCACACGGCTTGGGAAATATTGATGTGTCCCGTGTGTTAGCCCTGCCCCTCTATTTATATGTTGAGCCCTGGGGTCTAAACTTGGAGAGAAAGGCTCCACAAGGTCGGTTTTGCCCGCACAAGGTCGGTTTGGCCCGCACGGAAAGAGTCTAACTCGGATTCCAGCAGTATTGCGTACAAGCGGTAGTACCGCTCACGAGCGGTAGTACCGCTTGAGCGGCAGTACCGCTTACGCGGTAGTACTGCCTTACCAGCGGTAGTACCGCTTAAGGCAGCAGCAAAACTTCCTTTTGCACTTTCCAATAACTCGTGGGCTTTACCCCTTTGGCTCATATAAAGTGTTGCTGCACCCGAACACTTCGGTAAACATCCGAAACCCCTTCCGATGAATTCCGGAACCCTTCCGGAGATCAAAACACTATTATCACATATATCAAACTTTACCTCCGGACTATTCCGGAGATCCTCGTCATGTCCGGGATCTCATCCGGGACTCCGAACAACCTTCGGTCACCAACACAATAACTCAATTATACTAATCGTCACCAAACGTTAAGTGTGTAGACCCTGCGGGTTCGAGAACTATGTAGACATGACCGAGACACCTCTACGGCCAATAACCAATAGCGGGACCTGGATGCCCATATTGGTTCCTACATATTCTACGAAGATCTTTATCGGTCGAACCTCTATGACAAGGATTCAGTTAATCCCGTATGATGTTCCCTTTGTTCTTCGGTATGTTACTTGCCCGAGATTCGATCGTCGGTATCTCTATACCTAGTTCAATCTCGTTACCGGCAAGTCTCTTTACTCGTTCTGTAATACAAGATCTCGTGGCTAACACTTTAGTCACATTGCTTGCAAGGCTCATTGTGATGTTGTATTACCGAGTGGGCCCTGAGATACCTCTCCGTCACACGGAGTAACAAATCCCAGTCTTGATCCATGCCAACCCAACAGACACCCTCGGAGATACCTGTAGAGCATCTTTATAGTCACCCAGTTACGTTGCGACGTTTGATACACACAAGGTATTCCTCCGGTGTCAGTGAGTTGCACGATCTCATGGTCATAGGAACAGATACTTGACATGCAGAAAACAATAGCAATAAACTGACACGATCATATGCTACGTTTATAGTTTGGGTCTTGTCCATCACATCATTCTCCTAATGATGTGATCCCGTTATCAAATGACATCTTATGTCCATGGCTAGGAAACCTTCACCATCTTTTGATCAACGAGCTAGTTAACTAGAGGCTTACTAGGGACACAGTGTTGTCTATGTACCCACACATGTATTTGAGTTTCCAATCAATACAATTATAGCATGGATAATAAACGATTATCATGAACAAGGAAATATAATAATAACTAATTTATTATTGCCTCTAGGGCATATTTCCAACAGCTAAACCTAGACTCATTAGGTGGGATCTTTTGCTTCAAGAATTTGACTTGCATATTGTCGATAGAAAGGGAGCTGAGAATCTCTTAGCTGATAATTTTTCTAGAATGGAAAACGTTCTTGATGACCCACTGCCTATTAATAATAGTTTTCCTGATGAACAATTAGCTGTTACAATTACTTCTCGTAATACTCCTTGGTACGCAGACTATGCTAATTACATTGTTGGTAAATATATACCCCCTAGTTTCACATATCAACAAAAGAAAAAGTTCTTCTTTGATTTAAGACATTACTTTTGGGATGACCCACATCTGTATAAAGAAGGAGTAGATGGTGTTATTAGACGTTGTGTACCTGAGCATGAACAGGAACAGATCCTACGTAAGTGTCACTCCGAGGCATACGGAGGACACCATGCTGGAGATAGAACTGCACACAAGGTACTACAATCTGGTTTTTATTGGCCTACTCTTTTCAAAGATGTACGTAAGTTTGTCCTATCTTGTGATGAATGTCAAAGAATTGGTAATATTAGTAGACGTCTGGAAATGCCTATGAATTATCCACTCGTTATTAAACCATTTGATGTTTGGGGATTTGATTATATGGGACCTTTTCCTTCCTCTAATGGGTATACTCATATTCTAGTTGCTGTTGATTACGTTACTAAGTGGGTAGAAGCTATTCCAACTAGTAGTGCTGATCATAACACTTTTATTAAAATGCTTAAGGAAGTCATTTTCCCGAGGTTTGGAGTCCTTAGATATTTAATGACTGATAGTGGTTCACATTTTATTCATGGTGCTTTCCGTAAACTTCTTGCTAAATATGATGCCAACCATAGAATTGCATCTCCTTATCATCCTCAATCTAGTGGTCAAGTTGAGTTGAGCAATAGAGAAATAAAATTGATTTTGCAAAACACCGTTAATAGATCTAGAAAGAATTGGTCTAAGAAACTTGATGATGCACTATGGGCTTATAGAACTGCATACAAAAAACCTATGGGTATGTCTCCGTACAAAATGGTTTATGGAAAAGCATGTCACTTGCCTCTACAGCTAGAACATAAGGCATATTGGGCAATTAAAGAACGTAATTATGATTTCAAACTTGCCGATGAGAAGAGGTTATTTGACATTAGTTCGTTAGATGAATGGAGAACCCAAGCTTATGAAAATGCTAAGTTGTTTAAAGAAAAGGTTAAAAGTTGGCATGACAAAAGAATACAAAAATGGGAATTCAACGTAGGTGATCACATCTTGCTATACATTTTTCGTTTAAGATTTTTTGCAGGAAAGCTTCTCTCTAAATGGGAAGGACCCTGCAATGTCGAAGAAGTTTATCGTTCTGGTGCTATCAAGATCAACAACGTTGAAGGCAACAACCCGAGGGTGGTTAATGGGCAAAGAATTAAACATTATAGCTCAGGTAACCCCATTAATGTTGAAACAAATATTATTCAGTTAATAACACCGGAGGTACATAAAGGAAACCTTCTGGAACGATCCAGAACCCTGAAAAGGAATAGGTATGTGATGCGGTAAGTAAACCGACTCCAAAAGTTCCATAAAAGCAAATTCTGTCCGTTTTGGAATATATAGAAAAATAGAAAATAAGAAGTAGCCCGGAAAGCGCACGAGAAGGCCACAAGCCTGGGGGCGCGCCCTACCTCCCCGGGCGCGCCACCCGAGCTTGTGGTGACCTCGTGCACTATCCGGACTGCGTTTTCTCCTGGATTACTTGTTTTATGCGGTAAAAATTCATTATATATACTCCTTGATGTTTTAACTTCCGTATCACGAGAAACTCCTTTGTTCTTGTTTCAAGCTATTTTTCTAGCAGATTCGAGCAACATGTCATCGCAAGACTCCGATGGGGAAAGCTATGTATCTCACTACATCGCCAACCCAACGATGTATGGCGATGTGGAGAGGCATGGGTGGACAACAGATGAAGAGGTGGATGATGCTCCGAGGAAGGTGCAGTCTTCAAGCGAGGAAGAAGATGATGTCCCTCTACCTCAACCCGAAGACATGCATGTGGAATTCAAGAAGTCAAGCCTCCCAAACACAGTAAACAAACCTAAGATCCAATTTATCCCATCCCGTTTTCTACAGGAAAGCAAGGAGGCATTATGTAAAAGGATATGGAAGCTTGAGCTGGAGGTCAACGACTTAAGAGAGGAAAATTTCATCCTCAAACCTAAAATGAACAAGCTCACAACTTCATCCCCACCACCGCCTAAGAAGGAGACTTGAGTATATGGGTATGGGCACTCCCTTGGCTTGTGCCAAGCTTGGGGAGGTGCCCCGGTATCATATCACCATCACTTCTTTATCATCATTATCTATCTTAGTTCGATCCTTTTGGTTATTTCGTGATCTAGTTGAATAAAAAAATTAGTATGATCTTGCTTTTTAGTTTTTGCTTCGTGATCTATATATGTAATCGAGTATGAGAGTTATATAATAAAGATTAGTTTTGAGTTGAGTGCTTTTGCTTTCATGTTTCAATCTTAGCAATGAAAATAAGGAAAAAAGATCATATGCTAATCTTATGGAGAGTAATGACATCACATCAGGAAAAGTATAATTGGTAAAATTTATTGGAAGTTGGCAAACATAGTATTGGTCAACAATGCAATTCATGAAAGAATTAATAAGGAAAGAGAAGATTCACATGCAAATATACTATCCTGGACATCTTTTATGATTGTGAACCCTCATTAAGTATTCTATGTCAAATAGTTGACATTGGACAAGGAAGACAACATAATGAACTATGTTTGCTTATATTCACATAGAAGTTATATTGTCATGGGTACTCCAACATGTAGTGCTTGCTTTCTATCCTTTGCTAGCCAAAATTCTGCACCAAGTAGAGATACTACTTGTGCATCCAAAATCCTTAAACCCAGTTTCGTGCCATGAGAGTCCACTATAGCTACCTATGGATTGAGTAAGATCCTTCAAGTAAGTTGTCATCGGTGTAAAGCAATAAAAAATGCTCTCTAAATATGTATGATCTTTTATTGTGAGGAAAATAAACATGGTACAAACTTGTAATGGCAAAGAAATAAAAGCGATGAACTACATAATAAAGGTTGCTATTACAAGGGGCAATACCAAGTGACGTTCCTTTGCATTAAGGGGTTGCACATCCAACAATCAAAAGTGCATGACAACCTCTGCTTCCCTCTGCGAAGGGCCTATCTTTTATATTTATCCTTATGCAAGAGTCATGGTGATCAACACCATTCCTTTCTCCTTTTCTCTTTTCGCAAGCAAAGTGTGTTGGAGAAAGATTCAGGCGTTTATATCCAACTGAATATGAGTGATCATGAGTTATTATTGTTGACATTACCCTTGAGGTAAATAAATTGGGAGGCAAAGTTATAAACCCCTATCTTTCTATTTGTCTGACTAAAACTTTTGCTCCATATAAGTATATGTCGTGAGTGCCAACAATCATAGAAGACTAAATGATAGTTGAGTATGTGGACTTGCTAAATAAAAAGCTCTTACATGAGACCCTTCCCGAAAAGATGATGAATTGCAATTGCTTTGTTGACTGAGAACACAGTTTGTTAGTTTTCAAGAAAGTTTACAAGTTATACTTCATTGTTGTGATGAATTGCTACTTTCTCATGAGAAGTTCTATGATGACAATATATTGATGCTATAATATTGATCATGATGCCCACATGTACGTATTTTATTTTATCGACACCTCTATCTCTAAACATGTGGACATATTTATCGATTTCGGCTTTCGCTTGAGGACAAGCGAGGTCTAAGCTTGGGGGAGTTGATACGTCCATTTTGCATCATGATTTCCTACTATTAATTATTATGTTTTGAGCATTATGAACACTTTATGATACAATTTTTATGCCTTTTCTCTCTTAATTTGCAAAGTTTACATGAAGAGGGAGAATGCCGGCAGCTGGAATTCTGGACCAGAGAGGAGCAAATTGGGACCCTTTTTCTGACCATCTCCAAATGTCCTAAAACTTTATGGAGAATTATTTTGGATTATATAAAAAATAGTGGCGAAGAAATACCAGGAGGGGACCCACCAGGTGGCCACAAGCCCGGGGGCGCGCCCTACCCCCCTAGGCGTGCCCCTTGAGCTTGTGGGCCCCCTGGCCAGCCTCCGGTGCCCATCTTCTGCTATATGAAGCGTTTTGACCTAGAAAAAAATCAAGAGAAGGCTTTTGGGATGAAGCGCCGCCGTCTCGAGGCGGAACCTGGGCAGAACCAATCTAGGGCTCCTGCAGAGCGATTCTGCTGGGGAAAATTCTCTCCGGGAGGGGGAAATCGAAGCCATCATCATCACCAACGATCCTCTCATCATGGGAGGACCAATCTTCATCAACATCTTCACCAGCACCATCTCATCTCAAACCCTAGTTCATCTCTTGTATTCAATCTTTGTCTCAAAACCTTAGATTGGTACCTGTGGGTTGCTAGTAGTGTTGATTACTCCTTGTAGTTGATGCTAGTTGGTTTATTTGGTGGAAGATCATATGTTCAGATCCTTAATGCTATTCAATACCCCTTTGATCATGAACATGAATATGATTTGTGAGTAGTTACTTTTGTTGCTGAGGACATGGGAGAAGTCTTGTTATAAGTAATCATGTGAATTTGGTATTCGTTCGATATTTTGATGAGTTGTATGTTGTCTTTCCTCTAGTGGTGTTATGTGAACATCGACTACATGACACTTCACCATTATTTGGGCCTAGGGGAAGGCATTGGGAAGTAATAATTAGATGATGGGTTGCTAGAGTGACAGAAGCTTAAACCCTAGTTTATGCGTTGCTTCGTAAGGGGCTGATTTGGATCCACATGTTTAATGCTATGGTTAGATTTATCTTAATTCTTCTTTCGTAGTTGCGGATGCTTGCGAGAGGGGTTAATCATAAGTGGGATGCTTGTCCAAGTAAGGGCAACACCCAAGCACCGGTCCACCCACATACCAAATTATCAAAGTAGCGAACGTGAATCATATGAGCATGATGAAAACTAGCTTGACAGTAATTCCCATGTGTCCTTGGGAGCGCTTTGATTTATATAAGAGTTCGTCCAGGCTTGTCCTTTGCTATAAAAAGGATTGGGCCACCTTGATGCATCTTTGTTACACTTGTCACTTGTTACCCGTTACAAATTATCTTACTACCAAACTATCTGTTACCGACAATTTCAGTGCTTGCAGAGAATACCTTGCTGAAAACCGCTTGTCATTTCCTTCTGCTCCTCATTGGGTTCGACACTCTTACTTATCGAAAGGACTACGATTGATCCCCTATACTTGTGGGTCATCATCGCGATAGGATGCGGCTCCACATACTCCTTTTGTTCATGATACTCCTTCCAAATCTTCTCCCAATACGTGTTCCCCTTTTGCTCGGTGCCGCATATTGGGTCCATTGTTGTGGCCAACCAAGCTTTAACCAACAAAATGTCCTCATATCTGGAGAATGCCGGACCTCTTGCCTTCGCCGTCTTCTTCTTCTTCCTGCTCGGATTGGGATCGGATGTTGTCCCAACTTCAAATGCGGTGGTGGCCTCCAATTCAAACTCCATTGCAGTCGGATCTTCATTGTCAGTGATCATGTTCGACATGAATGCCTCCTACATGATCATTGTTTGCAAGCATTCATCATTTGCGAAATGAACTAGTGGTCAATGCTCAAATTTGATCGGACAGGAGCAAAGAAAACGTACCGTGTCTTGTTCAGTCATTTCATCGAACATGTCGAGCGCAGCCCGAGCGCCGGCCGTGCTCGTGCTCACCCGCTCCTGAACGAGCTGTGGCGAGTCACATACGTCCACTGTCAGGTTCTGCATCGGGGCAAAGCTATCCGGAATGGCCCAGCCGGCCGTCGAACCCTCCTCTGTCCCAACGGCGTCGAACGGCGTAATCCGCGTCAGCGCTCGGATGGAAGGGGTGCGGGGTGCCCGGCGCGCCGGGGGAGACATCTCCTCGACCATGTCCGAACCTCCTTGCGACGACGTCATCGCCTCCCTCTCTCGCTGCCAGCGTTGCCGCAACTTCTGGGCGACATTCTCCGCCTTGCAGGACGGACCCGAGGAAGGGATAGCGATGGACGAGGTGGACTATGTCTCCGTCGCGGTGATCGGCGTCGGGCTAGATGACATCTACGGTGGCGGATCGGGACCGGTGGAGAGGATGGGGGCAAGGGTGGCGGACGGCGAGGGCTCGGGCGCGGGAAAGGTTGGAGGACGGCGGGAGGAGGAGGAAGGGTTTGGTGGATTTGGTGCAATTTGGGATGGGGTCGGTCTGTCGGGTCCGACGTGGCGGGCGTGCCCAGGTGCGCCCGGGCGCCCCATATCCGCCTCATATTTGAGCTGGATATGGGGGTGCCGGTCAACCCGGGCATTTGAGGCCCGTTTAAGGAGCCCGTCTGGGTCAAAAAATCGTGACCGGTCAGTGACCGGACGGACCGCCCGGGCGTATGAGACGGGTTTGAGAGGTCCGGCTGTAGATGCTCTTATATCCCAGCGTGAAGAGACAAAAGAAGAGCAAATGAATCAGTACTAATTACCAGAAAATCTTCTGGGGGAAGTGGTCTATAGTAAAGAAGCCAGGAACACGGACGACCCTGCACACATAAGTGCCGTTAACCTTTTTATTTCTTTTTGTTGGGGAAAAGAGTCTTTTTTGCGAGATGGGGAAAAGAGTCATTAACCTAAAAGAAAATAGGAGAAAAAGTAGGGAATTAAGTAATTTGTACCTGTGCTGTCATGTTGTATGGTGACTGGTAAATGACTGGAATCCGCAAAAAAAAGGACTGGTAAATGACTGGAATCAGCTGGTCCATACAAATTAGATAGAGAGAATATATTAGTATGCTATAAAAAAGATGATAATATTAGGAGTTTGACAAATTATTAAGCGAGCGGATGCAGAAAGATATGTTTTTTTTCTTTCTCCCACGGCGAAATCCCTAGGAGTGGAAGTGGAACCCTAATCAATAGACAGAGATCTTGTACGCTGAATCGGCGGGAGGCGCGAACCTGCTGGGGGCCTCCGACGGCCGGCGTGGAGAGGTCGCCGTGGTTGGCCATGGGACGCGGCGGCGATTCCGTGCGTACAGCGCTGCTCATCCCCGATCGCTGTGGAATTTGGTGGCCTCGGGTCGGGTCTTTTTTTTCCTTTTTTTGAGATCTTCTCGGGTTGGGGTGGGTGTGGAGACAGGGGATTTGGGCTGTCGATATATATAAGGCCAACTCTAACCGATCCCCTAAAAGTTAACGGAGTAAAAGTTTTAGTGGAGTAAATATACTCCACTAAGTTTTGACCATGTTCCAAAGCCTCATGGTGAAACGGTATTTGACGAAGAGGTGGATGCCCATTTGTTGTTCTCTTTTGCAAACAGGGCATAGGCCAAATTTCCCCAACCCCGGCGCTCCAAATCAGGCCTTGCAGGGCTAGCCAAGCGAAGAACTTAACCTTTGGGGGCACCCAAACCTTCCAAACCATGAAATCCATGGCGAGAGAGCCAAACCAAGGAACTGCGCCTTGTAGGCGGTGGCCGCCGAGTATATCCCGTCCAAGGAGTGCTTCCAAACAATGTCATCTTCGACGAGCTCTTCAAGATGGAAATTATGAACAAGCATCCAAAGTGTGAAGAATTCTCGAACGTGGTTTCCGGTGATGACGGTGTCTCGCTTGATCCTTATCATCCAAGTGTACCCAGTCGGAGCCTCACGTACTTTCCAGTTTTTTCTCCTCGAAGCTTCAAAGATTAGTGGGGAAATATCCTTGGGCTTCCGTCCAAGCAACCAAGGGAGTCCCAAAAAGGTGTTTTTGCACCATTGCCCAAGATGATCGTGGTGGAGGCATAGAAGAAATCATGGTCCTCCATGGTTCATGGGTTTCCCAAACCCACCCACAGTTTGCTCGGCTCTTTCCATTCATATCAAAGCCATCTCAATCGTAAGACACGGGCAAACTTGTCGGTGTTGAGGACCCCAAGGCCTCTGTATGCAGTAGGACGACAAATCACCTCCCAATTAACTTTGCACTTTGCACCAGTTGTCTTGTCAGACCCACCCCAAAGGAAGGCCCTCTCAATCTTGTTTAGGTTGTGCAGCGACCCTTGCGGGACAATAAGGGGCGTGATGGAGTACACGTCTTCGAAGGTGATGACTAATCTGACTAGCGTCGTGCGACCAATGGTGGTGATATTTTGGCCCTCCCAAGTGACCAATTTACCGGCCGCTTTATCCTCAAGATATTGTAAGTCAGCTTTCCGCAGTTGCCAAACCAGAGTGGTAGCCAAAAATATTTTATGCGGAAGGAGGCCCGAGAAGCTGGCATATTATGGAGGATGCGCTCCAAGTCAATATGAGCGCATCGAATGGGCACAACCGAGCTTTTTTGAAGGTTGGTGCAGAGGCTTTGTTGAAATTCCAATGGATAAAGTTTGTTGGCTTCTCGTATGCGAACTTCATACTAAACTGTACAATTTTAATGTGCTTCCAAGACAAAATTGATACGTGCTAGCCGTTGCATATTTATGAAAAAAAGAAGAAGTCAAATGGACCAACTTAGCTCAAAATCCCACGGTCGCGTCTGTAATACATACACCGACGGTGCAAGTGTGCAAGTGCAACACAACACATGGGGAATCTACTAAAACTCTAAGCTCCCTGGGAAAGAAGTCGCGTGGTTGATCGAGGTTGTAATGGGCCCATGAGGCCACCCTGTCAGACATTATGTATCTTACTTGATAGCTGGTTTGGGATATTTGCCTTACGGCATAAGCAAACTAGCCATGGTAAAACAACCGGTAATGATAAGTACCAGACGTCACGTACGAGGCAAATTGAACGTTTTTGTTGGCAATTTTAGTGATGCAAGGATGGCAAGTTAGTTGACACGCACGACAATTTTCTGTCAAAAAATAAACTGAAGCATGAAGTTGCCCCAACTAAAGTTACCATCCTCGCGTTACTAAACTTGATATTGAAAATGTCTGATTTGCCATGTGCTTGGGGGGGCAACAAATCATGAATGTTTGGGGGGCAAAAACTCTAAGCTCCCTGGGAAAGAATTCGCGTGGTTGATCGAGGTTGTAATGGGCCCATGAGGCCACCCTGTCAGACATTATGTATCTTACTTGATAGCTGGTTTGGGATATTTGCCTTACGGCATAAGCAAACTAGCCATAAAACAATCGGTAATGATAAGTACCTGACGTCACGTACGAGGCAAATCGAACGTTTTTGTTGGCAATTTTAGTGACACAAGGATGGCAAGTTAGTTGACACGCACGACAATTTTCTGTCAAAAAATAAACTGAAGCATGAAGTTGCCCCAACTAAAGTTACCATCCTCGCGTTACTAAACTTGATATCGAAAATGTCTGATTTGCCATGTGCTTGGGGGGGAGGGGGGGCAACAAATCATGAATGTTTGGGGGGCAAATGCTAACAATAATCTAATCTAAGCCCTCCTAAAAATTCTGCTTTGAGGAATTAATCCAAGGCTGGGGGAGGGGCGCACCAGATAAGCCAACACTGCTGCTCTCCCATCTGACTCCGTGTCTATCGGGGGTGAGTGTGGGCACCAACCCAAGGTCATTACCCTTATCAACTTTTGTTGTGGTGCTCACCGGTGAAGAGGTGCTGGTCCATTGTTCAACAATAGCGCTTAACGGCAAGTGTGGGGCCAATTCCAACACGGTTAAGGCCTAGCGCAAACATGCAAAACCAAAAACAAGGTAGCCAATCATAACAGCCCATCGACTGAATAAAAATAAAAAATCTAACTCAATAGGTGAAAAACGGCGCGGCGAAGCGCGCTTAGAGCAACTCCAAAGCGCCGACCCATTTTGTCCGCGTGTGTCCGTTTTGGTCAAAACAAACACAAAAGTCGGGACAACGCGCCGACCCGGATGCGCGTCCGCTTTTCGTCCGCCAGCCGACCCATTCCCGGTCCAAATTTGGGCCTCATTTGCGTCGGCGCAGACACGAAACGGACGCGCGCGACGCCCGCCTACTCCCCCTGGCCCGCCTGTCGGTGGCTCCATTCTCTTCCTCCCATCGACAGCACGCCCCCGGCCGTCCCACCCCGCCACCACCGCCGCCCAGTTCCGGTGCCCTTGCTAGCAGTCCGCACCCACAAACAGCCCCCGCAGCACGCCAACTCCCCACGTCGTCGCCACCACCGCCTCGCCGCCGGTCCACCACAACTTCCCCACGACGTCGGCGCGAGCACCACGTCGGCCCCTCGCACCCCCGGCCGGCTCCTTCAACAACGCAGGCACGCTCGTCTGACGCTGGCATGCTCGCCGGGCCTCGCCAGGGCAGCTACTGGTTCAGGGGCAGGCGCGCGTCTCTTCGCCGGCCTGCTTCTTCGACGACGCCCGCAAGCTGTTCGATGGTTTGCCCGCAAGGTACAAATCACTACTAGGGAAAAGCCTAGCAGTAGCGCGGGTCTAAGGGGTATCAGTAGCGCGGGGCACCGCGCTACTGATACGGCGCTACAGCTAACGTTTAGCAGTAGCGCGGTTTGACACGCGCTACTGCTATACCTACTTAGCAATAGCGCTTTCCATACCAGCGCTACTGTTAAGTGCTTTAGCAGTAGCGTTTTCCTGTCCAGCGCTAAAGAGCGCTACTACTATATTTTCTCATATCTTTTTTTTGCTGCGTATTTGCGATGTTTTTGTACAGGTTTTATACAGTATTCTAATCATATCATAAACATGCAATATGCTCATCATATCATACACATAATAGTCTCATCATATCATCCAACACAAATCATGTCATCACGTCATAATCACGATATAGCTATACAAGTTACATGACATGTCTCATCATACATAATGTAGTACTTCTTGAGGCGTCGGTTCGTATCCCTCTCTCGCACTAGCGTGAACCTAAACTAACTACTGGTTGTCGCTCGAAAACCGGTACACCTGGGCCTGACACTCTGGCCACTCGTCGTATACTCCTGGCGTAGCACTTCTTCGCCATCGATGATCTATGCACCTGCACCGTCACATGAGTCGATGATATGCAACATATATAGTTGAGCAACAGAAAGAGACAGACTTGGCAAAAATAGAAGCAACATATCATAAGCATAAATAACAAAGTTCATCATACCCAAAATGCCCTAACTAGAGTGATCTTCGCTAGTTGAGGAGGACGGTTTAATTACATCACAAATAAAGTTTCGTCGTGCATAACTCAAAGTTTCGTCATAGAGAAAGTATGGACTAAACGGACACATTGTCATATATCGTCAATCACTCCAACATGTCGTGCCATCCATCCAAGTCAGGGAGATAGTCCCCGAGCGCAGTGAAAGGCTTCAGGTCGAGACGCTGAGCCGATACGCGTGTTCGGACGTCTTCCCGCGACATTTGCCCTTCTTCGTAGAACATCCCTGTTTTTTTGACGACCTCCTTCATGATGATTTGGGCAAGTTCACGCTGGATGTGATAGAACTCAGCTCGAAGTCGATGATCCGGGATATCTCCTAGGTTCTTTGCCCACTACAGAATATGGGCATCGCCGGATCTAGGTGACATGCGAAGGTTCTGCTGATCCTGTCTGTACTCCAGCATGTGGTGGAGGACATAGAATCCATCACTAAGAGTACCACTCGGTTGCTGGATGCAGCAAAAGTCGGTCTTATGGCCGAAGGCGGGCGCGCGGTTCTTTGTCTTCCTGGTCGTGATCTCTCCACCCCGTAGGCCGTAGCTAAAGATAGCACTGTCGAGAACAGACTTGATGTGGGTGTAATCCTTTTTCTTCATGTTCTTCGACGAGTCCAAGTAAAGAGCGTGGGAGAATCGGGGGTAAAGGATGATGAGGACGGCGTGCCCGTCGCTGCGCAAAATAAGTACACCTCAAATTAGCCTCCACGCATGCAAATGAATGATTGAAATTGAAGGAAAGATATCTGCGGATGACTTACATGGGATGATAAGGCACGAGAATCGTCTCCTTGTCCTTATTGCCGACCATGAAATCGGCGATGTAGTTACTCGCATATTCATGGTGCTTTGGGCAGACTGCCAAGAAGCCCTCGTGCATGAAGTACGAGTCAGCGACATAGATATAAGGTATCTGCTCAATCCTGATGATGTAGTTCATGTACAAGGCAAAAAGGCGGACAAGCGTAAAATCCAGCCTTTTCAAGTGAAACATGTCGAAGATGTAATCGAATCGAAGGAAGAACTTTTCCGCGGGGAATGTGTCGACGTACAACCTTTGCTGCGGCACGTTAACCACGTAGAGCGGGTATCCTGGATTTTGCGAGGCGATCAGGCTTTTCTCTCTTCGCAGCACATCGTCATGAAGTCTCCTGAGATCGCCGTATATGGCCTCTACCGCTGCCTTAGGTAGGATCGGATCACCGGGGATATGGTATTTCGCCGCACCTATGACAGGTATACGGTCTTGAACCCGAGGCTGTGGAGGCGGCTGGCTCATAGAAGCAGCTTTGTTGCCTTTCCTCGGTCTCTTCCTATGCTTCTTTGCTACTGGAAGGTCGTCTATAATATGTTCATCCTCCGGCAATTCAGGCACCGACTCATCACGCTCAAATCCTGAGTACTCATACTGCTGAGCCATCAATCCTCCGTCATCATAGGCGCCAGTATTGAGATACTGTAGAGTGTCATCGTCATCCTCATCGATGGCATCGATATCATGCATTGCTTCTTCGACGGCGGCGACGTCATCAGCGACTAATGGAGCCTCTTCCTCACCCTGTCCGCTATCACCCGGCACGACAGGCGACGCTAATTGGGTAGGTGGGGTGTTGATGTTCATACCTTGCTGAGGTTGCGTGGTCGTGGGTGTGCTCCCGGCGGCCTCCAGACGAAGCAGACTCTTTGGCCACAACAGGACCCAACTCTTGCAATCGCCAAGCCGCCGCGGGGTCTCGTCGTCATCTCCCCCTAGTACTGGAGGAGCCAAATTCTCGTGGCCCGGTTTGACACTAGCCACGGAAACCTTGAAGACGTCAGGGGGGATCGGCCGGCTGTGGAACAATTGTTCCTTCGGCTTCACTATCGTCACCTTCCCCACGTCCACCTTCTGGCCGCTGATGGTGTACAGTATGGTGCACAGGGTTACGTCGGCCTGCAAACACATGTCTGCGACGTGAGACATCCGAAAGGCAACGGAAACGGGAGATTATACATATATTGAAGAGGGCCGGTGTGACAGGTACCGTGAGGGCGTCGAGCTCAGCCAAAGACGAAGCCCCGCCGAGCACACCAGAGACGGAGGACGGGCTGCTAGCGGGTGCGGGAGCAGGTGTGCTAAACGAGCTGCTCCCGAAGAAGTTGGAAAGGGGAAAGTCCGCTGCCTCTTTATTTGGATTTTCCTTGCTCCAACTGACGATAGCCGGAAGCAAGACACTATACGAAGCTGCCATCTCCTCTTTTGCGGCAGCTACCGCTGCTTTGACTGTCTCGGCTGATTTCTTTTCAACCGCAATCTCAACCTTCTTGTCGATGTTTTCTTCATTTAACCTCCGTCTTTCCTTCCTCTCCTCCGTGGTCTCACGGTAGTACTTCTTCCACGTGGCGCCGTCTCCGACGCCGTGCACGCGTCCATACGACGGCCGAGTGTCCACCGGGAGTCGTTTCAATATGTTCAAGGCCCGGTTGAATGGGGTGTCCCACTTGGGCCTCGCCAACGCCTCAGACGGCGAGTCGCTTTCGGCCGCGATCATGTGCTGCTCTTTCTGCAAAAGGAACAAGGATCGTTTACAAATGTGACTAAACGTGCAGTCGAATTGATCAGAAGCTAAAATTAGGGGGTAAATTAATAATTACCAGCAGTCTCATGAACTCCTTCGTGACCGCGTCCGTATCGAAAACCTTGTTGACTGGGTCCCAACGGTACCGGGCCTGATGACGTCACGCTCCTGCGGGATGGTGAACTCTGCCAAGGGGTCTGGGATCCCCAGACTTTCGCGTTCCGCGTCCTCCTTGGCCCATATGGGCCTCTTCCCCGCGTAACCACGGCTTCCGAGGTGGTGGCACCCCATGTTCCTCTCTTGGAACCCCTTCATGTACTCTGACTTTTCTTTGGCAGCTTCGGCAACGCAAGCCGCCTTGAATATTTCAAACTGCTCTTCCGTAATTGTCGGATTATCCTTTACAATCTCGGAGTAGGGTTCCTTTTTGTCAATGATCCGATGTTTCACCCTTACTTTCCAGGCGGACAACACGCTGCTAAACTTGCTCATGGCACGTTTGTTTATCTTCTTCATTGCCGGGTCTTTATCTGGATAAGTATATTTGATTTCATCCCGGCCCGGGAACAAGAATACCTGGTGCAGCTTAGTTAGGAGGGACTGCTCCATATCTGGTATCTTCTTTAGTTTCTCATCGTTGATGGTGGCGGTTGCCCGTAGGATGCAGCCTATTTGATTGTCGTAGCACGCGCGCGCTTCCGCAGGCTCTTTTGGCTCAAAATTGCCGTCGTCCACCTCCGTGACCACCAGTCTATTAGTGATGAGCTGGTTTAGGCGCCGTTGCCTCTTTGGTTTCGGTTCTATACCGGCTTCGCTAGTCTCGGTGCCGGTCTCGGCGCCGGTGTCAGTCTCAGCGCCGGTCTCAGCGCCGGTCTCGATGTCGGTCTCAGTCTCGGGTGTGATAGGTGGGCCCTGCAACAACCGTTGCTCATCGAGAAGGTTCAAATAGGCGTCTGCCGCTGCGTAGACGTTGCAATCACCAGAACCCTGTCCTTCATCGTTGCTAGCCATGTTTCCTACGATTAAATCTAGTCAATTAATTCTAGAACTAATAAAATGAATAATGACATAAAAAAAGGCCAATGTTTTGCAGGAATGTTGATTCATTCCTGTTGCGGCAAATCCCGGGCACTCGATATGTCCTAGTTTGTAGCACAAGTCATGCCGAAATTCATGGAAAATTTCGGCATGACCTTTGCTACAAACTGGACAAATAGAGCGCCTGAAATTTGCCAGAACGGAAATGAATCAACATTCCGGCAAAACATAGGCCACTCGGAATCATTCCCTGCAAACAACAAAAGGCCACTTGGGCACAATCGAACCACTTCAATGTTGCATATAACAGGACCACTTAAGAACATGTACATGAGCAACTACAACAGTAGATATACATGAGCAAACACTATTGAGGAATTTGCATATAACCTGACCACTTCAAATTTGCATCTCCTAGTGTTTGACACTTCAAGAAAATCTACACAAATCTCATGCTCTCTCAAACTCAATTCAAAAACCAAATATAGATGGATGAACCCTAGAAACCTAGAACCTTTACATATTTCTGTCCTAAATTGCTGTCCTAATAAAAATTATGTCCTAATATAAATTATGAACCCTAGAACTCAATTTCTGTCCTAAATTTCATATTATGAACCCTAGAACTCAATTCAAATTATGTCCTAAATTTCTGTCATAATAAAAAATTAGTACAAATTAAGAATCTACTGGACTTGCAGCACTAATAGAAATTTATATTTTTATATTGAATTTTTTCTCTAAACTAAACACTACTGCCCTAATTAACATCTAATTCAAAAACTAAGTTAGAAGAAAATTCAGTTAACTACTAATAGAACAAAATCCAGTTAACTTTAGTGCTCTATAATGATGAAATGAAAAAAAATCAGTTAACTACTAATTTCATTCATTTAGGTCATTCATTTAACTTCACCTAATTAACCTACTGTACCACTACTACTAGCAGCACTACTAACCTAATTAACCTAGTAAAACCCTACTGCCCTAACTAAAAAACAGCTAATTAACATCTACTAGTACCACTACTGCCCTAACCTAATTAACATCTACTAGTACCACTATATATACTACTAGCAGCACTGCTGCAACATTTTCTTCATTTTGTTCTTTTAAAAAACATCTATGAAAACAAAAACCATAATTAAACCCTACTTCCGTAACTAAATTTTTGCTCTAAACCCTACTGCCCTAGTTAAACCCTACTGCCCTAACTAAATTTTTGCTCTAAACTAAATTTTTGCTCTAACCTAGCCAACCTAGTTTACCTAACTAGTTAACCTAATGAACCAAATTAACCTAGCTAGTTCACTTAGTTACTTAACCTACCTAGTTAACCTACTTAACCTAGCTAATTCCTAGGGTTCATAACTAAATTTACCTAAGTAAATTAACCTAGAGAGGAGGGGTGGGGGCTCACAGAGAGGGTGCTCGGGGGAACGGTTGCGGGGAGGTGCTCGGGGGAGACGGTGGTGCGGAGGGCGTCGAGGGTGGCTCCGGTGGCGTCTACGGCGGCTCCGGTGACGGTGAGGGAGGCAGGGGCGTCGAGGGAGGCAGGGACGGCGAGGAGCGGACGAGGGTGACTCCGGGGGCGTCGAGGGCGTGCGGCTCCGGTGGCGGCTCCGGTGACGGCGACGGAGGCAGGGACGGCGAGGGAGCAGGGGCGGCGAGGGCAGCAGGGGCGGCGAGGGAGAGGTAGGGGAGACGCGAGAAGAATGGGGAATTGAGGGAAGGAGGAACGCCCGCGCAGGGGCAAGTCAAACTTAGTAGTAGCGCTTTTTCCCGTCAAGCGCTATAGCTACTTAGCTACAGCGCTTTCTGACGGAACGCGCTACTGCTATAGATAAGTTAGCTATAGCGCTTGTTCGTCAAAACGCGCTATAGCTAAAGTAACTATAGCGCTTCCGTGAAAACGCGCTGCTGCTATTGCTTACATTTTTTCTTTTTCTTTAATTTTCCTTTTCTTTTTTTCTTTCCTTTTTTTTTCTTTTCCTTTTCTTAGTTGCAGCACTGTCGCCTTAAAACGCGCTGCTACTATTTTGTTAGCAGTAGCGCGGTCCTTAGAAGGACGCTACTACTATACCAAGCCTGGCGGCAACGGTGTAACAGTTATAGTAGTAGCGCTATTTATGAAGGACGCGCTACTGCTATTTATGTAGCAGTAGCGTGCTTCTTCAGGTCGCGCTACTGTTAGATAGCAGTAGCGCCGTGTTTTAACCAGCGCTACTGATAAGTCTCTGTGTATAAGCTTTTCCCTAGTAGTGAATGGACTCCGTCGACGAGTTCTTTTTTCACTATTTCCTTTGCAACTCGGATGATTCTTCATCCGACGATGAGGAGATGGTGGCTGCTGTGTTGGTCGTCCATGACCACCTTAGTAGGGAGCGGCCGTTGTGCCGGGGCTCGATCCCGGGGCACACTCCGGCGTTGAATCGCAACCGAGAGAGCGGCCATTTCCTTCTTTGGAAGGACTACTTCGAGACACCCAACCCGCTCTTCAAACATCACCAATTCCGACGCCGTTTTCGTATGGCTAGGCATGTTTTCAACCGTATTCGGGAGGGGGTGGTCGGGTACGATAAGTATTTTGAGTGCAAGGAGGATGCCCTTGGAAAGATTGGCTTCTCCTCGTATCAGAAATGCACTGCAGCTATTCGGATGCTTGCATACGGAGTTCCCGGTGATCTCATTGATGCGTACGTCAGTATGAGCAAGTCCACGTGCCTAGATTTCATGTACAGGTTCTGCAAGGCTGTGATTGCAGTGTTTGGCCCTGAGTACTTGAGAGAGCCAAGTGCTGCAGATACAGCCCACTTGTTGGCGATGAATGCCAGTAGAGGCTTCCCGAGGATGCTTGGTAGTATAGAATGTATGCACTGGGAGTGGAAGAACTGCCCTTCTGCTTGGCAGGGGCAATACAGGGGCCATGTCAAGGCTTGCACTGTCATACTTGAGGGCGTGGCCTCACAAGATCTCTGGATCTGGCACTCTTTCTTCGGCATGGTCGGATCGCACAATGATATCAACGTACTTCAACGCTCTCCGTTGTTTGCAAGGCTTTGCCAAAGGCAACTGCCCGCCGATGAATGTTAACATCAACGGCCACAACTACAACAAAGGATCCTACCGAGCTGACGGTATCTATCCTCAGTGGACTACTTTTGTGAAGACAATCTCCAAACCTGTAGGAGAGAACAGGAAGAGATTTGCACAAGAGCAATAGAGTGCTAGCAAGGATGTGGATTGTGCCTTTGCTGTTCTGCAATCTCGATGGGGCATCGTTCGACATCCTGCTAGAATCTGGAGCACCAAGAAGTTGTGGGAGGTGATGATTGCTTGTGTGATCATGCACAATATGATCGTGGAGGACAAGCGCCCGGAACGTATCTACAACCAAGGGTTTCAGTTTCAGGGTGACAATATTGTGCCTGAGCATGTAGGAGCGGCAACGTTTACGCAGTTCATCCAATTTCATCATCAAATGCGTGATTGGCCAACTCACATTCAGCTGCAAGATGATTTGGTTGAGCATATGTGGGCTCACGTTGGCAACCTATAGATGTATCTTTTAAAAAAGAAAAATCGAGACAATTTAATTTCTATTTGGCTTGTAAACTATGGTGTATTTATTTGGTTTGTGAACTATGGTATGTTTGGTTGCTTGTGAAACTATGTAAAAAAAATTTATTTTGTTCGAATTATATTCGAAAAAACACGGCAAGCCGACCGCGAGGGCAAAAAATGGGTTAGCGCGTTGGACGCACTGTCGACCCAAACGCAAAATGAAGCGGACGCCGGGCGGACGACCGACCCAAACGGACAAAAAAGAACAAAGTGCGCGTCTGTTTGGGTCAGCGCGTTGTTGCTCTTATCCCTCTAGTAGAATGCTGCTACGGTCGATAGAAACTACTCACGTCTGCTTCATGTTCGTCTGTGCAGCACAGCAGGCGCCACCAAATCGTGTTTCCAAATCGATGAAAGCATCAGGGCTGGCGCGGCAAAGGTCTTGCACACATTTGTAGAAACGCCCATGCTTCAAAGATTCAAAGAGAGGGGTACCGCGGGGGAGTAGTGAAAGAGAGGCAAATGTAACCATCTCGCTCCGGTTTATACAAAAAAACAACAGACAGAGAATATATAGCTGCAATAACCAAATATGCCTAGGTAAGGGAGAGAGGCGTTTTGGATCTCGGCCTAAAGGCCGAGTTTTCGAAAAATTCGAACTTCTTTGTTTCAAAAAATCTGAAAAAATTGTACCAGTAAAAGGGATGTGAGGTGTATGTGTGTAAATTTTTAGGACGAAATACGTTTAAATGCGACATGTACAAAAAGGACAAATTCATAGTCCGGAAGGATGAATAGTAAAAGACCTAGATTTGTTTTTGTTTTTTTGGCACAACCTTCGTTCCAACGTATTTCATCCTAAAAAAATTACACTCTTGTGCATTATGCCTTCATCCAGATCTGTATTTTTTTTCAGTTTTGTATGAAATGTAAAAATATGAACTTCCACGAATTTTGAGTTTTGCATTTGGAGGCCTCCATGTAGCTCGGCCTCCAAAAGCAATTTCCGTAGGTAGGCATCTCCAAAGCAGAACCTCAAAGCTTCGATATATGTTTGGATTGTGGTGTCCAGACTACTTTTGTCAACTTTTGTCATCCAATAAGGACCACCTAACGGTACGTGCATACGCGAAGCAGTCTGGACGTTGTTTTCCCGCAAACCAAAAGCAGCTTGGGGGAGCTATGCGAGAGTCCGGACATCGACCAAAAAAAAGCAACCACGTGGTTCTTCTCTCTTTTCTCTCTCTCTCTCGTCCCAACTACACACCACATACACATCGACCAAAAGCGACCACATGCATGATCCCCTCTCTCTCCTCTTTTGAATACGGTGTCCGATTTGGGGGTCAACATTGGAGATTGCCCTAACAACACATACACAGAGGTAAAAATTGAGGAAGCTGCGAAATAACAAGAAATGATTTGAGTCAAGGAGATTATACATTAATAGTTCTGTACAACGAAACTAATTAAAGTTTGTTTCATGCCTAGATTTTCATTTTCTGCTTCAGGAAATTAATTAACATGGCCAAGATGAACCCATGTATTGGCAGTGGCGTGGCAAGAGCCCTCCCTCCACAACCAAACAAATCGTTTAGCGCTTGCACTTTCTGCAGTGATGGTTTTCCACGGACAACTTGGATGCACATCGGTAGCAGAAACTGTTTCCACACCTACGAAGTGGAGGAGATCAAATTAATGGAGCATCAAGCAAGCAGCCTTGGGAGGAGCTCTCGGATAATTTCACGTTCATGAATGGTTCCAATTTGTTGTTGTTGTTTTTTTTTTGAAGGAAAATTTGTTGTTGTTGTTGGTACCTGCATTTCATGTAATTGCAGCCTTCCGATTTCTCCACGAACATCCGGCACCTGGGGCACCGCTGCCACCCCTTTCTGCCGACGAGGCGCCGGAGCAGGAGGTCGTTCCGGCCGCGCTCGTCCTTCCCGAGCTTCTGGAACTCCTTGCACCCCAGGCTGTCGTGCCATGGCACGGCGCACCGGGCACAGAAGAGCCGGTGACAGTGCGGGCACTCCGCCTCCGTGATGGCCGCCGCGCCGGCCTTCGTGTCGGCGAGCAGGAGCGCCGAGCATTCTTGGTACGGACAGTACACCCTGTTGGCGCCGACCGCGAGCTCGCACAGCAGGAAGCCCCACCTGTCGAGGAGGTCCGCGGGGATGAGGCCGCCGCGGCAGCTCTCCGGGTCGACGGCGCCGGCCTCGCAGCCTGGGTGAGGGTGTTAAGTTCCTTGGATCATCTAGGGTAAAGATGTGACAGTGGTCTACCTTCTGCTTGGCTCGAGGAGCCCGAGCCGTTGGCCATGGTGGAGCTGTGGCGGCGGTGGAGAGAGCAGCGGTGGTGGCGGTGCTTCCCGTCGTCCTAGCGCAACCCTAGATCGGATTGGGGTGTTGGTGGTGTTGTGGTGCACGGTCAACCTCATGATTCGTGCCCCGGCACCCCACCTCTTTATATAGCGCTGGCGACAGGGGCCCACCAACCATGGTTTGGTTGGGCGCCCCCGATCAGGGCGCGATGCAAGGGCCCGTTCGACCTGTTGGGCTCGAACGGGAGAGAGATCAACCTAACATTCTTCCCCTTGATCTCAACTTTCCTTTTAACTTTATACTTTATACTTTACTAGTTTCATCACAGATCAATGCATAGAACATGTTTCATCGTCATAGCTCAATTGCCAGCTACAACATACCTCTCTGTTCTGAAACAAATTCTGTTCCTTTTGGGCCTCTCATGATCCAGGAATCATAGGCTTTCCCTTAAACCCATGCCGGCTAAGTGTTCCTTGAACACATTGGGTGGTAAGCCTTTCGTTAGCGGATCCGCAAGCATATCCTTTGTCCTTATATGCTCGAGACTTATAGTGTGATCCTGGATTTTATCTTTCACAACATAATACCTTATCTCTATTGTTTTGGCAGCATTACTCGACTTGTTGTTGTGAGCATAGAATACTGCGGGCTGGTTGTCACAGTACATCTTTAGTGGTTTGTGAATGCAATCTACCACTTTCAAGTCGGGTATAAATTTCTTTAACCGTATCGCCTGCCCCGTGGCCTCATAACATGCTATGAATTCTGCATACATCGTGGACGATGCAACTATTGACTGTTTGGAGCTTCTCCACGAAATAGCCCCTCCAGCGAGAGTGAACATGTATCCATACGTGGATTTTTTTATCATCTCTGTCTCCCGCAAAATCTGCGTCTGAATACCCTCTTATCTCTAGGAATTCAGATCTTCTGTATGTTAGCATGAGGTCCTTCGTGCCTTGCGCGTAACGCAATGCTTTCTTTACCATCTTCCAGTGCTCTATGCCTGGATTGTCTTGATATCTACCGAGTACCCCGGTGATAAAAGCTAAGTCAGGGCGAGTGCACACTTGTGCATACTGTAAGCTTCCAACAGCCGAAGCATATGGTACTGCTTTCATTTGATAGATCTCGTACTGGTTCTTGGGAGATTGGAATTTTCCAAAACTGTCGCCCTTGACTATAGGAGCAAGTGTGGTTTTACTCGCATGCATATTATACTTTTTAAGAACTTTTTCTAAATATGTCTTCTGCGATAGTCCTAAAACTCCATTTTTCCTATCTCGGTGAATTTCTATGCCCAAAACATATGATGCTTCACCAAGATCTGTTATATCAAAATTTGAGGACAAGAACTTCTTTGTTTCTTGTAGCAGACTAACATCATGGCTAGCAAGCAAGATATCATCCACATACAAGATTAGAAAAATATATTTCCCATTTTTAAACTTTGCATAAATGCAGTTGTCCTCAATATTCTCTTTAAATCCAAAACTTTTAATTGTCTCATTAAACTTTAGATACCACTGTCTAGAGGCTTGCTTTAATCCATAAATGGATTTCTTCAGGCGGCATCCCATATCTTCCTTGCCTTCCATGATAAAACCCTTGGGTTGTTTCATGTAAACATTTTCTTTTAAATCCCCGTTCAGAAATACCGTCTTTCCATCCATTTGATGTAACTCTAAATCAAAATGTGCAACTAATGCCATTATGATTCTGAAGGAATCCTTACATGAGACTGGGGAAAATGTCTCATTGTAATCTATCCCTTCTCTTTGTGTAAATCCTTTTGCCACAAGTCATGCTTTATACTTTTCTACATTCCCATGAGAGTCATACTTAGTTTTGTAGACCCATTTACAGCCTACTGTTTTGGCTCCTTTAGGAATATCCTTTAAGTCCCAAACATCTTTGGAACTCATTGATTTCATCTCGTCTTCCATTGCCTCCATCCACTTCGATGAGTGAGGGCTTCTCATGGCTTCTTCATATGAGGTGGGATCTTTTTCCATATGAACTATTTATGTGTTATAAACTTTATAATCAGTAGAAATAGCTGATTTTTTGGCTCTTGTAGACCTTCTAGGGGTCTCATTCTGTGGCACATCTTGTAAAAATGGCTGCTGCACCTCCCTTTCATGCTCAACGACGGGTTCAGTCGGCTCCTGACGGATAGGTTCCGGATCTTCTCCCATAGTTGTCATGGTTGGAGTTACAACAGGTGTTTGCACCGCAACCTCAGGGATTGTCGGTGCAGACACAACAGGTAGTGAGAAAAATGGCTCCTGAATCATCGGATTAGGTGCATGCACCCTCTTCTCCTCAAGATCAATTTTTCGAGCTACCGTGCTCCCCCTCATCATTTCGTCCTCTAAGAAGACTGCATGTCTTGTTTCTACAAACTTTGTGTATCTCTCTGAACAGTAGAAACGAAAACCTTTTGATCTATCAGGATAGCCAATGAAGTGGCAACTAACTGTTTTAATATTTGGATTAAACACTTTTGCCTCAGCTGGGCTCCCCCAGACTCTTAAGTGCTGTAGAGAGGGTACTCTTCTTGTCCACAGCTCGTACGGTGTTTTGGGCACCGACTTGCTTGGTACTCTATTGAGAATGTGAATGGCGGTTTTAAGTGCCTTCATCCATAATCCCAATGGCAAGGTGGAATAACTCATCATACTGCGCACCATATCCATAAGTGTGCGGTTACGCCTTTCAGCTACTCCATTTTGCTGAGGCTCGCCCGACATTGAATACTGGGCCACTATGACAGTCTCCTGTAAGAACTTTGCAAAAGGTCCAGGGACTTGGCCATATGGAGTGTGCCGGCCGTAGTACTCCCCCCCCCCCCCCCCACGGTCAGATCTTACTATCTTTATTCTTTTATCATGCTGATTTTTAACTTCAGCTTTGAATATTTTAAATTTATCCAACGCATCAGATCTTTCTTTAATTGGATAAATATAACCATATCGGGAGTAATCGTCTGTGAATGTTATGAACGAGTCATAGCCATCCACACTTTTCACCGGAAATGGTCCACAAATGTCAGTGTGAATGATTTCTAGTGTTCCTGTGCTACGGTTTGCACCCTTTTTGATTTGTTTTACATACTTTCCTTTAATGCAATCTATGCATTGCTCTATGTCTGAGAACTCTAATGGAGGAAGAATTTCATTTTTAACTAGTCTTTCTATTCTCCCCCTCGAAATATGGCCCAAGCGACAGTGCCATAATTTCGATGAGTCATGAGTTCTCTTTCTTTTCTTTTGTACTTTATCCGACGCGGAAACATGCTCATTCACATTACACACAAAATAAACTTTTTCACGTAGGGATAATAAACAAAGCTCATTGTGAAGGAAAGCAACACCCACATGGGTATTATTACACCATATGGCACACTTGCCATGTCCAAAATAACATTCATAATTATCTTTGTCCAAACGTGAAACACTAATCAAGTTTCTGTGGCATGAAGGAACATATAAAACATCTCTAAGCAGAAGCTTGAATCCATCAGCTAACTCCAGGGAGATGTCGCCGACAGCTTCAATTTCTGCTTGAACTCCATTTGCAACTTCAATGCATCTTTCACTTCTTTGCGTAGTCCGCGTCGAATGGAATCTCTGTAATGAATTTGCAACATGAACAGTTGCACCTGAGTCAATCCACCAAGTAGATTTCGAAAACTGTGTATACAAGGATTCATTTACAAAGGAAACAATGTTGTTACCTCTCTTTGCCATTATTGATTTTAGCCAAGCAGGGCAGTCTTTCTTGTAATGCCCAGTCTGCTTACAGTGGAGACATTGGTCTTTGTCCACTGGAAAAGACTTTTGCTGATGCTGATGGTGCGTGGGAGCTTTTCCATGTGGCTTTGAAGGAGAACCTTTGCCACTTTGATTGTAATTCTTTTTCTTATGATCCTTCACATAGTTCAGAGAACCACCATATGAGGTTTTAAGTCTTTCCTCTTCTTGCACACACATGGCAATAGTCTTTTCAATGTCCCATTTTTCAGGCGACATGTTATAGTTGACAACAAACGTGTCAAACTCTTTTGGTAGTGAAGCCATGACCAGGTGAACAAGGAGTGCAGGCTTGAGCTCCAAATCCTCATCCATGGTTTTAAGCTTGGCTGCCATGTTGCTCGTCCTGAGGATGTGCTCTCTTATGCCATGGCCACCGCCTATGTACTTTTTTGTCACCAGCTGCTTTAGCAACTGGGTAGCATATATCTTTGAAGAACCAGTAAACTGGCCCTTTATCTTTTCAAGAAACTTCCCTACGGAAGTACACTCTGCAATTGAGCCCACAATAGCGTTCTCAATTGTGTTCTTTATGAAAGCCATGCACTTTTTATTGGCGTTGACCCACTTTTGGTTTTCGAGGTAATATGACATCTCCAATGGAGCATGATCCCTCTTCTTTTTCTCCCACACAGCATCATCATCTGTTGCACCTCTGACTAGCTCTGCTAGTTTGACCGGCTGTGGAGTGTCCACAACCCAGTCCACCTCAGCACTGACAAAAGCCAAGTCAACTTTCTTTCTCCACTCAGTGTAGTTATCACCTCTGAGGGTTGGAACATCCTTAAGGCAACTCATCAAGTGGTACCCTCCTGAAACCACAATGAGATGAGATCATGACAACAATTGCATGCATTAATCCAACGTTGGTCAAAATTAAAACATACAACTGTTTATGCAATTAAAACTATATCACCGTTGGGCAAAAATAGAAATAAATGCACCTTTTATAACAATCAATAAATCATGATTATGTTATTAACAACGTTGGTCATAAAAATAACATAATCATAATTATTTCAATAATCACTTTAACATGCTCTTTTAAAATTTAATTTTTACTTTATTTGCCTTTAAAAAAAGAGCACTTTTATTTTTATTTGCAGCGGAAAAACATGAATAAAAAATTCATGGACTTTTTACTTTTCAGAAACATTTCTTTTACTTTTCTATTTTCTAGACAAATATTTCGTTGGATCAATTTGAATAGAACTCAAAATTATATGAAATGTACCCAAAGACTGGACAAAATTCATGAAACTCTGCTCTGTAAAAAAAATAGCAGAGAATACTCTCTTTTTTTTTCTTCGCAGCCCGGCCCACAGCCTGCCTACTGCGCGCCGTGCGCGCCTGAGCTGGCCGGAAACGGCCCAGCCGCCCGAGCGACGCGGCCCACTCAGCTGCTCTGTTCGCCGCGCCGCGCGAGCCGGCCTGGGCTCGGGCCGCGCCGCGCGAGCCGGCCTCAGCCCAGCGCGCTACTGCTCCTCTTTGGCCCAAAAGCCCGCGGCAGGTTAGGGTTTACATCTCGGCCGTCCACTTTGATCGGACGATCGCCCGGGCTGATCGCTGGATCAAAACACCAGCGCCGCGCCGCTCGAACCCTAATCCCCATTTCCTGCTTTCTCTCTCGCCCGTTTCCTCTCCTTCTCCTCCCCGCCGACGGCAGAGAGAGGGGTTTCGCCCCGGCCGCCGGCGACGGCGTCGAGCGCCACCGCGCCGCGCCCGGCCGCCTTCTCTTTCCCCTTCCCTTTCTCCCATCCACCACCGCCCCGTGCAGAGAGAGAGGCGCGAGCAGAGCCCTCCTCTGCTCCCCTTCGCACCCGACGGCGTCCTTGCGATGGAGTGCGGCGCCCCCGTTGGCCCCTTTGCCGGCGAGCGCGAGCACCTCGAGGGTGAACGCGCCGCCGTCAAAAGGCTCGGTGGTGGTGCCCTTTGACCCCAAAAGGGGTTTGTTCTTCGTCCGACGCCTCGGCCTGCCGATGCGCGTCGAGATCGAGAGGAACGGCGCGGCTCGACGGCGGCGCACTTTTCCGGTGGATGAACTCTTTTCCCTCTGTCTCTCTTAGGGTTAGTGTTAGGAGGGGATCATCTCTGTGATTTCTTTGCCACCGAAAACTCATCTGAACTTGAGGGTGCCGGGCAGCTTGTCGTCCAGCTTCGCGGCCACGTACTGGGCAACGCAGCCCCTGCAGAAGGCGTGGGCGCACGAGCTGACGCTGAACTTGAGGGTGCCGGGCAGCGTCTCCATGCAGATGGCGCAGTCGAAGGGCTCGCCGCGGCCGTCCGCCGGCAAATCTCCGTCGCCCTCGGTGTGATCGGTGACGAACACGGGTACGCCGTTCTCGCAGTCGGGGCACTTGACGCCAGCGCCGTCCTGGCGCTGCTTCACGGCGACGTACATGGTGACACAGCTGGAGCAGAAGGCGTGGCCGCACGGGCCGAGGCTGGATTTGAGGTTGACGGGCACCAGCTCCATGCACATGGGACAGTAGAAGAGCTCGCCGTGGCCGTAAACCCGTGAATCCCAGCCGCGGGGCGCCTCCGCGCCCCACACCCGCGGGCCTCCTCCGCGTGAGGCCGCCCCTCTCCTCCGCGTCCACATCTGGAGATCGTCGACCCCATCCCGCCTCGTCCGCGACGGCGACGGCGACCAGCTGCGGCCTCCCGTGACCAGCTTTGTGATGTGTTGCTCTGCTTTCTGACGTAGAACGAAAATTGGTACAGACTACAGACTACTCTCCACGCCGTCTCCACTGTGCAGTGCAGTCCTCTCCACGCCGTCTCTCTTCTTTTTGCAGTTCCGTTTGCAGACAGGGAAGGGAAACGTTGGGTGGATGGGGTGTGGGGACAGGCGAAAGAGATGGGTCAAAGCTGAGGTGTTTCGGTACAACGGGAGGGAATATGTGTGTGCTGCTACCAGTTTCATGGCAAAGCAAAGAAGACAGCAAGTGGAAGGAGGAAACTAAGCTAGCTTGAAGCCTGACAAGCAAAAAAGATGGACAGCTACACGACCTCTGTGGAGACGCGCAACCTAGACTAGACATGATGCTTTCCAATTCCATGCATGTGTCAATGTGTCATGGGCTCACTGCTGAGGTGATTGCGAGTGCATGAGTAGCAACCATCTACGGAGATGGAGCAGATAATACAAGTTCAGCCAGATTTAACATACAAGAACGCTAGTAGTAGCTTTTAAGTATCTATACTATATAGGAGGAGAATTCCGAGTAGGGCGTTTTGGAGCTCGGGCTCCAATTTTTTGAAAAATTCAAAATTCGCACTTTTCAGTTTCAAAAAAATCTAAAAAAGATCATACAAGTAAACAAGGATGTTATGTGTATGTGTGTAAAATTTCAGGATGAAATACCCTAAAATGTGATCTGTGCAAAAAAGACAAATTCATGGACTTTGAGGATGAATAGTGCATCTACTAAAAAGCCTCAGATTTGTTCTTTTTGTGTAGCACTCATTTTAAGGTGTTTCGTCCTGAAAATTTACACACATATGCTTTATGTCTCTAAGTATGTGTGTATTTTTTTTCAAATTTTTTTGAAACGTGAAAATTTGAATTTTGATCAAGTCAAACTCGGGCTCCATGGAGCCCGAGCTCCAAAGAGCATTTTCGGAGAATTCCCACAAAACAAACAAAATAAGCAGTAGTATCTACGAGGGACAAGTGTTTGATTCACGCCTATAATCCTTGAAGATCTAGCTAGCTAGCAAGCTCAAAAGGAAAGGTAGTTTCCCTCAGAAACACAAAGAAAGGAAAGGCGGAGATAGTTGTGTTACCTGCAGGAACTCAGGTTTAATTACGGAATGAAATAAAATTGGTAGGATGACCCTCCTTGGTAGAAGGAAACCAATCCATCTGTCCAACAGAGACCAACACTCTTGTCTCTTCAAGTGCGAAAGCACGTACGCTTGGAGTTCACTGATCCTTCCTCGGCGCCTCTAGGGACGCCATGCGAACACCCTTGTGCGCCGTGAACCCGCCCTCAACGACGAGGTTGTGCCCGGTCACGTACCTGGCCTCGTCCGACGCCAGGTACAGCGCCACCCTGGCCATGTCCTCCACCTGCAGCACGGTGCCGTCCAGCTCGCTCCAGTCCTCCTCCACCACCCGCCGCAGCGGCGTCGCGATGGCGTGCGGCGAGATGGCGTTCACGCGCACCGCGGCGATGACGGTGGCCTTGGAGATGGCATACGCGAGGATCGGGGAGCCGAAGCTGAGCACGCCGATGACGCTGGCCGTGCAGAGGATGCAGCCACTAGTAGAAAACAGGGCTTTGGTTGAGGCAGGATAAGGGCATTAATCCCGGTTCACTCACGAACCGGGACCAAAGGTGAGCATTAGTCCCGGTTCGAGCGGCGCAGGCATCAGTCCCGGTTCGAACGAGACCTTTAGTCCCGGTTGGAGACACCAATCAGGACTAAAGGGTTTGCGACCGGCTTCGAACGGTGCCAGCCCCTTTAGTCCCGGTTGGTATCTCCAACCGGGACTAAAGGCCCCCCCCCCTTTAGTCCCGGTTGGAGATACCAACCGGGACTGAAAAAAAAAATTCCAATTTTTTTCCAAAATTTTTTTTCAAATTTTTTTTTCAAATTTTTTTTCCAGCCCTTTAGTCCCGGTTGGTGTCTTCAACCGGGACTAAAGGTCTATCTATAGTCCCGGTTGGAGACACCAACCGGGACTAAAGGGGGGGGCCCTAAACCCTAAACCCCTTTACCACATTAATCTTAGAAAAATCATAACTAAATCATTCTAATTCAGAAAAATACAAATAATATATCAAAATTTGCAGAAAAAAAGTTTTGTCCGATGAAACAACCAGTTTTCCGTTTCGACAATTTTTTAAAATCACCAAATTCCAAAGGGAAAATAGAGTTTTTGGACGTTTTAGATGTTTTAGGGTTTAGGGGCTAGGGTTTAGATTTCTAAGTTTAGGGTTAGGTTTTAGGGTTTGAACCTTTAATGTTTACAGTTTAGAATAGAGTTTCGGACGTTTTAAGTCCCGGGTTTAGGGTTTTCAGAGTTCATTTGTAGTGCTTTTCAATTTCAGGCTAATTTAGCTCAAAAAATCATTAAATCCATGAAAAAAATAGCAAATGAAGTCAAAAAAGGTTGAAATTTAAGGATGTGGCTTTGAATGGTTCATATTGAACACACAAAAATTCTGGAGTTGAAATAAGATTAAAAAAAATGAAATGTCTTTGTAACAGCTGAGTTTTCGTCTGAAACCCTGTTACTTCGAAAGAGATGGTCCAGTTTGCACACAAAGTGCATCCAGTTTTTGCCCTAACCCTCTGAACTTTTTAGCACAAGCTATTTGGGTGAAATGATGATACCATGCCAAGTTTCAACCTTTTCAGAGTTCATTTGTAGTGCTTTTCAATTTCGGGTTAATTTAGCTCAAAAAATCATTAAATGCATGAAAAATAGCAAATGAAGTCAGAAATGGTTGAAATTTGAGGATGTGGCTTTGAATTGTTCATATTGAACACACAAAAATTCTTCAGTTAATATAAGTTTAAAAAAATGAAATGTGGTCAAACTCTGGTCAAACAGTGGTCAAACTATGGTCAAACTACTAAATAATTATTGTTTTTTAGAATAATAGTTTCAAACTCAAACGGTGAAGCGTGTGACATCATGGTCACATTTTTCTGATAATAATGGATATATTATTTGTCGAATTTCGATTTACAGATTTAAAGATATTAATTATGCCATATTAAATGAATAAACGGCATAATAATAATAATAATATTATTACTTATTTTATTTTCATTGAAATTCAATATTATTATTACTTATTTTATTTTGAACTTTTTGTATTATTTTTGATTTTTTGATTTTTTTTTGTTTTTTGAGATTTTTTTATTTTTTTTGAATTTTTTTCCTTTTTTTGAAGTATTTTTTAGTTTTTAAATTAATCATTGTTGTTTGATTTAATAATTGTTTGGAATTGAAAAAGTTAAATCATGTGACATCAAGACCTAAGGGTTAACAGGATTGATAGCTTACTATTGTTAGGAAAACAACAAGTGCAGACTTGGAAACTAGGGGGAATAGAACCTGAAAGTTAAGCGTGCTGGGGCTGGAGTAGTGAGAGGATGGGTGACCGGCCGGGAAGTTAGACGATTTGGAATGAGTGCTGATTAGAGATTAGAGATTAAATTCTGAAGCAGTGAGGAGGGGTGATTAGAGATTAAATTGTCAAATAATTCAAAAATTTGAAAATCAGAAGAAAAAAATTTAAAAATTTGAAAAAAAAAATTTTGAAAAAAATAATTCCTTTAGTCCCGGTTGGTGTTACCAACCGGGACTAAAGGTGGAGCCATTAGTCCCGGTTGGTAACACCAACCGGGACTAAAGGTCCTCCAGCCCACGCACAGAGAGCGGCCACGTGGAGCCCCTTCTGTCCCGGTTCGTAAGCGAACCGGGACTAAAGGTTTTGGGCTTTAGTCCCGACCTTTTTGTCCCGGTTCCAGAACCGGGACTAATGGGCCTCTGGAACCGGGACTAATGGGCCGTTTTCTAATAGTGAGCCGCCGCGGCGGCCCGGCGCCATGACGCGCATGCCGTGCTTGATGTACGCGGCGGCCGACCGGGAGTTGACCGCCATCACGAGGTCGAAGTCGGCGAGGTCGAGGGCGCACACCGAGGCCTGGGACGCGGACCCGGAGACGCCCGCGTTGCTATAGAGGATGTCGAGACAGCGAGGTCGACGGCCGCGGCGCCCGGGCCGAGCTCCGCGGCGACAGAGCGGCCCAGGTCGTCCTGCACGTCGGCCAGGATGACCTTGGCGCTGTTCCTGACGAACTCCGCGGCCGTCGCCTTGCCGATGCCGCTCGGGCCGCCGGTGATGACCGCCACTTTACCAGCTAAGAGCATCTCCACTCGCCCCCCCACCCACGACAGGCCCTCAATACGCCTTTTTTTTCCGTCGCTGCCGAAAAAAACCCAGGCGCCCTCCAGGACGCCTATTTCCGCCGGTTCTGCCCATTTTTTGGCCCGACGATCCCAGACCGAACCCAGCGCACCGGGGGCACCTAGGGCTCCGGCGGAAGGAAAAGTGGCGCGTGGGCCAACACTGTCAGACGAGAAACACCTTTTTCCCGCCCAGATTCGACCCGCGCGCTGTAGGACGCCACTTCCCCTTTCGCCCCATGCCGATCCCGGCGCCACCCACCTGCTCACAGCCGCTGCTCCGCCGCTAGAAAGGCCATTTCCCCGCCGGAAAGAGGGTTTCGCCGGGGCAGCCTCCATCCCGCTCCTGGGCGAGCTTTTCAGGGCTCCGACCATGCAGGCGGGGGATATCGGCGGCTGCCCACCCACCACGCCCGCCAGGTGTTCGGCGATTTGCCTGTTCGGCAATGGACTCCGACGACGAGGAGGCGTTCGCGGCTCTGATGGATGAGGAAGTCGAGGCCGACACCCAGGACGAAGAGCACCTCATGATCCTCGCCACTCTAGCCGGCCTGTTCGCGAAGAATGGAAAGCCGCGCGTGAGGTGGCTCGACGCCGGGCCACCGTAAGAGCAAGCGGAGGCATCGACTGGAGGGCTATTGCTTGCTCTACGCCGACTACTTCGCCGACGCTCCACTGCACGGCGAGAAAGTATTTCGGCGCCGTTGTCGGATGAAACGGAAGCTTTTCCTCGGGATTGTGGATGCCATCCGGGAGTTCGACAACTATTTCATTTGCAAGAAGGATTGCACCGGCACAGTTGGATTCTCCTCACTCCAGAAGTGCACGACAGCTATGAGGATGCTTGCATACGGAGCTCCCGGTGATATACTGGAAGACTATGGACGCATGGGCGAGTCCACCACCATTGAGTGTTTGTACAAGTTCTGCATGGCAGTGGTGGCAGTGTTTGGACCACAATACTTGCGATCACCCAATGCTGAAGACACTGCTCGGATCCTAGCACAGAATGCAGCAAGAGGATTTCCTGGAATGCTTGGAAGCATCGACTGCATGCATTGGGCATGGAAAAACTGTCAATTTGCTTCGCATGGAATGTACAAAGGCGCCAAAGACGCTTGCAGTGTGGTACTTGAGGCAGTGGACGCACATGACCTCTGGGTTTGGCACGCCTTCTTTGGTATGCCAGAAACTCACAATGACATCAATGTACTGCAGTGCTCGAATGTCTTTGCCAAGCTTGTTGAAGGTCATGCCCCTCCGGTGAACTTCGAGGTCAATGGGCGCCACTACAACAAGGGATACTACCTAGCAGATGGCATCTATCCGAGATGGTCCACATTTGTGAAGACTATCTCAAACCCTGTGCCAGGAGGCAAGAACTCCTACTTTTCCAAATGTCAGAAGGCTTGCAGCAAGAATGTCGAGCGGGCATTTGGTGTGCTCCAATCTCGATTTGCTGTTGTCCGGTACCCTGCTCTGATCTGGTCGAAATCTCAAATGTGGGAGGTGATGACTTGTTGTGTCATCTTGCACAACATGATCATTGAGAACGAGCAGGAAGAGCCAGTGTTTGACATTGAATCATATTATAGACAGGGTCCTCTTGCAACTGTTGATCATTAGGTACCGGCATCATGGGCTGCCTTCCTCAATATGCATTAGGAGATCCGAGACCCACAGGTGCATCAAGAACTGCAACACGATCTGGTGGAGCACCTATGGAGGCTCAAGGGCAACGTCTAGTTTGATGTGTTTTAAATTGTGTTTGAATTATGAGCTTGCTTCGTTGAACTATTTGATTTGTATTGATTTCTGCGATGAACTATGTGATAAAAAATAGTTTTTGTTGAATTTGTGCCGAAGTGTGCTGAATTCGGACCAAATTTAGGCCGAAATCGTCGTTTGGGAAGCGAACTTGAGGGTCGGCTGGGAACACGAGCCCCCCCCCCCCCCCCAAACGCCGAATTTATCGCCGGTTAGCCCCCAAGCGACGCTAAAACAAGCCCTTGGGGGACGAACAGTTGGAGATGCTCTAACCTGCACCATCCAACTCTTCATCTCAATACACCGGCCGATGATTCCTGATCGATGTGCAGTAGAGCACAACAAATTCAATCTGAATAATGAAATATTTCTCTCAAGAAAGCTGTATATATACCTCTGCGGGTTTGAAGCTGTGGAGAAGCCATTGATGAAACCTGACGAGGCAAATCTGCTCTTGTCCCTGCAGAACACAAGCGCGGGAACAAATCATTTGAACCCCCTTGGTTATCGAGTTTTACTACTTACAGATTTGCGGAAGCGGAGGCTCATGTTCTTGCGTACCTGAGCACGAGTTGCACGGCTCTGAGCATTTCTTGAGCTCGCCGATAATTTCTTCACCGGAACGGAACAGAGCAGCCACGAATGATTAATCGCAGCTCTTGTTTCTTTTGTGTCCACGAGGTGCTTGTTAACAAGACTTGCAGGTTTTAATAGGCGAATGCTATCATCTTCTCCTGCTCTACCGTCGCTGTCCCGCTTTCACCTAATGTTGCTTCTGAATCTGAAGTCAACTCCATGGCCTTTGGCACGGCATCGTAGTGGATCGCTCCGGCATTGGCGCGTGAGCATCTACAGTCGTAAGCTTTGTCGGGTCAATGAGGGAAAACATAAATTATTATATTGTGAAACGAAGGCAAAATTATTACCTCGTCTATTAATCTTCTATATCTAAATAGCTAGTCCTCACTAATCTATTTCTCTCAACATGCAAGCATGCCACCTCATCACACAACATGCATGGGAAAGGCTCACTCCCACTAACTTATTTCTTTCAACATGCAAGCATTCCACAACATCATGCAACATGTATGGAAAAAGACTCACCTCGACTTGCAAACATACATGAGAATTTCCATTTCATTACGTCATTTATATTTAATAAGTACTTTATAACTATACAATAATCAAACACAATAACTAATATGTATTATCAGCTTTAATTCTTCTATTATTACTCAAAATATTCATGTTTTATAAGGTGAATCTCATTGAAATGTTGCAAAATATTCCCGCACCAACGTGCAGGGCATCATCTAGTTAAGAATAAGAGAGTTGTCCGGTTAATTTACGAAAAACCGATGAAAATCATTACAAACTTGCTCAAGATAGCTGAACAAGCACACACATACAAGCATGCTAACTACTCTCGAATTATGGAGACACACGACCATAGAGGCAGGACGACAAACACACCCCACGTGATATTAATGCCTCTCCCCAACACATGGGTCTCAACATCGCAAAGGAAACCCAACTTGAAGGAGACAAATCGGCAAAGTCACAACCGAGCACCTGCTTCCAGCCAAGAGAACCATCAATCATGGAACCACCTATGCATTCCCTTTTGCACCATCCTTATTGCTTTCGCTCCTCCTAGATTTCTCCTTGAGGATGTCGGGTCGAGGATTAGCACCATCCTTCTTGCATTTCTCCCTCAAAGCTTTTTTCTTCAAAAGGCAACCAATCGTCTTTTCAGATTTTGCAGCATCCAATTCATTGAGGAAATCACAAATCTTGGCGGCGAAGAGGGCCCCGGGATTAGGCACAACCACACCAGCCAGAAGAATATAATCACCCACATGAACCATCGGCCGATGGGCTTCGGCAAGTGCACAACACTAGCATCAAGACAACCTCTCTGTTCATATGCATATGCTTGGCTAGGCTCCAGGGTGGTTGGAGCGGGAGCCAAAGTCAAAGTCGAGGGCACGAGTGAGCCCCCCTCAGTTGCTCCCCTAAAAGTGATGAAACTGGTTCCTCACACATTCCGTGAAGTTCGGGCATGATCTGCATTACTAAAGCCATGACCACGGCAGTGGCCTCGCTCATAGAGGCAACACACGTAGAGGGCAAGGTAGACAATGTCGGTAAACTGACCCTAGCACGAGGGAAGAAGCGGCCATAGGGCTCTACAACCCTCGCCTCAGCAAAGTCAACATCAGGATCCACCATAGCAGGGGAGGTTTGCTTCACATCCAGTGCAAGAGAGAACTTATTCAAAGCAACCTCCGCACACTCCAGAAAGCTCCCAAACCGAAGCATCCAACCTTGCATACATTCAGCGACATCACACAGAGATTGGCCCGCCTCGTTCAACTGAAATGAAGCCAAACTTTGTACTTCAGAGCGCATCAGCTCAGCTTGCGCTGCAAAACCATACTGCATAGTCACACTACTCGGGGTTGTTGGGCCTATGGGAGCAGACACAAACCAACGTCCAAGACTCACAACGAATTTCCTTGGAACTATCTTGACGCGGAGCTGGAGCTTGACGATGCTCATTGATGAACGGGACGATGGCGGCGTGGCAAGTTTTGCTAGTAAGCTGAGTGGACGCTAGGCATTGCGGCAATTACGTGCCCGGTGACCATTCTCAAGGTAACTGGAGCACCTTAACGAATCTCTACAATCCGCTGCACGGTGCCCAGGGAGGAGGCATCTGTCGTGGAGCCAAGCGGGGATGGCACAGGAAGCAAAAGGCTGGATTGGCGACGTCGGACGACGCGAGCCATGCCTTCTTTTTTGGAAAACTTCCGGTCTATTCATTTTCAATCATGGTAGTACAACGAACACTAGAAATAATAAAAATTACATCCAGATCCGTAGACCCCATAGCGACGACTACAAGCACTGAAGCAAGTCGAAGATTGCGACGCCCCGACTTAATCGTGCACTAATCATACACGCAAATGCGCACGATCAAGATCAGAGACTCACGGGAAGATATCACAACACAACTATAGACACAAATTAAAGTCATACAAGCTTTATAATACAAGCCAGGGGCCTCGAGGGCTCGAATACATAAGCTCGAATACAAACGAGTCAGCGGAAGCAACAATATCTTAGTACAGACATAAGTAAACAAGTTTGCCTTAAAAAGGCTAGAAAAAACAACAACACGGATCGAAAAGGCAAGGCCTCCTGCCTGGGAGCCTCCTAACTACTCCTGGTCGTCGGCGGTCTCCATGTAGTAGTAGGCTCCGTCGGGGTAGTAGTAGTCATTGGAGGGATCAGCTGACTCCTGGGCTCCATCATCTGATCGCACCATCCGGGAAGAAGAAAGTAAGGGGGAAAAGGTAGCGAAGCAACCGTGAGTACTCATCCGAAGTACTCGCAAGACTTACATTAGATCTATGCTAAGTATGCATCTGTATCAATGGGAAGGGGTTGTATCTGTGGACTACAGAATTGCCAGAACAGAAAAGAAGGCCTAGCCCAGCGAAGACTAGCATATTGCAGCATCTTGCAATAACAGAAGAGAGTAGAGTAACGTAACATATGGTAACCAGTATATTTAAGTAACGCCTATTGGGGAACGTTGCATGGAATTTCAAAAAATTTCCTACGCACACGCAAGATCTATCCATGGAGATGCATAGCTACGAGAGGGGGAGTGTGTCTACGTACCCTCGTAGACCATAAGCGGAAGCGTTTGACAACGCGGTTGATGTAGTCGAACTTCTTCGCGATCCAACCGATCGAGTACCGAACGTACGGCACCTCCGCGTTCAGCACAAGTTCAGCTCGGTGACGTCCTCGCCTTCTTGATCCAGCAGACGGGCGAAGTAGTGGATGAGTTCCGGCAACATGACGGCGTGGTGACGGTGACGGTGAAGTGATCTCCGTAGGGCTTCGCCTAAGCACTACGAAAATATGACCGAGTGTCAGGACCCCGATCCTAAGTCACACCGATCTAGCATAAGACACATCATATCACTTTGCGGCCTCACGCACAGTAACCCACGGCTGCCACCTTTACCTTGGCCGGGACCATTTGCGCCTTTTGGCTCACGTATATGATTGTGATGCTAGCACCCATATGACAGAGAACCCGGGCCGACATGACTAGTTGTAAACCCAAGGTGGCGCTAAATTACAGGGACAAGCATACATGACCCAGCGATGCACGTGTCGGTCAGCAGCGAGTGAATCCGGGCTGTAGCAAGCTAACAGGACTCCGGTAGACACCGCGTGACATCTCCCCGAAGGGACAGACACAGGAGCAAAGAAGGACACATGCCGGTCAATCCATGTGTTCCGGAGTAGTAGCAAGCTACCATGGCTCAGTGGAAGCACTAGAAGGCATTTCCCCATAAGATAGGCTACCAAGAATAAACAACTAGGTGTCGAATCCCACACATACCAAGCATTTCAATAACATACACACAATATGCTCGATATGTGCAAATACAACATGGCATCACAACAAAACTCTACGACTCAAGTATTTATTTAAGAGGCTCAGAAGAGCCATACATAGTATGATATTACAAACATGGGTCTCATAACCCAACATACAAAGTCATGCAAGCAACAAGCACAGGCAGAAGCTTATCCTGTCTGAGTACAGACAGCTGAAAAGAAAGAAGGCTAGAAAGCCTGTCTATCTACAAAACCCTCCATAGGAACCAGACCTCTGTCTGAGATTCCCAAGCTAACCATCGAAGCCCACGTGGAACTACTAGTGAGACTGAAGTCTCCTCCGCAAAAACGTAAATTAAGCAAACGTGAGTACGAAGGTACTCAGCAAGACTTACATCAGAACTAATTACATATGCATCAGTATCAACAAAGGGGAGGTGGAGTTTAACTGCAGCAAGCCAGCTTTGACTCAGTGGCTATCCTGTACTACGACTACCAGTATTCTTTTTGAGGTGGAAAAGCGCACACGAGTCCACATATTCACCATATCAATACACCACTATGGATCCGCTCCCGTCTCCCTACGAGAAGGCCATCCATAGCACTCACGCTTATCTTGCGCATTTTAGAGTATCCACTTTCACTTGTCTATGAACAATGTAAGCGTTCCAAGTATCCATATCCGAGGAAGCGGCTATTCGAATAGATCATGTTAACCCTGCAGGGGTGTACTTCTTCACACACGCTCTCGCCACTTACCGCCATGTACACGTCATGTATCTCGGCAACCTTCAAGCGGAAGCCTGGCGAGGGTGTCGGCCACGACCTGACTAACCACACGAGTCCCTAGTCCAGGTTTATCGCCTATTTGAGTTCCATCCGCAAGGAGTTCCGGCCGAAGTTTCCTATACGGCCCCAAACGATGTGTGCAGGGTTCCCGAGCCCACCAAACGGGTGCCTCGGTACACCGGGCCACTTGCCTGCCGAGTCATAGCCCACCCCTAAGGTCAGCGCTGCGCTCGACCTCCAGCATCCTATAAACACCAGAAACTAGTTGCAACTCCTGGACAGAGTACGGGGTGATTAGTAAGTCGAGAGAGCTTGGAGTGCCCGAAGCCCAATGTGTGGTAGTAGCTGTCTTGGATCACAAACACGGAACTCAGTTCCTGAGGACGGTCCCAATGAGACAACCCACCATGTACTCCTACATGGCCTCTCATCGCTACCTTTACCAAATCGTGTTCACACACTTAGATCTCAATAGTAGGACATGTTCACCACCATTCCAATCCATCCCAGATGAATCATACCCGACACGACTCTAAGCATAGCAGGCATAACAAGCAAGCATGAATGAGTAGGCACATCATGGCTCAAGCAACTCCTACTCATGCTAGTGGGTTTCAACTATTTACTGTGGCAAAGACAGGTCATGCAGAGGAATGGGTTCAACTACCACAACATGCAGCAGTTGAATCGTTGTTGTCCTAATGCAGTAAAAGAGAGCAAGAGTGAGAGAGTGGGATTGTATCGGAATGTTCAATGGGGGTTGCTTGCCTGAAGGATTGGTGGAAGGGTACTGCCCTTTAGCTGGATACTCAAGGGTATCCCCGGGAGCAGAACCTACCACGAAGAACACACCGAAGACACAATCAATACATGGCAATATGCAACACTATGATGCATAATCATGACATGGCAAAAAGTGTGTGATTGAGCTAATGCAACTACCAACAGATTGGTTTGAGTTGATTTGAACCAAAGGTTCAAATTCAAACCCAACATATGAATATTCAAAGTGCAATTAGTTGATTTGTACTAAACAACAAGCTTAACTTGCTTTGTCATGCATGAAACCAGTGCCATTGGATAGATTGGATTTTTCTAATCAATTTTTCATATATAAATCTTTTCCATCTGAGCTATGGTTGATTTACTATGAATTTTTGAAGTTTTAATCATTTTCTGGATTTTTCTGGTTATTTTAGAATTAATTAAATCTAGTAAATGATTTACTGCATCAGCATGACATCAGGCTGACGTCAGCAAGTCAACGGGCGCTGACCAGGTCAAACTGACCAGTGGGGTCCACACGTCAGTCTAACAGGGCTAAACTAATTTTAATTAATCCTAAACTAACTTAATTAACAGGGCGGGCCCCACCTGTCATTGACCCAGGGGAGGTCAAACCCCTGGTCAACCGGGGCTAACCTGCCGGCGGCTCAACGCCGACGTCCACAGACGCGGCGGAGGGCTCGGGATCGCTCCTCCGGCGCCCAAACGAGCAGCGGAGGGCACCCGCGGGGAGCTGGAGCTCGCCCGCATCCAGTGCGGAATGCGGCGGCAGCGGGGATGGCTGGAGCTCGTCGGAAATGAGCTCGGGGCGGCGCCGGCGTTCGGGTGCGGGCGGCGATGGGGCTGTGGTGGCCGTGGCAGCGCGTGCGTGGCACCTACAGCAGCTACGCGGCGCGGCGAGCAGGTTGGGCACGACTGCCGGGCCATTAGATGGCCGGGGGCACGTCGGCGGTGAGCACAGGCGGCGGCGCGTGCGGGTGAGCACGGTGCGGTGGCTGCGGCATGCGAGAGAGAGAACGGAGAGGGGGAGGAGGAGCAGAAGCTCACGGCGAGTGCAGCGTTGGCCTCGGCGAGCTCGGGGAGGGGCTGGACTCGTCGGGAGGTCGTCGACGATCTCGAGGCAGAGACGGCGAAGGCGGGGTCGGGGTGGTCACATCGGGGCGCGCAAGCACTCGAGGCTCGGGCGAGATGACGTAGAGGACGACGGTGGAGCTCCTGGACGCGGCGAGAGGGCGAGGGGTCAGCGGTGGCTGCGAGGTTCACGGCGGCGCGGGCGCAGTAGCGTCGGCCATGGCGGAGAGAGGGCGAGAGAGAGGGCAGAGGGGGAGAGTGAGGTGTCCAAGGGCTCGAGGCGGTGCCGAGGAGGCCCTTCGAGACGTCGTGGTGGCCTGGGTGATGCAGGCAGGCAGGGAGGAGGCGTGGCGCCCTCGGGCGCGCGCGTGCTGTTCCCCCTCTGCCTACTGGCAGAGGTGGATGACGACTGGCACGGGCCAGGTGGGCCGGCCCAGTGAGGTAAGTGGCCTAGGGCCTCTCTCTCTCTCTGGTTTTATTTTAGTTTTTTAGTTTTTCTTTTCTGCTGTTGGTTTTTGATTTAGTAAAAAAATACTAAACCATTTGGTAAAATGCTGAAAATATTTATGGGCACTTCTGAAATTATTTCCAACAGCCCTCAAGTACTTTCAGAATTATTTGGACATTTAAAAATATTTATAGAATTTAAATGTCCAAATGCAAATACTTATGGATTAATTCAAAAATCCAGAGTGTCCTAGAAAAATGTGCACCAATTTTGGCAGAGGTTTTAGCCCAAACCAGAAATGATGAACATTTTGTGAAGGGCATTTTGGGTTCATTGAAACCAATTTTGGTTGAACCTGGTAATTCAAAGGGATGCTAGGGTTTGTTAAATCCCCATTTCCAACTTAACTGGAAATTTATACATGATGCACATGGGTGCTGATGCAACTAATTACAAACAATTCTAGGGCTGTGACACCGAGGCTGTAAACGGTGGAGGGGGGCGCCACACACGGCTAAACAATTGTCTGGGGTGTGCTAGGCGCCCCCTCCCACATATATATAGGTGGGAGGGAGAGGGGAGCAGCCAGGAGGCGCCCCAAGTAGGTCCAAATCCTACTTGGGCTCCTGCCCATAGCCGCGCCCCCTGCCTTATTTTGTCGGGGGGAAAGGAAAGGGGGGGGGAGGGAAGGAAGGGGGAGGCCGAATCCCCCCCTTTCCTTTTCTCCCACCTGGACGGCTGCCATAGGGGGTGCGCCAGCCCCTTGTGGGCTGGTGTGCTCCCCTCTAATGGCCCAATAGGCCCACTACTCTCCCAGGGGTGTCCAGTACCCCCTCCGGTAAACCGATGACTACCCGGTACACTCCGAAACACTTTCGGTGTCCGACTTTCATCGCCCTATATATCAATCTTTACCTCCGGACCATTCCGGAGCTCCTCGTCATGTCCGTGATCTCATCCGGGACTCCGAACAACATTCGGTCACCAATCATATAACTCATATAACACTATATCGTCATCGAACGTTAAGCGTGCGGACCCTACGGGTTCGAGAACTATGTAGACATGACCGAGACGACTCTCCGATCAATAACCAATAGCGGAACCTGGATGCCCATATTGGTTCCTACATATTCTACGAAGATCTTTATTGGTCGAACCGTTATGACAACATACGCAGTTCTCTTTGTCCATCGGTATGTTACTTGCCCGAGATTCGATCGTCGGTATCTCCATACCTAGTTCAATCTCGTTACCGGCAAGTCTCTTTACTCGTTCCGTAATACATCATCTTGTGACTGACTACTTAGTCACTTTGCTTGCAAGGCTTCTTATGATGTGTATTACCGAGAGGGCCCAGAGATACCTCTCCGAAATACGGAGTGACACATCCCAATCTTGATTCACGCCAACTCAACACACACCTTCGGAGATACCTGTAGAGCATCTTTATAATCACCCAGTTATGTTGTGACGTTTGATAGCACACAAGGCATTCCTCCGGTGTCTGGGAGTTGCATGATCTCATGGTCGGAAGAATATGTATTTGACATTATGAAAGCAGTAGCAAATAAACTGAAACGATCAATAGCTATGCTAACGGATGGGTCTTGTCCATCACATCATTCTCCTAATGATGTGATCCCATTATCAAATGACAACTCATGTCCATGGCTAGGAAACCGTAACCATCTTTGATCAACGAGCTAGTCTAGTAGAGGCTTACTAGGGACACGGTATTTGTTTATGTATCCACACATGTATTTAAGTTTCCGGTCAATACAATTATAGCATGAATAATAAACCTTTATCATGATTTAGGAAATATAATAATAACCACTTTATTATTGCCTCTAGGGCATATTTCCAACAGTCTCCCACTTGCACTAGAGTCAATAATCTAGATTACATAGTAATGAATCGAACACCCATAGAGTCTTGGTGCTGATCATGTTTTGCCCACGGGAGAGGTTTAGTCAACGGGTCTGCCACATTCAGATCCGTGTGTACTTTGCAAATTTCTATGTCTCCATCCTTGACGTAATCACGAATGGAGTTGAAGTGTCGCTTGATGTGCTTGGTTCTCTTGTGAAACCTGGGCTCCTTTGCTATAGCAATTGCTCCAGTGTTGTCACAAAAGATTGTCATTGGACCCGATGCACTAGGTATCACACCTAGATCGGATATGAACTCCTTCATCCAGACTCCTTCATGTGCTGCTTCCGAAGCCGCAATGTATTCCGCTTCACACGTATATCCCGCCACGACGCTCTGCTTAGAACTGCACCAACTGACAGCTCCACCATTTAATAAAAATACGTATCCGGTTTGTGACTTAGAGTCATCCAGATCTGTGTCGAAGCTAGCATCGACGTAACCCTTTACGACGAGCTCTTCTTCACCTCCATAAACGAGAAACATATCCTTGGTCCTTTTCAGGTACTTCAGGATATTCTTGACCGCTGTCCAGTGATCCACTCCTGGATTACTTTGGTACCTCCCTGCCAAACTTATGGCAAGGCACACATCAGGTCTGGTACACAACATGGCATACATAATAGAACCTATGGCTGAGGCATAGGGGATGACTTTCATTTTCTCTATATCTTCTGCCGTGGTCGAACTTTGAGTCTTACTCAATTTCACACCTTGCAACACAGGCAAGAACCCTTTCTTTGACTGGTCCATTTTGAACTTCTTCAGAACTTTGTCAAGGTATGTGCTTTGTGAAAGTCCAATTAAGCGTCTTGATCTATCTCTATAGATCTTGATGCCCAATATATAAGCAGCTTCACCGAGGTCTTTCATTGAAAAATTCTTATTCAAGTATCCTTTTATGCTATCCAGAAATTCTATATCATTTCCAATCAATAATATGTCATCCACATATAATATCAGAAAAGCTACAGAGCTCCCACTCACTTTCTTGTAAATACAGGCTTCACCGTAAGTCTGTATAAAACCAAATGCTTTGATCACCTCATCAAAGCGTATATTCCAACTCCGAGATGCTTGCACCAGTCCATAGATGGATCGCTGGAGCTTGCACACCTTGTTAGCACCTTTAGGATCGACAAAACCTTCTGGTTGCATCATATACAATTCTTCCTTAAGAAACCCGTTAAGGAATGTAGTTTTGACATCCATTTGCCAGATTTTATAATCATAAAATGCGGCAATTGCTAACATGATTCGGATAGACTTAAGCATGGCTACGGGTGAGAAAGTCTCATTGTAGTCAAACCCTTGAACTTGTTGAAAACCTTTTGCGATAAGTCGAGCTTTGTAAACAGTAATATTACCGTCAGGATTTGTCTTCCTCTTGAAGATCCATTTATTCTCAATGGCTTGCCGATCATCGGGCAAGTCCACCAAAGTCCACACTTTGTTCTCATACATGGATCCTATCTCAGATTTCATGGCCTCAAGCCATTTATCGGAATCCGGGCTTGTCATAGCTTCTTCATAGTAGGTTTGCCGTTGTCTAACAACATGACTTCCAGGACAGGATTACCGTACCACTCTGGTGCGGAACGTGTTCTGGTCGACTTACGAGGTCCAGTAGTAACTTGATCTGAAGTTTCATGATCATCATCATTTGCTTCCTCTCTGTTTGGTGTAGGCATCATGGGAACTGTTTTCTCTGATGTGCTACTTTCCAATTCGAGAGGAGGTACAATTACCTCGTCAAGTTCTACTTTCCTCCCACTCACTTCTTTCGAGAGAAACTCCTTCTCTAGAAAGGACCCATTCTTAGCAACAAAGATTTTGCCTTCGGATCTGTGGTAGAAGCTGGTATACCCAATAGTTTCTTTCGGGTATCCTATGAAGACGCACTTCTCCGCTTTGGGTTCGAGCTTATCTGGCTGAAGCCTTTTGACATAAGCGTCGCATCCCCAAACTTTAAGAAATGACAGCTTAGGTTTATTGCCAAACCATAGTTCATACGGTGTCATCTTAACGGATTTAGACGGTGCCCTATTTAACGTGAATGCAGCTGTCTCTAATGCATAACCCCAAAATGATAAAGGCAAATCGGTAAGAGACATCATAGAACGCACCATATCTAATAAAGTACGGTTACGACGTTCGGACACACCATTACGCTGTGGTGTTCCAGGTGGCGTGAGTTGTGAAACTATTCCACATTGTTTCAAATGAAGGCCAAACTCATAACTCAAATATTCGCCTCCGCGATCAGATCGTAGAAACTTTATTTTCTTGTTACGATGATTCTCCACTTCACTCTGAAATTCTTTGAACTTTTCAAATGTTTCAGACTTGTGTTTCATTAAGTAGATATAACCATACCTACTCAAATCATCTGTGAAGGTTAGAAAATAACGATACCCGCCGCGTGCTTCAACACTCATCGGACCGCATACATCGGTATGTATTATTTCCAATAAGTCATTAGTTCGCTCCATTGTTCCGGAGAACGGAGTTTTAGTCATCTTGCCCATGAGGCATGGTTCACAAGTATCAAATGATTCATAATCAAGTTTTTCCAAAAGTCCATCTGCATGGAGTTTCTTCATGCGCTTAACGCCAATATGACCTAAACGGCAGTGCCACAAGTATGTTGCACTATCATCATTAACTTTGCATCTTTTGGCATCAATATTATGAATATGTGTATCACTACAATCGAGATTCAACAAGAATAGACCATTCCTCAAGGGTGCATGACCATAAAAGATATTACTCGTATAAATAGAAGAACCATTATTCTCTGACTTAAATGAATAACCGTCTTGCATTAAAAAAGATCCAGATATAATGTTCATGCTCAACGCAGGCACCAAATAACAATTATTCAGGTCTAAAACTAATCCCGAAGGTAGATGTAGAGGCAGCGTGCCGACGGCGATCACATCAACTTTGGAACCATTCCCGACACGCATCGTCACCTCGTCCTTAGCCAATCTTCGTTTAATCCACAGCTCCTATTTCGAGTTACAAATGTGAGCAACCGAACCAGTATCAAATACCCGGGCGCTACTACAAGGACTAGTAAGGAACACATCAATAACATGTATATCAAATATACCTTTGTTCACTTTGCCATCCTTCTTATCCGCCAAATACTTGGGGCAGTTCCGCTTCCAGTGACCATTCCCTTTGCAGTAAAAGCACTCAGTCTCAAGCTCAGGTCCAGCTTTGGGTTTCTTCATGGGAGTGGCAACTTGCTTGCCGTTCTTCTTAAAGTTCCCTTTCTTTCGCTTGCCCTTCTTCTTGAAACTGGTGGTCTTGTTAACCATCAACACTTGATGCTCTTTCTTGATTTCTACCTCTGTCGATTTAAGCATCGCGAAGAGCTCGGGAATTGTCTTCTCCATCCCTTGCATATTATAGTTCATCACGAAGCCTTTGTAGCTTGGTAGCAGTGACTGAAGAACTCTGTCAATAACACTCTCAACTGGAAGATTAATTCCCAGCTGAGTCAAGTGATTGTGGTATACCTAGACATTCTGAGTATGTGTTCACTGACAGAACTATTCTCCTCCATCTTACAGCTATAGAACTTGTTGGAGACTTCATATCTCTCAACCCGGGCATTCGCTTGAAATATTAATTTCAGCTCTTGGAACATCTCATATGCTCCATGACGTTCAAAACGTCTTTGAAGTCCCGGTTCAAGGATGTAAGGCATGGCACACTGAACTATCGAGTAGTCATCAGTCCGCGTTTGCCAGGCGTTCACAACTTCCAGATTAGCGGGAGCGGGTGGGTCACCTACCGGTGCATCAAGGACATAATTCTTCTGTGCAGCAATGAGGATAATCCTCAAGTTATGGACCCAGTCCGTGTAGTTGCTACCATCACCTTTTAACTTAGCTTTCTCTAGGAACGCATTAAAATTCGATGGAACGGTAGCACGGGCCATTGATCTACAACATAGATATGCAAATACTATCAGGACTATGTTCATGATAAATTAAGTTCAATTAATCAAATTACTAATGAACTCCCACTTAAATCAACATCCCTCAAGTTGTCTAAGTGATACATGATCCATATCAACTAAACCATGTCCGATCATCACGTGAGATGGAGTAGTTTTCAATGGTGAACATCTCATGTTGATCATATCTACTATATGACTCATGTTCGACCTTTCGGTCTCCAATGTTCCGAGGCCATGTCTGTACATGCTAGGCTCGTCAAGTTTAACCAAAGTATTCCGCGTGTGTAAAACTGGCTTACACCCGTTGTATGTGAACGTAGAGTCTATCACACCCGATCATCACGTGGTGTCTCGAAACGACGAACTGTAGCAACGGTGCATACTTTAGGGAGAACACTATTATCTTGAAATTAAGTGAAGGGATCATCTTATAATGCTACCGTCGATCTAAGCAAAATAAGATGCATAAAGGATAAACATCACATGCAATCAAAATATGTGACATGATATGGCCATCATCATCTTGTGCTTTTGATCTCCATCTCCAAAGCAACGTCCTGATCTCCATTGTCACCGGCTTGACACCTTGATCTCCATCGTAGCGTCGTGGTCGTCTCGCCAACTATTGCTTCTACAACTATTGCTAACGCATAGCGATAAAGTAAATCAATTACATGGCGCTTGCATCTCATACAATAATTAAGAGACAACCATAAGGCTCCTGCCGGTTGTCGATAATTTACAAAACATGATCATCTCATACAATAACATATAACTCATCACATCTTGACCATATCACATCACAACATGCCCTGCAAAAACAAGTTAGACGTCCTCTACTTTGTTGTTGCAAGTTTTACGTGGCTGCTACGGGCTTCTAGCAAGAACGGTTCTTACCTACGCAAAACCACAATGGTGAATTATCAAGTTTGCTGTTTTAACCTTCTTCAAGGACCGGCCGCAGTCAAATTCGATTCAACTAAAGTAGGAGAAACAGACACCCACCAGCCACCTTTATGCAAAACAAGTTGCATGTCTGTCGGTGGAACCGGTCTCATGTGCGTGGACATGTAATGTTGGTCCGGGCTGCTTCATCCAACAATGCCGCCGAATCAAAATAAGTCGTTGGTGGTAAGCAGTATGAACATCACCGCCCACAACTCTTTGTGTTCTACTCGTGCATATCATCTACGCATAGACCTGGCTCATGATGCCACTATTGGGGAACGTTGCATGGAATTTCAAAAAAATTCCTACGCACGCGCAAGATCTATCCATGGAGATGCATAGCTACGAGAGGGGGAGTGTGTCTACGTACCCTCGTAGACCGTAAGCGGAAGCGTTTGACAACGCGGATGATGTAGTCGAACTTCTTCGTGATCCAACCGATCGAGTACCGAACGTACGGCACCTCCGCGTTCAGCACATGTTCAGGTCGGTGACGTCCTCGCCTTCTTGATCCAGCAAGACGGGCGAAGTAGTGGATGAGTTCCGGTAGCACGACGGCGTGGTGACGGTGACGGTGAAGTGATCTCCGCAGGGCTTCGCCTAAGCACTACAAAAATATGACCGAGGGTGTAAACGGTGGAGGGGGGCGCCGCACACGGCTAAACAATTGTCTGGGGTGTGCTAGGCGCCCCCCTCCCACATATATATAGGTGGGAGGGAGAGGGGAGCAGCCAGGAGGCGCCCCAAGTAGGTCCGAATCCTACTTGGGCTCCTGCCCCTAGCCGCGCCCCCCTGCCTTATTTTGTCGGGGGGAAGGAAATGGGGAGAGGGAAGGAAGGGTGAGGCCGAACCCCCCCCCCCCCTTTCCTTTTCTCCCACCTGGCCGGGTGCCATAGGGGGTGCGCCAGCCCCTTGTGGGCTGGTGTGCTCCCCTCTAATGGCCAAATAGGCCCACTACTCTCCTGGGGGTGTCCGGTACCCCCTCCGGTAAACCGATGACTACCCGGTACACTCCAAAACGCTTTTGGTGTCCGAATATCATCGTCCTATATATATCAATCTTTACCTCCGGACCATTCCGGAGCTCCTCGTCATGTCCGTGATCTCATCCGGGACTCCGAACAACATTCGGTCACCAATCATATAACTCATATAACACTATATCGTCATCGAACGTTAAGCGTGCGGACCCTACGGGTTCAAGAACTATGTAGACATGACCGAGACGACTCTCCGATCAATAACCAATAGCGGAACCTGGATGCCCATATTGGTTCCTACATATTCTACGAAGATCTTTATCGGTCGAAACGTTATGACAACATACACAGTTCTCTTTGTCCATCGGTATGTTACTTGCCCGAGATTCGATCGTCGATATCTCCATACCTAGTTCAGTCTCGTTATCGGCAAGTCTCATTACTCGTTCCGTAATACATCATCATGTGACTGACTACTTTTTTTTTTTGCGAGAAACTTCCAATCTATTCATCTTCAATCATGGCAGTACAAAGAACAACAGAGGTAATAAAAATTACAACCATGTCAGTGGACCACCTAGCGACGACTACAAGCACTGGAGCAAGCCGAAGGCGCGCCGCCGTCATCGCCCCTCCCTCATCGGAGCCGGGCAAACCTTGTTGTAGTAGACAGTCGGGAAGTCATCGTGCTAAGGCCCCATAGGACCAGCGCACCAGAGTAGCAACCATCGCCGATGAAGAAAGTCGTAGATCAGAAGAATCAAACCTGTAAACACCCAAACAAAGGCGAACGAAGACCGGATCCAAACAGATCCACCGAAGACCAGCACCGACCGAATCCCGTGAGATCCGATGGAGACAAACCTCCACACGCCCTCCGATGATGCTAGACACACCATCGGGACGGGGATAGAACGTGGGAGACATTATTCCTACTATGGGATATCACCGCCGCCACATAGCCCCAACCAACACGCTGAATCTAACAAGAACGAGAACGGGGTCCCTCCCGCCGGCGGGGGGCCGAGATCCTCCGCACCTCCATGGCCTAGAGGCCATCGGAGATGGGGCGGACCGGCGGCAGCGCCGACGGGAGGAGAAGAGCTTTTCTTGTGGAGGAGGAAAGAGAAGTTATCTCTCTCTATATTATTTTTTTATGTGACTGACTACTTAGTCACTTTGCCTGCAAGGCTTCTTATGATGTGTATTACCGAGAGGGCCCAGAGATACCTCTCCGAAATACGGAGTGACAAATCCCAATCTTGATTCACGCCAACTCAACAGACACCTTCGGAGATACCTGTAGATCATCTTTATAATCACCCAGTTATGTTGTGATGTTTGATAGCACACAAGGCATTCCTCCGGTGTCCGGGAGTTGCATGATCTCATGGTCGGAAGAACATGTATTTGACATTATGAAAGCAGTAGCAAATAAACTGAAACGATCAATAGCTATGCTAACGGATGGGTCTTGTCCATCACATCATTCTCTTAATGATGTGATCCCGTTATCAAATGACAACTCATGTCCATGGGTAGGAAATCATAACCATCTTTGATCAACGAGCTAGTCTAGTAGAGGCTTACTAGGGACACGGTATTTGTTTATGTATCCACACATGTATTTAAGTTTCCAGTCAATATAATTATAGCATGAATAATAAACCTTTATCATGATTAAGGAAATATAATAATAACCACTTTATTATTGCCTCTAGGGCATATTTCCAACAACACCCAGAGATCCTTCCTCGACTCCCTGCGAGAAAGCAATCCCGGAGCCATCATATCCATTTAGTGTCTCCAGTATCCAGTTCTAGTTGTATAGATCGGGATACAACTCTGAGCGTCCGTTGCCGTGGACACGGCTATTCGAATAGATTACTTCCCTGCAGGGGTGCAGCAACTTACCCAACACGCTCGATTAACTCCGGCCAGAAACACTTTTCAGGTCATGCCCGGCCTCGGCTGATCGACACACCGTAGTCCTACCTAGGCTCAACAGAGAGGCCAGCACGCCGGTCTACATCCTAAATGCGAAGGGGTCATGGGCCAATCATCCTTTGCAATCCTGCGCGTTGCGAGGACGGCCGGGATCAGTCCTGGCTACCTGTTTATACAAAGCAGGTGCTTACGCGGACCACCTGGGCGCGTGCCGCTAAACCGCAGACGTTAGTGAGCTTTCGGAAGAAACATGCGACGCAGAGTGCCCATACTTATTCCCGCGTGGTGGTCAGTGCAAAAAGGCCAGAGGCCTACTCAGATCACATATCCAAACCCGTTAGTGTCTTGGGAGCGCGCAGAGACGATCAATGATCCACGATCTATGGTCCCGTCGCCCTGTCTCGCGGACTGACGACATGGGCTAAGAATGTTCGGCCGTGCCGCGTAATTATCTCGCGGGTACCCTCACGGTCAACCCGACTACAGTAACTCTCGCGGGTACCCCTCGGGGCTGACCCGCTTTCATCAAGGTTCCGGGGTAAAGTCAAGGTAACCGTGTGTCCATAACATCAAGGGGGAAATCCGAGGAATCACCCTCGATGGATTCCTACTCGACGGTCCATAACATCAAGGGGAACCCGAGGAATCACCCTCGAACGATTCCTACTCGATGTAACCGTCAAGGTGACCTTGGAGGAATCACCCTCGAGGATTCACACTTGATGAGTTGCACGACAGAGTCGTTGTCGGGAGTGGTGAAGGAGGAATCACCCTCCGTAATCCACGACCGATTAGCTACACTACAGAGGTATCATCAGGAGTGAGGTAGGAGGTATCACCCTCGGCACTCGATAGTAGCTCTGCAGAGTCGTACAACTAAGGGGGTGTGCGGTGATGTGTCGGTCTCTGCACCTCGATCACGTTGATCGAGTCATCTGGTAATAAAGCGGGGGCAACAGGGACAAGGTGAGGGGTCACTGATGGATCACTAACCAACCTATTCTAAGCATATAGGATATCAGGTAAAGTACAATAGCAGGTTACAAAAGGAGGCTATGCATCAGAATAGGAGATATCGAACAACAATAGCAAAATCTAATGCAAGCATGAGAGAGAAAGAATGAGCGATATACGAATGACCAAGGGGGTTTTGCTTGCCTGGAAGCTCTGTGGAAAGGAACTGGTCGTCAGGAGTGTAGTCCATCTCGGGAGCAGCGTCAGTCTCCGGGTCTATCGAAGAGAAGAGGGGGAAGAAACAATAAATACAAGGCAAACAAATGCAACACATCGCATGACATGACAGTATGCTATGCTAGGGGTGACCTAACGTAGTGCTACACGTTATAGACAGAGCGGGAAAATACCTGGGGATGTTTTCCCGGCATTGGGCATTTATCGAACAGATGAAACAGAGGGGAAGGTTCCATGTTCATCATGTTAGAGGCATGTGACAGATGAATGGGGGGCATATTCGGATTCGTCACATTTTTCTGAGCAACTTTCATATATAAATTATTTTCATCTGAGATATAGATTATTTTATATGATTTTTCAAAGCTTTAAACATTTTTTGAAATTACTAGATTGAATTTAATTGGAAAATAAATTATATACTAAATGCTACGGGTACACAGAAGTGTACCTAGAGATGTGCTTGAGAGGCTGGCATGTGGGGTCCAGTGGACTGCTGACTCAGCAGTCAACAGTGGCCCTTTGACTGGTCAAAGGGGTCAACAGGACCCACATGTCAGTGGCTGTTAGTTTAGTTTAACCTTATCCATTTAAGCAGTGCATTGGGCCCACGTGTCATGGACTAACCACTTAATTATAGTTAGTTTTAATTCCAGGGGGTTAATTAGGTGCGGGACCCGCTGTCAGTGGGGGTTATGGCCTGGCTTAGAGACTAATTAACCAGCCATGTCAGCAGGTTAACGACGGCGATGGCAGAGCGCGTCGGTGACGACCATGAGCTCATCTTCGGCGATCATTTGAGCGGCGGTTGGTGCCCACGTGACGCAGAGGAGGAGCGGCGTCGATTGGTGGTGGCTACGCAGGTAAGAGCCGCCGGAAACGACGTCAACGACGAGGTCCGAGCGGCGGTGGCTTGCGGCACTCGACGGAATCGAGTCGGCGGGCATTACTCCGACGACCAGAGAAGCTGGACGACGTCCTAGGGGTTCCATGAGCGCGATAGCAGCAGCAGTTCGAGGCGAGGCTGGCTATAGCAGTACCAGAGGGCACGACGACGGCAGCAAAGCTTCGCCAGAGCACGGCTATGGAGGGGCGCACGCTAGAGCTCGGGATTGAGCACGAGACAAGGCAGGGGAGGCAGCCGGACTCATAGTGAGGCGGATGAGGCGCTCGAGGAAGCAGGGGGCTGCCGGAATGTGGCGGAACAATGCGAAGATGTGCGGCGGCCGAGGTTGGGGAAGACGGCGTAGGTGACGACGATGGCGCTTCTCGGCTCCAATTCGTTGGCTCGGACGACGAAGACGAGGACGACGGTCCTCGGGGGCACCAGCGGACGTTGAACAATGGTCGGTGGCCACGGTAGTTCCTAGCGGCGTGCATCTGGTGCGCGTCGGTTAGCCGGATCCAGATGTAACGCCCGGATAATTAAGCTACAGTAATTCCCTGCTAATGATGCCATGACATCACTTTTACTGTTGCTAGGTCCCACGTTGATTCAAACCAACTCAAAATTCAAATTTAAAATAAAGTCAAACAATAAAAGTTTTCAAATGTCAAAACTAAAATGTTCAAATGTGGAAAATAATCCACACTAAATATTGGTGAAGAAACCACACTTTTATAAAGTATTTAAATGCCCTAAACTAATTAAAACAGTGGTTAAAACATTAATTTAAATGCTTTTTAAATAATAAAAGTTGCAAAGTATTTTATTCTAATGCTAAACTAATTGTGACAGTAGCTTAAATTATAATTATATTTTAGGTGCAAGTTTGGTATTTTATAAACTATTTTGGTTCTTAAAAGAATTTGAATCGGAAAGAATAAAAAGAAAAACCAAAATGAAAAAAAGAAAGAAAAGGAACAAAGGAAAAGGAAAAGCCCTTGGCTCCCCCCCGGGCCTCGGCCCACCCCCAGCTGGCCGGCCCAGCTCGTATTGGCCTACTTAGGCCTCCCAACCCCCACCGTGACCTAAATCCCCCACTCCCCTCTCTTCCCTTCCCCCCGACCCGAACTGGATCGGGATCGACAACGGTGCGCCCCGTCGACCGTCGGCTGCCCCTCCCTCGCCGGACCACCGCGCCGCCGGACCGTCCTCGAGCTCCTCCTCGCCGGACCTCACCAGGCCTCGCTGCCCCCCTTCCCTCCTCGTCTGTGAGCCCCCCTTCTCCCCATCTCCTCTGGCCGTCCCGACGCCCGCGCACTGGGCTCCCCCGGCTCGCGCCCGTCGCTCCTCGGACGCGGCCCCGCGTTTTGGCCGGCCATCGCGCCGCTTCTCCCTAGACGCGCCGTGGCCGCGCCCTGCGTTGCACTGCCGCCGCCGCTGCCGCTCGCCCTGCTGCTGCGGTCGCTGTGCGCTGCTACTGCTGCTCACTGCACCGCCGCCGCCTCCCATGCGCTCACTCGCTACCATGCTCGCCGCCCGCTGCTGTGCTGCCCACCTCCGCCTCGCGCCTCGTCTCCCCCTGACCACGTCGGCCGCATCTCCCCGTGCGTGGTCGCGCCAGCCGTCCCTCGCGCGCGCCCGCAGTCCTCCTCACACGCCCGCGCCGCCTTTCCCTGGCGTCGCCCCGGCCGCCGCTCACCGCGCTGCGCACAGCCATCGCGCGCCCACCTCCCTCGCCGGCGCTCACTGCTGTGGCCACGGCCGCAGCCTCTGCGGCGCTCGTGCGCGAGCGGGCGCCCAGCCCCTGGCCTGGGCCACTGCCGAACGGGCCCCACGCTGTGGAAAAAAAAACAAAAAAAATATATAATAAATAATAAGAAAATAAATAATTATATTAATTAATTAAACAATTAATTAATTTAGTTAATCCTATTTAATTAAACTAATTAGCTTAGTTAGCCTAATGTGTCACTGACAAGGGGGGCCCACCCCCTGTTGACCAGTCAAACTTTGACTGGTCAACTGGGGCCCCTGGACCCACTTGTCATACACTCAGGGTAGAATTCCCTGGGTACACCTAGCAATTTTTGCATTTACTTCGAATTAATAATAATTTCAAAAAATGAATAAAACTTTAAAAATCAATATAAAATAATCCGTAACTCGGATGAAAATGTTTTTACATGAAAGTTGCTCAGAAAAACGTGACGAATCCGAATACGCACTTCGTTCGTCTGCCACACGTCCCTAGCATAGCGAACGTGGAACCGTCCCCCTCCGTTTCACCTATCCGGAAAATGCCTAACACCGGGGATACTTTCCCGGATGTTTTCCCCCTTCGCCGGCATCGTCTAGTACTGCGTTAGAATACCCCTAGCACTGCGTGTTGTCATGTCGAGCATCTGTATTACATCTGTGTGCTTTATATTTATTGTTTCTTCCACCTCTTCTCTTCGGTAGACCCCAAGACCGATGCTGCCCCTATGATCGACTATGTCACCGACGACCCTCCTTCCGTTTCAGCAGAGCTTCCAGGCAAGCCAACCCCCCTTGATCATTCCGATATCGCCCATTCCCTTCTCTCTCATGCTTGCATTAGATTTTGCAACTGTAATTGATTGCTCCTATTCTGATGCATAGCCTGTTTTTGTAACCTGCTGTTGTACCTTACCTGCTTATCCTAAACTGCTTAGTCTAGGTTGGTTGGTGATCCACCAGTGACCCCCACCTTGTCCCTGTTGCCCCTGCTTCATCATCGATGACTCGATCAACGTGATCGACGACCAGAGCCTGACACAGCACCTCACCCCCTTTAGTTGCATGACTCTGTAGAGTTACTATCGAGTGCCGAGGGTGATACCTCGTACAACACTTCTGATGAGACCTCTGTAGTGTAGTTAGACGGTCGTGGTCTATGGAGGGTGATTCCTCCTTCACCGCCCCGATAACGAATATGTCGTGCAACCCCTCAAGTGTGAACCTCGAGGGTGATTCCTCTTAGTTCGCCTTGACGGTCACATCAAGTGGAATCCATCGAGGGTGATTCCTCGGGTTTTCCCCCCTTGATGTTTTGGACACACGGTTACCTAGACTTTGCTTCAGAACATTGTTGAAGTTGGGTCGGCCCCGAGGGGTACCCGCAAGAGATACCTGTGAAAGTCAGGCGGGCCCGGAGAGCACCCGCGAGAGTTACTGTGGCGGTTGGCTGTTTAGCGGTACCATCCAGGTTGTGGTGGTAGCTCCGGACTTGTCCCGACAGCCGTTACTATTTTAATAATGCACTACCAGGTTTGGGTATTTGATCTGAGTTGGCCACTGGCCTATACGCACTAACCACCATGCGGGAACAGTTATGGGCACTCGGCGTCGTAGTATCAGCCGAAGCTCTGTCAGACGTCCAGTTCAGCATTGTGGCACGGTCGGATCGTGCCGACCATCCGAGGTGGTGCTGGTATTCATCCTGCGCATAACGACCCGGAGTGCGAAGGGCGATGGGCCCAAGACCCCGGAGCGCTTAGGATGTAGACCGGCGGGGACCTCTCTGCTGAGCCTAGGTAGTGCTACGACGTGTTGATCTTCTGAGGCCGGGCATGACCTAGGAAAGTGTGTCCGGCCAGAGTAATCAAGCGTGTTGGGAAATGTGGTGCACCCCTGCAGAGAAGTTATCAATTCGAATAGCCGTATCCACGGTAATGGACGCTCGGAGATGTATCCCGATCTATCTATCTATTATATACTTAAAACAAGAGTCAAACAAGCCATCACGTTCGTCCACACAGATTAAATTATCTCGACCGTAAATTATAGGCATTAACGGTTGTGATTAAAAGAAGTAGCGTTACACATAAATATGGCACATATAAATAGTTTGACACATCACGTGTCACATACAAATAACACGTCTTTGATGTCTAACGCATATGCCTTTTTATTAAAAAAAATAGTCCTACACGACCATATACATAACTTACGGGCATTGCAATGGCAGCCAACTAGGAAGCCAGCCAGCGATCGAACATAGAAAGAGTCCGATTGAGGAAAAGGAAGCACCCGATTAAAAAATTGTAGATGGGATATGCATGATGCATGTGTGTGATCACTTGGTTGTGAAGTATTTCTTACATAGATGGCCAGTGTGTTGGCCTTTTTGTTATATCCTTCCTATGTCCCAAAATAAGTGTCGCAGATTTAGTAAAAAGTTGTACTAAATCAACGACACTTATTTTGGGACAAGGGAGTAATTATTTTGATTAAGAATCAAAATGGTTCTATTATGTTTGGACTAGAAGGAAAAGATGTACAAGGTGTTTACAGATAAAGATGTACAAGATTTAGTTCAAATTTTTATATTGGAGAATTTCCATATAGTTTTCCAATTTTTTTTATCGTTTTAATGTTTCTTCTCGATAAGACATATTTGTTGCATAAACAGTGAAGTCAATAGCTAGCATGATTTGAGCGTAAACTTAGTACTCATATTAATTTTTTTATAGAAATACTCTAATGTGGAATACATATTAAAAATAGAATTTTGATTTCCATTCTTTAGAATTTATTATGTTGTGATGGAGGATCAGTGTGAAAGTGACATGAAAAACATGTATCAGTCTATTAAATGTATTAACAAGCATGCAAACATATGTACGTCAACACACATAAATATGTCACATATAAATAGTTTGACACATCACGTGTCACATACAAATAACACGTCTTTGATGTCTAACGCATATGCCTTTTTATTAAAAAAAATAGTCCTACACGACCATATACATAACTTACGGGCATTGCAATGGCAGCCAACTAGGAAGCCAGCCAGCGATCGAACATAGAAAGAGTCCGATTGAGGAAAAGGAAGCACCCTATTAAAAAAAAAAAGGAAACGTCCTTACGGCCAGGCATTGGAACAGTAGTCAATCTTGACTCCTAGGCTTCTGCGCCAAAAAAGACAGTCCAGAGTCCAGATGTACTGTTGGTTATTGCTAACACACATCACGTATAAGAATATGTTTAACCAAATCCAAATGTGATGGATGAACAAGTTAATCGGAGCAATTCAGATTGGCACAAAGAAAAATGTATTTTCAAAGGAATATCTCAAAGATAAAACTACTCCCACTGTCTCTAGGGTACAGGCGTAGACAAGGCAATATCTATTATGAGTTGGACAAGGTTAGATACTTGGCAATACTCTATATCCATCGTGCATGTGTGCCTAGGGTTTTGGTCTTCTCGAAGCAACAAATCGAGGTCCATGACCTCCTCATACTCCGCGCCACCTCGCCAGCGCACCGACGCTGAAGCTACATCCAAGCAAGCGACAGAACAACATCCTCATGCTTCGCGCGATCTCACCGGCTCACCGACGCTGAAGTTGCTGCCAAGCAAGCGGCAGAACAGCCTCCTCATGCTCCGCGCGATCTCGCCGGCACACCGACGCGGAAGCTGCTGCCAAGCAAGCGGCGGAACAGCCTCCTCATACTCCGCGCGATCTCGCCGTCACACTAACGCGGAAGCTGCTGCCAAGCAAACGGCGGAACAGCCTCCTCATGCTCCGCGCGATCCCGCAGGCACACCCACGCGGATGCTCCAGCCAAGCAAGCAGTAGAACAGCCTCCTCATTCTCCACACGATCTCGCCGGCGCACCTACGCTGGTGCTGCCATGCAAGCGGCGGAACAGGGTGATAACAATGGGAGACATATATGATTGTGCACTTAATCGGTAGGAGGAATACGAAGTATCATCTACAGTATTTAGCTACTAGCTGGATTGATGTTAATGATGGTGCAAGCTAACCTACACGAGTGTGTGAGCGACGAAGTCGGCTATGGTAGTGACAGAGGCACGTGTCATGGGGCAAGAATGCAGCGGCTTGGTTGGGTGGTCACTGACTCCAGTTGTGGCGGCACCGTAGAGTCGACTCAAGGAGTGAACAAGATCTGGAGCTTCGGCTAATTACATGACAAACACTCACGTACGTACACATGCGCCTGCACGTGAACAGGTGTGCTGATTGATTCTTCATGGCACCAGCTACAACATGGGAACATAGCAGCTAGGTTGCATATATATGATGTATGCATGCGTTTGTCACGTGTTATTTTTTTTTCCTGCAAGGGGTATTATATTTCTTTTATTTTTCTATATGGGATACCCCAAAACAAATTGTAGATGGGATATGCATGATGCATGTGTGTGATCACTTGGTTGTGAAGTATTTCTTACATAGATGGCCAGTGTGTTGGCCTTTTTGTTATATACTTCCTATGTCCCAAAATAAGTGTCGCAGATTTAGTAAAAAGTTGTACTAAATCAACGACACTTATTTTGGGACAAGGGAGTAATTCTTTTGATTAAGAATCAAAATGGTTCTATTGTGTTTGGACTAGAAGGAAAAGATGTACAAGGTGTTTACAGATAAAGATGTACAAGATTTAGTTCAAATTTTTATATTGGAGAATTTCCATGTAGTTTTCGTATTTTTTTTATCGTTTTAATGTTTCTTCTCGATAAGACATATTTGTTGCATAAACAGTGAAGTCAATAGCTAGCATGATTTGAGCGTAAACTTAGTACTCATATTAATTTTTTTATAGAAATACTCTAATGTGGAATACATATTAAAAATAGAATTTTGATTTCCATTCTTTAGAATTTATTATGTTGTGATGGAGGATCAGTGCGAAAGTGACATGAAAAGCATGTATCAGTTTACTAAATGTATTAACAAGCATGCAAACATATGTACGTCAACACAAAAAAAATAGCCATGAAGATGACATGCATGTGTTAACTTCCCTCGCGATTTCATGCCGGTGAGCAGCAACTGAGTTGTTTTACATTTTGAAAGGATAAAATAATATATGCATGTACAAAAACCACATACACGAAGAAAATATTGTGTAAGGATGTAGGAAGCATAATCATGTCGCCATGTTGTGGCTAATACACTATGGAAACCACAAATCATGTCATGCACAATATAAGTTCACGAAAGTGGATACGATAAAAAAGGACAAGCTGTTATGAGATTGAGTAAGAGATAATATTTGTAGAAATTTCTAATAAATGTATACTGAAATTACATTGCCTTTGAAGGCCAAGCGACATATGACAATTGAGTAAGATGGACATGCATGCAAGCTATAGAAGGTGAGTAGAAAATGCAAATACGATGAGTGATGATCAGAGAAGATGATAGACATTTAATTTTGAACCATCGATGTGAAGTGCCTTAATTTTGTTGGATGGAAAGGTAGACCCCATGGATGTGGAGTGGAACTATGGAAGAGAGAAAGTCATAATGCAGTCTAGGGTTTCCATGGGAGACACAAATATGTTTACCATTTATCCTTTGTTTTGACTTAGAAATGTCGCAAAAATCCAAGCACTAAAATGGAAAGAACTTTGTGCAAAAGTACATAATCATATTTCCATACATTTTTTTATAATACATCTTTTATGTCTATTTAATTTTCATATTGTATATTAGAAAACCTAGCCGCGCAATTGCGCGGGCCACACAACTAGTTATAACTAGAAATGGATACTTGAGATATGTGATGGATATGATGGCTCCGGGATTGCTTTCTCGCAGCGAGTCGAGGAAGGATCTCTGGGTGATATTGCTACAACATGCTTGTTAATTATAATATGCTATTCTTTACTCTTCTAAGTGCTGCAAGATGGTGGTTTCCTGAAGATGCTAGTCTTCGATAGGCTAGGCCTTCCCCTCTATTTTGGCATTCTGTAGTTCAGTCCACAGATACAGCCCTTCCATTTGATACCAATGCATACTTAGTATAGAACTTATGCTTGCGAGTACTTTGGATGAGTACTCACGGTTGCTTTGCTTCCCTTTTTTCCCCTTCTTTCCTCTTTCCGATTGATGCGACCAGATGGCGGATCCCAGGAGCAAGAAGCCACCACCGACGACCACTACTACCCCGAGGGTGCCTACTACTACGTGGAGACCGCCGACGACCAGGAGTAGTTAGGAGGTACCAGGCAGGAGGCCTTGCCTTTTCGATCGATGTTGCTTTTGTGCTAGCCCTCTTAAGGCAAACTTGTTTAACTTATGTCTGTACTCAGATATTGTTGCTTCCACTGACTCGTTTGTTTTCAAGCTTCTGTATTCGAGCCCTCGAGGCCCCTGACTTGTAATATGAAGCTTGTATTATTTCAATTTGTGTCTAGTGTTGTGTTGTGATATCTTCCCGTGAGTCCCTGATGTTGGTCGTACACATTTGCGTGCATGATTAGTGTACGGTCAAATCGGGGCGTCACAAGTTGGTATCAGAGCCGACTGCCTGTAGGAGCCCCCTTTCCAACTCCTTGGTCGAAGTTGAGTCTAGTCTTTGAAAAATTGTTTTACTAACATGGCTGTGTGGCTTACGGGCCCACGTCGCCATTGGGTGGTATTATGATCTTTTACTCCTCGTCTATACTCCGGGATTCTGATCACTCTTCTCTTCGGGTTAAACTTTTATTAACTCTAACTCTAGGATCACACAATAATTTCATTCCGGAGCCCTGGCTACTTTCAGTTACCACTTCGTTATGTCATACCTTCAGTTTCCGAAGTTGTGGCGACATTTCCTTCTTGGTAATCGTTGCGAGATCTTCACCGATCATCAAAGTCTGAAGTATCTGTCCGGTCCGCGTTCTTGATCAAGCTGAACATTGCACCTGTCAGAGGGCTATCAAATTTCTTAAAGTTCAGTGGTTAAATCATTCTGAAGATGAAGCCCCTTGGAAACGCGAGGATCGTCTTCGTGACGAATACCCCGTTTTTGTTTCCGCCTACCTCCTAAAATCTCGGGACGAGATTTCTTGTAGTGGAGGAGATTTGTAACGCCCAGATAATTAAGCTACAGTAATTCCCTGCTAATGATGCCATGACATCACTTTTACTATTGCTAGGTCCCACTTTGATTCAAACCAACTCAAAATTCAAATTTAAAATAAAGTCAAACAATAAAAGTTTTCAAATGTCAAAACTAAAATGTTCAAATGTGGCAAATAATCCACACTAAATATTGGTGAAGAAACCACACTTTTATAAAGTATTTAAATGCCCTAAACTAATTAAAACAGTGGTTAAAACATTAATTTAAATGCTTTTTAAATAATAAAAGTTGCAAAGTATTTTATTCTAATGCTAAACTAATTGTGACAGTAGCTTAAATTATAATTATATTTTAGGTGCAAATTTGGTATTTTATAAACTATTTTGGTTCTTAAACGAATTTGAATCAGAAAGAATAAAAGAAAAACCAAAATGATAAAAAAAAGAAAAGGAACAAAGGAAAAGGAAAAGCCCCTGGCTCCCCCCCGGGCCTTGGCCCACCCCCAGCTGGCCGGCCCAGCTCGTCCTGGCCTACTTAGGCCTCCCAACCCCCACCGTGACCTAAATCCCCCACTCCCCTCCCCCCCGACCCGAACTGGATCGGGATCGACTCCGGTGCGCCCCGTCGACCGTCGGCTGCCCCTCCCTCGCCGGACCACCGCGCCGCCGGACCGTCCCCGAGCTCCTCCTCGCTGGACCTCACCAGGCCTCGCCGCCCCCCTTCCCTCCTCGCCTGTGAGCCCCCCTTCTCCCCATCTCCTCTGGCCGTCCCGACGCCCGCGCACTGGGCTCCCCCGGCTCGCGCCCGTCGCTCCCCAGACGCGGCCCCGCGTTTTGGCCGGCCGTCGCGCCGTGGCCGCGCCCCGCGTTGCACTGCTGCCGCTGCTACCACTCGCCCTGCTGCTGCGGTCGCTGCGCGCTGCTACTGCTGCTCACTGCACCGCTGCCGCCTCCCGTGCGCCCACTCGCTACCATGCTCGCTGCCCGCTGCCGTGCTGCCCACCTCCACCTCGCGCCTCGTCTCTCCCATGACCACGCCGGCCGCAGCTCCCCGTGCGTGGCCGCGCCTGCCGTTCCTCGCGCGCGCCCGCAGTCCCCCTCACGCCGCCTTTCCGTGGCGTCGCCCCGGCCGCCGCTCACCGCGCCGCGCACAGCCACCGCGCGCCCACCTCCCTCGCCGGCGCTCGCTGCTGTGGCCACGCCCGCAGCCTCTGTGGCGCTCGTGCGCGAGTGGGCGCCCAACCCCTGGCCTGGGCCACTGCCGAACGGGCCCCACGCTATGGAAACAAAAAAAAGAAATAAAAAATAATAATATAATAAATAATAAGAAAATAAATAATTATATTAATTAATTAAATAATTAATTAACTTAGTTAATCCTGTTTAATTAAACTAATTAGCTTAGTTAGCCTAATGTGTCACTGACAAGGGGGGCCCACCCCCTGTAGACCAGTCAAACTTTGACTTGTCAACTGGGCCCCCTGGACCCACTTGTCATACACTCAGGGTAGAATTCCCTGGGTACACCTAGCAATTTTTGCATTTATTCCGAATTAATAATAATTTCAGAAAATGAATAAAACTTTGAAAATCAATATAAAATAATCCGTAACTCGGATGAAAATGTTTTTTACATGAAAGTTGCTCAGAAAAATGTGACGAATCCGAATATGCACTCCGTTCATCTGCCACACGTCCCTAGCATAGCGAACGTGGAACCGTCCCCCTCCGTTTCACCTGTCCGGAAAATGCCTAACACCGGGGATACTTTCCCTGGATGTTTTCGCCCTTCGCCGGCATCGTCTAGTACTGCGTTAGAACACCCCTAGCATTGCATGTTGTCATGTCGAGCATCTGTATTACATCTGTGTGCTTTATATTTATTGTTTCTTCCCCCTCTTCTCCCCGGTAGACCCCGAGACCGATGCTGCCCCTGTGATCGACTACGTCACCGACGACCCTCCTTCCGTTTCAGCAGAGCTTCCAGGCAAGCCAACCCCCCTTGATCATTCCGATATCGCCCATTCCCTTCTCTCTCATGCTTGCATTAGATTTTGCAACTGTAATTGATTGCTCCTATTCTGATGCATAGCCTATTTTTGTAACCTGCTGTTGTACCTTACCTGCTTATCCTAAACTGCTTAGTCTAGGTTGGTTGGTGATCCACCAGTGACCCCCACCTTGTCCCTGTTGCCCCTGCTTCATCATCTATGACTCGATCAACGTGATCGACGACCAGAGCCCGACACAGCACCTCACCCCCTTTAGTTGTACGACTCTGCAGAGTTACTATCGAGTGCCGAGGGTGAGACCTCGTACAACACTTCTGATGAGACCTCTGTTGTGTAGTTAGACGGTCGTGGTCTATGGAGGGTGATTCCTCCTTCACCGCCCCGATAACGAATCTGTCGTGCAACCCCTCAAGTGTGAACCTCGAGGGTGATTCCTCTTAGTTCGCCTTGACGGTCACATCGAGTGGAATCCATCGAGGGTGATTCCTCAGGTTTTTCCCCCCTTGATGTTTTGGACACACGGTTACCTGGACTTTGCTTCAGAACATTGTTGAAGTTGGGTCGGCCCCGTGGGGTACCCGCGAGAGATACCTGTGAAAGTCGGGCGGGCCCAGAGAGCACCCGCGAGAGTTACTGTGGCGGTTGGCTGTTCAGCGGTACCATCCAGGTTGTGGTGGTAGCTACGGACTTGTCCCGACAGCCATCACTATTTTAATAATGCACTACCAGGTTTGGGTATTTGATCTGAGTTGGCCACTGGCCTTTACGCACTAACCACCACGCGGGAACAGTTATGGGCACTCGGTGTCGTAGTACCAGCTGAAGCTCTGTCAGACGTCTAGTTCAGCATTGTGGCACGGTCGGATCGTGCCGACCATCCAAGGTGGTGCTGGTATTCACCCTGCGCACAACGACTCGGAGTGCGAAGGGCGATGGGCCCAAGACCCCGGAGTGCTTAGGATGTAGACCGACGGGGACCTCTCTGCTGAGCCTAGGTAGGGCTACGACGTGTTGATCTTCCGAGGCCGGGATGACCCAGGAAAGTGTGTCCGGCCAGAGTAATCAAGCATGTTGGGAAATATGGTGCACCCCTGCAGGGAAGTTATCTATTCGAATAGCCGTGTCCACGGTAATGGACGATCTATTATAACTAGAAATGGATACTTGAGATATGTGATGGATATGATGGCTCCGGGATTGCTTTCTCGCAGGGAGTCGAGGAAGGATCTCTGGGTGATATTGCTACAACATGCTTGTTAATTATAATATGCTATTCTTTACTCTTCTTGTTGGGGAACGTTGCATGGAAGACCGTAATCGGAAGCGTTATATCAACGCGGTTGATGTAGTCGAACAACTGCACGATCCAACCGATCGAGTACCGAACGTATGGCACCTCCGTGTTCAGCACACGTTCAACTCGGTGATGTCCTCGCCTTCTTGATCCAGCAAGTCAGGCGAAGTAGTAGATGTGTTCCGGCAGCACGACGGCATGGTGACGGTGATGGTGATGCGATCTCCGCACGGCTTCGCCTAAGCACTACGAAAATATGACCCAGGGTGTAAACTGTGTAGAGGGGCGCCGCACATGGCTAAGACAATGTTGTGTGTCCTTGTGTGGCGCCCCCTCCTCATATATATATAGGTGGGAGGAGAGGGGAGCCAGCCAGGCGCGCCCTAGGGCTGGCCGCCGGCCTCTAGGGCTCCTGCCCTGCCCTGCGCCCCCCCGCCATGTTTCCCCCAAGGGGGGAGGAAAGGGGAGGAGAGGAAGGCAGGGGGAGTCCAACTCCTCCCTTTCCTTCCCTCCCCATAGGGCCGGCCAGCTAGAGGGACGCACCAGCCCCTTGTGGGCAGGTGTGTTCCCTCACTTGGCCCATAAGGCCCATAACTTTGCCGGGGGTGCCCGGAACGCCTTCCGGTGACCCGATACGTACCTGGTACCACCCGAAGCACTTCCGGTGTCCAAATACCCTCGTCCTATATATCAATCTTTACCTCCGGACCATTCCGGAGCTCTTCGTCATGTCCGTGATCTCATCCGGGACTCCGAACTACATTCAGTCACCAAATCACATAACTCATATAATACTATATCGTCATTGAACGTTAAGCGTGCGGACCCTATGGGTTCGAGAATGATGTAGACCTGACCGAGACACTTCTCCGGTCAATCCAGTCAATAACCAATAGCGGAACCTGGATGCCCATATTGGTTCCAACATATTCTACGAAGATCTTTATCGGTCGAACCGTTATGACAACATACTTAGTTCTCTTTGTCCATCGGTATGTTACTTGCCCGAGATTCGGTCGTCGGTATCTCCATACCTAGTTCAATCTCGTTACCGGCAAGTCTCTTTACTCGTTCCGTAATACATCATCCCGTGACTGACTTCTTAGTCACTTTGCTTGCAAGCTTCTTATGATGCTGTATTACCGAGAGGGCCCAGAGATACCTCTCTGAAACACGGAGTGACAAGTCCCAGTCTCGATTCACGCCAACTCAACAGACACCTTCGGAGATACCTGTAGAGCATGTTTATAATCACTCAGTTACATTGTGACATTTGATAGCACACAAGACATTCCTCCGGAGTCCGGGAGTTGCATTATCTCATGGTCGGAAGAACATGTATTTGACATTATGAAAGCAGTAGCAAATAAACTAAAATGATCAATAGCTATGCTAACGGATGGGTCTTGTCCATCACATCATTCTCCTAATGATGTGATCCTGTTATCAAATGACAACTCATGTCCATGGCTAGGAAACCTTAACCATCTTTGATCAACGAGCTAGTCTAGTAGAGGCTTACTAGGGACACGGTATTTGTTTATGTATCCACACATGTATTTAAGTTTCCTGGTCAATACAATTCTAGCATGAATAATAAACATTTATCATGAATACGGAAATATAATAATAACCATTTTATTATTGCCTCTAGGGCATATTTCCATCAGTCTCCCACTTGCACTAGAGTCAATAATCTAGTTCACATCGCCATGTGATTAACACCCATAGTTCATATCGTGATGTGACTAACACCCAAAGAGTTTACTAGAGTCAATAATCTAGTTCACATCGCCATGTGATTAACACTCAAAGAGTTCTAAGGTGTGATCATGTTTTGCTTGTGAGAGAGGTCTTAGTCAACGGGTCTGCAACATCCAGATCCGTGCGTACTTTGCAAATTTCTATGTCTACAATGCCCTGCATAGAGCTACTCTAGCTAATTGCTCCCACATTCAATACGTATCCAGAATGAGACTCAGAGTCATCCGGATTAGTGTTAAAGCTTGCATCGACGTAACCCTTTACGACAAACTCTTTATCACCTCCATAATCAAGAAACATTTCCTTAGTCCTCTTTAGGTACCTAAGGATAATTTTGACCGCTGTCCAGTGATCCACTCCTGGATCACTCTTGTACCCCCTTTGCCAGACACATGGCAAAGCACACATCAGGTGCAGTACACAGCAAGGCATATTGCATAGAACCTATGGCTAAGGCATAGGCATTGACTTTCATTCTCTTTCTATCTTCTGCCGTGGTCGGGCTTTGAGTCTTACTCAACTTCACACCTTGCAAAACAGGCAAGAACCCCTTCTTGGACTAATCCATTTTGAACTTCTTCAAAAATTTATCAAGGTATGTGCTTTGTGAAAGTCCTATTAAGCGTCTTGATCTATCTCTATAGATCTTGATGCCCAATATGTAAGCAGCTTCACCGAGGTCTTTCATTGAAAAAATTCTTATTCAAGTATCCTTTTATGCTATCCAGAAATTCTATATCATTTCGATCAATAATATGTCATCCACATATAATAATAGAAATGCTACAGAGCTCCCACTCACTTTCTTGTAAATACAGGCTTCACCGTAAGTCTATATAAAACCATATGCTTTGATCACCTCATCAAAGCGTATATTCCAACTCCGAGATGCTTGCATCACTCCAGAGATGGATCGCTAGAGCTTGCACACTTTGTCAGCACCTTTTGGATCGACAAAACCTTCTGGTTGCATCATATACAACTCTTCTTTAAGAAATCCATTAAGGAATGCAGTTTTGTCGTCCATTTGCTAGATTTCATAATCATAAAATGCGGCAATTGCTAACATGATTCGGACAGACTTAAGCATCGCTACGGGTGAGAAAGTCTCATCATAGTTAACCCCTTGAACTTGTCGAAAACCTTTTGCGACAAGTCGAGCTTTGTAGACAGTAATATTACCGTCAGCATTTGTCTTCCTCTTGAAGATCCACTTATTCTCAATGGCTTGCCGATCATCGGGCAAGTCCACCAAAGTCCACACTTTGTTCTCATACATGGATCCTATCTCAGATTTCATGGCCTCAAGCCATTTGTCGGAATCTGGGCTTGTCATAGCTTCTTCATAGTTCGTAGGTTCGCCGTTGTTCAACAACATGACTTCTAGGACATGATTACCGTACCACTCTGGTGCGGAATGTGTTCTAGTCGACCTACGAGGTCCAGTAGTAACTTGATCTGAAGTTTCATGATCATCATCATTTGCTTCCTCTCTGTTTGGTGTAGGCATCACGGGAACTGTTTTCTCTGATGTACTACTTTCCAATTCGAGAGAAGGTACAATTACCTCATCAAGTTCTACTTTCCTCCCACTCACTTCTTTCGAGAGAAACTCCTTCTCTAGAAAGGACCCATTCTTAGCAACAAAGATCTTGCCTTTCGGATCTGTGGTAGAAGGTATACCCAATAGTTTCTTTCGGGTATCCTATGAAGACACACTTCTCCGCTTTGGGTTCGAGCTTTTCTGGCTGAAGCCTTTTGACATAAGCGTCGCATCCCCAAACTTTAAGAAACGACAACTTAGGTTTATTGCCAAACCACAGTTCATACGGTGTCGTCTCAACGGATTTAGATGGTGCCCTATCTAACGTGAATGCAACTGTCTCTAATGCATAACTCCAAAATGATAAAGGAAAATCGGTAAGAGACATCATAGAATGCACCATATCTAATAAAGTACGGTTACGACGTTCGGACACACCATTACGCTGTGGTGTTCCAGGTGGCGTGAGTTGTGAAACTATTCCACACTGTTTCAAATGAAGGCCAAACTCATAACTCAAATATTCGCCTCTGCGGTCAGATCATAGAAACTTTATTTTCTTGTTACGATGATTCTCCACTTCACTCTGAAATTCTTTGAACTTTTCAAATGTTTCAGACTTGTGTTTCATTAAGTAGATATAACCATACCTACTCAAATCATCTGTGAAGGTTAGAAAATAACGATACCCGCCGCGTGCTTCAACACTCATCGGACCGCATACATCGGTATGTATTATTTCCAATAAGTCATTAGCTCGCTCCATTGTTCCGGAGAACGGAGTTTTAGTCATCTTGCCCATGAGGCATGGTTCGCAAGTATCAAATGATTCATAATCAAGTGATTCCAAAAGTCCATTTGCATGGAGTTTCTTCATGCGCTTTACACCAATATGATCTAAACGGCAGTGCCACAAGTATGTTGCACTATCATCATTTACTTTGCATCTTTTGGCATCAATATTATGAATATGTGTATCATTACGATCGAGATTCAATAAATATAGACCATTCACTAAGGGTGCATGACCATAAAAGATATTACTCATATAAATAGAACAACCATTATTCTCTGATTTAAATGAATAACCGCTTCGCATCAAACAAGATCCAGATATAATGTTCATGCTCAACGCAGGCACCAAATAACAATTATTGAGGTCTAAAACTAATCCCGAAGGTAGATGTAGAGGCAGCGTGCCGACGGTGATCACATCAACTTTGGAACCATTCCCGACACGCATCGTCACCTCGTCCTTAGCCAGTCTTCGTTTAATCCGCAGCTCCTGTTTCGAGTTACTAATCTTAGCAACTGAACCGGTATCAAATACCCAGAGGCTACTACGAGCACTAGCAAGGAACACATCAATAACATGTATATCAAATATACCTTTGTTCACTTTGCCATCCTTCTTATCCGCCAAGTATTTTGAGGCAGTTCCGCTTCCAGTGACCATTCCCTTTGCAGTAAAAGCACTCAGTCTCAGGCTTAGGTCCAGCTTTAGGTTTCTTCACTGGAGCGGCAACTTAGTTGCCGGTCTTCTTGAAGTTCCATTTCTTTCCCTTGCCCTTCTTCTTGAAACTGGTGGTCTTGTTAACCATCAACACTTGATGCTCTTTCTTGATTTCTACCTCCGCCGATTTAAGCATCACGAAGAGCTCGGGAATTGATTTCTCCATCCCTTGCATATTATAGTTCATCACAAAGACTTTATAGCTTGGTGGCAGTGATTGAAGAACTCTGTCAATAACACTCTCAACTGGAAGATTAATTCCCAGCTGAGTCAAGTGATTGTGGTACCCAGACATTCTGAGTATGTGTTCACTGACAAAACTGTTCTCCTCCATCTTACAGCTATAGAACTTGTTGGAGACTTCATATCTCTCAACCCGGGCATTAGCTTGAAATATTAATTTTAGCTCTTGGAACATCTCATATGCCCCATGACGTTCAAAACGTCTTTGGAGCCCCGATTCTAATTAAGCTATAAAGCATGGCGCACTAAACTATCAAGTAGTCATCAGATCGAGCTTGTCAAATGTTAAAAACGTCTGCATCAGCTCCTGCAGCAGGTCTGTCACCTAGCGGTGCATCAAGGACATAATAATTTTGTGCAGCAATGAGGATAATCCTCAGATCACAGACCCATTCCGCATTATTGCTACCATCATCTTTCAACTTAGTTTTCTCTAGGAACGTATAAAAACAGGGGAGCTACATCGCGAGCTATTGATCTATAACATAATTTTGCAAATACTATCAGGACTAAGTTCATGATAAATTAAGTTCAATTAATCAAATTACTAATGAACTCCCACTTAAATCAACATCCCTCAAGTTGTCTAAGTGCTACACGATCCATATCAACTAAACCATGTCCGATCATCACGTGAGATGGAGTAGTCTTCAATGGTGAACATCTACATGTTGATCATATCTACTATATGACTCATGTTCGACCTTTCGGTCTCCAGTGTTCCGAGACCATGTCTGTACATGCTAGGCTCATCAAGTTTAACCCAAGTATTCCGCGTGTGTAAAACTGGCTTACACCCGTTGTATGTGAACATAGAGTCTATCACACCCGATCATCACGTGGTGTCTCGAAACAACGAACTGTGGCAACATCGCATACTTTAGGGAGAACACTATTATCTTGAAATTAAGTGAAGGGATCATCTTATAATGCTACCGTCGATCTAAGCAAAATAAGATGCATAAAGGATAAACATATCATGCAATCAAAATATGTGACATGATATGGCCATCATCATCTTGTGCTTTTGATCTCCATCTCCAAAGCAATGTCATGATCTCCATCGTCACCGGCTTGACACCTTGATCTCCATCGTTGCGTCGGGGTCGTCTCGCCAACTATTGCTTCTACAACTATTGCTAACGCATAGCGATAAAGTAAAGCAATTACATGGCGCTTGCATTTCATACAATAATTAAGAGACGACCCTATGGCTCCTGCCGGTTGTCGATAATTTACAAAACATGATCATCTCATACAATAACGTATATCACATCACGTCTTGACCATTTGACATCACAACATGCCCTGCAAAAACAAGTTAGACGTCCTCTACTTTGTTGTTGCAAGTTTTACGTGGCTGATGCGGGCTTCTAGCAAGAACGGTTCTTACCTACGCAAAAACCACAACGGTGAATTATCAAGTTTGCTGTTTTAACCTTCTTCAAGGACCGGTCGCAGTCAAATTCGATTCAACTAAAGTAAGAGAAACAGACACCCGCCAGCCACCTTTATGCAAAACAAGTTGCATGTCTGTCGGTGGAACCGGTCTCATGTGTGTGGACATGTAAGGTTGGTCCGGGCCGCTTCATCCCACAATGCCGCCGAATCAAAATAAGATATTGGTGGTAAGCAGTATGAACATCACCGCCCACAACTCTCTGTGTTCTACTCGTGCATATCATCTACGCATAGACCTAGCTCATGATGCCACTGTTGGGGAACGTTGCATGGAAAACAAAAAAAATTCTACGCACACGCAAGATCTATCCATGGACATGCATAGCTACGAGAGGGGAGAGTGTGTCTACGTACCCTCGTAGACCGTAAGTGGAAGCGGTATATCAACGCGGTTGATGTAGTCGAACAACTGCATGATCCAACCGATCGAGTAACGAACGTACGGCACCTCCGCGTTCAGCACACGTTCAGCTCGGTGACGTCCTCGCCTTCTTGATCCAGCAAGTCGGGCGAAGTAGTAGATGAGTTCCAGCAACACGACGGCGTGGTGACGGTGATGGTAATGCAATCTCCACAGGGCTTCGCCTAAGCACTACGAAAACATGACCGAGGGTGTAAACTGTGGAGAGGGGCGCCGCACACGGCTAAGACAATGTTGTGTGTCCTTGTGTGGCGCCCCCTCCTCATATATATAGGTGGGAGGGGAGGGGAGGGGAGGCAGCCAGGCGCGCACTAGGGCTGGCCGCCGGCCTCTAGGGCTCCTGCCCTACCCTCCGCCCCCCTGCCATGTTTCCCCGAAGGGGGAAGGAAAGGGGAGGAGAGGAAGGCAGGGGGAGTCCAACTCCTCCCTTTCCTTCCCTCCCCATAGGGCCGGCCAGCTAGAGGGGCGCACCAGCCCCTTGTGGGCTGGTGTGTTCCCTCACTTGGCCCATAAGGCCCATAACTTTGCCGGGGGTGCCCGGAACCCCTTCCGGAGACCCGATACGTACCTGGTATGTGACACCCTGATTTTGGCAACTTTTTCTTTCCAAACTTTTCTTGGCTTTATTTGAATTTGAATGGTTTTTGAACCTTTTCATTTGGTCCTGGAAATTTTTGAATCTCTCCAAGTAATCCAAAGCCTCATCATCTTGCCAAAACCCTGCCAAGTATCCCAAGGACCCAAATCCCAATTTAAATCTTTTCCAATGACTCGTTTCTTTTATTTGAGAATTTAGGGCATTATGATGGGTTGTGAAGCAACCTATAGTTTTGATGCTCAAAAAATTCTCAAATAATTCTCTAAAATTCCTTGGATCATATCTTGTCCCAATATCCAAAAACATTCCATGTCCTAGTTCACATATTTTGCAGAATAATTCATTTTAGTTCCTGGTCAGACTGGACCTTTGTGAAGGAAGTGCATGCTAGGTTTATCCAAATGCTCCCAAATTTTTGTGGCATGAGGGTACCTACAAATGACTTCCCTCCACCAAGTTTCAGCATCTGAAGATCTTCCAAGTGAGCAGTACTTCAACTTTCACATTCTGGACCAGATTGGTAGGTTACACATGAACTACCCTCAAATCTCAACCAAACCACCTCAAACTTGGCCAGTTTGGAGTCCTTCCAATGAGGATCACTCCAGACACTCTCTTTGGCTCAGTCTCCACCTCATCTCTTCTCTGGAACCTCCACAAGATTGCTATAAGAAACTGTTGATGATCATACCTCTCATCTCTGCGTGAACCAAGCCAAACCAAGGCTGTAGGTGATCTGAGGGATCGAAGGTCGACGTGCTGGACAAGTTTTGCCAGGCTTGCGTGGCCTTCTGGTGGCAAGCACCGTGGTGAGCACGGCGCTGGCATGCTTGTCACCGCGCTCTGTGCTGCGCCAGGCTCGGGTCTCGTCCGAGCGAGACGCCGGCGCCGCAGCAGCTTGTCCGCTCATGCCGACATCGTCCCTGGGTGACACCTAGCCCTTCCAGTGCCTTCGCCCTCGCCGGAGAAGCTCCCGGCGGCCGCCACGCCATCACCGCACTGTGAGGCCCGTGCGGCCACAGTGAGACGCCGCTCGTCTTCTTCTCCCCGAGCCATCTCTTCGCGCATTCAATGCCCTGCTCGCTCTTGTCTTCTCTCTCGCAAGCGGACAGGCAGCGAGGCGTCCTCCCGCCGTCGCCATGGCCCGCATCTCGCCGTCTCAAGAGAGCTCGACGAGCACCCCTCCCGGCTATAAATAGCCATGCTTCGCCTCGCCTAGCTCTCCACCCCTCTCCTCTTCTCTCATAGTGGTCGCCAATAGCAAGAACTCGGGCCGAGAGTCCCTCTGGCCTCGAGCACCGCCGGAACCCCTCCGCCCGCTCCTCTCCGTCGCCAGCCACCTCCACTTCTCCTCTGCCTCACCCGAGCCTTCCATTGTGATCAGTGAGGTCCGGTGATCCTTCCCGAGCCACCAGCCAGTCGAACTGCTGCCGGAATCAACCCCTCCGTCGACCACCGTAGCGCTCGTCCGCCGGAGAAGAAGGGCGCCGCGCCGTCCGTCCATCTCCGGGGGAGCTACGGGTACAGGGAGGACCGTCTTCGAGTGCCCGATCTATCCCCATCGTTTCCCAGCCCAACCGCCGTCGCTATCGCCGGCGAGCAGCGCCGGTGAGCCGCCTCTCTCTGCCCTCTCTCTCCCCTCTGTTTAAAACAAAGGGGCCCCACCTGTCATTCACTTACCGAAGCGGTATGTGGAGGCGTATTGGGCCTTTACGCCTTCGACGTGGCCCGTTCTGGGTTTTTCTGATTTTTCTTATTTTGATTTAATTAACAGAGTTGACCAGCTACTTTGACCGTGAATAACTTTTTACAGAAAGGTAAAAATGACCTGATTCTTTTTGCATTGTGTTCATATTAAACTCCTTTATTTTCTGACCAAGTTTGGTATTTTTCTCACATTCACAGAATTCCTGGTGATTAAAACAGTGTTATGTGACATTTTGAATTGCTATTTTAAAATATTTTCAGGAGGAGAATCTTGTGGATTTGAAGACCAGGAGTTTCTGAACAACCCAACTGATCAAGGCAAGCCAGGACTCCCATATTATGAAGCATTTCATAGCATTACATAATTCATATGCATTTCTTGCATTTAATTAACATAGTTAATTCAAAGTAAATTATTTAAATGCTTAATTGTAACAACTTAAATTGATATGATGATTAACCATGTTGCTAAGTGAAACTTAGTTGGTTGATCACGAGTCACCTGTCCGGGCTTACCCGTGCAGCCACATTTGCCGGAATGGGACGGACTTGACTTGGTCTGCCTCCGTGCTCTTTCACCGGTACCTCCAAAGAGGGAGGGTTATGCGTGCGTGCTGCCCTGATCAGGTAGACGACGATAACCCTGTGAGCCCAGTTGAGTTATTTGCCGGCGTCCCCGTTTGGGACAATTTAGTTAGGCCACGACGGTGGCAGGTGTCACGAGGTGACACGGGGCCACCCAAGGCTTGACTCCGGGGGAGTGTGATTGCCGGTGGTACGATGGGAGAGTCACGAGTCAGGCAGGTTTCGTTGGAGCAACACTGGTCCACCCGAATGGGATCACGAGGTCAGTGCTCCATAGTGTGGGTAAAGTGCGCAACCTCTGCAGAGTGTAAAATCTATTCGAATAGCCGCGTCCACGGTATTTGGCAGCCCGTCCAGACCTCACTAGGTGATCAACCATGATAACCATAATAACCATAGTAATGATGGAAGAACTTGTCTTATGAGCGGAAGTACTCGTTGGTATCGGGTATTCCGAGGGTTGAGAGGCAACCCGGATATGAGTAAGTTGATAACAGTAAGTGAATCCCGTAAGACTTAACATGTTGATTGCCATGCTATTATTTGCTGCATATTTGGTTGTCATGTGCTTGCGAGTACATTCAAAGTACTCACCTGGCGTATCATGCCAGATGCAGGAGAAGACTGAGACGGAGGTCTCGAAGGTCCGTGCTGTGCTATCTAGGATGTGTCCTCAGCAGTGTCCCTGTGGATGGAGTTGCCGTCATGTTCCGCTATGCATTAGTACTTCGCAGTAGTATTCCGTAGTAATGCCGAGGCCCAGATATGTTGGATAAATAATGTAGATATTGTCGTAGCACTAGATGTGCTTTTGGCCTCGATGATCATGTAAAATATAAGCTTGTACCCAACTATTATCAATAAAAGTTCAGCTATGTTCTGTTCCAAGTTGTTGAGTGTTTCCAGAAGACATGATCTCTGGGTTGGAAACACTGGTAAACCGGTTCTCTGAGCGGGGGTGCCACAACGCTTGGTATCAGAGCCAGGCTGACTGTAGGACACCCTAGGTAACCCGCGCTAGGACTGCGATTAGCATAGGACTTTGAGTGTGCATCTTGCTTGTTGCATTTGATTGTTGCATGCCATATGCATCATCATTCATTATGTTACTAACCCTTGGCATTGTGAGTGTAGATGGCACCAGTTCCATATCACTTCCATCATGAGCCAGAACCCCACACTTTTCCAGCTCTGCTTCGCAGCGTCTGGCTTCGACTGTATCCCAACGGTGATGACCCGGTGTACCAGGTGTTTCGGGAGCAGTTGGGCGAGTCAGTATATGAGTACCATGCAGTGGCTTACATGACCGCGACTTCGGATATTGGAAGCTCTTCTCGCTCTTCCAAGGGCGGAGTGGCTTCTGCCCCGAAGCTGGCAATCCAGTTTGCTGCCATGGAGGCTATTACTGACTTGCGCTTCCACGAGGTCGAGATGCAGATCCATCCAGGTTTCTTCCACTATCCCACCCTGTCGCCTACGACAGGGCGAGTCCTTTTCTCACCTGTTGACCCGGCGTGTGATCATGCGGCTGGTGTTTTGTCTCGCTACCTGAACACCAGTTACCGGATGATCATTTCCTTGGCTAAGGACCTGTGTCGTGTTCAGGAGGCACATGCAGCAGTGACTCCAGCACCTCCTCCTCTTGTAGTTCCACCTATGTATCCACCACCAGTTCCACCCCCGCGTGTGCTTGATACCCCTTCTGGTTCTTCTGGGCCATCAGGCTTATCGTCTGGTAGTCGACGTGAGACCCCAGCTGAGTGGGCCTCACTCCTAGCCACTCCTGCTCCGCCGATGCTAAGGCGACGTGCTCTTTCTCCCGTAGAAGGAGAGCCATCTCAGCAGCGACGTCGCGTCTCCTTTGACCCAGTGAGTCACATCATCAGTTCTGATTCTGACTCAGGATCCGACGACGAGGACTCTTCAGATGGGCAGTGTTCGTGTCACCGACACACTAGACTGGAGCTTGAGTAGTAATGCATGCATCTTTGCATATGTCGACTGTCGTATGAGCAGTCTAGCCATGATATCCCCCTACTAGCTTGCCATGTATGATGTTGGGTTGTCTTGTATAATTAAGTTGTTCTCCTTATTTGCCTTTTTCATGAATTTTCTTCGGTGTCATATTACGGTATTTCTCCTTATGGATGTTGCTCATCGATTCGGTATTTGCTATGGGAACAAAAATTAGGATGTAGAAAGGAAGTAGCAGTCAAGGCGGCGATGGAAACTCCGTCCGTCGATCCGCCAGGCAGGCAGGGCAACCACCCGAAGACTTACCACCACCACCACCTCAAGCACCAACCACAGATCAGATAATGAGAATGTTTGAGGAAAAGAGAAACCAAGACCTCATGGAATTTCTCAAGAGTATGCAGACAATAGTGGGTCAGAACAATGGCAATGGGGTGCACTCTAAACTGTCTGACTTCCAGCGCACAAAACCACCCAGCTTTGGTCAGGCTGTGGATCCTATTGAGGCTGATGACTGGTTAAGAACCATGGAGAAGAAATTGGACATCGCTCGTTGTGAAGCAGCAGATAAAGTTCCATTTGTCACCCATTATCTCGAAGGCCCAGCAGCCATATGGTGGGACAACACCAAGCTAATGTGGCCTGCTGAAGAGATTCCCTGGGAGAAATTCAAAGAGTTGTTCCGCAAGTATCATATTCCCACGGGCATCATGAAAGTGAAGCAGAGAGAATTCCTGGCTCTCACACAAGGAAACATATCTGTGGGAGAATATTTAAACAAGTTCAATAACTTGGCCCTGTACTCTCCTCATGATGTGGCTACCGAAGAGAGGAAAATAAACCGGTTCCTCGGAGGACTAAACCACGCCCTCCGGTGTCAGCTATGCATGTTGGACTTCCCCGATTTCCAGACCTTGGTGGATAAGGCCTTCATCGCCGAACGAGAACACAAGTCTGGGAATGATGATTGTAAGAGAAAGTTTGAGCCCAAGAAGGACAACAGGGAGCCATATGCGCAAAAGCTGCGCAGCTGGCAGTCAGGGCCATCTGAGAACAAACCTGTGTGGAACAATGGTGGCAACAACAACAAGCCAGGCAACCAGAACAAGACCTTCGGCAAGCAGCCAGTCATAGAGGACTGCCGCCGTAACAACACCTGTTTCACTTGTGGCCAGAGTGGACACTATGCCAAGCAGTGCCCTACTAATAACGGAAAGCAATCAGCTGACCACAAGCCACAAGTCAATCACCTTGGACGTCGCCCCAACCACAACTTCAACCACGGATGCGTCCACCACATCTCTGCCGAAGAAGTCTGCGAAGCTCCAGACATTGTCCTTGGTATGTTTTCTGTCAATAACATACCTGTAGTAATTCTATTTGATTCTGGGGCTTCTCACTCGTTTATTTCGCGAAGTTTTGCCACCTTGCACAAATTTTCTCCTTCACTTTTGGACAAAATCATGGTGGTACAATCCCCTGGGTCTATGCTCAGAACAAATATAATATACAAGGGACTGGAAATCTCAATCCATGGAATCAAATTCCCAACTACCCTTGTTACTATTGAATCTCCAGGACTGGACATAATACTGGGGATGGACTGGTTGGCATCGCACCAAGTGTGTATCAACTGCGCCACCAGAACGGTGACATTGGTGAACCCCGCTGGACAAACCGTCCAATTTCTGGCCAGCAGAATGATATCAAGAAAGGGCACGGCATACCAGACCACTGTTACAGATATGAACCTGATCCCAATAGTCTGCGAGTTCCCGGATGTATTCCCTGAGGAATTACCAGGAATGTCGCCCGACCGAGAATTAGAGTTTGTGATCGAGGTAATTCCCGGTACAGCTCCAATATACAAGAAATACTATCGGATGCCAGGCCCAGAGCTGGCAGAATTAAAGAAGCAGCTGGACGAGTTGCTACAGAAAGGATACATTCGTCCGAGCATCTCGCCATGGGGGTCACCAGTATTATTTGTCAAGAAGAAGGATGGAAGCTTACGAATGTGCGTAGACTATCGCCAGCTTAACGAGGTCACTATCAAGTACAAGTACCCGCTCCCTCGAATTGATGACTTATTCGACCAGTTGAATGGAGCACGGGTATTCTCTAAGATCGACCTCAGAACGGGATACCATCAACTGAAAATCCGAAAGGAGGATATCCCTAAGACAGCGTTCACCACTCGATACGGACTATATGAGTTTACAGTTATGGCGTTTGGATTGACCAACGCTCCAGCCTACTTCATGAGTATGATGAACAAAGTCTTCATGGACTTTCTGGACAAGTTTGTAGTGGTGTTCATTGACGACATCCTGATATACTCTAAGGATGAAGAGGAACATAAGCAACATCTCAGAGCTGTCTTGGAAAGGCTGAGAACCCACCGCTTATATGCCAAGTTCAGTAAGTGCGAATTTTGGCTGAAAGAGGTGGGATTCCTTGGACATATTCTATCAGAGAACGGAATAGCTGTTGATCCCAGTAAGGTTACTGCAGTCTTGAACTGGAAGACACCAGCCACAGTGACCGAAGTTCGTAGTTTCCTGGGCTTGGCAGGTTACTACCGTCGCTTCATTGAAGGATTTTCTAAGATAGCCAAGCCACTGACGGAATTGTTGAAAAAGAATCAAAGGTTTATCTGGACAGCCGAGTGCGACAGCAGTTTCCAGGAATTAAAGACGAGGCTAACCACAGCCCCCGTCTTAGTCCTCCCAGACATTCACAAGAGTTTTGATATATACTGCGATGCATCCAGGCGTGGAATCGGATGCGTGCTAATGCAAGAAGGGAAGGTTGTAGCTTATGCGTCACGACAGCTATGACCCCATGAGGAGAACTATCCCACACATGACCTGGAATTAGCTGCTGTGGTTCATGCCCTGAAGATTTGGAGGCATTACCTTATCGGACAGCGATGTGAAATATACACAGATCATAAGAGTCTCAAGTATATTTTCACTCAACCTGACCTGAACCTCAGACAGCGAAGATGGCTTGAGCTAGTCAAGGACTATGATGTTGGAATAAACTATCATCCAGGGAAAGCGAATGTGGTCGCTGACGCCCTAAGCAGGAAACAAGCTGCTGTGAATGCACTAGTCGAGGGTATGCATCCGAGCTTACAGGAAGAGTTTGTCAAGCTCAATATGGTGCTATGCGGCCCAATGACTCCGGACATGTTGGAAATTACTCCAACCCTCATGGAGGAAATCAAGGAAGCCCAGAAGTCAGATGAAGAAATTCGGGAGATCAAGGAGTTAATTCAACAAGGGAGGGCCAAGTCCTTCCGTATGGATGAACAGGGTACCGTGTGGTTCGAGAAACGAATTTGTGTGCCAGATCAGAACAACTTGAGGCAACAAATACTCAAGGAAGCACATGAGTCCACATATTCGATCTACCCGGGAGGTACCAAGATGTATCAGGACTTGAGAGAAACTTTTTGGTGGTCTGGAATGCGGAAAGATATAGCATACTATGTCGCCTGCTGTGACATTTGCAACAACGTCAAAGCAGAGCATCAGAAACCCGCTGGGCTACTACAACCTTTACCGGTGCCCCAGTGGAAGTGGGACGACATATGTATGGATTTTATTGTGGGACTGCCCAAGTCCACGAGAGGCAATGATGCTATTTGGGTCATTGTAGACATACTCACGAAGGTGGCTCACTTTATCCCAGTAAAGACCACTTTCAACGCAAATCAGCTGGCACAACTCTACATGTCCCGGATAGTCAGTCTGCACGGAGTACCCAAGTCTATCACTTCAGATAGGGGTTCCCTATTTACCTCAGCATTCTGGCTACGGCTACATCAAGCTTTGGGCACCATACTGAAACACAGCACAACGTACCATCCGCAGACAGATGGACAGACCGAGCGAGTGAACAAAATATTAGAAGATATGCTTCGGTCATGTGTTCTCTCCCATGGACCCAAATGGGAGGATAGTTTGCCGTACGCTGAATTCTCCTATAACAACAGCTATCAGGCAAGTCTCAAGATGTCGCCTTTTGAGGCATTGTACGGACGGAAATGCCGCACACCGCTGAACTGGTCCCAAACAGGAGATAGTCGCATCTTTGGCACGGACTTGATGCTCGAGGCTGAAAGGCAAGTCAAGGATATTCAGGAAAGTCTTCGAGCAGCCAAGTCCCGACAGAAGAGTTATTACGATCCAAAGCACCGAGAAGTAACCTTCGAGCCTGGAGACTATGCTTACTTGCGAGTAACCCCTATGAAGGGAGTAAAGAGGTTTGGCACCCGGGGAAAGTTGGCCCCAAGATACATCGGTCCCTTTCCAGTGATTGCTAGGAAGGGCAGAGTCGCATATCAGTTGGAATTGCCACCAGCATTGTCAGACGTTCATGATGTTTTTCACATCTCACAGTTAAGGAAATGCATTGCACCCCCAGCCAAGCAAGCGGATATGGGTGAGTTAGAATTGGCTAAGGATTTGACTTATGAAGAGAAACCTATCAAGATTTTGGATGAGATGGAAAGAACCACTAGAAGTAAGGTGATAAGATTTTATAAGGTGCTGTGGGAGCACCACACCGAGGAACATGCTACTTGGGAAAGGGAAGATTTTCTGAGATCCGCATATCCATATTTGTTCCCTGAGCAACCAAATCTCGAGGACGAGATTCATCCTAAGGGGGGTAGGTTTGTGACACCCTGATTTTGGCAACTTTTTCTTTTCAAACTTTTCTTGGCTTTATTTGAATTTGAATGGTTTTTGAACCTTTTCATTTGGTCCTGGAAATTTTTGAATCTCTCCAAGTAATCCAAAGCCTCATCATCTTGCCAAAACCCTGCCAAGTATCCCAAGGACCCAAATCCCAATTTAAATCTTTTCCAATGACTCTTTTATTTTATTTGAGAATTTAGGGCATTATGATGGGTTGTGAAGCAACCTATAGATTTGATGCTCAGAAAATTCTCAAATAATTCTCTAAAATTCCTTGGATCATATCTTGTCCCAATATCCAAAAACATTCCATGTCCTAGTTCAAATATTTTGCAGAATAATTCGTTTTAGTTCCTGGTCAGACTGGACCTTTGTGAAGGAAGTGCATGCTAGGTTTATCCAAATGCTCCCAAATTTTTGTGGCATGAGGGTACCTACAAATGACTTCCCTCCACCAAGTTTCAGCATCTAAAGATCTTCCAAGTGAGCAGTACTTCAACTTTCACATTCTGGACCAGATTGGTAGGTTACACATGAACTACCCTCAAATCTCAACCAAACAACCTCAAACTTGGCCAGTTTGGAGTCCTTGCAACGCGGATCACTCCAGACACTCTCTTTGGCTTAGTCTCCACCTCATCTCTTCTCTGGAACCTCCACAAGATTGCTGTCAGAAACTGTTGATGATCATACCTCTCATCTCTGCGTGAACCAAGCCAAACCAAGGCTGTAGGTGATCTGAGGGATCGAAGGTCGACGTGCTAGACAAGTTTTGCCAGGCTTGCGTGGCGTTCTAGTGGCAAGCACCGTGGTGAGCACGGCGCTGGCATGCTTGTCGCCGCGCTCTGTGCTGCGCCAGGCTCGGGTCTCGTCCGAGCGAGACGCCGGCGCCGCAGCAGCTTGTCCGCTCATGCCGACATCGTCCCTGGGTGACACCTAGCCCTTCCAGTGCCTTCGCCCTCGCCGGAGAAGCTCCCGGCGGCCACCACGCCATCGCCGCACTGTGAGGCCCGTGCGGCCACAGTGAGACGCCGCTCGTCTTCTTCTCCCTAAGCCATCTCTTCGCGCATTCAATGCCCTGCTCGCTCTTGTCTTCTCTCCCGCAAGCGGACAGCCAGCGAGGCGTCCTCCCACCGGCACCATGGCCCGCATCTTGCCGTCTCCAGAGAGCTCGACGAGCGCCCCTCCCGGCTATAAATAGCCATGCTCCGCCTCGCCTAGCTCTCCACCCCTCTCCTCTTCTCTCATAGTGGTCGCCAATAGCAAGAACTCGGGCCGAGAGGCCCTCTGGCCTCGAGCACCGCCGGAACCCCTCCGCCCGCTCCTCTCCGTCGCCAGCCACCTCCACTTCTCCTCGGCCTCACCTGAGCCTTCCATCGTGATCAGTGAGGTCTGGTGATCCTTCCCGAGCCGCCAGCCAGTCGAACTGCTGCCGGAATCATCCCCTCCGTCGACCACCGTAGCGCTCGTCCGCCAAAGAAGAAGGGCGCCGCGCCGTCCGTCCATCTCCGGAGGAGCTACGGGTATAGGGAGGACCGTCTTCGAGTGCCCGATCTATCCCCGTCGTTTCCTAGCCCAACCGCCGTCGATATCGCCGGCGAGCAGCGCCGGTGAGCCGCCTCTCTCTCTGCCCTCTCTCTCCCCTCTGTTTAAAACGAAGGGGCCCCACCTGTCATTCACTTACCGAAGCGGTAAGTGGAGGCGTATTGGGCCTTTACGCCTTCGACGTGGCCCGTTCTGGGTTTTTCTGATTTTTCTTATTTTGATTTAATTAACAGAGTTGACCAGCTACTTTGACTATGAATAACTTTTTACAGAAAGGTCCAAATGACCTGATTCTTTTTGCATTGTGTTCATATTCAACTCCTTTATTTGCTGACCAAGTTTGGTATTTTTCTAACATTCACAGAATTCCTGGTGATTAAAACAGTGTTATGTGACATTTTGAATTGCTATTTTAAAATATTTTTAGAAGGAGATTCTTGTGGATTTGAAGACCAGGAGTTTCTGAACAACCCAACTGATCAAGGCAAGCCAGGACTCCCATATTATGAAGCATTTCATAGCATTACATAATTCATATGCATTTCTTGCATTTAATTAACATAGTTAATTCAAAGTAAATTATTTAAATGCTTAATGTTAACAACTTAAATTGATATGATGATTAACCATGCTTGCTAAGTGAAACTTAGTTGGTTGATCATGAGTCACCTGTCCGGGCTTACCCGTGCAGCCACATTTGCCGGAATGGGACGGCCTTGACTTTGTCTGGCTCCGTGCTCTTTCACCGGTACCTCCAAAGAGGGAGGGTTATGCGTGCGTGCTGCCCTGATCAGGTAGACGACGATAACCCTGTGAGCCTAGTTGAGTTATTTGCCGGCGTCCCCGTTTGGGACAGTTTAGTTAGGCCACGACGGTGGCAAGTGTCACGAGGTGACACGGGGCCACCCAAGGCTTGACTCCGGGGGAGTGTGATTGCCGGTGGTACGATGGGAGAGTCACGAGTCAGGCAGGTTTCGTTGGAGCAACACTGGTCCACCCGAATGGGATCACGAGATCAGTGCTCCATAGTGTGGGTAAAGTGCGCAACCTCTGCAGAGTGTAAAATCTATTCGAATAGCCGCGTCCACGGTATTGGACAGCCCGTCCAGACCTCACTAGGTGATGAACCATGATAACCATAATAACCATAGTAATGATGGAAGAACTTGTCTTATGAGCGGAAGTACTCGTTGGTATCGGGTATTCCGAGGGTTGAGAAGCAACCCGGATATGAGTAAGTTGATAACAGTAAGTGAATCCCGTAAGACTTAACATGTTGATTGCCATGCTATTATTTGCTGCATATTTGGTTGTCATGTGCTTGCGAGTACATTCAAAGTACTCACCTGGCGTATCATGCCAGATGCAGGAGAAGACTGAGACGGAGGTCTCGAAGGTCCGTGTTGTGCTAACTACTATGTGTCCTCAGCAGTGTCCCTGTGGATGGAGTTGCCGTCATGTTCCGCTACGCATTAGTACTTCGCAGTAGTATTCCGTAGTAATGCCAAGGCCCAGATATGTTGGATAAATAATGTAGATATTGTCGTAGCACTAGATGTGCTTTTGGCCTCGATGATCATGTAAAATATAAGCTTGTACTCGACTATTATCAATAAAAGTTCAGCTATGTTCTGTTCCAAGTTGTTGAGTGTTTCCAGAAGACATGATCTCTGGGTTGGAAACACTGGTAAACCGGTTCTCTGAGCCGGGGTGCCACATAGTACCACCCGAAACACTTCCGGTGTCCAAATACCCTCTTCCTATATACCAATCTTTACCTCCGGACCATTCCTGAGCTCTTCGTCATGTCCCTGATCTCATCCGGGACTCCGAACTACATTCGGTCACCAAATCACATAACTCATATAATACTATATCGTCATCGAACGTTAAGCATGCGGACCCTACGGGTTCGAGAATGATGTAGACATGACCGAGACACTTCTCCGGTCAATAACCAATAGTGGAACCTGGATGCCCATATTGGTTCATACATATTCTACGAAGATCTTTATCGGTCGAACCGTTATGACAACATACGTAGTTCTCTTTGTCCATCGGTATGTTACTTGCCCGAGATTCGATCGTCGGTATCTCCATACCTAGTTCAATCTCGTTACCGGCAAGTCTCTTTACTCGTTCCGTAATACATCATCCCGTGACTGACTTCTTAGTCACTTTGCTTGCAAGCTTCTTATGATGCTGTATTACCGAGAGGGCCCAGAGATACCTCTCCGAAACACGGAGTGACTAATCCCAATCTCAATTCACGCCAACTCAACAGACACCTTCGGAGATACCTGTAGAGCATCTTTATAATCACTCAGTTACATTGTGACGTTTGATAGCACACAAGGCATTCCTCCGGAGTTCGGGAGTTGCATGATCTCATGGTCGGAAGAACATGTATTTGACATTATGAAAGAAGTAGCAAATAAACTGAAACGATCAATAGCTATGCTAACGGATGGGTCTTGTTCATCACATCATTCTCCTAATGATGTGATCCTGTTATCAAATGAAAACTCATGTCCATGGCTAGGAAACCTTAACCATCTTTGATCAACGAGCTAGTCTAGTAGAGGCTTACTAGGGACACGGTATTTGTTTATGTATCCACACATGTATTTAAGTTTCCTGGTCAATACAATTCTAGCATGAATAATAAACATTTATCATGAATATGGAAATATAATAATAACCATTTTATTATTGCCTCTAGGGCATATTTCCATCACTTCTAAGTGCTGCAAGATGATGCTTTCCTGAAGATGCTAGTCTTCGATAGGCTAGGCCTTCCCCTCTATTCTGGCATTCTGCAGTTCAGTCCACAGATACAGCCCTTCCATTTGATACCAATGCATACTTAGTATAGATCTGATGCCTGCGAGTACCTTGGATGAGTACTCACAGTTGTTTTGCTTCCCTTTTCCTCCCTTCTTTCCTCTTTCTGGTTGATGCGACCAGATGGCGGATCCCAGGAGCAAGAAGCCACCACCGACGACCACTACTACCCCGAGGGTTCCTACTACTACGTGGAGACCGCCGATGACCAGGAGTAGTTAGGAGGTCCCACGCAGGAGGCTTTGCCTTTTCGATCGATGTTGCTTTTGTGCTAGCCTTCTTAAGGCAAACTTGTTTAACTTATGTCTGTACTCAGATATTGTTTCTTCCGCTGACTCGTTTGTTTTCAAGATTCTGTATTCGAGCCCTCGAGGCCCCTGGCTTGTAATATGAAGCTTGTATTATTTCAATTTGTGTCTAGTGTTGTGTTGTGATATCTTCCCATGAGTCCCTGATGTTGGTCGTACACATTTGCGTGCATGATTAGTGTACGGTCAAATCGGGGGCGTCACACCTGAGCGGGGAAGAGGGCGAGGGGAGAAGTGAGTGGGAGTGGGGCAGGTGGAGGGGAGGAGTCAGAGGGGCCGCGGTGGTGGCGCCCTTATCCCATCGGCCGCGGGGACGGCGACGCGCGGGCGCGCGCGCGTGCCCTCGATCGGCTCTTCATGTATCGAGGTTGAAGACGACCGAGGTGCGTGGGCTGAATGGGCTGGCCTGGCACTGTTGCCGCGGCTGGGCCGTGGCACAGTGCCAGTTTGCTTTTCTCTTTCCCTCTTTTTTTCTTTTTTTACTTCTGTTTTCTATTTTCTTTTTATAGCAAAATAGTTTTATAAAACTAAGAAACTAGCACTTAAATTAGTATTGTAATTTAGGCCACTACCACAAACAGTTTGGCCTTTATTTCAAATAGTTTGTATTTTCATAATTTTGAAAAGGCATTTTAAATAATGTTTTGGCCCCTGGTTTAATTATTTTAGGGTATTTAAACACCTCATAAAATGTTGGTTTCTCCACCATAATTTTCTATGGATTATTTGCCACATAATGAACATTTTAGTTTTCTTGTTTGGCAATTTCTCAATTTCACTTATAATTTGAATTTGATTTCAAAGTGGAATTTGAAATGAGATATGGATCAAAAGATGATCACGCACTGTTTAGCAAAATGACTTAGCTTAATCAGAGAGGGTTACTGTAGCTCATTACACAGGGGTGTTACAACTCTCTTCCACTACAAGAAATCTCGTCCCGAGATTTAAGAGATGGAGTAAGGGGGAAAGTTCGGGTTACGAAATTCTAACGGATCTTCTCGGTCTTGGTTGCTCTTCTCGAAGAGGTCGATCTATTACATTGATGTCTTCATTTCTCTCCCTCAGGTCATCATGATTAAGTCGTCATCCTTTCTTCGGGAATTCCATCATACGAAAAGAATAAGGGGTAGCTTCGGAAGAACGGACCTCTACAAGGTTGCTTATCTGGTAGATAACATCAAGGAAGGTGGCGGAAAGTAACTCTCGAATTGAAACTTAAGAAAATATCGAGAGCAAAGTAAGAAGGTACCATGATAAGTTGTGAACGGGCAGACAATCGTTCGATGCCTAATCAGAAGGTGAAAGGGGTTCAGAGCAACGGAAATAAATATTGTGTTTGATACTAGAGTAGACCAACCACTACAAAAAAAACCACTTCCGTGATGATACGTGTTTGTCACAGTAGGTCACGTTTTCTGTCATGCATGTACATCCATGACGATTTTATGACAGAATCAAGATAGTCATACCTGTGCTGTCATAGAAGTGTTCCATGACAATACCAAAAATATCATCACGGAAGTGTCCACTTCCATGACGATAAATGGCGCGTCATGGAAGTGCTTTCGTCAAGGGTAACCGACACATGGCATCCATTGTAACGGGTCGCCGTTAAGCTATCGGGTTCCGGTTTGGATCCGATAACCCGTTAGTAGCCCGGACCAATGGGGATTTTCCACGTGTAAAATTGTCATTCGCCGGATGATTCCACGTGTCAGATCTGTGTCAGGACAGCTGTCAACCCTCCAATGGATAGGAGGCGCCTATGGTACGTCGACACGTGGCAAGGCTCAACAGTGGCCCAGTTAGGTGAAAAGGCCGGCCCGTTTGACTTGGTCAAAAGTTAACGAGCCGGCCTAACGAAAGCCTGTTAAAGGCCTGCTCGTGTTTAGCACATTAACGGCCCGTTTAACTCACGGCCCGTTGTGGCCTTTCAAAATTTGGCCCAGTAGCGTCATGTGGGCCGTCCAATATAATTCCAGCCCGTTGTCACTTTCGGCCCATGTAGGGCCCGTGACATCCTTCGGCCCATATGAGGCCTTTCGTATCTTTGGGCCCAATAGTGGCCCGTGGAGAAACTGGCCCATAGTGAACAGTAAATTTATTTAAGCCTATTAACGGCCACTTACTCAGTTGGGCCGTTTCCAGCCCATTTTATCTTTCGGCCTTCTAACGGCCCATTTATTATTGGGCTCATTTCTACCCCTCGATTACATATGGTCAGTTACTGGCCTGTTCCCCTGATGGGCCAAATTCAGCCCGTGGTTACAGTCGGCCCGTCAGTGGCCTGTTAACAAATTGGGCCTGATTCATCCGGTCATGTATTACAGCCCATTAACGACCCGTTATGCCTGTCGATTGAATTAAGATTGTGCTGTCTTACGGCCTGTTAATGGCCCATTATGTCATGAGCCCACGAACATTCGGTTCCGATTGTGGCCTATTTACGGCCCAAATCGCTTTCCAATTTTGGTCCACGATCGTTACGGCCCAGATCCTACAGCCCGTAAGAGGCCCATGGATCCTACGGCCCGAAAGAGGCCCATGGATCCTACGGCCCGAAAGAGGCCGATGGATCGTAAGGCCCATAGGAGGTCCATGGATCGTAAGGCCCATAGGAGGCCCATGGTTCGTACGGCCCGTAGGACCATGGATCCTATGGCCCAGAGGAGGGCCATGGTTACAATGGCACATATGTGGACCATTGTTATTGCGGCCAGTAGGAAACCGAGCAAAAAGAACTGAAGTACTACAAGCAAACAAATAAACAAGACTATAAGAAAATAAATAAGCAAGCAACTAACGCTAGGATATTACAGCGATTACACAGATTACATCCACTGGGCATCAAAGTTTGCCACCAGTGCAAATATAGGGAACAAAGCAGCATATTACATACACTGGGCGTCAAAATTGGCCACGAGTGAAAATAAACGCCGCAGCAAAACAAGTCCAGAACTGAAACCACTTCAAAAGAGCTCAAGAAATAATATCCTGCGTACCCACCATGCTAGCAAGAAGCTTAGCAAGCTTATTAGCTTTCTCCTGTTTGGCGCTTAAATCCTCCAACACTTGTTGTTGCACCAGAAAGTATGCATCTGAATTCTGCAGGGACTTCCTGAGTCCTTCAGCTTCTTGTTGCAGCACAGCTGATAGATGTCTTTCAACTTGTAGTTGAGACTCGAGAAGCCGGACTGATTCAGGCAGCAAGTTCGAAGAGCTTGTGCCAGCAGTAGTGGCCAGTAACTCGAACACTACATCAAGACATGACTTTGGGGTTGTCTCACTGTCTTCAAGAGAGTTTTTATCAGCTTTCTTGGAGACCAACAGGGATGTCTCACTATCTTGAACCTTATCCACATTACTTCCTTTACCATTCCATAATGGTGTACTCATCTCCAATATTTTGTCGGCATTCTAAAAGAGAAACCAGTAGACACATCACAGGTTTAGCATGTTGTATATGAAACTCATTTTGGTAAACCAGTTCAGTTGTAAAGTGGACATGATAACAGCATGAAACAAACATATATCTATGTAGTATGGTCTCTGTATATATGGTCTATATCATTCTAGTTTATGTTGCCAAATCAAGATAGAGACACAGTTCAAATCATATATGTTCAAGGCAAAGCAGAATAGACAGAATATAAGTTGGGAAACTACACGGCAATAACAACACTTGTAATGTGCATGACATGAGAACATAGCTGTTTATACAATTGAAACTGAAATCAACATAGAGCAAGTTACAACAGCAAACCAGTTAAAGAAACAGGTTTAAAACATACATGTTGTGCCATTGGAGTTTCAATTGGATCCTTCAAATTTGAAATTAGTTGGTATGAGTACATACAGTGATGCAAGGGCAAAGGAGTATGAACTATAGCTATGGAACCTGACCTAAGAACAATTCTTCTCCTGCTTTAAGCATTGAGTTGGGGTTCGGGGTGGTGGTCCTCGTGCTTTGGGCACTGCAGTTGCCTTACTAACTGCTCGTGTTTGGGTGCTGTGTGGTGGAGACGGTGCTGTGTCAACTGGAACTGGGTTACTATCTACTGGGGTTGGGGTTAGAAGGGGTGTAGCTGGTTCTCTATCCAACTGGGTAGGGGTACAATCTGCAAGAGTCTGGGTTATGTGTGGTGGGGCTGGTTCTTGGGCAAGTACAACCGTGGTTCTATCTGCATCGACTGGTAGCACTATCTTTTCAGAAGACCTTGTTTTTATTCCCTTAGATACTGCCATCACCCCCTCCAATTCAAATGGCTGGTAAACAAGAAAAGTAATTGAATATACAGTCATTGTATGATAGACGGGTGCAATGGATAGTGGGGAATAAAAGAGGGCATGAAATAATTCACATTTATGTTGTCTAACCAAACAGGATAGCATGACACAATTTCACATATATGATGGCTAACTAAATAGGATAGTGATGACCCACAAGTATACGGGGTCAATCGTAGTCCTTTCGATAAGTAAGAATGTCGATCCCAACGAGGAGCAGAAGGAAATGACAAGTGGTTTTCAGCAAGGTAATTTCTGCAAGCACTGAAATTGTCGGTAACAGATAGTTTGATAGCAAGATAATTTGTAACGAGCAAGTAACGGTAACGGTAAATAGTATGCATCAAGGTAGCCCAATCCTTTTGAGGCAAAGGACAGGCCAAAACGGTTTCTTATAATAAGCAAAGCGTTCTTGAGGGTACACGGGAATTTCATCCTATCGCTTTCACCATGTTGGTTCGATTTGTGTTCGCTACTTTGATAATTTGATATGTGGGTGGATCGGTGCTTAGGTGCTGTTCTTACTTGAACAAACCTCATACTTATGATTAACCCCCTCGCAAGCATCCACAACTACGAGAAAAGTATTAAGATAAAATCGAACCATAGCATTAAACTTTTGGATCCAAATCGGTCCCTTACGAAGTAGCGCATAAACTAGGGTTTAAGCTTCTGTCACTCTAGCAACCCATCATCTAATAACTACTCCACAATGCATTCCCTTAGGCCCAAAGATGGTGAAGTGTCATGTAGTCGATGTTCACATGACACCACTAAGGGAATCACAACATACATATCATCAAAATATCGAACACATATCAAATTCACATGATTACGTGCAACAGGGTTTCTCCTGTGACCTCAAGAACAAAAGTAACTACTCACAAATAATGAACATGCTCATGATCAGAGGGGTATTAAATAGCATAATGGATCTGAACATATAATCTTCCACCAAATAAACCATATAGTAATCAACTACAAGATGTAATCAACACTACTAGTCACCCACAGGTACCAATCTGAGGTTCCGGTACAAAGATTGAAAACAAGTGATGAACTAGGGTTTGAGAGGAGATGGTGCTGGTGAAGATGTTGATGAAGATTGGCCTCCCAAAGATGAGAGGGTTGTTGGTGATGACGATAGCTTCGATTTCCCCCTCCGGGAGGGAAGTTCCCCCGGCGGAATCGCTCCGCCGGAGGGCAAAAGTGCTCCTGCCCAAGTTCCGCCTCGAGACGGCGGCGCTCCGTCCCGAAAGTCCTCCTCTTATTTTTTCTAGGTCAAAATGACCTATATACCAGAAGATGGGCACCGGAGGTGGGCCGAGGAGGGCACAACCCACCAGGGCACGCCCAGGTGGGTTGTGCCCACCTGGTGGGCCCCCTCTGGTAGTTATTGACTCCAATAATTCTTAAATATTCCATAAAAAATCTCCGTGAAGTTTCAGCTCATTTGGAGTTGTGCAGAATAGGTGGCCTGACGTTGCTTTTTCAGGTCCAGAATTCCAGCTGCCGGTATTCTCCCTCTTTGTGTAAACCTTGCATTTTATGAGAGAAAAGGCATTAGAATTACTCCAAAGAACATTATTATGCATAAAAACATTATAAATAACAGTAGGAAAACATGATGCAGAATGGACGTATCAACTCCCCCAAGCTTAGACCTCGCTTGTCCTCAAGCGAAAAACCGAAATCGAAAAACATGTCCACATGCTTAGAGGGAGAGGTGTCGATAAAAAAAAATACGGACATAGGAGCATCATGTATATTATTGTAACAGCAACAAACTTTATTAAAACATAATATAACATAGCTCTATCATATAACTTCTTATGAGAAAGTAACAATTCATCACACTTATGAAGTATAAAGCATAAACTCTATTGAAAACCAACAAACTATGTTCTTAGTCAACTTTGCAATTACAATTCATCATCTTTTCGGGACGGGTCACGTATCGGAGCCTTTAGGCAAGTCCACATACTCAACCATCATATAGTCTTCTATGATTGCTAACACTCACCGCATACACATGAGCAAAAAGTTTCAACCGGACACATAGAAAGATAGGGGCTTATGGTTTCGCCTCCCAACGTATTCACCTCAAGGGTGATGTCAACAATAATAATTCATGCCCACCCATATTCAACTGGATATATGTGCCTAGATCTTTCCTCACCACATGATGCTTGCAAAAAGAGAAAATAAAAGGAATAGGGAAGAATACTTTGACTCTTGCATAAAAGTAAAAGATAGGCCCTTCGCAGAGGGAAGCAGAGGTTGCCATGCGCTTTTTGTTTGCATGCCAAATCCCTTAATGCAAAAGAATGTCACGTTATATTGCCCCTTGTGATAGCAACCTTTATTATGCGGTCGTTGCTTTTGTTACTTTACCATCACAAGTTCATACAACGCTCAATTTTCTCTTACACTAAATGATCCAACAAATTTAGAAGCAATTTTTATTGCCTTATTGCACTGATGACAACTTACTTGAAGGATCTTACTCAATCCATAGGTAGGTATGGTGGACTCTTGAAAATATTTGGGTTTAAGGGTTTTTGGATGCACAAGTAGTATCTCTACTTAGTGCGGAGTTTTTGGCTAGAAAGGATAATAAGCAAGCACCACATGTTGAAGGATCTATGACAATATAACTTCTATGTGAATATGGATAAACATAAGTCATTATGTTGTCTTCCTTGTCCAACGTCAACCGTTTGGCATATAATATTTTGGTGGGGGCTCACAATCATAAAAGATGTCTAAGATAGTATATTTGCATGTGAATCTTCTCTTCCCTTATTAATTCTTTCATGAATTGCATCATTGACCAATGCTATGTTTGTCAATCTCCAATAAATTTTACTACTTATACTTTTCCTTATGTGATGTCATTACTTACCATAAGATTAGCATATGATTTTTTTCATTTATTTCCTTTCTTTTTATTGCAATAAAGAAGTAAGGAAAGCAAAACTCAAACTAAACTTTTTTATATATCTCGCACACGATTACATAGATACATAGATAGATCACTAGACCAACTTTCAAAGAAAGGTTGTACTAAACTTTTATTCAACTAATGCAAAAGATAACTAAGGATCAAACTAAGAGAAATAAAAGCAAAGATAGTGATGTGATACGATACCGGGGCACCTCCCCCAAGCTTGGCTCAAGCCAAGGGGAGTGCCCATACCCGTGTACTCAAGTCTCCTTTGGTGGGGAAGATGATGATGAAGAGCTCGTCTCTGGTTCATGTGCCAGAGTCTCCCCATTGTAGAGAGGTGGAGAAGCCTCCAGAACCCTGAAACTCACAGCTAAACTTACCTTTGAACCTTTCCTCATATTCATAGTTTTTCTTTTGGAGATCATAGACTTGGTCTTGGAGGTAGTTGATTCTCTCGTTAAGCTCAAAGGCAATATCGTCCACGGTCTTGCTGCCCACCTTGCGATCACGGGTAAATTCTATGATCATGGAGTGGTTAGCATTGAGACCATGTTCCACCATACCTTGGAACTTGAAAATTTTCTGTTCCACCGCCTCAAGCCTAGCCTCCACGCTTTCGGTCTTCTTGGGCCCTTGAACGTCCCGGATGTGGAGCACCCCATCACGCATCATGATGGTTTGAGGGTGCTTCATCACCTCCGGCAAGTAAGGGTTGATGACCTTCTTGAAGAACTTGTCCTTGGAAGAGCTTGATGAAGCCATGGCGATCTAGATCCGACAGAAAAATAGCAAGAAACAAGAATAGGGGATTTCTCCGCGATACAGTGGTCAATGCGTTCGGGGGGTATATACAGATTTTTTATCTTGGTAAACAAGCAAAACGAGAGGGATACAGAGTTCGGGAAGTGCCCGAGGTGGGCACAATCCACCTGGGCGCGCCAGGCTAGGCAGGCGTGCCCTGGTGTCTTGTGGCCCCCTCGGGTGCCATCCTGGTTGTTTCTTATTTTCCTATTTTTTCTAATATTCCAAAACTGACAAAATATATTTTTGCGGATTTTTCGGAGTCCGTTTACTTACCGTATCATGTACCTCCTTTATTTCACGATTCTGGAGTGTTTTGGAAGGTTTCTTTTATGTGTTCCTCCGGTGTCAAGGTTTGGATAATATTGCTTTCAACATTAATAGGCGTACTTGAGATGTAGTGTTTAATTCTTTGACCATTGACCACCTTCGGGTTTGTACCTTCGGCATTATTTATTTTGATGGCTCCAGAACGATAAACCTCTTCGATAACATAAGGTCCTTCCCATTTAGAGAGAAGTTTTCCTGCAAAGAATCTGAAACGAGAGTTGTATAATAAAACATATTCACCCACTCTGAATTCCCGCTTTTGGATTCTTTTATCATGCCACCTTTTAACTTTCTATTTGAAAAGCTTGGCATTTTCATAAGCATGGGTTCTCCATTCATCTAAAGAGCTAATATCAAATAACCTCTTTTCACCAGCAAGTTTCAAATCATAGTTGAGTTCTTTAATAGCCCAATATGCTTTATGTTCTAACTCAAGAGGTAAATGACAAACCTTTCCATAAACCATTTTATAAGGAGACATACCCATAGGATTTTTATAAGCTGTTCTGTAAGCGCAAAGTGCATCATCCAATTTCTTGGACCAATTCTTTCGGGACCTATTCACAGTCTTTTGCAATATTAATTTTATTTCTCTATTGCTAAGTTCAACTTGACCACTAGATTGAGGATGATAAGGGGATGCAATTCTATGGTTAACATCATACTTGGCAAGCATTTTACGGAAAGCACCATGAATAAAGTGTGAACCACCATCAGTCATTAAGTATCTAGGGACTCCAAATCTTGGGAAAATAACTTCCTTAAGCATTTTAATAGAGGTGTTGTGATCAGCACGACTAGTTGGAATAGTTTCTATCCACTTAGTAACATAATCAATAGCAACCAAAAAATGAGTATACCCATTAGAGGAAGGAAAAGGTCCCATGAAGTCAAATCCCCAAACATCAAAAGGTTCAACAGCAAGTGAATAATTCATAGGCATTTCTTGACGCTTACCGATATTACCTATTCTTTGACATTCATCACAAGATAAGACAAACTTACGAGCATCCTTGAAAAGAGTAGGCCAATAAAAACCAGATTGCAATACCTTGTGAGCAGTTCTGTCTCCCGCATGATGTCCTCCATATGCTTCGGAGTGACATTTGCGTAGGATTTGTTCCTATTCATGCTCAGGTACACAGCGTCTAATAATACCATCTACTCCTTCTTTATAAAGATGTGGGTCATCCCAAAAGTAATGTCTTAAATCATAGAAGAAATTTTTCTTTTGTTGGTATGTGAAGCTAGGAGGTATGTATTTAGCAACAATATAATTAGCATAATCATCATACCAAGGTGTATTATTAGAAACATTTATTGCAGCTAATTGCTCATCAGGAAAACTATCATCAATAGGTAGCGGGTCATCAAGAATATTTTCCAACCTAGACAAGTTATTTGCTACGGGGTTCTCAGCTCCTTTCCTATCAGTAATATGTAAATCAAATTCTTATAGCAAAAGAACCCATCTAATGAGTCTAGGTTTAGCATCTTTCTTTTCCATAAGATATTTTATAGCAGCATGATCAGTGTGAACAATTACTTTGGAGTCAACAATTTAAGATCTGAATTTATCACAAGCAAACACAACTGCTAAAAAATCTTTTTCAGTAGTAGCATAATTTCTTTGGGCACTGTCTAGAGTTTTGCTAGCATAATGGATAACATTTAATTTCTTATCAACTCTTTGTCCTAGAACAGCACCAACAGCATAATCACTAGCATCACACATAATTTCAAAAGGCAAGTTCCAATCAGGTGGTTGAATGATAGGTGCAGTAATCAAGGCTTTCTTAAGTGTTTCAAAAGCTTCTACACAATCATCATCAAAAACAAAAGGGACATCCTTTTGTAAAAGATTTGTAAGAGGCCTAGAAATTTTGGAGAAATCTTTAATAAACCTCCTATAGAAACCAGCATTACCAAGGAAACTACGAATACCTTTAATATCTTTAGGACATGGCATTTTCTCAATTGCATCAACCTGAGCTTGGTCCACCTCAATACCTCTTTCAGAAATTTTATGGCCCAAAACAATACCTTCGTTAACCATGAAGTGGCACTTCTCCCAATTCAAGACAAGATTAGTTTGCTCACATCTCTGCAAAACTCGATCAAGATTGCTTAAACAATCATCAAAAGACTTCCCATAAACAAAAAAGTCATCCATGAAAACCTCAACAATCTTTTCACAAAAATCAGAGAATATAGCAGTCATACATCTTTGAAAGGTAGCAGGTGCATTGCATAAACCAAAAGGCATACATCTATAAGCATAAGTTCCAAAGGGACAAGTAAAAGTGGTTTTTTCTTGATCAGGTTGTGAGACAGGTATTTGAGAGAAACCAGAATATCCATCAAGAAAGCAAAAGTGTGTGTGCTTGGACAATCTCTCTAGCATTTGATCAATAAAAGGCAGAGGGTAATGATCTTTTCTAGTTGCTTTGTTTAATTTTCTGAAATCAATTACCATTCTATAGCCTGTAACAATTCTTTGTGGAATAAGTTCATTTTTATCATTGGGAACAACAGTAATACCTCCTTTCTTAGGGACACAATGAACAGGACTTACCCATCTACTATCAGCTATGGGATAGATTATACCTGCTTCCAGAAGCTTTAATATTTCAGTTCTTACCACTTCTTTCATCTTCGGATTTAACCGTCGTTGGTGGTCAACAACAGGTTTAGCATCAGGTTCCATATTAATCTTGTGCTGACATAGAGTGGGACTAATGCCCTTAAAATCATCAAGAGTATATCCAATAGCCGCTCTGTGCTTCCTCAGAATTTTCAATAATCATTCTTCTTCATGTTCTGAAAGGTTAGCACTAATAATAACATGATATATCTTTTTCTCATCAAGATAAGCATATTTCAAAGTGTTAGGCAATTGTTTTAATTCAAACACGGGATCACCTTTAGGTGGAGGAGGACCTCCTATAGTTTCAATAGGCAAATTGTGCTTAAGCAGAGGTTGTTGTTCACAGAAGATTTTATCTATTTCATTTCTTTCGTGCATATGCATATCATTTTCATGGTCTAGCAAATATTGTTCTAAAGGATCAGTAGGGGGTACAGCAATAGAAGCAAGACCAATTATTTCATCTTTACTATGCAATTCTTTTTTATGAGGTTTTCTACTAAACTTGGAAAAATTAAACTCATGAGACTCACCACCGAAGCTAACACCGCCAGTTTGTTTAGTACAGTCTATAGTAGCATTGACGGTGTTCAAGAAGGGTCTACCAAATATTATGGGACAAAAGTCATCTTGTGGGGAACCAAGGACTAAGAAATCAGTTGGATATTTTGTTTTCCCACACAAGACCTCAACATCTCTAACAACCCCAAGTGGAGTGATAGTGTCTCTATTAGCAAGTTTAATAGTAACATCTATATCTTCTATTTCAGCGGGTGCTATGTCATTCATAATTTCTTGATAGAGAGTAAAAGGGATAGCACTTACGCTAGCACCTGTATCGCATAAACCATGATAACAGTGATCTCCTATTTTGACTGAGACAACATGCATGCCTACAACAGGTCTATGTTTGTCTGTTGTATCTGGTTTAGCAATTCTTGCTGCTTCACCGATAAAGGAAATAACATGCCCATCAACATTATCGACCAAGAGATCCTTAACCATAGCAACACTAGGTTCTACTTTGATTTGCTCAGGGGGTTTAGGTGCTTTGATATTACTTTTGCGAACCATAGTTGAAGCCTTAGCATCTTCCTTTATCCTAACAGGGTAAGGTGGTTTTTCAATATAAGCGGTGGGCACAACTGGATCAACATTGTAAATTATAGTTTCTTCTTTAGCTATCACCGGTTCTTTAATTTCTTCTTTAATAGGGGGATGATATTTAAACCACTTCTCTTTAGGGAGATAAACATGAGTAGCAAATGATTCACAAAAAGAGGCTACTATCTCAGAGTCAAGTCCATATTTAGCGCTAAACTTTTGAAAAGCTTCGGTATTCATAAAAGATTTAACACAATCAAACTTAAGCTTAATACCTGACTCTTTACCTTCGTCGAGTTCCCAATCTTCAGAGTTGCGTTTAATTCTTTCTAAGAGATCCCACCTGAATTCAATAGTCTTCTTCATAAAAGAACCAGTACAAGAAGTATCGAGCATGGATTGATCATTACGAGAAAGCCGAGCATAGAAGTTCTGAATAATAATTTCTCTCGAGAGCTCGTGATTGGGGCATGAATATAACATTGACTTAAGCCTCCCCCAAGCTAGAGTGATACTTTCTCCTTCACGAGGCCAAAAATTATATATATAATTCCGATCACGATGAACTAGATGCATAGGATAATTTTTTTGATGGAACTCCAGTTTCAAGCGATTCCAATTCCAAGATCCAATATCATCGCATAGCCTATACCATGCCAATGCTCTTCCCTTCAAAGATAAAGGGAAAACCGTCTTCTTAACTTCATCCATGGGTAAACCTGCAAGCTTAAATAATCCACAAATTTCATCCACATATATCAAGTGCATATCAGGATGTTCGGTTCCATCTCCTGCATAAGGATTAGCTAGCAGTTGTTCTATCATACCCGAAGGAATTTCATATTCAAAATTTTCAGTAGGTGCAGTAGGTTGAGGGGCAACTAATTGTGCTTCCGGTCGAGGTGAAGATACCCCGAACAAACCCCTCAAAGGATTGTTTTCCATAGTAGCAAGTGACAGTAAATTTTAGCACGTAATAAAAGTTTTTCCTTACGAATTTCCACTTACCAAGAGCGCTCCACTCCCCGGCAACGGCGCCAGAAAAGAGCCTTGATGACCCGCAAGTATACGGGGTCAATTGTAGTCCTTTTGATAAGTAAGAATGTCGATCCCAACGAGGAGCAGAAGGAAATGACAAGTGGTTTTCAACAAGGTAATTTCTGCAAGCACTGAAATTGTCGGTAACAGATAGTTTGATAGCAAGATAATTTGTAACGAGCAAGTAACGGTAACGGTAAATAGTATGCAGCAAGGTAGCCCAATCCTTTTGAGGCAAAGGACAGGCTAAAAAGGTTTCTTATAATAAGCAAAGCGTTCTTGAGGGTACACGGGAATTTCATCCTATCGCTTTCACCATGTTGGTTTGATTTGTGTTCGCTACTTTGATAATTTGATATGTGGGTGGATCGGTGCTTAGGTGCTGTTCTTACTTGAACAAACCTCCTACTTATGATTAACCCCCTCGCAAGCATCCGCAACTACGAGAAAAGTATTAAGATAAAATCTAACCATAGCATTAAACGTTTGGATCCAAATCGGTCCCTTACGAAGTAGCGCATAAACTAGGGTTTAAGCTTCTATCACTCTAGCAACCCATCATCAAATAACTACTCCACAATGCATTCCCTTAGGCCCAAAGATGGTGAAGTGTCATGTAGTCGACATTCACATGACACCAATAAGGGAATCACAACATACATAACATCAAAATATCGAACACATATCAAATTCACATGATTACGTGCAACAGGGTTTCTCCCGTGACCTCAAGAACAAAAGTAACTACTCACAAATAATGAACATGCTCATGATCAGAGGGGTATTAAATAGCATAATGGATCTGAACATATAATCTTCCACCAAATAAACCATATAGTAATCAACTACAATATGTAATCAACACTACGAGTCACCCACAGGTACCAATCTGAGGTTCCGGTACAAAGATTGAACACAAGTGATGAACTAGGGTTTGAGAGGAGATGGTGCTGGGGAAGATGTTGATGAAGATTGGCCTCCCAAAGATGAGAGGGTTGTTGGTGATGACGATAGCTTTGATTTCCCCTCCGGGAGGGAAGTTCCCACGGCGGAATCGCTCCGCCGGAGGGCAAAAGTGCTCCTGCCCAAGTTCCGCCTCGAGACGGCGGCGCTTCATCCCGAAAGTCCTCCTCTTATTTTTTTTCTAGGTCAAAATGACCTATATACCAGAAGATGGGCACCGGAGGTGGGCCGAGGAGGGCACAACCCACCAGGGCGCGCATGGGGGCCCTGGCGCGCCCAGGTGGGTTGTGCCCACCTGGTGGGCCCCCTCTAGTAGTTATTGACTCCAATAATTCTTAAATATTTCATAAAAAATCTCCGTGAAGTTTTAGCTCATTTGGAGTTGTGCAGAATAGGTGGCCTGACGTTGCTTTTTCAGGTCCAGAATTCCAGCTGCCGGTATTCTCCCTCTTTGTGTAAACCTTGCATTTTATGAGAGAAAAGGCATTAGAATTACTCCAAAGAACATTATTATGCATAAAAACATTATAAATAACAGTAGGAAAACATGATGCAGAATGGACGTATCAGATAGAAAGGCATAATTCAAAATATGATGACTATGTAAACAGGATGACATGATATAACTATATGATGTGTTTATTAAATAGGTTGGCATGCCATAATTCACATACATGCCGCCTATAGAAACATGATGGCATGATATAATTCACGGATAGAATGACATAAGTCAAAATATGATGACTATGTAAACACTAAACAGGATGAGATGATATAACTATATGTCTATATGATGTCTTTATTAAATGGATTGGCATGCCATAATTCAGATAGATGCTGTCTATGTAAACATGATGGCATGATATAATTCAAATATATGATTTATATACTAAGCAAGTAAGCAGATGGCAATCGCATATATGATATCTGAACTAAGGAGATGGCATTCAATATTGTGTATATGATGTAAAAACTAAGCAATGCAAGACAACATATGCATGATACACCTCAGGGGGGAAATAGGACTGGTCATCTATCTCTGAATCCTCCTCTGAGGAGCTATCTGTAACCAGCAAGATGTCTGCTTCAGCAGGTAGCATTGTCTGCTCTAAAGACCTTGTTTTCACTCCAGATACTTCCATCACCAATTCAAATGGCTGATGCGCAAAAAGAGTAGTTGAATATACAAACATTGTAGACAAATGGAATACGTGATACAAAAAAAGGATAGCATGATATAATTCACACATATGATGATTGGCTAAACAACATGGCATTGCATAATTCACATATATAATGCCTTGGAACAAGATAGCATTGTATAATTCACATATATAATGTCTTGCAACAAGATGGCATTGCATAATTCACATCTATGGTAATTAGACACTAAACAGGTGGCATTCACACAAAACATGTCTAAACTAAGCAAATGACATAGCAATGCAAGACACCATACGCACGATATGAGCAACATAACCCTGCCAAGTTAGAGCATACACCTCGGGGGGGGGGGGGGGGGGGAATAGGACTGGCCATCTGTCTCTGAATCCTCCTCTGAGGAGCTATCTGTAACCAGCAAGATATGCGCTTCGTCAGATAGCATTGTCTGCTCTGAAGACCTTGTTTTCACTCCAGATTTTTTCATCACCATGTCAAATGGCTGATGCACACGAAGAGTAGTTGAATGTACTAACATTGTTGACAAATGTAATACGTAATGAAAAAAAAGGATGGCGTGATATAATTCACATATAAGATGACTGGCTAAGCAGGATGTCATTGCAAAATTCACATATATGATGCCTGGCTAAACAAGATGGTGTTGCATAATTCACATATACGATATAGAAACTAAACAGATGGCACTCACACAAAGCATGTGTAAACTAAGCAGATGACATATTTGATGTATAAAGTAAGCAATGCAAGGCACCATATGCATGATATGACCAACATCAGCATGCCAAGTTAGAGCAAAGACCCCAGGGGGTAAATAGGAGTGGTCTGCTTCTTCTGAATCCCCCTCAGAACAGTTATCTTCCTCTTGATTACAATCTGAAATGGGGGAAGGGGGGGCTGCCTTTGCGCCCACCATGGATCGACGTCCGCATGAAATTTTATTGCCACGCAAGGCTCGTCTCTTTTGCTCTACATGTTCAGTACCATTGTGTACAATAACTGACATGCATAGGAATAAAACATAGTGAGATTATGTAAGGAGTGCATGCAGAAATCCAGAGTGATGGTAGCAACCTGTGGATAGACCCAAAACCAATGATAGTAGGCAGATAATAGCTTCAGTTAAAAAATACAGATAATGGCTTCTTTACTGTTTGTTTCCCACCCAACATGAAACTCATAGTAGACACCAGAGATTAACCAGATAGTAGACAGATACTAACGATTGCGGCCCCGATATGTACCCCACAACCATTTAAAAACTCCAGTTTGAGCATTAGTTTGGAGCTGACTCAGAGTCTAATCGGTGAACAGGACGATAAAGTAGCATGTAATATTAAGCGATGCATAACGTAGCAGAAATGAAAGAGTGTGACCTCTCTTGCGGACCCGTGTAGTCCTCAAGGTCATCTGCTCAGTTGATGATGGTAATGCAGTTGTCGTGGCTACCGGCAGCGGGGAAGAAGATCTGAGGCGGCGAAAGATAGTCTAGAGGGCGGATCCCTGCTGTGGTGGACCCTTCCCTCGTTGGAGCAGCTGAGCTGGGGTGGACGACGGTGCAACAGGAGCGAGACAAACCACACAAGATTTTCTTTGACAACTATCTGTAACAGAAGGAATTCTGTAAGGGCTCGTTTGAATTGGAGGATTCTAACAACCCAGGGATAGGAAATACACAGGAATGGGATAGGAATGCATGTGCAAAACAGAGAATTTAAAATCACAGGATTTCTGTCAATCTAGGTGTTTGGTTCACAGGAATGCAAAGAAGCATGGTCAAATTAAGTTAAACCACAAGAAAATGTACAGTTACAATGCTGTTATGCTACTATCACTTAGTCTTGTGCTTCATGAATAGGAATTTGAAAAGGAGGCCAAGAGGATATAAAAATTCCTATGGTTTTTCTTCGAAGGAGACACTAAAGGAACAAATCCTACAATTTTCCTTTGCTCCATTCCTTTGAACCAAATGCATGAGTAGTAGTACCATAGAAAACTTTCCAATTCCTATGTTTTTCCTTCACTTTTCCTTTCAACCACTGGCGATTCTAGTAGGCAGGCTTGAACAGGCAAAAGCATACACTCCAAAAAAGTTTTTGTGCTACTTCTACTACTCCCTCCGTCCGAAAAAGCTTGTCCTAAGCTTGTTTTTCAAATGGGTGTATCTAGAACTAGCTTGATGCTAGATACATTCATTTGAGGGACAAGCTTTTTCCGACGGAGGGAGTACTTTGGACCCAGGCCACTGCCCTACTAGCTCAACTCCCAGGCCCATCTACACATGAACAGCTCAAACGCGCAGAAATAAATAATGATGGCTTCGAGAGAGTCCATCACGGATAGCTAAGTGGCCTGGAACCTCACTGCTTGTCATATAGGAGAAACTAATCATATTTCACTTTACTACGTGTGCTTAGTGGACAATATATATAACATGTAGAGTAAAAAAGCTATGCAACAAGTGTACAACCTCTTTGGCGAAGCCATGTCGATCTCAGCATCATTGGGTTGGTCGCTGAGGATGCTGCGGCTGATGTGGCTGTCGGAGGAGGGGAAGAAGATCTCAGGCGTCTGGAGATGGAGCCGAGGGTACTGCTCCGCTGTGATGGAGGTTTTCATCGTTGGAGAAGCTCCGGTGAGTTGTACGACGGTTAGGCTGAAGCAGGACAAGAGAGACAACATTAACCTGAAGTGGAAATTCTAATACCATCTCCAATAGATGATGTAAAATACATCACCAAAAAGTGCTAGATGTAAAATACATCAGCCGTTCATCTCTGAACTTAACTGTCGAAAATGAATTTAACTGTCGAAACTGAATTTTACTGTCGAAACTAAATTTTGCTGTCAAAACTGAATGCACTAGTAGCAGAAAAGCAGTGCACTAATAGTTTTGGCCGCTCGAGCACTAGTGGCAGAGTAGCAGTGGCAGAGTAGCAGTGATCTAAATCGATAGCCGCTCCGGCAGGGAAAGTAGTACCAGAGAGCAGCCGGGGCAGCTGGTCGTGCAGCAGCAGCAGCGCCCAAAGCAGTAGCGCGTGCGAGAGCCGGGGCAGCTGGTCGTGTAGCAGCATCTCCGGTAGCAGCAGCAGGAGCTCGTGCGAGAGCCAGAGCTGCTACTCGTGCAGCAGCAGCGCGAGCAAGAGTAGAGCAGCAGCGCAAACAAGAGCAAGAGCAAGAGCAGCAGTGCGAGCAAGAGCAAGAGCAGACCAGGCAGGGGACCGAGAGCAAGAGCAGAGCAGCAGCGCAAGCGAGAGCCGAAGCAACAACACCAGGGCCAGCAAGAGCCAGGGCAGCAGCAGCAGCTCCTACTGATGTGGACGTCACCGCCGAGGGAGCGACACCATGAAGGGTGTGGCCGGCGACGCCGCCGTAGATGGAACCACACCATGGTGGCTCGGGACCGATAGCCGGCAGCACCATGAGATCGAATCAAGAAGGAAATGTAGCGATTAGTGCAGAACCTCTTTGGTGGCGCCGACTAGGCCTCAGCTTCGTCCGAGGAAACAGTGATGGTGCTGCAGTTCCGGTGGTGCAGGTGAAGACGGTGATGTGGGAATGGAGATGGCGCGATAGGCGAGGCGAACATCGGGGCAGCTCGTTGGAGGTGGAGGACGGGGCGACTAAACCGGCGGGTCGATGAGATCGACGACGGATCCTCATCCGGTGTGGTGGATGAGGGACGTCGAGCTGTTGCGGCGAACGATGTCGTCGGCGAAGAGGCTCCGACTGGGCGGTGGTCTGGTGGCGGACGGAGGAGGGTGTGGGGCTTCGCGGGTTTTCGCGGCATCGGTGTACGAATGGGGGTCGGAGGGGATGGGAGGGGGAACCATGGCTTAGGGACGGGCTTGTCCGAAATGTGGGGTAAGTTACGAAAGTACCCCCACCGATTTGAACTAAGCGGTTCTTTCGGTTCAGGGGTATCATGGGAATTTTGCGTGTCGGGATTTCGCAGGAGGTGGGAGTTTTCGCGCGCGTTGTTATTTTGGGATAGCAAGGCACGGGTTGAGATAGAGGTAGTTTTCGGAGCTCAACGAGACAGAGATATCTTGAATTTCGGGATAACAAGGCGCGGGTTGAAATTTCGGGACAAGCCTAACGTGTACGGTACCAAATCAATTCGCACTACCCTCGACGAAAAAAACATAAAGAAATCAATTCGCACCACACAAGAGAGTCTAGGCCCGTTTTACTGTATATGAGTTACTGCAATGGCATTCAAAACTTTGAATCCATGTTATGTTCAATTAAAATATTTCGCTAGGTGTATAATTCATGTAACCTGCTACTCAAATGAACATTTAAGTGATTCCAAACATATATACTACCGCTTCAATATGAACTAAATTTGGATTTGTTTCTCTATTTGAATAAGATCTACAATCATGATTGTTGTCAAGTTAAACCATTTGAATTCGTTTCTCTATTTGAATATGATCTACAATCATGGTTGTTGTCAAGGTAAACCATCATTTGTATATAATCTTCACAACACACCACATGATTAATGTCGAGTTAGATATGAACTATGTGTACTATATGAACTCGAACTCGAATTTTTTAATCCACTTTATGTTGATTTCAAATCATAGTACATTTCAAGCTCTAGCTAGATCTTCATAATCTAAACCATGTCACATATGTAAAATGTGTTTATCACATAATGTATGGTGCCCCGCCCCCTACGCCTCTAAGTATTTAGCTGTGAGCTGCAAATGCCACACATTATCACAAATTCAAATAAAATGTGAGATTGTTCGATATATAGTATGGTTTAGATTGTTCGATATTTAGCTGTGAGTTGCAAACGCCACGCATTATCACATTATAGTATAACATGTCCAAAACCACACCACATGTATCACCACTATATTCATGCATGCATAGGTTTAAAACACTATGATCTCTTATTCAAATATATGAATCCACTTTTATAACGAATTATGATCTATGTTAGTCTTTTACACCCACACAATCCTCTTATCTTTGTAGCTAGCACTAACTTTCTATCGTGCATGCACACGCCCTCCTCGCCCTCCCCCTCCCTCAGCATTCCATCCATCGCGCACAATCGTTTATTTTCCTTAGGTCGTTCTCCCGCGGTATCCACAACTCCTTCTTTCCGACACACACCGATCGATAAACCTCTCCAGTGAAGTGTGCCTACCACATACACACACACTTTCCATGTCCTCCTTTCCCCGTCCATGCCCCATGTCTCTCATACCGTCCCACACACGTGTAAACTCTCGCCCCTCTTTTCATCGATCTCACAATATCACACTCGTCCCCCCTATCTAGTAGGCCTATCGCACCACCTCGTAGCTCCATCCCTCTCCCTCTATCCGTCTCTGGGCCTTATTTGCATCTAACAAATGGATGTACACCGACCGATCTCCCACAATACATATAGCTAGCTAGCAGGTCGTCTATAACTCATTTTCCCCACGCGTCGATCGATCTACCTCATTAGTTATGTCTCACCCTTCCTCTGTCGACACACAACAATTGATCTACCGATCTAGTTAGGTCCGCTTACCAAACACATATGGCCGCCCTTCATCATCCATGCATGCCTCCCGAGACGTCTATCACACACACGCACACACATAAACACATCCCCTCTCTTCTTGATATTGCAGTTGTACCCTCTGTTTGTCTAGCAGGCCTCTCCCACCATCTCTGAGAAGCAACTCCACCGCCACCCCTGCGGCACTCTACCTTTCTCTCTCTCTCTCTATCTCTCTCTCGCAACCTATTTCCCGTCCTACACTTATGTATGGATGTCGATCGATCTCCCTCAAGACATAGCTAGGTCTCTCCTTCTCCACACATATACGAGTCGATCTACCTCTCTAGTTAGGTCTCCCTCCCACCACTACAAAAAAAAGACACATCCGTGACATTTTGGGCCGAACGAATTTTTTTTCTGTCATGCTTATGACACTTCTATGACGGTAATTGTGACAAAACCCGGTATCATCATAGATGTGGAGGGCTCCTACTTCTATGTCAAAAAATCATGACAGAAAATGGGCTTTTCGTCCTGGGCGGGCTAGAGACGCATCTACATGACATTCTTTGGGCCGTCCATGACGGAAAAAATCGTGGTAGAAGCGAGGGCGAGGAAAATTTCGGGGAGTTCCCGGTTACGGTGGGTGGTCGGGGCCGAGCGATGCACGGAGGTTTGCGCGTTTCTCTCGTACACGTACGCGCGTGTGTGCGAGGCGTTGCGCTCTAACTGAACCCGAGCGAGGCGTTGGGCTCTAACTGAACCCGAGCGACTACATTAGCTACGTTACTGAACCCCGATCGATCCCTTGCTGTTAACTGAACCCGAGTGATTCCTTCGCTACTGCTGCTAACTGAAGCCGATTGAAGCTGCCTCTTGATGAACAGTTCCCGGTGGGGGTTGGAGGAACAGTTCCCGTGGTAGTAGAGGCCGTTGCGGCTGGATGAATAGGACCCCAATCGAGGAGGTGGGGGTGGATGAACAGTAACCGGTGGAGGGCTGGTTGAACAGGACCCCGTGGAGGGCTGGTTGAACAGGACCCCGTGGAGGGCTGGTTGAACAGTAGCCGGTGGAGGCTGGATGAACAGGACCCCGTGGAGAGCTGGATGAACAGTAGCCGGTGGAGGGCTGGATGAACAGTATCCCATGGATGAACGGTAGCTGGTGGAGGCAGGAGGAAGACGCGGTGGATGAACAGTGCAGGTGGAGGCTGAAGGAAGTCGACGGTGGGTGAACAGTAGCCCGTGGAGTCCTGTTTTGCGGTACGCCACACCCCTCCGATGAACAGGACCCCCGTTTCGACCGTAGCGCTGCAACACAAGTCCGTTTCCTCCGTTTTGCGGTACGCCACACCCCTCCTGATGAACAGGACCCCCGTTTCGACCGTAGCGCTCCAACACAAGTCCGTTTCCTCCGTTTTGCGATACGCTACACCCCTCCCGATGAACAGGACCCCCGTTTCGACCGTAGCCGGTCGAACAGAAGGCCGTTTCCTCCGTACTGCGGTACGCCAGACCCCGTTTTGGTTGTTCCGTCCAAGCCGGTTGGCACCCATTGAATAGGACGCATTCCGACCCAGTCTGTTGCCTCCCGATGAACAGGACGCTGTTTCTCCTTTCCGACCCAGCCGGTTGGCTGCCTGATGAACAGGATGCCATTACTGCTGTCCATTGCCTCTCCATGTACATGAGCCCTGGTCATACGTATGCGCGAGTACGCGTTCGAGACCCCGCCCGTATGTACGTACGTGGCCGTATTTTTTGGCATGTGGCTGTACGTACGTGTACACGATTTGGAAGGGACTGCCTGAACTGCTACGTCGGGGGCTCTACTACTACACGTGCCGCTGCTTGCTCGGCCACGGTTCATCATTGCAGAGAGACCGATCGACCAGTATGTATGTACACATTCGCGACCAGAATGACAACGCTACGTATGCTTCGACCAGGTGGGTCCCGGCTGTCAGGGAGGATAAGGAGGCACTTCCTTGTGTGCGAAGTTACTGATGGTGGGTCCGAGCTGTCAGGGGGAGGATTCATTTTTTTCGCGCCTAATATGGAGGCACTTCCTTGTGTGCGAAGATGTAGCTGGTGGGTCCATCTATCAGCCTCACCGCGTACACTACTCTTCCGATGGCTGTCGTTCGTTGACCACGTTGACCACGCCGTGCGGACAGCACCCAGGCGGTGGACGACGGCGAGGCCTAGGAAGGGAACGACGATGAGCCAGGGAAGACGAGGCAGGTGGATGCCCACGCGGAGGGCAGTACGAGGGTTCACTGGTTCGGCTGCAGTGTAAGGCTGCCGTCGCCGGAGAATAACAAGGGGTGTGGGTGAGTAGAGGGAAGCCTGGCCAGTAGTAGTATGGTTGGGCGGTGAGGCCTGCGCGGCAGCACAGCCGGCCACGGGAGGCTGGAGCAGGCGGTACGGCGGGCGCAGGTTTGGGCGGCTGGAGCAACAAGACCAGAGGTTGAAGACGTAGCTTGGCCGTTGGATTAACATCCAACGGTCAGTGCAGCTAGAATCATTTTTTGACTAAGTTGACGAAGCCCTGCGTACGCGTTAACTTAGTAGGCCCACAAGTCAGCCTCCAAATCTGGTGGGTCCCAGCTAGCTGGGAGAATCAAATTTTTTTCGCGTAATAAGGTGGCACTTCCTTGCGTGCGAAGATGTTTTCTGGTTTTTTTAATTTCTTCTTTTTCGAGTTAGAATAAAAAGGAAACAATTTAGCATCTTCGGTACAATCTATATTTTCACGAAAAGGATCATAATAAAGATGGTGGGTCCCAGCTGTCAGGGAGAGGAAACTTTTTATTTCCAAATAATAAAGGAAGCACTTCCTTGCGTGCGAAGATGTAGCTGGTGGGTCAAACCTGTCAGGGGGAGAAATTATTTGTTTTCGCATAATACGGGGGCACTTGCTGCGTGCGGCCATGGGCCATGTGGGTCCCTACTGTCAGCCACTCCACATACATGCCTCATCCGATGGCTGTCGTTTGTTGACAAAGTTGACCACGCCGCGCCGAGAGAACCAACGCAGTGAACGATGGCGAGTCCTACGAAGGGAACGACCCGGAGTCGGCGAAGACACAACAGTGGATGCCCACGCGGAGGGGAGTACGAGGGTTCACTGGTTCGGCTGCGGTGTGAGGCTGTCGTCGCCAGAGAAGAACAGGAGGTGTTGGTGAGTAGAGGAATGGCCTGGACGGTGTTTGGGAGTAGGGTGGGCCGGTGAAGCCTGCGCGACAGCACAGCCGGCCATGGGAGGCGGTAGCAGGCGGTACTGCCGGCGGTGGTTTGGGCGGCTGAAGCAAGAATATCCGAGATTGAAGAAGCACTACAGCCGTTGGATGGACATCCAACGACCACTGCTGCTAGAATCGTGTCTTGACTATAAGTTTACAAAGCCTTCTGTACGCCTTAGTAGGCCCACAAGCCTTCCGTACGTGTCACTGACTATAATTCTCAAAAAAATAGTAGGCCCACAAGTGAGCATCACATCTGTGGCAGAGAACATATAGCCCATTTGCGATTTGTAATAATGTACAGCCCATTTTTGAATTCTAATGGAATTTACTACAACCCATTTACAGTCTGTTAAAATTACAGCCCATTTTCTAGCCAGGACAACGATTAATAATTTCAACCAACCTCTCAAAACAGAATTCAACCAAAAATCCCACATTTTGATGGGATCCGAAATATTTTTATCCCGAAATTTCGAGTCAGATTAAATATAATTTCAAAATGAATTTGTATTAGGTAAAAATCTAAAGAAATATTGCGCGCGCAATAAGTAATGAAATTAAAATTTCCAAATTTAAAAAATAATATTTTTGAAACTAATTACCTGTTTGGTGCGTTTTGTATATTTACAGCCCAGTTTTTATAATTACATCCCATTTATTATTTCTTAAAGCCCATTTTCTTGTTAGGCCTAATGCATCCCTCATAGGAAAGATTTACAGCCCAGCGGGGCGGAGAATAACAAGTTGACCTGGGTTGGGTATTCCGCAAAAAAAGTATAGCTGGGCTAGCCATTTTCACCTTGAAAAAACAATATCTGGGCTGGATATTTGGTCGACATAATATAATAGCCTGGGCTAGACGGGCCACAGCCCGCCCAGTTGATACCCTGCTCCTCTGAACAACAACAAAAACATCGCTCAAGAAAAACTCCGCTTACACCTAAAAAACAAATACTGCTCGAGCTGCTGGGTCCCAACTGTCGGCCGCTCCTTGTGCAATTCTCTCATTTATTGACTATATAGGTTGACGATGGTGTGGGATTGTGATGTCAGGAAACCAGGAGGAAGCAAAAAAAATTATAGTTGTATATAATAAGGAGGAACTTGCGTACGTACAGCTATGGCCCTGGTGGGTCCCTACTGTCATCCTCTCCAAGTAAAGTCATCTCCTGATTCCTCATGTTCGTTGACCATGTTGACAATGCTCGGTGCCACTTCGAGCGCAACAACTCGAAGGACGACGAAGAGGGCCTCGCGGGCCCTACGGATGGTCTGATACAGCGCCCGCTGCTTATTCAGGAAGCCAGGATCATCGGACACCTATGAGCACCTTCGAGAGACTGAGACGGCATGAAACGGTAAGGCCGCGCTTGGGAGCTCTGGATTGTTTCACACCTGTATTAAGATACAAGTGTAATGTACTCGTCACCGGAAACAATGCGTAAAATACAGGCGTAATGAAACCGAGGGCCCGTGGTCTGTAACGAAAAATGGCAAGTTACGCGTGTAATTTGAGAGACCAGTGTATATTTTACTAGTCGAAATCGACCAACCAAGCACTTCGCCCAAGACCATCTGCTTTTATTTACAAGCGTCAGTTTTACAAGCGGTTTTGGTTGGAAAACGACGATCCAATCACGGCCTAAGATGATGAGTTGGTCGGAAGATCATATGGTTTCACCTCTAACCTACCCGAGTTGTCGTATAGGCTATGAATGAAACATAAGACGATGAACTTCTTAAGCACAGAAACAACAGAAGAGGATGAACTTATTAACATGCAAATCACTGGCATTAGATCAACATGCAAAACAATATGAAGCATTATTATCAGGAGGCATGGTGAACAGCTCGTGATACCGCATGCCATAGCATTCCAAGCTCAACTTTGCAATCAAACTCACAAGGCCTGGCATTACATAGACAACATTCAGAACAAACTCTTAAAATACCTTACATAAGTCAACATTCATGTGACTATGCATCTCAGTAGAGTAAATATTTACTTCTGAACTGAACACAGGAATAGGAAAAAACGATCGACGCTGCTCACAGCAAAGGGCGTCCCACTCAAAAATATCAAATGCATGTCTTCTGGCTAACATCAATGAGCAAAATTTGACAAGGTTTTCCAATTCCAATATATTAAACTAATGTCTTCTTGCTAACATCAATGATTAAACTTTGACAAGCTTTTCCCATTCAAAATATGTAATGCCTATGATTGTGGAACGGGCAGGGTTTGTCATCAGTTTGCACATTGAAATGGCACATGGAGCCGGATTAACCAGCGTATCTTTTTGTGCAGTTCAACTGAAATCAAACAATGTCTTGTGTAGCACGGTAGATTTCGTATTTATATGCTGCAAGAAAACAAAGACACATCATCACACACATGAATATTGGCCCCAGTGTCAACCCACCAATCGGTGGACTGACAAACTGAAAGTACGGTAAACAGATTACCATACCCAGATGCCCCATCATTGTTGCTTAGAGTGACATTGACAGACTTGGAGTCCTATCCTGGCTTCTTGTACTTGTTTGGGCACTTGTTTGCCCAGTGTTCCTCTGAACCACAAGTAAAGCAGCCATCTCTCTTTTTGTCTTTCTTCTTACCCTTCTTAAAGGTAGTATTCTGCTGGACAAAGTTCTTTCCCTTGAACTTGTGGGAATTCTTTTGCCTTGAAGACGTTGGTAGCTCCATTCAGACGGGCATGGTTTGTCATCAGTTTGCACATTGAAATGGCACATGGAGTCGGATTAACCAGCGTATCTTTTTGTGCAGTTCCACTGAAAGCAAACAATGTCTTGAGTAGCATGGTGGATTTCGTATTTATATGTTGCAAAGCATTAAACACGTTGGCAGCTCCATTGAAGTAGATAGTCCGGTGGCTCAAGGTGACGACGAATGAGTAGAGAACCATTCGATGTATTATGCATGATGAAGTATTATGGAGGACACGAACCATCTGAACATTTTGTGCAGTTAAACTAAAATCAAGCTGAGCATCCCTGTCTGCATAAATACAGAAAAAGCTTGATGAATATAATAGTGGTACTAGTTGATTAAACATACGCTTACAACTATAATCATCTTCATTATCTTAACAGGAAAAGATAGCAATACAATAGCTTGAATTAAACATTTATTCAAAACAATACAACAATATAAGTAGCACAACATAACAAAGCACAATCATGTGGATGAAGGCCGATACTGACCTTGTTTATTACAGCTGCGTCGGCAATTGACTTGGTCATACCTTTCCTTGTGGAGTGAATTTTGCACTCCACGTGTTGTTGAGTTGCCCATGCTCTCTACAGACTAGTCATGTCACCAGCGTCTACTAATACTCTGTAAAGCTTCTCGATCATTCCTTGTGTAATGTAGCACAAACAGTGACTGCTTCTTTTTGCAAAGTGGAAAGACCAACTGGGCCCCATAATGCAACAGTTTGCCTTAAACACATTGGTTCCTTTTGTGCAGTTCAACTAAAATCAAAGTTGAAATAAAACCGAGCAGAAGTTTTGATATCGCTGTATGCAACAATAGGTATAAGGGAAACAATTACTGAGAAATAACGGTTGATGACTTATACTCCCAGAAGAAAAAACATCTACCTTATCTTAATGGGAAACAAAGCAGGAGAGTAGCAATTCTCAATCAGTGTGATTCATTCATATTAACTGAGACATTATCTTAACAATGCCTTGTTTCAACATGTATAAAGAACGACAAAGCAGAAAAGTACAATTCCTAAAACAATGTGACTGATTCATATTAACAGAGACATTATCTTAACAATACCTTGGTTAAACATGTAGAAAGAACTACAAAGCAGGATAGTACCATTTGTAAAACACTGTAACTGATATATAATAATAGAGACATTATCTCAACAATACATTTCTTAAACATGTACTCCGGCCGATCCCTAACAGAAATGGTACTCCCGCCGATCCCTAACAAGTGTTGCAGTTTTGAACTAAGATTCAGTATTTAATTCTGAGAGTGGCATTGCTTAATTTTACCAACGGCATTAGATTAACAAAAAGCATAAACAGTTCCAGGGGAGAGTGGGCGCAACAACACCATGTGCTTCCATCTACTTATAAAGGGGGTGATGCAGAGTTTGTTGTAACAAAGCAACAAGCATCATGTCTGGGTTGGTCCCATTTAAGTTCACTTAATGGGAAAAGACAGCAATTCAATAGCTTCAATTCAATAATTATTTAAAACAGTACCAATACAAGTAGCACAGCATCTCAAAGCACACTGCACGATCATGTGGATGAAGGCAGGTACTGACCTTTCATGACGCAGTCAAGATCACCTACGAATCTGCCAACACGAATAGGAAATCCAATCTCGTTTAGTGTAGTTCAACTAAATCAAGCAAAGTCACCGGTGTGACATTTAAGTTCGCTATAGCAACAAGTTGAATAGATATCCCTGTTTTAACAGAGGCAAAAAAGGAAACAATTACTGGCCAATAAAGGAGGATGAAACATACGGCGACAAAAAGAAGCATCTAACTTATCTTGATGGAAAACAAAGTAGGACAGTAGCATTTGTAAAACGGTTGCATTGATTCATATTAACAGACATTCTCTTAAAACAACATTCGTTAAAAGTGTAATTTACTTTTAACAGTGGCATTGCTTCAATTTTCCAGCGGCATTCTTAGATTAACAACAGCAAAATAGTTGTATGGGACATGGGACATGGGACATGACAACACCATGTGCGTCCACACGTATAAATGGGTGATGCAGAGTATGTTGCCAAGCAGCATATCTGTGTTGGTCCCATATTTGTTCTCTTTGAACCTTTTTCCTATGTGAGGGCAGCAAATCTAGTCCTGCACAAACTACCCGACCCCCCAGTTTCTTTCCTTTTTTAACAAAGAGATCGGTTCCTTACAGATGTGTGTACTGGGTTACCCCCTTTTTCCCTTTTCGACCAACAAAGCGGCTGGATAGCCAGTCTATACTACTTTCCCTCACTCCTTTCCTCATTGAACCACGTCCTAGTTTCATGCTCCACCCCACCCCACCCTTCTTTCCTCTTTGAATCAAGACCTAGATTCGACTACAGAATCGAAAAAGATCCGCATGCAGCTAGAGCAATGACTGTTTCAAAGAAAGTTATACCTTAGGGTCGTCGGGATGTGGCTAGGCGTGCGGCGGGAGGCCGGATCTGCCCACACTACATACGGCAGCGAGGAAGAAGGGGTCGGTGGCCCTCCCGCACAGGCGCTGGGTGAAAGAGAACAGCGCAGCCGGCAGTGGATTGCCTCCCTCGCCGAAGGCGACTGAGTGAACGTTGCACCTCCTCCCCTTCCCGGTGCGACGGGATCCGGACGGCTCCTTCACCAGCTGTGAGGGGGGAGAGAGAGACAGAGGCCAACGCAGTCTTGTTTAGATCTGGTGAAGAGGGTGAGAGACTGTGAATATAGCAAACCCTAGCAAAAGAACGCTGAGCCTCCAGCGTGTATATATATATGTAGTGCGGCGAGAGTGTGGAGAGTGCAAACCCTAGCGAACAAGCGCTGAGGCTCCAGCTTATATAGTACTCGTGTATACTACTAATATATAGTGGAGTGATTTTCTTTTTCTGTCCATAACAATCGTTTTAAATTGTGTAAGTACGAAATGAAACTCTTTATTTAACGTACCAGTGAAGAAAACTACTTACGATCAACTAACGATCCACGCGTCCTGGTCGCACTTCCTGTCCTTCATGTGCGGTACACTACCCTCCGTTAAGTGAACAACCACACATGCGCCAAATTATCGGAAAGGTGTGAGAGTGTGTACAAATAAAGAATTTTAATTTCGATTATCGGAAAGGTTTGAGAGTATGTACAGTTTGCCCTCTCGCAATAATTATGGTTTGTTGTGTTCGGCCTAAACTTGGTCAAACTTTACAAAGTTTGACTTCAGTCAAATCTAATATGCAGAGTAAATAAAAATGGAGGGCTACTACGTCCATCCGGGTTTTTAGTCCACACCATATTTTTAATCAAAGTCTGACCACATATTTAGTTAATAGCTGGACAAATAAAATTACAGGGGAGCTGAAGACAAAGTTGTGAGAAGGTTTAGAAATCAATACAAAACTTATGCTCTTAGTACGAACGTCGATCCTTCTTCGAGGAAACATTTGGTTCATAGCCAATTGTGTGATAAAATTGCACCAACGTGAAAGACGACTGCGTCTCCAACGCAACCAAGGTGAACTGATGAAGGATATCATCTTTGTGGGTAACAAGCAAAGAGCACTGATGGAAGACAGCTTGTTTTTCGTCAAAAATCGATCAGCTTCACCAGCCGATGCAACCATGAGACGCAACCATGAGCATCAATAGGTCATCGTGGTGATGCATCATCCATTTGGCATCAAGTTTGGGTCAGGCACCAATGAAGTTTGACAAATCCTCACTGTGGTCTGTTTCTTCTCGGTAATCAAGCTCGAGGAAGGAAGAACACGTGGCAGAGGACAGTGAGGCGGAACAACAATGGCCATCCAATTTTGTGCAGTTCCACTAAAATTGAGGAAGACATGCCCGGGTATGGAGATACGTATCGCTGTTTGCAAAAATATAAAAAAGGGATATAGTGTTGTTACTTTGTTTTGGCAGTGGTACAAGATTAACAGCGACATCTCAATTGTCAATAAGAATTAATGAAAAGTACACCAACAAACAGAAGCATCATGATTATCTTGATGGGAACTAAACCAGGATACCCGAGAAAAAAAGCAGGACAGAAGCATTTATCGACGCCTCTGGATTGACATCAGCATTACTTAAAAGGGACATCACTTTACCATGGGCATTGCTTCATTTAACCAGTGATAGTATTAGATTAGCAGCAGCAATAGGAGCATATGGACAATGACCGCACAACCACCATGTACTTTTTGTCGAAAAAACATGTATACCTCCATCGAGGCATAAACCAGGACAACTTTTCGAGTGGCCTTTCCTCTATAATAGTAAAAAATAGGTGATGTTGGACCAGCCGACGAACCCTAGCTACTGTACACGGGGAGCTGGGGAGTAGTGGCATAGAAGAAAACCCGCATGCGGCGACCTGGGGAGCTGGACCAGTACAATGAAGCATGAAATCCAAAAGAAGTTATACCTCAGGTGGGCGAGATGTCGCTTAGGCGGGCGGGCGGGATCTGCCCACACGACGGCAGCGAACAAGGGTGCGGAGGACCTTCGTCCATGCCAGCGCCGGCTCAGAGAGGACGGTGCGCATCGGCTTCCTCCATCGCCAACGGCGCCAACAACGTCAACGCTGCACCTCCTCACCTCTCGCAACGGACGGGATTCGGCCGGATCTGTGACCACCGGTGAGGAGAGAGATAGAGTGGACACTGTCATCTTGTTTAGATATGGAGAGGGTGAGAGAGCGAGACACGAGAAACCCTATCAAACAAGAGGCTATATATACAATGGAGTAAAAAAATCTCTCCATAGCAGTGGTTTTAAATAGAATACGCGTGTTCCCGGAAAAAAGAAACGAAAACTGGCGGACAAATCTTTTTTTAACGTACCAAGAAAGAAAACTCGATCAAAAACACGCCCCCGCTTCCAGGTCGCAGTTTGTATCGCTCACGTGTGGTCCCCGACCCTCCATTATTAAGTGAACAAATTAAAGGGTCAAATTACGTAAGCTGCCTCTTCGTGTACAAATGCGCTCCATCGTGTACTCGCGGGTATCTCGGAGGCAGAGTGAGTGCGTGTACATTTCTTCTTGTACGTCGTACTCCATTTATCTCACTTCATATTGTTTCCCACTCCTGTGATATTCCTATCCTAGGAACAAAATGAGGCGGTACTAAGTTTGTGTGTGTGTAGGGAGAACGAGACATCGATGGTGTGTACGAGTAGTCGCGAGAGTCGTCGCGCACACACACATAGACATAGACATGCATATCCGTGTTTACGTAAAATTCCATCTCCATCTCCATCTCCATCCCCAATCATATTTGTCCAACTGGCACATTATTTACGTTATTAATTATATACGCAGCAATATTTACGTACAGCATCTCTTGTTTGCAGGCGTCCGGACCGCTGCCACGCCCGCTCCTGACCAACCCGAACCCTCTTCATCACCCGCGCGTGCTTCCTGCCCGAAACGGTCAGTGCCGCATTCATGCCCGGCCAGAGCGGACGCGACCTCTCACTGGCACCGGCATTGAAGCGGCGCGCCGGCCGAGAGAGCGCCGCCCGCGCCGCTTCCCGGTGCACGCGACTGCTTCGCGTTCAAAGGTCACCACGGCCGGCCACAACATGCATGTAAAAAGTTCTTGGGAGTCCGTGCTATAGCTAGCTGTCCTCCCCCTCCTCGTCAATCTCTTCCAGTAGTGCTAGTACTCCATGGCGCGATCCATCGACAAGCAGGCGGGAAAGTTATTGTATACTCGGTTTGCGGTGAGTGGCATGCCGAGCGACCATGTTGGGTGGAGCCGTGGAGGAGGGTGAGACACGAACACGACAGACGTGATTTAAACGTTGGTTTTGCTCGATGGCGCGATCCAACGAAACAAAACGTTGGTTTCTCTCCGTTTCCATTTTTTCTCCGGAAAAACGGAAACTTTCCACTCCATTTTCATTCCTACTCCAAGGTTGCCCCATTACAACATTCCATCAAATACAAAGGAAAACTAACATGCACGCTGATGCATCTCAATGATTCACAGATCATAGCCAATATTTACTTCACAACTAAAGACAAAAGTTGTGAGAGTGTGTACCAAAAAAAAACTACTGATGGGGTCACTACGACGTAAACCCTAAACCCTAAACAGGATTTAATTTCCTGGCTAGGTAGAACCTGTCGAAGGAAAGACGGCTGGCACCCTCGGATCATACGATGCTTTTGTGCAGTTCCACTAAAATCGAGCTGAGCATCCCTGTTGGCAAAGATATTGAAGAAGTGTGATTAGAATAATAGTACTAGAACTAGTTCATGAGACATAAACTCATCACAAATAGAAGCCAGTAGAAGTAGAGAAAGATCCACATGGAGATGGAGCTACGTGGGGAGCTGCGGCAGTGGAGCAAGCCGGCTCCAAAAGGAAGTTGTACCTGGGACGTCGGGTTGTAGCTAGAAGGGCGGTTGGGAGGCGGCATCAGCCCATACCGCGGGGACCCCCGATCGGGATGCACCGACAGTGGGTTTTCTCCCTCGCCACTGTCGACTGCGTCTACGCAGAACATCGTCCCCTTCCCCCAGCGGCGGGATCAGGCCGGATCTGTGACCAGCGGTGTGGCTACCGTCGTTCTATGCTCGTGAAGAGAGCAACCCAAGCAAGCAGGTTTGTAGCTAGGCTCCTACTAGTGTATATATAGTGGAGCGGTTTTCTTTTTCTTTCCATATCAACCATTTTATATTGCGTACGTGTCATTGAAGAGTGAAATGATGGTTGCTTCTTCCGACTAACTTACTGTGTGATTTGACTGCTCCTGAGTGGCCCCTACACGTACTCCCCCTACGTGTATGACCGTTCCTGAGTCTCACTTGTACTTATCTGTATTTTCTTGCATGACACGTAGACAGGATGCGCATAGAGGAATTTTGTTACTGCACGTTGTTACGTAGTACTACTAGTACCTACTCTCTCCTTCCGGTTCACTACTAGTACTCCCTCCATCCTGGCTTATTGGTCCCCTTTGTACTCAATTCATGGGCTCGTTTTCCTCAAGAAATTGTCTTTACTAACGTATTAATATCGGGAATGCATGCGTGAACAACGAATGATTAAACCTTGCATGCAATGTTTTGACAAAGCATTGACTTATGAACATGTGAATGTGAGGGACTACAATCTCGTGCATGCATGCAACAATCACACGTACACATGGACGCAAAAATGCGCGCGACGCCCTAATGCATGCATGTCCGAGCACACGAAGGAACACACACGGTCACGCTCAAGTGCTCAACCTACACGTGCATGCACACACATACTCAGCCAGGGTGAGCTAGTGACCGTATAAACACCGGAAAATGTATATATTGAGTGCAATGAGCATATTATGAAGTGCACTGACCGTATTTTTACAAATATATAGTGACAGACAGTGTATTTATCTTGTTTCAAATTAAGCCATATTAACTGGAAAGGAGGCAGTATGGACTAGCATTACTTTGCTGTGTCCTGTCAAATTGCCGAACGAGGAGAAGCTTGCAAGACTGGAGAAGCTTCGCGCGGTGGCTCGCAGGACAAGGAGAAACTTTTGACTAATGCAAGCTCTCCCTCACTCAGGCGGTGGATGTGCAACAGTTAATTCGGTGTCAGATCGCCAGAAGCATACACTGTACTAGTACCATTATTTTTCGACTTCCCGAAGAGGCGAACAGCCAAGCGCAAAGTTTACTACTAGTACTACTATACAGGTATGTACTACTAGGAACCGGATGGTGGAGCGTCTGCACTCTTATTTTATTTTAATCTGTGATAAAGCAATCTTCAACACATTTGGTTCTCTTCGAGGGTTCTCGCATGTGATAATGGAAGTTGATTGCATGGAACACTCGCCACAATTCTCGCTTAATTCTGGCTCCTATCCTGTTAGAAATAGGAGCGCTCGGTAATATTTTCTCTTTTTTTGTTATTCAGCATGTAAACAGGTCAGCAAACCTTGCGGCGCATCTTTGTGCGAACCGTGCTTGCTGCACTTTGAATGTGACCGAGAGCTGGCTTGATGAAACACCTCGCTTCCTTCTTCTTTTTTTGCGGGGTACCTCGCTTCCTAGTGACCAGTCTCTTGGTTGATCGTCCTAAGAATGCTTATATATGAATAAAGCTCTCTCATTTACCCGCAAAAAAGATTAAGCCATATTAACCGGAAAGGAGGGAGTATGGACTAGCACTACTTTTTGGTGTGTCCCGTCAACTCGCAGAACGAGGAGAAGCTTGCAGGACAAGGTGAAGCTCGCTTACGCCCTCTCCGTCTACCTCAAGCCTGGTGGCTCACAAGACGACAAGAAGCTTTTTGACTAATGCAACCTACCCTCGCCCAGGCGGTGGACGTGCAGCAGTTCATTCGGTGTCAGATTGCCAGAGGCATACACTGTAGTACCATCATTGTTCGACTTCACGAAGAGGCGAAGAGCCAAGCGCAAGGTTTAGTAGTACGAGTAGTACTACTACTAGTATACAGGTACTAGGAACTGCATGGTGGAGCGTCTGTACTCTTATTTTATTTTAATCTCTGATAAACTACACATTTATTCGGGAGAAGTGCGGAAAATAGCAGCCCAATAGTACTATTAAAAAACATCGAACATGTAATGATGATATCGATCAACCATGCTCGAATATATCTTGGCCTCCGTGCGAGCCCATCTGTGTGTTCTCGCTCCTCGTCTCTCTCAAGGAACGGCGGGTTGGCCATTTTGCCGTCAATTGAGATCGGTTTGCTCACACTCCGGTCCCACATGTCAGTGATATGCCAAGAGGAAGTGCGTTGACCGACTGGCCATATGCGTACTTGGTTTTGCACCTTCATACTACTCCTCCCTCCGTCACAGTTTACAGGGTGCGCTTCATTCTCATGCATTTCTCTCCATGCATTTCCACCACCAGAGAGATTTTAGACGCGTTTGGTTTAATGCTCAATTAGTTAGGGCGTGGTAACCGCAATCAAGTCCACAATTTTCTCTCGATGTACTACCTCCGTCCTGGTTTATTGGTCCCCATTGTATTTTGTGCCAAATTTTGACCATAAATTTAACTAACAAAATGTTCATGCATGTCACAAAAAACTATATCTTTGTAAACTATGTTCAAATACGAATCCACCAATATAATTTTTTTGACATGCATTAACATTTTGTTAGTTAAATATTTGGTCAAAATTTGGCACAAATTACAAAGGGGACCAATAAACCAGGACGGAGGTAGTAGGTGTGTACGCGGAGTGGAGTAAGTGCATGCATGTGTGTACCCGGGGTGGAAGCACTGCATGCATGTGTGTACGCATTATTTCCTCTAGTAATAGACGTCGTGCTATAACTACCAATGCTATTTTTCAGGCCGATCGCTAGTCGCCTTGGTCCCAGAGATTGTTGAAGCGCACTCTATAAACAGTGACGGAGGGAGTAGCATGAGCGGATTCAAAGAAGAGTGTATTGATGGTTGCTTCTTCCGAGCAACTTACAGTGGGAAAGGTGGGGCTTATGATTTGACTGCTCATTACTCACTATTAGTGCGGCGCAACGACCGGGCTGAGTCTCCCATGCGGTTGTGCACTACTCCCTCCGTTCTTAAATATTTGTCTTTCTAGAGATTTCAACGAGTGACTACATACGAAGCAAAATGAGTGAATCTACACTCTAAAATATGTCCATTTGAAATTTCTAAAAAGACAAATATTTAGGAACGGAGGGAGTATAATTTTGTGCATGGCACATGGACCCGGATGCTGAAGAGGCTTCTGGCAATGCTATCAAGCTTCCAGCATTTGTTTACATAATTGACGTACTATACAAATAATTTTCCAGTGACATGAAATTGTACAATGCTCTGAGCTTTCAGCTTTTGTTTCGTGTGTCTTGCCATCCATGCTCTTTCGGAAAAAATAAAAAACTAACTTCCTTGCTAATGCATCTCAATGATTAGCAGATCAGAGCTAATATTTACATCACAACTGAAGACAAAGTTGTGAGAAGGTGTTAAATTAAAATTGATCCATGCTTTCATTGGCAACAACTTCCCCCCAGCTCTGTCTAAATCAACAAGGCATGTTGGAAAAAAAGTAGCTGTCAGGAGCATGCAACATTCCGATCATTTTGTGCAGTTCCACTAAAATAGAGCTGAGCGTCCCTGTTCCAAAGATATTAAGTGTGATTACAATAATAGAGGACTGTTGATGAAACAATAAACACACAAATAGAAGCCGGTCACCTTTGCAGTCTCTCTTAAGACTAACTAGTTGGAGAAGATTAAGCAAATAGTTGGAGAAGATTAGGCTCGGAGTTGGATGAGGAGGATAGAGCAAAACCAATCTCCCTTTGTGCAGTCGCACTGAAATGTAGAGACGTTGCCCGTGTGACATTTTAGTACAACTTCACAAAACACTCTTAAGAAAAAAGTGATTTGTGCAGTTCACCAAAAGGTCGCAATAGCAATGAGGTGAAATGGATAGCCCTGTTTGCAAAAAAGAGGTAGAAAGGAAACAATTACTGGCCAATAATAGTTGATGACACATACGACGACAAAAAAGAAGCATATTCCTTGTCCTAAGGGAAGATAACAACACGGTTGTGTTTATCTAAAACGGTGTGAGGACGAGATTGCAATATGGAAAGTACGCCGGACGAGCTACGTTTTGGGCAAAGAACTAGGGAAGATCCACATGCAAGATTTTGCACATGCAGCGACCTGGGAAGATGGGCAGTGGAGCAAGGCCGGAGGGGATACCTGGGGGTCGTCGGGATGTAACTAGGAGAGCGGCGGCGGGCGGGATCTGCCCATACTGCGGCAGCGAGTAAGTGGCGTAGGCCCTACCGCACCGGAGCTTGGTCAGAGAGAACGGCAGGTACCGCAGATCGGGACGTGCTGCCTCGGCGCCGTCGAACGGAGAAACGATGCACATCCTCCCTTTCCGCCAGCGGACGGGATGCGGCCGGATCAGTGACCAACGGTGAGAGAGAGAGAGAGGCCACTGCCGCCTTGTGTGAGATACTCTGAAGAGAGACAAACCCCGGCAGGCAGGCTCCATTGTATATAGTGGAGCGGACTACCTTTTTCTCCATAAAAATCGTTTTATATTGTGTGTACGTGCCATTGAGCGATATAACTTTATTTAAAAATAACGCGCCAACACATCAAGTCGAACTTTGTTTCGTGCACGCGTGGTACACGACCTCCGTAGGTAAACAACCGCTACACGTGCTCAAATTAGCATGTGGGCTGCCATTTCGTACAGAAATGAGCTCCACCGTGTACCCGCGTGGGTGTGGCTGGGCACGAAGCGTGAGTACGTGCACCTATTCTCTTCGTGTACGTACACCACCTACGTGGGGTTGTGTGAGAGAGATACAAACGTAGAGAGATATAGTGTGTGGGTTGGTGAGTGTTTTTTTGGGGGGGGGGGCGTGAGAGATAGATAGGGAATATGTGTCGATGATATTTCAATCAAAAAATGTAACATATGCAATGTGTGTGAAACAGAGGCCTGGATATATCATATATATAGAGGGGGCGATCCACGAGAAGAGAGTGGAGGTATCATCGGCGTGAGGTATCCATAGAATCGAAGAGAGGGATGATGTGTGTGTGTGTGTGTGCGCAATCGATAAAGAGTGCCATCGAATTTGTGTGTGCCCACGTCAAAGATATAGGGTGGCTGGCCTACTGGAACGTGAGAGGGGACGGGTGCAGTTTGTCTCTATGGCATGGATACCTACCTATAGCGCTCGACTATCGGGGTGTGTGGAGGGTGGGGGGGAGAGACCTAACTATAGAGGTACAATGGCTGGTATATGTGTGGAGGAGGAGAGAGACCTACCTTATGTATTGAGGGAGATCGATCGGCATCCATGCATATGTGTAGGAGAGGAATAAGGTTGGGAGAGAGACAGAGCTAGAGTGTCGGAGGGGTTGGTGGTGGAGTTGCTTCTCACAAATGGTGGGAGAGGCTTGATAGACAAACGGAGGGCACGCCTGCAATATCAATAAGAGAGGGGATGCCTGCCTGTCTGTGCACGTGCGTGTGAGAGACGGGTCAGGAGGCATGCACGAATGATGAGGGGGGACGATATGGCTGTGGTAAGCAGACATAACTACATAGGAAGATTAATCATCCTTTGTCGGAGAAAGGAGAGACATAACTTGTGAGGTACGTCGATCGATGCGTGGGGAAAAATAGTTAAAGTCGACCTAGGTATATGTAGGGAGATCGATCGGTATACATGCATGTATGTGTTAGAAGCAAATAAGGCCCGGAGAGAAGGATAGAGAGAGAGGGATGCAGCTAGGAGGTGGTGCGAGAGGCATACTATATCGAGGGGGAAGGAGTGTGCGAGTACGAGATCGATGAAAAGAGGGGCGGGAGTGAGGCATGGACGGTGAGAAGAGAAGAGGGAAAGCTTGTGTTTGTGGTAGGCACACCTGGCTAGAGAGGCATATCGATCGGTGTGTGCCGGAAAGAAGGAGCTGTGGGGCCTACACACACCGTGGGTGAACGACCTAAAGTGAAAAGACGAATTTGCGCGATGGAGCTAGAGAATGTTGAGGGAGGGTGAGAGGGAGGCGGGCATGTGCATGCACGAGAGAAAGTTAGCGCTAGCTACAAAGATAAGAGGATTGTGTGGGTGTAAAAGACGAATAGAGATCATAATTCATTATAAAAAGTGAATTCGGATATTTGAAGAATTTATCATAGTGTTTTAAACCGACGCATGCGTGAATATATATAACGGTGATACGCATGGTGTGGTTATGAACATGTTATACTACATATAATATATTTTATATATAAAAAAACAGAGTTGGTGATGATGGTGTGCCTGCCATCCTGAAATATAGGCCGTCCAATTTATATCTGACGGATAGGAAGGAAACTATGGCAATTTTGAAAAAAGATACCCACACCCCTCTCCACATTTGCAAATAAGGCCTTCCCTCATTCATCCTTTTCTCCGACAAGATAAACTACTCATACAAATGCATCTTGATGTTCCGTGCAACGCATGGGCATCTTGCTAGTACTACATATAATATATAGAACATTGATTATAATTTGTGATAATGTGTGGCTTTTGCAGCTCAGGGCTAAATACTTGTCATAATGTAGGGGGCGGGGCACTATACTTTGTGTGATAAACACGGTGTACGTATGGAACATGGTTTAGATTATGAATCTAGTTAGTACATCAAATGTACTATTATTTGGAATCAACATCAAGTGTATTCAAAAAATTGAATTCAAGTTCATATAGTACACATAGTTCATATCTATCTCTATAGTAATCATGTGGTGTGTTGTTAAGATAATACACGAATGATTGTTTAAGTTGGCAACAATCATGATTGTAGATTCTTATTCAAATAGAGAAACGAATTCAAATTTAGTTCGAATTGAAGCGGTAGTATAGACATTTGGAATGCACTAAAATGTTGGTATGAGTAGGTTACATGCATTATACAGCCAGCAAAAAAATTTAATTGGACATAACATGGATTCATAGCTTTGAATAGCATTTGTATAGTAAAACAGGACAGGACTCTCTCTTTGTGTGGTGTGAATAGTTTTATTTTTTTCTTTTTTTCGTTGAGGGAAGTGCGAATTGATTTGGTACGTACAATATTACACGTTAGGCTTGTCCCTAAAATTCAACCCGCGCCTTGTTATATCCCAAAAATTCAGATATCGTGCTCCCAAAACTCGCGCCTTGCTATCCCGAAATTACAACGCGCGTGAAAACTCCCTCCAGCTGCCAAATCCCGACACGCGAAATCCCCCTTCTAACCCTGAGCCGAAAGGGCCACTAGTTCAAATCGGTGGGGGTAATTTTGTAACACACCCTACATTTTGGACAAGCGCGTCCCTAAGTCATGGTTGCCCCCCTCCCATCGCCTCCTTTTCGCCATTCGAAATCCCAGGCGGCCATAACCTCTCTGCTCCAACCGCGAAACCCCACCCTCCTCCATCCGCCACCTCACCACTGCCCAGCTGGAGCCTCTTCCCCGACGACGTCATCCACCGCAACAGCTCGACGTCCCTCATCCACCTCCCCGGATGAGGATCCGTCGTCCATCTCGTCGTCCCGCCGGTTCAGCCGCCCCATCCTCCACCTCCAAGGACCTGCTCCGACGATCGCCTCGTCTATCGTGGCTGCTCCATCCCCACAGCGCCACCTTAACCTGGTCCACCGCAACCGCAGCATCCTCACCGACTCCTCGGACGAAGCCGAGGCCTACTCGGCGCCACCAAAGAGGTTGTACACTCATCGCATCGCACCTTCTCCTTAACTCGACCTCCCGGCGCCGACGGTGCTCCATCCCGCACCCCCATGGCGCGGCTACCTCGAAGCCGGCGCCGTGGGCGACATCTCCACGGCGGCTCTCACCCAGTGCGAGGCCCCTTCGGCGGCGGCGTCCATACCAGCCGGATATGCTGCTGCTGCTCCGGCTCTCGCTCGCGCTGCTGCTGCTGCTCCGGCTCTCGCTCGCTCGCTCGTGCTGCTGCTGCTCCGGCTCTCGCTTGCTCGTGCTGCTGCTGCTGCTCCGGCTCTCGCTCACTCGCGCTGCTGCTCTGCTCTTCCCCTCGCTCGTGCTGCTGCTCTGCTCTTGCTCTCGCTCGCGCTGCTGATGCTGGTACACGGGCTACTGCAGCTACACGAGTTGCTACTCTGGCTCTAGTTTGCGCTGCTCCTCCAGGCGCTGCTGCTCCAGCTGCTATCTGCTACTATGTTCCCCGTCGATCGCCTGCTGATTTAAATCACTGTTTCTCTACTACTAGTGCTCGAGCGGCCTAAACTACATGTGAAGTGCCTCTGTGCTACCAGTGCGTTCAGTTTCGACAGTAACATTCAGATTCCACAGTAAATTTCAGTTTCGACAGTTAAGTCTAGAGTCAATAGTTGTAGTCAGGTGTTTTTTGGTGATGTAAATTTTACATCTATCACTTTTTGGTAATGTATTTTACATCATCTATTGGAGATGCTATTAGAATCCCACTTGAGATTAACGATGTCTGTCTTGTACTGCTTCAGCCTCGATGTCTTACGGCTCGCCAGAGCTGCTCCAACGACGGAACCATCCATCACAACAGAGCAGTGCCCTAGACGCCGTCTACAGATTCCTCAGATCTTCCTCCACACCTCCGACAGCCACCTCTGCCTCAACTTCTTCAGCGACCAACCCAATGATGCCGAGGTCGACACGGCTATGGCAAAGAGGTTGTGCACTTGTCGCATCACTTATTACTCTACATTCATGTCGATCCATTAGGGCTATTTTGGTTCAAAGGAAAAACTGAAGGAAAAACATAGCAATAGGAAATTTTCCTATGGCACTCTACTATTCAATTATTCATGCATTTTGTTGAAAGGAATGGAGCAAAACATCCACCTGGACCTACTTTTCAAAATCCTATGCATGAAAACAAGACCAAGTGCATTAGTGGTAGAATAACATTCTAACTGTACACGCTTTCATATGGTTTCACTTTAATTTGGCCATGTTTCTTTGCATTCCTCTGCTCTTCCAATTCCTGTGAACCAAACACCCAAGTTGACAGAAATCCTGTGTTTACAAATGCTCTGTTTCCCACGTGCATTCCTATCCTATTCCGGTGTTTTTCCTATCCCTGCATTTTTAGAATCCTGCAAGCCAAAGGAGCCCTTACAAAATTACTTCAGTTACAGGTAGGTGTCGAAGAAAACTTTGTGTGGTTTGTCCTGCTCCTGCCGCGACGTCGCCCACCTCACCTGAGCTGCTCCATCGACAGAAGCATCCACCAAACCAGACATCACGACTCCTGACCGTCTTTCGCCGCCTCAGATCTCCTTCCCTGCCGCCGGCACCCAGCGCAATGGCATCACCATCATCGACTCAGCAGATGAACCTGAGGAGTACACGGGTCCACAAGAGAGGTCGCACTCTTTTGTTTCTGCTTATGTTATGCATTGCTTAATATTACCTGCTACTTTATCGTCATGTTCACCTCTTAGACTCCAAGTCAGGTCCAAATTAATGTTCAAGCTTGAGTTTCAAAATTAGTTGTGGGGCATATATCGAGGCAACAATGAATAGTATCTCTGTCTATTATCTGGTTCACCTAGGGTATGCCTATGTTGTTCATCTTGGGTGGGAAACAAATAGTAAAGCAATCATCATCTGTCTTTTTATTAAATTAAAGCTATCATCAGCCTGCTATCATTATTTTTGGATCCATCCACTGGTTGTTACCATCACTCTAGATTTCTGCATGCTCTCCTTACATAATCTCACTATATTTTTTTCGTATGCATGTCAGATATTGTACACAGTCATGCTGAACATGTAGAGAAAAAGAGAAGAGTTTTGCGCGGCAATACAATGTCATGCAGACATCGCTCCATGGTGGGTTCAATGGCAAACCCTCCCCCCCCCTCTCCAGATTGTAATCCAGAGGAAGATATCTGTTCTGAGGCGGATTCAGACGCAGCTGACCACTCCTATTTACCCCCCAAGGTGTTTGCTCTAACTTGGCATGATGATGTTAGTCATATCATGCATATGGTGCCTTGCAGTGCCTACTTTCGACATCATATATGTCATCTGCTTAGTTTAGACATGTTCTGTAATGCCACCTGTTTAGTTTCTATATCATATATGGGAATTATGCAGTCTCATCTCTTTTAGCCAGCCATAATATATGTGAAATATGCAATGCCATCCTGTTTAACCAGGCATCATATATTTGAATGATATCTTGCCCATCCTTTTCTTCATTAGATTTCCATTTGTCGACAATGTTTGTACATTAAACTACTCTTCCTGTGAATCAGCCATTTGAGTGGGTGATGGAAAAATCTGGAGTGAAAACAAGGTCTTCAGAGCAGACAGTGCTACCTGTCGAAGCAGATCTCTTGCTGGGTCTCGATAGCTCCTCAGAGATGGATTCAGAGATAGATGACCAATCCTATTCCCCCACCGAGGTGTATGCTCTAACTTGGCATGGTTATACTGCTCATATCATGCATATGGTGTCTTGCATTGCATAGTTTAGACATCATATACACAATATTCAACACCATGTTCTTAGTTCAGACATCATATATGCGAATGCCCTCTGCTTAGCATATAAATCACATATGTGAATTAAATCATGCGATCCTGATTACTTTGATAACATGTATGTGAATTATGTCATGCGAACCTGTTTACTAAAGACATCATATAATTATCTCATGCCATCCTGTTTAGTTAGTCATCATATCTTTGAATTATGTCATGCTATGCTATCCAGTTTAGATAGACATCATATATGTGAAATTATGTCATGCTATCCTTTTTAGTTAAACAATATACATGTCAACTATTTCATGCCCTCTTTTTTCCACACTATCTATTGCATCTGTCTCTCATACAATGTATGTACATTCAACTATGTTTCCTATTTATCAGCCATTTGAATTGGAGCGGGTGATGGCAGTATTGATACGTCCATTTTGCATCATGCTTTTATATCGATATTTATTGTATTATCCAGGCTTGTCCTTTGCTACAAAAAGGATTGGGCCACCTTGCTGCACTTTGTTTACTTTTGTTACTTGTTACCCGTTACGAATTATCTTATCATACAACTATCTGTTACCGATAATTTCAGTGCTTGCAGAGAATACCTTGCTGAAAACCGCTTGTCATTTCCTTCTGCTCCTCGTTGGGTTCGACACTCTTACTTATCGAAAGGACTACGCTAGATCCCCTATACTTGTGGGTCATCAAGACTCTTTTCTGGCGCCATTGCCGGGGAGTGAAGTGCCTTTGGTAAGTGGAATTTGGTAAGGAAACATCTATATAGTGTGCTGAAATTTACTGTCACTTGTTACTATGGAAAATAATCCTTTGAGGGGCTTGTTCGGGGTATCTTCACCTCGACCGGAAGAGCAAAGAGTTGCTCCCCAACCTACTGCACCTACTGAAAATATTTATTATGAAATTCCTTCGGGTATGATAGAGAAACTGCTAGCTAATCCTTATGCAGGGGATGGAACATTACATCCCGATATGCACCTAATCTATGTGGATGAAGTTTGTGGATTATTTAAGCTTGCAGGTATGCCCGAAGATGTTGTCAAGAAGAAGGTCTTCCCTTTATCTTTGAAGGGAAAGGCATTGACATGGTATAGGCTATGTGATGATATTGGATCATGGAACTACAACCGATTGAAATTGGAATTTCATCAGAAGTTTTATCCTATGCATTTGGTTCATCGTGATTGGAATTATATATATAATTTTTGGCCTCGTGAAGGAGAAAGTATCGCTCAAGCTTGGGGGAGGCTTAAGTCAATGTTATATTCATGCCCCAATCATGAGCTCTCAAGAGAAATTATTATTCAAAAAATTTATGCTCGGCTTTCTCATAATGATCGATCCATGCTCAATACTTCTTGTACTGGTTCTTTTATGAAGAAGGATATTGAATTCAGATGGGATTTATTGGTAAGAATTAAACGCAACTCTGAAGATTGGGAACTCGACGAAGGTAAGGAGTCAGGTATAAACCTTAAGTTTGATTGTGTTAAATCTTTTATGGATACCGATGCTTTTCGTGATTTTAGCACTAAATATGGACTTGACTCTGAGATAGTAGCTTCTTTCTGTGAATCATTTGCTACTCATGTTGATCTCCCTAAGGAGAAGTGGTTTAAATATCATCCTCCCATTGAAGTTAAAGTAGTAGAACCTATTAAAGTTGAAGAAGAAACTATTACTTATAATGTTGATCCTATTGTTCCTACTGCTTATATTGAGAAACCACCTTTTCCTGTTAGAATAAAGGATCATGCTAAAGCTTCAACTGTGGTTCGTAAGAGTTATACTAGAACACCTACACCCCCTGAACAAATTAAAGTTGAACCTAGTATTGCTATGGTTAAAGATCTCTTGGTCGATAATATTGATGGGCATGTTATTTATTTCTGTGATGAAGCTGCTAGAATTGCCAAGCCCGATAGTAAAGATAAACATAGACCCGTTGTTGGCATGCCTGTTGTTTCTGTTAAAATAGGAGATCATTGTTATCATGGCTTATGTGATGTGGGTGCTAGTGTGAGTGCAATTCCTTTTACTTTATATAAAGAAATTATGAATGATATTGCACCTGCTGAGATAGAAGATATTGATGTTACTATTAAGCTTGCCAATAGAGATACTATTTCACCAATTGGGATTGTTAGAGATGTTGAAGTCTTGTGTGGGAAAATAAAATACCCTACTGATTTTCTTGTTCTTGCTTCCCCACAAGATGACTTTTGTCCCATTATATTTGGTAGACCTTTCTTGAATACTGTTAATGCTAAGATAGATTGCGAGAAAGATATTGTTACTGTCGGTTTAGGGGATATGTCTCATGATTTTAATTTCTCTAAGTTTCGTAGACAACCCCATGATAAAGAATTGCCTAGTAAGGATGAAATTATTGGTCTTGCTTCTATTGCCATGCCTCCTACTGATCCTTTGGAACAATATTTGCTAGACCATGAAAATGATATGTTTATGAATGAAAGAAGGGAAATAGATGAAATATTCTTTAATCAAGGGCCTGTTTTGAAACACAACTTGCCTGTTGAAATCCTTGGGGATCCTCCTCCACCCAAGGGTGATCCCATGTTTGAGCTTAAACAATTACCTGATACTTTGAAATATGCTTATCTTGATGAAAAGAAGATATATCTTGTTATTATTAGTGCTAACCTTTCAGAGCATGAAGAAAAGAAATTATTGAAAACTCTGAAGAAGCACCGTGCTGCTATTGGATATACTCTTGATGATCTTAAGGGCATTAGTCCCACTCTATGTCAGCACAAAATTAATTTGGAGCATGATGCTAAACCAGTTGTTGATCACCAACGACGGTTAAATCCTATGATGAAAGAAGTGGTAAGAAATGAAATACTAAAGCTTCTGGAGGCAGGTATAATTTATCCTATTGCTGATAGTAAGTGGGTAAGTCCTGTTCATTGTGTCCCTAAGAAGGGAGGTATTACTGTTGTTCCTAATGATAAGAATGAATTGATTCCACAAAGAATTGTTACAGGTAATAGAATGGTAATTGACTTTCGCAAATTAAACAAAGCTACTAGAAAAGATCATTACCCTCTACCTTTTATTGATCAAATGCTAGAAAGACTATCCAAACATACACATTTTTGCTTCCTAGATGGTTATTCTGGTTTTTCTCAAATACCTGTGTTAAAAGATGATCAGGAAAAGACCACTTTTACTTGCCCTTTCGGTACCTTTGCTTATAGACGTATGCCTTTTGGTTTATGCAATGCACCTACTACCTTTCAAAGATGTATGACTGCTATATTCTTTGATTTTTGTGAAAAGATTGTTGAGGTTTTCATGGATGATTTCTCCATTTACGGAACTTCTTTTGATGATTCCTTAAGCAACCTTGATCGAGTTTTGCAGAGATGTGAAGAAACTAATCTTGTCTTGAACTGGGAGAAGTGCCACTTTATGGTTAATGAAGGTATTGTCTTGGGGCATAAAAATTTCTGAAAGAGGTATTGAAGTTGATAAAGCTAAAGTAGATGCTATTGAAAAGATGCCGTGTCCTAAAGATATCAAAGGTATAAGAAGTTTCCTTGGTCATGCTGGTTTCTATAGGAGGTTTATTAAAGACTTCTCTAAAATTTCTAGGCCTCTCACCAATCTCTTGCAAAAAGATGTTCCTTTTGTTTTTGATGATGATTGTGTAGAAGCATTTGAAATACTTAAGAAAGCCTTGATCTCTGCATCTATTGTTCAGCCACCTGATTGGAATTTACCCTTTGAAATTATGTGTGATGCTAGTGATTATGCTATTGGTGCTGTTCTAGGGCAAAGAGTTGATAAGAAATTGAATGTTATTCATTATGCTAGTAAAACTCTAGACAGTGCCCAGAGAAATTATGCCACTACTGAAAAAGAATTTTTAGCAGTTGTTTTTGCTTGTGATAAGTTCAGATCTTACATTGTTGATTCCAAAGTAACTGTTCACACTGATCATGCTGCTATTAAATATCTTATGGAAAAGAAAGATGCTAAACCTAGACTTATTAGATGGGTTCTCTTGTTACAAGAATTTGATTTGCACATTATTGATAGAAAGGGAGCTGAGAACGCCGTTGCAGATAACTTGTCTAGGTTAGAGAATGTTCTTGATGACCCACTACCTATTGATGATAGCTTTCCTGATGAACAATTAGCTGTCATAAATGCTTCTCGTAATACTCCATGGTATGCTGATTATGCTAATTACATTGTTGCTAAATTTATACCACCTAGTTTCACATACCAGCAAAAGAAAAAGTTTTTCTATGATTTAAGACATTACTTTTGGGATGACCCACACCTTTATAAAGAAGGAGTAGATGGTGTTATTAGACGTTGTGTACCTGAGCATGAACAGGAACAGATCCTACTCAAGTGCCACTCCGAGTCTTACGAAGGACACCACGCTGGAGATAGAACTGCACACAAGGTATTACAATCAGGTTTTTATTGGCCTACTCTCTTCAAGGATGCTCGTAAGTTTGTCTTGTCTTGTGATGAATGTCAAAGAATTGGTAATATTAGTAGACGTCAGGAAATACCTATGAATTATTCACTTGTTATTGAACCATTTGATGTTTGGGGCTTGGATTATATGGGACCTTTTCCTTCCTCTAATGGGTATACACATATTTTAGTTGCTGTTGATTACGTTACTAAGTGGGTAGAAGCTATTCCAACTAGTAGTGCTGATCATAACACTTCTATTAAAATGCTTAAAGAAGTTATTTTTCCGAGGTTTGGAGTCCCTAGATATTTAATGACTGATGGTGGTTCACATTTTATTCATGGTGCTTTTCGTAAATTGCTTGCTAAATATGATGTTAACCATAGAATTGCATCTCCATATCATCCTCAGTCTAGTGGTCAAGTAGAATTGAGCAATAGAGAGATTAAATTGATTTTGGAAAAGACTGTTAATAGATCTAGAAAGAATTGGTCTAAGAAACTTGATGATGCATTATGGGCTTATAGAACTGCTTATAAAAACCCTATGGGTATGTCTCCATATAAAATGGTTTATGGAAAGGCTTGTCACTTACCTCTTGAACTAGAACATAAGGCATATTGGGCTATTAAAGAGCTCAATTATGATTTCAAACTTGCCGGTGAGAAGAGGTTATTTGACATTAGCTCACTTGACGAATGGAGAGCCCAAGCCTATGAGAATGCCAAGTTATTTAAATAAAAAGTTAAAAGATGGCATGACAAAAGGATACAAAAGCGTGAGTTTAATGTAGGTGATCATGTTTTGCTATACAACTCTCGTTTAAGATTTTTTGCAGGAAAACTTCTCTCTAAATGGGAAGGTTCTTACATTATCGAGAAGGTCTATCGTTCCGGTGCCATCAAAATCAACAACGCCGAAGGTACAAATCCGAAGGTGGTAAACGGTCAAAGAATCAAACATTATATCTCAGGTACTTCCATAAATGTTGAGACCAATATAATTGATACCGTAACACCGGAGGAGTACATAAGGGACACTTTCCAGAACGTTTCAGACTCCGAAAAGGAATAGGTATGTGGTACGGTAAGTAAACCGACTCCAAAACGTTTCCAATGATAATTTTTCTCCGTTTTGGAATATTTAAAAAATTAGGAAAATTAAAAGTAGTCCGAAAGAGACACGAGGCGACCACAAGGGTGGAGGGTGCGCCCTACCCCCCTAGGCGCACCCCCCTGCCTTGTGGCCACCTCGTGTGCCCTCCGGACTCTATTTTCTTGCACAATACTTCTTTTGATCGGTAAAAATTCATTATATAATCTCCCGAAGGTTTTGACCACCGTACCACGGCAAAATCCCCTATTTTCGTTTTGAGCTGTTTTCTGCCAGAGTTTTCAAGGCCAGTCATCATGTCGTCCTTCTCCTCCAACAACGCGGACGGCGATGCTTGGTTAATGCAGATGGAACTTAGAAGGGAGAACGCCGAGGGAGCCACGATGGAGGAGGATGAAGGAGATCCTCTTGAGGAACAACCTCCGGCATCGGAGAGAGGTACTCTGGCGGGCATCTCCACTATTCCGAATCCCCATCAAGCAATAGGGACTACAAACAACCATGAAGACCAAGAGGTTCGAGAAGGGTTTCCCCCTAGGAGGCCCTTACATAGGTTACATCGGAACAACCTTCATAATTTGGTTCATAATTACGGAGTGGAGAACACCCCTCGTACACATATACCCTCCAATTGGGACATATCCCGTCCAAGTGAAAGTAATGCAGGAAAAGGTTCTTGGTGGCCTGAAAATAAGCATCTTTTGGAGGAAATCCAGAAGAATGCAAATATGCTCCAACGTGTGTTCCAAGAACTGCAAGTCCTGAAAGGTGCCTTAATTGAGCTAACGGATACTTCAACAACTCCATCATCATTACCTCCGAAGAAAGAGACATAAATATATGGGTATGGGCACTCCCCTTGGCAACTGCCAAGCTTGGGGGAGATTCCCCGGTATCGTATCACCATTACACTTTTACCTTTATCATTTTTCTTAGTTTGATCCTTTTGGTTATATCTTGATCTAGTAGAATAAAGTTTTAGTATGATCTAGCTTTGAGTTTTGCTCTATGCTCTATCTATGTAATCGAGTCCGTGAGTTATATATATTAAAGAGTAGTTTTGAGTTGAGGGCTTTGCTTTCTTGCTATGATCTCGAGGGAATAAAATAAAGAAATTAAAAGAAATTAAAAGATCATATATTGATCTTATGGAGAGTAATGACTTCAAAGATAAAGAGTATGATGAATAAAATTTGTTGGGAGTTGACAAACATAGTTTTGGTCATTGTTGCAATTAATAGGAAGTAATAAAGAAAGAGAGGTTTCACATATAAATATAGTATCTTGGACATCTTTTATAATTGTGAGCACTCATTAAAATATGTCATGCTAAAAAGTTGATGTTGGACAAGGAAGACAACATAATGGGTTATGTTTTCTTATATCCGAATAGAAGTTATATTGTCATGGATCCTCCAACATGTTGAGCTTGCTTTTCCCTCTCATGCTAGCCAAATTCTTTGCACCAATTAGAGATACTACTTGTGCATCCAAACATCCCTTAAACCCAGTTTTGCCATGAGAGTCCACCATACCTACCTATGGATTGAGTAAGATCCTTCAAGTAAGTTGTCATCGGTGCAAGCAATAAAAATTGCTCTGTAAATATGTATGATCTATTAGTGTGAAGAAAATAAGCTTTATACAAACTTGTGATATGGAAGAAATAAAAGCGACGGACTGCATAATAAAGTTCTTTATCACAAGCGGCAATATAAAGTGACATTCTTTTGCACTAAGATTTTGTGCATCCAACCATAAAAGCGCATGACAACCTCTGCTTCCCTCTGCGAAGGGCCTATCTTTTACCTTTATCTTCTACCCTTATACAAGAGTCATGGTGATCATCACCTTTCCTTTTTACACTTTTTCCTTTGGCAAGCACTATGTGTTGGAGAGATCCGGATATATATATCCACTTGGATGTAGGTTATCATAAAGTATTATTGTTGACATTACCCTTGAGGTAAAAGGTTGGGAGGCGAAACTATAAGCCCCTATCTTTCTCTGTGTCTGATTGAAACTTTGAACCCATAAGTATCACGTGAGTGTTAGCAATTGTGAAAGACTAAATGATAGTTGAGTATGTGGACTTGCTGAAAAGCTCTTGAATTGACTATTTCCGATGTTATGATAAATTGCAATTGCTTCAATGACTGAGATCATAGTTTGTTAGTTTTCAATGAAGTTTCTGATTCATACTTTACCTTGTGAATGAATTGTTACTTTGGCATAAAAAAAATATGACAATATATGTTGCTGTTCTAAAGATGATCATGATGCCCTCATGTCCGTATTTTATTTTATCGACACCTCTATCTCTAAACATGTGGACATATTTTTCGATATCGGCTTTCGCTTGAGGACAAGCGAGGTCTAAGCTTGGGGGAGTTGATACGTCCATTTTGCATCATGCTTTTATATCGATATTTATTGTATTATGGGCTGTTATTACACATTATATCACAATACTTATGCCTTTTCTCTCTTATTTTACAAGGTTTACATGAAGAGGGAGAATGCCGGCAGCTGGAATTCTAGACTGGAAAAGGAGCAAATATTAGAGACTTATTCTGACAACTCCAAAAGTCCTGAAACTTCACGGAGATTCATTTTGGAATTAATAAAAAATATTGGGCGAAGAAAGCACCAGAGGGGGGCCACCTGCCATCCACAAGGGTGGAGGGCGCGCCCTACCCCCCTGGGCGCGCCCTCCGGTCTTGTAGGCCCCCTGGCAGGCCCCCGGCGCCCATCTTCTGCTATATGGTGTCTTTTGCCCTGAAAAAAATCATAAGGAAGCTTTCGGGACGAAGCGCCGCCGTCTCGAGGCAGAACCTGGGCAGAACCAATCTAGGGCTCCGGCGGAGCTGTTCTGCCGGGGAAACATCCCTCCGGAAGGGGGAAATCGAAGCCATCGTCATCACCAACGATCCTCTCATCGAGAGGGGGTCAATCTCCATCAACATATTCACCAGCACCATCTCCTCTCAAACCCTAGTTTATCTCTTGTATCCGATCTTTGTCTCAAAACCTCAGATTGGTACCTGTGGATTGCTAGTAGTGTTGATTACTCCTTGTAGTTGATGCTAGTTGGTTTATTCGGTGGAAGATCATATGTTCAGATCCTTAATGAAAATTAATACTCCTCTGATTATGAACATGAATATGCTTTGTGAGTAGTTACGTTTGTTCCTGAGGACATGGGAGAAGTCTTGTTATAAGTAATCATGTGAATTTGGTATTCGTTCGATATTTTGATGAGATGTATGTTGTCCTTCCTCTAGTGGTGTTATGTGAACGTCGACTACATGACACTTCACCATGGTTTGGGCCTAGGGGAAGGCATTGGGAAGTAATAAGTAGATGATGGGTTGCTAGAGTGACAGAAGCTTAAACCCTAGTTTATGCGTTGCTTCATAAGGGGCTGATTTGGATCCATATGTTTCATGCTATGGTTAGATTTATCTTAATTCTTCTTTCATAGTTGCGGATGCTTGCGAGAGGGGTTAATCATAAGTGGGAGGCTTGTCCAAGGAAGGGCAGCACCCAAGCTCCGGTCCACCCACATATCAAATTATCAAAGTAACGAACGCGAATCATATGAGCATGATGAAAACTAGCTTGACAACAATTCCCATGTGTCCTCGGGAGCGCTTTGCTTTATATAAGAGTTCATCCAGGCTTGTCCTTTGCTACAAAAAGGATTGGGCCACCTTGTTGCACCTTGTCTACTTTTGTTACTTGTTACCCGTTACGAATTATCTTATCATACAACTATCTGTTACCGATAATTTCAGTGCTTGCAGAGAATACCTTGCTGAAAATCGCTTGTCATTTCCTTCTGCTCCTCGTTGGGTTCGACACTCTTACTTATCGAAAGGACTACGATAGATCCCCTATACTTGTGGGTCATCAAGTATCTAGTGGAGTAAAAACACGGTCTTCAAATAAAACAGTGCTACCTCTTGGTGGAGATAGCACCCCGGTTGTACATGCACAAGAACCAGCCCTACCACACATAACCCAGACTCTCGCAGATTGTACCCCTACTGCGATGGACAGAGAACCAGCTTCAACCAATCTAACCCCAACCCCAGCAGATAGTAACCCAGTTCCTGTTGACACAGCACCATCTCCACCACAGAGCTCCCAAACAAGAGCAGTTAGTAAGGCAACTCCAGTGCCCAAAGCGCCAGTACTACCACGGCAAACCCCAACTCCACCAGTTAGTACACCTATTCCTGTGGAGGAAGCACAACCAGCCATTCGTAGTTTAGCATCTATCGCATTTGATGTTGTTAAATCCTATGTGCGTATCTTCCCATCATGGAAATATTATACTGAAGATGAAGGAAAATGCCAGTTGCAGGTGTTTGTCCAGGAGTTATGTGTAAGTAATGTTATTCATGGCAATTACTTTGCTTTGTCCCATACATTCTACCTCCCTGATGGTTATAATACAGCAAATTTTCCCATTTTTCTCTATAGAGAAGGACCGATTTGGAAACTCAAGATGAGGTAACCTGTGCTAATACCTCTGCTATCTTCAAGAATGCTTGGTGGCAGTATCAGAATTACCTGAAGAAAACGTACTTCACTGGCAAAGAAACTCAACAAATTCCCTTACGTTCTCCTGAGACACATTTACTGGACGATGACTGGGAACGCCTTGTTCTGTACTGGTCCCGAACCAAGAATGTGGTAAGGTCTATGAGCTCATTTTTTTTAAGTACTATATGCTTGCATCTTACTGTACTCTGTTCATGTAGAACAAGTGCTTAAACCTGACTGTTCTCATTTAAGATTCCATTGCTATCGTGCATACTGCTTTGCTCTTGTATCACTGTATTTACTCATACAAACTTATTTTTAAATTGAAGGATCCAATCGAAACTCCAATGGCACAACAGGTATGTTTACACATGTTTCTTTAATAGGTTTGCTCTTATAAATAGCTCTGTTGATTTCAATTTCAATTGTGTATACAGTTGACTTCTCATATCATGCACATTACTAGCATCACAACAGAGCCAATAGTGTTGTTGTACATGTAGACTCGTGGTACCCATCTGAAATCTTGTTGTGCCATGTAGTTTCCCACGCTTTGTATTCTTTTAGTGCTGCTTTGTCTTGAACTGATATGATTTGAACCGTGTCTCTATTTTGATTTGGCAAGACAATGCAGTGACCATAGGACATAGATATATGTTTGTTTGATGCTTTTATTATGTACTACTTGGCAATAGAAGACTTGGTAGTTTAATCTTGTCCACCTTACTAATGAACTGGTTCACCGAAATGAGTTTCATATACTAGTACATGCTAAACCTGTTATGTGTCTGCTTGTTTCTTCTTTTAGAATGCTGACAGAATATTGGGGAAGAGTGCCTTATTAAACAATGGTAAAGGAAGTAATGTAGATAAGGTTCAGGATAGTGAGACATCCTTGTTGGTCTCCAAAAAAGCTGATAAAATAGCTAAGGAAAACTATCTTGAAGATAGTGAGACAACCCCAAAGTCCTGTCTTGGTTTAGTGTTCGAGTTACTGGCCACTACCGCTGGCATAAGCTATTCAAACTCACTATCTGAATCAGTTCGGTTTCTTGAGTCTCAACTACAAGCTGAAAGACATCGATCAGCTGTGCTGCGACAAGAAGCGGAAGGACTGCGGAAGTCCCTGGAGCATTCAGATGCATACTTTCTGGTGCAACAGCAAGCGTTGGAGGATTTTAGCGCCAAACAGGACAAAGCTAATAAGCTTGCTAAGCTTATTGCCAGCATGGTGGATACCCAGGATAACGTTTCTTGAGCTCTTCTGAAGTTGTTTCAGTTATGGACTTGTTTTGCTGCCGCGTTTATTTGCACTAGTGGCCAATTTAGACGGCCAGTGTATGTAATATGCTGCTTTGTTCCCTATATTTGCACTGGTGGCGAACTTTGATGCCCAGTGGATGTAATATGTGTAATAGCTGTAATAGCCTAGCGTTAGTTGCTTGCTTATTTATTTCCTTATTGTCTTGTTTAGTTGTTTGCTTGTAGTCACTGCAGTTCTTTTTCCGCGTTTTTCTAGTGGCCACAATAACCTATTTTTATAACTAGGCCACAATAACCATGGCAACACACGGACTGTTGTAACCATGGTCCTGCTACCTGTTGTAGTGACCATGGGCCTCCTACGGGCCGTAGGATCCATGGGCCTTCTATGGGCCGTAGGATCCATGGGCCTTCTATGGGCCGTATGATCCATGGGCCTTCTACGGGCCGTAGGATCCATGGGCCTTCTACGGGCCGTCTAATCAATGGGCCTTCTACGGGCCGTATAATCATTTCGCCAAACATGGGCCGTACTATTCGTGGACCAATAACGGTCCGCAAAATGGGCCTTAAACGGGCTAGAGTGGAAATCGTCTGTTTATGGCCCGACCATAACGGGCCGTTAATAGGCCGTATTTGATGACGCTATGAAAACAGCCCAATGGGTTAACGGGCCACAAACGGGCCGACTGTAACCACGGGCTGAATTTGGCCCACAAGCGGAATAGGCCAGTAACGGGCCGTAACTATCCGAATTCTAGAAATGAGCCCAAGAATAAATGGGCCCTTAGAAGGCCGAAAGTTAACACGGGCTGGAAACGGCCGACGGAATAATGGGCCGTTAATGGGTATAAAGCGATACACTGTTCATTATGGGCCAGTTTCATCTCGGGCCTTTAATGGGCCATGAGTTACAAAGGGCCTCCTATGGGCCGAAAGACGTCATGGGCCATACATGGGCCGGAAGTTACAATGGGCTGGAATCATATTGGATGGCCCAGATGATGCTACTGGGCCAAATTCCGGTAGGCCGTAACAGGCCATGAGTTAGCGGGTTGTAAATGGGCTATATGCGAACAGGCCGTTAACAGGCTTTCTGTGGGCCGGTCCGCTACCTTTTGACCAAGTCAAACGGGCCGGACTTTTCACTAGAATGGGCCTCTATTGGGCCGTGACACGTGTCGACGTATCATAGGCGCCTTCGGTCCAATGAGTGGATGACATCTGTCCCAACGGTGAGCCGACACGTGGTTCCTCTGGCCATTGAGAATTTTACACGTGGAAAATCCACATTGGTCCGGGCTGTTAACGGGTTATCGGATCCAAACCGGAACTCGATAGCTTAACGGCGACCCATTACGGTGGATGCCACGTGTCGGTCACCCTTGACGAAAGCACTTCTATGACGCGCGATTTATCATCATGGAAGTGGACACTTCCGTGATGATAATTTTGGTAATGTCATGGAACACTTCTACGACAGCACAGGTATGACTATCTTGATTCTGTCATAAAATCGTGATGGATGTATATGCATGACAGAAAACGTGACCTACTGTGACAAACACGTATCATCACGGAAGTGTTTTTTTTTGTAGTGCACCCACACACACCGATACATCGAGCGCTCTAGTCATGTCTCCCTGCCACACACAAACTTGCCCTCTCCCCTCTGATGTTCCGGTAGGTCGGTCGCCCTATATCTTTGACATGCGCAGACACGATTTCGATGGCTCTCTTCATCGATCTCACACCCACACACTTGATCCTCTCTTCGATTCTATCAATCTCACGCCTATGATCGATCCCTCCATCTCTTCTCGTGGATCGCCCCCTCTATATATGATATAGCTAGGCCTCTATTTCACACACATTGCATGTGTCACTTTGTTTTGAGATATCATCGACACATATTCCCACAAATACACTCACGAAATCAACCCCCCCCCCCAAAAAAACACTCACGAACGCACACGCCATCTCTCTCTAGGTTTGTATCTCTCTCACACACACCCACGTAGATGGGGTACGTGCACGAAGAGAAGAGGTGCACGCACGACACACGTACTACCGTCTCTTTCGCAACCACACCCGCGCGGGTACACGGTGGAGCTCATTTCTGTACAAAAAAGGCAGCCCACGTGGTAATTTGACACGTGTACTGGTTGTCCACTTGATGGAGGATCGTGTACGACGCGTGAACAAACAAAGTGCGACTTGACACGTTGGCGCATTATTAAAAAAGGGTTTTATTCCTCAATGGCGCACGTACAGAATATAAACCGACTGTTATCGAGAGAAAAAAGAAAATCGCTCAACTATACTATACTATATAATAATATAGGCAGGATCCTCAATGCTTGCTCGTTGTGGTCGGTCTCTTCTACTCTCTCACACAAGATGGCGGTGGCCACTCTCTCTTTCTCACCGCTGGTCCCTGATCCGGTCGGGTCCCGTCCGCCGGCGGAAAGGGAGGATGTGTAGCGTTGCTCTGGTCGCTGGCGTCGAGGCAGGAAAACCACTGCAAGCGCATCCCGATCTGCGGTACCCACCGTTCTCTAAAAGCAAGCTCCGGCGCGGCAGTGCCTTTGCCCCTTGCTCGCTGCCGCATCATATCTCGCCCGGCGCCGCCCTCCGCTAAACACCCCGACGACCCTTAGGTACAGCTTCCTCTGGAACCGGCCTTGCTCCACTGGGCAACTTCCCACGTTGCTGCATGTGGATCTTCCCTAGTTCTTTGCCTAGAACGTAGCTCGGCCGGCGTACTTTCCATGTTGCAATCTCATCCTCGCACCATTTTAGATAAACAACAGTGCTGCTATCTTCCCTTAGGCCAAGGAATATGCTTCTTTTTTTGTCGTCGTATGTGTCAACAACTGTTATTGGCCAGTAATTGTTTCCTTTGTACCTCTTTTTTGCAAACAGGGCTATCCATTTCAACTCGTTGCTATTGCGACCTTTTGGTGAACTGCACAAATCACTTTTTTCTTTAAGAGTGTCTTGTGCAGTTCTACTAAGATGTCACATGGGCAACGTCTCTACATTTCAGTGCGACTGCACAAAGGGAGATTGGTTTTACTATCCTCCTCATCCAACTCCGAGCCTAATCTTCTCCAACAAGTGGTTAGTTTTATGAGAGATTGCAAAGGTGACCGGCTTCTATTTGTGTGTGTATGTTTCATCAACTACTACTGGTGCCACTATTAATGTAATCACACTTGTTAAATATCTTTGCAAACAGGGATGCTCAGCTCGATTTTAGTGGAACTGCACAAAATGATCGGATGGTCCATGTCCTCCATAGAATCCTTTCTTGGCTAACATGTCTTGTTCAGTTCCACAGAGCTGTGTTAAACTAGCTGCCAACGAATGAACGCCAGGAAATGGAACCATGCCTACGGACATCATCCTTCAATTTTTTATTTTTCTTTATTTGTACACATTCTCACAACTTTGTATTAGTTGTGATGTAAATATTGACGCTGATCTGCGAATCATTGAGATGCATTAGCATGCATGTTAGTTTCCTTTGTATTTGATGGAATGTTGTAACGAGACAACTTTGGAAGCAAGAGGACACATGAAACCAAAGTTGAAAGCTTCATAGCATTACAGCACAATTTCATTATGCTGGAAAATTATGTGTACATATAAACATATCCCGGAAGCTTGATATCAATGCCACAAATCATTCAAACTTCCTTTCGCCGACATGTGGGACATCCAGAATCCGGGTCCACGTGCCATGCACCAATACTGAGTGCACAACCGCTGGCGAGATTCATCCCGCTCGTTGCGTCGCGGTAATAATGACTAATGAGCAGTCAAATCATAGAGCCCCACCTTTCCCGCGGTACTAGTAAAAGTTGCTCGGGCGATGCAACCATCATTTCACTCTTCGTTGAATGCGCTCGTACTCCAATATTTCTGCCTTTTTTGCTCCTTCTGTGCGGTTTGGCTGCCTCTTGCCCCACCGCCCATTCGGCAATGGCTGCTTCAAAGTCCGCCCACGTGGGTCTGCGGCCGCGGGCGGCAATGAACTCAGCTCGGCGGGACGCCATTGCTTACCAGTTAGCAGTGTGCATCGCGGTTGCATGAATGACGCTTGGAGACAGCTCTGGGGCGGAGTGGCCGGACAACCGTACAGTGCGGTGGTTTTTTAGAGCTCAAGGACAAACGACGCAGGAAATTCGGATTCCCCTACAATCTTGGTCATTTACTATCCCACACGCTACATTGCTGTCGCCTTTGGAAACCGTGTGCGCTCACCGGACTGGGTTGCGTTGTAATTGGCCGGAACCCCAGGCACGCGGATCACACGTGTGCACCGTAGGATGCATCGTGATCGAATGGCAATCTATGTCGCTCTCATCACACCCGTGTAGCCGTAGCTGGGTTTTGATGTACACCCTCCATTTTTATTTACTCCGCATATTAGCTTTGGTCAAAGTCAAGCTTTGCAAACTTTGACAAAGTTTATAAACAAAAATATTACTAACATATACAACAAGAAATCAATACCATTAGATTTTGTTAAATGTAATTCCACATCATATAGATTTTTATGGTAAATATTTATATTCTTTTCTATATATTTGGTCAAACTTTACAAAGTTTGATTTTAGTCAACTTTAATATGCGGAGTAAATAAAAACCGAGGGAGTACTCAAGAAAAGAGAGTCCCGCCTGCCAGATGCACTTTGAGAGAGAGGAGGAGCGAGAAACGATACAGGCTGGTGGATTACTAGAGCTAAGTGTCGCACGGAGGCCGAGAAATATGGTGATAGCGTGCGGTGGGCATGCACGTATGATGTAACTACACAGGGCTTGCCATGTTTCCTACTTCTCCGATCTAAATGTGGAGAAGATTTGGTCGAGTTCTTCCTCCTCTTACCGACACATGGGACATCCAGCATCCAGGTCATGTCATGCAAGAAAATGGCTGGTCTCATGTTTAAAACTTGCTGTACTATAGTAGATGTAGATGTAGATGTAGTGTAGACGTAGATGCAGATGAATATGTACACGTAGAGAGGTAGAGAGATAAGTGAGAATTACCAACGGTCACCAACGTAGGCCGAGCACATGCACGAATCACCCGCAAAAAAAGGAGTACATGCACGAAGAGAAGGATCGGACGCACGGACGCACGTACTCTTTGCCTCTTTCCCTAACACACATGCGCGGGTACATGGTGAAGCTCATTTCTGGATGAAGACGCTGCTCACATGATATTTTGACGCGTGTAGTAGTTGTTCACTTAGTGGAGGGTCAGGAACCACGCGTGAATGAATCAAAGTTCGACCATGACGCGGTGGCATGTTTTTTTACAATTTTTTTCTTCAATGGCACGTACGCAATTTTTTTGGACATACTCAATGACGGAGCACGGGATGGGATGGTAGCCATGGACATGGTCGGCCCTCTTTGGAGACGACTACACTACAACTTTGATGTATGTTTCAAAAAAAACTACTACTTTTATGTGTCCTGTCAACTCGCGGAACGATGAGAAGCTTGCTTACTACGCCCTCTACATAGCCCACACTATTTTAGTACGTAGAGTAGCAGCGGATGAATATTCAACGAGGAGTGAAATGATGGCTGCTTCCTCGGTCAAACATAGAGGTGGGCCTCGTGATTTGATGGCTCATTAGTCATTATTACTGCCTATACTCTTTGCCCATATAATAACTGCGTGGTAGAGTAGTTGGCTATACTTTTAATAACCATGCTTGAAGAGAAGAGGTGCACACACCCACGCACGTAGCACTATTTGCGTCTTTTGCAGCCACACACGTGATACGGTGGAGCTCATTTCTGTACGATGATGCAGCCCACCAGGGGCGTAGCCAGGCCCCAGGCTACTAGGGCCATGGCCTGGGGCGTGCCGGCTCGCTCCTTTGTTGACTGTAGCTATATGATCACTGTTTGGCACTGTTTGCTACTCTAGTAATGATGTTGGCCCGGGGCGTACCTCCAAACTGGCTACGCCACTGCAGCCCACGTGATAATTTGACGTGTCTAGTAGTAGTTACTCACTTAATGGAGGGTCGGGAACCACGCATGAACGGTGCGTCGTTATTTATAAATAAAGGTTTTTTTTTTCAGTGGCAATTAAGCAATATAAATAGGTTCATATGGAGAGAAAAAGAAACCGCTCCACTATATACATAGCCAGGAGCCTACACGGTTGCTTGCTGGAGTTGCTCTCTTCATACTCTCTCGCACAAAACGACTGTGGCCACATCTCTAGTCACACATCCGGGCGGATCACGTCCGCCGGGGGAAGGGGTGGATGCTTTGTGTAGATGCAGTTGCCGTCGCCGTCGCCGACGGCGAAAACCCACTGTCGGCGCGTCCCGATCAGGGGTCCCCGCCGTTCTCTCTCACAAAGCCGGTGCGGCTGCCTTCGTCCCTTGCTCACTGTCGCGACGTGGGCAGTTGCCGCCTCCCGCCGCCATCCTCTAGCTACATCCCGACATCCCTCAGGTACAACTTCCTTTAAAAAAAATTGCGGGTAAAGGTACAACTTCCTTTACAGCCGGCTTGCACCACTGCCCCAGCTGCCCAAATCGCTCCATGTGCATATTTCTCTACTTCTTTGCCCCGCAAGTACCTCTACTGGCTTCTACTGTATTTGTGATGAGTTTATGTCTCATCAACTAGTCCAACTAGTCTTATTCTAATCACACTTCTTCAATTTCTTTGCCACGGGGATGCTCAGCTCGATTTTAGTGAAACTGCACAAAATGATCCGATGGTCAAAGGGTTGCAAACTTCATTTCTTTAGAAGGTTCGACGTGGCCAGCAAATTAAAGCCTGGTTAGGGTTTAGGGTTCAAGGCCTAGGGATTGCATGGATCGTTTTTTTCTTTAGTTGTCTCTGTTCCAAAATAAGTGTCAAAAGTTGGCATAAAGTTGAGACACTTACTTTGGAACGGAGGGAGTACATATTGGCTATGATCTGTGAATCATTGAGATGCAATAGCATGCATGTTAGTCTCCTTTGTATGTGATGGAATGTTGCAACGGGGCAACCTTGGACGTAGGATACATGAAACAGAAGCTGAAAGCTTCATAACATTGTACAATTTTATCTCACTGAGAAATTATAGTACTGTGTACTAAATTAAAGAGTTAGGTGTCGCACGGTGTCCCAAAAATATGGTGATAGTTAGAGGTGGGCCATGTAATCACTGAGCTGCCGTGTTTTCGCTAATTTCGCACTCTTCTGCTGTAAGAGTGGAGAAAATTGTAAAGAGTGTAGACGCTCTACCTCCTTTCGCCGAAACGTGGGACATCCAGCACCCGGTGCACGTGACATGCACCAAAGTAAAGTGTACAGTAGTACAACTGAGCGTACCACCTTAATGACCTATGAGCCGTCAAATCGCATAATTGACCCGACAGTAAGTTGGACGGACGAAGCAACCATCACTCTTTCATTGAATCTGGTTCTCCCTTCAATGCATGCGCCAGTGAGAGGTCGCATCCGCTCTGCCCGGGCATGAATGCGGCACCAATTTTCAGCGCTTGTTTTCTAGGGTTTGCTCTCTTCATACTCTCTCTCCACTATATACACGCTGGAGCCTCGGAGGCTTGGAGCTTGTAGTTGCTCTCTTCACACTCTCACCCTTTCCAGATCTCAACAAGACTGCGTTGGCCTCTCTCTCTCTCTCTCTCTCTTCCCTCACTGCTGGTCAAAGAGCCGGCAGTATCCCATATGCCGGGGAAGGGAAGGAGGCTTAACGCTGTCGCCGTCGGCGAGCGAGGGAATCCACTGTCGGCGCCGCTGTTCTCTTCACCCAGCGGCGGCGCGGGAGGGCCTCCGACCCCTTCTTCCTCGCTGCCTACCATAGTGTGGGCAGATCGGCCTCCGGCCGCCCACCGAGCCACACCCCGAGAACCTTAAGGTATAATTTACTTAATCCACAGGCATTGCTCTAGCTGCATGTGGATTTTTTTCGCTTCTGCACTCGAATCTAGCTGTTGGATCAAACAGGAAAGTAGTGGGGAAAGTTGTATAGCATGAATCTAGGACATGGTTCAAAGAGGAAAGGAAGGGGGGAAGTAGTACAGACTGGCTATCCAACACCTATGTTGGTCGAAAAGGGAAAACAATGACAAACGCTGTACACACATCTGTAAGGAACTGATCTTTCTGTGGGTAGGGGACAAGGCTGTAGAGTTTGAGCAGGACTAGATTTGCTGCCCTCACATAGGGAAAGGTGTCTAAAGAGAACAAAAATGGGACCAACACAAATATGCTCCTTGGTTGTTTGTTGCAACAGACTGTGCATCACCCCTTTATACATCGGTAGATGCACATGGTGCTGGTGCGTCCACTTTCCCATACAACTCTTTAGCTGTTGTTAATCTAATAATGTCGCTGGAAAATTGAAGCAATGCCATAGTTAAAAGCAAATTACCCGTTTAACGAATTTTATTGTTAATATAATCTCTTGTTAATATGAATCGATGCCACTGTTTTAGAAATGCTACTGTCTTGCTTTCTTTCCCATTTAGATAAGTTAGATGCTTCTTTTTGTAGGCTTCTGTGTCATCCACCGTTATTAACCAGTAATTGTTTCCTTTGCACCTCTGTGTAAACAGGGTTATCTACTTCACCTCGTTGCTATTGCGACTTTTTGTTGCACTGCACAAAACACTTTTGTTTTAAGAGTGTTTTGTGCAGTTCAACCAAAATGTCACACCGACAACGTTGCTTGATTGCTTGATCTTAGTGGAACTGCACAAGAGGAGATCTGACTTCCAATCCGTGTTGGCAAATTTCTTTCAGATCTTCTACTTGTGAGTTGTTTGAATTCTGCGTCATGAGAGGTCAGTACTAGCCTTCTTCCACATGATTGTGCAGTGTGCTTTCATATGTTGTGCTACTTATACGGTAATGTTGCTTGATTTTAGTGAACTGCACACAAGGAGACCAGACTTCCAATCTGTATGTGCACCGTAATATCCCATTGAGGTAAGATAATGATATTTCACAACTGTTGGCCTGTATTTTGCTACTATCATCAGAAAATTAATGTTGTTGTTTAGTGCTATACTTGTGCTCCCTAAATGACATGCCAAATCTTATATTGAAGGCGAAGCTTGTCTGTTATTGAACTAAGTGATGAAGGGGAAGAACAAGCGGAAGAAGAATAAAAATCAACTCCCGATGCTGTAATGACGCACTGGAACTGTGATGTCACAAGTAATGATATAGTTCTGCATCTTAATTTATTGTTATGGCTGGAACGAGCAATTGTTTTGCCACAGTGATTTGATACCACTCTTAATGTAATATGTAATTATCTCTACTTGTGCAAACAGGGATCTTGTTTGAAGATAACATATATTTTAGTGGAACTGCACAAGAAGATGTTGGAAACATTAAACTAATCGAGGAGTATATAGTAAGCATGGCAACCACAGTAGATAATAACGGATGATTCCGGAGAAGTGCTTCGTCTGTATGCTCTACACAATAAGCCTCCTGACAAAGGTTGGTGCCCACGGATTTCATCCATATGATTGAGCTTTGTCATCTCTATTGGTGTTGTGCTACTGTTTAGCTACTGTCATGAGAAAGTGATATTGTTTAGCATGTTAATCTAAGGCTGCTAATAAATTGAGGCACTGGTTTGCCACTGTTATAGCCACTGATAAAATTAAGTAATGGCTGTTAAGCTGCTGTCTTTGGTATCATATCATTTCCTATGAGGATAATGAGGATGCATCTCTTTGTGACTATACATTTCTTCAGTTACTCCCATTGTTAATGTAATGGCTGTTTTAAATATTTCCTTTACTTTTATTCGAGCAAACAGGGATGCTAGCATTTAGTTGTTCTCTTGTCTTCGCGTAACAGGATCATCCACCTCTGAAGAAGAATATGGAGTACGTGAAGTGCCTTGTTCCGATTATGCCAGGATGAAGAAGGCTAGTCTATCTTCTCATCAGAAGGAGCAGTTGAAGGATCGTTACATTACTGCCCACAAGACCAAACTAACTTCAGCTCAGAAGAACTCATAGATTTCCATCTTTTTTGCTATGATGGGCAAGTACAATGTTGTTTTAGGATTCTTTCTGGTGAGTTCAATTTTTTTAAATGTGTGCTCTGCATGGATCATGTAGGTGCCTGTTTAAACTGTAAATTCATAATACAGTTTGCTTCATACTAATCACTATTTTTGTATTTATGCAAACAGGGATGCTCAGCTTGATTTCAGTGGGAACTACACAAAATGTTCTGATGGTGCCGATATGTTGAAGGCGTTGCAACATATAAAGGCGAAATCCTACAAGCTACGCGCGAAGTTGGTTGATTTTGGTGGAACTGCACAAAAAGAACAGCTGGTTTATTTAGCACGAGGTGACATGCCAATGTGCGAACTGATGGCAAACCCCGCCAATTCCACAATCGTAGTTATTTGTATTTTGGAATACCTTCTCAAAGTTTGCTCATTGATGTTTGCAAGAAGAGATGCTTTTCATATTTTGAAATGGGACAACCTTTTCAAATTTTGCTCATTGATGTTAGCAAGAAGACATGCATTTGATATTTTGGAATAGGACGCCCTTTGCTGTCAGCAGCATCGATCGATTTTTCTTTATTTGTGTCTTCAGTTGTGAAGTAAACATTGGCTCTGACGTGTGAATAATTGAGATGCTCGATCGATTTTTCTTTATTTGTGTCTTTAGTTCTGAAGTAAATATTCGCTCTGACGTCTGAATAATAGAGATGCATAATCATCGATTGATTGTTGTTCAATGAATTGCCAGGCCTGTGAGTTTGATTGCAATGTACAAGCACGCTAAAAAGCTGCTCAAACTTTTGGTAAGTGTGAAACTGCAGCAAACAACATGATCACCGTGCGTCCTGAGAATAATGCTACTCCCTCTGTCTAGGTTCTCATCTTAGGTTGTGCACCGCGACCAAGGCGGAGGGAAAAACGAGAGAACTTAATGTTTACTGTATTTGCTTAATAGCGTTGCATGCAATGGACTGACCACTGCATGTCGTGTTTTGTAGTCTCAAGTCATCGATAGCATACACACCTAGACGGAGGGAGTACTACGTATTGTATTGAATGTTCATAGCAACTGATACAAGAATTCAAACCAACTGGTCTAAATTCATTCATACACGGCCTGATTTCATATAAACATGCCGGATTTCATTATATTTCAGACATTTTTCAACTACAAAGCGGTGCTCGTCTGGCTCTGGAGGTATTAATCAGTTTTGCTAAGTCTCAGTCGACTTAGACTTCGTCATGTCTCAGTCGATGCTATATTCCTTTGATCTTGTATCGAGATTCAAAAATTTCTTTTTAGTATTTCTTTTTTCTTCTTATATACTATATCACTTGGCTGAGACTTGGCTAAGTCTCAGTCGACTGAGACGTAGACACATTGCTTCCTCCTGGTTTCCGGACGTCACGGTCCCACACCATTGTCAACGTATATAGTCAATAAACGAGAGAGCTCGAGCAGTATTTGTTTTTTGAGGGGTGAGCAGAATTTTGTTTGACCGATGTTTTTGTTGTTGTTCAGAGGAGCAGGGTATCAACTGGGCAGGATGTGGCCCGTCTAGCCCAGGCTATCTTTTTATGTCGACCAAATATCCAGCCCAGATATAAATTTTTCAAGCTGAAATGGCTTGCCCAGCTATACTTTTTCTGAGGAATACCCAACCCAGGCCAACTTGTTATTGTCCGGCCCACTGGGCTGCAAATCTTTCCTACGAGGGATGCATTAGGCTTGCCAAGAAAATGGGCTTTAAAAAATAATAAATGGGCAGTAGTTATAAAAAATGTGTTGTAAATATAAAAAAACGCTCTGAACAGGTAATTAGTTTCAGAATTATATTTTTTGGATTTTCTTGACGGGACCTCGTCACAGGGCGGGGAGCTCCTGCATTGCATTTTTTGGATTTTTAAAATTTAAATTTCATTAATTGTTGCGCGCAAAATTTCATTAAATATTTACCTAATATAAATTTATTTTGAAATTATATTTAATATGGCTCAAAATTTTGGGATAAATAATATATCGAATCCCATCAAAATGTGCGAAATTTGGTTGAAATTATAAACCGTTATCCTGGCTAGAAAAATGGGCAGTAATGTTAACAAATAGTAAATGGGCTGCATTAAATTCCATTAGAAGTAAGAAATGGGCTGTAAATTATTACAAATCGCAAATGGGCTATATGCTCTCTGCCACAGACGTGATGCTCACTTGTGGGCCTACTAAGTTGACGCGTACATGGCACTCAAAAAAAAGTTGACGCATAGACAAGGCTTTTTCACCTTATAGTCAACACACGATTCTAGCAGCGGTGGCCGTTGGATGTTCACCCAACGGCTGTCGTGCTTCTTCAGTCTTGGATATTCTTGCTTCAGCCACCCAAACCACCGCCGGCGGTACTGCCTCCCGTGGCCGGCTGTCCTGCCGCGCAGGCCTTACCGGCCCACCCTACTCCCATCGCTGTTCAGGCCATTCCTCTACTCACCAACACCTCATGTTATTCTCCGGCGACGGCAGCCTCACACCGCAGCTGAACCAGTGAACCCTCGTACTCCCCTCCGCGTGGGCATCCACTGCTGTGTCTTTGCTGGCTCTGGGTCATTCCCTTCGTAGGCCTCGTCGTCGTCCACCGCATTGGTTTTCTCGGGGCGGCGTGGTCAACTTTGTCAACAAACGACAGCCATTGCAAGAGGGATGTACGTGGAGTGGCTGATAGTAGGGACCCACATGGTCCACGGCCGCATGCAAGCAAGTGCCTCCTTATTATGCGAAAACAAATGATTTCTCCCGCTGGCAGGTTTGACCCACCAGCTACATCTTCGCACGCATGCAAGTGCCTCCTTATTATGTGAAAAAAAGTTTCCTCTCCCTGATAGCTGGGACCCACCAGCTACATCTTCGCACGCAAGGAAGTGCCACCTTATTATGCGCAAAAAAATGATTTCCCCTATTAGATGGGACCCACCATATTTGGTCGCTGACTTGTGGGCCTACTAAGTTGATTTGTACGCATGGCTTTTGTCAACTTAGTCAACAAACTATTCTAGGTGCAGTGACCGTTGGATGTTAATCCAACCGCCGTGTTGCGTCTTCAACCTCTGGTCTTCTTGTTCCAACCGCCCTAACCAGCGCCCGTCGTACCGCCTGCTCCTACCTCCCGTGGGATGCTGTGCTGCCACCGCTGGCCATGCCATCCCACTACTCACCCACACCTCCTGTTATTCTCCGGCGATGGCAGCCTCACACCGCAGCCGAAGCAGTCAACCCTCGTACTCCCCTCCGCGTGGGCATCCACTGCCGTGTCTTCCCCGGCTCCGCGTTGTTCCCTTCCTAGGCCTCGCCGTCGTCCACCGCCTTGGTGCTCTCGGCGCGGCATGGTCAACGTGGTCAAGGAACGACTTACATCGGAAGAGGACTGTACGTGGAGAGGCTGACAGCTGGGTCCACGGCGGCAGCAAGGAAGTGCCTCCTTATTACGTGCAAAATAATGATTCCTCCACCTGACAGCGGGGACCTATCGGAAGGGCCTATGTATTTTGGCTTAGCTGTATTTTGCGAAAAAACATTTCCCCCTGACAGCTGGGACCCACCAGCTACATCTTCGCGCGCAAGGAAGTGCGTCCATATTATACGGGCAAAAAAATGATTCTCCCCCCTGACAGCTGGGACCCACCAGCTATATCTTCTCAAGGAAGTGCCTCATTACCCTCCCTGACAGATGGGACCCACCTGGTCGAAGCGTACGTAGCGTTGTCTGTCTGGTCGCGAATGTGTACGTGCATACTGGTCGATCGGTCTCTCTGCAACGATGAACCGTGGCCGAGCAAGCAGCGGCACGTGTAGTAGTAGAGCCCCCGACGTAGCAGTTCAGGTAGTCCCGTCTAAACCGTGTACACATACGTACAGCCACAGGGCAAAAAATACGGCCACGTACGTACATACGGGCGGGGTCTGGAACGCGTACTGGCGCAAACGTACGGCCAGGGTTGGTGTACATGGAGAGGCAGCGGACGGCAGCAACGGCGTCGTGTTCATCGGCAGCCAACCGGCGGGGTCGGAACGGAGAAACTGCGTCGTGTTCATCGGGAGGCAACGGAATGCGTCGTGTTCATCGGGAGCCAACCGGTTTGGACAGAACAGCCGAAACGAGGCCTGGCGTACCGCAGAACGGAGGAAACGGCCTTCTGTTCGACCGCCTACGGTCGAAACAGGATCCTGTTCATCGGGAGGGGTGTGGCGTACCGCAAAACGGAGGAAACGGACTTGTGTTGGAGCGCCTACGGTCGAAATGGGGTCATGTTCATCGGGAGGGGTGTGGCGTACCGCAAAACGGGACTCCACGAGCTACTATTCATCCACCATCTACTGCCTCGCTCCAGCCTCCACGGGATACTATTCACCCACCGTCGACTTCCTCCAGCCTCCACCTGTAATGTTCATCCACCGCGTCTTCCTCCTGCCTCCACCAGCGACTGTTCATCCACGGGCTACTGTTCATCCAGCCGTCCACCGGCTACTGTTCAACCAGCCCTCCATGGGGTCCTGTTCATCCACCCCCAACCAGCTCGGGTGTGGCGGCCTCCTTGGGTTCCTGTTCATCCAGCGGCAACGGCCTAGCTACTACCACGGGGAACTGTTCATCCAACCCTAACCACATACGTCTCGACTCATTCAACCAACCCCCACGTTCACTGTTCATCAAGAGGCAGCAGGTTCGATCGGCTTCAGTAAACAGCAGCAGCAGCAGCGATCGATCGATCGGGTTCAGTTAGTAGCAGTAGCGAAGGAATCGCTCGGGTTCAGTTAACAGCCAAGGGATTGATCGCTCGGGTTCAGTAACGTAGCTAGTGCAATTGCTCGGGTTCAGTAAGCGAACGCCTCTCACTCGGGTTCCAACGCCTCGCACACATGCGCGTACGTATACGAGAGAAACGCGCAAACCTCCGTGCATCGCTCCGCCCTGACCACCCACCGTAACCGGGAACTCCCCGAAATTTTCCTCGCCCTCGCTTCTATCACGATTGTTTCCGTCATGGACGGCCCAAAGAATGTCATGCAGGTGCGTCTCCGGCCCGCCCAGGACGAAAAGCCCATTTTCTGTCATGATTTTTTGTCATAGAAGTAGGAGCCCACCACATCTATGATGATACCGGGTTTTGTCACGATTATCATCATAGAAGTGTCATAAGCATGACATAATTTTTTTTCGTTCGGGCCAAAATGTCACGGATGTGTCTTTTTTTTAGTGAACTCTAGGAGTGTGGTTCGTGATTTACCTACGAAGCGAAGCGTGAGGAATAACTTTGGAAACAGGGATGTACAGGAGAGTCAGGTAATCCTGTGGAACTGTGGGTTATGGGCCCACCATGTGGGTTAAAAGTAGGAAGGGCGCTGACATCTTGCACGATCATGATAGCAAGGCATGTCAGAAGATAGCCTGTCGGTTATGTTGGCAACAACGTTGTGTAACACCCCCAGTGTCATGCTACAGTAACCTCGCACTAATGGTGCCATGTCATCAAGATTGACTAAGCCAAATTGCCACTTGATAAAAATCAAAGCCAATTTCAAATTTAAAATAAAGTCAAATAAATTATTTCTTCAAACAATAAAACTAAAATGTTTGTAAGATCCCATAAAATCCCTAACTATTTGTCATGAAGAAATCACCCATTTTGGAATTACCAAACTGCCCCTAGAAATATTCTAAAGTGGCCCAACAGCACTTTTGGAACCATTTAAATGCAAACATAAATTGAAAAAAAAATTCAAACAGACTCTAAACTTTTTGTGGCAGTACTAAATAATGCCTAGTATTTCATTTGACAAGTTGCATATTTTGCAAACATCATTTGGTGGTCAAACAATTTGCAAACAGAAACAAAAGCAGAAAGCACAAATAGAAAAGGAAAAATGGACAAACTTACCTGTTGGACTGGGCTCTACTGCTACAGTACACGGCCCAGCCCACCTCCAGGGCCTTTTCCCTTACCTCCCGACAGAAGAGAGGCCGAGCCATGGCATGGCGCAACCGGTGGCCACCGCGGCTGGATCCTCGACACCTGCCGCTACAGAGGCCATGGATGGGTGGATAAGATCCCCACGCCCCCTGGAAACCCTAAACCCCTCATTTTCCCCTCCCCTCGCCCTCTCGCTCGATCCCGAGCTCGCCCGCTTCTACCATCGCCGTGCCGCCGTTGTTGCCATGGCCACCGGCCACCTTCCGCCGTTCCAAGCTGTCCAGGGGGACCGCCGCTATCGACCACGTCGCCTTCACCTATGGGTTTGTGCGGAGACGCTGCCTCGACGCCGCCCACGCCGATCCCCTTCGTCGGGCATCGCCTCTGTCGCACCGTCGAACCCCTCGACCCCGACCACCCGTGGCTCCCCTGAGCTCTCCTCTGACCTCGCAGTGAGCTCGCGCACCTCCTCCCCCTCCCCGTGTGTCCGCGCTCATCCCCTAGCTAGGTGGTCGCCATGACCGTGGCGGCGCCGTCGTCGTGCTCGTTGTGGCTGTAGCCTCGGTTAGTAGCCGTCGCTTTAGAGCATTGCCCCGTGCTCCGTGACCTACCAGCAAGCCATAGAGCCCCTCGCCTCGCGCTACCGTGCCCCATAGCTCCACCCCAGCCAAGCCAGTTGCTCAGGCCGCCGCTCCGCTGGGCACGGTCAACGCCACAGGTCACCCCGCGCCCTCCCGACGCCTCTCGCGGATGCACGCGAGCACTAACAAGCCGTAGGACCTAGCCGCGCTCCAAACAGGCCACTGTGGCCGATTTCCGGCGCTGTCCCGCGTCGCGCCGCCGTCGGTTTGGTCACCGGCGTGCGTCGGCGCTTAAACTCCAGCGGGACCCATGTGTCGGGCCTTTAGCCTCTAATAGTCGTCCCTAAAACCCACTGACCGGTGGGGCCGCCTACTATAGCGGTTGAGTTAATTAAACTAACTCTGTTATTTAACTAGGACACTGACACCCGAACCCCACCCTGCTAATTAACTGATTAAATTAATTAAACCACTGTTATTTATCTCAGTCGCTGACTACTGAGCCCCACTGGTCCCATTGACCAGTCAACCTGCTGACTGGACTAGCCCCAGTCAATGGTAGGTGGGCCTCCTGTTGACCTGTTGACCTGTCAACTGGTCAGCAGTTGACCTGCTGACTCAGCAGGGGCCCCACCAGACAGCCTCTGCTGACTGGACAGTTGACCCAGTCAACTGGGCCCCACTGTCAGCCCCTGTTGCACATTTCTGGGAACACTTCTCTGGGTACCCATAGCATTTAGCTATTTAATAAATTTGAATTAATAATAATTTCAGGAAATTCCAGAAAATCATTAAAAGTTTGAAAATTAATAGAAAATAATCCGTAACTCGGATGAAAATAATTTATATATGAAAATTGATGAGAAAAATATGACGAATCCGAATATGCAACCGGTTCATCTATCACATGCCTCTAGCATGATGAACATGGAACCGTCCCCTCTCTTTCATCTGTCCGGAAAATGCCAAACGCAAGGAAAACATCCCCAGATGTTTTTCGTCTTCGTCTGCAACGTGTAATACTGCGATAGGTCACCCCTAGCACTGCATTTGGTCATGTCATGCATCGTGATGCATCTGTTTGCTTTATATTTATTGTTTCTTCCCCCTCTTCTCTTCGGTAGACACAGAGACTGACGCTGCTCCTGACGTCGACTACACCCCTGATGACCAGTCCTTTACAGCAAAGCTTCCAGGCAAGCAAACCCCCCTTGATCATTCCGATATCGCCTAGTTCCTTCTCTGTCATGCTTGCATTAGATTTTGCTACTGTATTTGTATGATCCTATTCTGATGCATAGGCTGATTTTGTAACCTGCTATTATTACCTTACCTGCTTATCCTATATGCTTAGTATAGTTTGGTTAGTGATCCATCAGTGACCCTTGTGGCGCCCCGCCTGAATACCACTGTAGCCAGACGGTCGCCGCACATACCAGCCCAGGAAAATCACTCTGGCATGTGCTTTTACAACAAGTATCATGAACACAAGCTTTTCTATTAATGAAATATATCAGTCTTACATGATATATTACAAGGGTGATGGCAGCGGAAAAACTCTATCTAAGGCAGCATGGTCTTGGGGCGGCTCCAATCCACAGGGATCTGACTGGGTTACTCTTCTAGCCCGCGAACACTCCGGCTCCTCGCTAGCGCACGTCGAATCCTTAGGTGAACCTGGCCACATTGAAGGCCGCTGAGTACTTTTGAATGTACTCGCAAGCAAACAAAACCAACATATACACCAAGCAAAGCAATCCATGGCATTCAAGCATGCACTTGTTATTAGAGTAACATTTATTATCATGGCATAATATACCTATCTTGCAATATTAATTATCATGTTATAACAGGATTATCTAGCATGATAACTACTGAAGTAAATACAGTATGACGAAGATAAAGCATGTCCAGTAAATAATCCATACTCCGAATATTCTTATGATCCAGTACCAACTCTGATCCAAATCCAATCCAAGACTTGTGGTCATCCGACCACTCATCTCATAGCCATCGCATGGCTATCATTCATACCTCTGACATCATCCGATGTCCAGGCATCTGCTCTGCAAGTCTGACCAACCTTTCCATTCTCTGGTTCAGTCTTAGCAATAACATTATATAGTTTGTTCCTTCATCATTATTATCAGAATTATGGTTGACCATCCTAGAGAGGCCTAGACGGACTGTCCAATACCGTGGACGCGGCTATTCGAATATATTTTTACACTCTGTAGAGGTTGCGCACTTTACCCACACCATGGAGCACCTTGCCTCGTGATCCCATTCGGGTGGACCAGTGTTGCTCCAACGAAACCTGTCTGACCCGTGACTCCTCTACCGTACCACCGACAATCATACCCCTCCAGGGTCATGTCCTGGGTGGCCCCTGTGTCCTCCATACACCTGCCACTGTCGTGGCCAAACAAAACTGTCCCAAACAGGGACGTGCGCACATAACCATAAACTGGGCTCACAGGATTATCGCCGCCTACCGGGCCAGGGTAGCACGCACGCATAATCCTTCCTATTTGGTGGTACCGGTAAAGGAGCACAAAGCCAGACCAAGTCAAGGCCGTCCCATACCGGCAAATGTGGCTGCACGAATAAGTCCAGATAGGTGGCTCTTGATCAACCAACTAAGTTTAGCTGTTGTCATTATTAAGTCACCTTCTTTTATCAAAGTAACAATAACGATAATCTAGGATGTAACTAGTATATCAACATATCAACCTATCTCAATATCATCATCTACGAGTCACTAGTGCGATAATCTGATGAACATTAGCAGGTAATGTAAATAACAAGTTATCACTTTACAAGTTCTAGCTGTAAGTTACGACCATCTGAACCCTTGTATGAAACCGGCAAATAAACCAGTAGCCACCAGAATGGTCTTTACAACTCAGATCTGGGACGTTACTGGAATAATTCAATCACTACTCAAGACGGCCGAAAAGCAGCTCAGAGCATGAGACAGTGTTGATAAGAAGAATGTAGCAGTTCCCTAAGACGGCCGAAAACAGCTCAGAGCATAGGGTCACTACTACAGAAAGAAATTCAACAACTGCCCGAGACGGCCGAAAAGCAGCTCAGAACACGGGACAGTTGTTGAGAAGAGAAATATAAAATCGGCATCCACCCCGGACGGCCGGAAGCAGCTCAGAACACAGGCGTGGTGCCGTCATCAAAGAAAGACAGACAAGGGTTCGTCGGCGTCACATACAGCTCACAACTATGCACACGAGCGCAGGCATATTAATTTAAACACGCAAGAATAACATAGAGCAATGCTTTAGGGCATATGTCAGATGGTCGGCTTGCCTGGGGTTGAAGGAGTACTCCGGGAGAAGTGCGATCAAGCTCCGGAAGAATTCGCCGGAAAGAATTCCCTCTCGGAGGGGCTGATTTGGAGCTACGAGCAAAAAGTTGTACACGATTGACTGCCAGGGACCCATCTGTAAATATTTTACTTGCAAATGAGTCCTCAGCAGATAATTCAGCGGAAAAGAATAAATCGCACTGTGCATCTGGGCTGCACTGTGCCGAAGCCGGCCCAAGTTCTCGGCCACCGCCAGGCCGCTGCTGCCACTGCTCTTACTGGGCCGGGCCCAACCGCAGCCACTTAAAAAAACAGGGCGCCGTCTCCTACCTCGCGCGCACGCGCCTGGCCGAGAGGGACGCGGCTCTCGCCGGCGATTGTCGGCGTTACCGGGCGTTTCCGGCGACGCTCTGCCTATGTGCAAACTCAGCGCGGCGAGGCGCACCTGATGGTGGGCGGCATGAACGCCAGGGACCATCGGAGCAGTGGCTACGCCGCCCACGGCGGACGGCGATTCGGGCGGCGACGGGCTTGGCGCTATGGTGGCAGGGAGGGAGGAGTGAAGTTTGGGAGGGCCTCGCCGGACCTCGTGGACTCCACTGGTGGTAGAAAGGGGAGGAAAGGGGCTCGGGCTCGCCGGAATTTGAGAGGAGGCCGTGCGGCGGCAATGGCGATGGAGGGGAGGATTGAGAGCTCTCTGAGCTCAAAGGAGTGGAGGGGTGGGGCTCTAGGAGGTAAAGGAGGGGCTGGAGGTGCCGTGGGTGCCCGGGGAGGCTCGGGCCGTGGCCTATTTATAGGCGGCCGAGGCGGGCTTCTCGGCGACACCCGAGGCTTCGGGAGCTCGCTGCCTTGGCGGCATTCCGGCGAGGTGGCGCTCGAAGAGTGGTGCCGACCTGACGTTCACAAAGGAAGGGGACGGCTCGAGGAGGAAGATGCCAACGGGAGGGAGGAAGACGACGACGTCACGGGCGAGACAGTGACTCGGCGGCGCTCGCCGCGGCGTGGAGAAGAAGAAAGAAGAGGGGAGAAGCTGCGGGAGAGGGGTGCATGGACGGAGGGGAGTCGCTGGACATGCCCAGACAAGCGGGGACTGGCCGGAGGCGACGGCACGGAGCGGACAGAGCGCAGAGCGCCGTTTCCGCATGGCCGCTGCGTGGTCACCACGTGCACTACGAGCTCCAGCGCGTACCTGCTTGCCATATCTTGTCCAACAGGTAGTTCACTGGTCAAATAGACTAGATGGATCATTGGATGGACCAGGATTGCTCTAGAGGGGTCGAGGGGATCCAGAAAAGTTTCTGGACAGAAACTTGGAGAGGAAGTTGTGGTCAAACAGAGGTGGCAATGAGCTAGAAAAGTTGTCACAGGGAAATTTGGTAGGAAGGACTAGGTGCATGCAAAATTTGAGCCCATTTGCACAAGTTTTGCAAACACTTCCTTCACAAAGCATAATCTGGTCCAGAAACTTGACCTGGAAGCTGCACTCAAATGGCTTGGTGGAATGAGCTGAATTTTGGGGAAGGTTTATGATTTGGGGATATGAAGGTTCTGGAAAAATTTCAGCTCAATTGGAAATGCCAAAGTGGTACTTCCTTCACAGAGTTTGAATCTGGACAGAACCTTGATGGAATTTTTGGGAGAAATTGGCTAAATGAAATGATGTGAATTTTTGCATGCTCACATCATATAGGGAATTTGAGGTCCTAGATTAATTTCAAGATTTTTGAAGCAATATAAAATATAGTTGCTTCACAACCTCAAAATAGATCCAGAAACAAGAATTGGATGATGTGCTCAAAAGTTGAACTGTAGAACTTGGGATCTTGATGGAAATGGTGAATATATGGATATGAGAAGCTCCACAAATTATTTGGGATTTTTCCTGGCTACCAAAATGGTAGTTCCTTTGGAAAGTGCCCACAATGCAATATTGGCTTTATATAGGAAAATGCAATTTCCCTTATTTAATTATTGCCAATATTTTTATGAGAGCTCAACATGATCACAAATAATATCTCCACAAGTTTTCATGAACTTTGGGGATGGATAGATATTTTTCTGGATTTAATTCCTTTAAACAGCAGAAAAAGGAATTAATTTTAAATGAAAAATATTGCAAATGACTTGGCAATATTTTTGCATATCCAGGGTTTAAAAAGATAGGATGATCACTGGGAAAAGTTTGGGAGGCAAAATATCAAAGGAAATTGGGGTTCCTTTGTAACGGAAGGAATTAGAGTTTCCCTTCCGGTACTTCGGAGAATAGGGTTTCGGTGGCAAAATCCTGAGAAAATATCTCGAGTGGCAAGGTTAGGCTGGAGAAGATCTCTGGTTGGATAGGAAAGGTAAGGCTAAATGACCATCTTCATATACCCAAGAGCGAGAGAAAAATCCGATAACATAAAAAAAACGGGAGTCAAATCCCGCGAAGGAAAAAAAACAAGAAGCGAAAACCAGGGTGTTACAACCCCTCACCTTGTCCCTGTTGCCCCCGCTGGATTACCAGATGACTCGATCAACGTGATCGACGTCCAGGGCCCACACATCACCTCACCCCCTTTAGTTGTACAACTCTGCAGAGCTACTATCGAGTGCCGAGGATGATACCTCGTAATGCACTCGTGATGATAACTTTGTAGTGTAGTTAATCGGTCGTGGTCTATCGAGGGTGATTCCTCCTTCACCACTCCCGATACGACTCTGTCGTGCAACACCTCAAGTGTGGACCTCGAGGGTGATTCCTCCAAGTTCACCTTGACGGTTACATCGAGTGGAATTCATCGAGGGTGATTCCTCGGATTCCCCCTTGGTATTATACCTTGACTTTACCCCAGAACCATGATGAAGTCGGGTCAGCCTCGAGGGGTACCCGCGAGAGATATGTGACGAGTGATGTGGAGTCGGGTTGACCTGGAGGGTACCCGCGAGATTTCTACGCGGCATGGCCGGGCATTCTTAGCCCTTGTTGTAAGTCCGTGAAACGGGGCGACGGGACCACATATCGTGGGTCATTGATCGTCATCGCGCGCTCCCAAGACACTAACGAGATTGGGTATTTGATCTGAGTTGGTCGTTGACCTATACACACTAACTGTTGGGGAACGTTACATGGAATTTCAAAAAAAATCCTACGCACACGCAAGATCTATCCATGGAGATGCATAGCTACAAGAGGGGGAGTGTGTCTACGTACCCTCGTAGACCGTAAGAGGAAGCATTTGACAACACGGTTGATGTAGTCCAACTTCTTCGCGATCCAACCGATCGAGTACCGAACGTACGGCACCTCCGCGTTCAGCACATGTTCAGCTCAGTGACGTCATCGCCTTCTTGATCCAGCAAGACGGGCAAAGTACTGGATGAGTTCCGGCAGCACGATGGCGTGGTGATGGTGACGGCGAAGTAATCTCCGCAGGGCTTCGCCTAAGCACTACGAAATTATGACCGAGGGTGTAAACGGTGGAGGGGAGCGCCGCACATGGCTAAACAATAGTCTGGGGTGTGCTAGGTGCTCCCCTCCCACATATATATAGGTGGGAGGGGGAGGGGAGGCAGCCTGATGCACCTCATAGGTGGCCGGCCGGCCCTAGGGCCCCTGCCCTGGCCGCACCCCCCCCTGCCATGTATTCCCAAGGGGGAAGGGAAGAGGGGAGAAGAGGGAAGGAAGTGGGAATCCTAGTCCACACTTTCCTTTCCCTTCCCCCTTTCCTTCTCCTCCTTTAGGCCGGCCCATATGGGGGGCGTACCAGCCCCTTGTGGCTGGTGTGTTTCCCCTCCTGGCCCATAAGGCCCATATCTTTTGCCGGGGGTTCCCGGAACCCCTTCCGGTGACCCGATAAGTACCCGATACCCTTCGGAACACTTCTGGTGTCCGAATACCATCGTCCAATATATCAATCTTTACCTCTCGACCATTTCGAGACTCCTCATCATGTCCGTGATCTCATCCAGGACTCCGAACAACATTCGGTCACCAATCATATAACTCATATAACACTATATCATCATCGAACGTTAAGCGTGCGGACCCTACGGGTTCGAGAATGATGTAGACATGACCGAGATGGCTCTCCGGTCAATAACCAATAGCGGAACCTAGATGCCCATATTGGTTCCTACATATTCCATGAAGATCTTTATCGGTCGAACCGTTATGACAACATACGTAGTTCTCTTTGTCCATCGGTATGTTACTTGCCCGAGATTCGATCATCGGTATCTCCATACCTAGTTCAATCTCGTTACTGGCAAGTCTCTTTACTCGTTCCGTAATACATCATCCTGTGACTAACTACTTAGTCACTTTGCTTGCAAGGCTTTCTTATGATGTGTATTACCGAGAGGGCCCAGAGATACCTCTCCGAAATACGAAGTGACAAATCCCAATCTTGATTCACACCAACTCAACAGACACCTTCGGAGATACCTGTAGAGCATCTTTATAATCACCCAGTTACGTTGTGACGTTTGATACCACACAAGGCATTCCTTCGGTGTCCGGGAGTTGCATGATCTCATGGTCAGAAGAACATGTATTTGACATTATGAAAGCAGTAGCAAATAAACTGAAACGATCAATAGCTATGCTAACGGATGGGTCTTGTCCATCACATCATTCTCCTAATGATGTGATCCCCTTATCAAATGACAACTCATGTCCATGGCTAGGAAACCATGACCATCTTTGATCAACAAGCTAGTCTAGTAGAGGCTTACTAGGGACATGGTATTTGTTTATGTATCCACACATGTATTTAAGTTTCCGGTCAATACAATTATAGCATGAATAATAAACCTTTATCATGATTAAGGAAATATAATAATAACCACTTTATTATTGCCTCTAGGGCATATTTCCAACAGTCTTCCACTTGCACTAGAGTCAATATTCTAGTTCACATCGCCATGTGATTTAACACCCATAGTTCACATCGTCATGTGACTAACACCCAAAGAGTTTACTAGAGTCAATAATCTAGTTCACATCGCCATGTGATTAACACTCAAAGAGTTCTAAGGTGTGATCATGTTTTGCTTGTGCGAGAGGTCTTAGTCAACGGGTCTGCAATATCCAGATCCGTGCGTACTTTGCAAATTTCTATGTCTACAATGCTCTGCATAGAGTTACTCTAGCTAATTGCTCCCACGTTCAATACGTATCCAGAATGAGACTCAGAGTCATCTGGATTAGTGTCAAAGCTTGCATCGACGTAACCCTTTACGACGAACTCTTTATCACCTCCATAATCGAGAAACATTTCCTTAGTCCTCTTTAGGTACCTAAGGATGATTTTGACCGCTATCCAGTGATCCACTCCTGGATCACCCTTGTACCCCCTTTGTCAGACACATGGCAAAGCACACATCAGGTGTGGTACACAGCAAGGCATATTGCATAGAACCTATGGCTAAGGCATAGGGAATGACTTTCATTCTCTTTCTATCTTTTGACGTGGTTGGGCTTTGAGTCTTACTCAACTTCACACCTTGCAACACAGGCAAGAACCCTTTCTTTGACTGATTCATTTTGAACTTCTTCAAAACTTTGTCAAGGTATGTGCTTTGTGAAAGTCCAATTAAGCGTCTCGATCTATCTCTATAGATCTTGATGCCCAATATATAAGTAGCTTCATCGAGGTCTTTCATTGAAAAATTCTTATTCAAGTATCCTTTTATGCTATCCAGAAATTCTATATCATTTCCAATCAATAATATGTCATCCACATATAATATCAGAAATGCTACAGAGCTCCCACTCACTTTCTTGTAAATACAGGCTTCACCGTAAGTCTATATAAAACCAAATGCTTTGATCACCTCATCAAAGCGTATATTCCAACTCTGAGATGCTTGCACCAGTCCATAGATGGATCACCGGAGCTTGCATACCTTGTTAGCACCTTTAGGATCGACAAAACCTTCTGGTTGCATCATATACAATTCTTCCTTAAGAAACCCATTAAGGAATGCAGTTTTCACATCCATTTGCCAGATTTCATAATCATAAAATGCGGCAATTGCTAACATGATTCGGACAGACTTAAGCATCGCTACGGGTGAGAAAGTCTCATCGTAGTCAACCCCTTGAACTTGTCGAAAACCCTTTGCGACAAGTCGATCTTTTTAGACAGTAATATTACCATCAGCATCTGTCTTCCTCTTGAAGATCCATTTATTCTCAATGGCTTGCCGATCATCGGGCAAGTCCACCAAAGTCCACACTTTGTTCTCATACATGGATCCTATCTCAGATTTCATGGCCTCAAGCCATTTATCGGAATCTGGGCTTGTCATAGCTTCTTCATAGTTCGTAGGTTCGTCGTTGTCCAACAACATGACTTCCAGGACAGGATTACTGTACCACTCTGGTGCGGAACGTGTTCTGGTCGACCTACGAGGTCCAGTAGTAACTTGATCTGAAGTTTCATGATCATCATCATTTGCTTCCTCTCTGTTTGGTGTAGGCATCACGGGAACTGATTTCTCTGATGTACTACTTTCCAATTCGAGAGAAGGTACAATTACCTTATCAAGTTCTACTTTCCTCCCACTCACTTCTTTCGAGAGAAACTCCTTCTCTAGAAAGGACCCATTCTTAGCAACAAAGATTTTGCCCTCAGATCTGTGGTAGAAGGTATACCCAATAGTTTCTTTCGGGTATCCTATGAAGACGCACTTCTCCGCTTTGGGTTTGAGCTTATCTGGCTGAAGCCTTTTGACATAAGCGTCGCATCCCCAAACTTTAAGAAACGACAGCTTAGGTTTATTGCCAAACCACAGTTCATACGGTGTCATCTCAACGGATTTAGACGGTGCCCTATTTAACGTGAATGCAGCTGTCTCTAATGCATAACCCAAAAATGATAAAGGCAAATCGGTAAGAGACATCATAGAACGCACCATATCCAATATAGTACGGTTACGATGTTCGGACACACCATTACGCTGTGGTGTTCTAGGTGGCGTGAGTTGTGAAACTATTTCACATTGTTTTAAATGAAGGCCAAACTCGTAACTCAAATATTCGCCTCCACGATCAGATCGTAGAAACTTTATTTTTCTTGTTACGATGATTCTCTACTTCACTCTGAAATTCTTTGAACTTTTCAAATGTTTCAGACTTGTGTTTCATCAAGTAGATATATCCATATCTACTCAAATCATCTGTGAAGGTGAGAAAATAACGATACCCGCCGCGTGCTTCAACACTCATCGGACCGCATACACCGGTATGTATTATTTCTAATAAGTCATTAGCTCGCTCCATTGTCCCGGAGAACGGACTTTTAGTCATCTTTCCCATGAGGCATGGTTCGCAAGTATCAGATGATTCGTAATCAGGTGATTCCAAAAGTCCATCCGCATGGAGTTTCTTCATGCGCTTTACACCAATATGACCTAAACGGCAGTGCCACAAGTATGTTGCACTATCATTATTAACTTTGCATCTTTTGGCATCAATATTATGAATATGTGTATCACTACGATCGAGATTCAATAAACCATTTATACTGGGTGTATGACCATAAAAGGTTTTATTCATGTAAACAGAACAACAATTATTCTCTGACTTAAATGAATAACCGTATTGCAATAAACGTGATCTTATCTTGTTCATGCTCAATGCAAACACCAAATAACATTTATTTAGGCTCAACACTAATCTCGAAGGTCGATGGAGTGTGCGATGGTGATCATATCAAACTGGAAACACTTCCAACACACATCGTCACCTCGCCCTTAACTAGTCTCCGTTTATTCTGTAACTCCTGTTTTGAGTTACTAATCTTAGCAACTGAACTAGTATCAAATACCCAGGAGCTACTACGAATACTAGTAAGGTACACATCAATAACATGTATATCAAATATACCTTTGTTCACTTTGCCATCCTTCTTATCCGCTAAATATTTTTGAGGTAGTTCCACTTCCAGTGACCATTCCCTTTGCAGTAAAAGCACTCAGTCTCAGGCTTGGGTCCAGCTTTAGGTTTCTTCACGGGAGCGGCAACTTGCTTGCCGGTCTTCTTGAAGTTCCCTTTCTTTCCCTTGCCTTTTTCTTGAAACTAGTGGTCTTATTAACCATCAACACTTGATGCTCTTTCTTGATTTCTACCTTTGTCGATTTCAGCATCGCGAAGAGCTTGGGAATCATTTTCGTCATCCCTTGCATATTATAGTTCATCACGAAGTTCTAGTAGCTTGGTGATAGTGACTAGAGAATTCTGTCAATCACTATCTTATCTGGAAGATTAACTCCCACTTGATTCAAGTGATTGTAGTACCCAGACATTCTGAGCACATGCTCACTAGCTGAGCTATTCTCCTCCATCTTGTAGGCAAAGTACTTGTCAGAGGTCTCATACCTCTCGACATGGGCATGAATCTGAAATACCAATTTCAGCTCTTGGAACATCTCATATGTTCCATGGCGTTCAAAACGTCTTTGGAGCCCCGATTCTAATCCGTAAAGCATGGCTCACTAAACTATCAAGTAGTCATCATATCGAGCTTGCCAAACGTTCATAATGTCAGCATCAGCTCCTGCAACTGGTCTGTCACCTAGCGGTGCATCAAGGACATAATTCTTCTATGCAGCAATGAGGATAATCCTCAGATCACGGACCCAGTCCGCATTATTGCTACCATCATCTTTCAACTTAGTTTTCTCTAGGAACGTATAAAAAACAGGGGAGTTACATTGCGAGCTATTGATCTACAACATAGATATGTAAAGACTATCAGGACTAAGTTCATGATAAATTAAGTTCAATTAATCAAATTACTAATGAACTCCCACTTAAATCAACATCCCTCAAGTTGTCTAAGTGATACATGATCCATATCAACTAAACCATGTCCGATCATCACGTGAGATGGAGTAGTTTTCAATGGTGAACATCTCATGTTGATCATATCTACTATATGACTCATGTTCGACCTTTCGGTCTCCAGTGTTCCGAGGCCATGTCTGTACATGCTAGGCTCGTCAAGTTTAACCAAAGTATTCCGCGTGTGTAAAACTGGCTTACACCCGTTGTATGTGAACGTAGAGTCTATCACACCCGATCATCACGTGGTGTCTCGAAACGACGAACTGTAGCAACGGTGCATACTTTAGGGAGAACACTATTACCTTGAAATTAAGTGAAGGGATCATCTTATAATGCTACCATCGATCTAAGCAAAATAAGATGCATAAAAGATAAACATCACATGCAATCAAAATATGTGACATGATATGGCCATCATCATCTCGTGCTTTTGATCTACATATCCAAAGCAACGTCATGATCTCCATTGTCACCGGCTTGACACCTTGATCTCCATCGTAGCGTCGTGGTCGTCTCGCCAACTATTGCTTCTACAACTATTGCTAATGCATAGCGATAAAGTAAAGCAATTACATGGCGTTTGCATTTCATACAATAAAGCGACAACCATAAGGCTCCTGCCGGTTGCCGATAACTTACAAAACATGATCATCTCATACAATAACGTATATCACATCATGTCTTGACCATATCACATCACAACTTGCCCTGCAAAAACAAGTTAGACGTCCTCTACTTTGTTGTTGCAAGTTTTACGTGGCTGCTATGGGCTTCTAGCAAGAACGGTTCTTACCTACGCAAAACCACACCGGTGTATTATCAAGTTTGCTATTTTAACCTTCTTCAAGGACCGGACGTAGTCAAATTCGATTCAACTAAAGTAGGAGAAACAGACATGCACCCGCCAGCCACCTTTATGCAAAACAAGTTGCATGTCAGTCGGTGGAACCGGTCTCATGAACGTGGTCATGTAAGGTTGGTCTGGGCCGCTTCATCCAACAATGCCGCCGAATCAAAATAAGACGTTGGTGGTAAGCAGTATGAACATCACCACCCACAACTCTTTGTGTTCTACTCGTGCATATCATCTACGCATAGACATGGCTCATGATGCCACTGTTGGGGAACGTTACATGGAATTTCAAAAAAAATCCTACGCACACGCAAGATCTATCCATGGAGATGCATAGCTATGAGAGGGGGAGTGTGTCTACGTACCCTCGTAGACCGTAAGCGGAAGTGTTTGACAATGCGGTTGATGTAGTCGAACTTCTTCGCGATCCAACCGATCGAGTACCGAACGTACGGCACCTCCGCGTTCAGCACACGTTCAGCTCGGTGACGTCCTCGCCTTCTTGATCCAGCAAGATGGGCGAAGTAGTGGATGAGTTCTGGTAGCACGATGGCGTGGTGACGGTGACAGTGAAGTAATCTCCGCAGGGCTTCGCCTAAGCACAACGAAATTATGACCGAGGGTGTAAACGGTGGAGGGGAGCGCCGCACACAGCTAAACAATAGTCTGGGGTGTGCTAGGTGCTCCCCTCCCACATATATATAGGTGGGAGGGGGAGGGGAGGCAGCCTGGCGCACCTCATAGGTGGCCGGCCGGCCCTAGGGCCCCTGCCCTGGCCGCGGCCCCCCTGCCATGTATTCCCAAGGGGGAAGGAAACAGGGGAGAAGAGGGAAGGAAGTGGGAATCCTAGTCCACACTTTCCTTTCCCTTCCCCTTTCCTTCTCCTCCTTTAGGCCGGCCCATATGGGGGGCGCACCAGCCCCTTGTGGCTGGTGTGTTTCCCCTCTTGGCCCATAAGGCCCATATCTTTTGCCGGGGGTGCCCGGAACCCCTTCCGGTGACCCGATAAGTACCCGATACCCTCCGGAACACTTCTGGTGTCCGAATACCATCGTCCTATATATCAATCTTTACCTCTTGACCATTTCTAGACTCCTCATCATGTCCGTGATCTCATCCGGGCTCTGAACAACATTCGGTCACCAATCATATAACTCATATAACACTATATCGTCATCGAACGATAAGCGTGCGGACCCTACGGGTTCGAGAATGATGTAGACATGACAGAGACGGCTCTCCGGTCAATAACCAATAGCGCAATCTGGATGCCCATATTGGTTCCTACATATTCCTTGAAGATCTTTATCGGTCGAACCGTTATGACAACATACGTAGTTCTCTTTGTCCATCGGTATGTCACTTGCCTGAGATTCGATCGTCGGTATCTCCATACCTAGTTCAATCTCGTTACCGGCAAGTCTCTTTACTCGTTTTGTAATACATCATCCTGTGACTGACTACTTAGTCACTTTGCTTGCAAGGCTTTCTTATGATGTGTATTACCGAGAGGGCCCAGAGATACCTCTCCGAAATACGGAGTGACAAATCCCAATCTTGATTAACACCAACTCAACAGACACCTTCGGAGATACCTGTAGAGCATCTTTATAATCACTCAGTTACGTTGTGATGTTTTATAGCACACAAGGCATTCCTCTGGTGTCCGGGAGTTGCATGATCTCATGGTCAGAAGAACATGTATTTGACATTATGAAAGCAGTAGCAAATAAACTGAAACGATCAATAGCTATGCTAACGGATGTGTCTTGTCCATCACATCATTCTCCTAATGATGTGATCCCGTTATCAAATGACAACTCATGTCCATGGCTAGGAAACCCTAACCATCTTTGATCAACGAGTTAGTCTAGTAGAGGCTTACTTGGGACACGGTATTTGTTTATGTATCCACACATGTATTTAAGTTTCGGGTCAATACAATTATAGCATGAATAATAAACCTTTATCATGACTAAGGAAATATAATAATAACCACTTTATTATTGCCTCTAGGGCATATTTCCAACACTAACCACCACGCGGGAACAGTTATGGGCACTCGGCATCGTATGTATCAGCCGAAGCTCTCAAGACGTCAGCGACTGAGCGACACGCGCCAGGGTGGCCCGCGTAAGCACCTGCCTTGTATAAGGAGGTAGTTAGGACTAACACTGGCTGCGTACGTAACGTGCAGGAGTGCAAAGGGCGATGGGCCCAAGACCCGTGCGCACTTAGGATGTAGACCGGCGTGTTAGCCTCTCTGTTGAGCCTAGGTAGGGCTACGACGTGTTGATCTTTCGAGGCCGGGCATGACCCAGGAAAGTGTGTCCGGCCAAAGTGATCAAGCGTGTTAGGCAATGTGGTGCACCCCTACAGGGAAGTTAATCTATTCGAATAGCCGTGTCCACGGTAACAGGACGACTTGGAGTTGTATCCCGATCTATACAACTAGAACTGGATGCTGAGGCATGAAATGGATATGATGGCTATGGAATTGCTTTCTCGTAGGGAGTCGAGAAGGGATCTCTGGGCGTGAATCATACAGCATACTTACCACTATTATGATATGTTACTCTTATCTCTTCTGATGCTGCAAGATGCTTGAAGATGCTAGTCTTCGATAGGCTAGGCCTTCCCTCTATTCTGGCATTTCTGCAGTTCAGTCCAAAGATATAGCCCCGTTCCTTTGATACTGATGCATACTAGTATAGATCTGATGTAAGTCTTGCGAGTACTTCGGAGGAGTACTCACGGTTGCTTTGCTACCCCTTTTCCCCCTTCTTTCTTCTTTCCGGATGTTGCGATCAGATGATGGATCCCAGGAGCCAGATGCCACCACCGACGACTACTACTACCCCGACGGAGCCTGCTACTACGTGGAGGCCGCCGACGACCAGGAGTAGTTAGGAGGCTCCCAGGCAGGAGGCCTTGCCTTTTCGATCGATGTTGCTTTTGTGCTAGCCTTCGTAAGGCAAACATGCTTAACTTATGTTTGTACTCAGATATTGTTGCTTCCGCTGACTCGTTTGTATTCGAGCTAATGTATTCGAGCCCTCGAGGCCCCTGTCTTGTAATATATAGCTTGTATGACTTTAATTTGTGTCTAGAGTTGTGTTGTGATATCTTCCCGTGAGTCCCTGATCTTGATCGTACACATTTGCGTGTATAATTAGTGTACGATTGAATCGGGGGCATCACACGTTGGTACCAAGGGCGAGGGGCGAAGAGAACCATTTTCCTGCTCGTTGTAACGAGGTGGACCAATAGGCAAAGTTCTCGTCCACCGAGGGTTACCGGACAGTTAACAACAATAGTAACAGGGTATTACCGAGAGAGTTGTACAACGAGGTGTTTGCCTAAGCAGGGAATTACCACTGCTCAGATAAGTTAGATTACGAGAAATTTTAAACAAAACAATGGAAAGGACAATGTGATTAGTATATTAATGAGACCAATGGGAAGGACAATGTGTTTATACCCGCGTATCAAGAGTATATCTTCCCCAAGGAAAGGCATCGCATGATATTAATGAAAGGGTTCCAAGTATGTAACCATTTAGACAAAGGGGCAAGGAATTTATGAGGTTTACCCATACAACGGTGTTTGGATAATTGATCAAGAATTTTTTGCATTGCGCTTCCAATGTTCTTGTTCATGATCGGAGTACCACAGACATGCTTCGGGATAGCATTGCCATGGTCATCAGGTAAAGGTCAGACTTTGGATACACAAAGGATCCATCACGAACAACTTATAGAATAAGTCTTACAATTTCCTCATGGAGAATGGCTAACCTTACTAAAGAAGATACTATAACAATAGGTCCTCCGGCCAGGTGTGCTAGACATGACATCACCTTACCGGGTTACATAAAGACCAATGCTATAATTCTTGGAAAATGTTCCAACCATCATATCTGCCCGAGATTCCTGATTGGCGTTAGGATTCTTCAGACTTAGCATGCTTGAGAAGGAAAGGTGCAACACAAATCGATGAGATGACGTTGCAAGAATCTTGAGAAACAAACTACGAAAGCAAGCTCCAAAACATGAGTTGGATTGTAAGACACATGTGAGCACACTGTCCAAGATAATCGTGGCTACATGGAAGTCTTACAACGAAATGCAACCGAGTTCTGGTTGGGAACCATCATCGAGGATATCAAAGGAACGAGGGATTGGCATAATCTCATCTCGTTGATCGAAAGGGGCACCAGGAATTTTGGACTAGGTTGCACGACCAATGTTAGAATGGTGATTCGGCAACCAACACACTAAGAATGAAGTTGACATCCATTCTTCAAAGCAATAAGGTTGCTAGAAGTATTGAAGTCACACGTCAGAGTTCACTTGTCGGTATTCCGGTTAGAAACAACATGGGGACCAAGAAATGAATGGCGGTGGCGAGAAGTATCACTATACCAAGAATTTGTAAGACTTGGTACAAATCTCACGACACTCTTGACATAAAAGATGGTAATACTCCAAGGTAAAGTAGGACAGATGCTGGATAGCAAGGAACTCAAGATTCAACCAAAACATGAATAAGTTTGTGTCGGAAGGAAGGCAAGGTTGTTGTCGAAGACAACCAAATTAACGAGCGCAAGATGGTATTTCTCATCAAGAATTCGATTCATGTCTTGGAAGAAGTCAAAAGGTTGTCGATGATCATGACACATTTGTTCAGAGGTTCCATGAAGATGTAATCGATCAGCGACAACATCAAGTAAAAGGATGGTGAGATGGTGAGGCAAAAAACTTATAGGAACCACTGATAAGATGTCTCAGACTTAGAGTTGCCTTTCAAGACAAACAAGATGATGTTGAAAGCTCGACGTAAGCTTAGCTCATCATCGAAAATTGTGCTCCAGGAAGAAGGACCAGGTAGCACAGTTAAAATTAGCACGATAATGATATAGCCAAACAGGCTAGGAATGACGTGACGGAGTATTAAACTCCCCAGCAACAAAGTACTTGGAGTACTTAATCACAGTGTGGATTCAAGTCACTTGTTAAAGTTCTCGAGTGATGGACAATGCAAACCTGCAGAGTGACTAAAACGGTGAGAGTATTATTCCAACAAGAATTCATAAGAGATAGTGCAATGGCACAATATCCTCGAGATAACAGGGGGCAATAATCGAAGGTAGATCAAAATAGAGGTTGGGCAGGCGTATTGATCTCCAGAACACAAGTACTTTAACTTGTTCGAGAAATGGGATCAAAGAAGAACAATCATGGTCAGAACGACGGTTGCAAAGGACCAAATCAAAATACAAGATGAATTTATAACAAAGGGATAATTATTATTACAAGAAGCTCCCATGATAAGATCTACATCGTGTCCATGGGCATGAACGCAAAGTTCAAGGTCGACTCCCACTTCTCCGAAGCACAACTTTACATTCACTTCTCGTTTTGAAAATGGCATTAGTGTTGAAAGTTTTACCTGGTGAATACCATATGAGTATGACCCATGAAATCTTTCGGATTCACCCAAATGGCAAAAGCATAGATTCAACCCATCGGGGCATTTTATGAATCTAAACAATCACTACAAGAATCATGAGCTTTGCCGTCTGCCATGGCAGACGGCAAAGGACCACATGGCTGACGGCAAACCACCCCGGCACAGCGGTTGACGGTAAACAGGCTCTTTGCCGTTTGTTTTTAACAGCGGACGGCAAAGAACCAATGCCGTCGGTGGCAGACGGCAAAGAACGTGGACGGAAAAAATAGGACGTTAGCCCCGTTAGGTGGCTAACGGGAGGCCTTTGCCGTCAGCCAGCTGACGGCAAACATGCCCAGCTCTTTGCCGTCTGCCAAGTGACGTCAGCAGACGCGTCGCTCCACCCAGCCCTTTGCCGTCTGCCACCGACGGCAAAGTGACCAAATGGTCAGCTCCCAGGTTGTACAGGTTGCTGCCACGTGGCCTCTTTGCCGTCTGCCTACCGACGGCAAAGCTCTTTGCCGTCAGTTGGCAGACGGCAAAGTGCCTGTAGTGCCACTATTTTGTTTATTTTCTCTTATTTCCTTGCATTTTCACAACACATATATGATATATATATTGAACAAGAGAACAAGCATAGGCCATGTATCCAACATCATAATGAAATATTGAACAAGAGAACACATAGGCTATTAAGAGAACCAATGCATATATAGTTTCACACTTTTCATCCATATCAACATACATAGTTTCACATTGTTCATCAATACAAATAAAAACAAAAACTAAAACTTGCAGTCCATCAATGCCAGCTTCCATGAAGTGAATCAAATCTGCAAAAATGGGAGTAAGCAAGTTAGAAGAAGAAGAAGAAGAAGAAGAAGAAGAAAGAAGAAGAAGAAGAAGAAGAAGAAGAAGATACCCTTTTGCTTCTCATTCTTCTTCTTTTATTCTTTCTTTTTCTCCTTCTATTCTTTTTCTTCTTCTTCTTCTTCTTCTTCTTATGCCATTTTTGAGCTAACTAAGCTTATTATGCCATTTATGAGCTAAGTTAGGTAAAATGGATCATTTTGGAGCTAACTTAGGTCAAATGGATCATTTATGAGCTAACTTAGGTAAAATGGATCATTTTGGAGCTAACTTAGGTAAAATTGATCATTTTTGAGCTAAGTAAGCTTATTATGTCATTTTGGAGGAAAATAAGCTAAGTATATGACATTTATGAGGTTTCCAAGGTTGTTATGCCATTTTTGACCTAAGTAAGCTAATTATGCCATTTTTGACATAAGTAAGCTATGTATATGTCATTATTGAGCAAACCTAGGTAACTAAGCATATTATAGCTAACTTAGCATATTAGAGCTAACTTAGGTCATTTTGGAGGAAACAAAGCTAAGTATAGGTCATTTTAGAGCTAACTTAGGTAAAATGGATCATTTTGGAGCTAAGTAAGCTTATTATGTCATTTTGGAGGAAAATAAGCTAAGTCTAGGTCATTATGGTAAGCATATTGGAGGAAATAAAGCTAAGTCTAGGTCATTATGCATTTGTTAAGCAAAACACTAGAGAAAACTTACCCTCATCACGGAGGTGAAGCACCGGGGTTGCTCGTGCCGGTACCACCTGGAGAAGGATCGTGCGATGCTTGTCTGGAGTTACACTGCACCAAAGATCATTTACAATGTCTCGTTAGCATGATGACACTGAAATGTTAAGACTAGTAACTAATGACCATTCAAATGAAACTCACCGTGGTCCCCGGAGCAATGACTGGCATCGGCGGAGGGGTCTGGACGGTCTTCTCGCACACAGACTGCACATTTGGTTTTGACGAGTCAGTCATATTAGTTAGTAATGAAACAAACATTACGTGCATGATTTGGCTAATATGCAGAAGAAACTTACCACGAGGAGCTCGTACAGGGCCCGGTTCTGCTGGTCATTCCGTGCCCTCTCCTCCTCCATCATCCGGACCGTCCTCTCCTCCAAATCCCTCTCCTTCTCCCATGCCTGCCGGTCCCTTTCATCCAGAAGCCTCTTGGTTGCCTCTCTCTCTTTCTGAATAGCAGCCTGCAACACCACTCCTCGTTAGCATCATAATCATCGATGGCCGCACACACAATGTGAGGGAGGAAAGATATCTGAGTCCGTATAACTAACCTCGATGGCGAGCTCGACTGGCCGTGGACGAGGCCTTATCTCAGGATCTGAGCTTGTTTGGCGGGCCTTGATCTGAGGGAGAGTGCGAGGACATCATATAAGTCCATCTCCAATGGCTATCGAGCCATGGGGCCTCCCGCCACCAGATATCATCACCAGCTCTGGATCAAACTGCCCGCTCGGGTTAAAGTCCTCCCCTTTCCTCGCCTTCCCCTCATCTCTGTACCTCACGAGCTTGTGGTGGGAGGAGATGTTGGTGAAGTTCTCTGGATCATCGAGGTCAGATTCAGAGAATGCCTTGGCCTTCTTGTACGGGGCAGTATGGGCCATGGCATAGAGGTCGTACACCTCTGGCACCTTCTCCTTCTTATTGTATCGTGCCTAAAAGAGAGAAACATAGTAAATTAGTAATTAAAGGGCTCAAGCTAGCATGAAGAATTAATTGCATGAATCATGAAGCAAACCACATACCCAGTTCTCCCTGTACTGAAATAAGTTGGCGCTGCCTTGATGGTGTGGCACACCTACCATTTTGGCACGCCGGTCCTTGGCATTCTTGTGGACTGCTTGCCATTCTTCTGAGCACCACTCATCCACCAACACCTCCCAACAGTCCATCTTATCTGCACACCATCTCGGGGGCACCTAAGTTAGTAAAGAGAAATTTGAGCGCTACGCCTACGAATCAAATCAAGGAAACTAAGTACAAGGCCTTAAGAATAGGTAATTACCGTCATGTACTTCTCCTTATCCAGAAACTTTGTGCGGCACGACTTCTTGGGCTTCTTAATAGAACACGAGGCGTAGTAGTCTTGAACAGCCTGCACCCGAGCCTCGTGCCGTAAGTTCTGTAGTAGGCGCTTGCACTCAGCATTGATAACCTTTGTCGCGGCCTCCTTGTATCCCTCCTCACACCTGTAGAAGGTCTGCAATCAAACGAGACAACATTGATTAGTACAATAACTAGCTATTTGAAGATTTTTAATTGTGTAAAGGAGAAATTACCCAAAACTTGTTGATCACCATGTCGGCCCTCGTGTGGCACAAGACACCGTCGATCATCGTCACTGGCGGGGCCTGGGCAGCCAAGTAGTGCTCCCAGTTCAATCCTAGCTGTGGAAGCTCGCCCTCACTGGGCAACGTGACAAACCCCGGGAAGTTTTCTCGGAGAATCACACCAAGGACGGCGTTGGGCCTGCGAATACCCTGAGCGTGCTGCCAACCCCTGCAGTATGACAAGGCCAACGCATTAGATATTTGAAGAAACAAGATGGCAATAGGTACAAAAAGAGTAAATGCACTTACTTCTCTCCGTTAGGATAAATCAACCACCTCAGCTCACGGGTCGCCGGAACAGGCGGGAGCCGTGTACTACCACGCTGGTAGAAGGTTCCCCCCTCAACCACCTCGTCCTCGCTATCAGACAGCTGTGTACTATCACCGTGGCCACTCGGCCCCTCAGGCAGATCCTACCAGGTACCCCATCCGGACGTCTCCTGGGACGTAGCCTGGTCCGGAGTCGCGTAGGCCCAAGTCTCGTGGGCCGAAGGCCCGTCGACCCGAGTCTCGTGGGTCAAAGGCCCGTCGACCCGAGGCTCGTGGATCGGAGTCTCGTGGGCCGAAGGCTCGTCGACCCGAGTCTCGTGGGCCGAAGGCCCGTCGACCCGAGGCTCGTGGACCGGAGTCCGTGTAGCCTCCTCCTCAGACGGGTCCACCCTAGCAATCATGTGCTCGGGTGAATCAGCTGGGGGTGGTGGCGAGGAAGGCGTAGGACCCTGCCTACCTCTTCCGCGGCCACGTCCTGATCTACCTCCTCTCTTCTTCCCTCCCCGACCTCCTCTCCCGGTGGGCAATGACGCCGACGAAGAAGCGCCCGCCGGTGTCGCCAAACTATCTAACAACGCTCTCCGGAGAGGTACAGGTGGAATGGAAGTACCCCTCCCACCACGCGCCCATGAAAAAGGAGCCTCGGAGCGCTCCGGACCCGCGCCCACCATCTTTCAACACCTGCCATGACAAAGAGTAAACGAAATTAGTACAACATAAAAAACTTAAGTGTATCATCATCATGTACAACATAAAAAATTGAATACCTAACATGAACTAATAATATATATGTATATATAATAAAAATTGAATACCTGACATGAACTAATAATAATCTTGATCGTCTATATATGCTCCGGGATCAATAAATGCATCATCATCATCACTATCATGAATGACGAGCCCATCGGGTTCAGCATGTGGAAGGCCTCCTTTATGTAATCGGTCAAGCATTGGCAGGTCATCCGCAGCAGTAACCTCTTCTTGTTCCGGCTCTTCTTGTTCTGGCTCTTCTTGTTCCGGCTCAGGGGTGAAGTTGGATTCACTGTCGTTGTCTACTTCACTGTTCTGGGGTGAAGTAGAGCGGTTCTTGAAATGTTTTTTGGAAAGACGTGTTTCTTGGAAGAATTCTCCTTCATATGTGTTTGGGTTAATGTGAGGTTCATAATCCTCTTCATTGGGGGGAGGTGGTCTAACACGTGGCGGCACTTCATAAACGACATCCCAACCATTCAGATTTAGATCAGTTTGGCAGGCCCACGGCAGATAGAAAACTTGGGTCGCCTGTTGAGCCGTAATATAGACATCGGGAACATCAAAATGGGTGCTTTGGTTGATTTCGACTAGCCCTATATGTTCATGAGTCCTTCTAGTCTCCTTCGGCTGGAACCAATAACATTTGAAGACTACGACGTTCGGTGGGTTTTCACCATAGAATAGAAGTTCATAAATTGCTTCAACTCTGCAATAATACTCGGTACCTCCTTCGCCGATAGCAGAGACACAACAATTTGTAGACTTACGATCGGCCATAGATAGCTCTTTGCCAATGGTACGAAAGCGATACCCGTTGATGTCGTATTTGTCAAATGAACGGACCTTAAAGTCGAAACCATTAGCGACTTGTCTCAATTCGGCATCCATAGGCTCTGAATTAGCCTACAAGTTTAATATGAAAGGATTGTTGCATTAGCCGCAAATTACACGAAGAAATGATAATGGTCTAATGGAAATTACCATTTGTTTGAACCAAGAGATGAAACCGGGAAAGCCGCCTCCATGCTTTGCCAGAAGCTCATATTCTGGGATGGATTCCTTTTGGATCACCGCTCCATCCGAGAATTTGGCGACGTATCGATTGTATCAAATATCCAGGATTAAGAGCAGTTCAAAGGAATTAGAAGTTGCGAAACAATGTACCGAGAACTTACTCGATGTACGGCCGCACTTCTGTTAGGTTGTTGAAGATATACAATGAAATGGTCCGCCATTCTTCGACATCCAACGATACTGATTTCCAAGCACCGGCTGGTGCGAGCTTCCCTTTGAATAGGCTGAGGTTGGATCCACCTTTTTTAGGGTTGCCAGCATTGTACCGAGGCTTCGGATTATGCAAATGACGATTTTTGGCTTCGTAGTGTGTTATCACGAAGTTTGCCGCCTCCTCAGTAATGAATGCCTCAGCCATCGATGCTTCAACTCTACGTTTATTTTTACATTTTGCTCGAAGCATCTTCTGCATCCTCTCAGTTGCGAAGCACCAACGATTTTGGACGGGCCCCCCCATTTTTGCCTCGGTCACGAGATGCAAAATCAAATGCTGCATTGGATTAAAGAAGCTCGGTGGAAAGATCTTCTCTAACTTGCAGATCAACTCCGGCGCGAACTCTTCCATTTCATCTACCATGTCGGGCGATAGTTCTTTCGCACAAAGAGCACGGAAGAAATAGCTCAGCTCTGCCAGTACTGGCCATTCATCCTCAGGGATAAAGCCACGCAACAGCACCGGCATTACCCGCTCAAGCCATATGTGCCAATCATGACTCTTGAGACCAAATATTTTCAATTTTTCAAAACTCGCTCCCCTCTTTAGATTCACTGCATACCCATCGGGGAACATCAAGTGCATTTTCACCCACAAGATAATGTCCCTCATAGCTAGCCTTCCAAGATTGAACCATGCCTTTGGCTTCGTCCAGTTCTGCTTTCCTTTCGGTTGTCGCATGTTTTGTAATGGTCTATGACATAGAGCCTCCTGATCGACTCTAGCCTTAGTATTATCCTTTGACTTCCCCTCTATGCCGAACAATGTACCAAAAAGGGCCTCGGCAATATTCTTTTCAGTGTGCATCACGTCGATGTTGTGTGGGCAAAGGAGGTCTTTGAAGTAAGGCAGATCCCACAGGCATGACTTGTGAGTCCAGGCGTGTTCCGAATTATACCCCTTGAAATACCCTGGATGCTCTGGATCTAGCTCGAGAGCGTTTAACTGATCCAGGATCTCTTGGCCTGTCAACGCATGTGGTGCAGAGTTTTTGACTACTCTACCTTTGATGAAGTTCTTCTTGTCTTTTCTGAACTTATGGCGAGGATCCAGGAACTGTCTATGCAAGTCAAAGCAAGAATACTTCTGACCCGCCTGCAGCCAACGAAACTGAAGAGCTGCCTTGCATGTGGGGCACGGGAACCTTCCATGCACACACCAGCCAGCGAATAGCACATACTCCGGCAAGTCATGCATCGAGTACATGAACCAGACACGCATTATGAAGTTTTGTTTGCTAGCGGGGTCGTATGTCTTGAACCCATTATCCCAAGCTTCATGCAATTCATCCTTAAGCGGCTTCATGTACACATTCATATTCTTCCCCGGATAGTTGGGCCCTGGAATTATCAACGTCAGGAAAATGTTCTTTCTTTGCATAATCTGTCTGGGGGGAGATTGAGTGGAATGACAAATACAGACCAACAACTGTATTGGGTTGCCGTCAGACCAAACACATTGAACCCATCCATGCTGATGGTGACTCGAGGATTCCTTGGATCTGCCGCTTTATCCTTATGTAATGCATCGAAGTTCTTCCACGCAGCGCTGTCCGAAGTGTGTACCAACATCTGAATCCCATCTGCATCTAGTTCGGTTCTTTTGCCCAATTTGTGCCATGTCATCTGTCTAGCCGTCTCTTCGACCATGAAAAGACATTGAAGTCTTGGTATGATTGGCATATACCGAAGAACGTTAACGGGGATTTTGGTCTGACTCTTCTCACCCATACCGTTGTCTACCTCAACATACCTGGAAGACTTGCAAATGGGACAATAGTTCAAGTCCGCATACTCAAGCCTAAATAAGGCACATCCATTCTCACAGGCATCTATCTTCTCATAGGGCATCTTAAGTACATGGAGGATTTTGTCCGACTGGTACAGGTTTGCAGGCATTACATGGCCTGTGGGTAGAAAGCGTCCAAATAGTGTCATCATCATGTCGTAGCATTCTCTGCCCAAGTTGAATTGAGCCTTCGGAGCCATTACTTGTGAGATGGCATCCAGCTGACAAAGCTCAGTGTGCTCGTGGAGAGGACGTTTTGAAGACTCCAACATTTCATTGAAGGCCTTTGCAGATTCCTCCATCTCATCGTCCGAATCCCGAGCATCATCAAAGTTTTGCACCATGTCTTCCATCCCGGTACCATGCTCGTCGGTGCGACGACGAACCGCCTCGGCTCTGGCACGTTGGGCAGACTCACCATGAAATGTCCACACCGTATAACCGGGCGTAAAACCACACTTCTGCAGGTGTTTACCCATTTCATCCTCTGTCCTCTTCTTAAAGTTGTCGCACGTAGCACAGGGGCACCACACTTTTCTCTGGCCATTTGCAAATGCGGCTCTCACAAACCCCTTGGTTTTTGTTAACCATTCATTGGTCATGTCTTTCTGACTAGTGTGACCGGTGTACATCCACGCACGATCACTCATCTTGCCTAGCTACACTCTAATAGGTAAAGATAGGTCCATCAGCATGTATATTCATCAGTTAATCTAGTTTGTCAATTGTGAAACTTCAAACAACCAAAGTGACTCATGACAAAAAGTCAAAGCGTAGAAAGAGAAACGAAAGACGAAATAGTACATAGTGAGAGGTTGTCCAATTAGGATGCTTTTCTGTACCAGCTTTTTTAATGAATTGGAGAGGATGATGGTGAAAAACTCGAAAGCCATTGGTGTGTTGTTGTCATTTCCATACATTCTGCTACAACGCAACAACCCTTCTTATGACCGCAAGACACCAATGGTGGTCAGAAGAAGGGTTGTTGTGTTGTAGCAGAATGTATGGAAACGACCGCAAGACACCAATGGCTTTCGAGTTCTTCACCATCATCCTCTCAAATTCGTTAAAAAAACAGTTACAGAATATCATTCTAGTTGCACAACCTCTCACTACATATTGTTTCGTCTTTGGTTTCCTTTTCTACGCTTTGATTTTTTGTCATGAGTCAGTTTGGGTGTTTAAAGTTTCAACACTTGGCTTTTAATCTAGTTTGTTAATTTTATTACATCCATGCAACCTACACTCTAATAGGTAAAGATAGGTCCTAATCCCACCCGAGTATGTGTAGATTGAGTACGTTCTCCATGCTCTACCCCATTTCGAGACAAAATTTCGGCAGCACCTCCCCGCTGTTCTCCAAATACACGTCTCGGCAAAAAGCCAAGAGAATGTGCATCCGGAGAACAACAGGGAGGCGCTGCCGAAATTTTGTCTCGGAATGGGGTGGAGCATGGAGAACGTACCCAATCTACACATACTCGGGCTATCCGTGGAAATCACTGGACAATCCGAATGAGTTACGGTGATAAATATGCAACTGAATGCATATTTATTGATGCAACCCTTTCGGACGGGAGACGCATACTGGTTACGCGACTGTAGTTATCTACCTAGTGTCATCGGCACGAAGGCCGGAACAGAGCAAATAATTAAGGGGGGAGGAGGAGATGTCATTTATGCTCACCCACGATCGCAGGGGCAGAGCTCGTCGAACACCAGACCCTCACAGCGACGAAAGAAAAGCACATTTAAATTGAAAGATGAGTAACATAGCACTATTGTTTTTGCCATCAACCTAACTAAATATTTACAATAGTATGCCACCAAAATATATGTCATTCAGGATTCCGTCAACGTCGAGGCACCCCTAACCTATATAGATGTCATTTAGGCTTTCGTCGATGCCAAGGCACACCCTAACCTAAATAGCCGTCATTTAGGGTTCCATCGACGCCGAGGAACCCCCTAACTTGCTCGTCCCCGGGGATTCTCGGCCTAGGCGACGGCGTCGGGACCCACTGGCTCCACCATCCATCCCCTTGGCGACCGGCGATCCTCGACCCTCTGCCCCGACCCTCGACCCTAGTTTTGGCGACCAGCGATCCTCGACCCCGTTCCATCGATGCCGACGCACCCGTAACCTCAACCCGGTTCTTCTTCTTCTTCCTCCTCTTCTTCTTCTTCTTCTTCTTCTTCTTCTTCTTCTTCTTCTTCTCCTCCTCCTCCTCCTCTTCTTCTTCTTCTTCTTCTTCTTCTTCTTCTTCTTCCTCTTCTTCTTTTCCTTTTTCCTCTTCTTCTACTTATTCTTCTTTTTTTTTCATCTTTCTTCTTCTTCTTCTAATTATCTAAACCTAAACCTAGCTAGCACTAACCTAAACCAAACACTAATTAACCTAAACCTAAACAGTAAAAAAAGGAAAAAAACAAAAAAAGCCTCACCTTGGAGGGGCCGGTGGAGGAGGGCCGCCGCAGGGAGGAGGGCCACCGCAGGGAGGGGGGCGGCGCCGCGGCCTGGCTCGCCGGGCCAGCGGCGGTGCGGGAGCAGGGGCCGGGCCGGCGGCGGTGCGGGAGCAGGGGCCGGGCCGGCGGCGGTGCGGGAGCAGGGGCCGGGGGCGGGGAGGGCGCACTGGCCGGCGGCGGTGCGGGAGCAGGGGCCGGGGGCGGGGAGGGCGCAGGAGCCGGCGGCGGTGCGGGGCGCAGGGGCCGGCAGCGGGGCTGGGCGGCGTCGGGCGGGGCTGGGACGGCGGGTGTGGGGTGGGTGAGAGGTGTGGGGGAGAGAGAGAGGGGGAGAGAGGGGGGTTACGGCCGTTAGATTAGGAGCCTCTTTGCCGTCTACTAGCAGACGGCAAAGAGGACAGCTAGCAAACGGCAAAGGGTGGTGGGGCCGGGGGGAACGGCCGTTAGTTAGGTCACCTTCTTTGCCGTCTGCTAGCGGACGGCAAAGAGGAACCAGGCAGACGGCAAAGAACTGGCCGACGGCATACAGCCCGTCCGTCTGACCTAACCAGCCCTAGGGGCCAGTGGGGCCCAGCTGGGCTCTTTGCCGTCTGCCTCTGGGACCTTTGTCGTCCGCTGGTAGACGGCAAAGAACTGACTGATGGCAAACTGTGTCTTTGCCATCAGCCAGTTCTTTGTCGTCTGCTTTTTGGTAGCAGACGGCAAAGACCTTCTTTGCCGTCGGCTAGCAGACGGCAAAGAACTGGCTGATGGCAAATTCCCTGATTCCAGTAGTGAATAAACATCAGAACCAAAAGATACGAGATCAAAAGCAGGGTACCGATGTCAAAGTAGACGATACGACTCGGCAAAGGCAATTGGTATCAAGTGAAGAATTCAAGGTTTTCGAATATGTAGGAATGGTCGAATAATAATCCACCAAAGGGTCTGGCGGTCCACAAAGGATCTGATGTGAGCATCGATACTCAACTAGAAGAAGAAAGAATGCAAGGGCATCGGATTATGGAAACATCTGAATAATTCGACGCTTAGATAGAAAGGAATTATAATTTCCAGATCAGTGTATCGGAATCATATGCTCTAATCAAATATGAGTAAGTTCAATAGACTTAGAAGCACAACCGATCAAAACATTGATTGGTCAAGAACCAGCTCATATCTGAATGACGTCTGAGCCGGAAGGATAATTCTAGGATTCGACTGATGATTGTGAGCATTCGCAACATATTGAATCAAGGGACTCAAAATGACAATCACAAAGGATTTTAATGGATATTGCTAGACATATGGAATTAACCATAATGCAAACAGGCAAGAATGTCAAGAGCAATAGACTGTAGAGGATTTTTGGAAGATTGAATAGTATTCCGAAGAATTTTGTGAAACACATGATCAACTAGGGATGAACGAATCCCCGGTAAGTATGAGGAATTATTTGTAAGGGCTTTCATGCGGTAATGAACTGCAAGGCAGTAAGCTCAAAGGATTCTCAGGACAACGGAGAGTATTTCAGGGCATCTTGTAATAACAAGAGCAACTCGGATCAATGTATGAATAACAGGTGTGTGTAGTTATCCATAAGGATATATCGGTTGTAGGGAATTGCAAAGGCGGTGGGCACAAGGGTCTCGGAGAAGCATTGAAGAGTGTCTTCAGAACCTTCTGGAGAATCAAGCGATCATCTGGAATGAGGGGCTCTCCGGGAGGAAGTAGTTACGAGAACCTAGAGTTAGAGTTATGAAATTTTTTAACCCGAAAAGAAGAGAGATCAGAATCCCAGAGTAAAGACGAGGAATAAAAGATCCTAATACCACCTATTTTGTGATGTGGGCCCGTAAGCCACACAACAATGTTAGTAAAAGTTTTTCAAAGACTAGACTCAACTTCGGCCAAGGAGTTGGAAAGGGGCTTCCTACAGGCAGTCGGCTCTGATACCAACTTATGACGCCCCGACTTAATCATGCACTAATCATACACGCAAATGCGCACGATCAAGATCAGAGACTCACAGGAAGATATCACAACACAACTCTAGACACAAATTAAAGTCATACAAGCTTTATATTACAAGCCAGGGGCCTCAAGGGCTCGAATACATAAGCTCGAATACAAACGAGTCAGCGGAAGCAACAATATGTGAGTACAGACATAAGTAAACAAGTTTCCCTTAAGAAGGCTAGCAAAAACAACAACACGGATCAAAAAGGCAAGGCCTCCTGCCTGGGAGCCTCCTAACTACTCCTGGTCGGCAGCGGTCTCCACGTAGTAGTAGGCTCCATCGGGGTAGTAGTAGTAGTGTTGGCGGGATCAGCTGGCTCCTGGGCTCCATCATCTGATTGCAACATCCGGGAAGAAGAAAGTAGGAGGGAAAAGGTAGCAAAGCAACCGTGAGTACTCGTCCAAAGTACTCGCAAGACTTACATCAGATCTATGCTAAGTATGCATCTGTATCAATGGGAAGGGGCTGTATCCGTGGACTATACTGCAGAATTGCTAGAACAGAGGGGAAGGCCTAGCCTAGCGAAGACTAGCATATTGTAGCATATTGCTGTAACAGAAGAGAGTAGAGTAACATAACATATGGTAACCAGTATATTTAAGTAATGCCCAGAGATCGTTCCTCGACTCCCTGCGAGAAAGCAATCCCGGAGCCATCATATCCATTTAGTGTCTCTAGTATCCAGTTCTAGTTGTATAGATCGGGATACAACTCCGAGCGTCTGTTACCATGGACACGGCTATTCGAATAGATTCCTTCCCTGCAGGGGTGCACCAACTTACCCAACACGCTCGATTAGCTCCGGCCGGCCACACTTTTTGGGTAATGCCCGGCCTCGGCTGATCGACACACCGTAGTCCTACCTAGGCTCAACAAAGAGGCCAGCACGCCGGTCCACATCCTAAATGCGAAGCGGTCATGGGCCAATCATCCTTTGCAATCCTGCGCATTGCAAGGACGGTCGGGATCAGTCCTGGCTACCTCTTTATACAAAGCAGGTGCTTACGCGGACCACCCTGGCGCATGCCGCTAAACCGCTGACGTCAGTGAGCTTTCAGAAGAAACGTGCAACGCAGAGTGCCCATACTTATTCCCGCATGGTGGTCAGTGCGAAAAGGCCAGAGGCCTACTCAGATCACATATCCAAACTCGTTAGTGTCTTGGGAGCGCGCAGAGACGATCAATGATCCATGATCTGTGGTCCCGTCGCCCCGTCTCGCGGACTTACGGCAAGGGCTAAGAATGCTCGGCCGTGCTGCGTAATTATCTCATGGGTACCCTCACAGTCAACCCGACTGCAGTAACTCTCGTGGGTACCCCTCGGGGCCGACCCGCCTTCATCAAGGTTCTGGGGTAAAGTCAAGGTAATCATGCGTCCATAACATCAAGGGGGAAATCCGAGGAATCACCCTCGATGGATTCCTACTCGATGGTCCATAACATCAAGGGGAACCCAAGGAATCACCCTCGAACGATTCCTACTCGATGTAACCGTCAAGGTGACCTTGGAGGAATCACCCTCGAGGGTTCACACTTGAGGAGTTGCACGACAGAGTCATTATCGGGAGTGGTGAAGGAGGAATCACCCTCCGTAATCCACGACCGATTAGCTACACTACAGAGGTATCATCAGGAGTGAGGTAGGAGGTATCACCCTCGGCACTCGATAGTAGCTCTGCAGAGTCGTAAAACTAAGGGGGTGTGCGGTGATGTGTCGGTCTCTGCACCTCGATCACGTTGATCGAGTCATCTAGTAATAAAGCGGGGGCAACAGGGACAAGGTGAGGGGTCACTGATGGATCACTAACCATCCTATTCTAAGCATATAGGATATCAGGTAAAGTACAATAGCAAGTTACAAAAGCAGGCTACGCATCAGAATAGGAGCTATCGAACAACAATAGCAAAATCTAATGCAAGCATGAGAGTGAAAGAATGGGCGATATAGGAATGATCAAGGGGGTTTTGCTTGCCTGGAAGCTCTTTGGAAAGGAACTGGTCGTCAGGATTGTAGTCCATCTTGGGAGCAGCGTCAGTCTCGGGGTCTACCAGAGAGAAGAGGGGTAAGAAACAATAAATACAAGGCGAACAAATGCAACACATCGCATGACATGACAGTATGCTATGCTAGGGGTGACCTAACGCAGAGCTACACATTACATACGGAGCGGGAAAATATCTGGGGATGTTTTCCCGGCATTGGGCATTTATCGGACAGATGAAACGGAGGGGAAGGTTCCATGTTCATCATGTTAGAGGCATGTGACAGATGAATGGGTGGCATATTCGGATTCGTCACATTTTTCTGAGCAACTTTCATATATAAATTATTTTCATCTGAGCTATAGATTATTTTATATGATTTTCAAAGTTTTAAACTTTTTTTGAAATTACTGGATTTAATTTAATTCGAAAATAAATTAAATACTAAATGCTATGGGTACACAGAAGTGTACCCAGAGATGTGCTTCAGAGGCTGACATGTGGGGTCAAGTGGACTGCTGACTCAGCAGTCAACGGTGGACCATTGACTGGTCAAAGGGGTCAACGGGACCCACATGTGAGTGGTTGTTAGTTTAATTTAACCTTATCCATTTAAACAGTGCATTGGGCCCACGTGTCATGGACTAACCACTTAATTAGAGTCAGTTTTAATTCCAGGGGTTAATTAGGTGTCGGACCCACTGTCAATGGGGGTTAGGGGCTGGCTTAGAGACTAATTAACCAGCCATGTCAGCAGGTTAACGGCGGAGATGGCAGAGCGCACCGACGACAACCGTGAGCTCGTCTCTGGCGACGGTTGGTGCCCACGTGACGCGGAGGAGGAGCGGCGTCGATTGGTGGTGGCTACGCGTGTAAGAGCCACCGGAAACGACGTCAACGACGAGGTCCGAGCGGCGGTGGCTGGCGGCGCTCGACGGAATCGAGCCCGCGAGCATTACTCCGACGACCAGAGAAGCTGGAGGCTGTCCTATGGGCTCCATGAGCGCGACAGCAGCAGCAGTTCGAAGCGAGGCTGGCTATAGCAGTACCAGAGGGCACGACGGTGGCAGCAAAGCTTCGGCCGGAGCACGGCTATGGCGGGGCGCACGCTAGAGCTCGGGATCAAGCATGAGACGAGGCAGGGGAGGCAGCGGGGCTCACAGCGAGGCGGATGAGGCGCTCGGGGAAGCAGGGGGATGCCGGAATGTGGCGGATCGATGCAAAGATGTGCGGCGGCCGAGGTTGGGGAAGACGAGGCAGGCGACGGCGATGGCGCTCCCCGGCTCCGATTCGTTGGCTCAGACGGCGAAGACGAGGACGATGGTCTTCGGGGGCACCAGCGGACGTTGAACGGTGGTCGGTGGCCACGGTAGTTCCTGGCGGCGTGCATCCGGTGCGCGTCGGTTAGCCGAATCCAGAGCGGGGAAGAGGGTGAGGGGAGAAGTGAGTGGGAGTGGGGCAGGTGGAGGGGAGGAGTCTGATGCCTGCCTGCGATGCGTCGGTATTTTCCCTGGAGCAGGGGATGATGCAGCACAGTGACGGTAAGCTTTCCCTCAGTGATGAGACCAAGGTTATCGAACCAGTAGGAGGACCACGCAACACTATGTAAACGGTACCTGCACACAAAGAACAAATACTTGCAACCCGACGCGTAGAGGGGTTGTCAATCCCTCTCGGGTAAAAATAATATGATAGATTAGATCTGAGAGATGCAAAGGTAAATAAAATCCAGCGAGATATTTTTGTGTTTTTGATAATATAGATCTGAACGGAAAAGCAAATAAAAAATAAAAAGCAAAGGCAATAGTAGATCGGAATGCAAATATGATGGAAAATAGACCCGGGGGCCGTAGATTTCACTAGTGGCTTCTCTCGAAAAATAGCATACGGTGGGTAAACAAATTATAGTTGGGCAATTGATAAAATCAAATAGTTATGACGATATCCAGGCAATGATCATTATATAAGCATCACGTCCAAGATTAGTAGACCGACTCCTGCCTGCATCTACTACTATTACTCCACACATCGACCGCTATCCAGCATGCATCTAGTGTATTAAGTTCATGGAGAAACGGAGTAATGCAATAAGAACGATGACATGATGTAGACGAGATCTATTCATGTAGGAATAGCCCCCATCTTGTTATCCTTAATGGCAACGATACATACGTGTCTTGCTGCCCCTTCTGTCACTGGGAAAGAACACCGCACGATCGAACCCATCACAAAGCACCTCTTCCCATGGCAAGAAAAATCGATCTAGTCGGCCTAACTAAACCAAAGATTCGAAGAAGAAATACGAGGCTATAAGAGATCATGCATATAAGAGATCAAGAAAACTCAAATAACTTTCATGGATATAAAGATCTGATCATAAACTCAAAGTTCATCGAATCCCAACAAACACACCGCAAAAATTACATCAAATAGATCTCCATGAGACCATTGTATTGAGAATCAAAAGAGAGAGATGAAACCATCTAGCTACTGACTACGGACCCGAAGGTCTATGTGGACTACTCACGCATCATCGGAGAGGCACCAATGAGGATGATGAACCCCTCCGTGATGGTGTCTAGATTGGATCTCGTGGTTCTCGAACTTGCGGCGGCTGGATAATATTTCGTCGACTCCCCTAGGGTTTTTGGAATATTGGGGTATTTATAGGGCAAAGAGGCGGTGCGGGAGGTCACCGTGGTGGGCACAACCCACCAGGGCGCGCCTGGGCCTCCTGGCGCGCCCTGGTGTCTTGTGCTCACCACGGGTTGCCCCTCTGGTACTTCTTTGGCCCACTCACTACTGCAGGATGCTGCTAATGCGACACTACGATCAGAGACCCTTTGACGAAACTGTGTGCGATGCATAAATCGCAAACGGGGATGTAAAAAAACCATCAAAAAAGATGCAAAACATTTGCGATGGCGGAGACATCAAACACGGTTCAGATTTTAGTTACGTGTGCGATGCTGGGCATACGGTTGATCCATATGAACTATTTGCGATTAGACAGAACAACAAAAACGGGCAGTCATATCAATGTGTGTGTGATATACGGCATACAGTTCGCTGCGATGAACTGTTTGCTATTAGGGAATGCAACAGAAACGGTCAGCCAGATCAAGGTGTGTGTGATATACGGCATACGGTTCACTCGGACGAACTGTTTTCGATTAGGGAAGAGAACAGAAATGGTTCAACTTAACAAGATGTGTGTGATATGCGGCATACAGTTGATGACCCATAAGTATAGGGGATCAATCGTAGTCCTTTTGATAAGTAAGAGTGTCGAACCCAACGAGGAGCAGAAGGAAATGACAAGCGGTTTTCAGCAAGGTGTTTTCTGCAAGCAGTGAAATTATCGGTAACGAGTAGTTTGATAGCAAGATAATTTGTAACAAGTGACAAGTAGCAATAGTAACAAAGTATGCAGAAATATAGCCCAATCCTTTTTATAGCAAAGGACAGGCCGGAACGATCTCTTATAGTAAGCAAAGCGTTCTCGAGGACACATGGGAATTTCATCTAGTCACTTTCATCATGTTTGTTTGATTCGCGTTCGCTACTTTGATAATTTGATATGTGGGTGGACCGGTGCTTGGGTACTGCCCTTACTTGGACAAGCATCCCACTTATGATTACCCCCTCTCGCAAGCATCCGCAACTACGAAAGAAGAATTAAGATTACTCTAACCATAGCATTAAACATATGGATCCAAATTAGCCCCTTACAGAATAGCGCATAAACTAGGGTTTAAGTTTCTGTCACTCTAGCAACCCATCATCTACTTACTACTCCACAATGCATTCCCTTAGGCCCATAAATGGTGAAGTGTCATGTAGTCGACGTTCACATAACACCACTAAGAGAATGACAACATACACATCATCAAAATATCGAACGAATACCAAATTCACATGATTACTTATGACAAGACTTCTCCCATGTCCTCAAGAACAAAAGTAACTACTCACAAGCCATCAACATGTTCATGTCCAGTAGGGTAATGAATTGCATAATAGATCTGAACATATAATCTTCCACCAAATAAACCAATAAGCATCAACTACAAGGTGTAATCAACACTACTAGCAACCTACAGGTACCAATCTGAGGTTTTGAGACAAAGATTGAATACAAGAGATGAACTAGGGTTTGAGATGAGATGGTGCTGGTGAAGATGTTGATGAAGATTAGTCCTCCCACGATGAGAGTATCGTTGATGTTGTCGATGGCGACGATTTCCCCCTCCCGGAGGGAAGTATCCCCGGCAGAATCTCTCCGCTGGAGAGCAAAAGTGCTCCTGCCCAAGTTCCGCCTCGAGACGGCGGCGCACCGTCCCAAAAGTCCTCTCTATAATTATTTTAGGTCAAAATCACTTATATACCAGAACGTCCCGGATGTGAAGCACCCCCTCACGCATCTCAATGGCCTGAGGATGTTTCATCACCTCCGGAAGGTAGGGATTGATGACCTTCTCGTAGAACTTGTCCTTGGAAGAGCTTGGTGAAGCCATAGCGATCTAGATCTGTTAGAAAAATAGCAAGGAACAAGAACAGAAGAGTTTTCTGCGATACGGTGGTTAAAACCTACGGGGGTATATATGAAGAATTTTTATCTTGCAAAACAAGCAATCCAGAAGAAAAACGGAGTCGGGAAGGCACACGTGGGGCCCACGAGCCACCAGGGCGCGCCTGGGGGGGGTGGCGCGCCCTGGTGCCTCGTGGGCACCAGGTGGGTCCCCCCGGCTGCTTCTTATTTTTGTAATTTTATAAATATTCCAAAACTTACAAAAAATATTTTATGGAATTTTTGGAGTCGGTTTACTTGCCGTATCACATACCTCTTCCTTTTCAGGGTTCTGGAGTGTTCCGGTAGGACTCTCTTATGTATTCTTCCGGTGTAATTGTTTCAATAATATTAGTTTCAACATTAATGGGGGTACCTGAAATATAATGCTTAATTCTCTGCCCATTCACCACTCTCGGATGGGTACCTTCGGAGTTATTTATTTTGATGGCTCCGGAGCGGTAAACTTCTTCGATAATATATGGTCCTTCCCGTTTGGAGAGAAGTTTTCCTGCAAAGAATCTTAAACGAGAGTTGTACAATAAAACTTGTTCACCTACTTTAAATTCCCGTTTTTGAATTCTTTTATCATGCCATCTTTTAAGTTTTAACTTTTTCTTTAAATAATTTGGCATTTTCATAAGCCTGGGTTCTCCATTCATCTAATGAGCTAATATCAAATAACCTCTTTTCACCGGCAAGTTTAAAATCATAATTTAATTCTTTAATTGCCCAATATGCCTTATGTTCCAACTCAAGAGGTAAATGACATGCTTTTCCATAAACCATTTTATAAGGAGACATACCCATAGGATTTTTATAAGCAGTTCTATAAGCCCATAGTGCATCGTCAAGTTTCTTAGACCAATTCTTCCTAGATCTATTGACGGTTTTCTGCAAAATTAATTTTATTTCCCTATTGCTCAATTCAACTTGACCACTAGTTTGAGGGTGATAAGGAGATGCAATTCGATGGTTGACATCATATCTAGCAAGCAATTTACAGAATGCACCATGAATAAAATGTGAACCACCATCAGTTATTAAAAATCTAGGGACTCCAAACCTTGGGAAAATAACCTCTTTAAGCATTTTAATAGAAGTGTTATGATCAGCACTACTAGTTGGAATAGCTTCTACCCACTTAGTAACGTAATCAACAGCAACTAAAATATGAGTATACCCGTTGGATTTAGGAAAAGGTCCCATATAATCAAATCCCCAAACATCAAAAGGTTCAACAGCAAGTGAATAATTCATAGGCATTTCCTGACGTTTACCAACATTACCAATTCTTTGACATTCATCACAAGAGGAGACAAACTTACGAGCATCCTTGAAAAGAGTAGGCCAATAAAAATCAGATTGTAATACCTTGTGTGCAGTTCTGTCTCCCGCATGGTGTCTTCCGTAAGCTTCGGAATGACACTTCCGTAGGATTTGTTCCTGTTCATGCTCAGGTATACAACGTCTAATAATACCATCTACTCCTTCTTTATAAAGGTGTGGGTCATCCCAGAAGTAATGTCTTAAATCATAGAAGAACTTTTTCTTTTGTTGGTATGTGAAACTAGGTGGTATATATTTAGCAACAATGTAATTAGCATAGTCTGCATACCATGGTGTATCATGCGAAGCATTTATGATAGCTAATTGTTCATCAGGAAAATCATCATTAATAGGTAGTGGGTCATCAAGAACATTTTCAATTCTAGACAAGTTATCTGCTACGGGATTCTCAGCTCCCTTTCTATCAATAATATGCAAGTCAAATTCTTGTAGCAATAGAACCCACCTAATAAGTCTAGGTTTAGCATCTTTCTTTTCCATAAGGTATTTAATAGCAGCATGGTCAGTGTGAACAGTTACTTTGGAATCAACTATATAAGATCTGAATTTATCACATGCAAACACAACTGCTAGAAATTCCTTTTCAGTAGTAGCATAATTTCTTTGAGCACTGTCTAGAGTTTTACTAGCATAATGGATAACATTTAATTTCTTATCAACTCTTTGTCCTAGAACAGCACCAACAGCATAGTCACTAGCATCACACATAATTTCAAAAGGCAAGTTCCAATCAGGTGGTTGAACAATAGGTGCAGTGGTTAAGGCTTTCTTAAGTGTTTCGAAGGCTTCTAGACAATCATCATCAAAAATAAATGGAACATCTTTTTGCAAAAGATTGGTAAGAGGCCTAGAAATTTTCGAGAAGTCTTTAATAAATCTCCTATAGAAACCAGCATGACCAAGGAAACTTCTTATACCTTTAATATCTTTAGGACATGGCATTTTCTCAATAGCATCAACTTTAGCTTTATCAACTTCAATACCTCTCTCGGAGATTTTATGCCCCAAGACAATGCCTTCATTTACCATAAAGTGGCACTTCTCCCAATTCAAGACAAGATTAGTTTCTTCGCATCTCTGCAAAACTCGATCAAGGTTGCTTAAGCAATCATCAAAAGAAGTTCCGTAAACGGAAAAATCATCCATGAAAACCTCAACAATCTTTTCACAAAAATCAGAGAATATAGCAGTCATACATCTTTGAAAGGTAGCAGGTGCATTGCATAAACCAAAAGGCATACGTCTATAAGCATAAGTTCCAAAAGGACAAGTAAAGGTGGTTTTCTCTTGATCTCCAGGTGATACAGGTATTTGAGAAAAACCAGAATAACCATCTAGGAAACAAAAGTGTGTATGCTTAGACAATCTTTCTAACATTTGATCAATAAAAGGTAAGGGGTAATGATCTTTTCTAGTAGCTTTGTTTAATTTTCTAAAATCAATTACCATCCTATAACCAGTTACAATTCTTTGCGGAATGAGCTCATTTTTATCATTAGGAACAACGGTAATACCTCCTTTCTTAGGGACACAATGAACAGGACTTACCCATCTACTATCAGCTATGGGATAGATTATACCTGCTTCCAGAAGTTTTAATATTTCAGTTCTTACCACCTCTTTCATCTTAGGATTTAATTGTCGTTGGTGGTCGACAACTGGTTTAGCATCAGGCTCCATATTAATTTTGTGCTGACATAGAGTGGGACTAATGCCCTTAAGATCATCAAGAGTATATCCAATAGCAGCTCGGTGCTTCCTTAAAGTTTTCAATAATCTCTTTTCTTCGTGTGTTGAAAGGTTAGCACTAATAATAACAGGATATATCTTCTTTTCATCAAGATAAGCATATTTTAATGTATCAGGCAATTGTTTTAATTCAAACACAGGATCACCTTTAGGTGGAGGAGGGCCTCCAAGAGTTTCAATAGGCAAATTATGTTTAAGGATAGGTGGTTGATCAAAGAACATCTTATCTATTTCATTTCTTTCATTCAGATGCATATCGTTTTCATGTTCTAGCAAATATTGTTCTAACGGATCAGTAGGAGGTACGGCAATAGACGCAAGACCAATAATTTCATCTTTATTAGGCAATTCTTTATCATGGGGTTGTCTACGAAACTTAGAGAAATTAAACTCATGAGACATACCACCAAAATTTACGCTAACAATCTCTTTAGCGCAATCAATCTTAGCATTAGCAGTATTCAAGAAAGGTCTACCAAACATAATGGGACAAAAATCATCTTGTGGAGAACCAAGAACTAGAAAATCAGTAGGGTATTTAATTTTTCCACACAAGACTTCAACATCTCTAACAATCCCAAGTGGTGTAATGGTATCTCTGTTTGCAAGTTTAATTGTGACATCAATGTCCTCTAATTCAGCAGGTGCAATATCATTCATAATTTCTTCATACAAGGTAAACGGGATAGCATTGACACTAGCACCCAAATCACATAAGCCATGATAACAATGATCTCCTATTTTAACTGAGACAACAGGCATGCCCACAATGGGTCTATTTTTATCTTTAGAATCAGGTTTAGCAATTCTAGCAGCTTCATCACATAGGTAAATAACATGCCCATCAATATTATCAACTAAGAGATCTTTAACCATAGCAACATTAGGTTCAACTTTAATTTGTTCAGAGGGTCTAGGTGCTCTAATTTGACTTTTCTTAACCACAGTTGAAACCTTAGCATGTTCCTTAATCTTAACAGGAAAAGGTGGTTTCTCAATATAAGCAGTAGGCACAACTGGATCAGCATGGTAAACAATTGTTTCTTCTTTAACACTAGCAGGTTTCTCAATCTTTTCTTTAATAGGGGGATGATATTTAAACCACTTCTCCTTAGGGAGATCAACATGAGTAGCAAATGATTCACAAAAGGAAGCTACTATCTCAGAGTCAAGTCCATATTTAGTGCTAAACTTATGAAAGGCATCGGTAGTCATAAAAGATTTAACACAATCAAACTCAAGTATTATACCTGACTCATTACCTTTGTCGAGTTCCCAATCTTCAGAGTTGCGTTTAATTCTATCCAGAAGATCCCATCTGAATTCAATAGTTCTCTTCATAAAGGAGCCAGTCGAAGAAGAATCGAGAGTATTTTGATTATCATGAGAAAGCCTAGCATAAAAATTCTGTAAGATAATTTCTTTTGTGAGCTCATGGTTGGGGCATGTGTACATCATGTACTTAAGCCTCCCCCAAGCTTGAGCGATGCTTTCTCCTTCACGAGGCCAAAAATTATATATATAATTCTGATCACGATGAACCAAATGCATAGGATAAAATTTCTGATGGAATTCTAGTTTCAATCGGTTCTAGTCCCATGTATTAGTATCATCACATAGCCTATACCATATCGATGCTTTTCCCTCCAAAGATAAAGGGAATACCTTCCTCTTAACTCCGTCTATGGTTATACCTGCAAGCTTAAACAATCCACAAATTTCATCCACATAGATCAGGTGCATATCAGGATGTACCGTTCCATCTCCTGCATAAGGATTAGCTAGCAGTTTCTCTATCATACCAAGAGGAATCTCATATTCAATATTTTTTTCAATAGGTACAGTAGGTTGAGGGGCAACTATTTGTGTTTCCGGTCGAGGTGAAGATACCCCGAACAAGCCTCTCAAAGGATTACTTTCCATAGTGACAAGTGATAGTAAATTTCAGCACGTAATATAAATGTTTCCTTACCGAATTCCACTTACCACAAGTGCTTCACTCCCCGGCAACGGCGCCAAAAAAGAGTCTTGATGACCCACAAGTATAGGGGATCAATCATAGTTCTTTCGATAAGTAAGAGTGTCGAACCCAACGAGGAGCAGAAGGAAATGACAAGCGGTTTTCAGCAAGGTGTTTTCTGCAAGCACTGAAATTATCGGTAACGAGTAGTTTGATAGCAAGATAATTTGTAACAAGTGACAAGTAGCAATAGTAACAAAGTATGCAGAAATATAGCCCAATCCTTTTTATAGCAAAGGACAGGCCGGAACGATCTCTTATAGTAAGCAAAGCGTTCTCGAGGACACATGGGAATTTCATCTAGTCACTTTCATCATGTTTGTTTGATTCGCGTTCGCTACTTTGATAATTTGATATGTGGGTGGACCGGTGCTTGGGTACTGCCCTTACTTGGACAAGCATCCCACTTATGATTACCCCCTCTCGCAAGCATCCGCAACTACGAAAGAAGAATTAAGATTACTCTAACCATAGCATTAAACATATGGATCCAAATCAGCCCCTTACAGAATAGCGCATAAACTAGGGTTTAAGTTTCTGTCACTCTAGCAACCCATCATCTACTTACTACTCCACAATGCATTCCCTTAGGCCCATAAATGGTGAAGTGTCATGTAGTCGACGTTTACATAACACCACTAAGAGAATGACAACATACACATCATCAAAATATCGAACGAATACCAAATTCACATGATTACTTATGACAAGACTTCTCCCATGTCCTCAAGAACAAAAGTAACTACTCACAAGCCATCAACATGTTCATGTCCAGTAGGGTAATGAATTGCATAATAGATCTGAACATATAATCTTCCACCAAATAAACCAATAAGCATCAACTACAAGGTGTAATCAACACTACTAGCAACCTACAGGTACCAATCTGAGGTTTTGAGACAAAGATTGAATACAAGAGATGAACTAGGGTTTGAGATGAGATGGTGCTGGTGAAGATGTTGATGAAGATTAGTCCTCCCACGATGAGAGTATCGTTGATGTTGTCGATGGCGACGATTTCCCCCTCCCGGAGGGAAGTATCCCCGGCAGAATCTCTCCGCTGGAGAGCAAAAGTGCTCCTGCCCAAGTTCCGCCTCGAGACGGCGGCGCACCGTCCCAAAAGTCCTCTCTATAATTATTTTAGGTCAAAATCACTTATATACCAGAAGATGGGGGCCAGAAGTGGGCCAGGGCCTCCACGAGGTACCAGGGCGCGCCTGGGGGGTGGCGTGCCCTGGTGCCTCGTGGGCCCTGGGTGGCCCCCCCTCTGATGATTCTTGCGCCAATATTTTTTATATATTGAGAAATAATTCTCCAGAAAATTTCATCTCAATTGGGGTTGTGCAAAATAGCTATCTTGACAGAGCTTTTTCAGGTCCAGAATTCCAGCTGCCGGTATTCTCCCTCCTTGTGTAAATCTTGCATATTAAGAGAGAAAAGGCATTAGAATAGCTCCACAAGGTGTTATATTGATTAAAAACATTGTAAATAACAGTAGTAAAACATGATGCAAAATGGACGTATCAACAGTTCACATAGATGAGCTGTTTGCGATGAGCCAAAAGAACACAAACGATTCGTGTAAACAAGATGTGTGTGATACGCAGCAAACAGCCCACTCAGATGAATTGTTTGCAATGAGAAATTATAACACAGACGGTTACTATAGTTAGTTCGTGTGCGATTCTGTTTGTACAAAAAACTTTGAAAATTGCAAACTAGTTGCTTGCGGTGGCTAGGAGTATCGCACACGATGCGTCTGCGAGTACTCGTGTGCGATGATTAGTAAGTTACACATACGTTTCCTTATGTTAACACGTGTGTGATAAATAACACGTGGCACCGCATACGGTATTCGGGTTGTGTGTGTGCTCCACTTAGTCTTTCCGCGCTGTGCGATGATTAGTATTCGGATTGTTTCTCGTCACATTGCAGATTACAACGCAATAAGTAATTGCAAATCTGTTCACACCGATCAAACTAATATGTGTTCACACTTAGCACCGGGCTATAAAAACTACCCACTCGAAAATTACTTCACAGTTCCTCTCCTCATCACCCACAAAACTGGTCTTTCCTGTCAAGTCGTTCCGCCATGACCGGTAGGAGGAGTTTCGGGTGGACATATAACCAGGCAGCAAAGACCAAGGCCGCGGAAGCACTAGAGAGGTCCCGTCGCGAAGTGGCAGCTACAGCAGAGATGTCCCGGCGCGTCGCTGAGCCCTCGAACGAGCTCTCATGGGCACGCGAGGGCTCTCACAAGCGCACTCGCCGCGTCGGCGATCGCGACGAGCTGGCGTTGATGAAGTCCTTGGCCGGCGACGATGACATTCTCGCTGGCCTCATTAAGAAGCAGGAGCTGGTCGACGGCTTGATAAAGCTGCTCGAGATCAGCGATGCCTCGGTTGACAAGGCGACCGGCCTCGTCGAGCAACTCATGGGTGACAATGCGAAGCTCCTCAAGGCGCTCGCCGAGAAGGAGGAGGAGGCCGCCGGGTGGAAGATGCTGCATGAGCAGAGCAGTGCCTCGGGGATGATGCTGACAGCGGTCGTCGAGGAACTGATGGGTGACTTGAGGAAGCTCCGGATCGAGCGCGAGCAGGAGCTGGAGGAATCCGTGGCTGCTTTCAAGCAAAGTCGTGAGGAATTGAAGAAGGAGCTGGAGGATGTCGTCGCCCGGCGATCCATCAACGAGTAGAGACAGTAGCGACCCAGATCGTTGTCTGCGATTTCCTTCTTCTCTTGCCCCCGTGTCTTCCGGGCTTTGCCGCATGTGGCATTTTAAATTATCCGGAATATGTAAGACAATTATTAGCCGTGCCATTGTAAATTTGTTGTCGTATTATCTGTTGCCATTTTATTTGTCATCGTATTATCCGTTGCCCTATGTGGCATTTTAAATTCGGCCGGAATACGAGTTGAAAACACGAACAAAGCAAATGCTAACGTTGAGCGGGGCCATGGGATCACAAGCAAACACCCTCCGTCCAGGTGCTTTAATTAACCGCGTGTTAAACAGCGGCTCGGCCGCCATTAATGGAGAAGTTGTGAGCGAGGTGGGCGGCTGGTGTATGGAGGTCAAAGAGCTCGCTTCCCGGTGAGCATGGGCGGCCTTGCTGCTGGCACGTGTCCCGTCGAGACTGCGAGGTGGACAAGATGCACGCGTCCCGTCGAGCCTACGCGGCGGACTACTCGCATGCGTCCCGTCGAGCCTGCACGGCGGACTTCTCGCGCTCGTCCCATCTAATCAAACAGCTGCACGCACGCCACCGAGTATGGTTAAATTTTGGCACAAAATACAAAGATGACCAATGAACGAGGACGGAGGTAGTACTATCCCATAAGAAAAGAGGGACGCGTGGTCGCACTTAAATGGTTACGGGAACACATGGTTCATATAATACAACCGTTTGCGATATTAACGTGTCAGCTATTTGTTTCAAAAGGACTTCGTTGGCTATTAATGTGTGCGCCTTGTCTCAAACTGGACGATTTTTTTTACCACGGCATATATGTGCCATGTCATGAAACCATGCCAAGTTTCATGTTTTTTGGGTGAGTTTTGGATTTACTGGGATTTAAAAACCGAGATTCTCAATGTTTCAGGATGATGAGAAGTTTGTAATTCATTCCCATTCCTTCAATGAGACCTAAACATGCACCCAATGACACATGTACAATTTCCCACCCATTTTGCTTCACTGGAGCATGTGCTTGTAGTTCAAATTTGAATTGTGGACTACATTAAATGCCTAGAAAACTTAATTAATATATAAAATGGCCAAACGAACCCTGAACAGTTTCAAATTTCAGCACGACACTCCTGTTATTCTATGTTGCATGTAGAAAACAAAGTTCAAGGCGAGAAGAGGCAGCGATTATCGTTTCGCCCACAAGAGGGGCATGTTTCCCTACCGGAACCACGAGGGTTGCGAGAAGCTTCGGTTTGTAAGAGGCTTGTAATATAGCTTGGCCCAAATTGGACAATTATTTTACCACGACCTATATGTGCCATGTAGTGACACCATGCCAAGTTTCATGATTTCCTGGTGAGTTTTGGATTTACAGAGATTTAAAACCGAGATTCGCAATGTTTGTGGCCAAGCCAGGACGCTGAGACGGTTGAATTCATTCCCATTCCTTCCATGTGACCTAAACATGCACCCCAAGGACACATGTATGTTTTTTCTAGCCATTTTGGTGCACTGGAGCATGTATTTGTAGTTCAGATTTGAATTATGGACATTAAATGCCTAGAAAACTCAATTAATGAATAAAAAAGGTCAAACAAACCCTGAATAATTTGAAAGTTCAGCGCGAATCTCCCATTGTTCCGTGTTGCGTGTAGAAGAAAATACAAGGCTAGAAGAGGGAGCGATTATCGTTTCGCCCACAAGGGGACACGTTTCCCTATCGAAACCACGAGGGTTCTTGCGACAGGCTCCGGTTTGTAAGAGGTTTGTAATAAAGCTTGGCCCAAATTGGACAATGTTTTTACCACAACATATATGTGCCATGACGTGACACCATGCCACCTTTGATGACTTTCTGGTGAGTTTTGGATTTATGGGGATTTAAAAACCGAGATTCCAAATGTTTGAGGACGAGCCAGGACGCCGGTACGGTTGTAATTCATTCCCATTCCTGGCATGGGAACTAAACATGCACCCAAGGACACATGTATAATTTTTCTAGCCATTTTGGTGAACTGGAGCATGTATTTGTAGTTCAGATTTGAATTATGGACATTAAATGCCTAGGAAACTCAGTTAGTGTATAAAAAGGCCAAACGAACCCTGAATAAGTTTAAATTTCAGCACGGGTATCCTGTCGTTCCATGTTGCCCGTAGAAGAAAATACAAGGCGAAAAGAGGCAGTGATTATCGTTTCGCCCACAAGGGGAACACGTTTCCCTATCGGAACCACGAGGCTTCTTTGAGAGAAGCTCCGGTTTGTAAGAGGTTTGTAATAAAGCTTGTCCCAAATTGGACAATGTTTTTACCACGACATATATGTGCCATGACGTGACACCATGCCAACTTTCATGACTTTCTGGTGAGTTTTGGATTTATGGGGATTTAAAAACCGAGATTCCAAATGTTTGAGGACGAGCCAGGACGCCGGTACGGTTGCAATTCATTCCCATTCCTGGCATGGGACCTAAACATGCACCCAAGGACACATGTATAATTTTTCTAGCCATTTTGGTGAACTGGAGCATGTATTTGTAGTTCAGATTTGAATTATGGATATTAAATGCCTAGGAAACTCAATTAGTGTATAAAAAGGCCAAACGAACCCTGAATAAGTTTAAATTTCAGCACGGATATCCTGTCGTTCCATGTTGCCCGTAGAAGAAAATACAAGGCGAAAAGAGGCAGTGATTATCGTTTCGCCCACAAGGGGGACACGTTTCCCTATCGGAAGCACGAGGCTTCTTTGAGAGAAGCTCCGGTTTGTAAGAGGCTTGTAATAAAACTTGCGCCAAAATGGACAAAAAAAAATCCTCGACATATATGTGCCATGTCGTGACACCATGCCAAGTTTCACGATTTTTGGGTGAGTTTTGGATTTACGGGGATTTAAAAACCGAGATTCTTCTCACGAAATTTTTTCAAATAGCACACAGTTCACTCACGAAAGCCGTGTGCCTACCAAACCGTGGCCGATGCCCCCCCCTCCCCCCCCTGCTTCGCGCGCGATCTGAGTCATGCGTTCTGATTGGCCAGAACCCAAATCCCACGAATCGTATGTCTGCACCGTTGGATACTCCCAGATCGAACGACAATCCTCACCCCTTTCGACAGCACATGCAGTATATGGGTAAGCACTGTGCGCATGCGTCGTGCAAGCTCACGCTTCCTTCTCTACTAAGTTTTCTATATTAATGTTGTTATATATCCAAACAGGCTACCGTTTCCCGCCACTCCTCTCATCGGTAGTTTATTTAGATTGAATTCCACGTCTGCGTCTGAAAATTAGGATGAACCGTGTGCGATGGACCAGCTAGCTAGAAATCTAAAAACAAACTACCCGCCTTGAGCGTTGCAAAAATCGGCGGTTCCGCCACTTTTCTTTATTATCATACACGTATATTCTTATTGGACCGTGCGCGATCTTGGGTACTCACGCCCCGCATCAATTCCTTTACCCAAATTTTAGTAGCCGCCGTACTTCAACCGTCGCCCACACTCCTCCAGCACCGACCTTATAGTAAAATTGCAGTAGCCGATGCATTTGAACCGTCGCCCTCCCTCGTCCACCACCATCTCCACCCACCATTACTAAAATTTTCAATAGCCGCGGCGTATCCTCAAACCCCCCCCCCCTCCATAGTCCCCCCACCCGGCCCCTCCCCCCCTCGAACCCTAGCTCGCCGCCGCCGCCACCGCCGCCAACCCCTGCCGGTCTGCCCGTTCCTCCTAGCTTAGATAATAAAGTTCAGGTTACTCAGCGATTCCCATACCGTCGCCCCACTCCCCTAAGTTTTTAGATGAGGCCTGCGGTGTCCCTCCCCGCCAGATCCACATCCCCTGCTCCAGAATGTCGCAGCCTAAGCTCGACCACGTATCCCGGGGAGCCCGACGAGCGTTCGGCCAAGAAGAGGTTTATCATGGCCTCTCCGGCGGACGTTGGCGAGGTGGTCGCCGTTCGCCCCGACCTGTCGATCCCGGAGCAACACGTCGCCGCGGAAGCCGGCGAAGACGTTGACTACGTTGCCATGCCGAAGGCTTCATGTCAGCGGGCTAGCGTATTACTGTATCTCGGGAAAGCTGGCTATGACATCAAGCTCGTCGACAGCGACGGCTTCACGTGGGCCATGTCACAGGTTAAGTGGTCCATCCCCAACCCCTCTAGTTCAACCGCCGTCGATCTCTTCGACGGCCCTGCCACTGATCTCCTCCGCCAAGCGATCAAGGATTTGCGATCCTTGTACGCCATCGAGCCCATTTTGTCATTTCTGAAGGACACGTTCTACAGCGGCGGCTTGGGATCCTCAATTGCCAAGTCAGATCTCATCGACCACGACCACGACCACGAGGAGGGCACCCACAAAGGTTCTTCCAAGGTGAAACAGCCCATCTATGACATCAGAGAGCGCACCATGGGTCTGTGCTCTTCCAACTGGAAGGATCCCGTCCATGACATGTGAGGCAACATCCTATCAGCAAATCTTACCTTTTTCTAGCTTGCCAACCCGTACCCTTTGTTGTAGTAGCATTTGTCGTGTGGTACTTTAACTGTGTCGTGTTTAATTATTTCAGTTATGCAAAAATGTATTGTTCAATAGGGCTATGTGATGTTTAAGTATGAATTGTCCACTTCTGTTTCACGAATGGCTATATTTGGTTGTTTATAGTGAGTAGATGCCTTGTTTATCTGTATTTGGTTGTTAGGTTGGTTGCAGTGAGCATTTTTCCAGTTATCGAGCAGATGCCTTGTTTATATGTATTTGGTTCTTAGGTTGGTTGCAGTGAGCATTTGTCCAGTTATCAAGCAGATGCCTTGTTTATCTGTATTTGGTTGTTAGGTTGGTTGCAGTGAGCATTTGTCCAGTTTTCAAGCAGATGCCTTGTTTATCTGTATTTGCTTGTTAGGTTGGTTGCAGTGAGCATTTGTCCAGTTTTCAAGCATATGCCCTGTTTATCTGTATTTGCTTGTTAGGTTGGTTGCAGTGAGACTCTGTCCAGTTTTCAATGGCTATATTTGGTTTTTATACTGATCATTTATGCCTTGTTTATTTCAGTCATTCACAATGTGATGTTCATTATGTGCAAGTCGGAACTGTGCCGCTCGACTACATCAATACCAGTTTGAACGGCTTTATTTGGTTCCAGTTATGCATGGTGTAGTTAACACATGCCCTTTATTTCAGTTTTACACATTTATCCAGTGTGATGTTTAAGCATTGCCTACGTTCTATTCATTTTCAACAATACCAGTTTGAATTGCAATATTTGATGGCTGTTAAGCCTGTTGTCGGTAACATTGCCTTCCATTTTATATCTGCTTTAATAGCATGATGAAACCAACACATTCAAGCTATCATTTGGATATGATGTTGTTTACCTTTGCTATATTTATTTGATGTTAAGGTTGCTGTACTTATCATGCCTTTCCACTACTTATGCATGACAACAACGGGAGTGGCCACCATTTTCTGTCGAGGTTAGTTTCATCCCTCGGCTTGTACTCCCCCCGTCGTTCCATAATGTAGTGCATATAGATCCAGGCCTGGACACTTGTTAGCTTCTAATATTGCTTGTTGCTTGTAGGTACATATGCCCTTGGCAAGGATCCACGCATCGACCCTTTTTGCGTATGGGGCAATGAGATATGCATGAACAAGCATCAAGTGAGGAAACTGATAAGGATTATTAGCAAAAAGATACGAATGGTGGCAAGCAAATTATTTGTTTATGCTCTATCCAACACAACAGTGAGCTGTAGGATGGTAACTACAAACTCTGCAGCCTTCTCTTTTTACTGCCCATAATGAGTTGTTAGACAACAATGTCTGAATCTTTTTCGTTCGCAGTGGTTCCCTAAGCAGTTCACTCAAGATTACCTTGCAAAGTACATGATTGGTGGACACGCAATGAAGGTTAAAGTATTTCATCCAGACTACAATGAGCATCGAGAAGTCCTAATGAAGACAGTCAAGGATGGACGGGCAGCCATCACAAGGGGTTGGCCTAGAGTCGTGCGCGCATTACGCATGGAGGAGGGGCACAATATGGGCATTTCGCTTCACCTTCTCCAGCAACCAGAATGTCTTTCGCCTCTCTCTTTACAGTCTTTAGTACAACTGTGGTTCATCATTCTTTACTTGGTGCTTCTGTAGTTCTTCAGTATATGTACATGTGCATCGAATTATGCATTCGTGGTTGAACCTATATTTGTAATAAACATGGTTGGATATGAAATAAGTGATTGCCTACTTTCAAATTCAAAACATGTGATTTTTAAATTAGGGATTAATTAGGGATTACACTGCACACGATTTGCGAAAGCGAAACGTCTGCGATAGACGTGGAGATCAGACACGTTTCTAGGATCCACTACGTGTGCGATCAATCTCTACTGCACACACGATCAGCCAAGAAAAAACGTGTGCGATTAACAACAGCATCGCACACAGTTCTTTCTTATTAAATGTTTGCGATAGTCACCTTATCACACACGCTTCGCAATTATGGACTGTTTGTGATGTTGTGCGCATCGGAAACGTTTGGTCATAGAAGAACGCGTGCGATAGGTCGATCATCCGACGCGGGTACGACGGATGAATCGTGTGGGATGTATTCAAGCTTCACATAGAGTTTTATAGCGACAACTGTGTGCGCTCTTACATCGAATCGCACACAGTCGAGGAAAAGTAAATGTGTGTGATTGTCTACTTCTATAATCGTGAACTATTTGTGATGGGTCGCGCATCGTAAACGTAGCACCACAGAATACCGACTGCGATGGCAATGCGAGCACAAACGAGTAGGGAGTATTGTATATGCATCAAGGCTCCCTATCCCCGACGGTTTCTGGGTCGTGTGGGAAGGACCCCCCTATCGCAGTCACTCACTTGGCGATGGTTCAGAATGCCGTCGCGGAAAGGGGTTAAAAACTGTTTGTATAGCACCATGCTGTACCAGTTACTGGATGTCTTCTGGTCCAAAAAAAATCTCCAAAAAGTTTCGCTGTATTTGGACTCCGTTTGATATTGATTTTCTGCGAAGTAAAAAACAAGCAGAAAACAGCAACTGGCACTGGGCACTATGTCAATAGGTTAGTCCCAAAAAATGATATAAAGTTGCTATAAAATGATTGTAAAACATCCAAGAATGATAACATAACAGCATGGAACAATCAAAAATTATAGATACGTTGGAGACGTATCAGCATCCCCAAGCTTAATTCCTGCTCGTCCTCGAGTAGGTAAATGATAAAAACAGAATTTTTGATGTGGAATGCTGCCTCACATATTCATCATATTCTTTTCTTTTGTAGCATGGACATATGGACTTTTATATGATTCAAAACAATAGTCTAGTATTGACATGAAAACTTTAATACTCAAATCATGCTAGCAAGCAACAATGTCTTTTCAGAATATCAACACTAAAGAAAGTTATCCCTAGCCCATTATGCTCAATCATTGATCCATTCATGCAACACATCCAAATATTAGCTACACCTAATGCTCAAGTATGATAATAGTGTTCCGTAGTTGGTGCTTTATAAGAGAAGATGGAGACTCAAGAAAAATAAAAATTGCATAAAGTAAATACAAAGGCCCTTCGCACAGGGAAGCATTGATTTGTAGAGGTGCCAGAGTTCAAAGCTTAAATTGGGAGATAAAATTATTTTGGGTGGCATGCTTTTCCTGTTAACGAAAACGACTAAGAGTTTCCAACATCTTCCATACTAAACAAGTCATAGGCGGTTCCCAAACAGAAAATAAAGTTTATTCCTTTTTCCACCATTCTTTCACATTCCACGGCTAGCCTAATCCACGGGTACCGTCCATACCAACACTTTCCCAAGGAATTTATTATTTGACAACATAAAGTAAAAAAAATTCTTTCATTTCATTTCAGGACTGGGCATCCCTATTACCGCCATATTCTTGTGCAATGACAAGTGAATAAACACTCATCTTGAGAATAACTTATTTAGCATGGAAGATATCGGCTACCCCTCGCCGCTTCATGAGCGGTACGGGCACACAAAAGAGAAATATTATTTTGAAAATTAGAGATGACACATACAAATTTACTTAGAACGACATGGAAATATCGCATATAGGTAGGTATGGTGGACTCATGTGGCAAAACTAGGATAAAAGAGTTTGGATGCACAAGTAGTATCTCTACTTAGTACAAAATGGAGGCTAGCAAATAGATTGAGAAGCGACCAACCAAGACACGAAAACCATCATAAACGAACATTAAACATAACCAACACCGAACAATACAACACAAGTAGGATGTAATTTCATTACATAATTATTGACTTGATGTGCATGCATAGGGAATCACAAACCTTAACACAAATATTCTTACTAAAGCATAATTACTCAATAACATAACTCATGTATCACTATCTTCATATCTCAAAACTATTGAAGAGAATCAAGTTTAATGTCCAATGATCTTCATGCAAGTTTTTATTATATCTTCCCTGGATATCTATCACTTTGTGACTAATTTCTTTTAAAGCATATTGTCATGGCAATTATCAAGCTCTCAAACAAATATAAGTGAAGGACGAGAGCACAAGTTTCTTTAAAATTTTCACTCTCAAAATTATATAAGTGAAGCAAGAGAGGATTTCTTCAAAATTTTACTAACTCTCAAATAAATCTAAGTGAAGCATGAGAGCATATTTCTTCAAAATAAACAGCACCGCCGTGCTCAAAAATATATAAGTGAAGCACTAGAGCAATTCCATAGCTCGCAAAAAATTTAAGTGAAGCATAGAGAGCAATTCTAATAATTCATAGCGTCATTTTGGCTATCTCAAATAGGTGTGTCCAGCAAGGATAGATGACACAAACTAAAAAGCAAAACAAGCAAAGACTCATATCATACAAGACGCTCCAAGCAAAACTCATAATATGTGACGAATAAAAATATAGCTCCAAGTAAAATACCGATGGTCGTTATAAGAAAGAGGGGATGCCACTCGGGGCATCCCCAAGCTTAGTTGATTGATACTTCTTGAATATTATCTTGGGGTGCCATGGGCATCCCCAAGCTTAGCCTTTTGCTACTCCTTATTCCTTCATCCATCGTGATCTCACCCAAAACTTGAAAACTTCAATCACACAAAACTCAACAAAATCTTCGTGAGATCCGTTAGTGTAAATAAAACAAATCACTACTTTAAGTACTGTAGAAAACCCATTAAAATTTTATTATTGCATTATATCTACTGTATTTTAACTTTTCCATTGTTAAAACCCTTCAATAAAAACCATAGATGCATCAAAACAAGCACATAACACAATGAAAACAGAATCTGTCTAAAACAGAACAGTCTGTAGTAATCTGTACTACTTCGAAACTTTCTGACCTCAAAAAATTCTGAAAAATTAGGACAGAGTGAAAATTTTGTATACCAATCCAGTCCAAAAAGAATCAATTGAAAAACACGTTCCAGTAATTTTTTGTGATTTTTCTACTGGACGCAAAAGTTTCTGGTTTTTACTGGATCAAACCAACGTTTCTTCCACATCATCCCAAAGGTCTTACTTGGCACAAACACAAATAAAAACACAAAAAACAACATCATAATAGAGGGTTAATGATGTATTTATTCAAGAACAGAAAGAAAACCAAAAATAAAAAGGATAAATATTGGGTTGCCTCCCAACAAGCGCTATCGTTTTACGCCCCTAGCTAGGCATCGATAATTTTAATGATGCTCACATAAAAGACAAGAATTAAAGCATAAAGAGAGCATCATAAAACATGTGACAAACACATTTAAGTCTAACATACTTCCTATGCATAGGCATTTTATAGGAAAACAAATTATCAAGACAAGAAATATCTAGCATATACAAGGAAGAAGAAAGAAACAAAATCAATCCCAACATGAAGAGAGGTAATTTAGTAACATGAAAACTTCTACGACCATATTTTCCTATCTCATAATAATTATATGTAGGATCATACTCAAATTCAACAATATAGCTATCACAAAACATATTCTCTTCATGATCCACATGCATACAAAGTTGACACTCTTCCAAAATAGTGGGATTATCATCAAATAAAGTCACGACCTCTCCAAGCCCACTTTTATCAAAAATTTCATAAGATTGATCATTCTCCAAATATGTGGGATCAAAAGTTGACACTCTTCCAAACCCACTTTCAATATTATCGCAAACATATTCATCATGAGGCTTAAATAAATTTTCAAGATCATAAGAAGAATCACCCCAATCATGATCGTTTCAATAAGTAGCAGACATAGCAAAATTAGCATCCCCAAGCTTGGGGTTTTGCATATTATTAACACAATTGCCATTAATAGAATTTATAATAAAATCATTGCAATCATGCTTTTCATTCAAAGAGCTATCATGAATCTCTTTATAAATTTCTTTTTCTAACACTTCATCACAATTTTCAGATTCATGAATCTCAAGCAAAACTTCGATAATCAACCACACTCAACTCACTAGCAATAGGTTCATAATAATGAGATCTATTGAAAAGATTAGCAAGTGGATGAGGATCCATATCAATAATTTTTTAAGCAAGCGAAGATGCAAGCAAATAGAAGACACATGGCAACACAAGCAAACAATAGATCCGGCGAGAAAAAGGCAAACGGAAAGAAGGCAAATAAAAAGGCGAAAGAAGAAGGCAAATAAAACGGCAAATTTTTGTTAAGTGGGGGAGAGGAAAACGAGAGGCAAATGGCAAATAATGAAAATTGCAAGGAGATGAGATTTGTGATTAGGAACCTAATAGATGTTGATGATGCCTCCCCGGCAACAGTGCCAGAAAACTCCCTTGATGCCTGCCTGCGATGCGTCGGTATTTTCCTTGGAGTAGGGGATGATGCAGCACAGCGACGGTAAGCTTTCCCTCAGTGATGAGACCAAGGTTATCGAACCAGTAGGAGGACCACGCAACACTATGTAAATGGTACCTGCACACAAAGAACAAGTACCTGCAACCCGACGCGTAGAGGGGTTGTCAATCCCTCTCGGGTAAAAATAATATGATAGGTTAGATCTGAGAGATGCAAAGGTAAATAAAATACAGTGAGATATTTTTGTGTTTTTGATAATATAGATCTGAACGGAAAAGCAAATAAAAATAAAACGCAAAGGCAATAGTAGATCGGAACGCAAATATGATGGAAAATAGACCCGGGGGGCGTAGATTTCACTAGTGGCTTCTCTTGAAAAATAGCATACGGTGGGTAAACAAATTATAGTTGGGCAATTGATAGAAAATCGAATAGTTATGACGACATCCAGGCAATGATCATTATATAGGCATCACGTCCAAGATTAGTAGACCGACTCCTGCCTACATCTGCTACTATTACTCCACACATCGATCGCTATCCAGCATGCATCTAGTGTATTAAGTTCATGGAGAAACGGAGTAATGCAATAAGAACGATGTCATGATGTAGACGAGATCTATTCATGTAGGAATAGCCCCCATCTTGTTATCCTTAATGGCAACGATACATACGTGTCTTGCTGCCCCTTCTGTCACTGGGCAAGAACACCGCACGATCGAACCCATCACAAAGCACCTAACTCAAATAACTTTCATGGATATAAAGATCTGATCATAAACTCAAGGTTCATCGGATCCCAACAAACACACCGCAAAAATTACATCAAATAGATCTCCATGAGACCATTGTATTGAGAATCAAAAGAGAGAGAGGAAGCCATCTAGCTACTGACTACGGACCCGAAGGTCTATGTGGACTACTCACGCATCATCGAAGAGGCACCAATGAGGATGATGAACCCCTCCGTGATGGTGTCTAGATTGGATCTCGTGGTTCTGGAACTTGCGGCGGCTGGATCAATATTTCGTCGACTCCCCTAGGGTTTTTGGAATATTGGGGTATTTATAGGGCGAAGAGGCGGTGCGGGAGGTCACCGTGGTGGGCACAACCCACCAGGGCGCGCCTGGGCCTCCTGGCGCGCCATGGTGTCTTGTGCTCACCACGGGCCGCCCCTCTGGTACTTCTTTGGCCCACTAGATGTCTTCTGGTCCAAAAAAAATCTCCAAAAAGTTTCGCTGCATTTGGACTCCGTTTGATATTGATTTTCTGCGAAGTAAAACACAAGCAGAAAATAGCAACTGGCACTGGGCACTATGTCAATAGGTTAGTCCCAAAAAATGAGATAAAGTTGCTATAAAATGATTGTAAAACATTCAAGAATGATAACATAACAGCATGGAACAATCAAAAATTATAGATATGTTGGAGACGTATCAGAGTCCAAGGGGCTGCGGCGGTGGCGCCCTTATCCCATCGGCGGCGGGGACGACGAGGCAGTCCGGTGGCGACGCGCGGGCGCGCGCGCGTGCCCTCGGTCGGCTCTTCCTGTAGCGAGGTTGAAGCCGACCGGGGTGCATGGGCTGAATGGGCCGGCCTGGCACTGTTGCCGCGGCTGGGCCATGGCACAGTGCCAGTTTGCTTTTCTCTTTCCCTCTTTTTTTCTTTTTATTTACTTATGTTTTCTATTTTCTTTTTATAGCAAAATAGTTTTATAAAATAAGAAACTTGCACCTAAATTAGTATTGTAATTTAGGCCACTGCCACAAACAGTTCGGCCTTTATTTGAAATAGTTTGTATTTTCATAATTTAGAAAAGGCATTTTAAATAATGTTTTGGCCCCTGTTTTAATTATTTTAGGGCACTTAAACACCTAATTAAATGTTGGTTTCTCCACCATAATTTTCTATGGATTATTTTCCACATTATGAACATTTTAGTTTTCTTGTTTGGGAATTTCTCAATTTCATTTATAATTTGAATTTGATTTCAAAGTGGAATTTGAAATGAGATATGGATCAAAAGATGATCAAACACTGTTTAGCAAAATGACTTAGCTTAATCAGAGAGGGTTACTGTAGCTCATTACACCTGGGTGTTACAAAGGCGCGCCGCTGTCATCGTCCCTTCCTCACCGGAGCCGGGCAAAACTTCTTGTAGTAGACAGTCAAGAAGTCGTCGTGCTAAGGCTCCATAGGACTAGCGCAATAGAACAACAACCACCGCCGATGAAGAGTAGCGTAGATCAAAAGAATCCAACTTGAAGACACAAGAACATAGACGAACGACGACCAGATCCGAGCAAATCCACCAAAGACAGATCTGCCGGAGACACACCTCCACACGCCCACCGACGATTCTAGAAGTATCACCGGAACGTGGCCTAGGCGGGAAGAACCTTATTCCATATTTAGGGAGCCGCCACCGTCTCACCTTCCCGAGTAGGACACAAACCCTAACAAAACTCGAAGAAAGATCTAAAAACGAAGCCCTCCCACCGGCAAGCCATGCATGGCAGCACCTTCTGTCAACCCCCGCCTGTGCTCACCTCGTGCTGCACGTACAACCAGCTGGAATCAATGGCTTTGGTGGCAGCTAGCAGTGTCTGGGGAGCCAGCTTGGCTTCGTTGTCCCCGTCGGCATCCTTGTCGGCAATGGAGGCCCACGAAACAGGCCGCGGCTCGCGGGCCAACTCATTCTCGAGTAGAGTTTGCAAAAAACATTGAAAATTTCCACGATGTCATGAAGTAGGAAAGGAGAGAAAAAGATAATCTACCAAGAGAAAGGTCCTCATTTCAACCTTCAACTAACTAATCAGTTTGATTTACAACCCTCAACTCCGAAATCGGTCAAAAATATATATGAAAATACACCCTCAACTTACCACAAGATTCAAATACACAACCGAGCTGAATTGGTATTTTTTTTTCTAATGTTTAATCAGTTTGGCAAAAAATATTGAAAATTTCCTAGAATGATCAGCATATTAGTGTTCATTTTTTTAGATTGTTTTCAAAATTTGTCTGGACACTTTTTTCGGTTTTAATTTTGGCCAAATTTTGGTTGAAAATGAAAAATCATTGTATCTCTCTTTTTTTTTTTGCGGGGGAAATGAAATGAAAAAATCATTGTATCTCTCAATCTGCTATTCCAAACTTGATGAAATTTGAAATGCTGGATTGGCCGGTTTCAGGGATTTGAAATCCAGGGTTCTATTTCGACGGGGCTCTACCAGTTAAAACCTCAAAGCTTTAAAGTATACTTTTCTCGGCTGTCAGGCGTCAGCAGCTATAAATACCATCTCCCATCTCCGTCTGTTCTCTGGCCCCTTAGAAAACGGAGCGAAACCTCCCGAAATCGAAAGCACAGTACCCTCGCCCCACCTGCTGCCCCCCACCCCGCCTCGCCGCCCGTCACCGGCAGGTCCCCTTCGCCGGATCTTCTCGGCCGCGCGGATCGACCTCGTGCGTATCCGAGATGAGGTTCCTCCCCAACTTTTCGCCTCTGTTTTTGCTGTGGGGATTATCCGCGACAGGCTCATGGGAACCCTTCCTAAGATGCTTTGATTCTTCTTAGATGTTTCTTCGTTTCTCATGTGGTATTGCTGTGGATCGTGTGAGGGCTCGAAGCATTTTCGGCCGGGGGAGAGGGTCGTGGTTCGTTTCGTGGGGAACTGGGTGGTTCTGGAGCGAATGAAATGTCGGCGTTTGGCTTTGCGGCGCTACGAGATGTCAGAACTCTTCAGAATTGACGAATGGCGACCGCTGAATTCAGTTTGTTTCGGATATGTGCTGATGTTCTGCTGATTAATTTGTGGGAGGTGGGGGGTAAAATCGATTTGATCAAGAGGATACGTTGGGTGCCACTGTGTCCTGTGTGCAGATCAGTTAGATTTATTTTCGAATGTTTCATGGAACCGGACGGATTTTGGTGATTTAGGGATTTTATATGGGTTTGCGTTAACTACGTTGTTTATTTTCCTCCCGGTTTGATTTGAGAGCGAATTTGCGGCTTCGCAAGTGATCAATCTGTAAGTAAAAGTCTGGAAGTCTTCGTCCTAGATAACACTTCAAGTAAGTACTGATCATGCCCAGCTGAATTTTCTCTGTGATGCCAGGTGATGTCGGACTCGGAGATGATAGTGCAAAACCCCAGCAAGGTCCCCAGGTGGATCTGAAAACTGGTACAAAATGGACAACCCACTGAACCTTCCTCCTGGTTCAGTGCAGCGAAACCTCGCCTCGGCCTTCTATGCCGGCAAGCCGGGAAGTGCTGCAACAGCGGCAGCGCTCTCCCAGGCACTTGGGCCGCCCAGAACTCCTCCCCGCGGTCAGGCCATTCCGCTGAAAGTACAGTCATCGCTGCCACTGTGGCCTCCGGTGCCATGGCCTACACTAATGGTTAGAAAGCACCACATGCCATTTCCTACTCCATCTGCAGCTAAGAAGCTGCAGGTGCGGCGGCATTCACCTGTGCTGTCGCAAGATTTACCATTGGTGGAGGCATTGCAAGTTGCAGAGCTGCCACCACCAAGGGTACAACTGCTCCCATTGCAACAGGCACCCCCAGTTCTGAAACAACCGTTGCCCAAGACGGAGGTGCCAGTAGTGCTGCCAATGCCTGCAACCTCTGTAGGAGTGTGAGCTCTCTCTCCCTGCTATGTAATTCGGGAATAGTAATGTTTGTTTAGAGTCTATGGCATATAATGTGATGTGATTTTGGTTCAAGGAATTGAAATTGGTAACTACTCCCTCTGTAAACATATATAAGAGCGTTTAGATAACTAAAATAGTGATCTAAACGCTCCTATATTTCTTTACGGAGTAGTACCTACTAGGACATTGGATTTGTTTCTTCTTCTATATAGAATAGTTACAGCTCGTATTCTGTGTTTCAAAGTTAATTGAGAAATCGTGTCCAGGTTTTCCCCCTTTTATCCTCTGAGAACAAGGAAGAGTTGGCTGGAAACTATTTTGTTGATTGTTGCAAATTTTCCTATCTCCAGGAGATGGAATGCTCGATATCCGTGGAGTGAAACATCATGCGAATCCACAGACAGTACATCAAGGAGGAAGCAATGCAAGTGCAAGAACTCGAAATGTCTGAAGAAGTAATTTCCCTTATAATTTATTCAAACAATATGCAGCATGTGGGTTTTTTTGCTACTGAATTTTCTTTTAGGTTAATATTTTATCCCTCAAGTCATTTCACAACCCTTTAAGATTAGTGCTTATTTACTGTATATTGTTTGCTGTGAAAAATCTCACTGCCGTTGTACGTGCATAACGTGTGTGTATGCCTGTATGGCTTTCTGTCATGTACTGCCGATCAGTTGCCAAAGGGGCACAATGCAAACAAGCAAACGATTGTATATTAAAAAATGAAGCCTGATACAGTTGTTATTTCGTCGTAGTATTTTCTTTCATAATTTGATGCTATTGTTCGTGTTCTACGCTTTGTGGTTAAACAGTTTCTTTGCCAGGCTCCATCTTTAGAGTACTTATTAGAATAGCAAATATGAAAGTAAATAGAACAGATAATTGTTGATTTTTGTGGTCATTCTTGCGTCTTGCACTATCAGGATAATTAATAACTGAATTTTCAAAAATATAATCTGAAATTGTGCCAAAGTTATAAGAAAAACAAGTCCTCCCCCCACTCCAAATTGATTGAGGTTCTAGTCTTGTCCTAAGTCAAACTTTATCTTTGACCAAGTCTACAAAATTGTTCTAATATCTACAACATTAATGAGATTTTGCCTTCTTTCTGAACACCACATTACTAATGAACTCCTTTTGTTCTTTCAAGTCAGTTGATAGCCCTTACTTTTTTAATAGCTAGGCAACGACTTGGATTGTTTTTAGATCATAGAATTCTACTGTTGGTCTTTTGATTGAATGCATTTCCAGGTATTGTGAGTGTTTTGCATCAGGTAGATACTGCAATGATTGCAACTGCAAAAACTGTTATAATAATGTTGGTCATGAGGCTGCAAGACAGGATGCTATCGATGCTGCAATGGAAAGGAATCCTATGGCTTTTATGCCCAAAATTGGGAACATCCCTCCGCATGCAGCCCAGAACCGCGAGGTAGAGCAGAATGTATATTTTCCAAGAATGACTTGTGTTTTCCTCCAGTTCTCTAGTTGCTGAAGGGCTTGGCTATCTATGTCATCTTAAAACCGTATTTTCTTGCTTGCTTGTTTTATTGTCTGTATGGAAAATTTAACCACAATGAAGAAACACATGAAGTGGCCTAAACGGCGCAAATAATGTTCTGAGGTCAAGACTCATATATTATTAGGCTAAGTGTCACATCTTTATTTATTATATGTGCAATAGTTGCCGGATTTTGTCTTTCATGCTATGTTAAGCAAGATCGGTGCAGCAACAATGACAGAAAACTCAAATCCCCCTTTTGTCATCTAGAAGTTGTCTTTCCAATGTCAGAAATTAATCATGGATTGCCATTAACTGACTTCCTTTTGGGTACATTGCTTAAATTTGACAAATTTGACCTTTGGCGTTCTGCTAGCACTTAATAATCATTGAGTCTGAGCCCATACCATGAGTTAAGGGCTTAAGTCAATTGCTATATGAGAAACAAGCCAAATTCCGAGTTGTATTCCAATATGTTTGCCTTATCATGTCATGTATGAAATCCATTCCCTTTACATCCCAGTTTAAAGTAGCAGAAGGCCCTCTTGTGGGTAAGCACATGAAGGGGTGCCACTGCAAGAGATCCGAGTGCCTGAAGAAATACTGTGAGTGCTTTCGATCTAATATTCTCTGTTCAGAGAACTGCAAATGTACGGATTGCAAGAACTATGAGAGCAGTGAAGATAGGAAAGCAATACGCCGTATCACCCAGCATCGGCAGCACCTTGTCTATGCACATCATATGCAGAATCCTGCTATAATGGGTATTACTGGACCATATGCGGCTCTTTCTCATGGAGCAGAAAAGCTCTCCAATCTCTCAGTGGCTTCTTCAGGCAGAGATCAGCTCATCAGCAACAATGATTCTTCACAAGTAATTCTTTTACAGCATACCTTCCATAATATTCATGACTTCGGCTTTCGTTATGCTGACTTTTTTTCATTATGTTGACTTAGAAAACAATTTAAGGTATATACTGTAGCAGCCAAGAACATGTGGTTTCTTATAATCTATAAATGACCGACTGAATATTTATGATTAGTAGCTCAAATGCTAGAACATATCATTTGGATGAAATAAAAGGTAAAAAAAAGTTGAAATTCTGGTTATCAACATATACTTTTGGTTTTTACTCCGTTTCAGGTGTCTTCGTCTTTGCTCACTCCTGTTCCTATAGAAGGCACTAAAAGTGCCGTCAAAGTTGAACCGCATGGAGTTACTTACAGGTGGCATTCTGTCCATGGTTATAACCAGTTTCTCATTTGAACTCATTTGATTGTGTTGTCTGATATATGTTTCTTATCTTCTTAAGGCCACTTTTAGCTGATGTTATCCAGATAGAGAATGTCAATGAGCTCTGTAAAGTATTGCTTCTAGTATCAAGGCAAGCTGCTGGAGCATCTGTAGGTATTGTTCTCTCCAAAAGAACAATTGTAGATGTGATCCTAATATTTGATTTATTATGCTGAATGCTTTTATGTTTGCTTGCTCAATCTTCTATGGCCATGCGTAGATTTTTTATTGCTGGTTATCCCTCAACTATTGGGAAGTACAGCGTAGAACACGGTGACCTTGTCACATTCAGTAGAGAGGGATTGCTTTGTTACTCCACCTAAAGAAAAATTGCACATACCATAAAAGTAGAACTCACTATCAGGTGTATTTTAAGGATATTTTCTCTGAATCTCATTACTGTTTCATTTTCAGGTGCTAAGGAGAACACTAACAGAAGAAAATTAGATCGAGCTGATAGTTGCCTTTCTTCCATAAACCATGAGACGGAAGCAGTTGAGAAACAGCGCAATGAACAAGTTTGCTCAACAGAAAACAGTTTAACCGCAGTTCCTGTTTCTGAAGTAAGGGCAGGAATGCCAAGATCCGACCCTTCTGATACATGGAAGTATGACAGAAGACCTGTGTCCCCCGGAACCAGGGAACTGATGTGTAATGAGCAAGATCGGCTTTTCCTGACACCAAGCGTTGCGGCTGCAATTCCCTCGGCCACCAAACGGAAATTTCCAGACACTTACAAAGAGCAAGAGAAGCGTATTCTGAAAACCTTGCATGACTATCTTGGTGAGCTTGTGAACTGCGGAAGGCTTCATGGTGAGTGTTAGCGGCGCCATGACGTTCATCTTCTGTAGATGCAGTAGTAGCCGTTATCCTAATACGAGTGAAACCATCTAAACCTGCAGTTTTATTACTTGGCTCTGTATCAGCACTGTTGCAAATAAGAATCCAGATTTAACGGCTCTTGGTTTCGTTTCTGCAGAGGAGAAGCTCTCTTCGATGCCGTCGAAGTTCCACGAGCAAACTTCCGTCGGCAGGAGTTGCGGTTCGTCGTCCATATCGAGGGTCGCAGAGGTTGCTAGGGTTGGACAAACAATCCGACAGTCGCTCCATTCTCCAGCAAGTATCAAATCACCGGGTCTGTAGTCGATTCAAGAAGTGAGATGAGCAGCCCAGTGCCATGAGCATGCTGTAGCCAGAATTAGCATTTCATTTCCTGCGCAAAATGGCCGTCGACAATGGCATATAGCAAACTTATAGAGTGCTAACCTAGAGAAGCTGATGACTGGATTTGGTTTGAGCATATGACTCAGTTCCTAGATGCTGACCTTGTATTCTCACTCATCCCTTGTACGTACACATGAATTGCCTTGGCAATTAAAGTCTCACGCCCGTGAAGTGGTCACCTGAAGATCTTTTGCTGAGATTGTGACATATACTATTACACAATGCATGCGCAACAGGATTGGCAACCGGTGGCGGCGTCCTTGGTCCGCAGAAACGAAAACAAGGTAGAGCATGCATGCGCAACAGGATTGGCAACCGGTGGCGGCGTCCTTGGTTCGCAGAAACAAAAACAAGGAAGAGCACACAAAACTGCACCAGTGGTTTGTAGCAGCATAGTGCAGTGCCGCATTCTACAAGGAACACTAATGCTGCAGTGAACATCGTCGTTCTGTATTTCCAGATATCCTCTTGTAACTACGTACGGATGAACTTTTTTTTTTTTTGCAAAGGAGGATTATCCCTAACCTCTGCATATGGGCGATGCATGTAGCCATTTTATTAATGGACGCGACTAACGTCCAACCAGTCGGACGTTAAGCATCAGATCCGCACGATCGTAACCCACCCACCTCCCGCGACCCGCTTCGCCAGGGCCACCCACGATGACCTAGCCTTCCTTCGCGAGGCCAAGCACACGCAGCGCATGAGGCCCAAGACCAAGACAGCCCCTCTGGCCCACCTTGCGTCGCACGTGACTTACCACCCCAAAACCCCAGTTTCTTACCTCCATCGCAAGAAACAGGCACCTGCCCCAGTCTGTTCCCCTCCTCTCTCCTCGACGCGCCTCCATCGCCGACAAGCTGCACCCCCGATCTGATCCACCAAAAACACACATCAACCACCATGCCCGAGGACTACTAATCCCCCAAACACAAGGATTTGAGAGAGGGCCTGGTTTACCACATCATCAATACAAGGGTTACCACATACTACGGAACCAATTACCCAGTTCGTCTGAATTCCGCCAGAATCAAGCAAAAAATCAAGGAGGTAAGTGATTCAAACTCCATACACATGCTGCATTTTCATTTCATACCAAGAAAATCAAGGCAAAATCCATGGGATAAGAACAAGCCAAAAAGTTGGGGAAAAAGATAGCCCTTTTCCTAGCCTACAAATCCTACATGTGTGGAATTCCTCCCTCATAATTGAGTTACCATTCAAATCCAGACAGGTTACCATCAAAAATTGGATTAAAGTTGCCTTTTTTAAAGCCAAAAAGTTGGTAAAAGTGATCCATTTTCCTAGCCTACACATTCTACATTAGTTCTTTCATCCCTCGTCATTGAGTTACCATCATAATCCAGATAGGTTACCATCATGATTCTATTAAGCTATCTTTTTCGTAGCATGTTAAAACTACATGTATGAAATTTCTCATTAATAATTGAGTTACCATTTCAAATCAATATAGATTACCAAAGTGTATGCACTGAGTAATCAGTATAAAACAAGAATAAAAAAAGGAAAAAAAGCATCCTTTAACACTTATTCACAGTAAAAAAAATCCTTTTTTTGTTGAAGAACCATTAGTGTATGTGAACAACAAACAGGGCACAACAACCCATGACAGAACAAGTTATCATGCTAATTCAGAAGAATTTACCAGAGAAACTCTATACCAACACTTATTAGCCCATGGATGCACACAGAACCAAGGTGCTAACACTACAAGAATACCATGTGTTGATTTACATTGTTGCAATCAGAATTGATTGATAAGAAATGATGTTGATGAAATGAGGTTGTAGATACTATCGCTGTCATACGCTCATGCGTTGGTTACTTCCAAATGATACCTGTTATAAAAATGAAGTAATCAGTGCAAAAAAGTAAATAATAATTGTTGTGAAAAAATAATCAATATTGCTTGGAAGTGTGGAATTGATGGATGCAATTATATGTGCTAGCAAGTGCTGCAACACAAAAAATGGCGCAGGACAACGGGGGTAATGTGGATATCATGATGAGTGGTGTGAGGACTAACCAACAGTATGAGGATGCACACACGGCAAGCTTTGGTTCTGCCAACATCAACAAAACAGACAAAGGTAAACATTTACCATGCTACCACATTTTTATACACACAAAGTTACCATCCAACTTGAATTGCAATTACCAACCATGTTGTTTACAACTACCACATTTACTACAAGCTAGTTACCTTGCAAAAATGCATTTCATTCACCATGCATCAGTTCACAAAAGAAATACTAACAAACTTAATGCACACAAGTTACCATGAAATTTGGTACAATTACCACACTCACTGCATAAACATTATCATGCAATCTGCATTACAATTACCATGCTTTCAGTTTACAACTACCAACAGCTTACTGCATGCAAACTTTACCAGGCCAATGGAGTGCAAGTTACCACACATTTTGGTGTGCAAATTACCACAGAAACTAACATCTTCAAAAACATTGCAGGTGCCAGATCTAGAAGCAAGCCAATGGTCCGATCGCCAAGCAAAGAACCGACTACTAGCAGCATAGGGGGGAGAGAAGCTTCTTTGATCAGTCAGTCAGCGAGCCAGCGAGTCCAGAAACAGGAGGGGTGAATGTTGATCAGGGAGACAAAAACACCGAGGCCTACTCCACACCGAAGCCTCCTGATGAAACGATGAAGTTTGACACTTATGAGGAAGCTTATGATCACTACAAGCAATATGCGATCAGGCATGGGTTTGGGATAAGGCTGGAATACAGGAAAACAATAAAGGACGATACTGTAAGCAGAGTCCTCTTGGTTTGTGGGAAAAGCGGCAAGCCAAAAAAAACAAGGAGGAGACACAGGATGTGCAGAACCCAAAAGGCATCGTGAAGAAGAGGAAAAGAGGGAAGGTTGTGAGGACAGAATGTCTGGCCCACCTTTACATTACTCACACGGATGCGTGGTGGAGAGTCAAACACCCTCTAATCAGAAAGCCGTCCCTGACAAAGTTCCTATCATCACATAGGAACATTCCCAAGGATGAGCAGGACTTCTTGAAGATACTGCACGGATGCAACATAGAGACATCAAGACAGATGCAACTAATGGCATGGTTCTACGGGTCTCGTAACAAAGTACCATACACGACAAAGGACATCGCAAACCAGCGAGCTAAATTCCGCATGGAATACCACCACGCTGATGTGGGAAGCACAATCTCATACTTCCAAGATATGAAGGCACAAGATCCAGATTTCTATTGGAGAATAAAACTTGATGACGAGGACAGAGTGGAAAATTTGTTCTGGATAGATGGTGCGTCGCGCAGGGCATATGCTAGATACAATGATGTCATCTCATCCGACACAACATACATGACAAACATGTACAAGATGCCATGTGCTCCCTTCATTGGCATTAATAACCATGGGCAGTCAATCCAGTTTGGTTGCACTACTAGGGAAAAGCCTAGCAGTAGCGCGGGTCAAAGAGCTATCAGTAGCGCGGGGGCTAGCGCTACTGCTACGGCACTACAGCAAACTTTTAGCAGTAGCGCGTTTTGACCCGCGCTACTGATAACTTTACGTAGTAGTAGCGTTCCTCAAGAAATGCGCTGCTGCTAATAATAGCCGCGCTACTAATAGCAGCAGCGCCTCTATATATAGCGCGCTGCTGATAAAAGCACGCTGCTGCTACCTTCATAGCCGCGCTACTGCTAACTTTTCCTGTATTTTTTTTATGCAGCATATTGGCGCTGTATTTGTACAGCTTTTATACAGTAGTCTCATCATATGATTTTATGATCATGATGAGTTATTATATATATACAGTAGTCTCTTTCACCCCCTTATATATATATATAATAACTCATCATGCTCATATAACAACTAAGCATCATCATCATTAATAATAACTCATCATCGTTATCATAATAAAAAGTCATACTCATCATCATCACCATCATAGTCATCTAACAACTTCTACTCGTTATCATAATAACAAGTCATACTCATCATCATCATAGTCATCTAACCAATCCTACTTAATTGTTCTTAGCACATGATCATGAGTATTAGCTAGGACCTACTACCCTCTCTAAGGTAAAATAGCATAAAACAAGATAGCCCCTGACTCTCCATTATGGAGAATGGAGATTATCCTGTCTCCAACTCTTGCGCTTCGCACAATGTTGCTTCCAAGTAACTCCCTATGAATCTTCATACATTTTTTCCATTCTTTGATTGTCATGTCTTCATCGGTTTGAGAAATCTTGTATGAACATCGGTGAAGCCTAGGCGGACTTGGCCGTAAGCTAATAACATCAAGGCGACCTTTCAAAAACATCAGATCAGGCACACAATCATTCGGGATTTTCTGTTGAAAAACATAATAATAACATCGTAGTTAGCAATGTAGTTTAGCCTTAGAAGAATGTATGCAAAAGATCTTACCATGCCATCTCCATGGATGTTACCGTAGTTCAACATGTGCACTAGTGGCACGTATTGACCATAATGTGCAGGAGTTTCATAATTGATATTGTAATTCTCAACATCAATAATAAATGAGGTAAGATGATCTTTCTCCTCATAAGTTAATTCAGAGCCATCAGTGTAGTAGGTTCTGTCTACTATCTTCCGTACATTTTTTGAAGATTGGAAATAAGCTGTCAATGAAAATAAGCTGTCAACTATTTTGAAATAAACAATATACATTACTTAATAAATATGTTTGAGAAACTCACATAGAGGTAGAAGTGGAGGCGTATCAACATCGATCCAAATGTCGATATTATCTTCGTTGATACTATCTTCGTCGATATTATCTTCGTCAGTGTCATCTTCAGGATCACCAAGATCGAAGGTGATATCATACCCTCCTGAAAACCATACGCCTTGCATAGTGCTTCCCAATTCGAGCAACCGAAATGGTAGTAGGTCACCGCATTGTATAGCTTTACGGGAAAAGCATAACCATGATGGGTCCTAAGGTTAACTATCTTTGTCTCCATATTCTCGTGATCTTCGAAATCTAGCTTCTCCAAGACATAACGTCTTGCATGACACGGGATGCACTAGTCGAATTGTAAAAGACGAAAATTACACGTTGAAGAAGCAGAAGTCGTGCTTAATTACGAAAAAAGACTTGTCGTCGTTGCATACCGTTTCAACATCGTAGGTCTCGTCGAGCTTAATACTGAAGCGTCAACCGTCTACCAGGTGAGGCCTGTCGCACAGACCCCGGTCGTCGCCGCAGTAGTCGCACTCCGGGATCCTATCGTCGTCGTCAGACATTTCCTATGTTCATAATTCAAAGATTAAACTTCTAAAATTCAATATATGTACTACAAAAACTAAATTAGACCGTCGGTGATGGTCGTTCTTCTCTTCCTTCCCGTGCATTACCAAAAGGTCTATCACGAGAAAGAAGAGGAAGAACGACCCCCACGACAACAGTCGGCATTCTTCTTCTCTCATATATGGTGGACACTCCATTTGCTAAAATTCCGGCATGACCTTTGCTAAAAAAGGACATATCGAGCGCCTGAAATTTGCCGGAACAGAAATTAATCAACACTCCGGCAAAACATAGGCCACTCGGAGGTGTTCCTTGCAAACATAGGCCACTTGGGCAAGCACATATCCTATTTGAGCAACACTAGATATACATGTTTATATCTACATCATATTTGAGCAACACTAGCTAGTACACAACACTAGATATACATGTTTACTCACTATAGACGATGGCTGTCGAGGATGCGGGTGTCGTCGGTGATCTTCTAGGCGTCGTCGACCGGTTCGTCGTTGATATACCCTACGCCACACATGAGCATAAACACATGAACAATATAGAAACTAGGTCTCTCTCTCTCTCTAAATTTGGCAATGTGAGATTGGCATAACTAAATACCCTAGTTCTACTCTATTCAACACTTACTAAAAATTTCTTAGAACAAACTTCTATTACTAAATGTGATACCTAAAAATTTCTCATATAGCATTCCAATACATTTCTATATTGAAAATTTTCTACACGTAAAAATTTATATTACTATAATTTATTTTCTATTCTATTACTAGTTATAATCTGATACGTCTCCAACGTATCTATAATTTTTTATTGTTCCATGCTGTTATGTTATCATTCTTGGATGTTTTACAATCATTTTATAGCAACTTTATATCATTTTTGGGACTAACCTATTGACATAGTGCCCAGTGCCAGTTGCTGTTTTCTGCTTGTTTTTTTACTTCGCAGAAAATCAATATCAAACGGAGTCCAAACGCAGCGAAACTTTTTGGTGATTTTTTCTGGACCAGAAGACACCCAGTGGGCCAAAGAAGTACCAGAGGGGAGGCCCGAGGTGAGCACAAGACACCTGGGCGCGCCAGGAAGCCCAGACGCGCCCAGGTGGGTTGTGCCCACCTCGGTGACCTCCCTCACCGCCTCTTCGCCCTATAAATTCCCAAATATTCCAAAAACCCTAGGAGAGTCGCTAGATCGGGAGTTCCACCGCCACAGGCCTCTGTATCCACGAAAAACCAATCTAGACCCGTTCCGGCACCCTGCCGGAGGGGGAGATCATCACCGGAGGCCAACTTCATCATTTCGGTGGCCACCATGATGAGGAGGGAGTAGTCCACCCTCGGGGCTGATGGTTTGTACTAGTAGCTATGTGTTTAATCTCTCTCTCTCTCTCTCGTGTTCTTGAGATGGCACGATCTTGATGTATCGCGAGCCTTGTTAATATAGTCGGATCATATGGTGTTTTCCCCTCTCTATCTTGTTGTGATGAATTGAGTTTTTCCCTTTGAGATTTCGCTGTTATCGGATTGAATACTTTTATGGATTTGAGAGCACTTGATGTATGTCTTGGCACTCAACTCGCGGATTCCCGAAGTGACATTGGGGTAATCTATGCATAGGGGTTGATGCACGTTTTCGTCCTTGTCTCTCCGGTAGAAATCTTGGGGCACTCTTTGAGGTTCTTTCTGTTGAATTGAGTATTATGAATCTGAAATTGTTTGATGCATATCGTATAATTAACTCACGGGTACTCGGGGTGACATTGGAGTATCTAGGTGACATTAGAGTTGGTTGATGTGTATCATATGGTGTTATTTTAGTACGAACTCTTGAATAGATTGATCGGAAAGGATAGCTTGTGGTTATTTTAGTACGAACTCTTGGATAGATCGATCGGAAAGAATAGCTTTGAGGTGGTTTCGTACCCTACAAACAATTTCTTCTTATGTTCTCCGCCAGATAAGAACTTTGGAGTGATTCTTCATCACACGTTGAGGGATGGTTATATGATCTAACTATGTTAGCACTGTTGAGAGATTGCACTAGTGAAAGTACGAACCCTAGGCCTTGTTTTCAAGCATTGCAATACTGTTTGTGCTCACTTTTATCACTTGCTACCTTGCTGTTTTTATTTATTCAGATTATAAAAATATATTTCTACCATCCATATTACACTTGTATCACCATCTCTTCGCCGAACTAGTGCACCTATACAATTTACCATTGTATTGGGTGTGTTGGGGACACAAGAGATTTCTTGTATTTGGTTGCAGGGTTGTTTGAGAGAGACTATCTTCATCCTATGCCTCCCACGGATTGATAAACTTTAGGTCATCCACTTGAGGGAAAATGGCTACTGTCCTACAAAACTCTGCGCTTGGAGGCCCAACACGAGTCTACAAGAAGAAGGTTTCGTAGTAGACATCAAGCTCTTTTCTGGCGCCGTTGCCGGGGAGGTGAGTGCTTGAAGGTATATCTTTAGATCTTGCAATCGAATCTTTTAGTTTCTTGTTTTATCACTAGTTTGGTTTACAAAAGAAAAGTACAAAAAAATGGAATTGAGGTTGCATCATATTATTCATCTTTATAATGTCTTTCGTGAAAATGATGGAAAGGAAAATTGTGCTCAATTGTTAGAAGAAGAATGCTATAAAATGTTTGGAATAGAATCCATGAATGATGAGCATGATTGCAATGTTGCTAGTATGAATTCTTTGAATATCCATGATGCTAGTGATATGCAAAGCCATAAGCTTAGGGATGCTATGTTTGATGAAAATGATATTTTTAGTCCCCCAAGTTTTGATGAGAAAATTTATTATGATGATTGCATGCCTCCTATTTATGATGATTATATTGATGAGAGTGGGTTTGGAAGAGTGTCAACTCTAGGTAATGATCCCACTATTTTGGAGGGTGTTGAATCTTTTCACAATATTGATGAAAGTGGATTTGGAGAGGTCATGACTTTATTTAGCGATGAATCCACTATTTTGGAAGAGGTTTCAATTGATTATGACAACAAAGTTGCTATCTATGATGATTATGGTGATGACATATATGCTATAAACAATAATAATAACCATGAAACTTGTCATCATGATTTTAATAAAGTATCACATGATAGTTATTTCATTGAATTTGCTCCCACTACTATTATGAATGAGAAGAAATTTGCTTATGTGGAGAGTAATAAAAATTCTATGCTTTTGAATCATGAAAAGAATGGTTCATGTGATAGTTATATTGTTGAATTCATTCATGATGCTACTGAAAATTATTATGAGAGAGGATCATATGCTTGTAGGAATTGCAATAGTGTCAAGTTTTCTCTCTATGTGTTGAAAATCTTGAAGTCATGCCTGTTTTGCCTTCCTATGCTAGTTGATTCTTGTTCCCATAAGTTGTTTGCTCACAAAATCCCTATGCATAGGAAGTGGGTTAGACTTAAATATGCTAGTCATATGCTTCATTATGCTCCCATTATGTTTCAATTCTTTACTTCTACGTGAGCATCATTGGAATCATCATGCCTAGCTAAAAAGGCATTAAAGAAAAGCGCTTGTTGGGAGACAACCCAACATTTATACCTACTGTTTTTGTGTGTTCACATGATTAAGCTACTGTAGTAATCATGTTTTATAGCTTTTATTTCAATAAAGTGCCAAGTAAAGCCTTTGGGATAGTGTGGATGATAGTTGAATTGATGCTGTGCAAAAACAGAAACTTTTGCGTTCTGTGTCAGAATTGTTATTCTGTACTGGAACGTGATCAATTGATGATTTTTATACACAGTATTGGGATGCAAATTATTTACGTTTTCCTAATTTTTCAGAATTTTTGGAGTTACATAAGTATGGATAAAATTGCGTCATTACAGACTGTTCTGTTTTTGACAGATTCTGTTTTCAATGCATAGTTTGCTTGTTTTCTAGTTTATATGGCTTATATTGGTCAATATAAATTGTAGAAATGATATGGTACAGTAGGCATTGTGTGAGAACAATTATGAATCTTATCTTTTACAGTACCAAAGTGAATGATTTGCTTTATCATACTAACGGATCTCACGAAGGTTTTTTTAAGTTTTGTGTGATTGAAGTTTTCAAGTTTTGGGTGAGATCACGATGGATGAAGGAATAAGGAGTAGCAAGAGCCTAAGCTTGGGGATGCCCATGTCACCCCAAGTCAGCACCTAAAGGACTACCAAGAGCCTAAGCTTGGGGATGCCCCGAGTGGCATCCCCTCTTTCTTCTAACAACCATCAGTATCCTCACTTGGAGCTATATTTTTATTCGTCACATGATATGTGTTTTGCTTGGAGTGTCATTTTATTTTGTTTGGATTTGCTTGCTGTTATTTATAATAAGGTTTTGCATCTTTTATTTCAATAAAAATGTCAAGAATAGCCTTTACCATGCTCAATTTGCAAGTATATGAGTGGCTGTTTCAAAACAGAAAGTCTATCGCTATTGCAAAAATTCCCCAGAAAAGTCAGAATGTGATAAAAGCTTGAAATTTTGAAAAAAATAAGCTCTGGTAAATTCTCTACAGTGTGGTAAATTTTTAGATTTTTTTTGAGTTAGATAAGTATGGGTCCTTCTTCATCCTTTACAGACTGTCCTGTTTAGACAGATTGCTGTTATGATTGCATTGTTTGCATATGTTTGCGTGTTTAATGATTATTTTTGAGGATAGGAGTGTTAAATATGCAGAGGCATTTAGTATGCAATGTCAAATTATAATTTTAGTGATTTTATACAGTAAGGAATGATAAGGTTTTGCATTGATTCATACTAACATATCTCACGAGTTCTTGTTGAGTTTTGTGTGGATGAAGTTTTTAAGATTTAGGGAAACCATGATATAAAAGGAATTAAGGAGACACAAAAGCTCAAGCTTGGGGATGCCCAAGGCATCCCAAGTTAATATTTCAAGAAATCTCAAGCATCTAAGCTTGGGGATGCCCCGGTAGGCATCCCACCTTTCTTCATCAACAATTATCGGTTAGTATCGGTTGAGCCTATGTTTTTGCTTCTTCACATGATGTGTGCTATCCTTGAAATGTCATTTTATTTTGTTTTCCTTGTTATTTGAATAAAATACATAGATCTGAAAGTTTTTAAATGAGAGAGAGTCTTCAAATAGCTACCCATTTACTTAACTACTCGCTTGATCTTCACTTATATCTTTTTGGAGTAGTTTGTCATTTAAACTTGTGCTCTCGTCCTTCACTTATATTTGTTTGAGAGCTTGATAATTGCCATGACAATATGCTTGGGCATCCCAAGTTAATATTTCAAGAAATCTCAAGCATCTAAGCTTGGGGATGCCCCGGTAGGCATCCCACCTTTCTTCATCAACAATTATCGGTTAGTATCGGTTGAGCCTACGTTTTTTGCTTCTTCACATGATGTGTGCTATCCTTGAAATGTCATTTTATTTTGTTTTCCTTGTTATTTGAATAAAATACATAGATTTGAAAGTTTTTAAATGAGAGAGAGTCTTCAAATAGCTACCCATTTACTTAACTACTCGCTTGATCTTCACTTATATCTTTTTGGAGTAGTTTGTCATTTAAACTTGTGCTCTCATCCTTCACTTATATTTGTTTGAGAGCTTGATAATTGCCATGAAAATATGCTTTAAAAGAAATTTGTCCCAAAGTGATAGATATTCAGGGAAGATATAATAAAAACTTGCATGAAGATCATTGGACACTAAACTTGATTCTCTTCAATAGTTTTGAGATATGAAGATAGTGATACATGAGTTATGTTATTGAGTAATTATGCTTTAGTAAGAATATTTGTGTTAAGGTTTGTGATTCCCTATGCATGCACGTCAAGTCAATAATTATGCAATGAAATTACATCCTACTTGTGTTGCATTGTTTGGTGTTGGTTATGTTTAATGTTCGTTTATGATGGTTTTCGTTCCTCATTCAGCCACTGTTGGGGAACGTTGCATGGGAAACAAAAAATTTCCTACGCACACACAAGATCTATCCATGGTGATGAGCATCTACGATAGGGAGAGTGAATCTACATACCCTTGTAGATCGCTAAGCTGCCGGGGCATCTACACCATCGCGGTGCAGGCTGCCGGGGCTCGTGACGACAAGGTACTGGCCAACTACTTTCCGTTGGTGCTGAAGCCCAACGTGAGATCGTGGTTGATGCACCTGCCCGAGAATTCCATCTCTTCTTGGGCCGACCTGTGCCATCAGTTTGTTGGCGCCTTCACCGGCGGCCATCAAGCTCCTGGCCAGGAGAGTGATCTGCACATCATTCCCCAGAAGGAGGGCGAAACTTTGCGCAAGTATATCCAGAGGTTCAGCCGCATCCAACACAACATTCCTGACGTTCATCCCGCCGCCGTCATCAGCGCCTTTCATCAGAATGTGCGCAATCGTAAGATGCGGGAGGAGCTGGCGATGAACAAAGTCAGGGATGTCGCCGAGCTCTACGCTTTGGCCGGTAAATGTGCTCGGGCACAAGAAGGAAGGAGGCTCCCCGGCGAGAACGCTGGCGCTGGAGTCGACTCCGATAGCGAAGACGCTCTTGCCCCGGCAAAGAAGGGGCGGCGGAAGAACAAGAAGCGCAAGGGCAAGGCCGTGCTTGCCGTTGAAGGTTCCCGCAACACCGGCACCGCCAAGAGGTCCAAGACCGACGACCCCGGCAAGGAGGTTGCCGGGTGTGCAGCGTGTCAGGCCTTGGCGGCTGCCGACAAGCCAGAAGGATCCGGCAAGCAGTACTGCAAGATCCACCGCACCAAGGGCCATGATCTCCAAGACTGCCAGCAAGTTGAGGAGCTTGCCAAGAAGCAGCGCGCCGAGTATGAAAGGCGCGACAAGGAGAGAGCCCAAGATGGTGCCGGAGGGTCTGGCAGGAAGCGCGGTCGAGGAGGTCGCCGCGGCAAGCCCAGGCAGCAGCAAGAGAAGCCTGCCCGGGGCCGCGCCAAAGAGCAAGGAGATGATGATGGTGATGCAGAGGGCGACGAGTCCAGCGAACACGAGTTCTAGAAGGCTACAGAGGCCATGTGCGTCGACGGGGGCGCTTCGTTGCATTTCTCTCACCGCCAACTCAAGCGGTGGGCACGTGAGATTAATGCGACAGAACCCTCTATTGATGCACAGAAGCCACTGAAGTGGTCCCACACGCCTATCATTTTTGACGCCGAGGATCACCCTGATCGCACAACTGCGGTCGGGTGTTTGCCGTTGTTGGTTTCACCAACGATCCGCAACCTCCAGGTGACGAAAATGTTAGTTGACGGTGGGGCCGGCCTGAACTTGATCTCGCCAGACGTCATCAAGAGGCTGCAGATTCCTGACGAGGACCTTGAGGAGACAGGTTCTTTCCAAGGGGTCAATCCGGGAAGGAACCAGCCGAAAGGCAAGATCACGCTGCCGGTAACTTTCGGCAGCGAGCTGAACTTCAGGACGGAGAAGGTCGCCTTCGACGTCGCCAAGATTTCGTTGCCATATAATGGAATCCTCGGCCGCCCAGCGCTGGCTAAGTTCATGGCGGCCTCGCACTACGCCTACAACGTCTTGAAGATGCCCGGTCCAATGAGCGTCATCACTATCCACTCCGACAAGAAAGACGCGCTCATTTGCACCGACAAGCTTTACCGGGAAGCAGTTGCAGCGTCCGCCGCCAAGGCGCATGCTCCTACCGCTCAAGATCCCGGCAAGAAGAAGAAGCCCGGCAAGACCTCTGGTACAAACTCCGGCAAGCGCGCCTCTCCGGAGTGCTGCGCTACCGTCGAGGGTGCACCAGAGAGCTCTGCTGGCCTGACCAAGAAATCCAAGGCTGCTCCGCCTGAGACCAAGAAGGTGCCCGCCAAGGAGGACGGGACGGGGGGAACTTTCACCATAAGTTCCACCCTTGACGACAAATAGGAAAGCGCGCTCGTTGCCTTCCTGCGGGCGAATGTCGATGTGTTTGCATGGCAACCATCTGACATCCCCGGTGTTCCCAGGGAGGTAATTGAGCACCACCTAGCTGTCTGTCCTCACGCGCGGCCCGTCAAGCAGAAGGTGCGGAAGCAAGCTTTGGAGCGGCAAGAATTTATTGCAGAAGAGATTAAGAAGCTTGAGGCGGCAGGCCTGGTTAGAGGAGTCCTCCATCCTACATGGTTGGCCAATCCAGTTGTTGTGCGCAAGGCGAACGGTAAATGGAGGCTATGTATTGACTTTACAGATATCAATAAAGCCAGTCCGAAAGATCCCTTTCCCTTGCCGCGCATCGACCAGATTGTGGATTCCACTGCCGGCTGCGATCTGCTGTCATTCCTTGACGCATACTCAGGCTATCACCAGATCTTCATGGCGAAAGAAGACGAAGAGAAGACCGCATTTATCACTCCGTGTGGCACATACTGCTTCTTGTGTATGCCTTTCGGGTTGAAAAGTGCCGGGTCGACCTTCGCAAGAGCTGTCCAGATTGGTTTCGGGGCCCAGCTGCATAGAAATATGGAAGCTTACATGGATGACATAGTGGTCAAAACCAAGGACAAAGCAACGCTCATTCAAGATCTGGAGGAGACATTTGCAAATCTGCGCAGGATCAACCTGAAGCTCAATCCCGAGAAGTGCGTGTTTGGCGTCCCATCCGGCAAGCTTCTCGGGTTCTTCGTATCTCAGCGTGGAATTGAAGCCAATCCCGACAGGATCAAGGCAATTGAGCAGATTGAAGCGCCAAGACGAGTCAGTGATGTGCGCCGCCTTGCCAGCTGCGTCGCTGCTTTGAGTAGGTTCATCTCAAAGTCCGCTGAGCGCGCCCTGCCATTTTTCAAAATTTTGAAGAAGGCGGGTCCAATGAAATGGACTCCAGAAGCGGAGGCAGCGCTGCGGGATTTGAAGAGGTACCTCTCCTCTCCGCCAGTACTAGTCGCGCCTAGGCCATAAGAGCCGTTGCTGCTATATCTGGCGGCAACGAATCAAGTGGTAAGTGCTGCGCTGATGGCAGAGAGAAAAGCAGAGGAGGATGCAACAGCAACGGCAGGCCCGCCAAGTGACTTGCCGGGGCCGGCCCCGGTAGAGTCTGGTGTCGACAAGGAAAGATCCGCGCAGTCAAGTCAAGCAGTGCAAAAGAAGAAGATGGTGCAGCGCCCAGTCTATTTTGTCAGCTCCCTGTTGCAGGGGGCTAGGTCGAGATATTCTGGTGTGCAGAAGTTGCTCTTCGGCCTTCTCATGGCCTCCAGGAAGCTGCGCCATTACTTCCAAGCACATGACGTCACCGTCGTCACTCGCTTTCCGCTGCAACGGATTCTCCGGAACCCAGAAGCAACCGGCAGGATCGTGGAGTGGGCGTTGGAGCTGTCATGCTTTGGTCTCAAGTTTGAAAGTTCTTCAACTATCCAGAGCAGAGCCTTGGCAGAGTTCATTGCAGAATGGACCCCAACGCCAGACGACGAAGTTCTAGAATCAGCGATTCCCGGCAAGGAAACAGATCGCGAATGGATCATGTACTTTGATGGAGCCTTTTCGCTGCAAGGCGCCGGTGCCGGCGTGCTGCTTGTCGCACCCACCGGAGAGCACCTCAAGTACGTCATCCAGATGCATTTTTCCCGGGAGAGATCTACCAACAACACGGCAGAGTATGAAGGATTGCTTGCCGATCTCAGGATCACGGCAGACCTCGGGATCAAGAAGCTCATCGTCAGAGGTGACTCCCAGCTCGTCGTGAGACAGGTCAACAAAGATTACCAGAGCCCGTTAATGGAAGCGTACGTCGATGAAGTGAGGAAGCTGGAGGAGCGCTTTGACGGTCTTCAAACAGAGCATGTTCCTCGATCAGAGAACAGCATTGCCGATGACCTGTCGAAGCATGCCGCACTCAAGCTGTCTGTGGAACCAGGGACTTTTGTGCTCCGCTTGACTCAACCATCCGTGTCCCATCGACAAGGCCTGATAAGAGAAGAAAGTTAAGTACCGGCGAGTACTTCCCGGCAGGGCTTCCCGAAGCCCCCGGCAAAGATCTTGCCGGGAACGACATGGTTGCCGGTGAGCAGCGGCTTCGCGCAGAACCTCGGGTTCTTGCCGCCGAAGCAAGCGCCCATGCTGCCGAAGAAATCCTGGTTGCCGGTGAGCAGCGGCTTCGCGCAGAACCTCGGGTTCTTGCCACCGAAGCAAGTACCCCTGCCGCCGAAGAAATACCAGTTGCCGGTGAGCAGCGGCTCCGCCAAGAACCTCAGGTTCTTGCCGTAGAAGCAAATGCTCCCGCAGCTGAAGAGTCGCCTTTAGTCCTTGTCGTCGAGCCACAGGCTCCGGCATGGGCACAGCAAATAGTCCATTTCCTTCAGACAGGAGAACTCCCTGAGGAGCAGGAAGAAGCTGAGAAAGTAGCCCGTCAGTCAAGCATGTACCGGTTCGTCGACGACGTCCTGTACAGAAAGAGACCCAACGGTGTGAAATTGAAGTGCGTTCCTCGGGAGGATGGACTAGAGCTGTTGGCGGAGATTCATGGGGGCATATGTGGATCCCACATAGGCTCAAGAGCCCTTGTCGGCAAGGCATTCCGGCAAGGATTCTTCTGGCCCACTGCCCTCCAAGATGCAATGGCACTAGTAACCAAGTGTGAAGCGTGCCAGTTTCATTCGAAGCAACTTTATCAGCCAGCTCAAGCTCTCCAGACGATCCCTCTCTCCTGGCCCTTCTCGGTCTGGGGACTCGACATACTGGGTCCCTTCCCCCGCGCTGCCGGGGGCTTCGAGTACTTGTACGTTGCTATCGACAAGTTCACGAAGTGGCCAGAAGTGGAAGCAGTGAGGAGGGTGACAGCTCAGTCAGCAGTCAAGTTCTTCAAGGGGATTGTGTGCCGTTTTGGTGTGCCGAACAGGATCATCACCGACAACGGTACGCAGTTCACTAGTCGCACCTTCATGCAGTACGTCCAAGACCTTGGCGGCAAGATTTGTTTTGCCTCTGTTGCTCACCCAAGAAGCAATGGCCAAGCGGAAAGGGCGAACGCTGAAGTGCTGCGTGGTCTCCGGACCAGAACTTTTGACAAGCTGCACAAGCATGGAAGACGCTGGATTGATGAGCTGCCGGCGGTTCTTTGGTCGATCAGGACGACGCCAAATCGAGCCACCGGCCAGACGCCCTTCGCTCTGGTCTACGGAGCGGAGGCAGTTCTCCCCACGGAACTCATATACGGGTCACCTCGAGTGCTCGCTTATGATGAGCTTGAGCAAGAGCAGCTGCGGCAAGATGACGCGCTGCTCCTTGAGGACAACCATCTTCGGGCTGCTGTGTGAGCCGCTCGCTACCAGCAAGCTTTGCGCCGCTACCATAGCCGCAAGGTTCGCGCCCGGAGTCTTGAGGAAGGCGACCTTGTTCTTCGGCGCGTTCAGTCGGCCAAGAATTCCAACAAGTTGACGCCGAAGTGGGAAGGCCCTTACCGGGTAGTGCGAGTCACCAGGCCTGGCGCTGTCCGCCTGGAGACCGAAGAGGGCTTGCTAGTGAGCAACTCCTGGAACATCGAGCACCTTCGCAAGTTCTACCCGTAAGGCGCAGTTGTTCGGGTTTCTTGCTGTGATAGCGATACGGCCAGCAGGCTGCTGACGACCCGAATCCAGCGCTCGCGGCAGCGTGACGCTCCGGCAAGATCCCGGCAACGCCATTCTGTACAAGTGTTGCCGCTGGCATGTAATCCTTTGTACAGAGCAGGCACGTCCCTGTGCATATTTAATAAGATCTGTGTGCTTTACGTTTCTTGTTGATTTTCATGTCATTTTATATGCATGTGCTATCTGAGATGTGTATTGCACTCGATCCCGGTAAGAGCTAACGAACCGTCAAGGTTCCATACTTTTATTTTCTCTTCTTTCTTTTTCTCAAGAGACAGAAGATTCCCTCGCGCGCAAGTTTGCCGGGGGGGAAGGAGAATAGTGGTATGGATACCAGACGACGTTCAAGGTTGGCGCCTTGCCGGAAGAAAAAGAATAGCGATGAAGAGCAGAGCTAAGTTGCTGAAACCCTTAAGCAGATTTTGATTTTTGTAAGGCTGTATTCCCTTGAACGATTTCGGCTTTGTATGGAAAACCTGCACGCGATGGAATCTTGTCGTGATCGGCTGCGCCCTTACTCTGTTTCGAGTCCGCTCAACAGTCTAGGTGGCCGCGCCGAAAGCGTGAAGATTTCTTGCCGTGAGCAGCACCGCCCGCAAGCTGCTGACGACCCGAATCCAGTGCTCGCGACGGGGTTATGCTCCGGCAAGTTCCCTGCAAAGCGTAGGGTACACACCATACAGAGAGAAATTGAACAAAGGGAATAGCATGCCATAATTCAAAGAGAGCAAATTATATTACATCCAGTGCTTGCCGCGTTTCTGACATAAGGCAAATTGTCTTTTACATGGAATGCTGGCGGCAAGATGAGAAAGAGATGAGGCGGATGTGGCTAGTCCCGGCGATCGCCCTCGACCCTCTTCACCTGGCTCACCCGATCGACGATGGGCGCGACAAGCTCCTCGAGAGCCTTGACGTCCGCGTCCTTCGGCAAGCTCTTCAAGGCTTTGGAGAGGTCGATGCCAGGGTTCCTGTGCGCCACCTTCATCAACACCTTGCGGAGGACGAGCTGGCAGAGTTTCCAGGATTCGTCGGCCAGCTTGCTTGTCTGGTTCGCCTGGAGTAGCTTGAGGGCGTCGACGAGCTTGTCGAAGAACATGGTTAGCCTGGCGCTTGAGGATATGTTGTCGTCAACAGAGTATCCGAAGCCCGGCAAGTCCATGGCCTCCAGCTCCGCGCCAAGCTTCTCGGCGACGTCCGCCAGCCTGGCAGTCCAGAGCTTCACGCTAGAAGTGTACTCGTTGTGGGTAGTGGCGGCGTTCTGGAGCAACTCCTGTTTGTCGTGGAGGTCTTTGATAAGAGTCCTCTCGCGAACTCGGGCGGCCTCAAGAGACTCCTCCAGCGTGGATAGCTTTAGCTTCAGACCTTCAATGGAGTCTTTGGCGGAGGAAAGCTGATGGGCCTTCTCGGACGCGGTAGCCTGCGTCTCCATCAGGCTATGGAGAGCCTTGTCTCTCTCGGCCTCGAGTGCTGAGACCTTCTTGCCGTGGTCCTCGAGAGCGGCCTCCAGCTGCTTCGTCTTCTCCTCCAGCAAGTTCTTGGCGGTCTCCGCAGTTCCGGCAGCGTCGAGGGCCTCTTTGAGCTTGCCGGCGTGGTCTTCAGTTAGAGCTCTGAGCGTCTTCAAGTGTTTCTGCTCAAGCTCTTGGACCCGCCGTGTGACAAGACTTTCGAACTCTTCATCCTTGTTGCGAAGCTTGGCGGCAAGCGCTGCCTCGCGTGCGGCAAGGTCCTCTTCTTGAGCGTCAAGGCTGATGCGGCGCTGCGTCAAGAGGGCTTCTGCCGCGGCGGCTTGCTGGGCGGCCTCCTTCTGCGCTTTCTCGATGTCTGATTGCTTCAACAGGAGGATGTTCCGCTCTTCCGCCAGCTGCTCCCGATAAATATTCAGCTCTTGGAGGGCCTCGCCGTACCAAGCCTGTGTCTCCGTGACGCGTTGTTGGAAGTCTCCTTCCGCGGCCTCGACGAGCGCTGCCCGGGAGTCCAGTTTCTCCTTCCGGGCACGGTAGAGCGTTTGGAGCTTCTGATAGTTGTCATTCATGGCTTGAAGTAGCTGCTCCTCCTTGAGCTCACCGGCGGCGGCGGCGGTGATTTCCCTGTCAAGATGCTCTCCTTCAACCAGCTCTTCAATGTTCGCCGACCCTGGCATGCTGACAACGTTTTTGCCGGCCCTGACGTATTGGCTTGAGGAAGGGGCCTGGGACGACGAGGGTTGGTCTTCGGCAGTTGAGGGCCCCGCGGCAGTAGAAGCGGCTGGCGCTCCTGCGGCGGAAGCGCCGTCAGTATGGCCGCGGGTCTCCTCACCGGCTCCCTCAGCGGGCATCTTGGCGGCCTCCTCTTGCGCGGTCTTGGCGGCCTCAGCGGTAGCGGTCTTGGCGGCCTCAGCGGCAGCAGCCTTGGCAGCCTCAACGGCAGCAGCCTCGGCGGCAGCAGCTTTGGTGGCCTCGGCGGCGGCATGCTTGGCGGCCTCCTCGGCAGCAACCTTGTCGGCTTCAGTGGCGGCATCCTTGGCAGTCTCTTCAATGACAACGTCAGTGTCCATGAGCTCTGTCAGAAGAAGATTGAAAGCCAAGGAATTGATTAAGATGAAGCTGGGAAGGAAGTTCAAGAAGACAAAAAAAAAAACCAAAGCGACAAGAATTCTTTGGGGCAAGTAACTTTACCTGCGTCAGGGAAGGGGTTGCCTAAGCCTGCACTTGCCGGCCCCTCCCCTTCGTCGCGGTAGAGATTGCCCGAAGACTCGCCCCTGGGCGGTGTGGTCGATGGAGGTGGCATGGCAGAGGCAGCTCCCGCTGTTGCTTCTCGCTGTTGCTCCGCTCCTGCACGCCCGGAGATGTCAGTAGAGAAGATGCACACCCCGGCACGCGCCAGTGGGTAGTGAGTAGAAGACTCACGCTGGGGGCTGCGCCGGGGGCTGCGTCGAGGGCTGCATCGAGGGTTGCGTTCTGGGCTTGACTCTGAGCTGACGAGAACCGTTTCCGGCGCGCCCGAGGTGCTTGCCGGCGGCTCGACGCTCGTTGAGGTCTTGGCCCTCTTCGCCATCCTCTGCGCCAGAGTCTCCGTATCCCTGAGGAGGCAAAAACAGAGCAAGTTAATCAAGCAAAACTAGAAGGATAAGAATCAAGGCAGTGGCGGGACTCTTACTCTTCTTCTTCTTCCTCGGAGTTGATGGCGGAGAGGTCGAAGCCGACCCCCGCCGCAGTTCCTGACGGAGGAGGAGGAGGATTGGTCCTGGGCCGTTTGGCAGCGGCAGTTTGCAGGGTGGCCTCGCCGGCCGCCCCTTTGCCGGAAGCCTCGCTGCTTGAGGAAGGTTGGCGGGCTGGAGCGCCAGTGGCGTCCTTCCGGAGGACGCGCCTCTTCCTGTGTTGAAGAGCTGGGGGCTCTTCCTCCTCCTCTTCTTCCTCTTCGGCGGCGCCTCCGGCAGAAGAACTCCCGGCAGCGGCTCCCCGGCAGCCTGACCTCGCCCAGCAAGATCTTCCTGCAGCAAGTCCTCGCCTTCGCTGGACTCGGTGCTGCCGGCTTCTTCGACAAGGTTCGCCTCTTCCGCCCTGCTGGCGTGTAGGCGAGCTCCTCCTCCATGGTGGCGCGGACAAGGTTCTCCCCGCGGATGGCATTCTCCATCAAGTTGTCGAAGAACGCCAGCGCCTGCTCCGCGGACGGCTCGATCCACCTCTCGTCGATGCTATGGGCGTTGAGCACCGGCATCATGGCGATGATGGAGGTCAGCGACGAGTTGTTGCATAGTGGGACGACGCCTGCCGGCAAGTCTCCCACTGCTCCAGATTTGAACAGCTGTTGGCAGAGGGCCGCGTGCCCTATGGCTGTCAGATCATTATCCAGCCCAGGCCGCACCCTCATGACGTCGGCGGCGTTTGCGTACTCCCAGGCAGGGCGCCCCTTGTTCTGCAGTGGGGCGATGCGCCGGCGAAGGAAATCCGAAGCAATCATCTCCACCTTCAGCCCGGCAGCCCTGAGGCGCAGTATCCTGGTGATGGCGATGGTGAGCTTGCTGTCGTCGGGGTCCGCGGCGCCCCAATCTTTGCCGCGGACCACCTTCTGCTTCCGCACCTCGCAGAACGGTTTGGGCTCCTTTTCCCGGACCCAGCACCACTTGCCACGCCACTCATCCCATCTCTCGCGGTAGAGCCCCTCTGGGTACGTCTCCTTGGTTGCCGTCCTCGGAATCCAAGCGATGCTGCCGGAGAGGGCGTCGCCCTTTTGGATGCGGGGGTAGAAGTAGTGCCGGAAAAGTGCAGTGCTCGGGATGACCCCAACGAAATTCTCGCAAAGGTGCGCGAAGACGGACATACAAGTCACGGCATTCGGCGTGAAATCTAGCAGCTGGAAGCCGTAGGTGAGCATGATATCTACGAAGAAATCCGAGTACGGAGGATAGAGGCCGCACCAGAAGTAATCGGCAAAGAAGGGATAATCTCCTGGCTCTGCCCTACGAGAAGCTACACTCACTCTGGTGGCTGGATGCGCCGTGGTCTCAGTCGCCCATGCGAACTGGTACCTCTTCTTCAAGGTCTCCGCATCAAGCATTGAGGGGAAGACAGCGCGTTCCTTCCGTATCTTCGCCAACCTGCTCTCCGCGGCGGCCGCTTCCACCGCCTTGCCCTTGCTCGGCTTAGGCGGCATGGTGGCTATGGAGGTGGGCGCTGAAGACGTCGAGAGCGCGGTGGAGGAGGGTAGAGGGAGACAAGCTCTGCTTTGGGCGCGAGGAAGAAGACGACGGCGACAGTTCTGAGATTGAGATTGGAAAGGCGGAGGGGGGTAAATGAGCAGTGCCCTCTGCGATTCCCTTTTTATGGGGAAGGCGCGAGGCAGGCTCTTTACCGCCCGCTTTTGCAGCGGAGTTTCCGCCCACGTCTCCCACGTCGCGCGATTAATGCGCATAGTGGAGGGGCGTGGTAAAAGAGATAATGATTACGAGCAGTTATTCCCTGCCACGCGTGCCCGTGCACTGTTTTGGGCCTAGCCCAACAGGCCTGGCACCCGTGTATGGCCTAGGCCCGGGGGCTCCTGTCGGTGTACTAAAGTATGGGTCTTTTTAGTACCCCTTACTTGTGCACGGGCAGTTGTAGCCGTACCGCGGCAAGCCTTGCCGGGGAATAGCTAGGAGTAATCACGAGACTAAGATGCCAAGGAGACGTTCAAATCAACGACCAGACAGAAGACCAAAGGGTTGCGGAGGCCCGGCAAGGCCTCGCGCCCGGCAAGACCCTTGCCGGCAAGGCCTCGCGCCCGGCAAGACCCGGTCCCGGCAAGACCCTTGCCGGCAAGGCCTCGCGCCCGGCAAGGCCCCGGTCCCGGCAAGCCCCGGGCCCGGCAAGGATTCGGTCCCGGCAAGGCTCTGCACAGTGCAGCGCTATCGCTCCAGTGCAGCGGCCAGCCTTGTCGTTTAGGGCTTGTCCTCATGGTGACGTGGCGTAATGCTGGCCACGAGATGCTTAAGCGGTGCTGATGGGATGGCTGCTTTTGCCCATCCCCTGTAAAGCTTTTCCAAGCCCGAGACGCTAAGGGACACCTCGACAGACACCTCACGGTGCATTTAATGAGTTTGTCCTAAGCCGTCAGGGTTAGGTATGATAACACTGTGGTAACACTGTAGCTACTTTCCACCTCATGCCTTATCTTGTACGCCACTGTGGTAGCCCCTTTGACTTATATAAAAGGAGGCCCGAGGCATACAGAAGGAGAGGTTCGGAAGCCCATTCTGCATGCGTAGCTACGGAATACTGTAGCTCCCAGAACTTGGCCTAGGACATCCACGATAATACAATCTAAGCAGGAGTAGGGTTTTACGCATCCGTGCGGCCCGAACCTGGGTAAATCCCCGTGTGCTGTTCGTTAGTTCTGCTCTTTGTGCAATCCTCTCCCCTTGCCGAACCGTAAAGGGATCTGCTCGATAGCGATCCCATAGGTGTTCGTTTCCCATGACAGGATCGCTGAAGAACAGAGGCTTGCGGCGGCGGAAAGGTTTTTTCTTCTGGCTCTCTGGGGGTTTCCCAATATTTGTGAATTTATAGAAGTGGAATTAGGTCAAACGGAGTCATGTGGGCCCCACAAGGAACCACGGCGCCCCCCCTGGGGCGCGCCCTACTGCCTTGTGAAGCCTCCGTGAGGCTTCTGGCCTCCTCCCGAAGCTTCCCAGGTTTCTTTTGTCCAAAAAAAATCTCCAAAAAGTTTCGTGGCATTTGGACTTCATTTGGTACTGTTTCTCTGAAAAGCCAAAAACAAGCAGAAAACAGCAAGTGGCACTAGGCACTGGGTTAATAGGTTAGTCCCAAAAAATGATATATAATTGCATATAAAAACATCCAACATTGATACTATAATAGCATGGAACAATAAAAAATTATTGATACTATAATAGCATGGAACAATCAAAAATTATAGATACGTTGGAGACGTATCAAGCATCCCCAAGCTTAATTCCTGCTCGTCCTCGAGTAGATACTATAATAGCATGTGCTATACTACAGAGATATCATCAGGAGTGCAGTACGAGGTATCACCCTCGGCACTCGATAGTAGCCCTGCAGAGTCGTACAACTAAGGGGGTGTGCGGTGATGTGTTGGTCTCTGCACATCGATCACAATGATCGAGGCACTGGTAACAAAGCGGGGCAACAGGGACAAGGGTGAGGGGTCACTAATGGATCACTAACCAACCTATACTAAGCATTTAGGATAGCAGATAAGGTATCAACAGCATTTACAAAAAAGGCTATGCATCAGAATAGAAGCAATCAATTACAGTAGCAAATTCTAATGCAAGCATGGGAGAGAAAGAATAGGCGATATTGGAATGATCAAGGAGGGTTTGCTTGCCTGGAAGCTCTGCTGAAAAGGTCTGGACTTCAGGGGCGTAGTCGTACTCGGCAGCAGCGTCGGTCTCGGGGTCTACCGGAGAGAAGAGGGGGAAGAAACAATAAATAAAAGCAAACAATGCAACACAGATGCATGGCATGTCAGTATGCTGTGCTGGTGGTGACCTAACGCAATGCTAAGTGTTACAGACGGAGCGGGAAAATATCTGGGAATATTTTCCCGGCTTTAGGCATCTGTCAGATAAATGAACCGAAGGGGAAGGTTCCATGTTTGCAGTGTTGTGGCCTTGTGGGCATGTGACAGCTGCATGGAGGGCATATTCGGGTTCGTCTCATTTTTCTGATCAACTTTCATGTAGAAAACTTTTTCAACCGAGCTACGGTTTATTTTCTATGATTTTTCAAAGTTTTAAATAATTTTCTGAATTTTTTTTAATTAATTAAATTCGGCAGAAAAAGAAATATGATGTCAGCATGAAATCAGCATTGCGTCAGCGGTCAACTGACCCGCTGACCAGTCAACAGGGCCCATGGGGGACCCACTGGCAGTGACTGGGCACTGCCCAGTCAGCGTTGACTGGGTCAAGGGTCCAGTCAGCAGAGGCTGACTGGTGGCTGACTCAGTAGAGCTTATGCGAAAGAACAGTAACCGGGGGCCCACATGTAAGTTTAGTTCGTTTAACTAACATGTTTTATTAGGTTTAATTAATCCGTGTGGGGCCCGATGTCAGTGGGTATTAGCGGGGTTAATTAACGCTTAACGACGCCACGTCAGCAGCGTTAACGGCGGCGAGGCCATGCGCCAGCGATGGTCGTCTGGCCGATTCCGGTGACCGTTCGAGGTGGGGTTTGGTCCTACGGGACGTGCGCGACGAACCGCACCCGATGGTGGCACGGGCGCGAATTAAAACGACCGAAAACGATGGCGTCAACGACGTCCGACGACGGTCGGAGCGGGCTATGAGCTAGGAGAGGCTACGGGCCACGAGGAGGAGTACGGGAAGGTCAGGGAGAACGGGAAGCTCACTGCGAGACCGGGAGAGGGCTCGGGGAGGCCAGAGGTTGCCAGAGTCGAGCGGATCGACCGGCGCGAGCGGCAGATGCAGCCGGCATTTCTCATTGAATGCGGCGGCTCGAGGGCGTCCTAGCTTGCCCTGGTGGTTGAGGAAGACGGAGACGAGGGCGGCGAGCCTCCTGGACGAGCTCCGGTGGCACGGGGTGGCCGGTGGCCGCGTCAACGGCGAGGCGTGGCCATGGACGCGGCGGGTGTGCTCCCGAACAGGAGGGAGAGCGAGAGAGAGGGAAAGGGGGGATGCGCTAGGGTTCCAAGGGGCGCAGGCTGGGTCCTTATCCATCGCGAGGCGAGCAGGCACGCATCGGCAGCCACGAGGGAGGGCCATGGCGCGCACGCACTCGGCGTCCCACAGCAGGGAGAGAGAGGCGGGAGGTAGGGGAAAGGCCGGCTCGGCTGGGCCGGGCCGCGCTGTAGCTGCTTAGGGCCCAGCGTAGCAGTAGGTTTTTAGCTTTTCTCCTTTTCTTTTTCTGCCTTGCTTTTTCTTTTTTGTTTGCATTTTCTTTTTGCTCCAAAAGACTTTTGTAAAATGTGCCACTTGCCACATTAAATACTTTGCAATAATCTGAGTTGGCACAAAAAGTTTGAGGCAGTTTGGAATCCATTTGAATTTTGTTGGAATTTAAAAGGGGGAAGAAGTGTTGCTGGACCACTGTTTTAAATATCCAGGGGCATTTTGGGAATCCAGATGAGGTTGGTTCCAACATGACAAATACTTAGGGAATATTTGCCAAATTATGAACTATTTTGATTGCATGACAGAAGAAGTAAATATTTGACATGCAATTCAAATTGAAATTTGACTTTGATTTGGACAGGTGGCAATTTGACTTAGTAAAGCATGATGACATGGCCACCATTAGAGGAAGACTACTGTGGATTAACACCGGTGGTGTTACAGCTCTCAATCTAGCGGTCCTTTCTTTACTTTCATTAATGGAGACATAGATAGCTTTAATAGACTCATTTATATCATGCTTAGATGGCAAAATTTTAGTTTTGAGATTTTCCACATCATGAGCAATTTTATCCATGTTCCTAGCCAATTCATCAGCTCTATTCAATTTTTCTTCTATCATAGCATTGAAATTCTTTTGCGAACTAATAAATTCTTTAATATTACTTTCAAGATCAGAGGGCATCCTATTATTATTATTATAAGAATTACCATAAGGATTGCCATAATTATTAGAGGAATTTTCAGGAAACGGTCAAGCATTGAAATTGCCCCTATAAGCATTGTTGTTGAAATTATTTCTAGAGACAAAATTCACATCAATAGCATCATTATTTTGCTCAATCAAAGAGGACAATGGCACATCATTAGGATCAATATGAGCATTTTTACTAGCAACCAATTTCAATAAAGCATCCATCTTATCACTCAAAGTATTAATTTCTTCAACAGAATTTACCTTCTTACCAGTTGGAGTTCGTTCAGTGTGCCATTGAGAATAATTTGTCATAATATTATCAAGAAGTTTTGTAGCTTCTCCCAATGTAATTTCCATGAAAGTGCCACCTGCGGCAGAGTCTAGCAAATTTCTAGAGACAAAGTTTAGTCCCGCATAAAAATTGTGTATGATCATCCATAAATTCAAACCATGAGTTGGGCAATTTCTTATCATTAATTTCATTCTCTCCCAAGATTGGGCAACATGTTCATGCTCAAGTTGCTTAAAATTCATAATTTGATTTCTTAAAGAAATAATCTTAGCGGGAGGAAAATACTTAGTAATAAAAGCATCCTTACACTTATCCCAAGAATCAATACTATTTCTAGGCAAGGATGAAAACCAAGTTTTAGCACGATCTCGTAGTGAGAATGGAAATAATTTTAATTTGACAATATCATTATCCACATCTTTCTTCTTTTGCATATCACAAAGTTCAACGAAAGTATTTAGATGGGATGCAGCATCTTCATTAGGACTACCAGAAAATTGTTCTTTCATAACAAGATTAAGCAAGGCAGCATTAATGTCATATGACTCCGCACTAGTGGCGGGAGGAGCAATAGGAGTACTAATAAAATCATTATTATTAGTATTGGAAAAGTCACACAATTTTGTATTTTCTTGAGACATAGCGACAAAGCAAGCAAACTAGCAAACAAGCAAACAAAATATTTTTGTGTTTTTGTAAAAAAAAAGTAGAAGTAGGGGAGATGAAAACAAGAGGCAAATGTAAATAAAAGGTAAATAAAGTAAATGCAAGTGAATGATAATTTGTGCGAAGGTACTTGGTAATTTTGATGATGTCTCCCCGGCAACGGCGCCAGAAATTCTTCCTGCTACTTGTAGGTTGCGTTGGTATTTCCCCAAAGAGGAGAGGATGATGCAGTACAGTAGAGATAAGTATTTCCCTAAGTTAAGAACCAAGGTTATCAATCCAGTAGGAGAACAAAGCTAAATTCCATTAAGCGCACCTGCACACACAAGAGCAAACACTTGCACCCAACGAAAATAAGAGGGTTGTCAATCCACTTAGCGGTTATTTGCAAGGATTAAATCTTATCGAGGTAAATAGATAAACTAAACTACTAATAAAAATAAAAGTAAATAAATTGCAGCAAGGTATTTTTAGGTTTTTTATATAATAAAGATAGACCCGGGGACCATAGTTTTCACTAGAGGCTTCTCTCTTGAGCACATAAACATACGGTGGGTAAAGAAATTACTGTTGGGCAATTGATAGAAAAGCAAATAATTATGACGGATTCATGGCAATGATCATGTATATAGGCATCACGTCCGAGACAAGTAGACCGACTCCTGCCTGCATCTACTACTATTACTCCACCCATCGACCGCTATCCAGCATGCATCTAGGGTATTAAGTATGAAACAGAGTAACGCCTTAAGCAAGATGACATGATGTAGAGAAGCAAATTCAATATGAATAAACCCCATCTTTTTATCCTTAATGGCAACAATACAAATACATGTCATGTCCCTTTCTGTCACTGGGATTGAGCACCGCAAGATTGAACCCATCACAAAGCACCTCTCCCATTGCAAGATAAATCAATCTAGTAGGCCAAACTAAACCGATAGATCGGAGAGAAATACAAAGCTATAACAATCATGCATAAAAGAGTTCAGAGAAGACTCAAATATTTCTCATGAATAATCTGATCATAAACTCACAATTCATCGGATCCGAACAAACACACCGCAAAAGAAGATTACATCGGATAGAACTCCAAGAACATCAAGGAGAACATTGTATTGAAGATCAAAGAGAGAGAAGATGCCATCTAGCTACTAGCTATGGACCCATAGGTCTGTGGTAAACTACTCACACATCATCGGAAGGGCAGCAAGGTTGATGTAGAAGCCCTCCGTGATCGATTCCCCCTCCGGCAGAGTACCGGAAAAGGCCTCCAGATGGGATCACGGAAGAACAGAGGCTTGCGGCGGCGGAAAGGTTTTTTCTTCTGGCTCTCTGGGGGTTTCCCAATATTTGTGAATTTATAGAAGTGGAATTAGGTCAAACGGAGTCACGTGGGCCCCACAAGGTACCACGGCACGCCCCCCCGGGGCGCGCCCTAGTGCCTTGTTAAGCCTCCGTGAGGCTTCTGGCCTACTCCCGAAGCTTCCCAGGTTTCTTTTGTCCAGAAAAAAATCTCCAAAAAGTTTCGTGGCATTTGGACTTCATTTGGTACTGTTTCTCTGAAAAGCCAAAAACAAGGAGAAAACAACAACTGGCACTAGGCACTGGGTTAATAGGTTAGTCCCAAAAAATGATATATAATTGCATACAATTGCATATAAAAACATCCAAGATTGATACTATAATAGCATGGAACAATCAAAAATAATAGATACATTGGAGACGTATCAGTATGTGACTCCTCTAATGCTCCAATTAGTTTTTGCTCTAGTGCTTTATACTTTGCAAATTTTTGCTATTGTGGTGACCATGTTTATGAGCTTGCTTGTCGAATTTTTATGGTCCAAAGTAGTTTTGATGCATGATATAGCTTCTAGATACATGTGGGAGTAGTTGGTATCAATTTTGTTGAGTTTTGTTCACTTTTATTTTGAGTCACTAAAAATTTCAGAAATTTTCAGAAAAAGATAATGCTCAAGTGGAGGTTGAGGGGTTCTTCGAGCCAGAACCCCAAGGAGGCTCCTGAGCCCAAGTATACACTTCCTCGTGCGGCCGAGGTGCGGCCGTGCAAATGGCCATGCGACACGTTCTTGAGGGATGCAGGGATTTACGACGATTTCTATCATTTGGCGAACAATGCCGGCATTATCCCGTTCCTCGAAGATAAGTGTGACCAGTATCTTCTCCTCACTAATACTTTTGTGCAAAGCTTTCATTTTCATGCTAGGAGAGATACACCCACCGTGACATTTAATTTATATGATGTTCCCAAAGAGATGACACTTGAGGATTTTTGCGAGGTATGCAAACTTCCCAACGAGGGCAGCCCATTAGAGCCACATCCCAGGGATGTCTCGGAGTTCATCTCTGAGGTTACCGTGGGGGAGTCGAGGGGAGTTTCTGAGGCTAGGGTTGCTAGTTTACATTTCCTTGTTTTGCGCTATTATTCATTATTTGCTGGGAGGTGTTTGACTGGTCGGTGGGAGAGTGGCACACTCAGTTCGCCTGACCTTGCTATTTTGCGCCACACACTTTATGCTGATAGGACCTTTAGTTTGGGTGCTATGGTTGCCCGGCGGTTGCACACTAACCATTCGAGGGGCGCTATTTATGGTGGTATTTATGCTTCTCGTCTCGCTAAACATTTCGAGATTCCTATTAGGCATGACAAGAGGGAAGAGAGGCTTTTACCCGTTATGCATCTTGATTATGACAGTATGGTTGGACATGACTTCATTGATATTCACAGGGGCAGATATAACTTGGTGTTCAGTCAGGGCACTCGTGAGGTTATTATTCTGCCTACACCTACTTTGTTTGATATTCACAGGGGCAGATACAGCATCATACCTAAGGACATTTATGTTTATTGGGGCTTGGACCAGCCCCAAGCACCTAAGCCAGCACCAGCACCAGAGCCGTACCAGGAGCCCATCTATCAGTGGGAGCCTCAGGAGGCCATTTACCAGTGGGATCCTCAGCAGCCTCCGCACTATCCGGGGGGTGCTGATTTCGACCCGTGGTCGTAGACCAACTTAGGCCAAAGGCCTAAGCTTGGGGGAGTACGTATCTCTCACCGACATTACATTCATGTTCACACATTCATTCCAGTTGTCGGTATTCATCCTTTTTCATTGTATTATCCATGTTAGTTTTATTTTTGCCTTCTTGTGTGTTTGAAAAACTTTCAAAAATCCAAAAAAATTAGTTGTAGTTTTTTTTCTTGTCTAGTTAATTCGTAGTAGTAAAATAAAACCCAAAAAGATTTCTCATTTCTTCTTTTACTAGTTGGGAGCTTTCCCGTGTAAATAGTTTTTCTTGTTTTTTCGTTTCCCTTCATTAATTTGCTTCCTTCAGAAAAACCAAAAAACTCCAAAAATATTTTAGTGTGTTTCTCTAAATTTCTTTTCTTTTCGTTGAGTCGTCGTAAGGAGAAAGACCACGATGAAAATGTTGAGTGGCTTCCATATGCTTTATTGTTGATCTAACAAAGAGCCACAATTACTTTGTCTTCTCCTTTGAATAAATGTTTGCAGATTCCAGCTTAGTCCACGGCACACTTGCACCATTCTTATTATTATCACATCATCCGGTCGTGCAAGTGAAAGGCAATAATGACGATATTTGATGAAGTGATTGCGGTGAAGAAAAGCTAGTATGAACTCTTCTTGTTTTTGTCTTTGTAAATATGTTTAGCTCAGTATTCATGATTCAGCATTATTATGAGTAAACATATTTGTGATGACAATTAGAGATTATAGTTGCTCATGCCATGCTTAAATATCTAGGAGTGGATAATGATTTATCTTGAGTGTCAACATGCATTAAAATGGTTGTGATGTAGTATGTTAGCATGGTATCCTCCTCTGAGTAATTCGAGTGGCTTGACTTGGCACATGTTTATAGATGTAGTTGAATCAAAACCAACATAGCCTCCATGATATTTATGTTTAGGGTGTTGATATCCTACTCATGCTTGTGTTCAATGTAAATTATTCGCAATGCATGTCTATGACCGTTTTCGCTCTCTAGTTGGTCGCTTCTCAATCTATTTGCTAGCCTTCACCTGTACTAAGCGGGAATACTGCTTGTGCATCCAAATCCCTAAACCAAAGTTGTTCCAGATGAGTCCACTATATCTACCTATATGCGGTATTACTCTGCCGTTCCAAGTAAATTTGCAAGTGCCACCTCTAAATATTCAAACGAACATCTGTTTTGTGTGCCCGTACCGCTCATGGAGCGACAGGGGGCGGTCAGTATCTTCCATGATAAGCGGGTTACTCTCAGATGAGTGTTTATTCACTTCTCATTGCACGAGAGAGGGCTCAAACAATAGGGAATACTAGCCCGCGTCGCTCTCCAGGGGGGGCGGCTCGGGCGAAACCTAGCGCCGCCGCCGCCACCCCCGCTTCCCCCCGCCCCTCTCGCCGCCGTCGGGCTTCTCCGCCGGGCTAAGCCCGCGCGGCTGCCGGCGGCGGCGGGCTTCTCCCTCCCGGCGCGCGCGGAGGCCGGCCCTGGACGGCGATGCGTGCTCAACGGAGGCGCGCTCCGGGGTGGATCTGGCCGTCTGGCCACATCTGCGGCGCGGCGGCGCGGGGCGCTGGGGCGGCGGCCCCAGGCGGCGGCGGTGGCCTCCATCTGCCTGTTCCCTACGGTGGAGGGGCGGCTTCCGTTCGTTGGTGGTGGATCGGGGCTTCACGCTCCGATCCGGTGGGCGCGCACTGCCGGCGGGATGCGACGGTGCTGGCTGTCCTGGGCTGTGCAGGCGGCAGGGCGGATGCGCGGTGGTCTTCCGGCAGCCTGTGCTGGTGGTTTTCTGTCGAGGTTTGTGGCGTGCTCCGGCCGGCGTGGTGCTGTTTGGAGCTGCTAGACTCCCTGGTGTAGTGGCCTCTGCGTGGTGTAGGTGGTCCTACCGGTGTGTCTGGCGGCGCCACCCCTCCTCAGATCCGGTTCGTTGGTGGATGGTGGCGGTGGTCAGGTGGTGTTGTTCATCGACGTTTGCTCGTCTCCTCGGTGCTGTGTGGCTCGATCGACGATTCCTGGGTCCGGCGTCTTTGGTCTGCTTCTGTCGGAGATTCTCTCTATTGGCACTGGCTGAGCTCCTTCCCCGGTGCTTGTATAGGTGGAGAGGCTTAGGGCTCTAGGCGAAAGCCTTGGTTCGATGGGGATCGAAGGATACCGGCGACATTGCTTCTTGAAGCTGTCGTCGAAGAGTTCCTCCTCTTCACTAGACCGTGGTCTGTTGGTTCTAGGGTTGCCGTGGTGGTTGTTTGGTGTGGCTTGACTTTCCCGAGGTCCGGCGGGGTTGTTGTGGATGACTCTGGGCGAAAGCCTTGGTTCGATGGGGGTCGAAGGATACCGGCGACAATGCTTCTTGAAGGCATCACCGAAGAGTCCTCACACTTCTCCAGGTGGTGGGTCTGTTGGTGATGGAGTTTGAGTAGTCGATGTCGGCTAGGGTTGCACGATTGTCCTCTGTTTCAATCGTGTGTTGTAAGGTTTTTTGGCCTAGTTTCCCTTATAAACCGGGCCACTTTGTTCTCTATTTTTCTCTCTTAATGAAAATCGGCAGTGCTCCAGCCTTGCACGTCAAAAAAAATATTTGCACGAGAGAGGATGGTAATTGGGATGCCTGGTCCTATGCTCAAATCGAAATCATATAATGCAAACAAACTCCCCCGAAAAGTTGTTGGTATGGAGGGCACCCATGAAATCGGCTATCCATGGCTTGTGTTGGTACGGTGGAGGGGGAGTAAACTTTACCTTTCCGCTTGGGAACCGCCTATAATTTGTTTAGCATGAAAGATATTGAAAACTCTCGGTCGTGACGTTGACAGGAAAAGCATACCTCCCAAAATTATTTTCATCTCTAATTTAAGCTTCGAGCTCTGGCACCACTGCAAATCCATGCTTCCCTCTACGAAGGGCCTATCCATTTACTTTTATGTTATTTTACTTTTATTGTTGAGTCATCACCTTCTCATTTAAGCACCAGTTGGAGAGCACTATTGTCATTTTTATGCATTGAGTATAGTAAATGTTGGGTGTGACCATGAATAGATATCCTCTACCCTGAATTACAATGTTTAGTCATTGCTTGAATCTCAGAGGTGCTCTGCATTTATGTGTTGCGGTCTCAGAAAGGGCTAGCGAGATACCATGTTATCATATTATATCATGATTGTTTTGACAAAGTGTTGGCATCCGAGATATCTTATTATTGCTCGCTAGTTGGTTATGTTATTGCCATGAGTAAATATGAGACCTAAGTGTTATCATCAATATGGTTAGTTCATAATCTTTGCTGAAACCTTGGATGCTAGTTAAGTATATATACAGACAACAAGAACAAAAGAGTTTGTAAAAGTTTTTCTTTATCACTTTCAGTTTGTCAACTGAATTGCTTGAGGACAAGCAATGAGTTAAGCTTGGGGGAGTTGATACGTCCTAAACGTATCTACTTTTCCAAACACTTTTTCTCTAGTTTGGACTCTAATTTGCATGATTTGAATGGAACTAACCCGGACTGACGCTGTTTTCAGCAGAATTGCCATGGTGTTGTTTTTGTGCAGAAATAAAAGTTCTCGGATGGACCTGAAAATTTATGGAGAATTATTTCAGAATATATAAAAAATAGTGGCGCAAAGATCTACTAGAGGGGGGGGCACCAGGCGCCACAACCCTGGGGGGCACGCCCACCCCCAGGGCGCGCCTGGCAGGCTTGTGGGCCCCTGGCAGCTCCGTTTGACCTAACTCCAACGCTATAAGTACCTATTCATGGAGAAAAAAATTAGAGAGAAAGAATCATCGCGTTTTACAATATGTAGCCGCCGCCACCTCCTGTTCTTCATCGGGAGGGCTGATCTGGAGTCCGTTCGGGGCTCCGGAGAGGGGGATTCGACGCCGTCATCATCATCAACCATCCTCCATCACCAATTTCATGATGCTCACCGCTGTACGTGAGTAATTTCTTCGTAGGCTTGCTGGACGGTGATGGGTTGGATGAGATTTACCATGTAATCGAGTCAATTTGTTAGGGCTTTGATCCCTAGTATCCACTATGTTCTGAGATTGATGTTGCTATGGCTTTGCTATGCTTAATGCTTGTCACTAGGGCCCGAGTGCCATGATTTCAGATCTGAACCCTCTATGTTTTCATGAATATATTTGAGTTCTTGATCCTATCTTTCAAGTTATATGCACCTGTTACGTGTCATGATCTGCATACCCCAAGGTGATAATAATTGGGATTCTTTCCGGTGATTGTCGTAGTTTGAGGAGTTCATGTATTCACTATGTGCTAATGCTTTGTTCCGATTCTCTATTAAAAGGAGGCCTTAATATCCCTTAGTTTCCTTATGGATCCCGCTGCCACGGGTGGGTAGGACAAAAGATGTCATGCAAGTTCTTACTATAAGCACGTATGACTATATACGGAATACATGCCTACATTACATTGATGAATTGGAGCTATTGTGTATCACCCTAGGTTGTGACTGTTACATGATGAAAGTCATCCAACATAATTATCCATCACTGATCCAATGCCTACGCTTTTCGCATATTGATCTTTGCTAAGTTACTTTCATTGCTGCTGCTGTTACAATCACTACAAAACTGCTACTGTTACTGGTACTACTGCTATTGAAATTATCATACTACTGTGCTACTAAACACTTTGCTGCAGATATTTAGTTCTCCAGGTATGGTTGAATTGACAACTCAACTGCTAATACTCGCAAATATTCTTTGGCTCCCTTGTGTCGAATCAATAAATTTGGGTGAAATACTACCCGCGAAAACTGTTGCGATCCCCTATACTTGTGGGTTATCACTTATCTATCTATCACTATCAGAATTAATCCTTGCAAGTAACCGCCAAGGGGATTGACAACCCTCTTGTTTGCGTTGGGTGCAAGTATTTGCTTTTGTGTGTGTAGGTGCTGCTAACGAGGTTCTGTGTGGTTCTCCTACTGGATTGATAACCTTAGTTCTTAACTAAAGGAATACTTATCTCTACTGTACTGCATCATCCTCTCCTCTTCGGGGAAATCCCAACGCAGTTCACAAGTAGCAAGCCCCTTGGAGTTCGTTTGCATTTTGTTTTCAAAGGAGTTGATCTATGCCAAGACAACGAGGAATGCAAGAGTAAGGAAGAGAAGTGTGTAAATTCGCAACCGTGAAGGTATGTCCTACGACCCCCGTCTTTTGCACTTGAATACTTAAAGTAGATGTAGTAGTTGTATGTGTGATATGTGCAAATGGGAGTAAGCTAGTCTTGATAGTTGATACAAAGGTTTTGCTCTAGTAGCTAAAATAATTTTGTAGTCTTTGTTTTCTTTAGTTTAGACAACTAAGACTTGCCGTGGGACAGTTTTTAAATGAAATGTTATTAACCAAATATAAATGTGCACAAGAGAAAGTCTCTCAAGACTTGGGAGTTGAGAAATTGTACAGGAAGTAATGTTTAATCATGCTCAACCCCATATCGTTAATTTTAATAGACTTGATAGCACTTGTGGATTGAATTGTCTAGAGGAACTTAGTTGAAAGGTAGGTGAGATTATGCCAAAAATCTGTGTTGTATATATCAACATGGTGTTACAGCCTCCGGCTAGTGTCATGGCCTTTGCTACTATATACGCATTCACGTGTGTAAATGTGGCTTCGTCACCCTTCTTGATGTTATGCTGAGGACTCTGCTGGCCAACGAACGATCCACCAAGAGCGATAGCTCGAATTTCAGCTGTGAGTTTGTTACCGTACGTAGTGGCAACACTACAAACGAATATTATTCGGCTTTCTCTTGAGTGGGTGTGTATGTGGTAAATAAAGGGGACTGATCAAAAGAGCTTGAAAGAGACATTATTGCTAAAGGTCCATAATTCCCAAACATTAAGCCATAGCGAAAACCTATGCATGATCACTTATTTGGCATAATCTCCTTCACGTGACAATCAAAGTTCCAGCAAACAATGATTGAAACATAGTGTTTAAGAGCCTAGAGGAGGAGACAATCGTGAGTGTACTCATGAGCATTTGAACATTATATTTTACTACATGCTTTGTACTCCCTAACTTATGTTTTCAAGGCTCTATCTAAAGAAACTCTTCCGTGCATTCCCGGCAAGCAAGTTTTGTCTAGATTAAATGAAATGAAGTGTTGCAAAGTCGTTTTATCTAGTAGATCAGAAACTTTGTATTAATTATCTTTGCTTCACTAACACTTGCTCTATAACCATGCCATCGCTATATCTATGATAAGTTTTCAGGTCAAGAAGCGGAGGGCTATCTAGGCATACCGATCGTAAGTGAACCAAAATCTTCTCGTTATTTCGGTTTAACCAACTGAGTTCCTTATGCTTCGGATTTCTCTCTATGTTGCTCGAGGACGATCAAGTTTAAGCTTGGCGGAGTTGATGAGTGATATTTTTACACTCATTTCAACCTCATTTAAACCGCATTATTTCATTAAAAGAGAGATATTCACTCCGATATTGTCACTAATGACTAATAAGTGTGAGGGATTCCACAAATCCTCTCTTTGATATTTTTCCATAGGAAATGGGCTAAAAAGGGAAGAAATCACGTGGGAGAAAGGAAAGGAAGAAAATTGGAGAAGAGATAAGTCACCAGGAGGCGCCAGTAGGCCGCCAGTGTCAAAGACGACGTTCCATGCGACCGCGAGCGCTCGCATGAGCGGTCGTTTGGCGTGAAAACCAAGGCAGGTCGTCCACCAGAATAACTTTTATAAAAGGGACCCAATCGAAATGTGAACAGAGAGCGCGTCGGGAGAACGTCCAGCACAGCCACAGCCCTTTCATCATCATCTTCATCCACAAACCCTAGCCGCCACCATTTGCATCTCCATAGCCATCTCCACCACCGTAGTTCTCTTCCATCTAGTTCATACTTGTAATCGTGCATCGCACAAGGCATCCATTGTAAAACATATTGCAATCAATCAATCTCAAGATGTGTTCTTCAATGTTTTCTTCTCACGATCTGATCTCGATGTGTGAGTAGATCGGTATGGGGTGAGGCATGAACCTTGCAACCCCAGGTATTCGGTGAAGGGATCATTGGGAATCTTTGACATAACGTCTTGTATGTGTGAAATAAAATTGTTTCGTTAAGTTTCTCTTGTCTTGTCCGCGATCTTCATCCCTGCAGGTACCCAGGATCATGGAGATCGAGCACCGGTGAGGCTAGGAGCAAGGAGACCGTGAAGTGTTATACCGAACACCGGTGATAGTAAGGATTAGTAGGGTAACATTGATCATAACCTTGGGGATTCATGAGGTGTAGTCATTGAACGCCCAAAGCTTTTGTCTGATATTATTATCTTAATTATCGGGGCAACCCCGCGAGACGGATAGGGCCCGCGGTAGGACAACTGACTCTTGATGCAGGACTCGTGCCGGTCAAGATATTATTTGGACACATCCCCCATTCCGATATGAAGCAAGCACCTCTTGACGGGTGACTTCCCGCGCACAAACTAATATCATTTTTATCCCAACACCAATACATGGTTGTAAGCATTAAGACCTCATGCCCGTACCTTCTTTTTATTATAAGTGTCTAAATCACAATTTGCTTGCTGATCCGGTCAAAAGCTGGATTTGACACTTTGGCAAAAGCTTGCTAGAGACCATTGTTTCAAAGGGATTTTCCTCTCGTGGGTTCGATACCCAGGGTCACCTCTGGGGAAATAGGTCCGGGATACCCTTTCTTGTTCCAATACCGGATCAATAAAAAGGAGATATCAAGCCGCAAGTCCGGGCACCCGGGGGTCCATTTGTCCGGGCACCCGGGGTGTCCAGAGAGCCTCCGGTGTTCCGCGTCTTGGAGTTTCTCTTCCTCCTTGGGGCTCCATGTGTACTTGGAGATCCCTCCTTGCTTCTTCATGATCTTCTCCTCGATACCTAATCATGCATAAAGTCTCCGTTTGAGATAGAAGCCATTTCTCATATGAATTCAAAGGGAGCTCAAAGAGGAAAGAGGTAACCTCGGTTTCAATGGCACGTGCATGGGGTCTCGTCATCGGTCCACTTGGCGTTTGTGGTGATGATGGAATGTCCATAGGGATGACCGTAGGATGCTCCGCATCACCCCCCCCCCCTAGGTCCATCTCGATCCTTTCAATCTAGTCTAGGCGTCGACCGACCCAAGTAGGAAGGGCGGAGAAGCACTGGCGATGGGGGTATGTGTAGACATGGAAGCGTTGTCGAGGTATGCTGCCTGCGGGGGCACGCTGCTATGGGTTTTGTGCTTGGGCCGGCAAGATGTGATTTGATGTCATATGGACATGGCTTGTGGGGATAAGCATTGTGTGAGGTGCCCATGGAGGGACGTGGTTCAAGCGAGTAACCATGATTATTGTTTCGTACCAACCAGGTGCTACATTTAAATTTTTATAGCGCAAATCACCTTATGTAGCAATGTGCGCATATGAAACTAAAGAAGTTTAAGGTAGGCGGAGATTTGAGTTAACCAGATCTTTGTTTTAGTTTCTTTTTTCATGTATACATCTTTTCCCTTGTGTTTTTGCAGTTTCAAACTGTATCTTTGTTGGTGTCAAGATAATTTTTTTGTCATTGCACTAAGTGCATCTTTCATATTGTAAATCAGAAATTTAATATGCTATGATCTCTCATTATAGGAGAGTAGGCGACAACCGTTCCATCTGTAAATCATACATAACAATCGCTCGTTCGGATTCGTGAGGATTATTCCATACATTTGTTAAATTTTTAGAAAGGTGCCCATTTTATGGTAGGGCGAAAGATGACCGACTTATGTAATGAAATGACGACAACGCTAGAGCAAAGGCAGATGAAGCTGATGGAGGTGGCTGGGGAGGAGAAGTAGATAGAAAGATGTCAAGAATCGATATTTGTCACTATATGAATAATCATCATGTTCAACACATGTTTTCAAATTAAAACCTTTTTTGTCAATGTATATTTTTCTGTTATCCCATGGCAACGTACAGACATTCAGCTAGTTAACAGTAACAAATGAACATGAACTTGATTTTAGAACTGTACTTGGTCAGTTAAAATTTTCAGAAAGGGCCTGAAGATATTCCCTTATCCTCAGAATCACAGCATTGAGAGACTGAGCATCTACATTTCTGCAACATTGTTGCACTCAAAAATGAAGAAATCAACCAAATGTGCACACCACCTCACCCATCTAACAAAATGGTAAATCTAAACAACAATCCACTCTGTCTATCAGAATTCCAACACCTGAAAAATACCATCAGAATTCCATCGCCTGAACTGAAACTATCTTTTCTACAGTATTTACGACGAGCCGAGCTCCTCTGCTGCTACCTGATCCTGATGGCTCCCGCCGCAGGAACCCCCTGGCCGGGCCTCCAGCCAGCTCTTCTCCCGTTCGATCGCCTCAGCGTGCAACTGTCGTCCGAGTCCTCGTCGCCGGTGAAGTCGTCCACGCAGATGCCTTTGCCCTTCCTGTCGTCGTGCCGCCTGCTCGCGTCCGACGGCGGCGTCGACCTCTTGTCGGGGCTCCCGTACTCGTACAGGCTCGGGGAGCGCCGCAGCAGCAGCTCGCTCGCCGAGCCGTACCCCATGAGACGGTGCAGGCTGTGGCTGTGCGGCCGCGCCGCCGTCTTCTCCCCCGCCGCGACGACGGTGTCGAACGACGAGTTCCTCGACACGTGCAGCGGCTGCTCGTCCTCCGTGGTGGAGTAGCTGCTCGCCCCGTACTCCGCCGCGAAGTCCTCGATGAACGAGAACAGGTCCGGCCGCGCGCCGACGTGGCGCGCGGGCGAGGAGCCGGCCGTGCTGCACTGGTCGGCGGGCTTCTTCCTGTCCGGGTCGCGGTAGGAGTAGGAGAGCACGGCCGAGCAGGCGCCGCACCGCAGGTCGCGCACCTTGGCGCTCGCCACGGCGAAGCCGGCGGGCACCTGGACGAGCGTGTAGCAGCTGGAGCAGATGATGAACGGCGCACCCTTCAGGACCGGCCGGCAGTGGTGCCTCGGTGGCGGCGCGCGCTTCTTGGCCTCCACGGCGGCCGGCCGCGCAGGCTCTAGCGCTCTGGACGGACGGCAGCAGTGCCCCCTGCAGCTGCCGCACTCAGGCCTAACGTGGTCGCAGCAGCTGTGACGGCATGCTCCTGCGTGGCGCGCGTCGTGGCCACCGCACGGGTCAGCCCTGCACTGGCGGTACCGCCGCGACGGCAGACCGCGGAGGGCAGCCTGTCCGTGCTTGCCCGCGTTGCCGCGATGGTGCAGAGCGGCGGCGGCGGCAGCATGGCGAGCTCTGCTGGTAGGGATGGCCGGGTGAGGGGCGTGGCCTTCTTGCCTGGGACGACGAGGCGGGCGCGAAGGTGTCCTTGGCTTGGCCTCCGGAGACTGGCTGAAAAGCTCGGAGAGGTCGCCTTTCAGCTCGTCCACTGTCTTCAGGATCTTCTCGTGGAGGGGGCTCATCTTCTGTGGTGGGAGCGCGTGCCGAGGAGGAGGGCTCGGTGCCTTTTCCTCGGCAACAGCCGGCACCGGCGCCGCCGCGGCATCGTCTCGCCGTTTCCAGCTCGCCGCAGCCGTCGCAGACCGGGAATCCGCGACACGATCAGGCATTGGTGCAGCTTCGCCGACAGCCGCTTCGACTGAACTTTTCTTCCTCGCAGCATCAGTTTCAGGGTCGGCTTCACGTCCCCTCTCTGAACCTCGCATCTCGGCGAAGTTTGCACCGGCGTTGGGAGCACTAACCGCACCCCTCCCCCTGCGAGGTTCGGAGCTGCCACCAGCCTCCTCCTGATCGGCACTCCGGTGGTGATCATGTCCCTTCTTCTCGACGATCGGCGGCGGTTGCGCCGAGGAGTGATGCTTCCTCCCCGGCGTGAGATCGCCGCTCGTGCCCATGGCCCTGCCGGTCTCGCGTCGGCTTGTCGTGCCGGCGTCCCGGGGGCTGGTGGTTCGAACATCAGGAGTCGGGGCGGGGGCACTGGTGCTCGCGACATCCCCGGAGCCCAAGTGGCTGCTCTGAGTCTGGCTCCGGCGAGGAGACGGCAGGGCACTCGCTGAAGACGGAGCAGCACTAACCGCACCCCTTCTCACGCGAGGTTGAGAACTGCCAGCAGCTTCCGCCTGATCGGCACTCCGATGCTGATCACGCCCCTTCCTCTCGACGACCGGCGGCTCTTGCGCCGACGAGTGGTGGTTACTCGCCGGTGGCGTGAGATCACCGGCCTCGCGTCGGCTTGTGGTGCCGGCGCCTCGGTAGCTGGTGCTCGGGGCGTCAGGAGTCGTGCCACTGGTGCTCGGGGCGTCAGGAGTCGTGCCACTGGTGCTCGCGACATCCCCGGAGCCGCCCAGCTGGCCGCTCTGAGCCTGGCTCCGGCGAGGAGACGGCAGGACGCTCTCCGAAGACGGAGCGGCACTAACGGCCGCGTCCTGCGAGTCGCCGCTGCGGAGTTTCGCTGCGCAACCACGAAATGAAATCCAATCAGAAACCCGCGACAAATTACATGGAAATGCGAAGATCCAATCACCGGAGTGGAAGATGAATTTACCTCGGAGGCTGGCGCCGCACCCGCCGCATTGGTACACCGGGACGCCGGCGGGCTCCTGGAGGACGCTGCGGCACCTGGGGCACCTCACGTGGCGAACCCCGCCGCTGGCGCTGGTGTCCGAGATCGCCATGAGCCGACAAGGCCGCAGAGCATCACTCGCGGTGCAGTCGTATCGTGTGATCGTATCCCGGCGCCGTCGATCGATCAATCAAAGTCGCCGCCTGAGTTGACAGATGAAAGGATAAAATCGTCAGCACTTTGGCACCAATTTCTTCATCCAATTTGTTGTTTCCGAAAAGGAAGAACAGGAGGCACTCGAGCACAGCTAACAGAAAGCGCACCCACTCACCTCAAAATTTCGAAGTTTCCCCTCGGCGTCCACTCGAGAGTCGAGACGAGACGAGACGCCCCCCTTTGCGTGCTCTTGCAGCTTCTTCTTCCTCCTCCCTGTCCCCGGTCCTCGGAATCGAGCCGCCTCTCCTCCAAATCCAATCCTTGGAAGCTAGCTATATATGTCTGGGCTCCTCAACTCCAGCTCCGGCTCTCGCGTTGGTCGTCGCGGGTGCACTGTCGGGAGTCCGGAGCAGGCAGACAGTATGAAGCGAGGAAACAGAGGCGTCCCTGTTGGGCGAGCGAGCAATAGAATAATGGCGAGGCTTGGAATGGAGACGGAGAAGCTGAGCTCATGTAAAACGATGCGCGCGCTCCGGAGAAATATTTATATGCGCTGGTGGGGGAGGAAGGAGGCGGGGTGGTGTGCGCGGCTGAGACCGCTTCAATGACAGGGACGGATGACGAGTGCGGAGTGCCCGCGGGATTTGGCGTTGGCGATCGAGTGGCACGGCCAGGTCGTCCGCGGGGAGGCGAGGCGACCGTGTCGCCGACGCCAGTCACGCTGCCACCGCGTCGTCGCGGTCGCACTTCTGGGCGTCCGCCGTGGAGCCGCGTGTGGCCCTCGCCTTTTCTGCGGCGAGGGCCCGGCTGGGGGTGGTCGCGCTGGGGACGTAGCGGCTGACGCGCGCGCCCGCTCACTGTCGCTGTCGCGCACGCGCGAGCTGGAGGAGACCATCAGGAAACGGATTAAATCTGGCTCCACGGCACCCACCCTGGCATTGCCATGCGCACTGCGAGCGCGCGCCGGGCCGTCGTTTTCCGAGCAGGTTCGAGAGATCCTGCGAACCTCGTGATGTTCGCTCGCAGGAGTAAACTATGCGCCATTTGGGCGCCCAGCACTTGGTACAAAGCTCAGATTTGCATTTGTTTTTGACTTCATTGTTTATTTTTGGAAGCCGCGTGGGTTTCGTCAATCCAGTCAGTGCGGAACGGAATAGTAAGCGTGCGGTCTGTACTACAAGAAGAACGGATGAGAAAACGGAGTGGAGTAAACAAGGACTCGTCATGGCAGGCGGCAAAAGTCGCGGGTGGTGACCGGAAGTTCGGCCTCGCGCGACCCGTTCACGTAGCAAGGATTGTTATCATGTTGCCAATTGCCAAAGATGGCGAGGCACGGTCACCAGCGACAGCACACCGTGGCCTAGCATCACGCGGGCCGAATAAATGAGGGGGCCGCAGGCTGAGCCTGGAATGGAAAAAGGCGATTTTTGGCGGCACGCCCTCGTCGCCGTCGCCGTCGTCGGTGCCACGGGGCGCGCGAGCCGCGCGTTTTGTCAACGGCGATGAGCTCAGGGTTGCACGGCTGTGGCAGGCTCGCGTCGTCGGTGGACGGTGGGCGGGTGGACGGGCGTCGGGCGTGCGGCCGCGTGGCCGCGGGCGGGCGCGCACGGACGGTGCGGTGCGGTGCCGCGCCGGCCGCCTGGCGTGGCGTGGCCCCGCCTGCGACCTGCGAGCCGCGGGGCGCACTGGCACCGCCACCAACCAGCGCGGGTCGCGACCTACCGCCACCTACGCGCTCGGCTCGTCGCCGGGGCCCGGGAGCGAGCTGTTTTTGGCCCGCGGGGCCACACGGCCGCCCACACGGGCAACGCGACCGCCGATCCCTTTGGTACGGGAACAACCGTGAATATATTCTCTTCTCCTGGTCGTTTAGAGCGTGACGATTTTGCGTCCAAAATGTTGTCGCGTCTGCGTGTGTCGCCATGTTGAAGGCCGAGCGTATGCTGTTTCTTTATAAAAAAAGAAATACAGCAACAGGGCAATTGTATTTTTTAACTTACACAAGCCCATAATATATTTCAGTCCAAGACTCCAAGTTAAAGATTAGTCATGGGTGTCTAGTCATAGCAACTCCCACCAAAACGAACCTCATCCAATGTCCGCACGCATGTCCGGACATGTCCGCGAAACAGTGACAGGGGCGGGGTCCATTCAACCGCAAACATCAAACGAGACCAGTAACTATTCCGCGCATTAAGTGTCGGTTACAGTGTAGTTCCCTAACCGGCACAACCACCACTGTACTACGTATGTAAATGGACCGACCCATGTAGGTCTTTTTTATCCACCATTTTTCTTCTGGGTTTCCCTGCATGGGTTTTTGCCGGTTTTCTCATTTTGTTTTTCATTCCTTGTTTCCATTTTTTCTTTTTGGGTTCTAGTTTTAATTGTTCATTTTTTTTATCAAATTTGTGAACTTCCTTCAAATTCGTGAATTTTTTTCCAAATTTTGTGAACTTTTCCTCAAATCGATGTGAATTGTTTTTCATTTTTGCGAGCTCTTTTTCAAATTCTGAATTTTTGCCAAGTGGTGACATTTTTTTGAAATTCGTGAACTTATTTTTCCAAACTCATGATTTTTTTTAAATTCTTTAACTTTTTTTCAAACTTGTGAACTTTTTCAATTTTTGTGAACTTTTTCTCAAATCAGCGAAATGTTTCTAAAAAGTCAACAATCAACCGATCTGGTAAGAGGTCAAAGGTCTACCCTTTTCAACTTTTTCCAAATCCGTTTTTTTCTAATTCATAAACTTTTTTTGATTTTTCTTATTTTTTTAAGTACTATAAGGGAGTAGGGGACAGAAAAATCGAACAAAAACAAAAGTGAACGACTTACGATAGTACGGGCAAACGAGTGAAAGAAGTAGTAGCAGGCCAAGGCCCAGTACGATCGGTAGTGTGCGCTAAGAGAGTTTCCTGGCGCTGAAGGCACCAAGTAGGACCTCTCTCAAACCCGATCGTGTGCTATGGCTGGCAATGGGCCAGACGGTCTGGGAGGACAAAGAGACAATGTAGGCCAATAGTTGCTCATGCGTTGTGGAGGGACGTGGTCCAACTGATACTGGGCTAGACGGACCGTCTTAACTCACCCAAACCACTTCCCAGCTTGGTTCCGGTTCATGGGATTTCAGACATCCGGACTGGTTTGCGGACATTTTGTGACTCTTGTTTGATGGCCAAAAGTGCCCGTACTGCCCAGTCCGGACATTTAGGGGTGATTTGATGATCTGCGTTGGAGTTGCCTTCAAGGGTGGAGGATTACTACGCTGATGGGGCCAAATGAGTAATAGTGTTGTTGTAGGGGGCAAATACTATCAAGAAAAGTAGGGATACTACGCCACACCACATGGGTCATGGGGGAGTCGTGACTCCTACCAGTCCCCCCTAGTTTCACCAATGTGTCTATTGTTTGGCATTGGACTGGCAAATATCCTTCGTACCAATGCTATAACAAAAAGAAACACGTGATCCCCAATGAGGGGCTCCCGTGTTGAGGAACGGAGTTGGGCTATACCATAAGAGCATGCACCTACCATATCGACCAACGAGCACACCAAATCTTAGGATTTCATAAGTAGTGGTGCCATGACAAGTACTCAAACAAAATAATGACGAGCACACTAAGTATTATACTGAGGAGGACCGAAGGCTTGTTACCAAAGAAGATGACTCTATAAAGGCTCAAAGAGCCCGCCAAAGACTCGGGGCATTTTCTGATCATCATTTTCACAATACCCTACTTTGTAATTGCGATATAGTCCTTGTACCTAGTTGCTACCCATTTCTAGAGCCTAGGCCTTGGTTTGCAGTGTTCTATGAGACCCCCTTGGGTTTCGACCCACGTCTCAATTGTGTCCCATGAGTCAAACGCATGGCTGTAAGATCGTGTAATTTTGGCTGAATTAAACTAGCGATATTAGATTGGACGAGATTCTACATGGGTGCTTTTTGAAGATTTTATGTTTATGTTACCTCCATGCTAGTTCCTATCCAAACATCAAGTATAAGCTATAAAAGTTACCATGGTCTTTCCAGAGCCACATAAATCACATATGTAAAACTTTCCGAGGTCTGAAAATTTACGGCATTCCCCCGCAAACAAGGCCAAATTCAATGTATTTGTGACGAGTAATCATTGTAGCCAATGCATTGCTTTTATTTTTGTCAACGGTCACTCGGGAGAGAGGTTTCCTAGCAGAAAATTCATTGAAAAAGGCTCAAAGAAAAAGTAGACAAGGTTTATGTACATCACACGCGCGCGCAACATGAGAAAACCTAAACTGGCGAGCTCCTTACAACCCACTCATGCAGTGATATGGAGAAAGAAGATCCGGACTTCCACATCACCCAGGTCGTCGGTTGGCAGGCGCACACGCAGAGGATGGCACCGTCTTGGCAGGCCTTGCGAACGATTGGAAGTCACAAATATAACCCTTGAAGACTATGATATTCGTGTGTATGCACAGGTGTTAGAGACAAACGAGGCGAGAAGTTGCAAATGAGTGCGCCAGGACGAGGCGGGAGAGGACAGGTGGCAACATCATAGACAATCGTGTGCGGTTGGGGGGTGGGGGGGGGTCAGTTATGGATCGCTCATCTCAGATCCAACGGCTGGAATTCAAGACAATGAATATGCTTTAGGTTTACCCTTTTTTTTAGCATAGCTTTGCCCATGTTGGCAGTGACAACTCAGGCATATCCAATTCGCGGGACCCACCTGGCGGCGCGGCTAATCTGACCATAACTAACCACCCACTGGAAGTGGGCCTCACCCAGGCCCCCAGCCCGTGTATAGTTGACCGGACGCGGCGCCCGCGCTGTCCCTCCGTCGCCCCTCGCCTTTCCCCTCCTCCTTCAGAGTCCAGACCCGCACACTTCGCTCCACCAACCGCGCTCCTCGTCCCCGCCGCACCCGCCCGCGGAGCGGAGCTCGCCGGGGCGTCGCCGGCACCGCTCGCACCTGGGGTGAATCCCGGAATCACGGAAGGTGAACTCCACGACCCCCGCCCCGCGTTTCGACCCCACCCCTTATCTGAATTACGATTTACTGACGGACGCAGCGCTCGCGGGAAGTGAGAGAGCAGATAGACTAGCCCCTCGCTTCGGTTCCTCGATCTGGGTTTGTTCGCTGGATTGGTTCGATTTCTCGCCTCGCAGTGCGGATCTTGTTGCTTCTCCGGGTGATTGCTTAACGATCTCGATGTGGTCCAGCGGGGAAAGAGGAGCGTGTGTTTTAGTCTCTCCGTGTTAGCGGGGTGAATTTCGATCTATATCGGGAATCCATTGCTAATTGATTGGTTTTTCAGTAAAAGAAGGCCGGTGTTAGAGCTGATTCGAGGTGTTGAACATAGCGTGGCTAGGATGCTAGGATTGTGGAATTTGACAGTAGTACAATTTTGGACTAAAGGCACACCGTCCTGCTTTTAGAAAGCACGAATGCCTTTGTGCTCTAAGAATCTGGAAGTAACTTTCGAGAAATCTTATCTCATTGCTAGATTGCAAAGCTTAAGGTTCCTTGTGCTAGGAGTTTAGTACACTATGCACACTGTTCAGGATGTTTGAGGGCATTCAAGATGCTCGAATTTCTGACGATGCTGTGATGTAACTTAGATATCTGTTAGTGATTGAGCTGCAGAGTCATCTGCTAGCCGCTTACGTGTTGATTGCTGTGTTGGAGCTTCGAATGTGTCCGGTGAGAGGTGCTCATGGTTGGTGATGCAAACAGAGATCGTCCCAGTTGTCAATTGATTGCCATTTAGTTTTGTCCATGTCCAGAGACAATTTTCCTGCAACATATGATTGTTTCTGGTGTCAGAGAAGGTTGTTATCATAGCAAGATAAATATCTTAGAACTGACTAGAATAACCATCTGTACCATGTTCTTATAGCCCCCACTACAAAAGATATTGATTGTTTGCACTGGGTATCCCTATCTAATACTTGTCCCGAAACTTTTGCTCTCCTTTTTAGACTTCTTCCAATAATAGATGAGACTAATGATTTATCTGTTCTGTGTCCATTTTAGATTTCTGCTTCACGAGTCCAGGAAGAACATTGGCATCAAGCAAGTCATATTCAGCAGGGAACAGCAGCATCGTTTTGATCTGCCTTTTCGCAGGATACTTGGGCAATTCATAGTGGAAACTTCAACTTGTTCAAGGCCTCTGTTCACAGCATTACATCATTTTACTTCCTTGGAAGTTGTGCAGCGAGCCTACTTGAGAACGCAATGTAAAGAAGTCATTAGTTTCAGTAAGTTGGAGACTCGCCCTGGAGCTGCCATCCTCGGCTGCATTGGCCTTTGATAGATGGTTTATTCTCAGACATCCTCTCTGGCAGTAAAGCTTGCACAAGGACCCAAGCTCTTTACTACAAAGACAATTCTCCCCATGGACCCCCCGGGTGTTGTCTCCTCTGAAAATGCTGAATATGATTTCTCTGATGTTTTTGGTTCCAGTCCAGTCGAGACGGCAACAGAACTTTGTGTTGTTGATCCAGACAGCCCTACAGCTCCCCTTGAGTCCACTGAGGAGGTTTATAATGATCCTGCGGTCATCTTCAAGCGGTCACATTCTCTTGTTGGTCCATCATCACTTGTTAGCTGCTCTTTGGGACTTAGCAAGCTCACTCTAAACAAAGCAGATGGATCATCAGAACTTGTAGGCCACACTACAGAAGAAAAGGAACTTAACCTAGAGCAGTTCAGTGATGAAGAGTTTGGTGATGCCGTGACTGAGGATGAGGGTGTTGGGCTTGATGACTTTGAAATCTTGAAGCTTGTAGGCCAAGGGGCCTTTGGCAAAGTCTTTCAGGTGAGAAAGAAGGGTACTTCAGAGATATATGCAATGAAAGTTATGAGGAAGGACAAGATACTGGAGAAAAACCATTCTGAGTACATGAAAGCTGAAAGGGACATACTGACAAAAGTTGACCATCCTTTTGTAGTGCAGCTGAGGTACTCCTTTCAGGTAGGCCATTTGTATACATATTGTCATCTCTACGTTGGCATTCATATCTTGGTACAAATATTCAGACAGTGTTTTGCCTGTGCAGACCAAATATCGACTTTACCTTGTCCTGGACTTCGTAAACGGGGGGCATCTCTTCTTTCAGCTCTACAAGCAAGGATTATTTAGGTGCTGTTTCACTTGTTAGTAATTTTGTTTGCCAAAAGATAGCGGCACATGCCTTTAAACTAAACCCTTTGATATAACAGGGAGGAACTTGCACGAATCTATACGGCTGAGATTATATCTGCTGTAGCCCACCTCCACGCTAATGGGATTATGCATAGAGATCTTAAGCCCGAGAACATCCTATTGGATGCTGAAGGCCATGTAAGAACTCTGTTGCAGCCAACAATCCCGTTTTGTCTCTTCTTCAGCTATCTGACATCTATTTGATTGTGCCACTGTTATAGGCCATGCTAACTGACTTTGGCCTTGCGAAAGAATTCCGTGAGAACACCCGATCAAACTCGATGTGTGGCACCCTCGAGTATATGGCTCCTGAAATTATTCAGGGCCAGGGGCATGATAAGGCCGCAGATTGGTGGAGTGTAGGAATCCTCCTGTTTGAAATGCTGACGGGCAAGGTGAGTTGCATATTTGCATGGGATGTCAAGCTTATCATCGGAGAGGTGTTTTGTGTTGATGTGTCATGGCTTATAGTTCCTACTCTTTGCAACACATTGCAGCCCCCGTTTGTCGGGAACAGGGACAAAGTTCAGCAGAAGATAGTGAAGGAGAAGTTGAAGCTTCCTCCGTTTTTGACTAGCGAAGCTCACTCGCTGCTGAAAGGAGTACGTTCTCCAGCTTGTTTGATTTCATTATTCATGCAACTTATAGCACGTATAGTACCATGTAGAGGCCTTCCAAAACAAAACAGAAACATCATGAGAGCAAATTGGCTACTTGACTGTTTTTATCTGAAAAATCGCAATATTTCAGTTGCTGCACAAAGAAGCCGGCAAGCGGCTGGGAACCCGACCCGGCGGCAGCGACGAGATAAAGAAGCACAAGTGGTTCAAGCCGATCAACTGGAGGAAGCTGGACGCCCGGGAGATCCAGCCGAGCTTCCGGCCCGACGTGGCCGGCCTGACCTGCATCGCCAACTTCGACGTGTGCTGGACCAACACGCCGGTGCTGGACTCCCCGGCCGCCACCCCCGTCACTGCCGGCGGCGGGCAAGGCAACTTCGTGGGGTTCACCTACGTCAGGCCCGCGCCGTTCCTCCATGACCTGAAGCCGCCCTCGAGCTCTAGCTAGGCTGCAAGGTTCGCTCTAGTGCACCCGAAACAGGTGCGCGCAATTTTGATCTAGTTCATTCACTGAACCACTGTGTTCTATGGCCTGTATGATGTATATATCGATTCTTCTGCATCTTGCTTTAGTTGCGGCAATGAGAAGTTGGAAACAGAGAGCAACTACAATATCTGTCATTACAAATTGGTTGATAGTACTACCATAACATGCCCCCAGGACATGCTCAACTCACGTCGTATGCAAAATTAAAACTTGGAAAACCGTGATTCTATTCGGGGTCGCATTGCAGACCTGTGACAATCTGAAACTCGGAAACAAAAAAGGAAAACCATAGTGCAAAACTGGCTGTGGCCATGAGTCGGCTCTCAAGGTAGACCTATCTAGAGTTTTGACCAATGTTCCGTCACTGCGACGACCAACCCGCGCGACAAATCCAGTGGAATCTTTACATAGATGATGTATGCTCAAAAGATCAAGCATTGATTAGGGAGTGTTACGATTAATTTTAACGTACGTGTTAATTATGGGGCTAATAGCAGTTTACATCGTCAATAAATATTGTACATTTAACTGCTTTTCTACTCTACTTTTTATTTCCAACACTCTCTTTGTATCTCTCCCTTCTTAAAAGTTCCAGGAGTAAGGGCAGAACCAAACACCAAGCAAAGCAGCACATTCAGCAATCAGCCGCTACATACTACGCAGCACCCCACTCCCTGGATAAATCCATTCAGCAATCAGCAGCTACTCGACAAACCTGCAGCAGATACACAACAGCAACACCGAGCGCTGCTCTTTTAACCTCATTCTCTCTCTTTCTCACCCTCCTCTCTGAACTCTGATTTATGCAGCCGCCAAACAGCCAGAATAACCCGGTTTCATAAAAGCTACTAAAAAGGAGATAATAACATACCCTGTCACACAGGATCACAAAGGTAGCATAGTGGCTAACAGGTCGTAAACTGAAAACAAGCTGATATCCAGACGTCATCTTTGATTCTCCGTCAAACAAAGTGTTGTCTTCACCGATTTTCCTCGTTAACAGTCAGGACTTGCTTCTTATCTACCGCATAAGTAGCAAGCATCCATATTAATGAAATAACCCCAGCTGTCTCTACCACATCGCTACTCCTCCTTGCACGCCTCAGCCGGCGCCTGCAGGCAGCTCAGATGAGGTTATACCAACTTCTGCCAAACTGGAATGGAAGAAACAGATAAATAATTTACATGTGCATGTGTTAATTTGATAGTGTACCATTGTGAGTCATGTGGTCTTGGATTGACTTGAACGGAAAGATGCCGTAGTAGCCATATGTTACGCCAGTCACTAGTCATGATTTTCCTATCCGCCTTAGATATCACGTCATACAGCTCCTCTTTCTTCTGCTGGATCTCGTGCATAAGGCTGGATATATACACAAAGATAATTTATGATCAACTTTATATCATTAAGTAGGTGCTGACTGTGATTGGTAATAACGAGAATAATACTGAGGTAAGACCGTAAGATACAGAATGCATATGATGCATTATCATATATAGATGCAGCCAAGTTGCTAATTGAGGGCCCTGTTCAATGGACTAATTATGGCTGTGAGTTTAGTTTTTACCCTGTTGCTCTCTCTTTCCAAATTTTCCATTCACAATTTGCGTCATAACAATTTGTATTGCTTTGCATTGTTCCATCTTTTGCTGAATTGTCAGCGTGCCTTGATTTTGCAGTCCGACAATGACACCGACTACTACGATGACCACGGTGAAGTAAAGGCCATGGACAAGCTCAACTCCACCTTCTGGCAGGGGGTCGGTCTGATCGGATGCGTGCAGTCGCGTGTCAAGAAGGTGGTGTTCGATCAGTTCACCGGGGGGACAAGACAAACCAGGTTGGGTTCCTGAAGCTGGCCCTTGGGCGAGCGGTGCTGCTGCAGGAGGTGACAGTCATAAACTGCAGCCGTTGGCTTCCAAGAGAATGTGGGCCAGTAAGGTCTTGGACAAACCTTCTTTGGAGGTCCGTGGGCGCGCAGCAGGTCACATTTGGAGGTACAGCAGAGCATCTGATCTTTCTATCAACGACCCATTTATTTCTTAAGGCAGTCCTGATGGAGCGTTCGTTAGCAGCTAGAGCATCATCGATCATGTGACCTACTCCCTTCGTCCCATAATGTAAGACGTTTTTTGACACTAGTGTAGTAGTGTCAAAAAACGTCTTATATTATGGGACGGAGGGAGTATTTATTTGTTAAGGCAGTACTGATGGAGCGTTCATTAGCGTTGTCGTTTGAATGACTCATAGCTCTTTGTGAATGGGTAGTGATGTAGCGTCGGTTGGCAGCCTTTTTCGGTTGTTGGAGATTTTGGGTTTAGCAACGGAAGGTTGTGCAAAAGATTATTGTGGCTGTTGCCCACGTTGCTATCTGAATGGTAACAATTGTTTCTGCATTCAATGTGATCTCCATGGCCTGTGGCTCTGGCTTCCACATGTTTATTATAATTGGTTTCAACATGATTTTCATGTTTTGACTCTGCCGATGTTACAATTGGGCAAAATTTACGCTTAGTTTCACTGCTTGATGCGGTGGTGTGTTGTATGTTCTGGAATAACTGATGTGTGTTGTAACTTCAGAGAAGTGCTCGACTAAAAGCTTTGTATGCCATTGGAACTGTCTGGCAGCACCTCTCTGCCCATGCTGGCGCTCACGTTACATTTTCTGTTAATAAGGATTGGAGTTGAACCCCTATTTCACTGTACCTTGGACCCACCTGTCATATTTTTAATTATCGTTCAGCAATCAAATAATAGAAAGCAAACCTTTCTTCAGATTAAATTTTGAAGCTGAAAGTTTAGAAGAATGAATATCTCAAACCAATCCAAGTGAACTGAAACTTCCGCAGATTAGTGATATATGTATTCTTCAATTTCTGAATTGTTTTCATTTTTTTTCTTCTGGAAACTTTGAACTTCCTAACCAAATCCAGTCAGATTTTGAAGCTGAAAGTTGAGAAGCATGAATTTCTCAAACCAATGATCCACGTGAGCTGAAACTTTCTCAGATTAGTCATATATGCATTCTTCAATTTCTGGGATTTTTTGTAATATGTCTGGAAACTTTGAAATTTCTGTTAAAATTCAGTCAAATTTCGAAGCTAAACGTTCAGAAGCATGAATCTCTCAAACCAATGGTTCCCGTTAGCTGAAAGTTTCCCAGATTAGTTATATATCTGCGCTTCAATTTGTGGAATTGTTTCAAAATTTTCTGGAGAATGAACCTTCATAACTCTTCCTACCTACAGTCCTATTGATACATGGATCTCTCAAAAGTTTCCCAGAACCATTTGGACAGCATTTAGACCATACTAGGGCTCAAATCAAAGCACATACAACACATGGAGAATCAACCTCCAGAACTCTTCTTGCCTACTGCCATATTGACATAATAATATTGACCTCAACAGAAATATAAATAACATCAAATACTTGCTTCCATGTGTTTCTCGCTGTGAATTAAACAGCTGCTGGATTGCAGCCAGCCTGCTGCTGCAACGGAGGAGGTGACCCCTGCAGCTGAGATGGACCAGTGCTCCCTCGGCTCACCTCTGTTTGTGCCGGTGGTGCCACCAATCCTGCCGGCTCCAGAATCCACTCCGCCCAGGATGCCCGCCAAGAGGAGGAAGACGCTGGCAGGGGTGACTGGCTTCGACCTGAGCCGCCGGAGCCCGCGTCTTCGTGCCAAGAACAGGGCAATGCCCATTGCCCAGCTTGCGGAGAGATTACTTTGTCAGAGGATGGGCGTCGTCGGTGAAGGTGAGGAGGTCACAGAGGAAGCCATCGGCCGTTTCGTGGCCATGTTCAATGGGCAGCTCCCAGACTTGGCGATCGCTGGGTTGCGTGCTCTCTTCAGGCTGGACTGTGATCTCGCAACGGCGGTGGAGGAAGCTCTGCTTCAGCATGGAGGAGAGGGAGGCGCCGAGATGACAGCTGCGGCAAGCGATGCCGTCGCTGCCTGACCTGACTAGGCCTATCTGCTACTGATGTTGCTAGTTTCCAATGTTAATCAATTTCCAACATGTACTAGGTTGCCTGTTCGTAGCTGCTGTTGTTAGCTGCTGCCCTGATGTGCCTTGGCAAGGCTTGGTGATCTTTGGCTGGAGCTGCTCTAGCTACGTGAAGTTAATTAGTTTCCCTAATGTCTAGTCTCAATCTCAGTGTTCTTAACTGGAATGTACGTGGGCTGAACTGTCCCAATAGAAGAGCTGCTGTCAACACCACTATTGCTGCTTCTGCGTGTCAACTCGCCTGTTTGCAAGAATCTAAGCTCAAAACTGTCGATGCTTCCACTGCTGCTTTCCTTGGCGGTTACAGATTGAAGGGCTTTGCCCAGCGCCCTGCTTTGGGCACGCGCGGAGGGATTCTGATGCTGTGGGATGATGAGCATGTCCGCGTCGAAAATGTGCACTACGGCGACTACACCCTCTCGGCTAGGATCACAATTATTGCCACTGATACTTCCTTCAAGCTAACCACTGTCTATGGTCCAACTAGAGACAATCTCAAAGATGTTTTTTTTCAAGAGATGAAGGATGCAAAGCCACACTTGGGGGAAAGGTCGCTCGTCGCAGGTGACTTCAACCAGATTTATCGGGCTAGAGACAAGAACCGCTCCAATGCTAACCGTAGCCGCATCACCCGCTTCCGGAATGCTCTCAATTTCTGCGAGCTAAAAGAAATCCACCTGCAGAACAGAAGGTTTACTTGGAGCAACGAACAGAACAACCCAACCATGTCCAAGCTTGAAGGTTTCTTTTGCAATGAGGATTGGGATATCACTTTTGATAAGCACATCCTTCATGCCTTATCCTCTTCTCTCTCCGACCATTGCCCCCTTCTCCTGGCAAATGATGACGGGCCTCGGCGACCTCGGACTTTCCGCTTCGAGAACTTTTGGACCAATATGCCGGGCTTTTCCCAGGTTGTCCATGATGCTTGGAATGAGCCCTTTCCGCACCATGATCCTTACCGAAGGTTGTTCCAGAAACTGAAACGGACTAGTCAAAAGCTTCGTTCTTGGAGTAAAACCCTCTTCTCCAATGCCAAGATTCAGCTACATATGGCCTTGGAGATCATCCTTCGCCTCGATGAGGCGCAGGACGTGCGGATGCTTAGCCCCGAAGAAACGGATCTCCAGAAAAGGCTAAAGAAAAGAGTGGTGGGCCTTGCGGTCATGGAAAGAGCCAGAAAGAGACAAAGCTCCAGAATCACCAACATCAAAGAGGGAGATGCGAATACAAATTTTTTTCACCTTAGGGTAAATGGTCGGCGGAGGAAAAATCTTATACACCGCCTCAAGCAAGGCAATGGCTGGGTGACGGATCACGATCACAAAAATAATATCGTCCACTCTCATTTCACCGAGGTTATGAAAAGGGGTACCCCGCGTACAAAGACCATCAATTGGGCTGCCATCCCCCGTGCTGACCATGACCTCACAACGCTTGGTGATGCTATTACGGAGGAGGAAGTCAAGGCTGCGGTCTTCGCCCTTCCTAGTGACAAAGCCCCGGGGCCGGATGGATTCACCGGAAAATTCTTCAAGACCTGCTGGGACATTATCAAGGAAGACATCATGCTTGTGATCAATAACTTCTCCACCCTCCAGGCCCGAAACTTGCACTGGCTCAACTCTGCGAATATTGCTCTCGTTCCTAAGAAGGATGGTGCGGAAGAGATATCGGACTTTAGACCAATTAGCCTGATCCATGCTGTGGCAAAGCTCATTGCCAAGATCCTTGCCTCCAGGCTGGCTCCCCACATGAATGACATCGTATCCATTGCACAGAGTGCGTTCATCAAGAGAAGAAGCATACACGACAATTTCCTATACGTGCGGAATTTGGCCAGAAAATTTTACCGCACAAAAAAGCCCATGCTTCTCTTCAAGCTTGACATCAAGAAGGCTTTTGACTCCGTGAGATGGGATTACCTATTGGAGATGTTGAGTCATCATGGCTTCCCTGCACGTTTCCGCGACTGGGTCTCGGCGCTTCTCTCTTCGGCGTCATCGCGCGTCTTGCTCAATGGTATTGCTGGAGATCCTATCAAGCATGGTCAGGGCCTCAGACAGGGTGACCCTTTATCCCCTTTGCTCTTCGTGCTTGCCATCGACCCGCTACACCATATCCTCAGCAAGGCCACGGCTCAGGGGAGGCTCCAACCCCTTCCTGGGAGGCACACGGAGATTCGTGCCTCTCTTTATGCCGACGATGCTGCTGTTTTTTGTGCCCCTGTTAAGGAAGATGTCCAATTCCTGGCCACCATGCTTGCTTCCTTCGGCGAATCCACCGGCCTATCCACTAACTGCGCAAAGAGTATTGTGTAGGAGATATGCCCTAGAGGCAGTAATAACAGTTATTTTGTATCTCCGAGTTTGTAATGAATGTTTATGATCCATGCTATAACTGCAATGATTCACGAGTCTGCAATATCCACGAGGCCCGGAGGGAAACTCATTTGCACGTGTGGTATAATAAACGGCAAAATGTATTCCTAGTCTTGCCTCTAAGACTGGCTCAAGTATTGCATGATGATCCTGTTTTCCTGATCATGGGCATGGCTATGCCGGTAATTTTGAGGGCACAATGTTGGTAGAACACTTGTGTTGAATCAACCCGAATTGATGTTATGCTATGAGATATATTCGTCGCAAGTTTATGGTTAATAACACAAAGATGGTTAACGTTTGCATGATTCCTTAGACCATGAGAGTATCGAGTTTCTTCATGCTTGCTTCATGAACTTTGGGGTTTGTTAAACGTCATCCGTAAATGGGTGGCTATTACGGCGGCTTACGGGTTCATGGAAAAGTATGTCAAGTAACTTGATAGCTCAAGATTGGGATTTGCTCCTCCGACGATGGAGAGATATCTCTGGGCCCTCTCGGTGTTACGGTATCCATCATCGTCTGGCCAGACACTTTGTGATTTGATCACGGGGATGCCGGAACACGGGAACGAGAAAAGAGAACAATACCGGCAACGAGGTAACTGGCATAGTGGACAAGTTGTTGATCCACGAGGATGCCAACATGTCTCACCTCGGGTAATTGTAACATATCGCGAAGCAACAGGAATAGCTCACGGCAACTGGAGGTTCACTCGAATATTCATTCGTGTGGGTATAGGGGTCAATATGGGTGTCCACGGCTCCGATGTTGATAATTGATCGGAAGGGGTTCCGGGTCATGTCTATGCTTCACCGAACCTATAGGGTCACACGCTTAAGGGTCATCTATCTGCTGAATACTAGACAGGGAGTCTGAGAGAAAATCACCGAAAAAGTTTCGGACACCGGAAAAGTTTCGGACACCGGAAAAGTTCCGCAGAGAGAACACCGGAACAGTTTCGGTAAAACTGAAAAGTTGTTTCAGGGGATACCATTAAGTCAAATTGGTTTTGGCACATGCCTGATAATTCTTGGAGGGTGCCAGAATCATTCTGGAAACTTCTGGGAATTTTCCGGAAGAAAAACCGGAAATGTTCCGGAGCTGCCGGAACCGCTTCGGATGCTTTTCGCAGATGAAAATCACTAATCCGGAATTGTTCCGGATCACATTGAAAATTATTTTAGTGGGTACTGGAAATGTTCTAAGCCCACATAAATATTTTCAGTTCGACCGGACGCTGAAAAATGTCGTCGTGAATAGTGAAAGTGCTTTTTGGGATATTTATGGAAAGTCACCTTTTGGGATATTTCCAAAAGGCTTCTAGAAGGGCTTGGGGGCCAAGGAAGCCCCTCATGGGGGGGCCCCCAAGGGGTGGCCGGCCAAGGGTGGAGCTCCACATGGCACCCCTTTTCCCTCTTATGGTTTTTTATGTGTGACATAAAGTGGGGGTAGTTTGGTACTTTGTGTGACCATCTTACCCCTTGGCTTTCCTATAAATAGAGGAGGTGAGGGCTGCCATCTCTTCATCCCTTGCTCTCATACACATGCTATGCTTTGCTAGCTCTCTCTCTCCCTCCCACGAAAAGAGTTTTTCGTAGAGCCGAAAGACTGTCTGGGTTCCGGCAGGAACTAGTTCTGGACGGCGAAGCCCTGCCGGATAGATGACACCGTATGTGTGCAACCCCGTAGAGAGGTCGTAGTTTCGATCTTTTGCCCGAGGGGCTGTTCGAGTGTCCTCCCGAAGGGCTGTCTGAGTCTCCGTTCGAGTTTCGAGGGTCCTCCCGAAGGGCTGTCCGCGACATCGTCCGGGGGACTGTCCGACCGCCTCCCGAAGGGCTGTCCGACGAGGGAGTACATCCTCGTGGTTGGGAGGTTGTAAATCCTAGCTGCGGGGATCTGCACCAACGATCTCCACCGACTCTTCTTCCGCTGCGCTTCGAGTCGGTACGGATCAGATCAAACCTTGTATGCAGTCTCCATAGTGGTCCTGGGCGTGCTCGCTATACCGAAATTTTTTGTTTTCTGTCGCGTTCCCCAACATATTGTTGCCCCCATCAGATGTGGTAGTGTGGACCTCGACGATATTCTTCATTCCTTCCCGGCAGGTCGCTCCAACTTCCCTATTCGTTACCTTGGTCTCCCTCTCGCAATCAAAAGGCTAAAGAGGATTCATCTCCAACTTTTGGAAGACAAGGCAACCGGCAAATTGGTGCCTTGGAAAGGCAAGCATGTGGCTATCTCGGGTCGCATGACCTTGGTCAAGGCGGTCCTTACTGCGGTGGCAATCTATCATATCACACCACTGGACCTTCCGGTGGAGGTTCTCAAGGCAATTGACAAGCTGAGGCGGGCCTATCTTTGGGCTGGAACGGACAAAGTGACAGGTGGAAAATGCAAAGTCAACTGGGAGCTGGTGTGCAAACTGAAAGAGTATGGAGGTCTTGGCATTTTGCACTTTGGAAAGTTCGCAACCGCTCTCCGGCTGAGGTGGCTGTGGCTAGACTGGGACGACCCGCCAAGGGCGTGGTGCTGGCTGGGCACGCCTTGCATGAAACAGGATCACGATCTCTTCGCGGCTGCGACCAAGGTGACGGTGGGTGATGGAAATAAAGCAAAATTTTGGGCCTCTTCTTGGCTGGAGGGGCTCAGACCAAAAGATATCGCCCCAAAGATTTTTGAGATATCACGCAAAAAAGGTTGCACTGTTGCTACGGCCTTAAGGGATGGGAGCTGGATAACTCAAATTGACACCCAAAGCGGCCTCACACTTGTGCACCTCCAGCAATTCACGGCCCTCTGGGAGAAGCTTGCGAGTGTTGTCATCCAGCTGGGCGTCAAGGATACCATTATGTGGAAGCTTGCCAACGATGGAATCTACTCTACCAGTTCTCTGGACTGTCTCGTTCAAGCTTGCAAGTTTCGGTTTGGAAGGCTTGGGTCCCTCCCAAATGCAAATTCTTCGCCTGTCTTGTCAACCAAAACAGGATTTGGACCGCGGACAGGCTTCAACGCAGAGGATGGCCAAACTGCGACCGTTGCCCTCTGTGCAAGCAAGTACAAGAATCGGCGGCTCACCTCCTTTTCCAATGCAGGTTCTCTATCCGTATTTGGAATGAGGTGTTTGCCTGGCTCGATATGCATATCCCCACGGCCCTCTGGCACCGGTTTGGCACGGTGAAAGCTTGGTGGGATGAGCTCCTCACTTCCAATGCTCATCCGGTTAAAGCCTTGTCTTCTGCATTACTTCTTGTGGGATGGGAAATCTGGAAGGAAAGAAATGCGCGCGTTTTCAGAAACAAGGCGGCACCAGTGGAGGTCGTCTTGCGAAACATCAAAGAGGAAATGTCGCTTTGGGCCATTGCAGGTGCCAAGCACTTGAGTAATGTAATGCCGCGAGAGTAATACGTCTAGTTTTTTTGCCGCTTGGCGGCGTGTGTGTATCAAAACCCCCTTCTTAATTAATGAAAATGACAAATCTTTTGCCTTGTTTCAAAAAAAAAAAACTACAGGTTGGAATACATGGCCCAAACAAAGGCAGGTGAAGATAAGGGGGTGTGAATCATGGAAAACTTAAGAGCCATAAAAAGAAACGGCACCTTTGTCTAATAACATCAAACACTTGCTTTCATGTGTTTCTCGTTGTGAATTCCAGTACAGGTTGGAATACATGGCCCAAACAAAGGCAGGTGAAGATAAGGGGATGAATCATGGAAAACTTAGAGCCATAAAAAGAAACGGTACCTTCGTCTTGCAGGAATTCAAAAATTACCTAATAGGGTAGGGAAAGTCCTCCAGGCAGCCATGTTGAATAGGCAAAAACATGCTAGAAAAGCTGGATTATCATAATCTGTATGTCACCAGCACAAAGCATGGCCTGAGCGTTCTAAAACAAGATAGGTAAAATGGCATCTCTTTTAAGACATGATGCACATTCGAAACACACACTACTACTGTCATCGAGCTTGGCTCTGATTTGTGAAACAACGTATTGATATCCAAATAAACTAGCAATCTGATTCAACACAATTTAGCAGAACAGAGCAAATTGACTTTTAACAAAACATCTTGGCTTTTTACATTTATTCCAAATACCTCACTAATTTTCTTGAGGAACATTAGTACAGAGCCTTAATCAGCATACTAATTGCACAGAAACTAAACATCGATTATGCTCTCACCACCTTATGTAGCAGTCACACCATCAACACATACATACCATATTACAACCAAAAGCACCCTACTACATACATACCACGAGCCTATTTTCAAGTTGCAGCACAGCCTTAATAGGCACCATCTCCAACCCTCAACACATCAGCCTGACCTCCAGCATCCGCATCATCAGCAGTACTCTCATCGTGATGGCCATCTACGCGCCCTTCAGCTTACAGCGTCTCCGCGCCTTGTTCCATTACCTCCTCCTCAATAACCGTCTAATATGTCGAAATTATGCACAACAAAAATTTAGATCTTCAGAAACTTGTTAGCAAAAAGGAATAAACCTTGGGTCTTTATATTGGGTAACAAGTTGGAAAATTGCTTAGGAGGAAACACATGAAGAAGCTAGCAGAATAGCTGAGATAAAATACTACTCCCTCCGTCCCATAATATAAGAGCATTTTTGACACTAGTGTAGTGTCACGCTCTTATATTATGGGACGGAGGGAGTAGGTCTTAAACCAAACAACACAACATGATGCATGGAAAATCGTCCGGAACTCTTTTTCCCAATGTTCCAATTAGCAGTATTGACCTCAAACACTCAATTCTGTTCTTTTAACATTGTAATTTGGAGTACAAGAGTAAATACATAACAACACAAAGGCATACAATCATTTAGAAATGAATCACAGCAGAACTTAAAAGTCATAAAAGAATTGGTGGCTTCTCGCTGCAGGACTTAATAAATTACCTAGTAGCGTACCAAGTTTCTAAGTCAAGTCAAGGAATAGAAACTCAGGTCTAGGTAGTGACAATAATAAAACTACGTGCATTCAGCATGCGCCTTGAAGGATAGGCAACAAGTTCAAAACTTTTAACTATGTAAAAACATGGTTGCCCTGCATCTAATTTATCTTGACAGTCTTATTTCAAATCAAATAGTTTCCGAGCACATCAATTTTCGCTATTTGCATGGCAACACCCTTGAGAAATTAATCAAGCTCACCCCTTCAATTATCCTCACAATACACACAGGAGATGCATTAGTGATAGAAATTGCTTGGGTGTTTATTTGCAACCATACCAGCTATGCCTACTTATATTTATCTGGAGTCAATATGATAAATGGATTTGTAGGTGTAAAGATGAACAAAAAAGCGACTTCTCTGTCTCATTATATCTATCAAAAGAGATAAATAAACTCCTGCTACCTGCAACGATTGTTTCCAAGTTGAAACAATCCGGAGGTGAAAATAATTTTAGACTTGTATTCCTTCTCGATTAGCTTGACCACAACAACAATTTTCGCCAAAATGACCATCGTGATCTAGTGTTTTTTATGAATTCATGATGCCTCCAAAATGGTACTCGTCGTGTTCAACATCGTTTCTTGTGTCCTATTAAAGTAGCATTTAGGACAGACTAACAAACAAATCACAATAATGTTCCTAAGCCTGATCAGCTCTATCACAAGCACAAAATAATTAACAACTATGAAACGTGTAAATGAGAATTAGTGAATATAGCCAACTATCAAGCATCAGACACGCTATGTGAGAAGAATGAAGAGCAAGCAACAGAGAGTTTACCATTTGATATTGTCGGTGACGACAACGATGGTGGATAGTTGCTATATGCGAAGCTTTGCACTGTGGAAGCACACACTCTCTCAATCTGTAATGTTTTCATGTCCAACGTGCATAAGTCTTCGTGGAAGGATGAGCATCACCAGTGACTCAAAAGCAAATGTGTCCCCATTGAATGTCTGAGCACGTACCCAGATCCCGGTGAGGGTGGGATTACCTTATCCTTTTGCCATTGGCTGGAACTCCCATTATTGTTTCTCCAAATGGTATAAATGTGGCCACGTGTGCCGTATGTAAGGACAACCACCCCAGGCCTGCCTTCTCCTGCCTCCACCATAGTTATATGTCTGTAACAAACTTTGGGTTCAGTTGGGGGTTCAGCAATGGAGAACTCCATCTTACGGGTGTTGAGCACCAACATTTTTATTTTGTACTTCGAATTTGGCAGCCAGTAAAAGCAGCCATTCGCGTATTGGCGCCGGCAGAAGAGTGTCGTCTCTGTCAATGATAGCAAGCCAGCTGACAAATTGGTCCAAGTAAGGGATCGAATGGCTTGCCATTGTCTGGTGCTAGAAGAGAGGACATAGGTGATGAGCTTATCTTCACAGTGCCCCATCCAGATCACCCTGAATGATGTCTCTTCAGCAGTTGTTGACTCATCGTCCTCATCGCCGCCTTCGGGAACAAGGAAAATCTCGCATGAATGTGGGCGTAGCCCCTCCACGGTAGCTGCTAGGTCGTCAGGGATTGAGGGAAGCATGAGGTACCTCCGGTGCAAAGGGTCGCACACCACCATCTCTGTGAAGATGACTCCATGAAAATTTTCCAGGGGCATTCCGCGGAGGAGGACCCGGCCGTCGCGGATGTCCCAGACAACCCAGCGGTGAGCGGGGTCGGGGGCCGGAAGGAACGAGAAGGAGAAGTCGGCGGCGAGGGCGACGGCGCTGGCCGCAGATGCGGAGGGGTAAGGCGGCTCGGCGGGGTGGAAGCCGGTATGCGGACTGAGGAAGCCGAGGAGGGGCGGGGCGTGGAGCTTGCGGAACTGCCTGAGGAAGGAGCGGTCGGCTACGACGCGGCGGAAGGAGACGCAGGCGGCGGAGGCACGGACGAGGTCGGTTGGGGTGGGCAGGCGAACAAAGATTTCAGCGAGGAGCTCGTCGGGGATTGGCAGCGAGGCCATATCCTTGGGGGCATGCCGCCGCGGAGGGAGACGGGGAGGGCACTGACGGTGGTGCTCCGCTGAGTTGCGGCCCATCCCGCCGCCGGTGGTGAGAAACCCTATTTTAGTTTAGCACGGGGTTTGGGGAAGAGGAAGGGAGCAGTTACGACTGGAATTTGGACATTTTGATGGGCCTTTTGGCAAATGTACAAACTCCCAAAGCTGGCCAAATGGGCCGGCCCGGTACGGCACGGCCCGTCCTGAGTTAAACGGGCCACGCACGGCACGGCCCGGCTAGGCACGCTAAGTACACGGGCCGTGCCGGGCCGGCACACGTGCTGCCCTTCCTGACCCAGGCACGGCCCCCTCACTGGGGCGCTGCTATCCCTCGCGTTCAGCGAGACGAGGCAGAGCGCTCGCGTCGGGGGAGCCCCAGGCGGGCCGTGGCCCAGCCGCGCGGGAGCCACGGCAATTTTTTGTTTTTTTCTGTTTTCCTTTCTCTTTTTTTTTTGTACTTTTCTTTATACTTTAATATATTTCACATATATATATATATATATATGTATATATTACAAAAAACACTCTTCAAAAACACATTTGAAAAAATATTGAATAAGTATTAAAAAATGTTGGACAAGTATTTGAAAATGTTGAATAGGTATTTGAAAATGTTGAAAAAGTATTTGAAAATGTTGAATAGGTATAAAAAATGTTGAACAAGTATTTGCAAAATGTTGAATAGGTATTAAAAAATATTGAACGAGTATATGAAAAATGTTGAACAAGTATTTGAAAAATGGCATTAAGTATTAAAACTGTTGAGTATTTGAAAAATGTTGAATAACTATTAAAAGGTTGAATAAGTACTTGAAAAATGTCGAATAAGCGTTCAGATAATGTTGAAAGTGTGTACAAAAATTGTTGATCACTTACTAAAAAAATGTTTTTGACATATACGAAAATGTAGAGTGAAAATGAAAACCAAATTTTCATCAAGTATCGAAAAATGTTGAACAAGTATTTGAAAAATATTGAACAACTATTTGAAAAATGTTGAACAACTATTTCACAAAATGTTGATCATGTATTTAAAAATGTTGAACAAGTGTTTGAAAAATGTTGAACAGGTATTTGGAAAGTGTGGAACAAGTATTTGATTTTTTTTATCATGTTATAAGAATGTTGAATGAAAAACAAAAAGAAACAAAGAAAAAATGAAAACCGAAAAAAAAAACAAAAAATGGAGAAGAAAAAAGAAACCCAAATGAAAAATGAAGATGAAAAAAGAAAAGAAACAAAAGAAAACAAAAAAAGAAAGAAAGAAGGAAAACAAAGTGCAAAAAGAATGAAAAAAATGGAGAAGAAAAAAGAAAAGAAAAAAAAAGAAAAAACCTGGAAAAAACTGAATAGAACAGAAAAACGTGGAAACAATCGCCTCTTCTACCTTAAAGGAGGTCGCGCCTTCAGTTCATCACGAACATGACCTAGTGGAAGTGGCTAGAGTGGCTAGCTCCTATCCAGGAGATGAGGGTTCGAATCCTTGTTTCGCTAGCTTTTTCTCCCCCTTTTCTTCTTTTAAGTGGGCCGGCCCAGATTCTAGCGCTATGAGCAATTCCCTTCAACGAGAGGAGCAGCTCCTCTCGCTGAAGGTGAGAAATAGCTCCCGCGCCCTCACTGCACGGGCCGGCACGCTGGCCCGTTTGGCACGCCAGCAGACTTGGCCCGAGTGGCACGCTGGCCCGTTTGGTCGTGCCAAGATGCACATCGAGGCGCCCTAAAAAAAAGGCAGCAGTAGCACACTAGCATGCACGTCTCCCTGGCTCCCTGCTACGTAGGCACTAAGCAGCAGTAGCACACTAGCACGCACATCTCCCTGGCTCCCTGACACGCCATGCAGCCATGCAGGCAGCAAAGATTAAAAAAAATACACGCCACGGCCAGCCGGCCACGCACGCAGACGCAGCAAGCAACACTGGAGCGGGACGCGCCGACGTCTTCTGTCTCCTCGTCGCGACGCGCCGACGCCGACGCGACCAAACTTTGGACGCGACTCGCGCGCACGCGCAACCAAACCTGGTCGTCGCTAGCGTGCCTAATGGCTAGCCGTGCCGTGCCGGGCCAGCACGCATGCCTGGCTAGCCAGCCCAGGCACGGCCCTAGCCGGGCCACGTGCCAGGCACGGCCCATTAAGCCACGTGCCGGGCTGGCCCGTCACGGGCCGAGCACGCGGGCTATTGGGCCGGCACGCTAAGGCCGGACCAGTTGGCCTCCCCACGTCCTGTACGATGATTGTCAAACACATGCAGAATCTCTCTTTGTTTTTTTTTTCAAAAAAATCATCCGCAGCATGATGACTTTCAAAGGCGTTTTTTACTGTATATCAAAATAATCTTTATTGCAAGGTAATCATCATAATATCTTTTACAAGAGTATCAAGAATCTCTACGGATGAATTTTCCATCCACCCTGCACTCACCTTACTTCTAACTAATTTGGCTAAATCATGGGCGGCACAATTAGTTTCTCTAGGAGCATGCTCAAAAATAATATGCAAAAAATCACACGCAAAGTGATATATCATCAAAAACTGCCGCCGATAGACCGTAAGAGCTACCTCCATTCTTCATTGTCTCTATCACCTCAATGTTGTCGGAGTTCACCTCTATGCGATTACACCCAATTATAGTTGCCAAACTAAGACCAAACCGTATGGTCAGTGCCGCAGTCATAAGCGCATCTCCACACCAATCGATTTTCCCATTTGAAATGGTAACGGGCAAGTTGAGTTGCATATTTGCATGGGATGTCAAGCTTATCGTCGGAGAGTTATTTTACGCAGACGTGTCGTGGCTTATGTTCCGACTCTTTGCAGCCCCCGTTTGTCGGGAACAGAGACAAAGTTCCGCAATGGATGGGAGACTCTCTTAACCCAGCCGCCTCCTCCCCAATTAGGGTTTCTCTGCCTCCCGCAGGCGCCGCCACCGGTCCACCTCGTCTCCGGTGGCCTTAGGGCCATGGGGGCGCGGTGGATCCCGGCTCTTGCCGGTGGGAGGGCTCCGTTTTTAGATGTGTCTTAGAGATTTGTTAGGGTTCGTGTCCTGCTTAGGAAGGCGAGACGACGACGTCTCCCTGAAGAAGGAATAAGGTTCTCCCCATCTAGCCCCTGTACCGATGGTGCGTCTAGCATCGTCGATGGGCGTGTGGAGGTGTGTCCCCGGCGGATCTTGTAACACCCTCATGTATTATGCTATAGTGATCCTTCATGATTATGCTAAGTCACTTTGCTTTGCTATGCTTGATCACTATGGATTCATATCTCATTTCAAATTCCACCACTGAAATCAATTCAAATTGCAAGTGAAATTTAAAGTTTCACAAACATGGTTGCAAAATAGTCCATCATTTAGCAAATATTCCATAACAATTATTTGTTAAAGAAAACAACATCACTTATTTGCTTAAATGGGCTATAGCAATTAAAACAGTGCCAAATCAGCATATTTAAATGTTTTTCCATTTATGAAAAATTCAAACAATTTCAAATACCTCCCAAACTTTTTGTGACAGTGCCAAATATTGCAATGTATTTATGTGGCCAAGTCCCACATTTTACAAAGTCCATTTGGCAGCCCAAAGAAATGCAAAACAGAAAGGAATAAAGAAAACAGAAAAGAATCAGAAAAAGAAAAGAGAAAGGCCACTGTGCACTGGGCCTTAGTGCACAGTGCCTGGCCCAGCCAGCCCAGCCCAAAGAGGCGGGGACGGATGGCGCGGGCGACGGGGAAGATTGGCTCCTTGACGCCGTTCGAGACGGCGGACGGCGACCTCGCTGGTGGCGACGGACGACGCCACGACGTTGGCGGTGGCGAGAGAGGAGGGAGAATGAGTTTGCGTTTAGAATGAGATCCGACTGCCGCGCGGGGGGTAGGTAAGGTCGTGTGTAGCAGTGACGGGCGCACGGAGTAGCCCGCCACCCCAGTATAAGCGTGGGAGGCGGCAACGTGACCAAATATAGCTGTGGCGAGCGCTTGCCAGAACCCACCACCCCCTATCTGAAAATATTTGAAAACGTTTGGCGCGTGGGTGCCCAAATATTGCTGTGGCGGGTCCAAAATGCTGCCCGCCGCAGATGTGGAAGTGAACTGTGGCGGGCAACCGTCGGCGCTCGCCACAGTAGCTTGCCAGCCGGGCACGAATTAGAAAACCACAGCTGTGGCGGGTTATCTTGGCCGCCCGCCACAGCTACTTGCGTAGCACTGGCGGGCAGGATTTGGCGCTCGCCACTGCTTGCTTTCAAAAATAGCTGTGGCGGGTGCCCCGCCGTGCCCGCCACTAATTTGTGATCTCCTATAAGCCCTTTCCCAGTAGTGCAGGCAGGAGGCCTGTGCCTTTTTGATCTAGTTGTCATTGTTTTGCTCAGCCTTCTTAAGGCAAACTTGTCTATTTATGTCTGTACTCAGATATTGTTGCTTCCGCTGACTTATGTATTCGGGTCTACGTGACCCTTGGTTTGTATTATAACTACCTTATGTTTTAATTTGTGTCTAGAGTTGTGTTGTGATATCTTCCCGTGAGTTTCTGATCTTGATCGTGCGCATTTGTGTGTATGATTAGTGCACGGTCGAGCCGGGGGCGTCACAAGTTGGTATCAGAGCCGACTGCCTGTAGAAAGCCCCTTTCCAACTCCTTGGCCGAAGTTGAGTCTAGTCTTTGCAAAACTATTTTACTAACATTGTTGTGTGGGTTACGGACCCACATCGCAAATGGTTGGGATTATGATCTTTTATTCCTCTCCTTTACTCCGGGATTCTGATCTTTTTTCTTTTCGAGTTAAAGATTTTACTAACTCTAACATTAGGTTCTCGTAATCACATCAACCCGGAGAGCTGGATTATCTGCAACTATTCCTTTGAATGTATGATGTACGATTCACACACTGTTATTTGACATCATTGAACTCCTTTGTTACAGATGTGTCCCGCAACGCAGCTCGTACGCCAGACTATGGCTGTTGATGCGACTGGATTCCCTGCCATTCTGGTCGACCTGTTGACCAGGCTGCGATATCGCTGGTACCCTGAGTACACTGTTTACGAGGACTACCACGAGTTCAACCAGGAGCAGTACCGCGCTATGGTTCGAATCTTCGATCGACATAATAAGTCCATCACTGAGTTGCACACCTTTCATGATGTTGGAGTGACTGTTGACATGGCAGTCCATGATGCTGCCTATACTGCTATTGCCCATCTCCGTGGAGAGCACCCTCACTTGGATGAGTCTGGATTCCGCTACATCCCGTATGCCTCCGCAGGGGATGAGAGTGGATGCTACACTGCTGTCTGTACTCCTTACGTGCGACGTTGTTATGACCCGCAGATTTTGGTCCAGTACACTGAGGCTCTGGATCGCACTGCCCGAGCTCTTGCTGTCAAGTTGTACGCCACTCGCGCTCGTCTTTATGACGCTCTGACACAGTTGCTGCCAGCAGTCAGTGCAGGGATGCATCCTGAGTACATCCGTTACCCGCGCAGGACAGATATGCCACCAGGTCTTGAGTGGCCTGCTGTTGGAGGTTGTGCTCCCCCACGTGGACCTCTTCTCCCAGTCTGGGTCCAGGTTCTGCATTAGAGTGTTCACGGAGCACAGGATCCTCATATCGAGGGCAACTTGCGTTGTCATCACTTGCAGCTGCCTGGCTTCAATGGTTTTCTCCGATGTTGATGTAGCCATCGCTATGTCCCGCTGTTGTATCCCTCCACCGCGTCCCTGCGTGCCGCCTAGTATGTCTAGGTTATTTTCCTTTCCAAACTTGTATCACTGGCTTGTAATCGACTCTATGTATGGATCTGTATGTTATGGTTGGCTACTGTGATGTATCTATTGCACTTCTTTCATAGTGCACGTTACCGCATGAATGATTCCATACATCTGCAATTGCTCATTGCTAAACTACCCCTGTTAACTTTTAGCAGGATGGTTAGACCAGCAGGTTGTGGCCGTGGTGTCAACAATCCACCGCCGCCCGACTATATGGCTGGGATGATGCAACAGTTTGAGCTGAACCGTCAATTCATGCAAGGGATAATGGATCAGTTTCCACGTCCGAACATGAACCAGCAGCCAGCCCCAATAACCTTGCAAGACTTCGTGCGCCTCAACCCGACAGTCTTCCGCAACTCAGTTCAGCCGCTTGATGCTGATGATTGGCTCCGTGACATCACATATGACATGGAGTCGGCTAATGTTGAGCTATGTCACTTTCGCGTCCTACTTCCTGAAGGGTCCCGCAGCTCAATGGTGGGACAGTCACAGGCGTACCCTCCCTGTTGGAACCATCATTTCTTGGCTGGAGTTTCAAGCTGCTTTCCGTGACCGCTACATTCCTTAAGGAGTCATGGACCGGAAGAAACGTGAGTTCCGCAACCTCACTCAGGGCAGCAAGACTGTGAATGTCTACCAGCGGGAGTTTCTTGAATTATCCCGCTATGCTGAAGAAGATATCGCTACTGATGCCCGCAGACAGGAGAAGTTCCGTGAAAGGCTCAACCCTGATATTAAGCTCGCACTCCTTGTACAAGACTTCGCTGACTTCGCCACCTTGGTGAACAAGGCCATTCAGGTTGAGACTGGACTGAAGGAACACAAGGACGCTCTCAAGCACACCCGTGACGCGGGCTCATCTTCGGGCTCGTCTTCGCAGAAGCGCCGTATTTGGATTCCTCACAGCATGTACCGTCCAACTGCTCCTGCACCAAGGCCGTCCTATGCTGCGCCTCGTCTGCCTCCTCCACCATTGTCGTAGTTTTGTCACGGCAGATGCCCGAAGGCTTAGGTTCGAGGCCAACGCCATGGAAGTGGACTCAAAGGGGTTAAACGGGACAAGGGACACGAGTTTACCCAGGTTCGGCCCCTCACGGTGGAGGTAAAAGCCTACGTCCTGCTTAAGCTGTATTAACTGGGATATCGAGTACAAGGAGCGGCTTGCTTGCCCTAACTCTCGACTGCTTGGTCTCTCTCGCCGTAAGGCTTGTCTGTCTGTCTTAATCTGTCTAACTCACCGCCAGGTCTCGCCTTTTTATACACAGGCTGAGGTCCGACCGCTTACAAGAGTCCGGGTCGGGTTATACAACGTAACCGATCCTGGTTCCAACTTCCTAGTCTTACAGAACAAGTCATCTTATGGCGGCTTATACCTTCTGGCCCATAAGTCGCCTCCTGCCTCTTGGGCCTTGGCCTCAGCCCATCTGGTAAGCCGCCATATGGCCTGGTCTTCATGTCTTGTCTTCCTCTTGGCCCACTTGGTAACCTGCCATGTGGTTTGGTCTCCGTCTTCTGGCCCACCTTATGGGTCTTGACTATGAACCGCCAAACTGGTTTCCGGGTCTTCAGTGAATCGCCAAGTCCTGGCCGGGTTATATCGCGGGGTTATATCCCTAACATTAGCCCCTAGGTTAGCTTGAATTTATTCATGTTAAGCTCCTGAAATAAGAATAAATATGTTAAGTGACCGGCTCGCCCCATCAGCCGGCTTTAATGAAGTAATTCCTTTCAAAATCTGGGTTTCATGTGTACGAGCCGTCTTCTCAATCGTCTTGCTTGTCAGTGTCCTTTGAAGTAAAAACTCTGGGAATACAACACCCATATGCCATTGAGTCGGCCTCCAATACTCTCAGCGGGTCATCACCGCCGGGTTATAATCTTTAACGACGCCGGGTCATGTAATGTTGGTGACGCCGGGTCAAATAACCAGACTCCGGCTGACTTTGATAACTCCTTTCAATTTTTTGATATATCCATATTACCTGTAGCGCCCAAGCTCCAAGTTTATCCATGATGACTTGGCGCTTTGCAATCATATCTTTGACTGTGCAGCCCCCAAGTACCAGGTTGTCTTGCCTGCAGCAGCCTGGGACTTGTAACTGTCTTATACCTTATAAAGTTTCAGCTGGTGTAGCCCCCAAGAGCCGGTTCTTCAGTATATGATGGGCCGGGTCTTCAATGGAAACTTTATAGTCTGCTTGAACAGCTGAATACTGTAGCCCCCAAGTTCCGGGTCAGTAATATGTACTGGGCCGGGACTTAGAAGGATTGTAAAAAACTGGCTCATCTCCTTGAAATAACAGGGTCTTGTTGATAATGTACTGACTTGAAAACCGGCTTGCATTAGCCCCCAAGTGCCGTGGTGCATGCTTGCAGCGACACGGGACTTGCGTACTTGACATAAACCGGACTTGAATAATGTAGCCCCCAAGTGCCGTGGTGCATGCTTGCAGCGACACGGCGCTGTATAGGATTAATATAACTCCTTGACCGTGGTTGTAACCCGGTATGAATAATAAAATCCCTGCTCGTGGTTGCGGTGCAACCCGGCAAATATATGCTTGAGAAATCCATGAGTGCTGTAGTATACCACAGAGCACCGGTTGAAGAAATCCAAGAACCGGTCAATTAGATGACCCGGCAATATAATCAAGAGGGCGGCTCTTCAAGAATATCCAGCCATGTCGGCTATTTAGAGTCTTTATTATGCTTGCAGAGGTTACGATGTAACCCGGTTTGGTGACCGGCTTGTCTTAGGAGACGAGACCTGCAAAAAATAAATAGTACAGAGCATGCTCTGTATTGCTGTGGGGGCGGCTTGAAGAAGCATAACCTGGAACTGTTAAGTCTTTCATTGTTGCGAGGGTGGCTGAAGAGCCGATCAAGAGGGTGTGTAAGCTAAACCCGGTGGGTTGGAAGCCCCCAAATGACCCTTTTGACGGAGTCAACCCTTTGGGCATACAACCTGGTCTGGCGGTGGCTGAAGAGCCTGATCGAGAGGGTTGAAGCTTAACCCGGTGGGTTTAAAAGCCCCCAAACGACCTTGTTGACGGTGTCAACTTTTCGGGTGTCTAACCCGGTCTGGCAGTCGAGTTTTATTTCAATGAAACTAGCGTGATAGCCACTGGTTTATCCTTGCTTCGGTAAGCCGGCTCTCACATGACCCATCATGTTTTAACCTGGATAAGTTCATGACTTATCAAGAGTACAGGGGATCGGAGTAGCATCTTGGCGAACAGGCAGGTTTAACCAAGTTTCAATGAAGGCGGCTTAACAGCCCATGGAGGATCCTCGCTTTCTGTAAGCCGGCTCTCACATGACCCATCATGTTTTAACCTGGATAAGTTCATGACTTATCAAGAGTACAGGGGGTCGGAGTAACATCTTGGCAAACAGGCAGGATTACTCCGGTCTGGTTATGGCTTAAAAGCCGGTCAAGAGGGTTGAAAGCTAAACCCGGTGGGTTGGAAGCTCCCAAATGACTTTTATGATTATTCAATGAACCAGGGTACCCATATATTTGAATGGTACATCATGGCGGCTCGTCCTCTTGGGCGACTTTACAATATTCTTGAAAACTCGAACTTGCGAGAGATGAATTCTTTTGAACCGGACGCTGAGCCGGATATCAAGGTCTCAAAACTTTGTGAGAGACAATCTTCTTTTGAGCCGGGTTTTAAGCATAGTACTGACCCTGGCCGAGTTGTTTCGGGTTAATCAGATACCCCGACTGGTTATTCTGTTGCTGGCTTCCATCGCCAAACTGTTGATTATGACCTCCATGATCACTCTGACCTTGGTAACCGGTTCCTGAGCCGCCAGCACCAAAGTCGGCCCCTGAGCCGCCCGGTGCTGAGCCGCCTGATGGACCATTACCGTTATCACGATGCTGTTGAAGGCTGTAATCCCGGAACTGTTGCATAATGTAGCAATCTCCCCAGGTATGTCGTGCCGGCTTATCGAGCCGGCTGTGCTCTGGGCAAGGCTTATTGAGCATCTCTTCCAGGTTGATAGGAGCTTTACCCTTAGCACGGGTGTTCCTGGTGTTGGTGTTCGCCACCAGTTCTGACCCGCCGTCCGGGTGCTTTCGCTTGCCCGGGTTGCTTCCAGCCATACTTTGCTGTTGGCCCTTGCCATTGTTGCCTTTCTTCCCCTGACCTGATTTCTCATCATCAGAGCCTGGGTCCTTCGTGTTGTCGGAGTCTGCATATTTGGTGAGAGCCGCCATGAGCTCCCCCATGTCTTGACATGACCGTTTGAGCCGGCCAAGTTTCTGCTTCAAAGGCGTGAAGTGACAATTCTTTTCTAGAATCAAAACCGCCTGAGACGCCGTAATCTGCTCAGAAGAGTGGATGATTTCGGAGACCCGCCGGACCCAGTGATGAGCCGACTCATCTATACGTTGTACACAATGGTCCAAATCCACAATCGTCATGGGCTGCTTGCACGTTCCTTGGAAATTTTTGATGAATTTCGCCCTTAACTCGGCCCAGGAAGTAATGGTGTTGGGTGGTAAACCCTTCAACCATGTGCGATCCGGCCCTTCCAGCATCATGATGAAATACTTGGCGCAGACCGCATCACTAACGTCCAACATCTCCATGGCTAGCTCATAACTTTCAACCCAGGCCTCTGGAGGTAAATCAGCAGTGTAATTGGGCACCTTACGAGGACCCTTGAAATCCTTCGGCAGACGCTCATTCCGCAGAGCCGGTACCAGACACGGCACCCCCACAGCCCTGGAAGTCAACCCCGTTCCTCCTGAAATGGAAGGGGCGACTGTGTGTTCCTGAGACGCCGCCGCTGCCTGAGCCGCCTCTTCTTGCCGTGCTCTCGCCTGATCCACCAATGTCTGAGCATCCAGAGCCGCCCGATCCGCTTGCGGCGGGTTACGATGTCGTTCGCTGCTAGAAACCGCCGGCGACTCATAACGCCGGCTATAGCTACGGCTGTGGATGGGCGTTGAGTGCACGCGACTCCGACTGTAATTATACTTCTCCTGCTGGGCCATCGCCGTGCGCAGGTATCCGATGGCGTTCCGCACCTCTTCTGCATAAGGCGCCTCATCGGGGATCGGAATTGTATCAAGCCTGGTTGCTGCTGCCACCATGTTCTCCGCCGGGTTAGAATAATGACCCGGCGGCGTTGGATAGAAAGGTGGCGGGTTTTGATTCCGTTGGGGCGGGTCTAGCTGCTGACGTTGAGCCGCCGCCTGGCTTCCAGGTATTTCCGCCGTCCGGGTTACGGTCAAAAGGTAAGTTCCGTCCCGTTCCCGGCGTATTAAAAAGATTCCTAGCTTCATACTGCTTCGGCAAGCGGGATTGATGTCTCATGCGATGAACCGCCGCTGCTGACTGCTGTTCTAACTCAAAGCGAAAAGCGTCCGCCTTAAGGCGTTCCGCCTCAGCATCCATCTGAGTATTCAGCTCATTGATCTCCTGTTGGACTCCGGCCATCTGATTCTTCAACCTTGCGATCTCCGCATTACGGGCCGCTTGGTTTTCAGCAGTGACCTCAGTCTCCATTAGGGTCGTAAACTCGTTCATCAGATCCAGAAGAACCTGAACCGGCGACCTGCCAGCCCCAGACCCGGTCGCACCGGCGGCTGTACCGCTCGGAGCCGCCGCGGAACCCGTCATAAAGACGGCAGCGCGGTTTGGCAGCTCATCCTCCTCCGGCTCATGATACTCTGACTCGGGGTAAGGCTCGTCGTAGCCCCCAAGTCCACCATTATGAAGCTGATAGATCGATTTCGTCTCTCTACTCGAGGATCCTTCCTCTAAGTAGACAAGAGTTTCCTCCTGTGACATAGAACCTTCAAGTTCCATGCCCTGAGTAAAGCCAACGAAGACGTGCTTCTTGCCCGGGTCAACACGGGTGGGTTGCACGCTCCGGGCGAGTTGTTTGCGCCGAGCCGGCTCGACGATGTCGGTGCAGATGTCCGGCCCGGGTTCAGATCCGCCAGTCTTGCCGATGAAGACGTTGATTCCACCGAAGGGGACCCGGAAACCATGCTCGATTGTGTCGGCCTCAAGACCCCAGCCGGCATCGTCGAGGTAGAGTCTCCCATGGCGACTCTTGGTCATCTTGCCATTGATGTCCCCCTCGCTCCCAGAGAGAGAACCCTTTGAGAACTCAACACCACCGAGCGCGAGCCCCCACGGTGGGCGCCAACTGTCGTAGTTTTGTCACGGCAGATGCCCGAAGGCTTAGGTTCGAGGCCAACGCCATGGAAGTGGACTCAAAGGGGTTAAACGGGACAAGGGACACGAGTTTACCCAGGTTCGGCCCCTCACGGTGGAGGTAAAAGCCTACGTCCTGCTTAAGCTGTATTAACTGGGATATCGAGTACAAGGAGCGGCTTGCTTGCCCTAACTCTCGACTGCTTGGTCTCTCTAGCCGTAAGGCTTGTCTGTCTGTCTTAATCTGTCTAACTCGCCGCCAGGTCTCGCCTTTTTATACACAGGCTGAGGTCCGACCGCTTACAAGAGTCCGGGTCGGGTTATACAGCGTAACCGATCCTGGTTCCAACTTCCTAGTCTTACAGAACAAGTCATCTTATGGCGGCTTATACCTTCTGGCCCATAAGTCGCCTCCTGCCTCTTGGGCCTTGGCCTCAGCCCATCTGGTAAGCCGCCATATGGCCTGGTCTTCATGTCTTGTCTTCCTCTTGGCCCACTTGGTAACCCGCCATGTGGTTTGGTCTCCGTCTTCTGGCCCACCTTATGGGTCTTGACTATGAACCGCCAAACTGGTTTCCGGGTCTTCAGTGAATCACCAAGTCCTGGCCGGGTTATACTCCGGCCGGGTTATATCGCGGGGTTATATCCCTGACAACCATCGAGGCAGCCGAGACCTCTAGCTGCACTACCCCGAGCTCCTGCTCCCCGTCCCAATGACGGGCTCTGCTTCAAGTGTGGCCGTCCAGGTCACCGTGCCAGAGATTGCTCTCAGGATCAGAATCAGCTTGTGCTTCCGTCAGCTGGCCGTGGTAACAATCGGCCCCGCAACAACAATGCCAGGCCTTCTTATGGTCGTGGTCAAGCATACCATGTTGATCTGAATGAAGCTCAAGATCAACCTGCCACTGTGATGGGTACTCTTCTTGTTAACTCAGTACCAGCTTTTGTTTTATTTGATTCAGGAGCATCGCATTCATTCATGTCAGAAGCTTTTGCATACATGCATGACATTAAATGTGAGCAGTTGCACAATCCGTTAATGGTAAACACCCCCGCGGGCCAATGCCAAGCCTCCTTGGTAAGCCATAATGTTCCCATTGAAATCGGAGGTCTAGAATTTCTTGCCTCACTCATCACCCTCAAGTCTTCCAACATCGATGTCATACTCGGAATGGATTGGTTGAAAGCACATATTGCTTCAATCGATTGTGCCACTAAAACCGACCAACTTCTGCATCCTTCAGACGAGATTGTGAGCTACTCTGCTTGAATTATTTGAGATGCTGAAGCCCAGATTTATTCTTTGAATGCGTTGAACGCTTCACCTCTTGAGGGAATCGAAAACGCTCCAGTGACCCATTGGTCACGCGCGTGCGTCAGAACACGTCGTGAGCACACATAGATGTTGTTAGCACCCAGCGCCGTTCGTTTTGGCCCTGCAAACGTCGACCCCAAGCTCGCCCGAGACGACCGCCGCGCCACCTCGTCGCCGGCGTCGATTCCGACCGTCCCAGCTGCCCCCACCGGTGCCATTCGACGCGGCATTGAACGCACGTTCGAACGCAACTAACCACGCGCGAAATGGTGCCCCGTAGCGAAAATCCAACGAGATCCGACGCGCGCCGCCGCAGAAATGGTCGCCGGAGCTAGCTCCGAAGCCGCCGCTGACGTGGCCGGCCATGGGGCCCACCCTGGGTCACTGCAGGTGGGTCCCATAGGCCCCGTTGACCGCGTTGACTAAGTCAACTGTGTTGACTGGGCAGCCCCAACCACTGACCAGTGGGTCCCAGTTGACCGGTCAACCGGTCAACTGTTGACCGCTAACTCAGCTGACCGGGCCCACCAGTGAGCCTCTGTGTGCACAGCTGGGTGCATTGCACCGGGTGCACCTAGCATTTTCCCATTTATTTTCGAATTTGGATTAACCTGTTCGGACTCATTTTGGCTCAAATACCCTCGTATTTGTTCCAGAAATTCCAGAAATCTTTTAAAACTTTGGAAATTCGTAGAAATTAAACCGTAGCTCGGATGAAAATGTTTTCTATATGAAAATTGATCAGAAAAATAAGACAAATCCGAATATGCCATCCACATACCTGTCACATGCCTCCAACATTGCAAACATGGAACCTTCCCCTCCGGATCGTCTGTCCGATAATTGCCTAAAGCCAGGAAAATATTCCCAAATATTTTCCGCTTCGTCTGTAACGCTTAGCACTGCATTAGGTCATCCCTAGCACAACATATTGCCATGTCATGCTTTGTGATGCATTTGTTTGCTTTATATTTACTGTTTCTTCCCCCTCTTCTCTCCGGTAGACCCCAAGACTACTGTTGACCCCGAGTACGACTACGTCGTCGACGACCCGTCCATCTCAGCAGAGCTTCCAGGCAAGCAAAACCCCCTTGATCATTCCTATAATGCCCATTCTTTCTCTTCCATGCTTGCATTAGATTTTGCTACTGTTGTTCGATAGCTCCTATTCTGATGCATAGCCTGATTTTGTAACCTGTTGTTGATACTTTATATGTTATCCTATATGCTTAGTATTGATTGGTTAGTGATCCATCAGAGGCCCCACATCCTTGTCCTTGTTGCCATGCTTTACTACCGATGACTCGATCATTGTGATCGCCGTGCAGAGACCGACACATCACCTCACACCCCCTTAGTTGTACGACTCTGCGGAGCTACTATCGAGTGCCGAGGGTGATACCTCCTACCTCACTCCTGATGATATCTTTGTAGCGTAGCTAGTCGGTTGTGAGTTACCGAGGGTGATTCCTCTTTCACCACCTCCGATGATGCCTCTGTTGTGCGGCCCCTCAAGTGTGAACCCATCGAGGGTGATTCCTCCAAGTTCACCTTGACGGTTATATCGAGTAGGAATCCATTGAGGGTGATTCCTCGGATTTCCCCTTGATGCTATGGACACACGGATACCCTGTATATACCTCAGTCCCTTGTTGAAGTCGGGTCGACCCCGAGGGGTACCCGCGAGAGATGTGAAGTCGGGTTGACCGTGAGGGTACCCGCGAGATAATTACGCTGCACGGCCGAGCAGGCAGACCGCCCCAGGAGAGGGATGGGCCTGGCCCTTGTCGTAAGTCCGCGAGACGGGGCGACAGGATCACTGATCGTTACCGCGAGCTCCCAACACACTAATGGGTTTGGATATATGATCTGAGTAGGCCTCTGGCCTTTTCGCACTGACCACCATGCGGGAATAAAAGTGGGCACTCGGCGTCGTACAATTCTTCCGAAAGCTCTTCAGACGTCAGCAGTTGAGCGGCACGTGCCAGGTTGGATGGTAACTGCTTGCGCTTGTATTAAGGGGGTGGGTCTGCTCCCGGTCGCGTACGCAACGCGCAGTAGTGCTTAGGACGATTGGCCCATGACCCCTTCGCACTTAGGATGTAGATCGGCGTGCTGACCTCTCTGTTGAGCCTAGGTAGGACTACGGTGTGTCGATCAGCCGAGGCCGGGCATAACCCAGAAAAGTGTATCCGGCCAGAGTTAATCGAGCGTGTTGGGTAAGTTGGTGCACCCCTGCAGGGAAGTTATCTATTCGAATAGCCGTGTCCACGGTAACAGGACGCTCGGAGTTGTATCCCGATCTACTACAACTAGAACTGGATACTTGTGATTCTAAATTGATATGATGACTCCGGGATCGCTTTCTCGCAGGGAGTCGAGGGAGGATCTCTGGGCGTTACTAATATATATTTGTTACTACATGTTATGTTATTCTACTCTCCTCTGTTGTTGCAAGACGCTGCAAGATGCTAGTCTTCGTTAGGCTAGTCCTATCCTCTATTCTGGCATTTCTGCAGTATAGTCCATAGATAAAGCCCCTTCCCTTTGATACCGATGCATACTTAGTTTAGATCTGATGTAAGTCTTGCGAGTACTTTGGATGAGTACTTGATACGTCTCCAACGTATCTATAATTTATGAAGTATTCATGCCATGTTTATTATAGTTTTGTATGATTTTGGTGCACTTTTATATGGCTTTTATATGATTTTTATGGACTAACATATTAACCTAGTGCCCAGTGCCAGTTGCTGTTTTCTGCTTGTTTTTGGTTTTCCAGAAAATCCATATCAAATGAAGTCCAAATGCAGCGAAACTTTTTGATGATTTTTTCTGGAAGGAAACAGACCCAGGAAGCTTCGGCGGAGCAGCAGAAGATCCACAGGGGCCCCACAAGCCACCTGGGCGCGCCAACCGCCCTGGGCGCGCCCTGGTGCCTCGTGGCCCTCCTGTGGCCCCCCTGTGGCCAAAAATTCTTATAAATAGAGAAACCCCCAGAAATAACCCTAGAACTTCGACTCCGCCGCCGCAAGCCTCTGTACCTCCACGATCTCATCTACAGCCCTTTTCCGGCACCCTGCCGAAGGGGGGAATCATCACCGGAGGCCATCTTCATCATCCCGGCGGTCTCCATGACGAGGGTGGAGTAGTTCACCCTCGGGGCTGAGGGTATGTACCAGTAGCTATGTGTTCGATCTCTCTCTCTCTCTCTCGTGTTCTTGATTTGGCACGATCTTGATGTACCGCGAGCTTTGTTAATATAGTTGGATCATATGGTGTTTCTCCCTCTCTATCTTGTTGTGATGAATTGAGTTTTTACCTTTGAGGTTTCACTATTATCGAATTGAATACTTTTATGGATTTGAGAACACTTGATGTATGTCTTGCATATGAATACCCATGGTGACAATGGGGTATTATATTGATTCACTTGATGTATGTTTTGGCACTCAACTCGCGAATTCCCGATGTGACATTGGGGTAATCTATGCATAGGGGTTGATGCACGTTTTCGTCCTAGTTTCTCCGGTAGAAATCTTGGGGCACTCTTTGAAGTTCTTTGTGTTGGATTGAATATTATGAATCTGAAGTTGTTTGATGCGTATTGTATAATTGACTCACGGATACTTGTGGTGACATTGGAGTATCTAGGTGACATTAGAGTTGGTTGATGCGTATCATATGTTGTTATTTTAGTACGAACTCTAGGGCTGTTCGTGACACTTATAGGAGTAGCTCAATAGATCGATCGGAAAAGATAACTTTGAGGTGGTTTCGTACCCTACAACAATTTCATCTTATGTTCTCCGCTAGATAAGAACTTTGGAGTGATTTTTGTCGCACGTTGAGGGATTGTTATATGATTCAATTATGTTAGCATTGTTGAGAGATTGCACTAGTGAAAGTATGAACCCTAGGCCTTGTTTTCAAGCATTGCAATACCGTTTGTGCTCCGTTTTATCACTTGCTACCTTGCTGTTTTTATATTTTCAGATTACAAAAACCTATATCAACTATCCATACTACACTTGTATCACCATCTCTTCGCCGAACTAGTGCACCTATACAATTTACCATTGTATTTGGTGTGTTGGGGACACAAGAGATTTCTTGTATTTGATTGCAGGGTTGTTTGAGAGAGACCATCTTCATCCAACGCCTCCCACGGATTGATAAACCTTAGGTCATCCACTTGAGGGAAAATTGCTACCGTTCTACAAAACTCTGCGCTTGGAGGCCCAACACGAGTCTACAAGAATAAGTTGTGTAGTAGACATCAAGCTCTTTTCTGGCACCGTTGCCGGGGAGGTGAGTGCTTGAAGGTATATCTTTAGATCTTGCAATTGAATCTTTTAGTTTCTTGTTTTATCACTAGTTTGGTTTATAAAAGAAAACTACAAAAAAAATGGAATTGAGGTTGCCACATATTATTCATCTTTATAATGTCTTTTTTGAAAATGATGGATCGGAAAATTGTGCTCAATTGATAGAAAAAGAATTCAATAAAATGTTTGGCATAAAATCCATGAATGATGAGCATGATTGCAATGTTGCTAGTATGAATTCTTTGAATATACATGATGCTAGTGATATGCAAAGCCATAAGCTTGGGGATGCTATGTTTGATGAAGAAGAAATTTTTAGTCCCCCAAGTTTTGATGAGAAAATTTATTATGATGTGTGACATCCCCAGATTACTAACAGTAGTTATGCCAATTAATCATGCCAAGTCATCATCATTAAGCCTTATAAAAACAATTAGAGAATAATCCAAATTCAAATTCAAATTTAAAACAAAGTCAAAATTAAAAGTTATCCAAACAGTAGAACTAAATAGTTCATAATTTTGCAAATAATCCATAGGCATTTATAAAATTATAATCAACATTTATTAAAATATTTAAATGACCATTACATCCTAAAAACAGAACCTAAACAGCAATATCTAGCACCTTTTGATTTAAATAAAATTCAAATGGAATCCTATTTTGTCCAAACCAATTTCTGGTGGTAGATAAAATTGCACTGATAATTTTGGACTAAGTCACATATTTTACTAAACTAAAATTGTGCCTAACTAATTGCAAAACAGAAAAGGAACTAAAAATAAAAGAAAAGAGAAAAACCCCGGGCCTCGGCCCAGCTGGCCAACCAGCCAGGCCGGCCCACCTCGTCGCTCCCCTGGCCTATTTAGGCCACCCCAAACCCTAACCCTCCCCGATCCCCTTCTCTCCCTCTCTCTCACCCGACGTCGCCCCTGCCGCCGTCGCCGTTGCCGGCTCAGCCCCGTCGTCGCCTCCCCGAGCTCCTCTCCGAACGGCTTCCCCGAGCCTCGCCGCCCGTTCCCCGGCAACGAGGGTGAGCCGCGCCCTACTCCTCCTCCCCCTCTCGGTTGTCGTCGCCGCCGCCCGTGACGTCGCCGCCGCACGCCGCGCCGCCTCTGCCCCGCTGCGGCCTGACCTCCCTCCGTCCGCGCGCGCTCGCCTGTTTCCCCCCCACTGCTGCCCGCTGCCGTGCTGCTCGCCGTTGCCGCTCGCTCGCCCGAGCGCCTCGCTCCGCCTGCTGCCGCCGCGCCCGTCGCCGCCCCGCTGCGCCTCCTCTGCCGCGCCGCTCCGCCGTCCGCCGCACGCCGGCGCCGCGCCGCGCCTCATGCTGGCCTCGCCCACGCCGCAGCCCCGCGCGCCTGACCGCGTCGCCCTCGCCTCGCCCTCTGCCTGCTCGCTCGCCCGCTCCCGCGCGCTCACCCCGCGCATCGCGCCCGCCCGCGCCCATCGCCTCCCCCACTGCGGCTCGCCTGCAGCCCGGCTCCGTCGCCCCTGCCCTGCCGTGGCCTCGCCCCTCCCCTCGCTCGCCGCTCTCCGTGGCCACTGCGGCCGAGCGCCGGCCATCGCCGCCGCGCCCTCTGCCCCTCCCCTGTGTGCGTACGTGCACAGGCGCGGGAGGTGGCCAGATGGGCCACTGAGCACTGGGGCCCGCCCCAGTTAAAAAAAAGTAAAGGATTAAAAAAAAGAAAATATAATTAAAATAAATAAGTAAATGATTAATTAATTAATAAATAAATTAACTTAACTAATTATGTTTAATTAAACTAATTATTTAATTAGCCCAATTAATCTGTAATTAGATTAGTTTTAAACTAATTAACCACTGTCTCACTGACCGGTGGGTCCCACTGGACCCACATGTCAGGTTGACTCTGGTCAACTGTACCGTTGACCGCTGATGTCATCAATGCGTCATGCTGACGTCACCATTTACTATTCTGGATAATTCGGATTTAATTAAATAAAATAATTCCAGAATATTATTAAAACTTTGAAAAATCATATAAATTAAACCGTAAGTCAGATGAAAATAATTTATATATGAAAAATGATCAGAAAAATATGAAGATTCTGAATATGTAATCAAAATGCCTGTCCAACACTCCTAGCTAGGTGAACATGGAACTTTTTGACTATTTTCGATAAATGAATAGTGCTCAACCTTAATAAAATAAATCCAAATAAATTCCTAAATTAACTAAATCTTTTAGTTAGGCAGTAAAACACATCTGCATATCATTTAGGCTTGTCATGCATTGTGATTGCATTTTTGCCATGAAATTTATTGTTTCTTCCCCCTCTTCTCTTCCGTTAGACATCGAGACCGAAGCCGCCCCGCAGGACTGCTACTCCGCCGACGACCCCTCTGACGCTCCCTCCCTTGCCGCAGAGCTTCCAGGCAAGCAACCCCCCTTGTCGCATGCCTATATCACCTATTCTCTCTCTCCCTCCTGCTTGCATTAGAAAATTGCTACTGCTATGTTTTATCCTATTTCTGATGCATAGCCTATCCTTGTAACTGCTAATGATACTTGCGTGTTATCCAAAATGCTTAGTATAGGTTGGATGGTAGTGAACCATCTGTGGCCCCTCCTCCTTGCTGTAGATGCCCCGCTTTAGTATCTGTGCCCCGATCGCTGTGATCGAACGGGCTGAGACCCGCACATCACCACACCCCCCCTAAGTTGCTCGACTCTGCAGAGTTATCATCAAGTGCCGAGGGTGATACCTCTTATTCCACTTCTGATGAGACTTCTGTGGTATAACTAGTCGGTCGTGGATTATGAGGTTGATTCCTCTTTCACCACCCCCGACGAAGCTTATGTCGTGCAACCCCGCAAGTGTGAATACCATCGAGGGTGATTCCTCCGGATTCACCTTGATGGATACATCCGGCAGGAATCCAACGAGGGTGACTCCTCGGGTTCCTGCTGGATGGAATGGACACACGGTTACCACTTACTTACTGTTGTTACTGGATAAGTCGGGTAGGCCCCGAGGGGTACTCGCGAGTGATGTGTAGACGGGTTGACCATGAGGGTACCCGCGAGATGAATACGTGGCACGGCCGGGCATTCTTAGCCCTTGCCGTAAGTCCACGAGACGGGGCGACGGGGTCACAGGTTCGTGAGTCTCTGCTCGTTTCCGCGCGCTCCAAAGGCACTAAGGGTTAGGATATGTAATCTGAGTAGGCCTCTGGCCTTTTCGCGCTAACCAGCACGTGGGAATAATATGGGTACTCGGCACCGTATGTATCAGCCGAAAGCTTTGTCAGACGTCCAGTTCAGCAGTGCGGCACGGCTGGGCCGGCGCCATCCAGGACAGAGGTGGTGCCTGGACCCGCGTGTGCGCAACGACCCGGAGTGCAAAGGGGGATGGGCCCAAGAACCCCGAGCGCTTAGGATGTAGACCGGCGGGGACCTCTCTGCTTAGCTCTAGGTAGGGCTGCGGTGTGTCGATCAGCCGAGGCCGGGCATGACCCGATAAAAGTGTGTCCGGCCGGAGTTAATCGAGCGTGTTGGGTAACAGTAGTGCACCCCTGCAGGGAAGTTATCTATTCGAATAGCCGTGTCCACGGTAACAGGACGCTCAGTGTTGTATCCCGATCTACTACAACTTGAACTGGAGATATGTTTATTAATTGGAAGCTCCGGGATTGCTTTCTCGCAGGGAGTCGAGAAAGGATCTCTGGGCCTTGCTTCAACATGCTTGTTAAAATTATAATATGCTAATCTGCACTCTTCTTATGCTGCAAGATCCTGAAGATGCTAGTCTTCGATAGGCTAGGCCTTCCCCCCTATTCTGGCATTTCTGCAGTTCAGTTCACATATACAACCTTCCTTTGATACCGATGCATATGTAGTTTAGATCTGATGTCAGTCTTGCGAGTACTTTGGATGAGTACTCACAGTTGCTTTGCTATTCTTTTCCCCCACACCCGATTGCTGCTATTCAGACGTCGGAGCCCAGGAGCAGGAGATCCCCGGTGGAGCCTGCTACGACATGGAGATCATCGACGACCAGGAGTAGTTTAGGAGGCTCCCAGGCAGGAGGCCTTGCCTCTTTCGATCAGAGCTGTTGTTTGTTTTCGCCTTCTTAAGGCATCTTGTTTAACTTTGTGTCTGTACTCAGATACTTTTGCTTCCGCTGATGCTTGTGTGACATCAAGCTTATGTATTCGAGCCCTCGAGGCCCCTGGCTTGTAATATAAAGCTTGAATTATTTTTTATTTGAGTTTAGAGTTGTGTTGTGATATCTTCAAGTGAGTCCCTAGGCTTGATCGTGTGCATTTGCATGTATGATTAGTGCACGATTAAGTCGGGGGCGTCACAGGTTGGTATCAGAGCCGACTGCCTGTAGGAAGCCCCTTTCCAACTCCTTGGCCGAAGTTGAGTCTAGACTTTGAAAACTGTTTTACTAACATGGCTGTGTGGCTTACGGGCCCACGTCGCCAATGGGTGGTATTAGTATCTTTTATTCCTCTTCCTTACTTTGGGACTCTGAATTTCTCATCCTTTCGGGTTAAAAGATTTTGCTAACTCTAACATTAGGTTCCCGTAATCACATTCACCCGGAGCGCTGGTTTGTCTGCAATCTCTCCTTTCCATGTATATCATGCTCTGCTTTTCCTTGGGAAGGTTATACACCCAATATTTGTGTATCATCACATTTTCCTTTCCATTGGTCTGTTTAACCTTTCTTGTAATCTGACTATATCTAAGCAGTGATAATTCCCTGCTTAAGTCAACTCCCCCAAATAAAACCTTGTTACTATTGTTGATGACATTTCGGTAACCACTGATGGACGAGAACCTTGCCTATTGGTCCGCCTCGTTTTAATGAGAGGGAAAATGGTTCTCTTCGTTCCCCGCCCTTGGTACCGATGTTGCTGTTGACGTAGCTAACGAGTTATCCCCCGACATGCCTTGCTATCGTGACCATGCAAGATGTCACCGCCCTCCCTACTTGTACTAACAAGCCTAGTGCGTAAAGGGAGCCCAGTGCATGTCTCTTGCCAATGAGACATGCTAATTCCTATGGCAAGGCATGTCTCCTATTTATGATGATTATTTTGATGAAAGTGGATTTGGAAGAGTGTCAACTCTAGGTAATGATGATTCCACTATTTTGGAAGAGGTTTCAATTGACTATGATAACAAAGTTGCTATTTATGATGATTATTGTGATGACATGTATGCTATAAAGAATAATGATAACTATGAAACTTGTCATCATGATTTTAATTTTCAATTGGATTATGTTAATCAAGTGTCTCATGATAGTTATTTTGTTGAGTTTGCTCCCACTATTATTAATGAGAATAGATTTGCTTATGTGGAGAGTAATAAAAAATCCTATGCTAGTAGATCATGACAAGAATGCTTTATGTGATAGTTATATTGTTGAATTAATTCATGATGCTACTGAAAATTATTATGAGAGGGGAAGATATGCTTATATATATTTCAACAATATCAAGTTTCCTCTCTATGTGTTGAAAGTTTTGAAGTTATGCTTGTTTTGCCTTCCTATGCTAGTTGATTCTTGCTCCCATAAATTGTTTGCTCACAAAATCCCTATGCATAGGAAGTGGGTTAGACTTAAATGAGCTTGCCATATGTTTCATGATGCTCCCATTGTGTTTCAACTCTTTACTTTTATGTGAGCATCATTGAAATCATCATGCCTAGCTAAAAAGGCATTAAAGAAAGCGCTTGTTGGGAGACAACCCAATATTTATACCTACTGTTTTTCTTGTGTTCACATGATTAAGATACTGTAGTAATCATGTTTCATATGTTTTCTTTCAATAATGTGCCAAGTAAAGACTTTGGGATAGTGTGGATGCTTGTTGATTCGATTCTGTGCAAAAACAGAAACTTTTGCGTCCAGTGCTGGAATTTCTATTCTGTACTGGAGCATGAGAAAATTCTGAAATTTTTAAATAGTATTGGTTTACAAATTAGTTATGTTGTTCTAGTTTTTCAGAATTTTTGGAGGTACACAAGTATGGTTTTTAAATCGCCCACTACATGCTGTTCTGTTTTTGACAGATTCTCTTTTCGGTGCATAGTTTGCTTGTTTTAGTGTTTCCATAGTTTATATTATGAGATATAAATTGTGGAAATGATAGAATATAGTAGGCATTATGTGAGAACAATTATGAATCTTGTCTTGACAGTACCTAAGTGGATGATTTATTTTTATCATACTAACTTATCTCACAAGTTTCGTTAAGTTTTGTGTGATTGAAGTTTTCAAGTTTTGGGTGAGATATCGATATGAGGAGAATAAGGAGCGGCAAGACCCTAAGCTTGGGGATGCCCAAGGCACCCCATGGTAATACTCAAGGAATACTCAAGCGTCTAAGCTTGGGGATGCCCCGGAAGGCATCCCCTCTTTCGTCTTCAACATTATCGGTAACCTTACTTGGAGCTATATTTGTATTCGTCACATGATATGTGTTTTGCTTGGAGCGTAATTTTCTTTTTTTGAGATTTTCTTGCTGTTATCAATAATCATGTTTTGTATCTTTTAGTTCAATAAAATGCCAATTATAGCCTTTACCATGCTCAATTTGCAAGTTTATGTGTTGCTGTTTGAAAACAAAAAGTTTTCTGTTATGTCCTGAATTTATGTGAATTTTCAGAACATGATAAAAATCTTAAATTTTTACATAGTAAGCATGCATGAGTTCTCTGTCACGTGGTAATTTTCCAGAATTTTTGGAGTTAGGGAAGTATGAATTCTTATTCACCCTTTACAGACTGTTCTGTTTTGGCAGATTTCGGTTATAGTTGCATTGTTTGCATATGTTGCTTGTTTAATATTTCTATTTGTGGATAGGAGTATTAAATATGCAGAGGCATTTAGTATGCAATGTTTAATTATAATTTTATTGATTTGTTACAGTAGAGAATGTTAAGGTTTTGAGTTGATTTATACTAACTTATCTCACGAGTTCTTGTTGAGTTTTGTGTGGATGAAGTTCTTAAGATTTAAGGAAACCGTGATATGAGAGGAATTAAGGAGACACAAGAGCTCAAGCTTGGGGATGCCCAAGGCATCCTAAGATAATATTTCAAGAAGTCTCAAGCATCTAAGCTTGGGGATGCCCCGGTAGGCATCCCACCTTTCTTCTTCAACAACTATCGGTCAGTTTTGGTTGAGCCTAAGTTTTTGCTTCTTCACATGATATGTGCTATTCTTGGAATGTAATTTTATTTTGTTTTCTTTGCTGTTTGAATAAAATACTTAAGATCTGAAATTTTTAAATGAGAGAGAGTCCTCACATAGCTACCTATTTACTTAACTACTCATTTGATCTTCACTTATATCTTTTTGGAGTAGTTTGTCATTTACTCTCGTTCTTCACTTATATCCTAAGAGTAAATTGTTGAATGAATTGAATATCATAAAGTTAAAATTATATGTGCTTCATATACTAGTCTCATATCTAGTAGTAGCTTCACATTGGGTTTAGAAAGCAAAATCTATTGAAGGTTGACAATCACAATATTAGTCATACAAGCAATTCAGGAATGATTAGTATAAGGAAGAGAACATTCATATATAAATATATTATCTTGGACATCTTTTATGATTGTGAATACCCATTAATTATTTTCAAACTTGAGCAAATTAGTTGAAGTTGGACAAGGAAGACAACGTAATGAGTTATGTTTGGGTATATTTGCATAGAAGTTATATTGTTATGGATCCTCCAACATGTGGTGCTTGCTTAGGATCTTTTGCTAGCCAAAAATTTGTACTAAGTAGAGATACTACTTGTGCATCCAAAAACCCTTAAACCCAGTTTCTTGCCATGAGTGTCCACCATATCTACCTATGGATTGAATAAGATCCTTCAAGTAAGTTGTCATCGGTGCAAAAAGCAATAAAAATTGCTCCTAAAATATGTATGATCCTTTATTGCAAGGGAAAATAAGCGTTGTACGAACTTGTGATGGTAAAAAAATAAAAGCGATGGACTGCATAATAAAGGTTGCTATCACAAGGGGCAATATAACGTGACGTTCCTTTGCATTAAGGGCTTGCGCATTCCAAAAATAAAAAGCGCATGACAACCTCTGCTTCCCTCTGCGAAGGGCCTATCTTTTACTTTATGTATTTACTTTTATGCAAGAGTCAATAGTATTACTTCTCATTTCAACCTTAATTATTCTCTAGTTGGCAAGCATCATGTGGTGGGGAAAGATCCAGGCACATATGGCCAGTCAAATATATTTGATCATGAATTATTATTGTTGACAATTATCTCTATGATAAATAAGTTGGGAGGCGAAACATTAAGCCCCTATCTTTCTCTATGTTCGATGGATACTATTTGTTCTAAAAATATGCTTTGAGTACTAGCAATCATAGAAGACTAAATGATAATTGAGTATGTGGAGCTCTTACTTAGACTTTGTTGAAGATAAGTTGAATTGCAATTGTTTGGTGACTAAGAACATAGGTTGTTAAGTTTCAAGATAATGCATTGTTTGAACCATAACATGTGAATTGATTACTACTTTATCTTGATGAGTTTTATGAGAAAAAGTTGCTGTCATGATGCTAGGAAAAGTGATTGAAATTATCATTGATCAAACTTATGCACTATGCTAGCATTCACACTTCATAAATTATTTCTTTTATCATTTACCTACTCGAGGACGAGCAGGAATTAAGCTTGGGCATGCTGATCCGTCTCCAACATATCTATAATTTATGAAGTATTCATGCCATGTTTATTATAGTTTTGTATGATTTTGGTGCACTTTTATATGGCTTTTATATGATTTTTATGAACTAACATATTGACCTAGTGCCCAGTGCCAGTTGCTGTTTTCTCCTTGTTTTTGGTTTTCCAAAAAATCCATATCAAATGAAGTCCAAATGCAGCGAAACTTTTTGACGATTTTTTCTGGAAGGAAACAGACCCAGGAAACTTCGGGGGAGCAGCAGAAGACCCACAGGGGCCCCACAAGCCACCTGGGCGTGCCCACCCCTCCTGGGCGCGCCCTGGTGCCTCGTGGGCCCCCTGTGGCCCCACTTCGCGTGATTCCAACGCCAAAAATTCTTATAAATAGAGAAACCACCAGAAATAACCCTGGAAATTCGACTCCGCCGCCGCAAGCCTCTGTACCTCCACGATCTCATCTACAGCCCTTTTCCGGCACCCTGCCGGAGGGGGGAATCATCATCGGAGGCCATCTTCATCATCCCGGCGGTCTCCATGACAAGGAGGGAGTAGTTCACCCTCGGGGCTGAGGGTATGTACCAGTAGCTATGTGTTCGATCTCTCTCTCTCTCGTGTTCTTGATTTGGCACGATCTTGATGTACCGCGAGCTTTGTTAATATAGTTGGATCATATGGTGTTTTTTCCTCTCTATCTTGTTGTGATGAATTGGGTTTTACCTTTGAGGTTTCACTATTATCGGATTGAATACTTTTATGGATTTGAGAACACTTGATGTATGTCTTGCATATGAATACCCGTGGTGACAATGTGGTATTTATATTGATTCACTTGATGTATGTTTTGGCACTCAACTCGCGGATTTCCGAGGTGACATTGGGGTAATCTATGCATAGGGGTTGATGCACATTTTTGTCCTAGTTTCTTCGGTAGAAATCTTGGGGCACTCTTTGAAGTTCTTTGTGTTGGATTGGATATTATGAATATGAAGTTGTTTGATGTGTATCGTATAATTGACTCACGGATACTTGTGGTGACATTGGAGTATCTAGGTGACATTAGAGTTGGTTGATGCGTATCATATGGTGTTATTTTAGTACGAACTCTAGGGCTGTTCGTGACACTTATAGGAATAGCTCAATAGATTGATCGGAAAATATATCTTTGAAGTGCTTTCGTACCCTACAACAATTTCATCTTATGTTCTCCGCTAGATAAGAACTTCGAAGTGATTCTTTGTCGTACGTTGAGGGATTGTTATATGATTCAATTATGTTAGCACTGTTGAGAGATTGCATTAGTGAAAGTATGAACCCTAGGCCTTATTTTCAAGCATTGCAATACCGTTTGTGCTTCGTTTTATCACTTGCTACCTTGCTGTTTTTATATTTTTAGATTATAAAAACCTATATCTACTATCCATACTACACTTGTATCACCATCTCTTCGCCGAACTAGTGCACCTATACAATTTATCATTGTATTTGGTGTGTTGGGGACACAAGAGATTTCTTGTATTTGATTGCAGGGTTGTTTGAGAGAGACCATCTTCATCCTACGCCTCCCATGGATTGATGAACCTTAGGTCATCCACTTGAGGGAAAATTGCTACTGTCATACAAAACTCTGCGCTTGGAGGCCCAACACGAGTCTACAAGAATAAGTTGTGTAGTAGACATCAGTACTCACGGTTGCTTTGCTACCTTTTTCCCCTCTACCTGGTTGCTGCGATCAGATGACGGAGTCTCGGAGACAGCTGATCCCGCCGATGACTACTACTACCCCGACGAAGCCTACTACTACGTGGAGACCGACGACCAGGAGTAGTTAGGAGGCCCCAGGCAGCTGGAGGCGTGCGCCTTTTCGATCTAGTTGTCGTTGTTTTGCTCAGCCTTCTTAAGGCAAACTTGTCTATTTATGTCTGTACTCAGATATTGTTGCTTCCGCTGACTTATGTATTCGGGTCCACGTGACCCTTGGTTTGTAATATAACTACCTTATGTTTTAATTTGTGTCTAGAGTTGTGTTGTGATATTTTCCCGTGAGTCTCTGATCTTGATCGTGCACATTTGCGTGTATGATTAGTGCACGGTCGAGCCGGGGGCGTCACAGATCTGTCCTTGGTGGATTTGCTCGGATCTGTTCGTCGTTCGTCGACGTTCGTGTGTCTTCAGGTTGGATCATTCTGATCTACGCTACTCTTCATCGGCGGCGGTTACTATTCTGGTGCGCTGGTCCTATTGGACATTAGCACGACGACTTCCTGACTGTCTACTACAATAAGTTTTGCCCGTCTCCGGCAAGGGAGGGGCGATGACGGCGGCGCGCCTTCGGCTCACTTCAGTGCTTGTAGTCGTCGCTAGGTGGTCTACGGATTTGGATGTAATTTGTATTTTTTCTGGTGTTCGTTGTACTCTTATGATTGAAGATGAATAGATTAGATGTTTTCCGAAAAGAAAAAAAGACAAAGTTCAGCAGAAAATAGTGAAGGAGAAGTTGAAGCTTCCTCCGTTTTTGACCAGGACGTGTTTGGTTGCCCGCATTTAGCCCAATCAGGCTTGCTGGATGCAACTTTTTTTCGTGTTGGGCTGTTTGGTTCTACATAAACACTGTTAGGCTCGCATCGCATGGTTCTTAAAGCACCGTTGAGCCTGCATGGCTCGAAACGCTCAGATCGGCAATTTCCAGCGAGGAAGGCCCAAGCGATGCGAGAAAGCGCACGTCGGTGGCTCCCTGGGAACGTGTTTACCTAATCACCTATCCTTAACCTCTCTCCCTCTGCTCCTTCACAGTGGCTCAAGCTCCGCCGTCGGCCCTCCTCCCCGTCGCGACCCCGACCTCTAGCACGGACGGCGCGCGCCACAAGCGCTCCCGCCTGGCGCCCTGGTCGCCGGTGACGCGCCCCCGCTCGCCGCTACCGTAGCTGACGGCGCTGCTGGCACAGCTTGCCTCGTCGGTGTCCCTGGCGCTCGACCCGTTGCTCCTCGCCGCGGCGCGGGCCGTGACCCACTGCTCCCGCTCCACCTCCAGACCTCCTACACCTCGTCTCCACCACCCCCGCCCTCTCAGACTCCGCCTGGCCGACCCCGCCGCCGCCTCCTCCTCCATCGCGCTACCGGCCGACCAACAGCTCGGCGCCGCGCTCTACCGCCTCGCGCAGGCCGCGCCCGCGCGCGCCTTGGCGCGCCGCTTCGGCCTCCCGTGATCGGCCGCCGCGGCCCGCGCCTTCTACGAGGTCTGCCGCGCCGTTGCCGACCACCTCGCCGCCTTGCTCGACCTCGCCCCGCCCGACCGCATCTCCCGCGTCGTCCCGGGCTTCTACGCGCTCTCCCTCCCCAAATGCCGCGGCGTGCTCGGGTACGCGCACTACGGGGCGCCGCGGTCACCCGCGCAGGCCCTGGTCGACGCCGAGGGCCGTTTCCTCGACGTCTCCGTCGGCTGGGACCCGTCCGAGGCGCCGCCGGAGGTCCTCCCGTGGACCAAGCTCTACACCTCGCAGTCGCTCGTGCACGCCAACGCGCCCCACGGCGAGCTCATCGGCGGTTACTTCCTGGCGCCCGCCTGCTGCCCGCTGCTTCCCTGGCTCGTCACGCCCTTCAGGGACGCGGGCGACGACGTGAGGAACACGTTTGGCCACGTGCGCGTGCGGTGGCAGCTTCTCGAGGTGTGCTGGAAGGGCGAGTGCCAGGAGGCGCTGCTGTACGTCGTGGTCGCCGGCTACCTGCTTCACAAGTTTCTCATCAAGTGCGGCGAGCCGATGGCCGACGCGGCGGCTCCGGTGGACGCCGGCGCCGATCGACGACCCCGACGCCCCGACTTCGCGACCTCCTTCTTGATCAGGGACATGCCCTATGGGTCCGCGAGCAGCGACACGGCGGCGACGTGCTAGCCGAGGTGTGTGATTTAAGTATAGTCGTTAACTTCTAATCAGCCTACGAGCCAGGCAACCAAACACCGGTTAAAAATTGCATTCGTGATGCAGAGACCTTGTATGCAGGCAACCAAACTACTGCTTGCCAATTTCGTCTTTTGCCTCGTTTTTTCATAACCAGACCCTGCTCAGCCTGGCTCGTTTTTGTCCTCTCAACCAGGCTCCACCGAGAAAGCAACGAAACACGTCCCTAGTGAAGCTCACTCGCTGCTGAAAGGGGTACGTTTTCCAGCTTGTTTTTGTCTGAAAAAAATAACAATGTTTCAGTTGCTGCACAAAGAAGCTGGCAAGCGGCTGGGAACCGGACCCGGCGGCAGCGACGAGATAAAGAAGCACAAGTGGTTCAAGCCGATCAACTGGAGGAAGCTGGACGCCCGGGAGATCCAGCCGAGCTTCCGGCCCGACGTGGCCGGCCTGACCTGCATCGCCAACTTCGACGTGTGCTGGACCAACACGCCCGTGCTGGACTCCCCGGCCGCCACCCCCGTCACTGCCGGCGGCGGGCAAGGCAACTTCGCGGGGTTCACCTACGTCAGGCCCGCGCCGTTCCTCCATGACCTGAAGCCCCCCTCGAGCTCTAGCTAGGCTGCAAGGTTCGCTCAGTGCACCCGAAACGGGTGCGCGCAATTTTGATCTAGTTCATTCACTGAACCACTGTGTTCTATGGCCTGTATGATGTATATCGATTCTTCTGCATCTGCTTTACTTGCGGCAATGAGAAGTTCTCGTCCGCAGGACGTTGCTCGATTCACGTCGTATGCAAAATTAAAACTTGGAAAACCGTGATTCTATTCGGGGTCGCATTGCAGCCCTGTGACTGAACGCAGCGCTCCACTCCCTGGATAAATCCATTCAGCAATCAGCAGCTACTTGATAAATCTGCAGCTGTGCATTTTCAAACTGAACCGAAAAACCATTCCGAAAATAAACCGAACCGAACCAATTTTATGGTTTATTGGTTTTTGGTTTCAGTATGGTATGAACTTTTCATACCGTTTTGAACTTTGGTTTTTATGGTATATATACCGAAAAACCGAACGGTTAACCAAATAAACCGAAGTAAAAGATATGTTTATATTTCTTGAGGTGAACAACCATATGAGTTGTCATTTTTGTTGTACATGAGCCAGATTGCCTAATAAGCACGTACATTTTTCATGTAACATAGTCATTTTTCTCTACAAAATGCTAAGCACGTCCATAACCACCAAGGTATGAATTAATGGATGCATATATCCTTATATATATAGTTATATACTATTTGTGTAAAATAGTATGTGTTTTGAGTCATAAATTTGTAAACTATTATTATGTCATTCTCAAATTCGCGTCAACTTTGGTTATTACTGTATAAACCGAACCATGTATACCGAATAAACCGAATGCACAAAGTGAGATACGCAACAGCTAGCAGCACCGAGCGCTTCTCTCTTAACCTCATTCTCTCTCTTTCTCACCCTGCTCTCTGAACTCTGATTTATGCAGCCGCCAAACAGCCAGAATAACCCGGTTTCATGCAAGCTACTCCTGTCACAAAGGATCACAAAGGTAGCATAGTGGCCAACAGGTCGTAAACTGAAAACAAGCTGATATCCAGACGTCATCTTTGATTCTCCGTCAAACAAAAGTGTTGTATTCACCGATTTTCCTCATTAACAGTCGGGACTTGCTTCTCGTCTACAACATAAGTAGCAAGCATCCATGTTAATGAAATAACCCCAGTTGTCTCTGTCACATCGCTACCCTCCTTGCACACCTCAGCCGGCGCCTGCAGGCAGCTCAGATGAGATTATATCAAATTCTGCAAAACTGGAATGGAAGAAACAGATAAATAATTTACATGTGCATGTGTTAATTTGATAGTGTACCATTGTGAGTCATGTGGTCTTGGATTGACTTGAACGGAAAGATGCCGTAGTAGCCATATGTTACGCCAGTCACTAGTCATGATCTTCCTATCCGCCTTAGATATCACGTCATACAGCTCCTCTTTCTTCTGCTGGATCTCGCGCATAACGTCTGCACGAGAAGGCTGGACACACAAAGATAATTTATGATTAACTTTATATCATCAAGTAATTGCTGACTGTGATTGGTAATAACAAGAATATTACTGTCAGCTGAGGTTCGATATCGATAAAGAATGCATATGATGCATTACAATATACAGATGCAGCCAATATATCTGTTTGGTTGCTAATTAAGGGCCCCTGTTCAATGGATTATTTGAAATAACTTCTTGCAAACATTTCACAGGTTCCTGGTTGAGCAAGTCGCCAGTGTGCTTAGGAAAGAGTAAATTACTGACTAGTACAACGAAGTGGAGCAAGCAGAAGAGGGGATGGTTCAAGATATCAAAACAGCAGAGGCAAATTAAGCAGATTATGTGTTGCTGTTAATTTGCTACAGGGATGAGCAAAAGCCATCCTCAGATCAACCAGGAAGTAAGGTTGCTTAATGATATGCTTTGCAGTCCTCTTGCTACAAGTTAAGTGGTAGATGAAATTAAACATGCTACTCCGCGTACATATGTTGCCTGCTAGCCAAAGATCAGGTTAAACAAGTATGATGCATCGATGCTACTTTGGGTAAGTAATATTTCTCTCTTTGTTTCTGATAGAAGACAGACCCAATTTAGCACACGTTGCTGTTTCGATTACAAATAATAGTACGATTATCGCTCACTAGATCCTTGATGTTGTGAGGTATTTGCGCTGTGAAGACGAGGTAAAAGATGTCAATTTTGGTTTAAGATACCGCGCCTTGGTGTGCATGAGCCGTGGCACGAGCCGGCGCCGCTCCTCCGCGATCGCAGGTGAGGTGACCGCCGTCTGAGTTCGCTGGAGCAGGGAGCCACCGAGCCTCCCCGCCGCGCATCGAACCGCTGCCATCGTCGCCGGCCTGCAAATAATTGGGGATTAGGTTAGGAGAAGTCTGTCAAGAATCACACCGCCGCGCACTCCTCCCATGCACTGCCGGCTGTGGAAATTTCGGTAGATTTGGTGAGCGTACCTTGCGATTCTGGGCGTTCTTCCTCCTTAGGCTTAGGGTTCCTCTCGTTCGCTTTACGCCTCCGCCGACTCCAAACACAAGAAGCAGGGGTGGGGTGGTTTCTTTGCGTTCTAGTTTTTCTTTTCAAGAGACCCGGTTCTTTCTTTTTTAACCTTTTTTGTTAATAATAACCACCATTTTCTTTTCTTTTTGGCAGACAGAAACTACATTTTGGACGATCACACACAACAGGAAAACATATGCAACCGAGAGGAAAAAGGGGACCCCTTAAAAAAAAGAGAGGAAAAGGGGACTATATATCATGACTAAAAAAAAAAATTGGCGAGGGAAGGTAAAGAATATGTTTATACTGTCAAAAGGGGACTTTGTAGTGTCGACAGTCGTACGTGGTCCGCCCTCCAATCCCCGTGCCATGACATGGTCAATTTGTGAACTGATGACATGGTCAACTGTTCATCTCTAATTACCCTTTATATTCTATGACTTGGTGCTTTTTTTTCTTGCATATTGTGTGATCTGACATGGAGTTGCCCCCCCCCCCCCCCCACCCCCTTTGTGTTGGTCACGCTCCGCCACTGCTAGTTTCTCCTCACATTTCTCGCTGCACCGATTATTGTGTTTTAGAATGTGGTTATTAATGATCAATTTCTCGGTCAAAACAATCTCCAACCTCGTCTTGATTCGTGTCGTCTCAACTTCCATCTTCTCCATTCTTCTCTCAGGCACATCGCGTGTTGTGTCGATCCTCTTTTCCTCTACCGTTGCCGCTCCTTGGTGCTACCACAACTCGTCCCCACCCCATGCGCGACGGACATGATTGTGGAGTAACATGATATCGATGATTCTTGTGTTGTTTGATCTTACGATATACTGGTGATGACTGATGAGTACATCTCTAATGACATGACTTCAATCCCAAATGATGATGATATCCATAAGGATATGCCCCCAACTCAAGTAGGATCATTAACGAGAGTTATACCAAACAACTTGAGCAACAAATGGTTCTTCTCCTACTTGAGTCTCCGGCTAATCTACATATGAATAGGATGTTGCTTGACACATCAACTATGTGTATCCTTGGAGAAGGGTGATGGTAGGTATAAGGGTGTCCCGATCTTATGATGTGAGGTGCTCTTTTGATTTAGGTGGAGTCGACTTTGACGATCCGACTACAACATGCAATGACGTTGTGCCTATGCAATCACTAAACCAACTCCAGAGTTGTTATTGACCATGTCGGAAACGATCAACCTGACCATCAAGGTTTATTCCTTGCAATCAATTGAAGAACAAGCAAGAAGTACGATTTGCAATCTAGATATTGCAAATATATATGAAGTATAGACGGAAGTTGGGGGTTCTATAAGCGGTCATGGTCTGTCATTGGATACAAAAGAAGTACATAAAGTTGTTGCTATGACAAACATTTAACTAAACAAAATCCCCAGTCTACATGATGCTTTAGGGGTTGTATTTATGGAGGGATAGATGGGAAATTTGGTCAGTCCGGGAAGGCGGGAGGGCAAAATCCACCCTAAGTTAGTTCCCCCACTAATACAGACTATAAAAACTCACTATTGTCAATTTTATGTCTTTTCTTAGCAATTTTGGTTTTCCAGAATATATACATGAGCCTAAAGATGCTATGGTGAGTATACAACCTATATAATGCTTAATTACAAGGTCATAGAACCAAATTAATACACAACAAATATGGGATTCCAAAAGGAAACCAGTACCAAAAAGGATCACCTTCTTCTCCTTCAAACATCACCATAAAGGTGATTCTCAATCCCATCCACTCATGACCTTGAGGCGTCTCCAAACCTTTCAAACATCAGTGTAAATCATAAGTTGATTCCTCACCAATAAATTATGCCTCTAGGAGTCTCCAGCCTCCAAGAGTAACAAGACCAAAAGGGAAAGCTTGAAAGTTGCTCTGACACCACGCCGTCTTTGGACAAGAGATGTGGTATGGATCGGCCCGATCTTCATGGCATAGGATCTATGAACTAAGATGATAACTAGCTGCGAGTAGCCGAAAATATAAAACAAGAGATTATGACCCGATGATGAGGACGCCAACCATAGCTTGCAATCTAAAACAACTGTGAACCCTGATACGTGCAGTTTGCATCACTATTTCTTAACATAAGTTGCTCATATATAACCATGTTTTATACATTATGACATAATTCTCACCGGTTTTCCTTTTATTTTGCAATTTTGCATAAATGAGGGGGAATGCGGAAAACTGGCGGAAAGGAGCAAAAATTTACGCGGAGAAAATGTTTTTTTCGAAGCCAGAAAAAATCACAAAAATTCACAATGATCAATTACAGAAGAAAATGAGCCAGAGGCCAGAGGCTTAGGTCTGGAGGAAGCCTGTGGGGCCCACACACACCCCCAAGCGCTCTAAGCCCAACACACGCCACATGGGTGTGTGGGTCCCATGTGGGCCCCTTTGGACCCCTCTCCGGTGGCCATGATCTGATTTATCGCAGTTTTCCGCCGCCATGGTGAAACAAAGAACACTTCCCTCAATCTTCCCCACCCATGCTAGAATAATTCTGTCGGAGCTACGCAGTAGCGAGCCTTCTACCAAAAAAGGCTTTTGCCCCTCTTTATATAAAGCATCAAGCACCAACCAACATTCAACCGATACAAACACAACACCACACCCCAACACCGACACGCACCCAAGGCCAGATACATAGGTGCCAGAGAGCTACAACAACACACGCTTACTATCATTTTGTAGGGTAGTTCTTTTGGGCGGCTTAAAAAATAAGCTGCCTCTCCCCGGCTTAAAAAATAAGCTGCTCCTCAAATTTGTTGAGACTTCTAAATTAGTTATCACGTACCTAGTTTAGAAGCCCCAATGAATAAGAGAGGCGGCTTATGGGATAAGCCGGGGAGGAGGCGGCTTATTTTTTAAGCTGCCAAAAAAACTGGCCCGTAGTCTACTTCGAGTCGCTCACGCAGCAGCCTTCTCTCTCTATGATTTCTATCCTCCCACCCCTATCTCTAGAAATGTGATGGCAACAGCCGTCTCAGGGTCTATTTCGCATCACCGGCACACGGGATGGGTCTCTTTCCACCACAACCGCTGAGCTCAAGGATGCAGATTCTCTCTCCTGTTCTACATAAATGTCGAACTCTGAAGACGATTTGGTGACTCTAGATTTTTGAAAAGCTAGATGGGGCACCGATCAGAGCTATGATTTGGTGCATACTCAAATTTTTGGTTTGGAGAGTTGGATGGGGCACCGGTTGGACTTGCTCTAACTGAGATTAGAGATATAAAATTGGGCTTTTGTGGGACGTTTGTGGCACTAAAAAACCAAAGTAACCCACAGTGTCGTGCAAGCTACTCGAAGAGAGATATAATAACATACCATGTCATACAAGATCACAAAGATATTGCATATAGTGCTAGCTAACAGGTCATAAACTGAACACAAGCTGATATCCAGACATCATCTTTCATTCTCCGCCAAACAAGATGTTATCTTCACTGATCTTTCTTCTTGACAGGCTTCTTCCTGTGCACGCTGATTTTTCTTCTTAACAGCCTGGGATAACTTCTTTCTTTCTGCGAGATAATCTTTGAAATCTTGGTAACTAAAGGAACCAGTGGCAACCATAGATGTTAATGTAATAACCCCAGCTGCCTTCACCACATTGGTAGCCCTTTTGGATAACCTTAACCGGCGCCTGCAGGTAGGTCAAACAAGACTATATCAACTCCTGTCAAACAGGTAAGGAAGAAATAGATAATTTACAGCTGCATGTACTTGATATTGTACCATTGCAAGTCATGTGGCATTGGATCGATTTGTACAGAAAGATGCCGTAGTAGCCCTCTGTTACGCCAGTTACTAGTCATGAAATTTTTCTCCGCCTTAAGTATCACATCATACAGCTCCTTTTTCTTCTGCTGGATCTCGGATTTTTTTATATCATTAAGTGAGCACTGATGGTGATTGCCAACAAGAAGATTACATCAACGAGGTTCGACGATACAGAATGCATAATGTACATCAACTGCTAACAGAATCATACAGAATCAAAGGTCAGGATAGGTTCAGGTCAGGTTAAACAAGTATGATGCTACTTTGGGTAAGTAATCTTGCGCTTGCTACTTTGGAGTACTAATAGAAGAGAGACCCAGTTGAACACAAGTGGGCAAGTGGCTGTCTCGATTGCAAAGAATTCGATTATCCATCCTTGATGTCGTGAGATATTTGCACTGTGAAAAAGAGGTAAAAGATGTCAATTTTGGTTAAGATACCTCGTTGGTGTGCATGAGGCGTGGCACGAGCCGGCGTCGCTCCTCCGCGATCGCAGGTGCGGTGAGCGCCGTCTGCATTCGCTGGAGCAGGGAGCCACCGAGCCTCCTCGCCGCGCATCCAACCGCCGCCATCGTCGCAGGCCTGCAAATAATTAGGGATTAGGAGATGCATGTCCGTCACGAGTCACCACCGCCGGCCGTTGCTCCTCCCCTACATGCCTACACTATCGGGTTGCAGTCCGTGGAAAAACGAGAAATTTCGGTAGATTTGGTGAGCCGTGAACGTACCTCAGGCTAGGGTTCCTTGTTCGCCTTTCCCAACGCCAAAAGAAGGGGTGGGGTGGGGTGGGGTGGTTTTTTCTTCTTCTTTTTCTTGAAATTCGGCGACCTTTATTAAACAATACTCCCTCCGTCACAGTTTACACGGCGCGCTTCAACAATCTCTCGGACCAAGGTGATTAGAGATTGGACTAAAAAATAGCATCGGTGGTTATACCACGGCGCCTAATTACTGGAGAAATTAACGCGTACACACATGCATGCATTTATTCCACCCCGCGTACACACCTGCATGGGCATTAAAGCAAACACGCCTAAAATCTCTCTAGTGGTGGAAATGCATGAGAATTAAAGCGCGCCCTGTAAACTGTGACGGAGGGAGTAATAATTATGTCTGTTAAAAGAGAAGAAATAAGAAAGTCAGGAGGATGTTCACACCACTCCATAATTTCCTTCTTTAACTAGCCCAAGCAAGCGAATGCACAACAGCATTGCTTTCCCGGGCATAGTGTACTATAGTCGCCCTGCTGAAAGAGCTCATAATCTCCCGGTAGTCATCAGTCACCATGACTCGTGATGCTCGATACTCTACGGGGTCAAGGATGGCTTGAACTATCTCCATAGAATCACATTCCACCGCCACCAAGAAGATCTCCAACGAGTCCGCAAGTCACAAACCTTCCAGCAATGCCATCGCCTCCATTGATGCGGCATAAATGGCAAACTTTTTAAACGAACACGATGCAGCTATGAACGCCCCATTTGAGTCTCGGAGCAAAGCTCCCGTTGCTCCAGCTCCCGCATCCCGGTGATAGCTCGCATCGACATTTAATTTTATAGTCCCCGACGCTGGCCTGATCCACTTGATCTTCCTCGTCGGAGCTTTTATCGGTAGAGCCAAAACATTCGCCACAATTCCTTTTATACTTATGGCCAATCTGATAGGGGGTCCAACTCTCTCTTCATGTGTAATTTTCGGGCAATCCCACGAGAGATACCACCCTGCAACCATAATAGTCTCAATGCCATTTGCAATGGGTAGAGCCCTCCTATGGGGTGGGGTGGTTAATTTCTTGGTAAACACTTGGAAGTCAGCCGACTGATCTTTTCATGTGCGTTGACCGCATTCGTAACCGTCGGTTCTGGTTTTGATCAGATGGCTAAAGTGTGTCGTCATGCCAAACAGTTGGCAACCATCCAAATAAATCCGGAATTTTGGGTCATCTATTTGTAGAGTACACACTTCGGTTACAATTCATCAAACATACCTATGTACCATGTAGAGATGTTCCAAATAAAACCAGGGTGCAAAGTTGGCCACTTAGACTGTTTTGGTCTGATTAATCGCAATCCCATATGCTTATCAGTTGCTCCACAAAAAAGCTGGCATGTTCCTTTGTGACGCAAGACTGTCAACCGGAGGAAGCTGGAGAGATCCAGCCGAGCTTCCGGCCTGACTTTCATCGCCAATTTCGATGGGTGCCGGACAAACGCGCCCGTGCTGGACTCCCCGGCCACCACCCTCGTCACAGCCAGCGGACACGGTGTTTGACCTACGTCAAGCCGGCGGCGCACCTCCATGAACTGAAGCCCCCAAGGTCTAGCTAGGCTGCGAGACTAGTGCACGCAATTTTGATCTAGTTCGCTCACTGTATCACGATCTGTATCACGGTGTTGCAGGGCCTGTATTATACTCCCTCAGTATTAGTGATTTAAAAGAAAGGACCCCGATAAAATCCGAACGTTCAGATTTTAAGCATTTCATCCCGAACGTTTTTACATGGCAACTTTAGTTGACGCGAGGTGGCAACTTTAGTTGTTAAGACATGCAACTTTGTCCCAGTTCGTTTTTTTGTCAGAAAATTGCCATGTTTGCCAACCTCGCGTGAACTAAAGTTGCCATGAAAAAAGGTCGGGTTGCCATGCTTAAAATCCGAACGTTCGGGATTTATCATTGCCGAAAAGAAATTATATTAGTTTACAGAGGGAGTACATACCAACTCTTTGGCGTCTTGTTTTATATATCAAGGTAATGGAAAGTTCCAAACGGAAGAGGGACTACAACATTTGTCATTTTGAATTGGTAGATAGTAGTATTATAACTTGTCCCCATGAGATGCTCAGCTCATATAGTACAATCTTTTAAACCTAGAAAATCGTGATTCCATTACGAGTCGCGTCACAACCCTGTTAATCTGAAACTCATTTGCTTCATGATGCAAAAAGGAAAAGAAAACGCATGTCTACACATGGGTATAGTGCAAAACTGTCTGCATTGATGAATCGGCTCTCCAGGTAGACAATCTAGAGTTTTGACCAATGTTCAGGCATTGCGACGACCAACATGTGCGATAAATCCAGTCCGGATTCGATCCACGGACCTTGAAGACCCACACTGCAGAGAAAAAGGCAGGGCAAATTCAGAGTCGCAACCAAAAGTTTCTTTGGATGATGGAAAAGGATATAATAGTAGTAACACGAGAAAAGGTATTTTCCAAAATGATCACAACCATTTTACCCATACAATGATATTAATGCACCAAGAAACCAGATTTCCACAAGCAGTTGTTTTGTTATTAAAGCAGAATGCATGAAACTATAACAGGATTCCCATGTAACACGGTCGTAGATATTATAGAGAGAAAAAAAAGGTACTACATGCCACGAACTATTAACATTGTTTAAGCCTTGGTCATTGCAATTTTATTCACTAACTAGAATTTGCATTTAATAACAAATACAACAAAGAACCAATGAACTATATATGGTGATAAGTAGCAAAATGTTTGACATGGGATTGACAAATCATGTGGAAAGAAACGGGATGTAACCAAATACTTATCTGCGCCTAAATATGACATTTTACCTGCTCACAGCGAAGGAAGAAGAGACGATTTTCCTTGGTTATAGTGGTATCATGGCCCTTACATCCATTGCAGATGACATACGCATCTGAAAGGTTTACAAAATGCAGAAGGTAACAGACAGCCCACCGAATGCAAGGGCACGCTTCAAAGATTAAAGCAACGAAATTGGACAAGGACACTTACTGATGTATCTCCTGAGGATTGACTCAAAGGATTTTGGAGCAAATCTTCCTTTGATCACCAACCTGTGCTGCCCATCGAGTGAACCACTTGTTGCCATTTCAGAGAGGAAAAAATCAATCACGTGATTAGGCTCCCTACGCAATCTAGAGATGTAATTTGCAGATGGTTAGTTCATACTTCATAATAACATTTGTCAAAGACGGGTAAAAGTGCATTCCAGAAGAAAGCAGGAGCAGAAACACACGTTTTACACGACTCCATGAAGTTCACGAATACTGTCTTCCTCGTGCCCTCCCTAAGAATCTTAGGAGGTCTCATGACTTTTTTTCTGCTGTTCTCAGCAAGATCTGGATTCTTTCCAGCGATAATGCTGAACACTCTATCCAGTAGCTGCAACAAAGATATCCAATAAGTCAATAACAAATGCATAAAGCTGCATGGTTTATTTTTTTTAAATGATACTAATGAGGCACCTCTTCATAGTCACTGTCGGTTCCCCCTCCAATTACAATGCCTTCTTCCTCTTCCTCTACAGTTTGGTGATCTGAAGAGCATGGAATCGGATACGTCAAAACAGAGGCCATGATTCACGAAGAGTAAAGATCAAGTGTATCAACATTCATATCAACTATACCTAGAATGTCCTGTCCATCTCCCATGTCAGGAATCGATGTGCCAAGCTGAACCTGAAATTTGCATGACGAACAAAGTAAAACCTCAGTTCAGTTTCTCGTCTTCGAGTGTTTATGAATTCGTTTGTCCAAAGCCCCGTACTCTGGCTGAATACGTCGGCGCAATGCTCCAGAAATCCAATTATTGAAACTAAATAAAAGCTACTCCGACGGAATCGAATCATGAAAGTCGAGCTACGCGCGTGCGGCTAGCTCTCTCACCTCGGACCCGTCAGAAAGAAAAGCCAAGTAGCTCACCTCGGAGTCGGAGGCCGCCCCCTCCCACATCCTCCCCGCGTGCTCCGGGTCCGCCATGGCTGCGCCCGGCGTCGTCACCTCCTCCTGCGCGCGGCACGGCACGGCTGGTACGTTCAGGGGTGGCGATCGATCGAGCGCGCGAGGGAGAGAGAGTTCAGTCCGCGTTGGGTGGCTTCTCTGTCGTCAAATCGATCTCGCGGGTTCTAATTGGTTCTCCTCCTTTGTGGTACGTACCTACTATATATGCTGAGGGAGGAGCCGAATATGGTAGCGCGTCCCGCAAGTTTGCTGCTAAACCTTTTTCCTTTTAGAGAGAGAAAAAAATTGCTTGTAAAGAAGCAGGTACCGCGCCCCGCAAGTTTGCTCGTAATCCTTGTCAAGCAGCACTCGTAAAAGGATAGGACGTTCCCGTATAAGGCCAACTCTAACTGTTCCGTAGGATCCGGCCGAGTAAACTTAGTGGAGTAAATTTTTACTCCTCTGTAGATGGCCGCACCTAGCTGACCCCTTAAATTTAGTAGAGTAAAAAAATATTGTATAGATTTTGTGTCTTGGACGCATAAACTTCAAACATTTAACCGTATATATCATAAAACATTCTAGTTAAAAGATGCATAACATAACCGTTAACAAGCATATAGTTTTATCATCGTGATTTTTACATGCATAGTTCATCCAAAAGGCATCACTTCAAACACAAAGTTTGATCCAAAATCACCATAAACATAACATACGTATGTTGTGGATCGCCGAAGAAATCAAACATAACAATGGCATGCACCAACTCAAACAAGAGATAAGTCCACTTTTCAACCCTCAATTAACCACAAAGTTTAAATCACACCCCTGAAGTCACAAACCGGTTACTACACACCTTCAACTTACCACATCGTCCAAACTACCCCCCCTCGACTCAGACGAAACTGGTTTTTGCTCACGTGGTTGGTATTGACTGCTGAACACCTCGTCAGCATAGCCATGTCACAGGTGGCTGCCCCCATCTCTATGTTCCCCATCACGGCCACGCACCACCGCCGCCGTACATCTCCCACGCGCTGCTGCTCTGCAAGTTGGCATACGCACGAGCAGTTTGTGTTGCACCTCACCACACACTCCTCCCGGTCGCCGCACGGCTGTAGCGCCTGCTTCCTCCGACACCCGTGCTCGAACCTGCAGGCGCTCCACTCCGCCGTGCTTGCTGGCTCGAACGTCGAACCCATCAGTGCACCTGCACGCCAACGTGCAATACCCGCTTGATGGCCACGAATGGAGCGTGGCACACGCCGATCGACGGAGTGAGCTGGAACCTGCCGGAGCTAGTCACCGGGGGACCGGGCGGGTAGGCGCGCACCTGAGCAGCCAGCAGTCGACGCACTCCCTCAAGCGCGCGCTTGGTCTCCTCTCCGTAAGGAAGGTGAGGTAATCAGTGGTGTGAGTCTGCTCGGAATTGGATGTACACTGACTATATGCGACGAACTTGTCCGGCGAAGACTGCTACCGGAGTTGAGAAGATGGTGAAACTCGTCAGATGCGGCTGTCGGATCGAGCTCCTTCTCGCTGGCACAAATTTTTGAGAGCTTCTACCTGGCATGCGGGTTGATTTGGCGGTGAGGTGCTGCGCCGCGCTTCGTCCGTCTCCGACGGCGGAGATGCAGCAGCTGGCGAGACGGTGGTGAGGTGCAGCGCTGCCCATCGTCCGTCTCCGGCGGCGAATATGTGGAGTTCCTCGGGGGCGGCGGCTTTGCTGGGGTGGGGCGGCTGGGGACCATGTCCCAGGCGGCGGAGTTGCAGCGGCTGGGTGAGCTGGCTGCAAAGCTGGGGTGGGGCGGCTGGTGGCCCGTGTCCGGCGGCGGTGGAGATGCAGCGGCTGGAGAGGTGGTCCGTGGTTGGCAGGGAAGGAGAGAAAGGGAGGTTTTTTTTTCCTTATATAGAAGGGGTCAAAGCTGATGTGGCGGTTCTCAGTCAGCAGTCAACATAGTCAAAACCAGTTTACCGAATCAAAACCAAGACCAGGGTTGGGTTTTGAATCTCATGGTTAGTTGGGGGTGTATTTTGACCGGTTTCGTAGTTTAGGGTTGTAAATCAAACTTTGTGGTTAATTGAGGGTTGAAATATGGACTTTTCTCCTCAAACAAAGGCCTCGCCGAAGAAATCATCACCGCCACCACCACCACCACCATTCTCTCAGCCACCATGACCACCATCATCCTCTCGGCCGCCGCCACCACCAACCTCTCGGCTGCCGCCACCACCACCACCACTACCACCACCATTCTTAAGATAGCTTTTCGTTTGGGTCAAGATCTCCCCACGAATGAGCTCCCAATACTTTGTTGCGGTTTCATTCATTGTGGTTGGATTCATGAACATGATAGCACGATCTTCGGCTTTCTTGGCATCACGAAGCCTCTCCTCCTCAAGTGCAAGCCTACGCTCCTCCCCCTTCAACTTTCTTTCTTCGGTCGTCAACTTGGCCTTCCATTTCTCATCCACCACAATCTTGAGCTCATTCCACCTAGTCATCTTCTCTTCTTTGCGTTCGGCCGCCAACATCTTCTTGGCCTCAATCACGGACACAAGTTATTCTTTGTATGTGCCACCGTATGCATTTCTCTTCTCTATCTCTTTTGCAATTTTGTTCCCTTCCTGTCTATTGTTGGCATCTTCATCCACCTTGTTATCCTTCTCAACGTATATGCTCAACCTTGACTTTTTGGAGTGGTCTCCGCAACTCTCTTGATCCACTTCTCGTTCTTGCAAAGCTCTTTGTAGTAATGATGCAACACGAAGGGCTTGTGGCCGAACATCTTGTTCCTATGCTTGAAAAGTTCTTGGGTGTACGGGCCATGCTTCGTGACTTGCATGCAACCGGACCATCGGTTGAATTGGTCTTGAATGGTGCCACAACGATGCCCAGAGAACCTTGCATACGGCTTGATGTCACCTCCACGGAGTTGTTGTAGTAGTCCGCGGTTCTCTCCCAAAACATAATCTTGGTTTGATCCGTTTCAATCGTTGCAACCATGGAGATGTTCATCCAAGCATAGTGTCGGGGGGATGACCCCCAGGTAGTCCCAAGACGGCGAGCCGGATAGGGCGCCTGCCTGCCCGGGCCGGCTGCTCAAGCTCGCGCCCGCGGCCGGCTGCTCCAGCCAGCCGGCTGCCCGAAGTCAACCACAACGTCACGTCGTACCTGCGCGGATGTGACGGCCACACTCTACAGTGCAGCACTATTGATGAATGGAAGACACTATAGCCACGTCACTTCACTGCGCCCCAATAGTCCAACACTGTTGACCAATAGTGCCGCACTATAGCCTGCGTCATGTGACACCTCAAATAGTGTAGTTAGGCCATGTGGGCCGCCTCTTGTCCCCTGGGCATCCCTTTATAAGGTGACCCAGGGAGCTCTCTCATGGCCATGCTCACTCACGGCCACTCACAGCCATCTCTCACTCCCTCTCATACACACGCATGAGGCAAGGAAGAGAGCACAGAGCTCTCTTCTTCCTCCTCCAAACAGCTCCAGGAGCAACTATGTACTACCATATACACCGCATATACATCAGACATGCAGGAGTAGGGGTGTTACCTCCACGCGAAGGCCCCGAACCTGGGTAAATCACCGTGTGATGTTTCCCAATCCCGTCCCGGATCTCCACCGTAGCCTTGCCGCCCCACACTTTTAGCCATCCTATGGCATCTGCCGTGAGAAACCCACGACAGTTGGCGCCCACCGTGGGGCTTGATGACCCACAAGTATAGGGGATCAATCGTATTCCTCTCGATAAGTAAGAGTGTCGAACCCAACGAGGAGCAGAAGGAAATGACAAGCGGTTTTCAGCAAGGTATTCTCTGCAAGTACTGAAAGTAGCGGTAACAGATAGTTTTGATAACAAGATAATTCGTAACAAGTAACAAGTAGTAACGGTAACAAAAGTGCAGCAAGGCGGCCCAATCCTTTTTGTAGCAAAGGACAAGCCGGAACGAACTCGTATAATAAGCAAAGCGTTCTCGAGGAAACATGGGAATTTCATCTAGTCACTTTCATCATGTTTGTTTGATTCGTGTTCGCTACTTTGATAATTTGATATGTGGGTGGACCGGTGCTTGGGTGTTGTTCTTACTTGAACAAGCCTCCCACTTATGATTACCCCCTCTCGCAAGCATCCGCAACTACGAAAAAAGAATTAAGATAACTCAAAACCATAGCATGAAACATATGGATCCAAATCAGCCCCTTACGGAATAACGCATAAACTAGGGTTTAAGGTTCTGTCACTCTAGCAACCCATCATCTAATTACTACTCCATAATGCCTTCCCTTAGGCCCAAAGATGGTGAAGTGTCATGTAGTCGACGTTCACATGACACCACTAAAGGAAGCAACAACATACATATCATCAAAATATCGAACGAATACCAAATTCACATGATTACTTATGACAAGACTTCTCCCATGTTCTCAAGAACAAAAGTAACTACTCACAAATCATATTCATGTTCAAGATCAGAGGGGTATTGAATAGCATTAAGGATCTGAACATATAATCTTCCACCAAATAAACCAACTAGCATCAACTACAAGATGTAATCAACACTACTAGCAACCCACAGGTACCAGTCTGAGGTTTTGAGACAAAGATTGAATACAAGAGATGAACTAGGGTTTGAGATGAGATGGTGCTGGTGAAGATGTTGATAAAGATTGGTCCTCCCACGATGAGAGGATCGTTGGTGATGTCGATGACTTCGATTTCCCCTTCCCGGAGGGAAGTATCCCCAGCGGAATCGCTCCGCCGGAGAGCAAAAGTGCTCCTGTCCAGGTTCCGTCTCGAGACGGCGATGCTTCGTCCCGGAAGTCTTCTCTTGATTTTTTCTAGGGCAAATGGCTTCATATAGCAAAAGGAGGGGGCCAGACGCCAGCCAGGGGCCCCACAAGGCATCAGGGCGCACCCAGGGGGGTCGCGCCCTGTTGCCTTGTGGGCAACTGGTGGGTCCCCTCTGGTATTTCTTTTCTCCAGTATTTTTTATATATTCAATAAAAAAATCTCCGTGAAGTTTCAGGTCAATTGGAGCTCTGTAGAATAGGTATCTCTGATGTGGCTATTTCAGGTCCAGAATTCCAGCTGCCGGCATTCTCCCTCTTCATGTAAATCTTGCAAAATAAGAGAGAAAAGGCATACGAATTGTACCATAAAGTGAAATAATGATTAAAAACATAATAATTATTCATAGGAAATCATGATGCAAATTGGACATATCAACTTCCCCAAGCTTAGACCTCGCTTGCCCTCAAGCGAAAAGTCAAAATCGATAATCATGACCACATGTTTAGAGAGAGAGACGTCGATAAAAATAAAATACGGATATGGAGCATCATGATCTTTATTATAACAACAATATATCATCATAAAACTTCTCATGAAAAAGTGACAATTCATCCACAAGTTAAAGTATGAACCATAAACCAAATTGAAAACTAACAAACTATGATCTCAGTCACTGAAGCAATTGCAATTCATCATATTATCATAAAGAGTCTATGTAAGAGTTTTGATTAGTAAGTTCACATACTCAACTATCATTTAGTCTTCTATGATTGCTGACACTCACGTCATACTTATGGAGCAAAAGTTTCGGCCGAACACATAGAAAGATAGGGGCTTATAATTTCACCTCCCAACGTATTTACCTCAAGGGTAATGTCAACAATAATAACTCATGATCACCTACATTCAACTTGATATATATGCATGGATCAATCCCCACCACATGATGTTTGCAAAAAGAGAAAATAAAAACGGAATAGAGGAGAATACTATCGACTCTTGTGTTGGGGAACGTTGCATGGGAAACAAAAAATTTCCTACGCACACACAAGATCTATCCATGGTGATGAGCATCTACGAGAGGGAGAGTGAATCTACATACCCTTGTAGATCGCTAAGCGGAAGCGTTAAGAAACGCGGTTGATGTAGTCGAACGTCTCCGCGATCCAAATCGCAAGTCGTCCCTCGATCCGATCACGAACTAGTGCCGAACGGACGGCACCTCCGCGTTCAACACACGTACGGCTTGATGACGCCTTCACCTCCTCGATCCAGCGAGCGATGATGAAGTAGTAGATGAATTCCGGCAGCACGACGGCGTGGTGATGGTGGTGAGGAACAATCTCTGCAGGGCTTCGCCAAGCACTACGGAGATTATGACGGGAGAACTAGAGGGTTAGGGTTGCCGACACACGGCTTGGGAAATCTTAATGTCTCCCGTGTGCTAGCCCTTCCCCTCTATTTATATGTTGAGCCTTGGGGTCTAAACTTGGAGTAAAAGCCTCCTCCAGGTCGGTTTTGCCCGCACAAGGTCCGTTTGGCCCGCAGGGAAAGAGTCCAACTCGGATTCCAGCAGTATCGCGCACAAGCGGTAGTACCGCTCACGAGCGGTAGTACCGCTTCACAGCGGTAGTACTGCCTTACCAGCGGTAGTACCGCTTAAGGCAGCAGCAAAACTTCCTTTTGCACTTTCCAATACCTCGTGGGCTTTACCCCTTTGGCCTATATAAAGTGTTGCTGCACCCAAACACTTCGGTAAACATCCGGAACCTCTTCCGGTGAATTCCGGAACCCTTCCGGAGATCAAAATACTATTATCACATATATTAATCTTTACCTCCGGACTCTTCCGGAGACCCTCGTCATGTCCGGGATCTTATCCGGGACTCCGAACAACCTTCGGTCACCAACACAATAACTCAACTATACTAATCGTCACCAAACGTTAAGTGTGTAGACCCTGCGGGTTCGAGAACTATGTAGACATGACCGAGACACCTCTACGATCAATAACCAATAGCGGGACCTGGATGCCCATATTGGCTCCTACATATTCTACGAAGATCTTTATCGGTCGAACCTCTATGTCAAGGATTCAGTTAATCCCGTATGCTGTTCCCTTTGTTCTTCGGTATGTTACTTGCCCGAGATTCGATCGTCGGCATCTCTATACCTAGTTCAATCTCGTTACTGGCAAGTCTCTTTACTCGTTCCGTAATACAAGATCTCGTAGCTAACACTTTAGTCACATTGCTTGCAAGGCTCATTGTGATGTTGTATTACCGAGTGGGCCCTGAGATACCTCTCCGTCACACGGAGTAACAAATCCCAGTCTTGATCCATGCCAACCCAACAGACACCCTCGGAGATACCTGTAGAGCACCTTTATAGTCACCCAGTTACGTTGCAACGTTTGATACACACAAGGTACTCCTCCGATGTCAGGGAGTTGCATGATCTCATGGTCATAGGAACAGATACTTGACATGCAGAAAACAATAGCAATAAACTGACACGATCATATGCTACGTTCGTAGTTTGGGTCTTGTCCATCAGATCATTCTCCTAATGATGTGATCCCGTTATCAAATGACATCTCATGTCCGTGGCTAGGAAACCTTCACCATCTTTTGATCAACGAGCTAGTCAACTAGAGGCTTACTAGGGACACAGTGTTGTCTATGTACCCACACATGTATTTGAGTTTCCAATCAATACAATTATAGCATGGATAATAAACGATTATCATGAACAAGGAAATATAATAATAACCAATTTATTATTGCCTCTAGGGCATATTTCCAACAGTCTCCCACTTGCACTAGAGTCAATAATCTAGTTCACATCACTATGTGATTTACATTGTAATGAATCGAACACCCATGCAGTTCTGGTGTTGTTCATGTTTAGCCCTTGGAAGAGGTTTAGTCATCGGATCTGCAACATTCAGATCCGTGTGTACTTTGCAAATATTTATGTCGTCCTCCTTGATGTAATCGCGGATGGAATTGAAATGTCGCTTTATGTGTCTGGTCCTCTTGTGAAATCTTGGTTCCTTGGCTAGAGCAATGGCACCAGTATTATCACAAAACAGAGTCATTGGGTTAAGCGCACTAGACACTACTCCAAGATCTGTCATGAACTCCTTCATCCAGACACCTTCCTTCGCCGTCTCCGAGGCAGCGATGTACTCCGCTTCGCATGTAGATTCAGCTACCACGCTTTGCTTGGAACTGCACCAGCTAACCGCACCCCCATTAAGAATAAATACGTATCCGGTTTGTGACTTAGAGTCATCCGGATCAGTGTCAAAGCTTGCATCGACGTAACCCTTTACGACGAGCTCTTGATCACCTCCATAAACGAGAAACATGTCCTTAGTCCTTTTCAGGTACTTCAGGATATTCTTGACCGCCGTCTAGTGTTCCATTCCTGGATCACTTTGAAACCTTCCGACCATACTTATGGCAAGGCTGACATCGGGTCTTGTGCACAGCATTGCATACATGATAGAGCCTATGGCTGAAGCATAGGGGATGACACTCATCTTTTTTGTATCTTCTGCAGTCACTGGGCATTGAGTCTTACTCAACTTCACACCTTGAAATACAGGCAAGAACCCCTTCTTGGACTGATCCATTTTGAACTTCTTCAAAACTTTGTCAAGGTATGTGCTTTGTGAAAGTCCTATTAAGCGTCTCGATCTATCTCTATAGATCTTGATGCCTAATATGAAAGCAGCTTCTCCTAGGTCCTTCATTGAAAAACTCTTGTTCAAATATTCCTTCATGCTTTCCAACATTTCTATATTGTTTCCAATCAGTAATATGTCATCCACATATAATATTAGAAACGCTATAGAGCTCCCACTCACTTTCTTGTAAATACAAGCTTCTCCGTAAACTTGTATAAACTCGAACGCTTTGATCACCTCATCAAAGCGAAGATTCCAACTCCGAGATGCTTGCACCAGTCCATAAATGGATCGCTAGAGTTTGCAAACTTTGTCAGCATTCTCTGGATCGACAAAACCTTCTGGTTGCATCATATACAACTCTTCCTTAAGGAAACCGTTAAGGAACGCTGTTTTGACATCCATCTGCCAAATTTCATAATCGAAAAAGGCAGCTATTGCTAACATGATTCTGACGGACTTAAGAATCGCTACGGGTGAGAAGGTCTCATCATAGTCAACTCCTTGAACTTGTGAAAAACCCTTTGCCACAAGTCGAGCTTTATAGACGGTGACATTACCGTCCGCGTCCGTCTTCCTCTTAAAGATCCATTTGTTCTGAATGGCCTTACGCCCTTCAGGTAATACTTCCAAAGTCCATACTTTGTTTTCATACATGGATCCCATCTCGGATTTCATGGCCTCTAACCACTTCTTGGAATCCAGGCCCATCATCGCTTCTCCATAGCTCGTAGGTTCATCGTTGTCCAACAACATGACCTCTAAGACAGGGTTGCCGTACCACTCAGGAGCAGTACGCGTCCTTGTCGACCTACGAGGTTCGATAGCAACTTGATCCAAAGCTTCATGATCATCATCATTAACTTCCTCTTCAGCTGATGTAGGCTCTACAGAAACATCTTTCTGCGCTGCGCTACTTTCAGGTTGACGTAAAGGTTCAACAACCTCATCAAGTTCTATCTTCCTCCCACTCAATTCTTTCGAGAGAAACTCTTTCTCAAGAAACATTCCATTTTTAGCGACAAACACTTTGCCTTCGGATCTGAGGTAGAAGGTATACCCAACTGTCTCTTTTGGGTATCCTATGAAGACGCATTTCTCCGCTTTGGGTTCCAGCTTTTCAGGCTGAAGCTTTTCACATCCCCAAACTTTAAGAAACGACAGCTTTGGCTTCTTGCCAAACCAAAGTTCATATGGCGTCGTCTCAACGGATTTCGATGGTGCCCTATTTAAAGTGAATGCAGTTGTCTCTAATGCATAACCCCAAAACGATAGTGGCAAATCGGCAAGAGACATCATAGATCGCACCATATCCAATAAGGTTCGATTACGACGTTCGGACACACCATTACGCTGTGGTGTTCCAGGCGGTGTCAATTGTGAAACAATTCCACACTGTCGTAAGTGACTGCCAAACTCATAACTCAGATATTCTCCTCCTCGATCAGATCGTAGGAATTTAATCTTCTTGTTACGATGATTCTCAACTTCACTCTGAAATTGTTTGAACTTTTCATATGTTTCAGACTTGTGTTTCATTAAGTAAATATACCCATATCTACTTAAGTCATCGGTGAAGGTGAGAAAGTAACGATAACCACCGCGCGCCTCAATACTCATCGGACCGCACACATCAGTATGTATGATTTCCAATAAGTCACTTGCCCGTCCCATTGTACCAGAGAACGGCATTTTAGTCATCTTGCCCATGAGGCATGGCTCACATGTGTCAAGTGATTCAAAATCAAGTGACTCCAAAAGTCCATCAGCATGGAGCTTCCTCATGCGTTTTACGCCAATATGACCTAAACGGCAGTGCCACAAGAAAGTGGTATTATCATTATCAATTCTACATCTTTTGGCATCAATATTATGAACATGTGTATCATTACTATCGAGATTCAATAAGAATAAACCCCTCACATTGGGTGCATGACCATAAAAGATATTACTCATATAAATAGAACAACCATTATTCTCTGATTTAAATGAGTAACCGTCTCGCAATAAACAAGATCCAGATATAATGTTCATGCTTAACGCAGGCACTAAATAACAATTATTCAGGTTCATCACTAATCCCGATGGTAATCGAAGAGCGAGCGTGCCGACGGCGATCACATCAACCTTGGAACCATTTCCCACGCGCATCGTCACTTCGTCCTTTGCCAACCTCCGTCTATTCCGCAGTTCCTGTTTTGAGTTGCAAATATGAGCAACCGCACCGGTATCAAATACCCAGGCACTACAACGAGAGTTGGTAAGGTACACATCAATAACATGTATATCATATATACCTTGTTTGTTGTTGGCCGCCTTCTTGTCAGCCAAATACTTGGGGCAGTTCCGCTTCCAGTGTCCAGTTCCCTTGCAATGAAAGCACACAGTTTCTGGTTTGGGTCCAGCCTTGGGTTTCTTCACGAGAGGAGCAACTGCTTTGCCACTCTTCTTGGAGTTACCCTTCTTACCCTTGCCATTTTTTTTGAAACTAGTGGTTTTATTGACCATCAACACTTGATGCTCCTTCTGAATTTCAGACTCAGCGGCTTTCAGCATCGCAAACAGCTCGACGACTGACTTGTTCATCCCGTGCATGTTATAGTTCAACACGAAGCTCTTGTAGCTAGGTGGCAATGATTGAAGAACTCTGTCAGTGATAGCCTCTGGCGGAAGGGGCATCCCCAATTCAGCCAGACGGGTGGAGTTCCCAGACATTCTGAGTACGTGATCACTGATAGACCCGTTCTCCTCCATCTTGCAAGCATAGAACTTATCGGAGATCTCATATCTCTCGATCCGGGCATTCTTCTGAAAGATAAACTTCAACTCCTGGAACATCTCATATGCTCCATGACGTTCAAAACATCTTTGAAGTCCCGGTTCTAAGCCATACAATATTGCACATTGAACTATTGAGTAATCTTCAGAACGAGCCTGCCAGGCGTTCACAACGTCTAGAGACTCAACTGGAGCGGGTGGATCACCAAGCGGTGCATCAAGGACATAAGCCTTCTGGGAAGCCGTAAGGATAATCCTTAGATTACGGGCCCAGTCCACAAAGTTACTTCCATCATCTTTCAACTTAGCTTTCTCTAGGAACGCATTAAAATTCAGGGGTGCTACTGCGCGAGCCATGATCTACAACATAAATATAGCAAAGACAACTTAGACTATTGTTCTAGATGATGAGTTTAGTTAATCATATTACTTAAAAACTCCCACTCAAATTGACATCCCTCCGGTCATTCGAGTGTAACATGATCCAAATCCACCAACTCAAGTCCGATCATCACGTGAGTTGAGGTGGTTTCAATGGTGAACATCTTCATGTTGATCATATCTACTATATGACTCATGTTTGACCTTTCGGTCTCTTGTGTTCCGAGGCCATGTCTGTACATGCTAGGCTCGTCAAGTTTAACCCGAGTGTTCCGCACGTGCAACACTGGCTTGCACCCGTTGTATGTGAACGTAGAGTCTGTCACACCCGATCATCACGTGGTGTCTCGAAACGACGAACTTTCGCAACGGTGCACACTCGGGGAGAACACAATTTTATCTTGAAATTTAAGTGAGGGATCACCTTATAATGCTACCGTCGTCCTAAGCAAAATAAGATGCATAAAAGGATTAACATCACATGCAAATCATAAGTGACATGATATGGCCATGAACTTGTGCTTTTGATCTCCATCTCCAAAGCACCGGCATGATCTCCATCGTCACCGGCATGACACCATGATCTCCATCATCTTGATCTCCATCAACGTGTCGCCATGAGGTTGTCGCGCCGACTGTTGCTTCCATGACTATAGCTAACTCATAGCGATAAAGTAAAGCAAAAACGGCGAAAATAATTAAAGACAACTCTATGGCTCCTGCCACTTGCCGTAGTCATCGACATGCAAGTCGTGATATTCTATACAACACATGATCTTCTCATACATCACATATATCTCATCATGTTATTGGCCATATCACATCACAACATACCCTGCAAAAACAAGTTAGACGTCCTCTAATTGTTGTTGCAAGTTTTACGTGGCTGCTACGGGTTTGCAAGAACTGTTCTTACCTACGCAAAACCACAACGTGGTGTAGTGATTGCTTTTTGATCTTCTAAAAGAACCCTCTTCATTGAAATCGATTCAACTAAAGTGAGAGAGACAGACACCCGCTAGCCATCTTTATGCAACGAAGTTACATGTCAGTTGAAGGAACCGGTCTCTCGTAAGCGTACGAGTAATGTTGGTCCGGGCCGCTTCATCTCACAATACCGCCGAATCAAGTATCAACTAGTAACGGCAAGCAATATGTATACACCCACGCCCACAACTCGTTTGTGTTCTACTCGAGATCTCATCTACGCATAGACCTAGTTCAGATGCCACTGTTGGGGAACGTTGCATGGGAAACAAAAAATTTCCTACGCACACACAAGATCTATCCATGGTGATGAGCATCTACGAGAGGGAGAGTGAATCTACATACCCTTGTAGATCGCTACGCGGAAGCGTTAAGAAACGCGGTTGATGTAGTCGAACGTCTCCGCGATCCAAATCGCAAGTCGTCCCTCGATCCGATCACGAACTAGTGCCGAACGGACGGCACCTCCGCGTTCAACACACGTACGGCTTGATGACGCCTTCACCTCCTCGATCCAGCGAGCGATGATGAAGTAGTAGATGAGTTCCGGCAGCACGACGGCGTGGTGATGGCGGTGAGGAACAATCTCTGCAGGGCTTCGCCAAGCACTACGGAGATTATGACGGGAGAACTAGAGGGTTAGGGTTGCCGACACACGGCTTGGGAAATCTTAATGTCTCCCGTGTGCTAGCCCTTCCCCTCTATTTATATGTTGAGCCTTGGGGTCTAAACTTGGAGTAAAAGCCTCCTCCAGGTCGGTTTTGCCCGCACAAGGTCGGTTTGGCCCGCAGGGAAATAGTCCAACTCGGATTCCAGCAGTATCGCGCACAAGCGGTAGTACCGCTCACGAGCGGTAGTACCGCTTCACAGCGGTAGTACCGCTTACGCGGTAGTACTGCCTTACCAGCGGTAGTACCGCTTAAGGCAGCAGCAAAACTTTGTTTTGCACTTTCCAATACCTCGTGGGCTTTACCCCTTTGGCCTATATAAAGTGTTGCTGCACCCGAACACTTCGGTAAACATCCGGAACCTCTTCCGGTGAATTCCGGAACCCTTCCGGAGATCAAAACACTATTATCACATATATTAATCTTTACCTCCGGACTCTTCCGGAGACCCTCGTCATGTCCGGGATCTTATCCGGGACTCCGAACAACCTTCGGTCACCAACACAATAACTCAACTATACTAATCGTCACCAAACGTTAAGTGTGCAGACCCTGCGGGTTCGAGAACTATGTAGACATGACCGAGACACCTCTACAATCAATAACCAATAGCGGGACCTGGATGCCCATATTGGCTCCTACATATTCTACGAAGATCTTTATCGGTCGAACCTCTATGTCAAGGATTCAGTTAATCCCGTATGTTGTTCCCTTTGTTCTTCGGTATGTTACTTGCCCGAGATTCGATCGTCGGCATCTCTATACCTAGTTCAATCTCGTTACTGGCAAGTCTCTTTACTCGTTCCGTAATACAAGATCTTGTGGCTAACACTTTAGTCACATTGCTTGCAAGGTTCATTGTGATGTTGTATTACCGAGTGGGCCCTGAGATACCTCTCCGTCACACGGAGTAACAAATCCCAGTCTTGATCCATGCCAACCCAACAGACACCCTCGGAGATACCTGTAGAGCACCTTTATAGTCACCCAGTTACGTTGCGACGTTTGATACACACAAGGTACTCCTCCGATGTCAGGGAGTTGCATGATCTCATGGTCATAGGAACAGATACTTGACATGCAGAAAACAATAGCAATAAACTGACACGATCATATGCTACGTTCGTAGTTTGAGTCTTGTCCATCACATCATTCTCCTAATGATGTGATCCCGTTATCAAATGACATCTCATGTCCATGGCTAGGAAACCTTCACCATCTTTTGATCAACGAGCTAGTCAACTAGAGGCTTACTAGGGACACAGTGTTGTCTATGTACCCACACATGTATTTGAGTTTCCAATCAATACAATTATAGCATGGATAATAAACGATTATCATGAACAAGGAAATATAATAATAACCAATTTATTATTGCCTCTAGGGCATATTTCCAACATCTTGCATGAAAGTAAATACATAAAGTAAAAGATAGGCCCTTCGTAGAGGGAAGCAGAGGTTGTCATGCGCTTTTTGTTTTTGGATGTGCAAGCTCTTAATGTAAAGGAACGCCACTTTATATTGCCCTTTGTGATAGCGACCTTTATTATGCAATCTGTCGCTTTTATTGCTCCACCATCACAAGATCGTACAAAGCTTATTTTTCCTTACAATAAAAGTTCATACATATTTAGGAGCAATTTTTATTGCTTTTGCACCGATGACAACTTACTTGAAGGATCTTATTCAATCCATAGTGTAACACCCCCAGATTAAGTCCAGTCATTAACCAGAAATAATGTGCCATGTCATCATGATCATTTTCATTAAATTGCATTAGGAAATAATTCAACTTAAATTCAAAATTCAATTGCAAGTCAAATTATTACTTCTTCAATTAATTGAATAAAAATATTCATAATATTGAAGAAATTCCCAAAGCAGTTATAAAAATAAAATCAACATTATTAAAATTCCCAAATTGACCTTAGCATCCAAAACAGTACCCAAAACAGCTCATTTAAATCATTTCTAATTAAGCAAAATTCTAATAAAATTATTCAACTACCAAACTTTTTGTGACAGCCTAGAATATTACCTAGTATTTAAGTGCCAAGTTTCATGTTCACCAAAAATCATTTGGTACTAAAAGAAAATAGAAAACTGTGCCAGAAAATGTAAAACAGAAAAACAAAAGAAAAAGAGAAAACCTCACTGTGCACTCAAGCCCACGTGCTACAGCCGTGGCCCAGCCCACCTACAGTCGCCGTCAACCTCCTGCTCACTCCCGCGCGATGTCGCCGCGCGCGCGCACACCCGCAGCCGCCGCACCCCCCCCCCCTCGCCTGCACGACACCGCGCGCCCCGCGCCCACCTGGTGGATAAGGGCAGAGCCCCGCGCCTCCCTGGCCTCCCTTGGCCACCTCTCTCCCTCTCCCTCGCTCGTTTCCCTACCTCGCCCGATGCCGCCATGGCCTCGCCGCCGTAACCACGCGGCCACCGGCGTCCACTCGTCACCGCGACGTGTCCAGGAGCTTCCCCGGCCTCGCCTTCAACTCCGGAGCCACTGCATCGTCACCGAGGAGCTCCACCGCCGTCGCCCGCATCGCCTTCTTCACCCACGGCCGCCGAGATTGCCGTTGCCGTTCCGGCCGCTCCGCTCCTCTCTGAGCCCGCTGCCACCCCCAACGACCCCGCAGTGAGCAGTCGCGCCGTTCCCCCCTCTCCCCTGTCCGTCTCCATGGCCGTAGACGCCGTACCCGGCGTGGCCAAGCCCGCCGCCGTGCGAGCTCGTCGCCGGCAAGCTCCGGTGACCAAATGACCACGCACGCGTGCCCGTTAGCTTCGCTGCGATGCGTAGGGCCTCGCTAGCGCAAAAACGCGCTCGTTTGCTTGCTCTACGCCGCGCCCGCGCCGTCACCGAACGTCGCCGCCGCCTGCCGTCGTCGCCGGCACCAACTCCGGCCACGGCAGCCCCCGCGACCACCGCAGTTGGATGCGCGACTCCGCCCGCAGCCGAACGAGCCTAGCCGCGCGCCGAACGGACCACCGTAGCGGAATTCCGGCCAAGTCCGGCGAAGCTCCGGCACGGGGATGGTCGCCGGCGTTACTCCGGCACCGCCCACTGACCTGTCGCCTACGTGGCCCTCCCCGTGCCGCTGACTTGTGGGCCCAGGTTACCCAGTCAACTGCTGATTGGGCGCTCTCAGCCACTGACATGTGGGCCCCGCCCTATTTAAACGTTTTTATAAATAAATAAAAGGATAATTAATCTGTTAATTAATCTAATTACTAATTAAGTCACTGACAGATGGGGCCCGCTGGCTAATTAACCTATTTAGTTAAAGTTAATCCATAATTAGCTACTGTGACACTGACCAGTGGGACCCACTGGTCAGGTTTGACCCTGGTCAGCTGGGTTTGACCGATGACGTCACCCTGACGTCATGCTGATGTCACGGAACACTATTTTTTATAATTCGGATTTAATATTTAAAACAATTCCAGAAAATGATTAAAACTTTGAAAAATCATATAAAATAAACCGTTACTCGGATGAAAATAATTTATATATGAAAAACGATCAGAAAAATATGACGAATCCGAATATGCCACCCACATACCTGCCACACCTCTCTAACATGATGAACATGGAACTTTCCCCTCCGATTCATCTGTCCGATAATTGCCCGGAGCTGGTAAAACACCTCCAGATATTTTCCCGCTTCGTTTAAAATACCTAGCACGGCGTTAGGGCACCCTAGCATAGCCTATTGCCATGCCAAGCATCTGTGTGCATTTGTTTGCTTTATATTTATTGTTACTTCCCCCTCTTCTCTCCGGTAGACTCCGAGACCGACACTGCGGCCGTGTACGACTACGTCCCTGACGACCAACCCCTTTGCAGCAGAGCTTCCAGGCAAGCAAAACCCCCTTGATCATTCCTATATTGCCCATTCTTTCACTCCCATGCTTACATTAGATTTTGCTTCTGTATTTGATTGCTCTATTCTGATGCATAACCTGATTTTGTAACCTGCTGTTGATACTTTACCTGTTGTCCTAAATGCTTAGTATAGGCTGGTTAGTGATCCATCAGTGGCCCTACACCCCCTGTCCGTGTTGCCATGCCTTGCTACCGATGCTCGATCAGTGTGATCGTTGTACAGAGACCAAACACAGCACCGCACACCCCTTAGTTGTACGACTCTACAGAGCTACTATCGAGTGCCGAGGGTGATACCTCCTACCTCACTCCTGATGATATCTCTGTAGCGTAGCTAGTCGGTTGTGGGTTACTGAGGGTGATTCCTCTTTCACCACCTCCGACGATGCCTCTGTCGTGCAACCCCTCAGGTGTGAACCCATCGAGGGTGATTCCTCCAAGTTCACCTTGACGGTAGCATCGAGTGGGAGTCCATCGAGGGTGATTCCTCGTACTTCCCCCCTTGATGACAAAACACACTGTTACCTTTAACTGTTGCCCCCTTGTACTGTTACTGTGGGACTGAAGGGACAGGCGGTACCACCCCGGTAGAGGTGGACCTGAGTTCCCGTCAGCCTCCTGAGAGCCGGGTTGACCTGGAGGGTACCCGCGATATAATTACGAGGCGCGGCCGGGCAGGCAGAGACCGCCCTAGAGAGGGATGGGCCTGACCCTTGTTGCACTTCCTCGAGACGGGGCGACAGGAGTACTGATCGTCACCGCGAGCTCCTAATAATTCACTAACGGATTTGGGTATTTGATCTGAGTTGGCCACTGGCCTATACGCACTACCAGCACGCGGGATAATGGTTTAATGGGGCCCTCGGCGCCGTATGTATCAGCCGAAAGCTCTGTCAGATGTCCAGTTCAGCACTGTGGGCCTGTCGGGCCAGTGCCATCCAGGATGAGGTGGTGCTCGTCCCGGCTCGTCGCATAACGACCCGAAGTGCAAAGGGCGATGGGCCCAAGACCCCTGAGCGCTTAGGATGTAGACCGGCGGGGACCTCTCTGCGGAGCCTAGGTAGGACTACGTTGTGTCGATCAGCCGAGGCCGGGCATGACCGAGAAAAGTGTGTCCGGCCAGAGTTAATCGGGCGTGTTGGGTAACAGTAGTGCACCCCTGCAGGGAAGTTATCTATTCGAATAGCCGTGTCCACGGTAACAGGACGCTCAGTGTTGTATCCCGATCTACTACAACTTGAACTGGATACATGTTAAATAATATGTTAGCTCCGGGATCGCTTTCTCGCAGGGAGTCGAGGAAGGATCTCTGGGCTGTGCTACTACATGCTTGATACTTTATGTTATGCTGCTAATCTACACTCTTCTAATGCTGAAAGACGCTGCAAGATGCTAGTCTTCGATAGGCTAGGCCCTCACTCTATTCTGGCTTTCTGCAGTCTAGTCCACAGATACAACCCCTTCCCTTTGATACCGATGCATACTTAGCATAGTTCTGATGTAAGTCTTGCGAGTACTTTGGATGAGTACTCACGGTTGCTTTGCTACCTCTTTTTCCCCATACCCGATTGCTGTGACCAGATGGCAGAGCCCCGGAGCCAGTTGACCCCGTCGACAACTACTACTACCCGGTGGAGCCTACTTCTACGTGGAGACCGACGACCAGGAGTAGTTTAGGAGGCTCCCAGGCAGGAGGCCTTGCCTCTTTCGATCAGAGTCGTTGTTTGTTTTCGCCTTCTTAAGGCACTCTTGTTTAACTTTGTGTCTGTACTCAGATACTGTTGTTGCTTCCGCTGACTCTTGTGTAACCCGAGCTTATGTATTCGAGCCCTCGAGGCCCCTGGCTTGTAATATAAAGCTTGTATTATTCTATTTTTGTGTCTAGAGTTGTGTTGTGATATCTTCCTGTGAGTCCCTAGGCTTGATCGTGCGCATTTGCGTGTATGATTAGTGCACGGTCGGGCCAGGGCCGTCACACATAGGTAGATATGGTGGACTCTCATGGCATGAAACTAGGTTTAAGGTTTTGGATGCACAAGTAGTATCTCTACTTGGTGCGGATTTTGGCTAGCAAAGGATGGGGGGGCAAACACCACATGTTGGAGGATCCAAAACAATATAACTTCTATGTGAATATAAGCAAACATAACCCATTACGTTGTCTTCCTTGTCCAACGTCAGCTAATTGACATAGAATATTTGATGGGGGCTCACAATCATAAAAGATGTCAAAGATAGTGTATTTATATGTGAGACCTCTTTTCCTTTATTACTCTTTCATGAATTGCTACAATGACCAATGCTATGTTTGTCAACTTCCAATAAGTTTTATCAATTATACTTCTTTTATGTGAAGTCATCACTCCCCATGGGATTAGCATATGATCTTATTTTTATTCTTTCTTTATTTCTTTTGATTGAAACGTAAAAGTAAAGAAGCAAAAGCAAACTACTCTTTATTATATAACTCTCACACTTGATTACATAGATAGATAAATCACAAAGCAAACACTCGAAACTAAATCATACTAAAATTTTATTCCTCTAAATCATGAAATAACTAAGGATCGAACTAAGATAGATAATGATGATGAAAAAGTGATGGTGATACGATACCGGGGCGCCTCCCCCAAGCTTGGCACAAGCCAAGGGGAGTGCCCATAACCGTGTACTTAAGTCTCCTTCTTCGGTGATGGTGGTGATGATGAGGTGGTGGGCTTGTCCTTCATGACATTAATTAGGATCTCCTTTAGGCTCTGAATTTCTCGGAGCACATGTTGTATCATCTCTGTATTCTTTTGGACTTCGGCCATAATATGCTTATTCTCTGGCCCCCAAGCATTCTTTCCTGAATCACTTTCACTTGGACGAGAGATGTCCCAATTGGAGGGTATGTGCATACGAGGAGTATTTTCAACCCCATAGTTGTGAACCAAAATATGAAAGTTGTTCCGATGTAACCTGTGTAAGGGCCTCCTAGGAGGAAGCCTTTCATGTACCTTTGGACTCCCATGGCTTGTAGTGCTTCTCATGGCTTGATGAGGATTTGGAATTGTGGAGATGCCGGCAAGGGTACCCCTCTCGGAAGCCGGAGGGTGAACCTCTAGCGAATCCACATCATCTTCTTCCATGGTGACCTCCTCCTCCTCCTCTCTCCTGAGTTCTATCTGTAGCAACCAAGCATTGTCTCCCACGTTGTCAGAGGAAGAAGCAGACATGATGCCCGGCCTCGAAAATCTGACAGGAATCAACACAAAACAAGAACAGAGGAGAAACTTGCGATGCGGTGGTCAAAACACCCGTGAGTATATATAAAAAAAATTATCTTGCAAAACAAGCCTACGGGAAGAAAACGGAGTCGGGAAGGCACACGTGGGGCCCACAAGGCATCAGGGCGCGCCCCAGGGGGTGGCCGCGCCCTGTTGCCTTGTGAGCACCCTGTGGGTCCTCTCGGCTGTTTCTTATTTTTGTAATTTTTCTAACATTCCAAAACTGACAGAAATATTTTTTATGGAATTTTTGGAGTCGGTTTACTTACCGTATCACATACCTACCCCTTTTCAGGGTTCTGGAGCGTTCCAGAAGGACTCTTCTATGTGCTCTTCTGGTGTAATTGTTTCAATAATATTAGTTTCAACATTAACGGGAGTACCTGAAATATAATGCTTAATTCTTTGCCCATTCACCACTCTCGGGTTGTTGCCTTCGGAGTTGTTTATTTTGATGGCTCCGGAGCGATAAACTTCTTCGATGACATATGGCCCCTCCCATTTAGAGAGAAGCTTTCCTGCAAAAAATCTTAAACGAGAATTGTATAATAGAACATGATCACCTACGTTGAATTCCCGTTTTTGAATTATCTTATCATGCCATCTTTTAACTTTTTCTTTAAACAACTTAGCATTTTCATAGGCTTGGGTTCTCCATTCATCTAGAGAGCTAATATCAAATAATCTCTTTTCACCGGCAAGTTTAAAATCATAATTGAGTTCTTTAATTGCCCAATAAGCTTTATATTCTAACTCAAGAGGTAAATGACATGCTTTTCCATAAACCATTTTATACGGAGACATACCCATAGGATTTTTATATGCAGTTCTGTAAGCCTATAATGCATCATCAAGTTTCTTAGACCAATTCTTTCTGGATCTATTAACGGTCTTTTGCAAAATCAATTTTATTTCTCTATTAGTTAATTCAACTTGAACACTAGACTGAGGGTGATAAGGAGATGCAATTTTATGGTTAACATCATATTTAGCAAGCAACTTACGGAAAGCACCATGAATAAAATGTGAACCACCATCAGTCATTAAATATCTAGGGACTCCAAACCTCGGGAAAATAACTTCTTTAAGCATTTTAATAGAAGTGTTATGATCAACACTACTAGTAGGAATAGCTTCTACCCACTTAGTAACGTAATCAACAGCAACTAGAATATGAGTATACCCATTGGATTTAGGAAAAGGTCCCATATAATCAAAACCCCAAACATCAAATGGTTCAATAACAAGTGAATAATTCATAGGCATTTCCTGACGTCTACCAACATTACCAATTCTTTGACATTCATCACAAGAAAGGACAAACTTACGTGCATCTTTAAAAAGAGTAGGCCAATAAAACCCCGATTGTAATACCTTGTGTGCAGTTCGGTCTCCCGCATGGTGTCCTCCATATGCCTCGGAGTGACACTTATGTAGGATTTGTACCTATTCATGCTCACGTACACAACGTCTAATAACACCATCTACTCCTTCTTTATATAGATGTGGGTCATCCCAAAAGTAATGTCTTAAATCAAAGAAGAACTTTTTCTTTTGTTGATATGTAAAGCTAGGTGGTATGTATTTAGCAACAATGTAATTAGCATAGTCTGCATACCAAGGAGTATTACGAGAAGCATTTATCACAGCTAATTGTTCATCAGGGAAATCATTATTAATAGGAAGTGGGTCATCAAGAACATTTTCCATTCTAGACAAATTATCTGCTACGGGATTCTCAGCTCCCTTTCTATCAACAATATGCAAGTCAAATTCTTGTAGCAGAAGAACCCATCTAATGAGTCTAGGTTTAGCATCTTTCTTTTCCATAAGGTATTTAATAGCAGCATGATCAGTGTGAATGGTAACTTTGGAATCAACAATGTAAGATCTAAATTTATCACATGCAAACACAACTGCTAAAAATTCTTTTTCAGTAGTAGCATAATTTCTTTGAGCACTGTCTAGAGTTTTGCTAGCATAATGGATAACATTTAATTTCTTATCAACTCTCTGTCCTAGAACAGCACCAACAACATAATCACTAGCATCACACATAATTTCAAAGGGTAAGTTCCAATCAGGTGGTTGAACAATAGGTGAAGAAATTAAGGCTTTCTTAAGTACTTCAAAGGCTTCTACACAATCATCATCAAAAACAAATGGAACATCTTTTTGTAAGAGATTGGTCAGAGGTCTAGAAATTTTAGAGAAGTCTTTTATAAACCTTCTATAGAAACCAGCATGACCAAGGAAGCTTCTTATACCTTTGATATCTTTAGGACATGGCATTTTCTCAATAGCATCAACTTTAGCTTTATCCACTTCAATACCTCTTTCAGAAATTTCATACCCAAGGACTATACCTTCATTCACCATAAAGTGGCACTTCTCCCAATTCAAGACAAGATTAGTTTCTTCACATCTCTGCAAAACTCGATCAAGGTTGCTCAAGCAATCATCAAAAGAAGTTACGTAAACGCAAAAATCATTCATGAAAACCTCGACAATCTTTTCACAAAAGTCAAAGAATATAGCAGTCATACACCTTTGAAAGGTAGCAGGTGCATTACATAAACCAAAAGGCATACTACGATAAGCATAAGTTCCAAAAGGACAAGTAAAGGTGGTTTTCTCTTGATCTTCACGTGACACAGGTATTTGAGAAAAACCAGAATAACCATCTAAGAAACAAAAGTGTGTATGCTTAGACAATCTTTCTTACATTTGATCAATAAAAGGCAAGGGGTAATGATCTTTCCTAGTAGCTTTATTTAATTTCCTGAAATCAATTACCATCCTATAACCAGTTACAATTCTTTGTGGGATAAGTTCATTTTTATCATTAGGAACAACGGTAATACCTCCTTTCTTAGGGACACAATGAACAGGACTTACCCATCTACTATCAGCTATGGGATAAATTATAACTGCTTCCAGAAGCTTTAATATTTTAGTTCTTACCATATCCTTCATTCTAGGATTCAGCCATCTTTGATGATCAACAACGGGTTTAGCATCTGGCTCCATATGAATTTTATGCTGACATAAAGTGGGACTAATGCCCTTAAGATCATCAAGAGTATATCCAATATCAGCACGGTGCTTTTTCAGAGTTTTAAGTAATCTATTTTCTTCATGCTCTGAAAGGTTAGCACTAATAATAACATGATATATCTTCTTTTCATCAAGATAAGCATATTTAAGAGTATCAGGTAATTGCCTTAATTCAAACATAGGATCACCCTTGGGTGGAGGTGGATCTCCCAAGGTTTCAACAGGCAAATTATGTTTAAGAATATGTGCTTGTTTAAAGAATAATTCATCTATTTCATTTCTTCCATTCATATTCATATCATTCTCATGGTCAAGCAAATATTGTTCTAAAGGATCAGTAGGAGGCACAACGATAGAAGCAAGACCAATAATTTCATCTTTACTTGGTAATTCTTTATCATGAGGTTGTTTACGAAACTTAGAGAAATTAAACTCATGAGACATCTCACCAAAATTAACACTGACAATTTCTTTAGTGCAATCAATCTTAGCATTAACAGTATTCAAGAAGGGTCTACCAAATATAATGGGACAAAAATCATCTTGTGGTGATCCAAGAACAAGAAAATCAGTAGGATATTTGATCTTACCACACAAGACTTCAACATCTCTAACAATCCCAAGTGGTGAAATAGTATCTCTATTTGCAAGCTTAATAGTAACATTAATATCTTCAATCTCAACAGGTGCAATATCATTCATGACTTCTTGATAAAGAGTAAACGGAATAGCACTCACACTAGCACCAATATCACATAAACCATGATAGCAATGATCTCCAATTTTAACAGAAATAACAGGCATGCCAACTACAGGTTTGTTTTTATCTTTAGTGTCTGGCTTAGCAATTCTAGTTGCCTCATCACAGAAATATATGACATGTCCATCAATATTATCAACCAAAAGATCTTTAACCATCGCAACACTAGGTTCAACTTTAATTTATTCATAAGGTCTGGGTGCTCTAATATTACTCTTATTAACCACAATTGAAGCTTTAGCATGTTCCTTAATCCTAACAGGAAAAGAAGGTTTCTCAATATACGCAGTAGGCACAACTGGATCAACAAGGTAAACAATTGTTTCTTCTTTAACACTAACAGGTTCTTCATTCAATTCAATAGGTGGATGATATTTAAACCATTTCTCCTTAGGGAGATCAACATGAGCAGCAAAAGATTCACAAAAGGTAGCTACTATCTCAGAGTCAAGGCCATATTTAGTACTAAACTTATGAAAAACATCAGTTTTCATAAAAGATTTAACACAATCAAACTCGAGATTTATACCTGACTCATTAACTTTGTCGATTTCCCAATCTTCAGAGTTACGTTTAATTCTTTCCAGAAGATCCCATCTGGACTAAATAGTTCTCTTCATAAAGGAACCAGTAGAAGAAGTATCGAGCATGGATCGATCATTATGAGAAAGCCGAGCATAAAAGTTTTGAAGAATTATTTCTCTTGAGAGCTCATGATTGGGGCATGTGTGCAACATATACTTAAGCCTCCCCCAAGCTTGAGCGATACTTTCTCCTTCACGAGGCCAAAACTTATATATATAATTCCGATCACGATGAACCAAATGCATAGGATAAAATTTCTGGTGGAATTCTAGCTTCAACCGGTTCCAGTCCCATGTTCTAGTATCATCACATAGCCTATACCATGTCAATGCCTTTCCCTCCAAAGATAAAGGGAATACTTTCTTCTTACCTCCATCTCCGGATAAACCTGCAAGCTTAAACAATCCACAAATTTCATCCACATAGATCAAGTGCATATCAGGATGTACCGTTCCATCTCCTGCATAAGGATTAGCTAGCAGTTTCTCTACCATACCCGAAGGAATTTCATAACAAATATTTTCAGTAGGTTCAATAGGTTGAGGATCAACTCTTAATGCTTCCGGTCGAGGTGAAGATACCCCGAACAAGCCCCTCAAAGGATTACTTTCCATAGTGACAAGTGGCAATAAATTTCAGCACGTAATATAAATGTTTCCTTACCAAATTCCACTCACCAAAGGCGCTTCACTCCCCGGCAACGGCGCCAGAAAAGAGTCTTGATGACCCTCAAGTATAGGGGATCAATTGTAGTCCTTTTGATAAGTAAGAGTGTCGAACCCAACGAGGAGCAGAAGGAAATGACAAGCGGTTTTCAGCAAGGTATTCTCTGCAAGTACTGAAAGTAGCGGTAATAGATAGTTTTGATAGCAAGATAATTCGTAACAAGTAACAAGTAGTAACGGTAACAAAAGTGCAGCAAGGCAGCCCAATACTTTTTGTAGAAAAGGACAAGCCGGAACGAACTCATATAATAAGCAAAGCGTTCTCGAGGACACATGGGAATTTCATCTAGTCACTTTCATCATGTTTGTTTCATTCGCGTTCGCTACTTTGATAATTTGATATGTGGGTGGACCGGTGCTTGGGTGCTGTTCTTACTTGAACAAGCCTCCCACTTATGATTACCCCTCTCGCAAGCATCCGCAACTACGAAAGAAGAATTAAGATAACTCTAACCATAGCATGAAACATATGGATCCAAATCAGCCCCTTACGGAATAGCGAATAAACTAGGGTTTAAGCTTCTATCACTCTAGCAACCCATCATCTAATTACTACTCCACAATGCCTTCCCTTAGGCCCAAAGATGGTGAAGTGTCATGTAGTCGACGTTCACACGACACCACTAAAGGAAGCAACAACATACATATCATCAAAATATCGAACGAATACCAAATTCACATGATTACTTATGACAAGACTTCTCCCATGTTCTCAAGAACAAAAGTAACTACTCACAAATCATATTCAAGTTCAAGATCAGAGGGGTATTGAATAGCATTAAGGATCTGAACATACAATCTTCCACCAAATAAACCAACTAGCATCAACTACAAGATGTAATCAACACTACTAGCAACCCACAGGTACCAGTCTGAGGTTTTGAGACAAAGATTGAATACAAGAGATGAACTAGGGTTTGAGATGAGATGGTGCGGGTGAAGATGTTGATGAAGATTGGTCCTCCCACGATGAGAGGATCGTTGGTGATGTCGATGGCTTTGATTTCCCCTTCCCGGAGGGAAGTATCCCCGGTGGAATTGCTCCGCCGGAGAGCAAAGGTGCTCCTTCCCAGGTTCCGCCTCGAGATGGCGGCGCTTCGTCCCGAAAGTCTTCTCTTGATTTTTTTCTAGGGCAAATGGCTTCATATAGCAGGAGGGAGCCAGACGCCAGCCAGGGGCCCCACAAGGCATCAGGGCGCGCCCAGGGGGTCGCGCCCTGTTGCCTTGTGGGCAACTGGTGGGTCCCCTCTGGTATTTCTTTTCTCCAGTATTTTTTATATATTCAATAAAAAATCTCCGTGAAGTTTCAGGTCAATTGGAGCTCTGTAGAATAGGTATCTCTGATGTGGCTATTTCAGGTCCAAAATTCTAGCTGCCGGCATTCTCCCTCTTCATGTAAATCTTGCAAAATAAGAGAGAAAAGGCATAAGAATTGTACCATAGAGTGAAATAATGATTAAAAACATAATAATTATTTATAGGAAATCATGATGCAAATTGGACGTATCAGGGCTGCTCGCGGCGTCGGCCGGAGTCAAGTTCCGGACGAGGCCCTTCACCAGCTCCTGTGAGCGCATTGCGCACGGCTTGGTCCGCGCGCCTTGCACGGCCAACACGGCCGGCTGCGATGCTGCGCCAAGCGCGGACGCAGCCCGCCCCGCAGGCTGCTCCATCGTCCCCTTCGGCGCGCTGCGCGTCTTCATCGCGCTCATCCCCGACGAGTACCCTAGCGAGGTACACAGCTTCACCGACTCACCTGTCCCTGTCGGCTGCACCGTCTCCAGCGACATTGCGGATCTCTGCACCCGTGCGGAGGTGCTGACCATCGACGCTAGCTCCGGCTCCTCGTGCAGCAAGGAGAAGGCCGCTGCGGCCGCAGCTGCCGCAGCTATGGCCCAGGCCCGCCGTGTCGACCCGCTTCACCAGACGATCCGGACCCTGCAAGCGCCCATCACGCCCGACGCCGACCCGGTGGCCGATGCATCTCAGCTCGACGAGAACCGTCAGCAACTGCTGGACGAGGCCACGGCGCTCGCGGCAACGCGGTGCCGGCTCGAGGCCACCCAGTGCGAGTATGACAGCGTCCACGGCTTCACGCCGGCAGCTGGTGAGCCCAGCCGGGTTGCGGAGATGTGATTCCACGGAGGTGCCATCGGCCGTGCGCTAGGTGCAGGCCGGCCCATCTACGACACCCCCGTCAAGAACATGCGCACGGCGCAGGCGGCCATGGCGGATCTCGAGTTCCTGGAGGGCGAGGAGCTGCTGCAGCAGTAGCAGCGCGTCCGCGACCTCATCACCGTGGCGAACGAGCAGCAGAAGCGCTTCGATCCGGCCCAGCCCACCGCCTCCGCCTCGGGAAACACCACGGACCCGGAGAGGGTCCTTCGGGACATGCAGCAGGTAGCCCCCGGGACTAGGTCAGACACGGCAGCCCTCGGGACCGGAATGGCAGTCCCCAGGTTGGAGCCGGCAGTCCCTGAGCCGGAGCCGGCAGCCCCCGAGCCAGAAGCAGGGACTGTTGGGTCGGCCGAGACGAAGATGGACTCCGAATCCGGAGATGACTTGATGGAGGGCTTGCGCAGGTGCTCGAGGGAGACGCCGGCTGGGATGGCCTACCGGGAGGAACTGATCTTGGCAAGTGTATCTGCCGCCTCGTTCTCGGCTCGAGGAACGTGAAGGAACTCGCAGCCATCGAAGCCGCCGGTCAACTGCTGGACCAGGTCGCGGTAGCTAGCCATGTTGGCGTCCTTGGCGTCCCACTCGCCAGAGACCTGCTGGACCACCAGGTCGGAGTCGCCGTAGCAGAGGATGCGCCGGATTCCGATTTCCTTGGCCAGCCGGAGGTCATGGACGAGGGCTTCGTACTCGGCGACGTTGTTGGAGGCGGCGAAGTGGATCTGGAGCGCGTAGCGCGGCCGGTCGTTCTTGGAGGATGAGAGCACGATGCTGGCTCCCAAGCTGGAGACCATCTTCGAGCCGTCGAAGTGCATGAGTCAGTGCGTTGAGTCGGGAGCCGGCGGCAAGTACTGGGTCTCTGCCCAGTCGATGAGGAAGTCGGCCAGCGCCTGCGACTTGATGGCGGTGCGGGGCACGTAGAGGATGGTGTGGCCGCCCAGCTCGATGGCCCATTTGGCGACCCGGCCACAGGTGTCTCTGCTGCCCATGATCTCGCCGAGGGGAGCCGTGCTCACCACGGTGATGACGTGCTCCTGGAAGTACTGCTTCAGCTTCTTGGCGGCCAAGTACACGCCACAACACATCTTCTGGTAGTGGGGGTAGTTCTGCTTGGAGGTGGAGAGGACCTCGCTCAGGTAGTACACAGGGTGCTGGACCTGCTGCACCTTGCCCTGCTCAGGGCGCTCGACCACCAGCACCACACTGACCACGCGAGTGGTTGCCGTGATGTACATCAGGAGCGGCTCCTTCTCGGCCGGCGCGGTCAGGACGGGTGCGGTGGAGAGCAAGTGCTTGAAGTCGCGGAAAGCTTCGTCCGCCTGGTCGGACCACTTGAAGGGCGTCGTCTTCTTCATCAGCTGATACAGGGGCAGGGCCCTCCCCCCCAGCCGGCTGACGATCTGGCTGAGAGAGGCCAAGCAGCCGATGAACTTCTGGACATCGCGCAACCGAGCCGGCTTGCGCATGCGCTCGATCGCCTTGATCTTCTCTGGATTGGCCTCAATACCGCGCTTCGACACGAGGAACCCAAGGAGCTAGCCAGCCGGCACGCCGAAGATGCATTTCTCCTGGTTGAGCTTGATCTGGAACTAGCGCAGATTGGCGAACGTCTCCCTGAGGTGCTGCTTGGTCTTCACCATGATGTCGTCGACGTAGACGTGCACATTCCTGCCAATCTGTGGCAGGAGGCACTTTTGCATGCAGCGCTGGAAGGTGGCGCCAGCATTCTTCAGTCCGAACGACATGGTGATTTAGCAATAGGCCCCAAAGGGGGTGATGAAGGACGTCTTGAGGGCATCCGCCGGGTCCAGCTTGATCTGGTGGTAGCCGGAGTAGGCGTCCAAGAAGGACAGAAGTTCGCAGCCGGCTGTGGAGTCGATGACTTGGTCGATCCGGGGTAGGGCAAACGGGTCCTTGGGGCAGGCCTTGTTCAGGCTGGTGTAGTCGATACACATGCGCTAGGTGTTGTTCTTCTTCAGGACGAGGACTGGGTTGGCCAGCCACTCGGGATGGAACACTTCCATGATGAACCCGGCTGCGAGCATCTGGGCGATCTCTTCGCCAATGGTTCTTCGCTTCTCCTCGGAGAAGCGGCGTAGTGGCTGCCGGACCGGCTTGGCGCCCGGCCGGACGTGGAGTTTGTACTCGGCGAACTTCCTCGGAACACCCGGCATGTCTTTGGGGGACCATGCGAAGATGTCCCGATTCTCACGGAGGAAGTCGATGAGCTCGCCTTCCTATTTGCTGTCGAGGCCAGTGCCCACGACAACGTACTCGCTGGAGTTGGGGTTGGACGGGTCGAGCAAAATCTTCTTAGTGCTCTTGGCCGGCTTGAAGGACCCCTCGTCGGCCGGCTGCTTGAGCTGAGCCGGCATGACCGGCTGCTCGCCTGCCAGCACGACGAGACGGTCGATCTGGCGCCTCTCCTCAGCAATGACCAGCGTCTCGGCCAGCTTAGAGCCAGCCTTGGCGCACTCCAGGGACTTCTTATAGTCGCCGGTGATGGTGATGATGCCCTTGGGACCTGGCAGCTTCATCTTGAGGTAGGCGTAGTGGGGGACTGCCATGAACTTGGCCAAGGCAGGCCGGCCTAAAAGCGCGTGGTAGGGGCTAGCCAGGTCGACCACCTCAAACCAGATCGGCTCGCGGCGAAAGTGGGCTATAGCCGGCCGGCTTCCCGATGCTGGTTGGGCTCGGCCCCGTGCCCCCCTCTTCCACGCGCTCCCGTGCAGCCGCGCGCCCGCGGCTCTCCGTCGCCCCGCGTCGCCTCGCCACCCCGTTCTGCGCCGGCTCCGCCCGCCGACACCTGCGCGCCCCCCGCGTCGGGGCCGCTCTTCCCGCGCGCTCGCGCTGCTGCGGGCCGCCGCTCCGCCGCGCCACTCCAGTCGGCGGCCGCTCACCCCGGCCCTCGCGCCACCTCGCCGCCGCCGGCCCCCACCCCGTGCAACGCGGTCGGCTGCGCCCCACTGCTCCAGCCGGCTGCCGGCTCCCCACGCCCGTGCGCATCCCGGCGCCAGCTGCTGCTCCGCAGCCGGCCTCCCCTGCCGCCGGCTGCCGCGCTCTCACCCGCCGGCTCGCCTGCCGCTCCAGCCGCCCGTTTCGGCCGGCTGCCCAAAAGAAACAGAGAAAAAAAAACAAAGGGTGGGCCGGCTGGGAAAAAGGAAAATTGGGGCCAGCCAAAAAAAACATCCGCCAGCTGTGTCGCCCGCCCGCGTCGCCGCTTGGCCGACTGACCTGCCCGCGTCGCCACGGGGCCAGCCGTGCCTGCCTGCTTCAACGACTCCACCGGCCGCGCCAGGCCGGCTGGGGAGCCGGCCCGGCTGCCTGTCCGCTTCGACGCCCGGCTGGTCGGGCCCGACCGGCTGGGGCGCCCCTCGACCGCTCAGAGGCTTGGGCTGCCTGCCGGAGGTCACCTCCGCCCCGTCTACACGAAAATCAATGTGAGCTCCCATCCGCATATCGTTACACAGCGCACAAAAACGGATAACCCCAAGCGACCCTCGGGGCCACCTTTGCCTTTTTCCAGTTGCGCTGCTGTCCACCCCGGCGCCAGCTAGTCTCGGTCCGGGTGCTGGCTGTTTGGCCCGAAACGTTCTTCCCCGCAGACGGCTTAGTAGTGTGAATGGTACCAACGGCCCACTCTTTGTCTCAGCTACAGACCGGCTCCCGGCTGTCCGGCTAGCGAGAGCAAAAGCTGGAGGTCACCTCACATGAAAAACGTCCGAGGAGAAAGCGGCTTGGGCGATCCGGTCATTTCCTTTGTGAGTATCTACTCGGTCGAATCTGCTCCCAGAGTCCGGGTACTGTACGCTCTACTCCGCGGCCCACTCTTCGCCTCAGCTACAGACCGGCTCCCGGCTGTCCGGCTGGCAAGAGCAAAAGACAAAGAGCGGAGGGGACATGAAAAAGACTGAAGGGGGCTCGGACGAAACCGAGTTGGCACCCCCTGCATAAAACTTGCACTACCAAAACCAAACATTCGATATATCTGCGCTGGCTAACTTTGTCTTTGCATGATCATTTCCGTGGGGAACCCCCCCCCCTCCTCGCCCGGAGGCTCGGAGGCTACACCCAGTGGGTGCGCCGGCGCGCCCTATTGGGAAAATGCCTCGCCGACTGCCGCCGAGATCCTCGACGCCACCGTATGCTCCATCGACAGCGAAGACCCTCCGCCCGACTCTTCGAGTCGCCCGGAGGCTCGGAGGCTACACCCAGTGGGTGCACTGGCGCGCCCCCACTGGAGAGACAGCAAGCTCCGCGCCTACCTGCCGGCGGACTCCGCTCCGCGCCCGGCGGTGCCTCGCGCCCACCAACCGGCGGACTCCGCTCCGCGCCCGGCGGCGCCTCGCGCCCACCTGCCGGCGGACTTCGCTCCGCGCCCGGCGGAGCCTCGCGCCCACCTGCCGGCGGACTCCGCGTCCGCGCCCGGCGGCGCTCCGCGCCCATCTGATACAACAAACTGCAGGGACCCTCCGCCCGACTCTTCGAGTCGCCCGGAGGGTCGGAGGCTACACCAGGCGCGCCCCCACTGGAAGCGAGCCGCGCCGGCTGCGGCCCGCAGCCGGCTGTCATCGACCAACTGCTTCAACACCAGCGAAGACCCTCGGGCCGACTCCTCGAGTCGCCCGGAGGCTCAGAGGCTACTATCGGGGGGATGACCCCCGGGTAGTCCCAAGACGGCGAGCCGGACAGGGCGCCTGCCTGCCCGGGCCGACTGCTCAAGCTCGCGCCTGTGGCCGGCTGCTCCAGCCAGCCGGCTGCCCGAAGTCAACCACAACGTCATGTCGTACCTGCGCGGATGTGACGACCACGCTCTACAGTGCAACACTATTGATGAATGAAAGACACTATAGCCACGTCACTTCACTGCGCCCCAATAGTCCAACACTGTTGACCAATAGTGCCGCACTATAGCCTGCGTCATGTGACACCTCAAATAGTGTAGTTAGGCCATGTGGGCCGCCTCTTGTCCCCTGGGCATCCCTTTATAAGGTGACCCAGGGAGCTCCCTCATGGCCATGCTCACTCACGGCCACTCACAGCCATCTCTCACTCCCTCTCATACACACACATGAGGCAAGGAAGAGAGCACAGAGCTCTCTTCTTCCTCCTCCAAACAGCTCCAGGAGCAACTCTATACTACCATATACACCGCATATACATCAGACATGCAGGAGTAGGGGTGTTACCTCCACGCGAGGGCCCCGAACCTGGGTAAATCACCGCGTGTTGTTGCCCAATCCCGTCCCGGATCTCCACCGTAGCCTTGCCACCCCACACTTTTAGCCATCCTATGGCATCTGCCGTGAGAAACCCACGACACATAGCATAGAGCAACATCTTCAACTTGATTATAGTTGTGAGTTCGTGACCTTGACGACCTCGTGCTTGCTCCAGCCACCTCCTCAACTTCGTCTCCATCGGCCGCCTCTTCTTCTTACATCTCCTCTTCGGTCACCTCCTCTTCTTTGGCCGCCTCCGAATGATCCCAAATTGAATCGTAATTGAGATCATCTAGCCCCATCGCAGCCGAGGACTCCAAAGACGCTAAGAATTTGGTCATGTTCATCTCCTCACTACGATAACAAATCGAACAAACTCCATCATCATCATCCACCAACAAGCACCGTCTAATTCGTTGGCCAAAATGTGAAAGATGTTTTTTTACCTTGTTGGCATTTCCTCGAGCACTTGGCGGTCACGACCCTTCTTGCCGGCTGCGGCGGCCGGACGCACCGGAGCAGTAGCCATAGGGGTGGCCGAAGACGCTGCACGAGGCGCTGGACATGGATGGGGCGCCGGAGTGGCCTTCTTCTTCTTCTTCTTCTTCTTCTTCTTCTTTGCGGCCTCCTCTGCGAGGGCCGACGCCACGGCCGTCGGTTTTCTAGCTCTCTTGGCACCGACAAGAGTGGCGAGAGGGCGGCCGCCCATCGCCGGGGAGGCAGTCGCCACCCCAGCGGCCTTTGGCGCGGTTGGAGCCGGTGCTTGTGACCGATGGAGCTTTTTCATCCCCAACCTTTTTTCCGGCGCGGGCGGCGGCGCGGGGGTGGTTTTCAGCGGCGACAAGCCGGCAGCGGTGGCCGGCAGGGTGGCAGAAGCGTCTTGGCTATCCATTCCGGTGATGGGGCCGGTCATCGGTTGCGAAAGCAACACGTGCGAGCGACAGCGATGGGAATGGCGAAGTCGCGAGGGCGGGAGAAAGAGGCGGCCAACTTTTACTCAGTTGAGCAAGCGCCCAGTATATTTAGACGGCTTAGAGGGGATTTTCGGCAAGAAAATAAAAATTATCCTACCTTATAGGTTTTAGGACTTCGGCTAGGTGCAGCATAGAGGAGTAAACCCAAAATTTTACTCCTCTGTAGTCGGATAGGGGATCGGCTAGACTTGGCATAAGAGCAACTCCAACGCGCCGACCCAAACGGACGTGCGGTTTGTCCGTTTTTTGTCCGTTTGGGTCGGCGTGTCCGCCCCCTTCCGCGTTTGGGTTGGTCGTGCGCTCAACGCACAGACGCTCTTTTCGTCCTCACGGCCGGTATGCGGCCATTTTTGAGCTTTTTTTGCGACATATCAAAATTGGCCCAAGTTCACATAATTCAAACAAATACAAATATCTCGTAGTTTCCCAACCAAATAATATCTCATAGTTTACTAGCCAAATAAAATTTAAATTGTCACAAATACACTTGAAAGAAGAAAAAAATGGCCGATACATCTACTGGTTGCCAACGTGAGCCCACATATGCTCAACCAAATCATCTTGCAGTTGAATGTGAGCTTGCCAATCACGCAATTAATGATGAAATTCGGTGAACTGTGCAAATGTTGCCGCTCCTCCATGCTCAGGCACAACATTTTCACCCTGGATTTTTTTTTTGAAAAACCCCCATATGTTAATTAGATAAAACAAGATTCTTCAATCGTTCATTACAAAACTAGCCACGCAGGGCGGAACACTATTACATAAAACACCATCGGTCCTGCTATCAAAACTAAATTTAGCAATCTCGTGCGCCACACTATTAGCCTGCCTATCAATCTTCACGATCTTGAAATCCTTTATAAGTTTTGAAACGCTCAGCGCCTCCTTTTTCATATCCACAAGAGGAGACCTGTCGATGGATTCTTTTGCCAGAAAAGAAGCAACAAAAGCGCAATCAGTTTTCAAAATAATTGGTTTGTGAAGTGTAATACCAATGTATAACTCGGCGAGGGACGCACGAAGTTCCGCTTCATCCACACATGTACAGGACCGGATAAAATCCCATGACGAAACCAAGACTTCGCCCAAGTTATTCCTGGCATTTTCACCCTGAAATTGGAACCCTTGATCGTAGATTTCATCTGGATGCTCATCCTCTACGATCATATTGTGCATGATCACACAAGCAGCCATCACCTCTCGGAGCGAGGAGAAGCCAACCTTTCCCAGGGCATTTCTGATAAGAGGAGAAACCAACCTTTCCCAGGGCATCCTCCTTGCACTCGAAATAGCTATCGTACGCCACCACCCCCTCCCGGGTACGGTTGAGTCTAGCCATCCGGAAGCGGCGCTGGAATAGGTTGTGTTTGAAGAGCGGGCCAGGGGTCTCGAAGTAGTCCTGCCAGAGTAGGCAATGGCCGGTCTCTCTGTTGCGATTCAACGCCGGAGTATGCCCCGGGATCGAGCCCTTAAACATCAGCCATTGCATACTAATGTGGTCATGGATGACCAAAGCAGCAACCACCATCTCCTCATCATCGGATGACGAATCATCCGAATCGCAAATGAAATTGTTGAAAAAGTACTCATTGTCGGAGTCCATTTGTACCTTGTGGGCGAACCGTCAAATACCTTGCGGGCGTGGTGGAAGAAGCCGGCCAGTGAAGAGCCTCGTGCTTTTCTCTGACCAGGCAGCAGGCCTGTCGGTGTGGAGGCGAACGTGGCGGCGACCGGCGAGCGAGGTAGCCGCGCTTGGCGGTGCTGCCGGCAGCAGAGGCGAGGGGGTGGCGTCGACGTTGGGACGCTGCGACGGCGGAGAAAACAGTCCACCAACGTCAGAGTATGGGGCAGTCGGGTGGTGGCGTGTTTCTGGGAAAGTATGTGGGTGCGGTGGGGCGGCCTGGGCACCAGAACTGGGCGGCGGCAGCGAGGGGGGACGGCAGCGTGTGGTGGCTGTCGATGGAAGAAGGGAGGAATGACCAATGTGTCACCGACTAGTGGGCCAGGGGAGGACAAGGGCTGGTGTCGCGCGCGTCCGCTCCATGTCCGCGCCGACGCAAACGCGGCCTAAATTTGGGCCTCAAAAGGGTCACGCGCGGACAAAAAGCGGACGCTCGTCCGTTTGGGTCGGCGCATCGGGCCGGCATTTTCGTCCGTTTCGACCCAAACGAGCACGCGCCCCACGTTGATTTCCATCGATTGCTCCACAAGCACAGCAATGAAGCAAATATAGCAATTCAATCTCCCGATGAAAAGCTCTGCAGTTGCCAAGATACAGTCTCAATGCAAATTGTTCAATCCAGTGAGGTCGCACCTTGATGCCAGCCATGCTGGCATGCGTGCTCAAATTACAAATTAGCTAAATGAATCCAATGATCTGCTGACAGGAAGCCGGCGAGGGAACAGCCTAGAGATCGCTACACCGACGGGGGGTTGGAGTCCTTGAACTTCTCGTCGGAGGAGGCGCGGCTCTCCGAGGCGGAGTGCCGGAGCCCCTCGATCATCCTGATCACCTCCTCCATCGCCGGGCGCCGCTCCGGCGGCCCCGACGTGCACGCCATGGCCACCTGGAGCATCTGGACCAGCTCCTCCTCGATGTTCTGGTGCTTCATCAGCTCGATGTCGAACACCTCCGCCGTCCACTCCTCCCGGACCACCGAGTGCACCCACCTCGGGAGGTCCACGACGTCGTCGTTCCCCTGCGACTGGAGCGGCGCCTTCCCGGTCAGCATCTCCATGAGGAGGACGCCGAAGCAGTACACGTCGGACTTCTGCGTGCTCTTCCGGTTCTCGATGGTCTCCGGAGCACGGTAGCCGACCACGACGCGGGATGCGCTGACGGGGGCGTTCATCAGAGAGCTGAGGCCGTAGTCTGAAACGTACGCATTTTGGTCCTGGCCGACGAGGACGTTGGTTGACTTGATGTTGCCGTGGGTGAGCTTTGCGCCACCTTCTGAATGGATGTGTGCGATGCCATATGCTGTTCCTAGTATGATCTTCACCCTGGTATTCCAGTCTAATGGCGTCTTCTCAGCAACTCCTCTGATACCTGTTGATCAGCAATTTAGTGAGAGACACTTTCAGTTCAACAGTTTAATTTTTTATCTACCACAAGTTATGTTTCTTTGCATGAAAATTTTAAGCTATAGAAAAGAACAATCATTGCAGCTTCAGGCAGGAAATGTGCAGAAATATGTCCAAGTTTTATGTTCAGACCTATAGCAAAATAAAGGTTACTGACATCTTGTGAATGTCATAATTTTAGATGCTAACAATCAACCATGGCATGGATATAGCAAGTTCTGTACTTTGAAAGGTAACAATTACTTTGACACTTGAGCAATGTTGGCCCCTTGTTATGTTCTCTTGTCCGCCATTGCACAGTTAACAACTTAACATCATACAGAAATATTAGGAGTGAAAACACATACCGTGCAACATGCCAGAAAAGCTGCCGGTGGCAATGTAATCGTAGACGACAAGCTTCTCATCCTTGGAATAGTAGTAAGCACGCAGCGGAACTAGGTTTGCATGTCTGCCCAGCCTCCCAACGAGCTCCATCTGCTGCTCAAACTCCCTCTTCCCTGCCACGACATCTTTTAGTCTCTTGACAACCACAATCGTGCCGTCCTCGAGTATAGCTTTGTAGGCAGTCCCATAGCTCCCCTTGCCAAGGACTTCTGCAGAAGCCCTCAGTAGATCCTCCAAGTCAAAGTTGTAGGTGCAACCGTCCAAGAAAACCAACTTGTTCTTCTCAGCAGTCTGGACACCGCTACTGAATTCCTGCTTCGGCTTATCACTCCTGACACCAGTTCCCTTGTAGTCGACACCTGCCTCTTTCTTGCCCTTCCTCTTCGAAAGGCACACAGCCAACACAACCACAACCAGCATCAGTACTGCAAATCCCCCGACAGCAACCGCGATTATGAACCCGATGCTCAGTTTCCTGTCGTGATGCGCAGGCGATGGAGATGCTGGTGTTGAAGGCAATTCTGGTGAGGGTGTTGGTGTTGGAAATGAGCAATTATCTAGCGGTGGCCCGCATAATTCAGGGTTCCCCAAGAATGAACTATCTGGGAACATTTGGAGCGAGCGAGGAATTGGGCCCTTCAACTCGTTGTTGCTCAGGTTTAACAGTCTCAGGCTTGGAAGCTTCAGATCAGGAATGGGTCCGGAGAGAGAATTTTCTTGTAAATTCAGGAGATATAACTGAGTAAGGTTTTCTAAGCTTGTAGGAATCTCTCGAGTGAAGGAATTATAGGAGAGCTCCACTACACTAAGGTTAGGACTGAAAAAGGAAGGCAAACCTCCTGAAAGTTTATTGTGCTGAAGGTATATGGAACGTAAAGAAGGGAGTGAGGCTACATCAGATGGAAGGCTTCCAGATAAAAGATTCGACCGCAGGCTCAGAACTTGGAGAGAATCGAGCTTGCCAAGAGTGTTTGGAGGGATTGCTCCGATGAGACCAGCACCCGGCACCCTCAACTCAGATATGTGTGACTGGTCTCCTGAGCATTTGACACCATGCCATGAACACAATGGTTTACCTTGACCCCAGTTAAGCTTGTTGCCGCGGTAGACTGCAGAGGCGAAGTCAAGAAGGGCTTGGCTCTCAGAGGCCAAATCTGCTACTGCCAGAGGGTTGAATAACGATAATAACAGATGTAGCGAGAGCAGAAGACGGAAAGGGCTTCTAAGACTGAGATGATCCATCTGATGAGTCGTCGAACGGGCGAACTAAATCAGCTGCACCTTCATTTGTTTACACCAGACAAGTAACCAACCCTGATCAAAATAGAAGTGTACATTAATAAGTGATAAAAACTAGCATAATGACGCTAAGCTTTAAAATCTACAGTAGCTGCAAACAAGAACAGTGTTGCATCATATAAGAGAACAAACACAAATTGAAAATCATTGCACAATGTCTGTGCCACTGATGCATGCTATTATGTGAATCACGCATGACTCTGCAAACACAGTAAGTCAGCACAGTCAGCTTTCTTTTCCAGCAAGTGGCTCACTCAACAGGAACAAGCCAGGGCACTTTAAGAAAAGATGAAATTCCCATCGTTGTTACAGATTTCATCATTCCAAACTAGTGCAACTTAAAGTTTCCTTGTACATCGCAGAACGCGCGCGGGCGGTTATCCTGCGAGATCGATCGGTATAGACCAGCAGCCAGGCACTTTACTGAACTTCCTATTCACCGAAGGCATGGTTTTCTACTGACAATGTAAGAATACATAAGCAGACGAGCATGAAAACAAGTCAAGGGACAGAAATTCCACCTTGGCGCCCTTTAAAGTGTAAAGACATGAAAACATGACCTAAAAATTGCAGGCAGAAAGCAATTCAAGGGAAAAAAGGAAAAAGAAAAGCGGCATGATACGGTCAGCGTATGAAAAGCCAAAAGCATCAACAAAAGCAGGGAGAAAGAGAATAACAGGAACAAAGCTGAACCCACAAAGATGAGCACATCGCATCATGCATTTCAGTATTGCCACCACTAAGCTTAGTTGACAAACTACTGAAGCTCAGGCACAAAACTCCGAGTCTCTGACAAAATGCAATGCAAATAGTACCGACAGAAACTGAGGCAGCTATGTGATGAAGATACCCTACATGTAGTAGAAACTTTGAGCACGCTTAGGAATAAGATGGCGCAGCTTTAGCGTCGCACGAAAGGTATCTGGCCGCCCCAACAGCAGACATCAAGGGCAGTGATCACTGGAGAAAGCTGCTTCATCAGAGAAGCCACTAAACAAACATTGGTCGGCAATCACAAGGAACCCTGTCTGAAGGTTATGCAGCCTAATGGAGATGGAGATGTGGGAAGCTGGCTGCTGCACATGGCAATGTACTTGCAGGCTCACCCCCATTGTTTACTGACTACAAGGTCTAGAGCAGTGCACAATTTGCTTCATCCCCAATTAAAGAGGGCCTGAGGAGAAGCAATTTCTTAATCAGGGCCAGCCAATGAATAATGCCCAGTGCTCCAAAGTCCAAGAAGAAGCTGGATCAGCACCCATAGTTCACATATCTCCAGGTTCCAGCTTCCAACCCTTGAACTACACACATATACAGCTCATGTGAAACCTTTGCTGGTTGAGTCAATTCTAAGCTAGAGCAAGTAACATGCTACAAGGAATTAATGGCATGTGGGGGTGCTGCTGCCTGCTGCTGGATCCACCATACAGCAGGAACAAGAACTGGAGCTTAGCAGAGATCCAATCTTTGGCCAGTACAAGAAGCAAAACTGAAGCAAAGAGAGCACTGGGATTTATGTAGACCTAGAATTTATCTGTTTTCTAGGTACTAAACACAATTAAAACCACTCTAGAACCCCCATCTGCACGCTTCCTAGTCCACCTGAATGGCGAGCGTGCACTGTAACTGAACACCAACATCTATCTAGTGATGAACGGCAAGTACAGCACCACCGTTGTACATCTGAACACAGGTGAAAACCAGAAGAATTCCTAGTGGGGACTGACCTAAAAGTGGACAGTGAGGAAATTTGTAAACTTCAAGTGAAGAACAAAGTACCAAACAATTGTTTTTCCGTCTGAAACTAGTAGTGCCTCACTGAAAAGGAAATGAAGAAATAAAGATGATGTTGGTCCTATTCCACTAGTAATATTTTTGCTAAAAAAACTGGAGGTGATATGCTTCTGGTATTAATTAGTAATCAACTGTGCACTGCAGCTGTAGCTCGCAATTTAAGGGCATGATCCAAAACGGCCGTTTTCTGACAAGAAATAAATAAATGAACAGAAACAAAACCAAGTAAACGGCTGTAATTTTCGAGAAAAGCTGCAGACGGCCTACAAACGGGGGGCGAAAGGGCGGCAGCCCCCGGCGCGCGCAACCTAGGAGAAGAAGAAGAACAGCACCCAACCCAACGGTATGAAGGCGGAATCGACGATTCGAACGGCCGAGAATGCGGAGCCGCGGGGACTGGGCACGTACCTCGACGGCGCTCGCCGGCCGGCGGAGCCCCGGTGGAATGCGCGAGAGCAGCTGGCCTGAGACGCTCCGGTGGCCGCTCTCTCGTCCCCGGACTCTGGAGACGCCGGGCACAGGAGAAGGACTTCTCGCTGGGCCTTGGGAGAGAGTGAGGGAGGGGGAGAGCGAGACGACGGCGACTCCGGAGGGGAGGGGAGGAGGGAGAGAGCAGGGGTGCAGTTAAGGGGAGGAATGAAACGGAAGGAGGGCGTGGGATCCACTCCACCACTGTAGTCCCTCTTGCTCAGTCACTGGTACACTGCCCCGTCCGTTTTCCCCTGCTATTTCGGCGGTATTAATGAACTCTAGATGCGGTAATGGTGAAGCGGCACAGTCAAAGTGGTGGTAGAGTGGTCACTGTGCCACTCGCAGCCAAACGGTCGAAACCCAGTGTGTGACTTGAACGGTTCAGCTCTTGTGTCACTCGAGAATACACAAGAAAAGAAAATCGTTAGGGCATCTTCAACTCCGTTCATCAAAATGGACACCCTAAATGTTTACGGACACATCTGGGTGTGTTCGCGGACAACGCTAGTGGAACCGGTCATTCACCTCTATACATCAAATGCTCGTTCCTGAATTTATTTTATCTAATATCCGAAACACCTAATAAAATAAGTAAAGATAAATATTATTCTTATTCCGATGCAACAGTAATTCAAATATAAATATTACAACCTAAACATGAAGTTTTTTTGCAATAAAATAATTTAAATTTGAATTCAACTTATTCGGGCATATCTTTTAGTTCTCCCCTTGAATCGCCCGCAAATGCTCAACCAGATCATTTTGCGTTTGCTCATGAGTTGCTCGATGGCGAATGTGTTGATACATTTGAATAAATTCATCGAAGGTCATTGGATTCTGCTCTGGAAGTTTGATAGGATCACCCATTTGCTCAAATTTCAGACTGTGACATACTCCGTCACCCTCATCCACGACGTCTCTGGATCATATTTTTTGCAGGTCCTCGAACAACTGCAAAAAAGGCTTGGAGCACTCAAAGCCCTCTCGGCATCCTTTTTAACTCCTTGTCTTTGTGCAAAGTGAGATCTTTTCTCACCTCTTGGATCAGAGATGGTCTTGACAAAAGTCACTCACGAAGGATAGATATCATCAAAAATATAATAGTCCATGTTGTACTTATAACCATTGACGGTATACTTCCATGAAGGAGCTTGTCCCGCACACAACCTTGCAAACACTGGAGACCGTTGCAGCACGTTGATTTCATTGTGAGATCCGGGCATCCCAAAGAAAGACTGTCAAATCAAGAGGTCTTGTGATGCAACTGCTTCAAGAATGATGGTGGGCTTCTTGCAATGGCCCTGATGTTGCCCTTGTAGAGCATATGAGCAATTCTTCCATTGCTAGAGCATGCAACCCAAGGATCCGAGCATACCTGGCCTCTTGCTTTCAATAGTGCGATGAGCCATGCAGTGTCTTCGGCAGTTCGTTCTCTCAAGTAGTCCGCTCCAAAAACCTTGAACACTGCAGTAGCAAATTAGGCCATGGCTTCGGATATCCGGAGGTACTCGTCTCACGAATCTGCGGCCATAGGCAAACATCCTCAAGGCATTTGTTAACTTCTGGCAACTAGAGAATCCAATGTTTCCAGCGACATCTTTCTTCAAGATTAAGTAGTCATCATGGGCCCGAACACCATTGTAGAGGCGATCAAACATTGTTAAGCTCATCCGAAATAGCCGGTGGAAAAAGGACTTGAATAGTGCATTCGGGACAAAGTAGTCATCCATCAACATCATATGCCCCCCGTGCCCTCTTCCCATTTAGAACTCAATGCCCATTGATTGGTCCTTGAAATTGAGAACATGGTCCTTCGCATGTTGGGCATCTTCGAGAACCACATGCATCATCATCATTTCATCCTCATATTCGTCATCATCTCACGAGGACAAATCCATGAAATCGGCTTAGAAGTACTTTGTGGACAAATTCATTGTGTTTGCTTCAAAGTAAACAACAAAAATGTCAATAAATTTGGCTATGGCAGTTGGTCGAACACTTGTAGGGTGTGGTGTTCGCCATGGATGGCTATGTGAGGGCGGAGGGTACCTGGGTGGCGGACGGACCAGGGGTGGAATGGAGGTGTAGGCAAGTCGGTTGGCGCCCGGGTGGAGCGGCGGTGGTCTGGCAAGCCCTGGGTGGTGGAGTGGGTAGTACTCATACTATCCCGATACATAGCAAGGGCGGAGGGACTAGGTGAGAAAAGCAGGGCTTCGGGTGGGGTTTTTGTGTGGGCTAGGGGTGTTGGAGTTCGCCGTGCCGGCTGTCAGGACATCCACAAACCTCCCCCAGGTTTGCTTCCGGTTTGTGGGAATTCGAACGTGCGGGCTGGTCCGCGGACGTTTGATGGACGGCGTTGGAGGACTCAAAGTGTCCGCACCATGCAGTCTGGATATTTACGGGTGGTTTGATGCACATCGTTGGGGCTGCCCGATAACCCATAAGTATAGGGGATCGTTTGTAACCTTTTTCGATAAGTAAGAGTGTCGAACCCAACGAGGAGCTAAAGATAGAATTAATATTCTCTCAAGTTCTATCGACCACCGATACAACTCTACGCACACCAACGTTTGCTTTACCTAGAAATAAGTAATAAAACTAGTACTTTGTAGGTGTGGTAGGATAAGTTTGCAAGATAATAAAGAACGTGAAAATAAAAATTAGTTGTTGTTTTAATAAAAGAACAATAAAGTTAGTATAGCGAGTGTGGAAAAGTGGTGGTAGGATTTGCGGAATTGTCCCTAAGCAATTGGCTAAGTTACTAGACCGATAGCAAGTTTTTATGTGGAAGAGGCCACTGCTAGCATGTTATCCCTTACTTGGAATTCTATGCACTTATGATTGAAACTATTAGCAAGCATCCGCAACTACTAAAGTTCATTAGTAAAACCCAACCATAGCATTAAGATATATTGGTCCCCCTTCAATCCCGTATGAATCAATTTCTATGGTAGGAAGAAGTTTCCGTCACTCTTGCCCTCCAGTGCATAGTCCTATCAACATACAACTAACCCTATGGTGTGATCCATGCACGCGCTCATATGATTGGCACCAAAGGACAGCAACATAACTACAAGCAATTTAAATCAATCATAGCAATTCACCAATTACCCATAGGACAATTATCTTTCTTGCGGTGAAAGAAGGGCTCCAACCGACATACGAGGTGCCCACAAGGCATCAGGGCGCGTCTCGGGGGTAGGGCGCGCCCTGTTGCCTTGTGGGGCTCACTCTTGCCCTCCAGTGCATAGTCCTATCAACATACAACTAACCCTATGGTGTGATCCATGCACGCGCTCATATGATGGGTACCAAAGGACAGCAACATAACTACAAGCAATTTAAATCAATCATAGCAATTCACCAATTACCCATAGAACAATTATCTTTCTTGCGGCGAAAGAAGGGCTCCAACCGACCTATGAGGTGCCCACAAGGCATCAGGGCTCGCCTGGGGGGTAGGGCACGCCCTGTTGCCTTGTGGGGCCCTCGGGCACCGTCTTGCGTTGATTCTTTTTCCCAAAAATCATATATATTCCAAAAAAATCTTTGTAAAATTTTATCGAGTTTGGACTTCGTTTGATATGGATTTTCTGCAAAACAAAAAACATGTAACAAACAGGAACTGACACTAGGCACTGGATCAATATGTTAGTCCAAAAAAATTATATAAATTATTGCCAAAAGTATGTGAAAGTGGTAAAATATTGGCATAAAACAATCGAAAATTATAGATACGAAGGAGACGTATCACTGCCCTTATACTAGCGTGTGTAGACGTAAAGAAAAGCACCAAAATATAGAAAGTTGACTTGCCCGTTCTGTAAAAAAAATAGAAGAAAAAATTATAAGAATTAAAACAACATGGAGGGGACTAAGGAGCTGGACGGCGAAGAGATGGGTGGCTCAGCCAATAATCACCCGTGAGCCACAGCGCCTCTCTGCCCATGGCAGACGACCTCGATCCAGGCCTGCTACCTGGTGGGCACGCCGAATCTGAGTCAGGAGGAAGCGGCGAGGCAAAGGAAATTAATGAAGATGGCATCGAAGAGATTGACGAGCTGATCCTGGACAACAAGGCACAAGAGGCGGTCCGGGTGAATGAGCTGGCAACCCTCAACAAGGTTACCAAGGAGAAGAGACACTTGGAGAGGAGGGCAGTCGAGCTTCAAAGTTTCGAGGAGCTGCACCAGTCTTCTACAGTCCGTTAAGGAGGCGTCGTCCACGATTTCCATGATTCATTAAAGACAACCATTACCCAACGGTGCAATATCTAAGGAAAGCACTTCTTCTAATTAACTTCAGACTCTACTACCTAGTTATGGTCATGAAGCAGTCAGTCATGCACGGTCGTTACTAGTAGCATTAATACCATCCTGTTATGACAACCCTCGTAGCGCACTCTATGTAAGCCGGGAGGAGGGCACCGGGCTGAGGGTGGAACACTCTCTTGTAATCTACGTGCAAAGGCAAGAACACCACCATGGGAGTAGGGTATTACCTCCTCCGACGAGAGCCCAAACTTGTATAAATACTTGTGCGTACTCCCATCTACACCTTACAGTAGACACGACGCTCCTCCATACACACCTATAGTATTGTCAGGAAAATTACCATGATATCTAGAAATACCAACTTTTGGCAAATCAACATTTGTCAATATAAAAACTTGCCAAAAGTTTACAACTTTTGTAGAGATTGGCAAAAAATGGTAGTCAACCAATTGGTAGCCAATATTTTAGACTTGTCTTCCCACTGACATGTCAAATATTGGTATCAAACAAAGCATCGTCTATGTATTTGTAAGGTGTGTAGATATGTTCTCACCAACTGAGAAGCTCTTCCATGTGATAGGAGAACATAACGCGATCCATGGTCTCCGATCGCCTTTCCGCGTTGAAACCGGTCGCCGGAGACGAGAGAGACAAACACAATCGACCAGTGAAGATGAAAACTACTCCCTCCGTAAACTAATATAAGAGCATTTAGATCACTAAAATAGTGGTCTAAACGCTCTTATATTAGTTTACAGAGGGAGTACATGATGAGTAAGGTATTCCCTCCAGATTTCAAATAATGTTTTTAGGTTTGCACCATGAGTCCTAGGTATATCAGTCATACTATCATAACTTACAAACTCGGTTGTAGCACTGCATATGTTCTCACCTATCGGTGAGCTCTTCATGGGTTAGGAGGTCATGGAGACGATGCTTGTGTGAGGGCGCACACAAGATATGACGGCATGGCCCTGCCTAGGGCCTTGTCCCGTTGATGAGGGCCATGGTGGAGGACACCGAGTTGGCAGCCTCGAGAAAGTGGTAGGTTGATCGCGAGGTAGCTGCAGCGGTGGCGATCCGCGAAGTGGTTGCAACGTCGGTCGGATCTGAAGACCACGTGACGTCCAAGTGTCCCACTCTCTCTCGTCAACGGGGATCGAAGGAGGTCTGGCAAGAGCCGAATGCAGGACGTCACAATCCTAAACCTGCGTCTGACGTCTCTCCAACGGTATGGGTGTGCTTCGGTCTTTCTCATCGTCAGGATCCGGCTAGCGAGACACCGTGAGCCAATAGAGAGTTGAGGACAGTCACGGAGTCGAGGACGAGCATGCATGTACTCCGAGTGAGAACACATGATCTTTCCTTTCCGGCCAGACCAGACATTTCTCGATGTATGAGCATTGTACCCTTGTTGAAGGTATTGGATCGAAACTTGGCTTTAGAGGCAATAATATCATGTTCGACCTTTTGTTCAACTCATCAACATCAGCACACGTGTACGAATATCTCTTTTTGAAGGCTATGTCTAGAAGTAACATGTTTTTTCATTTACTTACTTCGGTCAACGGCCATAGGATTTGTCGTATAATTATGAAGATTCTGTCACGAAGCAGATTTATTTTGGACGACCTCATTTTCTTTCCCTTTCAAGCCGATTCATTCAACATCGGCATTAGCCTTAGATTGACATAGTTATATAACTAATAATATTCTCGGTGCCTTCACTCTGGTTAGTAGTTTATGTTGGGTTTTTTTAGTCCTCGCAGTTCGGCACTCAGGCGGATGGCGGCTTCTTTTTCAAGTTTGTCTTCCGGGCTCCGACCCTCCTCGAGTTGGTCCATGTGGATGTAGTCGACGGAGCTCCGGCGTAGATTCCCATCGTCTCCGTGGGGCGGTGAGGTTAGGGTTTCTCGTCATGTGACGAGATTTGATGGCAGGTGCTACAGATTTGTGCAAGGTTTCAACGGCGACGACTGTGGCTCCATGGTGCTGGTCCTTAGGGGCATGTGTATGAAGACTTCTCGGTTGTCATTAACAAGGTCAAGCCGACTCCGGTAGAGGAGCGGCGACAGCGGCGTGTCGGCGACGGCTCGTTCTAGCGTCAGTAGTGGTTGTCCCGTGGTCTCGGAATCTTAATGTAATTTTTATTATGTTTAAGATGCTTTGTGCTTTCGGTGAACTTTATAGTAAATCTTATCTTTTTGGCCAAAAAATATAATCAATAATTTACTCCACGTGAAGTTTTCTTGCAAAAAAAAATAAATACAGGGTGTTATCCTCCTTTTCTTTTTCGGGAAAAATGAAACTAGATACCCTCTTAATTTCCACGGCGCACGGGCAACGACTCGGTTTAATTGCAGAGCATGTTGTGCAGGGTACAACCACCCGTAGATCGCAGTAACGAGCCGGTCCATGCAGCAATAGCGAGCTAGGCTCATTTATACCCAACAAGTCGTTGCGAGGTCGAGAGGAAATGATGTGCCTTCGAAAAGAAGCATGGCCATGGGGATGATCGTACTCGACCGAGCCGTCGGCATCGATCGTCGTCAGCCCGACAATAATAGAGAGGCGATGCACGTACACAGTGGTAGGTCAGGCTCAGCACATCGGTCTAGTGTTGGTCCAGCGAAAACAACAACAATGTGGCCTGCCGATGGCTTGGTGTGTAAAGTGGCCGGCTGCGTTCGGTGCTAGTACTACGTGTCATGTCAAATTCTTTTCAGGGTAGTAGTAGTAGCAAACTAGCAATCAAATGCTGATGTCAACGAGTAGAAGTCTTCGTTATATTCCCACCGTGTTCCTCTGGACATCATTTCACGGAGACCCGAAACATCTACGGAAATACTAATGGGCGAACATTCGCTGGGAAGGAGCTCCCAGCGAACGTCCCGACAGCCGCTTGATCAAAATCAAACGAATGACGTTTAAAAGAAAAATACACTGCGTTCGCATGGCAAGTCCCTGACAAACGCATGACATTTTCAGTTGTGTTGGCATGGTAACTTTGGCATTCATTGGCAATTTCTCTCCCAGCGAACGTTCGCCAGATATTCACGTCCTTCAATTGAGATGTCGTAGCAATTTCTTTTTCTGGCCATATTTGTCTTCTTCCTCGATTGACCTACCGGCAAGTTTTACTACTCTGCACTCCTAGATTAGTTGTATCATTCGATTCACATGCCTTTCACTCGCAACGCAGCGCTGGCCGCCAATTTTGACAGCGGCACACCTCACACGTGTACGAGATCTTCACGTGCCTTTGTTGCCATCTGGTGAAGTGGTTAACTGCGTGAGGTCAACGTGTCTGGCTAGTGCTAAATGACAAGTGTGGCTGCGACGACTCCAGCCTCTGAAAGTGAAATTCCCCTCAGAAAGAAAAGCTCTGAAAGTTGCTTGGACCGAAGGTCCAAAGGCCCGATCCTTCCACCGCTCGTCGCTGTCACTTTTTTGTTCGGCTGCCCTACCTCTCAAGATAACAAGTTGACGGAATTAAGCTGCGTCCATTCAGTGTCTTAATTTTTTTTTTGAAATGACAGTTATCCTGCATTCATTAAGAAGAAAAGAGTTGCTCAGTTAATTGAGGAAAACCGAGCAAAAACCAGATTGGCCAGTTAATTATGGAGAACTGGGCGAAAACCAGCACAACCGCTGAGCGGCACACATAAGATACCCCACACACCACTCCAAAGAGGGTCTCGTCGAGACAGCACGCACGCGTCATCGTCATCACTCCTCCCCTAGAGGCGTCATCGCCATCCCTAAACCTTGAGCAAACGACTCCGACTTTGCCGTAGGCGATCGTCGACCCAACCCACACTGAAGAGGCCGTGTGGAGATGCATGAAGGTCCGCGCCAGACCCAGCCACCTGCGACCAGACAGCGCAACTCCGACTCTGACGGAGAACCACGAAGGAGAACTAGGCACGACTGGCGCCGCAGAAGATCATCGAACGAACCACCTGCTGCATGTCATCGTATACCGCCAGGGCCCCGCCACCGCAGCTTCGACTCCACAACAACAAACCAGCCGAGGCAATCCTGCGGACACGTCGGAGAAGAACCGACTACCTCAACCATAGCCACGTCTCCGACACTGCTCGCCCCATCGTCGTTGCCACAGAAGCCTCGACGCCAACACCGCCGTCTTTCGCTGGTCCCGCGCGCCAACATCCAGCTCCAAAGACGAAGCCCCCAGGGGGGAATACGACACCAAGGCGCCGCCATCGTCCGATCAAACAAGATCAAGGGTTTCCCCCGGAGCTGCAGCGATCCGCGCGGGAGGGGTGCGGCAGCAATACAGCGATGCCTCCAAGAAGGTAAGCGACGGCCACGGCCGCCGCCATCGCTGGTCACGGCCACAACCGAGACAGGGTTTTCACCCCCGCTCCCAACACCACCTCACCCGCACATCATCTCACAACGGCGCCCACCTAGCACCACCACCGAGCCAGCTCGCAGTCGAAGGAGCGCATCGTCGGAACAACCAGCCACACCTTGCGGAGGCCACCGACCAGCACCAGCCGCTGGAACCGCCAACCGTCGACCGAAAGTCGGGTCACCGGACGCAGCACGAACCTCCAATCCTTGTCGAGCACCACGCCGACAGGGACCAGAGATATGCCGCCCGAGGCCATGAACCACCTCGGTTCCCAGACGCGACCAGGACCTCACGCGGACGCGCATCATGCGCGCCCGCCGGAGAACGGAGAAGATCCAGCAGCCACCGGCGCGCTCCTGCACCCTCACAGCGAAGCCGCTCCACCATGCCGCCTGAGCAGCAGCCCCTCACCGCGCCGCCCCGCAACCTCCAGATGGCAGATCCGCGCCGCCGGACCCCTTGTGCTGCACCTCACCACGCAGTAGCACCTCGTCCCATCTCCGCCCCCTCGTCCCAGCTCCTCCCGAGCGCCTGGCATGCCGAGCAGAACAACCGAGCACCCGCGGCCAAGGAGCAGAGTACCCAAGCAGCAGAGCACCGCCTGAGCCTCCACGCACGCCCGGCGCGGCCGCGCCCTTGCCGCGGCGCTCCCTCAGCATGGCCACGCCGCCATGCCCCTGCCCGCTCAGATCCGTGCGCCTCCACCCCGTGCGCCCGCGCCAGCGCGCGAGACGCACCGCTGCGCGTAGATCCGAGCCCGCCGGCCACGACGCGCGCCCGCCCTCCCCTTGCGCCGCCCCGTCCCGAGCTAGCTTAGTCGCCGCCTGAGCTCCTGCCCAGGAAGACGGCCCGCGCCGTGCCATCCCGAGCGGAAGGAGGAAATGGCCCCGCCGCCGCCGAGCCGCACGGGCTTTGCCCGGCGACGCCGTCCGGCGGCGGCGAGGGGAGGCGTGGGTGGTGGGTGCGGCGCTGCTGGCGGCTAGGTTTCGCTCCTGGCCGCCCGCGGGAGCGACCAGGAACGAGGGAGAGGAAGAGATTCAGTGTCTTATGGGAGACGTCTGATTTTTAAATTTCATATTGCCGTCATTGACTCATCCCTGTGACCGATGAAACAAAATGCAGTGTCATGCATCCCCCAGAATGGACTTTTCACTGCGTGTTAACGTCTGCTTCTTCACTGAGAAGTTGTGCATTTTTCTAGTTTTGTGCAGGAGAACTGTAAGAATCTGTAGTGCATCTTGGCAGTAGTGAGTAATTAAGAGCTGTTAATTGCTGCAAGTCGGGAACTGGATGTTGGAACCAACGATTCAACGCAGCAGTTGATACTCCGCTCAAAACGGAGAGGTGATACGTTCGATGAGGAAATTCAGACTTGCACATGCACCGGGGCACCAGGCGTCGGCGTCGCTTGCACCACTGGCGGAGGAGCCCAATGGGCAAGGTGTGGCGGCCGCCACACCTTGATTCGGCACAAATTTTTATATACATATACGCACACATATTTTCTTCATGGGAATACCTGAGCATATACGGTTTGTTGATTTTACACCACACTAGATCGATTCATCCAAACAAAACTAATTGGAAGCACACAAGTTAGATCGGAAACACACAAGGAGTGAGCTTGATTAATGTGCTGCCTAGCACATGCACATCTCAGATCTCACCGCGTAGACGTACGCGAACCAGCTCGCTTCGACTGAACAACGACCGGATCGATTCTCTCGGCGGCTCGAAACTGTCGTAACTTGACGACCAAAAAACAGAACGGAGAAATTTTGTTGGTGCATGTAACTTGCATTTTTGTTTTTTTCCTTGACTTATGTATAAGAATACACGATAGACTTGTCTTTTTTTTAGATAGCTCGCTATCCATACCAAATGGTATGACTGACTTGCCTTTTTTTAGATAGCTCACTATCCATGCCAAATGGTATGATTGGCTTATCGTGCCAACGCGCTGGGGACTTACGAAGATTTTCATAAGGAGGGTAGGGTAGTGCCATTGCATGCATCTTCTAGACACCATTGAAAGCTTCAATATGAATTGACTATTATTTTTCTACTTCATTTTTTAGTTAACGGTTCGCCACACCTTAAAAAAAAATCGTCCTCCGCCTCTGGCTTGCACAGTGCGGGATCTTCTGCAGCCAGGCGTCCAATCAAGAGGGCCAAGCGTATAATACTCAGATCGTTAGCTTTGTGTCTACGGTTGCCTTTCTAGGTTTTTTTTAACATCTTTTTCCAGGACCAGTGCGTGGGGTATCAGCTACTGTATCAGGCTCAGATCACAAGATCATCGTCGACCACTCTCTGTTTTTATGTGTCCCAAGAACACACACGCTCTGGCACACTGGAACTTGAAAATGTGGTCAGAAGTAACACGACACAGGATCATACGTAGAGTCCTCATCGATTAACAGGTTCCCCTATCGTATTTGGCACACTGGGACCTGGAAATTAATGCGGTCAAGAGTAACACGACGCAGGATCATACCATGTACTCCCTCTGTTCCTAAATATAAGTATTTTTTAGAGATTTCAAATAGACTACAACATACAGATGTATATAGACATATTTTAGAGCGTAGATTCATTCATTTTGTTTCGTATGTAGTTCCTTGTTGGAATCTTTAAAAAGACTTATATTTGGGAACGGAGGGAGTAGTCCCGTTGATTGGCAGGCTTCCCCTGTCGTGTTCGTCTGACGGTAATGCGGCCAAAGGCATGCTTGCAAGGAACCGCATAGCCAAGAGACCTGACGACCACCTTGAAAGCCACTCTTCTCTAGAAAACGGAATATAATCTGCAAGTGCCGCTGCATGTGTACGTACGCACGCATGCTGCTTGTCATCTTGTACAGTCTGATAGCTAGCATTGTATAAAATGCAGTATCTGCTCGCTAGCATTGTATAAAATGCAGTATCTGCTCTGGTCCTGGCCTAGCTAGCTAGCAGCAGAAGCAGCAGCATGGGTCACTGACATGTGGTCTCCCGGCACTGTTTGTGCAGGCAACAGAGAGTAGCACCACCATTAACGGTGCATTTGTTTGGTCTGTATGTATATATACGGTTAGTTATATTAATCGTCATTTGGTTAGCCTGGACTCGCCGTTGTCCTTTGCTTCTGGAAGAAGAAACAGATTGGCTTGGGTGCGCGCGTGGCCACCGGGCCTTGTGAGCTGGAAAGGGTTATCAATTTCCGGGGATCGAGCCGAGTAGGCAGCTGAGAGAGTTGACCACCCGCGGTTGCGTAGGCTGTGCGTTCTGCACTGCATTTGTTGGACGGTGGACACACTGTAGGCTGTACTGGGTACACTACGGTGCCGGCGACACCGTTTAAATGCCGCCGCCCTCTGCTAGTTGCCTTGTCGTTGGAGTGTGCGGACAGACTTCAGCACAGTAGCAGCAGTACTATACGATTAATGCGATTTTTTTTTATTAGTACTCGTACTCGATTCGAGTTTCCATGTTGAGATGATGCATGCACAGGTTGAATCTGAAGTTCGACGTTTTTTTTTTCTAGGGTAAATCTGAAGCTCGACTTATAAGATCGGCCGCGTGTTGTGGCATGCTGATTTTTACACGGGGAAAACAGGAAAAGGGGAGAGGTTTGAGGCCGGCAGCATATACGTGGAGAAAATTCTGATGCCCCGAGCTTCACCGAAGAAGCAAGGGGCCGAAGGAGCTTTGACCTTCCAATCGACCCGCACCGACACTCCGGGGCGCCGGCGCGTGCGCGCAGGCGCGTCGAGACCGCCGCACTGTTGGCACGCCGCGCGGGTCGTGTGCTGTCGCCGGGAAACCGATTCCCCGCGTGCTTACGTTTTTTTTTCTTGATTTTTTTTTAACTAGCACAAATGCCCGTGCGTTGCAACAGATTCCAGCTTAGTTTATTTTTTTGAGACAACAAAATCCAGCTTCGTACGTCACTTGTGCCACAGATTACTCTCGTGGGCCGCAAGCCCCGCAGGCCATGGGCTTCCAAAACGTACATCACTTGTGCCACAGATTACTCTCGTGGGCCGCAAGCCCCGCAGGCCATAGGCTTCCAAAAAAGACAGGCAAAAGAAATTGACTTCAAAGAAGAAGAAATCTGTGCCCACAGGAACCGAACCCACAACCTACATATCAGCTGTTAAACCAGCGACCAACTGAGCTAGCTCACGCCTTTGCTAAATGGTAGGATTCGTTTCTTAATTAATAGTCCCACATCGCTCTTTTAGACCAAACCTCATCGACTTATATACAGGTGACTGGGAGAATCAACAAGAAAGAGAAGCTCACCAAGAACAAAATGGAACAGACAACGGACGGCTAACGGTTGAGCACAGACGGGACAACAGCGGAGGAGGAGCCATGGACGGCAATATATATACCTCGGAGGAGCTCAGATACGAGCGACGGCGGACGGGTTGACCACACGGACAGGATGGACGAACGACAAAAGACGCACGGCTGACAACTGACCAAATACATGGACCGCTGGAGTACAATCCTCTTGCAGGTGCATCATGTACGTGTGCATGTGCACCACGTACGTAGCGAGAGGCTTGCTTCAAATACGTAGTGGAAATCATCCACTGTGTGCTTCCAAGTGTTTATGATGCGTTGCCGCTGGCCAAAAACATCGATCAAATAAGGGCACTGATAGGCGCCGGCAGTCAGGCCGAACACCCGAGCCGTCCGATCCAGCCGCACGATAATCCCCTTCCCCAACTGGTTCCTTAAAAAAAAATGAAAATAGCCATGGTGCCTGTCATCGCTTGCAGCGGCGATCCTCCTCCAGAAACCAGCTAGCTCGCCGCCCTCATCGCCGGTGGTCACCCATGGCCGCCAAAACGGTACCGACGTATAGTTCCAGCAAACAAAAAGTATGGTTCCAGCAAAAACAAATTATGGTTCCAGCAAAAAACAAAAAAAACATGGTTTCACAAAAAGCAATGGCATGGCCAACGAAACAAAAAACATGGTTCCAGCAAAACAAAATGTGGTTCCAGCAAAACAAAAAATGAATCCGTCGCTGGATTGCAGCAATAAATTTGTTCGGTCCCAGCAAAAAAAAACAGCCGGTTCCAACAAAAAAAAAAATGGGCGCCGCCGCCGGTCCAAGCACCGGTGACATTATAGGCAACCTGCTGCACCGGTGGCCGGCCATGACGCTCCGATGGCCGCAGGTTGCAGCACCATGAGAGATTCAGAAGCGGCGCCGCTCGCACCACCATTGACTATGGCCGTGATTCCGCTGGTTGGAGGAGATGCGGCATGGCTAAAGGTGATAGTCAGTGGAGGGCTCTCATGGAAGATGCGTGTTCTGGAGAAGAAGAAGACGCGAGTGGATAAGGGGATGAGAAGATAAGGCATGTGCGGTTGGCTTCGCTCGGGAAGAAAAATAGAAGCAACTGGGCCCGGTACGTGTCTCGCGAGGTGCTACATGGGATGCTACGTGGGCTGTGTACGTGGGGCCGCACTGAACGAGACACGAGAGGGAGGCGACCGGCCAAGCGTTCCGCCGGTCCGCCGTTTTCAAACGTTTCCCACCAAATAAGTTCGCCAAGACTCCTACAGTTTGTTGAAAATGACGAGAGAACTGTGCCGAGGAGACGTCGGTAGCGGCGCCAAGGCCGTACGACGGCGAGTGCGGAGGAGCCACACGGGAAGCCAGCTAGGCTAACCTAGCCATCTAGGCACCATCATTCTCAACGCTATCTCCAGCCACGAGTGGGAGCCGCTTCCTACTACATTTCGGAGAGATCCGCACTATAGGTACAATTTCCTCGCCTTCGATATCCTTCCCCATCCGCCGGTCCGTCCTCCTCCTCCCTGACGCGACAAGGAGATGGACGCTACCAATGCGAGCGACAGATCAATGGCCGACGACATCCACATCTTGGCAACCCATTGTGTATAGACGGTACAATGGGGAGGTAATTCACGGGACGTGAGGAGCTAGCGAGGGCTCGACCAACCGGCCAGCTTGTCGACACTCGTCAAGAGCGGAATCATGGAAGGGCGACGTGTCAGGGCCTCCGCCAAAGTCCGTGCCGATGGGCAGAAGCCCTTCTCGCTCGACCCACTGGCACCCGTTAGGTCGTCACGGACATACGAAGAGTAGGACTCGGAATCTGGTGTTTTTTCCATCTGAACCTTTGAATCTGTTTAACAATAGCCGTTGCAGCAGGAGAACAATATGAAGCATACATACATGAAAAAAGTGATTGATTAAATAATTAAATGTCCACATGATATGTTATTTGTTATGTTTCTCTGCTCACTTCGTTTCCTTCTTTTTCTTTACATCTCATGTCTGCAAAGAGGACTAGCCACCAAAGCCTTCATCGGTTTATGTATTATGGGCTAGAGGCATATGATAGATTTTTCACCGTTGCAACGCACGGACATTTTTGCTAGTAATACTAAAATGAACGAGTTTTGAATATAAAAAAACTGGGAGGTAGCTGAATTGGGCCGGCCAAGGCCCAGCCGGCCACCATCCCGCAGCGTACCAGCCGGACCCAGCTCCTCTTCCCAATCCTAACCAGAGAATAGTACGCATGCATGTGATCTATCCGTACACAAAGTCCATATAGTTTAATTTCCTTTTGATATTTTAGAACATTTGAACATCCACATGAAAGATTCAATGCATGCAGTGGTGGAGCTGCCCTTTAGTTTGTACTCCCATCGATATCTAAATATAAGATCTTTTAGAGATTCCCTCTAAAAGGTCTTAGTATTTGTCCCTAGTACCTAAGCAGTTTGACCCCACGGCCTTTTGCCGCTGGCTCCGGCACTGAATGCATGTATGTATGCACTACAATAAAGTAGTACAATGTAACATAAGTTTTGGGATAAAAGTTCGAGCAAGCACGACGCTACGACAGCCCTGTGCCCAACGCTCGGCTTTACGAGCAGCTCTCATTATGTTAGATTTCAGACCAAGCAAACGGTACGGTTGCTTGTTGATTCCCTAGTCTGCTTGTTGACACTCCATGGAACTTGCGAACGTATATAAACCGGTGGGACTCCGTATAAGGGATCGAGGTGGGACTAAACTTGAGTCGTATATGTCTGCCATTGGCCATTGATTTTTTTTTTTGAGGGAACGCCATTGCCCATTGATGCACCACGGTCGTGCGATCAGCGCTGGCTTCTAATTAACTGGGCCGGCCCATACCTAGCGATTGATCGGTGGAAACCAAGCACACGACCTATGAAGGCCCACGCCGAGCGATCGATAGGTGGAATCAGACGATTGATTGATGACCAAACGTAGGAAACGAAGCGTAAGATTAGTACCACCTCGGATATAGAATATAATATGGACGAAGTGGACGGACGACGGACGGACGAAATTACGGTGGTAAGAAGCAATAGTCCCTTTATTATTATTAATTATTATATTATTATTATTATTATTATTATTATTATTATTATTATTATTATTATTATTATTATTATTATTACTAGCACAAATGCCCGTGCTTTGCAACGGGAGAGAAAATTTATGCATCGATATGAGAAAAATGTTACTTTTCCCATACACCAAAACATCCATCAGCGCGACGCAGGCTCCAGAGTCGATGCATTATTTTCCGTTCGGGGATTTAATTGACTTACTCAATGGTGCCAAGGGAACCTTTAATAAAATTACATTGTAAGCTTACATATCATTTGTATTAATCCTATATCTAAGGTGCAATTGTTTGGTCCATGAACTACGGCGTGACCCCATTTAACATGGGTCGATTGGTTTTGGGCATTGACACTTCCTCGCGTACGACGTTAACGGGCAACAATGACGGTAGCGGATTTATGATCCTCATCAATTAGTCCCAACACATGAATAAGAATTATGTGCTTCCACCATACCATCAAGATGGCTAAGAAATGTATCGCATCCGCATCGGCTGCCAACGGTGCTCCTTCGCATTGGCACGCGGCCATTCGCCCGCCAATATGTGTTATCACTGCCCATGAATATATTGCCATTGATTTGGACTTTTCAATATTGATATTTTTCTATAAACTGGGTCAATTTATAGAAAGTTTTATGCAAGTATATGTCTTGCATAAAACTTTATATATATGTCTTGCATATATATATAGTAAAAGGAAATCTAATATATATCCGTGGTGATGCAAATGGACCCTCTATGCTTTTACGACTACCAATATCCTAAATATATGCTTTGATCCAAGAAATAATGAAATCACAAAACCAATAATGACCAGTAGAAACAGACCGTACTCATGAAAAAAAAAGAATATGAAGACCATGATGAGTTATTTCTTTCCATCCTCAGATGGATTTCTATGGGGGACTTGGCCGAACCGTACTTGTCTGAGAAATCTACTCCCACCCTTAATCGGGGTTCTGTGCATGTATCTGGTTCAGGGAACCCCTTCTTCTACCACAAATTCATTTATTAGAACTACAACCAGCATGCATATGCATATGCGTCGTGTCATGCATTTACGCTTTACCATGATCTTCTTTTCTTTATCTTTAATTAGGGAAGACATGCATGTCCTCTTTTATCAAGTCCTCCCCCTCTCATTTAATTTAATAAGAGCCGATCAGTTCATGCCAAGCCCACAAATCTTTTCTAATTAGAGTCTATCCAGCATGGTTCGTTTTTCTCCTTTTGGCATGTTGTTTCCTCTGTTTCATGGTTTGGAGGTGACTCGCTGATATTTTAAACAACTTACAAGTCTATATAAATTGATGGGATTTGATATAAAAAAATCAGAGTGGTACTATTAGATGGCGAATCCTCTTTTGGATGAGAAGAGCATGCTAGCTCGGTTGGCTTTTATCATCTGGGCGGTCGGTGAGGTCCTGAGTTCGAACCTCACGTGAGCTCACCGTTTTTTGGGATTGATTGACGCGGAACGCAGGCCCAATCGATACAAACTTTTTTTAATGAAACTTTGCAGTACGGATTAGTACCACCTCGTGTATTTCACGTAACGTAGGATCAGATGCGGGACGAAACCAAGAATATCACCTTGCTTTATATATATATATATATATATATATATATATATATATATATATATATATATATATATATATATATATATATATATATATAATAATAATAATAATATATATAAGGGGTATAGATTAGGGGTATAGATACAGTACAATCGAAGTCGCTCACATACACTCACCCCTATGAACGCACGCACGCACACCTTACCCCTATTAGCATCTCCGAAAGACCGAGCCGGCATAACATCTTGAGATTTTACGAAGTCACCACAGGTGCCTCGCAGTCGGCGGGAACGTCTCCTCCCACCGAACGAACATCACGCGAAAGCCTGAAATAAATTTAGGAATAATGCGAGCACCAATGTCAAGTTAAACTTGAACCCTGGTGGGCTGAGGATACCACTGTCCTCCTAACCATCCAACCACATGTTGGTTCGCGTTTTTTTTATCTTGACTCTTACCGACGTACTCGCGTACCACGCATGCTGCGCTACATCAGTTGGGCTAGCCCAACTAGCTCCGCTTAGAACCTTCTTAAAAAGGTGGGCTCCTAACCAGCGCCTTAAGCGCGCGCGTGCTGGGCCGGCCCAGCTACATCTGACTGACAGGTGGACCTTCGATGGGTTGCCAGGTGGACCTTCTATGGGTTGCCACGTGGACCGGTTGATCGGTGACCAGTTGACCGTTGATTTTTTAAACAATTCATAAAATTGAAAAAATGAGAAAAATTGTGGGTTTGAAAACAGTTCATAAATTTTTAAAAACTACTCCCTTCGTCCCATAATGTAAGACATTTAGTAGTATCAAAAAACGTCTTACATTATGGGACGGAGGGAGTAAAGTATATGAAAAAGTTCATGGATTTTTTTAAAAAATACGAATTTGATAAAAGTTCATGGATTTTGAAAAAAAAAGGTTCACAAAAATGTTAAAAAAACATGGATATGGAAATTTCAATTAAAAGTTCATGGATTCGAAAAAAAGTTCACTGACTTTTAAAAAAAATCAACGGGCTTTGAAAAAAGTTCGCAAATTTGAAAAATCAATTCAAAAAAATATGGAAATAAGTTCATACATTTGAAAAAATTCAGAATTTTTTTAAAAAGTTCACGCATTTGAGAAAAAAGGAAAAGGAAGAAAAAAGAAATATAAAAAAGATAAGCGAATTTAAAAAAAATTAAAAAATGCTTACGAATTTGATTTTTTTTGCGAAATTAAGAAAGTTAATGATTTTGAAAAAAAGTTGTTGAATTTTGAAAAAGAATAAAAAATAAAAGTAAAAGGGCAAAAGGAAAAAAGAAAAACCGTACAAAACTCGTCTGGAAAAAATCCCAAGGGAAAAACCGCTCCAGAAAAAACCGATGAAACCTTTTAGAAGGTACCTAAAATCGGTGATAACAAAAACCTACATGGACGGGTCGAACAGGAATCAAGCGCGCATGACATACTTTGCGAATGAGAAAAAAAAGTGTTAAATGGGCCGAGCCCAAGTTGGAGGGTGTGTGTGCGCCAGTTTGCCCAAGCAGTTATAACCCGCGATGGGCGACTCGCTACTTCAGGAGCTCCAAACCCGCGATCTAAAGCTCCTCCACTTGGAGGCACATAGTTTAGCCAAGTTTTCTTTGCCACTAGGTCCGGGACGCCACGTTTGGTTTGACGATTCTCGTGACCTGAATTGTATCCCACACTTTATGGCTTATGATGAATAAAACTTGGTTTTCCCCTTAAAAAAACTTATAACCGAGGCTTACCCCTAAAAAAACTATAACAGACGCTTAAGACGTTGAATGGGGTTTTGGGCGGTAAATAGGGATCCCCTGCTAAAATAAACAGCTTCTCCTTATGGTCTCAGTGTCTGACCGTGTGACTTGGCTGCATCCTGCACCCCAGGTACCAGACTATTCCAGTCGTCATGGCAAAAAAATAAAATGAAAGGACAACATTAGTTCCGCAGCCATTCTCCCCGGGGGAAAAAAATGCCCGACAGCTATTCGCCTGATAAGGGCACCCTATTCCTGCAAAGTCCTGTGGATTTAGATTCTTAGCTGCTAAGGGCATTTCTAACCGATCCCTTATAACCGGTTAGAGGAGTAAAAATGCGGTTTTACTCCTCTAACCGGCACCTAGCCGATCCCTTATCCGCCGTAAGGGAGTAAAAGTTTTACTACGGCCCCAACTTTCTTCATAAATATACTTCACCGTTCGGCGCTCGAGTAAAAGCCGTGCCTCTCCTCCACTGCCTCCCCCCTCCCCCCCCCACCCGTGCCGCATCTGCGCCAGGGCCGCCCCTCCGACACCCCGCCGGTACCCGCCCGCCACCGCGGACGCTCCATAGGCTCCGTCGCTGTCCTCTACCACTTCGATTTGTGCCTCCTAGTCCTGTCGCCGCCGGGTCTGCGGCTGCTTCGGCCGCCGCCGGATTTGGCATTTCCGGCCGCCGGCGGCTGCGCCTTGCCATGGATTGGCCGGGAAGCGGACCGCACAGCCCCGGCAACGCCTCCGGGCCGCTTGGAGGTACCGGCTCCTCCTCTAGCCACTCGAATCTCTCCCATCGGCGGCTCGCCGGTAAAGGCACGCCCGGCCGTCGCCCGAGCTCGGCGCTGGCCCAACGCCTCGCCGGCTTGCCGTTGCCGATCATACAGTGCGATGACTGCCCGCGTACGGTGGTGCGCCGAGTTTCTACCACGCCGAAACATTTCGGATGTGTGTTCTTCAAGTGCACAGATGATGGGGTTTGTGCTTGTTTTGATTCGGTTGTTCACCGGATTCGGCGCAATTTCGGTAGCTCATTGTTTGCTAAATTTTGTGTCTAGGATGGATGCAAGTTTTGGTATTGAGAAGAAGAATATATCGATATATTGATAGCACGAAAATTGATAGATGTTTGTGCACTCGTTGCTAGAATAGAGGCTAGAGATGAAATTATTAGATGCAAAGCATCGTCTACTGCTTTAGAATCGAAGAACAAGGAAGTGTTGAAGCTCGAGAAGTCGCAGATCAACAACGAAGACATAGAGAAGATATTAGTCCAACTAGTGGGAGCAGTTAGGGAAATTAGATCTCTTCTAAAATGTCTAATTGTAGTTCTTATTTTCTTTGGTCTTGCTCTCGTAGCGAAGAATTGGTGAATTATGTACTCCAATGTATCAAAATGTCGTTGAATGAAATAAAGAAGCAAAGAAACGTGTTTCGGTGGCAGAAAATGAAATGCAAATAAAAAAAAATTACTCCGTTATATATAGGGGATCAGCTAGGTCCGGCGAAATTTTAGTGGAGTAAATATACTCCACTAAGTTTTTACTCCACCGGATGCTCTGCTATTTTCAGGGGATCGGTTAGAAATGCCCTAAGCTATCCTCTGGTGGTTAAGTCTGGCATCACAACCTCCCTCCCTCTGTGCATATGCCTCCGCCTTAAGGCACCAACAGTCTTGTTCCTTTTCAACATCGACGCATCGCCCCTACTTGCATTGCATCCGCGCGCTGATAGCTGACTCCTCGACCTCGACCATATCCACGTGAAACTTCGCGCACATTCAGCTTGTAATATATACGCGATCTAGCCTACATGCATGTCCCAGTTTGATGTAGCCACAAGGACCAGGATCTGCAAGATATGTCTGTGTCTGCAAAGTCTGGTAGGGGTGCTCACTGGCCAATCTAACATAACCGCATCGCCGTAGACTTTTTTTTTTGAAACGGAGGCAAAAGATTTGCCTCATATATTAAATAAGGAGGAGAAAGAGTTTGTTACAACACACACCCATGTTACAGCATGACAATTATTCTCGCAATAGAAAAGACCATAATTTCTTTGCCCCGGCTTTGATCCAAAGGTTTGTCTCGTCGACGATGATGTTGAGCAAAATTTGCGGAGGTGCGCTCTTTTGCCTGAACACTCTTGCGTTACACTCATTCCAAATGACCCATGACACCAGCATGGTAATCGATGCCTTTGCTTTTGGGTCGGCAATGCCCACAGCGCTCGTGCTCGCCCACCATGCCTGAACGGAGTCGAACAAGTGCCATGCGGACGTGTCCATGTTGTGGATGCGAAATTTCTGAATAACCATGTTCCAGAGCCTGAGAGTGAAGCGGCATTTGAAGAAAAGGTGAGAACCAGACTACTGCACCCCCCTGCACAAAGGGGCAAGGGCCACAGTTTGGCCAACCCCGCTTATCCAATATGTCGGCAGTCCAGATTCTATCCTGTAGCGCGAGCCAAGCAAAGAACTTGACTTTCGGCGGTGCCCACACCTTCCACACCATTTGGTCCATGGGGGAGAGGACCAACCCCAGAAACTGTGCCCTATAAGCAGAGGCCGCGGGATAGTGCCCAGATTTCGTGTGCTTTCATAGGATGTCATTCTCAGCAAGCTCATCGAGGTGCACCTCATGCAGGAGCATCCAAAGGGTGAAGAATTGAGTGACATGCTCGATGGAAACCGATTCCGACGGTCTGATTTTGAGAATCCACGCGTTTTCCTTGAGGGCCTCCCGTACCTCCCGGTGCTTCCAGGAGGAAGCCTCGTAATGAGCGGAGCAATGCGCCGTAGACAATTGATTAATTAGCAGCTAGTACATGCCACTGATTGATGCCGCCCGCGTGGTGAGTGATCACTAGCGACCCAGCGAGTGGCCACCGCTGTTCATGCGTAGATCATCAAATTACTGTTCCCCGATCTCGCTTTGCTGAGTGGTAACACGTCCAGTAACCACCGAATCTTTCCTCCCCGTGCGGAGCTACCTGGTGGAGGCGATCCACGTACTCAGTAAACTCCGGTACGTATTGACTCGTGCGCTCTTTGTGCAGACAAACATTTCCCGCCGGTGCCCGCCGGCGCAACCAAGATCGGACAATATAATGTGCATTGTCGTCGTGTGCCTACGCGGATCACAAAATGTTTACATGTATGCATCAACCGCAAAAGTGGCGCCCATTCAGAAAATCATTCTCTGAAAATGAACCACAAAAGTGCACTAGCAGCGCACAAGTAAAAGGGATCATGCATGCATGCATAAACTTGATGTTTGTACTGCCTGGAAGCACCGAGGTTAAATTCCTTTGATTTGTCATCCCAATTGTCAACTTGATTGCCTGCGGTCTCGCAGAAAGAGCAGCGGGGAGTTTCGATTGGGTCCACGTGTTGCGCGGCCGGAGCGGCGGCGGTGCGTGCGAATGGCGCTGAGGTGGATTCACTGCACCCGATCCAAAGGCGTCGGCGTATCTCTCCGCTAATTCGCCGCGGCCGCGGTGACCGCGCTTTAGCCCACCGCGGCTGGCTTTCCCACCGGGCATTGTCCACCAAAAGCAAAAGGTGGCATTGCACGCACGGGAATAATCCGAGTGCGTTTGCGTGCGTGCGCCCATAAAAATCCATGCACGCACACACATTGAGGAAATGGCGTGGTCGACCAGCTAAGCTAGCCGCGCTGCTTTCCTTGACGCGCGCGCACACCCCTGAGCTACCAGCAATGGCCGCTCCCGACCTGAGGTGGGTGATGGTCCTGATCGTCGGTTCACTCGCCGCGGTCCAGGTGGCTGACGGGGCGCCGTGGTTCTGGCCGCCGGGCGGGGACGACCCCGGCGGCTGCCTGAGCTGGCGGGTGATGGTGGAGGCCAACAACGCCAAGTTCTGGCGCGTTGTGCCGGCGCCCTGCGTCGGCTACGTCTGGGCCTACATGTCCTGGGGCCAGTACGGCCGGGACGTGGGCAGCGCGGCGGACCAGATCGCCGCCTACGCCAGCCAGACCCCCGCCGCCGGCGACGGACTCGACGCCTGGGTCCTCGACATCGACGACACCTGCCTCTCCAACCTGCCCTACCACCAGGCCAAGCAGTTCGGGTGCGTGACGTGCACAACGTGTCCTGGCACACCATGCATGCACTGAACTACTGATTGGTTGTGCATGCAGGGCGTACGACCCGGCGGCGTTCAAGGCGTGGGCGAGCAGAGGGGTGTGCCCGGGGATTCCGGCGATGGTAAGGCTGTTCTGGGTACTCAAAGGCGGAGGCTTCAGGGTTTTTCTTCTCTCCGGGAGAGACGAGGAGGCTCTCGGCGCGTCCACGGCCGCCAACCTCGCCGCTGCCGGGTTCGCCGGGTACGACCGGCTCATCTTGAGGTACGATACGACACGAGTTATGTACCACTAGGTTTTCCTTTTTTGTAGGCAAACTTTTTTTTTGAGCAACTGTTATGTACCACTAGTTTTTTTTTTTGAGACAATGTACCACTAGCTAGGCTGATCCAATCGACCCATGCCAACATTTCGACCCAGCCCAACAGAGTTTACAGAATGGTCCAGACTACTCACCCACGGCCCATACACTTCGGAACAGAAAAACACTACTAGTATTTTTTTTTCAGTCTTGCTAAATCTCAGTCGATTGAGACTTAGTTATATCTTGGTCGATATTATATTCATGAGATCTTACATTGAGATCGGTGCAAATTTTTATTTTTTCCTTTATCTTTTTATCCACATCCATTTTTTTGGGGAACAGAACACTATATATCTTTGACAGTTTCAGGCACCATTTTGATCCACCTACACCCAAGTTGGAAAAAAGAACGGAGTTACAAGTGACACTATCTTAAGGCACGTTCGGTCGTATGTCACACATACGTACGTACGTACTGACACGGACCGTGTTGTTGGCTCCTTCCTCTCATGCCCATGGACTTGGTACATCGTGCGGTGGAGTTGGGGTTGTATTTGTAATATGTAACCATCAACGTGGATGGGCTCTTTACCCCCACTTCTTCTTTAATATATAGTACGCACGCGTATTTGAGAAAAAAAAGACTTGGTACATCGTACTAATACTATGGTACGAGAAATTCGCGTGCGAGTGACAGCACGCACAAAAACAAAAAAGATCAGGAAGGATATATTCTTCCAGTAGCAACTAGAACTAAGCTAACTTCCAACCGCACAGTATATATATATAGTCGTCCATATTATATATACGTGCACATTTTCCGTTCCACTGAATCCCTCGACAGCGAGCTCACGTGAACTTCGTGAGCCGCGACAGATACTTTGCCGTCCACATGTATCATTGCTCAGTACACATGCACGTACGGACTGATCGGCACCGTGTGTTTTTTGTCCTGATGATGATGAAATTAATTAAGCCGACGATGGCGGCGTGTGTGTGTGTGTGCATGCAGGAGCGCCGGGTACCGGGGCCAGAGCTCGGTGGTGTTCAAGTCGGCGGAGCGGCGGCGGCTGGCGGCGGAGGGGTACCGGATCCGCGGCAACGTCGGCGACCAGTGGAGCGACCTGCAGGGCGACTGCGCCGGCGACCGCGTCTTCAAAGTGCCCAACCCCATGTACTTCGTCCCCTGACCGCCCCATGTTGTAACATGTGTATGTAAATAACGTGACGGCGACCTGGCCGCGGCTCGGGTGGAGCCCATGGCGCCTCCGCACCGATATATATATGTGTGGCCGCGTATTCCCGTCCAAGATGAAAGGTGGGGTTTGGACTCTAGCTGCCGCCGCGCGCGTCACCCGCACCGCACCGGCGTATACAATCATATCATCTTCCCAACGATTCCCATTCCCTCCCTCCCGCTCACAGCACAGAGAGAGAGCTTTACTAGAGTCTAGAGGGGGAGGATGGGGGTGGCGACGGCGGTGGGCGTGGCGGCGAGCGTGTGCTGCGTGGGGGCGTGCGCCCTGGCGCTCTACCTCTACCGCATCCTCTGGCTGGCGCCGGAGAGGGTCCGCCGCGCGCTGAGGAGGCAGGGGGTCCGCGGGCCGCCGCCGTCCTTCCCCTACGGCAACCTCGCCGACATGAGGCAGGCTGCCGCCGCGGCCAAACGGACGCCGTCGTCCCGGGACGACGTCGTGCACGACTACCGCCCCGCCGTGTTTCCCTTCTACGAGAAATGGAGGAACGAGTACGGTACGTGCGTGCGTGCGTGGTGCAAAGATATGTCCTCTGGCTCCCTCTCTCTCTCGATTCATCTCGTACGCGCAGCCATGGATTGCGATTAGCTCGCTTGCTGGGTGCTGATTGAAAGTTTGATTCGATCGAACAGTACTAGGGTTAGGTATCCACTGCACCGATGTGTGGCCAGCTTCTTCTTCTTTCCATTTCCCTTTTCCGCGTGAGTGGATATATAATCCCTTGTTGATTTGGTATCGTCTTTCGAAGGCGTGCAAGCTGACGCAAAAATGTAGAGAAGTGGCTCCAGGCAGGCAGCTAGGCGACGGATGGATACTTGGATAGACCTTCCGCTCCATTTTTGACGTTGTAGTCTCTATCCCTTCCTTGCATCATGAAAGAGAAAAAAAAATTACTTTTTTTTCGATAATAAAGGGAAAAAAAAATACTTAGCAGTGTATGTGACGTGTCTTCAATCCAAGAAGAAAAATTCGATGATATAATATATGCTTGGTGCTTTGTTGATTAACCACCACAGTGGCTAGCTATAATAAAGGCAATAATGGAGACGATCGAATCGCAACAAAAACTATGTGTACAATTGGGTGTTGCGTGCGCTTTCTGCCTGCACAGAAATGGCAAGGCGTTCTAGAGAAGAAACAATAATTGAGGCTCGTAGGAGTGCTGGCTGTTGTAGCTAGGTATATGCTTCATGTCTCTACAGTACAGGGATGGCAATCCGTTCCATGAGGTAAAGCACTAACTGAAAATTCAATACCATGCCACACCTAGTGCGCGAATACTTTTACGTTCAGACATTTTAGTAGTGTTAACTAAAGGAAACCCTATCATTTTTTCGATTAAAGGTCCATCATTGACCCAGCTTTTACCGAACGATGAAATACACACATATTCCGAACGTTGGGTCGCCGAGCAATGCGACGCATCTCATGTTGTCATGTCAATCGATGACACAATAACTATATGTAAGTTGACTGAATTTACAATTTAGTTAGGTTGATTTTGTGAGAGAAGAAACGGTTGAAGGAGAGAAAAAAACTGGAGGAAGAAGAAAAAGGACGGCCGTTAGATCTCAATCTAATAGTCCAAAAATTGGCTTGCCCAAAATAAATTATCAGGCAACTTAGGTATAGCCGGTCCCCATTCTTAGCCGTCAGATCGGGATGTCCGGCATGCAATCGAAATTCTCAAGTCACGTCCCATGAGGCTATCATTCATTGATGGCGATGAGCCGATGAGTAGAAGCCATACATCGACGACCACAGATTCCCCTGATCGGCATGCATGGCTTGGCGACACCTGGGCGCGCCTGAACTGGCTGACACGCCGAGGCCCACGTACCGTGTCCCCGTCGCTCGAAACTCCGCAACCGCAAGCGACAAGGAGACGGCGCCTAGCTAGCCTCCGGCCGCTGGATGCCCTCCGGCGAAAAGCGTGGCGAAGGGGTCGTGCCTTTCGCGCCGCTCCTTTGTCCCGACGCCAGAAGAGTCGGCCCGGCGATGCACGATTGAGGATACCCGGCCTGATCGATCACGGTCACGGACGGATGCGTCGCGTGTCCTGTGCCGGAGCCGAGCCATGCATGCGTGCACCGGCGAACACGTTAGGCCCAAGGTTTTGATCTGGTTGTTAGTGATTTTTGCTCTGCCATTTGTTTTCGCTAGGCCCGGTGTTCACCTACTCCGTGGGCAACATGGTGTTCCTGCACGCCAGCGACCCGGCCGTGGTCCGCGACGTGTGCCTCTCCGTCTCGCCGGACGACCTCGGCAAGAGCTCCTACATGAAGGTCACGCACCACCCTCTCTTCGGCCACGGCATCCTCAAGTCCAGCGGCGACGCCTGGACCCGCCAGCGGAAGCTCATTGCCCCCGAGTTCTTCCCCGACAAGGTCAAGGTACACCCGTACATCATCAGTTCATCACATTCTGGTTCAGTTTTGACGGCAAAATGAACAAAATATCATCGTCTGGCGGGCGTCCATTTCCTAGGGCATGGTGGATCTGATGGTGGACTCGGCGCGGGCGCTGGTCCGGTCGTGGGAAGGCAGGGTGGCCGGGAGCGACGGCGGCGCGTTGGAGGTTACGGTCGACGACGACTTCAGGACGTACTCCGGGGACGTGATCTCCAGGACGTGCTTCGGGAGCAGCTACGTCAAGGGCAAGAGGATCTTCGCCATGATCAGGGAGCTGCAGAAGACGGTCTCCAGGCCGAACCTGCTCGCCGAGATGACCGGGCTGAGGTTCCTGCCCACGAGGAGCAACAGGGAGGCGTGGAGGCTCAACCGGCGAGTGCGGAGGCTCATACTGGACGTCGTGCGGGAGAGCGGCGAGGCGGACGGCGGGAACAACCTGCTCAACGCGATGCTCCGCAGCGGCGAGGCCGAGGCCGGCGTCGCGGCGGCCGAGGACTTCGTGGTCGATAACTGCAAGAATATCTATTTCGCGGGGTACGAGACCACGGCCGTGACGGCGGCCTGGTGCATGATGCTCCTGGCGCTCCACCCGGAGTGGCAGCGCCGGGTGAGGGACGAGGCCCGGGAGGCTCTCGCCGGCGGCGCCGCGCTGGACTTCTCGTCGCTGCAGAGAATGAAGCAGGTAACGAACACGATGTCGCATGCATCGAGCCTTCAGTGTGCGTACGTGCTCTCTGATCGTGTCCGGTTGTTTGCAGCTGACGATGGTGATCCAGGAGACGCTGCGGCTGTACCCGGCGGGCTCGGTGGTGTCGCGGCAGGCGCTGCGGGAGCTCACGCTCGGCGGCGTGCGCGTGCCCAGGGGCGTCAACATCTACGTGCCGGTGTCGACGGTGCACCTGGACGCGGAGCTCTGGGGCTCCGACGCGCGGGAGTTCGACCCGGAGCGGTTCGCGGCCCGGCCGCAGCTGCACTCGTACCTGCCGTTCGGCGCCGGGGCGCGAACCTGCCTCGGCCAGGGCTTCGCCATGGCCGAGCTCAAGGTGCTGCTCTCGCTCGTGCTCTTCATGTTCGAGGTGGCTCTCTCGCCAGAGTACCAGCACTCGCCCGCGCTCAGGCTCACCGTGGAGCCGGAGCACGGCGTGCGGCTCGTGCTGAGGAGGGTGCGGCCCAACGGCTCGTCTTAGGTGGGCCGGAAGTTGTAGGCCTGGATGTGATTGTTTGCGATTGCGATGCTTCCTTCCTCGATAGAGGTTGCAACCTTTCTCAAATAAGTGTACTTTATTATACTCCCTCTGTAAAGAAATATAAGAGCGTTTATATCACTACTTTTAGTTATCTAAACGCTTTTATAGTTGTTTACAGAGGGAGTAGAAGAAAGGGCATGGCTAGAGTCAGGTGACTGAATTGCAAATTTGAGTCGGTCACTTTTTTTTGCCCCACACGCACTGGCTCACCTAGCCTGATGAGCTTCTTGCCATGGCCAACAGACGTAGGTAGCAAGGCTGGCTAGCTCAAGCTTGCTGCTGGATGTATTCCGCCGACGACACGAACGTACTGTACATGAGAAGCTAGCTAGCTACTGATTGTATCCGCCGGACGCACGAAACATACGCACGTGACACTCGATTGGATGGTGTGTCTTACAAGCACATGTTAGCATGCATGTTAGACGTATATTTATGCTAATAAAACATTTTTTTTTGCGGGGAGAAAGAGAATTTATTAATCAAGCGGCGTCCAAGTCTGCCTTACAAAGGTCAAGAATCTCATCAGGTCCTGAACGAAGCCACACCGCAGTGCGCTTCTTATTTCTACCAAAGTTTGCTAAATAATGACTAACTGAATTTTGTTCTCGCCTAACATGCTTCACTAAGAATTCTCTACCCTCCTGAAGAAGTGATTTTATTTCTTGCACCATCATCATATGCGTCGATCTGTCCTCATCTGTGCTCGTGATCATCTTCATCACATCCATGCAATCAGTTTGCACAAAAACAGGCAAGGACGTCCATTGGAAAGCAAGGGAGACGCCCTCCATGCATGCAGCCAACTCAGACTCAAGGGGAGACAAGCACTGTCTAAGCTCTCGGCTAGATGAAAAGATGATAGCACCATCAGCGTCACGAAGGATCATTCCAGCGCCCACGGTTCCGTCCTGTTCCGAAAAGGACCCATCTACATTCAGAGCTGTCCAGCCTACTGGGGGCGCCTCCCACCGAGCTGGCTGTACGCCCACTTGCTGCATATGTAGTATTGACTTCTTCCTGAGTTGGGGACTGGCAATCATCTTCCCCTTGACATGATCAGCTTGAGGGTCATTCTGCAAAGCCACCAAAGAAGTAATGTAACTAGAGAGGAACCGAGTGGAGGCATCGACTGGTGGCGGGCGCTTGTCGTGGACGATCTCATTCCGCACATGCCAACAGCACCAAACCGTCATGAGAGTGTACAGACGCTGCTCCTCTGAAAGATCGGCCAGAACATGGAAAAGCCACTCTGGCCCTGTATTTTGCACATGACGGATGTCCGGAATACTCCATTGTTGTGCCATCGCCTGCCATAACGCCACCGCTCGAGGACATCTGCAAAGGGCATGAAAAGTGTCCTCCGGCTCGGAAGCACAAATAGGGCACAAGTTAGAGACTTCAAGATTACGGCTGTGTTTATTAGTCCAAGTGGGTAAGCAATTAGTAGCCACACGCCACACAAACACACGCACCTTAGGAGGAGCAGGGCACCTCCATAATAAAGCCCAGACGGCTCGTCGCCTGTCCGGTGCCCTGCTCGCCGCGACTGAAGAAGGGAGTAGACGATCCTCAAGCGCCAGTCGGTAAGCGCTCCGAACCGAGAAGATACCGTTCTTCTCAGGTTCCCAGGCGAGTACATCCTCACCCAACCGAGGAGAAGCTCGAATTTTTACAATTTGCTCAACATTAACAGGGAGAAAATAATTTCGAAGAACATCCGCCACGCACCATGATCATCCAACAACTCTGAAACTCTCCTCAGGAGGCACCTTCCCTGCCTAGTGATAGGCGTACCACAGCCTCCATTGGGTATCCATCGATCTCTCCAAATGCGTATGGAGCGACCGTTACCGACTCTCCAAATGAGTCCCCTCTTGAGAAGCTCCAGGCCATGTGATATTACTTGCCATGTAGGAGAAGCACCACTAGGGAAAACCGTATCCTCTATGTCACCTGTAGGAAAGTATTTTGCCTTTAACACTCGCGCACATAGGCTATCAGGGAAAACAAGGATACGCCAAGCCTGTCGAGCCAACAACGCTTGATTAAAAAGACGAAGTTCTCGAAATCCCATCCCGCCATGAGACTTGGGTCTAATCATTTTCTCCCACGCACGCCAGTGTGTTTTCCTACGCCCCTTCTCAGCGCCCCACCAATAATTCCGGACCATGCGTGTCAAGTCATCACAAGTTGATGCTGGTAATCTGAAAACGCTCATCAGATAAGTCGGAAGGGCTTGTGCAATAGACTTTATTAGCACTTCCCTCCCACTTTGTGCCATCTGATCACACCATGTGACAAATCTCTTAGTAAACTTCTCCTGTACGTTTTGGAACCGGCCCTTTGACATTCTTTCATTGGGTGTTGGGAGACCAAGATATTTCTCCTTAAAGCTAACATTCTGAACGCCTAAAACTCGCACCACATCTTCCCTGTCGCCTGGCCTACAGTGTTCTCCAAACAGTATAGAACATTTCTGAGGATTAATGAGTTGTCCCGTGGCATGAGCATATACATCAAGTGCTCCTTTAATTCGTGTAGCCTCCTCTTCCGTAGCGCGAAAAAACAGTAAGGTGTCATCAGCAAATAATAGGTGTGATATACTCGGCGCCCTCGGACACACCTTCAATGGTGTGATATGTGCCTCCTGTGCACCCTGCTTCAGCAAAGCCGCTAGACCGTCAGCAATAAACAAAAACAAAAAAGGTGATAAAGGATCTCCCTGCCGAAGACCACGCGTCGGTGCAAATGAATCTGAGCTAGCTCCATTTAATTTAACTGTGTATCTCACCGATGTGACACATGACATTATCCATCTCACCCATCGATGATCAAAGCCTAGCTGTTGCATCACTCGCTCCAGGAAGATCCAGTCCACATGATCATAAGCCTTTGACAAGTCTAACTTATACGCACAGAAGCTTTTGTCTGGATTTTTCTCATGTCTAATGTAATGAGTGCACTCAAATGCCATAAAGGCGTTATCCATGATCAGTCTACCCGGGACAAACGCACTCTGTTCCGGGGAAATAATTTCACCCAAGAGAGGCCTTAACCTGTTAACCAAACATTTGGCGATCACCTTATAGATAACATTACACAGCTGGCTGATTGGTCGAAATTCGGATAACTTGGTTGGCTCATCAACGTTTGGAATCAACACAATAGTTGTCATATTTACTCCTTCTGGCATGTGACCTGACTCAAAAACAAGCCTAACTGCAGTAACAATATCATCTTTCATAATGGCCCAATGCTTCTGGAAGAGCCTTGCTGGGAAGCCATCTGGGCCAGGTGCTTTTAGAGGACCCATCTGAAATAAGGCGTCGCTAATCTCCTTTACAGAGAACGGAGCACACAACTTATCATTCATTTCTGATGTAATTATACGCTCAAATAGGGGCACCACAGTATCTGCATTTAGGGAGGTGTCAGCCGTAAATAAATGTTTAAAATAGTCTGCAGCCATACCTTCCATAACCCTCTGATCAGTATGGAACACTCTGTCACTATCAGCGAGTCCCTTAATCTTATTCTTCCTAGCCCTCCATACCGCCTTTTGCTGAATTTTTTTGGTATTTCGGTCACCTTCCTTCAGCAAGTCAACACGTGATCTCTGACGCCATAGCATCTCCTCTCTATATAGCAGCGCATCCAAGTGATCTGACTCCTTGCGAATATCCTTACGGTCCGCATTCATGTGCATGAGTTCCTCCAACCTGGATCTTGATTTCTCAATTTCCTTTGTCACATACTCACATTACCAAACTTTTTCCGACTCCACTCATGTAATTTTTGCATGACCGCATCCAAAGAGATTTTAACATCGTGCAGACCATGTTTCGCTCCTCTTTCCTGCCATGCAGCCGCCACAACCTCCTCTAGCACCGTGTCTCTCTCCCACATCACCTCATACCTTCGAGCACATCTCACCCTACCTCCTGTTTCCGGTGTGCAGCGTACCAAAAGAGGGAGGTGGTCAGAGCAGGGGAGACTAGATGCTTTACAGCAGCCTCCGGGAATTTGTTTCTCCAATTATTATCCGCCACAACCCTGTCAAGCCGAACTTGTACATTAGCTCTCCCACTACGCTTATTATCATATGTGAATGGATATCCGGAGAAGCCAAGATCAGTCAGATCACATGCCTCAAGAACATCGCGAAAAGCAATCATTTGTCCTGACGATCTAGGAGTGTCTGACAAGTGTTCATAATCCCACATCACTTCATTAAAATCACCCGGCCCTCCCACATCAAATGTATGTTCTCGACTCGAGGTTCACCATACACAAACGTAACACGCCATAATTGATCATCAGCAGGTAGCCGGACAAATGCATCAATCCATCTTTTATTGCAATCACGGACATCAACATGCAACGACTCATGCCAAAATAGAGCTAAACCTCCACTGTTGCCCTCGCTACTAACTCCTTCAAAACCTCGCAAACCTAGTCTATTGCGAAGACGATACATTTTCTCTTTTTTTTGCCTAGTTTCACACAAAAAAACCATACTAGGGGAATGTGCTCGAGAGAGAGCCTGAAGATCTCGAACTGTCGAAGCATTCCCCGCACCCCGACAGTTCCACACGATACAATTCATTGCTCCTGACGGGGCGCCACACTCGGCCCCGTCAGTTCACCGGCCCGGTTGCCTCCTTTACCACCTCACACACCCTGCTGACTGCACCATCCTCCATCTGCCAAATCACACCTTCCATGAGGTCCACTGCACAGGCAAAGCATACCTTCCTTGTTTTCCTGGCCGGGGCCGAGGCTTTCTTCTTCCTTGTACTAGACTGATTGCCTACAGTTTTGCCATGATCACTAGCCAGAAACTGAGCACCCATTTGCTGCACGTCATTGTACGCAGGACACATGTTCGCGAAGTGTAAATCATACAGTTCAGGTATCATGTCATTATCCTGCATAGCGGACCGCGCCACAACCGGCCCTTGCGTAGCGACGGCAACATCAACTGCATCTGGGATCAGCACCATGGGTAACACAGATTCCCGTTCAGCCAGCTTCGGGCGAGCAGCGTCCACAGAGGGAGCCCCGTATGCGCCCCCACCGACATCCAGGTAGGCCGCGGAAACCCCCGGCGTGATCTTCTCAAGCGGCACATGCGTTGCCCTCGCCTCCGCCCTCCTCGTTTGCACGAGTCGGCGATCTGATGCGGGGTCCCGGTCAGGCGGATCACAAGCTTTAGGCCGTAGCATAGCCATCGATCTAGGGATCCACAAGTATGCGCCTCCCTTCCCAGCACAGTCCTTGGCGAAGGGGCTGGGGTTCATGTCGCTGACGGACTCCTTCCTCCGTCTGTATGCTGGATTCACTTCTTCCTCCATCCAGATCGGGACTACTGCAGGGCCACCCATAGCACAAGGCTTGGATGGCGGAGGGGTGGACGAAGCCGCAACTGGGCCATAGTACACCTGAGTGGTGCACATGGCAACAGCGCCAGCAGCGGCCGCAAGGCCAGGGCCATGCAGCGGCAACGGCGTCGGGGGAGTCAGCGACGGCGACGGCGCCACTGAGTCGCCTAACCCTAACATAACATAACCTCATGTAAGAGGTTCTTGGAGCTGAGATTGAGAAAATAATAATACTAATGCTGTTACTTGAGAAGAAAGTAAATAATTGATTTTGTTCATGTTGCTAACTTTGGTTTTCCTCGTGAATCTGGTGTCATATGAGTGAAGATGACTTTTCTACATCGTGATGAGCAATAAAATTTCTGAGCTGTTTTTTGATTCAGCTTGAAGACCTGGAGCAAGCATGGCAACCCCAGAGCTCTCAGAAATAGAGGAGATTATGGAGAGCATTACCTCAAGGACAGGTCGTATGTCCCCGCATGCTAATAAAACATTAGCTATACATGATTCTTGTACTCTCATTTAGGCTGCCCGTCTAGTTTTTTCTTCTTAGCTCCGCCACTGCCCGCACATACTCTGTCCAAGGGCTTTCTCTTTCCGTCCAGTTGACAGGCTGGTAACACGGCTTATCGCTATCAACATTTTGCACCCATGCAGCAAGCGACTATTAAACGTCATCCAGCGCCACGCGCCTGATAAATGTATACTCTCACTTGGGTATGCTAAATCACTAATAGCGCAATTTTGCAAGAAAAAGTTTCCTAAAAACAAATTAATTAGTGGCATTGGTATTGCCCATAAAAAACTAAAACAAAATCAAAATAATTAAATTTTCTATGGAAGAATGAATTAGTGGCATTGTTATTACCCTTGCAAAAGAAAAAAAATGAAAAAATAAAATAAATAATCAAAAAAAATTGAACACAATTTACTCAGAAATTGCGCTTTTTAAAAATATGCAAAGAATAAGCATATAATAGTGAAATTTTCAAAAAAAAGGAAGTCTCCTCAAAAGGAATGAATTAGTGGCATTGGTATTATTACAACTAAAGAATAAAAATTTAAAATAAAAATTAAAACAAAATCAAAATAATGGATTTTCTAAGAAATAATGAATTAGTGGCTTCGGTATTACCCTTTAAGATGAAAGAAAATGAAATAAAAATAAAAAATTCAAAATCATGATGTTTTATAAGAAATAATGAATTAATGACATTGGCATTACCCTTTAAAAAGAAATAAGTTGAAAATAATAAAACAAATAATGACAAAAATGTGCACATAGTTTACACATAAATGACACTTTTAATAATATGCAAGAATAAAAAATATCACAATTTCGCAAGAAAAAGTTTCCTAACAACGAATGAATTAGTGGCATGGGTATTACCCATAAAAATAAAAATAAACAAAAGCGAAAACAAAGTCAAAATAATGAAGTTTTCTAAGGAAGAATAAATTAGTGGCATTGGTATTACCCTTCCGGAAGAAACAAAACTGAAAAAAAAAGAAATAATAACAAAAAATTGCACACAATTTACATAGAAATTGCGCTTTTTTACAATATGCAAGAATAAACATATAATAGTGCAATTTTTTTAATGGGATGAATTAGTGGCATTGGTATTTCCATTGAAGAAGAAAGAAAATAAAATAAACTAAAACAAAATAAACCTAATGAGGTTTTCTATGACATAATGAATAAGTGGCTTTGGTATTACCCTTCAAGAAGAAATATAATAAAATAAAGTAAAAGCTAAAACATAATCAAAATAATGATGTTTTATAATAAAGAATGAATTAATGACATTGGTATTACCCTATAAGAAGAAATAAATTAAAAAAAAATAAAACAAATAATGAAATTTGCACATAATTCAGATAGAAATTGCGCTTTTTAATAATATGCAAAAATAAGTATATAATATTGGAATTTTCGTAAAAACAAAGTTTCCTAAGAAGGAATGACTTAGTTGCATTGGTATTACCATTAAATAAGAAATAAAATGATATAAAAAATAAAACAAAATCAAAATAATAAACTTTTATAAGAATGAATGAATTAGTGGCTTTTTATTGCCCTTTAAGAAGAAAGAAAATGAAATAAAAACTGCACTATTTTTTATATCTTTTATTTTTTATTTTTATTGAATATTTTTTCTATAAAAGTGCACACCATATGTATCTTACATTGATTAGTGGTACTGGTATTAAGTATTACAGGTTTGCTAAGGCACATCTGGATGTGCCTTAAGTATTGCACATCTAAGTCCTATACCATTGATTTTACGTGAAGATTCGTGCTTGTATTTTTCTTTTTCCTTTTTCCTTTTTCTTCTTATGTTGATTGAGTCGGTTAGATGTGCAATACTTAGGGCACATCTAGATGTGCCCTAGACAGACCCTAAGTATTAACCTTTAAGAACAAAGACTTATAGTTAATAAAAACTAAAAGATATAAAAATATATATTTTCCATAAAACTGCACACCATATGTATCTTACATTGATTAGTGGTATTGGTATTAACTTTTAAGAACAAAGAAAAAAAAGAACCTTGAAACACACAACTTTGCACTGAAACTGCACTATTTTAATATGTAAGAAATAAGCATATAATAATGCATTTTTCACACTAAAGTATAATTTATACACATATTATATTATACTTACGTGTATATATTTTATATTCACCCAGCATCCAAAATATACCCATAAAAACTTACAGAATAAAACAGAAGCAAAAACGACACAGAGTCACTGCCAGCCCAATAAGAAAACTAGTAACAGGTTTCAGCCCAACAAGGAATCGACTGACCCAAAATAGGGGTCAGTCAAAAAAAGCTCAGTCCAATACTGAACAACACACACAACAGAAAAAAAAAAATCAGCACGCATCTTGGAGCAGCAATCAACGGTCAAAAAGATCGACCGACCCAAATTTATAAATCAGGCAACTTACATATAGCTAAAGTGTAGAAGAAAACCTTTTATACTAGAACAAAACAAAAGATAAACTGCAGATTTTTTGCACTTGCTAGTAGAGTTGATGCAAGAAAATAGTATAGTTGATACAAGAAAATGAAACTTGGTTAGGTGGGCCGTCATAAGACTTTTCCTTCAAGTGTGTTCTCCCCTTCTCCTTGGTGGCTAAACTCTCCCCACTCATAATCTTGCTAAACATGCTTGTACTCTAGACAGTTTTGATGAATGAATAAAGGAGGGGATAGTTGTAAAAACAAGGTTGTCACATTTTTTGGGCATTCCTTATGACCCAATTATTGTACCTCTGAACATTACTGAAGTTTAAATAAAGTTTGCGAGATTTCTCAAAAAAAAAAAAAAAAACCAAGCTTCGCCAGCGAGTCCATGGATTCGCCTCCCCTCTGCATGTTAGTTCGGTGACTGGTGGCGGGGACGGAAATCCCGGTGCCTTCGCTTTGGTTAGTAGTTTAGGTTAGGGGTTTTTAGTCCTCGCAAGTGCGACACTCGAGCGGATGGCGGCTCTTCTTCTTCGAGCATGTCTTCTGGGGTTCGATCCTTTCCAAGTTCGTCCATCAGGACGTAGTCCACGGAGCTACATCGTAGATTCTTGTCATCTCATTGGGACGGTGAGATTAGGGTTTCTCGTCATGCGTGCGCAACGGCGAGATTTGGCGTCAGTTCCAGATCTATTTAAGGGTTCAACGCCGGCGATTGCGGCTCTAGTGCGCTGGTCCTTGGGGACACGTGCACGAAGACTTCCCGGATATCATTGACAAGGTCAAGTCGGCTCTGATATGGGAGCGGCTACAACGCGGCGGTAGTGGTTGGTTGGTAGTCTAGAGACCTCAACATAATTTTTATTGTATTTGGGGTGCTTTCTTCCGATAAAATTTTATAATAGATCTGGATCTTCTTCGGGAAAAAAATGAGAACTTGGTTATAGAAAAGAGGTTCCTCGTCCTCCAATGCCCACTCACAAAATATACAATGATCTCTCCCATTTGCATGATTCTACAAATGCATATAGGAGTAAACATAATTATATGGTATGTCACATTGAAAAGAAAGGAAATCTCCATGAAGGGTGGACGAAGGAAATCTCCATGGGTTAGACTCAATGAAAAAAATTCTTGGAATTTGCATGCAAAGTTGACCATATCTAATGGGAGGTGCTACGCGTCGCCCGGTGGATCTTTTTAAAAGATCTGCCGCCTCGCGAGTCGTTCGATTGTGTGACGCGAGCCGTTCAATCCTCTTCTTTAATTTCCTGCAACGATGCTCTTGTTGCAAGATCTGCTCTTCTCTGATTTCCTGCAACAAGACCTTTGTTGCGAAACCTCGTCTTCTATAATTTTCTGCAACAAGACCCATGTTGCAAAACCTTTTTTTCTCTAATTTTCTGCAACAAGACCCTTGCAAAAATTGCAACAACATCTCCCGCGTGTCTAATTTTCTGCAACAACATCTTCCGCCGCGTCTAATTTTCTGCAAGATCCTTGTTGCAAAAATTGCAACATCATCTTCTGTCGCGTCGGTCTTGTTACAAAAATTTGAAGGGGAACGCGACAGAAAACAAAAAATTTCCGCATAATGAAACCTTCCTCATTCACCAATCTATCATGACCGTCTTCTTTTCCTCCCTGAACTTATTTGAGTTGGTTTCGGTTGGTGAAGTCACCGGTATGGTATGATGGTTTAGTACCGTGCTCCTATAGTCCCATTGCCATCTCTTGGCTTAGAATTTGACACTTGATCATCGGTCTTCTAGGTCAAATGGGTGTCATCCCTTCTCAACTTCTCACTTGAAGAACTATGAGATCTCTTGGTTCCAAACGTTAGTTATCCTGTTCTCGAACTTGTTTTTTGCCTGCTTTGTCTCAACGAAAGCTTTTAGCCCATCCAGCTCGAGTGAAGCTAGCTCTTCCCCTATAATATGCTTTCCTTCGGGGCAGGTTCTTTAAAAAGAAAAGAAGAAAATGTGAGACCGGTTGACTTCTCCGTCCTCAGCTTGTTGAATTGCATGGTGGAGTTAGGGCTCCCAAGCCCAGGACCACTATGAAGACTGCATACAAGGTTTTGATCCGATCGTTGCCGACTCGTAGCGCAGCGGAAGTAGAGTCGATGTAGATCGTCGGTGCAAATCCCCGCAGCTAGGATTTACAACCTCCCAACCACGAGGATGTTCTCCCTTGTCTGCTCGTCAGACAGCCCTCCGGGAGGCGGTCGGACAGTCCCTCGGACGGTGTCACGGACAGCCCTTCGGGAGGACCCTCAAAACTCAGACGGTCACTCGGACAGCCCTTCGGGAGGCACTCTCGAACAGCCCCTCGGGCAAAAAGATCGAACCTATGACCTCTCTACGGGGTTGCACACATACGGTGTCATCTATCTGGCAGGGCTTCGCCGTCCAGAACTAGTTCCCACCGGAACCCAGACAGCCTTTCGGCTCTACGAAACTATTTCGCGGGGAGGGAGAGAGAAGCCAGATCATTGCATGGCATTGTGTATGAGAGAATTTCTGATTTTGGAGAGCCCTCTCCACCTCTATTTATAGGAGGAGAAAGGGGTAGAGGCAAGGGGTGAAAAATACCAAAAGGGGCTCAAGATCTTTTCACCCAAATGCCACATAAGGGTGTGTGTAGAACATATCCACCATGAGGTGGAAGGAAACCCCAAGGCCCCCCCCCCCCCCCACACCACCATGTACGAAATTTGGTGCTGCCCCCTTTGGGGGGGGGGGGCACCACCTTTCACACACCTTTCTCTCTCACCAAAAGTGATTTTCTTCTAGAAGAAAAAACCCATTTGGAAACCAACCCAGAAAGCACTTTCACTATTCATGAAGACATTTTTTCGCGACCGTTTGAACCGAAAATATTTATGTAGGCCTAGAACATTTCCAGTACCCACTAAAATAATTTTGGACGTGTTCCGAAACATTTCCGGATCAATGATTTTCTTCAGCGAAAAGCAACCACAGCGGTTCCGGCTGCTCCGGAACATTTCCGGTTTTTCTCTCCGGAAAAATTCCAGAAGTTACCAAAACAATCTGGCAACCTCCAAAAAGTTCCCGGCGCGTGCCGAAACCTTTTTGGCTCAATGGTTTACTCCGAAACAACTTTTTGGTTTTACCGAAACTTTTCCGGTGTTCTCTCCGGAACTTTTCCGTTTGTCTCCGAAACTTTTCCGGTGACTTTCTCTCAGACTCCCTGTCTAGTATTTAGCAGATAGATGACCCTTAAGTGTGTGACCCTATAGGTTCGGTGAAGTATAGACATGACCGGAACTCTTTCTGATCAATGATCAACATCGGAGCCATGGACACCCATATTGACCCCTATACCCACACGAATAAATATTCGAGTGAACCTCCAGTTTGCCGTGTGCTATTCCTGTTGTTTTGCGATATGTTACAAACACCCGAGGTGAGACTTATCGGCATCCCCGTGAATCAACAACTTATCCACTATGCCAGTTACCTCATTACCGGTTTTGTTCTCTTTTCTCGTTCCCGTGTTCCGGCATCCCTGTGATCAAATCACAATGTGTCTGGCCAGACGATGGTGGATACCGTAACACCGAGAGGGCCCAGAGATTATTCTCCATCGTCGGAGGAGCAAATCCCAATCTTGAGCTATCAAGTCCCTTGACACACTTTTCCATGAACCCGTAAGCCGCCGTAATAGCCACCCATTTACGGATGACGTTTAACAAACCCCAAAGTTCATGAAGCTAGCATGAAGAAACTCGACACTCTCATGGTCTAAGGAATTATGCAAACATTAACTTTCTCTGTGTTATTAACCATTAACTTGTGATGAATGTATCTCATAGCATAACATCAATTCGGGTCGATTCAACACAAATATTCTTCTAACATTGTGCCCTCAAAGTTGCCGGCATAGTCATGCCCATGATCAGAAAAACAGAACCATCATGCAACACTTGAGCTAGTCTTAGAGGCCATACTAAGAATACATTTTACCGTTTATTATTCCACACGTGCATATGAGTTTCCCTCCGAGCCTCGTGGTTATTGTAGACTCGAGAACCATAGCAGTTATAGCACGGAATATAAACTTAATTACGAACATGGGGATAAATAATAACATTTATTATTGCCTCTAGGGCATATCTCCTACAGACTCCCACTTGCAGTAGAGTCAATAATCTAGTCAATGCTAATGTACTTTACACCTATGGCATACTGGTGTAAAATATGCTTCGCTTGTGGTATTGCCTGATGTCCAACGGATCTGACAACTTCAGTTCCGTGTGTATGTTTGCATCTCCTCGCGTTTTCACGCTTTCACAAAATTCGTATTTTGTGTGGACTTGGCTTTGTATATATATGTGAATCATAGGTCAAACCTTGATTCCTTAAACTGAGCTATGGAGCTGTAGGAGATATGCCCTAGAGGCAGTAATATCAGTTACTTTGTATCTCCGAGTTTGTAATGAATGTTTATGTTCCATGCTATAACTGCAATGATTCTCGAGTCTGCAATAACCACGAGGCTCGGAGGGAAACTCATGTGCACGTGTGGTATAATAAACGGTAAAATGTATTCCTAGTCTTGCCTCTAAGACTGGCTCAAGTATTGCATGATGATCCTGTTTTCCTGATCATGGGCATGTCTATGCCGGCAATTTTGAGGGCACAATGTTAGTAGAACACTTGTGTTGAATCGACCCGATTGATGTTATGCTATGAGATACATTCGTCATGAGTTAATGGTAAATAACACAGAGATAGTTAATGTTTGCATAATTCCTTAGACCACGAGAGTGTCAAGTTTCTTCATGCTTGCTTCATGAACTTTGGGGTTTGTTAAACGTCATCCGTAAATGGGTGGCTATTACGGCGGCTTACGGGTTCATGGAAAAGTATGTCAAGTAACTTGATAGCTCAAGATTGGGATTTGCTCCTCCGACGATGGAGAGATATTCTCGGGCCCTCTCGGTGTTATGGTATCCATCATCGTCTGGCCAGACACATTGTGATTTGATCACTGGGATGCCGGAACACGGAAACGAGTAAAGAGAACAAAACCGGTAACGAGGTAACTTGCATAGTGGACAAGTTGTTGATCCACGGGGATGCATAAATCTCACCTCGGGTATTTGTAATATATCGTGAAGCAACAGGAATAGCACACGGCAACTGGAGGTTCACTCGAATATTCATTCGTGTGGGTATAGGGGTCAATATGGGTGTCCACGGCTCCGATGTTGATCATTGATCGGAAAGTGTTCCGGGTCATGTCTATACTTCACCGAACCTATAGGGTAACACGCTTAAGGGTCATCTATCTGCTGAATACTAGACGGGAAGTCTGAGAGAAAGTCACCGGAAAAGTTTCGGACGAAACGGAAACGTTCCGGAGAGAACACCGGAATAGTTCCGGTGAAACTGAAAAGTTGTTTCAGGGTATTCCATTAAGTCAAATTGGTTCTGGCACACGCCTGGAAATTCTTGGAGGATGCCAGAAGTGTTCTGGAAACTTCTGGGAATTTTCCGGGACAAAAACCGGAAATGTTCCGGAGCAGCCGGAACCGCTTTGGTTGCTTTTCGCTGAAGAAACATTGTTCCGAAATTGTTTCGGAATGCGTTCAAAATTGTTTTGGTGGGTGCTAGAATTATTCTAGGCACACAGAAATAATTTGGGTTTTAACGGACGCAGAAAAATGTCTTCGTGAATAGTGAAAAGCACTTTTTGGGCTGATTTGCAAATGGGGTTTTTCTTCTAGAAGAAAACCACTTTTGGTGTGTGAAAGGGAGGTGGAGCCCCCCAAGGGGGCTGCAAATTTCAGCCATGACATGCAAGGGGGCCTCCTTGAGGTGTCCTTCCACCTCATGGTGGATATCTTCTACACACCCTTATGTGGCATGTGGTGGAAAGATCCTAGGAAGGTCCTTTTGGTCTTTCCTCTACCCCTTGCTCCTCCTATAAATAGAGGTGGAGAGAGCTCTCCAAAATCAGATCATCCTTGCTCTCATACACATGCCATTTGACTTGTCTGGCTTCTCTCTCCCTCCCACGAAATAGTTTCGTAGAGCCGAAAGGCTGTCTGGGTTCCGGCAGGAACTAGTTCTGGACGGCGAAGCCCTGTCGGATAGCTGACACCGTATGTGTGCAACCCCGTAGAGAGATTGTAGTTTCGATCTTTTGCCCGAGGGGCTGTTCGAGTGTCCTCCCGAAGGGCTGTCCGAGTTACCGTTCGAGTTTCCGGCGTCCTCCCGAAGGGCTGTCCGGGTTACTGTTCGGGTTCCGAGGGTCCTCCCGAAGGGCTGTCCGCGACATCGTCCGGGGGACTGTCCGACCGCCTCCCGAAGGGCTGTCCGGAGTGGGAGTACATCCTTGCGGTTGGGAGGTTGTAAATCCTAGCTGCAGGGATCTGCACCGACGATCTACACCGACTCTTCTTCCGCTGCGCTCCGAGTCGGTACGGATCAGATCAAACCTTGTATGGAGTCTCCATAGTGATCCTGGGCGTGCTCGCTGTACCGAAATTTTTTGTTTTCTGTCGCGTTCCCCAACAGTGGCATCAAGAGCCGTGCTATGCGTAGATGCAAGTTACGATCTAGAATACATGGTGATGTATGGGTATTGCGTAATATAATTTTGGAGTAGATAAGATCTATTGCTGAAAATTATTTATGCGGGTAGCAGAAGAAGTCTGTTACCCGATGTTCTTGTTGCTTCCCTGGAATTTGCATTTGCTCAATCTCGAGACAGCATGGTGGAATTTCACAAAGTTCTGGCAATCCGTGATCCTGATTGATTAAGGAAGTGCTATCAGTTCTTTGGGTTCCACCATAGTCAAAAGAAAGATGAAATTGGCAGATGAAAGGGCATTGCAGATATGATCTGCACGGGGGTCATGCGTATGACGAAGTTTAGTATGGGGCTCGAGATTTAATTATCTTGTGTTTCATACACCCCGAGATGTTAATCTAGCAATTTGAATTATCATACTTGATGATAAAACGTTGGTAGCTGCGGTTTAAGTCAAAACCTTAGAAACCACGTAAAATAAATTTTTGCATAAACCGATTAGAGGCGTCTAACTTGGTTTTGCAGGATGTGCATGTGATGTGATGTGGTATAGCAATGCTCATATTAATTCGATTATGTATGAGATGACTATATGATGTAAATTTATTAACATGACCTGCGTGTCATGATTCGGCATGATGGCTGGAGCCATATGATTGTCACTTTAAATGACCTGCGTGTCAACCTTATGTAATGCACTTATTTTATTAGCTATATAGATAGCAATATTATTTGGTGCATCGACAAGGTGGTGGCAATCTTCGCGAAGGTGAACTCCGACGCAAATGCCAAAGACGAAGAAATGCTTGACTTCTCCGTCATAAGGGGCTATACCATATCATGCTAATTATGATTTGCCTGAGATGTTTATCCCTTATGATGCACCCTCTTGATTGCGCGGTAGTCGCTTTTCATTAGGGTGATCTCTCACTTAAAAATATCAAGTAGTTAGTGTTCTCCCAAGTGTAGCACCGTCACGGCACCTATCTTTTCGGGGTGCGCCGTGTCACACGGGTACGAACGATTAGAAAAGTGTGAGGCGGGTGAGTTGAGACCTCGCAGCAAGATCACTTGGTTGTCTTGATGTTCAGGCATGACCGTCATGAGCTCGGAACACACGCATCGAAAGATGAACAAGAATCACATAGAGATGTGATTGGCTTGTTGACCTACCGGTTACGATTTTCGTCATCAGTGGTGTTACACCAATGGCGAACAATCAAGACGCGGATCTTGAATCACTCATAATCAATTTTGAGAGATATTGATTTGAGTGGGAGCGCACTTTAGAATAAAAATTGTTTATTCACTAGTGCACAAAATCATTATGAACAAAGTCTAAGTGAAACTTGTGTTTACCGTTGTAGATCAAATGGCTCGCAACACCGCGTTCTTCTTAGCACCGATGTTAGAGAGAGTGAAGTTAACTGTGACTGGAAACAACTATGCGGACTGGGTCCGTACCCTGAGGATTGTCCTCAGGAGCGCTAAGAAAGACTACGTGCTTGTTCAACCTCTAGGTGATTTCCCCACGCCAGAAATGACTCAGGATATCGTCAACGTGTTTGACACGCGAAAGGATGATTTCAGAGTTGTTAAAAACCTTATGTTATCTTGCATGGATCCTGTGTTACAGAACCGTTTTGAACGACTTAGTTCCTTCGAGATCATCGAGGCACTAGATGTTCTGTATCACAAACAGGATTCGGGTAAAGTTCATGAGATGACTGAGGCCATGAAAGAATGCAATATAAATAAGGAATCTCTAGTTGATGAGCATAGTGTCAGACTAGCAAACTGTTACGATGGTTATGCTGAAAAGGGAATTAATTTTCCAAAGACACCTGGTAATGATTTGATCCTTACCACGCTTTATGAAGCGATGCTCAAAACAAATGAGATAGGACTGCAGAATCAGCAAAAGTTGCTGGTAAAGAAGACCACCAGTTTCAAAAAGAAAGGCAAGTCCAAGAAGAGCAAGGGCACCGGTAAGACCGGCTCCCAAAGCAAATCTAAGGGCGGAGCCAAGAGTGAAACTGTGTGCCACTACTGCAAAGGCACTGGACACTGGAAGAGAAACTGCAAGAAGTATCTGGTAGATAAGAAGTCCAGGAAAACTGGAAAAGGTATAATTGTTATACAAGTTAATGTCATTGACGTTTTGCTTGCTAGCGAAAATTCTAAGTCTTGGGTATTTGATACCGGATCGGTTGCTCACATTTGCAACTCGATACAGGGACTTGAGAAGGTGCGCAAGCTAGCAAAGAATGAAGTCGTGATGCGCGTCGGGAACGGCAATGGGATCGCCGCTCAAGCCGTCGGCATTATGCCTCTACGTCTCCCTTCGGGATTTATCTTAGAACTAAATAACTGTTATTTTGTTCCACTGTTGTGTAGAAACATTATCTCCGGATCATGTTTAGTACACAATGGGTATTCGTACAAGTCTGATAACAATGGTTGTTCACTTTATTGTAAGGATATGTTTTATGGATTTGCACCCATTGTTGGGGGCCTTTTCATACTAAATCTTGAATGTGGAAATGATGTCTTTAACGTGAATGCTAAACGCCTTAAGAAGGCTGATACCACCACCACTTTCATGTGGCACTGTCGGCTTGGCCACATCGGAAAGAAACGCATGCAAAGACTCCATAAAGATGGAGTTTTACCGTCGCTTGATTTTGAATCATTTGACACATGTGAAGCTTGCTTGATGGGAAAAATGACCAAGACGCCGTTCACGGGTCATCCTGAACGGGCGGGTGAATTATTGGAAATAATACATAGTGATGTATGTGGTCCAATGAACACAGCCGCACGGGGTGGGTATTTCTACTTCGTGACTTTCACTGATGATTTAAGTCGGTATGGCTATATCTACTTAATGAAGCATAAGTCGAAAACCTTTGAAAAGTTCAAAGAATTTCAGAATGAGGTAGAAAATCATCGTGACAAAAAGATTAAGTTTCTGCGGTCTGATCGCGGAGGCGAATACCTTAGTCATGAGTTTGGCCAACATCTGACTGATCGTGGAATCGTTTCACAGCTTACGCCTCCCGGAACTCCACAGCGAAACGGAGTGTCAGAACGACGTAACCGAACCCTGTTAGACATGGTAAGGTCGATGATGTCTCTTACAGATCTACCGATATCTTTTTGGGGTCACGCACTAGAAACTGCCGCTCACACACTAAACAAAGCACCGTCTAAGTCTGTTGAGACGACGCCATATGAGATATGGCACGGGAAGAAACCCGACTTGTCGTTTCTCAAAATCTGGGGTTGCGAAGCTTATGTAAAACGTTTACAGCCAAGCAAACTTGATCCCAGATCAGACAAATGTTACTTTGTAGGTTATCCCAAGGAAACAGTTGGGTATTCTTTCTACCACACCTCCGAGAACAAAGTGTTTGTTGCAAAACACGGAGTCTTTCTCGAGAAAGAGTTTCTCGCTAAAGAAGTGAGTGGGAGGACAGTACAACTTAATGAGATTAGTGAATCTTCGGCAACCGTTGATATGGCTAAGGAACCGGAAGAAATTCCGCTAATTATCCCTACAACCGAGCCGGAAGTTGTCGCATATGATGCGGAAACTTCAGACAATGTTGTAACTGAACCGCGCAGATCAGGTAGGGCTATCCAGCCACCTGAGTGGTTTCATAACGAAATCTTCATTCTTGAAGACGATGAACCTGCGCACTACAAGGAAGCGATGGCGGGGCCCAGCTCAAAGGAATGGCACAAGGCCATGAAATCCGAAATGGAATCCATGTACGAAAACCAAGTTTGGAACTTGGAAGAACTTCCAGAGGGCGTAAAGCCCATTGGTTGTAAATGGATTTTCAAAAGAAAGACGGACGCGGATGGTAACATTACTATCCACAAAGCTAGACTTGTCGCGAAAGGTTTCACGCAAGTTCCAGGAGTGGACTATGACGAGACTTTCTCGCCTGTAGCTATGCTTAGGTCTGTTCGGATATTAGTAGCAATTGCTGCTTATTTCGATTATGAAATATGGCAGATGGACGTCAAAACGGCTTTCCTAAATGAAAACCTCAAAGAGGATGTATACATGATACAGCCAGAAGGTTTTGTCGTCCATAAGGATGCTGGAAAGGTATGCAAGCTTCAGAAAGCCATTTATGGTCTGAAGCAAGCGTCAAGGAGCTGGAACATTCGTTTTGATGAAGTGGTCAAACAGTTTGGCTTCATCAGGAATGACGAAGAATCTTGTGTTTACAAGAAGTTTAGTGCGAGCGCAAAAGCATTTCTAATCTTGTATGTGGATGACATATTATTGATTGGAAATGACGTGAATTTTCTTAACGAAATAAAAGACTCATTGAAGAAAAGTTTTTCAATGAAAGACTTAGGCGAAGCGGCATATGTATTGGGCATCAGAATCTATAGAGATAGATCAAGACGCCTAATAGCGCTTAGCCAAAGCACGTACATTGACAAGGTGTTGAAAAGGTTCAACATGGAGAACTCCAAGAAAGGCCTTCTCCCCATGTCACCTGGCACAGTGCTTTGCAAGAATCAGTGTCCTCGGACTCTCGATGAGCGAGTACAAATGAATGATGTTCCATATGCCTCGGCAGTTGGTTCTATTATGTATGCCATGCTATATACAAGACCGGACGTTTCCTATGCGCTAAGTGTTAGCAGCCGGTACCAAAGTGATCCAGGATTGGAACACTGGGCCGCAGTCAAGGGTATTCTTAAGTACCTCAGACGGACCAAGGATTTACTCCTTGTGTACGGAGGTGATGAAGAGCTCATTGTAAGTGGTTACACTGATGCAGGCTTCATGACTGACCCAGATGACTTCAAATCTCAATCAGGCTATGTTTTCATATTGAACGGCGGCGCAGTTGATTGGAAAAGTTCCAAACAAAAGTCTGTGGCGGATTCTACGACAGAGGCGGAATATGTTGCTGCTTCAGAAGCCTCCAAGGAGGCGGTATGGATCAAGCAATTTCTTGAAGACCTTGGTGTGGTTCCAAGTGCTCTGGACCCGGTGGAGATCTATTGTGATAATAGTGGCGCCGTGGCTCAAGCAAGGGAGCCAAGTTCGCACCATAAGACAAGACATATTGAATGCAAATATAAACTCATTCGACATCATGTGGAAGCAAGTTTAGTGAAAGTACGCAAAGTTCACACGGATCTGAACGTGTCAGACCCGATGACAAAGCCTCTACCACGAGCAAAGCATGAGCAGCACCGGATTGCCATTGGTGTTAGGGAAGCCATGTAACTAGATTATGACTCTAGTGCAAGTGGGAGTCTGTAGGAGATATGCCCTAGAGGCAGTAATATCAGTTACTTTGTATCTCCGAGTTTGTAATGAATGTTTATGTTCCATGCTATAACTGCAATGATTCTCGAGTCTGCAATAACCACGAGGCTCGGAGGGAAACTCATGTGCACGTGTGGTATAATAAACGGTAAAATGTATTCCTAGTCTTGCCTCTAAGACTGGCTCAAGTATTGCATGATGATCCTGTTTTCCTGATCATGGGCATGTCTATGCCGGCAATTTTGAGGGCACAATGTTAGTAGAACACTTGTGTTGAATCGACCCGATTGATGTTATGCTATGAGATACATTCGTCATGAGTTAATGGTAAATAACACAGAGATAGTTAATGTTTGCATAATTCCTTAGACCATGAGAGTGTCGAGTTTCTTCATGCTTGCTTCATGAACTTTGGGGTTTGTTAAACGTCATCCGTAAATGGGTGGCTATTACGGCGGCTTACAGGTTCATGGAAAAGTATGTCAAGTAACTTGATAGCTCAAGATTGGGATTTGCTCCTCCGACGATGGAGAGATATTCTCGGGCCCTCTCGGTGTTATGGTATCCATCATCGTCTGGCCAGACACATTGTGATTTGATCACTGGGATGCCGGAACACGGAAACGAGTAAAGAGAACAAAACCGGTAACGAGGTAACTTGCATAGTGGACAAGTTGTTGATCCACGGGGATGCATAAATCTCACCTCGGGTATTTGTAATATATCGTGAAGCAACAGGAATAGCACACGGCAACTGGAGGTTCACTCGAATATTCATTCGTGTGGGTATAGGGGTCAATATGGGTGTCCACGGCTCCGATGTTGATCATTGATCGAAAAGTGTTCCGGGTCATGTCTATACTTCACCGAACCTATAGGGTCACATGCTTAAGGGTCATCTATCTGCTGAATACTAGACGGGAAGTCTGAGAAAAAGTCACCGAAAAAGTTTCGGACGAAACGGAAACGTTCCGGAGAGAACACCAGAATAGTTCCGGTGAAACTGAAAAGTTGTTTCAGGGTATTCCATTAAGTCAAATTGGTTCTGGCACACGCCTGGAAATTCTTGGAGGATGCCAGAAGTGTTCTGGAAACTTCTGGGAATTTTCCGGGACAAAAACCGGAAATGTTCCGGAGCAGCCGGAACCGCTTTGGTTGCTTTTCGCTGAAGAAACATTGTTCCGAAATTGTTTCGGAATGCATTCAAAATTGTTTTGGTGGGTGCTAGAATTATTCTAGGCACACAGAAATAATTTGGGTTTTAACGGACGCAGAAAAATGTCTTCGTGAATAGTGAAAAGCACTTTTTGGGCTGATTTGCAAATGGGGTTTTTCTTCTAGAAGAAAACCACTTTTGGTGTGTGAAAGGGAGGTGGATCCCCCCAAGGGGGCTGCAAATTTCGGCCATGACATGCAAGGGGGCCTCCTTGAGGTGTCCTTCCACCTCATGGTGGATATCTTCTACACACCCTTATGTGGCATGTGGTGGAAAGATCCTAGGAAGGTCCTTTTGGTCTTTCCTCTACCCCTTGCTCCTCCTATAAATAGAGGTGGAGAGAGCTCTCCAAAATCAGATCATCCTTTCTCTCATACACATGCCATTTGACTTGTCTGGCTTCTCTCTCCCTCCCACGAAATAGTTTCGTAGAGCCGAAAGGCTGTCTGGGTTCCGGCAGGAACTAGTTCTGGACGGCGAAGCCCTGCCGGATAGCTGACACCGTATGTGTGCAACCCCGTAGAGAGATTGTAGTTTCGATCTTTTGCCCGAGGGGCTGTTCGAGTGTCCTCCCGAAGGGCTGTCCGAGTTACCGTTCGAGTTTCCGGCGTCCTCCCGAAGGGCTGTCCGGGTTACTGTTCGGGTTCCGAGGGTCCTCCCGAAGGGCTGTCCGCGACATCGTCCGGGGGACTGTCCGACCGCCTCCCGAAGGGCTGTCCGGAGTGGGAGTACATCCTTGCGGTTGGGAGGTTGTAAATCCTAGCTGCAGGGATCTGCACCGACGATCTACACCGACTCTTCTTCCGCTGCGCTCCGAGTCGGTACGGATCAGATCAAACCTTGTATGCAGTCTCCATAGTGATCCTGGGCGTGCTCGCTGTACCGAAATTTTTTGTTTTCTGTCGCGTTCCCCAACAGGAGCAACTATCTGCAATAGTGTCCCATTGACCAAAGCCATTTTGGAACCATACTAAGTTCATGAATGAACTATATATGATTCAACATCTTCTTTGTCACTTCCAAAGTGTCAACATACTTTGCCTTTGTTATAGAAATCGCCACAGTAACATGTTTGGAACAATTTCCAACTACCGTGCCACCATATTGTGTATTACACAAAACCCTTAACTTAAATCGAAAATCACATGGAGAATTGGTGAAGACTGTATCGATGTAACTACTTACAACAAGCACTTCATAATCTCCGCTTGCGAGAAAACATGTCATCGATGCTACTTTAGTACTCAATGACATTTTTCACTGTTGTCCCATGATCAGTACTTTGATCACTTTGGTATCTATACTCGCAACAGCTTGGGAGTATCGGACATATCTGGTTGTTTTACATACCATGGAATACATGATTAATCCAAACACACAAGTGTGTGGAATCTCCATCATGTATTTTGCACATCAGTGTTTTAGGACACCGAGTCTTGCAAAACTCTTTCCATGTGACTTCGGCAAGAATCACTCCTTGGTGTTTTTATGCTAAACTATTTTAGCATCTTGTCAATATGTATTTTTGGCTTAGCCTATTAGGCAATTCTATCTCGTAGATAAATATGCCTAATATCAAGGCTATTTAGCCCAAGCACTTCATCGAAAAACTATTTTCAATGAAGTCCTAATTCGTGTCAAGAAATTTATATTATTTCCAATCAACAATGTGTCAAGCACACAAAGTTTTTAGAAATATTATTATGCTCCCACTTACTTTCTTGTAACCACAAGCATCTTCGTTATCCATTGATGAAATCAAACTCTTTTGACTATTTCATCAAAACGAAGATTCCAACTCCATTTTGCTCTCTTCTGTCCATTGCTGGAACTCTGAAGTTTGCATACTTACTAGAATCCTCTAGATTGACAAAATACTTCGGACTGTATCACATGCAAGTCCTAGGTTGCATTTCCATCACATGGAAATCCTTTTGGCATCCATGTATCATATCTCAAGATTGAAATATGTATTAATTGCTAGTTTAACCCGATCTGACTTTAAGCATCGCTACGGTGAGACAATCTCATCGTAGTCAACTCCTTGAATTTGTTATTGCAACAAGTCGAGCTTTATGGATAAAACATTTTATCCACATCAGTTTATAGTTCCATTAATGTTCGTTAGACTCTAAGTCTTCCGAAGGGTTTAACAAGATATAATCTTGAATCATTTATATGGAAACTATCTCGGATTATATTGGCATTTAGCCAATTCTGGAGTCAGGGCCCATCCATGCTTCCTTGTGTATCGTAGGTATACTGTTGTCTAATAACAATATCTCGCTTGCGCACCTGAGAGGTTTGCACGAGTTTTGCCCACGTGGTTCAGTTGCAAGTTCGACCGAAGTCCATACATCTCATGTAGAGGCTTCCGTATCAGTCGCAGTAGAAACTCTGGAATTACTTCCAAGGTTTCTTTCCTTTTATCTGATGAAGAAGATACTGTTATCTCGTCGAGTCGCACTGTCCTCCCACTCACCTTTTTGCAAGAACCATTTTCTTCAAAAGCATACCGTTCTTTGTGGCAAAACCTTTTGCCTCGGTACAGTGGTGGGGGAATGCCCAATAACTTGGGATAACCTACAAAGTAGCACTTGTCTGATTTGGAATAGGTTTGTAAATATTTTACACAAGCCCCATATTCCAAATGTTAAGAAAAGACAAAACATGGTTGGGTGTACCATACCATGGAGTCATTTCAACAGATTTGATGGTGCTCTTTTCAGTGTAAAAGCCGTAGTCTCTAAAGCATTACTTTTAAAAGGGATAATGGCAAATTGATTTATGTCATCTTTGATCTTACCATGTCATAAATGGTTTGATTACATCTTCATGGATATTCCACTCACAGTGGTGCTCCGTGAGGTGTAAGTTATGAAACTCTTTTCACAACTCATCAGACATTCGCTAAACTTGTAACTCAAATATTCCTTTCGGCAATCTAGTTTGCAGAAACATAATTTTCTTGTTACAATAATTTCTACTTCATTTTTGAAAACCTTATGAATGATTTCAAAAGATCCAGACTTACGTCTCATCAAGTAAATATCCATATATCTACTTGAGTCATTTCTGAAGATAGATAAATCCACTGCTAGCAACAACATTTATCGGACTACATACATCAAAATGTATGATCACCAATAAGTTCGTTGCTCGTTCCTTATGGCCTGTGAACGGTATTTCAGTCACTTCACTTTTTGGAGGAAAGTTGCAAGTGTCAGATGATTCATAATCAAACAACTTCAAAATCCATCATTATGGAATTTCTCCATGCGGGTTTCTCTAATGTGACCAAATGCAGTGCCACACATGTGTGGTATTCCCTTAGTCTTCCGATATTTAGTGTCAGTGTTATGGCTATATCATATTACCATCAATATTCATAACATACATCTCATTCATGATGGAAGTATGGCCCTTATGTTATTCATAACACTGAACAACAATTGTTCTTTTATGAACAACCCTTTTGCAACAAACATTATGCAATGGGCTAGAATGTGTAAAACTCTAAAATGAATTATGAAAGTAAATACAGAGGTAATATATTATTATCAATATTCATAACACACATCCCATCCATGATGGAAGCATGGCCCTTATGTTATTCATAACACCGAACATCAAAAGTTCTCATATGAACAACCTTCTTGCAAGATACTTTATGCAATGGGCTAGAGTGTATAAAAACTCTAAAATGAATTATGAAAATAAATACATAGGTAATGTACCGAGTATAGCAACTTTTACTATGTTCCCAGCGCATATCTAAACCTCAGTCCGGCAAGTCTTTTAGGCCGTAGTAGTTCTTGCATCGAGTCGCAGCAGAATGCAATCGAGCGGGTATCTTTGTGATCAACTCACAATACCCAAGAATTAGTGACTAACAATTTAATCACAATTCCCAAGAACTATTTCTTTGACCAGCCTTCTATACATCAATAGCTTGTATGACTTCATACATGAGCTGGACATTCCAGTCTTCTCTCTTTTTGCCTTTATACTTCTAACAGTTTAACTTTCAGTATTTCTCCTACTCTCAGAAGAAGCACTCAACTTAAGAGTGGCATTAGCCCCGGACTTCCTAGGTGTGTAAGTTACACTAACACCCTTTGGACATTTCCTTTCTCTTTAAGTTGTTGTTTTATTCACCTTCATCATATGATAAGCGTTCTTCTGGATCCCTCTTGTATTAGTCAAATGCATAGTAAACACTTTTACTAATAGTTTGCAAACAAACATTTCTTTGGATATCTCATATCTTTTAGCCTTTGTTTGTATCTGAAACTAATTTTCAGTTCCATGAATATCACATAGCTATCCCAAACTTTTGAAGTTCGGGTCTCATGGAAGCAAACATATTGCACTTGACCGTAACGGAATTCTAGTTTTTGGATCGAAGGACGAGAGTCACATCATCCATAGCATTAGCGGGAGGATACCGAAAGCATGCGATAGGACAAAATCCTTCTCGGCACTCTTGAGCATAATCCTCATATTACGTTACCAATCGTAAAGTTTTAACCAGATATATAACAGCTATTCAATTTTAATAGGGAAGGTGGAAACGCGAGCCATTATTCTACAACTATTATGCAAATTTCACTTAGACAAAGTTCATAATTAATTGCACAGAGAATTAAACAAGTTAATTCTACAGTGCACTCCCACTCAAATCAATATCTCTCATAATTGATTGTGAGTGATACAAGACCCGCATTTCAATTCAACGCCATTGATGTGGACATCACTGATGACGAGAATTTTAATCGGTAGGCCAACTTGCCAATCACATCTCTATGTGATTCTTGTTCATCTTTCGATGGGCGTGTTCCGAGCTCAGGACGATCAAGCCAGAACGTCAAGACAACCAAGTGATCTCGCTGCGAGGTCTGACCTCACCCGCCTTACACCCGTACAATCGTTCGTACCCATGTAGACATGGCGCACCCCGAAAGGAAAGATGTTGTGATGGTGCTACACTTGGGAGAAAACTAACTACTTGATATTTTAAGTGAGAGATCACCCTAATAAAAGCGACTACCGCACAATCAAAAGGGTGCATCATAAGGGATAAACATCTCAGGCAATTCATAATAACATGATATGGTATAGCCCTTTCTGACGGAGAAGTCTTTAATTTCTTCGTCTTCGGCATTCGCGTCGGTGTTCACCTTTGCGAAGTTTGCCACCACCTTGTCGATGCACCAGATAATATTGCTATCTCTATAGCTAATAAAATAAGTGTATTACTTAAGGTTGACACGCAGGTCATTAAAGTGACAATCATATGGCTCCAGCCATCATGCCAAATCATGACACGCAGGTCATGTTAGTAAATTTACATCATATAGTCATCTCATACATAATCAAATTAATATGAGCATAGCTATACCACATCACATGCACATCCTGCAAAACCAAGTTAGACGTCTCTAATCGGTTTATGCAAAAATTTATTTTACGTGGCTTCTAAGGTTTCGAAACAAACCGAAGCTACCAACGTCCGTCATCAAGTATGATTATTCAAGTCGCTAGATTAACTTTGCGGGGTGTATGAAACACGAGATAATAAAATCTCGAGCCCCATACTTAACTTCGTCATACGCATGACCCTCGTGCAGATCACATCTGCATTGCCCTTTCGTCTGCGAAATTTCATCTTTCTTTTAACTATGGTGGAATTCAAAGAACTGTTAGCACTTCGTTGATCAATCAGGATCACGGATTGCCAGAACTTTGAAACTCCACCATACCGTTATCAAGATCAGAAATATGCAAATTCAAGGGAAGCAACAAGAACATCGGGTAATAGATTTCATCTGCTACCCGCATAAATAATTTTCAGCAATAGATCTCATCTACTACAAAATTATATTATGCAACACCCATACATCTTTATGTATTCTAGATCATAACCTGCATCTACGCATAGCACGGCTCATGATGCCACTGTAGGGGAACGCGACAGAAAACAAAAAATTTCCGCATAACGAACAGCCCAGGACCACTATGAAGACTGCATACAAGGTTTCGATCCGATCGTTACTGACTCGTAGCGCAGCGGAAGTAGAGTCGATGTAGATCGTCGGTGCAGATCCCCGCAGCTAGGATTTACAACCTCCCAACCGCGAGGATGTTCTCCCTTGTCTGCTCGTTGGACAGCCCTTCGGGAGGCGGTCGGACAGTCCCTCGGACGGTGTCACGGACAGCCCTTCGGGAGGACCCTCAAAACTCGGACGGTCACTCGGACAGCCCTTCGGGAGGCACTCTCGAACAGCCCCTCGGGCAAAAAGATCGAACCTACGACCTCTCTACGGGGTTGCACACATACGGTGTCATCTATCTGGCAGGGCTTCGCCGTCCAGAACTAGTTCCCACCGGATCCCAGACAGCCTTTCGGCTCTACCAAACTATTTCACGGGGAGGGAGAGAGAAGCCAGATCATTGCATGGCATTGTGTATGAGAGAATTTCTGATTTTGGACAGCCCTCTCCACCTCTATTTATAGGAGGAGCAAGGGGTAGAGGCAAGGGGTGAAAAAGACCAAAAGGGGCTCAAGATCTTTTCACCCAAATGCCACATAAGGGTGTGTGTAGAACATATCCACCATGAGGTGGAAGGAAACCCCAAGGGCCCCCCCCCCACACCACCATGGACGGAATTTGGTGCTGCCCCCTTTGGGGGGGGCCCACCACCTTTCACACACCGTTCTCTCTCACCAAAAGTGATTTTCTTCTAGAAGAAAAAATCAATTTGGAAACCAACCCATAAAGCACTTTCACTATTCATGAAGGCATTTTTTCGTGACCGTTTGAACCGAAAATATTTATGTAGGCCTAGAACATTTCCAGTACCCACTAAAATAATTCTGGACGCGTTCCGAAACATTTCCGAGTCAATGATTTTCTTCAGCGAAAAGCAACCACAACGGTTCCGGCTGCTCCGGAACATTTCCGGTTTTTCTCTCCGGAAAAATTCCAGAAGTTACCAGAACAATCTGGCAACCTCCAAAAAGTTCCCAGCGCGTGCCGAAACCTTTTTGGCTCAATGGTTTACTCTGAAACAACTTTTCGGTTTTACCGAAACTTTTCCGGTGTTCTCTCCGGAACTTTTCCGTTTGTCTCCGAAACTTTTCCGGTGACTTTCTCTCAGACTCCCTGTCTAGTATTCAGCAGATAGATGACCCTTAAGCGTGTGACCCTATAGGTTCGATGAAGTATAGACATGACCGGAACTCTTTCCGATCAATGATCAACATCGGAGCCGTGGACACCCATATTGACCCCTATACCCACACGAATAAATATTCGAGTGAACCTCCAGTTTGCCGTGTGCTATTCCTGTTGATTCGCGATATGTTACAAACACCCGAGGTGAGACTTATCGGTATCCCCGTGAATCAACAACTTGTCCACTATGCCAGTTACCTCGTTACCGGTTTTGTTCTCTTTTCTCGTTCCCGTGTTCCGGCATCCCTGTGATCAAATCACAATGTGTCTGGCCAGACGATGATGGATACCGTAACACCGAGAGGGCCCAGAGATATCTCTCCATCGTCGGAGGAGCAAATCCCAATCTTGAGCTATCAAGTCCCTTGACACACTTTTCCATGAACCCGTAAGCCGCCGTAATAGCCACCCATTTACGGATGACGTTTAACAAACCCCAAAGTTCATGAAGCAAGCATGAACAAACTCGACACTCTCATGGTCTAAGGAATTATGCAAACGTTAACTTTCTCTGTGTTATTAACCATTAACTTGTGACGAATGTATCTCATAGCATAACATCAATTCGGGTCGATTCAACACAAATGTTCTTCTAACATTGTGCCCTCAAAGTTGCCGGCATAGTCATACCCATGATCAGGAAAACAGAACCATCATGCAACACTTGAGCTAGTCTTAGAGGCCAGACTAGGAATACATTTTACCGTTTATTATTCCACACGTGCATATGAGTTTCCCTCCGAGCCTCGTGGTTATTGTAGACTCGAGAACCATAGCAGTTATAGCACGGAATATAAACTTAATTACAAACATGGGGATAAATAATAACATTTATTATTGCCTCTAGGGCATATCTCCTACAAAATTGCAAACAGGATCTCTTGCCGCGTCTAATTTTCTGCAACAAATCTGTCGTTGCGTCTGAACTCGAGGAACCATGGACGCCGGCGCTCCCCCAGGACGGCGGCGACATCGAACAGCTAGCGACGGCAGATGCAGCACCAGAGGCGGGTGGTGCGGTCCGGCGGCTTCCAGCGCACGCGCAGCCGGCAGGCAGCACCCCGGTGGCCGGCTTCCAGCATCTACGCACTAGCCGCGGGTGCCTACTCACAGGTTGCTGCACCAGCCACCGGCCATGGACCGCTTCTCGTCACGGACGAGGTCAACACTTCGCTAGAGAGACACATGGCATGGAGGCATGCTGTTACTATAGAGCTAGATGTAGAGGATGAATGAGGGGGGAAAAGGGAACGAGTGGCTCTCGGTCGCTAGCTACGGAGATAAGAAGGAAACAACGATGCTCGGTGATGGCCACATGGGACGCGTGGCGCGCGTCTGAGGCGGCGGACGATGCGCTATAATCCGTCGGGTGATGGTTATCGTTTCCCATATCTAATTCTACAAACCAACAAGCTCTATAGAAAAATTCTTTGAAAACAATCCTACAAAATTCATATGGAATTCCTTTGACTAGAGGCCCCACACGGTTTTCCTTTTTGAGCCTCTCTATACTCATCTCTCCCTTGTCGATGTCACTGTTGGGTGTGGTTTGTGGTCTATTGTTGACGATGATGGGATGACGCTTGTTGATGGGAAGTTGTTCTACTGTATTCACATATGTCGTGCGTACCATATTTTGGGTCGTATTCGTCTATGTGTTTGTGGGCTTGTGGCACGATGAGGCTCATGCTCGGGCGACTGGCTTCCTTATGTGTGTAACCCCTAGTTCCCGTAAGGGAGTTGTGCGACTACCAAAGATGGAGAAGTCCACGACGTGCAAGGCAAGAAGATCAAGACCCTATTTAAAGGCGTCCGGCCAAGACCCCTATATAAAGGTGTTTGTCCAAGACAAATAGTGTCTCTCCACACTCCTTTGAAACCCTGGCTTAGCACATTAGCAAATTAGTAGTTTGCCTGGACATCCCATCTTTTCGTCCACCTCCAACCTAGGTGAATTGACATCCAACCCGACGATCACGCCATCGTGCTCCTCTATATAAATCTCTTGATCGTATAATCCCAATCCCACTTAATCAGGAGTATCTCTATTACCCCCATCAGGGGAAACAAACCTGATTAAGACTGGTGCTATGTGTCCATCTGATAACCTGAGGTTATGTCCCACTACCAAACGAATCGATGTGTGACTACCGTATTGTTGTTAGCTACATTATGAAGCACCCTTAACAACTGCGATGATCGTGGAGACCTCACGATGCCAGATCAGATATACGGTATGATCTTCATCACCATCTTTTTCATCTTCATCGATACCATCGTCATCTTCACTGACTTCGCCTTCAACAACTCAATCAGATCTGACTTTTTCTGGTTTGTTGGTTGAGTTTCTTTCATAGATATTCGGCATAAATTGACTTGAGCAAGCACTTTTCTACCCCATTATCCTCTATTAATAGTGCAGGGCCTGTATACCTCAAGAACCGTAATTAAATACTACGGTACATAAGCTCTTATGGAATCGTGTTGAGTCATTTTACTTTTTTTGGGTGGGTGGGTGGGTCCTCGATCATCGACAACCTTCGCACATTGGACTAAACCATGCCTCTACACTTAGCGGTCACATTAGTCCCTTTAACTTGTTGTCATTAATACCAAAACTTACATAGGGGCCTAGATGCACTTTCACATACTTACCCAAGTAGTTTGAGTAGTACTAAAAAATTCTAGGTATGTGGTTATGGGTTCAACAACCCCAAGGTATATGTATCGATGCAAAGTTCTCTTTTTTTTGTTACACACTGTATGTGCTAATTGCCTAATTCCTAACATGTCACACCCGTCATCTTTGACGAGTTGGTCCTATGATCCTCTCTCCTCTCTTCCACTCCGAAGTCCCAACAGTATCCTTGCCAACGTTGTAGCCATGCTTAGGATGCGTTTGGTTCTGGGAATAGATTTTAGTGGTTGTGGGCATCACCAACCATCTCGCTAGGGGTATCAATTTTTTTTTTGTTAAGTTAGCTAGGGTGTTGAATCGCTGTAGATAGCCATATGTGTGTTTGGTTTGAGGATGAATAGTGAATAGAAGTCGTGGTGATTTTTTTACTGAGAAAGTGAGATTACCCTAGTAGCTTGCAATTTCTGCAGCATGTCAGTGAGTGTTGCATCATATTGCAACCCGTAATACGAAAAAAATAACTCCATGGAATAATATTATTTGAAACACACACATTGCTTAGTCCTCAACAAAAAAATCGATACATAGAGTCGGATAGAGTATGAAAATACATGAAGAGATAACTTTTTAAAGAGTCTATCACATATAAAAGTGAGGTTTTTGAGCATCGGATGGAGATGCTCTTGGTGCAATGCGCGGTAGGTATGTGCATATGATTTCCAAGAACACCCCCTCTCTTTGCGTTCCCCTTTCCGACAGATGGAATTTTATTGAATCATTGAACCAAGGCAATACAGCCGCAAAAGATTATATATCTAGTTTTTGCGTAGCAAGATGCACACAACTATTTAGAGGGAACAATAAAGAAAATGTTACATGGTTTTTTATACAAAAAAAAATGCCTAAGGTGTTGGTGGACCGATCCGTACACTAAACTCTCACCTATGTGGGGGTAAACACCGGACTATTTGTTGCAACCAGGTAAATACCAACGTAAACAACTCCCTGTCCTCTGGTCACTGCAAAATATATCATGTACACAACCAATGCGTACATAAATATATAATAACCTATAGAGAAGAAAAGGTTTTTCCTAATAAAAAACCACATCATTAGCGGATGGCCAAAGAGTCAGTATAATACCATCGCCTCCACCAAGATATGAGAAGAACTTTTTTATCGATACATCGCAATCAAGTGCCAAATATATTATGCACACTACATGATGGATATAAATTTGAGGCCACCTGAACTATAGACCAAACAATTAGCGCGAACTTACACTAAAAGAAAGGAGATGTTTGATCGACCAACTCCATGACAAAAAGAACACAATTCTTATTACTTCTTTACGGGGATTTTCCTTTTTTTTAGAATTACTTCCTTACCAGGTGCAAGACACAAATTTGTCCTTTTGTCAAAATCACCTCTGGACACGAGAAAACAAAAAGAAATCTTAATTTTTAAAGGGATTTAAATCTTCAATAACTTCTTATTATTTATTAGAGCACCGAATGGACAAATGATTGGTACATTGAGTTTAGTGATAATTTATTATCCCGATGTAAGTTCTAACAGAACTCGCTCAAGACGGGAATAGACCGACGTTACCCATTGGGACATTGGTCCAACCCAATATTTCTAAGTCAATGGGTTTTATGGGTCGCCTTTGTATGAAAACTGAGCCAGGGGAGCCGGCCATCACCGGGACCATTGGGACCAGCGGGCCAACCCAAATTTGGCTGCCCAAGGTTGTAGTATGTTACCATATGCCTTTGCAAGGGTTGTTAGGAACATTTCAAAGTACTGACACCAAATTGCCTTGTTCTATAGTTACAAATATGTGAACTTGTGATGTTAACGTGTTCATGATAGAAATAGAAATGAGGTTGCATACATGCCTTGTCTTTCTTTGAACAAATAAACTCTAGACATCGAACATGCTAACAATTAACATTTCTAAATGCCGCTATTTAAAAAGAGAGGATGTTATTGCGTTACTATTCTCTATTTTATGCAACTCTATTATTAAAGTACTTCCTCCGTCTCCAAAGAGGGTACATGACTTTTTTCTCATATCAAACGATGCCAAGTTTGACCAAATTTGCAGGGAAACCCATCATCAGCTACAATACTAAATGGATACAACATAAAATATATTATTTTTAATGATAGATTTTTTTTATAGTTGTTGATAGTTTTTCTACAAACTTGGTCAAACATTACAGCGTTCGACTTGAGACGAAATTTATATACCTTTTGGAGATGGAGTGGAATAGGGACATGAGGCGAGCGACCATTGAACCATTGGGCCGATTCCAAATCCCCGAACAAAGTAGAGGGGGCGACGAGTAGCAGGTCCCTGCCAGAGTGGGCCCGCCCATTCCCATCCTTAAAACTCGCACTGGTTAGGTTATTTGTGACATACAATTTGTATTATATTTATCGAACTATCCATCTAGGTGACACATAGACCTTTCAAATCAGAAAGAGTCCATTAAAAAAATCAGAAAGAGGGAATATAGGACATGGAACCAGAAGACACAGGAAAAACGGTCCACAGTCAGTGAGGCAGACAAAAGGTATGAATACGAGCTTTCACGGAACCAGAGGTTCACAAAGGAAGAGAGGAAGCGAACCAACTTGTGGTTGGATGGTTAGGTGAATAGTGGTATCCCCAGCCCACTAGGGTTAAGTCCCGGTGCTCGCATTTATTCTGGATTTATTTCAGGATTTCCGGCGATGTGCGTTCAGTGGGAGGACATGTCCCGTCGACTACGAGGCGCCTACGGTGACTTCGTAAAATTTCAAGATGATATGCCGGTTCAGTCTCTCGAAGGTGTTTATAGGGGTAGGGTGTGCGTTTGTGAGTTTTTAGGGGTGGGTGTATACGAGCGCTTGCGTCTGTACTGTGTAAAAAAACGAGGAGAGCAAAGCCAAGACGAGCCGGTGCGAAAGTGTGCTGCCTACTGCACGCGGGAACATACCTAACTGGAACCATTGATTCCTCGTGTGTTTGCTTCCAACTTCCAAGGAAAGGACCCCTCCCACACACCATAGATCCAACACGTCCACCGTGAGTCGGTTGTTTCCATGGAAAAATAGTATGGTAGGCGATGGATTTCCCGGCAGAGAAAAAGGAAGGAAGCCAAGCCAGCCCTCCGCCTCCGCCGGGGACACGACGTGGCCCGGCTCCTCCTCCCTCCCTTTGCTCCTATAAAGCTGCGAGACTCTCGGCGCGGTCCTCCTCCCCACACCGTCCGAAAATAAGCAATCGGCGCGCCAAGGCAATGGCCGGCGAGCATCAGCAGAGCCAGAGCGCGGCCAAGGCCCTGTCCAAGGGCGCGCCGTCGCCGTCGTTCCGCCTGCGCAACGGCAGCCTGAACGCGGTGCGGCTGCGGCGCGTCTTCGACATGTTCGACCGCAACGGCGACGGCGAGATCACGGTGGACGAGCTGGCGCAGGCGCTGGACGCGCTCGGGCTGGAGGCGGACCGCGCCAGCCTCGCCGCCACGGTGGGCGCGCACGTGCCGCCCGGCGCCTCCGGGCTCCGCTTCGAGGACTTCGAGGGCCTCCACCGCGCGCTCGGCGACGCGCTCTTCGGCGCCCTCGCCGACGACGCCGAGGAGGGTGCCGGCGGGCAGGACGAGGAGGAGATGCGGGAGGCCTTCAAGGTGTTCGACGTCGACGGCGACGGCTTCATCTCGGCGTCCGAGCTGCAGGAGGTGCTCAAGAAGCTGGGCATGCCCGAGGCCAGCAGCCTGGCCAACGTCCGGGAGATGATCTGCAACGTCGACCGCGACAGCGACGGCCGCGTCGACTTCGGCGAGTTCAAGATCATGATGCAAGGGATCAACGTCTGATCTGATGCGCGCGTACGTCTTACGATTACAGACATGCCAAGCGATGCATGCATCGGCCCACCGTTTATGCAGTAAGCTTGAAGAAGAACCGCCTTTTCTTTCTTATTGATGTTCGTCCACGATATGCTCAGATGCAATGCAACCTCTGAAGCTCCAAAAAATGGAGAAGAGAAGAGATTGCAATATTAATTAATAGGTTTTATACGATCCCCAAGGTTCAGATTACAGGGCCGTTGAACATTTTGTGTGTGTCTAATCATGTGGTGCTGTAAACTTTTGTCCTGACCATCTTTTTTTTAACACGCTATAATCGCAGCTGCTCACGTACACACACGTGCACACATGTACACCTACCCCTATGAGCATCTTTGAGATACTGAGCCGGCACAACATCTTGAGATTGACGAAGTCACCACATGCGCCTCTTTCTCGACGAAAGCGTTTCCTTCTACTAAATAAACATCGCCGAAAAGCTTGAAATAAATCTAGAAAAATGCGTGCAGAAGTGACAAGTCTAGAACTGGTGGGTTGGTTCCACCGCAAGGAACCTAACCATCTGAGCTCGCTCAAGTTACTCATCTGGTGATACATGTCTTGGAACATTTATAAGCCAAGAAGAGGATATAAAACCAGGCGGGTGCATATTTACCCGCAAGGAACTCGCAAGCCTGTTTGGTCTCTTGTTTGGAAGCTACTAGCTGGGCTTTGAGCCTCTCCAGCTCCAGCTCCTGGTGTTTCTTCTCCTCGGCAAGCTTTGTGTTCGCTTCCTTCAACTAGTTGCATTCCTCGGTCTTGCGGTCGAGGACTCGGTGGCCCACAACTCCCTGTGACCGCGAGTAGCGTGCGTCCTCCCGAGCTTGCTTCAGGTCCTTCACAAGTCCCCGCTGCTAATAAATAGCATGGGTTAACCATAATGCTAAGATTTTAGTTAAAGGGTAATCAGGGCTAACATCCTACCATGAGCCTCACGGGTGAACTTCTTACAGGCTCGACCTCCTTCCGCGACTCCGCAAGTTGGGCCTTGACTCGCGTCAACTTCTCGGATAATTGATGGGCTTGCTGCCGCGACTCCTGCATATACAAGTCAATATGGTTAGCCAAAGAAGTCGATCCTTAGGTCGGCCGCTCAATGTCGGCCATGTTGGAAGCGGCTCGTTTCCGCGAGAGCAGGCGCTCAATGCCGGCCGTGTTTGCAGAAGGCGGCGATATTCCCACGCGATCAAACATGATGGCCACTTCGGTACTGCTACTTGTAGTCTACGTTGGTATTTTCCCGAAGAGGAGAGGATGATGCAGTACAGTAGAGATAAGTATTTCCCTCAGTTAAGAACCAAGGTTATCAATCCAGTAGGAGAACCAAGCAAAATTCCGTTAAGTGCACCTGCACACAAAAGAGCAAACACTTGCACCCAACGCAAATAAGAGGGTTGTCAATCCTCTTAGCGGTTATTTGCAAAGATTAAATCTTATCGAGGTAAATAGATAAACTAAAATACTAATTAAAATAAAAGTAAATAAATTGCAGCAAGGTATTTTTAGGTTTTTAATATATGATAAAGTAGACCGGGGGCCATAGTTTTCACTAGAGGCTTCTCTCTCGAACACATAGCATACGGTGGGTAAACAAATTACTGTTGGGCAATTAATAGAAAAGCAAATAATTATGACGGATTCATGACAATGATCATGTATATAGGCATCACGTCCGAGACAAGTAGACCGACTCCTGCCTGCATCTACTACTATTACTCCACCCATCGACCGCTATCCAGCATGCATCTAGGGTATTAAGTATGAAACAGAGTAACGTCTTAAGCAAGATGACATGATGTAGATAAAGTAAACTCAAGCAATATGATTAAACCCCATCATTTTATCCTTAATGACAACAATACAAATACGTGTCATGTCCCCTACTGTCACTGGGATTGAGCACCGCAAGATTGAACCCATCACAAAGCACCTCTCCCATTGCAAGATAAATCAATCTAGTAGGGCAAACCAAATCGATAGATCGGAGAGAAATACAAACCTAAAACAATCATGCATAAAAGAATTCAGAGAAGACTCAAATATTTCTCATGAATAATCCGATCATAAACTCACAATTCATCGGATCCCAACAAACACACCGCAAAAGAAGATTAGATCGGATAGAACTCCAAGAACATCGAGGAGAACATGGTATTGAAGATCAAAGAGAGAGAAGAAGCCATCTAGCTACTAGCTATGGACCCGTAGGTCTGTGGTAAACTACTCACACATTATCGGAAGGGCAGCAAGGTTGATGTAGAAGCCCTTCGTGATCGATTCCCCCTCCGGCAGAGTACCGAAAAAGGCCTCCAGATGGGATCGCGGAAGAACAGAGGCTTGCAGCGGTGGAAAGGTTTTCTCTTCTGTCTTTCTGTTGGTTTGGGAATATTTGTGAATTTATAGCGAAGGAATTAGGTCAAGAGGTGCCACGAGGGGCCCACAAGCCTGGGGGGCGCGACCACCCCCCTAGGGCGCGCCCTCCAGGCTTGTCGCCTCCTCGTGGCTCTTCTGGTCTTCTCCCGAAGCTTCCTGGGTCTCTTCTGGTCCAAAAAAAATTAATTCAAAGTTTTTTTCTCGTTTGGACACTTTTTGATAATGATTTTCTGAAAAGGCAAAAACAAGCAGAAAACAGCAACTAGTACTGGGCACTGAGTTAATAGGTTAGTCCCAAAAAATGATATATAATGGCATATAATTGCATATAAAACATCCAAGATTGATACTATAATAGCATGAAACAATAAAAAAATTATAGATACGTTGGAGATGTATCAAGCATCCCCAAGCTTAATTCCTGCTCGTCCTCGAGTAGGTAAACGATAAAAACAGAATTTTTGATGTGGAATGCTACCTATCATGTTTCATCATGTAATCTCTCTCTTATGGTATGAATAATAAGATCCGAATGATTCAAAGCAATAGTCTATAATTTGATATAAAGACATCAATACTCAGGCATACTAATAAACAATCATGTCTTTCAAAATAAAAATGCTAAAGAACGTTATCCCTACAAAATCATACAATCCTGTCATGCTCCATCTTCTTAACACAAAGTATTTATCATGCACTACCCCGATGAAAAGCCGAGCAATTGGTTCATACTTTTTAACGCGCTTCAGCTTTTTTAACTCCCACGCAATACATGAGCGCAAGCCATGGATATAGCACTATGGGTGGAATAGAGTGTGGTGGTAGAGATAAATAAGAGAAGTCAAAAATAAGAAGATAGTCTCACATCAACGAGGCTAATCAACGGGCTATGGGGATGCCCATCAATTGATGTCAATGAGAGGAGTAGGGATTGCCATGCAACGGATGCACAAAGAGCTATAAGTGTATGAAAGCTCAACATGAAAACTAAGTGGGTGTGCATCTAACTTGCTTGCTCATGAAGACCTCGGGCATTTGAGAAACCCGTCATCGGAATATACAAGCCAAGTTCTATAATGAAAAATTCCCACTAGTATATGAAAGTGACAAAATATGAGACTCTCTATATGAAAAACATGGTGCTACTCTGAAGCACAAGTGTGGAAAAAGGATAGTAACGTTGCCCCTTCTCTCTTTTTCTCTCATTTTTTTTCATGGCTCTTTTTCGCCTCTTTTTTTTGTCCGGAGTCTCATCCCGACTTGTGGGGGAATCATGGCCTCCATCATCCTTTCCTCACTGGGACAATGCTCCAATAATGATGATCATCACACTTTTATTTACTTATAACTCAATATTACAACTCGATACTAGAACAAAAATATGACTCTATATGAATGCCTCTGGCGGTGTACTAGGATGTGCAATGATGCTAGCGTAACATGTATAAAAATGATGAACGGTGGCTGAGCCACAAATACTATGTCAGCTATATGATCATGCAAAGCAATATGACAATGATGATGTGTGTCATAAAAACGGAACGGTGGAAGTTGCATGGCAATATATTTCGGAATGGCTATAGAAATGCCATGATAGGTAGGTATGGTGGCTGTTTTGAGGAAGATATAAAGAGGCTTATGTGTGATAGAGCGTATCATATCATGGGGTTTGGATGCACCGGTGAAGTTTGCACCAACTCTCGATGTGAGAAAGGGCAATGCACGGTACCGAAGAGGCTAGCAAATTGTGGAAGGGTGAGAGTGCGTATAATCCATGGACTCACATTAGTCATAAAGAACTCACATACTTATTGCGAAAGTTTATAAGCCCTCGAAGCAAAGTACTACTACGCATGCCCCTAGAGGGATAGATTGGTAGGACAAGGTCCATCGCTCGTCCCCGACCGCCACTCATAAGGTAGACAATCAACAATAAATCATGCTCCAACTTCTCAGCATAACGACAGATCATACGTGCATGCTTCGGGAATCACAAACCTTAACACCAATATTCTTACTAAACCACAATCATCTACTTATACCTCCCACATATTACCATCTTAATATCGCAAAACTATTGCAAGGAATCAAACTTATCATATTCAGTGATCTACATGAAAGTTTTTATTATATCCCTCTTGAATACCTATCATATCAAGACCAAATTCATAACCCGAGCATATTACCATTACTATTCATTAGACTCTCAAAAAGATATAAGTGAAGCATGAGAGTGCAACTATTTCTTTAAAATATAACCACCGCCGTGCTCTAAAAGATATAAATGAAGCACTAGAGCATTGATAACCCACAAGTATAGGGGATCGCAACAGTTTTCGAGGGTAGAGTATTCAACCCAAATTTATTGATTCGACACAAGGGGAGCCAAAGAATATTTGCAAGTATTAGCAGTTGAGTTGTCAATTCAACCACAACTGGAGACTAAATATCTGCAGCAGAGTGATCAGTAGCACAGTAGTATGGTAGTTTGATAGCAATAGCAATAATAGTAACAGTAGCAGCAATAGTAGTAGCAATTGTGACAGTAGTAGCAACAGTAGTAACTTAGCAAGGAACAATATGTGGAAAACTCGTAGGCATTGGATCGGTGATTATGTTGGATATTATTCATCATGTAACAGTCATAACCTAGGGCGACTTAGAACTAGCTCCAATTCATCAATGTAATGTAGGCATGTATTCCGTATATAGTCATACGTGCTTGCGATAAGAACTTGCATGACATCTTTTGTCCTACCCTCCCGTGGCAGCGGGGTCCATAAGGAAACTAAGGGATATTAAGGCGTCCTTTTAATAGAGAACCGGAACAAAGCATTAACACATAGTGAATACATGAACTCCTCAAACTATGGCAATCACCTGAAAGAATCCCAATTATTGTCACCTTGGGGTATGCAGATCATAACACATAGCAGTTGCGTATAACTTGCAAGATCGGATCAAGAACACAAATATATTCATGAAAACATAAAGGGTTCAGATCTGAAATCATGGCACTCGGGCCCTAGTGACAAGCATTAAGCATAGCAAAGTCATAGCAACATCAATCTCAGAACATAGTGGATATTAGGGATCAAGCCCTAACAAAACTAACTCGATTACATGATAAATCTCATCCAACTCATCACCGTCCAGCAAGCCTATGAAGGAATTACTCATTCCCGGCGGTGAGCATCATGAAATTGGTGATGGAGGATGGTTGATGATGACGATGACGGAAGATCCCCCTCTCCGGAGCCCCGAACGGACTCCAGATCTGGCCTCCCGATGAAGAAAAGGAGGTGGTGTCGGCTCCATATCGTAGAACGTGATGAAACTTCCTCTCCTATTTTTTTTTCTCTGGAATTGTGAATTAATGGGCCTGAGATTAGGGTCAGCGGAGCCACGTGGGCCCCACAAGCCACCAGGGCGCGCCAGGGGGGGTGGAGCGCCCTGGTGCCTCGTGGGCAGCAGGTGGCCCCCCTCCAGTGGGTCTTGGCTCCAGTATTTTTTATTTAATCCATAAAAAATCTCCAAAAAGTTTCGTCTAATTCCAAGAACTTTTATTTCTGCACAAAAAAGAACACCATGGTAGTTCTGCTGAAAATAGCGCCAGTCCGGGTTAGTTTCATTCAAATCATGCAAATTAGAGTCCAAAACAAGAGCAAAAGTGTTTGGAAAAGTAGATACGACGGAGACGTATCAACTCCCCCAAGCTTAACTCATTGCTTGTCCTCAAGCAATTCAGTTGACAAACTGAAAGTGATAAAGAAAAACTTTTACGAACTCTTTTGTTCTTGTATCTATATATATATATATGCTTAAATAATACCCAGGGTTTCAGCAAAGATCATAACTAACCATGCAAATGATAACTCTTAGAAATTATATTCACTCATATCAATGGCATAATCAACTAGCGAGCAATAATAAGATATCTCAAATGCCAATACTTTGTCAAAACAATCATGATATAATATGACAACATGGTATCTCGCTAGCCCTTCTGAGACCGCAAAAAATAAATGCAGAGCACCTCCAAAGTTCAAGCAGTGACTAAACATTGTAATTCATGGTAGAAAAGATCCAGTCATGATGCACCCAATATTAACTAGACACAATGCATGAGAATGACAATAGTGCTCTCAGGACTGGTGCTTATTTGAGAAGGTGATGACTCAACAATAAAAGTAAAATAACATAAAAGCAAATAGAGAGGCCCTTCGCAGAGGGAAGCATGGATTTGCAGAGGTGCCAGAGCTCGAAGCTTAAATCAGAGATAAATATAATTTTGGGAGGTATGCCTTTCCTGTCAATGTCACGACCGAGAGTTTTCAATATCTTCCATGCTAAACACATTAGCGGCGGTTCCCAAGCGGTAAAGTAAAGTTTACTCCCCCTCCACAAACAAACACAAGCCATGGCTAGCCGAATCCTCGGGTGCCCTCCATACCAACAACTTTCCGGGGGAGTTTGTTTTATTATTTTGCAATTTTAATTATGGGACTGGGCATCCCGATTACCAGCCCCTCTCATGCAAGGACAAGTGAATAAACACTCATCATGAGAATAACCCGCTTAGCATGGAAGATACGGACCACCCCCTGTTGCTCCATGAGCGGTACGGGCATGCAAAACAGATGTTCATTTGAATATTTAGAGGTGGCACATGCAAATTTACTTAGAACGGCAGGGTAATACCGCATATAGGTAGATATAGTGGACTCATCTAGAATAACTTTGGTTTAGGGATTTTGATGCACAAGCAGTATTCCCTCTTAGTACAGGCGAAGGCTAGCAAATAGGTTGAGAAATGACCAGCTAGAGAGCGAAAACGGTCATAATCATGCATTATGAATAATCAACATTGAATACTAGCATGAGTAGGATATAAGCACCATGAACATAAATATCATGGAGGTTATGTTGGTTTTGAATCAACTACATGCGTGAACATGTGCCAAGTCAAGCCACTCGAAACATTCAGAGGAGGATACCATATCATCATACTACATCATGAACATTTTAATGCATGTTGACACCCAATATAAATCATTATCCACTCCTAGCTACTTAAGCATGGCATGAGCAACTATAATCTCTAATTGTCATCATAAACATGTTTAATAATAATATGCTGAATCATGGATACTGAGTTAAACATATTTACAAAAACAAAAACAAGTTGAGTTCATACCCGCTTTTCCTTGCCACAGTCACTTCATCAAATCATCGTCATTATTGCCTTTCACTTGCATGATCGAATGATATGAAAACAATAATAGTGCAAGTGTGCCGTGGACTAAGCTGGAATATGCAAACATTTTATTCAAAGGAGAAGACAAGGTAATATGGGCTCTTTGTTAGATCAACAATAATGCATACGAGAGCCACTCAACATTTTCATCGTGGTCTTCTCCTTACAATGACTCAACAAAAGAAAAGAATTTCAGAGAAACACACTAAAATATTTTTGAAGTTTTTAGTTTTTTTTCTTAAAGGATGCAATTTAAAGAAGACAAAACAAAAATGAGAAAAACTATTTACACGGGAAAGCTCCCAACAAGCAACAGAAGAAACGAGAAATCTTTTTGGGTTTTCTTTTAATACTACAACTAATTAAGCTAGAAAGAAAAACCGAAAAGAAGTGAGAAATGTTTTTGGATTTTCTCAAAGTTTTTCAAACACACAAGAAGAAAGCGAGAAAATAAAACTAACATGGATTATACAATGAAAAAGTATGAACACCGACAACTGGAATGAAATGTGTGGACATGAATGTAATGTCGGTGAGAGATACGTACTCCCCCAAGCTTAGGCTTTTGCCTAGCTTGGTCTATGGCCATGGCTGTCCTGGATAATAATCGAAGTGGTAGCTCGTAGAGGCTTTCTGAGCCACCTCCGTAGCCCGACGGACAGCTTCAACTGCCGCATTGTACTCGTGCACCTCGCTCTCCGATAGAAAATATCTCTGTTTGTTCTGAAAATCAAAGAGGGCAGGAGCAGGCAATGCAACATACACAGAACGGTATTTATCAAAAACTAAGTTATATTCATAGCCATGTGCGTCGCATTTTAAAAACTTATGTTCTCGCATAGCTTCAAAGTTCAAATATTTATAAGGTAAGAGGGGATCATTGAAATTGGGCGAGACCCCTAACTTTGCAGCTAAGCAGGAGGCATAAATTCCTCCATACAAATTACCATTACCCGCGTTACGCTGCAGTCTACGTGCAACAATAGCCCCAAGATTATAATGCTTGCTACCAGTCAAAGCTGTATGAATGAGACTCAGATCAGGGGCGCAAAGTGCACTGCAGTCTTGCTTACCAACAACACATTTACCATTGAAAAGTGATAAATATTGAATAGCGGGAAAGTGAATGCTAATTATTCTGGCCTGCGTAACTCCCCTATCCTCACCGTTGCAAAGGCCATTAAGAAACAACTCATAATCTGATTTCGATGGCTCATCTAACGAACCCCAATATGGAATTTTGCATGCATCACAGAATTCTTCTAGAGACATATTATAGGATTTATTATAGAGATGAAACAAAACTCTAGAATTACGAGCATTATACGCAAAATGTTGAGTGAATGAATGAGTGAGGTTATAGTGTTGCGGAGGCTTATCTGCGACGAAGGCGGAAAGCTCAGTGTTCTGAATGTATTGCTCGAATTCCTCCTTAATCCCTGTACCCAACATGAACTCCTCACAGGGCCATCGACAAGATTTTGCCTCGGCACCTCTCACCGAACTTGCTCTTGGTTCCTCATACGATTGGCATGCTGAGCTCTCACTTGATGACGCTTCAGAGGACCTCCTCCTCGAAGAACTCCTCCGGAAGAGGTTCATTTTCCCTATGAACAATTTCTGAAAAAATTTGGGCCATAAAATGATATCAATAAAACTTCACAAAATTGATAGCAACTACTCATATGGATGTCTAGAGGCTATATCAAGCATTCAAACTACTTGGAACTCAAAGAATTCAACATGCAAGCTCATTTTCAGTAGCACCAAGAGCAGCTAATTACGCAAAATATAATCCACTAGAGCAAAAACTAATTGGAGCAATGGAGGAGTCAGATACCAAGTAGCAATCTTCCAAAACAGTTTCGGAAACGGAACTCCGAGCAAAGAGATCAAAAATCTCAGGTTTGGGAGCAAGAACACGAGAAAGAGAGCTACCAGGAATTTTTGCTAGAGGTAAGAGACGAAGTGGGCTGAAGGGATAAGTGAGGGGGTCCCTGTGGGGCCCACAAGCCACCAGGGCGCGCCAGGGGGGGTGGCGCGCCCTGGTGCCTCGTGGGCACCTGGGGCATCCCCCTGATATGTTTTTAGTTCCAAAAATTCTTAAATATTCTATAAAAATTCATTTAAAAATTTCAGATCATTCTGAGCACTTTCATTTTTGGGCATTTTTTTATTGCACGGATAATTCAGAAAACAGGGTAATCATGGCATTTTATTGTATTTAACTAAAAATAACAAAAAACAAAAAGTGGTTGCAGAAGGTTGTGCTTACTAAATTCATCGACCACATGCCTCTCAAAAAGAATCCATTAATAAGGTTGATCAAGTCTTATTAACAAACCATTTCCGAGTAACATGAAACCGAAGAACTTTCGTAAAAACACTAGGTTACCTCAACGGGGATGTGTACCTCCCCAATAATAAGAGTTTCATATTTCTTTTTGACAGTAGGAAGAGGGAGTTGAAAACTTCCAATAGTAATTGTCGGAGTCTTTTCAATAACATGAATACCGTTTACTTGAAATTGTCTCTTCGGAAAGTGCACCGTATGTTCATTACCATTGATATGAAAAGTGACCTTGCTTTTATTGCAATCAATAACAGCCCCAGCAGTGTTCAAAAAGGGTCTACCAAGGATAATCGACATGTTGTCGTCCTCGGGCATATCAAGTATAACAAAGTCTGTTAGGATAGTAACGTTTGCAACTACAACGGGCACATCTTCACAAACACCGATAGGAATGGCAGTTGATTTGTCAGCCATTTGCAATGAGATTTCAGTGGGAGTGAGTTTATTCAAATCAAGTCTTTTATATAAAGAGAAGGGCATAACACTAACACCGGCTCCTAAATCACACAAAGCAGTTTTGACATAATTCCTTTTAATGGAGCATGGTATATGTTGGGGATATTCCCCACGACCAAGACCCGGTTCATAGGGATAAGCCGCCCTGAAGATTAAGTCATCTCTGGGCTTAAGTCACCACGACGTTAAGTCATCTCTGGGCTTAAGTCGCCCTGACGTTAAGTCATTTCTGGATTTAACCCGGCAGATCCTGACCCGGCAGACAGTTTCTAACCCGGCAGACAGTTGTAACCCGGCAGACAGTTGTAAGCCGGCAGATAGTTTCTAACCCGGCAGACAATTGTAAGCTGGCAGACAGTTGTAAGCTAGCAGACAGTTGTAAGCTAGCAGACAGTTGTAACCCGGCAGACAGATTGTGACCCGGCAGATTGTAACCCGGCAAGTACTTAGCCATGAAAATGAGCCGCCTGGAGATAAGAAGCCCGGGCGTTAAGAAGCCCACGGTGAGAAGCCCGTGATAAGAAGCCCGTGATGGGAAGTCAGAATAGGTTAAGTCCTAATCCTACTAGGACTCTACATGTAACCCGCCCCTTCAACTTATATAAGGAGGGGCGGGGCACCCCAAGAGGGTCAAGTTTTTTAGAGGTCTAGATAGACAGATAAGTCTGGAGACAGATGTTTGGACAGGTCTCAAGACAGACCTTTTGATAGCTCTCGAGACAGAGTCAGAGAAACAGCACCCTTGTAATTGTGACTATGATCATCAATATCAATCAAGCAGGACGTAGGCTTTTACCTCCACCGTGAGGGGCCGAACCTGGGTAAAACTGGCGTCTCTCGATTCCGATCAACCCCGTTCAAGCTACCACTTAATTGCGTTGGCCTCATAACTAAGTCCTCACACGAGGACATCTGCCGTGACAAAACCACGACAGTTGGCGCCCACCGTGGGGCCTGCGCGGTGGTGTTGAGTTCTTGGAGGGATCTCTCCCAGGGATCGAGAAGTTCGCAATTTTCCGGATGAAGAAGAACCGGTTTGGAAAGATCTGCATCAGCTTCGAGTTCATCAGTCCAGATTTATAGTCTGTGAGATTTAAAGTCCAAGAAAATCAGGGTTGCGATCTGTTCGCTGCCGTGAGTCGCCAAGGTTGACAGGAGCGTTTCCGCCAAAATCAAAACATACTGCAATAATTCATCAAAGTCTTCGGGGATTTTCCGCAGCAGAAATCGACAGCCGGGTCTGATTGCTACTATGTCAACATCAGCTGTCATTAAGGGTCAAGTCCCAAAGCTGTTGGTTAGGCTATCTATTACTATTTCCACATCAAGACACGCCGACGCACGAAGAGCAGAGATACAAGACGCAGTCCGCACACATTGACAAGGTCTCATAGCTAAAAGCGTGTGATGCATCCTGTCTACATATAAAAAAAGGGGGGGCCACGACCCAGAGAAGGATCTGGACGTGGGCACGGACTCGGCCCCGCATCGAGTCGCCTCTGAGCCACCTCGCCTCCAAGCTGCCTCGTCGACTCGCCGCCCCTACGGCCGCGTCAAGCCGCCCCGCCTCACCGGTGTGTCGAGCCGCCCCGGCCGCGCAGCCTCGCCTTGCTTCCAAACCGCCTCGACGGCCTGCCTCTGCTGCGGTCTTCCCTCGCCGGCGTTGCCTCTGCAGTTGCTGTGACCGCCTCAAGCCGCTGGCCGCCGCCGAGTCGCCGCCGTCTGCGAGTCGCCTCGCACTGTTCCGAGTTGAGCCGGCTCTCTGCCGCAATTCGCCTCGCTCCTCCGCCGCCAAGCCGCACCGGCCACGCGGCCGCTGCCTCTCCTCACTGCCACGGCTCCAACCCGGCGTCCGCGTCAGGCCGGCCCCGAGCCGTCGCCGTTTTCTGCTTCCACCTCCGCCGGGTGCAATTCCACCTCTCAGCCGCTTTCACCCCGAGCCGCCAGCCGCTTCTGCCGCATGGCCGCAGCATGGCCTCGAGCCGCCTGCCGTTTCCGTTGCTACGGTCATGGCCGCGCCACGAGTCGGTCGTCCCGCTTCTGCCGGCCGCGGCCTCACCTCTGATCCGAGCCGCCGTGGCCCCGCCTGTGAGCCGCCTCAGCCGCCGCCACGGCCTGCCTCCGCTGTAAGCCGCCTTCGCTGGTCGGCGAGTCGCTGGTGGGCCGCCGTGGCTTCGCTCGGTTTCCGTCGAGCCGTCGCCTTGCGATGCGGCCATCGCCACGGCTTCATCAAGTCGCCACCTCTGCCGCTGTGGCCCGCCTCCACAGCTGCAGCTGTTGCAAGCCGCCTCGGTCTTGCTTCTGCCGCGGCCAAATCGCCTCACCAACCACCGCCGTCGCTTCCGTGACCACGCGCGAGCCGCTGGCTCAGCTAACCCGGCCTTGCGGTCGTCTCTGCCAAGACATCCCGCCTGCGAGCCATCCTGGTCTTGCTTTACCTCCGCCGGGTCACCGCCACCGCGAGTCGCCTCCGCCGTGGCCTCTTCCCGGAGCAGCCTCGGCCTCGCTCTCCCTCGAACCGCCGGCCGTCTCACTAAACCGCCACCACGGCGAGCCGCCCGTCGCCGGGGTGCCTCTGCTCCACCTCTGCTCAAGTTGCCGCCCTCGCCGAGCGGCCGCACCTCGAGCCGGCTCAGCCGCTTCCACCCGCCTCTGCCACAAGCCGCCCGCGGCCCTGCTTTCGGTCGCCTTTGAGCCGCCTATATGCCCCGGCCTCGTCGCTGCCTTAAGCCGCCGCCAATTTGAGTCGCCCATGCTTGACCTCGGCCCTGGGCCGCCTCTCCACCTCCGCGGCCTTGAGCCGGTGCCGCCTTGCCATCGCGCGAGCTCACCCCCGCGGCCTCAAGTCGTCTCGAGCCGCCATGCCGGCCTTGTTTGGCTGTCACCACCGATCCGCCGTGATTTGAGCCGGCCCCGAGCAACCTCGTCGCCAAGCCGCCACCCGCTCTCCACCTCACTCGCCGTCGCGCCAAGCGCCGCCTTCGCCACCTTGCTGAGTCGCCTCGTTGAGCCGCCTGCCTCAGCCGTCGCCATGGCTCGCCGGGCCGCTACCTCCACCGTGGCTCACCGCGACTGCCGCGACCCCGCCTGGCTGCCTCTGCCGCCCGCCTCGCCTCGCGCCGAGTGGCCGGCCGGCTCTCCCTCACCTCGCCTCAAAGCCGCCATCCTCATCGCCCTCGCTCGGTTTTCCCTCTGAGCTGCTACGCCCCTACGTGCTCCCCTGCTGGCTGCCGCCTGAAGAAAGGAGAAGTGGGGAGCCGGTTGGGAGATTACAAAAAAAAACGCGGACGTGGATTGGTCAACATGACCTGGACGAGGACGCGGGGCGTAGGCATGGATTCGACTCCGCTGCCCTGGTCTGACCCGCCTGGTCCGTTCCGAGCCGCCGTGCTTCCACTGCTAGCTACCTCTGCCTCAACATCCGCGGTCTCGCTTTGAACCATTTTCGCCGATACGTCCCGCCACCTACGCCGCGGCCTCGTCAGCCGCCGCCTTGCTTCTGCTGGTCTCCACCATGCGCTGCCGGAGAAGAGAATTATTTTTGTCCGTGACGGCTGCAGTGCTGTGGATGATGCCCATCGCAAGAAAAGGAGAGAGTGGCTAAATCGCCGTTGAAAGTACTGGAGGATATCCACGGACGTTATATACGGATCGTCTATCGTTCGAATGAATCAGGTGAAATTCATCCAGTCAATTTTTCTTGATCTATTTTTTCTTCCGAGAACAATTACTCTCGCTTGCGATGTTTTTTATGCAGGACAATTGTTCACTGCAAGGGCAATCGTCGTACCACGGATGCAGAACTCGTGCCAAATGTTATCATGCGCCAGCATCCGACCGTGCCGTACTGCTCCATGAATGTGTGTGCAAACCGCCACTCATGCGGTTTCGGTCTACATCAACACACGACTGACTCATCTGCTTACGCCGCGGCCGGTTCATCCTTCTGCGCCTGCGGTCGAATCGCCCGTCCGCGCCGACTTACAGGACCTGGTCTCAAGAATGACCCGGCTTGCTCAATAAGGGTCAAAGAAATCAAGCCGGCTATGCTGAGCATTTTTTCCATGATCATATGGTTACTTGGGGGCTTCCAACTCATCGAGTTTAGCTTACAAAACCCTTTAACCTGGCGAGATGCCGTAAGTTGGTTAAACCTGCCTGTTAGCAAGATGCTACTCCCTAAAAAATGACCCGACGTACGTCTGATGAGTCAATCACAAAGGTGACCCTGCATTCATCGGAGTTAAAACGCTCGATTGGTTGTATGAGAGCCGGCTTTCAGAAAGCGAGGATAAACCAACCAGCCAAACTATACTTGGTTAAACCTGCCTGTTAGCAAGATGCTAATCCCTAAAAAGCGACTCGGCGTACGCCTGATGAGTCAATCACAAAGGTGACCCTGAATTTATCAGAGTTAAAACGCTCGATTGGTTGCGTGAGAGCCGGCTTTCAGAAAGATAGGACAAACCAAAAGAAGCCAAAAAGCCTGCTTCCACAGGAAGCGAAACTAAGACTCGAGTCTTGAAAGCCGGTCTTATGTCGTGCCTCGAAAGCCGGCATTTTTATACTCTGTTATCATACATCATCATGCATTGCATCATACATTGCATCATCATTGCGTCATCATACCATGCTTCATATATGCATGGATATCCTGGTTTATATTGCAGGAGCCGGTATTCAAAACCGAGTTATATTATTCAAATCTTTAATAGCCAACATGGCTAGATTTTCATTATGGTTATCATAACCAGTATTGGATGATTGAGGTTTTCAAAAGCCGGTTCAGAAAAAATGGCTATTATTTCTTCATCCAAAAATACCAGCTTACAGCAAGGAGCATGGTTCAATATTGATATGCAAAAACATTCAGTAACATCATCCAGACAGTGAATATGATTTTATTCTACAATGGAAGGAATAGTCCCGAGTCGCTGCAGGCATACGACCCGGCACTTGGGGGCTACATTATTCAAATCAAGATTACATCAAGTATTCAAGTCCCGTGTCGCTGCAAGCATGCACCACGACACTTGGGGGCTAATGCAAGCTGCTTTTCAGATCATCACATTGTCAACAGACTCGGTTATTTCAGGTAGATGAGCCAGCCTCCCGTCAGTTTCTAAGTCCCAGCTCAGTATATCTTACTGAGCCGGCCCTTGAGGGCTACAGCATTCAGTTCTTTGCTAAAGTTATAAGGTCCAAATTGGAAGACCCGGCCCATCAAATACTGATGACCCGGCCCTTGGGGGCTACACAAAACTCCTCAAGTCTATATAATTAGATCTGCAAAAGTCCCTGCGCATTATTGCATAATGACCCGGCCCTTGGGGGCTACACTGGCTGAAGTTTTATGAGCATAAGGCAATTACAAGTCCCAGGTTGCTGCAGGCAAAGACAACCCGGTACTTGGGGGCTACATATGTGGAACATTCAACTTATGAATGGTGACTTAGATGAACAACCCGGATTTCCCCAAGCTTGCAACATTCATATTGGAGCAAGTCTTAAGCTATCACTACATTCCCCTCTTAAGACTTGGGGGCTACAGGTAATATGGATATAAGTAGAACACCTTCAAAATTTTGAGTGTTGAGCAAACCAGGTCTCATATTTTTTGATGGAGAAATTTGCAAAGATTATTTGCTCTAAGCTATTCAGACAAGTCTGAAGCATTGAAAGTGGGCACAACATCAGACGGATTTTCTTTTTATCAAGCCAAGGCATTTGAAGACTATTCAATATTATCATAAGGGTTATTTTTTCAGCATGGAATCAGCATCAACATATTGACATGGAAGAAACTCAGGGGCTTAAGCCGCCCAGAGACTTAGTCATTTCTGGAGATGAGTCCTGAAGATGAGCCCCGAAGATGAGACCCGGCCTGCTACAGTGCCAGGAAGTTAACCCAGCTGCTACAGTGCCAGGATGTTAACCCGGCTGCTACAGTGCCAGGATGTTAACCCGGCTGCTACAGAGATTCAGACTTTTCAGGAGTTAGTCAATGAACTAAAACTGGTCTTTTTTGAGTGAGCCGGTCCCTTTACATACTCTTATTTCAAGAGTTTAGCATGAATAAATTCAAAGCTAAACTGGGGGCTAATGTTGGGGATATTCCCCACGACCAAGACCCGGTTCATAGGGATAAGCCGCCCTGAAGATTAAGTCATCTCTGGGCTTAAGTTACCACGACGTTAAGTCATCTCTGGGCTTAAGTCGCCCTGACGTTAAGTCATTTCTGGATTTAACCCGGCAGATCCTGACCCGGCAGACAGTTTCTAACCCGGCAGACAGTTGTAACCCGGCAGACAGTTGTAAGCCGGTAGATAGTTTCTAACCCGGCAGACAGTTTCTAACCCGGCAGACAGTTGTAAGCTGGCAGACAGTTGTAAGCTAGCAGACAGTTGTAACCCAGCAGACAGATTGTGAGCCGGCAGATTGTAACCCGGCAAGTACTTAGCCATGAAAATGAGCCGCCTGGAGATAAGAAGCCCAGGCGTTAAGAAGCCCACGGTGAGAAGCCCGTGATAAGGAGCCCGTGATGGGAAGTCAGAATAGGTTAAGTCCTAATCCTACTAGGACTCTACATGTAACCTGCCCCTTCAACTTATATAAGGAGGGGCGGGGCACCCCAAGAGGGTCAAGTTTTTTAGAGGTCTAGATAGACAGATAAGTCTGGAGACAGATGTTTGGACAGGTCTCAAGACAAACGTTTTGATAGCTCTCGAGACAGAGTCAGGGAAACAACACCCTTGTAATTGTGACTATGATCATCAATATCAATCAAGCAGGACGTAGGCTTTTACCTCCACCATGAGGGGCCGAACCTGGGTAAAACTCGCGTCTCTCGTTTCCGATCAACCCCGTTCAAGCTACCACTTAATTGCGTTGGCCTCACGACTAAGTCCTCACACGAGGACATCTGCCGTGACAAAACCACGATAGTTGGCGCCCACCGTGGGGCCTGCACGATGGTGTTGAGTTCTTGGAGGGATCTCTCCCAGGGATCGAGAAGTTCGCAATTTTCCGGATGAAGAAGAACCGGTTTGGAAAGATCTGCATCAGCTTCGAGTTCATCAGTCCAGATTTATAGTCTGTGAGATTTAAAGTCCAAGAAAATCAGGGTTGCGATCTGTTCGCTGCCGTGAGTCGCCAAGGTTGACAGGAGCGTTTCCGCCACAATCAAAACATACTACAATAATTCATCAAAGTCTTCGGGGATTTTCCGCAGCAGAAATCGGCAGCCGGGTCTGATTGCTACTATGTCAACATCAGCTGTCATTAAGGGTCAAGTCCCAAAGCTGTTGGTTAGGCTATCTATTACTATTTCCACATCAAGACACGCCGACGCACGAAGAGCAGAGATACAAGACGCAATCCGCACACGTTGACAAGGTCTCATAGCTAAAAGCGTGTGATCCATCCTGTCTACATATAAAAAAAAGGGGGGGCCACGACCCGGAGAAGGATGTGGACGTGGGCACGGACTCGGCCCCGCATCGAGTCGCCTCTGAGCCACCTCGCCTCCAAGCTGCCTCGTCGACTCGCCGCCCCTACGGCCGCATCAAGCCGCCCCGCCTCACCGGTGTGTCGAGCCGCCCCGGCCGCGCAGCCTCGCCTTGCTTCCAAACCGCCTCGACGGCCTGCCTCTGCTGCGGTCTTCCCTCGCCGGCGTTGCCTCTGCAGTTGCTATGACCCCCTCAAGCCGCTGGCCGCCGCCGAGTCGCCGCCGTCTGCAAGTCGCCTCGCACTGTTCTGAGTTGAGCCGGCTCTCTGCCGCAGTTCGCCTCGCTCCTCCACCGCCAAGCCACACCGGCCACGCGGCCGCTGCCTCTCCTCACTGCCACGGCTCCAACCCGGCGTCCGCATCAGGCCGGCCCCGAGCCGCCGCCGTTTTCTGCTTCCACCTCCACCGGGTGCAATTCCACCTCTGAGCCGCTTTCACCCCGAGCCGCCAGCCGCTTCTGCCGCATGGCCGCAGCATGGCCTCGAGCCGCCTGCCGTCTCCGTTGCTACGGTCATGGCCGCGCCACGAGTCGGCCGTCCCGCTTCTGCCGGCCGCGGCCTCACCTCTGATCCGAGCCGCCGTGGCCCCGCCTGTGAGCCGCCTCAGCCGTCGCCAAGGCCTGCCTCCGCTGTAAGCCGCCTTCGCTGGCCCGCGAGTCGCTGGTGGGCCGCCGTGGCTTCGCTCGGTTTCCGTCGAGCCGTTGCCTTGCGATGTGGCCATCGCCACGGCTTCATCAAGTCGCCACCTCTGCCGCTGTGGCCCGCCTCCACAGCTGCAGCTGTTGCAAGCCGCCTCGGTCTTGCTTCTGCCGCGGCCAAATCGCCTCACCAACCACCGCCGTTGCTTCCACGACCACGCGCGAGCCGCTGCCTCAGCTAACCCGGCCTTGCGGTCGTCTTCGCCAAGACCTCCCGCCTGCGAGCCACCCTGGTCTTGCTTTACCTCCGCCGGGTCACCGCCACCGCGAGTCGCCTCCGCCGTGGCCTCTTCCCGGAGCAGCCTCAGCCTCGCTCTCCCTCGAACCGCCGGCCGTCTCACTAAACCGCCACCACGGCGAGCCGCCCGTCGCCGGGGTGCCTCCGCTCCACCTATGCTCAAGTTGCCGCCCTCGCCGAGCCGCCGCACCTCGAGCCGGCTCAGCCGCTTTCACCCGCCTCTGCCACAAGTCGCCCGCGGCCCTGCTTTCGGTCGCCTTTAAGCCGCCTTCATGCCCCGGCCTCATCGCTGCCTTAAGCCGCCGCCAATTTGAGTCGCCCCTGCTTGACCTCGGCCCTGGGCCGCCTCTCCGCCTCCGCGGCCTTGAGCCGATGCCGCCTTGCCATCGCGCGAGCTCACCCCCGCGGCCTCAAGTCGTCTCGAGCCGCCACGCCGGCCTTGTTTGGCTGTGACCACCGATCCGCCGTGATTCGAGCCGGCCCCGAGCAACCTCGTCGCCAAGCCGCCACCCGCTCTCCACCTCACTCGCCGTCGCGCCAAGCGCCGCCTTCGCCACCTTGCTGAGTCGCCTCGTTGAGCCGCCTGCCTCAGCCGTCGCCATGGCTCGCCGGGCCGCTACCTCCGCCGTGGCTCACCGCGACTGCCGCGACCCCGCCTGGCTGCCTCTGCCGCCCGCCTCGCCTCGCGCCGAGTCGCCGGCCGGCTCTCCCTCACCTCGCCTCAAAGCCGCCAGCCTCATCGCCCTTGCTCGGTTTTCCCTCTGAGCTGCTACGCCCCTGCGTGCTCCCCTGCTGGCTGCCGCCTGAAGAAAGGAGAAGTGGGGAGCCGGTTGGGAGATTACAAAAAAAAACACGGACGTGGATTGGTCAACATGACCCGGACGAGGATGCGGGACGTAGGCATGGATTCGACTCCGCTGCCCTGGTCTGACCCGCCTGGTCCGTTCTGAGCCGTCGTGCTTCCACTGCTAGCCACCTCTGCCTCAACATCCGCGGTCTCGCTTTGAACCGTTTTCGCCGATACGTCCCGCCACCTACGCCGCGGCCTCGTCAGCCGCCGCCTTGCTTCTGCTGGTCTCCACCATGCGCTGCCGGAGAAGAGAATTATTTTTGTCCGTGACGGCTGCAGTGCTGTGGATGATGCCCATCGCAAGAAAAGGAGAGAGTGGCTAAATCGTCATTGAAAGTACTGGAGGTTATCCTCGGACGTTATATACGGATCGTCTATCGTTCGAATGAATCAGGTGAAATTCATCCAGTCAATTTTTCTTGATCTATTTTTTCTTCCGAGAACAATTACTCTCGCTTGCGATGTTTTTTATGCAGGACAATTGTTCACTGCAAGGGCAATCGTCGTACCACGGATGCAGAACTCGTGCCAAATGTTATCATGCGCCAGCATCCGACCGTGCCGTACTGCTCCATGAATGTGTGTGCAAACCGCCACTCATGGGGTTTCGGTCTACATCAACACACGGCCGACTCATCTGCTTACGCCGCGGCCGGTTCATCCGTCTGCGCCTGCGGTCGAATCGCCCGTCCGCGCCGACTTACAGGACCTGGTCTCAAGGATGACCCGGCTTGCTCAATAAGGGTCAAAGGAATCAAGCCGACTATGCTGAGCATTTTTTCCATGATCATATGGTTACTTGGGGGCTTCCAACTCATCAAGTTTAGCTTACAAAACCCTTTAACCTGGCGAGATGCCGTAAGTTGGTTAAACCTGCCTGTTAGCAAGATGCTACTCCCTAAAAAACGACCCGGCGTACGTCTGATGAGTCAATCACAAAGGTGACGCTGCATTCATCGGAGTTAAAACGCTCGATTGGTTGTATGAGAGCCGGCTTTCAGAAAGCGAGGATAAACCAACCAGCCAAACTATACTTGGTTAAACCTGCCTGTTAGCAAGATGCTACTCCCTAAAAAGCGACCTGGCGTACGCCTGATGAGTCAATCACAAAGGTGACCCTGAATTTATCAGAGTTAAAACGCTCGATTGGTTGCGTGAGAGCCGGCTTTCAGAAAGATAGGACAAACCAAAAGAGGCCAAAAAGCCTGCTTCCACAGGAAGCGAAACTAAGACTCGAGTCTTGAAAGCCGGTCTTATGTCGTGCCTCGAAAGCCGGCATTTTTATACTCTGTTATCATACATCATCATGCATTGCATCATACATTGCATCATCATACCATGCTTCATATATGCATGGATATCCTGGTTTATATTGCAGGAGCCGGTATTCAAAACTGAGTTATATTATTCAAATCTTTAATAGCCAACATGGCTGGATTTTCATTATGGTTATCATAACCAGTATTGGATGATTGAGGTTTTCAAAAGCCGGTTTAGAAAAAATGGCTATTATTTCTTCATCCAAAAATACCAGCTTACAGCAAGGAGCATGGTTCAATATTGATATGCAAAAACATTCAGTAACATCATCCAGACAGTGAATATGATTTTATTCTACAATGGAAGGAATAGTCCCGAGTCGCTTCAGGCATACGACCCGGCACTTGGGGGCTACATTATTCAAATCAAGATTACATCAAGTATTCAAGTCCCGTGTCACTGCAAGCATGCACCACGACACTTGGGGGCTAATGCAAGCTGCTTTTCAGATCATCACATTGTCAACAGACTCGGTTATTTCAGGTAGATGAGCCAGCCTCCCGTCAGTTTCTAAGTCCCAGCTCAGTATATCTTACTGAGCCGGCCCTTGAGGGCTACAACATTCAGTTCTTTGATAAAGTCATAAGGTCCAAATTGGAAGACCCGGCCCATCAAATACTGATGACCCGGCCCTTGGGGGCTACACAAAACTCCTCAAGTCTATATAATTAGATCTGCAAAAGTCCCTGCTCATTATTGCATAATGACCCGGCCCTTGGGGGCTACACTGGCTGAAGTTTTATGAGCATAAGGCAATTACAAGTCCCAGGTTGCTGCAGGCAAAGACAACCTGGTACTTGGGGGCTACATATGTGGAACATTCAACTTATGAATGGTGACTTAGATGAACAACCCGGATTTCTCCAAGCTTGCAACATTCATATTGGAGCAAGTCTTAAGCTATCACTACATTCCCCTCTTAAGACTTGGGGGCTACAGGTAATATGGATATAAGTAGAACACCTTCAAAATTTTGAGTGTTGAGCAAACCAGGTCTCATATTTTTTGATGGAGAAATTTGCAAAGATTATTTGCTCTAAGCTATTCAGACAAGTCTGAAGCATTGATAGTGGGCACAACATCAGACGGATTTTCTTTTTATCAAGCCAAGGCATTTGAAGACAATTCAATATTATCATAAGGGTTATTTTTTCTACATGGAATCAGCATCAACATATTGACATGGAAGAAACTCAGGGGCTTAAGCCGCCCAGAGACTTAGTCATTTCTGGAGATGAGTCCTGAAGATGAGCCCCGAAGATGAGACCCAGCCTGCTACAGTGCCAGGAAGTTAACCCGGCTGCTACAGTGCCAGGATATTAACCCGGCTGCTACAGTGCCAGGATGTTAACCCGGCTGCTACAGAGATTCAGACTTTTCAGGAGTTGGTCAATGAACTAAAACTGGTCTTTTTGAGTGAGCCGGTCCCTTTACATACTCTTATTTCAAGAGTTTAGCATGAATAAATTCAAAGCTAAACTGGGGGCTAATGTTGGGGATATTCCCCACGACCAAGACCCGGTTCATAGGGATAAGCCGCCCTGAAGATTAAGTCATCTCTGGGCTTAAGTCGCCCTGACGTTAAGTCATTTTTGGATTTAACCCGACAGATCCTGACCCGGCAGACAGTTTCTAACCCAGCAGACAGTTGTAACCCGACAGACAGTTGTAAGCCGGCAGATAGTTTCTAACCCGGCAGACAGTTTCTAACCCGGCAGACAGTTGTAAGCTGGCAGACAGTTGTAACCCGGCAGATTGTAACCCGGCAAGTACTTAGCCATGAAAATGAGCCGCCTGGAGATAAGAAGCCCAGGCGTTAAGAAGCCCACGGTGAGAAGCCCGTGATAAGAAGCCCGTGATGGGAAGTCAGAATAGGTTAAGTCCTAATCCTACTAGGACTCTACATGTAACCCGCCCCTTCAACTTATATAAGGAGGGGCGGGGCACCCCAAGAGGGTCAAGTTTTTTAGAGGTCTAGATAGATAGATAAGTCTGGAGACAGATATTTGGACAGGTCTCAAGACAGACGTTTTGATAGCTCTCGAGACAGAGTCAGGGAAACAGCACCCTTGTAATTGTGACTATGATCATCAATATCAATCAAGCAGGACGTAGGCTTTTACCTCCACCGTGAGGGGCCGAACCTGGGTAAAACTCGCGTCTCTCGATTCCGATCAACCCCGTTCAAGCTACCACTTAATTGCGTTGGCCTCACGACTAAGTCCTCACACGAGGACATCTGCCGTGACAAAACCACGACAGTATAGTTGGTATTCTTGGATCTCCTAGTTTCTTAGGTACTCCGTCCTTAAAAGAATAATTTGCAAGCATGGTAGAAATTTCAGCTTCAGGTATCTTTCTTTTATTTGTGACAATGTCTTTCATATATTTAGCATAAGGGGCCATCCTTAAAATATCAGTCAAACGAGTACGCAAAAAGACTGGCCTAAGCATTTTAGCAAAGCGTTCAAATTCTTCCTCATCCTTATTCTTAGATGGTTTAGGAGGAAAGGGCATGGGTTTTTGAACCCATGGTTCTCTTTCTTTACCATGTTTTCTAGCAACGAAGTCTCTTTTATCATAACGTTTGTTCTTAGGAGGTGGGTTATCAAGATCAACGACAGGTTCTATTTCAACATCATTATCAAGTTCTTTATCATTATCTGGTTGGGCATCTACATGAGCATCATCATTATTATTATCATCAGGTGATTGTTCATTACCAGATTGTGTCTCAGCATCGGAAATAGAAACATCATTACTATCTTCTATAGGTTTTTCTACCTCGGGTTCACTAGAAGTATGCAAAGTCCTATCATTTTTCTTTTTCTTTTTAGATGGACTAGGTGCATCAACATTAATTCTTTGAGAGTCTTGTTCAATTCTTTTAGGGTGACCTTCAGGATAAAGTGGCTCCTGAGTCATTCTACCTCCTCTAGTCATTACTCTAATAGCATGATCATTCATATTGTTATTCATTTCATTGAGCAATTCACTTTGAGATTTAGCAACTTGTTCTAATTGAGTTTGAACCATAGATGCATGTTTACCTACACCTTTGACATCATTAGCAATTCTAAACAACAAGTCACTCAAGCGATCAATCATGTAGGCATTTCGTTTCAATTGTTTCATAACATTTGCATTGAAATGATCTTGCTTAATAATATAATTGTCAAATTCATACAAGCATTGACTAGGAGGTTTGTTATAAGGAATATCACCTTCATCAAACTTTATAAGAGAATTTACCTCTACTACCTGTGGCGGTGTGTCAAGACCATGTATTTCTTCAATAGATGGTAGATTCTTAACATCTTCAGCTTTAATACCTTTTTCCTTCATACATTTCTTTGCTTCTTGCATATCTTCAGGACTGAGAAATAAAATACCCCTCTTCTTCGGAGTGGGCTTAGGCGGTGGTTCAGGAAGTGTCCACTCATTATCATTCTTCAATATATTATTCAATAGTTCCTCAGCTTGTTCAATAGTTCGTTCCTTGAAAACATAACCAGCACAACTATCTAGGTAGTCCCTAGAAGCATCAGTTAGTCCATTATAAAATATATCAAGTATTTCATTCTTCTTAAGAGGATGATCAGGCAAAGCATTAAGTAATTGGAGAAGCCTCCCCCAAGCTTGAGGGAGATTCTCTTCTTCAATTTGCACAAAGTTAAATATTTCCTGTAAAGCAGCTTGTTTCTTATGAGCAGGAAAATATTTTTTTAGAGAAGTAATATATCATATCCTGGGGACTACGCACACAAGCAAGAGCAAGAGTATTATACCATTCCTTAGCATCACCCTTTAATGATAAAGGAAACAACTTAAGGATATAGTAATAGCGAATTTTTTCCTCATGAGCGAATAGGGTGGCTATATCATTTAATTTAGTAAGATGTGCCACAACGGTTTCAGTTTCATAGCCATGGAAAGGATCAGATTCAACCAAAGTAATTAACTCAGGATCGACAGAGAATCCATAATCCTTATCAGTAACAAATATGGGAGAGGTAGCAAACTTAGGATCATATTTCATTCTCTCCCTCATAGATTTTTCTTTCATTTCAGCAAGCAATTTTATAACTTCATCTCTATCATTACAAGCAAGAATGGCTCTAGCCGTCTCCCTATCAAAGACATGTTCATCATGTGATTCAACTCTAGTAGGAGAGCTAGGCATAATAGGTGAATCATAATTCTCAAGAGTTTCAACATTTTCAGTTTCTTTAGCTTTAGCAATGTGTTCATCAAGAAATTCACCAAGTGGCATAGTATTATCAAGCATAGTACTAGCATCATCATAAGTATCAATCATAGCAGAAGTAGTATCATCAATAACTTGCAACATATCAGAATTAATAGCAGGTGGTGGTGTTGCAAGCTTACTCAAAACAGAAGGTGAATCAAGTGCAGAGCTAGATGGCAGTTCCTTACCTCCCCTCGTCTTAGAGGGAACGATCTTGGTCTTAGCGTCTTTCAGATTCTTCAGAGTGATCAACAGATATAAATCCCAAGTGACTCAGCAAATAGAGCTATGCTCCCCGGCAACGGCGCCAGAAATAGGTCTTGATAACCCACAAGTATAGGGGATCGCAACAGTTTTCGAGGGTAGAGTATTCAACCCAAATTTATTGATTCAAGACAAGGGGAGTCAAAGAATATTTGCAAGTATTAGCAGTTGAGTTGTCAATTCAACCACACCTGGAGACTAAATATCTGCAGCAGAGTGATCAGTAGCACAGTAGTATGGTAGTTTGATAGCAATAGCAATAATAGTAACAGTAACAGTAACAGTAGCAGCAATAGTAGTAGCAATTGTGACAGTAGTAGCAACAATAGTAACTTAGCAAGGAACAATATGTGAAAAACTCGTAGGCATTGGATCGGTGATTTTGTTGGATAATATTCATCATGTAACAGTCATAACCTAGGGCGACTTAGAACTAGCTCCAATTCATCAATGTAATGTAGGCATGTATTCCGTATATAGTCATACGTGCTTGCGATAAGAACTTGCATGACATCTTTTGTCCTACCCTCCCGTGGCAGCAGGGTCCATAAGGAAACTGACGGATATTAAGGCCTCCTTTTAATAGAGAACCGGAACAAAGCATTAACATATAGTGAATACATGAACTCCTCAAACTATGGCAATCACCGGAAAGAATCCCAGTTATTGTCACCTTGGGGTATGCAGATCATAACACATAGCAGTTGCGTATAACTTGCAAGATCGGATCAAGAACACAAATATATTCATGAAAACATAAAGGGTTCAGATCTGAAATCATGGCACTCGGGCCCTAGTGACAAGCATTAAGCATAGCAAAGTCATAGCAACATCAATCTCAGAACATAGTAGATACTAGGGATCAAGCCCTAACAAAACTAACTCGATTACATGATAAATCTCATCTAACTCATCACTGTCCAGCAAGCCTACGAAGGAATTACTCACTCTCGGCGGTGAGCATCATGAAATTGGTGATGGGGGATGGTTGATGATGACGATGACGGAAGATCCCTCTCTCCGGAGCCCCGAACGGACTCCAGATCTGGCCTCCCGATGAAGAACAGGAGATGGCGGTGGCTCCGTATCGTAGAACATGATGAAACTTCCTCTCCTATTTTTTTTCTCTGGAATTGTGAATTTATAGGCCTGAGATTGGGGTCAGTGGAGCCACGTGGGCCCCACAAGCCACCAGGGCACACCGGGGGGGTGGGTGGGGGTGTGGCGCGCCCTGGTGCCTCATGGGCAGTAGGTGACCCCCCCTCCAGTGGGTCTTGGCTCCAGTATTTTTTATTTAATACATAAAAAATCTCCAAAAAGTTTCGTCCAATTCCAAGAACTTTTATTTCTGCAAAAAAAATAACACCATGGTAGTTCTGCTGAAAACAGCGTCAGTCCGGGTTAGTTTCATTCAAATCATGCAACTTAGAGTCCAAAACAAGAGCAAAAGTATTTGGAAAAGTAGATACGACCGAGACGTATCAAGCAACTGCCTAGCTCAAAAGATATAAGTGAAGCACATAGAGTATTCTAACAAATCACGAATAATGTGTGTCCCTCTCAAAAAGGTGTGTTCAGCAAAGATGATTGTGACAAACTAAAAAGCAAACAAACTATATCACAAGACGCTCCAAGTAAAACGCATATCATGTGATGAATAAAAATATAGCTCCAAGTGAGTTACCGATAGGTTGTGGATGAAATAGGGGATGCCTTCCGGGGCATCCCCAAGCTTAGACGCTTGAGTCTTCCTTGAATATTACCCTGGGGTGCCTTGGGCATCCCCAAGCTTAGGCTCTTGCCGCTCCTTATTCTTTTATCCATCGTAGTCTTACCCAAAACTTGAAAACTTCAGCACACAAAACTCAACAGAAACCTCGTGAGATCCGTTAGTATAACAAACAAATCTTAAACTTTAGGTACTATTGTAAATTGATTCATATTTAATATTGGCATAATGCTACTGTACTCCAACTTCTCCATGGCTCATAACCCCCGATACGATCCATAGATTCATCAAAATAAGCAAACTATGCAACAAAAATAGAATCTGTCTAAAACAGAACAGTCTGTAAAGATCTGAATTATCGTCATACTTCTGTAACTACAAAAATTCTGAAAAATTAGGACAACGTGGAAAATTCATATATCAATAATGTGTAAAAAATTCAGAAGGTTCTGACACTCCAGCGAAAAAACAAAATTCCAGCACTAGAGACAAAAGTTTCTGTTTTCCAACAGCATCTATCATACTATCTTCCAAATCATCCCAAAGGCATTACTTGGCACAAACTCTAATTAAAACATAAAAATACAATCATAACAGAAGCTATAATTGTGTAAACACTCAAGAACAGAAGGTAAAAGCAAAAATTTATTTTATTCATTGGGTTGCCTCCCAACAAGCGCTATTGTTTTATGCCCCTAGCTAGGCATAATGCATAGTTTCAAGTGTTGTCATCCTTCATGTTAATTCCATAGGTGGCCCTCATAATAGATTCATAAGGTGCTTTAATTATCTTTCAAGGGAAGTGTTCCATCCCTTTCTTTAATGGAAATTGAAATCTTATATTACCTTCTTTCATATCAATAATAGCACCAATTGTTCGTAGAAAAGGCCTACCAAGTATTATGGGGCAAGAAGGATTGCGTTCAATATCAAGAACAATAATGTCCACGGGCACATAATTTCTATTTGCAAGAATAAGCACATCATTTATTCTACCCAATGGCTTTTTAATAGTGGAATCCGCAAGATGCAAATTAAGGGAACAAGGATCCATGTCGGTGAGACCTAGCACATCACACAAAGACTTTGGTATAGTGGAAACACTAGCACCAAGATCACAAAGAGCATTACATTCATAATCTTTAATTTTGACTTTAATAGTAGGTTCCCATTCATCTTGTAATTTTCTAGGAATTGATACTTCCAACTCAAGTTTTTCTTCATGTGCTTTCATCATGGCTTCTACAATATGTTTAGTGAAAGCTTTATTTTGTTCATATGCATTTGGTGAATTAATCATGGATTGCAACAAGGAAATACACTCAATTAAAGAACAACTATCATAATTAAAGTCCTTGCAATCCAAAGTAGTGGATGCATTACTATTTAAAGTTTTGACCTCTCCAAACCCACTTTTTTCATTTTTATGATCAAGGTTATCACCCTCCAAGCAATTGGGACTCTTTCCATCTAAAGTTGATTCTTCGTCAGTCACCTTTTATTCAAGTTTTATGTTACTAAATAATGATTCAATAGGAGTGACACCAATCACTTTAATATCTTCATCATTACTACGATAGAAACCGGGTGGAATCGCTTTTTCTAGAAATTCTCGCTTAGCTCTCAACCTAGCGGTCCTTTCTTTACTTTCATTAATGGAGACATAGATAGCTTTAATATACTCATTTATATCATGCCTGGGTGGCAAAATTTTAGTTTTGAGATTTTCCACATAATGAGTAATTATATCCATGTTCCTAGCCAATTCATCAACTCTATTCAATTTTTCTTCTATCGTAGCATTGAAATTCTTTTGCGAACTAATAAATTATTTAATATTACTTTCAAGATCAGAGGGTATCCTATTATTATTATAAGAATTACCATAAGTATTACCATAATTATTAGAGGAATTTCCAGGAAACGGTCTAGGATTGAATTTACCCCTATAAGCATTGTTGTTGAAATTATTTCTAGAGACGAAATTCACATCAATAGCATCATTATTTTGCTCAATCAAAGTAGACAATGGCACATCATTAGGATCAATATGAGCATTTTTACTAGCAACCAATTTCAATAGAGCATCCATCTTATCACTCAAAGTATTAATTTTTGAACAGAATTTACCTTCTTACCAGTTGGAGTTCGTTCAGTGTGCCATTGAGAATAATTTTTCATGATATTATCAAGAAGTTTTGTAGCTTCTCCCAATGTAATTTCCATAAAAGTACCACCTGCGGCAGAGTCTCGCAAATTTCTAGAGACAAAGTTTAGTCCCGCATAAATTTTTTGTATGATCATCCATAAATTCAAGCCATGAGTTGGGCAATTTCTTATCATTAATTTCATTCTCTCCCAAGATTGTGCAACATGTTCATGCTCAAGTTGCTTAAAATTCATAATTTGATTTCTTAAAGAAATAATCTTAGCGGGAGGAAAATACTTGGTAATGAAAGCATCCTTACACTTATCCCAAGAATCAATACTATTTCTAGGCAAGGATGAAAACCAAGTTTTAGTACGGTCTCGTAGAGAGAACGGAAATAATTTTAATTTGACAATATCATTATCCACATCTTTTTTCTTTTGCATATCACAAAGTTTGACGAAAGTATTTAGATGTGATGCAGCATCTTCATTAGGACTACCAGAAAATTGTTCTTTCATAACAAGATTAAGCAAGGCAACATTAATGTCACACAACTCCGCACTAGTGGCGGGAGGAGCAATAGGAGTATTAATAAAATTATTAGTAGTAGTATTGGAAAAGTCACACAATTTTGTATTTTCTTGAGACATCGCTACGAAGCAAGCAAACTAGCAAACAAGCAAATAAAAATATTTTTGTGTTTTTGTAAAAAAAAAATAGAAGTGAGGGAGATGAAAACTAGAGGCAAATGCAAATAAAAGACAAATAAAATAAATGCAAGTGAATGATAGTTTGTGCGAAGGTACTTAGTAATTTTGATGATGTCTTCCCGGCAACGGCGCCAGAAATTCTTCCAGCTACTTGTAGTCTGCGTTGGTGTTTCCCCGAAGAGGAGAGGATGATGCAGTACAGTAGAGATAAGTATTTCCCTCAGTTAAGAACCAAGGTTATCAATCCAGTAAGAGAACCAAGCAAAATTCTATTAAGCGCACCTGCACACAAAAAAGCAAACACTTGCACCCAACGCAAATAAGAGGGTTGTCAACCATCTTAGCGGTTATTTACAAGGATTAAATCTTATCGAGGTAAATAGATAAACTAAAATACTAATTAAAATAAAAGTAAATAAATTGCAGCAAGGTATTTTTAGGTTTTTAATATATGATAAAGTAGACCGGGGGCCATAGTTTTCACTAGAGGCTTCTCTCTCGAACACATAGCATACGGTGGGTAAACAAATTACTGTTGTGCAATTGATAGAATAGCAAATAATTATGACGGATTCATGGCAATGATCATGTATATAGGCATCACGTCCGAGACAAGTAGACCGACTCCTGCCTGCATCTACTACTATTACTCCACCCATCAACCGCTATCCAGCATTCATCTAGGGTATTAAGTATGAAACAGAGTAACGCCTTAAGCAAGATGACATGATGTAGACAAAGTAAACTCAAGCAATATGATTAAACCTCATCTTTTTATCCTTAATGGCAACAATAAAAATACGTGTCATGTCCCCTACTGTCACTGGGATTGAGCACCGCAAGATTGAACCCATCACAAAGCACCTCTCCCATTGCAAGATAAATCAATCTAGTAGGCCAAACCAAATAGATAGATCGGAGAGAAATACAAAGCTATAACAATCATGCATAAAAGAGTTCAGAGAAGACTCAAATATTTCTCATGAATAATCTGATCATAAACTCACAATTCATCGGATCCCAACAAACACACCGCAAAAGAAGATTAGATCGGATAGAACTCCAAGAACATCGAGGAGAACATGGTATTGAAGATCAAAGAGAGAGAAGAAGCCATCTAGCTACTAACTATGGACCCGTAGGTCTATGGTAAACTACTCACACATCATCGAAAGGGCAGCAAGGTTGATGTAGAAGCCCTCCGTGATCGATTCCCACTCCGGCAGAGTACCGGAAAAGGTCTCCAGATGGGATCGCGGAAGAACAGAGGCTTGCGGCGGCGGAAAGGTTTTCTCTTCTATCTTTCTGTTGGTTTGGGAATATTTGTGAATTTATAGCGAAGGAATTAGGTCAAGAGGTGCCACGAGGGGCCCACAAGCCTGGGGGGCGCGGCCACCCCCCTGGGGCGCGCCCTCCAGGCTTGTCGCCTCCTTGTGGCTCTTCTGGTCTTCTCCTAAAGCTTCCCGGGTCTCTTCTGGTCCAGAAAAAATTAATCAAAAGTTTTTTTCTTATTTGGACACTTTTTGATAATGATTTTCTGAAAAGGCAAAAACAAGCAGAAAACAGCAACTGGCACTGTGATGTAGGGTGAAACCCTAGTTCGTCGATCTTTTCACAATTGGAGGGGGAAAAGGCAAGAACACGAAGAACACAATCACTCACTTGACACAATCACAAATCACACATGCACTAGATTCACATACACATACGATGAATCACGATACAAAGTCAACACGGGAGGTGCTACTTGTAGCTTGCGTTGGTATTTCCCCGAAGAGGAAGGGATGATGCAGCACAGTAGAGATAAGTATTTCCCTCAGTTATGAAACCAAGGTTATCGAACCAGTAGGAGAATCACACAACACCTCATTAGCAGTACCTGCACACAAACAACAAACCCTTGCACCCAACGCAAACGAGAGGTTGTCAATCTCTCAGCGGTAAATTGCAAGATTAAATTGTATATGATAGATTGATAGATTGAAACAAAAATACAAAATAAAATAAATAAAAAGAAATGGCAGTAATATTTTTAGGGTTTTAGTAATATGATTTTGATAGACCCGGGGGCCATAGATTTCACTAGAGGCTTCTCTCGAGAAAATAGCATACGGTGGGTAGACAAATTACTGTTGGGCAATTGATAGAAAAGCAAATAATCATGACGATATCCAAGGCAATGATCATGTATATAGGCATCACGTCCAAGATTAGTAGACCGACTCCTGCCTGCATCTACTACTATTACTCCACACATCGACCGCTATCCAGCATGCATCTAGTGTATTAAGTCCGATAAAGAACGGAGTAATGCATTAAGAACGATAACATGATGTAGACAAGACAAACTCACGAATTAATAAAACCAATGAATAGATCCCATCTTGTTATCCTTAGTAGCAATGATACATACGTGTCATGTCCCTTTCTGCCACTTGGATTGAGCACCGCAAGATCAAACCCACTACAAAGCACATCTTCCCATGGCAAGATAAATCAACTCAGTTGGCCAAACCAAATCAATAGATCGGAGAAGAAATACGAGGCTATAATAATCATGCATAAAAGAGTGCAGCAAAGACTCAAATAATTTCATGGATAATCTGATCATAAACTCACAATTCATCGGATCCCAACAAACACACCGCAAAAAGAGATTACATCGGATAGATCTCCAAGAACATCAAGGAGAACATTGTATTGAAGATCAAAAAGAGAGAAGAAGTCATCTAACTACTAACTATGGACCCAAAGGTCTATGGTAAACTACTCACGCATCATCGGAGAGGCAGCAAGGTTGATGTAGAGCCCCTCCGTGATCGATTCCCCCTCCGGCAGATCATCGGAGAAGGACCCCAGATGGGATCTCTCTGGAACAGAAGCTTCCGGCAGCGTAAAAAGTATTTCGTGGACTCTCCTGAGGGTTTCTGATTTTTCTGGAATTTATAGTGCTGGAATTAGGACAAACAGAGCTTGGTGGGCCCCACGAGGCACCAGGGCGCGCCTGCCCCCCCCCAGGCGCACCCTGGTGTCTCGTGGGCCCCACCAGGGTCTTCTAGCCTCCTCCCGAAGCTTCTAGTGTTCTTCTGGTCCAATAAAAAATCTCCAAAAAGTTTCGTTGCATTTGGAGTTCGTTTGGTATTGATTTTCTGTAAAACAAAAACAGGGCAGAAAACAGCAACTGGCACTGGGCACTAAGTTAATAGGTTAGTCTCCAAAAATGATATAAAATTGCTGTAAATGATTATAAAAACATCCAAGATTGATATTATAACAGCATGGAACAATCAAAAATTATAGATACGTTGGAGACGTATCAGCATCCCCAAGCTTAATTCCTGCTCGTCCTCGAGTAGGTAAATCATAAAAACAGAATTTTTGATATGGAATGCTGCCTAACATATTCATCACATATTCTTTTCTTTTGTAGCATGGACATTGGACTTATATGATTCAAAGCAATAGTCTATAATTTGACATGAAAACATAGATACTCAAGCATACTAACAAGCAACCATGTCTTTCAAAATATCAACGCTAAAGAAAGTTATCCCTAGCCCATTATGCTCTATCATTGATCCATTCATGAAACACACTCGAATATTAGCTACATCCAATGCACAAGTATGACAATAGTGCTCCCTAGATGGTGCTTTTGTAAGAGAAGCTGGAGACTCAAATAAAATAAAAATTGCATAAAAGTAAATAGATAGGCCCTTCACAGAGGGAAGGAGAGATTTGTCAAATGTGCCAGAGCTCAAAGCTGAAATTAAAGAGATAAAAAAAATTGAGAGGCATGCTTTTCCTGTCAACGAAAACGACCGAGAATTCCCAATATTTTCCATGCTAGACACATCATAGGTGGTTCCCAAACAGAAAGTAAAGTTCATTTCCTTTCCACCATTTCTTTCACATTCCATGGCTAGCCGTATCCACGGGTGCCCTCCATACCATCATTTTCCAAGGAATTTTGTTGTTATTAATTTCATTTCATGCGGGACTGGGCATCCCTATTACCAACCATACTCTCGTGCAATGACAAGTGAATAAACACTCATCGTGAGAATAACACACCTAACATGGAAAATATTGGCCACCCCCTACCGCTTCATGAGTGGTACGGGCGCACAAAACAGAAAAATTATTTTGAAAATTAGAGTTGGCACACGCAAATTTACTTGGAATGGCATTGAAATACCGCATATAGGTAGATATAGTGGACTCATATGGCAAAACTGGGTTTAAAGATTTTGGATGCACAAGCAGTATTTCCGCTTAGTACAAATGAAGGCTAGCAAAAGATTGAGAAGCAACCAACCAAAAAACGAAAACGGTCATAAACATGCATTGAACATAACTAACACCGAATAATGCACCATAAGTAGGATATAATTTCATTGCATAACTATTGACTTAACATGCTTGCATAGGGAATCACAAACTTTCACACCAATATTTTTACTAAAGCACAATTACTCACTAACATGACTCACATATCATCATCTCCATATCGCAAAACTATTGCAAGGAATCACACTTATCATATCCAATGATCTATATGAAAGTTTTTATCTATATCCCTCTTGAATATTCATCACTTTGGGACCAAATTCATATCTTGTGCAAATTACCGTTACTATTGATCAACTCTCAAAAAGATTTAAGTGAAGCAAGAGAGTGCAAATATTTCTTCAAAATTTCAATCTTAACAATTCTCAAAATAATATAAGTGAAGCATGAGAATTCATTTCTTCAAAATTTTAATCAACTCTCAAAATAATATAAGTGAAGCTTGAGAGTTTGTTTCTTCAAAATATAGCCACCACCGTGCTCAAAAAGATTTAAGTGAAGCACTAGAGCAACTGCCTAGCTCAAAAAATTTAAGTGAAGCACATGGAGTATTCTAACAAATCATGATGATAAACGTGTGGCTCTCTCAAGATAGGTGTGTTCAGCAAAGATGATTGTGACAAACTAAAAAGCAAATAAAGCAAAGACTCATATAATACAAGACGCTCCAAGCAAAACACATATCATGTGACGAATAAAAATATAGCTCCAAGTAAAATTACCGATGGTTGGTAGAAGAAAGAGGGGATGCCTTCCGGGGCATCCCCAAGCTTAGACGCTTGAGTCTTCCTAGAATATTACCTTGGGGTGCCTCGGGCAACCCCAAGCTTAGGCTTTTGCTACTCCTTATTCCTTCATCCATCGTGATCTCACCCAAAACTTGAAAACTTCAATCACACAAAACTTAACAAAACCTTCGTGAGATCCATTAGTATAACAAAATAAATCACTACTATAAGTACTGGTGCAAACCCATTCATATTTTATTTTTGCATTATACCTACTGTACTCTAACATCACCATGGCTTATACCCCCTGATACAATCCATAGATTCATCAAAACAAGCAAGTAGTGCAACAAAAACAGAATCTGTCAAAAACAGAACAGTCTGTAGAGATCTGAATTATGGTCATACTTCTGTAACTCCAAAAATTCTGAAAAATTAGGTCAACGTGGACAATTCATATACCAATACTGTGTAAAAAATTCAGAAGGTTTTCATGTCTCAGAGAAAAACCAAAATTCCAGCACTGGACGCAAAACTTTCTGTTTTCAAACAATATCAATTATACTATCTTCCAAATCATCCTAAAGGCTTTACTTGGCACAAACACTAATTAAAAACACAAAAACACCATCATACCAGTAGCATGACAGTAAAAACACACCATAACAGAAACTTATAGCAAAAAATTTCTTTTATTCATTGGGTTGCCTCCCAACAAGCGCTATTGTTTTATGCCCCTAGCTAGGCATAATGCATTATTTCAAGTATTGTCATCTTTCAAGTTGATTCCATAAGTGGCCCTCATGATTGATTCATATGGTGCTTTAATTCTTTTCCTAGGGAAATGCTCCATACCCTTTTTTAATGGAAACTGAAATTTTATATTCCCTTCTTTCATATCAATGACGGCACCTATAGTTCGTAAGAACGGTCTACCAAGTATTATGGGGCAAGAAGAATTGCATTCAATATCAAGAACAATAAAATCAACGGGCACATAATTTCTATTTGAAAGAATAAGCACATCATTAATTCTTCCCAAAGGCTTTTTAATAGTAGAATCTGCAAGATGCAAATTAAGGGAGCATTCATCTATATTGGTAAAACCTAGCACATCACATAGAGATTTTGGAATTGTGGAAACGCTAGCACCCAAATCACACAAAGCATTGCACTCATAATTTTTAATTGTAACTTTGATGGTAGGTTCCCATTCATCATATAATTTTCTAGGAATCGAAATTTCTAGTTCAAGCTTTTCTTCTAACGCTTTCATCATTGCTTCTACTATATGTTTAGTAAAAGCCTTGTTTTGCTAATAAGCGTTGGGTGAATTTAACATGGATTGTAACAAACAAATGCACTCAATCAAAGAACAATTATCATAATTAAAATCTTTGTAATCCAAGAGAGTGGGCACATCGCTATTTAAAGTTTTTACCTCTCCAAACCCACTTTTAGCAATTTTCTTATCAAAATTTTCACCCTCTGAATTATACGGACGCTCTTTAGCTAAAGTTGACTCTTCTTCAGTCCCCTTTTCATCAAGTTTAATTTTGCTAAACAAAGAATCAATAGATGAAACACCAATCATTTTAACATCCTCATCATTACTACGATAAAAATCTGGAGGAATCGCTTTTTCTAAAAATTCTCGTTTAGCTCTTAGCATGGCGGTTCTTTTCTTACTCTCAGCCATGGAGACATATAAAGCTTTGATTGATTCACTAATATCAATTTTTGGTGGCAAAATTTTAGTCTTAAGATTTTCCACATCATGGATAATTCTATCGATGCTCCTAGACATATCATCAAGTTTACTCAATTTTTCTTCTATCGTAGTGTTGAAAACTTTTTGAGCATTAATAAATTCTTTAATATTAATTTCAAGATCATAAGGTATCCTATTATTATTGTAGGAATTACCATAAGGATTGCCATAATTATTAGAGGAATTTCCAGGAAACGGTCTAGTGTTCAAATTACCTATATAAGCATTACTATTAAAATTGTTTCGTGAGACAAAATTCACATATACGGGATCATTATTTTGCTCAATCAAAGTGGACAAAGGCACATCATTAGGATCAATAGGAGCATTTTTACTAGCAACCAATTTCATAAGCGCATCAACTTTATCACTCAAAGTATTAATTTCTTCAATAGAATTCACCTTTTTACTAGTAGGAGTTCTTTCGGTATGCCGTTGTCAATAATTTGCCATAATATTATCAAGCAATTTAGTAGCTTCACCCAAAGTAATTTCCATAAACGTACCACCCGCGGCGGAATCTAAAAGATTTCTAGAGACAAAATTCAATCCCGCATAAAAATTTTGTATGATCATCCATAAATTTAAACCATGAGTTGGGCAATTTCTTATCATTAATTTCATCCTCTACCAAGATTGGGCAACATGTTCATGATCAAGTTGCTTAAAATTCATAATTTGATTTCTTAGAGAAATAATTTTCGCGGGAGGAAAATACTTAGTAATAAAAACATCTTTAGACCTATCCCAAGAATCAATACTATTTCGTGGTAAAGATGAAAACCAAATTTTTGCACGATCCCGCAATGAGAATGGGAATAATTTTAATTTCACAATATCATTATCCACATCTTTTTTCTTTTGCATGTCACACAATTCTAAGAAAGTGTTAAGATGGGATGCGGCATCTTCATTAGGACTACCAGAAAATTGATCTTTCATGACAAGATTTAGCAAAGCGGCATTAATATCACAAGTCTCCGCACTAGCGGCGGGAGGAGCAATCGGGGTACTAATAAAATCATTATTATTAGTATTGGAAAAATCACACAATTTTGTATTTTCTTGAGACATCGTGACTACGCAAACAAGATAGCAAACAAGCAAACGAGAAAAAGGCAAACGAAAAATATTTTTGTATTTTTGTAAAACATTTTAGAAGTGGGGGAGATGAAAATGAGAGGCAAATGGCAAATAAAGTAAATGCAAGGAGATGAGAGTTTGTGCAAAGGTACTTGATAGATGTTGATGATGTCTCCCCGGCAACGACGCCAGAAATTCTTCCTGCTACTTGTAGCTTGCGTTGGTATTTCCCCGAAGAGGAAGGGATGATGCAGCACAGTAGAGATAAGTATTTCCCTCAGTTATGAAACCAAGGTTATCGAACCAGTAGGAGAATCACACAACACCTCATTAGCAGTACCTGCACACAAACAATAAACCCTTGCACCCAACGCGAACGAGAGGTTGTCAATCTCTCGGCGGTAAATTGCAAGATTAAATTGTATGTGATAGATTGATAGATTGAAACAAAAATACAAAATAAAATAAATAAAAAATAAATGGCAGCAATATTTTTAGGGTTTTAGTAATATGATTTTGAAAGACCCGGGGGCCATAGATTTCACTAGAGGCTTCTCTCGAGAAAATAGCATACGGTGGGTAGACAAATTACTATTGGGCAATTGATAGAAAAGCAAATAATCATGACGATATCCAAGGCAATGATCATGTATATAGGCATCACGTCCAAGATTAGTAGACCGACTCCTGCCTGCATCTACTACTATTACTCCACACATCAACCGCTATCCAACATGCATCTAGTGTATTAAGTCCGATAAAGAACGGAGTAATGCCTTAAGAACGATGACATGATGTAGACAAGACAAACTCACGAATTAATAAACCCAATGAATAGATCCCATCTTGTTATCCTTAGTAGCAACGATACATACGTGTCATGTCCCTTTCTGTCACTGGGATTGAGCACCGCAAGATCGAACCCACTACACAGCACCTCTTCCCATGGCAAGACAAATCAACTCAGTTGGCCAAACCAAATCAATAGATCAGAAAAGAAATACGAGGCTATAATAATCATGCATAAAAGAGTGCAGCAAAGACTCAAATAATTTCATGGATAATCTGTTCATAAACTCACAATTCATCGGATCCCAACAAACACACCGCAAAAAGAGATTACATCGGATAGATCTCCAAGAACATCAAGGAGAACATTGTATTGAAGATCAAAAAGAGAGAAGAAGCCATCTAGCTACTAACTATGGACCCGAAGGTCTGTGGTAAACTACTCACGCATCATCGGAGAGGCAGCAAGGTTGATGTAGAGCCCCTCCGTGATCGATTCCCCCTCCGGCAGATCATCGGAGAAGGACCCCAGATGGGATCTCTCTGGAACAGAAGCTTGCGGCGGCATAAAAAGTATTTCGTGGACTCTCCTGAGGGTTTCTGATTTTTCTGGAATTTATAGTGCTGGAATTAGGTCAAACGGAGCTTGGTGGGCCCCACGAGGCACCAGGGCGTGCCTGCCCCCCCCCCCCCCAGGCGCGCCCTGGTGGCTCGTGGGCCCCACCAGGGTCTTCTGGCCTCCTCCCGAAGCTTCTAGTGTTCTTCTGGTCCAATAAAAATCTCCAAAAAGTTTCGTTGCATTTGGACTTCGTTTGGTATTGATTTTCTATAAAACAAAAACAGGGCAGAAAACAGCAACTGGCACTGGGCACTAAGTTAATAGGTTAGTCTCCAAAAATGATATAAAATTGCTGTAAATGATTATAAAAACATCCAAGATTGATATTATAACAGCATGGAACAATCAAAAATTATAGTTACGTTGGAGACGTATCAGGAGGATACATGGTAGCTAGTTCATCCCGATCCGGAGGGGAGTCGAGGTCTTGATATCCGGAGTGGATCTTCTCCGCGAATAGGTCTTGATATCTGGAGTGGATCTTCTCCGCGAGGAGGTCTTGATCTCCGGAGGAGAGGTATGGATGAGCAAAGCTCTAATCTCAAGAGCCAACACTTTGCTAACCCTAAAACATAGAGGAGGAGGGGTTTAAATAGTCTAGGGGGACGAAAGGTTACATGGGCCTTCGTGCCACACACACACACACATGAGCCGCAGGAGCCCGGACAATCCGGGTGTTGGCCCGGTCGATCCGGCTGTCGGAAGCCCGGATGATCCGGCTGGGGGCCCGGACGTCCGGGCAGGTCAAACACAGGTGCGGAAGGGCCGGACATCCGGGTGGCCGTCCGGACATCCGGGCTGGTCCGAATGATCCGGGTCGGGACCCGGATGATCCAGCTTCGGCCGGTTGCTTGCTGTTGCCATGGGCGCGTTAAGCCGGATTGTCCGGACGCCGGTCCAGATCGTTCGCGCTGAGGCCGGATCGTCCGGGCTAGGGTCCGGATCATCCGGGCTGCTGCTGCCTGGCTGCCTTTCGTCTTCTCCTTCTCGTTTCTCTTCCTCCTTCGATCGTCCATGCTCCTTAGCTTCTCCAAGGTGATCCTCGTGGTACTGAGTATGCATAAGATCTCCGTTTGAGGTAGCATCCAATTCTCATGTGCATCGAAGGGAAATTGTGAGAGGAGTGATGTCACCTCATTCTCGATTGCTCTTGCTCGTGCTCGTGTCATAGGCCCTCGTGGCACTTGAGGTGACGTAGGTGGGTCCATGGGGATGACCTCGGGATGCTCCACATCATCTCCCCCCCTTGGGAAAGATCCGTCCTCGGATCAAGATCCACATCACCATGGAAGGGAGATAAGTCCTTTACGTTGAAGATGTCACTCACGTTGTACTTGTCATGTGGTATATCGATCTTGTAGGCGTTGTCATTGTACCGTGCTAGCACCTTGAACGGACCATCAGCTCAAGGAAGTAGCTTGGACTTGTGTTTGTTGGGGAAGCGTTCGTTACGAAGGTGTAGCCACACAAGATCTCCGGGGTTGAACACCGTGGGGTGCTTGTCGATGTTGACCTTGGTCGCGAGTCGTTGTACTTGGCGCTCGATTGCTTGCCTTGTATCTTCATGCATCTTCTTGAGGTATGTAGCTCATGCACTCGCGTCCATGTCGATGCGCTCTTGGAGTGGTAGCGGTAGGATATCCAATGGAGACAACGAGTTGAAACCGTAGACGACCTCAAAGGGGGACTTGCCGGTAGTCGAATGTCTTGCTCGATTGTAGGCGTACTCGGCGATGGGTAAGCATTCCTCCCACTCCTTTATGTTTTTCTTGATCAACACACGAAGGAGTGTGGATAGCGTCCGGTTCGTGACCTCCGTTTGGCCGTCGGTTTGAGGATGATACGCCGAAGAGAATAGGAGCTTGATTACGAGCTTGTTACATAGTGTCTTCCAAAAGTAGCTTAGGAACTTGACGTCGCGGTCCGATACAATCGTCTTGGGCACTCCATGCAATCTCAAGATTTCCCTACAAAGGAGATTTGCAACATGTGAAGCATCGTCTATCTTGTTGCAAGGAATGAAATGTGACATCTTAGAGAAACGGTCCACAACAACAAATACCGAGTCTTTGCCATTTTGAATACGAGGCAAACCAAGCACAAAATCCATAGTAATATCTTCCCATGGTTGATATGGAATTGGAAGTGGCATATATAGACCATGAGATTGAGCTTTAGACTTAGATTTGCGGCATGTAGAACACCGGATGGTGTAGCGTGAAACGTCTCGAGACATCTTTGGCCAAAAGTAGTTCTTGAAGAGCGTAGCGAAGGTCTTGTCGCGTCCAAAATGTCCCATGAGTCCTCCACCATGAGCTTCTTGCAAAAGTAGCAAACGAAGAGAAGACTCGGGAATACAAAGTTTGTTAGCTTTCATAAGATAACCATCCTTCAAGTAATATTGCTCCCAAGTTTTATGTGGTAAACATTTGTCATAAGGAATGGCAAATAATGGATCATGCTCATACAAGTTTTTAATGTGCTCAAACCCTATGACATTCAACTCAAGTTGAGTAACTAACATGCATTTGCGGGATAGAGCGTCCGCCACAACATTTTCCCTACCTTTGATATAGTTGATAACATAAGGAAATGACGCAATGAAGTCACTCCACTTAGCATGATGTTTGTTCAATTTAGTTTGACCCTTTAGGTACTTAAGCCTTTCATGATCCGTATGGATGACAAATTCACATGGACGGAGGTAATGTTCCCACACATGCAAGACTCTCACTAAAGCATATAACTCTTTGGCATAGATAGGATAGTTAAGTTGTGCACCGTGGATGAGATCAATGCGGTGTTCGATTCCGCGTAGAGGAGGTTGGATTACGGTTGGAAATCCGCAATTTTCTTGATGGGATGGTTGAGGCCATTCAAGAATCTCACCATAGTTTGTTCATCATCTTCCTTGACATTGGCTCGTATCATTGCAATCTCCATTTCTTGATAGTATTCTTCAATGGACTTGGTGCCTTGCTTGAGGAGTTGAACTTGATCTTGCTCCATGTTGTTGTTTGCTTGCCGGTTTTGTCGTTCGCGCTCTCGAAGACGGTCTTGCAAACCATTGTGGAATGGGTTTCTTGGAGCTTGCCGGTCTTCATTTACTTGAGGGCGATGAGAGCATGCTCGTGGAAGACTTGCATCCGAAGAGGTGTCCGAAGAGTCGTGTCTTGAGTGGCGCCGTCTTGAACTTGAACTTGACGAAGTGGAAGAAGCGCGATGTGCCAACATGGCACGAAACTCTTCCATTTGAGATGATAGCTTGTCGTCAAGAGTGTATCAAAAGTCGGAGGCGAGTTGTTCTATGCGTTCGCCCAAAGCTTCACTTTCTTGATGTAATGCTCGTTGGACGCCGAAAAGGCGTGCCTTGGTGACGTAGTCGTTCGGTGCATTGTCTTGCGCATCGAAGAGAGGATTTGAAGAAGTGCCCGACCTATCCATTATTCTCAAACAAGTGTTAGTGGAAGAAGGGAACGAACTAGACCAATGTACCTTATCCAATGTTGAATATGGATCAATGATCACTCGATATGGTATTATGGAAATAGTGCAATTGGTACCGGATCATGTCATTTCTCACACCAACACAAGTAAAGCTTTTGGAGGAGTTTGGTTAGGATGGTGGCACAAAATATTTGCAATTGTAAGCAAGATATCAATAATGTTGAGAAAGATTCGCAGACTAAGGCATAGCCTAGTGGTGGAAAGGGGCTGATGCCTTCCCACCCACCCAGGTTCAAGGCATGGTACTTGCAATTTGGGCTTGTTGCGTCAATTATACTGTAGGGGCCTCCCTTACAGTCTTTCTGTCAAAAAAATGTTGAGAAAGATTCGCAAATTCGCAAGTGAAACAAGTAGACCAAGCAAAGTTACACAGAACACTCACACAGATAGATAAATGAGGTCGTGCAACGAAGGAATGAGCACAAAATGTGGAACACCCGGAAACGCTCGTGTTGCACAACTCTAGAGAGACGCTAGCACGATTGCTTAATAGGCGGATACTACACTTGTGCACAACCTATAGGATGCAAAACGATCAACTTCAATCTCAAATATGCTTTGTATGTATGAGTCCCGGTGAACTTGTCACGATGATCCAAGATGGTCAAATATGATATGTAATGTGGCGATGCTATGGCTATTGCTTACAAGCTTGATGTTGCTCTTTCTCTTTTGCTTAAAAGCTTTCTTCCTTTTGCTCTTTTCTTTTGGCTACTTATACGAAATGCTCTCACGATGGTAGCAATGATGTATATGCGGGAATAAAATTTTGGCACAAGAGATGATATGATGATATGTTGGTAACACTAGAGTGCACAAGTTATCATTGCCCGGCAATACTCAATGGCTAGTCTCGTAGGAAAGCGACGCAAAAGAGGGCCTTTGGGTTACAATGCAATGGCAAGGGGGGAAACGAGTTGTCGTCAATGGAGGAGTCACATACCAAGGAGTGATTCCCCAAAACAGTTTCGAAAACGGAGCTCCGAGCAAAGAGATCAAAAATTTCAGTGTTGTGAGCAAGAACACGAGAGAGAGAACTACCAGGAATTTTTTTCTAGAGGTAGGAGACGAGGTGAGCTAAAGCTATAAGTGAGGGGACCTCTGTGGGGCCCACGAGGTAGCAGGGCGCGCCAGGGGGGGTGGCACGCCCTGGTGCCTCGTGGGCACCTGGGACACCCCCTGGTATGATGTTTATTCCAAAAATTCTTAAATAATCAATAAAAAAATCATGTTAAAATTTTATTGCATTCTGAGCACTTTTATTTTTGGGCTATTTTTTATTGCACGAGTAATTCAGAAGACAGAGTAATCATGGCATTTTATTGTATTTGAATAAAAATAACAGCAAACTAAGAGTGGGTACAGAAGGTTGTGCTTACTAAATTCATCGACCACATGCCTCTCAAAAAGAATCCATTAATAAGGTTGATCAGGTCTTATTAACAAACCATTTCCGAGTGACATGAAACCGAAGAACTTTCGTATAGCACTAAGTTACCTCAACGGGGATATGCATCTCCCCAACAATAAAAGTTTCATATCTCTTTTTAACAGTAGAAAGAGGAATTTGGAAACTCCCAATAGTAATTGTCGGAGTCTTTTCAATAATATGAATACCATTCACTTGAAATTGTTTCTTTGGAAAGTGCACCGTATGTTCATTACCATTGATATGAAAAGTGACCTTGCTTTTGTTGCAATCAATAACAGCCCCTGCAGTATTCAGAAAGGGTCTACCAAGGATAATTGACATGTTGTCATCCTCGGGCATATCAAGTATAACAAAGTCTGTTAGAATAGTGACATTTGCAACTACGACGGGCACATCCTCACAAACACCGATAGGTATGGCAGTTGATTTGTCAGCCATTTGCAATGATATTTCGGTGGGAGTGAGTTTATTCAAATCAAGTCTTTTATATAAGGAGAAAGGTATGACACTAACACCGGCTCCTAAATCACACAAAGCAGTTTTGACATAATTTTTCTTAATGGAGCATGGTATAGTTGGTATTCCTGGATCTCCTAGTTTCTTAGGTACTCCATCTTTAAAAGAATAATTTGCAAGCATGGTGGAAATTTCAGCTTCAGGTATCTTTCTTTTATTTGTGACAATGTCTTTCATATATTTAGCATAAGGAGGCATCTTTATAATATCAGTTAAACGAGTATGCAAAAAGACTGGCCTAAGCATTTCAGCAAAGCGTTCAAATTCTTCCTCATCTTTTTTCTTAGATGGTTTAGGAGGAAAGGGCATGGGTTTTTGGACCCATGGTTCTCTTTCTTTACCATGTTTTCTAGCAACCAAATCCTTTTTATCATAACGTTTATTTTTAGTAGGTGGGTTATCAAGATCAACCTCAGGTTCAATTTCAACATCATTATCAGGTTCTTTATCATTATCTGGTTGGGTATCCACATGAGCATCATCATTATTATTATCATCAAGTGGTTGTTCATTACCAGATTGTGTTTCAGCATCAGAGATAGAAACATCATTACTATCCTCCAAGGGTTTTTCTACCTCGGGTTCACTAGAAGTATGCAAAGTCCTATCATTTTTCTTTTTCTTTTTCTTTTTCTTTTTAGAAGGACTAGGTGCATCAGCATTAATTCTTTGAGAGTCTTGTTCAATTCTTTTTGGGTGACCTTCAGGATATAGTGGCTCCTGAGTCATTTTTCCTCCTCTAGTCATTACTCTAACAGCATGATCATTCATATTGTTGTTCATTTCATTAAGCAATTCACTTTGAGATTTGGCAACTTGTTCTAATTGAGTTTGAACCATAGATGCATGTTTACTAACACCTTTAACATCATTAGCAATTCTAAATAACAAGTCACTCAGGCGATCAATCATATAAGAGTTTCATTTCAATTGTTTCATAACATTTGCATTGAAATGATCTTGCTTCATCATATAATTGTCAAATTCATATAAGCATTGACTAGGAAATTTGTTATAAGGAATATCACTTTCATCAAACTTTATAAGAGAATTTACCTCTACTACCTGTGTCGGTTTGTCAAGACCATGTATTTCTTCAATAGGTGGTAAATTCTTAACATCCTCGGCTTTAATACCTTTTTCTTTCTGACATTTCTCTGCTTCTTGCATATCTTTAGGACTGAGATATAATATACCCCTCTTCTTCGGAGTGGGTTTAGGCGGTGGTTCAGGAAGTGTCCAATCATTATCATTCTTCAATATATTATTCAATAATTCCTCGGCTTGTTCAATAGTCTTTTCCCTGAAAACACAACTCGCACAACTATCTAGGTAATCCCTAGAAGCATCAGTTAGTCCATTATAGAAGATATCAAGTATTTCATTTTTCTTGAGAGGATGATCAGGCAAAGCGTTAAGTAATTGGAGAAGCCTCCCCCAAGCTTGTGGAAGACTCTCTTCTTCAATTTGCGCAAAGTTAAATATTTCCTGTAAAGCAGCTTGTTTCTTATGAGCAGGAAAATATTTTTCAGAGAAGTAATAAATCATATCCTGGGGACTACGCACACATCCAGGAGCAAGAGTATTATACCAATCTTTAGCATCACCCTTTAGTGAGAAAGGAAACAACTTAAGAATATAATAGTGGCGGATTTTTTTCCTCATGAGTAAACAGGGTGGCTATATCATTTAATTTAGTAAGATGTGCCACAACGGTTTCAGTTTCATAGCCGTGGAAAGGATCAGATTCTACCAACTTAATCAATTCAGGATCAACAGAGAATTCATAATCCTTATCAGTAACAAATATGGGAGAGGTTGCAAATTTAGGATCATATTTCATTTTCTCTCTCATAGATTTTTCTTTCATATTAGCAATTAAATTTATAACTTCATATCTATCATTGCAAGCAAGAATGGCTCTAGCGGTCTCCCTATCAAAACATTGTTCATCAGGTGCTTCAACTCTAGTAGGAGAGCTAGGCATAATAGGTGAATCATCATTCTCAGGAGTTTCAACATTTTCAATTTCTTTGGCTTTAGCAATTTGTTCAGTAAGAAATTCACCAAGTGGCACAGCATTCTCAAGCATAGTACTAGCATCATCATGAGTATCATTCATAGCAGAAGTGGTATCATCAATAACTTGCGACATATCGGAATTAATAGCATGTTGTGGTGTTGCAAGTTTATTCAAAACAGAGGGTGAATCAAGTGCAGAGCTAGATGGCAGTTCCTTACCTCCCCTCGTCTTAGAGGGAACGATCTTGGTTCTAGTGTCTTTCAGATTCTTCATAGTGATCAACAGATATAAATCCCAAGTGACTTAGAAAATAAAGCTATGCTCCCCGGCAACGGCGCCAGAAAAAGGTCTTGATAACCCACAAGTATAGGGGATCGCAACAGTTTTCGAGGGTAGAGTATTCAACCCAAATTTATTGATTCGACACAAGGGGAGCCAAAGAATATTCGCAAGTATTAGCAGTTGAGTTGTCAATTCAACCACACCTGGAGACTAAATAACTGCAGCAGAGTGATCAGTAGCACAGTAGTATGATAGTTTGATAGCAGTAGCAATAATAGTAACAGTAGTAGTAACGATAATAGCAGTAGCAGTAGCAATTGTAATAGCAGCAGCAACAGTAGTAACTTAGCAAGATTCAATATGTGAAAAGCTCGTAGGCATTGGATAGGTGATATTCGTTGGATAACATTCATCATGTAACAGTTATAACCTAGGGCGACACAGAACTAGTTCCAATTCATCAATGTAATGTAGGCATGTATTCCGTATATAGTCATACATGCTTGTGATAAGAACTTGCATGACATATTTTGTCCTACCCTCCTGTGGAAGCGGGGTCCATAAGGAAACTAAGGGATATTAAGGCCTCCTTTTAATAGAGAACCGGAACAAAGCATTAGCACTTAGTGAATACATGAACTCCTCAAACTACGGCAATCACCGGAAAGAATCCCAATTATTGTCACCTTGGGGTATGCGGATCATAACACGTAGCAGGTGCATACAACTTGCAAGATCAGATCAAGAACACAAGTATATTGATGAAAACATAAAGGGTTCAGATCTGGAATCATGGCACTCAGGCCCTAGTGACAAGCATTAAGCATAGCAAAGTCATAGCAACATCAATCTCAGAACATAGTGGGTACTAGGGATCAAGCCCTAACAAAACTAACTCGATTACATGATAAATCTCATCCAACTCATCACCGTCCAGCAAGCCTATGAAGGAATTACTCACTCCCGGCGGTGAGCATCATGAAATTGGTGATGAAGGATGGTTGATGATGACGATGCCGGAAGATCCCCCTCTCCGGAGCCCTGAACGGACTCCAGATTTGGCCTCCCGATGAAGAACAGGAGGTGGCGGCGGCTCTGTATCGTGAAACGCAATAAAATTCCTCTCTTATTTTTTTCTTTGGAAAACTGAATTTATAGCGTTGGAAATAGGTCAAACGGAGCCACGTGGGCCCCACGAGGTACCAGGGCGCGCCTGGGGGGGTGGCCCGCCCTGGTGCCTCGTGGGCACTGGGTGGCCCCCCTCCAGTAGTTCTTGATGCCAATATTTTTTATATATTCAATAAAAAATCTCCAGAAACTTTCATCCAATTCCAAGAACTTTGATTTTCTGCACAAAAACAACATCATGGCAATTCTGCTGAAAACAACGTCAATCCGGGTTAGTTCCATTCAAATCATGCAAATTAGGGGCCAAAACAAGAGCAAAAGTGTTTGGAAAAGTAGATACGACGGAGACGTATCAGGGGCCCGGACGTTCGGGCAGGTCAAACACAGGTGCGGAAGGGCCGGACATCCGGGTGGCCGTCCGGACATCCGGGCTGGTCCGGATGATCCGGGTCGGGACCCGGATGATCCGACTTCGTCCGGCTGCTTGCTGTTGCCGTGGGCGCCTTAAGACGGATCGTCCGGGCTAAGGCCGGATCGTCCAGACCAGGGTCCGGATCATCCGGGCTGCTGCTGCCTGGCTGCCTTTCTTCTTCTCCTTCTCGTTTCTCTTCCTCCTTCGATCGTCCATGCTCCTTAGCTTCTCCAAGGTGATCCTCGTGGTACCTGAGTATGCATAAGATCTCCATTTGGGGTAGCATCCAATTCTCATGTGCATCGAAGGGAAATTGTGAGAGGAGTGATGTCACCTCGTTCTCGATTGCTCTTGCTCGTGCTCGTGTCATAGGCCCTCGTGGCACTTGAGTTGACGTAGGTGGGTCCATGGGGATGACCTCGGGATGCTCCGCATCACACTGGGCACTGAGTTAATAGGTTAGTCCCAAAAAATGATATATAATGGCATATAATTGCATATAAAACATCCAAGATTGATATTATAATAGCATGGAACAATAAAAAATAATAAATACGTTGGAGACGTATCAGGTACCATCAATACCCTCCTGATAAAAGACCCAGTCCTGGAAGATGAGGTCGATGTGGGGGTCCTTGGACCAGCCGAGGTCATCTTAACTGGTCCCAAGCTCCAGTGTCGAGGTGTGCATCCACCCTCCATCTTTTCCAGCCTTGTTCAGATATGTTAAAGTGCTGATCATGAAGATATAAACTTTGTCCAAAAAATAAACCTCGGATGGGATAACTCACTGCTTCAATGGGTTTGTGGCAAGAGAAGCCGTCATACATCGCATCCTTGACGAGGTCGGCTTTCTCGCCTTTGAACATGGCCTCTAGTGCTGATCCGACTGCTTGGCGATTTTTGAATCCGCACCGGATCGCCCGGGTCGAGTCGTCGGTCCCATTGTACGCCCACATTGGGTGAACGCGTTGCTGGAGTGGCTGAATTCCTCGGGCAATAGCCACCGCCATCACGTTAATGAAGGTAAGTTTGTGATGACCAAGACAAGTTACCTGGGCAGCTAGTCTAGCCACGACGGAGCATCCATCTCGGGTCCTCGGACGCCAGTTGTACCGCTTCGTTGGAGGAGCAAGAGAGAAGGGAGGAAGCCCCTGCCGAGGAGGGTCCTCGAGTGGCACTTCGAAAATATAAAACCACTCCCCCTGCTGGGTCTCGCCATCCTCTTTGGGGGTGCTGACAAGATAGCCGGACCCTGCAATTCTGCATACCTCGGCTCCACCGCACTCAAATAGATTGCCATTTTGGAACAAGGGACCAAGCAAAAATATTTGCACCATAAATCGAAATGGACCTCACACCCGAGGAAAGCTTCACATAAAGTGACAAAGCAGACTATGTGTATGATGGAGTTGGGGTGTAAGATGGTGAAGTTGGATCCCGTAAATGTGCAGAAGACCCCCAAGGAAGGGCCGAAGGGGTGGATGGGAAAACCCAAGCCACGTAAAAGGAAGGGAACGAAGCATACCCGCTCGTTGGGCTGCGGTGTGAGGAAGTTATCACGAAGAACGCCGCCGTCTAGGGAAACCAAGCCCGGACGAGTCTGCGCGAACTCCGGTTCGAGAAGATATCCAGAGGTGGAGAGCCAGTTTAGCTGCCTTTGAGACACCGAACAACTCTTCCAATCTCCCTTGAGGGGACCATAGGGACGAGTAGATGATCCTTCGATGTTCTCCATGGCGTCGAACTTCCGAAAGGGCGATGGAGCTGAGGAAGCCGACGAGATTCACGCAAGACAGGCGGAGATGGAGGGGGTGTAAAATCTCTTATCTTCTCCCTTAACCATATATGGAGAACCCTGGTCGTGGGACGATGGGACGCTTGAGTCCTGCAGCGGTAAATCCTCGTGTTTCCCAGGCGTCGTGCCCTACGTGCACACGCAAATCAAGGAAAGTGATTAATGAAACCGCTAAAGCAACTCACGGGGCCCGTTACAACTCGTCTGATTGAGCATATCGATGGTGGGCCCCCAGCTAGGCGACATACTTGGAAAACTGTCAAGGTGGGGCCTATAATTAGTCCTCGGAAGAAGCTTACTTAGCTCTTAAGGTACCCACTTCGGCGCTGAGACCTCGGGTCCGAGAATATCCTCGGATATGGAGATGGTTCTGAAGGCAAGGATATCGGGTTTGTTGAACTCGCCTACAAAGCCGAAGACTAAAGATGAAGCAACGACTCGGAGGAGCCGAGCAATGCCCTCGGCTTGAAGACCAGTTCAGGGGCTACTGATGGTGTCCTACATAGGGGGGGTGCTAACCACATCGGCTCCCAAAGATGGGTTGGGCCGAGGACCCACAACCAACCAACCAGTGGGCCACATTCGTCAGGCCCCATGATGTACGCAAGATGGAATCCTCCAAAGACTTGGCACATACTCCAAGGCATGAATACAATCTTCGGCATGTTTATCTATAGATACAACCGACCTATGTGTAACCCTAGGTACCCCCGGCATCTATATAAGCCGAGGGGTTTAGTCCATAGAGGTAGACTTATTCATACATGATCTCGACATAGATCAACCTATACTCTATAACCCATCCACAATCAATACAACAAAAGCAGGACGTAGGGTTGTACCTCTTCGAGAGGGCCTGAACCTGGGTAAACACTGTATCCCTCTTCTGTCCCATTACCATCATTCCAAGGCTACCAGCTCGGGACCCCCTACCCGAGATCTGCCAGATTCGACTCCGTCACTACGTGTGTATGGTGTCAACGGAATTCACTAGCGCTTTGCCTCACACAAACTCACCCTTCCCATCGGTTTGGTTTGGTTCAGTCATTCCCCCTAGTCCAATAAAGTTTAAAAAAATTGACGCAAAAATAAAACCACAATGATACATGGTGTTGTGACAAATATTATGTCAGATGATCAATAGAAACACGACAAGCAGGACATACTAATAAGCATAGAGATGCACAATCAGATGCCTCAATCACATCGCCAATAAGAAGCACAAGAGAGAACCCCGGACATGAAGCCGTAGCTGGGGTGCAGCCGCACTCAACGACAACGACCCCATGAAAGGAACGACGCACCATGTCATCGCCGTCGCGTCCGCCTTAAGCACACGAGGGTTTCACCCCGAGTGCCGGCAAAAATGCCCCAATACAAGGCATTCGAGAAAATAAGCAAATTACAACCCCATTTGTAGCTTTTGCCTCCGATGATACAAGCATCTCAGAAAATTAGCAAATTACAACTCAGTTCTTATAGAGTCCGATCACTAGAACGAACCAAAGGCACCCTCCCCCCACTCCGTTCATCGGCGGAGTCGGCCTAACATTGTATCATGCAGTCAGAAATCGTTATGCTAAGGTCCAGCCATACCAATGCCCCGAAGAGAAGTCGTCATCGTAAAAGCCTTGTGTAATTCAGAAATATCATAGTCGAACCATTTTTTGGACAAAACTTACGCCAGTTTTAGAACAACGATGAAGAGAGCGCCACTGCGACAGAGACGGAACATAGCCTCGTCAGTACCACAAAAATGGGTGAGGAACCACACCCAATTCCAATGTTGACATTGCCAGAGCAACCCAACATCTAATTAGTGATTTTGCTTATCTTTATAGCCTATTCAAAAGTTGAGAGTTATCTGTGTGCTTATTTTGAGCTCAAATGATTCCATAGGCTTGCCGATGTTTTAATTAAGATTTTATTAATCATATTTTGGCTAATATTAACAAAAAGGGAATTGACTAACCATCGACGCAAATCCTAGGATTTTTGCCATACCAACAAATGTGTCGAGAATTCCTAGCTATCTCATCACATGTCATATTCCAACCAAGCTTACCCCTTTTCCACTAATTACTCAACAAAAATATACCCAGTTCTTACACACCCAAAGCACACGGAAGATGGAAAGGACCGATAGCGAGTTGGGGCACTAGTTGGAAACCCGCTGATATACATTCACTCTCAAAACATCGATACCATATAGCATTGTTATCGCAAGGACAAAATTTAAAGGATGTGTTACCCACTCCTTCGCAAGACCATACATTCTGGTCCGGAGGTAAGACCTTCCTCCATCCCACACAGTATGAGTCAAAAGTCATTGCATCCAAGGTGATGTAGACGAAGGGCGCGATGAGATCATGGAATTATGCCATCCCGACTTTGAACAAACTTATGCTTGAATGAGAACAATCGACTTACCTTTGATCCATACCTGGTTAAAAATGTTCTTGATACACCAATGAAAGCTCATTTGATTATACACATAGCTCCTCCAGGGATTATAGGTCATTACCATGTGTGTCATTTGACTCGCCCAATATCTTAACATGCACAAAAGTCAAAATTACATGTTGACCAAATATTGGTATGTAGATAGATCAGTAGCCGAGAACTTATGTACTCTTGTTCCTCATGACAATTGGAGCAACTAGATCAACTTAAGTACTCTTGTCCCCTTCAACCTTACACATGTTGTGCCTACTGTTCTAGCACGTGGGAGTACAAAAGAAGCGTCCAGGGGAGAACTCATTGATGTGGTTGCATACCAAATCGAAGTGATTAAATCTAGACGAAGGTGTCGAGATTCAAGATTGTGGTCTTAGAAGCTTATTGGTGCCATTGATTACCTCAGGGTTTGATGTTTAACGATTGCTGATGATTTTCAACATAAAAGTACATGGCCAGAGTGACGGTCGAGATCAGATCTATGTCCTCCAACATAATTCATGGATGAGCGCCCGTGTAAGGAGGAGGAGTCAAAGGCATCAGCATAGATTATCCTATCTATGCTTTGGTCCGCACCGGACGGGGAGGGGGCTTGCATTTACATTTCGTGTTTTCCATGTACTAAAGTTTCTTCAACGGAAAATTGATGCAGTGGTCTTGTTAAAAACCCACATGTTAGCTCCTTCGCAAGAAAGACTTTGACTAGCACGATGATGTCGAGCGTCCTTCATACGACGCCATGATTTGTGAACACTTTTTCAAAGAGGAAAAAAATTCCAGGGTTGGACCCAAGGAAGAAGCAAGTGGAGCACCATGACTTCGACCAGTTAGCATACACCTGATACAGTTTCCACTCCATAACGGTCAGGCCGTGTGCCGACACTGACGCCATGGGCGTTTATGCCTAAATTTTCTTCTCCTGAGATTTTTTTTTTGAAATTCACCACCCTCTCTCTATTTATTCAAAGTAGGCAGGGATCTCTGCCGAAATAAAGTGCAGAATACAATCCGGAGGTTGTTGCAACCAAACTTTACACAGATTATTCAACACCCCTTCTTTAGCTAGTCCATGCGCAACACCATTTGCCGTCCTCCTAACCCACGTCACCTTCCACCTGTCGCGCGTCTCCAGCATGCTTTTCACCTCTTTAATTAAAGGCCCCAGCGTCGACAGGTCTGGTTCTTTGCTCTGCAATTTGCTTACAATTTCATGGCAGTCCATCTCTATGTGTAAGCTCATTGCATTTACCTCATCTGCTAGTTGAACCGCTCTCCTGCATGCTTGAAGCTCAATATGTGCTGGTTCATGGCTCATTGGGAAGAAGTGACAAGCCCCTCCCAGGAAAGCTCCTTCGTGGTTTTCGGCCCCTCCCTTGTTCCCCCATTTAGAGGTCGCTCCATCTACGTTTGCCTTCACCCACCCTTCATCCGGTGGCTTCCACCTCTCAACTGGTACAGGTTTGGGTATCTTGCTCATTCTTCCATGAACCGTCTGCCACTCCTCCATCAACCTTCCGACTGTCGCAGCAATGTTCGACGCCTCCTCAATCCTTCTTCCATCCCGAGCATTGTTTTGAGCCAGCCACAAAGCATAGAGGCCCTGGACCATGGCCGCTCTCGCGTCGTCTGAAGCATCAGCAAACCAGGCCAGGAGCCACTTTGAAAGAGCACCCTGGGAGCTCACGGACTCCGGTGGGATCGCCACCGGTACTCCCAATTCCGAGTGCAAAACTTTCCAGAATTTCAATGAGTGATGGCAGCCCCAAAACCTATGAAAGTTCGTCTCCTCGCGCCCACACGCAACACAAAATACTCCGGGTTTGATCTTCCTCCTGTGGAGTTCCGAACCGACCGCGAGCCCGTTGCGAATAAGTCGCCACGTGTGGGTCTTGACCCTACCCGGTGCCACTGTGTCCCAAAGGTTGAGCCACACCTTATGATTCTGTACCGAAGATGAGCACTCCGGGCGGCCAGACTTTAGCCGTTTTTGTGCCATGCGAAGATGATATGCTGACCTGACAGTGAAAATGCTGTTTTTTGTGTAATTCCATGCCAGAAAGTCCTCAACCAACGGCCCTCCCACAGGAATCTACAGAATTTCATGAGCTTCATCTGGTGGGAACATGTCCTGTACCTTCACTGGATCCCAGGACGTACCATGTGAATTCATCAAGTCACAAATTCGGTTAATCCCATGTATGTAAATCTGGCCCAGTGGCCTTAGACTACCCTTCCGAGGGATCCAATTGTCATGATGGATTCGGATTTGGGAGCCATCCCCTATGCGCCAAATAAGCCCATCCAATAACAAGTTTCGACCATGCAATATGCTTCTGAACGTGAAGGACCCTCCTCCGGGACAGGTAGCATTGAGAATGGACCCCTCCGCGAAATACCTTGCCTTGAGAACCCTTGCACATAGCGATGAAGGGACTTGCAGGATCCGCCATGCTTGTTTTGCCAACAGAGCTTGGTTGAACGCCTCTGGATCTCGGAATCCAAGACCACCTTCATGTTTCCTCGTACCCATCTTGTCCCACGCAATCCAATGAATCTTTTCTTCACCATTAGCTGTACCCCACCAGAAGTTTGAGGAAATAGAAGACAGGTTCCGGCACATTTTCTTTGTGAGTTGAAAACAGCTCATAGTGAAGGTCGGAGTAGATTGGAGTCCCGACTTAATAAGTACCTCTCTCGCAGTCTTGGATAGTCCTTGTCCCTTCCATCCTGCTACCTTTCCCCTAGCACTTTCACGCACATACTTGAAAGTTCCATCTTTGGATTTCCCCACAACCGTGGGTAAACCCAAGTACCTCTCGCTCAACGCCTCCGATGATATGCCAATAGCCTGCTTGAGCGTTTCTTTGTCCTCATCAGTGCTTCCCTTCCCAAAAAATATGGATGATTTCTGCAAATTCACTCTTCTGCCCCGACGCCACCTCATAGTCCTGCAAAATACTCCCTCCATTCCAGAATATAAGGTGTATTGGTTTCCGTGCAAGTCAACTATTGGAATCTTTGACCAATATTATAGAATAAAATAACAACATCTGCAACACCTAATAGATAAAATATGAAACTACTTTTCATGATGGATCAAATGAAATAAATTTCGTAATGTGGATATTGATATATTTTTCTAAAAACTTGGTCAAACATGCACTCGTTTGACTTTTGAAAAAACAAATACACCTTATATAAAGGAACGGAGGGAGTAGACCGTAAAGATTGAAAGTTGGATTGGGACCCCTCCAAGAAGACTATACTGTCATCCGCAAATAGGAGGTGAGTAACCGTGGGGCCAGTGCTCCCAAACGATACACCTTTGATGTTCTTTTCCAACTGGGCATTTTTTAGCAGCGCTGAAAAACCCTCCACACAAAAAAGAAACAGATATGGAGATAGCGGGTCCCCTGTTTTGGGGTCTTCATTTTTACCAAAAAAGAAGACACAATGGACAATTCGTCTCATCGCCTGGCGCACACGTCATTCCGTTGGGAAGTCAATCCCGTCTCGCACGGTACGACTGCGACCGAGGGCGACGGGGCGGAGATCCGACGGCCCCGTCCCAAAACAGAATGATCGGACGGCCCATATCTCCCCCGCGCTGCCCCCCTCCCCCCTCTCATAAACCACCTTCCCCCCTCCCACAAGGACCCAAAGTCGCGAGACTCACGAGGAGAGAGAGGGCGAAATCCCAAACCCAAACCCTCGGCGACGTCGCCCGCGAGCGAATGGGGGCGGCGGAGGCGCCGGCGCTCGCGGCCGCGCCCGCCGCAGGGGCCGGGGCCGGGGTCGAGCTGCTGGAGCGGAGGGTGATGGCGGCGGTCAAGGCGTCGGAGGCGCGCGGGGACCCGCCGCTGCTGCGGGCGGTGGAGATCGCCCGCCTCGTCGCCGGGGAGCCCGGGGCGGGGCTCCCCAGCGCGGACCTCGCCGGGATCCTCGTCTCCAACCTCTGCTTCGCGCACAACTCGCCCTCGCTCTGGAAGCTGCTCGACCAGGCCATGGCGTCCCGCGTCCTCTGCCCGCTCCACGTCCTCGCGCTCCTCACCGCCAGGTCCGCGCCAGTGCCCGCCCATTTTCCTGCCGTTTAGAAGGATATGTGAGGGTGACTTTCTGGCGGTGGTTTTGTAGGGTTCTGCCGCAGCGGCGGGCGCAGCCTGAGGCGTACCGGCTGTACCTGGAGCTGTTGAAGGGCAACGTCGCGTCCTCCTCGCTGTCTCTCCTGTCCGGGCCTAATCGTGACAAGTAAGAGCTTAGCTATGCAATGTTTGAATGGGAGGCCCGGTTCAGGTTTCTGCTATTAGTGATCTGTATGCTGCTTGCTAGGTTCTTCTGAGTTGCTCATACATGGTTAATTTGGCTCCCAGGATAACAAAATCCATCGATGCTGCTCTACAACTGTCCAAAAGCTATGGGGTTTCTGGAACGGACTTCGGACATGTTGTCATCCTGTTTGTGTTGATTGTTATCACCAAACTGATCGACTGCGTGCTGGAGGATTGTGGTATTTCATCTGGAACGACTCAGGAGCAGGAGAGTGTATATCCCACTGAAGGGCCACAGCTCATGGACTTAGATGTCAAGGGGATCTCTGCTGTGAAGCAAAACGAGCACCGTGAACAGTTGCGTCGAAAGAACACTGTCATGGCTTTGGAAGTGCTGCATATCATGGCCGCTGATAGGAAGATTCAAGCATTTCTGCGCTTGATATGCCTTAACATGTACGTCTTGAACAATCTTATTAACATGTCAACTTTGTTGATTTTCATAACCATGGGCATTCAGTTTTGCCTGCAGCCAATCATCATATTTTGGCACCTGTTACCTTGTTGGGTTACCATGTGAGGATAAGGGGACAATTAGGTCTTCTTTACAATCAAAATATAACAAAGGGAGTAGGCACAAGTATTATAATTAACCATAGTAATGATGTCAAGGTAAAGCTGCATTTCTGTAGGTTGTTCTGGCTCCTTTTCACTTTGCACAGATAGTGACTACTCTAATGTTAACTTACTGCTCCATTAGCTATTCCCTTTTTATTTTTAATTTGTGAACATGCTCTAAAGAACTAGCCATGGACAGAGGTGCGTGGAAGTTAGCTATCCACGTGCCAGAACTATGACTAGGTTTCGAGATCTTATGGGTTGCAACTCTAGCCTACCCCAACTTGTTTGGGACTGAAAGGTTTTGTTGTTGTCGTTGTTGTAAACATGCTCCATTATTATGTGTTAAGAATGTAAGACTTTTCTTATATATAAATTCACATCACCTTGCATAACAACTATTAAAAAAACAACTTGTCAGTCCATTTATTATTTGGTGTAGCTAAGAATCAACATTACAAATGGCAAGTTTGTGCTAATTGGACAATTTTCTAGGTTAGGCCTGACAAATTCAGTGTTCTGAGCCAGAGGTTGACACTGATTGAAGCTCACAAGATGGCACTCGAGAGATTATTGCCTACTAGTCATAAAATTGATGATCTGGTGATGTATATCTGGAGAGTGAGCAATCTAGATTACCAACCAAACAACAAACGGCTTGTGGGTGTTCTTGGTAACTTGAGATCCAGCAATTCCATGCTGGGCCAACTTACAGGAGCTGGGAGAGCTGCCTGTTGGATTATATTTGATATTTACATGGAGAATGCAATGGATGGGAGGCATCTAGGCGGTATATCTGCTATCGAGATTATAAAAGGTACTCCCACACGATCAGCTTATATTGACTTGAATTATTTCACCTTTTTATCTGTGTTAAGACTGTTAGTGTCTGAAGAGCTTTTTACATATATGTGCTGTTGTCTTGATATACTCCCTCCGTAAACTAATATAAGAGCGTTTAGATCACTACTTTAGTGATGTAAACGCTCTTATATTAGTTTACAGAGGGAGTAGTAACCAACAGTGTGAATTTTGATCATAATGTTTAGATCTTCCAATTTTATTATAGTTGTGGCACAGTTTTCATTGACTAATACCATATTTGCCTTAATTCAGAAATGTCCAAGACAGCCCAAGCAATTAATGAGGCAAGTTGGCAGGAAACTTTTAAAGCTCTTTGGATTTCTGCCCTTCGTCTTGTACAGCGGGTAATAAACATTTCCTTCGATGTATTATCATGGGTGAAATCATATCACTTACTTCTTTTGTGGCCTCCTCACACGCTAATGTCGTTGGTAGGCTAGAGAACCTCTAGAGGGTCCAATTCCTCATCTAGACACAAGATTATGCATGCTATTAGCTCTTATTCCACTAGCAATTGCTGCAATTCTCAAGGAAGAAACTGATGCATGGGGAGCTGAAGGAAACAAAAGTCTGCCCCGAAGACTAGGACTTGTATCTTCTCTTCAGGATTTGGTGCAATATTCAGGACTTCTTGTACCACCTTCATCATTGGTGAATGTGGCCAATGCTGCGGCTTTAAAAGCTGCAATATTTAGGGCCAACTGTAAGGTTGTTGGTGGCAACCCTAGCATGATTGGCCAGAGTGACTCTTCGACGAAAGCTGGTACTTGTACCTTTTCTTATTATACTTGATGGTTGTTACAGTTCAATAATATTCACTGAGGTTACTATTTGTGACAAATTTTGTGTATATGCAATCTTTCTTGGCATTTCTGAAAAATGTTGCTTTTGAGTATTTGTGATTTTTCCTGTTAGGCATATTTTCCCTGTACTTCTTTTAACAATGTCACGTCCTTCTATTATATTTCAATCTAAGTAGAGTATTATATTTGTTCTAGCAATTTGGTCATGTTTTGTAAACTAAACTGACTTCTGACTGCTTATTGGATCCTGGTAGTATTCTGTTTTATTATTAGTTGCTAGCTGTTCTTTGATTTTATATTTTCATATTGTTGCACTAACACTTTGGAAACATATTTATCTTTGGTTGTCTTAGCTTTTAACCCTCCCCCCTACTACCTATCATTTTTCAGTTGGAAACATGCTACATCTTATAGTTGAAGCCTGTATTTCGAGGAATTTGATCGACACAACTGCTTACTTGTGGCCTGGTTATGTTGTACTACCGGGGCATTCGAAGGATACAGCTTTACCCCAGGAATCGCCATGGGTAAACTTTATGCAAGGAGCTCCACTATCTGATCCACTGAAAAATGCTCTCATTGCTACCCCTGCTTCAAGGTATATGGAGCTAAATCTGGAACCAAAATAGAAATTTTAGAGGCTAGCATTGAATTGAACAGTTTTTTTCCACTCCGCCGAGTATTTTAAAGCAGTTTTCTTTCTGTACTGCAACTTTGCTGCAAAGCAAAGTTAAAACACATTTCTTGAATATTATTCTACCAGGAATCTCCATTTTTTAAAGTTAGTTTCTTAGTTCATTATACTTCTCAATTCACCCCTGCACTTCCCTGGTCCTACTTATCTGTATATCATATTAGTTCTTTGATTTGTAGTTCTGTTTTGTCTATTCAGTGTTGCAGAGCTGGATAAACTGTACCACATCGCATTGAATGGTTCAGAACAAGAAAAGTCAGCTGCAGCTAAAATTGTGTGCGGTGCATCACTTGTGCGTGGTTGGAATATTCAGGTAATTTACTTTTATTTATTGTTAAGAGTTCCCAACATGCTTACATTGCCAATTTTCCATGAAAAATTACAAGTTCATAACTAATCAAAATTCCTTAAGGTCTTGTTGAAATATTTAGTGATTTTTGGCGAGTTGATCTCCACAACAGTATACGGAGTAATATTGAGTTGACTTGTCCATGCTTTCCAAATCCACTATTTACTTTATGCTGATTCTGGTAAAATCGTATCTTAATATCAGTGATTGTTCGCTAGCGTTAAGCAAATAGTTCAGAAAATGGTCCCAAACTTCATGGCTCTAGTACATATTTCTTTGCTGTATTCGAAAAAACAAGGCTAGCCTATATTTCTGAATATAGGACAAGTTTATGTTTCCAGCGTAGAAATATTCTGAAATGCACATTTTCTAATTTGCTACATCGTTGAAGCTTTTTGTTACTTACTAGATACATCCGTTTGAGCGTCATCTAATTCCGGATGGGGGGAGTAGTTTTTTGGGGCTACTCTTGTGAGCACACGGAAATGGGTCTGAAAATTCTATCTGGCAACTTTTTCCTTAAAGCATCTTATTTATATTCTACACGTTTTCTTCAGGAACATGTTGTCCGCATGGTGGTCAAGTTATTGTCGCCTCCTTTGCCCTCAGATTCTTCATTACAGGGGAGCATGAGCCACTACCTTAGTCAGAAGTCTACCTTAAATGCAATCTTACTTGGTGTCTCATATGTCGATGCTGTCCACATTTTTTCTTTGTATGGAATGGTAAGCAATGCACTGTCTGCTTGACTGTAATCTTCTTGCAACAGTCCATTGTTAACATATGAAATTGGTGACGGAGTCTGTATTTTCTATCCAGAGCGCACTGTAAAAATATGTTCTTTTGTTTGTTTGTCTTGAAAGTAGAAAAAGAAGCGAGTTCATCAGTAGTCAGAAGGGCAATTTGCTGGTGCCCAGGGGAACTGGCATCTCCATTTGCTAAAGCCTAACTACATTGTTTAGTAAATTCCAAAAGCTTGAACAATGCCTCAGTGTCACATTTTGTCACTGATACAAAAAAGAAGACAAGTTTACTCTTATAGTGCATGTGGATATAATCAATGTCCGCATGCAATCTCTTGGTTCTTGTTCCTGTGTCATTTTCAAAGTTGGCACCTCGTATGCCTACCAGTCCAGCTTTAAGATGCTTTGAAGGCAAATCCATGTTCTTACCACTTTTCTGGCATATCTGTTCTAAGACTTGATGGCTGAAGTAGCTCTGTAGGTTTTGAGATGCACCACATAAATTTGTGTGCCTTTGGATTAGTTTCTTCATGTATATTGTTATGGCCATACCCCACTATGTACTAAAGCTTTTAATATCGGTATGCTACTTACGGTCAGCACTGTGATAACTCATAATGCTGCATTCTGTATCAAATAGATAGATAACTACTTCCACTTTTCATGTGCTCTACAATAATGTTGTCTGCAGCCTATATGTTTGTGCTGTTTGTTAGTTCACAATATAATAAGAACCTTTTGTCATACAGGTTCCAGATGTTGTCGCAGCTTTAATGCCACTCTGTGAAGCTTTTGGGTCAATGCCACCCCCGTCTAATCACAGGTCTACCATTTTTGATGAAACGTCGGTTTACTCGGTCTTCTCTTGTGCATTTCTTTGTCTTCTCCGGTTGTGGAAATTTTACAAACCCCCTCAAGAGTATTGTCTTGCTGGCCGTGGAGGCTCAGTAAGGTTGGAACTTACTCTGGACTATTTGGTGTTAATGCACAATAGCCGTATTGAGTTCCCAAATTCATCTGCTACTAGTACTAACTCTGGCAGCAGTATGGGCTCGTTCGACGAGGTCCCAACCCAACCAATTTATATTGACTCGTTCCCCAAGCTAAGGGCTTGGTACATTCAGAATCAAGCTTGCATAGCCTCTACTCTTTCTGGACTTGGCAATACAAATCCTGTCCATCAAGTTGCAAACAAAATTTTGAGTATGATTTGCCGAAAAATGACTAAAAGCGGGGTAGTATCTGGTAATCTTTCATCTGCTTCCAGTAGCACTGTCAGTGGTTCCTCTCTAAGTACATCTGACGATTCTTACCAAAGACCGACACTTCCAGCATGGGAAATTCTAGAAGCAGTTCCTTTTGTTCTTGAAGCTGTTCTTACAGCTTGTTCTCACGGGAGGATTTCCAGCCGAGACATGACTACAAGTGAGCAACCTCCTTGCTTCCATTTTAATGTATTATATCGATTCTCCAGTCCTATGGGGATATGTCTTAATCTCATTCGTGTGTTAATGTGCCGTTGCATTCCAGGTTTAAGGGATCTAGTGGACTTCTTACCAGCTTCTCTTGCTGCAATTGTTAGCTACTTCTCAGCAGAAATTACACGAGGAATATGGAAAGCTGTCCCTATGAATGGAACTGAATGGCCCAGCCCTGGTGCTGCTCTTCACTCCATTGAAGATGAAGTAAAGGAAATCCTTGCATCTGCTGGTGTTCAGATTCACAGCTGCTATCCACGTACAACCTGCTTCCTATTCTTATGCATCAATTTAGTTGCATTAGTTCATACTATGTGTTGATAGCCTTCAGGTTTTCATCATCGTTGTAGAAAATTTGCCCCTATATCTTTATTGCTCTATGTGTTTATAGAAAATTTACATTTTACTCTTACAGGTGGCGTGCCGCCAATGCTTCCTTTACCAATGGCTGCACTTGTCAGCTTGACAATTACGTTTAAGCTGGATAGGAGTCTTGACTACATTCATGGGATCATTGGTCAGGCACTGGAGAACTGTGCAGGGGGTAGTTCCTGGCCAAGCATGCCCATCATAGGGGCCTTGTGGACACAGAAAGTGCGAAGGTGGCATGATTTTATTGTCCTCTCATGTATTCGGTCTCCGTTTGGCAGAGACAAAGATGCGGTGGCACAGCTCATCCAAAGTTGCTTCTCATCCTTTCTGCGCTCATCCCCATCCAGTGGATCTGATATTACTGCAAGTCGTGGAGTTGGAGCTTTAATGGGAGAGTCAATCACAGGCCAACAAGGTCTTCATCTTCCCATGGCCCCTGGATTCATCTATCTGAGAACTTGTCGAACATTCCATGATACTTACTTTGTGAGCGAGATGATCCTCAGGCAAGTGATTGATTGTTCCCACAAACTTGCAAATGGATGGTCTTCCAATGGGCCTCCACATTTAAAATCAGGCCGACCGCCACTGTCTGGTGCTGCATCCATGGCTTCTCAGGTTGCCATGCTTGGTGCGGGACTGCTGTGTGTTGCAGGGGGGCCTCTCTTGGTCCAGGTGCTATATGAGGAGACCCTGCCGACGCTGCTGCTATCAGCTCAGGAACAGATGTTGGAAGACCCTGGACCAGTGGCCAGCACACTTCAAGGTTATGCCATGGCCAACATGCTTTTCTTCTGTGGGAGTCTACTCTGGGGCTCAGAAAAGACTTCTCCCGTCATGAAACTGTCATTCCTCTCGAGGAGGCCGCGAGTGGTGGGCACCCACATGGATTTCATTGCTGGTGTTCTGGATGGGCACATCCTGCTGGGTTGCGACCCAGGTACGTGGAAGGCGTATGTATCGTGCTTTGTATTCCTTGTGGTGAAGTTTGTCCCGACATGGCTACGGGACATAAAACTGGACACGCTGAAGAAGATTGCTGTGGGGCTTCGAAGTTGGCACGAGCACGATCTTGCCCTATCACTACTCGAGCGAGGAGGACCAAAGGCGATCTCCGTTGTAGTTGAAACCTTGCTACAATGATCTTGCCTTATGGAATTTTTTGCCCCCAACCTAACTTATAGGAGCTGTTGCAGTCTCAAGCCTGAATTCCGGCTGGTGAGCCATCAGGCCAGCAGATAGTCGTGTTCATCTGTGGAGTAGTGTCAGGTCATTTCGTATGGCCTCTTTGCTGGATGTTTGACTGCAGTATGTAAGTCCAAATTCTCAGAGCCGACAAGTATCCTGGGTAAAGTACCCCAGCTGTAACATGTACTATAATATAACATGGGGCACTGTACTTCTACAATGAATTAGTCCCTCTTTTTCGAAGAAAATTCGGCCCTCTCAAAGGCTAGACTACCAGTTTGCCTGCCAATTTTGGTAGGTAGGCTCTGAAGGCTCTGAATCTTTGGGATATCATTGTGGTATGGAATCTCTGTTCGACAACGCTGTGCTGTTTGAGGGTTTGACAGGGTTTACAATGCGCATCTGACTGTTTTCCCATTCTTGTATGCTACTCCCTCCGATCCAAAATAAGTGTCATGGTTTTTGTTCAAATTTGTACTAAAACCACGACATTTATTTTGGATCAACATTTATTTTGAATTGGAGGGAGTAGTTTTTTCTTACTTATAATATGTTATTTACAACGTTAACGTAGTGATATCATGAGAAGAATAGTCAAGAGTTCTCACTCGGAGAAAAAGAGTTGATGAATTTTGAGCATTGAATTTGAGGATGCAATCTATTTTCCACTGTTGAATTTTACAAATGTAATGAGACAGTTCTTCATGTCATGTGGCAAAAATGTTCAAACTTTGTATTACTTTCTAAATGTTCTGCGCTGGTAGTACCTTGTGTCGTCAACATAATCCTAGATCGACAAGGATACACGCGGTAGGTTTGTGACTTTTGTGAGCGAGTTTTACGACCCCGCAGATAGTCAATTCTCTAGCCTCCCTGAGGAGCAAGAACTTCCAAATGTAGATGCTACTCCTTCCATGAAAGCAATTTCGAAGAGAAGAAAGAATTTTGGCATCAAGGAAGACAAGATATTGGTGCATGCATGGCTACAGGTCACTCAGGATTGTAGTCCAAGGGAACGGCTAATCAAGATCTTGTTATTGGTATATGCATTTAAGACAATGTAGAATGGTTTCATAACTCACGCCATCTGAAACACCACAGCGTAATGGTGTGTCCGAACGTCGTAATCATACTCTATTGGATATGGTGTGTTCTATAATGTCTCTTACCGATTTGCTACTATCGTTTTGGGGTTATGCATTAGAGACAGACGCATTCACTTTAAACAGGGCACCGTCTAAATCCGTTGAGACGACACCGTATGAATTATGTTTTGGCAAGAAACCTAACCTGTCATTCTTAAAGTTTGGGGATGCGACGCTTATGTCAAAAGACTTCAGCCTGATAAGCTCGAACCCAAAGCGGAGAAGTGCGTCTTCATATGATACCCTAAAGAGACCATTGGGTATACCTTCTATCACAGATCCGAGGGTAAGATCTTTATCTCTATAGAATAGATCTTAAGTGATTCGTAGAATTTTTTTCCATGCAACGTTCCCCATCAGTGGTATCAGAGCAAAAGAGACACCACGCACAGGGGCGGTGCTCGTACCCTGCACCGAGTGTGCTAGGGTTTCTACTGCCTCCCGCCGGCGCCACCGTCGGTCTACCTCGTCTCCTGTGGTGTTAGGACCATGGAGGCGCGGTGGATCCCGGCCCTTGCCGGCGGGAGGGCTCTGTTTTTAAAATTTTTTTTTTGAGTTTTGTTAGGGTTTGTGTCTTGCTCAGAGATGCGAGGTGACGGTGGCTCTCTGTAGATGGAATAAGGTCCTCCCCGCCTAGCCCCCGTTCCGGTGGTGCTTCTAGCATCGTCGAAGGGCATGTGGAGGTTTGTCTCCGACAGATCTCGTGGGATTCGGTCGGTGTTTGTCTTCGTTGGATCCATGTGGATCCGGTCTTCGCTCGTCTGTGTTCATGTGTCTACATGTTGGATCCTTCCGATCTACGCTTCTCTTCATCGGCGGCGGTTGCTGTTCTGGTGCGCTGGTCTTATGGGGCCTTAGCACGACGACTTCCCGACTGTCTACTACAACAAGGTTTGCCTGGTTCCGATGAGGGAGGGGCGATGACGGCGGTGCGCCTTCGGCTCGCTCCAGTGCTTGTAGTCGTCGCTAGGTGGTCTGCGGACCTGGATGTATTTTTTACTTTTGGTGTTCTTTGATAAATAGATCAGAAGTTTTCCTCGCAAAAAAAAAATCTTCTTATTGGGGTATAATTTATGAGTTTTCCCACAAGAACAAGGATTTCAACTCAACTTGTGCTGAAAAATCACTGAGCAAACTACACAAACATTGATGTTGCGTAAGAACTAGACACAAATTGTCCTGGTTTGTGCATTGTTGGAACATTCTAGACGAACATTAAAATTGGAAAGATCTAGTTCAACTGAACATATCATCTATTTCAACTCCATGTACCAACTCAAATTGGAATGAGGATGGAGAAGTGCGTTTACCTCAAAAAGCGAGCCTGTGCAAAGGCGACATCGTAGGCAGGCTTCAAAAAACCGATAACAAAAAATGTAAGGTTCTTGCACTTCAGAAAGTGAAACTTTAGGGCCATGCTAAGGCTTTGTTTGTTTGGACTGATTTATAAAACATATAATAATATAATTTTCTCCCTCACACACGCATGCAGGTGTGTTATATATATAATCTGGTTGTTGTTGCTCTTACATTGCACGCGACCGAAATCTGGTCGTGTGCAACTAAACGCACATGGGCACCCAACCAGAATTGTATGCATTGCGAACTCTCAGCGCAAGCGAGGGATCTAGGTTCTCATGTGTAATGTGGATCGTACAAAGGAAATCCTCGCACCTTAATAACTGATTGTGATCTAGCCTCCATATCAAGGTGTATTAGCTTGTCTACCTTTTCCAAAAATGGTAGGCATGGGGTTATTTCTATGTTATGTTCTGAATTTAAAGTTACTTTGGTGGCCCCCCTCGCACACAGCACGTGTGCACACACACCGACCAGTTGGTTTCCCTAAACGACGGATCCTAAGAGCATCTACAGCCGGACTTTGCAAATCCGGCCCCTCAAACGTCCGCGGACGCGACCGGGCGCGTCCGCGGACACTGACCGGTCACGCCTCAAATTAGCCACTCTGCATCCGACTCTCTCATATTTGAACCCCTATATCCATACAAAGCATGCAAAAGAAATCCTACGTACTACCCTAACTACTCTTCGTCGTCGGAGATGTCCACGACGACGGTGCCGGGCACCGGCTGGACGGGCGGGGTGGAGGCGAGCATCCTCCTCCTGTTGCTCGACCTCATCCATGTAGGCGAGCATCTCCGCTTCCTCCGCGGCCTGCTGCGCCTCCATCTCCTGCCGGCGACGGCGTCTGGCCTCCGCAGCCGACTCCGACCGGATGGAATCGAGGATGGCCTGCTGCTCCGCCTGCAGATCCGCGTCACCGGCGTCCCCCACATCCTCCTCCTCCGGCTCATCCTCCTCCTCCTCAACCTCCTCCTCCTCGTCCTCCTCCTCCTCCACCTCCTCCTCCTCCTCCTCCGGATCCACTGCATCCGGAGGTAGCCCCGCGGCGATCCGAGCTCCGCGCCTTGCCCGGATCTGCTCAAGGAGCTCGAGCCGGCGCTCCGGCGTCAGAAATGGCTCGCTCCTCACCCGGTGGCGTGGGGGCATGGCTACTAGGCGGACGGGTGGAGTGGAAAGTGGTGGCGGCGGCGGACAGGCGGAGGAAAAATGTGGATGGTAGGGTTTCGGTGCCTCCGGTCGACTTAAATAGCCGGGCTAGGCACTACGCGGCCCGCCGGAGCGGCGCCACGCGGTCCGACGGAGGAGACGAGCTTCGGACCGCAAGGTTTACGGGCGTTTCCACGTGGGACCCCGCCGTCAGTCCGACGTGGCGGGCGTGCCCGGGCGCCCCCATATCCGCCCCATATTTGGGCTGGATATGGGGGGTGCCGGTCAGCCCGGGTGTTTGAGGCCCGTTTGAGGCACCCAGCTGGGTCGAAATTTCGTGACCGGTCAGTGACCGGGCGGCCCGCCCGGGCGTATGAGGCGGGTTTGAGGCGCCCGGCTGTAGATGCTCTAACAAACACTATTCGCAAAAATGCACTAGATATTCATCTCCATCCATAATCCATGAGATGTTTATCGACTCTCCAATGCACAACAACACCCATAAAATGTTGTGGTTTTTGAAACAAATGTGTGTGGGGGGGGGGGAGGTTAGAGCATCTACAGCCGGGCGCCTCAAACCCCCCTCAAACGCCCGGGCGGGCCGCCCGGTCACTGACTGGTCATGATTTTTCGACCCAGCCGGGCGCCTGATACGTCTCCGTCGTATCTACTTTCCAAACACTTTTGCTCTTGTTTTGGACTCTAATTTGCGTGATTTGAATGAAACTAACCCGGACTGACGCTGTTTTCAGCAGAACTACCATGGTGTTGTTTTTGTGCAGAAATCAAAGTTCTCGGAATTGGACGAAACTTTTTGGAGATTTTTTATGGAATAAATAAAAATTACTGGCGCACGAATCAACATAAGAGGGGCCACCTGTTGCCCACAAGGCAACAGGGAGCGACCCCCCTAGGGCGCACCCTGATGCCTTGTGGGGCCCACAGGCGGCCGTCTGACATAATTCCAACGCTATAAATTCACTTTCCTCGAGAAAAAAATAAGAGAAGAAGTTTCATCACATTTTACGATACAGAGCCGCCGCCACCTCCTGTTCTTCATCGGGAGGGCTGATCTGGAGTCCGTTCGGGGCTCCGGAGAGGGGGATTCAACGCCGTCGTCATCATCAACCATCCTCCATCACCAATTTCATGATGCTCACCACCGGGCGTGAGTAATTACTTCGTAGGCTTGCTGGACGGTGATGGGTTGGATGAGATTTATCATGTAATCGAGTCAATTTGTTAGGGCTTTGATCCCTAGTATCCACTAGATTCTGAGATTGATGTTGCTATGACTTTGCTATGCTTAATGCTTGTCACTAGGGCCCGAGTGCCATGATTTCAGATCTGAACCCTTTATGTTTTCATGAATATATTTGTGTTCTTGATCCTATCTTGCAAGTTATATGCACCTATTATGTGTTATGATCCGCATACCCCAAGGTGACAATAATTGGGATTCTTTCCGATGATTGCCGTAGTTTGAGGAGTTCATGTATTCACTAAGTGCTAATGCTTTGTTCCGGTTCTCTATTAAAAGGAGGCCTTAATATCCCTTAGTTTCCTTAAGGACCCCGCTGCCACGGGAGGGTAGGACAAAAGATGTCATGCAAGTTCTTATTATAAGCACGTATGACTATATACGGAATACATGCCCACATTACATTGATGAATTGGAGCTATTGTGTATCGCCCTAGGTTGTGACTGTTATATGTTGAATATTATCCAACATAATTATCATCACCGATCCAATGCCTACGACTTTCTCATATTGGTTTTTGCTAAGTTACTTTGTTGCTACTGCTTTACACTTGCTACAAAACTGCCACTGTTACTGTTGCCGTTACTATTGTTACTGTTGCTACTGCTATCAAAACTATCATATTACTGTGCTACTAAATATTCTGCTGCAGATATTTTATCTCCAGGTGTGGTTGAATTGACAACTCAACTGCTAATACTTGTAAATATTCTTTGTCTCCCCTTGTGCCGAATCAATAAATCTGGGTGAAATACTACCCGCGAAAACTGTTGCGATCCCCTATACTTGTGGGTTATCAAGACCTTTTTCTGGCGCCGTTGCCGGGGAGCATAGATCTATTTGTTGAGTCACTTGGGATTTATATCTGTTGATCACTATGAAGAATCTGAAAGACGCTAAGACTAAGATCGTCCCCTCTATGACTAGAGGAGGTAAGGAACTGCCATCACACTCTGCACTTGATTCACCTTATGTTTTGAGTAGACTTGCGACACCACCACCTGTTATTTATTCTGATATGTCGCAAGTTATTGATGATACTACTTCTGCTATGAATGATACTTATGATGATGCTAGTACTATGCTTGATAATACTGTGCCACTTGGTGAATTTCTTGATGAACAAATTGCTAAAGCTAAAGGAATTGAAAATGTTGAAACTCTTGAGAATTATGATTCACCTATTATGCCTAGCTCTCCTACTAGAGTTGAAATACCTGAAACATCTGATGGTCATGTTTTTGATAGAGAGACAGCTAGAGCAATTCTTGCTTGTAATGATAGAGATGAGGTTATAAAATTGCTTGCTGAAATGAAAGAAAAATCTATGAGGGAGAGAATGAAATATGATCCTAAGTTTTCTACCTCTCCCATATTTGTTACCGATAAGGATTATGAATTCTCCGTCGATCCTGAGTTAATTACTTTGGTTGAATCTGATCTTTTTCATGGTTATGAAACTGAAACTGTTGTGGCACATCTTACTAAGTTGAATGATATTGCCACCCTATTTGCTCATGAAGAAAAAATTCGCTATTACTATACTCTTAAGTTGTTTCCTTTCTCATTAAAGGGTGATGCTAAGAAATGGTTGTGTGCGTAGTCCCCAGGATATGATATATTACTTCTCTGAAAAATATTTTCCTGCTCATAAGAAACAAGCTGCCTTACAGGAAATATTTAACTTTGTGCAAATTAAAGAAGAGAATCTCCCTCAAGCTTGGGGGAGGCTTCTCCAACTACTTAATGCTTTGCCTGATCATCCTCTTAAGAAAAATGAAATACTTGATATCTTTTATAATGGACTAACCGATGCTTCTACCTAGATAGTTGTGCTGGTTGTGTTTTCAGGGAACGAACTGTTGGACAGGCTGAAGAACTATTGAATAATATATTGAAGAATGATAATGTGTGGACACTTCCTGAACCACCGCACAAGCCAACTCCGAAGAAGAGAGGTATTCTATTCCTCAGTCCAGAAGATATGCAAGAAGCCAAGAAATCTATGAAAGAAAAAGGTATTGAAGCTGAAGATGTTAAGAATTTACCACCTATTGAAGAAATACATGGTCTCGATATCCCTACACAGGTAGTGGAGGTAAATTCTCTCACTAGATTTGATGAAGGTGATAGTCCGTATAATAAATCTGCTAGTCAATGCTTGGATGAATTTGATAATTACATCGTTAAACAGGAACACTTTAATATGTATGTTAGCAATCAACTAAAACGGAATGTCATCATGATTGACCGCTTGAGTGATTTGATGTTTAGAATTGCTAATGATGTTAAGGGTTTAAGTAAACATGCTTCTATGGTTCAGACTCAGTTAGAACAAATTGCTAAGTCACAAAATGATTTGCTTGATGAGATGAATAATAAAAAGAATGACCATGCTGTTAGAGTTGTTACTAGAGGAGGTAGAATGACTCAGGATCCTCTATATCCTGAAGGTCATCCTAAAACAATTGAATAAGATTCTCAAAGAAATAATATTGATGCACCTAGTCCATCTAAGAAGAAAAAGAAAAAGAAAAATGATAGGACTTTGCATGCTTTTAGTGAACCTGAGATAGAAAAACCTCCTGAGAATCATAATGATGTTTCCATTTCTGACGCTGAGACACAATCTGGTAATGAACATTCACCTAATGACAATGATAATGATAATGAAGATGTTCATGTTGATGCTCAACCAGATAATGATGTAGAAATAGAACCTGCTGTTGATCTTGATAACCCACCTCCTAAGAATAAAAGATATGATAAAAGAGACTTTGTTGCTAGAAAACATGGAAAGGAAAGAGAACCATGGGTTCAAAAATCTATGCCTTTTCCTACTAAACCATCTAAAAACAAGGATGAGAAAGATTTTAAGCGCTTCGTTGAAATGCTTAGACCTGTCTTTTTGCGCACTCGCTTGATTGATATGTTGAAAATGTCTCCCTATGCTAAATACATGAAAGATATTGTCACTAATCAAAGAAAGATACCTGAAGCTGAAATTTCCACCATGCTTGCAAATTATTCTTTTAAGGGTGGAGTACCTAAAAAGTTAGGAGATCCGGGAATACCTACTATACCATGCTCCATTAAAAGAAGTTATGTTAAAACTGCTTTATGTGATTTGGGAGCCGGTGTTAGCGTTATGCCTTTCTCTTTATACAAAAGACTCGATTTGAACAAGCTCACACCTACTGAAATATCTTTGCAAATGGCTGATAAATCAACTGCTATACCTATTGGAATTTGCGAGGATGTGCCTGTTGTTGTTGCGAATATTACTATTTTAACGAACTTTGTTATACTTGATATGCCTGAGGACGACAATATGTCGATTATCCTGGGTAGACCCTTTTGAACACTGCAGGGGCTGTTATTGACTGCAACAAAAGCAAGGTTACTTTCCATGTCAATGGTAATGAGCATACGGTTTATTTTCCGAAGAAACAAACTTCGGTGAATGGTATCAATATTATTAAGAAAACTTCTACAATCAATATTGGAGGATTCAAATTTCCTCTTCCTTCTATCAAAAAGAAATATGAGATCCTTATTGTTGGGGGAATGCATATCCCCGTTGAGAAATTTGTTCGTAGGAATATGAACATTTTCAGGAGGAGTTCTTCAAGGAGGAGGTCCTCTGAAGCATCATCGAGTGAAAGCCCAGCACACCAATCATATGTTGAACCAAGGGCAAGTTCAGTGCGAGGTGCCGAAGCAAAATCATGTCGATGGCCGTGCAATGAGTTCATGCTAGGTGCAGGCATCAAGGAGGAGTTTGACCAATATATTCACAATACCGAGCTCTCTGCCTTCATCGCAGATAAGCCTCCGCAACACTACAGCCTCACCCATTCATTCACTCAAAAATTTGAGTATCACTCTCGCACTTCTAGAGTTTCATTTCATCTCTACGATAGATCTTATAGTATGTCTCTAGAAGAATTCTGTGATGCTTGTAAAATTCCATTTTGGGGTTCACTTAGCGAACCGCGACAATCTGATTATGAACTGTTTCTCAACAGTCTTTGCAATGGTGAGGATAGGGGGGTTACGCAAGCTAGAATAAAAAGCATTCACTTTCCCTCTATTCGGTATTTTGCACTCTTTAATGGCAAATGCATTGTTGGTAAACAAGACTGTAGTGCACTTTGTGCTCCTGACCTGAGCCTTATTCATGCTGCTTTAACGGGAAGCAAACATTATAATCTTGGGGCCATTGTTGCACGTAGGTTGCACCGCAACTCGGGTAATGGTGATTTGTATGGAGGAATTTATGCCTCCCGGGTAGCTGCAAGGCTAGGGGTCTCGCCCAGGCCTAAAGATCCTCTTTTACCTGATAAATACTTGAATTTTGAGGCAATGCAGAACCACGAGTTTATTAAGTGCAACACTCGCAGATATGACTATAACTTAATATTCGATAAATATTGTTCTGTGTTTGTTGTTTTGCCTGCTCCTGTCCTCTTTGATTTCCAGAACAAACAGAGATATTTTCTTCATGAGAATGAGGCGCATGAGTACAATGCGGCAGTTGAAGCTGCCCGTCTGGCTGAGGAGGCGGCTCGGAACTCCTCCACGAGCTACCACTTCGATTATTATCCTGGACAGCCATGGCATTAGACCAAGCTAGGCCAAAAGCCTAAGCTTGGGGGAGTACGTATTTCTCACCGACATTACATTCATGTTCACACATTCATTCTAGTTGTCGGTGTTCATCCTTTTTCATTGTATCATCCATGTTAGTTTTTTTTGCCTTCTTCTTGTGTGTTTGAAAAACTTCAAAAACCCAAAAAATATTTCTCGCTTCTTTTCGGTTTTTCTTTCTTGTTTGTTAGTTTGTAGTATTAAAAGAAAACCCAAAAAGATTTCTCGTTTCTTCTTTTACTTGTTGGGAGTTCTCCCGTGTAAATAGTTTTTCTCGCTTTTCATTTTTCTTCTTTAATTTGCTTTCATCAGAAAAACTAAAAACTCCAAAAATATTTCAGTATGTTTCTCTAAATTTCTTTTCTTTTTGTTGAGTCGTCGTAGGGAGAAGACCACGATGAAAATGTTGAGTGGCTCTCATATGCTTTATTGTTGATCTAACGAAGAGCCAATTTTACCTTGTTTTCTCCCTTGAATAAAATGTTTGCAGATTCCAGCTTAGCCCACGGCACACTTGCACTATTATTATTCTCACGTCATTCGGTCGCGCAAGTGAAAGGCAATAATGACGATGATTTGATGAAGTGACTGTGGCAAGGAAAAGCTGGTATGAACTCTTCTTGTTTTTGTTTTTGTAAATATGTTTAACTCAGTACCCATGATTCAGCATATTATGAGTAAACATGTTTGTGATGACAATTAGAGATTATAGTTGCTCATGCCATGCTTAAGTAGCTAGGAGTGGATAATGATTTATCTTGGATGTCAACATGCATTAAAATGGTTATGATGTAGTATGTTAATATGGTATCCTCCTCTGAATGTTTCAAGTGGCTTGACTTGGCACATGTTCATACATGTAGTTGATTCAAAACCAACATAGCCTCCACGATATTTATGTTCAGGGTGTTTATATCCTACTCATGCTAGTGTTCAATGTTAATTATTCTCAATGCTTGATTATGACCGTTTTCGCTCTCTAGTTGGTCGCTTCTCAATCTATTTGCTAACCTTCACTTGTACTAAGCGGGAATTCTGCTTGTGCATCCACAATCCTTAAACCAAAGTTATTCCAGATGAGTCCACTATATCTACCTATCTGCGGTATTACTCTGCCGTTCCAAGTAAATTTGCATGTGCCACCTCTAATCATTCAAATAAACATCCGTTTTGTGTGCCCGTACCGCTCATGGAGCGACTGGGGGTGGTCAGTATCTTCCATGCTAAGCGGGTTATTCTCAGATGAGTGTTTATTCACTTGTCATTGCACGAGAGAGGCTGGTATTTGGGATGCCCAGTCCTATGCTCGAAATCGAAAATATATAATGCAAACAAACTCCCCCGGAAAGTTGTTGGTATGGAGGGCACCCGAGGATTCGGCTAGCCATGGCTTGTGTTGGTATGGTGGAGGCGGGGTAAACTTTACCTTTCCGCTTGGGAACCGCCTATAATGTGTTTAGCATGGAAGATATTGAAAACTCTCGGTCGTGACGTTGGCAGGAAAAGTACACCTCCCAAAATTATTTTTCATCTCTGACTTAAGCTTCGAGCTCTGGCACAGCTGCAAATCCCTGCTTCCCTCTACGAATGGCCTATCTATTTACTTTTATGTTATTTACTTTATGTTATTTTACTTTTATTGTTGAGTCTCACCTTATTTCACTAAGCGCCAATCCTGAGAGCACTATTGTCATTCTTATGCATTGGGTATAGTTAATGTTGTATGCATCATGACTGGATCTCTTCTACCTTGAATTACAATGTTTAGTCGCTGCTTGAAATTTGGAGGTGCTCTGCATTTATGTTTTGCGGTCTCAGAAAGGGCTAGCGAGATACCATGTTATCATATTATATCATGATTGTTTTGACAAATTGTTGCATTTGAGATATGTTATTATTGCTCGCTAGTTGATTATGCCATTGATATGAGTAAATATAATTCCTAAGTGTTATTATGAGCATGATTAGTTCATGATCTTTGCTGAAAACCTGGTTACTATTTAAGCTTATATACGGATACAAGAACAAAAGAGTTCGTAAAAGTTTTTCTTTATCACTTTCAGTTTGTCAACTGAATTGCTTGAGGACAAGCAATGACTTAAGCTTGGGGGAGTTGATACGTCTCCATCGTATCTACTTTTCCAAACACTTTTGCTCTTGTTTTGGACTCTAATTTGCGTGATTTGAATGAAACTAACCCGGACTGACGCTGTTTTCAGCAGAACTACCATGATGTTGTTTTTGTGCAGAAATCAAAGTTTTCGGAATTGGACGAAACTTTTTGGAGATTTTTTATGGAATAAATAAAAATTACTGGCGCAAGAATCAACAGAAGAGGGGCCACCTGTTGCCCACAAGGCAACAGGGCGCGACCCCCCCCCCCCCGGGCACGCCCTGATGCCTTGTGGGGGCTTGTTGGGGATATTTCCCTGCGTGTAGACCTGGCAGGAGGATGACCCGGCTATAGAGCTGGAGGGCTCAGCAGGTTATCTCACTGCGGGGCTGAGATGATACTCAATGGGCCGGCTTGATGGAGGCCCGGTAAGAAAGGCCGGCTCAGGGTACGGACCGGCTCAAGAAGAAGATGTACGACATGTTTGCCTTGGAGTCTAAGTAGAATAAGAGTAGGAGACGGGTTAAGATTATGACCCAGACTCTCATGTAACCCTAGGGCTCTACCTGTTATATAAAGGGGAGCGCCCAGGTCAGAAAGACTAAATTGCAATCCCTCGAGAGCTAGGTTAGCGAATCCGCACCCTTGTAATTGAGATCCAAGCAATACAATCAAGCAGGACGTAGGCTATTACCTCCGTCGTGAGGGACCGAACCTGGGTAATCTCGTGTCTTCTCGTTCCCGATCAACTCCGCTAAGCTTTCACCTTTGTGCGATGGCCTCGTCTCTAAGTCCTTTCACAAGGGCATCTGCCGTGTCAAAACCATGACTGTTGGCGCCCACCGTGGGGCACACGCACGGTGGAGTTGAGTTCTTAGCGGGAGCTCTCCCAGGGTTCGGGAAGTACGCAGTTGGCTTGATGATGACGAGCCGCCGCGGGAAGTTCTACATCGACGATTCATACTGGGGCCCCGACGCCGACTCAATCGAGTACGGGTATCGGGTCCCCTTTGGCAAGATCCATACCTTCATCGGCGTGGTTGGTGAGTCGGCCGCCGGGTTTGAGGATGTCACCGGCGTCGAGTCGGCATGCCGCGCTGGTCCGAACCAGGCAAGACCCGGCCCGCCACAAGCTGGCCGGAAGCATGTCTTTGTAGGGTTCACCCAAGGGGTGGCCTTGTCGGAGAACTCCCTGTCTGGAGATGATACGCTCGTTCAAATTTGATGGCGAATCCTCAATGGGAGAAACTGATTCGATCCGTCCCCTGTACGACGGAAGGCTGGGGTATACTGATGAAGTCTTTCCAGAGGCCCTTGAGCTGCCTCGCTTTGCAGTAGTCTACATGGCGGGTAGACAAGATCCTGCACGCGATCCGGTCGATCCAGCGGCTGGGCAGAACCCCACCCTAGCTGGCTCAGGAGGAGCCGGTGCGACTGCTGCCGGCTCTCAGAAAACCGGGGCACAGGCGCTTACGGACTTGATGAAAACCCTCACAGCCCTGTTGGCCGAGCCGGTTACTGTGGAGAACGCAGCTGCGCGCAACACGGACATCACGAAGTGTCGCGAGCAGATGGCCAAGATCCAAGAGGATATCAATGCTGAAAACACCCGCATGGCGGAAGCGCAGGCCCGGCTTGCCGAGGAGAGGCAGCGTCTGGAGGAAGAAGCTCATTATTTAAGCCGCCGGCAAGCCGAATCGGAGCTCGTTCACCGGAGGCGACATCAAAGCCGGCTTCCGGCCAATATTGAGCCAACTCAGTTGTTCACCACACCGAACGATCCACAGGCCCCGGCGAACCCGGCAGCTGGCACCGTACCCCCAGGAGGACCATTGCTGCAGCAGCCGGCTCAGCAGAGGGAGCCGACTCAGCACCACATGCCGGTCCAGCAGCAGCAGTTGCCGTCTCGTCGGTTCCAAACCCCAATTGGACACTATTCCAACCCGGTCGACAATGTTCTGGCGGCGACTCACAACTTGGCGGCAATTTCGATCGAGGGAGATGGTCCAGCTCAGGTGGAGGCCAGGAACGCTATTGCGATGCTCAAGACAACAGTAGTGCAACAAGCCAACTATTCCCATAGCCAGCACCGGCTTCATTCCACCGCTCACCAGAGCCGCACCAGGGGCCAACGCCCTGAGTCGCCAGCAGTTTCCAGCAGCGCACACCGCAGAAGGGCCGCCCAGCCGCTGGCGGATCAGCACCAGCCCAGGATCCCGAATGCACATGATATTGTGGACACCGCTCGGGCTCTACGAGCGTTGGAGGAGGAAAACACGCGTGCAGGGTATAACCCGCCGGCAGCACACGGCCCGCCCACCGCAGCCCAGACAGCTGGCCGGCTTGGGGGCTTATCAAGCCGCATGATCGGAACTCCTTGCCTAGTGCCGGCGCTGTGGGATGCACGCATGCCCCCAGATTTCAAAGGTCCTCGCAAGGTTCCAAATTACACAGCGAATCTGGAGCCGACCGAGTGGATCGAGAGTTACGAGCTGGCAATGGACCTGTTGGGTGCAAGTGAGTCAGTGTGTGCACGCTATCTGCCTCCCATGTTGGAAGGTCCCGCACGCACTTGGTTGAAAAACCTACCGGTGAATTCTATCAACACATGGCAGGAACTGAAGGAGCGCTTCATCAAGAATTTCCAGGGAACTTGCAAAAGGCCAACCATAATTGTTGATCTTGAACATTGTGTTCAGCGTGAGGATGAGTCGGCGCATCATTGGGCTCGCCGGGTTGCAGAAGTTATACACAGTTCAGATAGCATCTCGGCTGCACAGGCGGTGCTCGTTCTGGAACGAACATGCAAGTTTCAGCCCCTGGTCCAGAAATTAGGGCGACTCAAGAGAAAGGCCCAAGATATGGGCGATCTCATGGATGTTCTAACCCGGTATGCTGAGTCAGATAATATAAAGGATCCGCCGTCTGATGAGGAAAAATCTGGTAAAGGCAAGAAAAACGGTGGCAAGGGCCACCAGCAGAACAATGGTAATGGGCAGAGCAACAACGGCGGTAAACGCAAAGGCTATGAAGGTGGCTCCGATCTGGTGGCAAATACAAATACGGGTAACAAAAATCAGCGTCAGAACAATGGTTCTAGGAGGCAGTCCTTCGGTAATCGCCCTCTCAGCTTCGAGGAAGCTCTCAAGGGTCCATGTCCAAAACATAGTTTCAATGGTAAGCCGTCCAGCCACGCCTGGGAAAATTGCTATATCATGCAAGAGTTTTCCAAATGGATCTTCCAGAATCATCATAACGACGAAGGCAATGGCGGACAACCCGACAATCAGGGACCTGGCTTCCAGGGAGCCGGCTCACAAGGGCCCTTTGCAGGCCCCGGGTTCCAAGGGAACAATGGGCAGAACGCCGGGTTTCAGGGGGCTGGCAATGTAGGAGGCAGCAATCAGCGGAACAACCAGGGAAATCAGCATCAAGCCGGTCAGTCAGGGTTCCAGAGTAATCCGAAGCAGTTGAATAGTGGACAGTATCATGTCTTCACCACTAGTACCTGCAAGCGTGATAGGAAGGTGCAGCGGCGAGCCACCAACTTGGTTGAGCCGGCAGCCCCGTACTATCTCAATTGGTCAGAACAGCCGGTCACGTGGAGCCGGGCAGACCATCCGGTACTCCTTGATCACCCTGGTCATCTAGCGTTGGTAGTGGCACCTCAAGTCGGCGGTTACACATTAACAAAGGTGCTCATGGATGGCGGCAGCAGCATTAATATATTGTATTATGATACTTTCAGACGAATGAATCTGTCTGATAAGCAGTTGACTCCGTCCTCCACAGTGTTTCACGGCATCGTCCCAGGCAAGTCAGCCTATCCCGTGGGCAGAATATCCCTGGAGGTGGCCTTCGGCTCAGAGGATAACTACCGTTCTGAATTTTTGTCCTTTGAGGTAGTCAAGTTGAAAAGCCCATACCATGCTCTATTTGGTATGCCGACTTATGCATGGTTCATGGCACGATCATGCTATGTTTATCTGAAGTTAAAGATGCCAGGACCGAGGGGAACCATCACAGTTGAAGGCAATCGGAAAATTGCACTCGAATGCGAGGAAGGAGATGCAGCATATGCCGAGACGGCTTGCGCTGTAGAAGAATTACGGTATTATAAGGACAACGTTGACCCATCTGACAGGACCTCCCTGAAGAAGCCAACGACGGAGTCAGACCCTTTGCTCAAATTTAAGTCGGCCAGGTGAAAGAACATGTGGTGCCCCCATGTTTGGTTTTGGTAATTGATGACAATCTCTATGGACTAATGGTTGCCATGAGTTATATTGAAGGGTTTGTCCATAGGCATTTCTTGAAGTCCATTTGTTGGTTTCAAGAAGAATATGTGTTGACCAAGGTGCTATTCAAGGATTTATCCAAAGATTGGTCATATGAGAGATGAGCCTATTGCAAGCATGTCTTGAAGAAGAAGATTGTGTGGACATTCATGTTTACCTTCAAGACATCATCTTAATGAAGAGAGTTGGAAAGATACAAGGTTGATCAAGACTAAATACGAAGAGTGATTCAAGTTGATCAACACACAAAGCGTAGAAGATGTACCGAGTGGGATCAAGTGATCTCATGGTATGGTAAGCATTGTCCATTACGCTTTGTGTACTAACCCATGGTCTATGTGCGAGTTCGTTGTGGGGTTAGGTTTGTTTCCATGGGCGTGCATCAAAAGGAAGATATCATACAACCCATGGAGGATGACATCAAGTGGTGATCGTCATCAAGATTGCGGTGTGCAAGTTCAAGTGGAGCATCACGAAGAGATCATGCTTGAAGCTTGCCGTCCATTGTGGTGACAATGGACTTGTGAAGATGTGCCGAAGAGTGGCTCACCCATAGTGGAGTATGGGGGAGCAATCAACTAGTCTTCATCGAGCCAACGCAATCAAGAAAGGTGGTCCAACTTGAGGAGGTCAAGATCACCATCTTCTAGCTCAAGTGGACTATGCGCAAGGCAAAGGTTTGCCCTTGATAGGTTTTTTATTTTACCGGTCTCATGGTAGTAGTTGGGAGACCGGGTTATAGGATCGATAGCCGTACTATCAAGGGGGGCTCTCGGATGAGTAGCTTAATCGTATCTTTCGTAGAGAGCTCAAACCATTGCATCCTTGCATCATCTTTCTTGGTTCTTGTTTGGTGTTTCTCTTTGTGAGTTTTAGAGCTGTTGGTCATCTTCATGACAAGCTCGAGTTCATCGAAAACGGAGTTCATGTGCATCTTCTATGATGTTTTCGATGTTGGAGTTTTTGCTGGTTCATATTGTGGGAAGGTCCTCTTCCTTATCCTATTGTCATTTCTTCTCCTTTGCTGCTTCTTGCTATATCCAGTCGCTGTTGGATAGTATGTGTCGTCATCTATCCAACAAGCTTGAGTTTGCTCAATTCGGAGCTCATTTGCAGATGTTATGGCTATTCTGGTTTTTCCTTCTCGAGCGGTTGTACCGCTTGTGAAAGCGGTTGTACCGCTTGACCGGTTGTTCCGGCCCTGCACCGCTCCACTACCGGAATCCCTTCTGTAGTGGAGCTGTGGCTGGGCGGTGGTGGCCCGGTAGTTCCCGGACGGCTAAGGTGAACCGGTACTACCGGTGTCTGGAGCGGTTGTACCGCTCCGGACTTAGCCACCACAGGAGCACTGGTTTGGCGGTAGCACCGGCACAACCACCGCCCCAACCACCGCTATGGGGTGAACCCCTTCTGTATGAGAGGCGGTTGTTGGGCGGTGGTGGAGCGGTAGTTCCTGGTTGGCTCCGGCCGACCGGTACTACCGGTGGCTCCACCGGTTGTACCGCCTGGTACTCTGCTTCAGGGGAACCCGCAAAAAGTGGTTGTACCGGTCCTTGGACCGGTTGTACTGCTCTTGTGTTATTCTGCAACATAACGGGCAGATTCGTGGGGTCCTATAAAAGGCGGTCTTCTTCCCCAATGGACCTAACCTCTAGATCTCGTGTTTGCCCCCCCATTGTTGACCTTCTTCGAGCTTGCTATCTCTCAATCCCTCCAATGATTCTTGCTAGTTCTTGAGGGAAAAGAGAGAGGAGATCTAGATCTACGTTTCCACCAATCACTTTCTCCTCTATGTGAGGGGAACCCCTTGGATCTAGATCTTGGAGTTCTTGGTGTTCTCCTTGTTCTTCCTCTCATATTCCTCCATAGCTTTTGTTGCTTTGGTGGGATTTGAGAGTGAGGGACTTGACCACTTCGTGTGTTCTTGCCGGGTCCGCACAGTATCATCACAGACAATGGGACCAATCTTTCCAAGGGAGTCATGAAGCAGTTCTATCAACAGGAGCACATCCGGCTTGATCTAGCATCGGTTGCGCATCCTCAGTCCAACGGGCAAGCAGAATGAGCTAACCAGGAGTTGCTGCGAGGAATAAAACCCCGGCTTATGGTGCCCTTGCAACGCACGCCGGGTTGCTGGGAAGAAGAGTTGCCGGCTGTCCTTTAGAGCATACTGACTACTCCCAATAGGTCAACAGGCTATACGCCGTTTTTTCTGGTCTATGGTGCAGAAGCTGTACTTGCAAGCGATATTCGACATGACTCCCCTCGAGTGGCGGCTTATGTGGAATCAGATAATGAGCAAGCTCGCCAAGACGCTCTTAATGCTCTGGAGGAAGAACGCGAACTTGTTGCGTCCAGATTAGCAATTTGTCAACAAGACCTATGTCGCTATCATAGTCGTAGAGTTTGAAGCCGTACTTTTCAGGAAGGTGACTTGGTGCTCCGTCTAATACAAGACCAGATAGGCATGCATAAGCTTTCACCTCCTTGGGAAGGGCCCTTTGTGGTCAGCAAGAATCTCAACAACAGGTCATATTACCTAGTTGATATACGTGAGGCAGACAAATCACGTACCTTTGAAGAGGAGGGAAGCCGGCCCTGGAACATTGCCCATCTCCGGCCATACTACACTTAAGTCACCTTTTGTACATACCTTCCATTATGTATATACATATTTTGATCAATGAAATAAAGACCGGCAGCTCTGTATAAGAGAGTTTGTCGTTTCGCCTCAAAATTGTGTGTTGAGTCTTTATTGGTTGATCATTGGTTACTTGGGGGCTTCCAACTCATTGAGTTTAGCTTACAAAACCCTTTAACCTGGCAAAAAGCCAAACTTGGTTAAACCTGCCTGTCAGCAAGATGCTACTCTGAAAAGGTGACCCGACGTATGCCTGATGAGTCAATCACAAAGGTGACCCTGAATTCATCAAAGTTAAAACGTTTGCTGGTCACGTGAGAGCCGACTTTTAGAAAGCGAGGATAAACCAAAAGGCCAAAGCGCCTGCTTCATGCAAGCAAATCAGACTCGTGCCTAAAAAAGGTCGATCTTTACATCGTGCTGCGTAAGCCGGCAATTTAAAATTTATGTTTTTGCATTATGGTTACTTCTTGCATGCATGCATAGTCTTTATTTTCATACATTCTGCATTACAGTCACCTCTTTCTTTAACTGGCAGCAAGGCTTGCCAGGTTATTTTTTCTTAACACGCCACTGGTGTGAGCTCGTAATTAACGCAGCTAACTCTAAGCTCATATTCTGAGCAGAAAAAGACTTGTCATTTCAAGCATCAAATTTATACAAGCAATAAAAAAGCAGCAAGTGCACGATGGCACTTGCACCAGCAGAAGTTTCTGATATGTAAATTTACAAGCCGCCCACCAAGCTGCGGCCACAGCAAAAGTTTCCAAGTTCAACTGCTATAAATAAAGAGCCGGTGTTCTATGTTGGCGGGTTAGGATTTGCACCGGAGGTTGCCGGAGCGCCATGTCCCGGCTCTTCGCGATCATCGTCATCCTCCGCCTCTTCCTGACTTGATTCGCCGGTCGACCACTGGATTGAGCGCAACGCTTCAAATATTGCATCGGCTGTAATCACAGAGGAAGGGTCAACGTCAGGGGCAAAAGATGGCTTACGCATGCGAGTCAGGGCAACCGGCTCAGGATTTGGCGGCTCCATCCGTTCGTTGTCCTTTGAATAGCCGGCCTAGTACTTGGTCAAATTTGCCTCTTCCGCAATTTCTGTGGCGACAACCCGGGTTTCTTTTATGCATCGCTGGAAATCCTTTTTCATGAAAGGTGAATCATCAACATTGAATTCTGGATATCCACCGACAACTTGAGCTGGATCCAATTCCAGCACGTATGCTTTGGTGCGTGCCAACACTGTCAGGGCCCCAGCACGGCAAGCCGCCTTCTTCCATTCCTCAAACCATGCAAGCACCACTGACAGTTCCTTCAGCATATCAGCGATCAACTGTGGCGGCGCCTTGGTATTTTTTGCGGCCATTATGCAACGGGAGCCGCCTATGTAAAGCTGCTCCACAAAGGTATAGACTGACTTTAATTTCACCAATGGCCGTTCAACAAGGTTGTGGCTCCTACGGCCTTCAAGGATAAATGCACGCAAGATCAGTAAGGCCGGCTTAGCATATTGAGCTGGTACAATTGACCAATGCTAAAGTCTTTTTACTTACCGAAGATGGCCTTGCACATGGCGGTGATATGTCCCTTCAAGGTGGACAACTCTTGTGTAACCGGCTCAAGTTTTGCCTCGGCCTCGTCAGCACGTTTGACCAGGATGGCTCTTTCTGCTTCAAATGCCGCCTCAGCATTTTTCAAAGTGCTTCTCACAAGGCGCAAAGACTTGTTCGTTTCTGAAGAAGATTCTTCAGCTCTTTCACGAAGTTTCTTCTCTCTCTTTGCTTCCTTTTGGAAGTAAGATGCTTGCCTCTCAGCATGGTTTAGCATATCCTACACAACAATATTAAGTCAGGAACAGTTATCATAAGTTCCGGGTCGCCATTCTGGTCGACCCGGCACTTGGGGGCTGCATATTTCAGCGTTTTCATCAACTATAACAAGTCCCATGCAGATGCAAGCATTCCACATGGCACTTGGGGGCTAATGCACAGTTTGATCTATGTTATTACATACAGAGACCCGGCCATCATAATATGATAAGCCGGCCCTTGGGGGCTACCGTTTGCTGTTACAGATGATATTACAGTTTTTAAGTCCCGGGTCATCATCTAATAATGACCCGGCCCTTGAGGGCTATACGTATGTATATATGTCTGTCAAGATAGGGGGCAAAAGTTACCTCATACTTCCATTTCAGGGAAGTCATCATTGCAATTTCTGTATCTCGGCTTTCAGATAACCGGGTCAGCACAACTTGATGCAGTGTTTCGACATCTTGTTCTTCAAAGGCATGGATGTTGAGAGCCGCCTTCCCTTTGTTCTTAAGAGGCGACTCAATCTTGGCAGGAATCTTTGTAAGAGCAGTAGAGGTTTCCGGTGGAGCATGTTGCTGTTCGCCGGTCACCATGACTTCGTCTTGGGCCTTTTCAACAGGCTGCTCTTCAGTTAAAGTTTCCTTCTCTTGGCTGGCAGGAGGAGGAGAGGCATGAGCCGGACTCGCGGTAGTGTCTTGGTGCGGCGGGTCACTCTGGAAAGCCAGCTCATCCGAAATATCCGGGTTAACCGCGGTGTCTTCTCGAGAAGGACCTGCTTGAACGATAGGGTCAGACGACCCGGCGACAGTCTTCTTCTTAATGGCCTTCGCGCTATACAGGGAACAAAGAGTCATTCAGTTAAAAAGATAAGGAGCAAGAGTCCATCGTGTAAAGGATAAAGAGCAAAAGCAGGTTGTTTACCCAGGATTGATGTTAAAGGCTGGCGCCTGAGTGGCGCTCGACTCGTCAGAGGAGGGAGATGTTAGATATGCCGAGTCGTTCAAATAAAGGGGCTCTTTGAAACGACCGGTGTGTGGAAGAGAGGGAGTTGGGCTGAGAGGTGCTTCTGTACGTGCCCTCCGCGCTGGCGGCTCATTGCCTAACCCGCCACTCAGCTCTCCTTCACTGCTTCGGGTCTTCCGTTTAGAAGTCCCTGTGTGCTGCGCTTTCTTCAAAGAAAATTGTGGGTCTAAGTGAGCATCTCGGTGTGAAAACGGAACTTTTCGGACTGCAACCCGGAATTTCTTTCGAACGGGTATTGGTGAGTCAGAATCTGAAGAGATCAATGTTACCTCTGGCTCGCCAGCGTGACTGGTTTCAGCTTGTTCCTGTGAAGAGGTGGCGTCAGCAAGTTGATTAAACAGACGGCCAAGGGAGTCAAGTTCTACCTCTTGGTCTTCATCGTCTTCTGGGTCCTCTTCGCTATCTTCTCGGGGAGGGGTGGGGTCTTGAAGTTCGACCTTCCACCAATCAGAGTTTTCCTGTACAATGACGGGTTGATGAAAATACAACAAGGGAAACGCAGAATAAATGACTTGAAAAGCGATAGTAAGGATGGCAGTTTACCGTGGGTGCCGGGTTGTTTGCGTAAAAGGGAGCGAGTCCCACGATTTTAATGTCTTCTTTAGTTTCGCCGAGTAGCTTCTTGGCAAACTTAAAGACATCTTTCTCCTGAAGGTTGACCCGGCTAAACCGGAGAGGGTCTTCCGGCTCACCGGAGTAAGTGTGTAAGAGCTGATTCCTAAAGCCCAGAGGCTGGATGCGCCATTCTATCCAAGTCTGGGTCAGATCCACACCGGTAAGGCCGTGAGCAGTTAAGGCATTAATTCTGGAGTACAAAGGTGCCAGAGCCCAGGGACGAAGCTAGAAAAAATGGGCACTGGTGTCAAGCTTTGTCCACTCTAGCGCAAACTATAGCAGCGCAACATACATAATGTTGGAGTGAGGCATAAAGAGAAAAAATATGCGATGATTCAATAATATTATTATTACATTAAAAAAGTCATACCGAGTACAGGCTGAGCGAAGTCATAAAGCCAAAGGTTAACTTCAAGCACTTCAGTTGTTACTTTCTGAAAAGGATGAACAAAAGAACATATTATAATCACAACAATGTTATGAAAAAAATAATACAAAAAATAAATATCATTAAGCAAGAATATAAAGTGACATGTGATGCCCACATTTTATAACTTCCTTTCTCAATCTTCCATCTTCTTAAATAGATCAATCACATCATCGTTTGTAATTGTAGAAAATATATCTTTCCCCACATAGCAAATCAAGCACCCATTCATGAACTCGTCACCCATTTTGTTGCGCAAAACACTGTTGACAGTATTCATTGCTGAAAAGCATCTCTCCACTAACGTTGTGGCAACCATCAAAATTTGCACCAACTTTAGAAGTTGATACACCAAAGGAAAAAAACAAGATGCTTCCTAGTGCCCACCAACACTTGAGCAAGATCATTAATGCCATCCAAATTGGCAAATCTTTGGTCCGCTCAGATATTGTCAATGTAAATCTGAAGTTCATGGCCAAGATAAATCAATTGTGTTGAACTGAAATCATCAGGATAGAACTCAGCTAACTTCAATAAACTCTTTAAGTTAAAAACATCAAATGAGTTTTGTTGTTATTGAAAGAAGCCATGTGAATTAGCAATGAAAAATTTACTTCATGGAATCTTTCATTGAACTCCCTAAGTTGCCGATCAATAACAGAATTAAGACACTCTATTTGATAATGATGGAGGTTTGTTATATTGGGTCTTTTTTGTGGTGTACATTGGTTCTTGCAGCCTATAAGGTCCTCTAGATAAATATCTCTGTCTGATCTCGTGTTACTTCTTAGGATTCTTAGTGTACTGTGATATTCTTTTTCGATCAGCTGGATCAGGAGGAAGATCATCCAAATTTACTTGTGTTGGAATAGTAGTACTAACGCTTGATACATGAGTATGATCTTGTCTAAGTCTAAGTGACCTTGAAGTCCTTGCTGCAACTGATGGTAGTGGCTGTTTCCACAAAAATCTGTCCATAACCTCCTAGTCGTACATGAATCAAGGAAGAGAACAACAAAATTTCTAATTAGTTCAGTTACAAAATTTAGTCTAAAGACTGAAGGTAATACACATGCGTGTCACGACGCATACCTGAGAAGAGTCGATCTAGGCTTGGTGGATTAGCACCAGATTATGCCGCAACAATCGGCCGGCCGGCATCCACAGATTAGACCAAAATCTCGTTGATTTGTTGGCTCGTCTCTCTGTAATTCCACCAGGCGGATTCCACCAGGCGGCACCAGGAAGGATTTATCACATCGGAAGGGGATAGGGGAATTAGGGATTGACAGGAGGCGATGAGACGAAGAGAGAGAAAATCATTCGCATATACAACAGCCTATATGCGTATAGGAAATTAAGGAATTAGGAACGACTGCTTTTGGGCTGTGTGCAGCGGCGTATAGGAATTTGGTGGAACGACCGCATATCTTTTTAGTGACTGTGGGCTTCTATGGCTGGGCTGGAATTAGACTGTGCTTTGGGCTTCTCCGGCTAGGCTGGGGTCAATCACTTTTTGGGCTGGGGTCAAAGACAAATCCTATTAACAAAGATTACTTCAGGTTACGATCGGCACTGGTGTCAATTGACACCGGCCCTTACACGGGAGCTCTGTCCCTGCCAGAGCCTCTCTTTCTTCTTTAGAAGCGAAGCCTGACAAGACGATGGTGGCGTCAAGCCGGTTTGGTCTATAACCCGGAAGTGGATGTTGCCCGGTGGGGGGAGGTATCCTTGAAGTAGAACCAAGTTTTATACCATCCCTTTGGGTGGCTTGCCGGCTTGGCATCGGGGAAGGCTGTGTTCCTCCGCTGGATAGTGACTCCGCCGAGTTCCAGGCTTGGTCCGTCCTTGTGTTCAGTCTGATGATTCAAGTAGAAAAATTCTTGGAACAGGGTGATGGACGGCTCAAGCTGCAGATATACTTCACAAAATACTTGGAACTGGCACAAGTTGTGAACAGAGTTGGGGCCTATGTCTTGTGGTCTGATGTTGAAAAAGTGAAGCACATCCCGAAAGAATTTTGAGCCGGGGGGACGGAATCCTCGGTCCAGATGATCAGCAAATAGGACAATCTCATTCTGACCCGGCTGTGGGTGAATTTCTTCCTCTGGGGCCCGCCATTCGATTTCTTCCTTGGAAGGTAACAACCCGGTGTCCGTTAAAGCTTGCAACCTGAGCTCTGTCATGGAGGATTTAGCCCAGTTGACATACTTAACTTTGGGGGCCATAGCTTTAGCTGCAAGAGAAGTGTAAAAGTGTCATAAGCCGGCTGTTCAAGGATTTTCCGGATTGATGTAAACAAAAATATGAGCCGACAGTTAGAACATTCGCCGGATCACACAAAGCAACGTAAGCATTTCCCGGGTCATGGTTTCTGATGCAAGATAAGCCGGAAATCACATATTGCAGATTTTGTACAAGTGTTGGACACGAATCAGGCAGTAGCTTAGCAAACAGATTTCAATTAAGTGAGAAAATCCTACGGATCTGAAAAATGGCATAAAAGGAAATAGCGAAATCTAGGCATGTTCTTCGTATCTTGAGATGAATTACAATGAGATCAATTCGGAGCAGAACATAGAGTCAAAAATATGCGACGAGTATTACGGATTGGTTCTACGAACAGTAGGCAGCAATTTTTTGAGCATTCGAGATCTACAAACCGCTAATGCGATGAACTGGGAAGAACGTAAGAACACCGACGAGCTGCTAGAGAAGCGGCAATGGCGGAGGAGTACTTACGGATCTGGAGTGAAGGAGGGCTCGCTGCTGAGGTGCTGTGGGCGCGGCCGAGCGGGGCCAGAGGACTCCGGCAATGAGGCGATGGCTTGGGCGGCGCTGAGCGGGTGGCGATGGCGAGCTCGAACGGGCGCAGGACGTCTGGGTCAGAGGAAGAAGATGAGAAGAGGTAAAAAGGAAGTGGGGGAGGCCCTGGGCTATTTATGGTCGCGGCAGAGCCCGAAGCGGCATGCGCGAAACCCCAGGCAACGCAGTGAACAGTGGCTAAAAAATCTCCACGATTTTTGCGCCTGACAAGACAATACAAACTACTCAATGATTCACTGTGATGTCATCCCGAATTTTGCGGAAATGGAGCGTGACGTCATAAGGATGGGACGACAAAATAATACCTAGTTTACAAATGAAGAATGACCCGGCAAGTGCTTGAGCCGAAACACCTGCTTGAAGGTGGCATGTGCAGCAAGAGCCGGTTCAAAGGAAGTAACTTCAGGTTATCGCTTAATTGCGCGATTCTTTGTTTGCTTTGTTTTTCAGGTTGGAGTTCAACATGGATAAATCCAAGTCAAACTGAGGGCTAATGTTGGGGATATTTCCCTGCGTGTAGACCTGGCAGGAGGATGACCCGGCTATAGAGCTGGAGGGCTCAGCGGGTTATCTCACTGCGGGGTTGAGACGATACTCAATGGGCCGGCTTGATGGAGGCCCGGTAAGAAAGGCCGGCTCAGTCTACGGGCTGGCTCAAGAAGAAGACGTACGACATGTTTGCCCTGAAGTCTAAGTAGAATAAGAGTAGGAGACGGGTTAAGATTACGACCCGGACTCTCATGTAACCCTAGGGCTCTACCTGTTATATAAAGGGAAGCGCCCAAGTCAGAAAGACTAAGTTGCAATCCCTCGAGAGCTAGGTTAGCGAATCCGCACCCTTGTAATCGAGATCCAAGAAATACAATCAAGCAAGACGTAGGCTATTACCTCCGTCGTGAGGGGCCGAACATGGGTAATATCGTGTCTTCTCGTTCCCGATCAACCCCGCTAAGCTTTCACCTTTGTGCGATGGCCTCGTCTCTAAGTCCTTTCACAAGGGCATCTGCCGTGTCAAAACCACGACAGGGCCCACAGGCGGCCGTCTGACCTAATTCCAATGCTATAAATTCACTTTCCCCGAGAAAAAAAAATAAGAGAAGAAGTTTCATCGCGTTTTACGATACGGAGCCGCCGCCACCTCCTGTTCTTCATCGGGAGGGCTGATCTGTAGTCTGTTCGGGGCTCCGAAGAGGGGGATTCGACGCCGTCGTCATCATCAACCATCCTCCATCACCAATTTCATGATGCTCACCACCGGGCGTGAGTAATTCCTTCGTAGGCTTGCTGGACGGTGATGGGTTGGATGAGATTTATCATGTAATCGAGTCAATTTGTTAGGGCTTTGATCCCTAGTATCCACTATGTTCTAAGATTGATGTTGCTATGACTTTGCTATGCTCAATGCTTGTCACTAGGGTCCGAGTGCCATGATTTCATATCTGAACCCTTTATGTTTCATGAATATATTTGTGTTCTTGATCCTATCTTGCAAGTTATATGCACCTATTGCGTGTTATGATCCGCATACCCCAAGGTGACAATAATTGGGATTCTTTCCGGTGATTGCCGTAGTTTGAGGAGTTCATGTATTCACTAAGTGCTAATGCTTTGTTCCGGTTCTCTATTAAAAGGAGGCCTTAATATCCCTTAGTTTCCTTAAGGACCCCGCTGCCACGGAAGGGTAGGACAAAAGATGTCATGCAAGTTCTTATTATAAGCACGTATGACTATATACGGAATACATGCCTACATTACATTGATGAATTGGAGCTATTGTGTATCGCCCTAGGTTGTGACTGTTATATGATGAATATCATCCAACATAATTATCATCACTGATCCAATGCCTACGACTTTCTCATATTGGTTTCTGCTAAGTTACTTTGTTGCTAGTGCTTTACACTTGCTACAAAACTGCTACTGTTACTGTTGCCGTTACTATTGTTACTATTGCTACTGCTATCAAAACTATCATATTACTGTGCTACTAAATATTCTGCTGCGGATATTTTATCTCCAGGTGTGGTTGAATTGACAACTCAACTGCTAATACTTGCAAATATTCTTTGGCTCCCCTTGTGTCGAATCAATAAATATGGGTGAAATACTACCCGCGAAAACTGTTGCGATAACCTATACTTGTGGGTTATCAGCGCCTCAAACGGGCCTCAAACGCCCGGGCTGACCGGCACCCCTCATATCCAGCCCAAATATGGGGCGGATATGGGGGCGCCCGGGCACGCCCGGGACGCCCGCCATGTCGGCCTGGCCCGCGCTGGCCCGCCTTGACCCCACATATATTCCTCCCGATCGGGTCGCCGGACCAAACCCTAGCCACTTCACTTCACTCCCCTCCGCCACCCAAGCTCACCTGCACCGATCTCCGGCCATCTCCGGCATGGCGGGGAGCGGATCCGAGTCCTTCACCTCCAGATCCGTCGACCCTGAGCTCATCCCACGCGGCCCCGAGGAGGAGATGGCCGTCCGGCTTGCGCTCCGCCGCTCTAGGGACGAGGCCCGTGTAAGGCAGTGCGTGGACTCCTTCCGTCGGGAATCCATCGCGTCCGCCCAAATGGCGCATGGATCCGGCGTTCGGGGTGCCGTGGCTGCCTCACCGTAGGCGGTGCGGTCCGCCTGGCGTCCGAACGCGGTGGCGGACGCGCAACCCCTCCGTTGGCGCGCGGAGCAGCACGACGCGCCATGGTTGTCGTCCGACGCAAACATGGCGCAGCGTGCCCGGCGCGCGAGGAGCGGGCGCGGGATGCGGCGGCGGACGTCGGCGAGGCGGAGTCGCATTCTACGGAGCCCCGTATGGTGCAGTCCGGGCGCCGCAACCGCGTCGTGGTGGATGTCGGCTCGTCCCAGGACGGATCCATCATCGACCTGACGTCCACCGGCACCGTCCGGGTTACGGGCTCCGACGAGGAAGAGTAGGGCATGGGAGACGGCGGCGCCTTGAGTCCCGTGAGTCCGCTCGTGTCCCATGCTCTACTCTACCTTGCCGGCGACTGGACCAACACTCTGGGGAGTGCAGCCGGCCGCCGGACATGGGCACGGCGGAGCCGGACGAGCTCCGCTTAAAGAACGGTTTATGTTGCATGTAATAATATGGATTTGAGATTTCTAATTTAAAGTATCCGAATGTGGAATGCATTATTTGAGGCGTGACCGGTCAGTGTCCGTGGACGCGCCCGGGCACGTCCGCAGGCGTTTGAGGGGCCGGATTTGCCATATGCGGCTGTAGATGCTCTTAGAGCCAAGCAACCGGCGCACGCGGTCATCTACTTTCGTTCAAAGCCCATCCAAGCATTTTGTATCCATGCTATGCTTCATGAGATCCGGAGTGTCATTACTCTCTCGCGTATGTGGAGACCCTCGTTAATATCAAACTGGATCTTTACTATGTACTCTCTTGTTCCCAATGTTCAAGGAGTATTAGCTTGTCTTCCTTTTTTTCCGAAAATGGTAGGCATGATGGTCTTTCCATGTTCTATTCTGAATTTGATGTTTGTTTGGTACCCCTCCCCCCTCGCTCACACACGCACGTGCTCACACAGACCGGTTGGTTTCCCTAAACCACGGATCCTAACAAACGCTATTAAAAAAACTAGATACTCATCTCCACCTAAAATCAACAATGAATAGCGCCCAACAATAAACACCATTATTCATTTTTTCTTTTTCGAAAAGGAGGATAACCCCTGACCTAAACACCGTTATTCATTGTTGAACGAATTCATATTTGAACTTAGAATTTCACGTGCTAATAGAACACCACCCTCCTAGCGTACTGTATTTTCTTAAGTATTTTTGGCAATGTAGTTTCAACTTAGTTTTCATTGTCATACCGTATTTAAGAATTTTTGGATTAGTATAGTTTCAACTGAGTTTTCAATTGATATTCTTCCTCCGGCGGCTCCCCTCCGCCGATGACCTCGGTCGTCGATGGTGAGGGGGGTCGCCGGATCCACGCCTGTGGAGCGTTTTAGGCATTAGTTGCTTAGGTTTAAAGGTTGTTCATCGTCTTGGCTTCGGCAGCGGTAACGGCGGCGCTGAATAAAGAATCTTCAGATCCTTCTCCGACGAGGCGATCCTGTCTTTATTTGGGGTTGGATTTGGAAACCAGTCTGTTCAAGCAAGGATGGCGTGGCCGTGGCGGCATCCTCGTGGTGGACTTGTGTTCTCGGGTTCCACCGTTGCGACAGCGTTAGCTCCAACGCCGGCGCGGAGCTTGGGAGATATAGTACAGGAGCGGATGCAGATTATGGTCTGCATCGGCGTCATCTGGAAGATGGTGTATCGTGTGCTTGGTTCGTGGTTCGTGGCAGACAGGTATGATTTTCTCCTCCGACGTCTTAGTCATGCGGGGATGCCAGATCTGGAGTTCGATAGCGTGTCAGGGGTGTTGCCCCAGTCTGCTTCGTTCAATGGCAATGGCTTCGCCTTTGGTGAGCCACCTTGGATGTCCGCAAAGCTGCATATCAGCGATGGAGCCGCGTCGAGCTCGGGTGAGGAGGTGATCCGTCATTTTTTCCTTTGGTGGGTGCTGTGGTGGTGCCGGAGGCAGATGACGGGCGTTAGTGTGAAGCTCAAGGGATTCTTCGGTCTTGATTGTATTTCTCTTTCTTGGCTGGTTTTCCTTTGTTCAAAGGCTAGCGTTCTGTTGTCTTTTCAGTTTTGTCAGGTCGGTGTCTACCTGGCTTGTATTATGATCTTTAGGGCATCTCCAACGACGACCCGTAAATTTCCTCCCGCATCCGTCCGCGGACAAGGATGCGGGAGGCTGCCATCCAACGCTGCCCGCATACATTTGGACAACAATTCGAACTAACCGTATGAAATTCGTTCAAACACGGCCGGATTTCATATAAATATGACGGGTTTCATTACATTTCGGACATACTTCAACTAAAAGCGGTGCTCATCCTACTCTGGAGGTATAAGTAATACCTAATCTAAATGATTGCCGGCGCCCGTTCCCCGTATCCGGCCATGAGCCCCGAGAACTAAAGCTTCGCCTACTCCAGTTCCGCCTCGGCGCTCTCCAGCTCTGCCTCCGTAACCTCCTCCTCCGGATCCCTGGGAAGTGAAGTTGTTCGCCTCCACGTCACCGCCAAGCGGCTAATCGGCTGACGATGTTCAGCCCACCAAGCTTGGCTTCAACGGAAGGGAGGAGCGGTGGCCTTCTTGGGACCCGAGCGGCGGCGACCTACCGTGCACTACTCTTTTTCGCTGCCGGCGGCGCCCGCGGACATGCCGGCTTCGTGGTCGTGGCGGTGGGGCACGGCCTCGGTGGAGCCGGTAATGTCCTCCTCCTTGTAGTCGGTCTTAACCCACACCTCGTCCGCCGCCTCGTCGAATTCCTGGTAGGCGGCCTCCAGTTCCGCCTGACGCTGGTGGTAACGCCAGCGGGCGAGGCGGATCTCGCGGGCGGAGTGGTAGGACTCAAGCAGCGCCGCCTGCTCCGCCAGGTCCGCTTCCGGCGTGATCGCCCTGCCCGCGGCGAGCTGCTCGTCCGCCTGCTGGTGCTCCTGGAGTACCTGGTGGTTGTAGGCGGCGTCGGCCTGCGCCTCCCGGAACTGCTCCTCCCGCACCATCCACGTAATGGGCACGGGCCTCGCCGATGGTCATGGTGCAATGCACCGGCGAGGGTAGCGCAGAGGAGGAGGGTGGCGCCGCCTCGTCGTCGGCCGCGTCCTTCATTGGGACGTCGTCATCCTTTGGCTGCCTGCCGGCCAGCCAGCCGACAGCAATGGTGGCCATCTCCTTCTTCTGGTCCGTCGTCAGCCCATCCCACAGAGCTTTGGAACGCGAGGAAGCCATGGTGGGAGTGGTGCGGAGAGGAGAAAGGGATCGGAGGCGGATGGCTGCGGCTATGGCCGGGGCAGCATTTTATATAGCAATGGTGGGCGGCAGAGGGCCGGACGGGTGGCGCCGGAGTAGCCGCCTTGGCAACCGCGTGTCATTCATGTGAGCGGCAGACGGACGGACGGGCGACCGTCGTGTCGTTTGAACGCGGAGCAGTCGCCTACACTGGAAAGCAACGCGGGCGGCGCTCTCTCGGCCGGCGCGCCGCTTCAATGTCGGCGCCAGTGAGAGTCGCGTCCGCTCTGGCCGGGCATGAATGCGGCACTGACGCTCTGGAGCGGCGCTGACCGTTTCATGCGTGAAGCGCGAGCGGGCGAGGGAGGGTTTTTTGGTGGGCCAGGGCGGTCAGACGCGGGCTTGGGAGTGGTCCGGACGCCCGCAAAGTCCCCCACATTTGTCTCCGGTTTACGGGAGAAAGTACGTCCGGACCGTCGTACAGACCGGTACATGCCCGCGTTGGATGGCACAACACGTCTGGACAGCGCGGATGTGGGCGTTTTGATGGTCGGCGTTGGAGATGCGCTTATGATTTATCAAAAAATGAAACATGGTATTACCATGATTTTTTGATATTCTTCCCCAAAGACTCCTTCCCTCAAATTCCGTTAATTCGGTAACCAAGCGGTCCACCTCCAAAGCTCCAACCAAGCCGGCCGATTGATAAATCCAAGTCCCTGTTCGAGGGTTCGGTGCGGTGGAGATGCTCTCTGTTCGAGGGTTCCAGAGCCGCGATCATGGCGTGGCTGCCACCAGGAGTGAGCGTGTGCAGTTGCTGCTGCGGTTCCGTTGGTCTCTGGCCGTGTTGGTGTTGGTTGCTGGAATGGAGTTCTTCCCCGGTCGTGCGGGAGGTGGTTCATGGAGTGCGTGTCCTCGGCCGTGCCGGGCGTCGGTGTTCTGCGACATTAGTCACGATGGCGAGGTGCTGCGGTGGCGGCGATGTGACCCATTACAGACAAGTGGCCTCATTTCTTTGCAAGGGGTGGGTGGTGGGCGACGGATGAAAATCCTGCCTGTCCTCGGTCGGTGCTGGCGACGACGGCGCCTGTGGGTGTCGTTCCCCTCCTTGGAGGCGTCACTATGGTGTGGCGGCATTTCCCTTCCTTGTTTGGATGATAGTCTCCGGGCGAAAGCCTAGGTCTTGGACCGGCGATGGCGGCGTCTTGGCGTCGTTCCTCTGTTGGGAGCATCGTGGATGAAGATTTGGCTTGGAGGTTCGGTGATGCGGTTCTTCGGTGCATGCCGCTGGTCCGAATAGAGGATCTTGGGCGCTATGTATGCCAATGCCAGTGAGTCCAAGATGGTGGCTTTCTCGGGACCTACTGAGTCCCGCCACCCACTTGCCATCTCCTTTTCGGCATTCAAGGGTCGTTGGTGCGTCGACAAGGGAAGTCCGGTCGAAATTGTTGCTCTTTGTGGTGATCGGCGTTGGTCGAGACGCGGCTTTGATGCTCTAGTCTGACAGGTTCCTTTGCGTTGTGTTGTAATGTGTGCGGAGGCTTTTCTTCGGATTAGCTCGGATGTGGTGTTTGTTCTACATTTGTTGTTCGCAACAAGTTGTAGCCTCTTATAATTGTCTTCTGCCTTCTATAAAAAATATGGTACGCCCTTTGGCGTAATTTCGGGAAAAAAAATCGAAGTCCAACCGTAAGAAGATACAACGCGCTCGCTTACCCACCGTCATCAAAAAGTCAAAAATCCCCTCCTTATAAGCTCGCCGTTCCGTTCCTCCACGCGGGCACGGGGCCACGGAGCAACCCCACCTGCCCACCCACCGACCCAATCAAGATCTAGCTCAGCTCAATCCTTGAGCCGGCCATGGCGGCGGCCTCGGCCCGACCGCCGCCACCGTGCTTCTTCGCCTTCCTGAAGCACGGCGCCCTCCTCCCCGTGCGCCACGGCGGGCTCTTCCTGCCGCTCGTCGCGCTCACCGCCGCCCTCGCCGCGGCGCTCCTCCTCACCAACTCCCTCGCCGTGCAGCCCCTCGCAGCAGCCGCGCTGGTCGACGCCAGCGCCATCAGCCGCGCCGACCCGGCCGCCGCCGCGTACCCGGGCCTCGTCAGGGCGCTCAGGGGCGACCTCAGGCGGCTCCTCCTCGAGGTCGGCGCGTGCGTCCTCGCCGCGGTGGTCGTCGGGTCGGCCATCAAGATAGCCACCGTCTTCGCCGCCGTCAGGGCGTTCTCTTCCGGCGCCGACGACGAAACCGAGCACCTGACCGTGTCCGCCGTCCTGGGCAGCGCGAGGGGCAACCTGTGGGGCCCCGTCGCGACTGTAGCCTTCGGGTACGTCCTCGAGGTGGCCTGCGCGAGCGCCATCGTCGCGCTGGCGCTGGCCACGGTCTACCTCCTCGAGCGCTCCCTGCTGCTCCTCTTCCTCGACGTGCTGCTCGTGCTCCTCGCGTCGCTCTTCCTCGTCTACCTCACCGTGGTCTGCGCGGTGGCAGTCGTGGTCTCGGTGGCGGAGCCGGGGCGGCACAGCGCGGCGGCGGTGTCCCGCGCGTGGCGGCTCATGGAGGGAAGGAGCGCGCGGGCCGCGCTCTACGTGGTGGCGACGTGCGCGCTCGGCGCCGCGGTGTCGCCGGTGTACACGCTCGCGCTGAGGTGGTGGCCGCGGAGCCCGTGCGCCGGGGTGGCCGCCGGGGCCGCCTACGTGGCCCTGCTCGGCGCCGTGGAGGTGTTCTCCGTCGCGGCCGTCACAGCGTACTACTTCGAGTGCAGGGACAGCAAGGAGGAGGAGGAGGTGGTGGCAGCTCACAGATACAGATACGCCGAGCTGCCCAATGGAGATGCGTGAAGCGAATATTTGATCAATTCATTCCCTTATTTTTGCTTGTCAATACATTGGATTAGGTATTTAGTAGAGATATACCCCACCATTGTTATGGTTTCAGCAAAAAAATACGTGTACTACTGACAAAGAAAATACAGAAAGAAATTGCGTCGAGCTAGTCCTTCAGAAAGAAATGTATTTGTCTTCTAGATAACATCGGAAATTTCCTGGCGGTCAAGATGACATAAAACATACTCAATTGTAACTTTTTATAAGATGTTTTTAAAGTCCATGACAGTGTAAAAAAAAGTCTTATATTAAGTTTAGGGGGAGTATTTATTAAAAAAAAAGACAATATAATATATATAAAGTTGTCCTTATCTCGGCAAGCATATACTGTATATAGGGAGATACAAATCAGAAGAAATGGAAGATGACATGAACTACTGGCCCATCATCACCCACACCACCATACAACTGCCTAAGGCTGGTGATAACGGGGGGCGATACCGCCCCCCTATCGACCGGAGGCGGGCTGGAGTGGGGCGGGAGCGGGGCGAGACGAGAGCGCCGGGCGACGGATCCGTCGTCGGGCGGTAGCGGGCGCTATCGCCCCGCTCTCGCCCGCGTTGGCGGCGGGAGGAGGGCGGTAGTGGGGCGGGAGGCGGGGCGGCGCGATGGCACGGCGGGCGGTAGCGCGGGCGGTAGTGGCGGCGGCAACGGCTAGCTGACGTGGCGCGCTGTGATTCGTCCACGTCAGCTAGCCGTTGATGTATCCGTTGGAGCTCTAAAAAATTTGAAAAAAATTCCAAAAAATTCCAAATTTCATCCCCAACCCCTATAAATACCCCCACACCGGTTTCACTCATTCCACACCCCATTTCATCTCATTTCTCTCCTCCACTCTACCAAATATTCTCCACCATGTCGGATTGGTCTCCAGATCTCACCCAATTCACCGATCTTTTGCAGTCCGACGGGGCACCAGTCATTCCCCAAGCTGATTTCTCTCCGACACATCGTCGCTCCGATGTCGGTTCTTCGCCGCATCCCCGAGCATTATTCCCCTCCGGCGCACCAAATCCGGGGCCATATGGTCCATACCCTCCGCCTCCGGCGACATATGCTCCATACCCTCCGCCTCCGTATCCATACCCTCCACCTCAATATGCTCCACCTGGAGGTACCGGGAGTGGGACTCAACCTCCGTACCCACCACCTCAATATGCTCCATACCCTCCGCCTCAATATGCTCCGTACCATCCGCCTCAATATGCTCCATACCCACCACCTCCTGCACCCACTGCTGTAAGCTCCGGCTCCGAGTCTCAAAACGAAGCCGTGGGAACAATCCAACCTAAGCGTCCAAAGAGGCTTGACTGGTCAACTGACGACGAGGCAAAACTGGTAATTTAATTACCTTTCTTGGATGTAATATGGAGTTTTCTTTTATATGACTAACAATATCTATTTCGGGGTAGGTTCATGCTTGGCTTTTTCACTCTAAGGACTCTATCTCCGGTAATAGCAAGACCGGCGTTAGTTTTTGGGGTCAGATAGCGGACACCTTCAACTCTACCTCGGCAGCTTCCCGTCATCGGACCGCGAAGCAACTCAAGGATCATTGGAGCGTCTACAACCGTGAGGTGACCTTGTTTAATGGATACTACACCCAAGAAGAAGGGTTACGTCAGAGTGGAGCAGACGATGAAATGGTCATGAAGGCCGCAATGGCGAGGTACGAGAATGACAAAAGAGTGACTCAGCCTTTCAGACGCCTTACTTGGTGGCAAGCTGTTCGCAATGAACAGAAGTGGAAAGGACATCATGGTCCTGGTAGTGGATCCGATTCCACTGCCAAGAGAAGCCGCCTCGGAGTTTCTGGTGAGTACAGCTCTGGCGGTGGATCCGAAGACACCGCGGAGGAGGAGGAGCGTCCACTAGGCCGCGACAGGGGCAGGGTGGCGGCACGGAAGGAGAAGGGAAAGAGTAAGGGGAAGGAATCCTCATCAAGCAGTGAGGTAGGAAGTAAAACCTTCGCAATGAAGAACATGTGGAGTGGTTTAGTCAAGGCTAAGCTACTCAAGCAATGGAACAAAATGAAGGACCGATCAACCACCGACATGGATGAAGAAGAAAAACGTAAACATGCGAAGGCCATGAAGATGGTGGAGACAGAGCTTGGGCTGGATGATGATGAGGATTAGAATGTATTATTTTTTAAATTATGTAATTTTTTATTTATTATGCAATTTTATTAATTATTATGTAATCAGTAAAAAAATTAGTTGAATAAAATTATTTTCTTGCATTATTTTGAATGTCTAAAAAAATGCGAGTGAAATAACTAAATCTGAGGAGAGAGAATCTGACGTGGCTATAGCCTGCCACTACAGCCCGTGCACTGGCACCGTGAGGTGAGAGTGTGGTGAGAGTGGGGTGAGAGTGGGGGTAAAAGCTGACGTGGCGGGGCGGTAGTGGGGCGGTGCATTATCACCAGCCTAACTAAAAAAGTCGTTGCCGTTTCGTTGTCACATTCAAATCCAGCGGGACAAAGACAGCTATGCATCACAAAGTTTGTAATTTAAGAAAACCGATAAATAATTAAATCCGTGGAGACAAAGACAATAATCTCTGGTCCTTGACAGGAAGGAGTCCGGTGCATGCTTATCAACTGGGAGGAGCAAGGAACGAATAGATATCTTTGAGGCCATCGATGGAAAGCCCGTAGTTTTCAGAGACTGTCAAACAAAGGCGGCAGGAATATTTCCTCGTGGAGCAAAGCACATGATTCCACTAGGCCTCGCTTTCTCCCTCGGATGACTCGGCACCAACTTCTTCTTGCTTTCGATCCGGCCATGCAGAAAGCTGAGGAAATGACACGGCGCGGCGTCAAAAGCCGGTGCCGGCGGTTTACATTTGATGGTGTTGCTATGCAAAGTTGATTGTTAGTTTAATACTCCGAACTGCCAAAATGGAGTTGTTGGAATTGATCGTTGTTAGGGCATCTCCAACGTGCACCCTTGAACCGGTCCGGACGTGTTATACCATAGAAAACCGTCATGTGTCTGTCTGCGGGATGTTCCGGATTTTCTTCTTCCCGTAAACGGGAAGCAAACCGGGGAAGGAGGGGGGGTGGGCTTTGCGGGTGTCCGAACCGCTGCCATGCATGCCTTCGACAACTTGACCCTACCCAAAACCCTCTTCCTCGCCCGCACCATTTTCCGTCCGACCGCATTCGTGCCGGCCTAGAGCGGACGTGACCTCTCACTGGAGCCGTCATTGAAGCGGCGCGTCTGCCGAAAACGCTACCCGGCCCAGAGCGGGTGCGACCTCTCACTGGAGCTCCGCACTGAAACGCCATCCATCCGCCCGCCTACCTCCATTAAACAACAACGAGCACGTCGGCCGAGGAATCCACTCCGGCGCCACGAGCGCCACACGTCCATCCTCACGCTGTCCGGCATTAAACACCCCGCCTCTTGGCGCATGGCATCCGCACGCTATTTAAATATGGCCAGACGCTGGGCAGCAGCCTTACCACACCTCCGCTCTCCATCTCCTCTTTGCAACACACACGCCATGTCCTCGAGCTCCAAAGCCCTATGGGACAGCCTCTACGATGAGCAGAATAAGGAATTCGTCAACATTGCAGCCGGTTGGGTGGCTCATCGAGCCAGCCGAATACAGGCTGGCTTGCCAGCAAGCTCTCCGGAGCCAACACCACAACCATCGCCGGTCGAGGCCGGCGTCACCATCGGCCGTACTCGCTCATCCAGGCTGGCCTATGCCGCCACTCGCCAAATCCACCGCGAGCGATGGCGGCTCCTCGTCCGCTAGGCGGAGAAAGAAGTCATGCTCGCAGAGGTTGACGCGGCAGCGGAGGAATTTGACTGGGGCATCGACGACGACGTCGCCAACTCCGCGTCGGCCGTGCCCCGGCGCCACGACGACGAAGCCGGCATGTCCGCGGCCGCTGCCGACAACGAGGAAAAGTAGACCATGGGAGGCCGCCGCCGCCTGGGTCCCAGGAAGGCCACTGCCACCGTCTTGTCGGTTACTCAACCGGCGACTTGCCCGCTTCGCGGGGCCGCGGGCCAACGCTGATCCGGTGTTCGCGGAGGCGGAGGCTATTCTTCCCCTCCCGCTGAAGCATTTATCTCCGGGGCTCACAACGGTCCAGTGAGCTTACTACCGGACATGGGAAAGACATATCGTGGGAAATGGGATCCACCGCGGCCGGCGATAGACTAGGTTAGAATAGCCTAGCCTAGTCTGCTATAGATTAGTTGAAATATGTCCAAAATGTAAATGTTTTTGTCTGGTTTATATGAACATCATCCGGTTTGTGTGAATTTCGTCCGTTTTGATGAAATCCACTAGTCCCACTGGTTTGTGGATGGATACGGTGTCCGGTTTGGGGGTCGGCATTGGAGATTCCCTTATCATCTCATTGCTCCCATTTAGTATGAAATTGCACTTTAACCAGACGTTTTGAGGGTAAGGGCTTTCTAACTTTTTCTTTTCTTTTTCATCTTTGCCGGCTGCTTTGGACTTTGGATCATGAGAATTTGGGATGAATTTCGAAGGCACATGTTTTGTGATGGTTTCAGAGAAAACGGGTTAAAACACAGGCCTTGATCGCCGAGGAGGCTACGCGTACCCCTTGGCGGCTGTGCTCTAGCGACTCGAAGGTGACTAGGGTTGCTCGCCTCCTACCGGCGCCGTCGCAGGTCTACCCCGTCTGTTGTGGCCTTAGGCCATGGAGGCGCGGTGGATCTCCGCCCTTGCTGGCGGGAGGGTTCCAGTTCCCTTTTTAGGTGTCTTTTTGTGTCTATTTAGGGTTTGTGTCCTGCTCAGGAAGGCGAGACGGCGGCTCCCTAAAGATGAAATAATGTTCTCTCCACCTAGCCCCCGTAACGACGGTGCGTCTAGCCTCGTCGGAGGGCATGTGGTGGTGTGTCTCCGGCGGATCTCGTGGGATTCGGTCGACGTTTGTCTTCTGTGGATCTGCTTGGATCTAGTCTTCGTTCATATGTGTCTGTGTGTCAGCAGGTTGGATCATTCCTATCTATGCTTCTCTTCATCAACGGCGACTGCTATTCTGGTGCGCTGGTCCTATGGAGCCTTAGCACGATGACTTCTCGACTGTCTGCTACAATAAGGTTTGACTTCTCGACCAGCTGCTCGCCACATAGCTTTGACTTCCTTGCAATGGAAAAACAAATGTCCCCCATCTTCAAAATATTTTTTGCACACCTCACATCGTGTATCCAGCTCAACGCCCTTATATTATGAGACGGAGGAAATAGATTGCAACAAAAAATTCCATTACACGACTAAGGTTCGCGCACCTGGCCACCCCGATCTGGTCGGATCACATGAGAGGATGGAGGAGTGCCGAGCGGCGGCTGAAGGAGCTCTATCGATGTGATATTGACCTTGGGGATCGGGAATTTGAGACCCTAGTTCGATTTTGACCGGTCAAAATTGAGTTGGGTGCCTACGGCTGCCTTGCCATGGTTGTATTTTCCTTTTTTATGCCACGTACTTTTTCGTGTCATACTAGTCATACATCCAAAAATGACTTCACTTCACTAATGAGTAGGTTGTCATGCATGTCTCCACGCCATAAGCCAATGACTATCTCTACTAATAAAGGGGAGTACGTGGTCGTTCTGTTTCGTTAGCCTCCCTCACCCCATCGATCGGTAGGGCATCGCATGCCCAACACGACGTCTCCCATAAATCAGGGAAGGGAGGAGCCACTGCGCGCATCCATGCCGGATCTGGCAGTCGGCGCGCGCATTCGTGCTCGATCCTGGCGCCACGGTTGAGGCTGGGTGGAGGAGCATGTGGCGGTTGCTTGGTTGTGGAGGGGAAGGGAGTACGGGATGGCCCCGTTCTGGATAGTAGGCAGATGAATCACGAGCGGATGGAGGTCTAGGGAGCACGGGGAGGCAACTTCACCCTTACCACGGTAGGGGAAGAGGAACGGAGCCTGAGTTCTCCAGGCGGCTTCGTAAGTGCGGCTGGAGCACGGCGTCGCGGCGAGGGTGTGGGTGGAGCACCGCCATGCGTCGACTGGAGGGAGCTGGGGGTGGGGTGATGCAAGCCACTTGTGGGTGATGGATGTAGAAGAAGAGGAGCAACGCTGGGTGGTGAGTTAGAAATCTCTACTAATAAAGGGGAGTACGTTGTCGTTCTGTTTCGTTAGCCTCCCTCACCCCATCGATCGGTAGGGCATCGCATGCCCAACACGGCGTCTCCCATAAATCAGGGAAGGGAGGAGCCACCGTGCGCATCCGTGCCGGATCCGGTAGTTGGCGCGCGCATTCCTGCTCGATCGGGGCGCCACGGTTGACGCTGGGTGGAGGAGCATGTGGCGGTTGCATGGTTGTGGAGGAGGGAAAGGGAGTACGGGATGGTCCCGTTCTGGATAGCAGGAGGATGAATCACGGGCGGATGGAGGTCTAGGGAGCACGAGGCGTCAGCTTCACCCTTGCCACCGTCGGGGAAGAGGAACGGTGCCTGAGCTCTCCTGGCGGCTTCGCAAGTGCAGCTGGAGCACGGTCGTCGCGACGAGGGTGCGGGTGGAGCACGGCCATGTGTCGATAGGAGGGAGCTGGGGGCGGGATGATGCAAGCCACTTGTGGGCGATGGATGTAGAAGAGGAGGAGCAACGCTGGGTGGTGAGTTAGAAAGGAGGATAAAGATGGAGGAGGAGCGGTGTTGGATGGTGAGGAGTGGTGATGTGTAGAGAAGAGAAGGGGCATTGGGCGGTGAGATATCTCGGTGGGGCCGGATTGGGTGCTGTGGCTACTGCTTTTTTTTTTCTGAACAAGATGTGGCTGCACCGAGATGGCCTGAGCAGGGGAGCACGACAACAATGCTAATTTCTCCCTGACTCTCTCTCATTGGATTGCAGAATATTGTGCTTACTCCTATCTCTCGCTTGCTTGCAGGCTTCCAAAAGTGAGGCTGGGGCGCGGAGGTGAGGCCAAGGCATGGATTGTTCTGCATTATTATAGATAGTCTTCTATGATCAAATTGGCATGTCACTGTAAGGACTGAAATGAGATCATTATGTTCTTTTAGTTGTTTGCTTCTGCTTATTGATAGAGATAATTATTCCCTATTTAGTAGAGATATTGTCAAATATTAGTATTGGGAAATATTTATAGTTCATTTGATGTTCATATCTCCATCCTAGCGACCACTTTGCCCCTGCGACCCAGGCCGGCGGCGGCGAGAAGGGAGGGAGCTGGGGAGGGGGGCGCTAGTGGCGGCGGTGGTGGATGCCGCCCGAGTCGCCCTGGGATGACGCTGGGGCCTCGTCAAGATGGCTCAGCTACGGCCAGATCAATTGATCATAAAACAAGACGTCTGTTACGAAAAAGCTTAACATCTGATCATCAACCTGCATCCAGCGGCCTGTTGCTAATTTGGTATGCTATTTATTGCTCCATGCCTCCATCGTCCATGACAATGGAATTGTCTTAGCACTGCACTCACTAATTATACCCCTACCAGTTTTCTATAGAGCCACTACAAGTTAGAGCTGTGTCTGGCATTTTAGAGTTATCATTTTAATCTGTGTTATCAAACTCATTGGTTTACTCATCCACTGTTTTACAATGTACGCAAAGAGAAGAAGTTAGGTTCTGTAACTGTAAGTCACCATGCATGACGCGGAGAGAGAAAGCAGCCTGATCACAAATATCAAAAGTGCACTCGTCTTTAATTGAGTCGACCAGCAAACAAACCCATCGCAATTTACCCAGATTGGATGAGTCCTATGTGGCCAGTGTACCTTTTTCCATGGCATGAGTCCTATGCGTAGCTACGGGCTACAATACATATAGACGGCTGCTAGGAATCATCCGACTGATTTCCCAAGGAAAATCAGTCGGGTCATGAGCCGTTCGATCTGTGCTGCCTGGCCGTCGGATGGGTCAACGCAGCATCCCCTCGCGTTGTTCTCCAAAACGCAGCGGCCACACGCAGTCGTTCATATAGCAGCAGCAACGCAATCCCTCATGGTCGCTCCGCCCTGCTTGCCGGTCGTCGCTCGCAGCCACAGTATCCCGCCGCACCACGTCGCTCCGTCGCAGCTCGACGGCACTGTCAATGGGGGTTGCAGCACGGTGGCGCTGCCGCCGCATCGCTTGCAGCACCGGCGGTGCTGTCGACGAGGGGGGTTGCAGCGGCGGTGGTCCCCCGTCGTGCCGCCGTGCTCTCGCTGGTGCAGAGGGCCGTTTGCTGTCGCTTCTGCAGGCGAGCTCGTCGGCCCTGCGCGGCCGCGCCGTTGTCAGCAAGGCGAGGACGCCGGTGCTGGAAAAGGCCAGGCGCTGCAAGGCTCGCGCCGTCGTGTTCTCGTTGATGCACAGGAGCGCGTGGTGCTGCAGACAAAAGGTCACCGTGCTGTCGCTGCTGCAGGCGAAGTCATCAGTCCACGCCGTCGTGCTTTCATTGCTGCAGACGAGCGCCGTCGTGTTGTGCTGCTACAGACAAAGTTGTCGGTCGATGGCGGGGGCTGCTGCCATGTCGATGGATGCAGCACGGAGGCTGCTTCCATGGCGATGGATGAAGCACGACGGCTGTGCCTCGCTCTTTGACTTGCAACGGCGGCGAGGATGAAGAGCAGTGCTCTGTGCCGGTGTCGGTACTCCCGATTCAGCTTCGGTGGTTGGCCATGGGAGATTGCGGCAGCGGCGTTGCTGCAGCCCCACTCCCGTCGCAGCAAGCCGCCGTTGCTGCATTGCCAGTGGCGAGCTGGACGACGCCGAGTTTCCGGCCTCTGCTGCTGTGAAGGGATCGAGGAGCTTCTCCATCCATGGCTGCAACACAAGCGCCTGCAGCATGGTGGCTGCTGCAACGAGGGGTTGCATCAGAGGGCGCGGTGCCGGCGCAGCCTCGCGGTGCGGTTGTCGGAGCGAAACAACACTGGTGCCTGAGGAGCTTCAAAATCCGCCCCGAACAGCTGCAGCCGGTGCTTCAGTTGATCGCCGTGTTGTTGCTACGGAAGGCGGCACTCGCGTGGTGCTGCAGAGGACTGTGGCAAGGTCAGCACCAGCAGCCGGTGTGGGTCGTCACGTAGTGCTACAGGCGGAGACAAAAACGGTGCTGGGCTGAGGTTGGAGAAGGAGAGAGGTAGGAGACGAGCGGCTCAGGACATAAGGTAGATGAGGATAAGAAAACGAGTGGCTCTCAGGGAAGAGCGATGCGTGGTCCCGAGCAGAACGCGTGGCGTCCACGGGACTCGGCTGATTTCTGGAAGAAATCAGCCGGTTGTTTTCAAGTGTTTTCCATACATATAACGTTGCGTTTAGATGTCTCCAGTACTAAAGCCCGGGAAATTGAATTGGTAATCATCTGACCTCAATACGGATGTTTGGCTGTACACAGAATTCGTATTGGAAACACCTGGCCAACTGCATGCCGTTTTGCCTCTAACGCAAATCTCGCTCCCACAATTCGGAGGGCTCCCACTCCGTTTTCCTCCTAATTATTCATCTCCCGCAAAACTTACCCCTTCGGCCCCTAGAGACTAGGAAAAGAAAAAAAGAAAGAATGAAAGAAGACAAGAGGAGATCTCGGGGCGACATAGGTACCAAGGCGGTGGTGCAGGTCTATTCCTCCCCACCCATGAGTAAATATTTCATAGTAGCCTCATTAGACCGTAGATCTCTCTTGGTATATCCAGACAATATGTAGGAACATAAACTTGGTTTTAACAACGAGTGATTGCCCTTCTCCGACCCTTACTGCCCAACCGAAGAGCGGACGGCTAATGTGTTCCACTTATTGAACAGGGTCATCTGTACCTCTCCTCCCCATCCCTGGTCCCGATTGCTCCGCCCCCCTCCCGCATCCCTCCAGCCCCATTTTATTATTATTTTTCTTATGTTGGTTGTCGACTTAACAGAGTTATAACGAGTTATATCTTAAGTTACAATATACAGTGCCATTAGAAAAACACCACAGATTAAGCTCTACCAATCCGAAATACCTTGAACGGTTTGCTTCAAATCTAAAACTCTGTACGGGATATATGAACACATAACTGAACATGTACAATTGTAAATGAAAAAACAATGAATGGTATTTGCTTCTAAAAATACAAAATTTAACAACAAATATCCTGATTTTATAGAAGATTTATTTAGAGCTACCTTCCAGGCAGTGCATTCAAAAATCAAGAACGGTCCCCACTAAAATTTGAATAACATATGTTTAATTTTTCTCTCATCAAGTTAAATCAATAGGCACGCAAAGCACATTGTAAATTCTAGAAATAGTTATACTGCAACCAGTAAGCTAATAGATTTAACTGAATTGAACAACAAAATCTGAAAAATGAGAAGATATATATATATATATATATATATATATATATATATATATATATATATATATATATATATATATATAACTATTGGCACCACTCCCGTCAGCTCTAACTTCTCTTCTAACTGGTGCGCTTAGTTAGCAGCTATTTCTGATTGGAGATGGAAGAATACTGCTCTCTTACAATCGACAGAATCGTAAGCAATGATGCGGCATTTGCCACTTTGAACAACAATCCATATTGCAAGTGATAATGTGAAGCAGAGATATCTTCTAATGCCAACAAGAAATGACATGCTGGAAAAGCAAGTTGTTTGCAAATCTATTTGGATGAATAAACTGGAAGTACAAATCTACTTTAAATAAAGAAGTTTTGATCAAGTTCATTAATAAATAACATGCAACAAACCACTATGTATATATATGTTTATACAGTCAAGTCTTGTTAGAGTAAGGCTGCTGCAGAGATTACTTGAAATCCATACAAGCGAGCAATTAGAATTATCTGAGATACGCGGTAAAAAAACAATTATCTAAGATATGTTACTTGCATTTTCTTTAAAAAGAACGTGGAGCTTCACTATTCTAGCAAGAGCTACTGCTATTCATAGCCCATCCATTGATCATGTAGTATATATGGTAATTGTGGAATGCGGTAGGGATGGGGAATAGTTGGATAAGTTGACCATTGTTAGCTGCTGCATACATGCTGATGATACCATGGATCATTGCCTAGTCTTCTTCGTCCATGATTAGGTTGTAGATGTCAGAGCACTTGTACAGACAGACAAGTTACCTTGATGCCGTTCTGAATCGAGAAGAAGAATTTCATGGTCCGAACTGCTCTGCATCACGTACGTACTGATGGAAATATGAGCACCTTTTCGATTAGACTAATCCACGAGTAAACAGTAAACATGACAATCACAGTATGCAACTCATATACCAATACCTAAACATGTGAGCACGTACAATACATAGAACCGAGACATCTATGAACACAGCATATACGGCTAGCACATGAATAAGCACATAAACGGATAAGTGAGGGATGAACAGATCATACCCTCCGGTTGGCCAAGCCAACGCGGCAGCGGCAGCAGTAGCCTCGGCGTCGTCCGTGGCCTTCTTCTTGGCTGCGGCGGCGGCGGCGTCGTCGTTCGCCATGGGGTCGATGCAGGGGAAGTAGTGGAAGCAGTGGAGGACGAAGACGGGGACGGATCGGGAGCAGTCGCGTCGAGACGCTCCCCAAAAACCTTATTGCCGTTCTCCCGGGCAGGATCTCGAACGACAGGGTTCCGGAGGCACCTGCTCTCCCAACCAACCGTGCACGCGGTCGTCGGGATGGGATCGCCGGAAGCAGCACACTGAGAGGAACAGTAGATGACGGTTAGGGTTGTGCACGAGGGAGTGAGTGAACTGAGTTAGGGTTCACTCCACAGGCCAACGCCTCCTTATATAGGCCGTCAGGTAGATGGGCCTGGGCCAAGGCCCACGACCGAGTCCGCGAACAGCCCACGGTCCAACGTCTCGGACAGTGGCACTTCCGTTAGCGACTCGTTAATTAATCAACAATTAATTAACCATTCCTGACCGACAAAAATAAGGCTCGGCTCGGCTCATTCCCGCAACCCGCGGCGCGCGCGCGCGCGTCGTGACGAGGCGAGGTGGGCGGCGGAGGAGGAGGAGCGCGCGTGTACAGCTTCTATTCCCAAGCTCCCAATGGCATGTGGTAGAGCAGCCCTTATAAAGGGGTCTCACTCTTCTTACTGTAGCAGTGTGGTACTAAACTTCCCACCACTGGCCATGCACCGTAATGGGCCTTAGAGATTAACCAGGGATTATTGTCTTATATGGGCCTAAGCCCATCCATAATCCAATAATCCCCCACCAGATCTCGAGGCAGATAAGTTTGTCAACTGTTCCAAACAATGTTTGATAAGTGGAGATTGTTAAGTTGAACTTCCACCTAGAGTAACAGGATTAGACTTCTTCACAACTGAACAATGGACTATGCCTTGAATTGTCAGTTTAGCGTGCAGAAGTTTCGCCTATTGTCGGCTGATACGTGGCTGCCGTAGGTAAATCCCACGGGTGGAGCATATTAGTCACACTCCTGTCCTGTTCATGAGCTTCCTAGAGATTACCCAATCTCATAGATTGTGACCAGCAGTCGGGCTCACATAGGTGTGTTCCTCCAAAGAATGCTCTGTAGGATAGCATCTTGCTTACACAAGTTTTGGAACACATTAAGACAAAAGTCAGCCTGCCTTACAGTTTACGAGAGTATTGCATCTCCAACGGAGTGGGTTTAGTAAGGATACTCTCCTCAGTTGACCGCTGGATTGTTTTCCCAGGTCCTAATTCACGGGATCTTCGATCACATAGGTTGGGTTACCCCCATGGCAACTTACATGGGTCTCATGCCCATCTCCCTCGATGCATTTTCTATCACAATCCGTGATAGCCCTTTTGTAAAAGGGTCTGCCAGATTTTTAGCCGTCTGGATATAATCCAACGCTATTACTCCGGAGTTTCTTGATTTTCTGACAGATTTCAATCTTCTTCTTATGTGCTTTGTGGATTTCAGGTTATCCTTTGAACTCTTAGCCTTGGCAATCACTGTTTGATTGTCACAGTTCATAAGGATAGCCGGGACCGGCTGTTCAACCACTGGCAAATCCATCAAAAGCTCTCGAAGCCATTCTGCTTCGACGCATGATGTATCTAATGCTGTGAGTTCTGCTTCCATAGTCGATCTCGTTAAGATCGTCTGCTTGCAAGACTTCCAGAAAACAGCACCACCACCAAGTGTGAAGACATAACTGACGGTGTCCTGGACTAGGGGGTACTCACCACATCGTCTCCCGACCAGGTGGGTTGAGCCGAGGACCCCCATGGCGGTTCACTCATGGGCCACTTCGGACAACCCATGAGGAATACAAGGAAGATTCCACAAGACTTGGCGCACAAGACGAGGACTCTTCTAAACCCTAGGCCTCCGGTGCATATATAAACCGAGGCCAGGCTAGTCAATAGATGATCTAATATTCATTAGAACAATCTCGTGGTAGATACATGTACTCTGTACTACACCCCATATGAATACAATCAAAAGCAGGACGTAGGGTATTATCTCTTCGAGAGAGCCCGAACCTGGGTAAAATCCTGTGTCCATGTTACCATCGCTTCAAGACGCCTAGCTTAGGTCCCCTACTACGAGATATGCCGGATTTAGAACCGACATTGGTGCTTTCATTGAGAGCCTGCTGGGTAGTCGCCGCGGTGCGATGGGAATTCAGATCGGCTCCACCGCGATCTACGCGTCGGAACCGAGCTACATCGTCAACGTCGGCATCTTCGTCGCCGGCTCGACTGATCACCTCGTCTAGGCCGAGGACTACGCTCCACGTCGGATCGTCAAGATCGGACGGGTGTCTTCATCAGCATCAACTCCAATCTCAACCAAGATCATGGAAGAACCCTCCATGGTGCTCGGGGGCTCAACGTCAACATTGCCCTCGTGTGATCATACAGTTTTTTCTAGACAGCGGATTCGTGTTCGCCGTCCCCGCCTCCTTGAGTGTCGTTTTGACGATTCCTTCGGTGAAATTGCGCGGAATTGAACCTACATCAACCCTGTAAAATTTCATCGCGTTCCGATGGAGGAAACTCCGGCAACCTCCGATATACCGGAGCCCTGTCGAATCTGGACAAGAATCTGAACGTGTTTAGGGCGAGGAGTCCAGTGGCTAGCTCGGACATCTTTTGGAAGATCCAACCGTTCATCGGCTGCGGAATTCCCATATCGACAACCCCTCAAAATTTCAGCTCGATCCGACGGTTCAAACTCCGGGAAACATCCGATGAGTGCATCAATTTTCGGATCTATTTTCTGCGCGAAAACGAATCCGACCCAAGTTCATCTTTTTTCATGAACGGGTTATCGACGGTCCTTTTTGAAGGAATTTTTTTATAAGTATTGTGTCTTCAAACACGTGCCCACAAATTTTGAGCTTTTTCCGAGGCGATCTTCGTCGTCGCGCCGGTGTCAAATCAGCCCGGCCATCTTGCTCCATGGCTGCCGACCTGCGCCAGCATCGACTGCGCCGTCGCTTCATCGAGCCGACGACAACCACCTTGGATCATCACCTCGGCGGGCCGACCAAGAGTTCGGCACCGCTCTCCCTAATGATCATCAAGATAACATCGTCACCTTACGGATTGCACGGGTCGGGTGTGCCGGCATCGCCGCGCGGTCACTTCATCAAGCCGGCATTGACCGCGTCACAAGTTCTGACCTGCGTCGGCATCGCCGCACCGTCGCCTATTTAAGCCAATGTCCACCACGCCGACCTGCTTCGACACCTCGGCTTACATGGGGCTCCGGCGTCACCCTGCCGACCTGATCCGTCACCTCGGCTAGACCGGGGGCTTCGCCATCACTTCATCATCACCAGCCGACCAGCTTCGTCACGACAGCTGGACCGGGGGCTTCGCCTCGCCACGTCGACCGTGCCACATCGCTACCTCATCAACCCGAGCTCGTCGCTCGGCCACCTCGGACTTGGGGGCTGGGACCTCGGTCAAGCCGAGGACTATGCGTCCTCGTCCCGCCACAAGCCCACACCACGTCATCAACGCCGAGCACATTAACCAGCTAAGTCGCTTTCATGCTTAAATTTTCTAAATTCTTAATTTTTTGTTCGGTTCGACCAAGCATTATATTTATGTTAAAATCTGTTTGTTAAAAACGAGGTTCATTTAAAACCACTTCCTTTACCCATGTTAACTGGGGGGCTCTTAAACTAATATGAGCTATTATAATAAGTGTTTTCTTCTTAGTCGTTGCAAAGTCTTTTTCTACTACTCATTTTTCCGACGCGAGTGTGTGGTCAATAGCCGGGTTGCCTGGTTTCTCTCTAAAGCCGCTCGAGTTTAGTTTGCTAAACTGGCCTAAGAAACACCCCGCCTTCGGGATGGGAGGTTGAAGCCAAAGGCTGACCCGCTTGAAGTCTGGAGATCGGACGTATCATGTTAAAGCACGACAGAAGCACAAATTAATTTTAAGACCAATTTCGGATTGGCACCAGAAAACTTGATTTAATCTAGACGTAAAGGTTTTATGTAAGTTTTTTGGCTTTCCGAGCTTATGAAGCTTTCAACCTATTTGTATGTTTTTTTTTCAGGAGGCGGGACATCCTCTTGACCGAGGTGACGTGCATAATAATTCGGCTCGGGAAATCTTTTCCGACCCGTAGGTCGGCAACTTCCCTGCCGAGCTGCACCTCGGCACGCCCGAACACTCCAAACACCGGGGGCTAGCTACTTGCCCCCACAGTCAAGATCCTATGACTAAGTGAAAGTTATAAAGCCTACACATCTGATTGCCTCGTTTCCGCTAACACAACCACCTCCGGGCACCGAGACGTCGGCTAAGGGTTGTCTTGTTATTGCGGAAACACCTGCATAGCATCTACAAAGGGGTGGAAGCCGACGATGGGCCACTTTCAAATTATAAACGGTCGCACAGGAGTCAAAGTAAACACATCGGACCTATCAAAGTGTCTAATAAACCGTACTGGGGGATCCTTGAGGCACCTCGGCACATTTACCTTCGGACTTCTGGAGAGCCCAACATATCCTCAGCATTTGTATTTAATATACGAACGCTGCCTTCCCATAAATCGTTATAAAGCCACAATATGCATCAATTTGACTTGATATCTGGCCAAGCTGGGTTGCCTGGCTCCTGTGCTTGCCCCCTACGTTCCCGATTGTTCGGCTAGGGGGTAAAGGGAGCACCTCTGTGATTGATACTACCGGGTTATCCGGGTTAGTACCTCAGACTGGGTGAAGCCGAAAGCTAACGATCTCAAGAATATAATTGGTCGGCAACAGCGGAAGTGAAAATCTCGGTTTTTTAATGCCAAATACTTCGGGAATTTCTCCCGAATTGATCTTCACTATTTTTCTCCCACTTAGATCGGAGGTGAAGTTACATCATCCTGCTTAGCATGACAACCCAAAGAAAGGAACCGATAGCGGGACTATTTTCTTTGGAAGATGTTTCTTACGTTAAATAGTAATATAACATATCTCTCTGCGTACCTTTGTTTATAAAACCGTATGGCCGGATTGCCTTGTTTTCCGTAAATCTTTGCCCTTATAACGTCTTATAAAGTAGGAAAACATTCCTCGGCTACTGGCCGAGGAGGTTGAAGCCGATGGTCGGTCAACAAAGTTTGTACAATACGGATCCGAGCATTAATGATGTAAAGTACTTTGATACATAGAATCATTACACATACTGGACAAAGTTAATTTACTTCAAGTCGTCTATTAAAAAGTCGAGGGCACAGTCTTGTTGAGACAGCCGAGCAGCCGGAATTGAATTTTGTGTCAAACGAATATCGATCCTTAATTCGGCCATCCGTGTCCAAATTAAGGCTCGGGGGCTACTGCATTTACGATTCAATGCAGAAAATATAAGTGCACAACAGTTTCCGAGGAGATTACGATCCTCAGGTTGGTCAGCCGCACCCAACCTGAGTCTCGGGGGCTACTGCACACCGCGTTTCTATTCCTAAAGTATGCTGCCGAGCAACGACTTGATCCTCAGGCCGATTTTGCAAATCGACCTGAGTCTCAGGGAGCTATTGGGATCAGCGGTTTTTGTTTTATCCTTCAGGTGCATCCCGGATTTTAGGCCGGCATACACGTTGAGGGCTACTGGCTATACATCTCGGCAGAGAATAAATTGCACCAATCGGAAATAAATCCCGCAAAAAATCAGCCCAAGACCGAGGTGGTGCACCACCTCGGAAGTAGTCCGGCATAAAGCTCGGCTGTGAGTGGCTGGCTCCATAGAGAACTTTTTCGGCGTTAAGCTCGGATAACCTCCTTCAAACTTTTTCAAAGACGAGGTACTCTATGCCTCCTCGGAAGCAGTCCGGCATAAAGCTCGGCTGCGAGTGGCTGGCTCCATAGAGAACTTTTTCGGCGTTAAGCTCGGATAACCTCCTTTAAACTTTTTCAAAGACGAGGTACTCTATGCCTCCTCGGATGAAGTCCGGCGTTGGAGCTCGGCTGCAAGAAGACACCTCAGATGCAAAGAGGACACCGCTGCGCTGGAAACACTTCGAACCCGAGGTGTGGCGTAAAAAATAACAAGGCATTGATAAAGGCCGAGAACTTAAAGGACTCCTCGGATACCCAACGTATGAACTCTTCGGATACACCTCGGCGATCCTCAAGATCGGAGATGGGAAGATTTGTTGAACCAGTTTTCAAGACCGACGACTGAAGACGAAGAACCGTTCGAAAGAATCGAGGAGCGTCCCCAACTTGAAGACCGGTTCAGCGGGCTACTGACGGTGTCCTGGACTAGGGGGTACTCACCACATCGTCTCCCGACCAGGTGGGTTGAGCCGAGGACCCCCATGGCGGTTCACTCATGGGCCACTTCGGACAGCCCATGAGGAATACAAGGAAGATTCCACAAGACTTGGCACACAAGACGAGGACTCTTCTAAACCCTAGGCCTCCGGTGCATATATAAACCGAGGCCAGGCTAGTAAATAGATGATCTGATATTCATTAGAACAATCTCATGGTAGATACATGTACTCTGTACTACACCCCATATGAATACAATCAAAAGCAGGACGTAGGGTATTATCTCTTCGAGAGAGCCCGAACCTGGGTAAACTCCTGTGTCCATGTTACCATCGCTCCAAGACGCCTAGCTTAGGACCCCTACTACGAGATATGCCGGATTTAGAACCAACAATAACCACTTGTGGCTTTCATCTCATCAGCATCAGATATCCAATTCGAATCACTATACCCTTCAAGTACCGTCGGGTACCCAGAATAGTGTATTCCATAGTTCACAGTACCTTGCAAATAACGCTTGACTCGCTCAACAGCATGCCAGTGCACAACTCCCGGGTTGAAAACAAACCGGCTCAGTTTGCACACAGCAAATGATATGTCAGGCCGAGTAGCACAAGCTAGGTATATCAGTGAACCAACCACTTGAGAATATCTCAATTGATCTACAGCCGTGCCTTCAAACTTTCGAATCCGCACGCTAGGATCATATGGTGTTGCAGAAGGTTTGCAGTCCAAATATCTAAAACGGCTCAAAATCTTCTCAACATAGTGGGATTGCAAAAGTGTAATCCCACCCTCATTATCTCTCAGTAGCTTGATGTTCAAGATAACATCAGCCACGCCCAGGTCTTTCATCTCAAAGTTATGAGATAGAAAAGCCTTGACCTTCTCAATGACTTTGAGGTGGGTCCCAAATATCAGTATGTCATCGACATACAGACACAGTATAACTCCTTCGCCCCCACCATAGCGATAGTATACACATTTGTCAGCTTCGTTAACAACAAAGCCAGCAGATGTCAGAGTTGTATTGAACTTCTCATGCCATTGCTTAGGCGCTTGTTTCAGGCCATACAAAGATTTTAATAGCTTGCACACCTTTCTTTCCTGACCATTTACTACAAAGCCATCTGGCTGTTGCATGTAAATTTCCTCGTCTAGCTCTCCGTTAAGGAAAGCCGTCTTAACATCCATCTGATGGACAAGAAGACCATGCGAGGCAGCCAATGCGAGTAACACTCGAATGGTTGTCAGTCTAGCCACAGGTGAGTAAGTATCGAAGAAATCTTCTTCCTCTTTTTGGGTATAACCCTTGGCCACAAGCCTAGCCTTGTACTTCTCAATAGTACCATCGGGCCTAAGCTTCTTTTTGAACACCCACTTACATCCCAATGGTTGGCAACCATAAGGACGATCAGTGATCTCCCATGTCCCGTTAGCCAAGATGGAATCCATCTCGCTACGGACCGCATCCTTCCAGTAGTCAGCATCCGGTGATGCATAGGCTTCTGAAATGGTACTGGGAGTGTCATCATCCACGAGGTACACAAGGAAATCATCACCAAAGGATTTTGCAGTCCTCTGTCTCTTGCTCCTAACAGAAGCTTCCTCGTCATCCTCCGTGGAAGATTCATCACTTTTGTGCTCATAAAATTCCATCGGAATGGCAGGTTCAGGAGTCTCATTAGATTCCAGTCTAGAAGTGCTTTGCATATCTCTCATGGGAAAATTATCCTCAAAGAATGTAGCATCTTTAGACTCCATGATCGTACCGACCTTCACGTCGTGTACATCAGATTTCACCACTAGAAATCTATAGCCAACGCTATGCTTGGCATAGCCCAGAAAAACGCAGTCCACAGTCTTTGGTCCCAACTTGTGCTTTTTGGTTATCGGCACGTTGACTTTCGCCAAACAGCCCCAAGTGCGCAAGTAAGAGAGTGTAGTTCTTTTTTTTCCATTGCTCATAGGGAGTAGTCTCATTATCCTTCGTGGGAACTTTATTCAGGACATGACATGATGTCAATACAGCCTCCCCACACCATGCCTTGGATAAACCCGATGTATCTAACATGGCGTTAACCAAATCAGTTAGAGTACTGTTTTTTCGTTCAGCAACCCGTTTGACTGGGGTGAGTAGGGAGGCGTCCTCTCATGAATAATACCATGTTCCGCACAGAATAAATCGAACTCATTAGAAAAGTACTCTTCACCACGATCAGACCGAACTCGTTTTATTTTCTTTTCAAGTTGATTCTCAACTTCTGCCTTATAGATTTTAAAGTAGTGTAGAGCCTCATCCTTAGTACTTAACAAATACACATAGCAGAATCTAGTGGAATCATCAATCAACGTCATGAAGTATTTCTTTCCACCCTTAGTCAACACACCATTCATCTCACACAGATCTGAATGTATGAGCTCTAGTGGTGCTAGGTGTCTCTCCTTCGCAGGCTTGTGAGGCTTACGAGGTTGCTTTGCTTGCACACACGCATGTCACTTAGAGCCTTTGGCTAAAGTGAAACTCGGGATTAAATCCATCTTAGCTAGCCGCGTCATACAACCGAAATTAATGTGACAAAGACGTGAATGCCAAACCTCAGATTCGTTCACGCTAGAATGAATTTGGTTCACGACTTTATTACAGAAATCCGCCAGGGAAAGGCGGAACAAACCTCCGCAATCATATCCTTTTCCAACAAACAGTCCATACCGAGATACGACTACTTTATTGGACTCAAATACTAACTTAAACCCTTCTTTACAAAGAAGGGAGCCACTAACGAGATTCTTCTTGATAGCGGGGACATGTTGCACGTTCTTCAGTTGCACGATCTTTCCCGAAGTAAACTTCAGATCTACCGTGCCAACACCATGAACAGAATCATGCGAGCCATTCCCCATCAGGACTTAGCAATCTCGTGCGACCTGGTAAGAAGAGAACAAAGACATATCAACACACACATGAATATTGGCCCCTGTGTCAATCCACCAATCGGTGGACTAACAAACTGAAAGTACGGTAAACAAATTACCATACCCAGTTGCCCCATCACTGTTGCTCATAGTCACATTGACAGACTTGGAGTCCTGTCCTGGCTTCTTGTACTTGTTTGGGCACTTATTTGCCCAATGTTCCTCTGAACCACAAGTAAAGCAGCCATATCTCTTTTTGTCTTTCTTCTTACCCTTCTTCTTAAAGGTAGTATTCTGCTGGACAGTGTTCTTTCCTTTGAACTTGTGGAAATTCTTCTGCACCACATTGGCGCTAGAAGAACCCTCTGCCCCTTTCACGTGTGAGTCATTTGCTCTCGAATTCTGCTCAACACTTAGATGACCAATGATATCCTCAACAGAGAATTCACGTCTCAAGTGCTTGAGAGAAGTAGCAAAGTTCCTCCATGTAGGAGGGAGTTTTGCAATAATGCAACCCGCGACAAACTTGTCCGGTAACTCACACTTCAGGAGCTCCAGCTCCTTAGCGATGCACTGTATCTCATGAGCCTGGTCCAATCCAGGACGGTTATCAACCATCCTGTAATCATGGAACTGCTCCATAGCATACAGTTCGCTTCCAGCATCGGTTGCGCCGAACTTAGCTTCGAGCGCATCCCACAAGTTTTTGGCAACGCGCATATGGAGATATGCGTCAACCAGCTTGTCTCCGATCACACTAAGAATGGCTCCCACAAAGACAGTGGTTGCTTCCCTGAACGCCTTATCCTTATCAGGATCAATCGTTCCGTCGGGAATCACACCACTGACCCAGAAGACATTCATAGCTGTGAGCCACAAGGTGGTCCTCGTCTGCCAACGCTTAAAATGCGTTCCGGTAAACTTTTCGGTTTCAATGTTGCGGCGAAGCCTTGAATCGAAAAGTGCCTAAAATAAGGTTTTTGGATTGATGGAAATATGAGCACCTTTTCGATTAGACTAATCCATGAGTAAACAGTAAACATCGCAATCACAGTATGCAACTCATACCAATACCTAAACATGTGAGCAAGTATAGTAAATAGAACCGAGACATCTATGAACACAACATATACGGCTAGCACATGAATAAGCACATAAACGGATAAGCGGGGGATGAACAGATCATACCCTCCGGTTGGCCAAGCCAACGCGGCGACGGCAGCAGCAGCCACGGCGTCGTCCGTGGCCTTCTTCTTGGCGGTCGATGCAGGGGAAGTAGTGGAAGCAGTGGAGGACGAAGACGGGGACGGATCGGGAGCAGTCGCGTCGAGACACTCCCCAGAAACCTTATTGCCGTTCTCCCGGGCAGAATTATGGTTCACTCCACAGGCCAGCGCCTAAAAAATAAGGCTCGGCTCATTCCCACAACCCGCGCGCGCGTGGCGTGGCAAGGCGGGCGGAGGAGGAGGAGCGCGCGTGTACAACTCCTATTCCCAAGCTCCCAATGGCATGTGGTAGAGCAGCCCTATAAAGGGGTCTCACTCTTCTTACTGTAGCAGTATGGTACTAAACTTTCCACCACTGGCCATGCACCGTAATGGGCTTTAGAGATTAACCAGGGATTATTGTCTTATATGGGCCTAAGCCCATCCATAATCCAACACGTACCAGTACTGGCAGCTGCGGAAACCATCCTTGAACACCATGAGGTGTCTGGATGTGCGCAATTCCATCAAATTTTTTTATGTCGTCAGTTAAATACAGTATATCGGCTCGGCTAGAACAAGCATTGGGATAATGAATGGCTGGACATATATCTAATCCATCCATCGATTACTCATCCTTTGGTCTAATTACCTTCGGACGTTGAAGGGCTTGATGATGCCAGGCGTGCCGGCTCCGCCGAGGACGCAGCTGCTGACGCACTTGGAGGTGCACCGAGCCGCACCAGGCGACCCCGGGTTCTTGATCCGCTCTGCTTCCTTGCTCCGGTGCCATCTCAGTTGTGGCTGGTTAAAATGCACTCTCATTTTTTATTGCTATCACTTTTTTATGCAGAAACACATCGAAGCAGGGAGTACTCCTGGTTCTGGGCCTGTAGCAAGGGAACCATTTTTTATGTAGCATGCACTTGTAATTAGTTTTTTGCCAAGATGGAGAAGAAACAAGTGGATTCTTAAAAAATGGCACGGTAGTTGTCCAAACCTGTTGTCCAAGGGCGCCAAGGAGATCGGAGTGAACCAGAGGGCGGCGGCATGAGGACGCCGAGGAGTGGCAGGCGTCGGCCAGTGTCCTGATGGACAAGGGATCAAGGTGAAGTTCGGACGTGACGGTGGCGGCAAGGCTCCGAGCTGATCGGAGTGAAGGAGAGGACGGCGGCGTGAGGACGCCGAGCAGGGTGCTCGTGGGTGAAAAAATGACGGTAAAAATAAACCTGATTACATGACAAAATAAAATAGATGGACTTTCCGAGCACTAATTTGTTGAAAAAATAGACAAACTTTCCAAGCATCTGATTCATGCATGAAAAAAATGACAGATCAAAAACATGATTGTGTGACAATAAATAGATGGACATCTCTATTAACGATGCATGCAAGATTATTACCCTGCCAAAAATGACCAGACTTTCCAAGCCAACGATGTATGCGTGATTACGTCCAAAAAAAAGATGGGACTTTTCTAGCGGACAAAATAAAATAGATGGACTTTCCGAGGATTAATTTCTTGAAAAAATAGACAGACTTTCCAAACATCCGATTCATGCATGAAAAAAATGACAGATCGAAAACATGATTGCGTGACAATAAAATAGATGGACATCCCTATTAACGATGCATGCAAGATTATTACGCTACCAAAAATGGACAGACTTTCCAAGCCAACGATATATGTGTGATTACGTCCAAACAAAGATGGGACTTTCCTAGCCGATAAAATAAAATAGATGGACTTTGCGAGCATTAATTTGTTGAAAAAATAGACAGATTTTCTGAGCATCTATTCATGCAAGAAAAAATGACAGATTGAAAACATGATTACGTGACAATAAAATATATGGACATCCTTATTAAGGATGCATGCAAGATTATTACCCTTCCAAAACTGGACAGACTTTCCAAGCCAACGATGTATGTGTGATTACGTGCTCGCGGGCGAAATATAGAAGTGATGGGATGTGAGGCGAGACTACACATTAGGAGTAGAGATGTGATTGACATAGTGTCATCAAGTGTGCAGGGGGCCATGCCCCCCCCCCCCCCCCCCCCCCGCGCGCCGCACTTCACAATGTTGTATAACTTGGTCAACTGTTTCATCAGTGTAAGTTGTGTCGCGATGCACATGTTTCTCATTCTAGTTTCGATCATTGACGTGCGTGCGTGCACAGTCGGGTTCGCAGCTCGCAGCTAACAGCAGCACCACGGACGGTATCGTCCGGGCGTACGCCGCCAACGGATCCCTCTTCGCGGCCGACTTCGCCGTCGCAATGGTCAAGCTGGGCAGCTTGGCGTTGACCGGGAGCAACGGCGAGATTCGGCTGAACTACCGGCGGGCGAATTGAGTGAAAGTTTACCGATGCAATGTGTCCTGCGGTGCAGGCTAATCTCGTCCGGTTCCCATTGACGAGTTTATAATATCTGAAATTCTGAATAAATACTTCGAAGTGCTAAAGTTGTTTCGTTTCATGTCCGCGCACATTTATCTGAATAAATACTTCGACATTTTATCCGGAGCATTGGCCAAATTTAAGCGGTTTGGGTGAGATTGTTCGGCAGTTTTGAGGTGAGAATGTATGTTCTGCTTCTTCAGTTCATATGTCGTGTAGGATAACCCATCCAATGAGGCGATAATTGATTTTGTATTTCTGTAGTACCATATACATGAGGGAGGTTTTGTGATAGCTGTTTTGTTCTCCCATGTTTCTGTACCGCAGCAACTATTTTTTTTGGTTGTGACGGCGATGCGCTACATGTTATGATCGCGCTGTGTGAGTTTTTTGTGCAGCGTTCTGCCACTATCAATTTTGATTGGGTTGAAAAATTGGTTGGAGTGTTTTCTGCTATGACCACAATCCGGGGAGGCATCTTTTGTGCTATGAGACATTTTTTTTTTGCAGTGTTGAACATCATGTGTGTTTGCAAAAAAAAAAAAAACTTCGGTGTAGTTTTGTATGTGGATCAATGCATGTCCAACCAACGCACTAGGTACTGCAAGACATGAAGATGAAGCAAGCTTGCTTCACAATTTGATTGTTCAACTATTTCTTGTAGTTGTACAAACATTCCTTTAGTAACTCTCATCTAATTTGGTGAGTCACTGTAATTCCGTTTCATTGGCACATGGACCAATTTCGACATCACATTCATGTATGGTACCGGTACATTTTGGAGATTCCGATGGCAAGATAAAGGAAATTGACGGCTTATGCGAAGAGGGATGGATCGCAAAAGAAGCAAAAGACATCCGCAGTGGAGAGTGCATAACTCATGATGTGCTATCCTGTTAAGCTCATTTTGTTTCTTCAACATGGTAACTCAAATTGTTTCTGCTGGATAGTTCATACCACTTCAGCCTCATTACACACACTACTTTGGCCTGATAACTTTGTCAACATGTTTAACTTTAACTGCTTTCAGCACTCATATTTTACTTCGACATGATAATTTATGCAGCTTGAGACTGATAGCTTATACTATGTCATCATGATAACACTCACTTTATTAACCTCTTAACTCATTCTGTTCTTCGGCATGGTAACCCAAATTGTTTCAACGTGATAATTCATATTGCTTAAGTTTGATACTTATATTGTGTCATCATGTAACTTAAACCACTCTCAACACTCATTTTTTTACTTCAACCTGATAACTTATGCAGCATGAGCCTGACAAATTATACTATGTCAGCATGATAACTCACACTTTGTTAACATGTTTAACTAATTCTGCTTTTTAGCATGATAAATTAAATTGTTTCTACCTAAATAAAGATTTTTTTGTACTGCTATTAGCGAGCAATGATGTCCGCTAACTTCATAACAAGAGGGCCGGTAATTTTCTGAGCTTTGTCATGGTAACCCAAAAGCCAACCAAACGAATAAATAAGCATCCAGGGTACTTGTCTCCTGAACTCAGCGTTGTTGGTTTGTTTGTTACATCGACACCCACACTGCCTGTGTTCATGCTAGCGTTGTTTCCTGTGTGATTTCCAATATTGCGGATGTCAAATTCATGATTAAAGTCCCCCACTAAAGACCCTACATCAAGAGGGGAACAACACGAGTTGGTAACAATGACTCAAAACAACATGGTTACTTGCTCAATACAGGGTTGGTAACATTGAATCAAATACCAAACTAACTCACATTCAAACTAGTTGGTAATTTGCACATACATTTTTTCCCGTAAGAAACATAGTTGGTAACTAGTACATCTTAATTGGTGTGGTAACTACATACACCTGTCACCGGTAACTAATATTGCAAGCAACTAAACAGGGGGATAGGGTGAGAGTGTGGGGCAGTGTTTATAACTACTTTTTTCCTCGCCTGAGAACCGCCGATGTTGTCCCTTCGGACTCGTTACTCGGCAGAACACAAGTGTTACTTCTAGGCTTTGTATTTTTATCACATCACCACATGGAAAGTTTTGGTTAGAGCTCATCATCACCCATCTTTAACCAACTGATGAAAATGACCCAACTTTACTGCCTTTTGCGACACAAAGTTAATGAATACATACATTGTTTTTCTATTCTCCTTTTACTTTTGGAATGTGCTACTTCTGTTTCGCCCTTTCTACAGGTGTTGTTTTGTCCAGGATGCAGGGAGAGTGGAGTAAGGAACAATGGCAGAAAAATTACAAACTCATCTAGCGGGTAACTTCTATGTAGAGATTTTGTTCATTTAACAGGTAACTTCATTCAAACTGATGTGGCAACTACAACTGGCAATTACAACAAGAACTACAACAACACGAGTAGGAGGTAGCCTGGGGAAGAATAAGCATTTACACAACTTTTCTTATATCAATTGAACTAGATTGTACAAATCCTCTCGACGGCAAAATATGTACATGTGGTCAATTTTGTTATAGCTACAAACATGTAGCATTATTTTCTCAGGAACAAAGATGCGATCACTTTTTATTGTTGCATGAATACTTCTTTTTTATGGTAATTGTTACACATAGAGCTAGGTAACTTTCTTCTCTGGCTGGTGCATTTGATTATGACCAAAAAGTGGTAGGGTTTTTGGGATGATGCAGAGGGAGGAGTAAGGAAGGGTCATGGTCAGTGCTTGTAAATTTTCTTTGCAACTCTCCTCCCAGCCGCTAGATACTTTATTCTCGGCTGCTAGTGTGTTAGTGACATCACTTTTTCTCTGCCGCCACACTCGCATGTTCCGCCGTGCGCCCCCTTGTTGAGTGCTCCACCCCGGGAAATCAAGTGACAACCATCAGCCATCGTCCACGTCGAGCCGCGTCATGGAGCGGCTGGAGCCCGGACTGGCAGCGGCAACCTCAAAAGAAACAAGGGGAGAGGAGAGAAGGAGAATGATAAGGAAGAGGAGAAGAGCAGGGCGATCCATGGGAGGATGGCACCAACCAATCAGAATGCACCATTCTGACCACGCCGGATTTTTGCTGGTATTTTTTGCAACTAGTAATAATCACCCGTGGCGGGTATTTTCCGTGGCCGCCACGGCTATCTTTTTCTATTTTGGCTATTATTTAGTTTGATTTACACAAGCTCTAGAGGTGCTATCATGACACCATGCCAAGTTTTATATTTTTCAAGCTTGGTTTATACTTTTATAAAATTAAAAAACAATTTACCTTCATTAAATACCTATAAATTCATTTAATGCCCTAAAAATATTAAATTAACCCTAAAAGTTACAAACTTTTACATGGAACTTCCAATGATGTATATTTAACATAAAAAATAATTGGACCGTGAAACTAATATAAAACACTAAAACCCAAACATTAAAAAAAATTGGCCAAAAAAATACTTGTGGCGGGCTAGCCAAAAGAGCCCACCACTAGTATTTGCCATCCACGTGTAAGTTAGACCCAACTTACTCGTGGCGGGCAGAAACATGTGCCTGCAAAATGATAACGACTATTGTGGCCCAAGACCAATTGCAGACCTGACTTTGGGCCCCCCACTGATAATTTTGGCCCACGGCTGCCGATGTTACTAGGGAATGGTGTAAGGTGGCACCCATCACTGGTATGTCAAAAGCTACATTGATTAAAAGGAACACACATGTGGCCAAATTAAAGGAAAAACATATGAACACATATTTCTCTCCCCCTTCTCCCTTTTCACCCATATGTTCTTCCTTTTCGCTACTCATGCTTCCTTTGTTCTAGCCTTTTCCCCTCTTTTGGTTTGAGGGGCAGCCTTCTCCGTAAGATCATGTACACACGAGGCAACACAAACCCACCACCGTCGCAACTTAGCCTACATGGCTCTTCGAGAAAGCAGGTCGGGAAATGCGTTGGGCATGCCCTTCACCGATTTTGCTACCTCTTGATGCCTAATTAAACAGTTGTCGCCCCAACTCCTGCTATAAATTTACTTTGCATTATGTTTCAACAATAGATTAAGGGACGAATCTGTTTTTTGTTCTCATATGGGTCATATATATGACTATGCATGTGAGCCCACAAACAACACAAGAAGTTAAGAAAACTAGATGGTATGGCGTGCCCCGCTGCGCCTGCTATAGTTGCGGTCAACATTCTAATGGCATGTTTCTATTGTTAGGCATGATGCCACCCAATTTATTGGAGTCTGGCAATTGCACAATCTATATACGCTAAAAAATGAGTGCTTGGAAAGGATACCACAACGTTATGAAGAGGTATTTTTAGGTAACACTATGAAGAGGCGAGGATTTAGCATCTCCCAATTGCATCCGCACAATATACATTAGAGATAACAATACATGAAGAAGAGCAACCTCAGACTTTGCATGAAAACTAGCAAAAGGGCCCTTGCGTTGCAACGGGATAATAAAATCATGGTCTTCAAATCAAGTTCTAAATATTCGCACTCCATGTATATACACGCATTTAAATATTTGTGCACCAACCGGCATGCATGCGGATGTAAGACACGTGCATTCTAACATGCTCACAATTGATCGATGTTGGACGTGATCCTTGATGCATGTATTTTTTTCTTTTGAGTACATCCTCGATGCGTGTATGAGCAGAAAAAGAAAGGTCAGTCTGACGATGGATGAAAAACTGAAGGGCCCTATGAATTACGAATAATTTGGAGGAACGCTCGTTTTTTTTTTACTTTTACGGGTGGCGGGGTGGGTAATTTACTTCAACTTTAGGGGCAGTTTTGATGATAGGCGGAAAATTCAGAGAAACAATTAACAAAGAGTTTTTTACACATATGATGGCAGGGTGGGTAATTTACTTCAACTTTAGTGGCAGTTTCGATGAGAGACATAAAAAAATATCAAAGAAACAATTGACGAACCAAAAAATTTAGAGAAACAATTAACAAAGAGTTTTTTTTTCACTTACGGGTGGTATAGTGGGTAATTTACTTCAACTTTATGGGCAGTTTAGGATAGGTAGATGAACCAAAAAATCAGAGAAACGCACCATCCTTTATTATTAGGTATAAATATAGATGTAGAGAAACCATTACATGAACAGAATCTAAATCAACAACTACTCTATAATTCATCAAGACAGATAGACAAAATAAAAGTTTCATCATTTCCATTATACGATTTTGTTCACTTCTTGGCCAGGCAATAAGTTCATTTGTAGCGAGTTACTCCATTCTTCAGTTCATAAAACCATACCTGCCAAGAAAAATGAAATGCGGCTTATGAAACAGTAAAAGGAAGTTGTGTAACACTATAATAAAACATGCCAGCCTTAAGATAGCATCGTTTTGGTAGAAGAAAAAGCATCTATGTTTTTTATGGAAATATCTATCTCCAACATGCAAAGAAAAATATCAAATGCCAGAAAATATTTCTCGCGTTGTTAGTTGATAACAGAATGCAACATAAATTCCTTACGACAGTGCAAGTGTGGGGGAACAATATGTGCAGCACATGGACAAGAATAGCTTGGCAAAGACTTAAAAGAAATTATACAACTTCTTTCATCTGAGAACATCTTTGTACTGGAATATGAACACTGATCATTCAGTTTGCTTTAGTATACTTGGCAGTGTTTTATTTGGGAAAAGAAGATTTTGCGCTCATAATTAATTGGTTCAATGAATTTAGATTTTTGTAATTCTCATCAGACTAGCAATAACATGTCTAGCAAAAAATCATAAAAATACACTATGATGGCTACAGAATGATGTGTGTGGGTTAGTTTTTCATAGTTCATCGGCATATGTTCATTGGGAGATATCTCCACCATTTATGTGTTTTAAACCTTAAAATTAAAATTTATTAGCTACACAAAGAAATAAAAGTAAAACCAAAGTTTGCAAAAGAAACATATATTGAACTATGGTATGCTAGTTAACTTGAAAAAGAAAAAGCAGTCATTAAGGCATACAACAATAATAGTAAAGAAGAGAAAATGTGTACTGAAGCCAATATAAGCAAAGAACAACAAATTGTACAATACAAAAGGAAACTGACAAACAAATAATTGGCTTGGAAATTACCAATAAGCCTGCATATCATAGACATATGTATTAAGTTGTTGCAATTATTTGCTGACGATTCTCTTATCTTGATGAGAGCAGATGCCACAAATGCAAACACTTTGAGAATTATTTTGGATGAGTGTTGTGCAGCCTCTGGCCAAATGGTTAGCGAGGCCATGTGTTCTATATTTTTGGTCCCAATAGAAATGTGAAAGTGAAGGCAGATGTGCGCCAATTATTGAATGTCGTGACAGAATCTCTCTCGGATAAATAATTGGGCCTCCCCTCCATGATTGGGGTGGATCGGGCGGATTGCCTTAAACATATCATAGAGAGAATTCAGATTATGGTTATGGGGTGGAAGGAGAGGACCCTTTCTTATGGACATAAGAAGCTCTATTAAAAGCGGTGCCTCAAGCCATCCCAGCTTATGCGATGAGTGTGTTCAAATTCCCAAAGAAAATTTGCAAAGGTATCACTGATGCAATGTCGCAATACTGATGGGGTGATGATGAGAATCAGCGTAGAATGCATTGGTTTGCATGGTGGAAGATGTGTGTACCCAAGGACAAAGGTGACATGGGATTTCATGATGTCCATAGTTTTAATTTAGCTATGCTAGCTAAGCAATGTTGGAGATTGATTGATAATTGTGGTTCTCTCTATACAAGGGTCTTCAGATCAAGATACTACCCTACTGGTGATATTCTGAATAGTGAACTGAAAAAGGGTTACTCGTATGTATGGCAGAGCACATGAGTGAGGATCCAAACTTTTAAAAAAGGAAGTATCTGGAGAGTGGGTGATGGAGCGAAAATTAATATTTGGAGTGATTGTTGGATACCAAGTAGCTCTTCACCAAAAATTGTGACTGTGCGTGGCAATCAAGTTCTTACTAGAGTTAACGAATTGATTGACCCCATTACATGTGAGTGGAATGAATAGCTCATACGTGACAATTTCTGGCATATAGATGCCCGGCGCATTCTTCAAATCCCCATTCATCATCAGGAGATAGAAGACTATGTGGTGTGACACTTCACAAAAAATGATGTTTTCTTGGTGTGTTCTGTGTATAATAAGCAATGGGAAGAATTTCATGTTGCTGATCTGGGAGTAAGTCGATATAGTGGTTCTTCTTCAAATCCGTTATGGAGGAATCTTTGGAACCTCAAGCTCCCAAGGAAGATCATAAAAATTCTATGGAGATGTTTGCACAACGCTATCCCCTGTTTATGTGTTCTCGCAAACCGCCACATTGGAAATAATTCTGAATGTCCAACTTGTTCAGCGGGAGTAGAAGACATCAGTCATGCTCTTTCGAAGTGTGGTCGTGGAAAGGCTGTTTGAGAGTCTCTAGGGATCACATAAATTGTGGCTGAAGACACGCTGGTGGACCAAGCTGGTTGAAGGGTGATTGAATTCCGGCCGTGGGATAAATCTTTCCAACGCCCATACATGGATCCAATTTAATTACCGGAGTTGATGGCTACTGCCTGCTAGTACACTTGGTGGTAACGTAGGCAATTGGTTCATGGTGAAACTGTACAACCTCCTAAACGTACTGCACCAGCGATCCATGCACTAGCCTTGAATTTTGTTCATGCGGCAGGAAATGTTTCTTCATCCCCGAGACTTAACAAATGGACTCCAGCCGTCGCAGGTCAACAAGTGCTGAATGTAGATGCATCCTTTTCTGTTGACGATTTTACAGGGGCTTGTGGAGCTTGTTCTTTGTGATAACTGAGGGGGTCTTATGAGTGCCTCGATCGCTCGATTATGGCATGTGGTGGATGTGGTAACAGCAGAAGCAGCAACGCTTTTTGAAGGTATAAAGTTGGCATAGAATATAGGGTGTGATAATATTCTCATGAGAGTCGACAATCTAGTTGTGGTGGAAACTTTGCAAAACAATGAAGGACATTCTATGGTGGAGCTCCTATTCTCGATGATTGTCATGGAGTCTTGAGAGAGTTCGGGAAGGTTGTAATTGGGCATTGTAATAGGGAGTCTAATATGGTAGCTCATGAGCTAGCTCATTGGGGTAGTCTTTTTTTTGCGGGTGAGCTCATTGGGGTAGTCTTAACACTCCGTTTCAGTGGGTGGATGTTCCACCTGATTTTATTGCTAACTTTTAGCAGACGATGTAGGTGTTATTTCAGTTTTAATAAAGCTAGCCATGAAGGACTTCCGTCAAAAAATAGTTGTTGCAAGTATTCAATTTTTTGACCTGACACTAATAGTTCCTGAAGAAGCATGTGACAATAGCGAACTCACCAAATATAGCATCAATTCCTCCGCGGCGTCCTCTTCCCGGGAGCCTCCACCACGTCGACCTCTTCGAACCGGTCCTCTCAACCGCCGAGTGCACTGCTGCCGTCGCCCTTGGCCTTTTCGCCCCCTTGTGCAGAAGTCATCTCCTCGCATGTAGCGCTCAAAGGGTTCGAGGGAGCACGTGTGTTCTGAAAAGAGATTCGCTCACACCACACCAAAGCACTGAAGGTCCTTGTGTCATGGGGCCAGGACCATGCTCGAGGCCTACTGGCAGTCACATGAGAAACACAACTCAGGGTAAGAAAGAAGTCTGGTCCACAGCCCAAATGATGGCTGAGATTAGTTTGACGGAAGATCTAGCGGTTGAAATCGCCTGGAGCGAGGAGGCCCAGAGTGCGCGGGGCATCAGCCGTTCGTAAACATGGAGGGAGATGGGTGATCAGACTAGACATGGACCCAAAGGAGGAATGGAACCTAGATGGCGAGATATGGGAGGAACTTTGCAACTGTTAGACAATGTCTTCCGATAAATGAACAAAACACACCATCCAAGACCAAAAGTTGGGCAATATCAAGAAGTTGTCCCGGGCCTATGCATCTAGAGCGACATCAAGTATGTCTATAGTTGTAACACCCCTTGATCGGGATTTTTCTGGAAGCAACATCATATAGAATGTATACAGATTTGTGGCATCAAATCTATTGGTGCCCATTCAAATTTATATTTATTGAAGTAAACAAATCTTCACATCCAATCATGCAATTGTTTTCAATAAGAAGTTACACAACTAGATTTATCACTTCTTAATTCCATTGCTTAGCGACACCGAGGAGTGCCAGCGAGCAACCAAGCGTGGCCAGATCCCGGTCAGCTAAGACCATTTTGTACAAAGGCGAAGATGGGCCGACGGGCTGCAAGTTATGAGCACAATCGTCGATTGCAGCGGCAACATCCTTGCAGTCCTGCTTGAAGGTTTGGAACCAGCAAGTGTACGCGGCATTAAAGATGGCTCCGATCTTGTTCTTCACTATGTCGTACTTGCCAATGCAGTGACTGTACGCTGCCCGCAGCTCTTTGGGGAGCGACGGGTTCTGCAACAAATTCTTGCCAATGCGCTGGGTTTCTTGACACGAATGTTGAGCAGTGCCCGCACCAATATTGGCGTACTCGGTGACCTCACTATTCTCAAATGCAGCATGCAATGTTTTCATGCAGAGCTCCAACACGGGCTGCCCTGTGCTCGCCTGGTGGCATGCGGCTGCGATGGTCATTAACGGATCACGCGGGCATGCCCTGCTGCCGTTGAAGAGCAAGGTGGTGGTGGTTAGAAACCAGGCAAGGGCATATATGATGGTGGCCATGCTCTTCATTTTCCTTTCTTGTGTCTTCCTCTATGTGAAATGTGAAATCTTTGAGGCCATATAGAACACCAAGAACGGCTTTTATAGAATTTCTCTGCTGCCAAGAACCAAGAGAAGTGTGAATGCATGATAATTTTTTGCAATCTGCACTCGATCGTTATGATCTCCTAGATCAATGAGATAGTATCAAAAATCTACACGTATCTTTTATGTGATATAAGTATATGATAAAGAAAACAAAGTTTTAAATGCACGAAATCACAAAATAAATTGCTCACAATAAAATAGTCAGAGCATACTTGCAGCGAATCAGATATCTTAACGAATCTGCGGAATTAATTTGTCTTAATTGTTAGAGATGCAACAAATAAGCTAGCTTATCTCCTCCTCTTGTGGCTGCTTGCATCTCCCAGATGCAGAGGCCGGGGGTCATCCTCCTTTTCTTAAAAAAAACCCTTATCTCCTCCTCAAAAGAAAAACTTATTTGTAAACATATGAAAAGAATAGAATCTTCATCACAAAATAAAAAATCATGGAGTACATAAATACTATCTCAAACCGTTTGGGAGGGAAATCTATTTGTGCATTTATTGGTGAAGCGTCACAAAATCATATTATAAATGTCGTATAAATAGCTAAATTTTATTGAGGATCTCACCTAAGAGCATCTCCAACATTTCCTGTAACCCTCTTCTCTTGCGCCAACGACTCTTCCACCCCTTCATTCGTACTGGTCAACCACTGCTTCGTCTTCGCTTGTGATACCATGGCCAACTGCGTCCTCATTTTCGGCTCGTTCCAAGCTAAACTTAAATGATATGTTGGGTTGATACGTCTCCAACGTATCTATAATTTTTGATTGTTCCATGGTATTATAGTATCAATCTTCAATGTTTTTATATGTAATTATATATCATTTTTTTGGGACTAACCAATTAACGTAGTGCCCAGTGCCAGTTGCTGTTTTCTGCTTGTTTTTAATTTTTCAGAAAATCAGTACCAAACGAAGTCTAAATGCCACGAAACTTTTTGAAGATTTTTTTCTGGACAAAAGAGACCTTGGAAGCTTCGGGAGGAGGCCAGAAGCCTCACGAAGGCTTCACAAGGCAACAGGGCGCGGCCCGGGGGAGGGGGGGGGGGCGTGTTGCCTTGTGGGGCCCTCGTGGCTCCGTTTGACCTAATTCCACTTCTATAAATTCTCAAATATTGGAAAACCAACAGAGAGCCACCCCGAATAACTTTTACGCCGCCGCAAGCCTCTGTTCTTCCGATGATGTGTGAGTAGTTTACCACGGAGGCCTTTTCTGGTACTCTGCTGGAGGGGGAATCGATCACGGAGGGTTTCTACATCAATCTTGCTGCCCTTCCGATGATGTGTGAGTAGTTTACCACAGACCTACGGGTCCATAGTTAGTAGATAGATGGTTTCTTCTCTCTCTTTGATTTTCAATACCATGTTCTCCTCGATGTTCTTGGAGTTCTATCCGATGTAATCTTCTTTTGCGGTGTGTTTGTTGGGATCCGATGAATTGTGAGTTTATGATCAGATTATTCATGAGAAAGATTTGAGTCTTCTCTGAACTCTTTTATGCATGATTGTTATAGCTTTGTATTTCTCTCCGATCTATCGGTTTAGTTTGGCCTACTAGATTGATTTATCTTGCAATGGGAGAGGTGCTTTGTGATGGGTTCAATCTTGCGGTGCTCAATCCCAGTGACAGAAAGGAACATGACACGTATTTGTATTGTTGCCATTAAGGATAAAAAGATGGGATTTAATCATATTGCTTGAGTTTACTTTGTCTATATCATGTCATCTTGCTTAAGGCGTTACTCTATTTCATACTTAATACCCTAGATGCATGCTGGATAGCGGTCGATGGGTGGAGTAATAGTAGTAGATGCAGGCCGGAGTCGGTCTATTTGTCTCGGATGTGATGCCTATATACATGATCATTGCCATGAATCCGTCATAATTATTTGCTTTTCTATCAATTGCCCAACAGTAATTTGTTTACCCACCGTATGCTATGCGTTCGAGAGAGAAGCCTCTAGTGAAAACTATGGGCCCCGGGTCTACTTTATCATATATAAAAAACCTAAAAATACCATGCTGCAATTTATTTTATTTTATTTTATTTAGTATTTATTTTATTTATCTACCACTATCAGAACTAATCCTTGCAAATAACCGCTAAGAGGATTGACAACCCTCTTTTTTGTGTTGGGTGCAAGTGTTTGCTTTTGTGTGTGCAGGTGCGCTTAACGGGATTTTGCTTGGTTCTCCTACTGGATTGATAACATTGGTTCTTAACTGAGGGAAATACTTATCTCTACTATACTGCATTATCCCCTCCTCTTCAGAGAAATACCAACGCAGTCTACAAGTAGCATGGGTCTGGCCTGAAAAGCCCGAACCTCAAACTACAAGCCTGAGCCTGACCCAAATCTCAAAATGCCCTTTTTCTCAAGCCTAAGCCCAAAAGCTCGGCCCGAACACTATTTTTCAATGCGCACAAGTGCAGGCCCACGCGAAAAATAGAAAACGAAAACCCCAAAATCATTAGGAGTACTCCTTCCAAAGATCACTCCCACCTCTCCAGGTTGCGATGCGCGCCACTTGTCGCAACCTGTGAGTTTTCCCTTTTTTCGTAGATCCGTTTATTCAAAACGTTTTATCTCTTAAACCATGCGTCCAAATCTCGAATCATTTTCACCATTGGATTCCTCGCGTCGAGATCTTCAAAACCTTGCCTCTCGTGAAAGCAAAACAGTACCTCTCGTGAAAGCAAAACCGTGCCTCTCGCGGGAGCAAAACCGTGCCTCTCGCGGAAGGAAAACAAAGAAAACCCATTTTTTCCCGTTTCCGAGAGGCACGGCCGTGCCTCTCGCAGAAGCAAAAAAAAAACGCGTTTTTACGAGCAATTTTTTCGTCCAAAAGCTAAGAAAGACCGGTGAAAAACCAAAAAGCCGAAAAAACCAGGAAAAAACCGTTTAAAAAGCCGAAAACGCGTGCGAAAAAAAACAAAATCCGAATGGAGCGCCGAGAGCGCGACACGTGGCGGCGGCTGAGAGCGTGCCCTCAGCCCACCCCAAGTGATCGTTGGGGAGGCTCCCGAAGGAGCGCTCCTTAATTGGTTGCTCTCCGGAAACCCAAGTTTGACCTGAATACTCTTTTTTTTAGGGGTGGAACCTGAATACTCTTTCGGGCTGTAAAATGAAGCCCTAGCCCGACCTCAAAGACTGTCCTCACTCGGCCTGGCCCTGCTTTTCGTGGCCGGCTCGTTGGGCCAAGCTGCCCAAGATCAGATTTGTTCCAGGATCCCCTCCATAGGGCTCACATCGGCAACTCAGTGATTTTTTTGTTCCCATGTAAACATCTACTTGATCTCAAAAAGATAAAAAAATGTAAACATCTACTTTTTCTCAAAAAAAATATGTAAACATCTACTTGCCCTTTGCTCAAAAAAATATCCACTTGCCCACGTACCGCTCACAATTGCCTCAAAAAAAAAGGAAAAGGATTATTTCCAACTGACAGATTTCTCGTTTTTGTAAACCTCGTCCCCTGCTCGACACGTGTCATTGTGGGCCAGTCCACCGCCCCCCCCACAGCCTTATCTCTTCGCTCTCCTCCACACGTTCTCCGCGTCCATCTCTTTCCTTTTCCCATCTCTCGTTCTTCACAGCCGAGAGGGGAGGGCTTCCATGGCAACGCCGACCACCAGCCACCGCTGCTGCGAATCGGGAGGGACGACGGCGACCACCGCCTGCTTCAACCCCGCCGCATTTTGTTGTTGTTGCCGCGAGCGAGGGACGTCGCGCCCACCAGCTGTTGATCCTCGTCCTGGCGCACCACCCTTATTGCGAGCAGTAAGAGGCAACGCCGGCCACTCGCATCATCGCCGCCGGTGTTGTAACGCAGCATGGAGGCCGAAGGGCGACGCCGCTCGCTGCCGGTGCTGCAATGCATCACGCAGGAGGAGGTTGGGTTGCTCGCCGCCGGTGTTGCAACGCAACGCGAAGGCCGGAGGCGGGCACCGCTCGCCGCCGGTGCTGCAACGTAGCACGCAGAAGGAGGTTGGGTTGTGCGCCATTGGTGCTGCGTTGGAGCTTTAGTCGCACCGCCGGAGTTGCAATGGAGCGCCACCGGAGCTGCAATGAAGCTTCGTCGGAGACGTCGTCGGTGTTGCGTTGATGTGTCTTTGCGCTTGGTGTTGCCATGGCCGTGGCTGCAAATGGAGCAGCACGCCGGTGCTCCCGGAGCGCACCCCAGCGCTGCAATGGAGCGCCGCCGGTGATGCAGCGTTCGGTAGCGGCTCTTGGAGCTGCGTTGCGGCGCTCGCCGACGGCTTCGGTTCCGCGAGGTCACAGGACGCATGATCCACAACAGGTGCTGCGTTGCTCTGGTGGAATGGGATCAGAGGAGGAATACGTGAGGTGGGGCTGTGTTGTTTCGATCGATGGGCCACCAACGTCAGATCGGACGGCTACCTAGGCGGATTATTTCTTAGTAGCCGCCAAAAAGAAACGTACCTCTCACAAAAAAAAGGTCTACTTGCCCACGTCGTGGCGACGTCATCACTAAAATGGAATTTGTCCTTTTGACGGAGTCCGCCGTACTAGAAGCCTAATCGACGGCCGCCGGCCGCCCCTTCCCCGTCCCCGCCCTCTGCTTCAGCTCCCTCCCCGCGAACCGCGCCTAGCCGCCCAACGCCCACACCACCCTGGCCACCGCCTCCTCTGCCCCGCCTCCCTCCCTGCTCGCCGCCCTTATCTGCCCAACGCACCACCCTGCCCGTGTCCTCCTCCGCCATCTGCCCTAGCACCGACGTCGCGCCGTTGTGCAGCTGCAGCTGCTCTTCGCCACCGACTGCGCCTATTCCGGCGCCGTGTAAGAGGAGTAGGGGACTCGGGTGGTGGTGGTTGCAAGCCCGTGCCGGGCTTCCTACGGCCGACGGCGACCGAGCCGGAACGTCGCGTCAGACGTCATTCCCCATTTTATGGGGTAACCTCAAGTACTCAACCATCAACCTTGCCGGGCTTCAAATCTGCATTCAAATTGTCAGATAGCTTCTCCACGCGCTCACACAAATACCCAATATGTCCTTGCTCCATTCCATTGATGCTGCAACTTTTTCAAAACAGGGCATTCAATCATGCATGTACTCGCTACTGAAATATGAGAATACCACTCAACTGAGAATCATACTGAAATACAAACAACATATAGATGAGTTAAGAGAGTTCAAATTTATTTTGAATCCCAAGTTCTTGCTCAAGACACTGGCACTAGTAGAAAACAGGGCTTTCGTTCTAGCCGGATCGGAGCAATAGTCCCGGTCGCGTTACGAACCGGGACTAATGTGAGCATTAGTCCCGGTTCGAGCGGCTAGGACGCCGGCCGGGGCTCTGCAGGCATCAGTCCCGGTTCGAATGGGACCTTTAGTCCCGGTTCCAGACACCAACCGGGACTAAAGGGTATCGCACCCCTTTAGTCCCGGTTGGTGTCTCCAACTGGGACTAAAGGTCAGTCTTCAGTCCCGGTTTTAGACACCAACCGGGACTACAAATTTGCCTATATATATCCTCACACCTGCCTGCCCTCTCCACTGTTTTTTCCTCATAGAAGGTGGGAGGTGTGTGCTACTTTGTTCTCCCTTCCTATGCACAAGAGGTGCTCGATGAAACGCCTGAGAGCATGATGCCACTTGAGTTCACACAAAACAAACATGATATGATGTGCTCGAGCCACACTTAAGCTTTCTCCTTTCTTCTCCTCTGTTCTTCCTCCAAGCTCGACCTCCAAGCTCCATTTTCCCCAAGATTTGTCTAGATTTGGCGGTGCACCAACTATCCAAGTGTTCTAAAAGGTTAGCAACTTCATCCTTTCATCTCTCATTGCTAGTTTAGCTCATTTCATGCTCTAGAAGTAGAGTGATTTGTGGGTTTTAGTGGAGGAGTGTATGTGGGAGTTTATTTGATTTATATGCACAATTTGAGCTCAAATTAACTTCTTAGTTTGCACATGTGTAGGGTGCCGTCCCGTCCCCGTCCCCGTCCTCACCGCCGTCGATCGCCTGCGCCGATCTCGTCGCCGGGACCACCATGGTGAGCCTCTTGTTCTTATCTTTTTTTAAAAAAAAATTCTTACTTGTATGATTTAGATAGTTACTTGTATAATTTTCTTACTTGTATTATTGTTTGTTATTATATAGTGCCATGGTTTTGATATCCGCCCCCGTCGGCTCTCGCCCGGTCTATGATTTGGATGTGGTATATTATCTTTTATAACTATTTGTTTCATTTAGTGTTTATGACAATTATGCCGACCAACTTGACATAGATATTTTTATCTAGGAGGTATGTGAACCGGAAATTCCAACCGACCCTCTTGTCGAGAGGTTAAATTTAGTTGAAAAAGAAAACAATTATTTGAAAGAAAAATTGAAAAGAATTGAAGAAGAGAAGATGAAATTGGAGTTGCATGTTGCCGATGTCGTCGATCTACACAAGATCCAGATGGATGCAATGCGCTTGAAGATTAGAAAATATGCCATTGATAAAGAGGCTTGGTATCATTATGTTGTTGGATCAATTGTTACCTTAGTTGCGATTTTGATCGCATTTGTTGTCGCATTTAAATGTTTTACATAGTTGTATGTTAGTTTCAATGTATGTATCTCATATTTGTTGTTGCATTTATGAGAACTATGTATGAACTTTATGTATTTATTTTTGCAGTAATAACATTTGATCACTACTGTACTTTGGTTTTAATGTGATGAACTTGTATTAATTTGGTCATTTCTCTATTCATGATGTTTTGTAATGGTTTTTGATATACTTAATTATATAATGCAGATGAACCGGCAATGGATGTACGGTGACCGACGCACTGCCGAGTACATTACGGGCCTGCATAATTTTATCGGTGTGGCTCAGGCAAACAGTGTGAATGGTTTTATGTGTTGTCCATGTGTTGTCTGTCGGAATGATAAGGATTACTCTTCCTCGAAAAATCCTTCACACCCACCTGCTTAAGTCCGGTTTCATGCCCAGCTATAATTGTTGGACCAAGCACGAAGAAAGAGGGGTTATGATGGAAGACAATGAAGAAGAAGAGGATGATGACAACTATCCTATGTTCCCTGAATACGGTGATACTGCAACGGGGGAAGCTGAAGATCAAGAGGCACCAGATGTGCCCGTTGATGATCTTCGCCGGGCCATTGTTGTTGCACAGAGAGAATGCGAAAGTGAAAAGGAGAAGTTGAAGTTCGAGCGCATGTTAGAGGATCACAAAAAATTGTTGTACCCAAATTGCGAAGATGGCAACACAAAGCTCGGTACCACACTGGAATTGCTGCAATGGAAGGCAGAGAATGGTATATCTGACAAGGGATTTGAGAAGTTACTGAAAATAATGAAGAAGAAGCTTCCAAAGGATAACGAATTGCCTGACAGTACGTACGAATCAAAGAAGGTTCTCTGCCTTCTAGGATTAGAGGTGCAGAAGATACATGCATGCCCTAATGACTGCATCCTCTACCGCGGTGAGGAGTACGAGAATTTGAATGCATGCCCGGTATGCGGTGCATTGCGGTATAAGATCAGACGAGATGACCCTGGTGATGTTAAGGGTAAGCGCCCCGGGAAGAGGGTTCCTGCCAAGGTGATGTGGTATGCTCCTATAATACCACGGTTGAAACGTCTGTTCAGAAACAAAGAGCATGCCAAGTTGTTGCGATGGCACAAAGAAGACCGTAAGAAAGACGGGATGTTGAGAGTACCCGCTGATGGGTCGCAGTGGAGAAAAATCGAGAGAAAGTGGCCGGAGTTTGCAGATGACACAAGGAACTTATGGTTTGGTATAAGTACAGATGGCATGAATCCTTTTGGGGAGCAGAGCAGCAGTCATAGCACCTGGCCTGTGACTCTATGTATCTATAACCTTCCTCCTTGGTTGTGCATGAAGCGGAAGTTCATTATGATGCCAGTGCTCATCCAAGGCCCTAAGCAACCCGGCAACGACATTGATGTGTACCTAAGGCCATTAGTTGAAGAACTTTTACAGTTGTGGGATATAAAAGGTGTACGTGTGTGGGATGAGCACAAACAGGAGGAATTTGACCTACGAGCGTTGCTGTTTGTAACCATCAATGATTGGCCTGCTCTTAGTAACCTTTCAGGACAGACAAAGAAGGGATACAATGCATGCACGCACTGTTTAGATGAGACTGAAAGTATATATTTGGATAAATGTAAGAAGAATGTGTACCTGGGACATCGTCGATTTCTTCCGATCAAGCATCCCTTAAGAAAGAAAGGCAAACATTTCAAAGGTGAGGCAGATCACCGGAAGAAGCCTGTCCACCGTACTGGTGATGATATATTTGATATGGTCAAGGATTTAAAAGTAATCTTTGGAAAGGGTCCTGGCGGACAATCTGTTCTGAATGACGCTAACGGACATGCACCCATGTGGAAGAAGAAATATATATTTTGGGACCTACCCTATTGGAAAGTCCTAGAGGTCCGCTCTGCAATCGACGTGATGCACGTGACGAAGAATCTTTGCGTGAACCTGCTAGGCTTCTTGGGCGTGTATGGGAAGACAAAAGATACACCGGAGGCACGGGAGGACCAGCAACGTATGAACGAAAAAGACGGCATGCATCCAAAGCATTATCAAGGTCCTGCCAGCTACGCTCTTACCAAAGCAGAGAAGAAAATCTTTTTTGAATGCCTGAGCAGTATCAAGGTCCAGTCTGGCTTCTCGTCGAATATAAAGGGAATAATAAATATGGCAGAGAAAAAATTCTAAAACCTAAAGTCTCATGACTGCCACGTGATTATGATGCAATTGCTTCCGGTTGCATTGAGGGCGCTTCTACCGAAAAATGTTCGATTAGCCATTGTGAAGCTATGTGCATTCCTCAATGCAATTTCTCAGAAGGTAATCGATCCAGAAATCCTACCAAGGTTACAGAATGATTTGGTCCAATGTCTTGTCAGTTTCGAGTTGGTGTTTCCACCATCCTTCTTCAATATTATGACGCACGTCCTAGTTCACCTAGTCGAAGAGATTGCCATTCTGGGTCTTGTATTTCTACACAATATGTTCCCCTTTGAGAGGTTCATGGGAGTCTTCAAGAAATATGTTCATAACCGTGCTAGGCCAGAAGGAAGCATCTCCAAGGGCTATGGAACAGAGGAGGTTATTGGGTTTTGTGTTGACTTTATTCCTGACCTTAAGCCGATTGGTGTTCCTCAATCGCGGCATGAGGGGAGACTGAGTGGAAAAGGCACGCTAGGACCGAAAGCAATAATATGTAGGGACGGGCATTCTTTCACTCAAGCACACTACACAGTTCTACAAAATTCTACCTTGGTGGCCCCGTATATCAATGAACACAAGAATATTGTACGCTCCCAACACCCGGGGCAGTCTGACGACTGGATTACACATGCACACATGGCGACTTTCGGCGGTTGGTTGCAAACACATCTCACGAATAAGACCACTGTTGGAGATCAGCTGTACTTGTTGGCCAGGACACCATCTTCAGCTGTATTGACTTTCCAAGGGTACGAGATAAATGTGAATACATTTTACACGATCGCCCAAGATAAAAAAGAGCACCAACCAAAACAGTGGTGTCCGCTTTGATGCAACAGCACCAATAGGGAAAAGGACACATATTATGGTTACATAGAGGAGATATGGGAACTTGACTATGGACCTTCTTTTAAGGTCCCTTTGTTTCGGTGCAAATGGGTCAATCTGACAGGAGGCGGGGTAAAGGTAGACCCGCAGTACGGAATGACAACAGTGGATCTCAACAATCTTGGGTACACAGACGAACCATTCGTCCTAGCCAATGATGTGGCGCAGGTTTTCTATGTGAAGGACATGTCTACCAAACCGAGAAAAAGAAAAGATAAGGAAGCGAATACATCATACGATGAGCCAAAGCGCCACATAGTTCTTTCAGGGAAAAGAAACATCGTGGGAGTGGAGGACAAGATAGACATGTCAGAAGATTATGAAAAGTTTGATGAAATTCCTCCCTTCACAGTGAAGACTGACCCAAGCATCATGTTAAATGATGAAGATTCTCCATGGTTACGGCGCAATCATAAGCAAGGGACACACACGAATAAAAAGTTTTATACCCCAAGATCCCACTCTGGGATGTGACCGGCTTCACCGTCATCACTTTCTCTCTAGTGAGTTTCCGAACTTATAGCTGGAAAGTCCCACTTCGGACAAACCGGAGGGAATCTTTGTAAGAGTTAGGGCATTTTGGCATTTGCAACATGATTTTTGAATAATTATTTATTAAGTTACGAATTTTCAATTATTCCTGTCCTTTTAGTATTTTAATTATACATAGGAGTTAATTAATGCAATTATGTCCAAACAAAATATGAATGTCTTCTGAGCAATCCAGATAAGCCGCTTGAGGTTGACAGGCATAGGCCATACACCCTCACCAGTTGTAGTGATTTCACTCCCAAGTTTTGTAAGATTCCACCCCTACTGTGTGGTTTCTCTGATCGGAGGACCCCTTATGCCGAGCCAAGTCCAGATGAGTGGAGTTCTGGTTGCTTTCTGGTGAAACTGAGGACAACATATCAGATGGTAGGATTGTTCAAGTAACTGTTCGGCATATACAAGATAACCGAATAATTTGCACCTTTGATTCTGGGTTGAAAGCCATAGTTATGCTCCACAACTATTCTGATGATGGCTTTGATCTAGAATCACTGCACTTACATGAAGGCGATGTATTAACTAGCAAGATTGGCATCTGTTTTAATTTTTGGTAAATGTATGTTTCTTTCCTTGTACAAATATGCAGGTAATAGACAGATATGTGGATCCATTGGTAGGCCACCTGAAGAGCATGCTCTCTTATCGCAAATTCAGGAAAGGGTTAAAAGGGGAAGTTGATGATATGTTGAGGGCTGAGAAATCAGAGAATCCTATGAGAATAGTCTATTGTTTTGGCATATCTCATGAACATCCAGGCACCTTTATATTATCTTACATCAGGAGTACAAACCCACTTCATGAGTATGTTGGGTTATACCCAAAGGGCTTTAGATTCCGGAAGAAAGATTTTGACAGCATTGATCGCCTTGTGTCATATTTTCAAAAACATATTGACAAAAACTAAAATAATTTTATAAACATATTGAAAAAGCAAATAGAAAGCAAAACAAAACTTCAAGGAAATCCAAATAAAAACTCCTAAGGGAACTGTAGGACTTAACTACAAATAACAAAAATAGTTTTTGTCCTAAATAAAACTTAGCAGCAAAGAAAAATACTAAACTAATAAATTAACAGAAAAGAAAATATAACATTATTAGGTTAACAAAAAGTATTTTATAATATTCTTCAATAGCAAAAAGAATCAACTAAAAAGCTTTTATAAAACTCTAGTTATGATCAAAATAATATTAACTTAGAATTAAATAAAAAAATTCAACTAATAATACAAATTGTTTCTGATCTAAAGTAAAGTTAATAGAAAGTAAAATTTATCCAACTAAAATTTTCATAAAGTACTTTTTGTTAAAAAAATTAATAGCAAAAAGAATTAAATCAAAACTAGGCATGTATGCTACTGTTTTTGAATCTGTTTAAAACAAAACTAAAATAATTTTATAAATTAGGTTAGTCCCGGTTGGTGGCTCCAACCGGGACTAAAGGCCTAGCCTTTCGCGCCCTTTCGGCTGCGGCCAAAAATAGCTTTAGTCCCGGTTGGTGGCTCCAACCGGGACTAAAGGACTACCTTTAGTCCCGGTTGGAGCCACCAACCGGGACTAAAGACCCTTTCATCCCGGTTGGTGGACGCAACCGGGACTAAAGGGCTCGCGGTATTTAAGGGCCCCTTCTCCCTCCCCCAATCTTCCTTCATTTCCCTCTCGCGACGCCGTCAGGCTGCCCGACCGCGCCGTTGACGCGTCCGCTCCCGCCGCCGCTCCTCCACGCGCGCGCGCCCGCCTCGAAGTCGTGCCCCTGCCGGCGCCGCTCTCCTCCACGCGCCCGCGTCGACGTCGTGCCCCTGCGCGCCTCTACCGGCGCCGCTCTCCTCCACGCGCGCCGCCCGAGCCCGCGCCGCTCCACCACGCCGGCTCTCCTCCACGCGCGCGCCGTCGCCCGTACCTCCTCCGAGCCCGCGCCGGCGCCCCAAGTCCTCCCCCCGCCCCGACGAGCCGATCCTCGACGCCGGCGCTCCTCCACGCCTGGCCCCCCTCCCCGACGACCGAGCCCCCTCCCCGCGGTGAGCTCCGGCCCCTTTCCTTCTGCAAGCATGTACAAAATGTGTATAAAATGTGTATGAATAAAATTGGATGTGTATAAAATGTTTAATTTAGATGTATAAAAAAATGTACAATGTGTATGAATCGCCGGTGAGGAGTCCCCGACGATCGCCGGTGAGGAGGCCCCGACGATCGCCGGGGGAGTCCCTGACGATCGCCGGTGAGGAGTCCCCGACGATCGCTGGAGGAGTCCCTGACGATCGCCGGTGAGGAGTCCCCGACGATCGCTGGAGGAGTCCCCGACGATCGCTGGTGAGGAGTCCCCGACGATCGCCTGTGAGGAGTCCCCGATGATCGCCGGTGAGGAGGCCCCGACGATCGCCGGAGGAGTCCCTGACGATCGCCGGTGAGGAGTCCCCGACGATCGCTAGAGGAGTCCCCGACGATCGCTGGTGAGGAGTCCCCGACGATCGCCTGTGAGGAGTCCCCGACGATCGCCGGTGAGGAGGCCCCGACGATCGCCGGTGAGGAGGCCCTGACGATCGCCGGAGGAGTCCCTGACGATCGCCGGTGAGGAGTCCCCGACGATCGCTGGAGGAGTCCCCGACGATCGCTGGTGAGGAGTCCCCGACGATCGCCTGTGAGGAGTCCCCGACGATCGCCGGTGAGGAGGCCCCGACGATCGCCGGAGGAGTCCCTGACGATCGTCGGTGAGGAGTCCCCGACGATCGCCGGAGGAGGCCCCGACGATCACCGGAGGAGTCCCCGACGATCGCCGGTGAGGAGTCCCCGACGATCGCCGGTGAGGAGTCCCCGACGATCTCTGGAGGAGTCCCCGACGATCGCCGGTGAGGAGGCCCCGACGATCGCCGGAGGAGTCCCCGATGATCGCCGGTGAGGAGTCCCCGACGATCGCCGAAGGAGTCCCCGACGATCGCCGGAGGAGTCCCCGACGATCGCCGGTGAGGAGTCCCCGACGATCGCCGGTGAGGAGTCCCCGACGATCGCCGGTGAGGAGGCCCCGACGATCGCCGGAGGAGTCCCCGACGATCGCCGGAGGAGTCCCCGACGATCGCTGGAGGAGTCCCCGACGATCGCCGGTGAGGAGTCCCCGACGATCGCCGGTGAAGAGTCCGCTAGGAAATTTGAATTTGTTTTAATAATTTGTTTATAGCATTGAAATAACTTGCAAGTCTTTGCAGAAACTATGGAACACGGCAGAGACGAAGAACAAGTAGACATGTTGGGGGAAATAATCCGCGACGGAGATGATATCACCTCACAGTTTCTGAACGTCTCCGGTGAGGGAATTGAGGGAGAAGATGACGGCTCCGGTGAGGGAATGGAGGGAGAAGATGACGGCTCCGGTGTTGGAACCTTAGTTATTACAAAGTCCGGCGAGGTATATTAATTAAGCCTCTGCTGACTAGTGTAGGAGATATGCCCTAGAGGCAACAATAAATGTTATTATTTATCTCCATGTTCGTAATTAAGTTTATGTTCCATGCTATAACTGCTGTGGTTCCCGAGCCCGTATATCCATAAAGGCTCTGAGGAAAACCCATGTGCACGTGTGGGATAATAAACGGTAAAATGTATTCCTAGTCATGCCTCTAAGACTAGCTCAAGTGTTGCATGATGATTACGTTTTCCTGATCATGGGCATGTCTATGCCAGCAACTTTGAGGGCACAATGTTGGTAGAACACTTGTGTTGAATCGACCCGAATTGATGTTATGCTATGAGATTCATTCGTCACAAGTTAATGGTTAATAACACAGAGAAGTTAATGTTTGCATAATTCCTTAGACCATGAGAGTGTCGAGTTTCTTCATGCTTGCTTCATGAACTTTGGGGTTTGTTAAACGTCATCCGTAAATGGGTGGCTATTACGGCGGCTTACGGGTTCATGGAAAAGTATGTTAAGTAACTTGATAGCTCAAGATTGGGATTTGCTCCTCCGACGATGGAGAGATATATCTGGGCCCTCTCGGTGTTACGGTATCCATCATCGTCTGGCCAGACACATTGTGATTTGATCACTGGGATGCCGGAATACGGAAACGAGAAAAGAGAACAAAACCGGTAACGAGGTAACTAGCATTGTGGACAAATGTTGATCCACAGGGATGCCGATGTTTCTCACCTCGGGTATTTGTAACATATCGCAAAGCAACAGGAATAGCACACGGCAACTGGAGGTTCACTCGAATTTTCATTCGTGTGGGTATAGGGGTCAATATGGGTGTCCACGGCTCCGATGTTGATCATTGATCGGAAAGAGTTCCGGTCATGTCTATACTTCACCGAACCTATAGGGTCACACGCTTAAGGGTCATCTATCTGCTGAATACTAGACGGGGAGTCTGAGAGAAAATCACCGAAAAAGTTTCGGACGAAACGGAAACGTTCCGGAGAGGACACCGGAATAGTTCCGGTAAAACTGAAAAGTTGTTTCAGGGTATTCCGTTAAGTCAAATTGGTTCCGGCACACGCCTGGAAATTCTTGGAGGATGCCAGAAGTGTTCTGGAAACTTCTGGGAATTTTCCGGGATAAAAACCGGAAATGTTCCGGAGCAGCCGGAACCGCTTTGGTTGCTTTTCGCTAAAGAAACATTGTTCCGAAATTGCTTCGTAATGCGTTCAAAATTATTTTAGTGGGTACTGGAATTGTTCTAGGCACACAGAAATAATTTGGGATTTAACGGACGCAGAAAAATGTCTTCGTGAATAGTGAAAGTGCTTTTTGGATATTTTTTGGAAAGCACCTTTTGGGATATTTTCCAAAAGGCTTCTAGAAGGCTTGGGGGCTAAGAAACCCCCTTGGGGGGCCTCCCAAGAGGGAGTGGCCGGCCACATGTGGTGCGCCATCATGGAGCCCCACTTGTCTCATGGTTTCACCTTTATGCCCATGTGAAGGACTTCCTTTATGAGCATTTTGGGTTTTATTGTAAAACCACCCTAGCCCTTGGATTTCCTATAAATAGAGGTGGAGGGGCTGCCTCCACACTCACTCCTTCTTACATACAAGTGCCATGACATTTCTGGCTTCTCTCTCCCTCCCAGCGAAATAGTTTCGTAGAGCCGAAAGGCTGTCTGGGTTCCGGTGGGAACTAGTTCTGGACGGCGAAGCCCTGCCGGATAGATGACACCGTATGTGTGCAACTCTGTAGAGAGATCGTAGTTTCGGTCTTAGTTCGAGAGTGCCTCCCGAAGGGCTGTCCGAGTGGACGTCCGAGTTTTGAGGGTCCTCCCGAAGGGCTGTCCGAGTGACCGTCCGAGTTTCGAAGGTCCTCCCGAAGGGCTGTCCGCGACACCGTCCGAGGGACTGTCCGACCGCCTCCCGGAGGGCTGTCCGAGGGGCAGATGAGGGAGTACATCCTCGCGGTTGGGAGGTTGTAAAATCCTAGCTGCGGGGATCTGCACCGCCGATCGTCATCGACTCTACTTCCGCTGCGCTACGAGTCGGTAACGAAAAAGATCAAACCTTGTATGCAGTCTCCATAGTGGTCCTGGGCTGGTGCGTAGGTCAGAAAATTTTTGTTTTCTGCTGTGTTACCCTACAACTAGATGCATTAATTGATTTGTATATACATATATTAACGCTTCTTTCTTCTTTTAGCCCTCCGGATCGAGCCAATCTTCTATAAAGAAACGAGGCCCGAAAAAAAGGTTGGGCGATAATGAAAGGTTCAAGATCGAAGAAGTCGCTGCAGATGGCAAACCGATTCGTCCCGCGTAGAACGCAAACCGATTTATAAGTCAGTGCGGAGTTATTGTTAGGGACAGCATCCCGATCAGCATTCAAGAATGGAATAAGCCAAAGGCGGATGGAGTTACTTATGTCGACGATAGATCCAAAGAAATGCTTTGGAGTACGCTCATGACAAATTTCACCCTACCGCCAGAGGTGGATCCAAATAACAAAGTTATAGAGCGAAAAGTCAAGGCGTGGACTCTTAAGAAGATGGCCGCACAATTCTGCAACTGGAAGAAAAGATTGCACCAAGACTATGTCCTGAAAAACAATATTCCAACATTCACCGGAGCAAATGAGAAGATAAAAGATCACTGGCCCGCATTTGTGAAGTACAAGACATCGGATGAAGCTAAGAAAAGGTCAAAAATAAATAAGCAAAGTGCTGCAAAGAAGGAATATCACCATGTTATGGGGTCAGGTGGCTACAAGGTTGCCAGGCCTAAGTGGGAGAAAACTGAGAACGGCCTGATTGATAAAGGGATCGATCCAGAGACATTGGAGTGGACCGAACGGGCAAAGGCTTGGTTCTACGTGCATGGGGGAAAGTTGGACCCAGAAACAGGGAAGTGTATTTATACAAAAGATCAACTTGCAACACCCCTCAAAGCCCTTCAAGCTGCAATGAAGGACGTGCAGGACGGGAAGTTCATTCCCGACAGAGAGAACGACGAGCTGACACGCGCCCTCGGGAATGCTGAACACAGTGGACGAACACGAGGCACATCAGGCTCCGTTCCGTGGAAGGTTGGGTTTCCCGACTGCAGCGACACTTATAGAAGCCGAGGGAGAAAAAAGAAACAGGATGCAGACCGGCTGAAGAAGATAGAAGAAAAATTAGAGTGGCAGGAGAAGCAAATAGAGGCACTTACCAGCCAGCAAGCTACCGGCCCATCTCAGCAGCACGAAGATCCTGCATTCAATACTGCCGGCCCATCATCTCAGCGTAAAAGCAGCGTGGCTTCCACGGAGCTCGTCCGGCCCATAGATGATATCACGGCTCCTCGCTACCCCGTGGATGATATCACGCAGAGGGAAAATTGTGAGCTACATGTGAAATGCATGAACATATCCGTGAAGGTGGCGGTCGGCTTTGCCTTACCTCCTGTACGTAATGGAACTTACCATTGCTCTCTGATTCCAGATGGCTATGCTGTTGTCGGGGTGGATGAAGTTATCAAGGGGTTTGAGCAGCTGGAACTTGACTTCCCTACAGGTGAAGGGGAGACTGAACTGGGAGATGCCAGAAAAAGTACCATTCTATGGAAAAAGGAACACATTGTGCTTCCACATTGGACGCCAAGGCTATCGACTCCTCAGAGTAGCAATCCAGCTCTATCTCCGCCGCCTCAGCCGTCTCCGCCGCCTCTGCAGACTCCGCCGCCTCCGCTGCCTCAGCCGTCTCCGCCGCGTCAGCAGACTCCGCCGCCTCCGCCGCCTCAGCCCCGGGTGGATATACGGAAAAGAACCGCTGCTCCGGCGGCTAGTACTACAACTGCGAAGAAATCCAGAGCAGGTACAAGGAACAGCGTCAAGGAGGCGCCTGCCAAGTTACCATACGAACTGACTGATGAGGAAACCAAGAAGGTCGTGGATGCCGATGTGAAATGCCAGCTTGCACCGAAACGGCCCGAGCCAAAGGAGAAAATAGATCCGACAAAAGCGAAGCAGTTTCTGGAAAACCTTACGCGACCACCGCCTTCGCTGCCATCAAACTATGACCGCTCTATTATGAAGTCACATAAAGAACATCGGCAGCGGTCGGGAAGTAGTAGTGCAAGGGGGAAAACAATTCCCCAGCTCGGAGAACAGAAAAACCAATCATGCCCCCCGCTCAAAGTGTTTTCCGATACCGATTATGATCTGGAGGTAGCGGCCACTCTTGGTCAATACTTAGGCGAGCAGGTAGGGTTCCCCATGGCTGATTTAGCATACAGATACCAGCACGGGAAGCCTCTCGTCAGACCTGAGGAGGTCCGGCTTCTACCAACACAAATGCGAAGATTGCATGAGTGGTACATGGAAGCCTCAAAGGAAGGGAGCAACTATCTCATGGTGGGAATTAAAGATGAGCATTACTTCAATGGAGACGAGGAGATGTACATTGAATTTGATGAATTATTTCAGTTATACAATCAAGACGCCCTCGACAAATCTATCGTCAGTTGCTATTGTCTGTAAGTATTATTTCTGTAATTAAGTCTCTAGCTCAGCTCGTTCATTGCATGTATGATTATCCTCACTTTATTATGCAGAATGAAGATTCTCGAATGTAAAACAGGACAAATCTATGACATTGGGTTCATTAACCCAAATAACATACATGAATATACGGTACAACACAACCCCAAGGAAACAGAGGATAACTTGCTAAGGGCGTTAATTGAACAACAAATCAGAAGGGAAATACTATTTCCTTACAACTTCAAGTGAGTATTACTGTCTTGTACACATTCTGTTTCACTTACTCGATGTTAAGTGTAATTGATGAGTTATGCGTGCGCGGGTTCCACTTTATTCTGCTAGTCATTCAGGTTGACGCAGGAGTAGTACTTGTCATGGACTCGAAACGTAAAGACCCTAAGATGTGGGCGGACCTGAGTGAACTGCTCCAGAGGTAATTTCAATCATTATCGCACTATATCGGCAACTTTCGTTCATTTCCTGATATCAAGTAATTAATAACTCCTTTATTCATTTTCTTTGCCGGGCAGGGTTTGGAAACGGTTCACCAAGAAGGTTAGGGGTGAATAGAAAAAGGAGCTGCAATTTCGACAACTCAATGTAAGTAGTACTAGCTAGGTCCGCGCATCTTTTTGATTCTAGTTTCAATACCATTATCATGCTTGATTATTATTTTGATTGAACTCTATTCTTGTAAAGTGCTTGAGGCAGGGAGACGGGAATAATTTATGTGGATACTATGTTTGCGAGTTCATTCGCCAGACGACCTGTGAGAAGGGCAGAATTTTAGAAAAAATTGAAGTACGTAAACAATATTCACAATTTTATTTTATTACCATCAATTGTGTTGAGTTTCATTCATATATATTGACCCCCTTCTTTAAATTAGATCGAACGGATGCAAGACGATCTCCTACCAAAGGATCGCGTAAAGACAATTCAAGAGGAATTGGCGGGATTCTTACTTAAAGAGGTCATATCTAAAACCGGAGAATACCATCGGGAATTGGAAGGGAATTTTGATAATTATATATTAGGGATCGTAAGAGATATTATATTGTATATATGCATGAACGTGTACTATATGTAGTAGCGTCGAATATATATACGAAAACTTGTTGTTCGACCAAGCACGGAGAAAGATGTCACTTCTCTATATTCATGACGATGTTGTGTAATGGTTCCTTCATTGCTATATGTAGTAGCGTCGAGTTGAATGAAAAACATAAAATAAAAATGAAAACCCTAAATGAAAAAGAATTGAATGGTAAACACAAAAAGAAAAGGGAAACACAAAATGAAACCCCTAAACCCTCCAAAACCCTAAACCCCAGCGCTTGGCAGCGCCTGACGCGTGGAGGCCTTTAGTCCCGGTTGGTGTTACGAACCGGGACTCCCTTTAGTCCCGGTTCGTAACACAACCGGGACTAAAAAGGGGGGCCTTTAGTCCCGACTCCTTAGTCCCGGTTGCCCAACCGGGACTAAAGGCCCTTACGAACCGGGACTAAAGGCCCTTTTTCTACTAGTGTGGATATGTATTTAAAAAATCAGCAGTACCATAGTACACAAATATAGGCGATTGTATAGGATTAATATAAGTGCAATTACAATACCCTTCAGTCTCACTGCAAATAGAAACCCCGTTCGTTATAAAGGGTTTGAACACATACTCGCTACTGATTTTCCTCGTGCTGAAAGTAGTTGCATGATTTTGCTGCGAGTCCAATGCCAGTACTTTTATTTTAACCCTGCTGCCATATCCAACCTGCATTTACCATATGTCTACTTCATGGGATCTTCTTCTTGGATTGCCATACACAACAACTCTCATACAACTCACTTCTAAAACGAGGTTTACGGACTCTGGTATAGGTTGTTGCCACCCATCATTTCTTTTGCTCTGGCCACAAGAGCAGAGAGCGGTACGCTGTGCTCCATGAGTCCTACATCATCCGAGAAATATCTGTAGTTTTCAGCCCTTGTGGGTGTCTGCTCTACCAGTAGCAGTGCTTCCATCATCCGGTATTTGTTGAAACAGATTGTGTAGCTGGGATTACACCCCATCATGCATACAGCTAATTCAACAATTGCCCTCCTGACTCCTGGACAGTGAACAGCGGGCTTCATGTTTGCGTTAAGAGAACTGATGAGACCCTTCATAAATCTCTCCTTAGTTTGGCTACGCTCCAGTTCTTGAGAAAACTCTCCAGGAATGACATTGCATATTTGTGAACCAAGGCCAGCAAGGACCTCCAGCTTTGCCCCTTCTGCATCCATAATTCCCTCCAACACCTGTAGTAAAAATAGATACATCATGTTATCTGTAGGCCATGTTTTATTGTAAACATAATTTGACGAGCTTCAGTTACAATTGCACCTACTTAGTCATGTGGCAATCCATGACGTTTCCATATTAAGTTGCATTATGTACAGCATTAGTTTTGCACATGCACATGCATGTTCGTGCAAAACAATGTCTACACTTCTATAGATGTATGTTAGTTTTTCATAGCAATATATTTGTGGGAATCTAAGGAGAGGCTTCAAAAACGTATGTAAATTGCAAGCCAGAATATCGTTTAGGTACCTCTGGCAAGATGTGTGAGAGTTCTTTGAGGTCTGCTTTGCTGAGCATGGATCGAGCATGCGCACACATATTCCGCAACAGGCTTGCTGCTGTGTACCTGTACCTGTCAACATGGATCATAGGTGTGAGTTCCTTGATGAACGCATACCCTGGTTCTGCTGAGATAGCCAAACAGTTACTGGGACTCTCCATTGTTAACACTGCTAGTGCTTGACCGGCAATGATTTGCAGGGACTTGTCTGAATCTGTAACCGAGGGTGCATCTCGGCCAAGAAATGCATGCACCAGCCTGCTAATGATAGCTTGGAAGTGCCCTATCTCCTCCCTTGTGTTTCCATCCATAGCAAGGTTTCTAAGGATTTCTGCTGCCAACTGCCTAAGTTCTTGGCTGCTCCCATTGTCGTCCAAGATCCCTGCAAGGTTGCCCAGAAGGGAAGGATGCTCTGAAATCTTGTGTCGCAATTCTACACCAGACCTCCCTTTAATGCTTGCAAGCCTTCTCAGCACCTTCAATGATGAACCTTTCAGCAGCTTGTGATGTGCCTCATTTATATTTGAAAGGGCGATTCTGTTGCTTGTAAATTCTATAATCGTCGAGATAAGGCCTGCTCTGTTAATTTCCGTACAATTTTCAATATCCAAGCTAAGCCTTTCAAGAATTAACATGCCCAGTACAGGGAGGAAATCATGGTCCATCGGTTGCTCCTCCTCTGGAACAGAACACCATCTTGCAATATACTTCCAAAATGTTAGTATACAGGAGTCTTGTTCATCTATTAATTTAGATGTCTCCTCCATGGGAATCAAGCAGTATATTGCCATCTGTTTCCAGAATTTAAGTGGAGGAGAGTTATGTTCTTCCCTGTCAGCTGGCTGAATTGGGGCTTCTTGTTTTGGCTCTTGGCTATCAATGTCCAGAAGAAGATCATTTACTTTCAATCGGTAAACAGTGTGCAGAAGTGAGGCTATATGCTGCATTGCCCCAGGGATAGGGGCGACTCGGAGGCTCACAGCAAGCTCGGCAACGACCTTTGCAGCAAATGTTCTGATATCTCTATATCCTTCACTTGTCCAGCCTAACATGTTGAGCAATGAGGTAACGGTCTGGGTGGAACTGGTGAGTTTCGAGATGGTCATAGTCCTGAATGGCTCCTTTTTCAGAAAACTATCGAGCATCTGAACCCCTTGGAGCTGCATCTTGGGTGTGTCCGATTTCAAAGATTCCATTGCAAATGTGATGATGCTCATATTTTTTGCAGAAAGTATATCCCCTTCCATGTGTTTCTCGAAGGCATATTAATAGTACAGATCGACATGTTCCACTCCCCGCTCACCCCTGAGTCCAGCACCACGGACGAGAGACCTTCGAAGGCTAAAGGAAAAGATCTGGAGAATGCATGCCACAATGTAGAGTATCCCTTGTCGAAGCACCATCACATAGAAGATGATAAGAGATGGCACAAGATTTGTTGTGTCCCTGTCGTTTTCCTGAGGAAGGCCAATACCTCTGTAGCTTCTTAGTCCCAAAAGGCGATCTGCTGCAACCCCGACACGCAGTACAGCTGCTGGGATCTGGAGGTTACCAAACGACACTATTACTAAACCATATGCTTGGAATATGATCATCACAATCTTGAGACAGCCAGAAGTGAACACCAACATCATTGCCGCAGCAAACATACACACGTTTATGATAGTTTTGTGCCAACATGCCAATTTCCTGCCAACTGCCGAATCTGCCAGCTTGATGATAGCTGGGAGACGCAGTCTGCTGATGGTCAGTAGGAGCACAATCACACACAACACCAGGTACACTATCCATTTCTGAACTGAGTTTCTGAAGGTGAATGGGCTATAATTAAAAAAGCGACCACAGTTTTCACAGGCATATGGCACAGAGGGGCCCAGAAATAGAATTGCAACCATAGGACTCCATAGCGATACGGCACGGCGCAACGGATTGCGTACGTGCAGTCTTGGACATAGAAACTGGCAAATCGCCAATATGGCCACAGGTATAAGAGAAATATCTATTGCTTGCCGGTGCGTAATCGAGATCAACAGGCACATGAAGACATCAGAAAAGCACACTATCACAACCAGTTCATTCCATGCAAGAGGCTTGAATGCACCTCTCGTACTGAAGAACAAATGGTAATCCAGTCTGTTGCTGCGGCTGCTGAACATCCTGAAGTAATTTACATACAATTATTGCATGGTTAAGCAAAAGAAAAACGAAACAGTATATGTAAGAAATAATATCGTGCAAAATATAGTTGTATTCCGCTTTGATAGTAATGGAAAATGAGGCTTTCCAGTTTTGAATCGTCTATAGCTTAATAGGGGTATAGGTTACTAAATGTTTTCATGTTTTCAATCTGCTATAGGAATAAGTTACCAACTTTATTTATGCCACTCACCCAGTAAGAAATTACTCAGCCATATGCGATCAGGAGGAGTCAGTGGATCATCTCGTTCCAGAGTCCCATAACCGTGTTAGTCTGGGCGTGGTCCAAGGGGTGATTTCAGTGTTGGAAGTTGTACAGGCGGCATAAATCGGCGGTGGTGTCACGGTGCGGGAATTGCGGCAGTTTGGTGGTCGATGTGGAACGTAGGTAATCGCCATTCAGTAATTTCCTGGGGAGATTCAGTGAATTGTCTCATGTGTGCAAGATTGCTACTTATTTTAATTATGAATCAAGTCTATTTTGAACTCTGAATTCTTGTGCTTGCTCCATCTTGAACTCTATCCTAAGGAAACCGTTTGTATCAACCCTGGGACTTTTAAAAACCATTGAAAATGAACCGAAAGCAGTTTTGAGAAGTTTATAATCCCTCCGTCCCAAAATAAGTGTCTCAACTTTGTACTAACTTTAGTATAAAGTTGTACTAACGTTGAGACACTTATTTTGGGACGGAGGGAGTACTATGAAAGCCATTTATGTTTTTGGTTCAAATTTTCCAGGTTCCCATATTGTAGCATCCCCCATGTTGATGATTTTTTCTACTCTTTTTGAAACTTCGAAGAAGTAAAACCACCCTCAATAATCAAGTTAAGGTTTGGAAGATGTTCTTGCATTTGATGTTCTAAACAAATCTGAAGCAGTTCAGGGGTGTGGAGAATGCTATAAAGTAAGAGCCAAAAATAAAACCATCAGCAAATATGATCATTTCTGTTCTATACACAAAGCACAAAAGAAAAATGAATTTCTGATGCAATTTTGTTACATTTCGAATAAGTTTTGCGGGTTGTCATATCATAGCACTCCCTACATCCATATGCCTCTTCATGTTTTTTGAAATGCCCAAAATTCAAAATCACATTCCAATACCAGTCTACCGTTCATTTCAAACGGTTTTCTGAAAGTTTAGAGTTTAATACGATCAATTACATAGTTTGGAGTGCTAGTCAGACCATATCACATCTTGTTGTCATGCCCGCTTGCGAATTTTATCTGGACTGCGGTGAGAGATGTTTTTTGGTTGGCCTCAGGCTTCGTGGTTGGTTCGATCGAGTAAAATCAACATGCTCACCATCTTCGGTTTGGGGGCTTTGGTTGGTTAGAAATGACATGATCTTCGGAAACAAGTTCATTGGGGCTGCCTCCCAGTAGTATCTTGTCCAAAATCTGACTCTCTTTTGCAGTGCTGGAGCAAGCTAGCGAAGAAGACGGGCAAACAGGTCGCCGAGGCTGCCAGGCTCCGACTACTCCGGCGATCTCACCAGCTGGTGTGAAATGCCTGGAAAGATCTCGGCCTGATCTACCTGATTGAGAATTTGAGATGCATCAGTGAGGATGTTGGTATTTCCTATCGGCTGGAACCGTGGTGCCCTGTTCTGCTTTATGGGTAGTTTATGCTTATATATCCCAGTTTTCTTTATCCTTTTGTAAGACTCTGGCTGGGGCTTTCTTAATGAAAAAGCTACCTTTTTCGCCTAAAAGTTTCATCACCATCAGTTGCTGAGAAACTTGATAGCTTCGGCACCAGCCGGAGTCCAAAAATCTTAATGGTAGTAATATTTTTTGACCAAGGATGAGAGCAGAATGTCTTTTTGCATTTTAACTAACAGAAATACTGGTACTTTTTGTCATGCAGATCATTTTTTGGTGTTATTTCAAGCTCACAAATTAAATTGGTGCTACGTGACGATATTTGCTAGTTAAGCGAGCAACTCCCTTCTCAATTAACTAGTAATCATGTATGTGCACGCACTTCTAATATTATTTTCAGGATTAATCGTAATTAATGTCGATTCCAAGATTAATTGTGTTTAATGCAATTAATATCATTTTAAAATTGTAATTAATATAATTAATATGTGTCTAAATTATTGATGATGTGATGGATACATCACTGGAGAAAATGAGACATTGGATATAGATGATTGGATGGCTCGGATCATTTGGATTTATCAAACTCGTGTTTTTATAAGTAGTACGTAGTTTTTTGTTATCCCGATACCGTAGAACAATCGTTCTATGGTAATTTTCATTAATATTAAATATTAATGAAAATAGCAAGTCTTTTGCCTTATTCTTGGATTCCCTCGAAAGTATATTTTTCGTTCATTCCTATGGGCTGATAATGTTCCTCATTCCTATCGGCTAGAACTGTGGTTTCCTGTTCTGCTTTAGGGGTAATTTTCACTGGAATTAAAGCTACAGGGTGCCCGTAGTGAAAATCAGGGGGAGAGATTAGTGGGGAGAAGGGGTCCGTAAGTTTAGACCCGAAGGTTGTTTCGGCATTTTTGCTCTCAAAGTTACCCAAATGATAAGTGCCACATGTGTGGCACTTATCAACTTCGCCCGAACACAATCATCGCCGATCGCTTGATTTGCTCCAATCTTACAGTAGTTGCCATCTGGGTCCGGAGCCACGTCAGCACCCAGCGTCGTGTGGGTGAAATGCTTCTTGCCCGAACGGACGCCAGTCAGTCCTTAGCGCACGGTTGCTCGCGTCGCCGTGCGGTGAAACTGCTCCTCGCCCGCACAACGCTCGCACGATTGCCACCTCGCTAACATTTCGGGACGTAGCAATCTAGCAATTACGACACGGTTACTATAGTGCATTCAGTATGGCAAACTAAGTTGACAATTACTTGTGTAAGAAGTAAATAAGTAGCAACTATTACTCATTACACATGGCAAATGTAGTCTTTCACACATGGCTGCTATAGGTGATCACACATGGCAAGTAGATGCAGTGATAGATGGTAATTACAGTTGTGCATATGTGGCAACTATAGTTAATCACACATGTCAACTATGGTTGACCATACATGGCAACTATGGTTTGACCACACGTGGCAACTCCAATTAGTTACACATGGCAACTATATTTAATGATACATGGCAACTAAAGTTAATCACACATGGCAACTATAGTTAATTACACGTGTCGATGAGGGAGTGGCGAGGATGACTGCTTTTGCTCCGCAGGGGGGCCACACGCGTTCGCGCTCACGGAGTGGGGGTGAGTAGTTGTTGTTGGTTCGACGTGTGGGCCGTCGTAGTTGCGCCCGAACGTGTGGGCAGTTTTATGTTCGCCCGCACGGAGTCGTGCGGGCCGGCTCCCGCGTACGACCGGACGAGTCGTGCGGTCGGGTGTACATTGTGCCACACGGGTGGCAGATATCGGCGTCCCAAAGTTAACTTTTTCGCCTAAAAGTTTGATGAACTGACTGCGATGTCTTATCATCATCAGTTGCCGAGAAGCTTGGTAATGAATTTCAGCATGGTCGGAAGTCCAAAAATCTTGAAGGTAATATTTTCAACCAAGGATGAGACTAGAATGTTTGTTTTGATCATCACTTTCTGGTGTTGTTTCAAGCTCACAAATTAAATTGCTGCTACGTGACGGCTTTCTTTCGCTAGTTAACTGGAAAACTACTCTCTCTTTTTAACAAGTGAAAATAGAAAGTACTTATTTTGCCATGCTGTTACGTGACGGCTTGATTATGCACACTGTGTGTATGTGTAGTCGCGTACCTTTTCTTGAACAATCAACGGGGGGCGATCGCCCACCTGAACATTGTATTAATAATAATAATGAATCATTCGTACATCACATAAAACACCCCGCAGAGTGCTAATGGGAGGGAGGGGGCAGGGAGGGAGGGAGGGGGTGCGTCAGCTACAAATATCCGTGCACCATTGACGCAACGGCGCATAGTCTACACGGGAGGGGGGCCGAACAATCCACAAGAGAAGATGCTCTTGGATCGAATGTCGCAAGTCAAAATCCGAGGTACGGATGGTATCGAACACCATCCGGTTTCTGGACTTCCAGACCACCCAGAGGATAGAGTGTAGGATCGAAGTATGTCTACCAGAGGGGGGGGTGAATGGGAGTTTTAAATTTTTCTCGGAAATATCAAAACTCTCGGAACCCAGCAGCGGAACGAATGAAAATACAGTAAACAGCGAGCGAATACAAACTACCGAATGGAAACTAATCACATGATTGAAATATGGCATGTCACAGTTCGAATATAAAGAAGTGTAGTAGAAGTGACCAGTGATGCTCGATGGCGACAAGGTGTTTGGTAGACCAGTTCGCCCTTCTGCACAAGGACTACGTCTGGTTGGAGGGGTTGTGATTTAACACAGAAGATAAACTCTCTTCGTCCTATTCTCCTCGACAATTGGTTCGTCAACCAATGCCGATTACTCGTGGTAGATACTTGACGGCTATCTCCAAACCTTCACTGAAGATAAACTCTCTTCAGCTCCCTTGCGAACCACAATACTCTTGGTTGCTGAAGATTTTGCTCGGTGAAGACAATACTCTTCGACACTCGAGCTGACACCTATCCGTCTAGAGAGTTGCAGCTCTCAAGAGTAATAGGCGGAGCGTACTGGACTTAGATTCTAGTGATGCTGAACCACTATCTAATTTTTCGGCTCTAGGATTTTTCTCTCGGTGGATTTTAAACTCAAATCTTTCGGAGAGGGGGTTGCTCAACAATCTTCTCAGAATCAAAACGGAGCAGCCGCCGGACAACGCCGGCGCGGGGTGGCTATTTATAGCCGCAGCCTTCCCTGGTGGGAAATGACCATTTTGAACACGCGGTCCAGCCAATGGCCAACCGACACGTTCACAACGGTCGGATTTGGGAGCAACGGTAACATTACTTGCGGAGCAAGAAATGCTAACTCCTCGGTCAGAGTCAAATCTCTCGCAGCGAAGAAGATCACAGTCTCTTGCTGGCAAGTATTTGCTCGGAACACAAAGAGATTTCTCTCGCATCTTTCATAGGATTTGGGTTTAACATCAGAGAATCAAAGCTTCGAACGCTACACCCCTCTTAATAGTACGGTGGTCCTATGACTCAATGAAAAGAAACGAAACAACGAAAAGAATGCTACGTCTTCTCTTCGTCTTCAATTTCTTCGGCTGCAGTCACTTCCTTCGGACAGGCACCGAACCAATTGCTTCACGTCAGCAATTTTTGAGGGTCACTCTTGTCGTCATATCCTTCGGTGATAACTTTCACTGCAACGCAGGGGATAAACTTCGGAGATATGAATCCAAACTTCTCTCAACTCCAGGGACCTGTTACTCTGTGTGCACTAGCAAACACATCAGTCCCTTACTGTTTGTCAACAATCTCCAAAACATAAGGAGGCAACATTATTGCACCAACAATCTCCCCCTTTTTGGACGTGATGACAAAACAGATAATCATCGAAGTGAAGATAGATAAATGTAAAATGGGTCAAACAAGAGTGAGTAAGCGTTACTTGCTCGAATATGAAATGAACTCCCCCTAAATGTATGCAGGTACGAAAGATATGAGATAGATTCTCCTGCAATAATTGAAATATATGGAGGAAGTTTCAATCATTCGAGACATTTGATTCGCACTGATGAGATATAATCCATCGAGATCTTAGTGCAATCAAAGTTAACTTCTGATAATAATTCCACCTGCAAGACAAATACCTCGAGAGAAATGGTGCAGCAGTAGGGGTTATTAATATTACATCACAGAAGTTAATCGAGTTTGATAACAAGGAGCAAATGGACTTGAACCGAAAGTTTCAAACTCGAACGAAACCAAAACAAATGAAACACCAAAAGCAAATCTATCGAGACTCGATGTAATTCTCCCCCTTTTTGTCAACAAGTGTCAAAAAGGTGACGAATAACAAGAGTGAAGAAACGCAGATCTTGGATCAATCAGTGGCATCTCCAGATGAGCTGTCCGAGGAGATTTCTTCTTCGGAAGTGACTGGAATAGCTTCGTCTTCAGCAGCAACAGATTTTTCTTCAAGAACAAGAGCTTGAGGTTGAGCAGACGAAGGAATAGCTGGAGTGGCCACTGAAGGAGCACGAGACTGCACATTGCCTTCGGTAGGTTTCTCTGTTGGTGATGTGGCTTCAGATTCATCAAGCAACTTACGCAGCCTTAGATGAAGAAGATCAGTTGTAGGCTCACGAGCAGGCAGAGAAGGAGTCCTATCTTGAAAATCTTCGAGAGTGAAGCCTTTGTCAATATAATCATAAAGCTCTTGGAGATTGACGTTCAGGAGTTGTTTTTCAGTAAAGAACTTGCGAAGCAATTTCCAGAGTCTTTTCTTATTTTCATCAGCAATCAGATGCATTATCCTCGTGCGATTGTTAATTGCATTCAGCTCGGAGGCAAGATGTTCTTTCTCACGTCTATCTTCTGCAATATGTTGCATGAGCAGCTGTTGAGTACGCAAACTGACTTCAAGTTGCGATGGAGGTTGAGGCGTAATCTTTCGGTCGCGCTGAGGCAGACGAGGCCCATCAAAGTGCTTGTGATAGTCGCGGGAGCTTGAAGCAGTCGACTTGCCCGAAGAAATATCTTCCATAAATTGCAGAGTATCGCGAACTGGAGGAATGAAGCTTTTGTGGCTTTCCTTCGCAAGATACACTGTTCTCATCGCATGATCAATAACTTTCTGTATCCAGGGTGCCTATACCTTGATGCAAAATGGATACTGAGCAGAATCCTTCAGGATATGCAGGAACATGTCTTCGACATCGAAAATATATCGTTTGGAGATTGCATATATCGCATTACGAAGAACATCTGATATTGACTTATCTGGATTCATGCCGGCCATCGGACAAATAGTGTAAGAGAGCATGTGAAACAATGTCTGATTCTCGAATGTCAAATGTTCAGGACGAGGAGGACCAGAGTAGTCACGAATCTTGTCTTTGTCCATAGTGCACCGAAAAACTTCATCTGAGATAACGTCAATGTTGTGAACTCGAATGTTAGTGTTACCATGCTCGAATCGAGGAAAATGGAAGTGCGAGACAAAATCTGTCGAAGTGCACTTGATGCGTTTTCCTTCGGTCATCCATTCCATGATCCATTTTGAGCTATCATTTTCATCACCAGAGATGTACAAAGTTGCATAGAATTGAAGAATGATTTCCCTGTTCCATGGGTGCTCGAACTCAAAAATCTTTGTGAGGCAGAAATCATCTAGATCCTGTAGCACTTGATTAAAGCAGCCAATTGTTCGCATAGCAGGAATATCCAGAAATTCATGAGGAAAAATCTTCTTCCTCTCATAAAGGACCCGAGAGTAATAAATAGCTTGTTCCTTGGTCCAGAACCGAGGTGATTCAGAAGTGCGCGGGCCATCATACGGACTGGCCTGAAAGAATTTTGGATGCGCATTCCGATTGAAAAGCGGTCCTTTTGCGCCTGCGCCTGTCGAGAACAATGGCAATTCTTTGCGAGGATATGGATATTTAAGTTCTTCTTCGGGAGAAATAACTTTATCACCGTACACAACTGAGTCAGATCGGCGGACAGAGACAGATTTGCGCTCGGAGGGACCAACATCAGCCATTCATGCGACTATATCGATGGATAATTTTAGTGGGGAGGGAGCAGGAGGCACAACAGATGGTGCAGCAGGGGCGGTTGGTATTCGAGCAGGTTCATCAACTTGGGGCACCGAGGCCGAAACATCCATTGGAGGAGGCAGAGACTGTTCCACAGTAACTTGTTTTTGCCCGTCGACAGATGGAACTGGGACTTGCAGCGCTTCATGAGCTAGAGAGGTTTGAGGTTCGGAGCGAGGAATTTCACCTTCCTCTGAAACAATGTGTTGCGAGGGAATTTCAGCCCGAGCAGGAGAGGCCACAGGCACTGATTCAGTTGGCCTTGGCGAGGGAGGAGCATCCGAGTCCTTAACAGGTGGTGGCGAAGAAATAGCAGGCTCAGGAGATTTTTCTTTCTGAGACTGAGCATCTTGACGGACAGGCGACGGTTCCTTCGGAGCCGGAGGTACATTTTTCTTCGCTATTTTCTTTCATTGCTTGATCTTTTGCTTCGCAACATGATCAATATGGCCTTTAACCAGATCATTGTAGCCAGTTACTTTGGCTTGATGTTCATCACAAACTTTTCAAACAATTTCATCAAGATCTGTGTGAAAGCGCAACCTTCGGCTACGTAGAAGACTCAGGGCTCGGTTGATATCCTTGTAGGAATCTTCGAGTGTGTTGATGATGAACTTTGATGAGGCAGTTTTCATTCGCTCATTAAGATCCAGTAGTTCGGCAGAGAGGGAATTAATCTCAACTGCATCATCTCTCAGTTCTTGCACTACTGATGTTGCTTGAGCAATAACTTCGGCAAGGATAGGCAAAGATGCCACTTCTCCATCGAAAGGGTTCTCTACAAACTTATCGAGCTGCTCCATGATAAATATATGATCATAATAATGAGGTGCATCTGACTTGCCAGAGGGAGCAGTCTGAACTGGAACATGAACTTGCTCGGAAGGTGGCTTAGAAGCCAATGGTTGAGTCAGTGTAGGTGCAAATTTAGCAACCTCTTCCTTCGGAGCAGAGGATTGAGAAGCATCTTGCTCGGTAGACATCTTGATCTTCCTCACTTCAGGTATGGGAATGTTTTCGCCAGGCTTCGCAGTATTTACTGGAGCATCAACTACCAAATCCTTCAAGTCAATTGCATCTGGATGCGGAGTTGTGTTCACGTGCTGTTTCATGGTGACAGTGGTAGCTGGCGTTTTTCTGGCAGGCATCTTCTTCGATGGCGCCAAGTTGATCCGTAGATTAGGCAGCACGGTTGAGGTGGTAATGTTCACATCCTCGCTGAGAGCAGCCGCAACCTCTTCTTTGGTGAGCGGAGGATCATCTTTATCAGCCGAGGAATCATCCATATTTGCTTCATCTGCTGGTACAGTCTTTTTCTTCTTTGGTGCACGCTTTCTCTTCGGAGCAGCAGCATTGGGATCATGCTTATGTTTGGTGCGTCCTTCAGACATCCCTTCGGCCCTTTTCTTTTCCAAATCATCTTTGAGAAGACGAAGGTTTTCTTCTTCACGAGCCTTTTTCTTTTCTGCCCTCTCAGCTCTTTTAACAGCATTGCGTTGACGCTTGGCAAGTTCATCGGGATATGAGGCCGGAGTACGAAGAGAGGACTCATGAGCATTGGCCGGAGGAGGTGGTCTCTCTTGAGGTCCATTTGACTTGATTAGAGAAAGTTCTCGGCAGTCACCCCACGGTGGATGGAATGCAAAATTCTGAGCAAAGCGAGGGGCAACGAACTCATAATTGAACCATTTGCGCACCCAGTGGCGTCGAATCCATTGCTGTCGTGTATCTCGTTCGTGTTTTGATTCGCCTGGAGCTGTGTTGTATCGGTCATGAGAAATATATTCAGCTGTGTTTGTGAGAGCCTGTCTGCCACCCCTCTTCTTTTTCGGAGCAGTTTCTACTTGCTCGTCGTCATTATGTTCGGCCCTTTTTCTCTTGCTGGTTGACGGGCCTACCGTTGGGCCCTTAGCATTCGGAGCTTTTGATTCATCAGCAGTGCCCAATACAATATCATCTCTTTCAGGCTGGCTACGCTGAGCTGAATCTGCAACTGACTGCATTTTCCTGTGAACATAGATAGATGCAAGGGAAAATGGGGACAGGGTTACGAATGCACACAGCTAAGATTTGGAAAAACAGAAATCGTTTTTGATGAAGAGATAGATGCAGACTTTGAGAAATGTTTCGGGCGAAAGAAATGTATAGAACGAACTAGTAGGTTCGAAGAAAATACTAGTAAGCGTGCTAAGCATTCCGTTTGGACGAGACACAACACAAACCCTAGATCTGAAGTTTTTCGGATGCGAGGGACAACTACAAACCACATCCACAAAAGTTACCTAGCAGTAAGGATCTGAGAAATTGCAGTAAAACAAGGCTATTTCTACCGCGTACGAACTTGAACTGGATGAACGTAAGAACAAGTTCGCACTGCACATACCCTAGCTTGGTGATGTGCAGCAGCTACGGCGGCGCGGAGACGAAGATGATCCGCGGCGGCGAGGGAGGACTCCGGCGACCCCTTTTCGGCAGTGAAGCGGCGAAGGTGGTCGGCGTCGTCGAGCTCGAGGAGGAGCAGTGCGGTAGGGCTTCGGTGAGTGGCGATGGTGAAGACGCGAAGTCAATCAAGGAAAGGGGGCGGCGCAGTATTTATATGCGAGGGAAAAATGACCGCACCCTGTAAATCTGATCGGACGGACGGAGTCAAGGGACGTTTGCGATTCAACGGATAGGATAAGCTGGCAGTTGATGATGAGCACGTGGCAACCGTCATCAAAGATCGTGGTCCAGACCTGGGCGGGAAACCCCAAATTTTGGACGGCTTTCGCCAAAACAGATTAAGTTCGGACCGAACCTTTAACGTGGTCAAGGACACCAGATAAAGTTTCGTTCACAGATGAAGTTTGTGCATTCATAACGGAACAGCATAGACTGGAAGAGATAGAATAGAGGGAAAAACAGGGTCCTAGGCATTTCACTCAGACGAAGAAACATAAATACCCGAAAAACAAGCTATGAGTGAAATACATTCGGACAAACACGAAATCCTCAAGTGCAGCTCATCCAAGAGAAATTGTGGTGGCGTTACCCACCGTATAAGAACTGTATGACCCCGAGCGTCGCACAATTATCGTGGCACCCGGTTAGTCTAGTTCTTCGTTAATGTATTCACTCTCAGAAAGAAAATTTCACTTTGTCGAAATTTTCAAACTCTTCGAGTGTTATGCACCCATTCCTTCTAAGATGTGGAAGTGTTGGTACGGGTGCCGAGTCCAGCTTACTGCACGTTTGCGGAATCTAGGATATTTAGCTCACACCGTAACGCACATAATCTTTTCTCATCGAGAGGCTTGGTGAAGATATTGGCGAGATTTTCTTCGGTATTAACATGACTGATAACAATATCTTCCCGAGCAACATGATCACGTAGGAAATGATGTCTGATCTCAATATGCTTGGTGCGAGAGTGCTGCACAGGATTGTGTGCAATTTTGATCGCACTCTCATTGTCGCACAATAGAGGGATCTTCTTGACCTTGATGCCATAATCCTTCAGAGTCTGCTTCATCCATAGCAACTGTGTACAACATGCGCCAGCAGCAATATATTCGGCCTCAGCCGTAGAGAGTGAGACACAATTCTGCTTCCTTGACGACCAACAAACCAATGATCTACCGAGGAAATGGCATGTCCCCGAAGTAGATTTCCTGTCAACCCGGTCACCTGCATAATCTGAGTCTGAATATCCAACAAGGTCAAACTGTGCTCCCTTAGGATACCATAAACCTAAGGTGGGGGTGTGAGCCAAATATCTCAGAATACGCTTGACCGCTTGGTGATGCGATTCTTTCGGTGCAGCTTGAAAACGAGCACACATGCAAACACTCAACATAATATCAGGTCTGGATGCACATAGGTAAAGTAAAGAACCAATCATCGAACGATAAGCTTTCTGATCATAATCTTTACCGTACACGTCTGCGTCCAGCTGGCCATTAGTGGGCATGGGAGTTTTGTAACCCTTCTGTTTGCAATCTTGCATTTTGAACTTCTTAAGACAGTCTCTCAGGTATTTCTCGTGAGATATGAAAGTTCCATTGTCCTGTTGACGAATTTGCAGTCCGAGAAAGAACTTAAGTTCACCCATCATAGACATTTGATACTTCTCGGACATCATTCGCCCGAACTCCATGCTGCAAGCATTGTTAGTACAGCCGAAAATAATATCATCCACATAGATTTGACACACGAATAGATCGCCATCTATAGCACGAGTGAAAAGAGTGGAATCAGTGGATCCTGGCTTAAACCCTTTGTCGAGCAAAAACCTCTTTAGAGTGTCATACCAAGCTCGAGGGGCTTGCTTCAATCCATACAGCGCCTTTTTCAACCTGAAAACTTTGTTAGGAAACTGAGGATTTTCAAAGCCAGGTGGCTGCCTAACATACACTTCCTCATCAATTTCACCATTGAGAATAGCACTTTTCACATCCATTTGATAAAGCAGAATATCATTGTAATTTGCATATGCGAGAAGAATACGAATTGCCTCAAGGCAAGCAACAGGAGCATAAGTTTCACCGAAATCAATACCTTCTACCTGTGTATACCCTTGAGCGACAAGACGTGCTTTGTTCCTCACAACAATGCCATTTTCATCTTGCTTATTTCGGAAAATCCATTTTGTGCCAATGATATTGTGCTTCTTAGGATTCGGTTTGTCAACCAATTCCCACACATCATTTAATTCGAATTGCACCAACTCTTCTTGCATGGCATTCATCCAGTCGGGATCATTCATGGCTTCCTCATACTTGGTAGGCTATGTCAATGAGACGAAAGAGAAACTGCCACAGTAGTTAGCCAAACGAGTGCGAGAACGAGTTGTGGGTCTGTAACCTGGATTCTCAAGATTTTCGAGGATTAATGCAGGGTCAACTCGATTTGCCACTCGTGGGTGAGGATTTTCTTCTTGATTTTCATTTTCCTCAGTATCAGCATCAGGATTGTCATTAGTATCACCATTTCCATCATGATTGCCATTTTGGTCGGCATTAGGATTTGGGTTGCCATTTGTGTTCGGTGCGGCATTTGCTTTGGCAGTAGCTTGGCATGTTCATCGAGCTATGGGAGCATCATCATCGGAAGAATCAGGTACATTTCCTTCGACTGGCCTGACATCTCCAATAGCCATTTGCCGAATAGCATCCGAAATCGGAGGTTCATCTATCACATTAGGCAGGTGCTCCTTTTGGGAGCCGTTAGATTCATCAAACCGCACATTTACCGTTTCCATAACTTTCCCGTGGTGAGAGTTATAGACACGATAAGTATGCGAGTTCGAGCCATAACCAAGAAGAAAACCTTCATGTGCTTTGGGTGCAAACTTAGAATTATGATTCATGTCACGAATGTAGCATGGTGCACCAAAAACACGTAGATAAGAAACATTCGGTTTCTTGCCAGTGATAAGCTCATATGAAGTTTTCTTAAGGAATTTGTGAAGATAAACACGATTCACAACATGGCAAGCAGTATTAATGGCATCAGCCCAGAAACGAATAGGAGTTTTATACTCACTGAGCATTGTTCTCGCCATTTCAATAAGAGTTCTATTCTTTCGCTCAACAACTCCATTCTGTTGGGGAGTGTATGCGGCAGAGAATTCATGAGTAATACCATTTTCATCGAGAAAATCTTCGATATGAGTATTTTTGAACTCAGTGCCATTGTCGCTTCTGACATGTTTAATACGCACTTCATATTCATTTTCAGCTTTCTTGGCGAATCTTTTGAAGATGTCTTGGGTGCAAGTTTTGTCTTCTAGAAAGAATACCCAAGTGTATCGAGAAAAATCATCAACAATAACCAGACCATAATGACTGCCTCCGAAACTTGCATAGTTTTGAGGCCCGAATAAATCCATATGAAGAATTTCCAGTGGTCTTGTTGTGGTCATAACAGTTTTTGATGAATGATGCTTCTTGGCCAATTTACCAGCCTCACAAGCAGCACAAAGACGATCCTTGTCGAATTTCACATCAGGAATACCACGGAGATGATTTTTCTTCACGAGTGTCTGCAAGTTTCTCATACCTGCATGACCAAGTCTTCGGTGCCACAGCCATCCTTCGGTTGCTTTCACAAGCAAACAAGTTCGGACTGAGGGACCCTTAGAGAAATCCACAATATATAAATCACCTTTTCTATTTCCTTCGAATACGAAGGAATTGTCAGTGGCCATGAAGACAATGCATTTGAATTGAGAAAATAGAACTAGCATGCCTAGATCACACAGCTTGCCGACAGACATAAGATTGAATCCAAGAGACTGAACAAGTAAAACATCATCAATGTTCTTATCCTTGGATATAGCAATTTTACCTAACCCAAGTACCTTTCCTTTGTTGTTGTCGCCGAAAGTGATGTACTTCTCAGATGAAGCAGTTAAATTTGGGTCGACAAACAACGACTTGTCTCCGGTCATATGACTAGTGCATCCACTATCCATTATCCATTCGGTACACCCGGAGACATAGTCCTGCAGAGAAATCAGGCTTTCTTAACCACCCACATCATTGTAGGTGGCTTCGAAACATATGAGCGAGCAGGATATGATTTCTTTCGAAAATTATGTGAATTGTAACTTAAGTCAGTACGAGCATAATCGAAAGAATAAGCATTGAAGTTTCTTCCTGACGAATGAGTATAGTGGTTTGGTGAAGCAAGTATGTACTCATTCCGTCGAATCTTTTCAAGGATATATCGAGCATTTTCTTCCTGCATGGTTAGTAGTCTAGTGACAGGTAATGCCTCGATAGTTTTTCTGGGTACCCAGATAGATTCCTTTGGGGGGCCATTCTTGCTGTTTGGACCAACATAGCGAGCAACAGCCTCACCACGTTGGTTTTTGAACAACTTATAGTTGTCCAGAGAACCATCATATGAGTATTCGGGGATTGGCGAGTCATATCCCGAAAGTAAAGCTGGATCAAGCGTTTTGCTCTTAGCAGGCACCCACACAGTACGAGGATATTGATCCGGTTCCCAGTAGGAGCCATTCTCACTTAGTTTCCTTTCGAAACCGATACCTTCCTTCCTGGGGTTTTTGTGAAGAATGGATTTCTTCAAAATATCACACAGGGTTTGATGCCCTTTGAGAGACTTGAACATTCCTGTCTGAAGAAGATCCTTCAACCTAGCATTTTCATCAGAAACAGAACCATTTTCCTCGACCGAGGGGTTAGCATTCACAGAAGATTCAGCATTTGATTCAGCATTACTGCGCTCGAGACATTTTAAGCAAGGAGGTACAAACACTTCAGGTTTCTCTTTGAGTTGTTGGGTGAGAAGAGAATTTTCTCTGATCAAATCATCATGAGCCTCTCTCAGCGACTCGAGTTCCTGTTTCCGTTTCAGGTAATCATAAGTCAATCTTTCGTGGTCAGCCGAGAGAAAATCATGACGATCTGAGAGATCCTTCATTCGAGACTTGAGAGCGGAATACTCTTCGGTCAACGACTGATTTTTCTTCATCTCCTCAACCAACAACCCTTCAGACTTCCTGAGGGTTTTCTCAATTTTCTCGAGAGAGTTTTGTTGTATATTAGCAATTTTGATCAGTTTAGCATAGTCATCCTCATCAGAAGAATATTGATCACTGGAGTGAACCTTGTGATGTTTAGAGGATACCTTTTCTTTTGAAGCTTTGGCCATGAAGCAGTACGCAGGAGACACGTTGTCGCTTGAATGATTTTCGAAGAAGTTCGATGCAGGAGTAGAGCCACATGCTATGCCAGCCATGCCAGAGTTGGAATCCTCCTCTGATTCATCAACCTCTTCGTCGTCAGAAGATGCTTCTTCTTCGGAATCCATTTCCTTGCCGATGTACGCCTTGGCCTTGCGTGAAGTGTTCTTGCGGTTGGACGAGGACTTGGAGGGATTCTTCGAGGAAGATCTTGACGAGGACTTGGAGGAATCCTTCTTCTTGAAGAACTTCTTTGTTTTCTTCTCATCATCGGAGTCGTAGCTCTTGCTCTTGCTTTTGCCATGGTTTCCTGAATCATATCTTCCACTAGCACGAATTTCAGCTTCCCAGAGAGGGCAGTCCGAAATGAAATGACCTGGTTTTCTGCACTTGAAGCAAGTGTAGTCTCCTGTTGGCTTTGATGAAGATTTGGAGCCGCCAGAGTTGCTGGATCCTTTCTTCTGAAACTGATTTTTCCTATGAAGACGCTGGAATCTTTTCGTGATCAATGCGAGATCCTGACTAATCCTTTCGGTGTCATCTGAATCTTCATCGGCATTTCCTTCCGAGGAAGAATCAGGCACAGCCTTGAGAGCATGACTTTTTCGGTGACTTGAGCCATAGAGATCTCTCTTCTCTTCTTCTTGTTCTTCGTGGGTGTTTAGCCTTTCCATGATATCAGCAGAGTCGAGAACTTTGAAATCAGCCCGTTCCCGAATCATCAGAACAAGTGTGTCGAACGAACTATCAAGAGACCGGAGCAACTTCTTCACAACTTCATGATCAGTAATGTCTTTGGCGCCGAGACCCTGTAGCTCGTTTGCAATGTCACTCAGACGATCGAAAGTTTGCTGACAGCTTTCATTTCCAATGCGCTTGAACCGATTGAACTTGGCCCGAAGTGTATCAATGCGAGCTTCTTTCTGAGTTGAAACACCCTCGTTTATCTTTTCGAGAATGTCCCACAATTCCTTTGCAGTTTCACACTGACGGTAGCGAAGAAATTGAGCACGAGAGAGATGGCCACCAATTTCATCTTCAGCTTGAGCATCCATCTGAATGAGTTTCTTCTCGTGGTCAGTGGGGACCTGGGGTACTTCAACTGTGAATCCATTCTGCACCACATTCCACATATCATCATCAATAGCTCGGAGACGGATCTTCATCTTCTCTTTCCAGAAGGGATAGTCCGTCCCATCGAAGATGGGAATCTTGAGGTGCGACTTGTAGCTCACTGAAGACATACTTAAACTCCAAGGTGGTTAGACCAAAATGAGCAGAGTCAAGGAGTACCTTGCTCTGATACCAATTGTAGGATCGAAGTATGTCTACCAGAGGGGGGGTGAATGGGAGTTTTAAATTTTTCTCGGAAATATCAAAACTCTCGGAACCCAGCAGCGGAACGAATGAAAATACAGTAAACAGTGAGCGAATACAAACTACCGAATGGAAACTAACCACATGTACCGAGGTAAATCACATGATTGAAATATGGCATGTCACAGTTCGAATATAAAGAAGTGTAGTAGAAGTGACCAGTGATGCTCGATGGCGACAAGGTGTTTGGTAGACCAGTTCGCCCTTCTGCACAAGGACTACGTCTGGTTGGAGGGGTTGTGATTTAACACAGAAGATAAACTCTCTTCGCCCTATTCTCCTCGACAATTGGTTCGTCAACCAATGCCGATTACTCGTGGTAGATACTTGACGGCGATCTCCAAACCTTCACTGAAGATAAACTCTCTTCAGCTCCCTTGCGAACCACAATACTCTTGGTTGCTGAAGATTTTGCTCGGTGAAGACAATACTCTTCGACACTCGAGCTGATACCTATCCGTCTAGAGAGTTGCAGCTCTCAAGAGTAATAGGCGGAGCGTACTGGACTTAGATTCTAGTGATGCTGAACCACTATCTAATTTTTCGGCTCTAGGGTTTTTCTCTCGGTGGATTTTAAACTCAAATCTTTCGGAGAGGGGGTTGCTCAATAATCTTTTCAGAATCAAAACGGAGCAGCCGCCGGACAACGCCGGCGCGGGGTGGCTATTTATAGCCGCAGCCTTCCCTGGTGGGAAATGACCATTTTGGACACGCGGTCCAGCCAATGGCCAACCGACACGTTCACAACGGTCGGATTTGGGAGCAACGGTAACATTACTTGCGGAGCAAGAAATGCTAACTCCTCGGTCAGAGTCAAATCTCTCGCAGCGAAGAAGATCACAGTCTCTTGCTGGCAAGTATTTGCTCGGAACACAAAGAGATTTCTCTCGCATCTTTCATAGGATTTGGGTTTAGCATCAGAGAATCAAAGCTTCGAACGCTACACCCCTCTTAATAGTACGGTGGTCCTATGACTCAATGAAAAGAAACGAAACAACGAAAAGAATGCTACGTCTTCTCTTCGTCTTCAATTTCTTCGGCTGCAGTCACTTCCTTCGGACAGGCACCGAACCAATTGCTTCACGTCAGCAATTTTTGAGGGTCACTCTTGTCGTCATATCCTTCGGTGATAACTTTCACTGCAACGCAGGGGATAAACTTCGGAGATATGAATCCAAACTTCTCTCAACTCCAGGGACATGTTACTCTGTGTGCACTAGCAAACACATCAGTCCCTTACTGTTTGTCAACAATCTCCAAAACATAAGGAGGCAACATTATTGCACCAACATAGAGCACATCGCCATGCTAAGGAGAGGACGGTTCCAGGAGGGGTGACAAGTAGAGAAGGCGCACCAGACTTTTTCCACCGTGCAATCAACAGGGCGACGACGGCCGAGGATACGCGCCCGCATCAAACGCAAACGGGGGCACTCCAAGAAGAGGTGCACAATTGTTTCCGACTGCCCTGGGCAGAAAGGGCAATCATCATAGTCGAGGAACCCGACTCGATGAAGGAAGGCCCTTGTACGGGTGTTGCCATGTCGTAGGATCCAGGCGAACACCTTGACTTTGAGGGGCATGAATCCGTCCCAGTTGAAGCCATGCAGGGGGAGCCCGCAACCAGAGCTTTTGATCATATGGTACACCGCACCTGCCTTGAACTGAAGACAACCCCCCCTCGCGAGGGTCCGCTCGTCACTTGTCGCAGAGAACCGCACGTGGTCAAGTGCAGACCAAAGTAGGTGGAGCTCCAACTCAGCAGCCCTAGATAGACGGTCATGCACAGGAATTGCATCAGGACCAAGCCGACCGAAGTCCCCCAGGGTCGCGCTGGGGTGGAGACAATGCAAGTATGTGGCGGGGAGAGCGGCCGCCAGGGCCCCGAGTGAGGTCCAGTTGTCGTGCCAGATGGATGTGCCCACGCCGTCGCCAACCCTTATTGATGTCAGGGAACGATAGAGAGGGAACAGGGAGGCGAACGCCTTCCAGGAGGGGGTCGAAGCAGCGGGACGGTCGCCCAAGTACCAACGGCGCACCCAGATAGTCTAGGGGGTACGGACGCCACTGGAGATTTTATGGACCATCTTCAACAGGAGGCATGTGTTCTGGATCTCAATGTCGACCAAGCCAAGCCCCCCCCCCCGAGCGGAGACGACAAGCCTCATGCCATGCAACCTGGCAGTCCCCCCCGGAGCACTCGCTTGCCCCTTTCTAGAACATGGCCCTTCTGGGGCGGTCCATCTTGGCCACAATGCCTTTAGGGAGGGGCAAAACTGACATGGCATGAGTGGGGATCGCAGCCAGGACCGCAGAAGTAAGTGTCAAACGGCCCCCCTGGTCAAGTGTGTGTGTGCGCCACCCAGGTATGCGCCGCTCAATTTTGATCAGCAAGAAATCCAGGGCACTAGCAGGCAATTTTTCATCAGAGAGAGGCAGGCCGAGATATGTCAGGGGGAATGTCGACAGCGGACAGCCAAGTTCTGCAGCCTGCAAGGCAGCACGTGCGGGGTCGACGCATATGGGGACGAAGGTGCTTTTGTGGAAGTTGATAGTTAGCCCCGTGGCAGCAGAGAAGGCATCCAAAATAGACCGTAGCCGAGAAAGCTGCCCCTGATCAGCACGAACTAACAGGAGGGTATCATCGGCGTACTGAACAACAGGACATGGCAGGTCGTCGACAAGTGGATGCAGTAGCCGGTCGGCGGAGTCATCCTTGACGATCAGTTGGTGGAGAAGGTCCGCAACTATCAAGAAGAGGTAGGGCGACATAGGGTCCCCCTGTCGCAGTCCCTTTTTACACTGAATCCATCTGCCGGGGACCCCGTTCAACAGCAGTGCCGTTTTTCCGGTGGTAAGGGTATTATGGATCCAAGAGCACCATCGATCACCGAACCCGCGCGCCTGCATGATTATACCCAAAGCATCCCAGCTAACTGAATCAAAGGCTTTCTTGAAATCCAATTTAAGGGCAATCGCGGGCGTCTTTTGAAGACGATAGCTCTGGACCAAATCTGTTGCATACAAGAAATTATCTGTGATGCATCTCCCGGCAATAAACACAGATTGTTCAAAGGACACCAAGAGCTCAATAAATCTCTACAGCCGTGTGGTCAAGATCCGGAAGATAATTTTTATGATGCAATTTTGGAGGGAAATGGGCCGGAATCCATCCGCCGAGAGCACCACGTCACACTTCGGCAGCAGGGTAATAAAAGCACGGTTAACACCATCCAGGTCCGCCTCACCGGAGTAGAAATCATTCAAGAAGTCCAACAGGTCCAGAGAAACTGTGTCCCAAAAGTTTTTGAAGAAGGCAGGGCCGAACCCGTCCGGATCGGGGCTGCTGTTGGATCGCATAGCCCAGACCGCCACTTTGAGCTCCTCCATGGTGAAAGGCCTCTCAAGGTCATCTAGACCAGGCACGCGCGCCAAGTACATGCGTGGGTCGACGCTCCACGAAGAGGGGGCGGCAGTGCCCAGGAGAGACGAATAAAAGTCCGATAACAGTCTAGCCTTGTCGCCATGATTAAAGTGAGCGACCCCGTCCGCATGTAGGACTTGAATTTTATTCTTCCGAAGACGGGCAGACGCGCCAGCATGAAGGAAAGAAGTGTTGCCATCTCCAAGCTTGCAGAGCCGATAAGTATACCGTTGTCGCCAATAAATGTCAAGTTTCTTATATTCCTCGGATAGGCGGTCTTTAGCAAACGATCGAAGGAGGAGCTCAGGGGGCGAGAGTGCACGGACCTCCTCAGTCAAGTCCAGAAGTTCGATGACCGCACGACAGTTAGAAACCACCTCGGCGGGGCGCTTGCGATTTTTGGCCCATTTTTTGGATGCGCACCTAGCCCACTTCAGCGACCGGGAGAGCCGTTGAGCAGCATGCCCTCGCCGGTTCTGGGGCCTCGCCCAAACGCTACGGATTAATGCACGGTATTCCTCAGAGAAGGCCCAACAACGCTCATACCGGAAGAACGAGCCGGCTGGCGCACGAGAGACGACCTCGACGACCAGCGGAACATGATCGGACGTGGTGCGGATGGCGGAGCGAAGAGTCGTGTTGAACAATAAGGAGCCCCACTCAAGGTTGATCAATGGGCGGTCGAGACGGACAAGAGTCGGGTCAGCCCTACAATTGGACCAGGTGAAGCGGCGGTCGACGAGGGGAAGGTCCTGAAGTGACAGGTCATTGACGGCCAGGTTGAACTCCGCAGCTGCAGCGGCGTCGAAGTTTGGGTTATTCTTTTCATCAGGGCATCGGGCGAGGTTGAAGTCGCCAACCAAGAGCCACGGGAGAGCACATGTTTCGGCGACGGCGCGAATTTCAGCCAGGAACTCAGGGCGCCGCTCAGGAGTGCATGGAGCGTAGACGTTGGTCACCGCGAAGGGCGAGGCGTCAGCGGTGAACACAAAGAACGAGGTAAGCGTGAAGTTGAGTTCCACGTCCCTCTGGTGGGTGACCAGTCCATCGCACCAGGCAGTCACGAGCCCGCCCGAGGCACCATCTGAAGCCTTGAAGGACAATGACGAGATGCCACGAGGAAGAAAGGAAGCCGCTTTACGGGTGGACACAGCAGACGACGACGGTGGCTTCGAGGAAGAAGACGACGGTGGCCGCCTCGAAATCTCCGATGAGACCGATATACGCGTCACGAACACATTCTTTCCGGAGCACCGTCGGGTACCCGCCGAACAGCACGACGGTGGCCCACGTGAAGGCCAGCGTGCCGAGGGCGTTGCCCGCCCGCTCCACCAGCGCCACGAAGCGGACGAAGCCGATGAGCCGCCTCTCCGGCGCCGCGGCCTTGCCGGCGGCGGGAGGAGGCACGGGCATCTCCACGCGGTGCACCGCGCCGCCGCTCTCCGTCGCGCGACCGCCCGCCATCATCACTCCGTCGTCGGCCGTCGTCCGCCCTCCCTGTCAGGCAGACGATCGATCATTCACGGAATGCATGGCGTCTCTCAGCACACGACCACAGACGACGACGGACAAGAGCAAAGATCGATGCTGGTAACAAAACGACACTGATTACCACGAGGATTTCTGCTGCTCTGCTTGCGATGCGCCTCGTCCGCCTCCGCCGTGGTCGTGGGCACAGGTGGACGTGGTGACCGGTCGTGGGGCGCGTCATGCCGAACTCCAATCATGGGCTCCAAGCCGGTGAAAGCTGCAGATTCATAGATGGCCGGCCGGTCGCCGTCGCTGTACTGCGAGACGAGCTGCCACAGCACACACAAGCTAGTAGGCGGTAGTAGCTGCACCGTGACTCTGTTTTCTTGGCTCGGAAATCTATGGCAAGTATGGTTTTGGTTGCATTGTTTTGTAGCTTCATATCTGCCTAACAGCATGTCAGCATCGACGGGTGATCTGAGCATCTGCGTCCCGGTGTCGCTTATTAGCATCTAAACTGCTCTCGTGGTGGGCTGGAAGGGGACCAGACGACCGGTCGAGAGACTGTGAAACACCAGTGAGGAATGCCAGCCATGTCATGTGGTATCTTTCTCAAGCGGCCTTGCTACCTCTCTTTACTGCCTAGTCACGGGCAAATCTTTCTGAATCGTTGAGTATCGTGATTAGATTAAAAACATAGGATAGACTAGGAAGTATTCTGTCTTATCTTGTACTCCAAGAAGGGATAGAGAGGGATTAGTGAAAGGAACAGAGAGGGATTAGTGGAACCGCCGCCCCTCTCCATCCTCGACCCCCCAGCGCCGCAGCACCTCCCATCCCCTTCTCCTTCCCAACCCAGTCCAGCGCGCCGCCACCTCCCGCCCCGCCCAATCTTACCGATGCGTTCGGGCAGGGCACCGCTGCCGCCACGCGCGGCCGCGCGGCCAGTTTTCTTCTCTATCCATCCGTTCTGGGGGCGCTCGACATCGCCGTGCCGCCGTTCTGCCGGCTTCGCCGGAACTCCGTTTGTCAGCATCTTCTCCACCCCTTGGTGATGAGCGGCTGAGCCAAGGAGCGGAGTCAGGCGCCGCCGCGTGTACATGCCTCGTTCGTGCGAGAGAGGGGACGGGCTGACAGGGGATGGAGACTTGGACTTGGGGAACAAGAGCATGCGAAGCTCGGAGCAGGGGCCGGGCCAATCGATGGGCAGCGCGAGGACCTCGACAGTGCGGCGGTGCCTACTGGTTCTACATGTTCCTCTCTCCCTTTCTCTCTCTGTCTCGATTCCAATCTTACCGGTCTGCCTACTCACCGTACCATGCACATCATAAAGACCGGCTGGTTATGGAGATGAGCGTCCCATCCATGACAAGCATAGAGGTGAATTTAGGGTTGTTTGCTTCCTGGCCTAGCTGTTGTATTGATAGGTGATTTAAAGTGCAGGGTTGTGAGGAAATCGGGATAAAATCTTTGTTGTCGGAGTTCCTTGGGAACTGCGCAGAAGAAGGGGTGATGGTTTCAGTGTCAAGATTCAATGAAGGTCCATCTGTTCATGGCCTGCTTGTTCACCTACCACTACCACAAGCAATGTATTTTACTTTTCTAGGTGCAGCCCTAGAAAGGAACTATGTTTGGTTTAGTTCATAGACAGATATCATAAAATCATTTTCGTTTACATACTAGAGAACTGTTTATATAACTGAATAATATGAAGTATTTTAGTTCTCATGGTAATAGACGAGCAACTTCAGTAGTATTTGATTTGAGTTTTTGTTTTTAAGTATATGTTTGGACAAGATTCAACTTTCTTTATGTCCATGTTTTGCTGGTATAATGCATCATCAAGCTTTGTTTTTATATGATGACATTGTGTAAATCAGCATATGGATGAGGAAAGTATTCTTAGCGCAGATGCTCGCCGCCGCCGCTTCCGACAACGTGTAAGCCGCCTAATCGAGCGAGGACGCGGGGCGCTGACGCCGGAGCCTCCTCATCCGAAGAGGACTCGCTGCTCTTCCACGACGCCGCCACCGCAACGCGACGTTGTTCCAGCACCAAATCGCAGGTTTTTGCCGGTGCCTATTTACTTGTCCTTCGTCTGCATAGTTGAGCGCAAGCTTCTGACCTTAATATAGACTTTTGAAAACATAATATTTCATGCTTGCACATCACTTGAAACACAATTATACTACGTAGATTTAGCAGATTTACATAATACTATTGTTTCTGTCGGAAATATGAGCACCTTTTCGATTAGACTAATCCACGAGTAAACAGTAAACATGGCAATCACAGTATGCAACTCATACCGATACTTAAACATGAACAAGCACATAAACGAGTAAGTGAGGGATGAACAAATCATACCCTCCGCTTGGCCAGGCCAACGGGGCGGCGGCAGCAGCAGCCTCGGCGTCGTTCGTGGCCTTCTTCTTGGCGGCAGCGGCGGCGGCGTTGTTGTTCGCCATGGAGTCGATGCAGGGGAAGTAGTGGAAGCAGAGGAGGACGAAGACGACGGAGATGGGGACGGATCGGGAGCAGTCGCGTCGAGACGCTCCCCAAAAACCTTATTGCCGTTCTTCCGGGCAGGATCTCGAACAACAGGGTTCCGGAGGCACCTGCTCTCCCGACCAACCGTGCACGCGGTCGTCGGGATGGGATCGCCGGAAGCAGCACACTGAGAGGAACAGTAGATGACGGCTAGGGTTGTGCAGGAGGGAGTGAGTGAACTGATTTAGGGTTCACTCCACAGGCCAGCGCCTCCTTATATAGGCCGTCAGGTAGATGGGCCTGGGCTGAGGCCCACGACCGAGTCCGCGAATAGCCCACGGTCCAACGTCTCGGACAGTGGCACTTCCATTAGCGACTTGTTAATTAATTAACCATTCCTGACCGACAAAAATAAGGCTCGGCTCGGCTCATTCCCGCAACCCGCGGCGCGTGCGCACGTGCGTCGTGACAAGGCGAGGCGGGCGGCGGAGGAGGAGGAGCGCGCGTGTACAGCTCCTATTCCCAAGCTCCCAATGGCATGTGGTAGAGCAGCCCTTATAAATGGGTCTCACTCTTCTTACTGTAGCAGTATGGTACTAAACTTCCCACCACTTGCCATGCACCTAAATGGGTCTTAGAGATTAACCAGGGATTATTGTCTTATATGGGCCTAAGCCCATCCATAATCCAACAATCCCCGCCCAGATCTCAAGACACATAAGTTTGTCAACTGTTCCAAACAATGTTTGATATACCAGAATTTTCGGTGGAGACTGTTAAGTTGAACTTCCACCTAGAGCAACAGGATTAGACTTCTTCACAACTGAACAATGGACTATGCCTTGAATTGTCAGTTTAGCGTGCAGAAGTTTCGCCTATTGTCAGCTGATACGTGGCTGCCGAAGACTAAACCCCACGGGTGGAGCTTATTAGTCATACTCCTTACCTTCTCATGAGCTTCTAGAGATTAGCCAATCTCATAGACTGTGACCAGCAGTCGGGCTCACATAGGTGTGTTCCTCCAAAGAATGCTCTGTAGGATAGCATCTTGCTTATACAAGCTTTGGAACACATTACGACAAAAGTCAGCCTGCCTTACAGTTTATGAGAGTATTGCATCTCCAACGGAGTGGGTTAGTGCTACTTGTAGACTGCGTTGGTATTTCCCCGAAGAGAAGAGGATGATGCAGTATAGTAGAGATAAGTATTTCCCTCAGTTAAAAACTAAGTTTATCAATTCAGTAGGAGAACCACACAAAATCCTTTAGCAGCACCTACACACACAAAAGCAAACACTTGCACCCAACGCAAATAAGAGGGTTGTCAATCCTCTTAGCGGTTATTTGTAAGGATTAATTCTGATAGTGATAGATAGATAAAGTAAAATACTAAATAAAATAAAATAAAATAAATTGCAGCAAGGTATTTTTGGATTTTAATATATGATAAAAGTAGACACTACAAAAAAAAGACACATCCGTGACATTATGGCCCGAACAAAAAGTTTTTCTGTCATGGTTGTGACACTTCTATGACAATAATTGTGACAAAAATACGTATCATCATAGATGTGGTGGGCTCCTACTTCTATGACAGAAAATGGGCTTTTCGTCCTGGGCGGGCCGGAGACGCACCCGCATGACATTCTTTGGGCCGTCCATGACGTAAAAAATCGTGGTAGAAGTGAGGGCGAGGAAATTTTTAGGGAGTTCCCGGTTACGGTGGGTGGTCGGGCCGAGTGATGCAGTGTGGTTTTGCATGTTTCTCTCTCATACGCGCGCGTGTGTGCGAGGCGCTCGCTAACTGAACCCGAGCGAGGCGTACGTTCGCTTACTGAACCCGAGAGATCGATCGCCCTCGCACTACGTACTGAACACGAGCGATCGATCCCTCGCACTACGTACTGAACCCGATCGATCCCTTCGCTGCTAACTGAAGCCGATCGATCCCTTCGCTGCTAACTGAACCCGAGCGATTTCTTCGCTGCTAACTGAACCCAATCGATCCTTCTCGCTGCTTACTGAAGCCGATCGAGCCCCCGTGCGAGACGTAGCTAGCCGGTTGGGTTGCCTCTCGATGAAAAGTGCCCGTTGCTGCCGCGCACGCGATACACGTAGACACGAGTCGAGACGCATCGATCGAGCCGGTTGGTTGGCTGTGGATGAACAGTTCCCGTTGTTGCCGCCCGCTCGTATGCCCCACCCCAGCCGGTGGGGGTTGGATGAACAGGACCACGGCTGTGTAGGCGGTTGGCGCTGGATGAACAAGACACCGAGGAGGCCGTGCCGCGGTACGCCATACCCCAGCCGGTTGGGGGTGGATGAACGGGACCCCGTGGAGGCTGGATGAACAGTAGCCGGTGGAGGCTGGATTAACAGGACCCCGTGGAGGCTGGATGAACAGTAGTCAGTGGAGGCTGGAGGAAGTCGACGGTGGATGAACAGTAGCCCGTGGAGTCCCGTTTTGCGGTACGCATCATTTGTTGACCAAGTTGACAACGCCTTGCGTGGGCTTCGACCTATTGGCCCACATGTCAGCCTGCACAAATGTGGCACATATTCAACCCATGTTTTTTAGAATGTACAGTCCATTTGCTGGGATAGGTGAACAAATAATGTAGCATCTATGCGGTCCATTTAATTTTTTTCTTAGAAATCACAGCCCATTTCCACTTTCTCGAAATACACGAATTTGTTGCGCTTGTTGTAAATATAATGTTGGGTTGGATGGCGCAATGTTATGAAAAAATAAACCAGGACTGGGCATTTTATTATATATAAAATTAGATAATTAGCGCGTTATTGCTCTAAAAAATGAGCACGTTATTATTACATTGATCCTTAAATCCGAGCAAGCTTTTGTACGCAATCACCATGATTTTCGTTGTAAAAAAAAACCCAGGATTTTCCTTGCGAACTTCTGTTAAACATTTATTTTTATAAGTTAATAAGACGTGGGATATTTTTTTATATATATGTATCTATTAAATATATGATAATAATAATATATAATAACATAAAATAATTTAAATATATATAATATAGTTAGAAGGGAAAACATAAATTGGACCTGGCATTCTTATTCTTATATATAGAAAAATAGAAAAGAGTTCTGCGTTTTCTTCAAAAAAAACATAAGTTGGGCTACGGATGTTTAAGATAAAATAAAACCTAGGCTGGGAGGCCCATGGGCCAGTAGATACATGCTGGAGCTCAAAATAATAAGTTTAAAACACTGTGTCGGCATGTCGTGGGCTGCGCCCTGCAGCTGCGCATGTTAAATAAAAAACCTAGGCTGGGCAGGCCAGAACCCAGCTGATACTTGTTCGCCCTCTGAAAAAATTATACCTGTTAGCTCTCTGATGACAGTCTTCATTGTAAATTTATCTCGTTTATTGACTACGTTGACAGACCCGTGGGCCCCAACGTCAGTATAACATTAGGAGAAACGAATATCCATTTCCGAGAGAAAGCTTTTTTTCCAATGAGGCACTTGCTTGCGTAGGGCCATGGACCTTGTGGGTCCCGACTGTCAGCCTCTCCACGTACAGGACGGGAACGAACCGGAGCCGGGGAAGACGGGGCAGTGTAGTAGTAGTTTGCGCGCCTTCTTTGTGTTGAGTACGCCGCAGTAGCCCAGTAGCTATACCTCCTTACCCGCACCTGCTCGGCCCGAGATCGATTACCCCTATATTCTCAATTTTTTTTGCCTCTGCTATTACTGACATGTGAGTCTCCCCTTGTCATCCACACACACCACCTCCAACACTAGCCGGAATTTCGTCCCTAGTTTTCTCTATTTTTCGCACTCTCAACATTGTCTGGGCATTTTGAAAATAGCATATCTTTTTGACAGTGCATCATATGAAGATGTGCTATACATGAATGTTGATCAGCATGATGTTCGCTTGCTATTAGTTCCATTTTCGACCATGAATAAAATTCAGAACATGCTGTTATCCCTGTTTGAAAAGGGTGTGTTGATATAAATGCTCTGCCTCTGAAACTTGCAGATTCTTATCTGAAACTGAAACTTGCAGTTTCTTCTCTGAAAATCACATGGTCTGCACTTTTATATGAAACTACATTTTTGAACGTACTAAAAATAGATCTCTAGAATTCAGAAAATACTTCATATGCTCAATACTGCAAAGATCTGAAATTCAAAAGACATTCATATCTGAAAGTACCCAAAATACACAACACAAAACACAATTCACAACCTGCAAATACTGATAACCCTAAGCTCCTCCTATGATTATTCGTCGAGGCACTCCCCTCCTATTCCTCGGTGGCAGACCGCCGCCCCGTGAGACGAGGTGAACGGCGAGGGAGCCTTGGAGAACGGCGGGGAAGCGTCGTCGCGCCAACTGCTTTTCTCCTCTTGTGGTTGGGTACGGTCGACGAAGACTCCACCGGCTCACTCTGACACGGCACCCTCACAAACGGCACCGTGTGGATGCTCGATCCTTGATCCTCTGGATGCTCGATCTTGGATCGATACTCCCACCACCTCCACCTCACGACCGGATTCGGCGAATCTGTCTGCTCCATGGCCCAGAGGAGCAGCTCTATGGACTCCCGCGCGACTCCATTCGGGTGGATCGCCGCCTTTTCGCTCTTTTTCAGATATTTGGCCATCGCCATCACCGTCGCCGCTAATTGCCACTGGTTGTCAAACCAAGACTGTATCTCCATCATCCTGGCTAGCTTCACAGGGTCGCCGTCTGCGATCGTCACGTATCGGTTGTACTCCTCCATCGATCTACTTCTCCACAGCACCTTCACTCGCCCGCGGTGGTTTTGGAATAGAAGAGGAGCGGCGGCAGTTTTGGAATGGAAGAGGAGAGGAGCGGCGGTGGTCTTGGAATGCAAGAGGAGCGGCGGGCGGCGGTTTTGGAATGGACGAGAGCGGCGGCGCGCTGTCAGTGGATCCATCCTAATAACTAATTTACCCCTCACTTACGAAGCAACCCCACATAAACTTGAGTACTGACCCAACGTTACCTAGTACTGACCAACGGAAGGCTTACAAAAATGCCTACCACCCTAAAACTTTCTTTTTAGTTTGCATATATAATTTGGTCAAAGTCAAACTTTGTAATGTTGGACTAACTTGATAGGAAAAAATACCAACATTCACAATATGAAATCAATATTATTAGATGCATCGCGAAATTAACTTTCATATACCATATATCTTTGGTATTGTAGATGTTGATCTTTTTTATATAAATTTGGTCAAAGTCAAAAGAAACGGAGGGAGTATTGAAGAGCTTGATAGGGTTGCTGTCGCCTGCATCATCATGCCATGTTTCACAGCTTCCAAGATTCACAACCAACTCATAAGATTCCCATAATAAGTATAACAAAGATGCCTATGCATCTCATTGATTCACAGATCAGAGCCAATATTAACTTTAAAACTAAAACAAAGTTGTGAGAATGAGTACATGTAAAGAAAAATCGATTGATGCTTCTCTGAGAAAAGAGTAATCCCTGGAGAAGTGCCAATATATCCAGCAAACCATAAACCTAATTCATGCAAGCTATTTGATTCATGGATTTGCTGCAATACTGAAACCAGTCCAGTTTCTGGGCACGCATGTCAAACACGGGCAGATTAACATGTTCTGCATAAGCTGGTCGCCAAGAACTTGTGGAACCATCTGAACATCTGTGCCCGTTCGAGGCCACGTTATTTTAGATGGTGGCACTCACACTCTGCATATGCGGGTTCCATCCAAACATTTGTGCAGTTCCACTAAAATGTAGCTGAATAACCCTATTTGCACAGATAATGAAAAAGTGTGATTAATATAATAGTGGCACTAGTTGATGAAACATACATAAATAAATAGAAGCAACTTCATTTTCTTAATGGGAAAAGATTGCGATACAATAAGTTTATTAAAAGGAAATACAACAGTAGCACAGTATGACAAAGCACGATGATGTGGATGAAGGACAGGACTGACCTGTGTGAGATGACTTAGTTAAATCAAGTTATTCTTCAGGTCGTCGTATCTTTCCATGAAGGCAATTCGTTGAAAACTATGAACAAATTCAGTGTGGCAGTAGGAGGGGACTTGAGTCATTCCAATCTCTTTTTTTGTGCAATTCAACTAAAACTATGGCGCCCGCCGTGCTGCGAGGGAGAGAGGGGCCCTGCGCCACCTCGACGGTAGGTGTCATAGGGACCGATGAGTGGACTCAACGGTAGGCCTGATAGGGCACATCGACCCAATTCTTCCAGATACACCTTCTACAAGTGATGAACCAGGAAGGACCTTGCGTCATTCCAATCACTTTTTTGTGTAGTTCAACTAAAATTAAGCATCCCTGTTTGCAGAGATACTTAAACGTGTCATTACTTTAAGAATGGGACTATTTGATGAAACATATACTAACAAAGAGAAGCACTTTCATTATCTATATTGGAAATGAAATGATAGCGAAGATAGCAGCTCTATTTTAACTGTATTATTACTTCATTTTATCAGTGGCACTAGCGATGCCAAAACATTGCCTCAAATTATTAGTGGCATTAGATTAAGGTGCGAAATAATACATAACATTATTGCTTTCTCATGGCAGTGCCAAAACATTAGGACAAGATCACTAGCTGCATGCAGAGTCAACATGCAGGATCGTTCTGGCAAAGGGTAGTACCAAAAAAGGAACATACCTCGTCATGGGAACCATATCTGCAGTCAACGCCATAGTAGATGGGTTGACACCAGTCACCAACATGGATGATTATATTCATGCGACCTTTTTGTGCAGTTCACCTAAAATGAAGCAATGTTTGCATGATGCAGTTAGCAAGAAGTACTTGGTCCCATGAGCTGGTAGCTTCTTCATTAGTTGCACTAAAACTGAGCAACATCAAGGTTGGTCGTCAAGCTCGTGGAATGTGCAACTATAATTTGGATATGCTTTTATGCAGTTCAACTAAAATCAAGCGTCAATGTTCGTTACACAAATATGTGCAAAGTGCCATTGTGGTGACAATGACGGCTAATCTTGCAAAGGCTAATTAACTGTTGGAGGAGATTAACCACAGAGTTCAACGAGAAGGTTAGGAACTCCAATCACCCTTTGTGCGGTTCCAATAAAATCAAGAGATGTTGCCCGTGTGACATTTTAGTAGAACTGCACAAGACACTCTTTCCAAAAAAGAAGTGTTTTGTGCAGTTCACCAAAAGGTTGCAATAGCAACAAGGTGAAATGTATATCTCTGTTTGCACAAATAGGTAGAAAGGCGGGTGAATAACAAGTGATGAAACATACGTCAAATGAAAAGAAGCATCGTCCTTATCTTAATGGCAATCATAGAAGGACAGTAGCAATTTCTAAAGCTGCAGCATTGCTTCGTACTAGCGGGGGCATTAAGATTAACCATGACAACTGTTAAGTTTGACATTACTTTAATGGTGCCATTGCTTGATTTTACCAGCTACATTAGATTAACAGGTGCTAAAGAGTTGGTATAAGGGCATGTTACAGTAGGCAGACCAGGACAGTTGCATTTCTAACGAAAAGAAGCAACTTACTTATCTTAACGGGAAATATAGCAGGACATTAAAACATGGCCATTACTTCATATTACTGGGGGCATTACATTAAAAAACAACATTGGTTAAACATGTCCTTACTTTAACAGTGAGATTGCTGCATTTTACCAGCGGCATTAGATTAACAACAGCTAAAAATTGCCATAAGGGCATCGGACAGTGGGTGCACCAGCACCATGTACCTCCACCGATGCATAAAGTGGTGATGCAAACAAACATCCTAACAGGATATCTGGGTTGGTCCCATTTTTGTACACTATAGCCACCTTTTACTATGTGAGGGCAGCAAATCTAGTGCTGGAAATACTCTGTTGACTTGTCGCCCAGTACCCACTTTCTTTCCTTTTTCAATCAGTAGATAGGTTCTTTATCCAGTTTGTACTTTGTTTTCCCTTTATTTCCCTTTTCAACCAAGAGACCGGTTGGGTAGCCAGTCTCTACTACCCCACCCCCCCAATATTTCCTCTTTGAACCAAGTCCTAGAGTCATACTAGAACTTTTCCCCCGTTCTTCCCGCTTTGAACCAAGTCGTAGATTCGACTGCATGAAGTAGCTTTACCTCTAATAGTAATAATTTAGGTGGCTTTGGAACAGCCGATCGAGCCATTCTACGAGGGGGGCTGAGAAGTAGAAAAAGATTCACATGCATCGACGTGGGGACCTGGGGCAGTAGAGCAAGGCCGGTTTCGAAGGAAGTTATACCTGAGGTTCGTCGGGATTTGGCTAGGTGGGCGGCGGGAGGCCGGATCTGCCCACACCACGGCAGCGGGGAAGATTGGGTCGAAGGCCCTCCCTAGCCGGCGCTGTGTGGGAGAGAATGGCAAGGCATGCATATCGGGACGCGCCGACAGTGGGTTTGCTCCGTCGCCGACAAGGACCGCGTGAACGTCGCACCTTCACCCCTTCCCCAGCGGAGGGGATCCGGCCGGATCTGTGACCAGCGGTGAGCAGAGAGAGAGTGTGGCCACCGCTGTCGTGTTTAGATCTGGAGAGCATGAGTGTGTGAAGAGAGCAACCCTAGCAAGCAAGAGCGGAGGCTCCTGCTTATATACATATAGTGGAGTAGTTTTCTTTTTTTTTCTCTCCATAGAAACAATCGTTTAAAATTGCGTACGAGCCAGGTCGCACTTTGTATTGTTCACTTCTGGTCCCCGGCCCTCCATTAATTGAACAACCACACGGGGTCAAATTATCACGGGTGAAAATATAGAACGAACAAGCTCGAACTCTTTTGAATTTGAGATGTCGATGGCACCGTTTGAACACATTGTGATACGTCTCCAACGTATCTATAATTTTTGATTGTTCCATGCTATTATAGTATCAATCTTGGATGTTTTATATACATTTACAAGCAATTATATATCATTTTTTGGGACTAACCTCTTAACTTAGTGCCCAGTGCCAGTTTGTTGTTTTTTGCCTGTTTTTGGTTTTCCAGAATATCTCTACCAAACGAAGTCCAAATGCCACGAAACTTTTTGGAAATTTTTTTCTGGACATAAGAGACACTAGAAGCTTCGAGAGAGGGCCAGAAGATAGAGGAGGTGGCCACGAGCCACCAGGGCGCGCCCCAGGGGGGGTGGCACGCCCTGGTGCCTCGTGGGCCCACCTCTGCTCCGTTTGACCTAATTCCACCTCTATAAATTCTCTAAAATTGGGAAACCAACAGGAGAGTCCACGAAATACTTTTTCCGCCACTACAAGTTCCTGTTCTCGAGAGATCCCATCTGGAGGCCTTTTCCGGCACTCTGCCGGAGGGGGATTCGATCACGGAGGGGCTCTACATCAACCTTGCTGCCCTTCCGATGATGCGTCAGTAGTTTACCACAGACCTTCGGGCCCATAGTTAGTAGCTAGATGGCTTCTTCTCTCTTTTTGATCTTCAATACAATGTTCTCCTCGATGTTCTTGGAGTTCTATCCGATGTAATCACTTTTTGTGGTGTGTTTGTTGGGATCCGATGAATTCTGAGTTTATGATCAGATTATCCATGAATATTATTTGAGTTTTCTCTGAACTCTTTTATGCATGATTATTATAGCTTCGTATTTCTCTCCGAACTATTGATTTGGTTTGGCCAACTAGATTGATTTATCTTGCAATGGGAGAGGTGCTTTGTAATGGGTTCGATCTTGCGGTGCTCAATCCCAGTGACAGAAAGGGACATGACACGTATGTATCGTTGCTATTAAGGGTAAAAAGATGGGGTTTATTCATGCATGAGTTTACTTTGTCTACATCATGTCATCTTGCTTAAGGCGTTACTCCGTTTTTTATGAACTTAATACACTAGATGCATGCTGGATAGCGGTCGATGTGTGGAGTAATAGTAGTAGATGCAGAATCATTTCGGTCTACTTGTCTCGGACGTGATGCCTATATACATGATCATTGCCTTGGATATCGTCATGATTATTTGCTTTTCTATCAATTGCCCAACAGTAATTTGTTCACCCACCGTATGCTATTTTCAAGAGAGAAGCCTCTAGTGAAAACTATGGCCCCCGGGTCTACCTTTATCATATATTGCAAATCCTAAAAATACCTTGCTGCAATTTTAATTTATTTATTTTATTTTATATTTTTGTTCAATCTATCTATCTATCACCATACAATTTAATCTTGCAATTAACCGCCAAGGGATTGACAACCCCCTTGTTCGCATTGGGTGCGAGGATTTGTTATTATGTGTGCAGGTACTGCTAACGAGTTGTTGTGTGATTCTCCTACTGGATTGATAACCTTGGTTTCATAACTGAGGGAAATACTTATCTCTACTATACTGCATCATCCCCTCCTCTTCGGGGAAATCCCAACGCAGCTCACAAGTAGGAGGAAGATTTTCTGGCGCCGTTGCCGGGGAGACATCATCAACATCTATCAAGTACCTACGCATAAACCTTCATCTCCTTGCATTTACTTTATTTACCTTTGCCTCTCCTTTTCATCTCCCCCACTTCTAAAAAAAGTTTTTCCAAAAATACAAAAATATTTTCCATTTGCCTTTTGCTTGTTTGCTCGTTTGCTTGCTTTTTGCCTCCATGTCAACACATAAAAAACCAGAAAAAGAACTAGGAAAATTAAAGACATATGGATCCTCATCCACTTGCTAATCTTTTCAAAAGATCCAATTATGTTGAACCAATTGCTAGTGGGTTGAGTGCACTTGATTATCTCTATTAAGTTTTGCTTGAAAATCATGAATCTGAAAATTGCGATGAAGTGTTAAACGAAAAAATTTATAAAGTGATTCATGATAGCTCCTTCAATGAAAAGCATGATTGCAATGATGTTACTATAAATTCTATTAATGTGAATTGTGCTAATAATATGCAAAACTACAAGCTCGGGGATGATAATTTTATTATGTCCACTACTTATTGCAATGATCATGATTGGGGTGATAATGCTTCTTATGATCTTGAAAATTTATTTAAGCCTCATGATGAATATGTTATTGATAATAATGTTTGCATTACTATTAAAAGTGGGTTTGGAAGAGTGTCAACTTTAGGTAATAATGATCCCACTACTTTGGAGAATTATCAATCTTATGAAATTTTTGATAAAAGTGGGTTTGGAGAGGTCATGACTTTAGTTGATGTTAATCCCACTATCTTGGAAGATTATAAAACTTTTATGCATGTGGATCATGAAGATAAAATTGTATATGATAGTTATATTGTTGAATTTGATTATGATCATACATGTAATTATTATGAGAGAGGAAAATATGGTTATGAAAATTTTCATGTCACTAAATTACCTCTCTTTGTGTTGAAATTTTTAATGCGTCGTTCTTCCTATTTGCATATGCTAGATATTGCTTGTCTTGATAATTTGTTTTCCTATAAAATGCATATGCATAGGAATTATGTTAGACTTAAATGTATTTTTCACATGCTACATGATGCTCTCGTTGTGTTTCAATTATTATCTTTCATGAGAGCATCATTGAAATCTCAAGCCTATCTTAATGGCTATAAAGAAAGAGCTTGTTGGGAGGCAACCCAATGAATAAAATAAATTTTTGCTTTTTATTTCTGTTCTTGTGTGTTTACATAATTATAGCCTCTGTTATGATTGTGTTTTTATGTTTTAATTAGTGTTTGTGCCAAGTAAAGCCTTTGGGATGATTTGGAAGATAGTATAATTGATGGTGTTTGGAAAACAGAAAGTTTTGCGTCCAGTGCTAGAATTTTATTTCTGTACTGGAGCGTCAGAAAAATCTGAAAGTTTTACACAGTATTGGTATATGAATTTCCCAGGTTTTCCTAAATTTTCAGAATTTTTGGAGTTACATAAGTATAGCTTTGAAATAGATCTTTACAGACTGTTCTGTTTAAGACAGATTCTGTTTTTGTTGCATAGTTTGCTTATTTTGATGAATCTATAGATCGGATCGGGGGGTATGAGTCATGGAGAAGTTGGAGTACAGTAGCATTATGCCAATATTAAATATGAATCAATTTACTACAGTACTTACAGTTAAAGATTTATTTGTTATACTAACGGATCTCACGAAGGTTTTGTTGAGTTTTGTGTGATTGAAGTTTTCAAGTTTTGGGTGAGATCACAATAGATGAAGGAATAAGGAGTGGCAAGAGCCTAAGCTTGGGGATGCCCAAGGCACCCCAAGGTAATATTCAAGGAAGACTCAAGTGTCTAAGCTTGGGGATGCCCCGGAAGGCATCCCCTCTTTCTTCTACCAACTATCGGTAATTTTACTTGGAGCTATATTTTTATTCATCACATGATATGTGTTTTACTTGGAGCGTCGTGTATTATATGAGTCTTTGATTTGTTTGCTTTTTAGTTTGTCACAATCATCTTTGCTGGACACACCTATTTGAGAGAGCCACACGTTTATCATGATTCGTTAGAATACTCTATGTCCTTCACTTAAATCTTTTGAGCTAGGCAGTTGCTCTAGTACTTCACTTAAATCTTTTTGAGCACGGTGGTGGCTATATTTTGAAGAAATATTTGAACTCTCATGCTTCACTTATATTATTTTGAGAGTTGATAAGATTAAATTTTGAAGAAATATTTGCACTCTCATGCTTCACTTATATCTTTTTGAGAGTTGATAATAGTAATGGTAATTTGCACAAGATATGAATTTGGTCCCAAAGTGATGAATATTCAAGAGGGATATAATAAAAACTTTCATGAAAGATCATTGGATATGATAAGTTTGATTCCTTGCAATAGTTTTGCGATATGGAGATGATAATATGTGAGTAATGTTAGTGAGTAATTGTGATTTAGTAAGAATATTGGTGTTAAGGTTTGTGATTCCCTATGCATGCACATAAAGTCAATAGTTATGCAACGAAATTATATCCTACTTATGGTGCATTATTCGGTGTTAGTTATGTTCAATGCATGTTTATGACAGTTTTCGCTTTTTGGTTGGTCGCTTCTCAATCGATTTGCTAGCCTTCATTTGTACTAAGCGGGAATACTGCTTGTGCATCCAACTCCTTAAACCCAAGTTGTGCCAAATGAGTCCACAACTACCTATATGCGGTATTTCCATGCCGTTCCAAGTAAATTTGCATGTGCCAACTCTAAATTTTCAAAATAATTTTCCGTTTTGTGTGCCCGTACCGCTCATGAAGCGGCAGGGGGTGGCCCATATTTTCCATGCTAGGTGTGGTACTCTCACGATGAGTGTTTATTCACTTGTCATTGCACGAGAGAGTGGCAGGTAATTGGGATGCCCAGCCCTGAAATGAAATTTTTTAATATGATGATAATAATAAATTCCTTGGAAAGTGTTGGTATGGAGGGCACCCGTGGATACGGCTAGCCATGGATTGTGAAAGAATGGTGGAAAGGAAATAAACTTTATTTTCTGTTTGGGAACCGCCTATAATGTGTCTAGCATGGAAGATATTGGGAATTCTCGGTCGTTTTCGTTGACAGGAAAAGCATGCCTCTCAAAATAATTTTATCTCTCTAATTTAAGCTTTGAGCTCTGGCACATTTGCAAATCTCTGCTTCCCTCTGCGAAGGGCCTATCTATTTACTTTTATGCAATTTTTATTTTTATTTTGAGTCTCCATCTTCTCTTACAAAGCACGAACTAGAGAGCATTATTGTCATACTTGTGCATTGTGTGTAGCTAATATTGAGTGTGTTTCATGAATGGATCAATGATTGAGCATAATGGGCTAGGGATAACTTTCTTTAGCGTTGATATTTTGAAAGACATGGTTGCTTGTTAGTATGCTTGAGTATTTATGTCTTCATATCAAACTATAAACTATTGCTCTGAATCATTCAAGTCCAAATGTCCATGCTACAAAGAAAAGAGTATATGATGAATATGATAGGTAGCATTCCACATCAAAAATTCTGTTTTTATCATTTACCTACTCGAGGACGAGCAGGAATTAAGCTTGGGGATGCTTGATACGTCTCCAACGTATCTATAATTTTTGATTGTTCCATGCTATTATAGTATCAATCTTGGATGTTTTATATACATTTACAAGCAATTATATATCATTTTTTGGGACTAACCTCTTTACTTAGTGCCCAGTGCCAGTTGCTGTTTTTTGCCTGTTTTTGGTTTTCCAGAATATCAGTACCAAATGAAGTCCAAATGCCATGAAACTTTTTTGGAGATTTTTTTCTGGACATAAAAGACACTAGAAGCTTCGGGAGAGGGCCAGAAGACAGAGGAGGTGGCCACGAGCCACCAGGGCGTGCCCTGGTGCCTCGTGGGCCCACCTCTGCTCCGTTTGACCTAATTTCACCTCTATAAATTCTCTAAAATCGGGAAACCAACAGGAGAGTCCACGAAATATTTTTTCCGCCGTCGCAAGTTCCTGTTCTCGAGATATCCCATCTGGAGGCCTTTTCCGGCACTCTGCTGGAGGGGGATTCGATCACGGAGGGGCTCTACATCAACCTTGCTGCCCTTCCGATGATGCGTGAGTAGTTTACCACAGACCTTCGGGTCCATAGTTAGTAGCTAGATGGCTTCTTCTCTCTTTTTGATCTTCAATACAATGTTCTCCTCGATGTTCTTGGAGTTCTATCCGATGTAATCACTTTTTGCGGTGTGTTTGTTGGGATCCGATGAATTGTGAGTTTATGATCAGATTATCCATGAATATTATTTGAGTTTTCTCTGAACTCTTTTATGCATGATTATTATAGCTTCATATTTCTCTCCGATCTATTGATTTGGTTTGGCCAACTAGATTGATTTATCTTGCAATCGGAGAGGTGCTTTGTAATGGGTTTGATCTTGCGGTGCTCAATCCCAGTGACAAAAAGGGACATGACACGTATGTATCATTGCTATTAAGGCTAAAAAGATGGGGTTTATTCATGCATGAGTTTACTTTGTCTACATCATGTCATCTTGCTTATGGCGTTACTCCAATTTTATGAACTTAATACACTAGATGCATGCTGGATAGCGGTCGATGTGTGGAGTAATAGTAGTAGATGCAGAATCATTTCGGTCTACTTGTCTCTGACGTGATGCCTATATACATGATCATTGCCTTGGATATCGTCATGATTATTTGCTTTTCTATCAATTGCGCAACAGTAATTTGTTCACCCACCGTATGCTATTTTCAAGAGAGAAGCCTCTAGTGAAATCTATGGCCCCCGGGTCTACCTTTATCATATATTGAAAATCTTAAAAATACCTTGCTACAATTTTACTTTATTTATTTTATTTTGTATTTTTGTTCGATCTATCCATCTATCACCATACAATTTAATCTTGCAATTAACCGCCAAGGGATTGACAACCCCTTGTTCACGTTGGGTGCGAGGATTTGTTGTTTTGTGTGCAGGTACTGCTAACGAGTTGTTGCGTGATTCTCCTACTGGATTGATAACCTTGGTTTCATAACTGAGGGAAATACTTATCTCTACTGTACTGCATCATCCCCTGCTCTTCGGGGAAATCCCAACGCAGCTCACAAGTAGCACATTGCATCCATGGAGTAAGTAGTTTGAATTTGAGGTAATGTGTGGCTTTTGCAGTTCACATCTAAATGGAGGCACACCATACATTTTTTTGCTTACCACGCTATACTTATAAGGGAAAATTTTGTTTTTGCCACTCTAGATTTTGCCAATTTTCCTTATGCCACTTTAGATTTTGACATTTCACTTTTGCCACTCTTAATTTTTGACAATTATCTCAATTGCCATTCCCGTGGCAAAAGCAAAATTTTCAGAGTGGCAATTGTGATAATTGTCAAAAGCTAAGAGTGGCAAAAATGAAATAAAATTATTTTGGTTTTGCCATGGAATGGCAATTGTGATAATTGTCAAAAGCTAAGAGGTGCAAAAGTGAAATGTCAAAATCTAGAGTGGCATAAGGAAAATTGGCAAAATCTAGAGTGGCAAAAACAAAATTTTCCCTACTTATAAAACATGCACAATTTACATTTCGAATAGCTAGCTAGAGCTTGAAATGTATTGTTTCCAACATAAAGGGAAACCAAATTTCTGAAAATTCGTGATCTTAGCATTTGCAAAAAAATGTAAGAGCCATCAATCTTTGTTCTGATTTTGAACATAAACTGTATGCAACCTTTTTTGAGGGAGACCGGGTCTATTGTAAATGTGTGGAAGTACATAGCATCTCTGATAAAAAATACATCCAAATTCCGAGACCAGCGAACAACCAACTGCAGTCAGAAAGAGCCGTCGACGCGTCGTTGTCGCTACTATCCTACCGGAGCCGGCTTGACCTCGTCAATAACTATCGAGGAGTCTTCGTGCACGTGCCCCTAAGGAGCAGCGCCCCGGAGGCATAGTTGTCATCATTGATCTAAGGCGCCTAATTAATATAACACCAAATTCTCCCATATGACAAGAAACACTAACCTCACTGCCCCAAGGAGACAACATGAATCTACGCCAGAGCTCCATCGACTACGTCCCGACAGACAAACTCGATGAGGATCAAAGCTTAAAGAGCAAACTAGTAGAAAAAGCGTCAATCGATGTCGCCAATGTCCTAAAGTAGCCGGCTTCACCTTCTTGATGGCAACCGAGTAGTCTTCGTGCACATGCCCCTAATAACCAGCGCCCTGGAGGAACGCAGTTGTCGTTGTTTAACCCTCGCATTGATCCGAAGCACATGACACCAAATCTCGCCGGATGACAAGAAACCTTAACCTCACCGCCCCAAAGGAGACGACAAGAATCTACGCTGGAGTTCCGTCGACTATGTCTAGATGAATAAACTCAAGGAGGATCGGAGCTCGGAAGACAGACTCGGAATAAGAAGCGCCGACATCGTCCGCCTGAGCGTTGCGCGTGCGAGGACTAAAACCCTTAACATAAACTAATAACCGGAGCATAGGCTTCGGGATTCCCCTCCCTGCCACCGGTCGACGAAGCGGTGGGAAGAGGGGAGGGGTGAATCCACCGGCTCATCGGTGAAGCAGGGAGGGGAGAGGTTGCCCTAGCTGCCTAGGGTGAGTGGACTAGATTTGTATTCATACCGAGAATGGATTCAAATTTTATTGGTATTGCAATATACTTAGTGCCCCTACTTTTTTTTAGATTTATGAACAGAACTACAGCCGTATGTTAGTACGACACAGCCTTCACGATATGTACACGATAGCCAATCCAGCTGTCTGCTGGACTCTGGTCACATGGATGGACGAACTGATCTCCCCTGTCGTGCAGGGATCGTCCAAGCAACGACGTGTGTACATCACTACTCTAGTACTACTATCGCTGGTGTCTCTCTTCTAGTACAACTCAGCCAACGCGTGGGGCCTGAGGGACGGGGGAAAGTGTGCCTATGGTCGGCTGCTCAATTGCGGTCCCACATGTGAGTGCAAACGCAAGATGACTCGCGTTCCATTCCGTGAGCGGCGTGCCGGACCGACCAACCGTGTGGGGTGCGACGCGAACGCGACGTGCGTGCTGTATACATGTAGTACCCCCGTTTTCTTTTTGTTTCGCTCCATGGCCCAATCCATCGATACAAAATTATATTTAAAAGTGGAGGGCGGGGCTTTTCCCGCGCGTTAGGCGGGGCAGTTTCGCCTAGTCGGTTCGACAGAGAGGCGGGTAGGACGAGGGAGTAGCGGATTCAAACTTACTGTTGGAATGGTGGGGCTGTGTGATTTGACGGCTCGTTACTGATGGAAAGGTGGGGCATTCTGATTTGACTGCTCATTATTGTCATTATTACTGCGGCGCTACGACCGGGGTGAGTCTCCCCCTCCATGGTGTACACGTGCTAAGCATGCCACATATGCAAAAAAATCTGATGTGACAAGGTAGGAGTAAAGTGAAGAGAGAGGGGTTTGGTGACCCCAGGAAGAACGAATGCGAAGCGTGCGGACCTATGCAAAACACTTAAATGAGAGAAGTTTACGCAACGCATGAAGGAGTTTAGTTGTCAAAGAAAGACTTAGTACTCTACTATGCATAATTTGGTGCATGAAACGTCGATCCAGATGCTGGTTGTCCCTCATCCAGCATCATATACTAGTATAGTAGTACTCGTACTGTACTAGTATCGCTGTTCTCTCTTTTCTACTTTAGTAGTAACTCAGCCGACGCGCGTTCCATTCCGTGAGCGGCGTGCCGGACCGACCATGTAGGTGCGACGCGAACGCGAGGAGCGTGCTGTATATGTCCCACCTTTTTCTTTAATTTGAGCTTGTTAGTTTTGCTCCATGGCGTAATCCATCGATACTTACAAAACTATATTTAAAAGGTCAGGGCAGGGCAAGTTTCGCCTGGTCGGTTTGACAGAGAGGCGAGGAGGACGAGGGAGTAGCGGATTCAACTTACTGCGGGAAAGGTGGGGCTTTGTGATCTGACGGCTCATTACTGCTGGAAGGTGGGGCCTTGTGATTTGACTGCTCATTATAGTCATTATTACTGCGAGGGGTAAGTCCCCCCTTCCGTTCCCCACTCTAATCTGGTGCATGACACGTCGACCCGGATGCTGGCTGACCCACATGTCAGCGAAAGGAGGTATAATTGTTGCCGACGACCTAAGAAGGAGCAAAGAACCATGCGGTATACTCTAGTTTTCCACTGGAGTACTAGCCCGACGCAGAGGAGTGCGAAACACGGCAGCTCAATGCGATATGGCGATAAAAAATGATCTAGTTTGCTTGTGATCCCACGGCACCGCTCATCTTTAGCACTGTTTTAGTCATGCCTAGCAGCCTAGTACAAACTAAATAATATAATGACAATGGCAACGGATAATAATTGTCTTACCTATTCATGATAATTTAGAAGGACACATGCGGAAACGCCCGAAAGACACAGTGGCAAAAGAAGAAGACAGACGGGCAAAAGAAGAAGGAAGATTGCCCGCAAAAAAAATAAGAAGGAAGACGCAGACAACGGCCTGGGTGCTGATCTCTACTTCATGAAGGGTTGCTGGGTGCGGAGTTCTAACTGCTTCTTCATCGCCTCCACGACCTTCATCTCCTCTCGCCTCTCGTCCGCCATCTTCTTCATTGCTTCCATGGCGCGGGATTTTGTCGAGGCGAGCATGGATGATCTCTTTCACGTTCGCATGATGTTGCTTGACGGCAGCCACGTTCTCGGTGCGGAGCTTCGCCATGTCATCCCTAAGTTCCCCGATGACGGTGGTCAGCATCTTCACCGAGGCACTACTCTTCTCTCGTAGCTTCTCCCAGCTGGCGATCTCCTCCTTCCGCAGGTCGAGCTCATGGCAGAGCTTCGCTTTGTCCTCCCGAAGTTCCACGATTTCGCCGGTCACCTTATCAACCGAGGCATTGCTCTCCTTCACCAGCTTCAGCAAGCCGGCGATCAACTCCTTCTGCTTGTTGAGCTGAGCGGGCATGTCATCGCGGGCTAACGACTTCAGCATTGCCCGCTCGGCATGTTCGCCTCCGCGGCGAATGCGCTTCTGAGAGCCCTCTCCTGCCCATGAGAGATCTTTCGAGGCCTCCGCAGCACGACGAGCCCTCTCTTTTTTTTCCGCTGCCTTGGTCGTTGCTCCCTTGTTATTTCTCGGCCCAGAGCTCTTCCTACCAGCCATGGCAGATGCAAGGAACGATGAACAAGAAAGGCTTATGGGGAGGAATGTGCATTAATATTCGAGTAGTTAGTTTCCCTTTTTATAACCTAGTACTAATATGCTGCAAAGTGGAAACACATTTAGGTTTGATCGGTGTGAACAGGTTTGCAATTAATTATAGCATGGTACTTTGGAATGTGACGGGAAACAAGCTCGAAATTTATTGATGGTTTTGGAACGGCTCCCGATGAGTTTTCACGACCAAGCATTCAAAAACTCGTGATAAATCAATGACCATCTTTTTCCAAATGACCAACTATTTTCATAGAAATACAACACATATAGATGGAGTATTTTCATAGAAATACAATACATAGATGGAGTGATTGTCATGGTTGCAAACCGCCATGGCGCCGCATGTTCACTGCAGCAGCAACTGAGCAGGTCAGTCCATCGCTGGCGGGGAAGGAGGGCAGGTCACCTCGCCTATGATGCATCCCCAGCGCCGCCGCCGCCGCTGGTTGAGCGATTTGGCTTCTCCTACCGCCCATTTGAACAGTTGCACCGGCTTCTTATGCCATTCCGCAGGCATGCGCGTTCTCTCCTCCGTAGTCAACTCCGTGAATATGATCTCTGCCATTAGCCCCAGCTTGAAATCAACGCGACGCTGCCAGATGCTAACATCCCTCAGCATCTCACCCCTGAGTTCGACATGCGCCTCCGCCTTGTGCTTCGCCAGGCGTAGCTCCTTCGAACTTGTCTCCAATCGATGCGATGCTTCCTCGATCCGATTTGCCCTTGCTGCCCACCACCTGAAACGCAGCCCCGGCATGTCCTCTGGTGCCACCGATCTGTGATTGTAGAGTAATGGATCCCCTCTGAAACACATGTGGGTTTCGCTCAAAGGCGGCAGTGCTGCGGGCCGCAGGGAGAGGGAAGCCCGCGGGATGCTGGGATCTAAGGGATTATCCATGGCGGAATCGGATGGTCGAGGCGGGGAGGCGAGCGTAGGCGGTGGGAGAGCCCTAGTAGGCGAGTGTAGTACTCCACTCCGTCCATTTTTAAATACAAAGGCCACCAACAGTAACCGAGGCAAAAATTGATGACGTTGCCTTGTAGTACTAGCAACCCATGATTTAACTACTCGCATGCATGCAGTGGATGATAGTAATGTCATGCAAATTGAGTACTTCCTCCCTCACGCGGTCACGCCACTAAATTTGCATGCGCTGTATTAATTGACCATCCATTAAGTGAACGACTCTACACGCGTCAAATTATCACGTGGGGTGGCTCTTCGTACAAAAATGCATTCCACCGTGTACCCGCGTGTGTGTGCGAGGGAATGAGTGCATGCGTGCACATCTTCTCTTCGTGCACGTACTCCACCAGTGTGTCTGGGGGAGAGAGAGCGTGGTATACATAGACCTAGAGAGAGATGGTGTGTCCCCGCAAAAAAAAAAGATGGTGTGTGTCGGAAAGAGTACCCGCGCGTGTGTGTGATAGTGTGAGAGAGGACGAGTGCATGCGTGCACCTCTCCTCTTTGTGTACGTACTAAACCTAAGTACAAGTGTATGTGTGTGACATCGACCTATAGAGAGATGGTGTGTGCCAGAAGTCCCGAGAGAGTCGTCAGTGTAGGTGTGTGCATGGGGAGGAGGGAGAGAGATGATACTTCTGTGTCAACGCAGTGCGTGTGAAAAAGAGGCTAGTCAATAGTTCGCCACGAGACTATTCCTGGTGAACGCCCCAATAATTGTAAGATCTGCATTCGACGGTGGAAGTTATTGGACGAGAACAGCACTAAAAAAAGAAATGCCATGGCATTTCTTTTTACTGCCACACCACGCCCCTCCCCTACACATGAAACTGCCACGCGATCGTTCGCAACTGCCGGTTTGCTAGAAATCCCGATAGGCCGGGCTTTTGGCGGTAGGCGGGGAGCTTGGACTGTCGGTTTGCTCACATGCGGTCGCACATGTCAGTGATGTACCAAGTCGATGCGCGTCCCTTCGGTGAGCGGCGGGCCGGACCGATCGTGTGTTGGTGCGACGCGAAGGCGACAGGCTGTAAGTTTACCGCCTACTCCTTGATGAGATTGGTCGATACAAATCCCGATTAAGAAAGGGTAGGGCGGCATTTTTGCCGTGCGGGAGGCATGTAGTTTTTTTTTACAATGGGATGGACCCGACACTGCAAAAGTCAAAGCGGTGGGCAGTACTACTACGCTTGTCGGAGGCGTACGTGGGCCCGCGTTCTCGGATGCATACGTGGCGGAGCCGGATGCCCGCCAACCTCTCGTAGCGATAGCGAGGAGCCCGCTACTGGCTATTTTCTATATAATCTTTTTTTTGCGAATCTATTTTCTATATAATCAGCTTTGAAATTTTCAGTCATTCACGTGTGTACCCTGTTGTGTCTACAACATTCTTCTGGAACCAGCAGCACCTCACTGTGATCAATCCATAGAAGAAGCTCGCAACAACCCCTCCCCCATGTGCCACGTGGCCTCATGGGTGCACCCACATCATTTTAATCATAATATATTGACTGAAAAAAGAGGGACATTTTGTAGCGTGCCATTGGAATTCTAACTTATGTGCTTTTGCACATACTGGAAGTACTAGTGCCACATCATCTAAAGCCTTTCTACACACGCACATTTCTTATACAAATGTGCTCCACCGTGTACCCGCACATTTCTATGTGGGAACGAGTGCGTGCGTACACCTCTTCTCTTTCGTACACAGTCTGTGTGTGTGTGTGAGAGAGAGAGAGAGAGAGAGAGAGACAGAGAGATGGTGTGTGCAAGAAATCACGGAAGATTCGTGAATTTGTGTGTGGGTGGGTGATACGTCCATTTTGCATCATGTTTTGCTACTGTTATTTATAGTGTTTTTAATAAATATAACACTTTGTGGAGCAATTCTAATGCCTTTTCTCTCTTAATATGCAAGATTTACACAAGGAGGGAGATTGCCGGCAGCTGGAATTCTGGGCCTGAAAAAGCTATGTCAGAGATACCTATTCTGCACATCTCCAAATGAGCTGAAATTTTGTGGAGATTTATTTTGGAATAAATAAAAAATATTGGACGCAAGAAGTACCAGAGGGGGCCACCCATGTGCCCACGAGGCACCAAGGCGCGCCACCCCCCCCCAAGGCGCGCCCTGGTACCTCGTGGGGCCCCTGGCCAGCCTCTGGCCCCCATTTTCTGGTATATAAGCCCATTTGCCCTAGAAAAAATATAGACAAGACTATCGGGATGGTACGCCGCCGTCTCGAGGCGGAACTTGGGCAGGAGCACTTTTGCTCTCCGGCGGAGAGATTCTGCCGGGGATACTTCCCTCCGGGAGTGGGAAATCGTCGCCATCGACATCACCAGCGATCCTCTCATCGTGGAAGGACTAATCTTCATCAACATCTTCACCAGCACCATCTCATCTCAAACCCTAGTTCATCTCTTGTATTCAATCTTTGTCTCAAAACCTCAGATTGGTACCTGTGGGTTGCTAGTAGTGTTGATTACATCTTGTAGTTGATGCTAGTTGGTTTATTTGGTGGAAGATTATATGTTCAGATCGATTATGCTATTCAATACCTCTCTGATCTTGGACATGATTATGGTTTGTGAGTAGTTACTTTTGTTCTTGAGGACATGGGAGAAGTCTTGTCATAAGTAATCATGTGAATTTGGTATTCGTTCGATATTTTGATGATATGTATGTTGTTGATTCCCTTAGTGGTGTCGTGTGAACGTCAACTACATGACACTTCACCATCTTTGGGCCTAAGGGAATGCATTGTGGAGTAGTAATTAGATGATGGGTTGCTAGAGTGACAGAAGCTTAAACCCTAGTTTATGCGCTATTCCGTAAGGGGCTGATTTGGATCCATATGTTTAATGCTATGGTTAGAGTTATCTTAATTCTTCTTTCATAGTTGCGGATGCTTGCGAGAGGGGGTAATCATAAGTGGGAGGCTTGTTCAAGTAAGAACAGCACCCAAGCACCGGTCCACCCACATATCAAATTATCAAAGTAGCGAACGCGAATCAAACAAACATGATGAAAGTGACTAGATGAAATTCCCATGTGTCCTCGAGAACGCTTTACTTACTATAAGAGATCGTTCCGGCTTGTCCTTTGCTACAAAAAAGGATTGGGCCACATTGCTGCACTTTATTTTACTTGTTACTTGTTACGAATTATCTTGCTACCGAAATTATCTGTTACCGCTACTTTCAGTACTTGCAGAGAATACCTTGCTGAAAACCGCTTGTCATTTCCTTCTGCTCCTCGTTGGGTTCGACACTCTTACTTATCGAAAGGACTACGATTGATCCCCTATACTTGTGGGTCATCAAGACTCTTTTCTGGCGCCGTTGCCGGGGAGTGAAGCGCCTTTGGTGAGTGGAATTTGGTAAGGAAACATTTATATTATGTGCTGACATTTACTGTCACTTGTCACTATGGAAAGTAATCCTTTGAGGGGTTTGTTCGGGGTATCTTCACCTCGACCAAAAACACAAATAGTTGCTCCTCAACCTACTGCACCTACTGAAAATATTTATTATGAGATTCCTTCGGGTATGATAGACTGCTGCTAATCCTTATGCAGGAGATGGAACGGTACATCCTGATATGCACTTGATCTATGTGGATGAAATTTGTGGATTGTTTAAGCTTGCAGGTTTATCCGGAGATGGAGTTAAGAAGAAAATATTCCCTTTATCTTTGGAGGGAAAGGCATTAATGTGGTATAGGTTATGTGATGATACTGATACATGGAACTGGAACTGATTGAAACTAGAATTCCATCAGAAATTTTATCCTATGCATTTGGTTCATCGTGATCGGAATTATATATATAATTTTTGGCCTCGTGAAGGAGAAAGCATCGCTCAAGCTTGGGGGAGGCTTAAGTACATGATGTACACATGCCCCAATCACGAGCTCTCTAAAGAAATTATCTTACAGAATTTTTATGCTCGGCTTTCTCATGATAATCAAACTACGCTCGATTCTTCTTCGACTGGCTCCTTTATGAAGAAAACTATTGAATTCAAATGGGATCTTCTGGAAAGAATTAAACGCAACTCAGAAGATTGGGAACTCGACAAAGGTAATGAGTCAGGTATAATACTTGAGTTCGATTGTGTTAAATCTTTTATGGCCACCGATGCTTTTCATAAGTTTAGCACTAAATATGGACTTGACTCTGAGATAGTAGCTTCCTTTTGTGAATCATTTGCTACTCATGTTGATCTCCCTAATGAGAAGTGGTTTAAATATCATCCCCTGTTAAAGAAAAGATTGAGGAACCTATTAGTGTTAAAGAAGAAACAATTGTTTACCATGTTGATCCAGTTGTGCCTACTGCTTATATTGAGAAACCACCTTTTCCTGTTAGGATTAAGGAACACGCTAAAGCTTCAACTGTGGTTAACAAAAGTAATATTAGAGCACCTAGACCCTCTGAACAAATTAAAGTTGAACCTGACGTCGCTATGGTTAAAGATCTCTTAGTCGATAATATAGATGGGCATGTTATTTACTTTTGTGATGAAGCTGCTAGAATTGCTAAACCTGTTAGAAATGAACGAGATATGTTAGACAAGAACAAGCCCGTAGTTGGCATGCCCGTTATTTCTGTTAAGATTGGAGATCATTGCTATCATGGTTTGTGTGATATGGGTGCTAGTGTGAGTGCTATTCCATTTTTTTTATATCAAGAAGTGATGCATGATATTGCACCTGTTGAGATTGAAGATATTGATGTTACTATTAAGCTAGCGAATAGAGATACTATTACACCACTTGAGATTGTTAGAGATGTTGAAGTCTTGTGTGGTAAAATCAAATACCCTACTGATTTCTTAGTACTTGGTTCACAACAAGATAATTTTTGTCCCATTATATTTGGTAGACCTTTCTTGAATACCGTTAATGCTGAAATTGATTGTGTTAAAGAAAAGGTTCGAGTCAAGTTTGGTGATATATCTCATGAATTTAATTTCTCCAAGTTTCGTAGACAACCTCATGATAAAGAATTTCCTAGTAAAGATGAAATTATTGGTCTTGCTTCTATTGCCGTACCTCCTACTGATCCGTTAGAACAATATTTGCTAGACCACGAAAACGATATGCATATGAATGAAAGAAATGAAATAGATAAGATGTTCTTTGATCAACCACCTATCCTTAAACATAATTTGCCTGTTGAAACTCTTGGAGGCCCTCCTCCACTTAAGGGTGATCCTGTATTTGAATTGAAGCAATTGCCTGATACATTGAAATATGCTTATCTTGATAAAAAGAAGATATATCCTGTTATTATTAGTGCTAACCTTTCAGCGCATGAAGAAAAGAGATTACTAAAAACTCTTAGGAAGCACCGTGCTACTATTGGATATATTCTTGATGATCTTAAGGGCATTAGTCCCACTGTATGTCAGCACAAAATCAATATGGAGCCTGATGCTAAACCAGTTGTCGACCACCAATGATGATTAAATCCTAAGATGAAAGAGGTGGTAAGAACCGAAATATTAAAACTTCTGGCAGCAAGTATAATATATCCCATAGCTGATAGTAGATGGGTAAGTCCCGTTCATTGTGTTCCTAAGAAAGGAGGTATTACCGTTGTTCCTAATGATAAAAATGAACTCATTCCACAAAGAATTGTAACTGGTTATAGGATGGTAATTGATTTTAGAAAATTAAACAAAGCTACTAGAAAAGATCATTACCCCTTACCTTTTATTGATCAAATGTTAGAAAGATTATCTAAGCATACACACTTTTGTTTTCTAGATGGTTATTCTGGTTTTTCTCAAATACCCGTATCACAACCCGATCAAGAGAAAACCACCTTCACTTGTCCTTTTGGAACTTATGCTTATAGACGTATGCCTTTTGGTTTATGCAATGCACCTGCTACCTTTCAAAGATGTATGCCTGCTATATTCTCTGACTTTTGTGAAAATATTGTTGAGGTGTTCATGGATGATTTTTCCGTTTACGGAACTTCTTTTGATGATTGCTTAAGCAACCTTGATCGAGTTTTGCAGAGATGTGAAGAAACTAATCTTGTATTGAATTGAGAGAAGTGCCACTTTATGGTGAATGAAGGCATTGTCTTGGGGCATAAAATTTCTGAAAGAGGTATTGAAGTTGATAAAGCTAAGGTTGATGCTATTGAGAAAATGCCATGTCCTAAAGATATTAAAGGTATAAGAAGTTTCCTAGGTCATGCTGGTTTCTATAGGAGATTTATTAAAGACTTCTCTAAAATTTCTAGGCCTATTACCAATATTTTGCAAAAATATGTTCCATTTGTTTTTGATGATGATTATCTAGAAGCCTTTGAAACACTTAAGAAAGCCTTAACTACTGCACCTATTGTCCAACCACCTGATTGGAACTTGCCTTTTGAAATTATGTGTGATGCTAGTGATTATGCTGTTGGTGTTGTTCTAGGACAGAGAGTTGATAAGAAATTAAATGTTATCCATTATGCTAGTAAAACTCTAGACAGTGCCCAAACAAATTATGCCACTACTGAAAAAGAATTTCTAGCAGTTGTGTTTGCATGTGATAAATTCAGGTCTTACATAGTTGATTCTAAAGTAACTGTTCACACCGATCATGCTGCTATTAAATATCTTATGGAGAAGAAAGATGCTAAACCTAGACTCATTAGGTGGGTTTTATTGCTACAAGAATTTGACTTGCATATTACTGATAGGAAGGGAGCTGAGAATCCCGTAGCAGATAATTTGTCTAGAATGGAAAATGTTCTTGATGACCCACTACCTATTAATGATGATTTTCCCGATGAACAATTAACTGTCATAAATGCTTCTCGTAATACTCCTTGGTATGCAGACTATGCTAATTGCATCGTTGCTAAATTTATACCACCTAGTTTCACATACCAACAAAACAAAAAGTTCTTCTATGATTTAAGACATTACTTTTGGGATGACCCACATCTTTATAAAGAAGGAGTAGATGGTATTATTAGACGTTGTATACCTGAGCATGAACAGGAACAAATCCAACGGAAGTGTCATTCCGAAGCTTACGGAGGACACCATGCGGGAGACAGAACTGCACACAAGGTATTACAATATGGTTTCTATTGGCCTACTCTTTTCAAGGATGCTCGTAAGTTTGTCTTATCTTGTGACGAATGTCAAAGAATTGGTAATGTTGGTAGACGTCAAGTAATGCCTATGAATTATTCACTTGCTGTTGAACCATTTGATGTTTGGGGATTTGACTATGTGTGACATTTTCCTAAATCCAATGGGTATACTCATATTTTAGTTGCTATTGATTACGTTACTAAGTGGGTAGAAGCTGTTCCAACTAGTAGTGCTGATCATAACACTTCTATTAAAATGCTTAAAGAAGTTATTTTCCCAAGGTTCGGAGTCCCTAGATATTTAATGACTGATGGTGGTTCACATTTTATTCATGGTGCATTCCGTAAATTGCTTGCTAAATATGATGTCAACCATAGAATTGCATCTCCTTATCACCCTCAAACTAGCGGTCAAGTTGAATTGAGCAATAGAGAAATAAAATTAATTTTGCAAAAAACCGTCAATAGATCTAGAAAGAATTGGTCTAAGAAACTTGACGATGCATTATGGGCTTATAGAACTGCTTATAAAAATCCTATGGGTATGTCTCCTTATAAAATGGTTTATGGAAAAGCATGTCATTTACCTCTTGAGTTAGAACATAAAGCATATTGGGCAATTAAAGAACTAAATTATGATTTTAAACTTGCCGGCGAAAAGAGGTTATTTGATATTAGCTCATTAGATGAATGGAGAACCCAAGCTTATGAAAATGCCAAATTGTTTAAAGAAAAAGTTAAAAGATGGCATGATAGAAGAATTCAAAAACGAGAATTTAAAGTGGGTGAGCAAGTTCTATTGTACAATTCTCGTTTGAGATTCTTTGCAGGAAAACTTCTCTCTAAATGGGAAGGACCGTATATCATCGAAGAAGTTTATCGCTCCGGAGCCATCAAAATAAATAACTCCGAAGGCACTAATCCGAGAGTGGTGAATGGGCAAAGAATTAAGCACTATATTTCAGGTACCCCCATTAATGTTGAAACTAATATTATTGAAACAATTACACTAGAGGAATACATAAGAGAGACCTTCCGGAACACTCCAGAACCCTGAAAAGGAAGAGGTATGTGATACGGTAAGTAAACCGACTCCAAAAATTCCATAAAATTACTTTCTGTCAGTTTTGAAATATTAGAAAAAATACAAAAATAAGAAACAGCCGAGGGGCCCCACGTGAGCCTTCCCGACTCCGTTTTCTCCTGGATTACTTGTTTTGAGAGATAAAAAATCTTTATATATACTCCCGAACGTTTTGACCACCGTATCGCAGAAATCTCCTCTGTTCTTTTTTCGTGCTATTTTTCCGACAGATCTAGATCGCTATGGCTCCACCAAGCTCTTCTAAGGACAAGCTCTACGAGAAGGTCATCAACCCCTACCTACCGAAGGTGATGAAACACCCTCAAGCCATTGAGATGCGTGAGGGGGTGCTTCACATCCGGGACGTTCAAGGACCCAAGAAGACCGGGAGCGTGGAGTCCAGGCTCGAAGCGGTGGAGCAGGAGATCTTCAAGTGCCAAGGGATGGTGGAATGAGGACTCAGCGCCAACCACTCCATGATCACGGAATTCACCCGTAATCACAAGGTGGAGGGCCAATCGATGGGGGACATCATCTTCAAGCTTAATGAACGAATCAACTATCTCCAAGGCCAAATCTATGATCTGCAAAACCAAAATTTTGAGTATGAGGCAAGATTCAAAGGTATGAGTTTAGCTACAAGTTTCAGGACTCCGGAGACTCGTTCATCTTTTTATGATGGGGAACCTATGCCATGGAAGCCGGAGGATAAGCCCATCACTTCATCACCACCACCATCACCGAAGAAGGAGACTTGAGCACATGGGTATGGGCACTCCCCTTTGCTTGTGCCAAGCTTGGGGGAGGTGCCCCGGTATCGTATCACCATCACTTTTACTATCTTTACCTATTTTTAGTTCGATCCTTAGTTATTTCGTGATCTAGTTGAATAAAAGTTTAGTATGATCTATTTTCGAGTGTTAGCTTCGTGATCTATCTATCTATGTAATCGAGTTGAGAGTTATATAATAAAGAGTAGTTTGAGTTTTTGCTTCTTTACTTTCATGTTCCAATTCTAGCAATGAAAATAATGAAAAAGATCATATGCTAATCTTATGGAAAGTAAGGACATTACATAAAGAAAAGTATAAGTGGTAAAATTTATTGGAAGTTAACAAGCATAGCATTAGTCAATGATGCAATTCATGAAAAAGTTAATAAGGGAAGAGAAGATTCACATGCAAATATACTATCTTGGACATCTTTTATGATTGTGAGCCCCCATTAAGTATTTTATGTCAAATTGTTGACGTTGGACAAGGAAGACAATGTAATGAGTTATGTTTGTTCATATTCACACAGAAGTTATATTGTTATAGATCCTCCAACATGTGGTGCTTGCCCAATATCTTTGCTAGCCAAAACTCCGCACCAAGTAGAGATACTACTTGTGCATCTAAAACCCTTAAACCCAGTTTCATGTCATGAGAGTCCACTATATCTACCTAGGGATTGAATAAGATCCTTCAAGTAAGTTGTCATCGGTGCAAAAAGCAATAAAAATTGCCTCTAAATATGTCTGAACTTTTACTGTATTGGGAATAAGCTTTGTACGAACTTGTGATGGTAATGAAATAAAAGCGACGGACTGCATAATAAAGGTTGCTATCACAAGGGGCAATATAAAGTGATGTTCCTTTGCATTAAGAGCTCTTGCATCCAACAACAAAAAGCGCACGACAACCTCTGCTTCCCTCTGCGAAGGGCCTATCCTTTACTTTTATGTATTTACTTTTTATGCAAGAGTCAATAGTGTTCTCCTCTACTTCCTTTTTATTTTTCTCTTTTGCAAGCATCATGTGGTGGAGAAAGATCTAGGCATATATATCCAGTTGGATATGAGTGATCATGAGTTATTATTGTTGACATCACCCTTGAGGTGAATAAGTTGGGAGGCGAACTCACAAGCCCCTATCTTTCTATGTGTCTGGCTGAAACTTTTTGCTCCATATATATGTCGTGAGTGTTAGCAATCATAGAAGACTAAATGATGGTTGAGTATGTGGACTTGCTAAATAGCTCTTACATGAGACCCTTCCTAAAAATATGATGAATTGCAATTGCATTGTTGACTGAGAACATAGTTTGTTAGTTTTCAAGAAAGTTTATGCCTTATACTCCATTGTTGTGATGAATTGTTACTTGCTCATGAGAAGTTTATGATAATAAATATTGCTGTTATAATGATGATCATGATGCTACTATGTCCGTATTTTGTTTTTATCGACACCTCTCTCTCTAAACATGTGGACATGATTATTGATATCGGCTTTCGCTTGAGGACAAGCGAGGTCTAAGCTTGGGGGAGTTGATACGTCCATTTTGCATCATGTTTTGCTACTGTTATTTATAGTGTTTTTAATCAATATAACACTTTGTGGAGCAATTCTAATGCCTTTTCTCTCTTAATATGCAAGATTTACACAAGGAGGGAGATTGCCGGCAACTGGAATTCTGGGCCTGAAAAAGCTATGTCAGAGATACCTATTCTGCACATCTCCAAATGAGCTGAAATTTTGTGGAGATTTATTTTGGAATAAATAAAAAATACTGGAAGCAAGAAGTACCAGAGGGGGCCTCCCAGGTGCCCACAAGGCACCAGGGCGCGCCACCCCCCCCCCCCAGGCGCGCCCTGGTACCTCGTGGGTCCCCTGGCCAGCCTCTGGCCCCCCTTTTCTGGTATATAAGCCCATTTGCCCTAGAAAAATTGTAGAGAAGACTTTCGGGATGGTGCGCCGCCGTCTCGAGGCGGAACTTGGGCAGGAGCACTTTTGCTCTCCGGCGGAGAGATTCTGCCGGGGATACTTCCCTCCGGGAGGGGGAAATCGTCGCCATCGACATCACCAGCGATCCTCTCATCGTGGGAGGACTAATCTTCATCAACATCTTCACTAGCACCATCTCATCTCAAACCCTAGTTCATCTCTTGTATTCAATCTTTGTCTCAAAACCTCAGATTGGTACCTGTGGGTTGCTAGTAGTGTTGATTACATCTTGTAGTTGATGCTAGTTGGTTTATTTGGTGGAAGATTATATGTTCAGATCTATTATGCTATTCAATACCTCTCTGATCTTGGACATGATTATGGTTTGTGAGTAGTTACTTTTGTTCTTGAGGACATGGGAGAAGTCTTGTCATAAGTAATCATGTGAATTTGGTATTCGTTCGATATTTTGATGATATGTATGTTGTTGATTCCCTTAGTGGTGTCGTGTGAACGTCAACTACATGACACTTCACCATCTTTGGGCCTAAGGGAATGCATTGTGGAGTAGTAATTAGATGATGGGTTGCTAGAGTGACAGAAGCTTAAACCCTAGTTTATGCGCTATTCCGTAAGGGGCTAATTTGGATCCATGTGTTTAATGCTATGGTTAGAGTTATCTTAATTCTTCTTTCGTAGTTGCGGATGCTTGCGAGAGGGGGTAATCATAAGTGGGAGGCTTGCTCAAGTAAGAACAGCACCCAAGCACCGGTCCTCCCACATATCAAATTATCAAAGTAGCGAACGTGAATCAAACAAACATGATGAAAGTGACTAGATGAAATTCCCATGTGTCCTCGAGAACGCTTTACTTACTATAAGAGATCGTTCCGGCTTGTCCTTTGCTATAAAAAGGATTGGGCCACCTTGCTGCACTCTTTGTTACTATTGCTACTTGTCACTTGTTACAAATTATCTTGCTATCAAACTACTCGTTACCGATAATTTCAGTGCTTGCAGAAAATACCTTGCTGAAAACCGCTTGTCATTTCCTTCTGCTCCTCGTTGGGTTCGACACTCTTACTTATCGAAAGGACTACGATTGATCCCCTATACTTGTGGGTCATCAGTGGGGGAGGGGGAGGGAAATATAGATGGAGTATGTGTCAATGATGCAATTTGTGTGAAAGAGAGGCCTATATTATATATATGTATGTGCATGCGGTTGATATACGAGAAGGAAGGGGAGGGGTCGTCTGCGCGATATATCGATAGAGACAGATGGAGGGAAGAACTCTACGAGCCTACAAGCACTGGGAGAGGGGTGTAGGGAGATGGTGCGAGAGGCCAACTGGACGGAGACTCGGAAGGAGTGTACAAGTGCGAGATCGATATTTTAAGAGATGGGGCGAGAACATGCGCGGTTGCGCACGTTTGAGAGATGAAGCGGAAGGCATGGATGCTGATGAGAGGTGAGACGATGGATAGACAATGTGTGTGTGGTAGCTAGGCAGTCCTATCTAAAGAGGTAGATTGATCGATGTGTACGTGGGAAAAAGGGCGAGACCTGACTAGATATAGATCGATCGCTTTGTGTGGAAAACAGGGAAAGACCTAGCTTTATATATACAGAGAGGAGTATCGATCGGTGTGCATGCATGTGAGAGATAATTAAAGAAGGCCCGAAGTGACGAAGAGGGGGAGGTGTGTGTGTGTGTGGGTGGGTGAGAGAGTCCTACTAGTTAACTAGAGGTAATGTATGAGTGCGAGATCGATAATAAGAGATGAGGGGGCGAGAGCGCGCTCGCGCGCGTGCGCGTGTGTGTGGGCTTGCGCGCCACGTATCTGGGGCGTGAGGGATGGATGGTGAGAGGGGGAAGGGACTGTGTGTACATGTGTGTGTGGTAGGCAGACCTGCTAGCTAGAGGGGTATATCGATCGGTGTGTGTGTGTGGGAAAGAGAGGGAGATGGAGAGATCTACCTATCTTGAGAGATCGTGGTAGACAGACCTAAAGAAAGATATTGTGTGTGTGTGTGTGTGTGTGATGGATAAAGCCGAGTGGGAGTGTGTGTGCATGCATGCACGAGAGAAAGTTAGTGGTACAACGATAAAGAGAAGATGACTGTGTGGGTGTAAAAGACTTGGTGAGATCATAATCAATATAAAAGTGAATTCAAATATTTGAATGAGAGATCATGATGTTTGAAACCCATGCATGCATGATATAATGGAGATATGTAGTGGTGTGGTTTTGAATCGAGCATGCTATACTATATGCACATCGAACAAGGCGAAATTGATTTGAATTTGATATACCATTAGTAGGCATCGATTGACCACATTTCATCCATTCATGGACAGACCTATTCAAATTGGAGATAATGGGTGGCTTTGGCAGCTAACATCTAAATGTTGTGTGTGTGTTGTGTATTAAACACATTATACATATCAAACATCATTTAGATTCCGAACATCTAGCTAGAGCATACATGTACTACGATTTGAATTCAACATAAAATGGATACACATATTTGAATTCGAGATCATATGGTACATGTAGTTCATATTTAAATGGAAATTTAGTACTATATTCATGTCGTGTGTTGTGAAGATAATATTTAGATGATGGCATAACTAACCTGACAACAATCCCACTCAAATACGAAAAATGGACTCAATTTTAGTCCATACGGCAGACGGTACAAATTGTTTTTTTGTTGTTGAGGGAAGTATGAATTGATATGGTACCGTACACGGTAAGCTTGTTCTCCCGAATTTTTAAGTCGTTCATTGTTGTTTTTGAATGGCATTTGTAATAATTCATATAGTAAAACGGGACATGACTCTCTCTTGCGTGGTGCGAATTGCTTTTTGCTTTTGTTTTTTTTACACGTTAAGCTTGTTCTCCCAAAATTTCAAGCCGCGCCTTGTTCTCCCAAAATTTCAAGCTATCTCTTTGTCTCTTGTGCTGCGAAACTCCCGCCCCTTCAACCCACGCCTTGTTATCCCGAAATTTCAACGCGCGCGAAAACTCCCCCCTCCTCTGAAATCGGTCGCGCCGCCCCGACACGCAAAATCCCCCTTCTATCCCTCCGCCGAAAATGCCGCCTCGACATCCCATGGTCCAAACGGGTAGGAGCACTTTTGTAACTTACCCCACATTTCGGACAAGTGCGTTGTAACACCCTGGTTTTCACTCCTTGATTTTTCCTTCGCGGGATTTGACTCCCGTCTTTTTTTTTATGTTATCAGATTTTCTCTCGCTCTTGGGTATATGAAGATGGTCATTTAGCCTTGCCTTTCCTATTCAACCAGAGATTCTCTCCAGTTCAACCTTACCACCCAAGATATATTCTCAGGATTTTGCCGCCGAAACCCTATCTTCCGAGTTATCGGAAGGGAAACCCTAAATCCTTCCGTTACAAAGGAACCCTAATTTCCTTTGATTTGTTGCCTCCCAAACTTTTCCCAGTGATCATCCTATCTCTGTAAACCCTGGATATGCAAAAATATTGCCAAGTCATTTGCAATATTTTTCATTTAAAATTAATTCCTTTTTCTGCTGTTTAAAGGAATTAAATCCAGGAAAATATATATCCATCTCCAAAGTTCATGAAAACTTGTGGAGATATTCTTTGTGACCATATTGAGCTCTCATAAAAATATTGGCCATAATTAAATAAGGGAAATTGCATTTTCCTATTTAAAGCCAATATTGCATTTTGGGCACTTTCCAAAGGAACTACCATTTTGGTAGCCAGGAAAAATCCCAAATAATTTGTGGAGCTTCTCCTATACATATCTTCACCATTTCCATCAATATCTCAAGTTCCACAGTTCAAAGTTTGAGAGCATCATCCAGTTCTTGTTTCTGGACCTATTTTGAGTTTGTGAAGCAACTATATTTTATATTGCTTCAAAATTCTTGAAATTAATCCAAGACCTCACATTCCATATATGATGTGAGCATGCAAAAATTCATATCATTTTGCCAAGCCAATTTCTTCCAAAAATTCCATCTGATTTCTGTCCAGAGAAAAGCACTTTGAAGGAAGTACCTTCATAGTGTATCCAAATGAGCTGAAATTTTTCCAGTGCCTCCATTTATCCAAATCATACTTCTACACCAAATTTGAGATCATTTCATTCAACCATTTGGGCACAGCTCCAACTTTCTCATTTCTGTCCAGTGGGGCACTTTGTGAAGGAAGTGCCATCTAGAGTGATCCATTTTGCCTGAAACTTTGCTAGCTTATTCACCTTGGTGGATCACCACTGCATGCCAGGAACCAGAACCAAACACCAGCTCATCTCCCCACAGCACAGCACAAACACTTGCTGTCCAGAGAAGTCTCTGGACCAGATTCATCAATCCCTAGCCCTCCCTTGCATTTGGACCACTTAGGTCATCCCCTCATGCATCAACTCTCACAGTTGACATGGTGAGAGGTCAAATTTTTGAGCTGGCCACGCCCTACACGTGGTGACCATGCGGTGGCCGAGCAGAACCAGTGCTCTGCGCTCTGTCCTTGCCGGTCGGGCTAGCTGCCACCGCCGTGGCTTGTCCATTCATGCCGACGAGCTTCCCCACCGTCCACGTACCCCGCCCCGGTCATTTCCCCCTCTGGCCGCTTCCTCGCCACGCCGGGACAAACGTCGCCATACCGCTACTATGCGTACGCGGTCGACGCCGTATAACTCCACCCCGAGCTCTCCCGAAGCCCAACTGGCCTCCACTGCTCGCCCATGCCGCTGCCCGACGACGAGAACCAGCCGAGCCGTCCCCTCCGCACGCGGTCCAGCTCACCGCCGCGTCCACCACGTCGCCACGGTCGTGCACATCCGCCTCCATCGCCGGGCTATAAATAGGCCTCTCCCGAGCACTCCGAGCACGGCAACCTCCTCCTCCCCCTCCCAGCAACCTCCAACCCGAATCAAGCGAGCTCCGGTGGCTCAATTTCTCACCATGGCCCCCGGCCACCGCAGCTCTGCCGACCTCCCCCAGCCCCTCGCCCACTCCCATAGCCCACCACAGCGTCGAACTAGCCGAAGCCACCGTGCACTGCCCTCCGGCCGCAGCCACGCAGCCGACCACCCCCGCGGCCAAGAAGAGCACCTATGGGCGCGGCGTTGATCGCCGCATCCACCCAGCCCACCACCGCGGCGCTCGGAGCACCAGGGCAACGAGAGCAGTAACGCCGGCGCCCTCCTCTGTTCCCGTCGCGAGGAAAGAGAAGAAGACAGAAGGGGGAAGAGAGAGAGAGAGCAGGCGGGCCCCGCCTGTAAGTGGCTGTGGCCCGGGCCCGGCTGTTAGGTGGAGGCGCACTCCAGCAAAATGCACTTTCGGTTTAGTGAAAGCGTCAACGCTGGTAATGCGCTTTCGTTTTTCAGCCAGCGGCCGAAACGGCTAAATAGTGGACGTTCACCCGTTAAAGCCTAAAGTGGACACTGTTCTGTTTGCTTTTCTACTTAACAAATTAACGGCCACAACTTTTTAACCGTGACTCCGATTCAGGTGATTCCAAAGCCCACGTTCTCTGTTCGTCAAGCCCGTTCCGATGATATCACTTTCACCATGTTTACACATTCTAAAAATACCCATTTTGCCCCTGCCCTATATTCAGCCCTTCGAGAGAGAAACCTTTCCGGCGAATTCTTCCGCGAGGTGATCGCACTTCTCCCGGAGTATTCCTTCACCCCTAGGTAAGCCGACCATCTGATATATGCCCTAAAGCATTGCTCTGTGTTATTCTTGCATGTTTAATTAATGAACATGCCTGTGATAGAAATAATTAAACTCCTGCTAGGTTGAACTTGCTATTCACATTACCTGCTAATGCTCATCATATTATCGCACTAGTGACTCGTAGGTGACAATATGGAGATAGGTTGTTATGTTTTCACCGTGCATTACTGTTGTTATTGCAATGCTTAAGAATGTAACTTAATAATGACAACCTCCTCCGTCAGCTGGATCGAGTCATAGTGCCACTGAACCGAGCTCATCAGTGCAGCCACATTTTCCTTTATGGGGAGGCCCTGACTTGGTCTGTTGTCTTGCCTCTTATCGGTACCACGAAAGAGAGGGGGAATTATGCGTGCGTGCTACCCTGGCCTGGTAGGCGGCTCCTGTGAGTCCAGTTTAGTTTTATGTGCACAGGTCCCCGATTTGGGACAGTTTGTTTGGCCACGACGGTGGCAGGTGTCAGGAGTGACACAGGGGCCACCCAGGACTTGACCCGGGAAGGGTATGATTGTCGGTGGGGCCGTAAGAGTGTCAGGCAATAGACAAGTCTTGTTGGAGCAACACCGGTCCACCCGAATGGGAACATGTACTAAGTACGAGGCCGGGAGCTCCATGGTGTGGGTAAAGTGCGCAACCTCTGCAGAGTGTAAGAATCTATTCGAATAACCGAGTCCACGGTATTGGACACAGTTCATACTAGGTCACACTATTTGGTCTGTGTCGAGTCCGGAGGAGTTAACCAAATGATTGCTAAGAACGAACCAGATAAGGTAAGCTTTATCAGATTTACCGCACGAATGCCTGGACGTCGGATGATGTCAGGAAGTTGAGATGCTAGCCATGGAATGGCTATGAAAGAGTTGGTCGGATGACCGTAAGAGCTTGGACATGGTCCGGAGAGATCATGGAAGGGAACTTGATTAAGTACCTTTATTGTTATGCTTTACCTCATTGCATTCACTCCAGTAATTATTCTGCTAGATAATCCTGTTATAACCTGATAACTAATATTGTTAAGATAATGAGTACATGCTTGAATGCCATGGATTGCATTGCTTGGTGTATATGTTATTTGGTTTGCTTGCGAGTACATTCAAAAGTACTCAGCGGCCTTCAACATGGCCAGGTTCACCCAAGGATCCGTCGAGGAGCGAGAGCGTTCGCGAGCTAGAGGAGTAACCCAGTCAGATCCCTGTGGATTGGAGCCTCTCCAAGTCCGTGCTGCCTTAGTTAGTATTTTTCTGCTGCCCCTGCTTTGTAACCATGATGTATTCATTCCAGCCACCTTGGCTAATAAATACATTCTTATTACAGTTGTGCCTATGTTCATGATACTTGTTGTAAACGCGCATGCCAGAGTGATTTCCTGGGCTGGTGTGTGCGGCGACTGTCTGGCTACAGTGTTATTCAGGCGGGGTGCCCCAACGGATGGTATCAGAGCCAGGCTGACTATAGGTTACCCTAGCCGGATTATATTGTCTTTTGCTTAGTAGAAAGCCCAGATGGATTTCAGCCATCTTTGCCAAATCGGCACGGCTACTATTGATCATAAGGCAATCATGTAGGTTTCTCCCCGCATCAGACCCCAACTCTCGTGGCCTTTGCCTCCGGTGTGAAATGTTCGCACCAGGCATTGACCCGTGAGCCCTCAACCCCTAGGTAAACCAAATATCCTTACCTTGCTTGCTAACCATGGCATTTCTCTCCTCAAATCTATCTTCCTTTGGGAAACGCCTATAAACTCCATCTTTTCCCGACAACCCTAGTATCGTTGACTAAGCCACTTTGGCTACGGCTGTGCGTCGAGTTTGATGTTCCCTAAGGAAGTAGTAGGAGCTTGACCCCAATTGCTACCAGGAGCATTGTGTGGTTTTGCTTCTAAGTCCTTAGAGGTGCATTGAGTGCGCTAGGCTAGTTATACTAGTGAATCTTTGGCCACGTGTGTAAGGTCCGCAAAAATTGAGCTTTACTTGCTTTTTGGTATTTTTCTTTTGGGTTTTCGTGGTTCTTGCTTCTTTTGTCAGTTCCGTCCTTTTGCTCCGACTGGATCCATCCACAAGTGCTGCTAAGAAGACCAGCATATAGCCTGGATAATACCCAAATTCAATAAGAGTCAACCCAAGCCAACTGGCCGATATTCAGAACATTATCACCGGATCTGTCAAGAATGAAGAATGGGTCAGAAGCAGAATCTAAGTGCAACCGACAAGGCCAGACTATACCTAAGGGAGTTTGCCGCAGAATAGATTACACCTAAGGAGCAAATGATTCTGTCCTCGGCACCAGGATTATTTCAGTCAGTGGGGTGAACCTTGAGTCTTTTCTCACTGGACTCGATAATCATTTATTACCCACAGAAGACATATTTCGAGAATGTGAATGTGCCGAGAGCAACAACAACACTTTGGTATGTGGATACACATTTCAAATCATACTTTGGAATTTATCGGTGTATATACAAATTTCCGGGCACAGTGAACAAGGTTTGCAAGAAATATGGGTAAATTCATGGCTGCCGGAATCAGTGAGAATTTTGAATACCAGGCAGTACAACTAAACCAAATGGAATTATCCACCAACTGTTTACTACCGGCAACAAGTCTGAATCGGTTGTGGAACCTTTATAACAACAATGATCAGACCAGCAAGAGGACTAGAGATGTGCATGACCAACAGGATATCTTCAGATAAGGTATGGCCTATACCACGTTTTGGCTCCGCTATGAGTAAATTCCGGATACTTCGAAAGGAAGCCAGAACCAGCCATAGGTCCGACTGCATATTACAGTGAAAGGCTTCTGGTATAAGAAACCCAGCCTTCCTCCACAAGCTATTGGGAGGAGCTTACGACGCAAGACTCCCAACCTTCCTCGCTACACCACTTGGTGGGAAAATCTTCTGGGCTACGGTACTCCAATCTCCCTCAGCCCGCTACCGCGGAAAGCTTCCAACATAAGGTACCCGACCTTCCCCAGTGAGCAACCTGAGGGGAAACTTCTGAGGTACGATACCCAGCCTTCTTCGGCACACTACCCTGGCAAAAGCTTTGAGCATAAGGAATTCAGCCTTCGTCAACACGCCATCATGTCCGCAACAATCTTGTCAGAAGCACGAACTAGTCCAGACACATGTCTGCCTTAGAACTCAATGGTTATGCAAGGATTTATCCTACCCCTGCATATGTTGTGAGCATGCGGTCCAGTGGATCAGTTCATGCGAGCCACTCGTACACGGGAATGACTATGTTCAGAGAGACATTGGCCCCATAGATCAAAGAAGGATATGAATGCAGCAATCCCTACGAGATATGCAAGAGTAAGATATGATACAGTCAAGGAGCCGTGTTGGCCGGTCATGACAGGTCCACAAAAAGGAACCCTCAAGAACAAAGAAGTTTCTGATACACAACCTCCGTGACGGTCAATAAAAGTAAAGCTTCATAAACAAGGTGCTGTTGCCAATCCTTGTCAGACTCTTGCATATACGGCCACAACCATGCAGTAAGCATGTTGTACTCCTCGTGAGCGTGGGCCATCAACCCATATAAGAGGCTATATATGGCAGAGCCACCTCAGTAATTGACAAAGTTTGACAGTCTGAATTCACTTGAAAATAATACATTCAGATAGAATAGCTGAAAGCACATGCACATCAGCATCGACAGTTTGTAGATGCCATGATAAGAGATTAATGTCTATGATTACTTTGTGATCATGTCTGACATTTCAGTTGGGGATATAGCAGCAATAGCTCGGTCATGATGTTCCTTGAATTATGGATCACCTAAGAACGAAGTCCGAATGCATGAGCCAGCAGGAAACACCTCGTACGAAACCCGCAGTCAGACTGAGCATTCCGACAAGGCAGAAAGAAGGCCACCTCTAGTCACTCGAGGCCATACGAGCACGTGAGCCTTGTACCCAGAAAGGATGTCTCGCCCTTGGCAGTCAGTGTACGAAGTATCGCAATAAAACCAGAAGCAGTTAGCGCCAGGAATTGGAAACCAGACTACTTGTCGGTACTACCCGCTACCCCACCCAGCAACACCACTACCAGGATAAGAGGTACACCTGATACGAAAGAGAAGGATTCAAGGTAGCTGGGTAAAAAGACAACACCTGAGCCATCAAGAGAGACGGTTAAAAGGTCAGTAAACCGATGAAGACAAGAGACAGTTGATGGATCCAAGTCACACACAGGTATGTCCCCCTTAGCCGGGAAGTAAGCCCAGAAATCTCGAGGACGATATTTTCTTAAGGGGGGTAGGTTTGTAACCCCCTGGTTTTCACTCCTTGATTTTTCCTTCGCGGGATTTGACTCCCGTCTTTTTTTTCGATGTTATCAGATTTTCTCTCGCTCTTGGGTATATGAAGATGGTCATTTAGCCTTGCCTTTCCTATTCAACCAGAGATTCTCTCCAGTTCAACCTTACCACCCAAGATATATTCTCAGGATTTTGCCGCCGAAACCCTATCTTCCGAGTTATCGGAAGGGAAACCCTAAATCCTTCCGTTACAAAGGAACCCTAATTTCCTTCGATCTGTTACCTCCCAAACTTTTCCCAGTGATCATCCTATCTCTGTAAACCCTAGATATGCAAAAATATTGCCAAGTCATTTGCAATATTTTTCATTTAAAATTAATTCCTTTTTCTGCTGTTTAAAGGAATTAAATCCAGGAAAATATCTATCCATCTCCAAAGTTCATGAAAACTTGTGGAGATATTCTTTGTGACCATATTGAGCTCTCATAAAAATAATGGCCATAATTAAATAAGGGAAATTGCATTTTCCTATTTAAAGCCAATATTGCATTTTGGGCACTTTCCAAAGGAACTACCATTTTGGTAGCCAGGAAAAATCCCAAATAATTTGTGGAGCTTCTCCTATCCATATCTTCACCATTTCCATCAAGATCTCAAGTTCCACAGTTCAAAGTTTGAGAGCATCATCCAGTTCTTGTTTCTGGACCTATTTTGAGTTTGTGAAGCAACTATATTTTATATTGCTTCAAAATTCTTGAAATTAATCCAGCACCTCACATTCCATATATTATGTGAGCATGCAAAAATTCATATTATTTTGCCAAGCCAATTTCTCCCAAAAATTCCATTTGATTTCTGTCCAGAGAGAAGCACTGTGAAGGAAGTACCTTCATAGGGTATCCACATGAGCTGAAATTTTCCAGTGCCTCCATTTATCTAAATCATACTTCTACACCAAATTTGAGCTCATTTCATTCAACCATTTGAGCACACCTCCAACTTTCTCATTTATGTCCAGTGGGGCACTTTGTGAAGGAAGTGCCATCTAGAGTGATCCATTTGGCCTGAAACTTTGCTAGCTTATTCACCTTGGTGGATCACCACTGCATGCCAGGAACCAGAACCAAACACCAGCTCATCTCCCCAGAGCACAGCACAAATACTTGCTGTCCAGAGAAGTCTCTGGACCGGATTCATCAATCCCAAGCCCTCCCTTGCATTTGGACCACTTAGGTCATCCCCTCATGCATCAATTCTCACAGTTGACATGGTGAGAGGTGTAACACCCCGATTTTTGGCCCTTTCTTTTTCTTTTGGTTTTCTTCGGTTCTTGCTCTGGTTTTCTTTTTGGAGAAGTTCTATGGACTTAAAACCTGGGAGATCATCATTTCTTCTGCTCCCAAGTGGTGCATCATCCTTGTATCTTTCCCAAGATCATGGTATTTCTATTCTAGTCCAATCCCTAAATTCTTTCCTTAGGGAATATTCCTTTTCTATTAAAGGAATAACCCTGTCTGACCTAGGTTGTGAAGCAACCTATATTTCTGTCTTCCACAAAATTCCCAAATAATTCTCTTAAATTCTTTGGATCATATATTCCTCAAATATGTCCAAACTCTTCCTTGCCTAGTTCAAAAATAATTCAGGAATATTCATTTTCTTTTTCTGTCCAGTATGGCACTTTGTGAAGGAAGTGCTATTTACATTTTCTTGATTGTTCTCAAACTTTTTGAGCACCCTTTCCTATCCAAGTAATTACCACATGACAAAATTCAACTCCATTTTCCTAGTAAATCTTCTCAGCAAATTCCCAAAGTTTCTGTCCAGAGAGAAGCTTTGTGAAGGAAGTACTAGCTAGGAGTATCCAAATGAGTTGAAATTTTGCCATGCCCTCTTTGTGCCCAAATAATTCCCCTACACCAAATTTTAGCCCCATCCAACAATCTATGTGAGTACCACTTCTAATCTTTGGTTCTGGTCAAATTTTCAGTTTGTGAAGCAACTATATTTTCTATTGCTTCATAAATTCTGAAATTAATCCAGGACCTAAATACCCCTATATCCTTTGAGCATGCCAACATTCACACCAGTTTGCCAAGTGTCGGTGTATAAAACATGGGTATTTTATACCCTGACTTATGCACAGACAGTAGTAGCCTCCTTGCCGGCCAAGCCTTGCCGGGAACCGCCAAGATCAAGACTCAAGACCCAGTTGCGGAAGCCACTGGGGAGAAGCTCAAGATAAAACATCAACAAGCACTTAACTAGCACCGAAGATGAAGACATTCCTTGCCGGCAAGGCTAAACCGGCAAGGTGAAGACCCGGCAAGCTTCTGCCAGCCCTCCAGCGCTCCACCACTCCACCTCACCGCACAGATGTTCGCTAGTGGATGAGGTGTCGACCACGCAGGCTGGTTGGTAAGGCCTGTCAGGCACGTGTCAGCATACTGGGACAGGATTTGCCTCTAATGACACCCGTCCAGGAGGTGTGTCAGAATAATATGAGGTAGCTGGGCAAGCGGTGCAGAAACCTTGCCGGGACTACCTCTCCACATGACACCTAATAGTGCATTTAATGCTTTTGTCCTAAACTGGCAGAGTTAGGTATGATAGCACTGTTTGCTATCTAATCACTATGTAATTACTGTTTTGCCACTGTGGTGACCCCTTTGAGCTATAAAAGGAGGTCGAGGGCAACAGTTAGAGGGATTCGGACCCCCTTTTCAAACACTTGCACGTCTCGCGTAGCAGCACTCTCCGCACCTTGCCGGGAGAAGCGCTCCCTGTACTTGTGCTTTCATACAACCAATACACCAAAAGCAGGAGTAGGGTTTTACGCTTCCCAGTGGCCCGAACCTGGGTAAATCCCTTGCGTTATCCATTGTTCATGCTCTTTGTGCACGTTGATCCCCCCTGCCGAACCACAAGGGGCTGGATGGCCCCATAGATGGTCGTACCCACGACATCTTTGGCGCGCCAGGTAGGGGGCATCGCTTGGCGAACCTTGATCAGTGGATTGCGCGTCTTCTTCATCATCTTCATCAACTTCCTCGTTGTCCTCCTCGTCGTCGATGGCGTCCAAGAAGAAGGGCATCACGATGACGGCCACCCCGCACGCATCCGCAGGCGGCGCAGCCAATGCGGGCGGTGCGGATACCGCGGTTGGCACTACCAGCGCAGGCGGCGCGGTCGCCACGCCCACCGCAGTCGGCGCAGGAGACGAGCGCGCTGGAGGCAGTCGACCTCCTCGATCCTCCGGCGAACAGAGCCGCGACGGTGCGGGCGGAGCGGACGGACGACCTCTCCTTCCTCCTCCTCCTCGCGGCGCCGACGAACGCAGCCACCGGAGCGGCAACGCCTGGGCCGGCGCGAGCCAAGATCCCGCCGCGGCGGCGTCCAAGGATGCAGCTTCGGGGCAGACGCCACGTCCCTCGCACAACGGGCGCGGAGCAGCCCCGAGCGGCACCAACGACTCCGGGCAGCGGCGACCTCACGGCAAGACTCCTGTCGATCAAATCCCAGATCCTCAGGCACCGCCTCCGCCACGACGACCCACTGCTGATCATGTGCCGTGGCAGCAAGACCGCGATGGCGCTCCTGCTGGCTCCGCCAGGAGTAGGGCGACGTCACACTCTTCGCTTCCGGCCATGCCAACCACAACGGCAGAAGCAATGGCGCGAGCCCAGATGCTGCTGAACTTCCCTCCAGCGGCAGAGAAGATGGATAAGTGGAGAGCCACCATCCAAAGCTTGATTGGGTTTACTGAGGCCAGTAAATCACAGCAAGCGGAGCCCTCACGGCGTCCGCAAACAGCACCGGCGGCTCTAGCTGATGGCCGCGTTGACGGTACTACGCTAACGGTGCAATCACCTCAGCGGCAACAATCTCAACAGCAGCAATGCCAACAACCGCAGCAGGCTCGACGGTCTTTCGAGCCCGACGAAGTGTCGATGGCCTCTTCGGACCCGCGAGCGCGGCAAGACCAGCGGCAAGTGCTGCGAGACAGGCGGGCAGAAGACGCCCACACCACCATCGAACGGCGCCAGGAGGTGCGCCGTCAATCCGACACGTGCGACGGCCCCATCGTTGATGAGCCTGCGCCAGGGGTTGGCGGATATCTACCTTACGAGGTTGGGTGTCCCGCCTTCACCCGTGAGCTGCGGCAAGTCCGACGGCCGTCTGTCCGGGCCTTCAAGCCAGAAGTACCAGAGAAGTACGACGGCAAGCTAAACCCGGCAGAGTTTCTGGGCATCTACACGATTGCCGTACAAGCTGCTGGGGGAAGAGATGAGAAAATCCTCTCCAACTACTTCCCGTTGGTACTGAAACCCAACGTGAGGTCTTGGCTGATGAACTTGTCGGAGAACTCCATTTCTTCGTGGTCAGATCTCTGCAACGAATTCGTTGGTGCCTTTACCGGAGGCCACAAGGCCCCTGGACAGCCCAGCGACCTGCAAGTGATCCCGTAAAGAGATGGTGAAACTTTACGCAAGTACATCCAGAGGTTCAGCCGTGTGCACCGTAACATTCCAGCTGTGCACCCCGCGGCCGTCATTGCCGCCTTTCACACGAATGTGCGCAATCGGAGGATGCGGGAGAAAATGAATGTCAAGTTGCCCAAGACCGTCAATGAGCTCTACACGTTGGCGGATAAGTGTGCACGTGCTGAGGAAGGTAGGAGGCTTCCCGGGGAGGATGCTGGTGCCGAGGTAGATTCTGAGGACGATGAAGCTGCCACCCCGAGGAAGAAAGGCCGAAAGCACAATAGGAAGCGCAAAGGCAAGACTGTCATGGTTGTCGAAGGCTCCGGCAACTCCGAGTTCGCCAAGAAAGCCAAGACTGAGAACTCTGGCAAGGAGGCTGCTGTATGCGCCGCTTGCCAGGAGGCGGCGGCAAACGAGAAGGCCGGCAAGTCTGATGGGTCATACTGCAAGATTCACCGCACCAAAGGCCATGATCTCCAAGAGTGCCGACAAGTCGAGCACCTTGTTGAGAAACAAAAGGCCGAATACGAAAAGCATGACAAAGAGAAGGGTCAAGATGGTGCCAGTGGATCCGGCAAAAAGGGCCATGGTGGTCGAGGAGGCCGCCGCGACAAGACCAAGCAACAGAAAGAGAAGCCTGCTAGAGGCCGAGACAAGAAAGAGGAAGATGATGGGAGCGACGAAGAGGATGATGATGAGACCAGCGAACAAGAATTCCAGAAGGCAACTGACGCCATGTGCATTGACGGAGGAGCATCCTTGCACTCCTCTCACCGCCAACTTAAGCAGTGGGCGCGTGAAGTTAATGCGGCAGAACCGGCAATGGGCTCTCAAAAACCACTCAAATGGTCACACACGCCTATCATTTTTTATGCTGAGGACCACCCTGATCGCATAACTGCGGTCGGGTGTTTGCCGTTGTTGGTTTCACCAACAATTCGCAGCCTCCAAGTAATAAAGATGTTAGTTGACGGGGGGGCCGGCCTGAATCTGATCTCTCCGGAGGTTATCAAGAGGCTGCAGATCCTCGATGAGGAACTCGAGAAAATGGGCACGTTTCAAGGAGTAAACCCGGGAAGAAGTCAGCCCAAGGGAAAGATCACATTACCGGTGACGTTTGGCGGGGAACTGAACTACAGAACGGAAAAGATTGTGTTTGACGTCGTTAAGATCCCCTTGCCGTACAATGGAATTCTTGGCCGCCCAGCCTTGGCAAAATTCATGGCAGCATCTCTCTATGCTTACAACACATTGAAGATGCCAGGGCCGATGGGTGTCATTTCCATCAACTCCGACAAGAAAGATGCAGTCATTTGCGTCGACAAGATGTACAGAGATGCGGTTGCAGTAGAGGCCGCCAAGACACCAGCTCCCACCAAGAAGAAGGAAAGCAAGAAGCCTAGCAAGACCTCTAGCAAGGATTTCGGGAAGCGCACCCCGTCGGAGTGCAGCGCGCCTGTTAAAGACTTGCCGGAGCACTCTGCCGGTAAGAAATCCAAAGCTGCTTCACCGGCAACCAAAAAGGTGCCGGCGAGGGAGGACGGAACTGACGGTACCTTCACCATCAGTGCCACCCTTGACAGCAAATAGGAAAGCGCGCTCGTTGCCTTCCTGCGGGCGAATGTCAATGTGTTTGCATGGCGACCATCTGACATCCCCGGCATTCCTAGGGAGGTAATTGAGCACCACCTTGCTGTCTGTCCCCACGCCCGGCCCGTCAAGCAAAAAGTCCGGAAGCAAGCGTTGGAGCGGCAACAGTTCATTGCCGTAGAAATCAAGAAGCTTGAAGCAGCATGATTGGTTAGAGGTGTACTACATCCAACTTGGTTGGCAAATCCAGTTGTGGTGCGCAAAGCAAACGGAAAATGGAGACTTTGTATTGACTACACTGATATTAACAAAGCATGTCCAAAGGATCCTTTCCCTTTGCCGCGCATTGATCAAATCGTAGACTCTACTTCCGGCTGTGATTTGCTCTCCTTCCTTGATGCATACTCTGGATACCATCAGATATTCATGGCCAAGGAGGATGAGGAGAAAACAGCATTCATTACTCCATGTGGCACGTACTGCTTCGTGCGTATGCCTTTCGGATTAAAGAGTGCCGGTTCAACATTTGCAAGGGCAGTCCAGATTGGTTTTGAACCCCAGCTGCACAGGAATGTGGAAGCATACATGGATGATATAGTAGTCAAGACCAAGGACAAATCTACCCTCATTCAAGATTTAGAAGAGACATTTTCAAACTTGCGCAAAATCAACTTGAAGCTCAATCCCGAGAAGTGTGTGTTTGGCGTTCCATCCGGCAAACTTCTCGGATTCTTTGTATCTTAGCGAGGAATTGAAGCAAATCCAGACAAGATCAAAGCAATCGAGCAGATTCAAGCACCAAAAAGCGTCAAAGATGTACGGCGTCTTGTCGGTTGTGTTGCTGCCTTGAGTAGGTTCATTTCAAGATCCGCTGAGCGTGCCCTGCCATTTTTCAAGATTTTGAAAAAGGCAGGTCCGATGAAATGGACTCCGAAAGCGGAGGCCGCGCTGCAGGACTTGAAAAGATACCTCTCCTCCGCGCCAACGCTAGTTGCGCCTAGACCACAAGAGCCGTTGCTACTATACGTAGCGGCAACGAAACAAGTGGCTAGTGCTGCATTAGTGGCACAGAGGGAACTCGATGACGAGGAAGCAGCCACGGCAAACCCGTCCAGCGACAAACTGGAATCTTCTCCGGCAAGATCTGGTGCCGACAAATCGAAAACACCGCAAGCAAGTGAAGCTAATCAGCAAGTGTAGGATCAAAAGTATGTCTAGAGGGGGGTGATTAGACTACTTGACCATATAAAACCTAACCTTTTCCCAATTTTAGTTGTAGGCAGATTTTAGCAATAATACATGTCAGGCATCACCCTACACATGCAATTTTAGTTGTAGGCAGATTTTAGCAATAATACATGTCTGTACATGCTAGGCTCGTCAAGTTTAACCCGAGTGTTCCGCACGTGTAACATGGCTTACACCCGTTGTATGCGAACGTAGAGTCTATCACACCCGATCATCACGGCGTGTCTCGAAACGACGAACTTTCGCAACGGTGCACACTTGGGGAGAACACAATTTATCTTGAAATTTAAGTGAGGGATCACCTTATAATGCTACCGTCGTCCTAAGCAAAATAAGATGCATAAAAGGATTAACATCACATGCAAATCATAAGTGACATGATATGGCCATGAACTTGTGCTTTTGATCTCCATCTCCAAAGCACCGGCATGATCTCCATCGTCACCGGCATGACACCATGATCTCCATCATCTTGATCTCCATCAACGTGTCGCCATAAGGTTGTCGCGCCGACTGTTGCTTCCACGACTATAGCTAACGTTTAGCGATAAAGTAAAGCATTACATAGCGCTTAATGATTGACACGCAGGTCATACAATAATTAAAGACAACTCTATGGCTCCTGCCAGTTGCCGTACTCATCGACATGCAAGTCGTGATATTCTATACAAAACATGATCATCTCATACATCACATATATCTCATCATGTAATTGGCCATATCACATCACAACATACCCTGCAAAAACAAGTTAGACGTCCTCTAATTGTTGTTGCAAATTTTACGTGGCTGCTACGGGTTTGCAAGAACCGTTCTTACCTACGCAAAACCACAACGTGGTGTAGTGATTGCTTTTTGATCTTCTAAAAGAACCCTCTTCATTGAACCGATTCAACTAAAGTGAGAGAGACAGACACCCGCCAGTCACCTTTATGCAACAAGTGCACGCAGCGGTAAAACCAGTCTCGCGTAAGCGTACGCGTAATGTCGGTCCGGGCCGCTTCATCTCACAATGCCGCTTAATCAAGTATCAACTAGTAACGGCAAGCAATATGTATACACCCACGCCCACAACTCGTTTGTGTTCTACTCGAGATCTCATCTACGCATAGACCTAGCTCATGATGCCACTGTTGGGGAACGTTGCATGGGAAACAAAAAATTTTCCTACGCACACATAAGATCTATCCATGGTGATGAGCATCTACGAGAGGGAGAGTGAATCTACATACCCTTGTAGATCGCTAAGCGGAAGCGTTAATAAACGCGGTTGATGTAGTCGAACGTCTTCGCGATCCAAATCGCCGAGCGTCCCGCGATCCAATCACGATCCTTCCGATCTAGTGCCGAACGGACGGCACCTCCGCGTTCAACACACGTACGGCTTGATGACGCCTTCACCTCCTCGATCCAGCGAGCGATGGTGAAGTAGTGGTTGAGTTCCAGCAGCACGACGGCGTGGTGATGGTGGTGAGGAACAATCTCTGCAGGGCTTCGCCAAGCGCTACGGAGATTATGACGGAGGAACTAGAGGGCTAGGGTTGCCGGCACACGGCTTGGGAAATCCTGATGTGTCCCGTGTGCTAGCCCTGCCCCTCTATTTATATGTTGAGCCTTGGGGTCTAAACTTGGAGTAAAAGCCTCCTCCGGGTCGGTTTTGCCCGCACAAGGTCGGTTTGGCCCGCAGGGAAAGAGTCCAACTCGGATCCCTGCCGAACCGTGCACAGCCGCGCACAAGCGGTAGTACCGCTTCACACAAGCGGTAGTACCGCTTGGGCGGTAGTACCGCTTCACACAAGCGGTAGTACCGCTCGGGCGGTAGTACCGCTTCACCAAGCGGTAGTACCGCTTACGCGGCAGCAAAACTACTTTTGCACTTTCCAATACCTTGTGGGCTTTATCCCTTTGGCTCATATAAAGTGTTGCTGCACCCGAACACTTCGGTAAACATCCGGAACCCCTTCCGGTGAACTTCGGAACTCTTCCGGAGATCGAAACACTATTATCACATATATCAATCTTTACCTCCGGACTATTCCGGAGATCCTCGTCATGTCCGGGATCTTATCCGGGACTCCGAACAACTTTCGGTCACCAACATAATAACTCAATTATACTAATCGTCACCAAACGTTAAGTGTGTAGACCCTGCGGGTTCGAGAACTATGTAGACATGACCGAGACACCTCTACGGCCAATAACCAATAGCGGGACCTGGATGCCCATATTGGCTCCTACATATTCTACGAAGATCTTTATCGGTCGAACCTCTATGTCAAGGATTTAGTTAATCCCGTATGCTGTTCCCTTTGTTCTTCGGTATGTTACTTGCCCGAGATTCGATCGTCGGTATCACTATACCTAGTTCAATCTCGTTACCGGCAAGTCTCTTTACTCGTTCCGTAATACAAGATCTCGTGGCTAACACTTTAGTCACATTGCTTGCAAGGCTCATTGTGATGTTGTATTACCGAGTGGGCCCTGAGATACCTCTCCGTCATACGGAGTAACAAATCCCAGTCTTGATCCATGCCAACCCAACAGACACCCTCGGAGATACCTGTAGAGCACCTTTATAGTCACCCAGTTACGTTGCGACGTTTGATACACACAAGGTATTCCTCCGGTGTCAGTGAGTTGCATGATCTCATGGTCAAAGGAACAGATACTTGACATGCAGAAAACAATAGCAATAAACTGACACGATCAAATGCTACGTTTACAGTTTGGGTCTTGTCCATCACATCATTCTCCTAATGATGTGATCCCGTTATCAAATGACATCTCATGTCAATGGCTAGGAAACCTTAACCATCTTTGATCAACGAGCTAGTCAACTAGAGGCTTACTAGGGACACAGTGTTGTCTATGTACCCACACATGTATTTGAGTTTCCAATCAATACAATTATAGCATGGATAATAAACGATTATCATGAACAAGGAAATATAATAATAACCAATTTATTATTGCCTCTAGGGCATATTTCCAACAGTCTCCCACTTGCACTAGAGTCAATAATCTAGTTCACATCACTATGTGATTTACATTGTAATGAATCGAACACCCATGCAGTTCTGGTGTTGTTCATGTTTAGCCCTTGGAAGAGGTTTAGTCAACGGATCTGCAACATTTAGATCCGTGTGTACTTTGCAAATATTTATGTCGTCCTCCTTGATGTAATCGCGGATGGAATTGAAACGTCGTTTTATGTGTCTGGTCCTCTTGTGAAATCTTGGTTCCTTGGCTAGAGCAATGGCACCAGTATTATCACAAAACAGAGTCATTGGGTTAAGTGCACTAGGCACTACTCCAAGATCTGTCATGAACTCCTTCATCCAGACACTTTCCTTCGCCGCCTCCGAGGCAGCGATGTACTCCGCTTCGCATGTAGAATCAGCTACCACGCTTTGCTTGGAACTGTACCAGCTAACCGCACCCCCATTAAGAATAAATACGTATCCGGTTTGCGACTTAGAGTCATCCGGATCAGTGTCAAAGCTTGCATCGACGTAACCCTTTACGACGAGCTCTTGATCACCTCCATAAACGAGAAACATGTCCTTAGTCCTTTTCAGGTACTTCAGGATATTCTTGACCGCCGTCCAGTGTTCCATTCCTGGATCACTTTGAAACCTTCCGACCATACTTATGGCAAGGCTGACATCGGGTCTTGTGCACAGCATTGCATACATGATAGAGCCTATGGCCGAAGCATAGGGGATGACACTCATCTTTTCTCTATCTTCTGCAGTCACTGGGCATTGAGTCTTACTCAACTTCACACCTTGCAAAACAGGCAAGAACCCCTTCTTGGACTGATCCATTTTGAACTTCTTCAAAATCTTATCAAGGTATGTGCTTTGTGAAAGTCCTATTAAACGTCTTGATCTATCTCTATAGATCTTGATGCCTAATATGAAAGCAGCTTCTCCTAGGTCCTTCATTGAAAAACTCTTGTTCAAATATTCCTTTACGCTTTCCAGCATTTCTATATTGTTTCCAATCAGCAATATGTCATCCACATATAATATTAGAAACGCTATAGAGCTCCCACTCACTTTCTTGTAAATACAAGCTTCTCCGTAAACTTGTATAAACTCGAACGCTTTGATCACCTCATCAAAACGAAGATTCCAACTCCGAGATGCTTGCATGATTCTGACGGACTTAAGCATCGCTACGGGTGAGAAGGTCTCATCGTAGTCAACTCCTTGAACTTGTGAAAAACCCTTTGCCACAAGTCGAGCTTTATAGACGGTGACATTACCGTCCGCGTCCGTCTTCCTCTTAAAGATCCATTTGTTCTGAATGGCCTTACGCCCTTCAGGTAATACTTCCAAAGTCCATACTTTGTTTTCATACATGGATCCCATCTCGGATTTCATGGCCTCTAACCACTTCTTGGAATCCGGGCTCATCATCGCTTCTCCATAGCTCGTAGGTTCATCGTTGTCTAACAACATGATGTCTAAGACAGGGTTGCCGTACCACTCGGGAGCAGTACGCGTCCTTGTAGACCTACGAGGTTCGATAGCAACTTGATCCAAAGCTTCATGATCATCATCATTAGCTTCCTCTCCAGCTAATGTAGGCTCCACAGAAACAACTTTCTGCGCTGCGCTACTCTCAGGTTGAAGTAAAGGTTCAACAACCTCATCAAGTTCTATCTTCCTCCCACTCAATTCTTTCGAGAGAAACTCTTTCTCAAGAAATGTTCCGTTTTTAGCGACAAACACTTTGCCTTCGGATCTGAGGTAGAAGGTATACCCAACTGTCTCTTTTGGGTATCCTATGAAGACGCATTTCTCCGCTTTGGGTTCCAGCTTTTCAGGCTGAAGCTTTTTGACATAAGCATCACATCCCCAAACTTTAAGAAACGACAGCTTTGGCTTCTTGTCAAACCAAAGTTCATATGGCGTCGTCTCAACGGATTTCGATGGTGCCCTATTTAAAGTGAATGCAGCTGTCTCTAATGCATAACCCCAAAACGATAGTGGCAAATCGGCAAGAGACATCATAGATCGCACCATATCCAATAAGGTTCGATTACGACGTTCGGACACACCATTACGCTGTGGTGTTCCAGGCGGTGTCAATTGTGAAACAATTCCACACTGTCTTAAGTGACTGCCAAACTCATAACTCAGATATTCTCCTCCTCGATCAGATCGTAGGAATTTAATCTTCTTGTTACGATGATTCTCAACTTCACTCTGAAATTGTTTGAACTTTTCAAATGTTTCAGACTTGTGTTTCATTAAGTAAATATACCCATATCTACTTAAGTCATCAGTGAAGGTGAGAAAGTAACGATAACCACCGCGCGCCTCAATACTCATCGGACCGCACACATCAGTATGTATGATTTCCAATAAGTCACTTGCCCGTTCCATTATTCCAGAGAACGGCGTTTTAGTCATCTTGCCCATGAGGCATGGCTCACATGTGTCAAGTGATTCAAAATCAAGTGACTCCAAAAGTCCATCAGCATGGAGCTTCTTCATGCGTTTTACGCCAATATGACCTAAACGGCAGTGCCACAAGAAAGTGGTATTATCATTATCAATTCTACATCTTTTGGCATCAATGTTATGAACATGTGTATCATTACTATCGAGATTCAATAAGAATAAACCCCTCACATCGGGTGCATGACCATAAAAGATATTACTCATATAAATAGAACAACCATTATTCTCTGATTTAAATGAGTAACCGTCTCGCAATAAACAAGATCCAGATATAATGTTCATGCTTAACGCAGGCACCAAATAACACTTATTTAGGTTCATCACTAATCCCGACGGTAATCGAAGAGCGAGCGTGCCAACGGCGATCACATCAACCTTGGAACCATTTCCCACGCGCATCGTCACTTCGTCCTTTGCCAGCCTCCGTCTATTCCGCAGTTCCTGTTTTGAGTTGCAAACATGAGCAACCGCACCGGTATCAAATACCCAGGCACTACAACGAGAGTTGGTAAGGTACACATCAATAACATGTATATCATATATACCTTGTTTGTTGTTGGCCGCCTTCTTGTCAGCCAAATACTTGGGGCAATTCCGCTTCCAGTGTCCAGTTCCCTTGCAATGAAAACACACAGTTTCTGGTTTGGGTCCAGCCTTGGGTTTCTTCACGAGAGGAGCAACTGCTTTGCCACTCTGCTTGGAGTTACCCTTCTTACCCTTGCCATTTTTCTTGAAACTAGTGGTTTTATTGACCATCAACACTTGATGCTCCTTCTGAATTTCAGACTCAGCGGCTTTCAGCATCGCAAACAGCTCGGCGACTGACTTGTTCATCCCGTGCATGTTATAGTTCAACACGAAGCTCTTGTAGCTAGGTGGCAATGATTGAAGAACTCTGTCAGTGATAGCCTCTGGCGGAAGGGGCATCCCTAACTCAGCCAGACGGGTGGAGTACCCAGACATTCTGAGCACGTGATCACTGATAGACCCGTTCTCCTCCATCTTGCAAGCATAGAACTTATCGGAGATCTCATATCTCTCGATCCGGGCATTCTTCTGAAAGATAAACTTCAACTCCTGGAACATCTCATATGCTCCATGACGTTCAAAACGTCTTTGAAGTCCCGGTTCTAAGCCATACAACATTGCACATTGAACTATTGAGTAATCATCAGAACGAGCCTGCCAGGCGTTCACAACGTCTAGAGACTCAACTGGAGCGGGTGGATCACCAAGCGGTGCATCAAGGACATAAGCCTTCTGGGAAGCCGTAAGGATAATCCTTAGATTACGGGCCCAGTCCACAAAGTTACTTCCATCATATTTCAACTTAGCTTTCTCTAGGAACGCATTTAAAATTCAGGGGTGCTACTGCGCGAGCCATGATCTACAACATGAATATTGCAAAGACAACTTAGACTATTGTTCTTTAGATAATGAGTTTAGTTAATCATATTACTTAAAAAACTCCCACTCAAATTGACATCCCTCCGATCATTCGAGTGTAACATGATCCAAATCCACCAACTCAAGTCCGATCATCACGTGAGTTGAGGTGGTTTCAATGGTGAACATCTTCATGTTGATCATATCTACTATATGACTCATGTTCGACCTTTCGGTCTCTTGTGTTCCGAGGCCATGTCTGTACATGCTAGGCTCGTCAAGTTTAACCCGAGTGTTCCGCACGTGTAACATGGCTTACACCCGTTGTATGCGAACGTAGAGTCTATCACACCCGATCATCACGGCGTGTCTCGAAACGACGAACTTTCGCAACGGTGCACACTTGGGGAGAACACAATTTATCTTGAAATTTAAGTGAGGGATCACCTTATAATGCTACCGTCGTCCTAAGCAAAATAAGATGCATAAAAGGATTAACATCACATGCAAATCATAAGTGACATGATATGGCCATGAACTTGTGCTTTTGATCTCCATCTCCAAAGCACCGGCATGATCTCCATCGTCACCGGCATGACACCATGATCTCCATCATCTTGATCTCCATCAACGTGTCGCCATAAGGTTGTCGCGCCGACTGTTGCTTCCACGACTATAGCTAACGTTTAGCGATAAAGTAAAGCATTACATAGCGCTTAATGATTGACACGCAGGTCATACAATAATTAAAGACAACTCTATGGCTCCTGCCAGTTGCCGTACTCATCGACATGCAAGTCGTGATATTCTATACAAAACATGATCATCTCATACATCACATATATCTCATCATGTAATTGGCCATATCACATCACAACATACCCTGCAAAAACAAGTTAGACGTCCTCTAATTGTTGTTGCAAATTTTACGTGGCTGCTACGGGTTTGCAAGAACCGTTCTTACCTACGCAAAACCACAACGTGGTGTAGTGATTGCTTTTTGATCTTCTAAAAGAACCCTCTTCATTGAACCGATTCAACTAAAGTGAGAGAGACAGACACCCGCCAGTCACCTTTATGCAACAAGTGCACGCAGCGGTAAAACCAGTCTCGCGTAAGCGTACGCGTAATGTCGGTCCGGGCCGCTTCATCTCACAATGCCGCTTAATCAAGTATCAACTAGTAACGGCAAGCAATATGTATACACCCACGCCCACAACTCGTTTGTGTTCTACTCGAGATCTCATCTACGCATAGACCTAGCTCATGATGCCACTGTTGGGGAACGTTGCATGGGAAACAAAAAATTTTCCTACGCACACATAAGATCTATCCATGGTGATGAGCATCTATGAGAGGGAGAGTGAATCTACATACCCTTGTAGATCGCTAAGCGGAAGCGTTAATAAACGCGGTTGATGTAGTCGAACGTCTTCGCGATCCAAATCGCCGAGCGTCCCGCGATCCAATCACGATCCTTCCGATCTAGTGCCGAACGGACGGCACCTCCGCGTTCAACACACGTACGGCTTGATGACGCCTTCACCTCCTCGATCCAGCGAGCGATGGTGAAGTAGTGGTTGAGTTCCAGCAGCACGACGGCGTGGTGATGGTGGTGAGGAACAATCTCTGCAGGGCTTCGCCAAGCGCTACGGAGATTATGACGGAGGAACTAGAGGGCTAGGGTTGCCGGCACACGGCTTGGGAAATCCTGATGTGTCCCGTGTGCTAGCCCTGCCCCTCTATTTATATGTTGAGCCTTGGGGTCTAAACTTGGAGTAAAAGCCTCCTCCGGGTCGGTTTTGCCCGCACAAGGTCGGTTTGGCCCGCAGGGAAAGAGTCCAACTCGGATCCCTGCCGAACCGTGCACAGCCGCGCACAAGCGGTAGTACCGCTTCACACAAGCGGTAGTACCGCTTGGGCGGTAGTACCGCTTCACACAAGCGGTAGTACCGCTCGGGCGGTAGTACCGCTTCACCAAGCGGTAGTACCGCTTACGCGGCAGCAAAACTACTTTTGCACTTTCCAATACCTTGTGGGCTTTATCCCTTTGGCTCATATAAAGTGTTGCTGCACCCGAACACTTCGGTAAACATCCGGAACCCCTTCCGGTGAACTTCGGAACTCTTCCGGAGATCGAAACACTATTATCACATATATCAATCTTTACCTCCGGACTATTCCGGAGATCCTCGTCATGTCCGGGATCTTATCCGGGACTCCGAACCACTTTCGGTCACCAACATAATAACTCAATTATACTAATCGTCACCAAACGTTAAGTGTGTAGACCCTGCGGGTTCGAGAACTATGTAGACATGACCGAGACACCTCTACGGCCAATAACCAATAGCGGGACCTGGATGCCCATATTGGCTCCTACATATTCTACGAAGATCTTTATCGGTCGAACCTCTATGTCAAGGATTTAGTTAATCCCGTATGTTGTTCCCTTTGTTCTTCGGTATGTTACTTGCCCGAGATTCGATCGTCGGTATCACTATACCTAGTTCAATCTCGTTACCGGCAAGTCTCTTTACTCGTTCCGTAATACAAGATCTCGTGGCTAACACTTTAGTCACATTGCTTGCAAGGCTCATTGTGATGTTGTATTACCGAGTGGGCCCTGAGATACCTCTCCGTCATACGGAGTAACAAATCCCAGTCTTGATCCATGCCAACCCAACAGACACCCTCGGAGATACCTGTAGAGCACCTTTATAGTCACCCAGTTACGTTGCGACGTTTGATACACACAAGGTATTCCTCCGGTGTCAGTGAGTTGCATGATCTCATGGTCAAAGGAACAGATACTTGACATGCAGAAAACAATAGCAATAAACTGACACGATCAAATGCTACGTTTACAGTTTGGGTCTTGTCCATCACATCATTCTCCTAATGATGTGATCCCGTTATCAAATGACATCTCATGTCAATGGCTAGGAAACCTTAACCATCTTTGATCAACGAGCTAGTCAACTAGAGGCTTACTAGGGACACAGTGTTGTCTATGTACCCACACATGTATTTGAGTTTCCAATCAATACAATTATAGCATGGATAATAAACGATTATCATGAACAAGGAAATATAATAATAACCAATTTATTATTGCCTCTAGGGCATATTTCCAACAGGACTAGCCTCACTCGGGGTAGATCTTCACGAAGTAGGCGATCTCCTTGCCCTTACAAACTCTTGGTTCAACTCCACATCATGTCGGAGGCTCCCAAGTGACACCTAACCAATCTTGGAGACACCACTCTCCAAAAGGTAATAGACGGTGTGTTGTTGATGAACTCCTTGCTCTTGTGCTTCAAATGATAGTCTTCCCAGCACTCAAACAACTCATAGATTTGGCTATGGTGGAAGAAGGATTTGAGTGGAAAGCAACTTGGGAAAGGCTAGAGATCAAGGTTCAAATGGTAGGAATGGAATCTCTTGATCTCAACACATGAGTAGGTGGTTCTCTCTCAGAAAATTTATGGTGGAAGTGTAGGCACGTTCTGATGGCTCTCCTTACTGAGAAGGAGGTGGTGGAGGGGTATATATAGCCTCCACATAAAATCCAACCGTTACACACTTTTGACCCAACTCGGTGGCACCGAAACAATAATCTCGGTAGCACCGAACTGTGTAAAAGATATGAACTTTAGGAATCTCGGTGGGACCGATAGGAACAACTCGGATGGACCGAAGTGCAATGGCTAGGGCAAACCTCATCTCGGTGGCACCGATTGCATCAACTCGGTAGGACCGAAGTGAAGCAATAAGGCAACAGAGAGTTGGCAAGCCATCTCGGTGAGACCGATTTGCAAAACTCGGTGAGACCGAAGTGAGTGCAAACGATTACAGAGAGTTGGCAAGGCCATCTCGGTGGGACCGAAATCCATTTTGGTGGATCCAATTTGTTAGGGTTTTGGCAGTGGCTAAGTCTAGATGAACTCGGTGGGGCCGGATAGAAAATTTCGGTGGGGCCGAGTTGGAATGTAGGTTTTGGACATATTTGGGTAGAGAGAGTGGTTGAGGGTTTAGGAGTACTGTCACTAAGCACTTGAGCAAAAAGACCATTAAGCAACACCTCATCCCCTTTTAATAGTATTGGCTTTCCTATGGACTCAATGTGATCTTGGATCACTAAACCAAAAATGTAGAGTCCTGATCTTTTGCCAATCCTTGTCCTTAGCATTTTGAGGGGTCCACATCTCTAGTCCATGCCTGCCAATCATTGAACATCCTGAAATCTTTAACTTGAATGGACATTAGTTCAATGAGATATATGTTGTTATGAATTACCAAAACCACCAAGGGAGCAAATGTGCTTTCAATCTCCCCCTTTTGGTAATTGATGACAACATATAGATCAAAGCTTCGACAAATGATTAAATGATTGAAATACATCGTCGCTTTGAGAAGTATGTGATAAGCAAGAGCTCCCCCTAAATTTGTGCATTATTAAAAATTTGCGTTTGAATGCAAATGCACAATCGATTAGGCTCATGGGTCACTCTTCCATGTCACATACATCTTGGTGGAGCGCGCAAAATGATATGAGTGAATTAGTAAGCACGCATCACCAACAAAAGTAAGTGATCATACAAGATAATGATAGAGATAAACATAGATCATCACAATAAGCATAGTATGACCAATCAACATAGTATCTCACAAGCATAAAACGACAGACTATCTCACAGACACTGTAGCAAGCACACACATAACAAAGTACCAACAAGCAAATAGATAGCAAAAGAACTCTCGAGAGAAAAACCAATGACCAAAACACTCTCTCTCGAAGCCTATGATCTATACAAATTCTCCCCCTTTGGTAACAAGTACCAAAAAGCTTGAATATGTATAGGACTAGTCGGCACTCTAAACACGGTCCTCCGAAGCTCCTGAAGGTGACCTCCTGCTAGCAGCTCCGGTGTGCGTAGACGGCGTTGAGAGAAGAGCGTCCACGAAAGCTTCTGCTGAAGTTTGCTGGGCTGGTGGAGTGGATACCGGCGGTGGCACTGTGGCAGTAGCAGCTCGTGTAGATACTGTGGTCCTCGGATCCACAACTGGCACTGCAACAGATCTGGCTGCCCTAGGCACTATCTGAAAACGCTCTGTGGTACGTCTGTCATCTCCACTGTCATCAGATGGGGCTGTCTTGACAGCATCAACATCACTCTGCAGCTGCTCCACGGTAGTCTGGATTTCAGTGACCTTGACATCCAGATCATGAAATTTTGTCTCTATTATCCGCTCTAGGCTAGCCTGGTGCTGGGTGAGGTTGGCCAAACTTCGCTCAATCCTCAGGGTGGCTTCAAGCAGATATGTCATTTGGTCAGACTTAGACTTTAGATTGGCAATTGGAGCATTGGGAGCTGTTGCCTCCTGGGCTGCTTTTGCTTCTTTGGCTTTGCGGATCTTCTCCTGAGCTTGTGCAGAAGTGGGATGCGAAGGATCCATCACTATGACATTATCCTCAAAATCTGGATGCAATGGCAAATGCTCTCGATCAAGAAGGTATGTGCTGGTTCCAACCTTAGAGTTGATCAACATCTGAATATGTGGAGCGTATCCGCACGATCTCTTCTGATCAGCTGCAGTCCTCTTGATAGTTTCTACTATCAGGCTCATCACCTTGAACTTCTGAAGTGTATCAAACAAATGCAGCAAATTGATGGAGTGACCACAAATCATTTTGTCATCTCCTGACTTAGGTAACAGAGTGTACCGCAAGATAGTGTTCGTGGTGGACAGTCCTGGCAGCAGATGCTTCACTGATCCAAGCTTATGAGTCTCGATGTCCTTCTGGGGGATAGCAGTGTACATGTTCTTCATTGTGTTGTGATCCATCTTGAGCTTTGCATAGATATCAAGGTCATCGTCCTCTTCCTTGGGTGCACCAAGAAGACTTGCCCACTCAGAGATGGTTGACTGGTACCTGATACCCTCAGTCATCCACACGATACGGCCATCTGGATAGAAGTGAGCAGTAGAGTAAAACTGCATGACCATCTCATCATTCCACTTGGTCAACTTCTTTCCGACAAAGTCATCAACTCCTGCAATCCTGAAGCTCTCATGAACATGGGGGAAATAATCCTCATTCTCATCGATGTATTCCCAATCCACCCATTTCATGTCGCTAACAATGGGCTTCTTGTCAAGCAAAACCGTCTCATAGAAATCCTGTTGTTCACGAGTGTGAAAGCGATTGTCACACGCTGTCTTCCTCCTTGTAGCATAAGGATCTGACAGTCTCCACTGACGCAGTCCTTTATCTTTTCTCAGCATCATGTTCTCCGCAACTGGGTGTGCATCATCATGGTCTGGAATCTTAGGCTTCAATTTCCTGAGCACTAGGGGCTCTTCATCAACATTTGCCTTAGGCACTGGGGCCTTGTTCTTCTCAACAGCTGAAATGTTCCTGGTGGATCTCTTTGGTGCTGACACCTTTGGTTTGGACTTGAGGGCAGCAGTCCTCATAGCATCTGACATAAGCTTTTGAGACTTGGCTGGGGTTGCATCTGCGGTAGGTTCCTCCTCCTCCTCATCAATCATCATGGAGGGTCTGCCAATCACACGGGCAGTAGTTTTCCTTACTCTCTTCTTCTTTCCACCTGCAGCTGGTTCTGTGTCACTAGGCTCTTCGAGAGTGAATTGCATTGTCTTCTTTGGAACTTTCCTCACAGCTGTCCTCTCTTTGGCAGATGTAGGTTTGGTGCTATATTCCTTAGCAATCACCATTCTCTTCTTCTTTGTTGCTGATGCGCTAACAACAAAATCTTCATCCTCACTGTCTGAGGTTTTCTTCTTCCTTGTTCTAGTGGCTGCCTTAGGAAGATCTGTAGAGCTCCTCTCTCCCTCATAGAAACTCTCAGCAGGGCTTGACCCTTCACTTAGTTCTGCATGCTGTTCAGACCTGTTCTGGCTGTCGCTGGAATCTGACATCTTGCTGAGCTGACCCTATGAATAGATGGGTATGGGCAGAGTAGATGAGTCATCACAAAAAGCAGAGGTTTTTCTTTAAAATAGAGTTCAACTCTTAGTTTCAAGTTTTCACAGGATGCGTTTCGGATGGACCGAGTTGATCATCTCGGTGACACCGAAGTACTCTACAGAAACCTTACATGCCATTTCGGTCAGACTGAGATGGGTTTCGGTGGCTCCGAGATGCTAGGGTTTCACTGAGATTTTACTTTCGGTCTCACCGATATGTACAACTCGGTGGCACCGAGACGTACTAGTGCTATGGCCAGAGGCCAAATCGGTGGGACCGAAAATTTCGAATCGGTCGATCCGAGATGCATTCGGCGGAAACTTAAACCTAAAAATTTTACTCGCATCTAATCTACGGAATTTGCAGTGTAATGGGAGTTCTCAATCCGTGGCATGAATTCAGGCAGTCCAATCGTGCATTGAATCGGAAATGGAGCACGAGAGGGATCAAATCTCACCCTAACTTGGTGGAGGTTCTCTACAGTGGCAACGGCGGGGCAGATTGCCGTTGACGGCGACGAAATCCGGCGGCGAGGGCGCGCTGGAGACGAAGCGAAGTCCGAAGACGAAGGGCGACGGCAGCAACGGGGTGCGGGAACGAGTGGGGTCGAGAAATTTCAACCGTTCGGTCCGCGCGATATATATACCCGTACGCTGTCGGTGGCGCCGAGTTGAACAACTCGGTGGCACCGATATGTGTAACTGCACGCAGTTTAGCACATCGGTGGCGCCGAAATGGTTCAATTCGGTAGCACCGAGATGGAAAACCTGGATCAATCTAAGTGATTTCGGTTGGACCGAGTTTGAGTTAGCTGGTTCGGCCGAAATCATTTAGAACGTTTTGGAGGTTCAGCCCTTTCAGATCGGTGGCTCCGAGTGCTCCTCACCCAGAGGGTCCGAAAATGACTTGTTCAATTTTTGTGATGCAGCAAGAATAGAATTTGAGACAAGAAAGCATAGATAGCTAGAGAAGGTACTTAGGCATTCTTGTACATCCACTTGGCCAGAAAACCAAGACAATCAAAACAACAAATGGATGTCCTCGAATGATGAAAACATGCAAACCAACATGCTCACACAATAAGATTGCAAATGAAATATGTGTCAAACATGCACAATCAATTCTAGCATCTATCAAGCAATGACGATGACTAGGTCATCTATATATGAGTATATTGGCTTAGGAGCCAAATGAGAACATTTGATCATAGGTCATACTCATCGTTTAAGCACAAGTGGGGTTGCCACTTTTACATAAAGCATTAATGTGCTCACACCATTAGAGCTGCTTTAGCTCAATTGTTTAGAGCAAAGCTCCCCCTAGATGTGATATCCCCCCTAAGAGGGATGAACTAACCTCGGGTTTTGTCGATGATGACTTCATGTAGATGTTGAAGATGTGGATGCTCAATGTTGATGTAGACCATCAAGAATTGGGAGCAATCCTTTGGAGTTTTGTGCTTTCAATACCTACATGGGTTAGTCCCACACAAGGAACATACAAGGAAATCCATAGACATAGAGTGAATTACACATATGATGATGTCCATGAATGCATTGAATACCTTGTCCCTTGTCTTACCAACAAGAGGGTTTGTGACTCCATGAACTAGTGCAAAATGTGGAAGTTGGTTGCACAAGTTCTCGCCATAAAGAGTATGAGTGAGGTTTGTTGCCGGAGTCACCCTCAAGAACTCTCTAGTTCTTCTTCTTTTGGACCCACATCAACTTGATGGGAATCCTTGGAGTTGTAGTAGCACTTGATGAAGTAGAACTTGATGAAGTCTTGGGAACCCACTTGACCATGGCTTGAGGAGCATCTTCAAATGAATCAATCTCTTCTTGAAGCTTGTCCTTGCCTTTTAGCTTGTGGTCTTGTGGTGGAAGATCTTCTTGAGCTTGTGTTCCCTTGAAGGAAGTAGGATCATACTTCTCTTGTTGAGGAACAAACTTCGTCTTGGGGTATTGATCTTCTTCCCACTCAACTCCATTGGCATTGAACTTTCGTTCAAAACCAACACCTTGGTTCTTCCGATGCCTTCCTTGCTTGCGTACAATTTCCTCAAATTGCTTACTCCCAGCAAGACTTTTGTAGACACCTTTTTCTATAATTCCTTTCAATAGCATATTTTCTTGCTCAAGTGTAACTTGGCTAAGAGAATCATTAGTGGAATCAATAGAACTACTAGAAGCAACAACATTGGATTTTGCATTATTATTGTTACTACTAGAGGTAGAACCCATTTTACCCTTGTTGCTAGTTTGCTTAGGTTTAACTTGTGGCATAAAGGTAGACAAGAGTAAACGCTTGGCAAGATATGAAGAACTCTTCTTTCGAAGATCATCATTGATAGCTTTAAGAAACTCATGTTCTTGCTCTAAATTTAGCTTCTCGAAGCGTAGCTTCTCATGAGTTCTTAGAAGTTCTCTATGATCCTCTTGAGTTGTTTCATGGGCTAACTTAAGAGCATTTAGTTCTTTAGTTAGACGCTCGATCTCCTTCATAGCATTGTCACTCGTTTCCTCTTGACTATCATAATTACTAGCATTTTCATTATAGCTCACATTACTATCCTTATCAACAAGTAAATCATCATCACCAAGCAAATCATCTTCATCACTATTGAAATCAAGATACTCGGGGTGTGATACCTTGGGGCCTTTTGCCATGAAGCATCTTCCAATTCCTTCATTTGGTGAGTCAAATAGATCATAGGAGTTGGATGACACAAGAGCAAGTCCGGCAACACCTTCATCTTGACTATAGTCGGAGTTGGAGTGATAACTTCTCTCGGAGTGGTTGTCGGAGTCGGAGCCGGAAACCCATTCACCAACATGAGCTTGATGTCTTCTTCTTGTGTAGATCCTTGATGACTTGTCCTTCCTTTCTGAATCCTTGCTTCTTCGAGAGTATCTTCGTTCATAACGATCATCTCTACTCCTTCTTTCCTTATGAGGTGATTCATCTCTTCTATGTCTTCCTCTTGGTGATTCATCTCTTTTCTTGTAGGGAGCCGTACACTCATTGGAGTAGTGTCCGAGCTTCCCACAATTGTAACAATTACGGTCATGACTTGATGATCTTCTCTCATAGTGTCTTGAGCTAGAGCTTCTCTCTTTCCCTTTGTTCTTGTAGAACTTGTTGAACCTTTTCACCATTAGGCTTATCTCTTCATTGGATACTAGCTTGTCACTTGAAGTTGTTGCAGCATTGGTTGAGACTTTGTAAGCACCACTTGATTTGTTGTGCAGCTCCTCTTTGTCCTTGAGTGACATTTCATGAGCAACAATCCTTCCAATGACTTCCGTGGGCTTGAGATCTTTGTAATTTGGCATCATTTGGATCAATGTGCAGACGGTATCATATTTTCCATCCAAAGCTCTAAGTATCTTCTTGATGATGAATTTGTCGGTCATCTCTTCACTTCCTAAGCAGGCAATCTCATTTGTGATGAGAGCAAGCCTAGAGTACATCTCAGCGACTCCTTCACCATCCTTCATCTTGAACTTGTCAAGTTGACTTTGAAGCACATCCAACTTAGATTCCTTGACGGACTCGGTACCCTCATGCATATCAACCAAAGTATCCCAAATTTCCTTTGCATTCTCGAGGCAGCTGATTTTGTTGAATTCCTCTAGACACAAACCGTTGAATAGAATGTCACAAGCTTGAGCATTGTATTGCAACATCTTCAATTCTTCCGGGGTTGCTTCACGATCCGGTTCCTTGCCATCCTCAAAGAAATCACCTTGCAAGCCAACACGAACAACAGCCCAAATGGCGGGGTTATGACCAAGAATGTGCATTTTCATCTTATGTTTCCAACTAGCAAAGTTTGTACCATCAAAATATGGACCTCTACGGTGATAATTACCCTCACTAGACGCCATACTCTCCTAGGTTGTGAAACCAAGGCTATGATCACCAAAGCAATGGAAATCAAGGCTTACGGAGACCAAAGTTGTAGGATCGAAAGTATGTCTAGAGGGGGGTGATTAGACTACTTGACCAAATAAAACCTAACCTTTTCCCAATTTTAGTTGTAGGCAGATTTTAGCAATAATACATGTCAAGCATCACCCTACACATGCAATTTTAAGAGTATAGTAGCGGAAAGTAAATAATTGCATATGTAAGTAAAGGAGGGGATCAGAGATTTCAAACGCAATGAAGACACGGTGGTTTTTGGCGTGGTTCCGATAGGTGGTGCTATCGTACGTCCACGTTGATGGAGACTTCAACCCACGAAGGGTAACGGCTGCGCGAGTCCACGGAGGGCTCCACCCACGAAGGGTCCACGAAGAAGCAACCTTGTCTATTCCACCATGGCTTACGTCCACGAAGGACTAGCCTCACTCGGGGTAGATCTTCACGAAGTAGGCGATCTCCTTGCCCTTACAAACTCTTGGTTCAACTCCACATCATGTCGGAGGCTCCCAAGTGACACCTAACCAATCTAGGAGACACCACTCTCCAAAAGGTAATAGATGGTCTGTTGTTGATGAACTCCTTGCTCTTGTGCTTCAAATGATAATCTTCCCAGCACTCAAACAACTCCTCACAGATTTGGCTATGGTGGAAGAAGGATTTGAGTGGAAAGCAACTTGGGAAAGGCTAGAGATCAAGGTTCAAATGGTAGGAATGGAATCTCTTGATCTCAACACATGAGTAGGTGGTTCTCTCTCAGAAAATGTATGGTGGAAGTGTAGGCACGTTCTGATGGCTCTCCTTACTGAGAAGGAAGTGGTGGAGGGGTATATATAGCCTCCACACAAAATCCAACCGTTACACACTTTTGACCCAACTCGGTGGCACCGAAACAATAATCTCGGTAGCACCGAACTGTGTAAAAGATATGAACTTTAGGAATCTCGGTGGGACCGATAGGAACAACTCGGATGGACCGAAGTGCAATGGCTAGGGCAAACCTCATCTCGGTGGCACCGATTGCATCAACTCGGTAGGACCGAAGTGAAGCAATAAGGCAACAGAGAGTTGGCAAGCCATCTCGGTGAGACCGATTTGCAAAACTCGGTGAGACCGAAGTGAGTGCAAACGATTACAGAGAGTTGGCAAGGCCATCTCGGTGGGACCGAGATCCATTTCGGTGGATTCGATTTGTTAGGGTTTTGGCAGTGGCTAAGTCTAGATGAACTCGGTGGGGCTGGATAGAAAATTTTGATGGGGCCGAGTTGGAATGTAGGTTTTGGACATATTTGGGTAGAGAGAGTGGTTGAGGGTTTAGGAGTACTGTCACTAAGCACTTGAGCAAAAAGACCATTAAGCAACACCTCATCCCCTTTTAATAGTATTGGCTTTCCTATGGACTCAATGTGATCTTGGATCACTAAACCAAAAATGTAGAGTCTTGATCTTTTGCCAATCCTTGTCCTTAGCATTTTGAGGGGTCCACATCTCTAGTCCATGCCATGCCAATCATTGAACATCCTGAAATCTTTAACTTGAATGGACATTACTTCAATGAGATATATGTTGTTATGAATTACCAAAACCACCAAGGGAGCAAATGTGCTTTCAGCAAGCGGTGCCGAAGAAGAAGGTGGTGCAGTGACCCGTGTACTTTGTTAGTTCCCTTCTGCAGGGGGCTAGATCAAGGTACTTTGGCGTCCCCTTCTGGCCTCGAGAAAGCTGCGCCACTACTTCCAAGCACATGAGATCACCATCCTCACCCGCTTTCCGTTGCAATGCATCTTGAGAAATCCAGACGCAACTGGCAGGATAGTGGAGTGGGTGTTGGAATTGTCAAGCTTTGCACTCAAGTTTGAAAACACTTCAACCGTTCAGAGCAGAGCCTTGGCGGAGTTCGTCGCCGAATGGACGCCAACGCAAGACGAAGAAATTCGAGAAACAGCTCTCCCCGGCAAAGAGACAGCCAAAGAATGGATCATGTACTTTGATGGTGCTTTCTCGCTGCAAGGCGCCGGTGCTGGAGTGCTGCTTGTCGCACCCACCGGAGAGCACCTCAAGTACGTGGTTCAAATGCACTTTCCCAGGGAGCAAGCTACAAACAACACTGCTGAGTACGAAGGACTCCTTACCGGTCTTAGGATCGCAGTGGACCTTGGGATCAGAAAATTGATCGTCCGCGGTGACTCGCAGCTCGTTGTGAAGCAAGTAAACAAAGATTACCAGAGCCCGTTGATGGAAGCATATGTGGAATAAGTGAGGAAATTGGAAGAACACTTTGACGGGTTACAAATAGAGCACGTCCCTCGTGCGGAAAACAGCATTGCTGATAGCCTGTCAAAGTGTGCCGCTCAAAAGCTTCTCGTGGAACCGGGAACGTTTGTGCTCCATTTGAATCAACCAACAGTCACTCCATCAACGTAGGCCAGTAAGAGAAGGAAGTTGAATACCGGCAAATATTTTTCGGCAGAGCTCCCGGAAGCCGCCGGCAAGGATGTTGCCGGGAACAACAACACGGTTGCCGATGAGCAGCCGCTTAGCGCAGAACCCCAGGTTCTTGTCGTAGAAGCAAGCGCTCCCGCGGCCGAAGAGATGCCTTTAGTCCTTGTCGTCGAGCCACAGGCTCCGACATGGGCGCAGCAGATAGTTCGTTTCCTTCAAATAGGAGAACTTCCCGATGAGCAAGAAGAAGCTGAGAAAGTAGCCTGTCAGTCGAGTATGTATCAGTTTGTGGATAACATTCTATACAGAAAGTGACCAAACGGTGTGAAATTGAAGTGCATTTGCCGGGAAGACGGACTAAAGCTGTTGGCAGAGATACACGGAGGCATATGTGGCTCTCACATAGGATCAAGGGCACTCGCCGGCAAAGCTTTCCGGCAAGGCTTCTATTGGCCCACTGCCCTCCAGGATGCGACTGAGCTAGTAACCAAGTGTGAAGCATGCCAGTTCCATTCAAAGAACATACATCAACCGGCTCAAGCTCTCCAAACAATCCCTCTCTCCTGGCCCTTTTCGGTCTGGGGGCTCGATATCTTGGGCCCCTTCCCCCATGCTGCCGGGGGCTTTGAGTTCTTGTACGTCGCCATCGACAAGTTCACAAAGTGGCCTGGAGTGGAGCCAGTGAGAAAGGTGACAGCGCAATCAGCCATCAAGTTCTTCAAAGGATTAGTTTGCCGTTTTAGGGTTCCCACTAGAATCATCACCGACAACGGCACACAATTCACGAGCCGCACCTTCATGCAGTATATCCAAGACCTTGGCAGTAAAATCTGTTTTGCGTCTGTTGCTCACCCGAGAAGCAACGGCCAGGTGGAAAGGATGAATGCTGAAGTGCTGCGTGGCCTCAAGACGAGAACCTTTGACAAGCTGCGCAAGTGTGGAAGACACTGGATTGATGAGTTGCCGGCGGTTCTTTGGTCACTCAGAACAACACCAAATCGAGCTACCGGCCAAACACCCTTCTCCCTAATCTATGGTGCAGAAGCGGTGCTCCCCACGGAACTCATATACGGGTCACCTCGAGTACTCGCTTACGATGAAGTTGAGCAAGAGCAGCTGCGGCAAGATGATGCAACACTCCTTGAGGAAGATCGTCTTCGGGCGGCTGTGCGAGATGCACGCTACCAGCAAGCCTTGCGCCGCTACCATAGCCGCAAAGTGCATGTCCGAAGCCTTGAGGAAGGCGGCCTTGTTCTTCGGCGCGTTCAGTCTGCCAAGGGATCAAACAAGTTGACGCCGAAGTGGGAAGGCCCTTACCGGGTAGTACGAGTCACCAGACCTGGCGCAGTCTGTCTGGAGACCGAAGATGGCACCCTAGTGCAGAACTCATGGAATATTGAGCATCTTCTCAAGTTCTACCCGTGAGGCGCAGTTGCCGGGCCTCTCGGCAACCCCTTTAGTACAAGCTTTGTCGACGAGACATGTAACCCTCTGTACAAAGCCAAGCGCAGATCCTGTGCATAATAAAGCTAAGTGTTTCGCGACTCCTCGTACATATTCATTTATATGTGAATACATGTGATGTTGTGATCTACACTTTAATATGTATGGAATGACTGATGGTCCGTCAAGGTCCCCAAACCATTCTTTTCTCTTCTTTCTTTTTCATAAAAGGACAGAAGGATCCCTCGCGTGCAAGTTTCCCGGGAGGAGTGGAGATGGGGTACCATTTTAATGACGTTCAAGCGATCATTTGATGCAACGAGAGAAACGACGCAAGGAAAAGCTAAGTTGAAAAACTTTGAAATTTTTTCCTTGTTACATTCGCGATTTCCCTTGAACGATTCTGTGCTTTGTATGAGAAACCTGCACACGAAAGGAACCTTGTCGCGATCGGTCTGCGCTCTAGCTTGCCTCGAGTCCGCTCGGCAAACCTAGAAGCTGCGTTCTGTCCCAGCAAGTAGCCTTGCCGGCAGCAGCACTTCCAGCAGGCTGCTAAGGACCCGTTCCTTGAAGCGCTCGCGGCAAGTGTGCGCACCGGCAAGTTTCCAAACAGCGTAGGGATGCGATCATACAAAGGAAAAATAAAACAAGGAAAACAACATGCATTTGTCAAAACCTGACAACGACAGATATTCATTGAAAAGGCACTTGATTACATTTTCGTTGGCCCTTTGCCAGGGTTTATCTCGAGTGCAAGGAGGGCAAAAGGGGCGCCTAGGCAGAGTCCGGCTTGTTCCCGGAAGGCCAGATGATGGTGCTGCCGGCGATCAGCCAGACTCTTCTCCGTCGTCTTCAATCTTCACGCCCGGAGAGCCGTCGTCATCGCCGTCATCATCATCATCCGTAGCGTCGCTGGAGGAAGCGGTGTCGCTCGAGCTCGAGCTCTCCGCGCAGCACTCCAGACGAACGCCTGAAGCCCTGAAGAACTTCACGACAAGCGTGTCTGGTCCATCCAGCCTGAAGTGAAGGAGGTGCCCATGCCCCAAGCAACGGGCACGGGCGAAGGATTTCCACCCGTGCGTGAGGTACATGATACCATTGTTGGAAGTCTCGACGATCACACAGATCGGGCCGTTGCAGCAACTGTCCACGTGTAGCCATAAGCCGTGCAGGTGGCAGCCTTCCATCTCCTTGGCGAAAGGGCGAGGAAGCCGCAGCCAGCTCCGCGGCTGGTCGCGCAGCTCCAAGACGAACTCTTGCGCCGTGTCCTCCGTGTGGCCTTCTGCCGGCGGAGGAAGGGCCGAAGACGGAGCGGCAAGCGCCCCGCCATGGCCGCCCCGACCACGGGTGCCGCGCCGTCCACGACCACGGGCCGCGGCCCTCCCTTGAGCACTGGAGCCAGCCTCCGCAGCTGCAGCCGAAGCATGAGCTTGGAGCCGAGAAGAAGCTCTCGCCGCGGCGGCGGAGACACGACCGCGACCTCGCCCCCTCGCCATGCCGTCGCCAGATGCGGGGGAGGAAGATGAGAGAAAGAGGCAACGGTTGCTGGGGATCAAGGCAGAAGGAGATGAGCGAGCATCGCATCTCGCAGTCCCCTCTTTATAGGGGGGAGTACGGGAGGCTGGCTCCTCACCATCAGCAGGCGGCCACCCACGTTCGCCAATCCCGCACCCTGCGCTCTTGGCCAGGCGCATTACTCCAGCAACCGCCCACGATCGCCAATCCCGCGCCCTGCGCCCCCTGGCCCAGCGCATCACTCCAACGGCCGCCCCTCTCCACCAATCCGCTGCCTTGCATGCATGCAAGTGCGCGTTGTCGTGGTTTTGTCGCGACAGATGTCCTAGTAAAAGGACTTAGAGATGAAGCCATCGCACTAATGTGGAAGCTTAGCGGGGTTGAGCGGGAACGAAAAGACGCCGGGTTACCCAGGTTCGGCCCCTCACGGTGGAGGTAAAAGCCTATGTCCTGCTTGTCTATATTGTTGTAGATCTCGATTACAAGGGTGCGGATTCGCTAACCTGGCTCTCGAATAGATTGCAACCTCCCCCTTTTCGTGTAGGTGCTCCCCTTTATATATACAGGTGGAACCCTAGATTACATGAGAGTCCGGGTCGTCCCGTAATCCTTCTCCTACTTGTTCTCCACGATGGTCGTCTTGCCATCTGTCTTCTCATGAGCCGGCCCACTGCTTAAGCCGGCCCGTCCTTACCAGGCCTCGCTAAGCCGGCCCACACAGAATCTTCAGCCCCGCGGTGAGTTGACCCGCCAAGCTTGTATTATAGCCGGGTTACCATGCTGGTAAATATCCCCAACATTAGCCCTTAGTTTGGCTTGAATTTATTCATGTCAAACTCCATCCTGAAAAAGCAAAATATTAGTAATACCGATCTTTTAAGTCGCCATCTTAGGCCAGCTCAATTTGCCGGGTTAAGCAGATCGACATGTTCATCCCCTCAGATTCAAACTTTTAACATTTTCAACTTTTGTTCCTCATGACGTCACAGTCCACCTCCGCAAAATCTGGGCTGACATCGCACCGGATCCTTTGAATGGGCACATATCGTCTTGTCAGGCGCGAAAATCAAGGAGCCACGCCACCGAAAATTACTGCGCCGCCTGGGGTTTCACCCCTGCCGTTTTTTAACGTTTACCGCACCTATAAAAGGCCAGCTCACTCCCATTATCACTTTTTACCATTTACTCTTCGTCTTCCTCGTGTCGCCACTGTACCTACTCGAACTCGTCGTCGTCGGTGCCAGTACTCGCCGTGCTTCCCCTTCGTCACCGGAGGGAATCCAGTCACTACAAACACAACCGCCGCCGCCGCCCTCTAAGGACTGCAAAACTTCGAGCTTTCAGATCTATAAGTCTTCCCCGCCATTGCCGCGGTTCTAGTGCTCCTCTGTGTTCTTCATCGCGGCCATGGCAGATCTCAAACTCCTTCGGTGCCTTTCGGTTTCAGTTTCCGCAGTCATCCCGCAGCCTTTTTTCGTATTTAGCAGATCCATAGCGACATCATGGCTAAGCCCACTACGGTTCTTCTTTCAGTACGAAGAACACGTTTACTCTTTATTTCTTCATTTTTACCCATTTTGTAGATCCATAAAATCTCCTCTCCTTGTATAACTCTGTTTGCGGACTCGTAGCCCGAGTCGTGCCTCAACACTTGTAAAAATGTGTAGCCTGCAGCTCTGACTCATCTGCGCTAATAATCTTGACCCGGCAATTTGCCTGCATTCTCTTGTCTAACCCGGCCAAAACTTCTTACTCACCGGCTTGTTTATATCATGTGTATTTTATCAAACAGCTCATACTGCCGGCTTGTGACACCTTTTCCTTTTCAGAACAGCTGACATCATGCCTCCCAAGCCCAAGATCGTCAATTGGGCTAAGTCCAGTATGTCCAAACTGGGCCTGCAAGCTCTGACAGACTCCGGGTTGCTACCAGCCAAGGAGATAATCTCATGGCGAGCTCCTGAAGAAGAAATTTACCCGCAACCCGGCGAAAATGAAGTAGTCATATTTGCTGATCATGTTTCAAGGGGTTTTCGTCCTCCTGGCTCAAAGTTTTTCAGGCACGTGTTACACTTGTTCAACATCAGGCCCCAAGACTTGGCCCCCAATTCCATTTTCAATCTCTGCCAATTCCAAGTGTTCTGCGAAGTCTATTTACAGCTCGAGCCGTCTCTTACTTTGTTCCGAGAGCTCTTTTATCTAAACCGCCAAACTGAGCACAAGGACGGCCCCAGCATTGAACTCGGCGGGATTTCTATCCAACGCCGAAAGAATATTATCTTCCCAAATGCCAAGCCGGCCAGTCATCCGAAGGGGTGGCAGAGGACTTGGTTCTATTGCAAAGACACTTCTCCCGCAGGTCAGAACCCCTTGCCGGGTTACCGGGAAACCCGGCTTACCAATGCAAACTTCCCGGGTCTTGCTCCCCAAGAAGAGAGGGAGAATCTAGAGCCGCTATATCCAAAGATGAATGCCTTACTTGCTCACGGCCTCACCGGTGTCGACTTGACCCGGACTTGGGTCGAATGGAGGATTCAGCCACTGAGCTCCAGGACCCGGCTGATGCACACCTACACCGGCCACCGTGAAGAGCCACTCCGGTTCAGCCGGGTCAACCTCAAGGAGAAGGAAGTTATAAAACTAGCCAAGAAACTGCTTGGCGAGACGATGGAAGACATCAAGATTGTGGGGCTTGCCCCGTTTAGCGCCAACAAGCCGGCCCCTCCAGTAAGCCGTTTCCGCCCTTAAACAGTATCAAAACTGTATTGTCCTTATTTTTATTTTGCCAATCTGCCTCGGTGCAGGAAAACGACGACTGGTGGCGGGTCGAGCCTGTAGATCCTACACCTCCTCGAGAGGACGATGAAGAGGAGTCGGATAACGACGAAGATAATGAGGTAGAACTTGACTCTCTGGGTCGCCTTTTTAATCAGATTGCTGATGCCTACTCATCTCAGGAGGAAGCTGAAACTAGTCACCACGCCGAGCCAGAGGTAACTTTGATCTCCTCAGATTCTGATTCCCCAATACCAATTCAAAAGAAAACCCGGGCTGCAATCCGCAAAGTCCGAAGGAAACCCCGGGTTGCCGTTCGTAAAGTCCCCTTTTCACACCAAGACGCTCATCTGGATCCCAAATTTGTTTTGAAGAAAACTCAACAAGCCGGCACCTCCAAACGGAAGACCCGGAGCCGCGAAGGCGAATTGAGTGGCGGGCTTCCGTATGAGCCGCCATCCCGTAGAGCACGGGCAGAGGTGCTTCTCAGTCCAACTCCTTCCTTTCCTCTAGCTGGTTGCTTCAAAGAACCCTTATATTTAAATGACTCGGCATACCAGACATCCCCCTCCTCGGATGAATCAAGCGCCACTCAGGCGCCGGCTTTCAACATCAATCCGGGGTAAGCATTCTGATTTTCCCTTACTTGCACAGCTCTTCATCTTATAACCCTTAAATATCTCTTTGCTCCTTTCAGTGCCAAGGCCATCAAGAAGAAAACAACCGCCGGGTCATCTGACCCGGTCATTCCAACTGAGCCGCGAGAAGAGGCCACTTTGGCTATCCAGGATGAGCCGGCATCCCAAATTGACCCACCAGCTCAAGACACCGCCAGCCCGGCTCGTGCTCCTTCGCCTGTGGTACAAGAACGAGAAAATCCAATTGAGCAACGCGAAGAACCGCCCATGGCACCGGCTCAGGATGATGTAGTGGTGACCGGAGAACAGCAAGCAACTCCAGAAGCCTCTACCGCTCTGACCAAAATCCCTACCAAGCCTGAGCCGGCCTCGAAGGACACGGGCAAGGCGGCTCTTAACCTTCCTTCATTCGAAGAGCAGGACGCCAGTACTCTGCATCGGGCTGTGCTCACCCGGCTGTCTGAAAGCCGGGACACCGAGATTGCCATGATAACTTCGTTGAAACGGAAATATGAGGTAACTTGCACCCTTTATTTTGTACCATATATATATGTAGCCCCCAAGGGCCGGGTCATTATGGAATGATGACCCGGGACTTCAAAAGTAAACTTGTATGCATAACTTCAATCGGTGTCCCCAAAGGTGGCTCGCCATTCATGGCGGGCGGGTCTTCATAACTTTGTAAGCCGGATAGATCAACTTTGGCATTAGCCCCCAAGTGCCATGTAGAGTGCTTCCAGCTGCATGGAACTTGCCTTACGGGTTTTGAAGCTCGATAACATGTAGCCCCCATGGGCCGGGTTGTTCTTTTAGGGCGACCCGGGTCATATGTATACCTTGTATAACAGTCTGCTCTGTAGGAAATGTTGGACCAAGTAGAAGCCCAGGCCGCCGGCTTCCGAAAAGAGGCCAAGATGGAGAAAAAATTGCGCCAAGAATATGAAGAAACCGCCGCCGAAGCGAACGAAACTTTGGTGATTTTAAGGAACACCCTGCAAGAAACGGAGGCCGCAAAAGCCGCCCAAACCGCGCGGGCTGAAGAGGCCAAAGCCAAACTTGAGCCGGTGACTCAAGAATTGGTAACTCTGAAAGGCCAAATTACTACCATGTGTCGGGCCATCTTCGGTAAGCAAAACTGGCCATCCTGCAGCAACTGTTCCGACTTAGGTGTGGTAAGCCGGTTTTACTGATCGTGTATATCTATTGTTGTAGGTCGGAAGAATCAGACTCTTGTGCAGCAACCGTTGGTGAAGTTGAAAGCAGTATACACCTTCGTAGAACAACTCTACATAGGCGGCTCAAGATGCATTATGGCCGCAAAAAACACCACCTCACCACCTCAACTGATCGCAGACATGTTGAAGGAGCTGTCCGTCGTACCCAGGTGGCTCGAGGACTGGAAAAGGGCATGTTGTTGTACTGGGGCTCTGACCGCACTTGCTCGAGCCAAGGCGTACGTGCCGGAACTTGATCCGGCTCAGGTGGCGGGCGGGTATCCAGAGTTCAATGTGGACGACTCGCCTTTCACCAAGAGGGACTTCCAGCGCTGTATCAAAGAAACCCGGGTTGCCGCCACCAACATCGCAGAAGAGGCAGACTTGACCCGGTACGAGGCGCCCTACTCGAAAAGTAATGAGCGGATAGAGCCGCCAAATCATGAGCCGGTGGCCCTAACTCAGACACGTAAGACATCCTTCGCTCCTGAAGTCGACCCTTCTTCTCTGATATCCAACGATGCCCTGTTTGAAGCGTTGCGCAAAATTCAGTGGTCGACCGGCGACTCAAGCGAAGAAGCGGAGGATGACGATGGCCGCGAAAAGCCGGCTCACGGTGATCCATCAGGCGCTGGTGCCAGTTCTGACCTGGTGATGTAAACGCCGGCTTATCCTAGTAGGCCGAACTTTGTAAAAACTTTTGCCATGGCCGTAGCTGATGGGCGGCTTGTAATAGTGTAGCATAAAACTCTTGGTGCTGATGCCAATGCCGTCGTGCACTGAGCTTGCAGATTGTCTGTACAAATACTTTGTGCTTCCGCGAATCCTCATTTTGGCCCTGAGAGCCGGTTTTGCAATAGAGTGATTCCGCTGAAACAATAACAATTGTATGTGATGGTTACTGATGAAAGCATTTTGAACGAGTAATCTTTGTTACTGTTGCAATGAATCAATTACGTAAATGGAACTAAGCAAATGTTATGCATGGACATATGTATGCAGAGATGATATGCATGAATGTATGTATGAAGAGATGATATGCATGAATGTATGTGTGTAGAATAATCGTAAGTCGGAATATGCTTGAAACGGCCGGCTTAAGAAGCGCAAGCCGGAATATGCTTTCATGAAGCTGGCACTTTGGCCTGTTGGTTTGTCCTCGCTCTCTGAAAGCCGGCTCTCACACAACTAATCGGTCGTTTTAACTCTGATGAATTCAGGGTCACCTATGTGATTGACTCATCAGGTGTACACCGGGTCATTATTCAGGGAGTAGCATCTTGCTAACAGGCAGGCTTAACCAACTTTGTGGCATCTCACCGGGTTAAAGGGTTTTGTAAGCTAAACTCGATGAGTTGGAAGCCCCCAAGTAACCATGTGATCCTGGAGAAGCTCAGCATAGGATAAGCCGGCTTTAGTCCATTGATCATTATTGAACTGCGCATCGCGGCAGCTAGTCTTCTTCGGTCAACCCTTACTTTTTCGCCAATAAGGCAGGATACCTATGTTTGAACCGCGCATCATGGCAGCTAGTCCTCTTTGGCAACATGTACCTTTTCGCAAATAAAGCAGCAATCCCCAAGACCGGGTTGTCCTATATTTGTAAAACCCGGCCAAATCCACCCAGTCACATCTGTGCAGCCCCCAAGTTTTAAGTTGACTCGAGGAGCTGGCTTGAGATTCTTTGTGCTTGGCTGTGGCATAAACCGGCGTATGGTTGATAGCTGGAAACTGGAAATTATCGGAGCCGGAGGCGATATGGCGAGTCCATGATCTTGTAGGGACGTTTTTGCCCAAAGTGACTTTCATACGCCTCTTAGTCCGGCTCTCCTGGCTCCTCCAGGGCCGTTCTCTTTAGAATTTGCTGGTTTTACCGAGATTGGCTCTTTGTTCTTCCGGCTCAGGCGCATGAGTTGGCCGCGGGTTTATAAGCCGGCGCGGACGCGCGGGTTGGCCGCGGCGTTTGTAAGCCGGCGCGGACAAGGGCGTCGCCTGGCATGTTGATGTAGACTGAACCGTGGAAGCGGCGGCTCACACGCGTGTTTGTCGAGCGGCGTGGCACAGACGAATGTCAATGTAAATGATGCTGGTGCGTGCTCTGTATCTGTGGTATAATACCACTTTTGTCCTGCGTAAAATATTACGGGCCAGAGTAATTGTTCTCGGATGAATTAATGTGCTGATAGAACACATGGGAAGGATAACACCTGATGTTTTTTAGATGACATGGCTCCGACCGGCTTGAGCCAGGTCGGGTCCTGCCTGATTTGAACCGGCACGGCGTGCCGACTTGACACCGTCGATGTTCTCCAACCCGGCGGCCGACTCGCCGACCGCGCCAATGAGTGAATCTTGCCGAAGGGGACCCAGTACCCGTACTCGACTGAGTTGGCGTCGAGGTCCCAGTATGAATCGTTGATGTAGAACTTCCCGCGGCGGCTCTTGGTCATCATGCCAACCGCGTACTTCCCGAACCCTGGGAGAGATCCCGCTAAGAACTCAACTCCACCGTGCGTAGGCCTCACGGTGGGCGCAAACTGTCGTGGTTTTGTCGCGACAGATGTCCTAGTAAAAGGACTTAGAGATGAAGCCATCGCACTAACGTGGAAGCTTAGCGGGGTTGAGCAGGAACGAAAAGACGTCGGGTTACCCAGGTTCGGCCCCTCACGGTGGAGGTAAAAGCCTACGTCCTGCTTGTCTATATTGCTGTAGATCTCGATTACAAGGGTGCGGATTCGCTAACCTGGCTCTCAAATAGATTGCAACCTCCCCCTTTTCGTGTAGGTGCTCCCCTTTATATATACAGGTGGAACCCTAGATTACATGAGAGTCCGGGTCGTCCAGGTAATCCTTCTCCTACTTGTTCTCCATGATGGTCGTCTTGCCATCTGTCTTCTCGTGAGCCGGCCCACTGCTTAAGCCGGCCCGTCCTTACCAGGCCTCGCTAAGCCGGCCCACGCAGAATCTTCAGCCCCGCGGTGAGTTGACCCGCCAAGCTTGTATTATAGTCGGGTTACCATGCTGGTAAATATCCCCAACACGCGTGATGGAGGGGCGCAGAAAAAGGAGGAGTAAAGACAGACGTGGCAGTTATCCTTTGCCACGTGTGGCCGCGTGCCAGTTCAGTTTGAACCCACGATGCTCCACCTATGAGCATGCCAAGCGGCCGCCCGTTCGACAGCAAGGGCTGCCGGAAGACGACCAAGGACACACCCGAATTCAGATTAATGAGGAAGCAAAGAAGATCTCAAAAAAAAGAGGATAACCATCATGACGAAAATTACTACGGCAGTTTCCCGCCGCGTGTATATGCATTGTTTGGGCCTAGCCCAACGACGCTTCGGACGCGCGTATGGCCCAGGCCCGGGGGCTCCTGTCGGTGTATAAAACATGGGTATTTTATACCCTGACTTATGCACAGACAGTAGCAGCCTCCTTGCCGGCCAAGCCTTGCCGGGAACCGCCAAGATCAAGACTCAAGACCCAGTTGCGGAAGCCACTGGGGAGAAGCTCAAGACAAAACATCAACAAGCACTTAACTAGAACCAAAGATGAAGACATTCCTTGCCGGCAAGGCTAAACCGGCAAGGTGAAGACCCGGCAAGCTCCATACCAGCAAGCTTCTGCCAGCCCTCTAGCGCTCCACCACTCCACCTCACCGCACAGATGTTCGCTAGTGGATAAGGTGTCGACCGCGCAGGCTGGTTGGTAAGGTCTGTCGGGCACGTGTCAGCATACTGGGACATGATTTGCCTCTAATGACACCCGTCCAGGAGGCGTGTCAGAATAATACAAGGTAGCTGGGCAAGCGGTGCAGAAACCTTGCCGGGACTACCTCTCCACATGACACCTAATAGTGCATTTAATGCTTTTGTCCTAAACTGGCAGAGTTAGGTATGATAGCACTGTTTGCTATCTAATCGCTATGTAATTACTGTTTTGCCACTGTGGTGACCCCTTTGAGCTATAAAAGGAGGGCCAGGGCAACAGTTAGAGGGATTCGGACCCCCTTTTCAAACACTTGCACGTCTCGCGTAGCAGCACTCTCTGCACCTTGCCGGGAGAAGCGCTCCCTGTACTTGTGCTTTCATACAACCAATACACCAAAAGCAGGAGTAGGGTTTTACGCTTCCCAGCGGCCCGAACCTGGGTAAATCCCTTGCGTTATCCATTGTTCATGCTCTTTGTGCACGTTGACCCCCCTGCCGAACCACAAGGGGCTGGATGGCCCCATAGATGGTCGTACCCATGACACCAAGTCATTTGCCCTACAATATTCCTCCAAGATTCTGCTCATAGAGGACCTTTGTGAAGGAAGTACCATCTAGGTATTTCCAAATGGCATGAAATTTTGCCAGTACCTACAGGGTCCTAAATCACAACTCCCCACCAAATTGCAGCTCAATCCAGTACCCCATGAGAGTGCAACATCCAATTCCAGTTTCTGTGTTGTTTTTGCAGTTGTATAGCAACTATCTTCAAATCTTGTCCAATTCATCTCAAAATTCACAGGACTGTAGTCCTTCCTACCCTAAACCCTTGAGACATCCTCTCTGGTCCATTGGTCAAGAAATTTGACCACAACTTCTAACCCAAGTTGGCTACAGTAACATTCATCTGATGCATCCCATCAATCTATAGCCCCTTTAGTTGATCCATCACTTCAGTGAGGCTGTGGGATGGATGGACAACACTATGGACATCTTTTGCCAGGCCTACCTGCCCTCTCCGTGGCAATGCACGCGGTGACCGCACTGTTGGCACACGTGTGGGCGTGCTCTGCGTGCATTGGGCGCGCTCTGGATGTCGCCGAGCCGCGGGCCTCTTCTTCTCGGCCGCGTTCGTGCATCTGCTGGTGCCGCCCTCCCTCTCCGTCGTCCACCTGGCTGGCTAGCCCCGTTTCCCCCCTCCTTCTTTCCCTCTCCTCGCGCCACGGCGCCTCTGCTCTCGCCGCACGCGTGTGTACAGTGGCTTAGTGGCCGACCGTGCGTGCCTCGCCCGCGTCTGCTCCTCTGGCGCTCCACTAGCTCTCTCACGTCACTGTCCGAGCCCGCCCATGTGCCACGCATCCGCGGTCGCGCCAGAGCTCCGGCCATCTTGCCCATGGCGGCGCCCGAGCTCGGGCATCTCCGCCCGCCTATTTAACCCCTCCCCGAGCTCGCCTCTTGATACGTCTCCAACGTATCTATAATTTTTGATTGTTCCATGCTGTTATATTATCAATCTTGGATGTTTTTATAATCATTTACAGCAATTATATATCATTTTTGGAGACTAACCTATTAACCTAGTGCCCAGTGCTAGTTGCTGTTTTCTGCCCTGTTTTTGTTTTATTGAAAATCAATACCAAACGAAGTCCAAATGCCACAAAACTTTTTGGAGATTTTTTATTGGACAAGATAAACACTAGAAGCTTTGGGGCACCAGAAGATGAAGGAGTGGGCCACGAGGCACCAGGGCGCGCCCCAGGGGGGGGCCCTGGTACCTCGTGGGGCCCACCCAGCTCCGTTTGACCTAATTTTTCCACTATAAATTCAGAAAAAATCAGAAACCCTCAGGGGAGTCCACGAAATACTTTTTCCGACGCCGCAAGTTTTTGTTCCAGAGAGATCCCATCTGGGGTCCTTCTCCGGTAATCTGTCGGAGGGGGAATCGATCACGGAGGGGTTCTACATCAACCTTGCTGCCCTTCCAATGATGCGTGAGTAGTTTACCACAGACCTTCGGGTCCATAGGCAGTAGCTAGATGGCTTCTTCTCTCTTTTTGATCTTCAATACAATGTTCTCCTCGATGTTCTTGGAGTTCTATCCAATGTAATCACTTTTTGCGGTGTGTTTGTTGAGATCCGATGAATTGTGAGTTTATGATAAGATTATCCATGAAATTATTTGAGTCTTTGGTGCACTCTTTTATGCATGATTATTATAGCCTCGTATTTCTTCTCCAATCTATTGATTTGGTTTGGCCAACTAGATTGATTTATCTTGCCATGGGAAGAGGTGCTTTGTAGTGGGTTTGATCTTGCGGTGCTCAATCCCAGTGACAGAAAGGGACATGACATGTATGTATCGTTGCTACTAAGGGTAAAAAGATGGGGTTTATTCATACATGAGTTTATCTTGTCTACATCATGTCATCATTCTTAAGGCATTACTCCGTTCTTATGGACTTAATACACTAGATGCATGCTGGATAGAGGTCGATGTGTGGAGTAATAGTAGTAGATGCAGGCAGGAGTCGGTCTACTTATTTTGGACGTGATGCCTATATACATGATCATTGCCTTGGATATCGTCATGATTATTTGCTTTTCTATCAATTGCCCAACAGTAATTTGTCCACTCACTGTATGCTATTTTCTTGAGAGAAGCCTCTAGTGAAACCTATGGCCCTAGGGTCTATCTAAATCATATTACTAAACCCTAAAAATATTGCTGCCATTTTCTTTTATTTATTTTATTTTGTATTTTTGTTTCAATCTATCTATCTATCACATACAATTTAATCTTGCAATTTACCGCTGAGAGATTGACAACCTCTCGTTTGCGTTGGGTGCAAGGATTTGTTGTTTGTGTGCAGGTGCTGCTAACGAGGTGTTGCGTGATTCTCCTACTGGTTCGATAACCTTGGTTTCATAACTAAGGGAAATACTTATCTCTACTGTGCTACATCATCCCTTCCTCTTCGAGGAAATACCAACGCAAGATACAAGTAGCACCTCTCCTCACCACTCGACCTCCCCCTCACCAAATCGACCACCAGAGCCCACCAGCCGAGCCCCGGAGCCCTTATTCTTCCTCTCCGGCCAGAGCTCCGCCGCTCGGCCTCTTCCTTGGTCAGCTTGCTCCGGTGCATCTCCGGACGAGCCAAGGCCACCATCGAGCTCCCCTCACTCCCCAAATCCTCCTCAACCTCTTCCCCGGGGCAATGGTCGCCGGAATCGCTCGCTCCGTCGACGCCCGTAGCTCGCCGTCGCCGTAGATGTAGGGCGCGACGTCGTCCGGCCACCATTCTTCGAGCTGTGGGTATGGGTGTGTTCGCCGCGGAGTGACCGATCCGTTCCCCCCCTCTCCCTGCTTCGTCGTGGCCTCCTCGCCACCGTCCAATGCCGGTGAGCACCGCCACCCTCTGTTCCCCCTCCCTCCCTTTAAATCTGACGGGGTGGCCCCACCCGTCCGCCTCACCCCGCCCCGCCGAAGCGTTTTCAAGTGGAAGCATAAACCCACTTTACGCTTTCGACGTCAGCCCCCTGGAGGTTTTCTGAAAATTTAGTTTAAATCCATTTTAAATCCAGTTTGACCACAACTTTGACCATGAGTATCTCCTAAACTACAAGTCCAAATGAACTGATTCTTTTTGCATTATTTTTCTTTTGATCCCCTTTATTTTCTGGTAGAATTTGGTATTTTTCTCTTCTGCCTAGAATTTCTGGACAGAAGTATTTGCTTTATGTGATATTTCTAAATGCTTGCAAAAATGTTTTCAGAGTGTTTTTGGTGTGTTGGTGAAGACCAGGAGCTCTTCCCCTCTCTTTTGGAGCAAGGCAAGCCACACCCTCCATTTGCATGATTGCAATGCAATGTCATGGTTATTTGAATAAATTTGCTTAATATTGCATTATTTAGAAAAGATTTATTCATGGCATTATGATTGGATTATATGTGAGTTTGCTACTGCCATGATGATGCTTGGATCTCTAGGACTAATGTTTTGTAGATTGAGGATGACATGTTACTTCGGGATTACTAGTAGCAGTAGTCATGCTTTATTCATGGTCATATTGAATATTATGTTATTGGAGTTCATACTAATGATATGGGTATATTATGCTTTGGATTTTGGATGGATATTGCTATGATTTGAATCACAGGTTGATATGTAACAGTGGAGTAACAATTCTATCACGAATATATTTTGGGGGCAAATTCCGTCATTTCGTTGGTCAGGTGCCACCAAATCGAGCTCACCAGTGCAGCCACACTTGCCTGGATGGGGAGGCCCTAATTCGGTCTATTGTCATGCCTCTCGCCGGTGCCTCCAACTAGGGAAGGTTATGTGCTCGTGCTGCCCTGGCCCGGTAGGCGGTCATAACCTTGTGTGCCCGAGTTGTGTTGTACCCGGGTGTCCCCGTTTGGGACGAGGTTGTTTTGTTTGGCCACGATGGTGGCAGCCACAGAGGTGGCGGATGTCACGAGTTGACATCGGGGCCACCCACGACATAGCCCAAAGGGGAGTTTGTCGGAGTGGCCGGGAGAGTGTCATGCAATAGATTGGTTGTGTCGGAACGTCGTTGGTCCACCCGAATGGGAGCACGAGGCCATGAGTTCCGTAGTGTGGGTACAGTGTACTAACCTCTGCAGAGTGTATAAACTATCGATAGTCGCGTCCTCGGATATGGACACAGTTCGTTGTAGGTCACACCGTTCGATCAACACTCACAATGACGGAATGACTTATATTATGGCTTATAGTTGTATGTGGGCAAGTATCAGTTTGGTAGGAGATCGTTGATGACATCGAGATGATCTTGAGGATGATCATCGGATTGTGATGTGATCACGTGGTGATCACGAAGATTTATTGATCACAAGGTGATCGAGATGGTACATTGCTAGGCCAGATAGCCAAGAGTGAGTTGGTTCATGTGACCTAAGATGTTGATTCATCAGTGATTCTAGCTTTGCCATATCTTGACTAAATTTTTGCTTCCACATCATGGTAGTTGATAATAATTCAACCTATTAATGCTATGTTGTTGTCTTGCCTTGATGCTTTTGGTTGTTGTGAGCTTGCGAGTACATTCAAAGTACTCACCTGGCGTGTCATGCCAGATTGCAGATGATGCCGTGATTAATTGCTTGTCGAGGATTTCGATCGTGCGAGCTAGACCGTGTCCCAGCCAAAGTCCCTGCAGAGTGGAGTTCACCACTGTCGTCATCGTTCCGCTGCTACGAGTTGTTCCGCTAGCATAGAGCTACCTTAGCAGGCGTAGTGTCGTCGTGCCGTTGTAATCTTTGTAATAGCAGACCTTTGTAACCTTATCATTTGTAATGAGAGCTGATTTGCTCTATGCCAAGCAGTGTCGTATTCCAGAAGACTTGATTTCTGGGCTGGAATACGGGGCGTTTCGGTCCCTCTGAGCCGGGGTGCCACAAGAGGTCAAATCTTTGAGCTGGCCACGCCATGCACATGGTGACCACGCGGTGGCCGAGCAGAACCAGCGCTCTACGCTCTGTCCTTGCCGGTCAGGCTAGTTGCCACCACCGTGGCTTGTCCATTCATGCCGACGAGCTTCCCCACCGTCCACGTACCCCGCCCGGTCATTTCCCCCTCCGGCCGCTTCCTCGCCGCGCCGGGACAAACGTCGCCGTACCGCTACTGTGCGTAAGCGGTTGACGCCGTATAACTCCACCCCGAGCTCTCCCGAAGCCCAGCTGGCCTCCACTGCTCACCCGTGCCGCTGCCCGACGATGAGAACCGGACGAGCCGTCCCCTCCGCACGTGGTCCAGCTCACCGCCGCGTCCACCACATCGCCACGGCCGTGCACATCCGCCTCCATCGCCGGGCTATAAATAACCCTCTCCCAAGCACTCCGAGCACGACAACCTCCTCCTCCCCCTCCCAGCAACCTCCAACCCGAATCAAGCGAGCTCCGGTGGCTCAATTTCTCCCCAAGGCCGCCGGCCACCGTGGCTCTGCCTCCACCACAGTCCCGCCTACGGCCATCCCCGGCACCCACAGAGGCCCCCACAAGATGAAGCACACTCCGGCGACCTCCCCTGGCCCCTCGCCCACTCCCATAGCCCACCACAGCGCCGAACTCGCCGGAGCCGCCGCGCACTACCCTCCGGCCGCAGCCACGCAACCGACCACCCCCGCGGCCAAGAAGAGCACCTATGGGCGCGGCGTTGATCGCCGCACCCACCCAGCCCACCACCGCAGCGCTCGGAGCACCAGGGCAACGAGAGCAGCAACACCAGCGCCCTCCTCTGTTCCTGTCGCGAGGAAAGAGAAGAAGACAGAAGGGGGAAGAGAGAGAGAGCAGGCGGGCCCCGCCTGTAAGTGGCTGTGGCCCGGGCCCGGCTGTTACGTGGAGGCGCACTCCAGCAAAATGCGCTTTCGGTTTAGTGAAAGCGTAAACGCTGGTAATGCGCTTTCGTTTTTCAGGCAGCGGCCGAAACGGCTAAATAGTGGGTGTTCACCCATTAAGGGCTAAAGTGGACACTGTTCTGTCTACTTTTCTGCTTAACAAACGAACGGCCACAACTTTTTAACCGTGACTCCGATTCAGGTAATTCCAAAGCCCACGTTCTCTGTTCGTCGAGCCTGTTCCAATGATATCACTTTCACCATGTTTACACATTCTAAAAATACCCATTTTGCCCCTGCCCTATATTCAGCCCTTCGAGAGAGAAACCTTTCCGGTGAATTCTTCCGCGAGGTGATCGCACTTTTCCCGGAGTATTCCTTCACCCTCAGGCAAGCCGACCATCTGATATATGCCCTAAAGCATTGCTCTATGTTATTCTTGCGTGTTTAATTAATGAACATGCCTGTGATAGAAATAATTAAACTCCTGCTAGGTTGAACTTGCTATTCACATTACCTGCTAATGCTCATCATATTATCGCACTAGTGACTCGTAGGTGACAATATGGAGATAGGTTGTTATGTTTTCGCCGCGCATTACTGTTGTTATTGCAATGCTTAAGAATGTAAATTAATAATGACAACCTCCTCCGTCGGCTGGATCGAGTCATAGTGCCACTGAACCGAGCTCATCAGTGCAGCCACATTTGCCTTCATGGGGAGGCCCTGACTTGGTCTGTTGTCTTGCCTCTTATCGGTACCACCAAAGAGGGGGAATAATGCGTGCGTGCTACCCTGGCCCAGTAGGCAGCGATAATCTTGTGAGCTCAGTTTAGTTTTATGTGCATAGGTCCCCGATTTGGGACAGTTTGTTTGGCCACGACGGTGGCAGGTGTCAGGAGTGACACAGGGGCCACCCAGGACTTGACCCGGGAAGGGTATGATTGTCAGTGGGGCCGTAAGAGTGCCGGGCAATAGACAAGTCTTGTTGGAGCAACACCGGTCGACCCGAATGGGAACATGTACTAAGTACGAGGCCGGGAGGTCCATGGTGTGGGTAAAGTGCGCAACCTCTGCAGAGTGTAAGAATCTATTCGAATAGCCGAGTCCACGGCATTGGACACAGTTCGTACTAGGTCACACTATTTGGTCTGTGTCGATTCCAGAGGAGTTAACCGAATGATTGCTAAGAACGAACCAGATAAGGTAAGCTTTATCAGATTTACCGCACGAATGCCTGGACATCGGATGATGTCAGGAAGTTGAGATGCTAGCCATGGAATGGCTATGAAAGAGTTGGGCGGATGACCATAAGAGCTTGGACATGGTCCGGAGAGATCATGGAAGGGAACTTGATTAAGTACCTTTATTGTTATGCTTTACCTCATTGCATTCACTCCAGTAATTATTCTGCTAGATAATCCTGTTATAACCTGATAACTAATATTGTTAAGATAATGAGTACATGCTTGAATGCCATGGATTGCATTGCTTGGTGTGTATGTTATTTGGTTTGCTTGCGAGTACATTCAAAAGTACTCAGCGGCCTTCAACGTGGCCAGGTTCACCCAAGGATCCGTCGAGGAGCGGGAGCGTTCGCAAGCTAGAGGAGTAACCCAGTCAGATCCCTGTGGATTGGAGCCTCTCCAAGTCCGTGCTGCCTTAGTTAGTATTTTTCCGCTGCCCCAGCTTTGTAACCATGATGTATTCATTCCAGCCACCTTGGCTAATAAATACATTCTTATTACAGTTGTGCCTATGTTCATGATACTTGTTGTAAACACGCATGCCAGAGTGATTTCCTGGGCTGGTGTGTGCGGCGACCGTCTGGCTACAGTGGTATTCAGGTGGGGCGCCACACGTGTCCCTTAGCCATGGTTCCCCCTCCCACCCCCTCCGCCCCCATTCGTACACCGAGGCCGCCAAAACCCGTGAAACCCCACTCTCCTCCGTCCGCCACCCGACCGCCGCCCAGCCGGAGCCTCTTCCCCGACGACATCGTCTGCCGCAATAGCTCGACGTCCCTCATCCACCACACTGGATGAGGATCCGTCATCGATCTCGTCGTCCTGCCGGTTCAGCCGCCCCGTCCTCCACCTCCAAGGAGCTGCCCCGACGTTCACCTCGTCTATCGCGGCACCTCCATTCCCACAGCGTCGTCTTCACCTGCATCACCGGAACCGCAGCACCATCACCGATTCCTCGGATGAAGCTGAGGCCTAGTCGGCGCCACCAAAGAGGTTCTACACTAATCGCTGCATATTCACCTTTATTTGATCTCACGGTGCTGCCGCTGCTCGATCCCGAGCCGCCATGGCGCGGCTCCATCGACGGCGGCATCACCTGCCACTTCCTCCACGGCGTCTCTCTGCCATGGCGTTGCTCCCTCGGCGGCGACACCCACATCAGTAGGAGCTGCTGCGGCGGCGGCTCCGGCTGTCGCTGGCTGTGCTGCTGCTGCTCCGGCTCTCGCTCGCGCTGCTGCTCTACTCTTGCTCTTGCTCTTGCTGCTGCTCTACTCTTGCTCGCACTGCTGCTGCACGAGCAGCAGCTCCGGCACTCGCTCGCGCTCCTGCTGCTGCTACGGCTCTCGCACGCGCTGATGCTCCGGGCGCTGCTACTGATGCACGACTAGCTGCCCCGGCTGCTCTCTGGTAGTACGTTCCCTGCTGGAGCAGCTGCCAATTTAGATCACTGCTTCTCTGCCACTAATGCCCGAGTGGCCAAAACGACTAGTTCATTGCTTCTCTGCTACTACTGCATTCAGTTCCAGCAGTAACATTCAGTTTCGAGAGTACATTTCAGTTTCGACAGTAAAATTCAGTTTCGACAGTTAAATTCAGTTTTGACAGTTAAGTTCAGAGACGAGTGGTTGATGGCTTTTAAATCTAGCACTTTTTGGTGATGTATTTTACATCATCTATTGGAGATGCTATTAGAATCCCACTTCAGGTTAACGTTGTCTCTCTTGTCCTGCTTCAGCCTCGCCGTCGTACACCTCACCGGAGTTGGTCCAACGACAAAACCGTCCATCACAGCGGAGCAGTACCCTCGGCTCCATCTCTAGACGCCTAAGATCTTCTTCCCCGCCTCCGACAGCCACATCAGCCGCAGCATCTTCAGCGACCAACCCAATGATGCTGAGATCGACATGGCTTCGCCAAAGAGGTTGTACACTTGTCGCATCGCTTTTTTACTCTACATGTAATTTATATTGTCCACTGAGCACACATAGTAATGAGAAATATGAATAGTTTCTCCTATATGACAAGCAGTGTGGAACTAGGCAAGTTAGCTATCCGCGATGGACTCTCTCGAAAGCCATCATTATTTATTTCTGCGCGTTGGAGCTGTGCATGTGTAGATGGGCCTGGGAGTTGAGCTAGTAGGGCTGTGGGCTGGGTCCAAAGTAGTAGAAGTAGTACAAAAACATTTTTGGAGTGTAGGCTTTTGCCTGTTCAAGCCTGCCTACTAGAATGGCCACTGGTTGAAAGGAAAAGTGAAGGAAAGACATAGGAAAGTTTCCTATGGTACTACTATTCATGCATTTGGTTCAAAAGAATGGAGCAAGGGAAAACTGTAGGATTTTTTCCTTTAGTGTCTCTTTCAAAAAAAAACGTAGGAATTTTAATATCCACTTGGCCCTCCTTTTCAAATTCCTATTCATGAAGAACAAGACTAAGTGATAGTAGCATAATCGCATTATAACTGTACATTTTCATGTGGTTTGACTTTAATATGACCATGCTTCTTTGCATTTTCTGTGATCTTCCTATTCCTGTGAACCAAACACCCAGATTGACAGAAATCCTGTGTTAGCAAACGCTCTATTTTGCACGTGCATTCCTATCCTATTCCTGTGTATTTCCTATCCCTGCGTTGTTAGAATCATCCAATTCAAATGAGTCTTTACAGAATTATACTTCTGATACAGATAGGTGTCAAAGAAAACTTTGTGTGGTTTGTCCCTCTCCTGCTGCACCATCGTCCACCCCAGCTGAGCTGCTCCAATGACGGAAGCGTCCACCGCAGCAGAGATCCCCCCTCCAGACCGTCTTTCGCCGCCTCAGATCTTCTTCCCCACTGTCGGCAGCCACCACCACTGCATTACCATCATCAACTGAGGAGATGACCTTAAGGAATACACGGGTCCGCAAGAGAGGTTGCACTCTTTCGTGTCTGCTCATGTTATGCATCGCTTAATATTACCTGCTACTTTATCGTCCTGTTCACCTCTTAGACTCCGAGTCAGGTCCAAACTAATAATCAAACTTGAGTTTTTAAATGGTTGTGGGGTACAAATCGGGGCAGCAACGAATAGTATCTCTGTCTACTATCTGCTTAATCTCGGGTGTCTACTATGTGTTTCATGTTGGGTGGGAAACAAACTGTAAAGGAGCCATTACCTGTATTTTTTAACTGAAGCTACTATCTACCTGCTATCATTGGTTTGGGTCTATCCACTGGTTGCTACCATCACTATGGATTTCTGCATGCATTCCTTGCATAATCTCACTATATTTTATTCCTATGCATGTTAGTTATTGTACACAATGGTACTGAACATGTAGAGCAAAAGAGAAGAGCCTTGCGTGGCAATATAATGTCATGCAGACATCGCTCCATGGTGGCCGCAATGGCAGCGCCCCTTCCCCCCATTCCAGATTGTAATCAAGAGGAAGATAACTGTTCAGAGGGGGATTCAGAGGGAGCAGACCACTCCTATTTACTCCCCGGGGTCTTTGCTCTCACTTGGCATGCTGATGTTGGTCATATCATGCATATGGCGCCTTGCATTGCTTACTTTACACATCATATATGGCATCTGCTTAGTTTAGACATGTTTTGTGTGAATGCCATCTGTTTAGTTTCTATATCATATATGTGAATTATGCAATGCCATCTTGTTTAGCCAGGCATCATATATGGGAATTTTGCAATTCCATCATGTTTATGCAGTCATCATATATGTGAATTATATCATGCCATCCTTTTTGTTCATTACGTATTGCATTTGCAACAATGTTAGTACATTCAACTACTCTTCCTGTGCATCAGCCATTTGACACGGTGATGGAAAAATCTGGAGTGAAAACAAGGTCTTCTGAGTAGACAGTGCTATCTGACGAAGCGCATATCTTGCCGGTTACAGATAGCTCCTCAGAGGAGGATTCAGAGACAGATGACCAGTCGTATTTCCCCCCCCCCCCAAGGTGTATGCTCTAACTTGGCAGGGTTATATTGCTCATATCATGCATATGGTGTCTTGCATTGCTATGTCATTTGCTTAGTTTAGACATGCTTTGTGTGAATGCCACGTGTTTAGTGTCTAATTACCATATATGTGAATTATGCAATGCCATCTTGTTGCAAGGCATTATATATGTGAATTATGTGCAATGCCATGCTGTTTAGCCAGGCATCATATGTGTGAATTATATCATGCCATCCTTTTTTTGTATTACATATTCCATTTGTCGACAATGTTTGTTTATTCAACTACTCTTCCCGTGCATCAGCCATTTGAATCGGTGATGGAAAAAATCTGGAGTGAAAACAAGGTCTTCAGAGCAGACAATGCTACCTACTGATACGTCTCCAACGTATCTATAATTTTTTACTGTTCCATGCTATTATAGTATCAATCTTGGATGTTTTTATATACATTTACAGCAATTATATATCATTTTTTGGGACTAACCTATTAATTTAGTGCCCAGTGCCAGTTGCTGTTTTTTTGCCTGTTTTTGGTTTTCCAGGATATCAATACCAAACGAAGTCCAAATGCCACGAAACTTTTTGGAGATTTTTTTCTGGACATAAGAGACACTAGAAGCTTCGGGAGAGGGCCAGAAGATAGAGGAGGTGGCCACGAGCCACCAGGGCGCGCCCCAGGGGGGTGGTGCGCCCTGGTGCCTCGTGGGCCCACCTCTGCTCCGTTTGACCTAATTCCACCTCTATAAATTCTCTAAAATTGGGAAACCAACAGAGGAGTCCACGAAATACTTTTTTCGCTGCCGCAAGCTTCTGTTCTTGAGAGATCCCATCTGGAGGCCTTTTCCGGTAATCCGCCGGAGGGGGAATCGATCACGGAGGGGCTCTACATCACCCGCGTCGCCCTTCCGATGATGCGTGAGTAGTTTACCACAGACCTTCGGGTCCATAGTTAGTAGCTAGATGGCTTCTTCTCTCTTTTTGATCTTCAATACAATGTTCTCCTCAATGTTCTTGGAGTTCTATCCGATGTAATCACTTTTTGCGGTGTGTTTGTTGGGATCCGATGAATTGTGAGTTTATGATCAGATTATCCATGAATATTATTTGAGTTTTCTTTGAACTCTTTTATGCATGATTATTATAGCTTCGTATTTCTCTCCGATCTATTGATTTGGTTAGGCCAACTAGATTGGTTTATCTTGCAATGAGAGAGGTGCTTTGTAATGGGTTCAATCTTGCGGTGCTTAATCCCAGTGACAGAAAGGGACATGACACGTATGTATTGTTGCTATTAAGGGTAAAAAGATGGGGTTTATTCATGCGTGAGTTTACTTTATCTACATCATGTCATCTTGCTTAAGGCGTTACTCCGTTCTTTATGGACTTAATACACTAGATGCATGCTGGATAGCGGTCGATGTGTGGAGTAATAGTAGTAGATGCAGGCAGGAGTCGGTCTACTTGTCTCAGACGTGATGCCTATATACATGATCATTGCCTTGGATATCGTCATGATTATTTGCTTTTCTATCAATTGCCCAACAGTAATTTGTTCACCCACCGTATGCTATTTTCAAGAGAGAAGCCTCTAGTGAAAACTATGGCCCCGGGGTCTATCTTAATTATATATTGAAAATCCTAAAAATACCTTGCTGCACTTTTTTTTTTTTGTATTTTTGTTCGATCTATTTATATATCACCATACAATTTAATCTTGCAATTAACCGCCAAGGGATTGACAACCCCTTGTTCGCGTTGGGTGCGAGGATTTGTTGTTTTGTGTGCAGGTACTGCTAACGAGGTGTTGCGTGATTCTCCTACTGGATTGATAACCTTGGTTTCATAACTGAGGGAAAAACTTATCTCTACTGTACTGCATCATCCCCTCCTCTTCGGGGAAATCCCAACGCAGCTCACAAGTAGCAGGAAGAATTTCTGGCGCCGTTGCCGGGGAGACATCATCAACATCTATCAAGTACCTATGCATAAACCTTCATCTCCTTGCATTTATTTTATTTGCCTTTGCCTCTCGTTTATATCTCCCCCACTTCTAAAAAGTTTTTACAAAAATACAAAAATATTTTCCGTTTGCCTTTTTGCGTGTTTTCTTGTTCTCTTGCTTGAAGATTGTTAGCATGAGTGATTTCGGCATGACAGAAACTGATGATGGTAGAACTCCTAAAATTGGAAGTTCTACCAATCTTGATGCTAAAACTTTTGTGTTGGGACATGGGAATGTTATAGGAAAAAGTGTCATCCAAGAATTCTTTAATTGCATTGGGACCTTGGCTTGTGATGATGCTCCTATACTTAAAGAAACCAAAAATTATGCTGAAGCTATTTCCGCACTTGTTCTTAAACTTGAAAGAAGATTTATTCGCACCCATCCTACTTAGCAAAGATTGTTTTATGAGTTACCGGTTATAAAAGATCTTAGAGCTAAGAAAATAGCTACCCTTGTCCTCATGAATGAATTTGGTCACATAGTGCGAGAAGCTAGGGAGATCTTTGATTTTTATGGTATGAACTGGGGAAAACCGGTAATAGATGAGATCCTTTATAATAATGATTACTTGTTGAGGTATTTGTTCCGCAATGACCACATCTTTGATGAGAATATTAAAAAAGAAGTTCCTCCTTTGAATATAATCCAACAAGTTTTCAACAGTGTCAATAGACAATACTCTTGGATTGTAGCCGGTAATCAAGAGGGATTTACAGATGGACAACTTGCTAATGCTAAAATTTCTATGGATGATGTGTTTCATATTACCTTTGAAAAACCCTTTGATGAAAGTACATTATGCCTAGCTAGGGGCATAAAACAATAGCGCTTGTTGGGAGGCAACCCAATGAATAAAATAAATTTTTACTTTTTATTTCTGTTCTTGTGTGTTTACACAATTTTAGCTACTGTTATGATTGTGTTTTTATGTTTTAATTAGTGTTTGTGCCAAGTAATGCCTTTGGGATGATTTGGAAGATAGTATAATTGATGCTGTTTGGAAAACAGAAAGTTTTGCGTCCAGTGCTGGAATTTTAATTCTGTACTGGAGCGTTAGAAAAATCTAAACATTTTACACAGTATTGTTATATGAATTTCCCACTTTTTCCTAATTTTTAAGAATTTTTGGAGTTACAGAAGTATAGCTTTTAAATGGATCTTTACAGACTGTTTTGTTTTAGACAGATTCTGTTTTTGTTGCATAGTTTGCTTATTTTGATGAATCTATGGATCGTATCGGGGGGTATAAGCCATGGATAAGTTGGATTACAGTAGCATTATGCCAATATTAAATATGAATCAATTTACTACAGTACTTAGAGTTAAGGATTTATTTGTTATACTAACAGATCTCACGAAGGTTTTGTTGAGTTTTGTGTGATTGAAGTTTTCAAGTTTTGGGTGAGATCACGATAGATGAAGTAATAAGGAGAGGCAAGAGCCTAAGCTTGGGGATGCCCAAGGCACCCCAAAGTAATATTCAAGGAAGACTCAAGCATCTAAGCTTGGGGATGCCCCGGAAGGCATCCCCTCTTTCTTCTACCAACTATCGGTAATTTTACTTGGAGCTATATTTTTATTCATCACATGATATGTGTTTTACTTGGAGCGTCGTGTATTATATGAGTCTTTGCTTTGCTTGCTTTTTAGTTTTTCACAATCATCTTTTCTGGACACACCTATTTGAGAGAGCCACACGTTTGTCATGATTTGTTAGAATACTCTATGAGCTTCACTTAAATTTTTTGAGCTAGGCAGTTGCTCTAGTGCTTCACTTAAATCTTTTTGAGCACGGCGGTGGCTAAATTTTGAAGAAATATTTAAACTCTCATACTTCACTTATATTATTTTGAGAGTTGATAAGATTAAAATTTTGAAGAAATATTTACACTCTCATGCTTCACTTATATCTTTTTGAGAGTTGATAATAGTAATGGTAATTTGCACAAGATATGAATTTGGTCCCAAAGTGATGAATATTCAAGAGGGATAAAAACTTTCATGAAAGATCATTGGATATGATAAGTTTGATTCCTTGCAATAGTTTTGCGATATGGAGATGATAATATGTGAGTCATGTTAGTGAGTAATTATGATTTAGTAAGAATATTGGTGTTAAGGTTTGTGATTCCCTATGCATGCACATTAAGTCAATAATTATGCAACGAAATTATATCCTACTTATGGTGCATTATTCGGTGTTAGTTATGTTCAATGCATGTTTATGACCGTTTTCGCTTTTTGGTTGGTTGCTTCTCAATCTATTTGCTAGCCTTCATTTGTACTAAGCGGGAATGCTGCTTGTGCATCCAAACTCCTTAAACCCAAGTTGTGCCAAATGAGTCCACCATACCTACCTATATGCGGTATTTCCATGTCGTTCCAAGTAAATTTGCATGTGCCAACTCCAAATTTTTCAAAATAATTTTCCATTTTGTGTGCCCGTACCGCTCATGAAGCGGCAGGGGGTGGCCAATATTTTCCATGCTAGATGTGTTATTCTCACGATGAGTGTTTATTCACTTGTCATTGCACGAGAGAGTGGCAGGTAATAGGGATGCCCAATCCCACAATGAATCAGAAATAATAATAACAAATTCCTTGGAAAGTGTTGGTATGGAGGGCACCCGTGGATACGGCTAGCCATGGATTGTGAAAGAATGGTGGAAAGGAAATAAACTTTATTTTCTGTTTGGGAACCGCCTATAATGTGTCTAGCATGGAAGATATTGGGAATTCTCGGTCGTTTTCGTTAACAGGAAAAGCATGCCTCTCAAAACAATTTTATCTCTCCAATTTAAGCTTTGAGCTCTGGCACATTTGCAAATCTCTGCTTCCCTCTGCGAAGGGCCTATCTATTTACTTTTATGCAATTTTTATTTTTATTTTGAGTCTCCATCTTCTCTTACAAAGCACCAACTAGAGAGCATTATTGTCATACTTGTGCATTGTGTGTAGCTAATATTGAGTGTGTTTCATGAATGGATCAATGATTGAGCATAATGGGCTAGGGATAACTTTCTTTAGCGTTGATATTTTGAAAGACATGGTTGCTTGTTAGTATGCTTGAGTATTTATATCTTCATGTCAAACTATAGACTATTGCTTTGAATCATTCAAGTCCAAATGTCCATGCTACAAAAGAAAAGAATATATGATGAATATGATAGGTAGCATTCCACATCAAAAATTCTGTTTTTATCATTTACCTACTCGAGGACGAGCAGGAATTAAGCTTGGGGATGCTTGATACGTCTCCAACGTATCTATAATTTTTATTATTCCATGCTATTATAGTATCAATCTTGGATGTTTTTATATACATTTACAGCAATTATATATCATTTTTTGGAACTACCCTATTAACTTAGTGCCCAGTGCCAGTTGCTGTTTTTGTGCCTGTTTTTGGTTTTCCAGGATATCAGTACCAAACGAAGTCCAAATTCCACGAAACTTTTTGGAGATTTTTTTCTGGACATAAGAGACACTAGAAGCTTCGGGAGAGGGCCAGAAGACAGAGTTGGTGGCCACGAGCCACCAGGGCGTGCCCCAGGGGGGTGGCCACGAGCCACCAGGGCGCGCCCCAGTGGGGGTGGCCAGCCCTGGTGCCTCGTGGGCCCACCTCTGCTCCGTTTGACCTAATTCCACCTCTATAAATTCTCTAAAATCGAGAAACCAACAGAGGAGTCCACGAAATACTTTTTCCGCAACCGCAAGCTTCTGTTCTCGAGAGATCCCATCTGAGGCCTTTTCCGTGCGACACCCTGCTTTTTTTTAACTTTTTCTTTTCAAAACCCCTCTGGTTTTATTTGCCATTTGATGATTTTTGAAGTCAATTCTTTGGACTTTGGACTTGAGGATTCCTTGGATTTCTCTTTAAGTGATCCAACACCCTCAACATGTTGCCAAAATCTTGTCTTATACCCTCTGATCCAAACCCTAATTTCTATTCTCTCAAAATAATTCATTTACCCCTTTGGATATGCTCATCCTCACTATGGGTTGTGAAGCAACCTATTGATCTGTTGATCAGGAAAATCCCAAATTAATCCCCCATCTTCTTGAGATCATCTACTCCCACAATCTTCAAAAACATTTCATTGCCCAGTGCAAAATTTTGTCCAGAATATTCCTTTTACCTTCTGGACAGAATTGACCCTTTGTGAAGCAACATATATTTCTATGCCTCAGGAAATTCCCAAATAAATCCCTAGGATACTAGGAGTCATATATTTCCACAATATCCAAAAATATCACCTAATCCAGTACAAATTTTCAGCAAGAATATTCTGCCAAGCTTCTGCTCATTTCAAATCTCTGTGAAGGAAGTACCAGCTAGAGGTACCCATTTGAGCTGAAATTTTTATAGCATCTTGTACTTACCAAATAACCTCCCAATATTCAATTTCACTTCCAGGTGCCAAGCCATATGAGTGCATCTTCATCAACTAGTTTCTGGTCCAGAACATGGCTTATACATGAACCATGTTCAAATCTTTGCAAAAGTTTCTCAAATCTCTCCAGTCTGTAGTCTTTCCTACCTAGAGCACCCCAGACAACTCCATTGGCCCCATCCACACCTCATCTCTTCTCTAGATCTCTCCCAAGTTCCTGTCCAGGAACTGTTCTTGATGCTACCACTCGGTTCAGGTTGTATCTAGCCGAACCAGTGGCACAGGGGGGCTGTGTGATCTAGGGTCGATGCACTAGACAAGGTGTGCCAGACGTACGTGGCCTCCAGGTGCCAGCAACCGTGGTGATCACAATTCTGGCATGCCTGTGCACGCACTCTATGCACCGACCGCGTCGGACGCGACCGCTCCGGCCGCCCCACGTCGCCGTACCATGTCCCCTTGCGCCGACAACCTCTCCGCCGTCCACCTGGATCCTCTAGGCCCTTCCCCCTCACCGACAGCGAGCTCGCCGGATACGGCCACCGTGCGCCACGGGCGGCACAGTAGCCGTACGGGGGATGAGCTGGCTGGAGGCTTCCCCGCGAGCCGTTGCCTCGCTCCGTAACTCCCTCTGACCTCCTCCGTCACTTCGCCCCACCTCGCGACAGCCAGCTCACCGTCCTCCCCGCGCCAGCTCATCCATGGTGGCTTGCGGCTCGGCCACCCTCCGCCCGCCTATAAATGGCCACGCCCGGCCTCTCCGCACCTCACCACCCACTCCACCACCTCCTAATCGAGCTCAGCTCGCCGTGCCAAGGCCGAGAGGCCCTCTGGCCTCGCAGCTCGCCGGAGTTCTGCCGCCAAGTGAGCTCCGCCACCCAACACACTCCACTCCACCCTAGCCGCACCCGACCTCACCTGCGAGCTCAGGGCACTTCCCTGGTTCTCCTCGACCCCTCACCCAGCCGGAACGCTATCGGAGTTGCCGTCCCCGACGACCACCGAGAGCAGCCGCCGCCGGAGAGGAAGGGGGCGACGCCATTAGGCCACCTCTGGAGACGATGCGGGTACAGGGAGGACCGCCGTCGTGTGCACGATCCATCCCGGTCGTCTCCCGAGCTCGCCGCCGTCGCTATCGTCGGCTATCGCCGCCGGTGAGCCGCCCTCCTTCTGTTCCTCTTCTTTTCTTTTAATTCCGACAGCGCGACCCCACCTGTCAGCGGCTCAGGCCCGCGCCGGAAGCGGTATAAGGGAGGCGCCCCCCCCCCCCCCCCCCCCACACACACACACACACTTTACGTCTTCGACGTGGCCCGCTGAGGGATTTTCTTATTTTCTGTTTTCTATTTATTTAATCCAACTTTGACCAGAAACTTTGACTAGCTCTATCTTTTAAACCACAAGTCCAATTGAATTGATTCTTTTTGCATTAGTTTTATATTGAGCCCCTCTATTTTCTGACTAAATTTGGTATTTTTCCAATGTTCACAGAATTTTTGGCAAACAAAAAGGCTTTATGTAACATTTTCTTTTACCATTTAAAAATACTTTCAAAGGGAAATTACTGTGGAGTTCAAGACCAGGAGTTTGTTGATCCCTCACTTGAGCAAGGCAAGCCACATAATCCATTGCATAAGGCATAGCAATAGTATTGGCTTTATAAGGGATTATTTTGCATTTAATTCAATTTAAATACGCCATATTTTATATTGTTGATTATGTTGCACTAACCCTGCTGATACGTCCATTTTGCATCATGTTTTGCTACTGTTATTTATAGTGTTTTTAATCAATATAACACTTTGTGGAGCAATTCTAATGCCTTTTCTCTCTTAATATGCAAGATTTACACAAGGAGGGAGAATGCCGGCATCTGGAATTCTGGACCTGAAAAAGCTATGTCAGAGATACCTATTTTGCACATCTCCAAACGAGCTAAAATTTCACGGAGAATTATTTTGGAATAAATAAAAAATACTAGAATCAAGAAGTACCAGAGGGGGCCACCCAGGTGCCCACGAGGCACCAGGGCGCGCCACCCCCCCACCCCCCAGGTGCGCCCTGGTGGCTCTTGGGGGCCCTGGCCAGCCTCTGGCCCCCATTTTCTGGTATATAAGTCCATTTGCCCGAGAAAAAATATAGAGAAGACTTTCGGGACGGTGCGCCGCCGTCTCGAGGCGGAACTTGGGCAGGAGCACTTTTGCTCTCCGGCGGATAGATTCTGCCGGGGATACTTCCCTCCGGGAGGGGGAAATCGTCGCCATCGACATCACCAGCGATCCTCTCATTGTGGGAGGACTAATCTTCATCAACATCTTCACCAGCACCATCTCATCTCAAACCCTAGTTCATCTCTTGTATTCAATCTTTGTCTCAAAACCTCAGATTGGTACCTGTGGGTTGCTAGTAGTGTTGATTACACCTTGTAGTTGATGCTAGTTGGTTTATTTGGTGGAATATTATATGTTCAGATCTATTATGCTATTCAACACCTCTCTAATCTTTCCATGAATATGATTTGTGAGTAGTTACTTTTGTTCTTGAGGACATGGGAGAAGCCTTGTCATAAGTAATCATGTGAATTTGGTATTCGTTCGATATTTTGATGATATGTATGTTGTTGATTCCCTTAGTGGTGTCGTGTGAACGTCGACTACATGACACTTCACCATCTTTGGGCCTAAGGGAATGCATTGTGGAGTAGTAATTAGATGAAGGGTTGCTAGAGTGACAGAAGCTTAAACCCTAGTTTATGCGCTATTCCGTAAGGGGCTGATTTGGATCCATATGTTTAATGCTATGGTTAGAGAAATCTTAATTCTTCTTTCGTAGTTGCGGATGCTAGCGAGAGGGGGTAATCATAAGTGGGAGGTTTGTTCAAGTAAGAACAGCACCCAAGCACCGGTCCACCCACATATCAAATTATCAAAGCAGCGAACGCGAATCAAACAAACATGATGAAAGTGACTAGATGAAATTCCCATGTGTCCTCGAGAACGCTTTACTTACTATAAGAGATCGTTCCGGCTTGTCCTTTGCTATAAAAAGGATTGGGCCACCTTGCTGCACTCATTGTTACTATTGCTACTTGTCACTTGTTACAAATCATCTTGCTATCAAACTACTCGTTACCGATAATTTCAGTGCTTGCAGAAAATACCTTGCTGAAAACCGCTTGTCATTTCCTTCTGCTCCTCGTTGGGTTCGACACTCTTACTTATCGAAAGGACTACGATTGATCCCCTATACTTGTGGGTCATCACCTGCCATGCTAGATCATTTGTTCAACATGATTAAATTTTACCAACAACTTTACATATTAAATGGTTGATCAAGTGCCACCGACCCGGACTTACCCGTGCAGCCACATCTGCCGGAATGGGACGGCCTTGACTTGGTCTGACCGCGTGCTCTTTCACCGGTACCACCAAAGAGGGGAGGTTATGCGTGCGTGTTGCCCTGATCAGGTAGGCGACGATAACCTCGTGAGCCCAAGTTGAGTTATTTGCCGGCGTCCCCGTTTGGGACAGTTTAGTTGGCCACGATGGTGGCAGGTGTCAGGAGTGACACAGGGGCCACCCAGGGCATGACTCGGACGGGGGATGATTGTCGGTGGTACGATAGACGAGTTTCGGGTTAGACAAGTTTCGTTGGACGAATGTCCATGGTGTGGGTAACGTGCGCAACCTCTGCAGAGTGTAAGAAACTATTCGAATAGCCGCGTCCACGGTATTGGACAAAGTCCGCACTAGGTCACACTGTGTGGTCAACCGTAATAATAATAATGATGGAAGAACTCGTCTCATGCTCGGTAGTGACCGATGGGTCACGAGTGCTCCGGGGGTCATGTGTGAACCCGGAAGTGAGTAAGATGGTAACAGTAAGTGAGCATCCTAAAGCATTTAATATAATCTTTGCCATGTTGTTGTTTGCTGCACTGTTTTGGTTGCTGTGAGCTTGCGAATACATTCCAAGTACTCACCTGGCGTATCATGCCAGATGCAGGAGAAGCCGGCGACGGAGATCCCGAAGGTTCGTGCTACGCTAACTAGGTCGTGTCCCAGCAGTGTCCCTATGGGATGGAGTATCCCACGCAATGTTCCGCTACGCTGTAGTCTTTCCACCAGTACTGAGGCCCTTGAGATGTTTCATAAATAATGTAGATACTGTCATAGCACGAGTTGTGCTTCTAGCCTCGCTATCCCATGTATTATCCAAGCTTGTACTTGTATTATATCAATAAAGATCAGTTCAGTTCTGTTCCAAGTTGTTGTGTGTTTCTAGAAGACATGATCTCTGGGTTGGGAACACATGGTAAATCGGTCCTCTGAGCCGGGGTGCCACAACGCTTGGTATCAGAGCCGCGCTGACTGTAGGACACCCTAGTTAACCCCGCGCTAGAATCCTGATTAGTGTAGAGTCTTGGTGTGTGTTTTGCTTGCTGCATTTGCCTGTTGCATAGCATGCATCTCGATTCATTTGTTTTACTAACCGCTGGTCTGATGAGTGTAGATGGCACCAGTTCCTTACCACTACAACCATGAGCCAGCACCGTTCACTTTCCCGATACTACTCCGTAGCGTCTGGCTTCGACTGTATCCCAACGGCGAAGACCCAGTGTATCAGGTGTTCCGAGAGCAGCTTGCAGATTAGGTGTTCGAGTACCACGCTGAGGCTTTCCTTACTGCGAGTTCAGAGATCGGCAGCTACTCCCACTCTTCCAAGGGCGGAACTGTTCCTACTCCCGATCTGGCGATCCAGTTTGCTGCGATGGAGGCTCTCACTGACTTGCGCTTCCACGAGGTCGAGATGCAGACACACCCAGGTTTCTTTCACTACCCCACCATGTCGCCTACGACAGGGCAAGTTCTTTTTGTGCCTGTTGATCCGGCGAGTGATCGTGCGACTGGTGTTTTATCCCGTTATCTAAACGCCAGTTATCGTATGAGCATTTCATTGGCTGAGGAGCTGTCTCAGGCCCAAGAGGCACTTGCAGCTGCTATTGCGGCACAGTCTCCTCCTCCTGCTGCGTTCTCACCCATGTATACCCCGCCTGTTCCACCTCCACGTATGCCTGAGACTCCTTCTAGCTCGTTCGGACAGCCAGGCACTTCGTCTGGTACCCGACGTGAGACCCCAGCTGAGTGGGCCTCGCTGCTAGCCACTCCAGCTGCTCCGATGCTGAGGCGTCATGCTTCTTCTTCAGAGGGAGAACCCTCCCGTCAGCGCCGTCGTGTTTCCTTTGATCTGGAGGACGTGATCCACATCATCAGTTCCAATTCCGAGACAGGATCAGACGACGAGGAGTCCTCAGTCTGTCAGTGTCCATGCCACCCGCGCTACTAGAGTGGATGCTTGAGTTTCAGCATATGTATGCATCATAGCATCTTTGCATATGTCAACTGCCGTATGAGCAGTACCAGTCATGATAACCCCCTACTAGTTGCCATGTATGATGTTGGAATGCCTTGTATAATTATGCTGCTTTTCTCGTTTTTCCTTTGTTTTTGTTTTCTTGGTGTCACATGGTCGTATTTTCTCCTATGGATGTTGCTCATCAATTCGGTGTTTTGCAATGGGAACGGATATAGTATGAAGAGGTGTAGCAATCAAGGCGGCGATGGAACTCCGGTTCGTCGATCTGCCAGACAGGCAGGACAACCACCAGAGGATTTGCCACCTCCACCTCCACAACCACCGACCACTTATCAGATTATGAGGATGTTTGAGGAGAAAATAAATCAGGATCTGATGGAGTTTCTGAAAAGTATGCAGACTATGGTGGGGCAGAATCAGAACAACGGGACGCACTCCAAATTGTCTGATTTTCAGCGTACTAAGCCACCCAATTTTGGCCAAGCTGTTGATCCAATTGAAGCTGATGACTGGCTAATGACCATGGAAAAGAAGCTGGAAATAGCTCGCTGTGATGAGTCAGACAAGGTTCCTTTTGTTACTCACTACCTAGAAGGACCGGCAGCCATGTGGTGGGATAATGCAAAAATGGCGTGGCCTCCTAGGGAAGACATTTCCTGGGAGAAATTCAAGGAAGTGTTCCGAAGGTATCATATCCCCACCGGCATCATGAAGGTGAAGCGGAGGGGATTCCTTGCTCTTACTCAAGGAAGTATGTCAGTCGGTGAGTATCTGAACAAATTTAATAATCTGCCACGATACTCCACCCATGATGTGTCCACGGAGGAAAGGAAAATAGACCGATTCCTAGGAGGACTCAACCATGCCCTCCGTTGTCAGCTCTGCATGCTGGATTTTCCGGACTTCCAGACCCTGATAAACAAAGCTTTCATAGCTGAATGAGAGCATAAGTCTGGATATGATGAACGCAAGCGTAAGTTTGAGCCCAAGAAGGACAACCGCGAGAAGTTTGTGCAGAAGCCACGTATCTGGCAACCGGTTCAGCATGAGTACAAGCCTACCTGGAACAATGGCAATAATAACAATAAGCCAGGTAACCAGGACAAGACCTATGGCAAGCAGCCCGTGATGGAAGATTGCCGCCGCAACAACACTTGCTTTACTTGCGGACAAGGCGGGCATTATTCCAAGCAATGCCCCACAAGAGCTGGAAAGTCACCATCCGACTTCAAGCCACAAGTCAACACTATTGGACGCCGCCCTAACCAAAACTTCTGCTGCGGCCAAGTCCATCATATCTCCGCTGAGGAAGCCCGCGAAGCACCAGATGTGGTCCTTGGTATATTTTCTGTTAACAACATACCCGCAATAATTTTATTTGATTCCGGGGCTTCCCATTTGTTTATTTCGCGGAGTTTTGCCACCATACACAAATTTTCCCCTTCTCTTTTGGATAAAATCATGGTGGTACAATCCCCTGGCTCCATGCTCAGAACAAATGTGATATATAAGGACCTGGAAATCTTGATACATGGAGTTAAGTTTCCAGCCATCCTTGTTGCCATTGAATCCCCTGGACTAGACGTAATACTGGGGATGGACTGGTTGACACTGCATCAACTGCGCCACCAGAACAGTAACACTGGTTAACCTGGCAGGACAAATAGTTCAGTTTATTGCTAGCAAAATGATGACGAAGAAAGGGATGGCATTCAAGACCACTGTTATGGATATGAATTTGATTCCGGTAGTCAGTGAATTTTTGGATGTATTTCCTGAGGAACTACCGGGAATGCCACCCGGCCGGGAATTGGAATTTGCTATTGTTGTTATTCCCGGAACTGCTCCAATTTGCAAGAAGTACTACCACATGCCGTCCCCAGAGCTAGTGGAATTAAAGAAACAGTTGGATGAATTGTTACAAAAAGGGTACATTCGCCCAAGCATCTCGCCATGGGGATCACCTGTGCTGTTTGTTAAGAAGAAGGATGGCAGTCTACGGGTGTGTGTGGACTATCGCCAATTGAATGAGGTCACCATCAAAAATAAGTACCCACTTCCTCGCATTGATGATTTGTTTGACCAGTTGAACGGAGCCCGGGTATTTTCCAAGATTGACCTCCGAACAGGATATCACCAGTTGAAAATCAGGAAAGAGGATATCCCCAAGACAGCCTTTACCACTCGATATGGTCTGTATGAATTTACAGTCATGTCATTCGGGCTGACAAATGCTCCAGCTTATTTCATGAGTATGATGAACAAGGTCTTCATGGACTTTCTGGACAAGTTTGTAGTGGTGTTCATCGATGATATCCTTATATACTCCAAGGATGAAGAGGAGCACAAACAACATCTTCGTGATGTCCTGGAAAGGTTAAGGACCCATCGCTTGTATGCCAAGTTCAGCAAGTGTGAATTTTGGCTAAGAGAGGTGGGATTTCTGGGGCACATTCTGTCAGAACAAGGTGTGTCCGTCGACCCCAGCAAAGTGACTGCTGTATTAAACTGGAAGACACCAGCCACGGTAATAGAAGTTCGCAGCTTCCTGGGTTTGGCAGGCTACTATCGTCGTTTCATTGAAGGCTTCTCTAAGATAGCCAAGCCACTGACAGAATTGTTGAAGAAGAATCACAAGTTTGTCTGGACGGAAGAATGCGATAGCAGCTTTATGGAGTTAAAGACGAGGCTAACTACGGCCCCTGTCTTAATTCTTCTAGATATCCACAAAAGCTTTGACATATACTGTGATGCTTCCAGGCGTGGAATCGGCTGCGTATTAATGCAAGAAGGAAAGGTTGTAGCATATGCATCCAGACAGCTACGACCCCATGAAGAGAATTACCCCCACTCATGACTTGGAATTGGCAGCCGTGGTTCATGCCCTAAAGATTTGGAGGCATTATCTCATTGGGCAACGCTGTGAGATATACACAGACCACAAGAGTCTCAAGTATATTTTCACACAACCCGATCTCAACCTCAGACAGAGAAGATGGCTTGAACTGGTCAAGGACTATGACCTTGGGATCAATTACCATCCAGGAAAAGCCAATGTGGTCGCAGATGCCCTCAGCAGGAAACCAGGCACGGTGAATGCAATAATGGAGGGTATCCATCCAAGGTTACAAGAAGAGTTTGCCAAGCTCAACTTGGTACTTTGTGGCCCAATTAGCCCGGATACATTGGAAATCACTCCAACACTTATGGAAGAAATTAAGGAAGCTCAGAAAACCAACAAGGGCATACAGGAGATCAAGGAGAACATACCGCAAGGAAAGGCCAAGTCCTTCCGTGTTGACGAATAAGGGACATTATGGTTCGATAGCCGAATATGCGTGCCTGACCAGGAAAATCTGAGGCAGCAGATATTGCGAGAGGCACATGAATTCGCATATTCCATTCACCCAGGAGGAACAAAAATGTATCACAACCTAAAAGAAACCTTTTGGTGGCCAGGAATGCGAAGAGATATTGCGTATTATGTCGCGTGTTGGGACGTATGCAATAAGGTTAAGGCTGAGCATCAGAAGCCAGCTGGATTGTTACAACCCTTACAAATTCCCCAGTGGAAATGGGATGATATATGCATGGACTTCATTGTTGGACTACCTAAGTCAACAAGAGGCCATGATGCCATCTGGGTTATCGTCGATATACTTACCAAAGTGGCCCATTTCATTCCAGTAAAGACTACTTTCCGGGCCGATCAACTCGCACAACTCTATATGTCCCGGATAGTCAGCCTTCATGGAGTACCCAAATCCATCACATCAGATAGAGGATCCCTGTTTACCTCGGCATTCTGGCTACGCTTGCATCAAGCTTTGGGAACCGTGCTGAAGCATAGCACGGCGTATCATCCACAAACAGACGGGCAGACCGAACGAGTGAACCAGATATTGGAAGATATGCTTCGGTCTTATGCCCTCACCTATGGACCCAAGTGGGAGGATAGTCTACCCTATGCAGAATTTTCCTACAACAACAGTTATCAGTCAAGTCTCAAGATGTCACCATTTGAGGCACTGTATGGGCGGAAATGCCGCACTCCTTTAAACTAGTCATAGACAGGAGACAGCCGTATCTTTGGCACGGATTTAATGCTCGAGGCTGAGAAGCAAGTTAAGGACATCCAGGAGCGTCTTCGAGCAGCTAAATCCCGCCAAAAGAGTTATTATGATCCGAAACACCGAGAAGTAACTTTTGAGCCCGGAGAGTATGCTTACCTCCGAGTAACTCCCATGAAAGGGGTAAAGAGGTTTCATACCCGAGGGAAGCTCGCACCCAGATATATTGGCCCCTTTCCAGTGATTGCTAGAAGAGGCAGAGTGGCATATCAGTTGGAGTTACCACCGGAATTGTCTGATGTTCATGATGTCTTTCACATATCACAGCTGAGAAAGTGCATTGCACCTCCGATCAAACAGGCAGATATGAGTGAATTAGAGCTAACCAAGGATTTGACCTATGAGGAGAAACCTGTCAGAATTCTGGATGAGATGGAAAGAACCACTAGGAGCAAGGTGATCAGATTTTACAAGGTACTGTGGGATCACCATACTGAGGAAGAAGCTACATGGGAAAGAGAGGATTTTCTGAGATCAGCATATCCGTATTTGTTCCCTGAGCAACCGAATCTCGAGGACGAGATTCATCCTAAGGGGGGTAGGTTTGTGACACCCTAATTTTTTTCAACTTTTTCTTTTCAAAACCCCTCTGGTTTTATTTGCCATTTGATGATTTTTGAAGTCAATTCTTTGGACTTTAGACTTGAGGATTCCTTGGATTTCTCTTTAAGTGATCCAACACCCTCAACATATTGCCAAAATCTTGTCTTATACCCTCTGATCCAAACCCTAATTTCTATTCCCTCAAAATAATTCATTTACCCCTTTGGATATGCTCATCCTCACTATGGGTTGTGAAGCAACCTATTGATCTGTTGATCGGGAAAATCCCAAATTAATCCCCCCATCTTCTTGAGATCATCTACTCCCACAATCTTCAAAATATTTCATTGCCAGTGCAAAATTTTGTCCAGAATATTCCTTTTATCTTCTGGACAGAATTGACCCTTTGTGAAGCAACATATATTTCTATGTCTCAGAAAATTCCCAAATAAATCCCTGGGATACTAGGAGTCATATCTTTCCATAATATCCAAAAATATCACCTAGTCCAGTACAAATTTTCAGCAAGAATATTCTGCCAAGCTTCTGCTCATTTCAAATCGCTGTGAAGGAAGTACCAGCTAGAGGTACCCATTTGAGCTGAAATTTTTATAGCATCTTGTACTTACCAAATAACCTCCCAATATTCAATTTCACTTCCAGGAGCCAAGCCATATGAGTGCATCTTCATCAACTAGTTTCTGGACCAGAACATGGCTTATACATGAACCATGTTCAAATCTTTGCAAAAGTTTCTCAAATCTCTCCAGTCTGTAGTCTTTCCTACCTAGAGCACCCCAGACAACTCCATTGACCCCATCCACACCTCATCTCTTCTCTAGATCTCTCCCAAGTTCCTGTCCAGGAACTGTTCTTGATGCTACCACTCGGTTCAGGTTGTATCTAGCCGAACCAGTGGCACAGGGGGGCTGTGTGATCTAGGGTCCATGCACTGGACAAGGTGTGCCAGACGTACGTGGCCTCCAGGTGCCAGCAACCATGGTGATCACGATTCTGGCATGCCTGTGCACGTGCTCTGTGCGCCGACCACATCGGACGCGACCGCTCCGGCCGCCCCGCGTCGCCGTACCATGTCCCCTTGCGCCAACAACCTCTCCGCCGTCCACCTGGATCCTCTAGGCCCTTCCCCCTCGCCGGCAGCGAGCTCGCCGGATACGGCCACCGTGCGCCATGGGCGGCACAGTAGCCGTACGGGGGATGAGCTGGCTGGAGGCTTCCCCGCGAGCCGTCGCCTCGCGTCTTAACTCCCTCTGACCTCCTCCGTCGAGCTCGCCGTCCTCCCCGCGCCAGCTCATCCACGGCGGCTTGCGGCTCGGCCACCCTCCGCCCGCCTATAAAAGGCCACGCCCGGCCTCACCGCACCTCACCACCCACTCCACCACCTCCTAATCGAGCTCAGCTCGCCGTGCCAAGGCCGAGAGGCCCTCTGGCCTCGTAGCTCACCGGAGTTCTGCCGCCAAGTGAGCTCCACCACCCAGCACACTCCACTCCACCCCAGCCGCACCCGACCTCACCTGCGAGCTCAGGGCACTTCCCTGGTTCTCCTCGACCCCTCGCCTAGCCGGAACGCTGCCATAGTTGCCGTCCTCGACGACCACCGAGAGCAGCCGCCGCCGGAGAGGAAGGGGGCGACGCCGTTAGGCCACCTCTGGAGACGCTGCGGGTACAGGGAGGACCGCCGTCGTGTGCATGATCCATCCCCGTCGTCTCCCGAGCTCGCCGCCGTCGCTATCGCCGCCGGTGAGCCGCCCTCCTTCTGTTCCTCTTCTTTTCTTTTAAATCCGACAGCGTGACCCCACCTGTCAGCGGCTCAGGCCCGCGCCCGAAGCGGTATAAGTGGAGGCACCCCCCCACACACACACACACTTTACGTCTTCGACGTGGCCCGCTGAGGGATTTTCTTATTTTCTGTTTTCTATTTATTTAATCCAACTTTGACCAGAAACTTTGACCAGCTCTATCTTTTAAACCACAAGTCCAATTGAATTGATTCTTTTTGCATTAGTTTTGTATTGAGCCCCTCTATTTTCTGACTAAATTTGGTATTTTTCCAATGTTCACAGAATTTTTGGCAAACAAAAAGGCTTTATGTAACATTTTCTTTTGCCATTTAAAAATACTTTCAGAGGGAAATTACTGTGGAGTTGAAGACCAGGAGTTTATTGATCCCTCACTTGAGCAAGGCAAGCCACATCATCCATTGCATAAGGCATAGCAATAGTATTGGCTTTATAAGGGATTATTTTGCATTTAATTCACTTTAAATAGGCCATATTTTATATTGTTGATTATGTTGCAATAACCCTGCCATGCTAGATCATTTGTTCAACATGATTAAATTTTACCAACAACTTTGCATATTAAATGGTTGATCAAGTGCCACCGACCCGGACTTACCCGTGCAGCCACATCTACCGGAATGGGACGGCCTTGACTTGGTCTGACCGCGTGCTCTTTTACCGGTACCACCAAAGAGGGGAGGTTATGCGTGCGTGCTGCCCTGATCAGGTAGGCGACGATAACCTCGTGAGCCCAAGTTGAGTTATTTGCCGGCGTCCCCATTTGGGACAGCTTAGTTGGCCACAACGGTGGCAGGTGTCAGGAGTGACATAGGGGCCACCCAGGGCATGACTCGGATGGGGAATGATTGTCGGTGGTACGATAGAGGAGTTACGGGTTAGACAAGTTTCGTTGGACGAATGTCCATGGTGTGGGTAACGTGCGCAACCTCTGCAGAGTGTAAGAATCTATTCGAATAGCCGCGTCCACGGTATTGGACACAGTCCGCACTAGGTCACACTATGTGGTCAACCGTAATAATAATAATGATGGAAGAACTCGTCTCATGCTCGGTAGTGACCGATGGGTCACAAGTGCTCCGGGGGTCATGTGTGAACCCGGAAGTGAGTAAGATGGTAACAGTAAGTGAGCATCCTAAAGCATTTAATATAATCTTTGCCATGTTGTTGTTTGCTGCACTGTTTTGGTTGCTGTGAGCTTGCGAGTACATTCCAAGTACTCACCTGGCGTATCATGCCAGATGCAGGAGAAGCCGGTGACGGAGATCCTGAAGGTTCGTGCTATGCTAACTAGGTCGTGTCCCAGCAGTGTCCCTATGGGATGGAGTATCCCACGCAATGTTCCGCTACGCTGTAGTCTTTCCACCAGTACTGAGGCCCTTGAGATGTTTCATAAATAATGTGGATACTGTCATAGCACGAGTTGTGCTTCTCGCCTCGCTATCCCATGTATTATCCAAGCTTGTACTTGTATTATATCAATAAAGATCAGTTCAGTTCTATTCCAAGTTGTTGTGTGTTTCCAGAAGACATGATCTCTGGGTTGGGAACACAAGGTAAACCGGTCCTCTGAGCCGGGGTGCCACATTCCGGAACTCCACCGGAGGGGGAATCAATCACGGAGGGGCTCTACATCATCCTTACTGCCCTTCCGATGATGCGTGAGTAGTTTGCCACAGACCTTCGGGTCCATAGTTAGTAGCTAGATGGCTTCTTCTCTCTTTTTGATCTTCAATACAATGTTCTCCTCGATGTTCTTGGAGTTCTATCCGATGTAATCACTTTTTGCGGTGTGTTTGTTGGGATCCGATGAATTGTGAGTTTATGATCAGATTATCCATGAATATTATTTGAGTTTTCTTTGAACTCTTTTATGCATGATTATTATAGCTTTGTATTTCTCTCCGATCTATTGATTTGGTTTGGCCAACTAGATTGATTTATCTTGCAATGGGAGAGGTGCTTTGTAATGGGTTCGATCTTGCGGTGCTCAATCCCAGTGACAGAAAGGGACATGACACGTATGTATCATTGCTATTAAGGGTAAAAAGACGGGGTTTATTCATGCGTGAGTTTACTTTGTCTACATCATGTCATCTTGCTTAAGGCGTTACTCCGTTCTTTATGGACTTAATACACTAGATGCATGCTGGATAGCGGTCGATGTGTGGAGTAATAGTAGTAGATGCAGGCGGGAGTCGGTCTACTTGTCTCGGACGTGATGCCTATATACATGATCATTGCCTTGGATATCATCATGATTATTTGCTTTTCTATCAATTGCCCAACAGTAATTTGTTCACCCACCGTATGCTATTTTCAAGAGAGAAGCCTCTAGTGAAAACTATGGCCCCCGGGTCTATCTTAATTATATATTGAAAATCCTAAAAATACCTTGCTGCACTTTTACTTTATTTATTTTATTTTGTATTTTTGTTCGATCTATTTATCTATCACCATACAATTTAATCTTGCAATTAACCGCCAAGGGATTGACAACCCCTTGTTCGCGTTGGGTGCGAGGATTTGTTGTTTTGTGTGCAGGTACTGCTAACGAGGTGTTGCATGATTCTCCTACTGGATTGATAACCTTGGTTTCATAACTGAGGGAAATACTTATCTCTACTGTACTGCATCATCCCCTCCTCTTTGGGGAAATCCCAACGCAGCTCACAAGTAGCACCTGCTGGAGCAGATATCTTGCTGGTTACAGATAGCTCCTCGGCGGAGGATTCAGAGACAGATGACCAGTCCTATTTTCCCCCTGAGGTGTATGCTCAAACTTGGCAGGGTTATATTACTCATATCATGCATATGTTGTCTTGCATTGCTTAGTTTAGTCATCATATACACAATATTGAATGCCATCTGCTTAGTTTAGACATCATATATGCGATTGCCATCTGCTTACTTGCTTAGTATATAAATCATATATGTGAATTATATCATGCCATCATGTTTACATAGACAGCATGTATGTGAATTATGGCATGCCAACCTATTTAATAAAGACATCATGTAGTTATATCATCTCATCTTGTTTACATAGTCATCATATTTTGAATTATGTCATTCTATCCGTTAATTATATCATGCCATCATGTTTCCATAGACAGCATGTATGTGAATTATGGCATGCTAACCTATTTAATAAAGACATCATATTTGAATTATGTCATTCTATCCTGTTTAGTTAGCCATCATATATGTGAAATTGTGTCATGATATCCTGTTTAGTTAGCCATCATATATGTGAAATTGTGTCATGCTATCCTGTTTGGTTAGACAACATAAATGTGAACTATTTCATGCCCTCTTTTATTCCCCACTATCCATTGCACCTGTCTATCATACAATGTCTGTACATTAAATTACTTTTCTTGTTTATCAGCCATTTGAATTGGAGGGGGTGATGGCAGTATCTAAGGGAGTAAAAACACGGTCTTCAGAAAAGGCAGTGCTACCCGTCGATGCAGATAGAACCACGGTTGTACTTGCCCAAGAACCAGCCCCACCACACATAACCCAGACTCTCGCAGATTGTACCCCTACCCAGTTGGACAGAGAACCAGCTACACCCCATCTAACCCCAACCCCAGCAGATAGTAACCCAGTTCCACTTGACACAGCACCATCTCCACCACAGAGCACCCAAACACGAGCAGTTAGTAAGGGAACTGCAATGCCCAAAGCACGAGGAGCAGCACTGCGAACCCCAACTCAATGCTTAAAGCAGAAGAACAACTGTTCTCAGGTCAGATTCCGTAGCTATGGTGCATACTCCTTTGCTCTTGCATCACTGTATTTACTCATACCAACTAATTTCAAATTTGAAGGATCCAATTGAAACTTCAATGGCACAACAGGTATGTTTTAAACCTGTTTCTTTAACTGGTTTGCTGTTGTAACTTCTTGCTCTATGTTGATTTCAGTTTCAATTGTATAAACAGTTATGTTCTCATGTCATGCACATTACAAGTGTTGTTAGTGCTGTTAGTTTCCCACACTTATATTCAGTCTATGCCGCTTTGTCTTAAACATATATGATTTGAACTGCGTCTCTATCTTGATTTGGCAACATAAACTAGGATGATATGGACAATACAGTGACCATAGTACATAAATATATGTTTGTTTCATGTTGTTATCCTGTCAACATTACCACTGAACTGGTTTACCAAAATGAGTTTCATATACTACATGCTGAACCTGTGATGTGTCTGCTTGTTCCTCTTTTAGAATGCCGCCAGAATATTGGAGAAGAGTACCCCATTATGCAATGGTAAAGGAAGTAATGCAGACAAGGTTCAAGATAGTGAGACAACCCTGTTGGTCTCCAAGAAAGCTGATAAAAACTATCTTCAAGGAAGTGAGACAACCCCAAAGTCCTGCCTTGATGTAGCGTTCGAGTTACTGGCCACTACCGTTGGCACAAGCTCTTCGAACTCGCTGCCTGAATCAGTTCGGCTTCTTGAGTCTCAACTACAAGTTGAAAGACAACGATTAGCTGTGCTGCGACAAGAAGCCGAAGGACTGAGGAAGTTCCTGCAGAATTTAGATGCACACTTTCTGGTGCAACAGCAAGAGTTGGAGGAGTTTAGCGCCAAACAAGAGAAAGCTAATAAGCTTGCTAAGCTTCTTGCCAACATGGTGGGTGCCCAGGATATCGTTTCTTGAGCTCTTCTGAAGTGGTTTCATTTCTGGACTTGTTTTGCTGCCGCATTTATTTGCACTGGTGGCCAACTTAGTCGCCCGGTGTTTGTAATATGCTGCTTTGTTGTTCCCTTTATTTGCACTGGTGGCGAACTTTGATGCCCAGTGGATGTAATGTATGTAATCGCCGTAATAGCCTAGCATTAGTTGCTTGCTTATTTATTTACTTATAGTCATGTTTATTGCTTGTAGTCACTACAGTTCTTATTCCTCGGTTTGCTAGTGGCCGCAATAACCATGGGCCAAATACGGGGCCATAGGATCCATGGAACTTCTACGGGCTTTAGGATTCATGGGCCTCCTACGCGCCGTATGATCCATGGGCCGTACTGTTCGTGGCTAAAACCGGACTGTACTATGGGCCGTAAAAGGGCCAATTCGGGAATGGTCGGTTTAAGGGCCCATAACATAATGGGCCGTTAACACGCCGAAAGTCATCACAGGCTTAATTCTATCGACATGTATAACGGGTTGTTAATGGGCCGGAAAACATGACGGGCTGAAAATGGCCCAATAGGTAAACAAACCACAAACGGGCCGATTGTAACCACAGGCAGAATTTGGCCCATTAGCATAATAGGCTAGTAACGGACCATAAGTAATCGAGGGCCGGAAATGAGCCCAAGAATTTATGGGCCCTTAGAAGGCCGAAAGAGAACACCGGCTGGAACCGGCCCAACTGAATCATGGGCCCTTAAATGGGCTCAAAGCTCTTTACTGTTCATGAAGAGGAGGGGATGATGCAGTATAGTAGAGATAAGTATTTCCCTTAGTTAAGAACCAAGGTTATCAATCCAGTAGGAGAACCAGTCAAAATCCTTTAGCAGCACCTACACACACAAAAGCAAACACTTGCACCCAACGCAAATAAGAGGGTTGTCAATCCTCTTAGCGGTTATTTGCAAGGATTAATTCTGATAGTGATATATAGATAAAGTAAAATACAAAATAAAATAAAAGTAAATAAATTGCAGCAAGGTATTTTTAGTTTTCTTTTTATATTTAAAGTAGACCCGGGGGCCATAGTTTTCACTAGAGGCTTCTCTCTCGAGCGCAGAACATACGGTGGGTAAAGAAATTACTGTTGGGCAATTGATAGAAAAGCAAATAATTATGACGGATTCATGGCAATGATCATGTATATAGGCATCACGTCCGAGACAAGTAGACCGACTCCTGCCTGCATCTACTACTATTACTCCACCCATCGACCGCTATCCAACATGCATCTAGGGTATTAAGTATAAAATAGAGTAACGCCTTAAGCAAGATGACATGATGTAGACAAAGTAAACTCAAGAAATATGATTAAACCCCATCTTTTTATCCTTAATGGCAACAATACAAATACGTGTCATGTCCCTTTCTGTCACTGGGATTGAGCACCACAAGATTGAACCCATCACAAAGCACCTCTCTCATTGCAAGATAAACCAATCTAGTTGGCCAAACCAAATTGATAGATCAGAGAGAAATACAAAGCCATAACAATCATGCATAAAAGAGTTCAGAGAAGACTCAAATATTTCTCATGAATCATCTGATCATAAACTCACAATTCATCGGATCCCAACAAACACACCGCAAAAGAAGATTACCTCGGATAGAACTCTAAGAACATCAAGGAGAACATGGTATTGAAGATCAAAGAGAGAGAAGAAGCCATCTAGCTACTAGCTATGGACCCATAGGTCTGTGGTAAACAACTCACACGTCATCGGAAGGGCAACAAGGTTGATGTAGAAGCCCTCCGTGATCGATTCCCCCTCCGGCAGAGTACCGGAAAAGGCCTCCAGATGGGATCGCAGAAGAACAGAGGCTTGCGGCGGCGTAAAAGTTATTCGGGGTGGCTCTCTGTTGGTTTCCGAATATTTGAGAATTTATAGAAGTGGAATTAGCTCAAACGGAGCCACGAGGGCCCCACAAGGCATCAGGGCGTGCCCTCCCCCCTGGGGTCGCGCCCTGTTGCCTTGTGGAGGCTTTGTGAACCTTCTAGCCTCCTCTCCAAGTCTCCAGGGTCTCTTTTGTCCAGAAAAAAATCTCCAAAAAGTTTCGTGGCATTTGGACTTCGTTTGGTACTGATTTCCTGAAAAACCAAAAACAAGCAAAAAACAGCAACTGGCACTGGGCACTAGGTTAATAGGTTAGTCCCAAAAAAATGATATATAATTGCATATAAAAACATCCAAGATTGATACTATAATAGCATGTAACAATAAAAAATATAGATACGTTGGAGACGTATCAAGCATCCCCAAGCTTAATTCCTGCTCGTCCTCGAGTAGGTAAATGATAAAAATAGAATTTTTGATGTGGAATGCTACCTAACATGTTTCATCATGTAATCTCTCTTGCGGTATGAATAATAAGATCCGAATGATTCAAAGCAATAGTCTATAATTTGACATAAAGACATCAATACTCAGGCATACTAATAAACAATCATGTCTTTCAAAATAAAAATGCTAAAGAAAGTTATCCCTACAAAATCATATAATCCTGTCATGCTCCATCTTCTTAACACAAAGTATTTATCATGCACTACCCCGATGACAAGCCGAGCAATTGGTTCATACTTTTTAACGCGCTTCAGCTTTTTCAACCCCCACGCAATACTTGAGCGCAAACCATGGATATAGCACTATGGGTGGAATAGAGTGTTGTGGTAGAGATTAATAAGGGGAAGTCAAAAATAAGAAGATAGTCTCACATCAACGCGGCTAATCAACGGGCTATGGAGATGCCCATCAATTGATGTCAATGCGAGGAGTAGGGATTGTTGGGGAACGTTGCATGGGAAACAAAAATTTTCCTATGCACACACAAGATCTATCCATGGTGACGAGCATCTACGAGAGGGAGAGTGAATCTACATACCCTTGTAGATCGCTAAGCGGAAGCGTTAAGAAACGCGGTTGATGTAGTCGAACGTCTCCGCGATCCAAATCGCAAGTCGTCCCTTGAATCGATCATGAACTAGTGCCGAACGGACGGCACCTCCACGTTCAACACACGTACGGCTTGATGACGCCTTCACCTCCTCGATCCAGCGAGCGACGGTGAAGTAGTAGATGGGTTCTGGCAGCACGACGGCGTGGTGATGGTGGTGAGGAACAATCTCTGCAGGGCTTCGCCAAGCGCTACGGAGATTATGACGGGAGAACTAGAGGGTTAGGGTTGCCGCACATGGCTTGGGGAAATCTTGATGTGTCCCGTGTGCTAGCCCTGCCCCTCTATTTATATGTTGAGCCTTGGGGTCTAAACTTGGAGTAAAAGCCTCCTCCAGGTCGGTTTTGCCCGCACAAGGTCGGTTTGGCCCGCAGGGAAAGAGTCCAACTCGGATCCCTGCAGTATCGCGCACAAGCGGTAGTACCGCTTACGATAAGCGGTAGTACCGCCCGTAGCGGTAGTACCGCTTACGATAAGCGGTAGTACCGCCCGTAGCGGTAGTACCGCTTACGATAAGCGGTAGTACCGCCCCAGACGCCAGCAAAACTTCCTTTTGCACCTTGCCTAAGCCTCGTGGGCTTTACCCCTTGGCCCAAATAAAGTGTTCTCGTATCCGAACATTTCGGGAAACATCCGGAACCTCTTCCGGTGAATTCCGGAACCCTTCCGGAAACCAAAACACTATTATCACATATATCAATCTTTACCTCCGGACTCTTTCGGAGATCCTCGTCATGTCCGAGATCTTATCCGGGACTCCGAACAACCTTCGGTCACCAACACAATAACTCAACTATACTAATCGTCACCAAACGTTAAGTGTGTAGACCCCGCGGGTTCGAGAACTATGTAGACATGACCGAGACACCTCTACGATCAATAACCAATAGCGGGACCTGGATGCACATATTGGCTCCTACATATTCTACGAAGATCTATATCGGTCGAACCTCTATGTCAAGGATTCAGTTAATCCCGTATGTTGTTCCCTTTGTTCTTCGGTATGTTACTTGCCCGAGATTCGATCGTCGGTATCTCTATACCTAGTTCAATCTCGTTACCGGCAAGTCTCTTTACTCGTTCCGTAATACAAGATCCTGTGGCTAACTCTTTAGTCACTTTGCTTGCAAGGCTCATTGTGATGTTGTATTACCGAGTGGGCCCTGAGATACCTCTCCGTCACACGGAGTAACAAATCCCAGTCTTGATCCATGCCAACCCAACAGACACCCTCGGAGATACCTGTAGAGCACCTTTATAGTCACCCAGTTACGTTGCGACGTTTGATACACACAAGGTACTCCTCCGATGTCAGGGAGTTGCATGATCTCATGGTCATAGGAACAGATACTTGACATGCAGAAAACAATAGCAATAAACTGACACGATCATATGCTACGTTTATAGTTTGGGTCTTGTCCATCACATCATTCTCCTAATGATGTGATCCCGTTATCAAATGGCATCTCATGTCCATGGCTAGGAAACCTTCACCATCTTTTGATCAACGAGCTAGTCAACTAGAGGCTTACTAGGGACACAGTGTTGTCTATGTACCCACACATGTATTTGAGTTTCCAATCAATACAATTATAGCATGGATAATAAACGATTATCATGAACAAGGAAATATAATAACAACCAATTTATTATTGCCTCTAGGGCATATTTCCAACAGTCTCCCACTTGCACTAGAGTCAATAATCTAGTTCACATCACTATGTGATTTACATTGTAATGAATCGAACACCCATACAGTTCTGGTGTTGTTCATGTTTAGCCCTTGGAAGAGGTTTAGTCATCGGATCTGCAACATTCAGATCCGTGTGTACTTTGCAAATATTTATGTCGTCCTCCTTGATGTAATCGCGGATGGAATTGAAGCGTCGCTTTATGTGTCTGGTCCTCTTGTGAAATCTTGGTTCCTTTGCTAGAGCAATGGCACCAGTGTTATCACAAAACAGAGTCATTGGGTTAAGCGCACTAGGCACTACTCCAAGATCTGTCATGAACTCCTTCATCCAGACACCTTCCTTCGCCGCTTCCGAGGCAGCGATGTACTCCGCTTCGCATGTAGAATCAGCTACCACGCTCTGCTTGGAACTGCACCAGCTAACTGCACCCCCATTAAGAATAAATACGTATCCGGTTTGCGACTTAGAGTCATCCGGATCAGTGTCAAAGCTTGCATCGACGTAACCCTTTACGACGAGCTCTTGATCACCTCCATAAACGAGAAACATGTCCTTAGTCCTTTTCAGGTACTTCAGGATATTCTTGACCGCCGTCCAGTGTTCCATTCCTGGATCACTTTGAAACCTTCCGGCCATACTTATGGCAAGGCTGACATCGGGTCTTGTGCACAGCATTGCATACATGATAGAGCCTATGGCTGAGGCATAGGGGATGACACTCATCTTTTCTCTATTTTCTGCAGTCACTGGGCATTGAGTCTTACTCAACTTCACACCTTGCAATACAGGCAAGAACCCCTTCTTGGACTGATCCATTTTGAACTTCTTCAAAACTTTGTCAAGGTATGTGCTTTGTGAAAGTCCTATCAAGCGTCTCGATCTATCTCTATAGATCTTGATGCCTAATATGAAAGCAGCTTCTCCTAGGTCCTTCATTGAAAAACTCTTGTTCAAATATTCCTTCACGCTTTCCAACATTTCTATATTGTTTCCAATCAGTAATATGTCATCTACATATAATATTAGAAACGCTATAGAGCTCCCACTCACTTTCTTGTAAATACAAGCTTCTCCATAAACTTGTATAAACTCGAACGCTTTGATCACCTCATCAAAACGAAGATTCCAACTCCGAGATGCTTGCACCAGTCCATAAATGGATCGCTGGAGTTTGCAAACTTTGTCAGCATTCTCTGGATCGACAAAACCTTCTGGTTGCATCATATACAACTCTTCCTTAAGGAAACCGTTAAGGAACGCTGTTTTGACATCCATCTGCCAAATTTCATAATCGAAAAAGGCAGCTATTGCTAACATGATTCTGACGGACTTAAGCATCGCTACGGGTGAGAAGGTCTCATCGTAGTCAACTCCTTGAACTTGTGAAAAACCCTTTGCCACAAGTCGAGCTTTATAGACGGTGACATTACCGTCCGCGTCCGTCTTCCTCTTAAAGATCCATTTGTTCTGAATGGCCTTACGCCCTTCAGGTAATACTTCCAAAGTCCATACTTTGTTTTCATACATGGATCCCATCTCGGATTTCATGGCCTCTAACCACTTCTTGGAATCCGGGCCCATCATCGCTTCTCCATAGCTCGCAGGTTCATCGTTGTCTAACAACATGATTTCTAAGACAGGGTTGCCGTACCACTCAGGAGCAGTACGCGTCCTTGTCGACCTACGAGGTTCGATAGTAACTTGATTCGAAGGTTCATGATCATCATCATTAACTTCCTCTTCAACTGATGCAGGCTCTACAGAAACATCTTTCTGTACTGTGCTACTTTCAGGTTGAAGTAACGGTTCAATAACCTCATCAAGTTCTATCTTCCTCCCACTCAATTCTTTCGAGAGAAACTCTTTCTCAAGAAATGTTCCGTTTTTAGCGACAAACACTTTGCCTTCGGATCTGAGGTAGAAGGTATACCCAACTGTCTCTTTTGGGTATCCTATGAAGACGCATTTCTCCGCTTTGGGTTCCAGCTTTTCAGGCTGAAGCTTTTTGACATAAGCATCACATCCCCAAACTTTAAGAAATGACAGCTTTGGCTTCTTGCCAAACCAAAGTTCATATGGCGTCGTCTCAACGGATTTCGATGGTGCCCTATTTAAAGTGAATGCAGCTGTCTCTAATGCATAACCCCAAAACGATAGTGGCAAATCGGCAAGAGACATCATAGATCGCACCATATCCAATAAGGTTCGATTACGACGTTCGGACACACCATTACGCTGTGGTGTTCCAGGCGGTGTTAGTTGTGAAACAATTCCACATTGTCTTAAGTGACTGCCAAACTCATAACTCAGATATTCTCCTCCTCGATCAGATCGTAGGAATTTAATCTTCTTGTTACGATGATTCTCAACTTCACTCTGAAATTGTTTGAACTTTTCAAACGTTTCAGACTTGTGTTTCATTAAGTAAATATACCCATATCTACTTAAGTCATCAGTGAAGGTGAGAAAGTAACGATAACCACCGCGCGCCTCAATGCTCATCGGACCGCACACATCAGTATGTATGATTTCCAATAAGTCACTTGCCCGTTCCATTGTTCCAGAGAACGGCGTTTTAGTCATCTTGCCCATGAGGCATGGCTCACATGTGTCAAGTGATTCAAAATCAAGTGACTCCAAAAGTCCATCAGCATGGAGCTTCCTCATGCGTTTTACGCCAATATGACCTAAACGGCAGTGCCACAAGAAAGTGGTATTATCATTATCAATTCTACATCTTTTGGCATCAATGTTATAAACATATGTATCATTACTATCTAGATTCAATAAGAATAAACCCCTCACTTCGGGTGCATGACCATAAAAGATATTACCCATATAAATAGAACAACCATTATTCTCTGATTTAAATGAGTAACCGTCTCGCAATAAACAAGATCCAGATATAATGTTCATGCTTAACGCAGGCACCAAATAACACTTATTTAGGTTCATCACTAATCCCGACGGTAATCGAAGAGCGAGCGTGCCGACGGCGATCACATCAACCTTGGAACCATTTCCCATGCGCATCGTCACTTCGTCCTTTGCCAGCCTCTGTCTATTCCGCAGTTCCTGTTTTGAGTTGCAAATATGAGCAACCGCACCGGTATCAAATACCCAGGCACTACAACGAGAGTTGGTAAGGTACACATCAATAACATGTATATCATATATACCTTGTTTGTTGTTGGCCGCCTTCTTGTCAGCCAAATACTTGGGGCAGTTCCGCTTCCAGTGTCCAGTTCCCTTGCAATGAAAACACTCAGTTTCTGGTTTGGGTCCAGCCTTGGGTTTCTTCACGAGAGGAGCAACTGCTTTGCCACTCTTCTTAGAGTTACCCTTCTTACCCTTGCCATTTTTCTTGAAACTAGTGGTTTTATTGACCATCAACACTTGATGCTCCTTCTGAATTTCAGACTCAGCGACTTTCAGCATCGCAAACAGCTCGGCGACTGACTTGTTCATCCCGTGCATGTTATAGTTCAACACGAAGCTCTTGTAGCTAGGTGGCAATGATTGAAGAACTCTGTCAGTGATAGCCTCTGGCGGAAGGGGCATCCCCAATTCAGCCAGACGGGTGGAGTACCCAGACATTCTGAGTACATGATCACTGATAGACCCGTTCTCCTCCATCTTGAAAGCATAGAACTTATCGGAGATCTCATATCTCTCGATCCGGGCATTCTTCTGAAAGATAAACTTCAACTCCTGGAACATCTCATATGCTCCATGACGTTCAAAACGTCTTTGAAGTCCCGGTTCTAAGCCATACAAAATTGCACATTGAACTATTGAGTAATCATCAGAACGAGCCTGTCAGGCGTTCACAACGTCTAGAGACTCAACTGGAGCGGGTGGATCACCAAGCGGTGCATCAAGGACATAAGCCTTCTGGGAAGCCGTAAGGATAATCCTTAGATTACGGGCCCAGTCCACAAAGTTACTTCCATCATCTTTCAACTTAGCTTTCTCTAGGAACGCATTAAAATTCAGGGGTGCTACTGCGCGAGCCATGATCTACAACATAAATATAGCAAAGACAATTTAGACTATTGTTCAGGATAATGAGTTTAGTTAATCATATTACTTAAAAACTCCCACTCAAATTGACATCCCTCCGGTCATTCGAGTGTAACATGATCCAAATCCACCAACTCAAGTCCGATCATCACGTGAGTTGAGGTGGTTTCAATGGTGAACATCTTCATGTTGATCATATCTACTATATGACTCATGTTCGACCTTTCGGTCTCTTGTGTTCCGAGGCCATGCCTGTACATGCTAGGCTCGTCAAGTTTAACCCGAGTGTTCCGCGTGTGCAACATGGCTTGCACCCGTTGTATGTGAACGTGGAGTCTATCACACCCGATCATCACGGCGTGTCTCGAAACGACGAACTTTCGCAACGGTGCACACTCGGGGAGAACACAATTTATCTTGAAATTTAAGTGAGGGATCACCTTATAATGCTACCGTCGTCCTAAGCAAAATAAGATGCATAAAAGGATTAACATCACATGCAAATCATAAGTGACATGATATGGCCATGAACTTGTGCTTTTGATCTCCATCTCCAAAGCACCGGCATGATCTCCATCGTCACCGGCATGACACCATGATCTCCATCATCTTGATCTCCATCAACGTGTCGCCATGAGGTTGTCGCGCCGACTGTTGCTTCCACGACTATTGCTAACGTTTTAGCGATAAAGTAAAGCATTACATAGCGCTTAATGATTGACACGCAGGTCATACAATAATTAAAGACAACTCTATGGCTCCTGCCAGTTGCCGTACTCATCGACATGCAAGTCGTGATATTCTATACAACACATGATCATCTCATACATCACATATATCTCATCATGTAATTGGCCATATCACATCACAACATACCCTGCAAAAACAAGTTAGATGTCCTCTAATTGTTGTTGCAAATTTTACGTGGCTGCTACGGGTTTGCAAGAACCGTTCTTACCTACGCAAAACCACAACGTGGTGTAGTGATTGCTTTTTGATCTTCTAAAAGAACCCTCTTCATTGAAATTGATTCAACTAAAGTGAGAGAGACAGACACCCGCTAGCCATCTTTATGCAACGAAGTTACATGTCAGTTGAAGGAACCTGTCTCGCGTAAGCGTACGCGTAATGTCGGTCCGGGCCGCTTCATATCACAATACCGCCGAATCAAGTATCAACTAGTAACGGCAAGCAATACGCATAGACCTAGCTCAGATGCCACTGTTGGGGAACGTTGCACGGGAAACAAAAAATTTCCTACGCACACACAAGATCTATCCATGGTGACGAGCATCTATGAGAGGGAGAGTGAATCTACATACCCTTGTAGATCGCTAAGCGGAAGCGTTAAGAAACGCGGTTGATGTAGTCGAACGTCTCCGCGATCCAAATCGCAAGTCGTCCCTTGAATCGATCACGAACTAGTGCCGAACGGACGGCACCTCCGCGTTCAACACACGTACGGCTTGATGACGCCTTCACCTCCTCGATCCAGCGAGCGACGGTGAAGTAGTAGATGAGTTTCGGCAGCACGACGGCGTGGTGATGGTGGTGAGGAACAATCTCTGTAGGGCTTCGCCAAGCGCTACGGAGATTATGACGGGAGAACTAGAGGGTTAGGGTTGCCGCACACGGCTTGGGGAAATCTTGATGTGTCCCGTGTGCTAGCCCTGCCCCTCTATTTATATGTTGAGCCTTGGGGTCTAAACTTGGAGTAAAAGCCTCCTCCAGGTCGGTTTTGCCCGCACAAGGTCGGTTTGGCCCGCAGGGAAAGAGTCCAACTCGGATCCCTGCAGTATCGCGCACAAGCGGTAGTACCGCTTACGATAAGCGGTAGTACCGCCCGTAGCGGTAGTACCGCTTACGATAAGCGGTAGTACCGCCCATAGCGGTAGTACCGCTTACGATAAGCGGTAGTACCGCCCGTAGCGGTAGTACCGCTTACGATAAGCGGTAGTACCGCCCCAGACGCCAGCAAAACTTCCTTTTGCACCTTGCCTAAGCCTCGTGGGCTTTACCCCTTGGCCCAAATAAAGTGTTCTCGTATCCGAACATTTCGGGAAACATCCGGAACCTCTTCCGGTGAATTCCGGAACCCTTCCGGAAACCAAAACACTATTATCACATATATCAATCTTTACCTCCGGACTCTTCCGGAGATCCTCGTCATGTCCGAGATCTTATCCGGGACTCCGAACAACCTTCGGTCACCAACACAATAACTCAACTATACTAATCGTCACCAAACGTTAAGTGTGTAGACCCTGCGGGTTCGAGAACTATGTAGACATGACCGAGACACCTCTACGATCAATAACCAATAGCGGGACCTGGATGCCCATATTGGCTCCTACATATTCTACGAAGATCTATATCGGTCGAACCTCTATGTCAAGGATTCAGTTAATCCCGTATGCTGTTCCCTTTGTTCTTCGGTATGTTACTTGCCCGAGATTCGATCGTCGGTATCTCTATACCTAGTTCAATCTCGTTACCGGCAAGTCTCTTTACTCGTTCCGTAATACAAGATCCTGTGGCTAACTCTTTAGTCACTTTGCTTGCAAGGCTCATTGTGATGTTGTATTACCGAGTGGGCCCTGAGATACCTCTCCGTCACACGGAGTAACAAATCCCAGTCTTGATCCATGCCAACCCAACAGACACCCTCGGAGATACCTGTAGAGCACCTTTATAGTCACCCAGTTACGTTGCGACGTTTGATACACACAAGGTACTCCTCCGATGTCAGGGAGTTGCATGATCTCATGGTCATAGGAACAGATACTTGACATGCAGAAAACAATAGCAATAAACTGACACGATCATATGCTACGTTTATAGTTTGGGTCTTGTCCATCACATCATTCTCCTAATGATGTGATCCCGTTATCAAATGACATCTCATGTCCATGGCTAGGAAACCTTCACCATCTTTTGATCAACGAGCTAGTCAACTAGAGGCTTACTAGGGACACAGTGTTGTCTATGTACCCACACATGTATTTGAGTTTCCAATCAATACAATTATAGCATGGATAATAAACGATTATCATGAACAAGGAAATATAATAACAACCAATTTATTATTGCCTCTAGGGCATATTTCCAACAGGGATTGCCATGCAACGGATGCACTAAGAGCTATAAGTGTATGAAAGCTCAACATGAAAATTAAGTGGGTGTGCATCCAACTTGCTTGCTCATGAAGACCTCGGGCATTTGAGGAAGCCCATCATCGGAATATACAAGCCAAGTTCTATAATGAAAAATTCCCACTAGTATATGAAAGTGACAAAATAGGAGACTCTATATGAAAAACATGGTGCTACTTTGAAGCACAAGTATGGAAAAGGATAGTAACACTGCCCCTTCTCTCTTTTTCTCTCATTAATTTTTTTTCTTTTTTTTTTTTTGTGGGCTCTTTTTGGCCTTTTTTTTCTTTTTTTTTATTTCCTCACTGGGACAATGCTCTAATAATGATGATCATCATACTTCTATTAACTTACAACTCAAAAGAAAATTACAACTCGAAACTAGAACAAAAATATGACTCTATATGAATGCCTCTGGCGGTGTACTAGGATGTGCAATCATACTAGCGTAACATGTATAAAAAATTATGAACGGTGGCTGAGCCACAAATACTATGTCAGCTATATGATCATGCAAAGCAATATGACAATGACAATGTGTGTCATAAAAACGGAACGGTGGAAGTTGCATGGCAATATATCTTGGAATGGCTATGGAAATGCCATGATAGGTAGGTATGGTGGCTGTTTTGAGGAAGATATAAGGAGGCTTATGTATGATAGAGCGTATCATATCACGGGGTTTGGATGCACCGGCGAAGTTTGCACCAACTCTCGATGTGAGAAAGGGCAATGCACGGTACCGAAGAGGCTAGCAAATTGCGAAAAGGTGAGAGTGCGTATAATCCATGGACTCACATTAGCCATAAAGAACTCACATACTTATTGCGAAAGTTTATTAGGCCTCAAAGAAAAGTACTACTACGCATGCCCCTAGGGGGATAGATTGGTAGGAAAAGACCATCGCTCGTCCCCGACCGCCACTCATAAGGTAGACAATCAATAATAAACCATGCTCCAACTTCTTAGCATAACGACAGATCATACGTGCATGCTTCGGGAATCACAAACCTTAACACCAATATTGTTACTAAACCACAATTATCTACTAGCACCTCCCGCATATTACCATCTTAATATCACAAAACTATTGCAAGGAATCAAACTTATTATATTCAGTGATCTACATGAAAGTTTTATTATATCCCTCATGAATACCTATCATATTAGGACCAAATTCATAACCTGTGCATATTACCATTGCTATTCATAAGACTCTCAAAAAGATATAAGTGAAGCATGAGAGTGCAACTATTTCTTTAAAATATAACCACCGCCGTGCTCTAAAAGATATAAGTGAAGCACTAGAGCAACTGCCTAGCTCAAAAGATATAAGTGAAGCACATAGAGTATTCTAACAAATCACGAATAATGTGTGTCCCTCTCAAAAAGGTGTGTTCAGCAAAGATGATTGTGACAAACTAAAAAGCAAACAAAAGCAAACAAACTATAGCACAAGATGCTCCAAAACACATATCATGTGATGAATAAAAATATAGCTCCAAGTGAGTTACCGATAGATTGTAGACGAAAGAGGGGATGCCTTCCGGGGCATCCCCAAGCTTAGACGCTTGAGTCTTCCTTGAATATTACCTTGGGGTGCCTTGGGCATCCCCAAGCTTAGGATCTTGCCACTCCTTATTCCTTTATCCATCGTAGTCTCACCCAAAACTTGAAAACTTCAGCACACAAAACTCAACAGAAACCTCGTGAGATCCGTTAGTATAACAAACAAATCTTAAACTTTATGTACTGTTGTAAATTGATTCATATTTAATATTGGCATAATGCTACTGTACTCCAACTTCTCCATGACTCATACCCCCCGATACGATCCATAGATTCATCAAAATAAGCAAACTATGCAACAAAAACAGAATCTGTCTAAAACAGAACAGTCTGTAAATATCTGAATTAAAGTCATACTTGTGTAACTCCAAAAATTCTGAAAAATTAGTACAACGTGGGAAATTCATATATAAATATTGTGAAAAAAAAATTAGAAGGTTCTGACGCTCCAGCAAAAAATCAAAATTCTAGCACTGGACGCAAAAGTTTCTGTTTTCAAACAGCATCAATTATACTATCTTCCAAATTATCCCAAAGGCATTACTTGGCACAAACACTAATTAAAATATAAAAACACAATCATAACAGAGGCTATAATTGTGTAAACACACAAAAACAGAAGATAAAACAAAAAATTATTCTATTCATTGGGTTGCCTCCCAACAAGCGCTATTGTTTTATGCCCCTAGCTAGGCATAATGCATAGTTTCAAGTGTTGTCATCCTTGGTTTTGACATCCTTAGGTGCGTGATTTTCAGGAGGCTTTTCAAAAACAATGGGGAACACATCATCAACCAGAATTTTAGGGTCATTAAGGCTACTTTCTTCAAACCCTTGTTGGTTCCCTTTTACGATCCAAGAATATTTCTGATTAATACCACTGAAAACTTGTTGGATGATATGTAGAGGAGGAACCTCCTTTTTAGTATTTTCATCAAAAGCACGGTGATCATGGAAAACATATCTCAACATATATTCCTCATTATATAAAATTTCATCTATCACCGGATTTTCTTGGCTCATATTGTAGAAATCAAAGATCTCTCTAGCTTCTTGCACTATATAATCAAATTCATTCATAAGGATAAGAGTAGCTATCTTGTTAGCCTATGGGTTGTTTATAACAGGTAACTCATAGAACAGCCTTTGCAAAGTGGGATGGGTACGAATAAATCTTCTTTCAAGTTTAAGAACGAGTGCGGAGATAGCCTCCCCATAACTATTGGTTCTTTTAAGAATAGGAGTATCATTGCAAACCAAAGTTCCCGTGCAGTTAAGAACTCTTGAATAATGTTTTTCCCTATGATATTTCCACTCCCTACTACAAAAAGTTTTGAATCCAAATTTGAAGGAATTTCTATCTTAGGGATTTTACTATCCTCGCCTTTTTCAATAACAAACTCAGACATGATGGCAATTTCAAGCAAGCAAACGAAAATATTTTGTGTTTTTGTAAAAAAAATTAAAAGCGGGGAGATGAAAACGAGAGGCAAATGCAAATAAAAGGCAAATACAATAAATGCAAGTGGATGATAGTTTGTGCGAAGGTACTTGGTAATTTTGATGATGTCTCCCCGGCAACGGCGCCAGAAATTCTTCCTGCTACTTGTAGACTGCGTTGGTATTTCCCCGAAGAGGAGGGGATGATGCAGTATAGTAGAGATAAGTATTTCCCTCAGTTAAGAACCAAGGTTATCAATCCAATAGGAGAACCAGTCAAAATCCTTTAGCAGCACCTACACACACAAAAGCAAACACTTGCACTCAACGCAAATAAGAGGGCTGTCAATCCTCTTAGCGGTTATTTGCAAGCATTAATTCTGATAGTGATATATAGATAAAGTAAAATACTAAATAAATTAAAAGTAAATAAATTGCAGCAAGGTATTTTTAGTTTTCTTTTTATATTTAAAGTAGACCCGGGGGGCATAGTTTTCACTAGAGGCTTCTCTCTCGAGCGCAGAACATACGGTGGGTAAACAAATTACTGTTGGGCAATTGATAGAAAAGCAAATAATTATGACGGATTCATGGCAATGATCATGTATGTAGGCATCACGACCGAGACAAGTAGACCGACTCCTGCCTGCATCTACTACTATTACTCCACCAATCGACCGCTATCCAGCATGCATCTAGGGTATTAAGTATAAAACAAAATAACGCCTTAAGCAAGATGACATGATGTAGACAAAGTAAACTCAAGCAATATGATTAAACCCCATCTTTTTATCCTTAATGGCAACAATACAAATACATGTCATGTCCCTTTCTGTCACTAGGATTGAGCACCGCAAGATTGAACCCATCACAAAGCACCTCTCCCATTGCAAGATAAACCAATCTAGTTGGCCAAACCAAATCGATAGATCGGAGAGAAATACAAAGCTATAACAATCATGCATAAAAGAGTTCAGAGAAGACTTAAATATTTCTCATGAATAATCTTATCATAAACTCACAATTCATCGGATCCCAACAAACACACCGCAAAAGAAGATTACATCGGATAGAACTCCAAGAACATCGAGGAGAACATGGTATTGAAGATCAAAGAGAGAGAAGAAGCCATCTAGCAACTAGCTATGGACCCGTAGGTCTGTGGTAAACTACTCACACATCATCGGAAGGGCAGCAAGGTTGATGTAGAAGCCCTTCGTGATCGATTCCTCCTCCGGCAGAGGCCCGGACAATCCGGCTACGCGCCCCGAAGACCACAGCACGACCTCCATCGAAGCCGGATCATCCGGGACCCCGCCTAGATCATCCGGAAGATGCCCGGATCGTCCGGACAGAGTCCCGGACGTCCGGCTATTCCCAGCAGCTATGACCTAGCCGGATCATCCGGGTGACCACCCGGATCATCCGGACGATGCCCGGATCATCCGGGCCACCACCCGGATCATCTGGCCTTTGCCTGCACGCAAGTCTCCGGGCCGAGGCCCATGTACCCATTTGCCCCTTACTTACCCCTTCGTGGGCTAGCACTATATATACTCCTCCTCCTCCTCCATTTAGGGATAGCTAAGAATAGATCTAGACATTAGAGCTTAGCTCAGGTATCTCCCCTTGTGGGATTCCTCTTGAGAGAGAAGACTCCATGTGAGTACAAGACCCCTTCATGGGAAGATTCCTCCATGGAATTCAAGACCCATCTCTCCTAGAGATTTGGATGAACTACCTTGTATCTTTATTTCCCTTGTTGTTCTTGGATCTTGATGCAGCTCTTGTATTGCTTGTGATTTGAGGAGTACTTGGAGTGAATCTTGTCCAATAGATTGTTTTCCCCTTTGATTTCTCCATGTTTTCCCCTAGTGTTCTTCGCGTTTCTCCTCAAATCCACCTCCAATTCGTGAACATGGTGTCACGGTAGAGGATGTTGATGCTGCTGCCGCCATCGATCAGCACCCGCGAAAAGTGGCAGGTGCGCTTCTCAGCGACAAAGGTGGGGTCAAGGACGAGCGCGTAGCCACCCGGCGTGGGCATTACGGCCGGGTGGTCCTCCCGGGTCCAGCTGATGGGATGGTCGGACCAGTGCATGTACTGGGGGACCGGGGGGGCGACGGCGTTCACCTCGTGCTGGTACTTGCGCTTGCTGTGCTTGTCGTCGCCCTCGCTGGTGAAGACGATATAGGCCGCGTCCTGCTGAGGGTAGGCGTTGTTGGCGAGGGCGCCGGCTGCCGGAGGTGGCGGGGGAGGCGGCGGGAGCTGCGGGTTGGGACCGGGTGGTGGAGGTGGAAAGTCGTCACGCATCAGGCGCTGGGTGATGCTGCAGTTCCGGCGCGTGTGCGTGGATGGCTTCGCGCCGCTGTGGTGCTTGCAGGGGGCGTCGAGCATCTGCTCGAAGGAGAACTTGGGCTACCAGGTCATCTTGCCGGTGCGCTGGCGCTTGACGCCGCCTTGCTCGGCCGGCTGTTCCTCCGCCACGGCGGCCACTTGCTGGCTGTTGTAGCGGGGAGCCGGCTGCTCGGCCTTCCGCTTGTTGTTGTTGTCTTGCCGGCGCTGGTTGGTTTCGCCGGCCGGCTTCGGGGTGGCTGGCGGGACCGGGACCAGCTTGCCATCTGCGTCGACCGTGATCTTTACGCGCATCGCGGAGTCGGCCGTGGCGTACTTGTCCGCCACAGCCATGAGCTCCGCCAAGGTGTCCGGCTCATCACACATCAGGCGGTGCTTGAGTAGGCTGCTGTCTCGACACCCGTCGACGAAGTACTGGACGGCCTGCACTTCGTGGACCCCTTCGCAGGAGTTGCGCAGCTCGGTCCACCGCGTGAGGAAGTCGCGGAGAGGCTCGCCCGGGCCCTGAACGCACATGGAGAGCTGGCGAGGCCGACCCGGACGCTTGTATGTGCTGGTGAAGTTGCGTACGAACGCATCCTCGAAGTCCAACCAGGAGTTGACGCTGTCGGCCCTCAGGCTGTTAAGCCATGTCCGGGCCGAGCCGAGCAGCATGAGGGGGACGTAGCGGACCGCCACGTGCCTGTTGCCGCTGGCTATGCCGACAGCCGTGGTGTAGTCAGTCAGCCAGTCTTCCGGCTTGGTGATGCCGCTGTACTTGGGGGTGTCGTGGGCCAACGTGAACCCTTTGGGGAAGGGCTCTTCGCGGATGCGGGGTCCGAAACAGGCGGGGGCAACGGAACTCTCCTCCTCGAGGGCCGTGGACCGCGCCAGCCGGTCGATGCGATGGCGGGCATCATTTTCGTCGTAGGGCTCGCGGGGACCCAGCCGGCTCGCGACGGGACCGCGTGGCACCGCGCCGGCGGAAGCCGACCGGGGCCGCCGAGGCGGCGGAGGAGGAAGCTCTGGTTGCCGGACTCGGTCGTCACCGGCAGTCTCGTCAGCAACGCCGTCGCCGGCCGTCGCGGCACGGTTGTGCCGGCTCCGGCTTGCCCGGCGCCGACCAGAGCGGCTGGCGCTGCCGGTAGGGGAAGACGCCTGCTGCGTGTCCCGAAGGACTTTCCCCGGGCCCGCGGTGTTTCCTGAGGCGGAGGCGGCGGGCTGGGCCGGATCGAAGCGCTTCTGCTGCTCGTTCACCGCGGTGATGAGATCGCGGACGCGTTGCTGCTGCTGCAGCAGCTCCTCGCCCTCCAGGAACTCGAGATCCGCCATGGCCGCCTGCGCGGCGCGCATGTTCTTGACGGGGGTGTCGTAGGTGGGCCGGCCTGCGCCTAGCGCACGGCCGATGGCGCCTCCACGGACTCGCACCTCCGCAACCCGGCTGGGCTTAGCGGCGGCCGGCGTGAAGCCGTGAACGCTGTCATACTCCCGCTGGGCAGACTCCAGCCGGCGCCGCGTTGCCGCGAGCGCCGTGGCCTCGTCCAGCAGTTGCTGACGGTCCTCGTTGAGCTGAGCTGCCGCGGCCGCCGGGTCGGCGTCGGGCGTGATGGGGGCTTGCAGGCTCCGGATCGTCTCGCGAAGCGAGTCGACACGGCGGGATTGGGCCGTAGCCGCGGCAGCGGCAGCCGCGGCGGCGGCAGCCGCGGCGGCCTTCTCTTTGCTGCGCGAGGAGCCGGAGCTAGCACCTATGGTCAGCACCTCCGCACGGGTTCAGAGATCCGCAACGTCGCTGGAGACGGTGCGGCCGACCGGGACAGGTGAGTCGGTGAAGCTGTGTACCTCGCTAGGGTACTCGTCGGGGATGAGCGCGACGAAGACGCGCAGCGCGCCGAAGGGGACGATGGAGCAGCCTGCGGGGCAGGCGGCGTCCGCGCCTGGCGCAGCATCGCGGTCGGCCGGGTTGGCCGCGCAAGGCGCGCGGACCAAGCCGTGCGCAATGCGCTCGCCGGAGCTGGTGAAGGGCCTCGTCCGGAACTTGACTCCGGCCGACGCCGCGAGCAGCCCCACGGTGGACGCCAACTGTCGTGGTGAAATCACAGCAGATGCCATGAGATGGCTAAAAGTGGGGGCCTGCGTGAGGACGCCGGTGGGTTCCGAAAACGAGGTCGGTACGCGCGAGCGCGGGACACAAGACGTACCCAGGTTCGGGGCCCTCCGGAGAGGTAACACCCCTAGTCCTGCCGAATGGGATGATATGCACAAGGGCTACAACGGTGCTCCTGGAGCTGTTTGGGCGGAGGAGGAAGAAAGAGCTAGCTCTCCATTCTACCTTTCCTGTGAGTGTGTGTGCGGGTGCGTGTGTTGCTACTGAGAGCCGTCGACCCCTCTGCATGGAGGCCTCCTGGGGGGTCTTATAGCCCGGCCCCCGGGGTTACATGAGTAAAACTACACGCGAGCGGGACCTGGATGTCGGCGTCTGGAGCCGGCTGTGGGGCCCGCCGGCTGCTGGGACCCACCGGCTGCGGGACCCGCCGGCTGCTCGGCACTGTGGTCCGTCGCCTCGTGCGTCACAGAGTGGTTGGCGTCATGGGCCTATAGAGGCCCGCTGTGCTGACGTCGGTCGCCCGGGTCAGCGGGGTTGGTGGCACTATAGGCATGCTCTTCTGGGTTCGCGGCGCTATAGCCACACTCCCCCGCCGTGGAGAGCCGTCTTGTCATACGGAGCGATGGGACGGCCGCTGACCCGTCGCCAGCCGGCTAGCGGCCAGCCGGACCCGGCACGGGGCCGGGCCCAGCCGGTCGGCGTCGGGAAACCGGCCGGATGGCCAGCCGGATTGGAGGGGCACGGGCTGCCCCGAAGTTTCGAAAGGGGCCCCGGGTTCGACTGCCTACCCGGGGGTCATCCCCCCGACAATGAGCGTGTGTAGATGAGTGGAGTTCCATATGCCTTGGCGAATCCATCATGTATGCTATGATATGTACAAGACCAGATGTTTTTTATGCGCTAAGTGTTAGTAGCAGGTACCGAAGTGATCCTGGAGTGTCTCACTGGGCAGCTGTTAAAAATATTCTTAAGTATCTCAGGAGGACAAAGGATATGCTCCTTGTCTATGGAGGAGATGAAGAGCTCATTGTAAATGGTTACACCGATGCTAGCTTCATGACTGATATAGATGACTATAAATCTCTACCGGGCTATGTTTTCACGCTTAATGATGGTGCAGTGGTTTGGAAGAGTTTCAAGCAGAACACTGTTGCGGATTCTACAACGGAAGCAGAGTATGTTCAGAAGCTTCAAAGGAGGTAGTCTGGATCAAGTAGTTTCTTGAAGAATACCAGACATATCGAACGCAAGTAAAAGTACTCAAAATTCACATGGATCTGAATATGTCAGACCCGATGACGAAGTCTCTACCACAAGCAAAACATAAGCAAACACCGGATAGCCATTGGTGTTAAAGAAGCAATGTAACTAGATTATTGACTCTGGTGCAAGTGGGAATCTGTTGGAAATATGCCCTAGAGGCAATAATATTGTATTATTATATTTCCATATTTATAATTAAGAGTTTATATTCTATGCTATAACTGCTATGATCCTGGAATGTGCGATTCAGTGGAAAACTCATATGCACGCGTGGAAAGATAAATGGTAAAACTTGATTCCTAGTCTTGCCTCTAGGACTAGCTCAAGTGTTGTTTGTGATCATGTTTTTTGGATCTTGATACATTGTTAAGTGTAACGATAGTCTCAAAACAACATTGAGAATATGACGTTAGAAGAATGATCATATTGAATTGACCCAAACTTGTTTGTTATACTTTGAGATACTGTCGTCATATGTCAATTGTTATAACACGGAGAGTTAATGTGTGATTTAGTTCCATATACCATGAGAGTATCGTAGTCACTTATTACCGTACGATGAACTTTGGGGTTGATCAAACGTCATTTGTAACACGGTGATCATAACGACAACTTACAGGTTTATCGGAAAGTTTGACAAGGGGCTAGATAGCTCAAGAGTGGGATTTTCTCCTCCAACGATGGAAAGATATTCTTAGGGCCCTCTCGGTGTGACGGCATCCATCATCGTATGGCCAGACACAGATGACTAGATCACGGGGATGACGGAACATGTCAAGGAGAAAGAAGAACAAAACCGGTAACGAGGAGACCGGTATAGTGAGCATGAGAATGGCTCAAGAGGATACTGATTCATCTCACCTCGGGTTTTGTAAAGTATCGTGAAACAAAGGGAATATCACATGATAAGGTTCACTCGAATATCATTCGTGTACTCATAGGGATCAATATGGACGTCCACGGTCCCGCTATCGGTCATTAAACGAAAGGGGTTTTGTTCATGTCTATGTTTTACCGAACCTACAGGATCACAAGCTTAAGGTAATCACAATCTACTGAGTGTTAGTAGGATAGGAGTAATGAGGGAATATTTATGAATTTTTTTCATTAATATTCAAAATAGTTTTGAAGGAAAACCGGAAGCGTTTCGGAGTCACCGGAAGGGTTTCGGGGTTTACCGGGTAATACCGATAAATAATATATAGGTGGAAAATGTTTCCGGAGATGTTAAATTAATAATAAAAGGCTCTAATAATAGTTAGGAGGCTTTTATATTTAATTAAATATCAACGGGCCTTAAAAAGGTCAAGTGGTGGAAAGGATATTGGGCCACAAGGGCCCAATAGGGGAGGCGCCCCCTTTTCTTCAAGGAGAATGAAGGGGGAGGCCGAATTGGAGGGGGACTCCCCCTCCTCTTGGCCGGCACAAGGGGGGAATCCTCCCCCCTTTTGGCGCCCCCCTCTCCCCTCCAACCTGTATATAGTAGAGGTTTTGGCCCTTGCGATACACAAGTTTTGGAGCCTCCTCTAGTTCTCTAGTTCTAGTTGATACAATTGAGCTAGATCTTATCCTCTATAGTCCTCATAATTAGAAGCTCAGTGTGGTTCTAATCTCCTCCCTCTAATTCTCCGGCGACGATTAGCTCTGGACGGTGAAGCGCTGCCGAATCGTGAAAACCGTATGCTTGCAAACTGTGGAGAGGTCGTACTTTCGGTCTTCCATTTGAGGGATCATTCGTGTACGGATCGAGGGATCGTTCGTTGATGGTTCGAGGGACTTCAAGTACGATCTACACAGACTCTTCTTCCGCTGCAACTCAGAGTTGGTAACAATCCGATCCAAACCACATCTTCATAGTGTTCCTGGTTGATCGTAGGACGATATTTTTTCCTACTACGTTTGCCAACATCTGGTGTTTTCGTCTAGCAACCTTAAGATCCAGGAAATCCATATACATTATCTACCAAAAGTTTAAAAAGAAAAAGGACACATTGGGTTCAAGTGAAAAGATGCTAATGCCAAATATAGAAAAGAAAGAATTTAATGTAGATGTAAGAAAACCTACTGCAATCATCGGCAAACACCCTCCAACAAACATTTAATCAGGATCACTTTAAGGGTGGGAAGCCCTATCAACCCTTTCAATCCTATCAAACAGTTTCTCGTGGTGCGTCATTATCTCTTTCGACAAGTGGTCAATACACAATGAAGCCAAATCAAAAGACCCAATCTTTGAAATGTCATGCAGACCATATAGAAACTTCCAATAGGCATAGTTGTGCTGAGTTGGACAGAAGATAGATGTGAAGAACAGAAACAAAAAGCTACGAATGAACCCATCTTCACTTTCATCATTTTCCATCGGTAGTATAATGTTCCTTATAGGAATGTCTTTCCCACCACACTGGTAATAGGCCGCAGCTCCTGAACTCTCCCCTCAACTAATGGACCATTGGTATTTAGAGGGAGCGATTCAAGTCCAGAACGAATACCAAATACTTGAGTGACCATTTCCCTCCTAAGGTGAATAACTTTCTTCTTCTGTCGGAAAAGCCAACATCCGCATAGTACATATGATCGAGAACCCATTGCAACAGGTTTGTCGGAATAGTGAGGTGCTCAGAGATGAGTAACAGGTTTTGAAGATCATATTTGTGAACATGACCTATCTGAATGGGAGTCAAATTTTTTATGGCCTCCCGAAACATAAGAGTAGAGAACCTGGTCTTAAGAGGCACCAAGACTTCATGACCTTTCAGTCTTCCAACCATATTGGCTCCCTACAAAATAGCACTACAACAGGAAAAAAAAATCATGATCAGTTGACGAACTTACTCGAAATTACAACAATAAAAGGAACAATCAAGTACAACTAGCTACTGAAAAGACAAGAAGCAAACTAACACAAAGGAAAAAAATGCAACATCATAATTGTGCAAAAACGAATACTACAGCATCATAATTGTGCAAAAACGAATAATAACTGTGCAAAAATTACTCGAAACTAACACTAAAAAAGAATGCTACAATTTTAATTCTAAATGAAGGTGGGTTCATTCATATGTACTGTATACACAGAAAAAACTACCTGCAGTACAATGTCCATTCAACAGTACATTGAAAACACATAAGTATATACCAAGGTTTACAAGTTGATGAGTCTTTCCAAGGTTGAGACTCATAGACAAAATCATCACTAGCCTATACTACTACGGGACTAGTCGACATGGTACTGTAGCACACACATTGCAGTAATCAATTACTAAAAACTTGCAATATATACTATATAGCAGTAGCAAATCTTATAGAAGTAGCACAATACAGTATAAAAACACAAATTGAATGCATGAGAAGTGGATAAAAACAAAAATACCCTCCCACGGGCAGCTGGCTCACTTATCCCCTTCTAATTCCTAAAAAAAATAAAAAAGTTTAAGTCGAACGACTCAAAGTGCACAACTAGTCTACACGAATAGTCCCTCGACTACTCAAAGTCTCCGAATAGTCCCTCGACTCCTCGACTCAGTGAACTAGTCTACACGAATTTTCTAGTCGACATCCAGAATGTGGCTCATAGACTAGTCTATCAACTACTCCCAAGCTAGTCACTTGACTCGTAATGCTTGCTCTATACTCAATAATGTTCACTCAACAGTACATGGAATGAAAATAGTTCACTAACAAACAAAATCAACCAAGCCAACACCAAATTCACCTCTAAAATTTAAGAGCAAGTTGCTACATTAAACCACTAAACACACAACAATAGGAACAAACCAATCCAACAGAGCATGCTCTTCAACACCCTTAGGAAGAAAGTTACAGTCAATACATGTTGAACAAAACAAGCATAGCTAAAATGACACACCTAAATACAACGAGCATTCTCACATGTAAAATGCAACAAAAATACTCCACTACCCAACAAATCCACCTAGGCACAATCATTTCACATGCACAACAGAACAAATCTACAATCAGAACGATAACAAACCACAAAGGCACCATTTCAATGAACTATTACCTCCACAACAATTGTTTAGATATTTGAAACCTCCCATCCGCTCAGTCAAAACCTGTCAACGAAAACACATAAAGAAGAATCACGACCAACGCATGGTGGAAACGACGAAACCTAGCAAAAACAACATACACAGACGGGTGTTCGTTTGTACATACCAACAAATTTCATCACCAAAGCTATGGATCCACAACTCTAGCTCCAGATCTCGCAAACTCCCAAACCCTAGACCAAAAACACCGAAGAACATACCGATTAAATCATGCCTACACAGCTTTAATTGAGGAGAAATGAAGGGAAAAAAGTGAAGAACGAACAGATCGGCACCATACCTCTCGACGAGAAGAATCCTTCGCCATGAAGACCGGATAAGAAAACCCAAGGAAAGAGAAGAAGATAGTTAGCGAGCAGGAGAAGAAGTTGTCCCGGCCACCCTGCCCTTCACCGCGGAGAGCAGCCGCCGACACCGCGGCTCCATGAGAGAAGGAGAAGAGGAGAAGAAGATGAACGGAAACCCTCGGTCGCTCTGTCGCTAAGGAAAGGAGAGACTGGTCTGGTCCAGTAGCGACTACGAAGCGGAAAACCTCGACGCGAGAGAGCATTCGGTCTCGCTTAGAGCTGGCCAAACGGGCCGGGATAGCTGGGCCGGCCCGGTAGCACGCCTGGCACGGCACGGGCCCAGCACGGCACGGCACGTGCTAATCGGGCCGGGCCCGGCACGCGGCACGCCTTGGGCCGTGCCTGGGCTGCTAGGCTGGGCACGCGGGCCGGCACGGCACGGCCCGTATATCTTTTTAATATATTTTTTGCTTTTTTTATATATATATGGGCCGAAAACAGCTGAAAGTGGCCCAAAAAATAGCCCAGTAGACTAAACAGCTAGTGGGCCAGCGTGCCTGGCGTGCCGACGGGCCGGCCCGATTAGCTAAGCGGCCGTGCCTGGGCCGCAAGGCTGCGCACGCGGGCCGGCACGGCACGGCCCGTATACTAATCGTGCCCCTGTGGGCCGTGCCGTGCCAGGCACGATTATGGTGGGCTGGGCCGTGCCGTGCCGGGCCGGCCCGTTTGGCCAGCTCTGGTCTCGCTTAATGCGAGATATAACTCTCGCCGCTTTATTGAACGGTCGTAATGTATACTACCTTCCCGGCCCAAAAGACGAGCCGAACCAGGCCCGCTAAAAGTCCACGAGAGAGAAGAAAAAAAGCGAACTGGCGGGAACGCAGATAAAAGAGCGCCGCATACCAAAATCCCCCTTCCCCCCAAACCCCCACCTCGCCGCCACCACCAGCCGGCCGTTCCATAATTCCATTCCTATCCCATCGCCCGCCCACTTCCTCCCCCGCCTCCTTCCCCAATCCAACCCTATCCCAGACGTCCGGCTCAGTCTCCTCGGCGTAGCCCCACGCTCCGGCGCCACAATGGAGGCGGCTCTGAAGGTACTCTCCCGCCCGCGCCCCCCTAAACCCTAGCCGGCGCCTAAACCCTAGGCCCCGAGGCGCGCCATCCTAATCCGCGACTGTTTTCTGGCCGCAGAGGTACTTCGGGTACACGGGGTTCCGGCCGTACCAGCGGGAGATCGTGGATACGATCATGCAAGGGCGGGATTGCCTGGTCGTCATGGCCACCGGCAGCGGCAAGTCCATGTGGTAAGTAAACCCAACGCTTGCTCGCGCGCTCCATTTTGCTTGGTTGCGGTTGTGGAGGATGACGCTAGGTGCTGTTTCTCTTTTTGTTTGGTGTGTGGAGGTCGGTGGATCTGCAGGTTGAGCACTGTAGTGGCTGAATCTAGGTTTGGGCGCTGCATTTGGTGGATAAATCAGTTGTGCTGTATCTCTTGGAAGTGCTCTGCTTTGCGCTCCAGCAGCGGTTTTTCTGGTTGGATTACTAAAAATTGTTTTGGACAGTCTGATCTGCATTACTGTTTTTGGGAGAAAATGTAGTCATTTTGGTGGTAAAAATAAATGCTGGGAACCTGTAAGCTATAAAGTCGTTAAATCATCTTCAACGGAGTATCCAAACTCATCTAGTATTCCAACATGTCATCGGATCAGTGTGGGGCTAAGAGAGCTTTGCAGAGCATGATTAGAGAACGTTATATTTTGTGCCAGTGGAATTGGTTGATGGTCAGAGATTGCGAAGTATGTGCTATTGTTTCACATTTTGGTGACATTTTTATAACTTTGATAAATGGGCAGTCATGTATAAGCATCCCATCTCTGTTATGGCGACTGCTAGCTTGTCGATTGTATGTACCCAGCAGGGAACTGCTGGGAAAGATTTTTGTTTGTTTATACACAGATGTATAGTGGATGTTACTATTGGCACAACCTTTATTGACCTTTTTTTTCCCAGAAATGGGTGAGGGTGATTCTTTCTTGAAACTGGGCAGTGCGTTTGTCATCGTGTCAAAGAAAAACTATCGAATTTTCTGATTTTTTTTAGTTAAGGACCTGAAAATGTGTTATACATTTGCAGCCCATCTAAAGTAAAAGAAATATGCTTCTGTTTAGAATTTTGATGTTATTGCTTCCCCTTGTATATCGGTAACGTTATTTTCTCATGGTAATTCTTTTCATGGCAGCTATCAAATCCCTCCACTGGTTGCAAAGAAGACAGCTGTTGTTGTCAGCCCTCTTCTGTCACTGATGCAAGACCAGGTATGATTGTTAGATACAGTATAACATTTTTGGTGCTTTCCTCATTGTGGGTTTGCTTTGACATGAAAGCTTTTATTGTGGGTTTCATTACTTCAAACAGGTCATGAGTTTAAAACAACATGGTGTGAGATCCGAGTATCTTGGCAGCACCCAAATGAATAGCTCTGTTAGCAGTGAGGCTGAAAAAGGCCTGTATGATGTTCTGTACATGACCCCTGAGAAAGCTATTGCACTTCCTCCAAGGTGAAAATCTTGTGTAAAAAAGCAGATTATGGTCGTTATTGACCTATAGTTTGCAGCACTTACAAAACTATAATTGTCAATTATTTAGCTGAACTGGAAGGCACACACATACGAAACTGCAAATTACTGCTCCTGTGTCTTCTTTGGTCCCTTGTAGAATTTAATAATATGGTGGTGGGTCTGTTGATTTACCGTTTTCAATCTTCTATCCAGGTTCTGGAGTAACTTGCAGGCTTCCGGAATCTGTTTGTTCGCCATTGATGAAGCACATTGCATATCGGAATGGGGTCATGATTTCAGGTCATTTGTTCTTCTATTGTGTGAATTATTTCTTCAGCAAAAGAGCTGATAATTTACTTTCATTTAAATTTTTGATACGTCTTGTGCATGTATTTTAAAAATTCTGTGTGTGCTGATGTCAAATGTAAAAGCTGTCAGTTCATATCACCCATCAATTCTCGCTCGGTTTCTCTCACCCTTAAATTCTGCAATCAAACTTAGTGACCAGTTAGTTTATTACTTATTAGTTAGCTTCTTTTCTCCATTACAATTCTCTCTCTCTTATTACTGATTGTACTTCTCTCTGTTGTATGCAGGCCGGAGTACAAGCAGCTGCATTTATTGCGTGAGCACCTTTTGGGTGTTCCCTTTGTTGCCCTAACTGCGACAGCCACAGAAAGGTATGGATGTTTCACTATCAGTTGTTTTTACCTATTTATCCTGCTTTTGTTGGTAATGTCTTTCCTCTGCTTGTTGTAGCTACTTGAATATTATTACCATAAATATTTTTGCTCACTATGATGATTGCTTACTTGTTTTATTTATTTTCCAGAGTGGTGTCTATATCCTTTTTCTATCTGTACCAAATTCGTGGTAACTTTCAATTTGATTTTGTAGGGTCCGTGGAGATATTGCCAATTCCTTGAACCTGAGCAATCCTCACGTTGCAATCGGATCATTTGATCGTCCGAACCTTTTCTACGGTGTGAAATCATACAACCGATCTGTGTCCTTTATCAGTGAACTTGTGAAAGATGTCTCAAAGAGCTGCACTGTTGGTGGCTCAACAATCATTTACTGTACCACCATCCGTGACACTGAACAGGTTTGTATTTTCCAGCGTTGTATATTTTCATTCTTCTATATTTTGAGGCAACTGGTACACAAGCACCCAGGGTTTTGGCCTCTTGTTCATGCTGAATCAGTGACTTTTTTGGAGAAAAATAATTAGCTTGAAATAAGTATGGGATACTTGTCTGTTGATCATTGAATAGTATCAGGCATTTTCTTCTTCTGACTGATGTAACAGATTTTGGAGAGTAGTCAATTTTTTGTTGGGTATGCATTTAGATCTGTACTGTAGGTAATGTATCCTGAAGGATAGGCAATTATAAGTTTATATACATTTTTTTGGAGTAATATGGGAATTTCTGGGCTCCAGTTTTGATCGTTGAAGCTGCTTTTAACATATACCTTGTGCCTGTTAGATTATGCTAGGATTGATGTATCTTTATCTTTACACTTATAATGATCTGGATTGGTGTCGGTCCATCGTTCCTCACAAATTACCTATTAAGTTGGTAAAAAGATTAATTACTGCAATTATCTTACATCCTATGTAGTAAACAGATATCATGATCTTTTGATTAGTTGATTTGATTGATGTATATTTCGAGATATTTTTTCATTTGCACTAAGTTAGGGACTAATTATGGAAGTGTTTAAACAACTCATGCAATAAAAAAAATGCTTCTATAGAAATGCACAAGCATTTAAATTCCATAGCAACACACATGTATTTAGCTAGTTAATGTACTAAATGCGACTTTTCTCTGTCAGGTACATGAAGCAATGATCACTGCTGGAATCAAAGCTAACATTTACCATGGTAAAATGGGTAGCAAAGCTAGAGAGGAATCCCATAGGTCTGCCATTTATGCACATGCCAATTTTTTTGTTTGGCTGTTCATCGTCTCTTCTTTCTTTCTTGATGTATGTTGGACAAACCAAATTCTCTAAGTAGGTTGAATTGATGAATGCTCAGAGTACCATTCTGAGTTCATTTTAAACACTTCATCTAAAGAGTGATTTGCCAAATGTTTTTGTTGTCTAGTTAAATATGCTTGATCAAGCCATTTTATACCTCTTATGATTCACAACTCATGAGGGTTGTGATCTGATCTGACACTACAAAACATTGCCAAGATAATGTTCTGTTAGTAACGCTTTAGATCTTGCAGGTAATTAAATGAGAAAACAAAACAGATACAAGGAATTAAGTGTAGTGAGTTCTTATACAGCTTTTTACAAATGTTGGCTTGACAACATAGTGATTTTGATGATAAATTATGGTTCCCCTTTGCAGATCATTTGTTAGAGATGAAGTACTTGTGATGGTGGCAACTATTGCATTTGGAATGGGAATTGATAAGCCAGATGTTAGATGTGTAATACACTATGGATGTCCTAAGAGCCTAGAATCGTACTACCAGGAAAGTGGGCGTTGTGGAAGAGATGGGCTGCCTTCAGTGTGCTGGCTATATTACCAAAGAAGTGATTTTGCAAAAGCTGACTTCTATTGTTCTGAAGCAACAAATGTATGTAAATACTGGGCACACAATCAGGACTTCAAGTCACACTTAAGTGATAAACATACACGCCTGCAGTTTGATTCCCTTGTACTGTTTACCTATTTCATTATCTCATGGTGTATAGTTCTTACTCATCTACAGGCAACTCAAAAGAATGCCATCATGGATTCCTTCATGGCAGCACAGAAATATTGCCTCCTTGCTACATGCCGCAGAAAATCCCTGCTGCAGTACTTTGGTGAAGAGCGTTACACTGACTGTGGTATGTTTATATTTTAAGAATTAGTTTGTACTCATCTGCAAATATTGCCCATTTGAAGAGGGGCCAAATCAAGTTTCCTTTTTGTAGTCACTAGTTCCTCCATTCCAAATTAATTGAAGGTCTAGCTTTGTCCTAATCAAACTTCGTCAAGTTCGACCAAGTCTAGAAAAATATATCAACATCTACAACACCAAATTAGTGTAATTAGATTCATCATAAAATATTTTTTTTATGTTATAGATATTAGCACATTTTTCTATGGACGTTGCCAAATATAGAGAAGTTTGACTTGGTACAAAACTAGCACATCAATTAATTTGGAAATGGAGGGGCTGAGGGAGTTCTGTTTTATGAAGGTTACAAACTACCGGACACAGTATCCTTATGTATTCCCAAAGCCAAACATCTTCAACTAGAACCCATCACAGGCCCAAGTCACTGCAAAACCTAGAAAGCTCACAAAGCACTGTCTGTCACCTGCTATGCATGTTTTAGTTTTCTTCTAGTAAATACATATATACTCGCAGTATCCCTGTACTTTGTGTAAGGAAAATGTTGTATTTGCCGCACCAATACCCGCATATTCTTCGCTATGTAGGCACATGTTACATCAAGTCTTGTCTCAACTGTGACATTGATTTACGACATGCCCCTTAATCCTCAGGTAACTGCGATAATTGCACAGGGACAAAAAATGAGAGGGATTTGTCAAAAGAATCTTTCTTATTGCTGTCCTGTGTCAAGTCGTGCGGGGGACGCTGGGGCCTTAATATGCCAGTTGATGTTCTCCGTGGATCACGAGTACGTTTTTCTATCATTGATGTTTGCGATGTTCCTTAGTTTGTCACATACATTGGCTAGTTTCACTTGATTGGAGATCGTCTATGCGCTGATAGTTGGGAACAACCATATGCGGCATTATTATTGATAGGAAACATTTAAAGGGATTTGAAACATATCTTTGCTGAGCAGTTTTTGAGTATGTATTTTTATACATGTACGCAAAGTGTAGCACCTAAACTGCACACAGCAGTACTTATTTTCTTAACAACCTTGGATATTTTCCACATTTTTTAAAAGAAAGATGTTGTATAACAAGTGCTTTCTCATTTTTGTAGGTCAAAAAGATAGTTGAGAAGAACTACGATAAACTTCCAATGCATGCGATGGGAAAAGACCATCCGCCAAACTGGTGGAAAGCACTTGGCAGTCTGCTTATGGCACATGGTACTGTTATGAAGTCTGTATACTCAACCAATTATTTACTTCTTGGCTAAAGCAAGGCATTCCACAAAAAATACCTGCTCCGCGTGCGGACTTTATCTCGTGCTTGTTTTCTTCTTCTTCGAGAAAACGTAATAAGGTTGTGTCTTGTTGTAGATACAGTTTGGAGAATGTTATTTACAATCTCGTACCTGTGTTTCAAAGTACAGAACAACCATAATTTTCTTTCCTATACTATCACAGTTTTGGTTGTCCCTAAGCCTGAAAGAAAACTCATGAAATTTCTTTGGAGATGCTGCAGTTTTTGTGATGTTTGACTTAGTGTTAAATGTGTAATACTACCTCCATTCCAAAATATATGACGTTTTGGCAGGCTAAACTACCACAAATTTCTTATGGGGTTATTAGCTTATTATCATGCACAAGCCTCTCAACTAGACATTTTACACTTGAAGTGGTATTAATATTTACTCCCTCCCTTCCGGTTTATAGGGCTCAATTCACAAATCTCACCAACCAAGGTAGATGATGAGTGGTGAAATAATATTTGTAGTTTGGAAAAGTACTCAATTAATGCGCTTGTTTTTCCTCAAAAAATTGTGTTTATTAATGCATTAATTGCAATGCATGCATGCGTGACCAATAAATGACCAAGAAGCTTTACATGCATTGGTGAATTTTATCATATTCCTTGCATGTAGAGATTTAATGCACATTGAAATCTGAACATGTGATGGGAAGTAGTACAAATGAGACTTATAAAACGGAAAATCTGAAATTTTGAGATGAGCCCTATAAACCGGAAGAGAGGTAGTACTTTGTTGTTGGATACACTGAGCAAACACCGTTCATCAGCTGACAGCACAAAGCATTTCTGGCATCATTATTATCGGTGCTCTTATTTATTTCATTTTTCTTGTTATTTATGTGCAGGTTACTTAAAGGAGACTGTCAGTGATGGATTTAGATTAGTCAGGTGCTTTGTTGAGTATTTATTTTGTCTGTTTTGTCCTATTGATGCTCCGAATTCTTTTTCGTTGGTACTTCTCCATTGTGGTGACTTTAAGTAATCACCATAGTAACTCTGCATCTCCATCTTCAGTGTTAGTCCAAAAGGGGTCAAGTTTCTCTCCGATGGTGGAACGCCACTGGTTTTGCAGCTGACTGCAGAGATGATTGGGCAAGAGGAGCAGGGTAGTTCGCAGAATAAAGAAGGGGGCTTAAATCCTTCAACCACCGCAGAATCTGAAAAGATATCTGAGGTAGACCTGATCGGATTTACTCATTAAATGACTTAGGCCTTGTGCATTTTTCATTCACACAATGCTGTTTTCTTCCTTTGTACATTTGATTTGAGATTTTGTTTGTGGTGTTGTTTTTTCTTTCAGGAGGAATTGAAACTCTACCAAATGCTCTTGAACGTCAGGATGAAACTTGCTCAGGATATTGGAACTGCTCCGTGAGTTAAATTTTTGAATCTCAAATGGCATTTTTTGGGCTCTATGCTATTTAGGTATTGGAACAGTCATTGAATTGAATCTCTCCAATCCCATTGTTTCAGATATGCTATATGTGGTGATCAGACCCTAAGACACTTTGCAAAGATTAGGCCTTCTACTGGAGCTAGACTGGCCAATATTGATGGCGTTAACCAGGTATCACTTAGTAATGATACTTCGCAAATGCTATGCCGTAACAAAGACTATGCAAGAAAGTGCTATCATATTTTTCCCCTCTTCTACTCACATAACATCTGACCTTTTGTTTCCAGCACTTCATCTCGCGCTACAGTGGCACTTTTGTCCAAAATATCGCACAATTATCAAAACAGTTGAATCTTTCATTGGATGATTCATCAGGAGTAGAGGATATGATGTCAGTTCCAAAACCTGTAAACAACAGTCTTCCAAGGAACTTGGGTGATGCCAAATTTACTTCATGGGAACTGTGGCAGAAACAGGAATACTCGTTCAAGAAAATTGCAGTAAGTTAGTTTTCGTTTTTGTTTTCTACTGACCTTAAACTGAAGTTCACAGCTTGACATGATAGTGCATTATAGCATTTTCGCAGAGCAGTTCCGATAAAAGAGCAGACGGTTATTTCGTACATACTTGATGCTGCTCGGGATGGATGTGAGATGAACTGGAATAGGTTCTTCGAGGAGACAGGACTGACCCCTGAGATAGCTTCACAGATCCGTCTTGCCATTGCAAAGGTTGGATCACGTGAGAGGATGAAGCCAATAAAAGAAGAGCTTCCAGAAAATGTAATTCTTCTTCCATTATTCATTATGCCATTTCTGTGTGTGATTAAGTAGATCATAGCTTCAGCAAACGTAGGAACCACTTCTGAGCTCATTGTATGTTCATCCAAACCATTAGGGAATGACTAATCTGCTGGGCGAAATGCTGCATGGCAACTGCAGGTAACATACGAAATGATCAAGATATTCTTCGCAGCTGATGATCTTGGAGTGTTAGAGAAGACTTTTGGCAACGCTCCTACTGACGGGTCTCCTGCCCAAACAGCCGAGTCAGCAAAACCCTGTTCCCATGGCAGTGAAGCTCAGGAGAAGGGCGATCAGGGAGACCCCGTCATCATATCAGGCGCCTGCGATTCAAGCCCTTCGACAAAGAGATCCCAGACCGACGGAACTCCACTCTCTGCCGACGAGCCAGTAAAGAAGCTGCAAAAGATAGACGAGCAAGGGACCGAACATACCGCCGCAAATGTTGCGACCGAGGACGCTATACTTGAGCTGGCCGCAAGCCGCAACGGGGTAAGTCATTCCCTCTAAAGATTCTTCGAGTTCAACCGGTGTTGCTCCTTGAGCTGAGTACATCAAATGTTGCAGGTTTCATTGGAGGACGCCGTCAAGCACTTCAGCGGGTCGAAACGGGAATCCGTCGTCGAGATGCTGGAGAGCCTCCGGTGCAGCTTCGCGGTGTACATGAAGAACGGCTGCTACTTGGTTCTGTGACCAGCGGGAGGGAAGGGACGGAAGGATGACGCCGTTTGCTGCTCTTGGCTTGTTCGTGGCGTGGGTGTTAGTTATGGCTTTTGGGCCCTGGGACCTTGACGGCGCTCTGCATCCCATCCCAGTTCCCATATTTTGAGGGCTTGCCTTGCCATGGGAATGCTCGTTGCTTGTGTATATACGTGGGTACGTACTTGCTTTTGAGTACTATGGCTCGATCGAAGGTACTCAAGGAAGTGAGCTTTGGAAATTTCATCACTAGTCTGGTTCGAGCCTTTCTAGACTCGCTCATATGCGAGCTCCTATTTATCAGTATCTTTTCCTGCAAATCACTTTAGGTTTTTTCACGATGATCAGTTGCTTGTGCACCTGTCACCAGTGGCGGATCCAGGACCCATGCCGGGGGGGCCTGGGCCCGGGGCGTGAAAATGAATTACTTCGTTGACGGTAGCGTATTGCGCACTGTAGCGACACTGTAGCAGCACTGTAGCGGCCTGGGGCCCTGGGCTTGGCCCAATCCTGGGTCCGCCCCTGCCTGTCACCCACACTGCCCCGTCCTGCCCAAACCGCCACATTGTCGGAGGTTTTTTTACGCTGCCTCAACACCCTGTGCCCGAAGCACCTCCTTTGCCAGCCCGCCACATTCCAGCCATCCACATCTAAGCCCGCAAGGCCAGGTTCTTCTCAGGTATCAGCAAGCATTGTGCTCCACTCCCACACCTCTAAGTCTCACACCCTTGCCTTGAGTTAAAAAAAAAAAGTCTCACCCTTGCCTCCACGTATGTCGATGCAGTCGGTGAGCTACGTCATCACTGGCTCCAGCTCGGTCTATCGCCTCGCAGTCACCCGAGCTTGTTGGGCCATGCCAATATAACTATTACTCCCTCTGTAAGTACTGTATTTGCTAAAGTCGGAGAATAGGATTCACCCGTTTCCCAACCCCTTTGCCAATCTCTATCAGTTTCTATGGTACAAAGTTCAACTAAAAATAACTTTGTGACACTTTCTTTGGTACAAAAAGGGTAGCAATGAGGGCGCGGCAACATGGTAGGTTTAGTAGGATGGGGTACCTGATTTAGCTCCTATTCTTGGCTAAAAAGGTCGAGACCACGTATCATGCCTTCTGCAGGTGCCCTCGCGTGATGGTTTTATGGCGAGCTATGGCGCAAGTTTGGAGCCTACCCAATGTCTCCATGCTGCGGAACACGGGGCGGAGTGGCTGCTAGACGTGCTCGCTGACCTTTAGGACGACGAGCGCCAACATTTGCTGATGGTACTATATGGCGGTGCTGGCACGTCTGTAATGAGTTCACACATGACAACCAGGCGCCACCGGTCAAGGCCTCAAGGAGATTCATGCAGAGCTACAAGCTCTACCGGGCAGCCAACAACATCCAAACAACGACTTTGGAAAAGGGTAAAATGGTGACCAGATGAAGCGGGTGTCGGGTCCCCTATATCGCACATGCAAATCCCCCCTTCACAACACATGAAACGCAAGCCCCCTTCGGCTGGATGAGTTCAGCTCAATGTTGATGGGTCTTTCTTGACTGGAGATGAAAGTGCGGGCGCCGAGATGACCCTTCTAGACCACTTCAACGTCATTATCTTCTTGGCCTGCCACTCATGACGGTCTTGCGCCGATGCTTTGCAAGCTGAACTGGCTGGGAGCATGGAAGGGCTACCCTTGCTATCCAGTGGTCGTCGCTGCCAGTCATTTGTCGAGTCTGACTGTCCGTAGCCGGTGAATATGGAGAATTTGGAAGCCCAGAACATATCTCGATATGCCATGCTGGTGCAGGAGGCGAAGAGACCCATGGGAGAAGGGAATAAATGCTTACTCATATACTCGTAGAGAGGAAAATAATGTTAGTCAGTTCCTTCAAAATTTCGATAGGACGGAGGATCGAACTGTTGTTTGGCTTCACTTCGGTCCGGACATTGTCCCTAGCATGTGTAGGGTTGAACTTTTGAGCTCTTGAGCAATACACCCCACCCATCCGGGAAAAAAAGATTGAGTTGGTTCTTCTTTTTTAGGAATTTGAGTTTTTTTAAAGAAGATTTAGGGAATTGAGTATTTTTTTTCGAAATGTAGGGAATTGAGTTTTTTTTTTAGGGAATGTAGGGAATTTTTTTTTTTTGAGGGCTAGGGAAAGTAGGGAATTGAGTTGGTTCCTAGTACCTTCGCTGGCAGCCTGGCACATGACCCGTTTCAACCGGAGCGGACCTTCGCTGGCAAAGACGATGGCACGAGGCCCATGTGGCACATGTGCCGCACGCACGGCGGCCCACCCACCCACATCACTCTGGCACCTCCTCGTCCCCGACTCGCTTCACTCCCTCCCCTCCCCCCTGGCGCAACCAACCCCCCACGCACGCACGCGCGCCGCTCCGCGCCGCACCGATCAAATCCCCCCAACCCCGCAACCGCGTCGTCCAACTCGAAGCATTCCCGCTGGCCCACACCGACTCCCACTGCGATGACCAGTAGAGGCGCCGCCGGGGACCGGAGCGGGCGGAGCCGATGAAGGCGACGCCGCCGCAGAGGCGGAGGGGCCCGCGCCTGGTGCTGCTCGCGCTCGTCCTCTGCTCGCTGCTTGTGCCCCTCGCCTTCATCTTCGACCGCGCCCCCACCGGTACCCGCCCCCCTCTCTCTCTCTCTCTCTTCCCCCGCTCGCTCCGATTGGGGGTTCGGCGAATGCGGCGCGGATGCGCGCGCGCGCCTCCCGGTGGATCTGGACCGGACACCCGGGTTCCCTCCGATTGCTCCGTGGTTCTCCGAGTTATTAACCGCCTCTTTTTTGACTGGTTTGCGATGCAGGCTACGTGACCACGGACGAGCGGCGCCGACAGGTGTGGCACTGTTTGTTTCCGCCTTTATTGCAGTTGGAGCGGGGCCGGTGGGCCATTCGTGCTGATTTTTTGTTTGTATGGATTTAGGAGGTCGTCTTTCATCCATTCGATCCCGTGGAGCCGATTGGTGGTGGTGGCGGTGGCGTTGTCGATCCAGTCCCTGTCAAAGGAGCGATACAGGTTGGCTGTGCTGCCATACTCCTTTTATCCATGATGTCGACTCTTTTGTAGATTTGTATGATTCCGTGATGGCGACCTTAGTGATGTCTAGTCATCATCGTTTGTGGTGCTTCTTGATGTGAAGATTATACTCGGAATTAAGCATATGACGCTCAGTGGAATGGCTGATCTGCAATGGCAAGCTTTTTTTGGTGTAGTGTCTGTTGCTTGTTAGCTTTGTGGAGATACCGTTCTCTGCTTGTAATCCTTAGCACTAGGGGGAATGTACTTGATTTTCACTTTGTTTCATGTTTATGAAGTATGAAAGATAACAAAGTATTTCAACAGCGCAGTTCAAGAATGGACAAATTTGCATCTGCGGTACGTCACACTTTCTTTTTTCTTCACAGGATTCACCCAAGAAGATTTCGAATGGCAGCAGTGGGGTGCCGCCGCAGCATAAGCAAATTGATCGCCCCCCTTTCGCTGTTAGTGCTAAACCAAAAGGTACAGCATAGTAACAGAAAAAACCCGGTGCCCAGTTAATTTTGGTTTTTTGTCTAAGCTTTCGAGATGGGAGTAAATCAGTGAAAGTGTTGTTAATGCTAGAAAATCATTTACTGAATGTAAGTATGCCTATGCAATTGCAAAGAAACATGGTATACTTATTAGCAAAACCTGCTGTTTGTGCCTTCGAGGTCTACTTGAGGAAAGTGTACATCACGAATATACCGTGTGGCATCATTTAAACCAGTGCTCTTAGGTCTCCAGCTTTCTGATAATGTGATAATACCCTAAGACGTGCTTGTGCTATCTCGATTTTTCTTTGGTCTCTACCTCTTGCTTCCCTTAAAATTCCTAGTTTACTTTACATAGAAGAAGCAATTTATTCTACCCAGATATTTCCAAACAGACTATAACGTGCGTGTGCTATCTCGATTTTTCTTTGGCCTCTCACTCTTGCTTCCCTCAAAATTCCTAGCTCACTTTACATACTAGAAGCAATTTATTCTACCCAAATATTTCCAAACAGACTATGTCGTGCATCTGCTATCTCGGTTTTCTTTGACCTCTCCCTCTTGTAGTTTACTTTAGATACGAGAAGCAATTTATTCTACCCAAATATTTCCAAACAAACCAGTGTTGATGTTTCAAAAACAGCCTCCCTTTCTTTGGACGAGCTGTTTATATGTTTTGTTTTACGTGGAAGCTATTTATAGGTTGCAGTCCTTTCTTTATTGGTCTTTTATCCTGTATGGTGCAGCTGTTTGTTTAGTTTATCTTCACATCTGACTCAGTAATTGATGACATATGCAGTTCCTCCGGTACCAAGAACTGAACCGCCAAAGGCTGTGAAGGGATCAACTCAAAGAACAATTGTACGCCTTCTGCATTCAAACATATACTGTAGTTTTCAGAACTGGCCTCAAGCTCTGCTTATGTTTTGACATGTTTAGTCAACAAAATGAAAATCGGGGGTTCTACAGCAGTAGCAGCAAGTATATAATTTTTAGATATTAGATTGCCACCTCAATCTCATAAAAGATCTTAGGCACACAATGCAATATTTTCAAATGATTGCGTTCCATATTAGTGGATTGATGTGATAGTGTACTTAGGTAAGCTAATCTTAGGACAATGCTGAATGTACTGCAACCCAGTATCTTTTGGAGTATATAGTACTTAATTTTCCAATCAATGTTCTTATCCCCCCCCCCCTATGTTTGCATCAATCAGAGTCCAGTGGTTTGCTATAATGCACATGCATTGCTTTCAGGAAGTTAGCAAGGATATAAAGAGAGAAAAGAAAGGCCTGAAAGCAGATGAAGTGGAAAATTTAAAGGCTTGTCAGCTTGAATTTGGGAGCTACTGCCTCTGGTCAACAGAACACAAAGTAATTATGAAGGATTCAGTAGTGAAAAGGCTAAAAGACCAACTATTCGTGGCCCGCTCATACTATCCAAGCATTGCCAAACTTCAAGGACAGGAGGCACTTACTCAGGAAATGAAGCAAAATATACAGGACCATGAGAGGGTTCTCAGTGCATCTGCTGTTGATGCTGATCTACCATCCTTGTAAGAATACATTTTTAATGGTTAAGCTTTTGTTGTCTTTTCTTCATTCATTCCATTTGTAAATCTTAAATTTCAGTTTATGATGACTAGGTTATGGTACCATATCTTAGCAACACACATCAGACTGAAATGGACATTAGAGTGTTACTCCCTCTGTTTGAAAATACAGTGTATTTACCTGTCTAAATTTGAACTTTGACCGTAAATTTCTCATACAATATTTTGTTGTTGTTACAAATCATAATCATAAGAAAGTGCTTCTCAACACGAATATAGTGGTGTCTATTTTATGTAACATAAGCTACATATTATTCGACTAATTGTTGGTCAAAGCACAAATTTGGACAGTCAAAATACACTTTATATTTTGAAGTGGAAGGAGTACCTTTTGGTGCCTCAGTGGATATGGTTCTGATACGTGTCTTGTGCATTTATTTTTAAAAGGAGTAGAAACCCAACCTGCATATAATTTACCAGTTTTCAGTATATGTTACTACTTTGATAATTCAAATGACAACTGTGCTATTTCGTTCAGTATCAACAAGAAGATAGAGCAGATGGAGCACACAATAGCAAGAGCGAAATCATGCACTGTGGAATGCCACAATGTTGTCAGGAAGCTTCGGCAGATACTTGATATGACCGATGATGAAGCTCATTTTCATATGAAGCAGAGTGCATTCCTCTACAATCTTGGTTCTCAGACATTGCCAAAAACTCACCACTGTTTCTCTATGAGGTTGACATTGGAATATTTCAAATCCCCTTCATTGGATTCAGATGTTTATCCGGCTCGCAAGTTTAATACCCCAAACCACAGGCACTATGTTATACTATCTAAGAATGTCCTTGCAGCTTCTGTTGTCATCAACTCAACAGTTATCAATTCTAAGGTATGTGGGTGATATTTACAATGATTAGTTTGCTGTTATCTTCTGCTATGGGCATTGCTGATGTTCTTATTGTTCTTGTAGGAGCCAGCAAACAATGTTTTTCATATCCTAACTGATGCTCAAAACTTCTATGGCATGAAATACTGGTTTGCCAGAAATTCATACAAAAAGGCACCTATCCATGTCGTAAACTATGAAGAAATGATTTTAGAGAAGCTACCAAAGTTTAGTACGCGAGAGCTGTATTTGTCTGAGGAGTTTCGTGTTCTCATCAGGAGCACCGAGCGGCCCACTGAGCAGACAAGAATAGAGTACTTGTCATTGTTCAGCCATTCACATTTCTTTATTCCTGAAATATTCAAGGATCTAAAAAAGGTGGTTGTATTGGATGATGATGTGGTTGTTCAACGTGATCTGTCTTTCTTGTGGAAACTTGATATGGGGGACAAGGTAAATGGTGCTGTCGAATTTTGTGGTGTAAGACTGGGTCAAGTGAGAAATCTCCTGGGTAAGACAAAGTATGATCCTAAATCATGTGCATGGATGTCTGGGGTGAATGTGATCAATTTGGATAAATGGAGGAAGCATAAAGTAACAGAGAATTACCTGCTGCTCCTTAAACAGGTTGGTATAAGTCTTCTCTATTTGGTTTCATGCTACAGTGTATAAAAAAACTGAGCTCGCATAAAAAACAGCATGGAAGAAGATTTGGACAGTTTATATGTGGTGTGAAATTCATTTTATTATCAATTCCTTGCATGGAATAGGTAGCATGCTGCATTCATTTTTGTTGCTGGGCAAGTATCATCATTGTATTAATTTCGGTGTAATACCGAACAATGGTGCTTCATATGGTTAGGACACTGGATATTTATTCTGCTGTGGTTGTGTTGCAGGTCAAGAAAAAAGACGAGGTATCTCTGAGAGAAGCTGCCTTTTCTTTAAGCCTGTTGTCTTTTCAAAATCTCATCTACCCCCTTGATGGAAGGTCGACTCTGTCTGGACTTGGATATGATTATGGAATCGATCCGGAGGTTGCGCAGAGCTCTGCAGCATTGCACTACAATGGCAATATGAAGCCTTGGCTTGAGTTAGGCATACCGGACTACAAGAAGTACTGGAGGAGGTTTCTCACTCGAGAAGATCGATTCATGGATGAGTGCAATGTAAATCCGTAGCACACTTGATCAGAACCATCGACAACAGTTTGCGACATCCACTGGCCTCCTCCCTAGAATCCGTCTCTGTCGACTGGATGCCTGTAGCTCCCAAGAGCTGCAGTGTCATTGGCTACCATCGACAACAAACTACACGCCGCAGTTGAACAGGAGAAGAGGTGCTGCCATTGGCTACCAGTGTCGACAGTATTGAGCAGACGCAGCATCATCTGTCCATTGCATTGAACAGATTGATTGATGGTTTCGGGATCTTGTGATTTTTTATGTAGCAGGTAAAGGATGATGTCTCGTTGTCCAGATTGTTTGGTAAGATCGTCGATGCAAAGATTCGTTTCATATTTCTCTCTTTTGCCAATAAGGGCACACACACATGTAATCTCATTTTTTGGCTGTTAGCTGTAGCGTGGTGATTAATTTTTTTGGTTGTTCTGCGCCTGTGAAACTGTGGATAACCTGTATATTGTTTGCTATACTTCCTCGCTGGAATGCCATATTTTCTACAAGGTCTCGAGGGGCGCACCTGAGTGGTGCAGTGTCCATGGCTCCTTTGTGCGTCTGAATTGGTGTGTCGATGATTTGGCATGTATCAGTGCACTAACGGCATGATTAGCACCTCTAATGGCCATGCTATAGCACGTCAAGGGGTACCTAGGCGTGGAACTGAAACTTGGGTAACGAGGAATCGGAAACTTCAGTGACAACAACGAGCCAGCGAGCAATCACTCGAACAGATCAAACAATCAATGGCTGATTGAAGAAACAATCAAATAAGCCCGAAGGAACAAACTAACCGATAAACCTTACAAAAATATGTAAAAAAACTGGTCATCATCTCATCTCAAACGCATGCAATGTATTCGAAATACGGGAATTCCAACATCCTACGTTGCCACTATTGTGTCGAGGGATCGAGGACATGGCCGGCAAAGACGACGGCGCCGGTTCCCTCCTCCACAATGAAGTAGGCGAACGGATGATCGGCGACGAAATCCACCGGCGGCGGCCGAGTCTGCCTGGCCGCGCACCCACCCCTCATACAACACATGGTGACGGCCGCGGCCTTGGTGCCTTCCTCGTTCACCTCGATGACCGCTTTGTGGACGACGTCGCTCAGGACCAGCGGGAGGCCGGAGCGGTCGTCCTCCGTCATGCCGGACAGGTCGGCCGCCTCGTCGAACGGCAGGCGGAGGCCCAGCGTGTTGAGGACGCAGACGAGGCTGTCGTGGAAGGAGAGCTTGAACCTGGGCACCCGGAACTCGCCGACGTCCACCATCTCAGCTGGCAGGTGCTCGTGCAGGAAGCCCGGCCGGGACGCAATCGCGTCGAGCAGGCTGCGCAGGCCGTCGTCGGCGTCCGGGAGGAAGATGCACATGGAGAACTGTGTGGAGCTGGAGCTAAAGCTGTTGCTGTTGTTGGGCGAGCCGGCGAGACGGGAAGATGCGTTGGGCTGGCGGGAAGGCAAAGCAGCATGAGAGAATCGATCAGGATGGCCGAGCGGGGCACGGTTAGGGAAGAACGGGGCGGGCTTCGTGGGATCACGGTGAAAGATTTCGGCGCGTCTGTCTTGCGTGCTCGCCTCGTCTCTGGGATGGAGCGGCGGGCGCGGGCGCGCACGCGCGTCCCCCATCTCGTACTTAAGCTTGAGCACCTTGAACCCGTCGTGCACAGCCACGAACTGCATCTTCCAGCTCTGCATGAAGGGCACGTCGACGGCGCCGCCGGCCCGGCGGAACAGCGCGTCGGCGGTGTGCCTCTTGTCGAAGGGCTGCTCCCACTTGCCCTTGAAGTAGACGGCGTTGCCGAGCACGACGCGGTGAGCGGGTCCACCGAACCCTTGCCGAGGACGGAGTCGATCAGGCCGTTGGTGGCGCGCGCCGCCCACGCGTTGATCAGCTGGCGCGACCCCTCGGGGTCGCCGCGGAAGTCGACGGTGGAGGCCTCGGCACCGTACGCGCCGTCGACGACGGCCCTGCGGAACCCGGGCTTCAGCGGGCAGGCCAGGTCGCTCCAGACGCCGCACGCGAACGCCACGCGCGGGCCGCCAGAACCCGACCGGTCCTGCAGCGCGTCCCCCGCCGCGCGCTTGACGAACGCGTCGAGCTCACCGCAGGACGGCACGCCGAGGACGCGGAGGATCTCGTCCAGGGTGGCGCCGCGGGCACCGGAGGCCACGAGCGCGAGCGCGGTGTAGATGGACAGCGGCGAGAAGACCAGGTTGCTGTTTGCGTGCTTGTCGGCCAGGGCCCGCGCGAGGCTGGCGGATAGCGCCGCCAGCCCCTCGGAGCGGGAGACGCCGCCGGCAGGCTGCGGCTGACGCCTCCTCGTCGGCCCGGCTCCTCGGAAGTCCATCGTATCGTATCGAATCGATCGCGGGTTTAGAATCGCTGACGGATCTGATTACTTTGCTTCGGTTGCTGTTACGAGTTGCTAAGGGTTTTGGGTATTTGTATTGCAGAGTTGAACCAATCGTTACGTATATGTTCGTATCGTCTCGGCTCAGGTTTCCTGTTCGATTTCCTTCTCTCTTTTTCCTTTCCTTACTTATTTTCCCCTTTCCTTCTTTTTAACTTATACGGTACACAAAAACGTCTTATATTATGTCACGTGTTGATGACAGGCGCAGACAGTGGGTTTCCTTGGTGTTGCTCCGAGCTCGCTTCTTCTCTTTCCCTAGCTTTTCTGGTTTCGGTTACCTGAGACATATGTATTTCCGTTATGAAATATAATGGAAAGGGGGAAGCTCGGTTCGAAAAAAATGTCACGTGCTACAGTCAGCCGGCGGATCTTTTTAAAAGCGGATTTAGCTATGTCACATCTAACTCCTGTACTGTCCGATTTCCACGTGCTAAGATTGGTGTTTTTTGTCGATCGCCTGGCTTGTCGCGGTGTCTTCAGCTGGCGATGTTAGTAGCGAGGCCCAGCAGGAATTCTAGATGGGCCGGTTGTGTTTTGTTTGCCTTTTTCCGTTTGATGACTCATGCGGCTGGGTTTGTCACGAGAGTGACCCGAATACATGCGTCTCGGTCCTTGTGGCTAACTTAAAACACGTGAATGGATTGATTTTCTAGTCTGCCATTTCTGTTTCATTGTTTAAGCATCATGTAGTTGCACTATCTCCTTGTACCAACATTTTATTTTATATTCAGGTTAATTTTTTTTTTATTTTATGTTTATTTTTAACATTTATTTATTGGGATTGCTAATTCACATCTAGATGAGAAATAAGTATTGCACATCTAAGTTCTCTACCGCATGATCAATTACTTGTAGATTCGTGCAAAACTGTTGTCCCAGGCTCGCGCTTGTTGTTTTTGTCCAGGCTATACGGGCGTTGTCCCTCGTGCCTGCGGTTTTGTTTTGAATTTTTGTTTTTGTTTTGTTTTGAATTTATGTTTTTTGAATTGCAAAAAACTCAAATAGGTGAATATTTACAAATTTGCGAATAATTTTTCAAATTCACAAACATTGTTAGGATACATTTTTTTCTTTGTAAGAAATGGACGAATGAACCTTTTGTGTTAGTCACTGGAGCAAAAGGAAATTGTGGTCAGTTACATGTCCATCTAGTCTAGTTGAATGCATATTTTTTTGGCACACAACTCATTTGACTTAGTTACATGTCCATCCTCGATACACAGTTTGTCCATATTTTTTGACAAGCAACTCGTCTGACTTATAGGATGTACTCTTTTCCTGTTTCTATATGGGCGTTGTTCTTTTTGTTGTCGGTTTTTCTTTTTCTTTTTTTTGTTTTTTCTGTTTCATTTGTTTGTTTTAAATTATGAAGTATTTTAAATTCAAGATTTTTTGTATTTTATCTATATTTTCTATTTTCTCCTTTTCCATTTCTTTTTTATGTTTTTTTTATTTTTTTGTTAAATTCATTAATTTTTTCACTCTAGCATCCATTCGCTTTAAATGTCGTGCAAATCTTGATCGCGGGTTGTTTTGTCGCGCGGTCCCGTGTCGCGCCTTGCGTCTGGTGTCTACTTGTCGGCCTGCTCGCGCTTGCGTCTTTTGTTGGGCCGTTTTCATGGCGTGATCCCGTTTCAGATTGATTTGGCTAATTCTCATCTAGATGAGCGTTAACAATGTCTCATCTAACTCATATACGTTAGATATACCTGCTTCTGAGGCTCGTTGTCATTGTGTCGTGTTTTCTGTTCGTCCCTCGTGAAGCAGTGAGGCCCGATATGACATTTTTCAGTGGGCCGTTTTTATGTTTTGTGTATTGGTTTTTTTGGTGGGCTCTAACTTTTTTGTACAGGGTCGTGTGTCGTTTTATTTTCTGTTTTATTTATTTTGGTTCGACTGAGCGTAACTAGATTTTTTGTTGAGGAGTTACTAAATCTCATCTAAATGAGATTTCTTGATGTCTCTTCTAAGTTTATAACTGTCCGGTTTGCTTGCTTTAATGTTTGCACAAACTCGAGCCCGTTTCAGCTCGTTCTTTTTTGTCTCCGTCCTCTTGTCCCATTTCGTTTTGTGTCGGCTAGTACTCTCGTTTCTTTTTACATGGCCTCATACATGTCATCGTTTGGGGGGCGCGGACCGTTTCCTTTTTGCTTGTTTTTTTGGCTATGCGATTTCTTGGCCTAGTGGAGAATTTGTAGAGACCAACCTCGACTCGTAAATGGGCTCGTAGTTGTCTTAGTTGCAACTCCACCCTCGACTCGCAATTGGGCATGTGTTTTGTTTTTCATCCCAGTTGCAAGTTCACGCTCGACTCGCAACTGGTCTCGTAGTATGTTATTGTTCCAGATGCAAGTTCATCCTCGACTCGTAAATGATATCTTAGTTTTATGTAGTTTTTCCGGTTGCAAGTCCACCCTTGACTTGCAACTAGGCCCATAATTTGTTTCATCCCAGTTGCAAGTTCACTCTTGACTCGCAACTGGGCTCATAGTTTCGTAGTTATCCCAGTTGCAAGTCCACCCTTGACTCACAACTAAGCCCATAATTTTGTTGTTATCTCAGTTGCAAGTCCACCATCGACTCGCAACTTGCATCGTAGTTTTGTGTAGTTGTTCCGGTTGCAAGTCCACCCTTGACTCCCAACTTGGCCCGTAATTTGTTTCATCCCAGTTGCAAGCCCATCCTTGACTCGCAACTCGGCCTATGTTTTGCTTTTCCTTCCAGTTGCAGGTCCACCCTTGACCCGCAACCGGGCCCTTAGTTTGTTTCCTCCTGGTTGCAAGTCGATCCTTGACTCGCAACTAGGCTACTATATTTGTAGTTGTCCCAGTTGCAAGTCTACACTCGACTCGCAACTGAGTTCATAGTTGTCCGAGTTGCGAGCCCACGCCCGCCTCGCAACTAGAGCCTGTGTTTTTGTTTTTCATCATAGTTGCAAGTCCACCCTTTCACAACTGGTCCCATAATTTGTTTCATCCTAGTTGCAAGTCGACCCTGGACTCGCAACTAGCCTCGTAGTTTCCTAGTTGTCCCAGTTGCAAGTCCACCCTCGACTTGCAACTGGGCTCGTAGTTGTCCCAGTTGCAACTCCACCCTCGACTCACAACTGGGTATGTGTTTTTCTTTTCATCCCAATTGCAAGTCCACGCTCAACTCGCAACTGGGCTTGTAGGCTGTTATTGTCGCAAGTTGCAAGTCACCCTCGACTCGCAAATGGTATCATAGTTTTGTGTAGTTGTCTCAGTCACAAGTCCGTCCTTTACTCGCAACTAGGCCCATAGTTTGTTTCATCCCAGTTGCACGTTCACCCTTGACTCGCAACTGGGCTCGTCGTTTCCTAGTTGTCCCAGTTGCAAGTCCACCCTTGAATCACCATCGGACCCATATTTTTGTTGTTATGCCAGTTGCAAGTCCACCCTCGACTCACATATGGTCAGTTCCTTGAATTTCCCAAGTATGGAACAACAATCTCTCCACCAGAATGAACCAACTCTGGTGGGGAATTGAGGAACATCTCCATTGCTGTAATATGTGCTCCATATCAATTGAACCCATGGGGTGTCTACCTTATTGAAAAACTTGTATATGTATTTCATTAAAAGAGCTTTGTTCTGTGTTCTGAGGTCCAAAACACCAAGTCCACCAGCCTTTTTAGGTAGGCACACTTGTTCCCATTTGACTAGGTACTTCCCATTTTTTATTGATTCCATTTCCATACCAAAGGAAACCTCTGCCAGATTTTTGAAAGTGGACCAGTATGCTAAATGAGACTCTAATGCAACACATGACAAATATAGGCAATGCAGATAGCACTGCTTTTAAATGAGTGAGTCTACCTGCATAGGACATCATGGTGGCAATCCCAGACAGCCTTTTGTCTAGTCTGGAAACCATGGGCATGAGCTCTTCAACTCTTGGCCTGGTGGACCCCATTGGAAGACCTAGGTATGTGAATGACATACTCTCTCTTTTGCAGCCCAGCATATCAGCAAGTTGTGTAGCCCTCTCATCAGATATGTTGATAGGCACAAGGGAGGATTTATTGTAGTTGACTTTCAATCCAGTGAAATCTGAGAACATCTTCAATATTCTCATGATATGAGAGAGTTGTTGTGGTTCAGCAGGCATAATAATCAGTGTATCATCTACATATTGTATAATGGGATATGCCATATTTCCATGATGCTCAATAAGTGTACTGATGTCTCCATTTTGCCATGCTTGGTTGATCAAGATCTGCAAAAGCTCAACATCAATAACAAATAGTAGAGGTGACAGAGGATCACCCTGTCTGACACCACATTTGCATTGGACTATTTTCCCAGGAACACCATTTAAAATGACAGATGCAGAGGCAGTTGATAATATACTGTTGATCCATCTTATCCACTTGTTTCCAAAACCTAGGTGTTTTAACATGAATAAGATAGCCTTGTAGTTGATTTTATCAAAAGCCTTTTCAAAATCAACTTTGAATATCACAATTCCCTTTTTGGACTTGTGGCACATGTGAATATATTCAAATGCCCAAGCAAGATAGTCCTGGATATTTCTGGTTTTGATGAATCCATACTGGTTCTTGCTAATAATAGGGATAATAATGTTCTATACTCTGTTAGCAAGTAACTTAGTAAGGATTTTGATGGGCATGCTCACCAGAGAAATAAGCCTGTAGTCATTAGGGGTTTCTGGACTGTCTTTCTTTGGGATCAAAGCAATATATGTTGAATTAATGGGAGTTAAGTCAACATTTTCTGCATAAAAATCTTGGAAGAGCTTGTAGAAACTATCTTTGATAATATGCCAGCATTTTTTCATAAATAATCCATTAAAACCATCAGAGCCAGGGGATATGTCATTTGGCATGGATTTGATGATTTCATCAATTTCTGTAGTTGTGAAAGGTTTCTCCAAGTCCTCTAGATTAGCCAGATTTGCTAGATGTCCAATATCAAATTGCATATGGGATTCCTCAGTTGTGCAAATGCTGTCTTTGAAGGAGTTCCATAAGATAGCAGCTTTCTGCTCATGATCATTAACAATCAAGTTGTCAGAGTTTAGGATAAAAGAGATGTTATTACTCCTAAAGACTTGAGTGGCAATGGCATGATGTTTTTTAGTATTTTCATCTCCAAGTTGTGCCCATCTGATGTTAGCTCTAATTCTCCAATATTTCCTTTTGTCTTTAAGCAGTTTATTGGTGTGGATAATCAAAAATCTTTCTGAAGTTTTTCTCCTTGATGTCAAGGTCCTTCTGATCTTCAATGCCATCCAGTAATTTTACATAGAAGCAACAGTTCTCAATGGTTATGTTTAGCTAGGAGAGTTTTCTGCTCCATGTTTTCAAACCTTTTCTGATAGATTTGAATTTTGCCACAAGATTTTTGGCAGGACCAGCAAAGAAAGTGCAGTTATTCCAATGATTGGTGATGGTATCAATGAATCCTTCAAAATCTAATCAGAATTCCTCAAATCTGAACATTTGGCATTTAGGTATCTTGCTGTCCACTTGTATGTTAATAGGCACATGGTCAGATGACAATTTTTCCATAGGGGTGGCCATGGTATTAGGGAACTTGCTGGTCCAATCAGCACTACTGAAGATCTAATCTAGTTTTTCCAAAAGGGGGTTGTTCTGCATGTTACTCCAAGTAAACTGCCTTCCTTTAAGTGGGATTTCCACAAGATCATGGTTTATGATGATATTATTGAAGAGCATCATATCATTGTGGTCACCACCAGCTCTGTTTCTGTTCTCTGGACCTCTGATATAATTAAAGTCACCTACAATGAGCAAGTGCTTCATCGCAGATGTATTGATATTCATCAACCAATCAGTGAACTCTAATTTTCCTTCAGTGGAATTTGGCCCGTAAACGTTTGTGAGGTACCACATAGAGTTGTCCAGTTTAGAAGTAAGCTCAGTGGTTATTTGATAGTATTCCTTGGATATTAATCTGCCATTGAAAACATTACCATTCCATATGGTGATAAGACCACCAGAATTTCCATTAGAAGGCATATGTATGTACTGGTTGAATCTCTTTGGGCAAAAATTCCTAATGTATGCCATGTCAATTGTTTCTCTTTTGGTCTCTTGAAATGTCATGATGCAGCATGAACTTTCCTCAACCTTTAATCTGATATCATCCCACCTTTCAGTTGAGTTTATTCCTCTTACATTCCAATTTAAAACATTCCAGCTTCTATTCATAATGCTTCAGGTGGGATAAGTTGTGTCTCATGTTAGAAATAGCATAACATGAGAAGAAAGACCATATCATTACTAGTATTGCAGTACAACAGTAAATTTGATATGATAAGCTACTTTCTTGTGTTTGATATGAATGGTAGTACTGCATTGGAATATAACAGTCATAAACATAACTGACTTGGCAAATAGAACACAATAGTCTGATAGGTAGTGCAGGCACCAGCAATAGTAATTATTACAAACCAGATGAGGATAATGAGCACACAGGCACAAATGACATAACTGCAAAGCAAAATATGGCAGATAGAGATATAAAACTAAGATAACTAGACAACTGTTAGGGGAACTGCCAAAACCCCATGAAACAACAGAGGACTTAATCATCTGAACTGTCATAGTTCAGTGCTGTTGGTGACACTTCATGAGGTGCCATCCTGTAAGGGCCAGTCCCAATAGCTTGTATGATCTCCATGGGGAGGGCAGGTGGTGGAGGTGCATTCTTGTCGACCACAGAAGCATCAAATCTTGGGCCTAGGTTAATAGCAATCCCTGGTTTCTTCTTATTTCCTGTAGCATTGCTCTGAGAACTGTGATTCTGTTGCATTGAAGTGCTTGCCTTTTCCATAGCAGCCTTTGCAGCATGTTTGTCCTTAAATCCAAGATTGATTTGGGCCAACCTGTTGCTCCTCCTACAGAGTGATTCATCAACAATTACTTTTTTTCCTCTTGCTGTTCCCAGTGGGCTTACTAACTTCAGCAAATGTTTCTTCAGTTATTTCAACTAGGCTGGCAGAATTAACAGGTGCTGGTTGCTCTTGGACTGTCATGATCTGCAGGTAACATTTCTTGTTGAAGCCTTGAGTACCTTCCACATCAACAATATTACACTTGGCATTCACCATCTTAGAGCCACCCAGCTTAGGGATAATCTCCTGGGCATTAGTAACTAAATTACCAATAAGTCCCTGAAGTGCAGAGATAATTCCTGCCATGTTTTCTGCCTGTGTATCTGCATTAAGATTATCATTGACATTCCCAGTATCATAGGTTCCTTCATAATTCATAGAAACATTTGCTGGTACAAATATTGGGCTGCTGACAGAGTTAGCATGATGGCTCTGGGGCTCATTGATACGTCTCCAACGTATCTATAATTTTTGATTGTTCCATGCTATTATAGTATGAATCTTGGATGTTTTATATGCAATTATATGCCATTATATATCATTTTTTGGGACTAACCTATTAACCCAGTGCCCAGTGCCAGTTGCTGTTTTCTGCTTGTTTATGGCTTTTCAGAAAATGATTATCAAAAAGTGTCCAAACGAGAAAAAAACTTTGGATTAATTTTTTCTGGACCAGAAGAGACCCACAAAGCTTTGGGAGAAGACCAGAAGAACCACGAGGAGGCGGCAAGCCTGGAGGGCGCGCCCAGGGGGGTAGGGCGCGCCCCCCAGGCTTGTGGGCCCCTCGCTGCCCCTCCTGACCTAATTCCAGCACTATAAATTCCTAATATACCAAAGAGACAGAAGAGAAAACCTTTCCGCCGCCGCAAGGCTCTGTTCTTCCGCGATCCCATCTGGAGGCCTTTTTCGGTACTCTGCCAGAGGGGGAATCGATCACGGAGGGCTTCTTCATCAACCTTGCTGCCCTTCCGATGATGTGTGAGTAGTTTACCACAGACCTACGGGTCCATAGCTAGTAGCTAGATGGCTTCTTCTCTCTCTTTGATCTTCAATACCATGTTCTCCTCGATGTTCTTGGAGTTCTATCCGATGTAATCTTCTTTTGCGGTGTGTTTGTTGGGATCCGATGAATTGTGAGTTTATGATCAGATTGTTCATGAGAAATATTTGAGTCTTCTCTGAACTCTTTTATGCATGATTATTATAGCTTTGTATTTCTCTCTGATCTATTGATTTGGTTTGGCCTACTAGATTGATTTATCTTGCAATGGGAGAGGTGCTTTGTGATGGGTTCAATCTTGCGGTGCTCAATCCCAGTGACAGAAGGGGACATGACACGTATTTGTATTGTTGCCATTAAGGATAAAAATATGGGGTTTAATAATATTGCTTGAGTTTACTTTGTCTACATCATGTCATCTTGCTTAAGGCGTTACTCTGTTTCATACTTAATACCTTAGATGCATGCTGGATAGCGGTCGATGGGTGGAGTAATAGTAGTAGATGCAGGCAGGAGTCGGTCTACTTGTCTCGGACGTGATGCCTATATACATGATCATTGCCATGAATCCGTCATAATTATTTGCTTTTCTATCAATTGCCCAACAGTAATTTGTCTATCCACCGTATGCAATGTGTTCGAGAGAGAAGCCTCTAGTGAAAACTATGGCCCCCGGGTCTACTTTTATCATATATTAAAATCAAGAATACCTTGCTGCAGTTTATTTACTTTTATTTTATTCAGTATTTTAGTTTATCTATTTATCTCTATAAGATTTAATCCTTGCAAATAACCGCTAAGAGGATTGACAACCCTATTATTCGCGTTGGGTGCAAGTGTTTGCTCTTGTGTGTGTAGGTGCGCTTAACGGAATTTTGCTTGGTTCTCCTACTGGATTGATAACCTTTGTTCTTAACTAAGGGAAATACTTATCTCTACTATACTGCATCATCCTCTGCTCTTCGGGGAAATACCAATGCAGTCTACAAGTAGTAGGAAGAATTTTCGGCGCCGTTGCCGGGGAGACATCATCAAAATTACCAAGTACCTTCGCACAAACTATCATTCACTTGCATTTATTTTATTTGCCTTTTATTTGCATTTGCCTCTAGTTTTCATCTCCCCCACTTCTATTTTTTTTTACAAAAACACAAAAATATTTTTATTTGCTTGTTTACTAGTTTGGTTGCTTCGTCGCGATGTCTCAAGAAAATACAAAATTGTGTGAATTTTCCAATACTAATAATAATGATTTTATTAGTACTCTTATTGCTCCTCCCACCACTAGTGCGGAGTCGTGTGACATTAATGCTGCTTTGCTTAATCTTGTTATGAAAGAACAATTTTCTGGTAGTCCCAATGAAGATGCTGCATCCCATCTAAATACTTTCGTTGAGCTTTGCGATATGGAAAAGAAAAAAGATGTGAATAATGATATTGTCAAATTAAAATTATTTCCGTTCTCACTACGAGATCGCGCTAAAACTTGCTTTTCATCCTTGCCTAGAAATAGTATTGATTCTTGGGATAAGTGTAAGGATGCTTTTATTATTAAGTATTTTCCTCCCGCTAAGATTATTTCTTTAAGAAATCAAATTATGAATTTTAAGCAACTTGAGCATGAACATGTTGCACAATCTTGGGAGAGAATGAAATTAATGATAAAAAATTGCCCAATTCATGGCTTAAATTTATGGATGATCATACAAATTTTTTATGCGAGACTGAACTTTGTTTCTAGAAATTTGCTAGACTATGCCGCAGGTGGTACTTTTATGGAAATTACATTGGGAGAAGCTACAAAACTTCTTGATAATTGATACGTCTCCAACGTATCTATAATTTTTGATTGTTCCATGCTATTATAGTATCAATCTTGGATGTTTTTATATGCAATTATATATCATTTTTTGGGACTAACCTATTAACCTAGTGCCCAGTGCCAGTTGCTGTTTTCTGCTTGTTTTTGGCTTTTCAGAGAATCAGTACCAAACGAAGTCCAAATGCCATGAAACTTTTTGGAGATTTTTTTCTGGACAAAAGAGACCCTGGAGACTTGGAGAGGAGGCCAAAAGGTTCACGAAGCCTCCACAAGGCAACAGGGCGCGGCCCCAGGGGGGGCGCGCCCTGATGCCTTGTGGGGCCCTCGTGGCTCCGTTTGACCTAATTCCACTCCTATAAATTCACAAATATTTGGAAACCATCAAAGAGCCAGAAGAGAAAAACTTTCCGCCGCCGCAAGCCTCTGTTCTTCCACGATCCCATCTGGAGGCCTTTTCCGGTACTCTGCCGGAGGGGGAATCGATCACTGAGGGCTTCCACATCAACCTTGCTGCCCTTCCGATGATGTGTGAGTAGTTTACCACAGATCTACGGGTCCATAGCTAGTAGCTAGATGGCTTCTTCTCTCTCTTTGATCTTCAATACCATGTTCTCCTTGATGTTCTTGGAGTTCTATCCGATGTAATCTTCTTTTGCGGTGTGTTTGTTGGGATCCGATGAATTGTGAGTTTATGATCAGATTATTCATGAGAAATATTTGAGTCTTCTCTGAACTCTTTTATGCATGATTAAATATAGCTTTGTATTTCTCTCCGATCTATCGATTTGGTTTGGCCAACTAGATTGGTTTATCTTGCAATGGGAGAGGTGCTTTGTGATGGGTTCAATCTTGCGGTGCTCAATCCCAGTGACAGAAAGGGACATGACATGTATTTTTATTGTTGCCATTAAGGATAAAAAGATGGGGTTTATTCATATTGCTTGAATTTGATTCTCTACATCATGTCATCTTGCTTAAGGCGTTATCTGTTTTTATTAACTTAATACTCTAGATGCATGCTGGATAGCGGTCGATGAGTGGAGTAATAGTAGTACATGCAGGCAGGAGTCGGTCTACTTGTCTCGGACATGATGCCTATATACATGATCATTGCCATGAATCCGTCATAATTATTTGCTTTTCTATCAATTGCCCAACAGTAATTTGTTCACCCACCGTATGTTTCTGCGCTCAAGAGAGAAGCCTCTAGTGAAAACTATGGCCCCCGGGTCTATCTTTATCATATAAAAACATAAAAATACCTTGCTGCAATTTATTTACTTTTATTTAGTTTAGTAATTTACTTTATCAATTTATCTCTATCAGACTTAATCCTTGCAAGTAACCGCTAAGAGGATTGACAACCCTCTTATTCGCGTTGGGTGCAAGTGTTTGCTTTTGTGTGTGTAGGTGCTGTTCACTGGATCTTGCTTGGTTCTCCTACTGGATTGATAACCTTGGTTCTTAACTGAGGGAAATACTTATCTCTACTATACTGCATCATCCTCCCCTCTTCGGGGAAATACCAACGCAGTCTACAAGTAGCAGGAAGAATTTCTGGCGCCGTTGCTGGGGAGACATCATCAAAATCTATCAAGTACCTTCGCACAAACTATCAATCACTTGCATTTATTTTATTTGCCTTTTCATTTGCATTTGCCTCTCGTTTTCATCTCCCTCACTTCTAATTTTTTTTACAAAAACACAAAAATATTTTATTTGCTTGTTTGCTTCGTCATTGTGACTAGTTCTTCCCTTGTTACTATTACCCCTGAAAATGAAGTGCTTAATTTTAAACAAAGGGGAGGAGAGAATTTAAAAGATGCTTGGTATAGGATTTGCGATGCTCAAAATAGATCAACTCGTAAGCAATCCACCACCGTTCTTCTTCGCAATTTTTATGTGGGAATTACTACTTGGTATAGATTTGTGCTTGACACTATTACTGGAGGGAATTTCTTGATGTGTCCCACTTCGGATGCTTTCAATGCTATGGGAAATTTAGTGGGATCACCCCCTATCATTATTAATGAAATGACATTGACTTTGGAGCATGTTATGCAAAGGTTAGAAGCTATTGAAAATAAAATATCCACTATTGAACATCTTGAGAATTTAGATAAAAAGGTCCACACTCATATTACTCAATTTGGTTCTAAGGTATGGATTGCATTGAAAACCTTAAAGCAAAGGAACCGGCAATTAGTGAGAGAATAGAACAAAGTCCTGCTAGAATCGATAAGTTAGAGGAAATTATTAATAACTTGGGTTCCGATTTTTCCTCCGTTAAAAATATTGATAGAACCCCTCCCAATAAAAATTGCAAGTTTATGTATGTTCCTAAGACTAAGGGTGCCACTTCTAGCAAGGAGAATGAGTATCTTAAAATGATTAGCGGTCACCCCAATTTCATGGATATAATAAATGAACCTGTTTATGAAAGTAAATTCCTCAACTTTGTCCCTAGGAGTGTTATGATAAAAAGTTCCTATGTTAAATCTCCTAAAAAGTGTGGGTGTGTAATTAAGGAATTGGAAACCAAGGATGACAACACTTGAAACTATGCATTATGCCTAGCTAGGGGCATAAAACAATAGCGCTTGTTGGGAGGCAACCCAATGAATAAAATAAATTTTTGCTTTCTGTTTTTGAGTGTTTGCATGATTATAGCCTCTGTTATGACTGTATTTTTATGTTTTAATTAGTGTTTGTGCCAAGTAATGCCTCTGGGATGATTTGGAAGATAGTATGATAGATGCTGTTGGAAAATAGAAACTTTTGCGTCCAGTTCTGGAATTTTGGTTGTTTTCTGGAGCGTGATAACCTTCTGAATTTTTTACACAGTATTTATATATGAATTTCCCATGCTTTCCTAATTTTTCAGAAGTTTTGGAGTTACAAAAGTATGACTATAATTCGGATCTTTACAGACTGTTCTGTTTTAGACAGATTCTGTTTTTGTTGCATAGTTCGCTTATTTTGATGAATCTATGGATTGTATTGGGGGGTATGAGTCATGGAGAAGTTGGAGTACAGTAGCATTATGCCAATATTAAATATGAATCAATTTACTACATCACTTAGAGTTAAAGATTTATTTGTTATACTAACGGATCTCACGAGGTTTCTGTTGAGTTTTGTGTGCTGAAGTTTTCAAGTTTTGGGTGAGACTACGATGGATAAAGGAATAAGGAGCATCAAGAGCCTAAGCTTGGGGATGCCCAACGAACCCCAAGGTAATATTCAAGGAAGACTCAAGCGTCTAAGCTTGGGGATACCCCGGAAGGCATCCCCTCTTTCGTCTACAATCTATCGGTAACTCACTTGGAGCTATATTTTTATTCATCACATGATATGTGTTTTACTTGGAGCGTCTTGTGATATAGTTTGTTTGCTTTTTAGTTTGTCACAATCATCTTTGCTGAACACACCTTTTTGAGAGGGACACACATTATTCGTGATTTCTTAGAATACGCTATGTGCTTCACTTATATCTTTTGAGCTAGGTAGTTGCTCTAGTGCTTCACTTATATCTTTTAGAGCACGGTGGTGGTTATATTTTAAAGAAATAGTTGCACTCTCATGCTTCACTTATATCTTTTTGAGAGTCTCATGATAGCAATGGTAATATGCACGGGTTATGAATTTGGTCCTGATATGATATGTATTCAAGAGGGATATAATAAAAACTTTCATGTAGATCACTGATTATGATAAGTTTGATTCCTTGCAATAGTTTTGCGATATTAAGATGGTACTGTGCATCGCCCTTTCTCACATCGAGAGTTGGTGCAAACTTCGCCGGTGCATCCAAACCCTGTGATATGATATGCTCTATCACACATAAGCCTCCTTATATCTTCCTCAAAACAGCCACCATACCTACCTATCATGGCATTTCCATAGCCATTTCGAGATATATTGCCATGCAACTTCCACCGTTCCATTTTTATGACACACATCATCATTGTCATATTGCTTTGCATGATCATAAAGCTGACATAGTATTTGTGGCTCAGGCACCGTTCATCATTTGTATACATGTTACGCTAGCATCATTGCACATCCTGGTACATTACCAGAGGCATTCATATAGAGTCATATTATTCTAGTATCGAGTTGTAATATTGAGTTGTAAGTAAATAAAAGTGTGATGATCATCATTATTAGAGCATTGTCCCAGTGAGGAAAGAATGGTGGAGACTAATGAGTCCTCGAAAAAGTGGGGATGAGGTCCATGCGACTGTTCTAAATAAAAAAAAGGCCAAAAAGAGCCAACAAAAAAAAAGAGAGAAAAAGAGAGAAGGGGCAATGTTACTATCCTTTTCCACACTTGTGCTTCAGAGTAGCACCATTTTTTTCATATAGAGAGTCTCTTGTTTAGTCACTTTCATATACTAGTGGGAATTTTTCATTATAGAACTTGGCTTGTATATTCTGATGATGGGCTTCCTCAAATGCCCGAGGTCTTCATGAGCAAGCAAGTTGGATGCACACCCACTTAGTTTTCATGTTGAGCTTTCATATACTTATAGCTCTTAGTGCATCCATTGCATGGCAATCCCTACTCCTCGCATTGACATCAATTGATGGGCATCTCCATAGCCTGTTGATTAGCCTCGTTGATGTGAGACTATCTTCTTATTTTTGACTTCCCCTTATTGATCTCTACCACCACACTCTATTCCACCCATAGTGCTATATCCATGGCTTGCGCTCATGTATTGCATGGGGGTTGAAAAAGCTGAAGCACGTTAAAAAGTATGAACCAATTGCTCGGCTTGTCATCGGGGTAGTGCATGATAAATATTTTGTGTTAAGAAGATGGAGCATGACAGGATTATATGATTTTGTAGGGATAACTTTCTTTAGCATTTTTATTTTGAAAGACATGATTGTTTATTAGATGCCTGAGTATTGATGTCTTTATGTCAAACTATAGACTATTGCTTTGAATCATTCAGATCTTATTATTCATACCGTAAGAGAAAGATTACATGATGAAACATGTTAGGTAGCATTCCACATAAAAAATTCTGTTTTTATCATTTACCTACTTGAGGACGAGCAGGAATTAAGCTTGGGAATGCTTGATACATCTCCAACGTATCTATAATTTTTGATTGTTCCATGCTATTACAGTATCAATCTTGGATGTTTTTATATGCAATTATATATCATTTTTGGGACTAACCTATTAACCTAGTGCCCAGTGCCAGTTGCTGTTTTCTGCTTGTTTTTGGTTTTTCAGGAAATCAGTACCAAACGAAGTCCAAATGCCACGAAACTTTTTGGAGATTTTTTTATGGACAAAAGAGCGCCTGGAGACTTGGAGAGGAGGCCAGAAGGTTCACGAAGCCTCCACAAGGCAACAGGGCGCGGCCCCAGGGGGGGCGCCCTGATGCCTTGTGGGCCCTCGTGGCTCCGTTTGACCTAATTCCACTTCTATAAATTCTCAAATATTGGGAAACCAACAGAGAGCCACCCCGAATAACTTTTCCGCCATCGCAAGCCTCTGTTCTTCTGCGATCCCATCTGGAGGCCTTTTTCGGTACTCTGCCGGAGGGGGGAATCGATCACGGAGGGCTTCTACATCAACCTTGCTGCCCTTCCGATGATGTGTTAGTAGTTTACCACAGACCTACGGGTCCATAGCTAGTAGCTAGATGGCTTCTTCTCTCTCTTTAATCTTCAATACCATGTTCTCCTCAATGTTCTTGGAGTTCTATACGATGTAATCTTCTTTTGCGGTGTGTTTCTTGGGATCCGATGAATTGTGAGTTTATGATCAGATTATTCATGAGAAATATTTGAGTCTTCTCTGAACTCTTTTATGCATGATTATTATAGCTTTGTATTTCTCTCCGATCTATCGATTTGGTTTGGCCAACTATATTGGTTAAACTTGCAATGGGAGAGGTGCTTTGTGATGGGTTCAATCTTGAGGTGCTCAATCCCAGTGATAGAAGGGGACATGACACGTATTTGTATTGTTGCCATTAAGGATAAAAAGATGGGGTTTAATCATATTGCTTGAATTTACTTTGTCTACATCATGTCATCTTGCTTAAGGCGTTACTTTGTTTCATACTTAATACCCTAGATGCATGCTGGATAGCGGTCGATGGGTGGAGTAATAGTAGTAGATGCAGGCAGGAGTCGGTCTACTTGTCTAGGACGTGATGCCTATATACATGATCATTGCCATGAATCCGTCATAATTATTTGCTTTTCTATCAATTGCCCAACAATAATTTGTTTACCCACCGTATGCTATGTGTTCGAGAGAGAAGCCTCTAGTGAAAACTATGTCCCCCGGGTCTACTTTTATCATATATTAAAATCAAGAATACCTTGCTGCAATTTATTTACTTTTATTTTATTTAGTATTTTAGTTTATCTGTCTACCACTATCAAAATTAATCCTTGCAAATAACCGCTAAGAGGATTGACAACCCTCTTATTTGCGTTGGGTGCAAGTGTTTGCTTTTGTGTGTGCAGGTGCGCTTAACGGAGTTTTGCTTGGTTCTCCTACTGGATTTATAACCTTGGTTCTTATCTAAGGGAAATACTTATCTCTACTATACTACATCATCCTCTCCTCTTCGGGGAAATACCAACGCAGTCTACAAGTAGCAGTCATCAACTTATATCGCGGCGGCTACCCTTAAGCTCGACGGCTGTCGGCGGCGGGCGGCGGTCGCGCCCCAAACGGCACAGGATTTCGCCCCTGCCGCTTGCTGCTGCCTATCTGCACCGGCTTGCACCGACTTTCTAGACTCTGGTCGATTGGGGTTTTCTATGGGATTTTCCGTGGGCTTGGGCCGGGAATTTTTCTCATGGAGAAGGTAATTAATTTAGCGAAATTTTCGCTCATCACTTATCGCAGTCCGTCTGTCCCTGTTAATCAACCGGCGGAAATCGCCATGGATTCATTTTTCTTCTAGCTGATTCGAGGGTTTTCATTCAAGTGTCCACAGTGCGAGCACAACTCAGGCCAGTGTGGTCGCGGCCAGTCAGAAATGAGGTTCTATCTCACCATACCAGATGACTTCAGGGAGCGCTCGGGATGTTCAATCTCACCCTACCACGGTTGGCATGACCTAAATTTATGAACATATACCGTATATTGCTACTTTTGGATAAAAGGTACGGTGCCACATGCAGCCTAGACGTCGAAGACGGGTTTTTTTTTCTCAATTAGGCAAATTAATGATGTATTGTTCTTTCAGTTACTCTCATATTTGCATGAAATCTTTGTTACATTATCTGTTTAATTATATATTTTTGTACTTTGCTTTCAGCTATATATTGTTCTGTTCTCTCAATTACTCCCATATTTGCATGTTGCTCTGTTATTTCAATATATGTAACGATCTTAATTATCATTTCAAGCAGTACATCCCTTGCTTTGCAAGAACACGTGTAGAAGGAAATCTTGGCCTTTACTATGTTGATGACTCCATGGATGTCATATTGACCACGCAGCATGGATTTACAATGACAGTTAGGGTAAAAATTGATAAAGATGGTCACTCCTATTTTGATGCGGACCTTTAGAGAAAATTTCTAAGTTTTATGAACTGAAAGTTGGCAATAAAATTCTAGTGCATGCACCACAGCCTGGTCTAATTAACATGGATGTTTACTTCCCCAACATCATCAGCCGATCACAGTCTGATCGAGGTTAGTGTTCTTTCAACTTTCTCCATGTTGGCATATTATGTGACAACCTGGTTTTTGGCAACGTTTTCTTTTCAAAATCTTTCGGGCTTTATTTGCACTTTGGATGGTTTTTGAACCTTTTCAGTTGACTTTGGACTTGTGAAACTTTTGAATTCCTGCCTTAGTGATCCAAAGCCCTCAACATCTTGCCAAAATCTTGCCACACACCTACTGGATCAAATTCCAATTCTCAATCTTTCCCAATAATTCATTTTCTTCCTTTAGGAAAATCTGTCATCACTATGGGTTATGAAGCAACCTATAGTTCTGATGATCAGAAAAATCCCAAATTAATACTACACCTTCTTGTCATCATCTAATCCCACAATCCTCAAAAACATTTCATGGTCCAGTATAAAATTTTGTCCAGAAAACTCCATTTACCTTCTGGACAGTACTGGCCCTTTGTGAAGCAACTCATATTTTCCCAACTCAGAAAACTCTCAAATAATTCCCTGAGATACTAGGGAACCTATCTTGCCACAATATCCAAAAATATCATCTTGTCCAGTACAAATTTTCAGCAGCAATATTCTGACAAGTTTCTGCTCAATTCAAACCTCTGTGAAGGAAGTACCAGCTAGAGGTATTCAATTGAGCTGAAATTTTTATGCCATCTTCTATCCACCAAATAACCCCCTCACACCAAATTCGAGCTCCAGCAGATCAATCATATGAGTGCTACAAGCTCATCTTGCTTCTGGACCAGTAATAGCAGTTGTACATGAGCTACATTCAAATCTTGATGAAAACCTCTCAAATTTGGCCAGTTTGTAGTTCTTCCAAGGTAGATCATCCCAGACATCTCCACTGGCTTCATCTCCAGCTCAACTCTCCTCCAGATCTCTCCCAAAGTTTCTGTCAGAAATTGTTGTTGAAGCTACCCTTCGAATCAGAGTGTATCTGGCCAAACCAAGGGCACAGGGGGACTAAGTGATCAAAGGAGAACCTGCTGGACACGATGCGCCAGACTTGCGTGGCCTCCAGATGCTAGTACCCGTGGTGAGCACGGCATTGGCATGCCAATGCACGCGCTCTGCATCTCGCCCGCGTCTGATGTGATGCATCCGGCTGCCCCACGTAGCCGTGCCTTGTCTTAGCTCGCCGACAACCTCTCCTCCAACCACCTGGACATTCTGGAGTTCTCCCCTCGCCGGAATCGCTCCCGGCGGCCGCCACCGCACGCGGCCACTGTGGTGCCCGTGCTGGCACTGTGGCACAGCTGGCCGTCGTCTTCCTCCGCAAGCCGCCACTGCCGCATTTACTCCTCCCACCCTCTCCTATCCCGTCGCCCGCGCCAAGCCAGCCAGTGCGGCGTCCTTGCGCCGGCGACATGGCCGTAGCTCCGTCGGTTCCAGAGAGCTCCACCCCGCCTATAAAAGGCCGCGCCCAGCCCTCCTAGCTCCTCATCGCCCTCCACCACCTCCCAATCGAGCTCCCGAGCATCGAGCCAAGGCCGAGAGGCCCTCTGGCCTCGCATCTCGCCGGCAATCCGCCGCCACCCGAGCTCCGCCACCTCACCGTTTCGCTCCACTCCAGCCTCAACCGACTCCACCCGCAAGCTCAGCTAGCTCCCCTGACCTCGCCTGACCCCTTGCCCGACCGATAGCCTGCCGGAAATGCCGTCTCCGGCAACACCCAAGCGCAGTCGCCGCCAGAGAAGAAGGGAACGACGTCGTCCGGCCATCCCTCGCCAATCCACGGGTACGTACGTGTTCGTCTCCGTGCGCTCGTTCCATCCCCATAGTCGCCAGACCTCGCCGTCGACTACATCGCCGGCGACCATCGCCGGAGAGCCGCAGCTCTCTGTTCTCTCTCTCTCCCCTTTTAAAACTGACAGCGGGGCCCGCACGTCAGCGGCTCGCCCGCGCGCGCCGAAGCGGTAAGTGGAGACGCCCCTCCACTTTACGCCTTCGACGTGCCCCCCTGTAGTTTTTTCTATTTTCTGTTTTTAATTCAGATTTGACCAGTAACTTTGACCACTCATAACTTTTTATCCATAAGTCCAAATCAATTGATTCTTTTTGCATTGGGTTTGTCTTGAGCCCCTCTATTTTCTGGTAAATTTTGGTATTTTTCTCATGCTCACAGAATTTCTGGTGAACAGAAAAGTGTTATGTGACATTTTCCTTTGCATTTTCAAAATATTTTCAGAGGGAAACCCTTTTGGTTTTGAAGCCCAGGAGTTTGTGGACAACCCAACAGAGCAAGGCAAGCCACATCATCCATTACATGAGGCATTTCAATAGTATTGGTTATTTAATTGAATTATTTGCATTATTCTAATATGTGATAATTCATAGAAATTTACTTTGATGCATAGCTACTGCCATGTTAAGTTGTTCATGATAAATAACCATGCTTGTTAAGTGCTTGTCAAAACTAAAGCTAATTGGTTGATCAAGTGCCACCGACCCAGACTTATCCATGCAGCCACATCTGCCGGTATGGGACGGCCTTGACTTGGTCTAACTGCGTGCTCTTTTGTCGGTACCACCAAAAGAGGGAGGGTTATGCGTGCGTGCTACCCTGATCAGGTAGACGACGATAATCCTGTGAGCCCAGTTGAGTTATTTTGCCGGCGTCCCCGTTTGGGACAGTTTAGTTGGCCACGACGGTGGCAGGTGTCACGGGGTGACACAGGGGCCACCCAGGACATGACCCTGGGAGGGTATGATTGTCGGTGGTACGATGGAAGAGTCACGGGTTAGGCAGGTTTCGTTGGAGCAGCACCGGTCCACCCAAGAGGGAAGTGTACCGAGGTACGGGACAAGGAGCTCCATGGTGTGGGTAAAGTGCGCAACCTCTGCAGAGTGTAAGAATCTATTCGAATAGTCGCGTCCACGGTATTGGACAGTCCGCACTAGGTCACACTGAGTGGTCAACCGTAATAATAATAATGATGGAAGAACTTGTCTTATGTTCGGAAGTACTCGATGGATCATGAGTATCTCGAGGGTTGTGGGACAACCCAGAAGAGAGTAAGTTGATATTTGGTACCAGTAAGTAAGCCACCTAAGCACTTAACCTGTTAATTGCCATGATGTTGTTTCCTGTATTGTTATGGTTGCTGTGAGCTTGCGAGTACATTCCAAGTACTCACCTTGCGTATCATGCCAGATGCAGGAGAAGCCGAGGACGGAGGTCCCGATGGTTCGTGCTACGCTAACTAGGCTGTGTCCCAGCAGTGTCCCTTTGGGATGGAGTTTTCCGCGCTATGTTCCGCTACGCCATAGAGTCACCTAGTAGTATCGAGGCCCTGCTATGTTCCATAAATAATGTAGATATTGTCATAGCACATGATGTGCTTCTGGCCTCGCTATCGATGTAAATTATGAGTTTGTACTCGAGCTATATCAATAAAGTTCAGTTCTATTCTATTCCAAGTTATTGTGTGTTTCCAGAAGACATGATCTCTGGGTTGGAAACACTGGGTAAACCGGTCCTCTGAGCCGGGGTGCCACAACGCTTGGTATCAGAGCCAGGCTGACTGTAGGACACCCTAGTTAACCCCGCGCTAGAACCACGATTAGTTTTGGGTTGTGTCTTGCTTGTTGCATCTGATTGCTGCTTGGCATGCATATAGCTTTTATTGTACTAACCGTTGGCCTTGTGAGTGTAGATGGCACCAGTTCCGTACCACTACAACCATGAGCCGGCACCGTTCACTTTTCCAGTACTGCTTCGTAGTGTCTGGCTTCGGCTGTATCCCAACGGCGAAGACCCAGTGTACCAGGTGTTCCGAGAGAAGCTTGCTGGTTCAGTGTACGAGTATCACGCGGAGGCCTTTCTTACTGCGAGTTCAGATATTGGTAGTTACTCCCGTTCTTCCAAGGGCGGAACTGCTTCTACTCCGGAGCTGGCGATCCAGTTTGCTGCGATGGAGGCTCTCACTGACTTGCGCTTCCACGAGGTCGAGATGCAGACTCATCCAGATTTCTTTCACTACCCCACCCTGTCGCCTGCGACAGGGCGAGTCCTTTTCGCACCTGTTGACCCGGGAGTGATCGTGCTACTGGTGTTTTATCTCGTTATCTGAACGCCAGTTACCGTATGATCACTTCACTAGCTGAGGAGCTGACTCATGCCCGAGAGGCATTTGCAGCTGTTGCGGCAGCACAGTCTCCTCTTCCTCCTGCATTCTCACCTGTGTATACTCCACCTGATCCACCTTCCCTAGCACCTGAGACTTCTTCTAGCTCGTTCGGACCGCCATGCTTTTCGTCTGGTAGCCGACGTGAGACCACGACAGAATGGGCCTCACTCCTAGCTACTCCAGCTGCTCCGATGCTGTGGCGTCGTACTTCTTCTCCTTCAGAGGGAGAACCTTCTCGCCAGCGTCGCCGTGTTGCCTTTGATCCGGAGACCGAGATTCACATCATCAGCTCAGATTCCAAGACAGGATCAGACGACGAGGAGTCTTCAGTTTGCCAGTGTCTGTGCCACCCGCGCTACTAGAGTGGAGAGTTGAGTTTCAGTATATGCATCATAGCATCTCTGCATACGTCAACTGCCGTATGAGCAGTTCAGCCATGATAATTCCCCTACTAGCTTGTCATGTATGATGTGGGGTTGCCTTGTATAATTATGTTGTTCTCTTTATCTTCTCTTTTTATTTGGTTTCTTTTTCTGGTGTCATATTACTGTGCTTCCCTTATGGATGTTGCTCATCGATTCGGTATTTTGCAATGGGAACAAATTTAGGATGAAGAGGTGCAGTAATCAAGGCGGCGATGGAACTCCTGTTCGTTGATCCGCCAGACAAGCAGGACAGTCACCAGAAGATTTGCCACCCCCACCACCACAGTCGCCAACTACTGATCAGATTATGAGAATGTTTGAAGAGAAAAGAAATCAAGATCTCATGGAAATTCTGAAAAGTATGAAGACTATGGTGGGACAGAATAACAACAATGGGACACACTCTAAATTGTCTGATTTTCAGCGGACCAAGCCACCCAGTTTTGGTCAAGCTGTGGATCCTATGGAAGCTGATGACTGGCTGAGGACCATGGAAAATAAGTTGGACATAGCCCGCTGTGATGAGTCAGACAAGGTTCCTTTTGTTACTCACTACCTGGAGGGACCAGCAGCTATATGGTGGGACAATATAAAAATAATGTGGCCTTCTGGGGAAAGTATTTCTTGGGAAAAGTTCAAAGAGGTATTCCGCAAGTATCATATTCCTATTGGCATAATGAAGGTGAAGCAAAGGGGATTTCTTGCTCTTACTCAAGGGAACATGTCCGTGGGCGAGTATCTAAACAAGTTTAATAATCTGGCACGGTACTCTACCCATGACGTGTCCACAGAAGAAAGGAAGATTGATCGATTCCTAGGAGGACTCAATCATACCCTCCGCTGTCAGCTTTGTATGCTTGACTTTCCTGACTTCCAAACTTTGGTGAACAAGGCTTTTATAGCTGAACGGGAGCATAAGTCAGGATTTGATGATCGCAAGCGAAAGTTTGAACCCAAGAAGGACAATCATGAGCAGTTTGTGCAGAAGCCACACATCTGGCAACCAGGTCCGTCCGAATATAAGCCTGCTTGGAACAATGGCAACAACAACAATAAGCCCGTCAGCCAGGACAAGACCTTCGGCAAACAACCAGTGCTGGAGGACTGCCGTCGCAACAACACATGTTTTACTTGTGGCCAGAGCGAGCATTACTCCAGGCAGTGCCCTACAAGGAATGGGAAGCCACCATTCGACTACAAGCCACAAGTCAACAACGATGGACGCCGCCCCAATTCAAACTTCTACCGCGGCCAAGTCCATCATATCTCCGCTGAGGAAGCCCGCGAAGCACCAGACATGGTCCTTGGTATGTTTTCTGTTAACGACATACCTGCAATAATTTTATTTGATTCTGGGGCTTCTCATTCGTTTATTTCGTGGAGTTTTGCCACCGTGCACAAACTTTCTCCTTCTCTTTTGGACAAAATCATGGTGGTGCAATCCCCTGGCTCCATGCTCAGAACAAATGTGATATACAAGGATCTGGAAATTTTGATACATGGCGTCAAGTTTTCAACTACTCTTGTTGCCATTGAATCCCCTGGAGTGGATATAATACTGGGAATGGATTGGTTGGTACCACATCAGGTGTGTATCAACTGTGCCACCAGGACGGTGACACTGGTTAACCCGGCAGGCCAAACAGTGCAATTTACTGCTAGCAGAATGATGTCAAAGAAAGGAATGGCATTCAGAGCCACAGCTACAGATATAAATTTGATTCCAGTAGTCAGTGAATTTCCAGACGTATTTCTGAAAGAGGTACCGGGTATGCCACCAGATCGGGAACTAGAGTTCGCTATTGATGTTGTTCCTGGAACCGCTCCAATCTATAAGTACTACCGCATGCCTTCCCCAGAGCTGGTGGAATTAAAGAAACAGTTGGATGAATTATTGCAAAAAGGGTACATTCGTCCGAGCACTTCACCATGGGGGTCACCTGTGCTGTTTGTTAAGAAGAAAGATGGCAGCCTACGAATGTGCGTGGACTATCGCCAGTTGAATGAGGTCACCATTAAAAATAAATATCCGCTTCCCCGCATTGATGACCTGTTTGACCAGTTGAACGGGGCCCGGGTATTTTCCAAGATTGATCTTCGAACGGGGTATCATCAGTTAAAAATCAGGAAAGAGGATATCCCCAAGACAGCCTTCACTACTAGATATGGTCTGTATGAATTTACAGTCATGTCATTCGGGCTGACAAATGCTCCAGCCTACTGCATGAGCATGATGAATAAGGTCTTCATGGACTTCTTGGACAAATTTGTGGTAGTATTCATTGATGATATTCTCATCTATTCCAAAGATGAAGAAGAGCACACGCAACACCTTCGTACTGTTCTGGAAAGACTAAGGACCCATCGCTGGTATGCCAAATTCAGTAAATGCGAATTTTGGCTAAGAGAGGTGGGATTTCTAGGACATGTTCTGTCAGAACAGGGTGTGGCCGTCGACCCCAGCAAAGTGACTGCTGTATTAAACTGGAAGACACCAGCTACAGTAACGGAAGTCCGCAGTTTTCTGGGATTGGCAAGCTACTACCGTCGCTTCATTGAAGGCTTCTAAAAAATAGCCAAGCCATTGACAGAATTACTGAAAAAGAACCACAAATTTGCCTGGACGGAAGAATGTGATAGCAGTTTCATGGAGTTAAAGACAAGGCTAACTACGGCCCTATCTTAGTTCTTCCAGACATGCACAAGAGTTTTGACATATATTGTGATGCTTCCAGGCGTGGAATCGGCTGCGTTCTAATGCAAGAGGGAAAGGTCGTAGCATATGCATCCAGACAGTTACTACCCCATGAAGAGAACTATCCCACTCATGATTTGGAATTGGCAGCCGTGGTTCATGCATTAAGGATTTGGAGGCATTATCTCATTGGGCAGCGATGTGAAATATACACAGACCATAAAAGTCTCAAGTATATTTTCACTCAACCCGACCTTAATCTCAGGCAGAGAAGATGGCTTGAACTGGTCAAGGACTATGACATTGGAATCAATTACCATCCGGGAAAAGCCAATGTGGTCGCAGACGCTCTCAGTAGAAAACAAGGCATAATGAATGCACTAACTGAGGGTATCCATCCAAGGCTACAAGAAGAGTTTGCCAAGCTAAATATGGTGCTATGCGGCCCAATTAGCCCGGATACAATGGAAATCATTCCGACACTTATGGAAGATATTGAGGCAGCTCAGAAATCAGATAAAGGTATACAAGAGATCAAAGAGCATATCCCGCAAGGAAAGGCCAAGTCCTTCCGTATTGATGACCAAGGCACCTTATGGTTTGAGAACCGAATATGCGTGCCTGATCAAGAGAACTTGAGACAGCAAATACTTAGAGAGGCACATGAATCCGCCTACTCTATCCATCCGGGAGGAACAAAAATGTACCAGGACTTGCGAGAAACCTTTTGGTGGCCAGGAATGCGAAGGGACATTGCGTACTATGTCGCCTGTTGTGATGTTTGCAACAGAGTCAAGGCTGAACACCAGAAACCCGCTGGACTACTGCAACCTTTACCAGTTCCCCAGTGGAAATGGGATGACATATGCATGGACTTCATTGTTGGACTACCCAAGTCAACAAGAGGCCATGATGCTATCTGGGTCATCGTGGATATACTTACGAAAGTGGCTCACTTTATTCCGGTAAAGACCACTTTCAAAGCTAATCAGCTTGCACAGCTCTACATGTCCCGGATAGTCAGCCTTCACGGAGTACCCAAGTCTATCACATCGGATAGAGGCTCCTTGTTCACTTCAGCATTCTGGCTACGATTGCACCAAGCCCTGGGAACCGTGCTAAAGCATAGTACGGCATATCATCCACAGACAGATGGACAGACCGAATGTGTGAACTAGATATTGGAAGATATGCTTCGGTCTTGTGCTCTCACCTATGGACCCAAATGGGAGGATAGTCTACCCTATGCAGAATTCTCGTACAATAACAGTTATCAGTCAAGTCTCAAGAAGTCACCATTTGAAGCTCTGTATGGACGAAAGTGTCGCACTCCTTTAAATTGGTCTCAGACAGGAGACAGCCGTATCTTCGGCACGGATTTGATGCTCGAGGCTGAGAAACAAGTCAAGGATATTCAGGAACGTCTTCTAGCAGCCAAGTCCCGTCAAAAGAGTTACTATGATCCAAAGCACCGAGAAGTAACTTTTGAGCCTGGAGAATATGCTTATCTCCGAGTCACACCCATGAAAGGAATAAAGAGGTTTCATACCCGAGGCAAGCTTGCACCAAGATATATCGGTCCCTTTCCAGTAATTGCTAGAAGAGGCAGAGTGGCATATCAGCTAGAGTTACCACCGGAGTTGTCTGACGTTCACGATGTCTTCCACATATCATAGCTAAGAAAGTGCATTGCACCCCCGATCAAACAGGCAGATATGAGTGAACTAGAGTTGACTAAAGATTTGACCTACGAGGAAAAACCTGTCAGAATATTGGATGAGATGGAAATAACTACCAGGAGTAAAGTAATCAAATTTTACATAGTATTGTGGGAGCATCATACCGAGGAAGAAGCTACTTGGGAAAGGGAGGATTTTCTGAGATCAGCATATCCACAATTGTTCCCTGAGCAACCGAATCTCGAGGACGAGATTCATTATAAGGGGGGTAGGTTTGTGACACCCTGGTTTTTGGCAACTTTTTCTTTTCAAAATCTTTCTGGCTTTATTTGCAATTTGGATGGTTTTTGAACCTTTTCAGTTGACTTTGGACTTGTGAAACTTTTGAATTCCTCCCTTAGTGATCCAAAGCCCTCAACATCTTGCCAAAATCTTGCCACACACCTACTGGATCAAATTCCAATTCTCAATCTTTCCCAATAATTTATTTTCTTCCTTTAGGAAAATCTGTCATCACTATGGGTTATGAAGCAACCTATAGTTCTGATGATCAGAAAAATCCCAAATTAATACCACACCTTCTTGTCATCATCTACTCCCACAATCCTCAAAAACATTTCATGGTCCAGTATAAAATTTTGTCCAGAAAACTCCATTTACCTTCTGGACAGTACTGGCCCTTTGTGAAGCAACACATATTTTCCCAACTCAGAAAACTCTCAAATAATTCCCTGAGATACTAGGGAACCTATCTTGCCACAATATCCAAAAATATCATATTGTCCAGTACAAATTTTCAGCAGCAATATTCTGACAAGTTTCTGCTCAATTCAAACCTCTGTGAAGGAAATACCAGCTAGAGGTATTCAATTGAGCTAAAATTTTTATGACATCTTCTATCCACCAAATAACCCCCTCACACCAAATTCCAGCTCCAGAAGATCAATCATATGAGTGCTACATGGTCATCTTGCTTCTAGACCAGTAACAGCAGTTGTACATGAGCTACATTCAAATCTTGATGAAAACCTCTCAAATTTGGCCAGTTTGTAGTCCTTCCAAGGTAGATCATCCCAGACATCTCTACTGGCTTCAACTCCAGCTCATCTCTCCTCCAGATCTCTCCCAAAGTTTCTGTCAGAAACTGTTGTTGAAGCTACCCTTCGAATCAGAGTGTATCTGGCCAAACCAAGGGCATAGGGGGACTAAGTGATCAAAGGAGAACCTGCTGGACACGATGCGCCAGACTTGCATGGCCTCCAGATGCCAGTACCCGTGGTGAGCACGGCATTGGCATGCCAATGCTCGCGCTCTGCATCTCGCCCGCGTCTGATGTGATGCATCCGGCTGCCCCGCGTAACCGTGCCTTGTCTCAGCTCGCCGACAACCTCTCCTCCAACCACCTGGCCATTCTGGAGTTCCTCCCTCGCCGGAATCGCTCCTGGCGGCCGCCAACGCACGCGGCCACTGTGGTGCCCGTGCTGGCACTGTGGCACAGCTGGCCGTCGTCTTCCTCCGCAAGCCGCCACTGCCGCATTTACTCCTCCTGCCCTCTCCTATCCCGTCGCCCGTGCCAAGCCAGCCAGCGTGGCGTCCTTGCGCCAGCGACGTGGCCGTCGCTTCGCCAGTTCCAGAGAGCTCCACCCCTCCTATAAAAGGCCGCGCCCAGCCCTCCTAGCTCCTCACCGCCCTCCACCACCTCCCAATTGAGCTCCCGAGCATCGAGCCAAGGCCGAGATGCCCTCTGGCCTCGCATCTCGCCGGCGATCCACCGCCACCCGAGCTCCGCCACCTCGCCGTTTTGCTCCACCCCAGCCTCAACCGACTCCACCCGCAAGCTCAGCTAGCTCCCCTGACCTCGCCTGACCCCTTGCCCGACCGAAACCCTGCCAGAAACACCATCTGCAGCAACACCCGAGCGCAGTCCCCGCCGGAGAGGAAGGGGACGACGTCGTCCGGCCATCCCTCGCCAATCCACGGGTACGTACGTGTTCGTCTCCGTGCGCTCGTTCCATCCCCGTAGTCGCCGGACCTCGCCGTCGACTGCATCGCCGGCGACCATCGCCGGAGAGCCGCAGCTCTCTGTTCTCTCTCTCTCCCCTTTTAAAACTGACAGCGGGGCCCGCACGTCAGCGGCTCGCCCGCGCGCGCCGAAGCGGTAAGTGGAGACGCCCCTCCACTTTACGCCTTCGACGTGCACCCCTGTAGTTTTTTCTATTTTCTGTTTTTAATTCAGATTTGACCAGTAACTTTGACCACTCATAACTTTTTATCCATAAGTCCAAATCAATTGATTCTTTTTTGCATTGGGTTTGTCTTGAGCCCCTCTATTTTCTGGTAAATTTTGGTATTTTTCTCATGCTCACAGAATTTCTGGTGAACAGAAAAGTGTTATGTGACATTTTCCTTTGCATTTTCAAAATATTTTCAGAGGGAAACCCTTTTGGTTTTGAAGCCCAGGAGTTTGTGGACAACCCAACAGAGCAAGGCAAGCCACATCATCCATTACATGAGGCATTTCAATAGTATTGGTTATTTAATTAAATTATTTGCATTATTCTAATATGTGATAATTCATAGAAATTTACTTTGATGCATAGCTACTGCCATGTTAAGTTGTTCATGATAAATAACCATGCTTGTTAAGTGCTTGTCAAAACTAAAGCTAATTGGTTGATCAAGTGCCATCGACACGGACTTATCCATGCAGTCACATCTGCCGGTATGGGACGGCCTTGACTTGGTCTAACTGCGTGCTCTTTTGTCGGTACCACCAAAAGAGGGAGGGTTATGCGTGCGTGCTACCCTGATCAGGTAGACGACGATAATCCTGTGAGCCCAGTTGAGTTATTTTGCCAGCGTCCCCGTTTGGGACAGTTTAGTTGGCCACGACGGTGGCAGGTGTCACGGGGTGACACAGGGGCCACCCAGGACATGACCCTGGGAGGGTATGATTGTCGGTGGTACGATGGAAGAGTCACGGGTTAGGCAGGTTTCCTTGGAGCAGCACCGGTCCACCCAAGAGGGAAGTGTACCGAGGTACGGGACAAGGAGCTCCATGGTGTGGGTAAACTGCGCAACCTCTGCAGAGTGTAAGAATCTATTCGAATAGCCGCGTCCACGGTATTGGACAGTCCGCACTAAGTCATACTGAGTGGTCAACCGTAATAATAATAATGATGGAAGAACTTGTCTTATGTTCGGAAGTACTCGATGGATCATGAGTATCTCGAGGGTTGTGGGACAACCCAGAAGAGAGTAAGTTGATATTTGGTAACAGTAAGTAAGCCACCTAAGCACTTAACCTGTTAATTGCCATGCTGTTGTTTGCTGTATTGTTATGGTTGATGTGAGTTTGCGAGTACATTCCAAGTACTCACCTGGCATATCATGCCAGATGCAGGAGAAGCCGAGGACGGAGGTCCCGATGGTTCGTGCTACGCTAACTAGGCTGTGTCCCAGCAGTGTCCCTTTGGGATGGAGTTTTCCGCGCTTTGTTCCGCTACGCCGTAGAGTCACCTAGTAGTATCGAGGCCCTGCTATGTTCCATAAATAATGTAGATATTGTCATAGCACATGATGTGATTCTGGCCTCGCTATCGATGTAAATTATGAGCTTGTACTCGAGCTATATCAATAAAGTTCAGTTCAGTTCTTTTCCAAGTTGTTGTGTGTTTCCAGAAGACATGATCTCTGGGTTGGAAACACTGGGTAAACCGGTCCTCTGAGCCGGGGTGCCACAACGCTTGGTATCAGAGCCAGGCTGACTGTAGGACACCCTAGTTAACCCCGCGCTAGAACCATGATTAGTTTTGGGTTGTGTCTTGCTTGTTGCATCTGATTGCTGCTTGGCATGCATATAGCTTTTATTGTACTAACCGTTGGCCTTGTGAGTGTAGATGGCACCAGTTCCGTACCACTACAACCATGAGCCGGCACCGTTCACTTTTCCAGTACTGCTTCGTAGTGTATGGCTTCGGCTGTATCCCAACGGCGAAGACCCAGTGTACCTAGTGTTCCAAGAAAAGCTTGCTGGTTCAGTGTACGAGTATCACGCGGAGGCCTTTCTTACTGCGAGTGCAGATATTGGTAGTTACTCCCGTTCTTCCAAGGGCGGAACTGCTTCTACTCCGGAGCTGGCGATCCAGTTTGCTGCGATGGAGGCTCTCACTGACTTGCGCTTCCACGAGGTCGAGATGCAGACTCATCCAGGTTTCTTTCAATACCCCACCCTGTCGCCTGCGACAGGGCGAGTCCTTTTCGCACCTGTTGACCCGGCGAGTGATCGTGCTACTGGTGTTTTATCTCATTATCTGAACACCAGTTACCGTATGATCACTTCACTAGCTGAGGAGCTGACTCATGCCCGAGAGGCACTTGCAGCTGTTGCGGCAGTACAGTCTCCTTTTCCTCCTGCATTCTCACCTGTGTATACTCCACCTGATCCACCTTCCCTAGCACCTGAGACTCCTTCTAGCTCGTTCGGACCGCCAGGCTTTTCGTCTGGTAGCCGACGTGAGACCCCGGCAGAATGGGCCTCACTCCTAGCTACTCCAGCTGCTCCAATGCTGCGGCGTCGTGCTTCTTCTCCTTTAGAGGGAGAACCTTCTCGCCAGCGTCGCCGTGTTACCTTTGATCCTGAGACCGAGATTCACATCATCAGCTCAGATTCCGAGACATGATCAGACGACGAGGAGTCTTCAGTTTGCCAGTGTCCGTGCCACCCGCGCTACTAGAGTGGAGACTTGAGTTTCAGTATATGCATCATAGCATCTCTGCATATGTCAACTGCCGTATGAGCAGTTCAGCCATGATAATTCCCCTACTAGCTTGTCATGTATGATGTGGGGTTGCCTTGTATAATTATGTTGTTCTCTTTATCTTCTCTTTTTATTTGGTTTCTTTTTCTGGTGTCATATTACTGTGCTTCCCTTATGGATGTTGCTCATCGATTCGGTATTTTGCAATGGGAACAAATTTAGGATGAAGAGGTGTAGTAATCAAGGCGGCGATGGAACTCCTGTTCGTTGATCCGCCAGACAAGCAGGACAGTCACCAGAAGATTTGCCACCCCCGCCACCACAGTCACCAACTACTGATCAGATTATGAGAATGTTTGAAGAGAAAAGAAATCAAGATCTCATGGAAATTCTGAAAAGTATGCAGACTATGGTGGGACAGAATAACAACAATGGGACACACTCTAAATTGTCTGATTTTCAGCGAACCAAGCCACCCAGTTTTGGTCAAGCTGTGGATCCTATGGAAGCTGATGACTGGCTGAGGACCTTGGAAAAGAAGTTGGACATAGCCCGCTATGATGAGTCAGACAAGGTTCCTTTTGTTACTCACTACCTGGAGGGACTAGCAGCTATATGGTGGGACAATACAAAAATAATGTGGCCTTCTGGGGAAAGTATTTCTTGGGAAAAGTTCAAAGAGGTATTCCGCAAGTATCATATTCCTACTGGCATAATGAAGGTGAAGCAGAGGGAATTTCTTGCTCTTACTCAAGGGAACATGTCCGAGGTACGGGACAAGGAGCTCCATGGTGTGGGTAAAGTGCACAACCTCTGCAGAGTGTAAGAATCTATTCGAATAGCCGCGTCCACGGTATTGGACAGTCCGCACTAGGTCACACTAAGTGGTCAACCGTAATAATAATAATGATGGAAGAACTTGTCTTATGTTCGGAAGTACTCGATGGATCATGAGTATCTCGAGGGTTGTGGGACAACCCAGAAGAGAGTAAGTTGATATTTGGTAACAGTAAGTAAGGCACCTAAGCACTTAACCTGTTAATTGCCATACTGTTGTTTGCTGTATTGTTATGGTTGCTGTGAGCTTGCGAGTACATTCCAAGTACTCACCTAACGTATCATGCCAGATGCAGGAGAAGCCGAGGACGGGGGTCCCGATGGTTCGTGCTACGCTAACTAAGCTGTGTCCCAGCAGTGTCCCTTTGGGATGGAGTTTTCCGCGCTATGTTCCGCTACGCCGTAGAGTCACCTAGTAGTATCGAGGCCCTGCTATGTTCCATAAATAATGTAGATATTGTCATAGCACATGATGTGCTTCTGGCCTCGCTATCGATGTAAAATATGAGCTTGTACTCGAGCTATATCAATAAAGTTCAGTTCTGTTCTATTCCAAGTTGTTGTGTGTTTCCAGAAGACATGATCTCTGGGTTGGAAACACTGGGAAACCGGTCCTCTGAGCCGGGGTGCCACATATTACTTAGCAAAAATGGGGTATTTGTTCTAACTAATTGATCACTATTTAAGCAACCTATTAGGATTTCATTTTCTGACTTTGTTCCTAGCCAGTAACAAATTCTAATTACCAATTTATGCCCACTATTCTTCTGCCATGTTCTAACTAAATAATCCCTTTCCACCTTTTAAACAGGATATGTTGGATGCATAGTTAATGATCTGTATGTTACTCGGCGTACCAAATTTCACTGGAAAGATTTCGAGCATGTCATAAAATTTGTTGATAATCTGACAGACATAGCACAGCGTATGAACGCTGGATTTGGGATGGGATTAATTCTACCACTGGTGCACACATTGAACAAGACCAATTGTGTGCACAAAACGCTGGTACAAAGTCTTATTTTTATGTTGATGTTCATAAACTATATATAGCTTCAATGATATGTTACAATTGGTTTTTATTCTTCATTGCAACAGAAATTGCCCGCTGAAGCTGTTCCTGAATCGATTTCCCGGCGTGGTCGAATTACAGTTGTGCCTGCTAATAATACCAAAGTGATTGCAAGGCACTGCATTTCCCGCAGAAATGGAACCATTCAAATTAATAGGTTCTCGCTTGTCCTGGCAATGCATCCACATTGGAAAATTGGAGACACTGTTCTACTCATGCTCTACCAAGGCACATGAGGGTTCTTCCTTTTCATTGACGAGATGCCGAGTTGCCGTGATCAAGCTGCTTCCAGCGAATAGTTGTGGTTATTGGCCCTCTGCCTCTTAAAATGTGCTAGTTGTTACTATGTTAAGTATGTAGATATGGACCATATGGTTGTCAAAATTATTAAGTTCGGAATTGTTAAGTACCATGTTACCTAGATCCGCCTTTTGTTGAATAGTGTCACCACTATATATATGTTACTCAAATGCTGGTTGCCAAGTTCTTAAATTTTCACGGAAAGTATTAGTATCGCACACAGTTCATTTAGTTTAAGCGCGTGCCTGGTAGAGTAGAGGATGTCCATGTTTTTGACGTGGCGATCATCACCGATGTCCAGAAGGCATTTTCATATCAATTGTCCATATTGCAAATTGAGATAATATATAGATAGGCTAGCCCATACAATTGACATATTTGACATGCATGAACAAATCAATCATGCATATATATGCTCAAAGTGGTCCAGTGCCTAGTTCGAGGAGTAATTTACAAACCATTAGCTCGGTAATTTACAACAATATAACGAACCGCGCGCACACAAAAGAGCTACTGTGCACCTGACGCCGACCCAGCACGCATAGCTACCATCGTCCATCAGCGTGCCGATCCTGGGCTCAGGAGTAGAGGAGGCCGCCAAGTCAATGACCTACACACCTTGATCGATCAAGGCTGGCAGCCTCGACATCGGTGATCGCCCGTACTGCCTCGGGCACAGCGCTCACTAGGGCTACCACGACCACCGGGCCTGCCCCGACGACATCCGGCGAGACGACATTGGCTCTCACCAGGGCTGCCGTCACAACCCCCAGGCATGCCCCAGCGACGTCCAGCAATGCGTCCTCCTCCATCTGGGACATAAGCCTACGCCTCGTGCGGAGGCCGCCACTGCCGCAGTTGTCCTTGCGTCGTCGCGGTTCCTGCTCCGCCGCCCGCACCATCCGCCGCACTCTGTGCCGAGCCAACAGTATCCCCCGCTGGCGATACCTGTCCACTTTCAGGACAACCCTAGCTAACTTGGTGACTTGCTCGTACCACATTTCCTGCTTCCTCTGGCTGTCGTTGGGAGAGGCGGCAGCATGGCCGTCGACTGCCAAGCCGACCATTGCGCCGCCAGCCTCGATTCCGCCGTCACCCAACTCCATCCTTTCTTCGGCCGTTGGGGTATGCCGGTATGTGTGGGTAACTAGCTAGCAAGGGGATCAGTAGTTAGTCACCGCTGCCGGCCATAGTTGTGGTTATTTATAGCTAGCAGCTGGCTAGGGGATTGAGGGTTTTACAATTTACCCCTGTGGCTGGTCCTTGCGCGGGAAGTCTTCGCTGGAGCGCGGGAAGACTAAGTGGAGCACACAATTGCCAGCACACAACCGTATGCGATGTCACGTGCTATCACACACGTGTTAACATAAGGACACAGATGTGTAACTTACAAATCATCACACGCGAGTACTCGCACCATGCATCATGTGCGATGCTCCTAGCCATCGCAAACAACTCGTTTGCATTTTCAATTTTTTTCTACACACATAATCGCACAGGAAACAATTGTAGAAACTGTCTGCAAGGGTTAGGGATACAATAAATATCCTCTCTTCGCTCTCTATTGTCTCCTTCCTCTCGCAGCCCCCAAATCTAGCCTTCTTCTCCCCTTTGTCCTCGCCTCCACAAAATCCTCCACATCACACATGTCCTCAGAAACTCGAACCACCCTCTCCATCATGGAAGGAATGGGGGAGACGCAGCTCATACGCGTGCCGGAGCCCGTGGCGGCGGCGGCACGCGCTAATGAGCGTGTGGCGGCCTTGGCGGCAAGCGCGGAAGAGTTGGTGGCTGCAGTAGATCTGTTGGGGGCACGCGTGGTTCTGTACGCGGAACGCGCGGTTGAGGCCTGATGACCCATAAGTATAGGGGATCAATCGTAGTCCTTTCGATAAATAAGAGTGTCAAACCCAACGAGGAGCAAAAGGAAATGATAAGCGGTTTTCAGCTAGGTATTTTCTGCAAGTACTGAAAGTAGCAGTGATAGATAGTTTTCTAGCAAGATAATTCATAACAAGTAACAAGTAGCAATAGTAACAAAGGTGCAGCAAGGTGGCCCAATCCTTTTTATATCAAAGGACAAGCCTGAACGTTCTCTTATAGTGAGCAAAGCGTTCTTGAGGACACATGTCACTTATCGTCTAGTCACTTTCATCATGTTTATTTGATTCGCGTTCGTTACTTTGATAATTTGATATGTGGGTGGACCGGTGCTTGGGTGTTGTTCTTACTTGAACAAGCCTCCCACTTATGATTACCCCCTCTCTCAAGCATCCACAACTATGAAAGAGGAATTAAGATAAATCTAACCATAGCATGAAACATACGGATCCAAATCAGCCCCTTACGGAATAACACATAAACTAGGGTTTAAGCTTCTGTCACTCTAGCAACCCATCATCTACTTATTACTCCACAATGCCTTCCCTTAGGCCCAAGTATGGTGAAGTGTCATGTAGTTGACGTTCACATGACACCACTAAAGGGAGCAACAACATACATATCATCAAAATATCGAACGAATACCAAATTCACATGATTACTTATAACAAGAGTTCTCCCATGTCCTCAAGAACAAAAGTAACTACTCACAAATCATATTCATGTTCAAGATCAGAGGAGTATTGAATATCATTAAGGATCTGAACATGTAATCTTCCACCAAATAAACCAACTAGCATCAACTACGAGATGTAATCAACACTACTAGCAACCCACAGGTACCAATCTGAGGTTTTGGGACAAAGATTGAATACAAGAGATGAACTTGGGTTTGAGATGAGATGGTGCTGGTGAAGATGTTGATGAAGATTGGTCCTCCCACGATGAGAGGATCGTTGGTGATGTCGATGGCTTCAATTTCCCCCTCCCGGAGGGAAGTATCCCCAGCGGAATCGCTCCACCGGAGAGCAAAAGTGCTCCTGCCCAGGTTCCGCCTCGAGACGGCGGTGCTTCATCCCGAAAGTCCTCTCCTTATTTTTTCTAGGTCAAAACCCTTCATATAGCAGAAGATGGGCGCCGGGGGCCAGCTGTGGGCCCCACAAGGCATCAGGGCACGCCCAGGGGGTGGGCCGCGCCCTGTTGCCTTGTGGGCAACTGGTGGCCCCCCTCTGGTACTTCTTTGCTCTCCAGAAACTGCTACGCCGCTGGCCAACACCGGCAAGTGGACCGCAACATCCACTTATGACGTATATATGGTGGATACTCCCAAGAACCTGTCAAGACGTCGACGAAGGCGCGGGTGGGGTACCAACGGGGACCCCAGTGGGCACGACGCCACCGCCGCCGCCGCCGACGCGACAGCAGACGAGGCTGACAACCTGGGAGAGGATTTCAAGCCTTCCCAGGGTGGCATAACAGTCCCACAGGAATCCCCGAGGACGAGGATCTCGATGGCCTCTTTGAAGGGGCTGATGACAATTACTTACCTCAATCCGAGGAGGATGAGATCCTCGGTACCGAGGACTTTATAGTCCCCAAGGACCCCTTTGAGCAAGAATGGTTCCGACGGCGCCTTGAGGCCACCGCCAGAAGCATGAAGCCGATGCAGCAGCAGCTGCGAGCCAATCAGGATGCACTGAATGACAAGTGGGTCAAAATACTCTCGGCTGAGCAAGACCTCAAAGATCGGTGCCATAGCATGCCTAAATCTTACCCCCGCAGATGTTTGCTGCCTGAGTTCAATGAGGAAGTAATCGACGATGTGCCTTTAACACGCGGGCGGGCTGACCAACCTGATCGACCCCCTAGAGGGCGCGATAGGCCAACGAGGGAAGATTTCCACACCCAAACAGTGACACGCCGTCACGGCAAGGATCCTATTGATCACTTTGAGCCTTATGATGCACGACGCCGGATAGAGGCGAACCAGGCGCGCCCTCGGTCCATCTACGAGTCAAGAGGGCATGCGCCAGCTGGGCTCGATGGCTATGACGCCTGGATGGACAGGAACGGCCGAGCTCGGGACCAAGCTTATACACGGATATCTCCCGATGTCCGACACGACACTGCTTTGTTCCTAGGCCCCGCTCACCCGATCTGTTTTACAGACAGGGTGATGGAACATCAGTTCCCTGACGGGTTTAAACCCATCAACATCGAGTCGTACGATGGCACAACCGATCCAGCCGTGTGGATCGAAGATTTCCTTCTCCATATCCATACGGCCAATGGAGATGATCTCCATGCTATTAAATATTTGCCGCTCAAACTAAAGGGGCCGACGAGGCATTGGCTGAACAGCCTGCCTCCTCATTCCATCGGGAGCTGGGTAGCACTCGAGGATGCCTTTAGGGCAAATTTCTAGGGTACTTATGTCTGACCTCCGGACGCCGACGACCTCAGCCATATCATCCAGCAACCCAGCGAGTCGGCAAGGAAATTCTGGAACAGGTTCTTAACTAAAACGAACCAAATCGTAGACTGCCCCGACGCCGAGGTGATCACCGCCTTCCGGCACAGCATCCGAGATGAGTGACTTGCGCGCCAACTCGGGCAAGATAAGCCGAAGATTATGGCAGCCCTCACCTCACTTATGACCCGCTTTTGCACGGGGAAGGATAGTTGGCTGGCCCGTAGCACTCATAACGGCGAGGCAGGCACCTCGGAAGCCCGCGACGCCAATGGTAAGCCCAGGCGCAGTAAGAATAAGTGCAGACATAAGAATGGCGGGAGTGACACCGAGGATGCCGCAGTAAATGCAGGGTTCAATAGACCTAGATCCGGGCAGAAAAAGAAGCCCTTTAAAGGGAACAGAGATGGACCCAGCCAGCTAGACAAGATCCTCGACAGACCGTGCCAGATCCACGGCACCTCGGATAAACCAGCAAACCACACCAACCAAAACTGCTGGGTCTTCAAGCAGGCCGGAAAGATGGCAACGGAGGGCCAGAGCAAAACCCAACCTCGCAGCGAAGATGAGGACGAACCTCGGCAACCCAATAATGGAAGCCAGAAACAGTTTCCACGAGGTGAAGGACGTGAATTTGATTTACGCCACCCACATCCCCAAAAAGGAGAGGAAACGAGCACTTCAGGACGTTTACGCCCTAGAGCCGGTTGCCCCGAAGTTCAATCCGTGGTCGGCTTACCCGATCACATTTGATAAACATGATCATCCGACTAGCATAAGGCATGGCGGATCGGCTGCTTTGGTCCTGGATCCGATCATTGACGGATTCCATCTGACGTGCATCTGTAATGACCCTGACCTAATGGCAGCGCACCAGATAGGAACTTGGGATCAATTACGCTCAGATCTGAGAGATTGAAGGTACAATATCAAAGAAGAGGTAGGAGGAGAGGAAGAACATAGAAAAGGGGATTTCAGTTCATTCATCGACGCCTCTCTACCTAACACACGCACGCTTACATAGCCAGCTGCACTCGCTGGCGATAGTATCTCGATTGGGCCCTTGCGCTTACTCGCCTTGCTGGGCCATCACTGTCACCTTGGGCTGGGCCTCCGGTACCACCTCCGTGACATTCCCCCGGTCTTGATTGCCTGCTTGACCCCAAGCAGGAGCATTTGGAAAGAGCTTCAGCAAACTCTGCTTGTTCTCCCAGGTACACCATGCTTTTGGCAGTGAAGACCATTGGATATACACCAACTCTTGTGGTTTTGTGCCCGCCTGCACCCATTTAGTATCCAAGGAATAGAGAGGCACAATACCTGAGTCCACCGCTATACATGCCGAAGGAAGATCAGGCTGAGTTGAAGTGTTTGCCGTAAAGCTTTCTTCAGTAGCGAAACATGCACCACTGGATGTATCTGACTAGACGCAGGCAGATCCAGTTTGTATGCCACAGCACCCACTCGTTGTATGATGGTATACGGACCAAAGTACTTATAACCCAGTTTCTGGTTTGAGCGACGAGCAATTGAGGTCTGTACATATGGTTGAAGTTTCAAGTAAACCTGATCACCAATAGCAAAAACATGCTCCACTCTATGCTTATCGGCTTGAGCTTTCATCCTTTGTTGCGCTCGTAACAACTGCTGTTGAATTAAACTGTTCATATCATCTTTATCGTGTAGCCACTATTCAAGATCCGGCATAGTGGCTGCTCGCCCATCTTGAAGACTGAAGTGTTTAGGCTTATAACCATACAAAACTTCAAACGGTGTTTTCCCAAGTGCCGAATGCCAAGTTGTATTGTACCAATACTCGGCGAGAGACAGCCATTTGGACCACTTGGATGGACAAGATTGTGTCATGCATCGTAGATATGTTTCCAAGCATTGGTTCAGGCGCTCCGTTTGTCCGTCTGTTTGAGGATGATAACCGGAACTCATGTTGAGTGTAGTGTCTGTCAGCTAGAACAGTTGCTGCCACAAGGTACTGGTAAAGACGCTATCTCTATCTGAAATAATGATTTTAGGTAACCCATGCAGCTTATAGATATTATCCACAAATAATTGGGCCACTGAGAGGGTAGTATAGGGGTGAGACAGAGGCAGGAAGTGGCCATACTTGCTAAATTTGTCAATGATGACCAAGATGCTGTCATATTTCATAGACTTGAGCAACCCTTCAATGAAATCAAGACTGATGATATCCCAAGATTTCTCAGGAATAGGGAGAGGCTGCAGCAACCCTGGAGTTTTAGTATGCTCAGATTTGGCTTGCTGGCAAACAGAGCACTAAGAGACATATTTTTGTACATCTTGTTTCATGTGTGGCCAGGCAAACAAGGCTTTAATCTTCTGATAAGTAGCGGTAATGCCACTGTGACCTCCGATTCCACTAGAATGCAATGCCAATAGAATAGCTTGTTTAGCTTCCTCATGATGTCCCAACCAAATTCTGTCCTGATACTTAATCACCCCATCATGAAGAGCATAACCCTGTTCATTAGGACTGACAATGCTTAACTCAGTGAGCAACTTCCTAGCTTGTGGATCCTGTTGATAACTCTCAATAACAACCTCTAACCACTTGGGCTTACTGATAGAGACAACACTTAATTCCTCAGCTACATGACATCTAGAGAGGGCATCAGCTGCACCATTGCCCTGCCCCTATTTATACTTGATCACATATTGCAGGCCCAACAACTTGCAAAAGGCCTTGTGTTGGATGCTATTAGACAACTGCTGATCATCAAGGTGTGTAAGGCTTTTATGATCAGTGTAAATAATAAATTCCATATGCTGCAAATAAGATTTCCACTTGTCCATTGCCAAAATCAGTGCCAAACACTCCTTTTCATATGTCGAAAAGGCTTGAGCCCTGGGGCTAAGAGCTTTACTTAAATAAGCAATAGGATGGCCTTTTTGAGACAACATAGCTCCTATTCCAACTCCTGAAGCATCAGTGTGCAGACAAAAGGGAATTTGGAAATTGGGTAGAGCCAAGACAGGTGCAGACCCTAAAGCTTGTTGCAGAGTGACAAAAGCAGTCTGAGCAGTAGATGACCACACAAATGGCACATTCTTCTTAAGTAACTCTGTGAGAGGCTTGCTGATAATTCCATAATGTGCAATGAACTTTCTGTAGTATCCAGCTAAGCCCAAGAATGATCTAACTTGCTTGACTGATTGTGGTACATGCCAATTCTTAATAGCAGATACTTTATTAGGGTCTGTTGCTACCCCTTGGCCACTAATGATATGGCCCAAGTATTCCACCGATTCCTGAGCAAATGAGCATTTAGACTTTTTTTACAAAAAAACTGATTGTCCTGCAGTATACCAAGGACCTTCTTCAATAGTTGCACATGTCCAGCCAGAGTTTCTGTATAAACCAAAATGTTGTCCATGAATACCAACACTCCTTTGCGCAATAATGAAGAAAACACAAAGTTCATAATTTCCTGAAATGTGGGTGGTCCATTGCACACCCCAAATGGCAACACTTTGAACTCCCAATGGCCATGATGAGTTCTGCATGCTGTCTTAAACTCTTCTCCGGCTAATAATCTGATCTGATGATATCCACTCCTAAGATCCAATTTAGTAAAGTACTTGGCTCCATGCAACTCATCTAAAAGCTCATCCACAATGGGGAGTGGATACTTGTTTTTAACTGTAATGGCATTGAGGTGCCTATAATCAATGCACAGTCTCCATCCTTCATCTTTCTTTTTGACTAGCAAAACAGGGGAGGCATAAGGGCTATTGCTTGGCTGAACTACTCCACTATTTAACATCTCGGTAATTTGCCTCTATCTCATCTTTCTGACTTGGAGTATATCTATAAGGTTTCCTATGAACTGGTTGAGCTCCAGGAATTAAAGGTATCTTATGATCAAACATTCTGTGTGGTGGTAATTGAGTTGGTTCTTGGAAGACAGTAACATGCTCAAGGAGCACTTGTTGCACGCTTTCAGGCAAAGTTTCATGCTGAGATACATCATTAGTCAGAGAGAGTTGCACTAACTGAGCTACTGTGATAGCCTGGCTTATTAGGGATGATAGACTACTCATATCAATAAGGAATTCCTTCTTTTCCGGGAGCCCATTCGGAAAGAACTCTAAAGTTAAGCGTGCTCAGCTTGGAGTAATTTCAGGATGGGTGACCGACCGGGAAGTTGCTCCCGGGTGCGCACGAGTGAGGACAAAGTGCCCAGGAAAGACTAGTATTGATCTGTGGGGCTAGTCTAGATCCCGCCAGGAGTAACGACCGCCGGCGGGTGTGTTTTGGGGCGTTATAAGTTGGTATCAGAGCCAGGTTCCTCGCGGTTACACGGATGTTTGCGGACAGGTGCGCGGTCATGTTGTGCATGACGTTTGTGACCCGTCGTAGCACACGGCATGGCACATGTGCCGGACTGGATGCACAGACGTATGTGCCAAGAGGGAATGTTCTTGTGGCCCCCGACGAGGACGTCGTTTCCTCTGAGTGGGGGTGTATGTGATAGCCTGCCTTATTAGGGATGATAGACTACTCATATCAATAAGGAATTCTTTTTTTTCCGGGAGCCCATTCGGAAAGAACTCTAAAGTTAAGCGTGCTCAGCTTGGAGTAATTTCAGGATGGGTGACCGACCGGGAAGTTGCTCCCGGGTGCGCACGAGTGAGGACAAAGTGCCCAGGAAAGACTAGTATTGATCTGTGGAGCTAGTCTAGATCCCGCCAGGAGTAACGACCGCCGGCGGGTGTGTCCGGGGCGTTACAGCTACAGCACCATGTTGCATCATATCCTGGAATTCCTTAACAGAAATGGTAGGACAGTGTGTAGTGTTATCCTTGATACCCCTCAGAGTCACTCGTTTGCCATTCACATTAATGCGCAGTTTCTTGATTTTCCAATCCACCCACATTGGGCTGAATCCAATTAACCATTCCATGCCCAGAATGAGGTCATAACAAGGCAAATCCAAAACCCTAACTGGAGTGTGAAACTTGATATTCTGGCAACCCCATTGAAAAGCTGTGATCTGTCTATCACTGGCCATTTTAGTTCCGTTTGCAATTGTGACTTGCACTAAAGGTGCAGCAACAGTTTCACAATGCAACAGTTCCACCAAAGCAAAGCTAATAAAATTTGCAGAACTGCCAGAATCAACTAATGTTAAGATCTGTTGTTGGCCCATAAATCCTAACAGCCTCATAGTTTTCTTACCATTGGTTCCTTCGGAAGCTTCAGATGAGAGGCTGAAGACTTGCTCCTGACCAGTGTCAGATGTCTCAGAGGAATTTTCAGACTGGTCCATAGTTATTGGATTATTATCCGGCAATGCAGCACATAATTCTTCCATCACTGCAAGAGAGACTTGAGTGGGGCACTTATGCCCTGGTGCATATTTACCTCCACACTTAAAACATTCTCCCCTTATTCTCCTTTGGTTCTTTAAGGCAGCCAATTTAGCTAAATTAGGACTCTCAACAGTAGATGCCCCTGGTTTAGTAGGATTCTGTACTTCAGCTGGGTGAGGCCCTAACTTACCAGGACCAGCTTGATTATGCCATTTCTTGGGCACATAATTGTTGGATTTGAACCCAGCTAACTCAGCTTCTTGTAACATTGCTAAGGAGACAGCTGCATCAACTGTTCGTGGCTGATGAAGAACAATAGCAGTACGAATGTCTTGACGCAAACCTTTCAGAAATTTAGCAACAAAGAATGTCTCATCCAGAGTATGATTGTGTGTCAGCAACTGATGCATTAACAATTCAAACTCTCTGTAGTAACTTTCCACATCACCAGATTGTTTTATATCAAGTGTCTTGGTCATGTTCGTGAAGTACTGATCCTTGCCAAACTTCTGACAGATTGCCACACAGAGCTGAACCCAACTGAGCACTCCATGTTGTGCTTCATATGTTTGCAACCACAATGCTGCAGTCCCAGTAAAGTGCAGAGTGGCATAGTCCACCATATAGTCCATTGGAATGCTAAACATGTGAAAATACTTCTCTGCTTTTTCTTTCCAGATCTTTGGGTTAGTGCCATCGAATTTAGGAAAATTCATTTTAGGCATACGCACATGGTGATAATCCTCTCATGGTGATCGCTCTTGACGAGACCCTGAAGCTATATCTGGACGAACAAAGTGATCCACAGTAGGAACTTGCATGAACGGTAAAGGAGATTTGGGCAGTCCCTTATCTGGATTTACATCAGTGGCACCCCTTGCCTCACCTGGTGCATCTTGACCAGGAGTAGGAGAGTGTGTGCCTGGGGACAGCTGCTCCAATGTCAACAACCGAGCACCTAATCCTTCCACACGAGACTCCAAGTTGTTCACCACACAAACCATACATTCCTGGGATTTGAGAAGTGTAGCTGCTGTCGCCCTCAGTTCCTGACAAGCTGTAGTGTTTTGCAACGCTGTTGTGTTGGCCTGCAGAGTCGCTTCCACAGCCGCCGTGAGACCGTTGAGCACAAGCTGCAGACGCGCTTCCATTTCAGCCACCGTAGCCTGAGTATCCCTTTGCTGGCCTTCCACCACTGTCATCCTTGCCGTGAGAGAGGGAACCCCGTGCGCCGTCTTGAACTCCTCGATCTACCGCCGCCAGAGTCGGTGAGTACTTGGGAGGGCCTTTTCCTCTACAACCGACTCGTACGCCACCCCCCTGCGCTAATTCAACCACAGCACAGGGATTTTATCTCTATTGCAAGGAACAACAGAAACCTTCCCATGTCGTCGAATTCACATGCGAACAAGCTCCGCCGCCAACCAAAATCCTCCGCCCGCGCCGCTTGACGAAAGAGGAAGCAGCCGCCGCACCGTCGCCACGATCGGCAAGAGAACCCAGGGATTTTACAGGAGAACCCAACCTGAATCTCACCACCGATCGAAATCGCCACCAAACGCGAAACAAAATTTCTGGCTATTTTTGGGATTTTCAGAGTATATAGGATAAGATCCGAGGATCGAGAGGCTCTGGATACCAATTGTAACGACCCTGACCTAATGGCAGCGCACCAGATAGGAATTTGGGATCAATTACGCTCAGATCTGAGAGATTGAAGGTACAATATCAGAGAGGAGGTAGGAGGAGAGGAAGAACACAGAAAAGGGGATTTTAGTTCATTCATCGATGCCTCTCTACCTAACACACGCACGCTTACATAACCAGCTGCACTCGCTGGCGATAGTCTCTCGATTGGGCCCTTGCGCTTACTCGCCTTGCTGGGCCATCACTGTCACCTTGGGCTGGGCCTCCAGTACCACCTCCGTGACAGCATCCTCATGGACGGAGGCAGCAACCTCAATTTAATCTACGCGGATACGATCAGAAAGATGGGCATAGACTCATCTCGGATCAAGCCTAGCACCACCACCTTTAAAGGTGTCATACCAGGTGTCGAAGCTTGCTGCACGGGAACCGTGACACTGGAGGTAGTCTTCGGGTCACCCAAAAACTTCCGGAGCGAAGAGTTAATCTTCGATATCGTCCCCTTTTGGAGCGGATACCACGCGCTGCTCGGCTGCACTGCATTTGCTCGCTTTAACGCAGTCTCGCATTACGCATACTTGAAGCTGAAAATGCCAGGACCAAATGGTGTTATTACAGTCAATGATAACACCGAACGCTCCCTCCACACGGAGGAGCAAACCGTGGCTTTTGCAGCCGAGGTACATGCGACTGAGGAGGCAGCTCGTGCAACTAAACATATGCCCAGCTCATCAAAGTGCACACAGGCCACACAGGCCGACCTCGGTCAGGCATCCGCTCACCCCAAATAGGGGAACGGGCTCCTCGTTCGCCTCCCCTGGAAAGGGCATTACGTCCCTAAGGTACATAATTTTGCACTAAAATTCCCATGGGCGGCCGAGGAGCCAAAGCAAATGATACGTCGGTGGTGGCTCGACCGAACAGTGACACACCTCGGACTTGCATACCAGAGGGCACTGTAAAAGGCCCAAATGGGAGTGGCATGTCGACATGGCTTAAACCATCCAAGCGGCAGCTGCACACCTTCTTAAAGGACTTGCCCGACGAAAGCATCAAGCAAACGAACGGCCGAGGTTGCAGACAACCCATAACAACTTCGCTCTCAACGAAGACAAGCTGGTCAACAGCACGGAGACGCAGACGTGCGACAGGAAGGGACTTGGGCTAATCAACCCGCCAACATGTCCGCCCTATTTTTTACTCCTTTTCTTTTCCTTTTTCCCCATTGTATCTTTTACAAGTCTCTTTTGTCAAAGCTCGGCATGTACGGCTTGACCACATGAAATAAAGAAAGTGCGCCCCTAGAGGTCATTAAGCATTTCCTTATATTTACTGCCTTTGAGCCAAAAGTATACTTTCACGATACAACTAACCAAGGGCTTCGCTTTTAATCTCATGCCCCAACTACAAGTCCAAAGTATTTATTTCGGCATCTCGGATGTTGCGTTATATGAATCAGTTTCGAACCTCGATTTTGGTCAATAGTTGGGTTGCTCGGCTCCTGTGTTTACCCCTTACATTTCCGGTCTATTCGGCTAAGGGTGTAAAGGGAAAACCATTGCGATTGCGCTGCCAGCTCGAATGGCAAAGCGCCTCAGTGGAGAAAGCCGAAAACTGACTGTCTTGGTAAGTGTAAACTAGTAGGCCGTTCGAAGATAGCGTCAAGCAATGTATCGTTCAAGATCATCCATCTTAAACGAAGGGCTTTTTATCAAATCAGCCGAAGTGGTTAGTGGCCTAAACCCCGGCTACGCAACCAACCACTTCAAATACAGGGGGCTCATCATCAGCTCTCACGGTCAAGCTCCTACGACTAAGTGAAAGTTATAAAACCACTATAGTCTGATTGCCTCATTTCCATGTGCATGGACCGCCTTCGGGAACTGAGACGTCGGCTAAGGGTCATGATTGCCTAGGAAACACCCTCTGTATACTGTACAAAGGGGTTGAAGCCAATGACTGGTCACTTTCAGTTTAACACGGTCACACAGGAGTCAAAAAATATAAGCACAAAATCATATGTCGGAATATAAAGCTGCATTCATTTAAAACAAAAGGAAGTTTTTTTACATTCCACTACACTTCGGCATTCCAAAGTACTATCTAAAAATACATAGTGTCCTTAGGACACTCATCCTCGGTGATCCGGGCCCCTTCTATTACCCCGGCAAGGTACTGCTCCACGGTCCGGTTCTTCCCTTCGGGGGGGGCCCCGCAGCCACGTCCGCCACCTCAACGCGCGGATAGTGCGTCTTCATGCGGGCATAGGCCCGCTGGGCGCCCTCCAGGCACGCGGAACGCTTCCAGCGCGCCACTTGGGGGCCGGCCTCTTCCAGCCGAACAAGAAGCCCGAAGAGGCTGGATGGCAACGCCTCCGTGGGCCAAAGGTTGACACGGAGGTCCTGAAACGCTGGCTTTGCCATGCGGAGGAGCTCCAGTAGCTGCTTCATCTGATGATTCAGCAGCTCCAGATGCGAGGGCGCCTGGAATTGTTGCCAGAACGCCCTCTCCATGGTGTAGCCCTCCCGTGTGCCGAAGTGGCAGACGGCGTCCGACGCACTCTTTGGGAGATCCACGAAGGCCTCTGCGGATCGCCACAGCTGGGTGAGCTCGACAAACCCCTTGTGGCCAAAAACACTCTGAAGTAAAAACGGCTTACCAGCAGAGATCTGCCTCACTTGCTGGAGCACTTCGCGGTCGGCCCGGGCCTGGGTCTGGACCTCGGCGTGCACCAGGTGCAGCTTCTCGAGCTATTCGATTGCTTCCTTCCCCTTGCTCTGAAGGGCATCACACTCCTGGTACACGCCCTTTAGGGTCTCCTCTACTTCCAGGACCCATGTCTGGTCCTTGCCCCTAGCCACCTTCTCGGCGGCTAGATCCTTCTTGGCCTTGGTGGCCGCAGCCTTCTACTGCTCGGTCTCCTACCGAGCTTTCGCCAGCTCGGCCTTGAGCACCTCAAGCTCTATCATAGTAGCTGGCATGGAAACAGCTCAGCGTCAGCATTAAAAATTTATGAGAATTCTCAAAGTAAATTTGATTATCTTGCAACTTCTTGCGCTTACCTTGAGATAGCTCGATCTGCTTTTGCATCAGATCGAGGTGCTCCTCGAACCTCTTAAGCTTCCGGTTCATCTCCGCTATCTCCTCGGAGGCGGAGCTCGGAGCCGAGGTCGATTCCTACAAACATACACTCAAACCTTAGCCCCTGTTTTTGACTTCAATCCCCTGGTCAGCCTTTTTTGAAGGCCAACCAGGGTCTTGGGGGCTACTGAATCAATACCTTGTGATGATATGCTTCGACCCCAAAGCTAGTTTCTTAAAACTCGCTTCGGGCTCAGGGGCTACTAGCTGGCCATGCTCTCACAAGCACTACTCTATGATATAAGCAAAAAGTCTTCGGATAAAAGCCCGTTTTCATGAGCAATTCTAAGCATGAAGGTTATTCTTAATACAAATATATAGCAGCATACCTCGAAGCTCTTGACGAGGCCCTTAAAGACCTCGCGCATTCCGGCCTCTGTGGACCGGAATCCTTGCAGCGCCGTGCCGATCAGGGCACGGTGCTCCTCTGTGATGGAGGAGCCCGTTAAGGCTACCTCCATCTCTTCGGCCCATCCCGCGGCAGCCCGCCTTGGGGCAGGATGCGGGGATGGTACAACCTCTGAACCCACCACCGAGGTGCTAGGAACGAGGGTCTCCTGCTGTGGCGCTGGTATCGGAGGTGGTGTAGGCTGGGCCGCTGACTGGCCCAACCCTTCCTTGGGGACCTCGGGGACTGCCTCCCCTCCGCCCTGTTTTGCCGAGGTGTCAACCTCGGCCATGACGACTGGTACCTCGGCCCCTGTTGTGTTGACTGGGAGGGCCAGACTGGATGATGCTTCCCCCAGCCCCTCGAGAGCTGGAGGGGTTGTGGCGGGCTCGGGCGTCCCGCTGTCCGTCGGGGGTAGTCCGTCCGAGGTGTTGCCACTGAGGTGTACCCTTGGCGGGCTGCAAAATTACCTTTATAAGTTTCATTCGATGAACAGGTTTTCAAAGTCCAAATCTGGTTACAATAACGTACCTTCGGGGAGGCGGCGTCTCCCTCCCCAGCTCGAGGATGTCCTCATCTGACTCGTCGGAGAAGTTGACCTTCTCCGGCGGGGCTGGCTTGCTGGCGGGATCGGTGGAGGCCTTACGCGGCCTCTTCTGGCCTTTCGGCCGTACTTCCTCCTCGGCGCCCTCGGACGCCGTCCTCTTCCCCTTGAGGGAAGGGTTTCCTCCCCCCATGTCCTCCTCCGTGCCATCCTCGTGGGTGGAGGAGGCGTGGGTCTCCTCAGATCGGGTGACCGAGGTCTCCCGTGCTCGGAGGCCCGCCCTTCCCCTCGGAGGTTTCGACTCCTTGGGGATCACCACATGCGGCTCCTCGGTTAAGAGGGCCGTGAGTAGGGGAGTCATCTCCCCCTCGGGCAGCGGCGCTGGGCATAGCATTCGCTGTGCCTTGGAGACCCACTTCTGCAAATATATAGTCGACTGGTCAGCTGATACGTCTCCGTCGTATCTACTTTTCCAAACACTTTTGCTCTTGTTTTGGACTCTAATTTGCAGGATTTGAATGAAACTAACCCGGACTGACGCTATTTTCAGCAGAATTGCTATGGTGTTGTTTTTGTGCAGAAATCAAAGTTCTCTGATTTGGACGAAACTTTTTGGAGAATTTTTATGGAATATATAAAAATTATTGGCGCAAGAATCAACACAAGGGGGGCCACCTGCTGCCCACAAGGCAGTAGGGCGCGACCCCCCCTAGGGCGCGCCGTAGTGCCTTGTGGGGCCCACAGGCGGTCGTCTGACCTAATTCCACGCTATAAATTCTCTTTCCCTAAGAAAAAAAATAAGAGGATAAGTTTCATCACGTTTTACGATACGGAGCCGCCACCACCTCCTGTTCTTCATCGGGAGGGCTGATCTGGAGTCCGTTTGGGGCTCCGGAGAGGGGGATTCGTCGCCATCGTCATCATCAACCATCCTCCATCACCAATTTCATGATGCTCACCACCGGGCGTGAGTAATTCCTTTGTAGGCTTGCTGGACGGTGATGTGTTGGATGAGATTTATCATGTAATCGAGTCAATTTGTTAGGGCTTTGATCCCTAGTATCCACTATGTTCTGAGATTGATGTTGCTATGACTTTGCTATGCTTAATGCTTGTCACTAGGGCCCGAGTGCCATGATTTCAGATCTGAAGCCTTCATGTTTTCATGAATATATTTGTGTTCTTGATCCTATCTTGCAAGTTATATGCACCTATTACGTGTCATGATCCGCATACCCCAAGGTGACAATAATTGGGATTCTTTCCGGTGATTGCCGTAGTTTGAGGAGTTCATGTATTCACTAAGTGCTAATGCTTTGTTCCGGTTCTCTATTAAAAGGAGACCTTAATATCCCTTAGTTTCCTTAAGGACCCCGCTGCCACGGGAGGGTAGGACAAAAGATGTGATGCAAGTTCTTATTATAAGCATGTATGACTATATACGGAATACATGCCTACATTACATTGATGAATTGGAGCTATTATGTATCGCCCTAGGTTGTGACTGTTATATGATGAATATCATCCAACATAATTATCATCACCGATCCAATGCCTACGACTTTCTCATATTGGTTTCTGCTAAGTTACTTTGTTGCTACTGCTTTACACTTGCTACAAAACTGCTACTGCTACTGTTACTGTTACTGTTACTATTATTACTATTGCTACTGCTACCAACACTATCATACTACTGTGCAACTAAATACTTTGATGCAGATATTTTATCTCCAGGTGTGGTTGAATTGACAACTCAACTGCTAATACTTGCTAATATTCTTTGGCCCCCCTTGTGTCGAATCAATAAATCAGGGTGAAATACTACCCGCGAAAACTGTTGCGATCCCCTATACTTGTTGGTTATCAAGACCTTTTTCTGGCGCCGTTCCGGGGAGCATAGCTCTATTTGTTGAGTCACTTGGGATTTATATCTGTTGATCACTATGAAGAATCTGAAAGACGCTAAGACCAAGATCGTTCCCTCTAAGACGAGGGGAGGTAAGGAACTGCCATCTAGCTCCGCACTTGATTCACCTTCTGTTTTGAGTAGACTTGCGACACCACCACCTGCTATTCATTCTGATATGTTGCAAGTTATTGATGATACTACTTCTGCTATGAATGATACTTATGATGATGCTAGTACTATGCTTGATAATACTGTGCCACTTGGTGATTTTCATGCTGAACAACTTGCTAAAGCTAAAGAAATTGAAAATGTTGAAACTCTTGAGAACTATGATTCACTTATTATGCCTAGCTCTCCTACTAGAGTTGAATCACCTGATGAACATGTCTTTGATAGGGAGACGGCTAGAGCCATTCTTGCTTGTAATGATAGAGATGAGGTTATAAAATTGCTTGCTGAAATGAAAGAAAAATCTATGAGGGAGAGAATGAAATATGATCCTAAGTTTGCTACCTCTCCCATATTCGTTACTGATAAGGATTATGAATTCTCTGTCGATCCTGAGTTAATTACTTTGGTTGAATCTGATCCTTTTCATGGTTATGAAACTGAAACTGTTGTGGCATATCTTACTAAGTTGAATGATATTGCCACCCTATTTGCTCATGAGGAAAAAAATTCACTATTACTATATTCTTAAGTTGTTTCCTTTCTCATTAAAGGGTGATGCTAAGAAATGGTTTAATACTCTTGCTCCTGGTTGTGTGCGTAGTCCCCAGGATATGATATATTACTTTTCTGAAAAATATTTTCCTGCTCATAAGAAACAAGCTGCTTTACAGGAAATATTTAACTTTGTGCAAATTGAAGAAGAGAGTCTCCCTCAAGCTTGGGGGAGGCTTCTCCAATTACTTAATGCTTTGCCTGATCATCCTCTTAAGAAGAATGAAATACTTGATATCTTTTATAATGGACTAACCGATGCTTCTAGGGACTACCTAGATAGTTGTGCTGGTTGTGTTTCCAGGGAATGAACTGTTGGACAGGCTGAAGAATTACTGAATAATATATTGAAGAATGGTAATGGGTGGACACTTCCTGAACCACCACCTAAGCCAACTCCGAAGAAGAGAGATATTCTATTCCTCAGTCCAGAAGATATGCAAGAAGCTAAGAAATCTATGAAGGAAAAATGTATTAAAGCTGAAGATGTTAAGAATTTACCACCTATTGAAGAAATACATGGGCTCGACATCTCGACACAGGTAGTGGAGGTAAATTCTCTCACTAGATTTGATGAAGGTGATATTCCATATAGTAAATCTGCTAGTCAATGCCTGTATGAATTTGATAATTACATCATTAAACAGGAACACTTTAATTTGTATGTTAGCAATCAACTAAAACGGAATGCCATCATGATTGAACACTTGAGTGATTTGATGTTTAGAACTGCTAATGATGTTAAATGCTTGAGTAAACATGCTTCTATGGTTCAGACTCAGCTAGAACAAATTGCTAAGTCACAAAATGATTTGCTTGACGAGATGAATAATAAAAAGAATGATCATGCTGTCATAGTTGTTACTAGAGGAGGTAGAATGACTCAGGAACCCTTGTATCCTGAAGGTCATCCTAAAAGAATTGAACAAGATTCTCAAAGAAATAATATTGATGTACCTAGTCCATCTAAGAAGAAAAAGAAAAAGAAAAATGATAGGACTTTACATGCTTCTAGTGAACCCGAGGGGGAAAAGCCTCCGGAGAATCATAATGATGTTTCTATTTCTGATGCTGAGACACAATCTGGTAATGAACATGCACCTAGTGATAATGATAATGATAATGAAAATGATGCTGTTCATGTTGTTGCTCAACTAGATAATGATGTAGAAATAGAACCTGCTGTTCATCTTGATAACCCACCTCCTAAGAATAAAAGATATGATAAAAGAGACTTTGTTGCTAGAAAACATGGAAAGGAAAGAGAACCATGGGTTCAAAAACCTATGCCTTTTCCTACTAAACCATCTAAAAATAAGGATGATGAAGATTTTGAGCGCTTTGTTGAAATGCTTAGACCTATCTTTTTGCGCACTCGCTTCATTGATATGTTGAAAATGCCTCCTTATGCTAAATACATGAAAGATATTGTCACTAATAAAAGAAAGATACCTGAAGCTGAAATTTCCACCATGCTTGCAAATTATTCTTTTAAGGGTGGAGTACCTAAAAAGTTAGGAGATCCGGGAATACCCACTATACTGTGCTCCATTAAAAGAAGTTATGTTAAAACTGCCTTATGTGATTTGGGAGCCGGTGTTAGTGTCATGCCTTTCTCTTTATATAGAAGACTTGATTTGAATAAACTCACACCTACTGAAATATCTTTGCAAATGGCTGATAAATCTACTGCCATACCCATTGGAATTTGCGAGGATGTTCCCGTTGTTGTTGCAAATGTTACTATTTTAACGAACTTTGTTATACTTGATATGCCCGAGGACGACAATATGTCAATTATCCTTGGAAGACCCTTTTTGAATACTGCAGGTGCTGTTATTGACTGCAACAAAAGCAAGGTCACTTTTCATGTCAATGGTAATGAGCATACAGTTTATTTCCCAAAGAAACAAACTTCAGTGAATGGTATCAACTGTTTTGAAAAGGTTTTGACAATCACTATTGGGGGATTCAAATTTCCTCTTCCTACTGTCAAAAAGAAATATGAAATTCTCATTGTTGGGGAGACGTATATCCCCGTTGAGGTAACTTAGTGTTATACGAAAATTCTTTCGTCTCATGTCACTCGGAAATAGTTTGTTAATAAGACTTGATCAACCTTATTAATGGATTCTTTCTGAAGGGCATGTGGTTGATGAATTTAGTAAGCACAACTTTCTGTACCTACCTTTTTCTCTCTGTTAATTATAGTTTAATAAAATAAAATGCCATGATTATCCTGTTTTCTGAATTACCCGTGCAATAAAAAATGGCCCAAAAATAAAAGTGCTTAGAATGCAATAAAATTTTGACATGATTTTTTATGGAATATATAAGAATTTTTGGTACTGAGAACAACCCAGGGGGATGCACCTGCTGCCCACAAGGCAGTAGGGCGCGGCCACCCCCCAGGGTGCGCCAAAGTGCCTTGTGGGTCCCACAAGGACCCACTCACTTATCCATTCAGCCCACTTCATCTCCTACCTCCAGAAAAATCTTTGTAGCTCTCTCTCTCTCTCGTGTTCTTGCTCCCAAACCTGAGATTTTCGATCTCTTTGCTTGGAGCTCTGTTTCAGAAACTGTTTTGAGGGATTGCTCCTTGGTATGTGATTCTCCCATTGCTCCAATTAGTTTTTGCTTTAGTGGATTATATTTTGCATAAATTGCTGCTATTGGTGCTACTAAAAATGAGCTTGCATGTTAAATTCCTTGAGTTCTAAGTAGTTTGAATGATTGGTATAGCCTCTAGGCACTTGTATGAGTAGTTGCTATCAATCTTGTGAAGTTTTGTTGACATATTTTTGTGGTCCAAAATTTTTCAGAAATTTGTTCTTAGGAAAAATGCACTTTCTTCGGAGGAGTTCGTTGTGTCGGACCTCCAAGGGTGCCCTTGAGGATGCCCCTGACCACGACCTCAACATCCCGCACAGGACGGAAGTCTGACCGTGCGAGTGGCCGCACAACACCTTCATGAACGAAGCTGGGTTTCGCCAAGAGTTCGCACAATTTGTTGCGAACGCCGGGCTGACCAGCTTCCTCGCAGATGAGTGTGACCAGCACCACATCCTTACAAATTCCTTTGTGCAAATTTTTTATTTTATGCCTAGGCTCGATATCCCCATGGTGCGTTTCGATTTATATGCTTAACATCATGAGTTAACTCTAGATGAGTTTTGTGAAATATGATTGATCCCTTCTGATGGGGATTTGAGGGAGCCTCGGCCTGAGGAGTTCGAGGACTTCCTTCGCACTTTGACTGTGGGGGAATTTAGGGGCGTTTCAAAAGCCCGTGTTACTAGCTTGCATTTTCCTACTGTGCACTACTTTGCTTTATTCATAGGGAAATGCTTGACCGCCAGGGAGGAAGGTGGTACGCTCAGTGCCCCTGACCTTGCCATCTTGCGTCATGCTATTTATGGCGATAACACTTTTAGCTTGGGAGCTATCATTGCACGCCACTTACACACCAACAGAACTAAGGGTAAAATCCATGGCGGTATTTATGCTTCGCGTCTTGCAAAACATTTTAATGTTGCTATCCGCCCAAATGACCACTTGTTGCCCAAGGCTTATTTAGACCAATAGTGCATGATCGATCACCACTTTATTGATGAACCTGAACCTCCTCAATATATTTGTTATAATCTGGTTTTTAGCGAGACAACTCACGATATTATTCTGTTGCCTGCACCCTATTTGTTTGACTCTCATGCCAGGAATGGATACACCATCATGCCGGCAGACATCACAGCTTACAGGAACGAGTTGGCAGCAGCAGAGGACGAGGCCCAGTAGTGGGACCCTCAGGTGCCTCCGCCCCAGTACTATCCGCCCGATCCTGATGGATACTACGGGTGGTGATTACCAAGCTAGGCCAAAAGCCTAAGCTTGGGGGAGTATGTATCTCTCACCGACATTGCATTCATGTTCACACATTCATTTCAGTTGTCGGTGTTCATACTTTTTCATTGTATATCCATGTTAATTTTATTCTCGCTTTCTTCTTGTGTGTTTGAAAAAACTTCAAAAACCCAAAAATATTTCTCACTTCTTTTCGATTTTCCTTTCTTGTTTGTTAGTTCGTAGTATTAAAAGAAAAGCCAAAAAGATTTACCGTTTCTTCTTTTGCTTGTTGGGAGGTCTCCTGTGTAAATAGTTTTCTCGCTTTTTGTTTTTCTTCCTTAATTTGCTTCCTTCAGAAAAACTAAAAACTCTAAAAATATTTTAGTGTGTTTCTCTGAATTTCTTTTTTTTCGTTGAGTTGCCGTAGGGAGAAGACCACGATGAAAATGATGAGTGGTTCTCATATGCTTTATTGATTGATCTAACGAAGAGCCAGTATTACCTTGTCTTCTCCCTTGGATAAAATGTTTGCAGATCCCAGCTTGGTCCACAACACTCTTGCACTATTATTATTTTCACATCATTCGGTCGTGCAATTGAAAGGCAATAATGACGATGATTTGATGAAGTGGCTGTGGCAAGGAAAAGCTGGTATGAACTCTTCTTGTTTTTGTTTTTGTAAATATGTTTAACTCAGTATCCATGATTCAGCATATTATGAGTAAACATGTTTGTGATGACAATTAGAGATTATAGTTGCTCATGCCATGCTTAAGTAACTAGGAGTGGATAATGATTTATCTTGGATGTCAACATGCATTAAAATGGTTATGATGTAGTATGTTAATATGGTATCCTCCTCTAAATGTTTCAAGTGGCTTGACTTGGCACATGTTCATGCATGTAGTTGATTCAAAACCAACATAGCCTCCACGATATTTATGTTCAGGGTGTCTATATCCTACTCATGCTAGTATTCAATGTTAATTATTCTCAATGCATGATCATGACCGTTTTCGCTCTCTAGTTGGCCGCCTCTCAACCTATTTGCTAGCCTTCACTTGTACTAAGCGGGAATTCTGCTTGTGCATCCACAATTCTTAAACCAAAGTTGTCCCAGATGAGTCCACAATATCTACTTATATGCGGTATTACTCTGCTGCTCCAAGTAAATTTGCACGTGCCACCTCTAAATTATTCAAATAAACATCCATTTTGTGTGCCCGTACCGCTCATGGAGCGACAGGGGGCGGTCAGTATCTTCCATGCTAAGTGGGTTACTCTCGAGATGAGTGTTTATTCACTTGTCATTGCACAAGAGAGGCCGGTATTTGGGATGCCCAGTCCTATGCTCAAAATCAAAAATACATAATGCAAACAAACTCCCCCGGAAAGTTGTTGTTATGGAGGGCACCCGAGGATTCGGCTAGGCATGGCTTGTGTTGTTATGGTGGAGGGGGAGCAAACTTTAACTTTCCGCTTGGGAACCGCCTACAATGTGTTTAGCATGGAAGATATTGAAAACTCTCGGTCGTGACGTTGACAGGAAAAGTACACCTCCCAATTTTCTTTTTCATCTCTGATTTAAGCTTCGAGCTCTGGCACCGCTGCAAATCCATGCTTCCCTCTGCGAAGGGCCTATATATTTACTTCTATGTTATTTACTTTATATTATTTTGCTTTTATTGTTGAGTCTCACCTTCTTACACTAAGCGCCAATCCTGAGAGCACTATTGTCATCCTTATGCATTGAGTATAGTTAATGTTGTGTGCATCATGACTGGATCTCTTCTACCCTGAATTACAATGTTTAGTCGCTGCTTGAACTTTGGAGGTGCTCTGAATTTATGTTTTGCGGTCTCAGAAAGGGCTAGCAAGATACCATGTTATCATATTATATCATGATTGTTTTGACAAATTGTTGGCATTTGAGATATATTATTATTGCTCTCTAGTTGATTATGCCATTGATATGAGTAAATGTAGTTTTTAAGTGTTATTATGAGCATGGTTAGTTCATGATCTTTGCTGAAAACCTAGGTACTATTTAAGCTTATATACGGATACAAGAACAAAAGAGTTTGTAAAAGTTTTTCTTTATCACTTTCAGTTTGTCAACTGAATTGCTTGAGGACAAGCAATGAGTTAAGCTTGGGGGAGTTGATACGTCTCCGTCATATCTACTTTTCCAAACACTTTTGCTCTTGTTTTGGACTCTAATTTGCATGATTTGAATGAAACTAACCTGGACTGACGCTGTTTTCAGCAGAATTGCTATGGTGTTGTTTTTGTGCAGAAATCAAAGTTCTCTGATTTGGATGAAACTTTTTGGAGAATTTTTATGGAATATATAAAAATTATTAGCGCAAGAATCAACAGAAGGGGGGCCACCTGCTGCCCACAAGGCAGTAGGGCGCGACCCCCCTAGGGCGCGCCGTAGTGCCTTGTGGGGCCCATAGGCGGTCGTCTGACCTAATTCCAATGCTATAAATTCTCTTTCCCCGAGAAAAAAAAATAAGAGAAGAAGTTTCATCACGTTTTACAATACGGAGCCGCCACCACCTCCTGTTCTTCATCGGGAGGGCTGATCTGGAGTCCGTTCGGGGCTCCGGAGAGGGGGATTCGTCGCCATCATCATCATCAACCATCCTCCATCACCAATTTCATGATGCTCACCACCGGGCGTGAGTAATTCCTTCATAGGCTTGCTGGACGGTGATGTGTTGGATGAGATTTATCATGTAATCGAGTCAATTTGTTAGGGCTTTGATCCCTAGTATCCACTATGTTCTGAGATTGATGTTGCTATGACTTTGCTATGCTTAATGCTTGTCACTAGGGCCCGAGTGCCATGATTTCAGATCTGAAGCCTTCATGTTTTCATGAATATATTTGTGTTCTTGATCCTATCTTGCAAGTTATATGCACCTATTACGTGTCATGATCCGCATACCCCAAGGTGACAATAATTGGGATTCTTTCTGGTGATTGCCGTAGTTTGAGGAGTTCATGTATTCACTAAGTGCTAATGCTTTGTTCCGGTTCTCTATTAAAAGGAGACCTTAATATCCCTTAGTTTCCTTAAGGACCCCGTTGCCAAGGGAGGGTAGGACAAAAGATGTGATGCAAGTTCTTATTATAAGCACGTATGACTATATACGGAATACATGCCTACATTTCATTGATGAATTGGAGCTATTGTGTATCGCCCTAGGTTGTGACTGTTATATGATGAATATCATCCAACATAATTATCATCACCGATCCAATGCCTACGACTTTCTCATATTGGTTTCTGCTAAGTTACTTTGTTGCTACTGCTTTACACTTGCTACAAAACTGCTACTGTTACTGTTACTATTATTACTATTGCTACAGCTACCAACAATATCATACTACTGTGCTACTAAATACTTTGCTGCAGATATTTTATCTCCAGGTGTGGTTGAATTGACAACTCAACTGCTAATACTTGCAAATATTCTTTGGCTCCCCTTGTGTCGAATCAATAAATTAGGGTGAAATACTACCCGCGAAAACTGTTGTGATCCCCTATACTTGTGGGTTATCAAGACCTTTTTCTGGTGCCGTTGCCGGGGAGCATGGCTCTATTTGTTGAGTCACTTGGGATTTATATCTGTTGATCACTATGAAGAATCTGAAAGACGCTAAGACCAAGATCGTTCCCTCTAAGACGAGGGGAGGTAAGGAACTGCCATCTAGCTCCGCACTTGATTCACCTTCTGTTTTGAGTAGACTTGCGACACCACCACCTGCTATTCATTCTGATATGTCGCAAGTTATTGATGATACTACTTCTGCTATGAATGATACTTATGATGATGCTAGTACTATGCTTGATAATACTATGCTCGATGTGGAGGAAGGCCTCGCAGACAGTGATGAAGGAGGCGAGGTGAAGAATGGAATTTGGGGCTAGATGGTAGAAATCTAGGCCATAGAAGAACATGATCCTGTGCACGAAGGGGTGCAGCGGGAACCACAGACCTCTGATGAGGTGGGGGATGAAGACAACCCTCTCCCTAGGGTGGGGAGTGGGTACTCACTAGTTTGGGTCAGGCACTCAGGTGCTGACCTCAATGGGGATGTACGCCGCACTGCGTAGCTCCAAGATGGTGCCCTCTGTGACAGAGGAGCCGCCCCAGTGTCCCTTGTGGTTGGCGTCTGCCATTGCTGGGGACGGAGGTGGAGAAGCGCTGCGGGGGCAAAATGAGTTCGGGATTGGATCTAGGCGCTGGAGCTCGAGAGGCAGCAGGCAGGAAGGAAGGGGAGCGTGCTTTTCCCGTCGCTATCCCTTCGCTCTTATATAGGCTGATGAAAAGGCCAAGAGTCCCTCCGACCACGCCGTTGAAATCTCCATTACCCATAAAAAGATGCCGTTGTGCGTATTGGGAGAAACAAAATCTTAATGATATCCCTTGGAAAATGGGCACGATCTCCGTTTTGATGGGACGTGCCAATAAGAGGATTGCCTCGGGCCGCGATTTGAGTGAGCAGTAACTGCCAGCCTCGTTGTGGGTGGTGCCACTTCGATAAAGTTGTCAGGCTAGAAGCACTGTTCACACCTACGCAGCAGGCCTTAAAGGCTAAGTAACCTCACGTCTTCGGACGTAGGGCAGTTTCGGTTAAGTCCTGTTCAGGGGACGCCACTCCTTCGAGGAGTGGTCCATGGTGGCTTCAAATAAAGGAAAGTATCTCGGATTATCAAAAAAGGCGGAACTCGTCTGTCGAGCCAAGGACATTGGATCTGAAATTGTTAAAATCAAAGAGGTCATCCTCGGCATAGAAGACTAGTTTGGGGGCTACTGACGGTGTCCTGGACATGGGGGTGCCAACCTAGTCGGCCCATAGTCCTCGGGCTGGGCCTGAAGGCCCTCATTCTCATTCAGGTGGACTCCGGAAGCTACACGCCTGGACGAGATCAAGACCGCATCTACCAAAGACTTGGCATATACTCCAAGACATCTCCTGCCGCCTCCATGAGCATCCCTGGATACTGACCATGTAACCCTAGATCCCCTACCTGGCATGTATATAAGCCGGAGGGTTTAGCCTGTAGAGGGGACTGAATCACAATTATATTCACCTAGCCCTAGAGTTAGATCTCCCCTTACGATCTTGAGGTAGATCAAGCTTATACTCGATACATCATCATCAATACAATCAAAGTAGGACGTAGGGTATTACCTCTTCGAGAGGGCCCGAACCTGGGTAAATACTGTCTCCTTTGTTCCTGTTACCACTGATCTGAGATCCACAGCTCGGGACCCCCTACCCCGACGTCTGCCGGTTTTACCACCGACAAGAGGAGATTCTTGTGATACGGTGGTCAAAACATACGGGAGCATATATAAAGAATTTTTATCTTGCAAAACAAGTATTCCAGAAGAAAATGGAATCGGGAAGGCACATGAGGGGCCCACAAGGCAACCTGGTGCGCCTAGGGGGGTAGGGCGCGCCCTGTTGCCTTGTGACCTCCTCGTGGGTCCTCCCGGCTGTTTCTTATTTTTGTATTCTTTCTAATATTCCAAAATGGATAGAAATATTTTTTACGGAATTTTTGTAGTCGGTTTACTTACCGTATCACATACCTACTCTTTTTCAGGGTTCTGGAGTGTTCTGGAAGGCCTCTCTTATGTGTTCCTCCGGTGTCAAAGTTTGAACAATATTAGTTTCAACATTAATAGGTGTACCTGAGATATAATGTTTAATTCTTTGTCCATTAACCACTCTCGGATTAGTGCCTTCAGCGTTATTGATCTTGATAGCTCCGGAGCGATAAACTTCTTCGATGATGTACGGTCCTTCCCATTTAGAGAGAAGTTTTCCTGCAAAGAATCTGAAACGAGAATTGTACAATAGAACATGCTCACCTACTTTGAATTCCCATTTTTTAATTCTTTTATCATGCCATCTCTTAACTTTTTCTTTAAATAACTTGGCATTTTCATAAGCTTGTGTCCTCCATTCATCTAGAGAGCTAATATCAAATAACCTCTTTTCACCGGCAAGTTTGAAATCATAATTAAGTTCTTTAATTGCCCAATATGCTTTATTTCCTAATTCAAGAGGTAAATGACATGCTTTTCCATAGACCATTTTATACAGAGACATGCCCATAGGATTCTTATAAGCAGTTCTATAAGCCCATAGTGCATCATCAAGTTTCTTAGACCAATTCTTTCTAAATCTATTAATGGTATTTTGCAAGATTAATTTGATTTCTCTATTGCTCAATTCAACTTGACCACTAGACTGAGGGTGATAAGGCGATGCAATTCTATGGTTAACATCATATTTAGCAAGAAGTTTACGGAATGCACCATGAATAAAATGTGAACCACCATCAGTCATTAAATATCTAGGGACTCCAAACCTCGGGAAAATAACTTCTTTAAGCATTTTAATAGATGTGTTATGATCAGCACTACTAATTGGAATAGCTTCTACCCACTTAGTAACAAAATCAATAGCAACTAGAATATGAGTGTATCCATTAGAGGAAGGAAAAGGTCCCATATAATCAAAACCCTAGACATCAAATGGTTCAAGAACAAGTGAATAATTCAGAGGCATTTCCTGACGTCTACCAATATTACCAATTCTTTGACATTCATCACAAGAAAGGACAAACTTACGTGCATCCTTGAAGAGAGTAGGCCAATAAAAACCAGACCGTAATACCTTATGTGCAGTTCTGTCTCCAGCGTGGTGTCCTCCATATGCCTCGGAGTGACACTTATGTAGGATTTGTTCCTGTTCATGCTCAGGTACACAATGTCTAATAACACCATCTACTCCTTCTTTATATAGATGTGGGTCATCCCAAAAGTAATGTCTTAATTCAAAGAAGAATTTTTTCTTTTGCTGGTATGTGAAACTAGGTGGTATATATTTAGCAACAACGTAATTAGCATAGTCTGCATACCAAGGAGTATTACGAGAAGTATTTATAATAGCTAATTGCTCATCAGGGAAACTATCATCAATAGGCAATGGGTCATCAAGAACATTTTCCATTCTAGACAAATTATCAGCTACGAGATTCTCAGCTCCCTTCCTATCAATAATATGCAAATCAAATTCTTGTAGCAAAAGAACCCACCTAATCAACCTAGGTTTAGCATCTTTCTTTTCCATAAGATATTTAATAGCAGCATGATCGGTGTGAACAGTAACTTTAGAATCAACGATATAAGATCTGAATTTATCACATGCAAACACAACTGCTAAAAATTCTTTCTCAGTAGTAGCATAATTTCTTTGAGCACTGTCTAGAGTTTTACTAGCATAATGAATAACATTCAATTTCTTATCAACTCTTTGTCCTAGAACAACACCAACAGCATAATCACTAGCATCACACATAATCTCAAAAGGCAGATTCCAGTCAGGTGGTTGAACAATAGGTTCAGAAATTAAGGCTTTCTTAAGTATTTCAAAGGCTTCTACGCAATCATCATCAAAAACAAATGGAACATCTTTTTGCAAAAGATTAGTAAGAATCCTAGAAATCTTAGAGAAATCTTTGATGAACCTTCTATAAAAACCAGCATGACCAAGGAAGCTTCTTATACCTTTTATATCTTTAGGACATGGCATTTTCTCAATTGCATCAACTTTGGCTTTGTCTACCTCATTGCCTCTTTCAGAAATTTTATTCCCAAGGACTATACCTTCATTTACCATAAAGTGGCACTTCTCCCAATTCAAGACCAGATTAGTTTCTTCACATCTCTGCAAAACTCGATCAAGGTTGCTTAAGCAATCATCGAAAGAAGTCCCATAAACGGAAAAATCATCCATGAATACCTCAACAATCTTTTCACAAAAATCAGAGAATATAGCAGTCATACATCGTTGAAAGGTAGCAGGTGCATTACATAAACCAAAAGGCATATGTCTATAAGCATAAGTTCCAAAAGGACAAGTAAAAGTAGTTTTCTCTTGGTCCTCTTTCGACACAGGTATTTGAGAGAAACCAGAATATCCATCTAGGAAACAGAGGTGTGTATGCTTTGACAATCTTTCTAACATTTGATCAATAAAAGGCAAGGGATAATGATCTTTTCTAGTAGCTTTGTTTAATTTCCTGAAATCAATTACCATCCTATAACCAGTTACAATTCTTTGTGGAATAAGTTCATTTTTATCATTAGGAACAACAGTGATGCCTCCTTTCTTAGGGACACAATGAACAGGACTTACCCATCTACTATCAGCTATGGGATAAATTATACCTGCCTCCAGAAGCTTTAATATTTCAGTTCTTACCACGCCCTTCATTTTAGGATTCAGACGACGTTGATGATCAACAACTGGCTTAGCATCAGGCTCCATATTAATCTTGTGCTGACTTAGAGTGGGACTAATGCCCTTAAGGTCATCAAGAGTATATCCAATAGCAGCACGATGCTTCCTCAGAGTTTTAAGTAATCTCCTTTCTTCATGCTCTGAAAGGTTAGCATTGATAATAACAGAATATATTTTCTTTTCATCAAGATAAGCATATTTCAATGTATCAGGTAATTTCTTTAATTCAAACACAGGATCACTCTTGGGTGGAAGAGGATCTCCAAGAGTTTCAACAGGTAAATTATGTTTAAGGATAGGTGCTTGTTGAAAGAATATCTCATCTATTTCATTTCTTTCATTCATATGTATATCATTTTCATGGTCTAGCAAATATTGTTCCAAAGGATCAGTAGGAGGTACGGCAATAGAAGCAAGACCAATAATTTCATCCTTACTAGACAATTCTTTCTCATGAGGCTGTCTACGAAATTTAGAGAAATTAAACTCATGAGATACATCACCAAAATTAACACTCACGGTTTCCCTATTGCAACCAATCTTAGCATTAACTATATTTAGGAAAGGTCTACCAAATATAATGGGACAAAAATCATCTTGTGGAGAACCAAGAACTAGAAAATTAGTAGGGTACTTGATCTTACCACACAAGACTTCGACATCTCTAACAGTCCCAAGCGGTGAAATAGTATCTCTATTTGCAAGTTTAATAGTAACATCAATGTCCTATATCTCAACAGGTGCAATATCATTCATAATCTCTTGATATAAAGTAAAAGGAATAGCACTCACACTAGCACCCACATCACATACACCATGATAACAATGATCTCCTATTTTGACAGAGACCACAGGCATGCCAATTACATGTTTATTTTTATCTTTAGAATCAGGTTTAGCAATCCTAGTTGCTTCATTACAGAAATATATGATGTGGCCGTCAATATTATCAACCAGAAGATCTTCAACCATAGCAACATTAGGTTCAACACTTATTTGTTCAGAGGGTCTAGATGTTTTAATATTGCTCTTATTGACCACAGTTGAAGCTTTAGCATGTTCCTTAATCCTAACAGGAAAAGGTGGTTTTTCAATATAAGCAGTAGGCACAACTGGATCAACATTATAGATAATTGTTTCTTCTTTAGTTATAATAGGTTCCTCAAACTTTTCTTCAATAGGTGGGTGATAATTAAACCACTTCTCCTTAGGGATATCAACATGAGCAGCAAAATATTCACAAAATGAGGCTACTATCTCAGAATCATGTCCATATTTAGCACTAAACTTATGAAAAGCATCAATTTCCATAAAAGATTTAACACAATCAAACTCAAGTTTTATACCTGACTCTTTTACCTTTGTCGAATTCCCAATCTTCATAGTTGCGTTTAATTCTTTCAAGAAGACCCCACTTGAATTCATTAGTTTCTTCATAAAGGAACCAGTAGAAGAAGAATCGAGCATGGATCGATCATTATGAGAAAGCCGAGCATAAAAATTCTGGAAAATTATTTCTCTTGAGAGCTCATGATTGGGGCATGTGTGCATCATGTATTTAAGCCTCCCCCAAGCTTGAGCAATAATTTCTCCTTCACGAGGCCAGAAATTATATATATAATTCCGATCACGATGAACCAGATGCATAGGATAAAACTTCTGATGAATTCCAATTTCAACCGGTTCCAATCCCAAGTTCCAATATCATCCAATAGCCTATACCATGTCAATGCCTTTACCTCCAAAGATAAAGGGAATACCTTCTTCTTAACTTCATCCTCGGATAAACCTGCAAGCTTAAACAATCCACAAATTTCATCCACATATATTAAGTGCACATTAGGATGTACCGTTCCATCTCCTGCATAAAGATTAGCTAGCAGTTTCTCTAACATACCCGAAGGAATCTCATAATAAATATTTTCAGCAGGTTCAGTAGGTTGAGGGGCAACTCTTATTGCTTCCGGTCGAGATGAAGATACCCCGAATAAACCCCTCAAAGGATTACTTTCCATAGTGACAAGTGACAGTAAATTTCAGCACTCAATATAAATGTTTCTTTACCAAATTCCACTTACCAAAGGCGCTTCACTCCCCGGCAACGGTGCCAGAAAAGAGTCTTGATGACCCACAAGTATAGGGGATCAATCATAGTCCTTTTGATAAGTAAGAGTGTCGAACCCAACGAGGAGCAGAAGGAAATGATAAGCGGTTTTCAGCAAGGTATTTTCTGCAAGTACTGAAAGTAGCAGTGATAGATAGTTTTGTAGCAAGATAATTCATAATAAGTCACAAGTAGCAATAGTAACAAAGGTGAGCAAGGTGGCCCAATCCTTTTTATAGCAAAGGACAAGCCTGAACGTTCTCTTATAGTAAGCAAAGCGTTCTTGAGGACACATGGGACTTATCGTCTAGTCACTTTCATCATGTTTATTTGATTCACGTTCGCTACTTTGATAATTTGATATGTGGGTGGACCGGTGCTTGGGTGCTGTTCTTACTTGAACAAGCCTCCCACTTATGATTACCCCCTCTCGCAAGCATCCGCAACTACAAAAGAAGAATTAAGATAAATCTAACCATTGCATGAAACATATGGATCCAAATCAGCCCCTTACGGAATAACGTATAAACTAGGGTTTAAGCTTCTGTCACTCTAGCAACCCATCATCTACTTATTACTCCACACTGCCTTCCCTTAGGCCAAAGTATGGTGAAGTGTCATGTAGTCGACGTTCACATGACACCACTAAAGGAAGCAACAACATACATATCACAAAAATATCGAACGAATACCAAATTCACATGATTACTTATAACAAGACTTCTACCATGTCCTCAAGAACAAAAGTAACTACTCACAAATCATATTCATGTTCAAGATTAGAGGAGTATTGAATATCATTAAGGATCTGAACAAGTAATCTTCCACCAAATAAACCAACTAGCATCAACTACGAGATGTAATCAACACTACTAGCAACCCACATGTACCAATCTGAGGTTTTGGGACAAAGATTGAATACAAGAGATGAACTAGGGTTTGAGATGAGATGGTGCTGGTGAAGATGTTGATGAAGATTGGTCCTCCCACAATGAGAGGATCGTTGGTGATGTCGATGGCTTCGATTTCCCCCTCCCGGAGGGAAGTATCCCCGGCGGAATCGCTTCGCCGGAGAGCAAAAGTGCTCCTGCCAAGGTTCCACCTCGAGACGGCGGTGCTTCGTCCCAAAAGTCCTCTCCTAATTTTTTCTAGGTCAAAACCCTTCATATAGCAGAAGATGGGCGCCGGGTTCCAACTGTGGGCCCCACAAGGCATCAGGGCGAGCCCAGGGGGGTGGCCGCGCCCTGTTGCCTTGTGGGCAACTGGTGGCCCCCCTCTGGTACTTCTTTGCTCCAGTATTTTTATATATTCCATAAAAATCTCCGTTAAATTTCAGGTCATTTGGAGCTCTGTAGAATAGGTATCTCTGATGTAGCTTTTCAAGGTCCAGAATTCCAGCTGCCGGCAATCTCCCTCTTCATGTAAATCTTGCAAATTAAGAGAGAAAAGGCATTAGAATTGCATCACAAAGTGTAATAATGATCAAAACATTATAAATATAAGTAGGAAAATATGATGCAAAATGGACGTATCAAGGCCGCGGCCTGGGCGGCATGCGATGATAAGGCCGTCATTGCCTTGGAGTTGGCAGCACACGCGGATTTTGCCGTGGCAAGGGCGACAACCTCCTTAGGGTCTGCTAGAGCTCTAGCAGCACGCATAGCTGATGCCTTTGCTGTTTACGGCCGCTTGGAACATGTTCAACAAGGCAGCGTCGCACACACGCGTTTGGCCGTGGATGGCATTTTCCCTAAGCCCGGAGCTACTGTGATTGAGCAGGGGCAGACGAATGGCCGGGCCTATGAAATGTTCAAGGACATGGTCGTCGCCGACCCGAATCTCGATCCTTCCTTCTGAGAGAGGATTTTGCATCAGTGCAGAGAATATTTCAACATTGTTGCACCAACAGGCCAGCCCCGCAACAACGCCGACGAGTAGCTGTTTATATTTTGTTGTTTTCTGAATCTTGCTGATATGTAATGCCACTATTATGTTGTTATGTATGAGTACGAACGATAATTTGTGCAATCATTTTCAGAATCAGGTGCTTATTAGCATGAATCGTATGTGTTATTGTCGGTCTGTGTTACTACACAATTCTGATTACTGACTTGTTTGTCGGGTATCACACACATCTTGTTACGCCGAGTCATTTGTATTATTTTTTATCATCGCAAACAGTTCATCCGAGTGACCTGTTTGCCTAGTATCACACACATATTGTTACTTCTAAACGTTTGTGTTATTTTTTATCATCGCAAACAGCTCATCCGAGTTGCCTATTTGCCGCGTATCACACACATCTTGTTAAGTTGAACCGTTTCTGTTGTTTTGGCTCATCACAAACAGTTCATCCGAGTGAACTGTATGCCGTCTATCTCACACACCTTGATCTGAACGATCATTTCTGTTGTGTTGGCTAACCGCAAACAGTTCATCCTAGTGAACTGTATGTCGTATATCGCACACACCTTGATCTGGCTGGCCGTTTCTGTTGTTCTGCTCATCACAAATAGTTCGTATGGATCAACTATATGCCACGTATTGCACACACAACTCTAATCTGAATCATGCTTAATGTCTCCAGCATCGCACATAGTTTGTCTTATTGGTGACAGTTTTATTACGACACCGTTTGCGATTCATGCATCGCACAGAGTTTCGACGAAGCGTCTCTGATTCATGTGTCGTGTTAGCAGCATCCTGTAGTAGTGGTTGCCTATGTTTTGAGGATATGTTGCCTGGGTAAAAATTAGAAGGTGGTGAATGCCTCTGCATGCCACTATACCTAGTTGCCTGAACTTTATATGTCACTTGCCTAAAAAAAATATTGCAAAAGAGTTGGTTGGAAAATTTTGGTTGGTTTCCTTGGTAAAAAAACAAAGTGAGTGGAAAGAGGCAGTGTACCTCTTGTCTTCATCTCCAGTCTCCTCTTCACTCAATCTTGCATACAGAATGACAGAAGAATATAGCCTGTTTACTACTGGACTGCAGTGGAAATTCCTTTTCTCGTTGTAGTCCACGAAAAGTGACCTCTTGCATGCATTTGGCTTGATGATACGCCTCTCGAACTTGCTGGCAATTTCTCCTGAGTTGCTGCTGGACCCAACTTCTCCATCCATGTAGCATGTTTTCTCTGGCATTTGGAGATTGGTCGGTGATAAGTTGCCCTTGCTATGATCGACTCTTGAGACATTCTCTCTGGTTCTTCACATGCTAAGTCAATTTCTGCTAAGTCCCACTTATAATCATCATCGGGTATTTCAATTATCATAGGTGTTTTTCCTCTTTCTTGCGGGTGCATGTCAACAATGCTACTGTTTATCCTCCTTATTCTTAGACAAATGCACTTCGAAAACTTCTTCATCAATTCTTGGCTCAGAAATGTCATTGGGCCCAAGATCAAACCCACAAGGTGGGCGATAGTCATCGGATGTTGCTGCAGGCCTTTCCACTTCTTCGTCAATGCTTGTTCTGAAAATTTCATCGAGCCCTAAATCAAAAACAGGGGTTGGGCAAAAGTCATCGTAAAGTCCTGCTGGCCGTTGCACTTGTGTTTGATGAGGTGCATCAAAGAATGATGATGTGGGTGGCATTTCTATTTGTTAACGTCTAGTTTTGCTTATGTTTGTTCCTATATTGCCACACAACTTGCTTTGATCAAACTTAGTGCTTGGAGCCATACACCTTGCAATAAGATTGTCAATTTTTGCCACCTCATTCAATTTGGCCTTAAACATTTCTGCTGGCTGGTTTTCCTTGTTTGTTGTGGCTCTTGCAATTCCCTTTGCTTGAAGGCTCCCAAATGCTTCAGCGCTACCTACTTCATGAACTTGCACAACCTATTGGCACCGACCATTGAGATCACCAAGTGTTTGCCTCCTCTATGACATTCCTTGATGAATCCACGTGCTAGGTGTCTCCTTTACAAATGTAATTGGACCAGCTTGCTGTGGTGACACCCTTGGTTGCTTTTGCCCATCAGTTGCCTTAAACTTGCCCTGATTTGCAATAGCTGGAGGGATAGTTGCCTGCATCTGCTTTACTATTTGCTTTGTTGTATTTAGCTGCGTTTGCCTTGTGTGTGCCATTGCTCCATCATGAGCTATGCTTTGTGCCTCCTTTGAGATTGTTGGTGGAGCAGCTGGTTTTGCTGGCAAAATTGCCTCAGCAAGGCAAAAAGTTGCATCACTCTTGCCCTGACTTGCCTCAGCTTCAATGATGGTTGCCTTCAGATGGTTTGTAGCTGGTTTCTTGGCAGGAATTGGTATTTTACTTGCACATACCACTGCTCCCACATGAGCTGTACTAACTGTCTTCTCAAGATGTACAAGTGGAGCCCCCCTTACTTGGTTAGCAAGCTTGGCTTAACAAAGACAGGAGTTGTCTTACTGTTGCTCATAGTTGCTTCATTTTGAGAGGTAATTGCCTGAGTCTATGCTACAGTTTACTTTTGAGTTAGCCAAACCTAACTGGTTGCTTGCATTTGCATGCTTTGAGCCCTTGCTTCAATCTCTCTTTTGTGCATAGCTCCTAACTCATCCAACGCATCACATGTTACTATAGTTGGTTGTTCTATGAAGGTCACCTTCCTCTGTTTCTTTGGGGGCTGTGGTAGACGGGTTTTTGCTGCTGGTACAACGACTTTAGGCACATCTCCTAGTGACGTGTCTGCATAGTTCAAACCACAGACTTGCTGCAGCAGTTCGATGCGTGTCTTGTGAGGGCATAAATCTTCCAAGCAGAAGTCCCATACTTTTTTAAACTCCAGACTATCAACCAGCTCATTAAAAATATTTTTCTTTTCCCACTCAACTGAGAAACCATCTAAAACATAAGCAACTTCCAGCACAGGGATGTCAGGAATAGTGCACTTCTTTCTGGTATCTAGGTTGACAAAATCTATTAGCGAAACTGTTTATGCGAATTCCTGCTCTTGAGTGTTCTTCTTCTTTTCAATCCAAAACTTCATCGATGCAATCTTGTCGCTTTCTGAGATGTTGTTAACCACCTCATCACTCCCTGGTTTGTCTCCATCATTGCTAGTACCACTATTCTTGCCTCTATCTGTGCTCTGACCACCAACATCCTCATTCCACCACCCCCACCTTTTTCATCATCACCATCCTTTTCCTTCTCCTCGTTTCCATTCTCTTCATCATCATCCTCATATTCTTCATCCCCATCGTCATCCCCCTCGTCATCTTCTCTGACCACCTCATCCTCTCCTGGCTGTTCCTCATCTTCTCTGTCAGGCTCTTCATCGTATATCTCTTCTTCCTCCCCTCCTCTGTTAAGCTCTTCATCCTCTCCCTCCTGGTCCTGCACATCATCACCGCATGTGTTGGTCTCTCCATGCATGTTGCCATCACCATCGTCCCCATCACTGTCGGAGTCGTCTTCATCATCATTTGATCCTTTGCTTTCAATGTTGTTGCCTTCATCAGTGTCACTCTCTGACTGGTATGATTCCTCATCACTAGGGAGTGTGTGCCTGGCACTAACGCCTGCATGGCGTCTTTTCCTTGAATGTTGAGTGCTTGAACCACAAGCATTGTCATCTGCGCATCCACTTGTGTTGTGCCATCATCATCATCAAGTTTCCCGGTTCCCTGTACGACCTTGCCCATTGAATGTCATATTTCAGAATGTAACACCCTGGATTTTGTCTTTTTCTTTTATTTGGATTTTCATTTGAGGTTTTCTGTCATTTCTTTTGGACTTACCACTTGGATTTATTTTTGATTTTCTTCCAAGTGGGTTCTTTCATCCTTAAACCCTCCTGAGACCTCACCCCTCTCATAATAATGCCATTGGGTATTTTTATTTAATGGCATTATATGCTTTTTCTCTCTGAAAACACTCCTTTTCTCATATAGCTATGAAGCAACCCCTATTTTTATTGCCCTAAAAATCCCAAGAAAATTCCCAAATATTCTTTGGGTCATGCCTCACCTTCCTATGCAAAAACATCCCATGGTCATTTGGAGAATTTCGGCACAGGAAAATATTTTTGCTTCTGGTCAGAAAGAGCACATTGTGAAGCAACTATATTTTTGCTTGATCCTTTTTAGCTGAAATTTTTACCACTTAATGACCTTCCTAAGTGATGCTTAAACGCCTAAAACCAGCCCCAGAATCTCAGCCATTTGTCCTCAGTGCTTGGAGCAAGTTTCTGTCCAGAAACTTTAGCTCAAGCTCTTGTCACCTCCAATGCACCACTTGGCAAGCCCAGAGTGGTTTTAGGCACCGCGTTGAAGAGACAACACCGTAGACATGGTGTGGCAGCGCCGAAAGCCACCCTCGTGCCAGAGCACGCGGTGACCGCGCGTGCGCAAGGTGTTCGACGGTCAATCGCCGCGCTCTGCACGTCAGGTCCTCTCAGCCGCCGTCCAACCAACTCCCTCGCGCCACCGCACCCTGTCCAGTCCACTCAGCGCACACCCCCTCTTCCACCCAGCCCCTCACTGACCGTCCCCGTCGCCGGCAGGAGGCACGCCGGAAGCCGCCACGGCGCTAGCGGTCGGCACAGTGGCTTGCACGCGCGCCCTGTTCCTCCTTAGTGCGCCTGCGCCCGAGCCCGCGTGCGAGCGCTGTGTTTGGCCTCGCCCGCATCGTCTCCTAGCTCGCCCGAGCTCCAGCCGCCCCTAGGTCGACCTCCCGCACAGCTCCGGCAGAGCCCAAACCCTGCCTCCCCCCTCCCTATAAATAGAGCTCTCCTCCGATAGTTCTAGCCATCCCAACCCACCTCACCTCTCTCAAATCGAGCTCCTACAGCTGCTGGCAACGCCGGGAAGGCCTCTGGCCTTCAAACCTCGCCGGCGACCGCCGCGGATCCCTCTCCTCCGTTCACTCATCCTAGTCCACCTCAACTCCAACCACTGCCACCAACGAGACCATAGCAACCTCCTGAGCACGACGGTACCAAGAGTTCGCCGGATTGTCGCCGGAAACGTCGACCCCGACCAGCTCCGCCGCCGCCGTCTCTGGAGAAGATCGCCGCGACGCCGTCCGACCTCCTCAGCTCGAGTTTCGGGTACCGTCTCGACGAGCTGAACCCATCCCTCTCATCTCCGGTGATCGCCGATGTCTCCTCGCCGGAGAAACGCCGACGACAGCGCCGCCGCCCTCTGTTTCTCTCTCTCTCTCTATTTAATCCTGACGCCGTGACCCCACCTGTCATTCTCTCTCTCTCACCCGAACCGGTACGTAAGTGGAGGCGTAATCTCCAAATACGCCTTCGACGTGGCCGCTCGGTTAAATTCATTTAAATAGAAATTTTGACCAGATTCTATCCAACTTTGACCAGCTATAACTTTTAATCTATAAGTCCAAATGAGATGATTCTTTTTGCTACTGGTTTGAAAAATTCTAAAGTTTCTGTATGCCAAGTTTCAGAATTTTTCTTGCTGTTGAGAATTTCTGGTGCAATAAACAGTAGTATGTGACATTTTCTTTTTTGCATTTAAATTATTTTCAGAAGCTTCTAATTGTGTTGGAGAAGACCAGGAGTACTGTGACACTCCTTTGAACCAAGTCAAGCCACAACATTCATATGCAAGGATGGCATTGCAATGACTTGGTTTAATTGAATTAAATTCATCCTTTATTCACCATTTAAAATAATGTGCTATATAATCTTATTGCATAAACTTTATTCTGTCATGTTGGTAATTTATGCAGTAGGATACATGCTTTCTTGCTAGTGTGCAGTAGGTATCATGGCATATACTCATATGATAGTATGATGCATTCATTATTCATGACCGTGACCCGTGCATCCATTCATTCACTATGGCTCGAATCATTTCTTTTCAAGTTAAACTTGATAATAATCCAACTTGAACATGCTGTTGATCGAGTCATGGTGCCACCGAATCGAGCTCACCAGTGCAACCACACTTGCCTGGATGGGGAGGCCCTAATGCGGTTTATTGTCATGCCTCTCGCCGGTGCCTCCAACGAGGGAAGGTTGTGCTCTGCCGCTACCCTGGCCCGGTAGGCAGTCATAACCTTGAGGACCCGAGTTTTGATGGTACCGAGGTCCCCGTTTGGGACAGTTTTGATGTTGGCCACGACGGTGGCAGCCACAGAGGTGGCAGATGTCACATGTTGACATCAGGGTCACCCAGGACATAGCCCAAAGGGGAGTTTGTCGGAGTGGCCGGTAGAGTGTCATGCAATAGATTGGTTTTGTCGGAATGTCGTTGGTCCACCCGAATGGGAGCACGAGGCCATGAGTTCCGTAGTGTGGGTACAGTGTACTAACCTCTGCAGAGTGTATTATCTATCGATAGCCGCGTCCTCGGATATGGACACAGTTTGTAGTAGGTCACACCGTGAGTCAACAGGTATAATTAACTTGCACACTAAGATTCACAAGATTGCACATGCAAAAATGGTGATTGAGGATCACCATGAAAGGTATGGATGTGATTCAGTAAGGATCACGTTGGCAAGTTATGAACGGTGGTTACGCGGTAACCCCGAGATGGTAAGTTGGTCCCGAGGACCATGGCAATGGTTCACGCACATCTCATGTTGTAGTAGTATCATGCCCATGCATTAAAACTGTTAAATGCCTTGTTATTGTTTGTCGCACTTGTTTTGTTTGCTGTGAGCTTGCGAGTACATTCAAAGTACTCACCTGGCTTATCATGCCAGATGCAGGAGAAGCCGTGCAAGGAGTTGATGTTGAGCAGTTTGTCGCGATCTAGGCCGCGTCCCAGCAGTGTCCCTGTGGAATGGAGTTCCACTACCCCGTCGTTCCGCTGCCGCGTAGTAGTTCCCTTATCATCGAGGCCCCTGCCATGTCTACTAAATAATGTACATAAGTGCAGCAGCACCGTGTGTGCCGCTTGGCCTCGCTCATCATGTAAGATGTAAACCTATGTTTCCGCTAAGAGATCAATAAAGCGGTTGTTTCTGTGCCAAGTTGTTGTGTATTGCCAGAAGACTTGATCTCTGGGCTGGCAATGCAAGGTAAACCAGTTGCTCTGAGCCGGGGTGCCACAACGCTTGGTATCAGGGCCGCGCTGACTGTAGGACGCCCTAGATAGCCGACGCGTTAGAAAACGGTAGTCTTAGTCTCGGTAGTGATTTAAGACTTGATTGTGCACTTGGGTGTTGCATTGCATGCATATAGCTTGCTGTTAATACTGACCAGCTAATGTTGTGAGTGTAGATGGCACCAGTCCCTTATCCGTACCAGCCTGAGCCGGCACCTTCCACCTTTCTGCATCTGCTTAGCAACGTATGGCGCCGACTCTACCCCGATGGCGATGACCCCATATACCAGGTGTACCGAGAGCAACTCGCTGATGGAGTTTATGAGTATCACGCAGAGGTCATCATGCACAACAGTACCGTGGTAGGCACGTACACTCGCTCCACTAAGGGCGGGACTGCTTCTACACCCGACCAGGCGGTGCAGTTTGCAGCATTCGAGGCTCTCACTGACTTGCGCTATAACGAAATTCAGATGCAGACTCACCCAGGTTTCTACTTCTATCCATCCCTGTATGAGTCAGGACAGATCCGCTTCCCTTACATTAATCCGGAGTGCGACCGGTCAGCCAGTCACCTGTCTCGCTACATAACAGCGGGATATTTTCTGATCACCAGTCTAGCCCAGGAGCTGGACCGCGTTCGAGGTGAGCTAGCTGCCGCTCGATCTGCCTTCGCTCCACCTTTGCTTATCCACCCATCACTTGTTCCTCCAGCCACAGTACCTCCAACCACACCCGTGATCCCCACACCCTCTCAGAGTAGCTCAGGCACTTCAGTAGTGACTCCTCATGAGTACCCAACCCATTGGGCTATGCTTCTCGCTACCCCAGCCGCTCCGATGCTGCGGAGTCACCCTGCTCCAGACCCTGAGGGAGAGCCTTCCCGTCAGCGTCGTCGTGTTTCCTTTGCCCCGGATGTATCCGTTATTAGTTCCGATTCGGAGTCCGACACCGAGGAGACACCAGCGGGACCGTCAGTGTGCCAGTGCGATCCCGGTCGACGCATGTAGACGAGGATAATGAGGTGTTTGGTTGTATGCATGTAGCAGTACTATCCATGCTGTTGCCCCGCTATGTATGCTGGATGGTGTATTGTATAATTATGTTGCTTTCTGCTATTCGCTTTGGCTTTTCTCGTTTTCTCTTCCGGGTTTGTTGCTTCACCTCCCTATTTTGCTTGTTTTCCCCTAATGGATGTTGCTCATCTCGATGCTTCGTATTGGGAAACATATATAGGATGACAAGGTGTGGCAGTAACTGTTATGGTGGCGACGATACTCCAGTTCGTCGATCCGCCAGGCAAGCAGGACATTCTCCGGAACCGTATCAGCCACCACCTCCTCCACTTCAAGCACCCACGACAGAGCAGATTATGCGGATGTTTGAGGAAAAGAGAAACCAAGACCTAATGGAATTCCTGAGAAGCATGCAGACTGTGGTTGGGCAGAATAATCACAATGGTAATCACTCCAAGCTGTCAGATTTTCAGAGGACCAAGCCCCCAAGTTTCAGTCAAGCAGTGGACCCGATGGAAGCCGATGATTGGTTAAGGACCATAGAGAAGAAACTGGAAATTGCTCGCACCGAAGATGCTGACAAGGTACCATTCGCCACTCATTATCTAGAAGGACCAGCCGCTATATGGTGGGACAATGCCAAAGAGATGTGGCCCGTTGAGGACGAGATTACTTGGGAAAAATTCAAAGAAAAATTCCACAAGTACCATATTCCTGCCGGTATTATGAAGGTCAAGCAGCGAGAATTTCTCACCCTTACCCAAGGAACCTCGACTGTAAGTGAATATTTAAACAAGTTCAATCATTTGGCCCGTTACTCCACTCATGATGTGGCCACTGAAGAACGAAAGATAGATCGGTTTCTCAGAGGGCTCAGTCTTACCCTCCGATGTGCACTCAACATGCTGGATTTCCCCGACTTCCAAACTTTGGTAAACAAGGCACTCATTGCTGAAAGGGAACACAAACTGGTTAATGATCATAAGGCTGCCTTTGAAGACCGCAAACGCAAGTTTGAACCCAAGAAGGAAGGGCAAGTTTTTCAGAAGGTTCGTACTTGGCAGCAACCTCAGTTCGAGTTCAAGCCGACCTGGCAGCAGGGGAACATCAAGAATGAAAGTTAGATCAAGACTATGGTCGCCAAGCCAAATAAGGAAGACTGTCAGCGTAACAATGCCTGTTTCACCTGCGGACAGACTGGACATTACGCTAGGCAGTGTCCCAAGAACGGCAAGGCACAAGCCAACCTGAAACCTCAAGTCAATTATGTGGGGCAATTCCCCAAACGGAGGTACATCCAAGGGCAAGTCCATCACATCTCCGCCGAAGAAGCCTCAGAAGTTCCCGAGGTGGTCATTGGTATGTTTCCTGTTAATGACATACCTGCAACAATTTTATTCAATTCCGGGGCTTCCCATTCTTTTATTTCGCGGAGTTTTGTTGCCCAACATCGTCTTCCCTATACTCTTTTGGACAAAACTATGGTGGTACAATCCCCCGGGTCCAGGCTCAAGACAAATATTGTATGCCGAGGGTTGACGATATCAATCTATGGAGTCATCTTCCCCGCATCACTGGTATCCATTGAGTCTCCCACCTTGGATATTATTTTGGGGATGGATTGGTTGACAAGACACCAGGTCTGCATCAACTGCGCAACAAGAGAAGTCACGCTAATAAATCCCTCGGGCCAGTCCGCTCGATTCTATGCTGGTCGAGCCATACCAAAGAAAGGGATGGTTTATGCTGCCATTGCAACAGAAATGAATCTAGTTCCAGTGGTCTGTGAGTTCCCAGATGTGTTTCCAGATGAATTACCAGGCATGCCACCTGATCGAGAGCTTGAATTCTCAATCGAACTTGTGCCCGGGACAGCACCAATTTACAAGAAATATTATCGAATGCCTTCGTCAGAACTGGTGGAGTTGAAGAAGCAATTGGATGAGATGCTCCTAAAAGGATATATTCGCCCCAGTTCATCTCCTTGGGGTGCACCTGCAATATTCGTGGGCAAGAAAGACGGCAGTCTTCGGATGTGTGTTGATTACCGTGCTCTCAACGATGTCACAATCAAGAATAAATACCCGCTGCCAAGGATTGATGATTTGTTCGATCAACTCAGCGGAGCTCAAGTGTTCTCCAAGATTGACTTGCGCACCAGGTATCACCAGCTAAAAATCAGAAAAGAAGATATCCCTAAGACAGCATTCACCACAAGATACGGGTTGTACGAGTATACGGTCATGTCATTTGGGCTGACCAACGCTCCCGCATTCTTCATGCACATGATGAACAAGGTGTTCATGGACTTCTTGGACAAGTTCGTAGTGGTGTTCATTGATGACATCCTCATATATTCCAAAAGTGAAGAGGAGCACAAGCAGCATCTCCGAGCAGTATTGGAACGATTACGCGCTCATCAACTCTACGCCAAGTTCAGCAAATGCGAATTTTGGCTAAAAGAAGTGGGATTCCTTGGGCATACTCTTTCCGCTCAAGGAGTGGCCGTGGACCAAAGCAAAGTCACCGAAGTTCTGAAGTGGAAGACACCTGTTTCAGTAATAGAAATCAGAAGTTTCTTGGGTCTAGCAGGCTATTACCGTCGTTTCATTGAAGGCTTCTCAAAGATTGCCAAGCCAATGACTGAACTGCTTAAGAAGAATCAGAAGTTTATATGGACCGAAGCATGTGAGAACAGTTTCAATGAGCTCAAGACCCGGTTGACCACCGCTCCAGTATTGACTCTACCAGATATTTACCGGGGCTTCGACATCTATTGCGACGCATCTAGGCGTGGCATTGGGTGTGTACTTATGCAAGATGGAAAGGTCGTGGCCTATGCATCAAGACAGCTCCGACCCCATGAGGAGAATTATCCTACCCATGACTTAGAGATGGCAGCTGTGGTTCACGCCTTAAAGATTTGGAGGCATTACATCATTGGAAAGCGATGCCAAATCTACACCGACCACAAAAGTCTCAAGTATATATTCTAACAGCCGGACTTGAATCTCCGGCAAAGAAGATGGCTTGAGTTGGTCAAAGATTATGACCTGGGTATCAACTACCAGCCAGGAAAGGCAAATGTGGTCGCCGATGCCCTCAGTCACAAACCGGCTACCGCAAACTCATTAATCGAGCGTCTGCACCCCGCAATTCAAGAAGAAATAGCTCAGCTCAATATGATTTTGTGTGATGCGATCTGCTCGGTTACCTTGGAAGTAACCCCTACCCTGGAAGACGAAATTCGAAAGGCTCAACCTGGTGACCCTATGTTACTCAAAATAATGGCCCAAGCACGAGAAGGGAAGACACCAGATTTCAACATTGATGACAAAGGTACACTCTGATTTCGTGATCGAGTCTATGTACCGGACCTTGGAGAATTAAAGCTGCAGATCCTGAAGGAAGCTCATGAGTCCGCATACTCTATTCATCCTGGAGGTACGAAAATGTATCAAGATTTGATGCAGATATTCTAGTGGGAAGGTATGAAGAAAGATATCGCCTATTACATCGCCTGTTATGATATATGCAACAAGGTGAAGGCTGAACACCAGAAACCAGCCGGTCTACTTCAACCTTTACCTGTTCCACAATGGAAGTGAGATGATATCTGCATGGACTTCATCGTGGGATTACCCAGAACCCCACGAGGCAACAATGCCATATGGGTCGTGGTCGACATGCTCACCAAGGTGGCCCACTTCATTCCAATAAAGACAACCTACCGTGCAGACCAACTCGCTCAACTCTATGTGTCCAGGATTGTCAGTCTACATGGAGTGCCTAGGACCATCACTTCAGACCGAGGATCCTTATTTACCTCGGCCTTTTGGCTACGTCTACACCAAGCCTTGGGAACCGCCTTGAAGCACAACACCGCTTATCATCCGCAGACAGATGGGCAGACAGAGTGAGTAAATCAAATCTTGGAAGACATGCTTCGAGCATGCGCTCTTGCACAAGGACCCAAATGGGAAGATAGCCTGCCGTACGCTGAGTTCTCCTACAACAACGGCTATCAGACTAGCCTCAAGATGTCACCTTTTGAGGCCCTATATAGACGTAAGTGTCGTACCCCGCTGAACTGGTCACAGACAGGAGACAGCCGAATCTTTGGGACTGACCTAATGATGGAAGCAGAGAAGCAAGTCAAAGAAATTTGAGACAGACTGCAAGTAGCAAAATCTCGACAGAAAAGCTACTATGACTCAAAGCATCGGCAGATCAGCTTCGAACCAGGTGAATATGCATACCTCCGAGTTACCCCCATGAAGGGAGTTAAGAGGTTTCACACCCGAGGAAAGGTCGCACCAAGATACATAGGTCCGTTTCCAGTTATGACCCGAGTTGGTAAAGTGGCTTACCAGTTGGAATTGCCTCCCGAGCTATCCGAGGTTCATGATGTGTTCCACGTATCTCAGCTACGGAAATGCATCGCACCGCCCGCAAAGCAGGCAGATATGACAGAACTAGAGCTTGCCAAAGATTTAACATACGAAGAGAAACCCTTGAGAATCCTAGAAGAAATGGACAGAGTCACCCGCAGCAAGACTATAAAAAATTACAAAGTTCAATGGGAGCACCACACCGAGGATGAGGCCACCTGGGAAAGAGCGGACTTCTTAAGGACTACATACCCATATTTGTTTCCTGAGCAACCGAATCTCGAGGACGAGATTCATCCTAAGGGGGGGGGAGGTTTGTAACACCCTGGATTTTGTCTTTTTCTTTTATTTGGATTTTCATTTGAGGTTTTCTGTCATTTCTTTTGGACTTACCACTTGGATTTATTTTTGATTTTCTTCCAAGTGGGTTCTTTCATCCTTAAACCCTCCCGAGACCTCACCCCTCTCATAATAATGCCATTGGGTATTTTTATTTAATGGCATTATATGCTTTTTCTCTCTGAAAACACTCCTTTTCTCATATAGCTATGAAGCAACCCCTATTTTTATTGCCCTAAAAATCCCAAGAAAATTCCCAAATATTCTTTGGGTCATGCCTCACCTTCCTATGCAAAAACATCCCATGGTCATTTGGAGAATTTCAGCACAGGAAAATATTTTTGCTTCTGGTCAGAAAGAGCACATTGTGAACCAACTATATTTTTCCTTGATCCTTTTTAGCTGAAATTTTTACCACTTAATGACTTTCCTAAGTGATGCTTAAACGCCTAAAACCAGCCCCAGAATCTCAGCCATTTGTCCTCAGTGCTTGGAGCAAGTTTCTGTCCAGAAACTTTAGCTCAAGCTCTTGTCACCTCCAATGCACCACTTGGCAAGCCCAGAGTGTTTTTAGGCACCGCGTTGAAGAGACAACACCGTAGACATGGTGTGGCAGCGCCGAAAGCCACCCCCGTGCCAGAGCACGTGGTGACCGCGCGTGCGCAAGGTGTTCAACGGTCAATCGCCGCGCTCTGCACGTCGGGTCCTCTCGGCCGCCGTCCAACCAACTCCCTCGCGCCACCGCACCCTGTCCAGTCCACTCAGCGCACACCCCCTCTTCCACCCAGCCCCTCACTGACCATCCCCGTCGCCGGCAGGAGGCACGCCGGAAGCCGCCACGGCGCTAGCGGTCGGCACAGTGGCTCGCACGCGTGCCCTGTTCCTCCTTAGTGCGCCTGCGCCCGAGCCCGCGTGCGAGCGCTGTGTTTGGCCTCGCCCGCGTCATCTCCTATCTCGCCCGAGCTCCAGCCGCCCCCAGGTCGACCTCCCGCACAGCTCCGGCAGAGCCCAAACCCTGCCTCGCCCTCCCTATAAATAGAGCTCTCCTCCGATAGTTCTAGCCATCCCAACCCACCTCACCTCTCTCAAATCGAGCTCCTACAGCTGCTGCCAACGCCGGGAAGGCCTCTGGCCTTCAAACCTCGCCGGCGACCGCCGCGGATCCCTCTCCTCCGTTCACTCATCCTAGTCCACCTCAACTCCAACCACTGCCACCAACGAGACCGTAGCAACCTCCTGAGCACGACGGTACCAATAGTTCGCTGGATTGTCGCCGGAAACGTCGACCCCGACCAGCTCCGCCGCCGCCGTCTCTGGAGAAGATTGCCGCGACGCCGTCCGACCTCCTCAGCTCGAGTTTCGGGTACGTGCGTGACCGTCTCGACGAGCTGAACCCATCCCTCTCATCTCCGGTGATCGCCGACGTCTCCTCGCCGGAGAAATGCCGACGACAGCGCTGCCGCCCTATGTTTCTCTCTCTCTCTATTTAATCCTGACGCCGTGACCCCACCTGTCATTCTCTCTCTCTCACCCAAACCGGTACGTAAGTGGAGGCGTAATCTCCAAATACGCCTTCAACGTGGCCGCTCGGTTAAATTCATTTAAATAGAAATTTTGAGCAGATTCTATCCAACTTTGACCAGCTATAACTTTTAATCTATAAGTCCAAATGAGATGATTCTTTTTGCTACTGGTTTGAAAAATTCTAAAGTTTCTGTATGCCAAGTTTCAGAATTTTTCTTGCTGTTGAGAATTTCTGGTGCAATAAACAGTAGTATGTGACATTTTCTTTTTGCATTTAAATTATTTTCAGAAGCTTCTAATTGTGTTGGAGAAGACCAGGAGTACTGTGACACTCCTCTGAACCAAGGCAAGCCACAACATTCATATGCAAGGATGGCATTGCAATGACTTGGTTTAATTGAATTAAATTCATCCTTTATTCACCATTTAAAATAATGTGCTATATAATCTTATTGCATAAACTTTATTCTGTCATGTTGATAATTTATGCAGTAGGATACATGCTTTCTTGCTAGTGTGTAGTAGGTATCATGGCATATACTCATATGATAGTATGATGCATTCATTATTCATGACCGTGACCCGTGCATCCATTCATTCACTATGGCTCGAATCATTTCTTTTCAAGTTAAACTTGATAATAATCCAACTTGAACATGCTGTTGATCGAGTCATGGTGCCACCGAATCGAGCTCACCAGTGCAACCACACTTGCCTGGATGGGGAGGCCCTAATGCGGTCTATTGTCATGCCTCTCGCCGGTGCCTCCAACGAGGGAAGGTTGTGCTCTGCCGCTACCCTGGCCCGGTAGGCAGTCATAACCTTGAGGACCCGAGTTTTGATGGTACCGAGGTCCCCGTTTGGGATAGTTTTGATGTTGGCCACAACGGTGGCAGCCACAGAGGTGGCAGATGTCACATGTTGACATCAGGGTCACCCAGGACATAGCCCAAAGGGGAGTTTGTCGGAGTGGCCGGGAGAGTGTCATGCAATAGATTGGTTTTGTCGGAATGTCGTTGGTCCACCCGAATGGGAGCACGAGGCCATGAGTTCCGTAGTGTGGGTACAGTGTACTAACCTCTGCAGAGTGTATAATCTATCGATAGCCGCGTCCTCGGATATGGACACAGTTCGTAGTAGGTCACACCGTGGGTCAACAGGTATAATTAACTTGCACACTAAGATTCACAAGATTGCACATGCAAAAATGGTGATTGAGGATCACCATGAAAGGTATGGATGTGATTCAGTAAGGATCACGTTGGCAAGTTATGAACGGTGGTTACGCGGTAACCCCGAGATGGTAAGTTGGTCCCGAGGACCATGGCAATGGTTCACGCACATCTCATGTTGTAGTAGTATCATGCCCATGCATTAAAACTATTAAATGCCTTGTTATTGTTTGTCGCACTTGTTTTGTTTGCTGTGAGCTTGCGAGTACATTCAAAGTACTCACCTGGCTTATCATGCCAGATGCAGGAGAAGCCGTGCAAGGAGTTGATGTTGAGCAGTTTGTCGCGATCTAGGCCGCGTCCCAGCAGTGTCCCTATGGAATGGAGTTCCACTACCCCGTCGTTCCGCTGCCGCGTAGTAGTTCCCTTATCATCGAGGCCCCTGCCACGTCTACTAAATAATGTACATAAGTGCAGCAGCACCGTGTGTGCCGCTTGGCCTCGCTCATCATGTAAGATGTAAACCTATGTTTCCGCTAAGAGATCAATAAAGCGGTTGTTTCTGTACCAAGTTGTTGTGTATTGCCAGAAGACTTGATCTCTGGGCTGGCAATGCAAGGTAAACCGGTTGCTCTGAGCCGGGGTGCCACACAGAATAGATTTCATGCACCATCTCGACGAGCTTCTTTTGTTTCTGCACACACAAAAAAGAATTGAGAAAAATCACACAGAACATAGATGTTAGATATGCTAGTTGAAAAAATAGGATTCAAAGAAGTAGACATACAAAGGGCATAAAATGTAGAGGGCAACTTACCTTTGGGTCCACTACTGCAGGCTACCGCTAACGCGACACATGAATCAGAGACCCTGCGACCAAACTGTGTGCGATGCAGGAATCGCAAACGGTGTCGTAAAAAAACCGTCGCCAATAAGACGAACTGTTTACAATGCCGGAGACCTCAAAAACGATTCAGATTAGAGACGCGTGTGCGATACATGGCATACAGTTGATCCATACGAACTGTTTGCGATAAGCCAGAACAACAAACACGGTCAGCCAGTTCATGGTGTGTGCGATACACGACATATAGTTCACTCGGATGAACGTTGATTACGCAACACAACAGAAACGGTCAGGCAGATCAAGGTGTGTGCGATATACGGCATGCGGTTAACTCGGATGAACTGTTTGCGATTACCCAGCACAACAGAAATGGTTCAACTTAACAAGATGTGTGTGATACACAGCAAACAGGTTAGTAATCTGAAATGTGTGGGAAGACGGATAACAACACGGACAATTCCTGCTAATAACCCATGTGTGTTGTGGGCAAACGCTTGCTGGTATACAATTGTCAGCGATTGATGAAATCATCACCAACGGGTTCCCTAGTTTAGTCCGTCTGCGATGTAATTTGCTCAGTCTACAGAAGAACAACATATATAACCAAATTAAACATCCAATTACATAGGTGACTATACAAAACATTCGCACACACCTCAATAAAAAATTACATGCATTCTAAACTAGGAGAAACGATCATCTAATCATCTACATCTTGTGACGCTGCCGCCACTACTCTACTTGTGGCTCGATCCCTCATCGTCCACAGGAAGGAGGCACTCCCTCATGTCAACGATCCGCCTGTACATCTCATAGCTTGTGTATGTGTCCTTGGCCGCGTACTTGACGTGTTCTTCATCCAGTCTCCGCACCCAGGCCTCGTGCCAGGCATCCTTGTTCTTTTTGCACTCATCTTTCATGCCTTTGTAGTAGGGGTCGATGATGGCCACGGCTAGGTTAACCAGGGAGTCCTTGTCCTTCTTTCTGCCCAGACCCTGTACTGGCCTTGGATGTCGACAAGATTCTAGTAGGCCAAGCCCGTAGTCTTCACCACCTTTAGATCGTTCACGGTGTCCACCGTAGCGAACCTGTAGTCGGGGCTGTTGATAAACCTGGCGAAACGCTCGCAAGGCCTTGTGGCCAGGGAGTAGTGGTAGACGAGGACGTGATGGCACACACACAACTGGGCGACGACAACCTTCTGATCATACCCGGCATGACCGCCGGTGAACTCGAGGTCAAAGCCGACCACTTGGTACTCGTCCTCGGCAAGCAACTGCTCCATAGTGTGGATGGAGCTCTCCACCGAGACCGGCTCGTTGGTGTACACCACCGAGAGGTCCTTCCCCCTCACGTGGGTGTCCACTACGTGAGGTGTGGTGAACTGCCGCCCGTCGTCATCGTCAGCCGCTGGGAGCGCCATTGGAGCCACTGGATATCCTCTCTGTATGTGTCATCGTGGGTGTGCTTATTGTGTCATGGGGCGCGAGAGATGAAGGTAAATGGCCGCGGGAATAAATGAGGGCCGGGCGGCCGGGATTCTTGGCACGTCCGCAAGGTAGTTTTTACCACCCGTAACTGCGTCGTGGTGCCACGTCCGGCGTAACCGCATGCATAAGGCACCCCGAACGTATGTGATCGTGCGCCAGCCCAAAACGCTTGCAGCGCGCGCGGAGGGACGCAGTCAGAGTGCGCGGAGGGACGCGAGCAGAGCGCGCCGCGGCCGCCTCAACTGTGAGCAACCACATGCATAGAGCAATTGAACACGCAGGGAATGGCCGTCTACAAGCCGGCCGGCAGCTGTGAGCCAGTGGCGTGATGTGAAACTACGTCGTGTTCCACATCACACAGTGGGTGAACAATTGTTTGCGACGCTGCGTAGAGATCGGTCGTGTGCTAGGTAATTAAATCGCAAACGTTTTTTTATTAACCATTTGTGTACGTGTCATTTCGTCCTCCTCTCGCACGTCTTGTCACCGCGCTGCCGCAGAAGGCTTCGAGCGCAAGCTTGAGCACCGCACAGGCGTTCTTTTGGCCAAATGTTAGCTCGAAGAGGCACCAATGAATCATCGGTGAGCCCAGTCCTATGCAACCGCGCAGGTTCCCGTGCGGTACTGCGCAAGCTTCCCGCCCGACTCGGCAAAATCCCAAAAAAACCCAGTGCTTACAGGCCTGCTATATAAACAGTCATAGCCGACGAGTTGGCATCGCATTTTCCCCTCCCTCCCCGTAGCTTATCTCGTCTGCTTCTCCCACCATCACCAATGGCACCGGTCCGTCGTCGTCGCTCAGCCACTCCACCGTCGTCTGAGGACAGCTCCAGCTGGGAGGCTACACCGCAGCAGCGGCGCAGTCCCCGGCGGTGTGTACTGCCCATGGCGTCCCTGTTGGGTGTGCGCACAACACCCCGCCACATGCTCCGCCACCGCTGCCCGACGGCAGCTGTTGCTGGCAGCCGTTGCCGCCACCCCACCGTCGGCCGCCGTGGCCGCCACACCACCAAAGCCCGCCAGGGCCATCACCTGCTCCGCCACCGCGGCCCGAAGGCGGGTGGTGGCCGTCTTGGCCACCACCCCACCGTTGACCGCCGTGGCCATCACCCGCTCCGCCACCGTGGCCTAAAGGCGAGAGGTGGCCGCCACCCCACTGTCGGCCGCCGTGGCCGCCTCCCCACCGTCGACCGCCGGGGTCATCACCCGCTCCGCCACCGCGGCCCGAAGGTGGGATGTGGAGGCCCGCACGAGCATCAGCGACCTTGCCGCGCGCTACATCGAGTTCCTGCGGGACGAGGAGGAGCGCCTGGTCGAGCACGCAAAGCGTCTTACCGCCGCTGCAGTGGCGCAGAATGTGGAGATATACGAGGAGTCCCGCCACTTTGAGAGGGATCGTCTGGAGCGGCAGAGGGCGTTCAAGCTGGGTGTCACTAAAGGTGCAGCAGTGGCAGGCACCGGATTCCGCTTCTCCAGCTCGTCGGTAGGCTCCTCTTCCTCGGCCTCTTACTGAGCGCGCTCGGCAGAGGAGAGACTGCTGGAAGTAGTACAAAGCCCCTCCGTAGTAGTAGTATTTAGGGGCTATTTTGTTCAGTTCATCTGACTATAGATATGGTTGAACTGTACTACGTACTTAAATTTAGCTAGTATATATAGTTGAACTAGCTATTTCAGTACGTGGATGGCAACAATTGGGTAAAAGTTTGTTCGGTTCAGCTGTCGAGTTGAACTGTTTGTATAAAGAATGACTGCTTAATCTATGAATGAAATCTATGCTTACTGAATTTCATTTGCAAAAATTACAGTACTAGTGATTTTTAGCTGCAAAATTTGACAAATGGCAGTGTTTTTTTCCGAGGATCACACATGGTAGTGTTACTAGGTTGACAAATGGCAATGTTACTAGGTTGACAAATGTTAATGTTACTAGATTGACAAATGCCAATTTTTCCATTTTGACAAATGGCAATTATACCCAATATGACAGATGCAAATTTTACCACATTGTTTGTACGTCGTTGCACACGGGTCATCATGCAAAATCGTTTGTGATGAAGAGATGCACAAAACCTGTGCGCCACATTTTCCCTTGGCTTAGCTACGAAGGAACCCACCTCTCGCTTTGCATACGGGAGTTCAGTCTGAAATGTTTGCGATGAAGAGATGCACAAAACCTGCGCGCCACATTTTTCCCTTGGCTTAGCTGCGAAGGAACCCAGCTCTCGCTTTGCATACGGGTGTTCAGCCTGAAAACGTTTGCGATGAGTGTTTTATTCCGAGAAAGACGTTGATGTTTGTTTTACTTTGGTAAGTCTGTACATTCAGAGAAAAAACGCTAAGTTCATCAAAACCATAGATTTCATTCAGTGACACTATGGTTTTACATTCATATGATCGGGATACAATATTAAACAAAAAAACTAATTGTAGCGGCGGCGGCGGTCACGTGCTGCGCCGGTGTTGTCGTCGTCCGGGACGCTGTTGTTCAAGTCTTCAAGCCATCCCAGAATGTTATGGACTTCCAAATCCAAGAGCCGTTCGTCGCGTGATCGACGGGCGAGACGCGGGGGGACGGCGACTCGCGGCGCTACGAGGTAGCGGTCAACGGCGGCATCCCATGATGCTGAGGGGGGCGCGGTGGGTGCAGGCGTGCGCATGGGCACGGGCGTGGCTGGTGTAGGAAAGCGCACGAGGACCGGCACGCGGTGGGTGCTGGGGCGCGCACGAGCATAGGCGGGGGCGCTGGCACTGGTACGTACACGAGCTCATGTTGGTCCGCGGGGACCTCGCTGACGCCCGTGGCTTCCAGCTCTGCGATGGTGCTCGGCGACCAGCCCGTCAATGCCACGGGAATGGTCGCTGGCGCGGGCGCGGGGATGGGAGCTGGGACGGGCGTGGGGGCAGCATCTGCCACGCCCAACTCATTCAGGGCCATGTCCCTGAGGTCCCATTCTTCCTTATTTTCTATCTCCTCTGGCTCAGAGTCGACTTCACCAAACCAGAAGACTAGTGGCAGATGATCCTTGTGCGCCATGGAGTAGGTCGAGCTCTGGAAGAAAGGATTCGGGCGAGAGGGGAATGGGAGGCGAAGAGAGATCAATAAGGCCGCCTATTAAACAGCGGTGAAAGCACATTTGCTCCCTTGGTGGTTTTGGTAATTTATGCCAACATACATGTTGTTGGACTAATGCCTCTATCTAGTGAATTTCAGATAAGTTCAACAATGGCGTGGCAGGGACAAGAGGATGTGGAACCCTTCAAAATGCTAAGGACATGGATTGGCAAAAGCTCAAGACTCTACATTTTTGGTTTAGTGATCCAAGATCACATTGAGTCCATAGGAAAGCCAATACTATTAAAAGGGGATGAGGTGTTGCTTAATGGTCTTTTTTGCTCAAGTGCTTAGTGACAGTACTCCAAAACCCTCAACCACTTTCTCCATCCAAATATGTCCAAAACCTACATTCCAACTCGGCCCCACCGAAATTTCCTATCCGGAGCCACCGAGGTCTTCTGGACTTAGCCACTGCCAAAACCCTAACAAATCGAATCCACCGATATGGATCTCGATCCCACCGAGATGGCCTTGCCAACTCTCTGTAATCGTTTGCACTTACTTCGGTCACACCGAGTTTTGCAAATCGGTCTCACCGAGATGGCTTGCCAACTCTCTGTTGCCTTATTGCTTCACTTCGGTCCTACCGAGTTGATGCAATCGGTGCCACCGAGATGAGGTTTGCCCTAACCATTGCCCTTCGGTCTATCCGAGTTGTTCTAGTCGGTCCCACCGATATTCCTAATGTTCATATCTTTTACACAGTTCGGTGCCACCGAGATTTCTGATCGGTGCCACCGAGTTGGGTCAAAAGTGTGTAACGGTTGGATTTTGTTTGGAGGCTATATATATACCCCTCCACCACTTCCTTCTTAGTAAGGAGAGCCATCAGAACGTGCCTACACTTACACCATACATTTTCTGAGAGAGAACCACCTACTCATGTGTTGAGATCAAGACATTCCAATCCAACCATTTGAACCTTGATTTCTAGCCTTTCCCAAGTTGCTTTCCACTCAAATCCTTCTTCCACCATAGCCAAATCAGTGAGGAGTTGTTTGAGTGTTGGGGAGACTATCATTTGAAGCACAAGAGCAAGGAGTTCATCAACAACACACCGTCTATTACCTTTTGGAGAGTGGTGTCTCCTAGATTGGTTAGGTGTCACTTGGGAGCCATCGACATGATGTGGAGTTGAGCCAAGGAGTTTGTAAGGGCAAGGAGATCGCCGACTTCGTGAAGATCTACCCAAGTGAGGCTAGTCATTCGTGGACGTAAGCCATGGTGGAATAGGCAAGGTTGCTTCTTCGTGGACCCTTCGTGGGTGGAGGCCTCCGTGGACTCGCGCAACCGTTACCCTCCGTGGGTTGAAGCCTCCATCAACGTGGACGTACGATAGCACCACCTATCAGAACCACGCCAAAAACCACAGTGTCTTCATTGCGTTTGATCTTCCGTACTCTACCCCCTTTACTTTCCGTACTCTTGCATGCTTTACTATTTCCGCTGCTCAATCTCTAGATATGCATGTGTAGAAAGTATTGGAGTGATCTTAACTTGTGCCAAAATCTGCCTAAGTTCCAAGAGAAACTAAAAACTGCAACTTTGGTTGGTTAAGTGTCTATTCACCCCCGCTTTAGACCTATCTCCTCGATCCCACAATTGGTATCAGAGCATTGGTCTCCATTGCTTTGGTTTAATCACCATTGGAGGGAGATGGATGTGTCTACTTTGGGGAGTCTTAGATGTAGAGTGCCTATCCTCAATGGGGAGTATTACAACTTTTGGAAGGATGAAATGCTTGATATCTTTGATGAATTTAATTTGAGCAAGTGTATTCATAATCCTTATGTGCCCCCTATTGATCCCTTGCATCCTACTCATGAAGAGGAAATTGGCATTCTTTGTAATCTTAGAACCGTCAATCTTATCATTAGAGGATTACCTAAAATTGTGCTTGGTTGTATGCAAAACTCTGGATGTGCTTATACTCTATGGCATGACTTGGAAAAGTGTTATCCCGATTACTCTTTAAAGAATCTTGATGAGATTCTTCATATGACTATTGCTTTTCACAAGATGAGTCCTAATGATCCTTAGTTTGATGATTGCTTGTTTGAGCTTCGTGATCTTATGCACGCTAAAGGAGATGTCAGAACTATTAGTAACATTATCACGGAAGCCATTAGAATTCATAAACTTGAACATTGTCATGGTCATGAAACTAATGAACTCATTGCCCTAGGTGATGATCATATACATGATGATGATGATGATGATGATGTTGAGCATGGCTACTATGATGAGGATGAAGAATTTGATATTGAATTTGAGAAGACCATGAAGAATCTTAGTCTTATGGCAAATCTTCGACATTACATGGTCGGAGGAAAAGAGTGGATTCTTGTTAGTGGATGTGCCGATCACATGACCGGAGATAGAGACATGTTTCGTGAGCTTGCTAAAAATGATGGTCCATGCAAGTATGTGACTTTTGGAGACAACTCCAAGATTAAGGTACTTGGCCTTGGTAAGGTGGCCATATCCAATGATAGCTCCATACAAAATGTTATGCTTGTTGAATCTCTTGGTTACAATCTTCTTTCCGTATCTAGACTAGCCGATTGTGGTTTCAATGTTCTATTTACCAAAGTAGATTGCCAAGTGTTTTGTCAAGATAATCATAATATGGTCTTTACCGGCATTCGTAGAGGTGATCTATACATTGTTGATTTCACTAAGAGAGCCCAACCTCATACATGTTTAATTGCTAAATCTTCTGAAGGTTGGTTATGGCATAGGAGACTTGGACATGTTGGCATGCGTAACCTTGATAAACTTGTTAAAGGAGATCACATTCTTGGAGTGAAAGATGTTATATTTGACAAAGATCGACTTTGTAGTGCTTGCCAGGAAGGAAAACAAGTTGGAGGAAGCCATCCCGTGTAGAACATTATGACCACGAGGAGACCACTCGAGCTACTTCATATGGATCTTTTTGGTCCCAACTCCTATGAGAGTCTTGGTGGTAACTCTTTTGGCTTTGTCATTGTTGATGATTTTTCCAGATTTACGTGGGTGTTCTTTCTCGATGACAAATCGCAGGTACAAAAGATCTTCAAGAACTTTGCAAGAAAGGCCCAAAATCAATTTGAAGTGAAGATCAAGAAGGTTCGGAGTGACAACGGAACGGAGTTCAAGAACGCAAATGTGGACACCTTTCTTGATGAGGAGGGTATTTCACATGAGTTCTCGGCTACGTACACACCTCAACAAAATTGAGTTGTTGAGAGGAAGAACCATACCCTTATTGATATGGCAAGAACAATGCTTGATGAATACAAGACGCCAAAACACTTTTGGGCGAAAGCAGTTGAAACAGCTTGTCATGCAACAAATCGACTCTACCTTCACAAGCTTCTTGGTAAAACGGCGTATGAACTGCTCACCGGTAACAAACCACAAGTTGGATTCTTTTGAGTATTTGGCTCAAAATATTACATTCTTGATAAGCATCGTCGTTCAAAATTTGCTCCTAAATCTCATGAAGGTTTCCTACTTGGTTATGGATCGAACTCTCACACTTACCATGTCTACAACAACTTCACTCGAAAAGTTGAAGAGACGGTAGATGTGAAGTTTGATGAGACTAATGGCTCGCAAGTCGAGCAATTGCCAATTGATGTAGGAGATCAAGAACCATCGGAAGCAATCCAAGACTTGCCCATTGGCAAGATTCGCCCCATGGAAGTAAACGAGATTACCTCATCTATTCAAGTGGAAGCCCCAACTTCACATCAAGGTGAACGACAAGTTGATATGGAGGCATCCACAAGTGGAACACGTCAAGACGATGGGAATGAGGAAGTGCAACAAGATGATCCACCACAACCTCCTTCTCCACCTCCACAAGCGAACAACGACAACATCAACGAAGAAGAAGAAGATGATGATGATGAGGAAGCTTCACCACAACCCAAGCAAAAGCTACCTCGAGTTAGAGCAAGAATCGACAAGAATCATCCCGTCGAAAAAATACTTGGAGATATCCAATCCGGGAGAATCACTCGCTCTAAAACTCGCTTAGCTAACTTTTGTGAGCATTACTCATTCATCTCTAGTGTTGAACCTATGAAGGTGGAAGATGGTCTCAAGGACCCCGATTGGGTGAATGCAATGCACGAGGAGCTACACAACTTTGAGAGGAACCAAGTTTGGACATTGGTTGAGAAGCCTAAAGATGAGCAAACCATTATTGGAACCAAATAGGTGTTTCGGAATAAGCAATATGAAGATGGACAAGTTGTACGCAACAAGGCTCATCTCGTAGCACAAGGTTACACACAAGTCGAAGGTATGGACTATGGTGAGACTTAAGCTCCCGTTGCAAGACTTGAGTCCATTCACATTTTACTTGCTTATGCCAATCACCATGATATCACTCTTTACCAAATGGATATTAAAAGTGCTTTCTTAAATGGTGAAATTGAGGAGGAAGTGTATGTTAAACAACCTCCCGGCTTTGAGAATCCCAAGAAACCTAATCATGTTTACAAACTTCATAAAGCCCTTTATGGTCTTAAACAAGCCCCTAGAGCTTGGTACAAATGCTTGACAAAGTTTCTTCTTGAAAAAGGTTTTGAAATTGGGAAAATTGATTCAACGTTGTTCACTAAGAGGGTTAATGGAGAATTATTTGTATGCCAAATTTATGTTGATGATATTATCTTTGGATCTACTAACCCTTCTTTTAGTGAAAACTTTGGAAGGTTGATGTCGGAAAAGTATGAGATGTCTATGATGTGTGAACTCAAATTATTTCTTGGTTTGCAAATCAAGCAAACTAGGGAGGGTACCTTTGTTTCTCAAACAAAGTATACCAAGGACTTATTCAAGAAGTTCAACATGTAAGAGAGTAAAGGTATGAAAACTCCCATGCCCACGAGTGGACATCTTGACTTGACCAAGGATGGCAAACCGGTTGATCAAAAGGTTTATCGATCTATGATTGGTTCATTGCTATATCTATGTGCCTCCCGTCCCAACATTATGCTAAGTGTGTGCATGTGTGCACGATACCAAGCGGCACCAAAAGAGTGTCACCTTAAGGCCGTGAAAAGAATTGTGAGATACTTGCTACATACACCAAACTTTGGCTTATGGTATCCTAAAGGATCTTCTTTTAATCTTGTTGGCTATTCCGATTCGGACTATGCCGGAGACAAGGTTGACAAAAAATCCACTTCAGGTACATGCCAATTTCTTGGTAGATCTCTTGTGTCTTGGTCCTCTAAGAAACAAAACTCGGTATCTCTATCTACTGCCGAAGCGGAATACATTGCCGCGGGATCATGTTGTGCTCAATTACTATGGATGACACAAACTCTTAAAGACTATGGTGTGCATGTGAGACATGTACCATTACTATGTGACAATGAGAGTGCTATTAAGATAGCACACAATCCCATGCAACATTCTCGAACTAAGCATATTGAGGTTCGTCACCATTTCATTCAAGATCATGTTGAGAAAGGTGACATTGACCTTAAACATGTTCGTACCGACAAACAATTGGCGGACATCTTTACTAAACCCCTTGATGAGAAAGTGTTTTGTCACTTGAGAAGTGAGTTGAACATCATTGATGCTTCAAACGTGAACTAGAGGTTCATGTGGATGCATACAAGGGCATGAACATTCTTGACTAATCCATGATACTTTCATGATCATCTTATATCTTGGACATTTTGCTCCCTTGTATTGTATCTAACCTTATGTAGGTACTTGGACAAGCTTCATGTCACAAGATTGCATCTCACTCTTATCTTGAGCAATCTTGTATAACCCAAGTATCAACAATAGATGGTGGAACAAGGAACAAGACAACCTAAACATATCCTTTGACAAACTTTTGAGATATGCTTCATTCTTGTCATTTTGGATATACATGTTGTTCCTTGCAAATCTAACCCATGTAGGAAGATGAACTACACATGATAGGATAGCTCCAAACTTCAACTCATGAGCATCCACTTCAAGTTCAACTACATGATGGACATCACCACCAAATCCCAATGTAAGTTCTCACATCTTAGAGAAGCTTTACTCAAAGACATGAGCTAAAGCAACTCAACAAGATGTGAATACATTGAAATGCTTAAAGGAAAAATGGCAACCCCATTTTGAAGTTAAATGATGAGTATGACCCATGATCAAGTGTTCTCACTTGACTCCTAAGTCAATATACTCTAACATAGGTGACCTAGTCGCCGACCCATCTAGATGAAGTTCTCTAGTGTTTCTTTTGTTTGATCTCTTCTTGCTAGAGTGTTTCCTTTTCAAAAAAAAAAACTTCATCTAGACGTTTCTTTGCTTCTTCTCTGTGTTTCTTTTCCTTTAGCTAGTTTCGCAGCTACTTCATTGCAAATCTTTGTGAGAATTCCTTTGCCTAGTGAGCTGAGTTGACAAAATATTGCTTTGCACCAAACTCGGTTCCACCGAATTGATTCAACTCGGAGTCACCGATTTTGCTGCTCTAAGGAGTTTTCTGTCAAATATTTTCTAAGATTCTCTGCTCCAGCTCCACTCAATGACTCTTATCCTCTACTTGCATCTAGAGCCACTCAATGGCTAGATGTGTTTCTCAAGGACCAAACCCACTTGACCAACAACCGTGAAGTCCCTTCTTGGAAATTGATGTCAAAGGGGGAGAGAGGAATACATCAAAGCTTATCGCTACAAAAGAGATGCACCTTACAAGAGGAGAGAATGTTACATATTTCTAAGAGGGGAGAAACATGATTCCAGTTGATTTTAGTGTTTTTGATTGCTTTAGTTTGCTCACCCTACCTGCTCCCAATATCCTATGTCAGATTCAGGGGGAGAGAAAGTTCTTTAAGGGGAGACAACTATTTCTTCCTTTTGGGGACATGTCTGCTTCAAAGAAGTATTCACCTAGTGATACTCTCTTCTACATGTCATTCCAATCTTGGTTTCTTGTTGATCTTGTGTCTTTTCTTGAAGAAATTATCTTGTGTTATCTAACCTTGTTTTCTCAAGTGTATTTCTTCAGGTACTTGATCAAGAACTTCAAGGTAAGTATATGCATCACACCCATGTACATGATTGACCTCCTGCTAGTATATATTGTTTGCAAGAAGAAAATCATGGACATGTGGATACCTAAATGTCATATATATATTGCTCTGATGCATGTAGCCAAGATACATGTTGCATGTATATTTCCCATGTGATATCATCATTCTATATGCACATCTTCAGGGGGAGTTCAGGGAAGCTCATACATGTTACATGTTTCCTTCAAAGCTTTCATACAATCTTCTGCTAAATCTTTATTTGAAGCTTTGATGTATGTTGTCATCAATTACCAAAAAGGGGGAGATTGAAAGCACACTTGCTCCCTTGGTGGTTTTGGTAATTTATGCCAACATACATGTTGTTGGACTAATGCCTCTATCTAGTGAATTTCAGATAAGTTCAACAATGGCGTGGCAGGGACAAGAGGATGTGGAACCCTTCAAAATACTAAGGACATGGATTGGCAAAAGCTCAAGACTCTACATTTTTGGTTTAGTGATCTAAGATCACATTGAGTCCATAGGAAAGCCAATACTATTAAAAGGGGATGAGGTGTTGCTTAATGGTCATTTTGCTCAAGTGCTTAGTGACAGTACTCCAAAACCCTCAACCACTTTCTCCATCCAAATATGTCCAAAACCTACATTCCAACTCGGCCCCACCGAAATTTCCTATCCGGAGCCACCGAGTTCTTCTGGACTTAGCCACTGCCAAAACCCTAACAAATCGGACCGAGATGGCCTTGTCAACTCTCTGTAATCGTTTGCACTTACTTCAGTCTCACCGAGTTTTGCAAATCGGTCTCACCGAGATGGCTTGCCAACTCTCTGTTGCCTTATTGCTTCACTTTGGTCCTACAGAGTTGACGCAATTGGTGCCATCGAGACGAGGTTTGCCCTAACCATTGCACTTTGGTCCATCCGAGTTGTTCCAGTCGGTCCCACCGAGATTCCTAATGTTCATATCTTTTACACAGTTCGGTGCCACCGAGATTTCTGATCGATGCCACCGAGTTGGGTCAAAAGTGTGTAACGGTTGGATTTTGTGTGGAGGCTATATATACCCCTCCACCACTTCCTTCTTAGTAAGGAGAGCCATCAGAACGTGCCTACACTTCCACCATACATTTTCTGAGAGAGAACCACCTACTCATGTGTTGAGATCAAGACATTCCAATCCAACCATTTGAACCTTGATTTCTAGCCTTTCCCAAGTTGCTTTCCACTCAAATCCTTCTTCCACCATAGCCAAATCAGTGAGGAGTTGTTTGAGTGTTGGGGAGACTATCATTTGAAGCACAAGAGCAAGGAGTTCATCAACAACACACCGTCTATTACCTTTTGGAGAGTGGTGTCTCCTAGATTGGTTAGGTGTCACTTGAGAGCCTCCGACATGATGTGGAGTTGAGCCAAGGAGTTTGTAAGGGCAAGGAGATCGCCTACTTCGTGAAGATCTACCTGAGTGAGGCTAGTCCTTCTTGGACGTAAGCCATGGTGGAATAGGCAAGGTTGCTTCTTCATGGACCCTTCGTGGGTGGAGCCCTCCGTGGACTAGCGTAGCCGTTACCCTCCGTGGGTTGAAGCCTCCATCAACGTGGACGTACGATAGCACCACCTATCGGAACCACGCCAAAAACCACCGTGTCTTCATTGCGTTTGATCTTCCGTACTCTACCCCCTTTACTTTCAGTACTCTTGCATGCTTTACTATTTCTGCTGCTCAATCTCTAGATATGCATGTGTAGAAAGTATTGGAGTGATCTTAACTTGTGCCAAAATCTGCCTAAGTTCCAAGAGAAACTAAAAACTACAACTTTGGTTGGTTAAGTGTCTATTCACCCCCCTTTAGACCTATCTCCTTGATCCCACAATTGGTATCAGAGCATTGGTCTCCATTGCTTTGGTTTAATCACCATTGGAGGGAGATGGATGTGTCTACTTTGGGGAGTCTTAGACGTAGAGTGCCTATCCTCAATGGGGAGTATTACAACTTTTGGAAGGATGAAATGCTTGATATCTTTGATGAATTTAATTTGAGCAAGTGTATTCATAATCCTTATGTGCCCCCTATTTATCCCTTGCATCCTACTCATGAAGAGGAAATTGACATGTTTCGTAATCTTAGAACTGTCAATCTTATCATTAGAGGATTACCTAAAATTGTGCTTGGTTGTATGCAAAACTTTGGATGTGCTTATACTCTATGGCATGACTTGGAAAAGCGTTATCCCGATTACTCTTCAAAGAATCTTGATGAGATTCTTCATATGACTATTGCTTTTCACAAGATGAGTCCTAATGATCCTAAGTTTGATGATTGCTTGTTTGAGCTTCGTGATCTTATGCGCGCTAAAGGAGATGTCAGAACTATTAGTAACATTATCACGGAAGCCATTAGAATTCATAAACTTGAACATTGTCATGGTCATGAAACTAATGAACTCATTGCCCTAGGTGATGATCATATACATGATGATGATAATGATGTTGAGCATGGCTACTATGATGAGGACGAAGAATTTGATATTGAATTTGAGAAGACCATGAGGAATCTTAGTCTTATGGCAAATCTTCGAGATTACATGGCTAGAGGAAAAGAGTGGATTCTTGATAGTGGATGTACCGATCACATGACCGGAGATAGAGACATGTTTCGTGAGCTTGCTAAAAATGATGGTCCATGCAAGTATGTGACTTTTGGAGACAACTCCAAGGGTAAGGTACTTGGCCTTGGTAAGGTGGCCATATCCAATGATAGCTCCATACAAAATGTTATGCTTGTTGAATCTCTTGGTTAAAATCTTCTTTCCGTATCTAGACTAGCCGATTTTGGTTTCAATGTTCTATTTACCAAAGTAGATTGCCAAGTGTTTCGTCAAGATAATCATAATATGGTCTTTACCGGCATTCATAGAGGTGATCTATACATTGTTGATTTCACTAAGAGAGCCCAACCTCGTACATGTTTAATTGCTAAATCTTCTAAAGGTTGGTTATGTCATAGGAGATTTGGACATATTGGCATGCATAACCTTGATAAACTTGTTAAAGGAGATCACATTCTTGGAGTGAAAGATGTTATATTTGACAAAGATCGACTTTGTAGTACTTGCCAGGAAGGAAAACAAGTTGGAGGAAGCCATCCCGTGAAGAACATTATGACCACGAGGAGACCACTCGAGCTACTTCATATGGATCTTTTTGGTCCCAACTCCTATAAGAGTCTTGGTGGTAACTCTTTCGTCTTGGTCATTGTTGATGATTTTTCCAGATTTACGTGGGTGTTCTTTCTCGATGACAAATCGCAGGTACAAAATACCTTCAAGAACTTTGCAAGAAAGGCCCAAAATCAATTTGAAGTGAAGATCAAGAAGGTTCAGAGTGACAACGGAACAGAGTTAAAGAACGCAAATGTGGACACCTTTCTTGATGAGGAGGGTATTTCACATGAGTTCTCGGCTACGTACACACCTCAACAAAATGGAGTTGTTGAGAGGAAGAACCGTACCCTTATTGAGATGGCAAGAACAATGCTTGATGAATACAAGACACCAAAACACTTTTGGGTGGAAGCGGTTGAAACATCTTGTCATGCAACAAATCGACTCTACCTTCACAAGCTTCTTGGTAAAACGGTGTATGAACTGCTCACAGTGTCTTCATTGCGTTTGATCTTCCATACTCTAAACCCTTTACTTTCCGTACTCTTGCATGCTTTACTATTTCCGCTACTCAATCTCTAGATATGCATGTGTAGAAAGTATTGGAGTGATCTTAACTTGTGCCAAAATCTGCCTAAGTTCCAAGAGAAACTAAAAACTGCAACTTTGGTTGGTTAAGTGTCTATTCACCCCCCTCTAGACCTATCTCCTCGATCCCACAAGCGGCTCGGGAGCCATTAATGGAGAAGTTGAGAGCAAGGCGGGCGGCGATGGAGGTCAAAGGGCTCGCTTCCCGGTGAGCCTACGCAGCGTACTGCTCGCACGCCTTCCGGTGAGCCTACGTAGCGGAGGACTAGCCGCACGCCTCCCGATGAGACTGCGTAGCGGAGGACTGGTCGCATGCCTCCCGGTCAGCCTACGTAGCGTAGGACTGGTCGCACGCCTCCCGGTCAGCCTACGCCACAGACTTCGCTCGCACGCCTCCCGTCTACTCAAACAGCTGCCCAGACGGCACCTCCTTGCCATTAAAAATGTGGGACGCGTGGTGGCACGTAAATGGTCAGTAGAACGCCCACGATTGAAATAATACTGTACAACCGTTTGTGATGATAACGTGACAGCTATTTGTTGGCTGTTAATGTGTGCGCCTTGTCTCATATTGGACAATTTTTTTACCACAACATGTTGGTGCCATTCCATGACACCATGCCAAGTCTCATGAATTTTAGACGATTTTTGGATTTACTAGAATTTCAAAACCAAGTTCTCAAGATTGCGGCCGAGCCACAAAGAGCCTAGGTGTTTGAAATTCATTCCCATTTCTTGCATGGGACCTAAACATGCAACCAAGGACACATATATGATTTTTCAACCCATTTTGGTGCACATGAGCATGTGCATGCAGTTCAAATTTGAATTATGCACATAAAATACCTAGAAAACTCAGTTAACGTATAAAAATGTCCAAACGAACCACGAATAATTCCAAAATTTAACACGACACTCCTATTGGTCTATGTTACCTCTAGAAAAAAAATCAAGGCAAGAAGAGGCAACGAATGTCGTTTCGTCCACAAAGGTGACACGTTCCCTACTGGAACCATGAGGCTTCATGTGAGAAGCTCTGGTTTGTGAGAAGCTTATACTAAAACCTGCCCCAAATGGGACAAAAAATTTACCACAACATGTTGGTGCCATTCCATGATAGCATGCCAAGTTTCATGAATTTCAGACGAGTTTTGGATTTACTAGAATTTCAAAACAAAGTATCTCAGTGTTTGCGGCCGAGCCACGATGCCGAGGTGTTTGATATTCATTCCAATTTCTTGCATGGGACCTAAGCATGCACCCAAGGACACACATATGATTTTTCAACCCATTTTGGTGCACCGGAGCATGTGCATGTAGTTCAAATTTGAATTATGCACATAAAATGCCTAGAAAACTCAGTTAATGTATAAAAATGTCCAAAAGAACCCCGAATAATTCCAAATTTTAACACGACACTCCTGTTGGTCTACGTTGCCTCTAGAAAAAAATGAAGGCAAGAAGAGGCAATGAATGTCGTTTCGTCCACAAAGGTGACACGTTCCCCACCGGAATCATGAGACTTCTTGTGAGAAGCTCTGGTTTGTGAGAAGCTTATACCAAAACCTGCCCCAAATGGGGCAATTTGTTTACCACAACATGTTGGTACCATTCCATGATAGCATGCCAAGTTTCATGAATTTCTGACGAGTTTTGGATTTACTAGAATTTCAAAACCAAGTATCTCAACGTTTGCGGTGGAGCCACGATGCTGAGGTGTCTGAAGTTCATTCCCATTTCTTGCATGGGACTTAAGCCTGCACCCAAGGACACGTATGTGATTTTTCAACCCATTTTGGTGCAGCGGAGCATGTGCCTGTAGTTCAAATTTGAATTATGCACATAAAATGCCTAGAATACTCAGTTAATGTATAAAAATGTCCAAACGAACCCCGAATAATTCCAAAATTTAACACGACACTCCTATTGGTCTATGTTACCTCTAGAAAAAAAATCAAGGCAAGAAGAGGCAACGAATGTCGTTTCGTCCACAAAGGTGACACGTTCCCTACCGGAACCATGAGTCTTCTTGTGAGAAGCTTATACCAAAACCTACCCCAAATGGGACAAAAAATTTACCACAGCATGTTGGTGCCATTCCATGATAGCATGCCAAGTTTCATGAATTTCAGACGAGTTTTGGATTTACTAGAATTTCAAAACCAAGTATCTCAGCGTTTGCGGCCGAGCCATGATGCCGAGGTGTTTGAAATTCATTCCCATTTCTTGCATGGGACCTAAGCATGCACCCAAGGACACACATATGATTTTTCAACCCATTTTAGTGCACCGGAGCATGTGGATGTAGTTCAAATTTGATATATGCACATAAAATGCCTAGAAAACTCAGTTAATGTATAAAAATGTCCAAACGAACCCCGAATAATTCCAAATTTTAACACGACACTCGTATAGTTTTATGTTCACTGTAGACAAGTGTTCTAGCAATTCAAACACTGTCCTTTGCCGCTGTGACCCCATTCCGTATTGAAAATCAAGACGAAAAATCAAGTACATCACACACAGTTTATTATCACCAACCATGTGAGATGCAGTACAAAATATCTTGGTGCACCGTCATATATGGCTTATGCGAGAAGGTTCGTCGGCTACAGTCCATAGCCGGCGCGTCAAGCAAACTAGCCCCCCAAATATCATTTCACTGTTTAATCGTCGCCAGTCAAAGATGGGGACGTGGACCTACATCGTGAGGGCAACTTCGGTGGCCCAGTCCGGCGAGAGCGCGGCCACAGCCGCCATGAGCGTGCTCACAACCTGCGTGAGCACGGCCGCAATCTGCAACCGGGCGGCTGCGGCAACCAAAAAGGCCGCTACTGCAGCTCAGATGGCGGCAGCAACATCTGCGACGGGGATAGCAAATGGCGAGAGCGGGACAGCAGCTGTCCGTTCCGCGGCGGCCGCCTTACCCTGATGGAGGCCGCCCGCGCTCATGTCGAGGCCGGCCACGCCCAGCTCCTGGCGGTCACCACACAAATCGCATGAATCTTCTCCGACAATGGTGGGCAACCCACGGCCGAAGAGTTGGCAATCACCGAGAGCGTTCGAGCAGTCGTCCGTTCGTTCGCGACATACCTTGCCGTGATGGAGCCCATCCAAGCCCAGACCACAGCCGCCCACGCCCAGCTCGTGGCGGCCTTTTCCAAAGAGATGGCGGACGTGGATGGCGAGATGCTTGCCGAGTATGGTGCGATGGATGCCATGGAGCCCCTTCCCCAGGAGATCGTCGGGCGCCAGCTGGACATGGAGGAGGCGGCGAAGATCGACGAGTGCCAGGCGGAGTAGTAGTCTTTTGTTAGAGTAATGTTTAGGTTAGCTAGCTCTATTTAATTGCTGAACTTGCTCGATTAAGAAGTGTGGGTGTGCTGTAGGCTCTTTTGTGTACCCAAATTATGCAATGACGTGGATGACCACTGTAACCAGGGAAATTCGAACCAAAATTTACATGTTCAAACTCATCACACACAGGGTAAGCCATATGAATCGTTTGTGATGTTCAGAAATCATACACAGTGCTGAATAAGGGACCGTGTCTGATGACACTTCGCGCGCCAGTTTTTTGCTGCATGGAGCGAGAATTTTCGGCATCCGCGGAAATATCTACCTCCCATGCCCCCTCCTCCTTACCAAAAGCCAAATTTCCCGTATTTCTGCCTTCCATTCCAAGTTCAAACCTTCACTGCTTGCTTGTAGCGCCGCTGCCTCGCCGGCGACGCTCCTTCCTGCTGCTCGGCCTCGTCGATCTAGTCAGGTAATCCATACCCGACCCCCATCCTCCACCTCCTTCTACGTCCCACATGCCCCGACCGCCGGCGCGACACCTTCCACCCAAATCACCGACCCATCCTCCAAATAAGCGCCACCCTAAGCCATGGTGCACGCAGTATAGCCAGGAGCTCAAGGAGCATCTAGCAGCGGAGAAGCAAATCGTGGCCGCACGCGCGGATGAGGTCGCGATGGCTGCCATGCGTGCCGACCCCCAGATCTTGGAGGAGCACCTCGCCGTCGAGGCCACCGTCGATGCCTCACGCGCGGACGCCGCCACGTGGTTGGCTGCTTTAAACGACAGTTTGTGGCGTTTTCTCGAGGCCTCCGTCAGTGCCTTCGATGAAGACTACGAGGTGTTTTCTCAGCGTGCCCGTGCTTACCTCAACTCCAGAGCCAGTAGGTTGGTGCTCGGAGCGGCTCAGGCGACTCACCACTATGAGGAGGGCACCCACGATGTGGAGGCCTCGCCCTCTTCCAAGTCTAAGGAGCCCATTGTCATCGATATCTCCGACGATGAGGAGTAGCTTGTCTTTTTAGCTCACTACATGTACCTATGTTCAGCTAGCTAGCTACGCCGGTTAAGCATGTTCGGTTTACCTGTTGCATGTGCTGCTCCTGCCTTTCCTTTACAAATTCTAGTGAATTGTCCTATGTACTCTTACTATGCAATCTGATCCTCTAGTATATATGTTCTATATATTGTGCAATGTGGTGCTGAGTTAACTGTTTGGTTATTTTTTTGTCATGTTCAGTTAACTGTTTAGTTCAATTCTGCAATGTGATGCTCAATTCTTGTGGGTGCAATTTTGTATTCTCTTGCATGTGAGAAATAATCGAATTTGGCTGTACAAAATACATGAGATACAAATACAATTGCTATATTTCCAAGTTGTTAAGCATACTAGGTTTGGTTAACTGTCTGATCTTGTAGTATGTTCTCTTGTGCAATGTGGTGCTCAGTTAACTATTTGGTTAATTTATTGTGGTGCTTAGTTAACAGTTTGGTTCAATTCTGCAATGCGATGTTCAATTGTCGTGGGTACAATTTTGTATTGTTATGCATGTGAGAAATAAATCGAATTCGGCTGTACTAAATACATGAGAAACATATACAATTGCTATATTTCCTAGTTCTTAAGCATGCTTGGTTTGGATAAATGGCTTTTCCATGTGGCTCCAATTAATCTGCTGAATCTGCAATGTGTTTATTTTTCATCAACATATTTTACTGATAGTATGCCAACCCTCACTTAACCTAATCAATAACTACCTTATATGTGTTGCAGGGAAACAATGGGAGGCACTGAGGTTTACCATCGAGGTTCGCACATGCATGGTCCTTTGTCTAATAGCACATTATTGTGCAATTGCAGGAACCATTCTAGTATTTAGGTTTTTAACAATTTGGTCTTGCACATGTAGGTCCTGCTGTCAGAGGTTTTGACCCAGTGTTCGACCCATTTTGCATATGGGGAAATGAGATGTCCATGAATATCAGTCAAGTCAAGAAACTCAGAAAGATTGTGAGGATAAAGAAACTAGCGACAAAAAACAACAAGATCTTTGTCTGCACAATGAAGAAGACATCAGTGAACTACAGGATGGTACTAACTCTTATACTCCCTACGGTCCTTTTTAGTCTGCATATAAGTTTTGTCCGAAGTCAAAGTATCTCTACTTTGACCAAAGTTATAGAAAAAAGCATCAACATTCAAACTGCAAAATCATTATTTTTAGATGCATTATGAAATACAATTTTATAGTTTACATATTTGGTATCGTGGATGTTGATATTTTCTAAAATAAATTTGGTGAAACTTTACAAAGTTTGACTTCATACAAATCTAATGCGCGGAGTAAAAAGGACCGGAGGGAGTACCTTGTTTTTTTATTCCTTTGCGCCATTACAAAATTCAGAGAAGATATTTATGCATATCTTTGTTTTCAGGCCTTTCCAAAGCAGTTCACAGATGATTACCTCTCAAACCACCTGTATGGTCAAGAGGCGAGGAAGGTGTTCATACAACACCCACAGTACAATATTGAAGTCTTCCTCAAGAGGATGAAGGATGGGCAGTCAATCATCCACAGGCACTGGCCTAAAGTTGCAGGGACATTCAACATCATTGAAGGCTCAATATTCGCCTTTCGATTCAGCAGTTTTCCAGATGAGATTCATCTGTCTATCTACCATCTATAATGCTAATTTCCAAAGGTTATAGATGTTGCATGTGAAACTTGGTGCTGTTGTGTAATGGGGTAGCTAGCTATATGCCTATATGGTGTGAGTGAGTGCTGAAGCTATATGATGATGTACTCTGATGTATTTCAATTATGAAATCCTGGTTCCGTAATACGAAAATGAAATATATTGTGTGTTTATTATGAAATGTAAATTTGATTACTAAATGGATTAATAATAATAGGCCAATTAGCCTGCTTATTGGGTTTTTCTGGTGCAAACGGTTATTGAGACAACACCGTGGGCGATGATCTCAGACAACCCACACAGTTTATAGGAAGTAAACGTGTTGGATCAATGAACAATCGCACACGACTTCCTCTAGACAACTGTTTGCGTTAGGCCACCTTGCTTTTCCACACAAAAAGTGTGTGTGATGGACAGCCTATGCCACACAGTTTCTTCTAGACACTGTGCGTGATGCATTCAATAACACGAACGATAAAATTATTACTATCGCCTGCAATGGCAACACTATCACAGACGATGTGATGCGGAAAACAGTGTGCTTTGTATATACGAACGGAAACGTTTGTCTGGGATTCACTATGTGGGATGTATATACAAACGGAAACGTTTATCTTGGATTCACTGTGTGGGATGTACATACGAACGGAAATGATTGGGCCAGTATAATTGTCTGCGATGGCTCACCCGATCGCACACGAGCTCTTTTTGCCCCATGTGTGTGACCAGAGGCCCTATCGCGGACGGTTTCTAGGTCATGTGGAAAGGACCCCCCTATCGCACACACAGGCAAGGCGACGGTTTAAAACTTCATCGCTGAAAGGGGGTAAAAACCGTTTGTATAGTAGCTCGCTGTACTAGTGGTCATATGAGTTAGGGAGCCTTGCTGCTACAAACTTTGTGACATGTTTGATACTACCAAATAAGCTTTCATCAGCACATCAAGCAAACTCGGTCTTGAGATGTATTTTTAAGTGAGGAAAAATGCAAACAAAAAATGAAAATTAGAAAATCTAGTGTGTGAGCAACTTTGTCTACAAAAAGAATTGTGTTTAAAAGCTTTCTTGTCCCTATTTCTTGTGAGTTGCCAAACATTGCATATGTGGTTGCCTAACTGTATGTCTGTATTGCCTGCCATTTGCTTAACAACTTGCCTTACATTTCTATTTTTTGCCTCCATGACCAGTTGCTTGACAACAAACACATGAAGTAGGAAGTAGGGAAAAAATAGAAAGAAAACTGAAAATTTCCTGTGAGTTGTCAAACTTTGCCTCTAAGGTTGCCTAATTATAGTGTCTGTATTGCCTGACATTTTCTTAACAACTTGCCTTACATTTTCTTAACAACTTACCTGACATTTTTGTTTTGTCATGACCTTATTACCACGGGTTGGGTTTCTCTCTATGTATTGCATGCAAGATCTTAAATGGAAACTAAATTGCCTGAATGATCAAGTGCTTGACAAACAAAACATGAGTGGGGAGAAAAAAACAGGAATAAAACCGAAAAAACTTACCCTCAACTTGCCGAACTCCCCTCGTCCCTTTTTGTCCTTCTTAATAATCTTGGCAATAAGATCAGAGTTCCAAACTGGTACTCTTGGTAACGTGCTTGCAATGGGTTCATCCACATCCAGTGAGTCCAAGTATAGCAGCTGCACTAAGAACCCCCAAAAAACAAAAGCACATGAACAACAAAGAAGAACGAATGAAAAGTCTTTAAAAAAAAGAAAGGGAGAAAAGCAAGTTAGACTTACAACTAAGTGCATTACGTAGCAGCAGACTACGTTTTTATCAGCTCCCCCCATGAATGCCAACTTTAGTTGATCAACTACAAATTGGCATACATTGGTCTCTGTTATCGCATCCACATGCATCACAACAGGATAGCACCGTGGTGATATGTTCAAACTTGTGGTAGGGGCAAGGAAACACGAGAAAGCAACTGCCAACCAAGCACGCAGGAAATTGTCATCTGCTGCCCCAGCCATGTCCTTAATCATTTCACACCAGGATGTTTCAGATGGTGAACATTCGGTACTAATCTTGAAGATTGTGTTCATTTGAGTTGTGTAATCCGCTCTATTCTCATAGCACACCTTCCTCCCCCTCTTTGGCAGACCCCATATCCTATGAACACTTGCTGCATCTACTGGAATCTTGCCCCTCTCTAGAATGACCAGTTGTGACATTTCAGGGTCATAACTCAAGTCTCCCGGCATGCTGCTGGTTGCGATATCCAACAGGCCTCCAAACTCTATTCTAATTATCACATCCTTCTAAGGTTGCACTAGATCTTTGTTTAGCTTGAACAACCTTGCAGGTGATGCCCTGTTTCTCCAACCCTATAAGCAAGAAATAGTGGCTCAGTTAAACTCTGTGTTAAAACTTCAATATTTACACATGTGAAAAAAGATTTGCTTGGATCTATAAAGATCACTTGAGTCACATTTGCTACTGAACTTGTTTATGCATGATGCTTTCGAGAGAAAAAATCACTAATTCGCCACACATGCTACGTACCTTGGAAAACTCATGATCATCCAGCCTTAACAAAAAAGGGGAGGTGGAAACTACTAAGTGCATACATATTTACCTTGTTTTCGCTTGTCTTCCTGCATTTTGGCTTCGATTCCTCCTCTTGCGTGATCTCCTTGCCTTCTAAATCATCATCTGGTGCACTGGCATTGCTATCTATGTCTGACGGGCGCTTCCCGTGACAGATGATCCCTTTAGTACGCGTACGCTTGTAGCCAATTATCAGCATGTTTTGTTGCTGTGATGGGTGTACCTGCGTTGGAAAAAAATGATGCTCATTTGTTTAGTAAAAAAATAGTCGCATATCTAGAAACATGACAACAACACCGCCCCGTGCCACCCCCATATTCATCTTGAAAAAACACTAGTAAAAAAGAAACAACATCGCCCTCGTGCCACCCCTGCCCCCTCTTTGGTTTCAGCCCAAAAAAAGATATTACCTCTATTTCATCTACACCCTGTTGGGGTGCTTGTTCGCCCAGACCATCACTTTTTCGCTTGTCTCAGACATTTTTGATGCTGAAAAAACACAAAAAGGATATCAGGAAAAAGAAAAATAAGAACATTAGCCACATATACAATTTCTCCCTGGTTGCTGAAAACTTGTCTGCTTGTAGCACTATATTTGCCTGTTATTGCCTCAAAAACTTGCCAGTATGGTTGCTGATATGCCATCCTAGACACCCACACACCCACCTTCACTACAAAAAAAAGACACATCCGTGACATTATGGCCGAATGAAAACTTTTTCTGTCATGGTTGTGACACTTCTATGACAATAATTGTGACAAAAACATGTATCATCATAGATGTGGTGGGCTCCTACTTCTATAACAAAAAATACAGAAAATGGGCTTTTCGTCTTGGTCGGGCCGGAGACGCACCCGCATGACATTCTTTGGGCCGTCCATGACGTAAAAAATCGTGGTAGAAGTGAGGGCGAGGAAATTTTTGGGGAGTTCCCGGTTACGGTGGGTGGTCGGGGCCGAGCGATGCAGTGTGGTTTGCGCGTTTCTCTCGTACGCGCGTGTGTGCGAGGCGTTTGCTAACTGAACCCAAGCGAGGCGTTGACTTACTAAACCCGAGCGATCGCACTAGCCAGCTACGTACTGAAGACGAGCGATCGATCCCACTATGTACTGAAGCCGATCGATCGATCCCTTCTCTACTAACTGAACCCAAGCAATTCCTTCGCTGCTAACTGAACCCGAGCGATTCCTTCGTTGCTAATTGAACCCGAGCCATTGATCGCTGCTGCATGCTGCTTACTGAAGCCGATCGATCGATGTGTTGCATCGAGCCCCCATGTGCGAGACGTAGCCAGTTGGGTTGCCTCTCGATGAACAGTGCACGTTGCTGCCGCGCGCGTGATACACTTAGACACGAGTCGAGACTTGCATCGATCGAGCCGTGGTTCATTGGCTGTGGATGAACAGTTCCTGCTGCTGCCGCCCGCTCATACGCCCCACCCCAGCCAGTGGGGGTTGGATGAACAGGACCCCGGCCGTGTAGGCGGTTGGCGCCGGATGAACAGGACCCCGAGGAGGCCGTGCCGCGGTACGCCATACCCCAGTCGGTTGGGGGTGGATGAACAGGACCCCATGGAGGATAGATGAGCAGTAGCCAGTGGAGGCTGGATAAACAGGACCCCGTGGAGGCTGGATGAACAATAGCCGGTGGAGGATGGAGGAAGTCGACGGTGGATGAACAGTAGCCCGTGGAGTCCTGTTTTGCGGTATGCCACACCCCTCTCGATGAACAGGACCCCGTTTCGACCATAGGCGCTTGAAGAGAAGTCTGTTTCCTCTGTTTTGCGGTATGCCAGACCCCTCCCAATCAACAGGACCCCGTTTCGACCGTAGGCGGTTGAACAGAAGTCCGTTTCGTCCGTTTTGCGGTACGCCAGACCCCCAGTCGATGAACAGGACCCCGTTTTGACCGTAGGCGATCGAACAGAAGGCCGTTTCCTCCGTTTTGTGGTACGCCAGACCCCGAGTCGATGAACAGGACCCTGTTCCAGCTGTTCCATCCAAGCCGGTTGGCTCCTGATGAACATGACTCATTTCGACCGAGTCGGTTGCCTCCCGATGAACACGACGCTATTTCCTCCGTTCTGACACAGCCAGTTGGCTGCCGATGAACAGGAGGCCATTGTTGCGTACCCCCACTATCACCTCTCCATGTACACGAGCCCTGGCCGTACATATGCGCGAGTACGCGTTCGAGACCCCGCCCGTATGTACGTACGTGCCCGTATTTTTTGCAGCATGGCTGTACGTACGTGTACACGATTTAGTTGGGGCTGCCTGAACTACTACGTCAGGAGGCTCTACTACGACACGTGCCGCTCCTTACATGCCCACATTTCATCGTTGCAGAGAGACCGATCGACCAGTATGTACGTACACGTTCGCGACCAGATAGACAACGCTACATACGCTTCGACCGGGTGGGTCCCAGCAGTCAGGGAGGATACGGAGGTACTTCCTTGCGTGCGAAGATATAGCAGGTGGGTCCCAGCTATCAGGGGGAGGAATCGTTTTTTTGCACGTAATAAGGAGGCACTTCCTTGCGTGCGAAGATGTAACTGGTGGGTCCAGCTGTCAGCCTCACCGCGTACAGTCCTCTTCCGATGGATGTCGTTCATTCACCACGTTGACTATGCCGTGCTGAGAGCACCAAGGCGGTGGACGACGGCGAGGCCTAGGAAGGGAACGATGAGGAGCCGGGGAAGACGCTGCAGTGGATGCCCACACCGAGGGGAGTACGAGGGTTGACTGGTTCGGCTGTGGTATGAGGCTGCCATCGCCAGAGAATAACAGGGGATGTGGGTGAGTAGAGGGAAGGCCTGGCCAACGGTGGGTGTAGGGTGGGGCGGTGAGGCCTGCGCGGCAGCACAGCCAGCCACAGGAGGCAGGAGAAGGCAGTCCCGCCGGCACTGGTTTGGGCAGCTGGAGCAAGAAGATCAGAGATTGAAGAAGCAACACGGCCTTTGCATTAACCTTCAACGGTCACTGCTGCTAGAATTGTTTGTTGACTAAGTTGACAAAGCCCTGCGTACGCGTCAACTTAGTAGGCCCACAAGTCAGCCGCCAAATCCAGTGGGTCCCAGTTGTCATGGGGAGAAATGTTTTTTCCACGTAATAATGAGGCACTTCCTTTCGTGCGAAGCTATAGCTGGTGGGTCCCAGCGGTCAGGGGAAGGAATCATTTTTTTGCGTAATAAAGAGGCACTTGCTTGCGTGCGGCCATGGACCATGTGGGTCCCTGCTGTCAGCCTCTCCACGTACATCCCTCTTCCAATGGCTGTCGTTTGTTGACCACATTGACCACGCCACGCCAAGAGCACCAACGCGGTGGACGACGGCGAGGCCCAGGAAGGGAATGACCCGGAGCCAGCGAAGCCACAACAGTGGATGCCCACGCTGAGGGGAGTACGAGGGTTGACTGGTTCGGCTGCGGTGTGAGGCCTGTGTCGCCGGAGAATAATAGGAGGTGTGGGTGAGTAGAGGGATGGCCTCACTACTGCAGGCGACCGCTAACACGACACATGAATCAGAGACCCCGCGACCAAACTGTGTGCGATGCATGCATCGCAAATGGTGTGGTAATAAAACCTTCGCCAATAAGACGAACTGTGTGCGATGGTGGAGACATCAAGCATGATTCAGATTAGAGACGCGTGTGCGATACGCGGCATACAGTTCATCCATACAAACTATTTGTGATGCGCCAGAACAACAGAAACGAGCAGCCAGTTCGAGGTGTGTGCGATACACGGCATACAGTTCACTCGGATAAACTGTTTGTGATTACCCAACACAACAGAAACGGTCATACAGATCAAGGTGTGTGCAATACATGGCATACAGTTCACTCGAATGAACTATTTGTGATTACCCAACACAATAGAAACGGTCAGGCAGATCAAGGTGTGTGCGATATACGGCATGCGGTTCACTCGGATGAACTGTTTGCAATTACCCAACACAACAGAAATGGTTCAACTTAACAAGATGTGTGTGATACGCGGCAAACAGGTCAGTAATCCGAAATGTGTGGGAAAATGGATAACAACACAGACGATTCCTGCTAATAACCCATGTGTGTTGTGGGCAAATGCTTTCTGGTATACAATTGCCAGCGATTGATGAAATCATCATCGACGGGTTCCCTAGTTTAGCCCGTGGCCGATGTGATTTGCTCTGTCTGCACAACATCTATGCTCTGTCTACACAACAACAACATATATACTTATAAGTACATTGTTGCATAACCAAATAAAACATCCAATTACATAAGTGACTACACACACCAAAGTAAATAGTTACATGCACACTAAACTAGGAGAAACAGTCATCTAATCATCTACTTCTTGTTGTGACGACGCTTGCCATTGCTCTGCTTCCGGCTAGATCCCTGGCCGTTTTGGGGAAGAAGGAGGAAGTTCCTCATGTCAATGATCTGCCTGTACATCTCGTATCTCGTGTACGCCTCCTTGGCCGCGTACATGACGTGAGCTTTGTCGAGTTTCTCCATCCAGGCCGAGTGTCAGGCACACTTGTCCTTGTTGTAGGAATCCTTCATGTCTCTGTAGTAGGGGTCGATGATGGCCTCGGCGAGGTGAACCAGTGAGTCCTTCTCATGCTTCTTACTGCCCCAGATCTTGTATTGACCCTGGATGTCGACAAGATTCTGGCAGGCGATGCCCGAATTCTTGAGCACCTTTACATCGTTGGTGATGTCCACCGTAGCGAACATGTAGTGGGGGTTGTTGACAAACCTGGCGAAACGCTTGCAAGGCCTTGTGGCTAGGCAGTAGTGGTAGATGAGGACGTGATTGCGCACGCACATCTGGGCGACGGTGACCTTGTGACGAGACCCGGCACGAGCGCGGGTGTACTCGAGGTCGAACCCGACCACCTTGTACTTCTCCGCAGCAAGCAACAACTCCATAGTGTGGATGGAGTTCTCCACCCAGATCGAGTTGTTGGTGTACACCACCGAGAGCTCCGTGAACCTTCTGTGGGTGTCCACTACGGCATGCATGGTGAACTGCCGCTCGTCGTCGGCAACCGTTGGGACCGCCATTGGAGCCGCGCAAGATACCCTCGCTGTATTTATTGTCGTGGGTGTGCTTCTTGCAATACTGGGGCGCGATGGAAAGGTTGAAGAGACACAAGGGTTAAATGGCCGTTGTAATAAATGGGGGCCGGACGGCCTGTAATCGGCATGTCTTGTCACCGCGTTCCTAGCGGAGGATTCCAGCGCACGCTTGAGTTGTTGAGCACCCCACACATGTTTTGTTTGACCACGCGTGGGCTCGAAGAGGAGCCAAGTTTACCCGTGGGTGATGAGGTCAAAGTTACGCATATGGGTAATGATGGACACTCGAGTGCGATAATTCTGGGCACACAGTTGAGGAAACCAGCTGTGTACAATAATGTCAAAGATCACTGTCATGTCCGCAATATAGATCATTTGCGATTGAGATCGACAGGGGAAACACATTCGAGAATGGTAAATAAAATCAAGTCCATTGAGGTTCAGATATTAATCGTCCATTGCATATGAATGTCAAAATAGTACTAGTAATATACGAGTCTCATACGATGCCATTTCAACGATTGTACCACAAAAGCCCGAAATATTACAAGGTTCAAATTCCAGAGTTAGAAGGCTCAAATTTGAAGATTAATTACAAGGTTAAAACTGATATTAGAAATGAAATTCAGCTCATGCAGCTGCAGACGCCCGCGCTGATCAGCTGAACTTGGACATATGAGAGGTTCAAACTGATATTACAACTTGTAACACCCGTTTCGAAACCTCAACATTTCTGCAAAGGGATCAGCCACTGACAAGTCGTGTATGGGCTTGACATAATGACTTCCGATTACTCTGTCAGCTGAACTTCCAAAATGAAATTCAGCTTCTGCAGAACCTTTTCCATTCTGCCGTAGCCGCCGGCACTGATCAGCAAACCATTCAGTTTTGCGAAGCAAATGTAGGGAAAACCTCATTACCTTTAGCACCCTTGCTCTCACAACGAAGAACCTGGCAAATATAATCTCCGTTAAGGTCCCTCGGTAGGAGTTCAAAGTAATTTCTGAGAGATGCAGATCAAGGCATTCGATGTGGTTGTTATATTGTATCACATTATCCACTACCTGGCCTAATCTTATCTACAAAAGAAGAGAACGTATTAGTGCCTACTTGCAGTTTTGAACACTACTACAGGCCTCTTTGATTTGCAGGATTTCTAAAATACACGAATAGAGTGACATGCCATCTTCGATCCTACATGATTAACATGGGCATTTGATTACAATCTAGAAAAATGTAGGCTTCTTCCCAAGAGGTTGGAGTGGATGGAAATTTACCTACGAAAACTAGTACAGATGAATTGAAAGGAGAAATGCATATGGATTGTAACCTTATGAATCAAGCAACCACTGTAGGGAAAAAACATCAATGTACTGAAATCCTAGGGGAAAAAACATCAATGTACTGAAATCCTCCAAAATTCCTTCAGAAATCGTAGTACATTCGTCATTGTAAACTTGGGAAAAGGTACCAAAAAATTGAACTCTCTTATGGTTAACATTTAACAGGAAAGGAGCATCACCTTGATATATAGCTTCTCCAGGCACGGAAAGCATCTCAAGAAACTGACAACTTCGTCCAGGTTGGGGCCGATAGATTCTAGTGCGAAGACCTTCACTGTGCGCAGATACATTGTCAAGCTTGTCGGGTTCATTTTCTGGATGACAGAGGAACATACATCTTCAAAATTAGAAAAAATGTTAATTCAAGAAGGAGAAGAAGAAGGCGACTGTTGTACCTGAATGGGTGTGGATCCAATAACAAGTTCAGAGAATTTGAAAGACGAGTAGCCCACCACTGTCAATTTCGGCACAGAAATGACACTGATTCTTGTTGGACCTTGTTGATCAACTACAAGTAATCTCTCAAGTAAAGGTGCATCCTCAATGACCATACTGTGATACACCTTCTGTGATCTCTTGTTGCAGCACCAGCAACACACATAAATTGTCTGAAGAGTCATGGAGGTGATGTGGAAGCTACTCAACCCATTGATCACCTGAAGACGAAGGTACTCGAGTGCAGTGCAGCCGCGGAGCAGGCGCTCCATGTGATCCTTGGGGATGCAGATGGCGACAAGCTCGAGGTGCTTCAGTCGAGGGAGAAAAAGAGTGGGCGTGTCATTAATCAGGGGCAAATGGCATTCATGAACCTGGCGACCCGCAGCATTGGCACGAGGCGAAGCGCGGACGGTAGCAGCAAGCACATATGTCCATCATTAAAACTGAGCTCCTCGAGGTGATCTAGGGCGGGGGATCGAAACCACTCATCAAGCTTGGCTCGGTCCTTGCTGTTGGAACGGAACTTGCCCATGATAAGGCCTCTGATTGGGCCAAGTTACCTTTCGAGGATCTGGGACAACGCGTCCAAGCTTTTGCGATAGCCATGGCAGAGCTTGTGGACGTCGATGAGGTCGAGAGGGGTGGAATGGCATAGGGGGCGCCACCGCCAGGAAAGGACGGTTGTCCGCGCGCCATATTTTATTGGGAGGAGGGAGATGATGACAATCAACATATCATCGGGGAGGCTGCTGATGAAGTCTAGGTCCGCCAGAGTCGCTTGCGGTTCTTACTTGACCCACCTCCGCTTGTTGGCAGCCTCGTCCTCCACCTCCGGAGTCTCCTCAGCGGCGATGTGATACGTCTCCAACGTATCTATAATTTATGAAGTATTCATGCCATGTTTATTATAGTTTTGTATGGTTTTGGTGCACTTTTATATGGCTTTTATATGATTTTCATGGACTAACATATTGACCTAGTGCCCAGTGCCAGTTGCTGTTTTCTGCCCTATTTTTGTTTTATAGAAAATCAATACCAAACGAAGTCCAAATGCCACAAAACTTTTTGGAGATTTTTTATTGGCCAAGATAAACACTAGAAGCTTCGGGAGGAGGCCAGAAGACCCACAGGGGCTCCACGAGCCACCAGGGAGCGCCACCCCCCAGGCGCGCCCTGGTGCCTCGTGGGCCCCCTGTGGCCCTTCTTCGCATGATTCCAACGCCAAAAAATCATATATATTCAGAAACCCCCGAAAGTTAACCTAGATGAGTTTTTACGCCGCCGCAAGCCTCTGTACCAGAGAGATCCCATCTACAGCCCTTTTCCGGCACTCTGCCGAAGGGGGGAAGGCATCACCGGAGGCCATCTTCATCATCCTGGCGGTCTCCATGATGAGGAGGGAGTAGTTTACCCTCGGGGCTGAGGGTTTGTACCAGTAGCTATGTGTTTGATCTCTCTCTCTCGTGTTCTTGAGATGGCACGATCTTGATGTATCACGAGTTTTGTTGATATAGATGAATCATATGGAGTTTTCCCCTCTCTATCTTCTTGTGATGAATTGAGTTTTCCCTTTGAAGTTTTCTTATCGGATTGAGTCTTTAAGGATTTGAGAACACTTGATGTGTGTTTTGCATATGGATATCCGTGGTGACAATGGGATATTCACTTGAGTCACTTGATGTATGTTTTGGTGATCAACTTGCGGGTTCCGTGACCTTGGGGATTTATGCATATGGGTTGGCACACGTTTTCGTCTTGACTTTCCGGTAGAAACTTTGGGGCACTCTTTGAAGTTCTTTGTGTTGGTTTGAATAGATGAATCTGAGATTGTGTGATGCATATCGTATAATCAAACCCGTGGGTACTCGTGGTGACATTGGAGTGCCTAGGTGACATTAGGGTTTTGGTTGATGTGTATCTTAAGGTGTTATTCTAGTACGAACTCTAGGGCTGTTCGTGACAATTAATGGGGATGGCTCATAAGATTGATCGGGAAGGATAACTTTGAGGTGGTTTCGTAACCTACAACAATTTCTTCGTTTGTTCTCCGCTATTTGTGACTTTGGAGTGAACTCTTTGTCACACGTGAGGGATTTACATATTATTCAACTATGTCAACAATGTTGGGAGATCGCACTAGTGAAAGTATGAACCCTAGGCCTTGTTTCTAAGCATTGGAATACCGTTTTATGCCCGTTTACTTTTCGTTACCTTGCTGTTTTTATTATTTCAGATTACAAAAACCTATATCTACTATCCATACTACACTTTTATCACCATCTCTTCGCCGAACTAGTGCACCTATACAATTTACCATTGTATTGGGTGTGTTGGGGACACAAGAGATTTCTTGTATTTGGTTGCAGGGTTGTTTGAGAGATACCATCTTCAACCTACGCCTCCCACGGATTGATAAACCTTAGGTCATCCACTTGAGGGAAAATTGCTATTGTCCTACAAACCTCCGCGCTTGGAGGCCCAACACGAGTCTACAAGAACAAGTTGTGTAGTAGACATCAAGCTCTTTTCTGGCGCCGTTGCCGGGGAGGTGAGTGCTTGAAGGTATATCTTTAGATCTTGCAATCGAATCTTTTAGTTTCTTGTTTATCACTAGTTTGGCTTATAAAAGAAAACTACAAAAAAAATGGAATTGAGGTTGCCTCATATTCTTTGTCTTTATCATGTCTTTCGTGAAAATGATGGATCGGAAAATTATGCTCGATTGATAGAAGAAGAATTCAATAAAATGTTTGGCATAAAATCTTTGACTGATGAGCATGATTGCAATGTTGCTAGTATGAATTCTTTGAATATCCATGATGCTAATGATATGCAAAGCCACAAGCTTGGGGATGCTATGTTTGATGAAGATGATATTTTTAGTCCCCCAAGTTTTGATGAGAATATTTATTATGATGATTGCATGCCTCCTATTTATGATGATTATAATGATAAAAGTGGATTTGGTGAGGTCATGAATTTATTTAGTGATGAATCAACTATTTTGAAAGAGGTTTCAATTGATTGTGACAACAAAGTTGCTATCTATGATGATTATTGTGATGACTTGTATGCTATAAAGGATAATGATAACCATGAAACTTTTCATCATGATTTTAATGTTCAATTTGATTATGTCAATCAAGTATCTCATGATAGTTATTTTGTTGAGTTTGCTCCCACTATTATGAATGAGAAATTTGCTTATGTGTAGAGTAATAAAAATTCTATGCTTGTGAATCATGAAAAGAATGCTTTATGTGATAGCTATATTGTTGAATTCATTCATGATGCTACTGAAAATTATTATGAGAGAGGATCATATGCTTTTACATATTTCAATAATATCAAGTTTCCTCTCTATGTGTTGAAAGTTTTGAAGTCATGCTTGTTTTGCCTCCCTATGCTAGTTGATTCTTGCTCCCATAAACTATTTTCTCACACAATCCCTATGCATAGGAAGTGGATTAGGCTTAAATTTGCTTGTCATATGATTCATGATGCTCTCTTTGTGTTTCAATTCCTTACTTTTATGCGAGCATCATTGAAATCATCATGCCTAGCTAAAAGGGCGTTAAAGAAAAGCGCTTGTTGGGAGACAACCCAACATTTATACCTACTGTTTTTGTGTGTTCACATGATTAAACTACTGTAGTAATTATGTTTTATATGTTTTCTTTCAATAAAGTGCCAAGTAAAACCTTTGGGATAGTGTGGATACTTGTTGATTCAATTCTGTGCAAAAACAGAAACTTTTGCCTCCAGTGTTTAATTTCCCAGATTTTACTGGAGCGTCAAAAAATTCTGAAATTTTTACACAGTATTTATATGCAAATTGTTGACGTTTTCCTAATTTTTCAGTATTTTTAGAATTCCATAAATATGGTAGTTTCTCAGATCATTACAGACTGTCCTGTTTTTGACAGATTCTGTTTTCAATGCATAGTTTGCTTGTTTTAATGTTTCCATAGCTTATGTTATGAGATATAAATTATGGAAATGATATAATACAGTAGGAATTATATGGGAACAATTGTGGATCTTGTCTTGGACAGTACCTAAGTGATGGTTTATTCTTTATCATACTAACCTATCTCACGAAGTTCCGTTAAGTTTTGCGTGATTGAAGTTTTCAAGTTTTGGGTGAGATATCGATATGAGGAGAATAAAGAGTGGCAAGACCCTAAGCTTGGGGATTCCCAAGGCACCCCAAGGTAATACTCAAGGAAGACTCAAGCGCCTAAGCTTGAGGATGCCCCGGAAGGCATCCCCTCTTTCGTCTTCACCACTATCGGTAACCTCACTTGGAGCTATATTTTCATTCGTCACATAATATGAGTTTTGCTTGGAGCGTCATTTTCTTCTGCTAATATTTGCTTTGTGTCATCAATAATCATGTTTTGTATCTTTTAGTTCAATAAAATGCCAATTATAGCCTTTACCATGCCCAGTTTGCAAGTTTATGAGTTGCTGTTTCAAAACAGAAAGTTTGCTGCTAATGATTAAATTTCCCAGAAATGTCAGAATGTGATAAAATCTTGAAATTTTGACACAGTCAACTTTGATAAATTATTTCCAGTGTGGTAAATTTTCATAATTGTTTGAGATATCTAAGTATGGATTCTTAATTATCCTTTACAGACTGTCCTGTTTAGGCAGATTGCTGTTATGTTTGCATTGTTTGCATATGTTGGCTTATTTAATGATTCTATTTGAGGATAGGAGTATTAAATATGCAGAGGCATTTAGAAGTAAATGTTTAATTATAATTTTAGTGATTTGCTACAGTAGAGAATGTTGAGGTTTTGAGTGGATTTATACTAACATATCTCACAAGTTCTTGTCAAGTTTTGTGTGGATGAAGTTTTTGAAACTTAGGGAAACTATTATATGAGAAGAATTAACGAGACACAAGAGTTCAAGCTTGGGGATGCCCAAGGCTCCCCAAGTTAATATTCCAAGAAGTATCAAGCATTCAAGCTTGGGGATGCCCCGGTAGGCATCCCATCACTTTTCTTCATCAACTATCGGTTAGTCTCGATTGAACCCAAGTTTTTACTCGTTCACATAATGTGTGCTATACTTGGTTGTGTCTTTGTTTTGCTTGCTGTTTGAATAAAATATCAAGATCTGAAACTTTTTAAATGAGAGAGAGTCCTGACATAGCTACTTAATTGTTTCACTACTCATTGATCTTCGCTTATATATTTTGGAGTAGTTTGTCATTAATTCTCATGCTTCACTTATATCTTTTTGAGAGTTAATAATAGTAATGGTAATTTGCACAAGATATGAATTCGGTCCCAAGATGATGAATATTTGAGAGGGATATAATAAGAACTTTCATATAAATCATTGGATATGATAAGTGTGATTCCTTGCAATGAAAATAATGAAAGAGATCATATGCTAATCTTATGGAAAGTAATGACATTACAAAAAGAAAAGTATAAGTGGTAAAATTTATTGGAGGTTAACAAGCATAGCATTAGTCAATGATGCAATTCATGAACAAGTTAATAAGGGAAGAGAAGATTCACATGCAAATATACTATCTTGGACATCTTTTATGATTGTGAGCCCCCATTAAGTATTTTATGTCAAATTGTTGACGTTGGACAAGGAAGACAACGTAATGAATTATGTTTGTTCATATTCACATAGAAGTTATATTGTTATAGATCCTCCAACATGTGGTGCTTGCCCAATATCTTTGCTAGCCAAAAATCCGCACCAAGTGGAGATACTACTTGTGAATCCAAAACCCTTAAACCCAGTTTCATGTCATGAGTGTCCACCATATCTACCTATGGATTGAATAAGATCCTTCAAGTAAGTTGTCATCGGTGCAAAAAGCAATAAAAATTGCCTCTAAATATGTCTGAACTTTTATTGTAAGGGAAATAAGCGTTGTACGAACTTGTGATGGTAAAGAAATAAAAGCGATGGACTGCATAATAAAGGTTGCTATCACAAGGGGCAATATAACGTGACGTTCCTTTGCATTAAGAGCTTGTGCATCCAAAAATAAAAAGCGCATGACAACCTCTGCTTCCCTCTGCGAAGGGCCTATCTTTTACTTTTATGCATTTACTTTTATGAATTTATTTTTTATGCAAGAGTCAATAGTGTTCTCCTCTACTTCTTTTTTATTTTTCTCTTTTGCAAGCATCATGTGGTGGGGAAAGATCTAGACACATATATCCAGTTGGATATGAGTGATCATGAGTTATTATTGTTGACATCACCCTTGAGGTGAATAAGTTGGGAGGCGAAATCACAAGCCCCTATCTTTCTATGTGTCTGGCTGAAACTTTTGCTCCATATATATGTCATGAGTGTTAGCAATCATAGAAGACTAAATGATGGTAGAGTATGTGGACTTGCTAAAAAGCTCCTACATGAGACCCTTCCTGAAAATATGATGAATTGCAATTGCATTGTTGACTAGAATAGTTTGTTAGTTTCCAAGAAAGTTTATGCCTTATACTTCATTGTTGTGATGAATTGTTACTTGCTCATGAGAAGTTTTATGATAATAAATATTGCTGTTATAATAATGATCTTGCTTTGAATCATTCAAGTCCAATGTCCATGCTATAAAAGAAAAGAATATATGATGATTATGATAGGTTGCATTCCACATCAAAATTTTCGTTTTTAATTGCTACTTTATCATGATGACTTTTATGAGAAAAAAATTGCTGTTATGATGCTAGGAAAAGTGATTGAAATTATCATTAATCAAACTTATGCACTATGCTAGCATTCACACTTCATAAATTATTTCTTTTATCATTTACCTACTCGAGGACGACCAGGAATTAAGCTTGGGGATGCTGATACGTCTCCAACGTATCTATAATTTATGAAGTATTCATGCCATGTTTATTATAGTTTTGTATGGTTTTGGTGCACTTTTATATGGCTTTTATATCATTTTCATGGACTAACATATTGACCTAGTGCCCAGTGCCAGTTGCTGTTTTCTGCCCTATTTTTGTTTTACAGAAAATCAATACCAAACGAAGTCCAAATGCCACGAAACTTTTTGGAGATTTTTTATTGGCCAAGATAAACACTAGAAGCTTCGGGAGAAGGCCAGAAGACCCACAAGGGCTCCACGAGCCACCAGGGCGTGCCACCCCCCAGGCGCGCCCTGGTGCCTCGTGGGCCCCTTGTGGCCCTTCTTCGCGTGATTCCAACGCCAAAAAATCATATATATTCAGAAACCCCCGAAAGTTAACCTAGATGAGTTTTTACGCCGCCGCAAGCCTCTGTACCAGAGAGATCCCATCTACAGCCCTTTTCCGGCACTCTGCCGGAGGGGGGAAGGCATCACCGGAGGCCATCTTCATCATCCCGGCGGTCTCCATGATGAGGAGGGAGTAGTTCACCCTCGGGGCTGAGGGTTTGTACCAGTAGCTATGTGTTTGATCTCTCTCTCTTGTGTTCTTGAGATGGCACGATCTTGATGTATCGCGAGTTTTGTTGATATAGATGAATCATATGGAGTTTTCCCCTCTCTATCTTCTTGTGATGAATTGAGTTTTCCCTTTGAAGTTTTCTTATCGGATTGAGTCTTTAAGGATTTGAGAACACTTGATGTATGTTTTGCATATGGATATCCGTGGTGACAATGGGATATTCACTTGAGTCACTTGATGTATGTTTTGGTGATCAACTTGCGGGTTCCGTGACCTTGGGGATTTATGCATAAGGGTTGGCACACGTTTTCGTCTTGACTTTCCGATAGAAACTTTGGGGCACTCTTTGAAGTTCTTTGTGTTGGTTTGAATAGATGAATCTGAGATTGTGTGATGCATATCATATAATCAAACTCGTGGGTACTCGTGGTGACATTGGAGTGCCTAGGTGACATTAGGGTTTTGGTTGATGTGTATCTTAAGGTGTTATTCTAGTACGATTTCTAGGGCTGTTCGTGACAATTAATGGGGATGGCTCATAAGATTGATCGGGAAGATAACTTTGAGGTGGTTTCGTACCCTACAACAATTTCTTCGTTTGTTCTCCGCTATTTGTGACTTTGGAGTGAACTCTTTGTCCCACGTGAGGGATTTACATATGATTCAACTATGTCAACAATGTTGGGAGATCACACTAGTGAAAGTATGAACCCTAGGCCTTGTTTCTAAGCATTGCAATACCGTTTTTATGCCCATTTACTTTTCGTTACCTTGCTGTTTTTATTATTTCAGATTACAAAAACCTATATCTACTATCCATACTACATTTTTATCACCATCTCTTCACCGAACTAGTGCACCTATACAATTTACCATTGTATTGGGTGTGTTGGGGACACAAGAGATTTCTTGTATTTGGTTGCAAGGTTGTTTGAGAGATACCATCTTCAACCTATGCCTCCCACGGATTGATAAACCTTAGGTCATCCACTTGAGGGAAAATTGCTACTGTCCTACAAACCTCTGCGCTTGGAGGCCCAACACGAGTCTACAAGAACAAGTTGTGTAGTAGACATCACGATGCTATCTGATAGGACTAGAGGAGTGGGAGGATAGGGAATATTAAGTTAGAACAGGGCAGAAGAAAAGTGTATTAGTAAATAGAAGTTACTAGGTAGGAACAGACTTAATAGAGTCAGAAAATGGAATCCCTATTGGTTGCTTAAATACCACACAATTACTTTGATATTGCTAGGTAAGTCAACATGTAGATACTTGAAAAGAACACTTACTTGGAACAAAGTCCGGACGGATGATATCGTCAGGGAAGTTAGCATATATCATATGACCAGGCTCTTTTAGGTGCAGTGCAATTTTAGTGCCAGCTTTCACTACATAAAACTTAGAAATTTCTGTCCAAAGGCCCACTCCAAAATAGAAGTGACCATGTTCATCAAGTTTTACAGAAGCAACGATTGTAAATCCAAGGTTTGTGTTCAATATGACATTCCTGGAGTCTTCAGTTATGTAAAGGCCAAGATTGTGTACTATAGTTGCTGTTGCAAAGCAAGGGATGTACTGCAGGAAATGATAAGATTGTTAAAGAATAGGGTAACATGCAAATATGGGAGTAATTGAAAGAATAGTACACAGCAGTTGAAATCAAAGGACACAAATTTATAGTTAAACAGATAGTGTAACCATGATGTCATGCAAATATGAGAGTAATCGAAAGAACATTATAGCATTAATTTGCCTAGTATAGAAAGAAGAAAAATCCCCTTTGACGTATATACTGCATGTGGCACCTTTTATCCAAATGTAGCAATATATACTATATGTTCAGAAAAGTAGGCCATGCCAACCAAGGTAGGGTGAGATTGAACATACCGTGCAATTCCTGAAGCCAGCTGGTACGGTGAGATGGAACTTCTCGGCTGTCTAGCCGAGGCCGCATAGGCCTGATGTCTCCTTGCACTGTACACTCTATGAATGAAAGAAAACCCTCGAATCAGCTAGAAGAAAAATGAATCCACAGCAATTTCGGCCGGGTGATTAAAAGTGACAGACGGACTGGGATAAGAGATGATCGAATATTTTAGTAAATTAGTTACTAGGTTCTCCATGAGACAAAGCTCCAATACCGCAGATTCTCCTGTCGGGCGGAGCTGGGTCGACGGCGAGCCGCGTCGAGAAAGTCGGTGGCGATAGGCGGCGGCAAGCGGTAGTGGCGAAATGTGGTGGGGTTTGCCGGCATCCGGCGTCGGCGACAGGCGTCGAGCTAAGTGGTTGCCGTGGCAATAGGCGGTGAAATGCAGGGTCGCGGAGGAGTGCAGGTGCGACTGGGGATAGGAAGGAGGGGAGGTGGTGGGCAGGGGTGAGGGTTTTGTGACGTGGGGTGTGGTGAGGGTTTTCTTTTTTCCTTTTTGAATTGGGTGGTGAGGGTTTTCTGTCCCAGAGGCCAGAATGCGTTTCGGAGGCAACGGTTTGGTAGACTCAACCGTGTGCGATTAACATCACTCTGTGTGTGATGTGGGCAATCATATGTTGGTCTAAGAGAAGCATAAAATTTCATCAACCAGACTGATTGCATACTCATCCCACATCTAGACATAAGTAAACATAGATATATATATATATATATCCCAGCTATTCTGCAACTCATTCCTGAATAAGCTATTCAGGAAACCTTCCTAACTGCCCGAGAACAGACAGCTAACTGTGCGACCTATACTAGTTAACTGCCGGGCGGACTTTTTCTGGCACCATTTTTCGCACTGTTTTTTGGTCATAATTATTGAACCGTTAATCGGAATGATGCAAATGAGATACCGTTGGATAGCAATTGAAAAGGAGCAAAAAACTCGTGTTGATCGTTTTCCCAAAATCGATTCGGTTTTAAAACAAAATTCAAAAAACTGAAAATCCATCAAACGAGTTTTCAATGTTTTTGTGAAATGAATTTTCAAACCTTTTGCCGGAATGATGCGTATGATATACCGTTAGAGAGCTACCGATTAGCCCGAACTTTGGCATATATAACACATTTTCAAATTTGCTACGGTTTAAGAGCAGTTTTCAAAAAACTAGCATCATTTTCGACATTTTTTTGCTCGACCTGCTACAGTACACGCTAACTGCTCGCGCGGAATAGCTAACTGACATATGCTGACAAGCTAACTGCTGAGACTGAAGAAATTGTTTTTTCCTTCTATACTTTTATCGTCGGGTCAAGTTAACCGCCGGGAGTGAAATAGCTAACTGCCAGAAATCGCGGCAGTTAGCACCAAGTTAACTGCCGGGACTGAAAATATTTTTTTTTCTTTTCCATTCTTTTTCCTGAGTCACGCTAACTGTTGGGACTGATACTACTAACTGACGGGACTGCGGCAGTTAACACCAAGTTAACTGTCGGATTGAAGAGACTAATTTTTTTTCTTTTTTTTTTCATGGGTCATGCTAATTGTCTGGACTGGAATAGCTAACTGTCGGGCCTGCATCAGTTAACATCAAGTTAACTGTGATGATTGCCGAGGTTAACTTCGACTGGATTTTTTTGCCTGGGTCACGCTAACCGTCGGGACTGAAATAGCTAACTATCTGAAGACGAGCAAGTTAACTGTAGATACTAATTATTTTTCCTTTGTTTTTTCGCTGAGTCACGCTAACCGCCACAGATTGCAGAGTATAATTGCCATTTGTTCACCTGCGTTAACTGCCATTTTTTTGTTTTTCTGTTTTTTATACTCCCTCCGTTCCAAAATATAGTGCGTCCTCGGTTCCCATGCTTCAACTTTGACCATAAATTTAATCAACGAGACCGACTGCGGCGGGAGCAAAAATTATACTAGTGAATTCGTATTCGAAAGAAGTTTTCAATTATATAATTTTTGCTCCCGCCGCAGTCGGTCTCGTTGGTTAAATTTATGGTCAAAGTTGAACCTCGGGAAGTGCGGGCGCACTATATTTTGGAACGGAGGGAGTATATAATAGCAAACTACTATAGTAACAGGAATTTAACTGGTACAGTTAACTGAATGGAACTATCAAATTAACTGCGCCAGAAGTTAACTGAAATTAATTGCTACGGTAATAGTTATATCATAGGGAATCACAGTAGCACAATTGCCTGACGATGAACAGTTAACTTCATGAAACATGATCAATTAACTGAATGGGGATTTTTTTTTTTGACGAAAATATGGCCCTAGGGCCTCATTTCATTGATTGATCAGAGAGGAAAAAAAGTACAGAGTAAGGGAAGTGACAGTTAAAGCGAGATTACAATCTGCCCGGATTTCATTTGGGGCAGCGTCCTACAGTACAAGACCAAACATGTAATAGAAATCATGGTGGCTCGAATATCCTGTCCAGCTGGTGAATCCCGGCCGCCAACCAACACCTTGCTTCATCCATGATACGACTGATTGGGCGTGCACCGAGTGTTGTTGAAGATGCGGGCATTGCGTTCCTTCCACAACATCTATGCAACAAGGCAAATGGTCGTCTTCCACGTCTTCCTGTGCACTGGAGCCGGCAGTGCCTGGAGCTATCATGCCCATGATGCTTTGAGGGATCGGCCACTGGTGGTCGCCGGTGTCGCCATCCGTAGCGTGGAGAACGGGTGTCCCAGCTTGTTGTTGATGCAGTTCCAAACCTCTGCCGAGAAGGGGCAGTCTGCCAGCAGGTGAGCAGCCGTTTTCGGCGTCGTCGAGCAGAGCGAGCAGTTTGGGTTGTGTGGAATGCCCCTGATGGCCAGGTTATCTGCAATAGAAGCACCAAAGTTAACTTCTTTTTTAAATACTGCATAAATAACAGAAGGCACACATATCTATTTTCTAATACATAAAACATGGATTAGAGCCCCTGGGAGGGTCCAAAACACACTGTACGCTCACATTTTTTTCACTGAATAAACAGAACCTTACCTATTCAGTTCATTTAGTGATTTAGATCAAATTTACTAACGAGTCGCACATCATTTTTGTTTCTGTAGATAACTGCATCCGGAAAAAAAACTGCTTGCTGAATGCTGCCTGTTAAGCTCCAAATGAAACCGTTTGATAACTGCTGCTTGTTAAACTCCAATTAACTGCTTGCTACCCGCTGCATATAAAAAAACTGCTTGTTAACATCCAATTAACCGGGAGCCATGCTGCTAGCTAACTGCAAGTGACCTACAGGTAACTGCCACAATTTTTGTAGGAGTTGAGCACAAGAGGGATGGCTTACATTCAGGTTTGCTAAGCTTTTTATTGAGAAGAACGAACTAGTTTTCACCCGATATGAGAACAAGTTTCCTGTATTCAGTGTTGTTGTGATCCTTCAGGGGGAAAAGGACAATAACTTTAGGTTTTAACTGCTGTAAATTCAAGTTTTAACTGCTTCAAATTCTTAAGTTAACTGTCGGGTTTCTTTAGCCAACTTTTTCATGTTTTTAACTTTCTACAAAATATTAACTGCTATAGAAACCAACTTTTTTAACTTTCTTTTGTCAATGCATAACTTCTGAAGCTAACTGAAGCACTAAAAGAGTGGACTGAAGAAAGAGACACACACACAGTACGTACATGGTCTCCTAGTAGTAGTAGTAGCCTTTTTTTGATGAGCAGCAAGTAAAAATGGTTCCTCGTCTCAACTTAATTTAGTTAGAGAATAGAGGGGGCTTTCAGGTTCTTCATTTTCAACTGAATTTAACTAATCTCATAGTAGTGTTTTTTGGAGTACACCTCCATTACATACATGTATAACACAGCAGTACATATGAATCGTGTCTGGTGTACTTAGCATTTGAATGCTTAATTACCAGGGAAAAGAGAGGCGACCTTGGCCTTGGTGGCGGTGCGTACTTACCGGATAGAAGCTTTTGCACGAGCCTGCGTCCGACGAACCCGGTTGACTCTGGCGATGGACAGCATCATCGATGATGAGACCTCCTTGCCGGCGCTTCTGCAAGAGCATCAGATTAACTGAAGTTAACTGCATTTGTTTTTAACAGCAAGAGCATCAGATTGTGCGGCACCGACACCGTGGTGACAACAGCAGACCGATGGGTTAACTTTTCCAGTTTTTAATAACTTATGCAAATTCCATAGTTAACTGTTACAGAAGCAAAAAAAAATTAACTTCTTTTGTTTTCAACGCACCAACAGATGAAAATCAGCAAGCTAACAGAAATCACTAAAATAAATTTGACTGAAGAGAGAACGGGGGCCAAATTGTGCAGTTAACAAGGTCAATACATCAGTTAACGTTTTGATTTAACACAGCTAACTATCGTTCTCTAACTGCCCCACGACCAAATACTAACTGCCACACGGCCGACAACTAGCTGTTGCTGAAGAACTGCAACAGTGGGGGATGGGGAGAGCACCAATTAACTGTCGTCCGACTGCTGCTTGTAGAGGAACTCGAATGGCCGTCTGTAACTGCTGCTTCCTCGATGCACTGCTGCCTGTGCGTTGGTGTCCATGTGGCGGACGGTTCAGAGTATGAGAGAGTCAAAGGGGAAGACAGGGAGGGGATGAAAACCACGAGCTTACTGCCGATGCCGGCTGCCGCCGCCGGCGCGCAACACCAGAGCCACGCGCCCCTCAATGCCTCCCAGCTGAGGCTGCTCGACGCTGAAAGACCACGCCCCAGTGAAGCAGGGCCGAAGGACCACGTCGTGGCCATCTGGGGTCGCGGTCCTCCACTCCGCGTCCGCGTGGCTGCTTGACGCCGGCTAGGACTGATGTAGGTGCGGCGGAGTTCGCCGTCCCTGGAACTCGCGGGATCCGGTGGTCGGTGGCGTCCGTGGGGGAGCCGCACCGGGGCGAAGAAGTTTTAGGCAAGGAGGCATGTGGCTCGGGTGGAGCTCGTCCTCCAATGGTCATCGACAGCAATGGAGAGGCGCTGCTCGCCTCCTAGCAACGCGCCACCGTTCGAGGTGCTTGGCCAGCAGGATTTGGCTGGCGTCGATGGCAATGGAGGTGGGGGGGCTGGGCCGACGGGGAAGGTGTTGGATTTGGCGCCAGGGGAGGTGGGGGAGTCAGACGTCTCTCGATCTAGATCGAGCACGGGAAGAAAGTGGTGGGTGAGAGAGATAAAGCGGGGGAGGTGGATGCCGGCCGGGTTCCTTCGAGGACGCTGCACGGCGGTGCAGCAGCACCCAGCACACCAGAGCTCGCTCACTCCCTCGCGGCGCTACCGCGCCGCTCGCTCGCTGCCCTTGGGGAAAAGAAACAGGTAGGAGTGGGAGGGGTTCCTAAATAACCATATTTAGGAACTCTAGAGGGGGTTTCTAACCTTCCCGAATATTGATGCAACCCGAATATTGATATGGTATATCAATTATGTTGGCGGGGAAGATCCCCCGTAAAAAAAAAAAATTAGCCTGCTTTGGCACCAATTATATGAGTAAGTGTTTGGCGGGTTTCTGTGAGCTGATCCACGCCATCGAAGACGCCAGAAGCCAGCAAGATATTCGCCAAGGGACAAGCCCACGTGAAGCTTTTCGGAAAGTTTACCACGTGAAAGTCCATTGAGGTCAGTGAAAGCATCCGCTTGTCTGGCACTCTCCCGAAGGTGTCCACGTATCAAGACTCTCGAATACTCACGAAGGAAGACACGTCGATGATCTAGTAGCCAGCTGCGGCATATTAAATAAAAAGGTGAAGCCTCTCCAGTGCTTCCCTCGCAGCTATAAAAAGAGACGTCGGGCTCGAAGCGAGAAGAAAAAACACAACGCACAAGACAGAGCAGAGCGAAGCAGTCTGAGCGAAGCTAAGCTCTCGAGCCAGTACACTCTTCGTAGTTCTAGCCACCACCACCACTTTGTAGAATAGCCAAGAAGGCGCTGCGATCGCCAGAAAATATTAAGGTAATTCCCTAGTTTGTGTGTAATCCTTCGGGGCCTCCCGAAAGGGAAAACCGTATGTAAATTATGTTGTTGAAATGATGTAGTTTCTTGGTTTCACTTGGTGTTTTTATCTATGAATTTGCGGGAAAAGTTCTTATGCTAGGGATCCTATAGGAGAAACCTCTGCGTGTGTAGTTCTCTGTGTAGCCCAGAGTTGGCGTTGAATGAGAACCTTGTGGCCGTAGAGAAGTGTTCCCTTCGGGTGGGACTGCCTGGGAAGACGATAAGAATTTAACCCATAAGTTTGCATTTAAAAACATTCAAGTGAACGTAACTAGCTACATCTGATGCAACATAATGATAAATATGGTGAGTACCGAGTAGGACTTCACAGCATCCGCAGCACAAACAGGCCACATAATTTGGTCTCGGCAACCAGCTAAGATACTGCATATACGTAAAAAGTTACGATTAACTTTTGAAATAATCACGAATAGTAAAACGAATAATTAACCAGACACGCGCATATTATTGAAATAGTAACGAATAGTAACGCCAATTATTTGAATAGTAGCAAATAGTAAAAGCGAATAGTAAATACTATTGTGAATAGTATTTCGTGAATAGTGAACAGTGTTTTGCTACACGCGGTGAACAGTACACTGAATATTAAATGTTGAATATCAGCGCGCTAATTAAGACCGCGCTTAGCGATCAAATAGTGGGTATAAAAAAAAACACAACGCACAAGACAGAGCAGAGCGAAGCAGTCTGAGCGAAGCTAAGCTCTCGAGCCAGTACACTCTTCGTAGTTCTAGCCACCACCACCACTTTGTAGAATAGCCAAGAAGGCGCTGCGATCGTCAGAAAATATTAAGGTAATTCCCTAGTTTGTGTGTAATCCTTCGGGGCCTCCCGAAAGGGAAAACCGTATGTAAATTATGTTGTTGAAATGATGTAGTTTCTTGGTTTCACTTGGTGTTTTTATCTATGAATTTGCGGGAAAAGTTCTTATGCTAGGGATCCTATAGGAGAAACCTCTGCGTGTGTAGTTCTCTGTGTAGCCCAGAGTTGGCGTTGAATGAGAACCTTGTGGCCGTAGAGAAGTGTTCCCTTCGGGTGGAACTGCCTGGGAAGACGATAAGAATTTAACCCATAAGTTTGCATTTAAAAACATTCAAGTGAACGTAACTAGCTACATCTGATGCAACATAATGATAAATATGATGAGTACCGATTAGGACTTCACAGCATCCGCAGCACAAACAGGCCGCATAATTTGGTCTCGGCAACCAGCTAAGATACTGCATATACGTAAAAAGTTACGATTAACTTTTGAAATAATCACGAATAGTAAAACGAATAATTAACCAGACACGCGCATATTATTGAAATAGTAACGAATAGTAACGCCAATTATTTGAATAGTAGCAAATAGTAAAAGCGAATAGTAAATACTATTGTGAATATTATTTCGTGAATAGTGAACAGTGTTTTGCTACACGCGGTGAACAGTACACTGAATATTAAACGTTGAATATCAGCGCGCTAATTAAGACCGCGCTTAGCGATCAAATAGTGGGTATATTTTCCTGACGTATAGTTGGTATATATATATATATATATATATATATATATATATAGCATACTCAGGCATAGATAATAAGCAGCCCGTCTATTCTGCCAATATTGGCAGAATAGTTATTCTGCCCACATCTGAACTGCACGCTCAACGCGAGGGCACTGCACTTTCTGAAGCAAAGGTACTGCAATACAAACACTAGTGAACTTCTCGTCGAAAAAAACTGCACGTGGTGTTTTTTCGGTACTGTTTTCGATCCAGTTTTTAAACCGTTTGTCGCAACGAGGCGTGTAATATACCGTTGGAAAGCTATGGATTAGGCGCAACTTCGCCATATAGAATTTTTTTCGAGATTCGTCACGGTTTAAGAGCAGTTTCGAAAATGGTGCGGCGCATGACGAGTGGCAGCGAGCGTATTTTCGCGATTTCTTTTAAACCGCTCGTCGGAATTAAGCAAATGATACGCCGTTGGAAAGATATCGTCGAGACGCAACTTTTTCATATATATTACATTTTCTAATTCGTTATGGTTTAATATCAATTTCTAATTTACTAAATCGCGGAATTCCGTTTTTTCAAATTTTTTGCAATTTTCGGTACTGTTTTCGCTCCAGTTTTTTAACTGTTTGTCGAAACGAGGCGTGTGATAGGCCGTTGAAAAGCTATGGACAAGGCGCAACTTTCATATGTAGAAATGTTTTTGAGATTCCTTACGGTTTTAAATTAATTTTGAAAATGGTGCGGCGGACGACGGGTGGCAGCGGCCGTTTTTTCGCGAATTTTTACAAACCGCTGGTCGGAATGATGCAAATGATACGCCATTGGAAAGATATCGACGAGGTGCAACTTTTTCATGTAGAACACTCTCTCTAATTCCTTACGGTTTAAGAGCAGTTTTGATTTTACCGAAATGCGGACACTCTGTTTTTCGCGGAACCAAAATCGACGCGTGAACTTCATCAGACAGAAAACTGCACTGCTTCAGACTAAAAACCGCACTGCATCAGACGGACAAGCGAACTGCATGTTTTCTTTTTGTCACACGTAAATTTTCCCAAACGAGAAAGTGGATGGCACTTCACATCAGGCTTAAGTGAACCGCATCACTATCGAGAAAGTGAACCGCATTACTTTTTTTGTCGTTTCGGTAACAATTTTCTTGCACTTTGAATTTGTTGAAGTAAGTGAACCACTATATTACCGAAAGTGAACCGCGACACTACCGAAAATGAACCGCGACACTACCCGAAAGTGAACCGCGTGAGTTTTTGTTGTCCTTTTTCTAACTTTTTTATGAACAAAAGTGGACAGCAGAGATGAAGGCAAGTGAACCACATCAATTTTTGTGTCAAATTTGTGTCCTTATTCAAACTTCTTCAACGAACAGGAAGGTAAACTTCTAAAAAAGGACTTTTTTTCTATAAACACATCTGGACTACATGGTCGAGGCTCGCGAACTGCAAACTTTTTGCAAAACGAACAGCGAACGCCCACGCATTAAAAAGTGCACTGCATTTTTATTTCTGCTTTTTTATCTATCAATTTTCTTGTTATTGGTACATTTTTCTGAATCTAAACCTCAAGAAGCTACCATTGAACTGCAGGCGCGGCCAAAGCAGGCCGCATTGAGTGGACTGCAAGACCAAGTCAAAATTACATCCACACAACAAAAATCTAGTAAAAAAACTAAAAGCAAATGAAGTGCGCAGAAGAAGCTCTGAACTGAAACTCATCTACAATACTTCTGAACTGAACCATGAGCTCCCATGAATCCACTAGCATGCTAGTTGCCCAGTCTGGGTGGACAGCCTCGCACACCAGCACACACTGAACTGCATCAGCACAAAACATGGCCGTGTACCCCATTTTAAGAACAATCTAAACTGCACAAGTACGCACGAAATAAGAGGAAAATAATTACATCTCAAAAATATAGAGCCGAACTGCACGAAGAGGCGCATTGCACTGCATCAACAACACTCAAAATTGCCGTGCGTACTTGTGCAGTTCGGCTCCCGGAACTGCATCCTTATTGATTTTTCCTCATGCACTATTGAACATATCGCACTGCCCCTGGCAGCCACCGTGCATCGAGGCATCCACCACCAACCTCGCTGGAGGTAGCGGTCAGGAGAGGGAGGTGGCCGCGCGGGTGACGTGGAGAGTGGGATCTCGTTTACCTGCTCGGGCGTGGGAGGCTGGCCAGGGGGATCGAACTGCACAGCAGCACCAGCTAAACTGCAAACCATCGAGTTCCAAAAAGAGCCAAACTTCATGGCAGGATCAGCCAAACTGCATAGTACTCGAGGGGGCACACACCCACTGCACTGCACGCAGAGTCGCGGTGCACTGCACTGCACGCAGAGTCGCGGTGCACTGCACCGCCACGGGCGTGCTGCTCCAACGGCGGAGGGCAGGGCTGCAGTGCTGCTCCACCCACTGCCGCAATGCGGCCGCGAACTGCACATGCACGCGCATCCGAGCTGCACGCAATACGCCGGCGAGCTGCACACGCACGCGACACCTGGAGATGGGAGGGGAGCTCCTTGCAGGCCATTGGAGGGGTCGGAGAGGAACAAGATTACGGGCCAGGGGCCCTCATCGCCAGCGTGGAACCACGGCCATCGTCCTGCTCGTCAGCCACAGCTGCGGGAAGCAGCACAGGAGACGGCGGAGGCCATGACCACCGGATTTTGAGGAGGGGAAGCCTTGGCGGCCACCGCGCCGGGAGAGCACCTCGCGCCAGATACGGCAACGGTGCGACCTTAGATGGTGGCGGTGGGGGCATGAAGCGCCGGATCTCACCGGATCCGATGTAGAGGGCGGCGCGGACGGTGGTAGGTCGCCGGGTAAGGGAAAGGAAGGGGGCGGCGCCGTGGCTGCGGGCCGTGGCAGATCGCGAGGTCGTGGGGCGGCGCGGTGGCGCGGGAAGATGGGGCGTCGCCGTGGAGAAGGTTGGTAGGAGCTAGGTGGTGCGGCGCCGCGTGAGGTGGTGGGGCGGCGCGGTTGCGTGGCGCCCTGGCCTGGGGAAGGTGGCGCCATGGCCGGCGGGGTTGGGGGGAGGTGGTGTGGCGGCGTGGTTTGTGCGGTGGAGGAGCACGGGGAGAGAGAGAGGAGTGGGTGGGTGAGGATAAGGTGGGGTGTGGCGGCGTGGTTCTTTGCCTGCGCAGTTCGCTCGGTGGTTAGTTTTGTAGCTACACAGTGGGTCGAAGGGGTTGGCAGAATAAGACCAGGTGTTGGTAGAATAAGGTTTTAAGGGTGTTGGTAGAATAGACCCACCCTATATATATATATATATATATATATATATATATATATATATATATATATATATATATAGCATACTCAGGCATAGATAATAAGCATACTCAAGCATTGTAAAACCATAGTTCAACCGATATTAAGCATACTCAAGCATAGTTATAATTAAGACACTACATATAGCCATAGTTCAATCCCACATCTCATCTGCCGGCGGGCCTGCATGAAGGTGAAGCTTCTCTAGGTACTCAGCGTACGCGGTGTGCGCCACCCTGCGAGAATACTTCTACTTGAAAGAGCCAACGGCTCATCCTCTTGCATGCACCAGAACACTTGCATACTCGTTATGAAGGAGTTGGTTGCAGAACGGGCATCCAAAGCCCCGATTCTAGGTCCTCACACGCCTATTATGTTTTCCTGCATAAAGCTCCCTGAGCTTTTGCTTCTTGAACCTCCTCTGGGCATCTTCATCCTCGCTGTCGACATCATCCTTAGATAGCACCTACACATATGGTAAAAAATGTGGCGTCCGTATATTTTATAATAATGCGAATTCAGCAGGCAGAGTTTATGAAACATAATATATCATGTGACAGCTTGAACCCTAAATCATCAAGTGATCTTGATGAAAGAAATGCATAAATAGAGAGCACACAACTTAGTGCAACAAAATTAAGAGTCTGATTGGTTTGCTACCAACATTTGGCAGAATCAAAAGTTTGGTTTGCTACCGACATTTGACAAAATCAAAAGTTGCCAACACTTGGCAACCTTTTGTGAGATTGGCAATGAACAATGGAATGCAAACTAATCTCTAGCGAACATTTGGGAGTTGCCAAAATTTGGCATGCCGATGACTTTTGGCATCAAACCAATTTACATGCCGTAAAGTAGGATCAAAATTTGGCATGCCAATGACTTTTGGCATCAAAATCAATTGTCAAGATCTGGCTAGGAATTATTAGCAAAACTAACCCTAGTCGGATTATTTTTTTAGAAGAACAGGGAGGCTCCTCCCCGCTTCCATTACTCAAATGAAACCCTCATAGTGTCATACATTAGCTCACTAAGAGGAGATGTTCGAAAGCAACAGCTAAAGGGAAATACACAATGACATAAGTATGAGGATTACAAGTTATCCTGCGCCCCAAAGGGGTCCCTAGTCGGATTTTTAGCAGAAATCATTTGCACAGAAGAAACAATTAATCACTTATCATTTGTACCATTCAAACAATCAATACACTACACGGATCTATCGAATCTAACTCAGATTTCATGGATTGAGAGAACATAACCATAGGATTTCTATTCCAAAAAGGGGAGGCAGGACTAACCAGAGAAACCCTAGGATATATTTGCCACATAAATGGGTATAGATGACTAACTGGTTCTCCGTCATCGTCGGAGTCATCACCGGAGTAGTCGTCGGAGTCGTCGCAGGAGTCGCTGTGGACCTCCGTCTCTGGCAGTGGAAGCACGACGCCGTCGCCGATGTCAACGTCGCGCTTCTGCCCGCCTGAGACCTCATCGGCGGCGACGGTAACCTCTGTCTCCAGCTTCATGCCGTGCTTAGGTGCTTCAGCAGCCCCGGCGTCGCCACTCCCTCCGATGGTGCGTTTCAGCGGCATCCTCATACACTGACGGCGGTGACGACTGAGAGTGGCGTCGAGGATGCAAGCGGAGAGAGAGGATTGTGTGTGTAGTGAGAATGGGGGGGTGCAGCCGCCTATTATGACCAGCGGCTCGGGCGCGCCATTAATATGGAGCAGTGGGAGCGAGGCGGGCGGCGGTCAAAGGGCTGGCTCGCCTCTCGGTGAGCCTGCGCAGCGGACTGCTCGCATGCCTACCTTCATTTCACGCTGCTACTCACACGCCTCCCGGTGACACTGCGCAGCGAACACGCCTCCTGTCAATTCACACACCTGCCCGCACGCCTCCCAGTCTGCCTGCGCGGTGGACTGCTCGCATGCGCCCCATCAACTCACACCTGCTCACACGGCACACGGGACGCGTGGCGACACGTATATTGTTTTTCTTTTTTGATGATTAATTCTGCCGCTTTATTACTTAACCGAAGCATGGCACGTACATTGTTGGTCTAACGCCCACGGTATGAATAAATAATCCATTTGCGATATTGGTTGTCAATTATTAATAATCTCCCGTTTGTAAGAATAATATATCAAAACTTGTCTCAAATTTGAAAAAAAATACAATATCACAGTCTATTGGTGTCCATATGACACCACGATAAGTTTCATGAATTTCAACTAAGTTTTGGATTTACTGGATTTTAAAAATCAAGATTCTCAATGTTTGAAATTTCTTGCATGGGGACTAAACATGCACCTAGGGACACATATGATTTTCCAATCCATTTTGGTGCACTATCACGTGTGTATGTAGCTCAAATTTGATTTTTGCACATTATATCCCTAGGAAATCAATCAATGTATAAAAACATCCGAATGATGATCTCTGATTTTTTTTCTTCCAAATTTTAACACGACACTCCTTTGGTCACATATGTTCACCATGGAAAAAGTTTAACATGCCTCGTAGTGGCGGTGGTGGTGCGGTGTGTGTGTATCGGGGGGGGGGGTCCGGCAGTACACTACGAGTCGTGACCCACCGTGTGGGGTTGACCGTTTTGTGAGGCGGGTGCCACATCAAAGTCGTGAATTGGTTATTTAAAACATTGCACGGCCCTTTCATACATACATGTTTGGGCCACATGCATGCATGGTGGTCCTCGGACACTCCCTTGTGCGGTTATCAACGATGCGCCCATTCCTTAGCCCGCGAAGGTTATCACTTTTCACCGACATTGAGAGGCATTTGACCAAAGGTGGATTCATCTTGGGATGAGTTACTGTGTGGATCATGGTGAGATTCCAGATCAAAGTTCGAGTGTGTGTGCGTACACATGAATCCCTCCCACCGGCTCGAAGTGAGGGGGACTACGACACGTCGTGAACCTCTGTGTAGTGTATTTCCTGTTTGCGAAGCATGTGCCACATCAAAGTTGTGCAGTGGGTATTCAAACATCACACAACACCTCTTTGGGCATGCACACGGTGGTTGTCCTAGGACACTCACTCGCGTGTGACGCTTTCTGTGAGCCCACGAGGTTGTCGTCCATCATTTTGACCTACGGTGAGAGAGGTTAATTTGACCAACAAGGATGATTCTTTTTGGTTTGTGTTACGGTAGGAGTATATAGTACGCGTCCAAGAGGGGGGAGGGGACCAGCATATACTATGCGTCATGAACCTCGCTCCGTGTGGGGACTTTCCGGTTTCTGAGGCAGGTGCCACATGAAAGTTGTGCATTGGGTATTCAAACATCACACAACACCTCTTTGGGCCGCATGCAGGCGGTGGTTGTCCTACAGGACACTCACTCACGTGCGACGCTTCCATCTGTGGGCCCGCGAGGTCGTCGTCCATCACTTCGACCCTATGAGAGAGGTTAATTTGACAGACAAGGAGGATTCTTTTTGGTTTGTGTTACGGTAGGCGTATATAGTACGCGTCGAAGAGGGGGATGGGACCAGCATATACTACGCGTCATGAACCTCGCTTTGTGTGGGGACTTTACGGTTTCTGAGGCAGGCACCACATCAAAGTTGTGCATTTTGGGTATTCAAAAATCACAACAACCATACACCTGTACGTACATATGTTTTGGCCCACATGCAAGCGATGGCAGTTCTCCTCTGTCACTCACTCACACGGTTATCGGCGATATCGATGATTTCCATCTGTGGGCCCGCTTGGTCCATCACTTTGACCGACAGCGAGAGAGGTTAATTTGACTTAGGAGGGGATTAATTTTTGGTTTGTCTTATGGTATAGGTCATGCTGTGAGATTACATAATATAATTTGAGCGCATGCATGTGCACGCATGAATCCCTCCCACTGGATCGAAGGGGAGGGGGGTAGCACACGACGCGTCATGAACCGAGCTCGCTCTGTGTGGGGACAGTACGATTTTCGACGCATGCGCCACATCAATGTTGTGCATGGTATTCAAACATGCATGCATCACTCCATACATATGTTTGGGACACATGCATGCAGTGGTTGTCTTCGGACAGTACTCTCCCATGCGTGGTTATCGGCGACAAGCCTATATATTCGTGGGCCCGCGTGGACGTCCATCACTTCGACCGACAACGAGAGAGGTTACCAGGGTGGATTCTTCTTCTTTGGTTCGTGTTATACCATATAGTAGGTCATGGTGAGATTCCAGACCTAACTTTGAGCGCATGCGTACGCATGAATCCCCGTCACCGGCTCGAAGTGGGGTGGCATACATAGTACGCGTCGTGGAGCCTCGCTCCGTGTGGGGACTTTCCGGTTCCAAAGCACGGTGCCACATCAAAGTTGTGCATTAGGTATTCAAACACACCACACAACACTTCCATACATATGTTTGGGCCACATGCAGGCAGTGGTTGTCTTCGGGCACTACTCCCTTGGGTGGTTATCAGCGAGCTAGCCCATCTGTGGGGTCGCGTGGATGTCCATCACTTTGACCAACAACAAAAGAGGTTATATGACCAAGGTGGATTCTTCTTGGTCCGTGTTACACTACGTCTTGGTGAGATGCCCTCTCCCACTGACTCAAAGTGTGTGAGTGTGTGTGTGTGGGGTGGGGGGTACTTCGCACTTCCTGAACCTCCGTGGGGTCGGGGATGTCCGGTTAATTTGCGAGGCACATGTGCCACATCAAAGTTGTGAATTGGGTATTTAAATATCACACCACCCTTTTCATACATATAGTTGGGCCACTCGCAGGTGGTTCGTATGTGGTCTCACCCATCTCGTGCCACAAGCACACATTTGTGGGCCTGCACACGGTCCACCTTTGACCAAAAGCGAAAGGGGGGTTTGACCATGATGGACTCCTATAGGTTTAGTGTTACGGTAGGGTGTGATATGTCAGACCTAGCTATTTGGGGGCATGCGTTCATAGCTAGGATCCCCCTCCCGCCGACACGAAGTGTGTGTGGGAGGGTGGGGGTGGCGGACTAGCAATACTGTGCACTTTGTGAGACATGTGCCACATCAAAGTTGTGCATTGGGTATTTGAACATCAAACCAGCCTTTTCATACATATATTTGGTCCACATGCAAGTGTGTTCGTGTTCTGACCCTTTCCCATGTTTTTTTGGCCACGCAACACACACGGTTCCCTCAGACTACCTGTGTGCCACGCCCGTGCCCCTGTCACCCACATCAGCATAGTAGATTGGGCTCCACGAGGCTTCCCTCGCAATCTCAAAAATATCCACCCACCTGGAGGTTTTTTCTGTTTGATAGCACACGATTATTATGTTTCGACCGTCTGCGATGTTGTTTGCCCCCGGCCCCCCGCTCCCACCTGCATCACTCAAAAATATCTACCCACGTGGAGGGTTTTTCTGTTTGATAGCACACGGTTATTATGTTCTGACCGTGTGCGATGTTGTTTGCTCCCGCTCCCGCCTGCATTCCTCAAAAATATCTAGCTGCCTGGAGGGTTTTTCTGTTTGATAGCACATGATTATTATGTTTCGACTGTGTGCGATGTTGTTTGCCCCCGGCCCCCCGCTCCCGCCTGCATCCCTAAAAAATATCTACCCGTGTGGAGGGTTTTTTTGTTTGATAGCACACGGTTATTATGTTCCGACCGTGTGCGATGTTGTTTGCTCCCGCTCCCGCCTACATCCCTCAAAAATATCTAGCCGCCTGGGGGTTTTTCTGTTTGATAGCACATGGTTGTTATGTTTGGACCATGTGCGATGTTTGTTGCTCAATCCCTTCATCCAAATTTTAAGTAGCCCCGGCATTTTACTCCCACCTAGTAAAAATTTCAGTAGCCACGTCATTTCCTGAAACACCACCTTGCCCCCCTCCACACACACCCTAAAAACTCCGTGCGCGCGCGCGCACACACACACACACACACCAACCCTCCCTCGCTCGAAACCCTAGCAAGGTTGCCGCTGCCGCCGCGCCGCCTCCATCGTCAACATCTGCCGGTTTGCCCGTGTAGGTTACCCACCGATCTCCATACCCTAGACGGCCTGAGTTTCTTAGATGACGCCTGCCAAACGCCCCCTTTGCCATAGATCCCCATCCCCCTCCCCCACTCCAGAGCGTCGCAGCCTAAGCCCGGCTACGCTTCCCGTGGAGCTCCAGGAGCTAATGGCCCAAAAGAGGTTTATCGCGGCCTCTTCGCCCGACGTCGGCGAGGTGACCACCGAGGAAGCCGACGACGATTACTGGCCGCAGGCTCTCAATCAGCGGGCTAGAGTATGCTGGCATGTCACGGACGCCGGCTACGACACCGAGGTCGTTGACAGCGACGGCCTGACGTGGGCTATGTCACAGGTTAAGTGGCCCACCCCCAACCCCTCGGGTTCAACCGTCGTCGATCTCATCCATGGCCCCACCGCTGATCTCCTCTGACTCGCTGTCAAGAATTTGCCATCCTACATCGCCATCGAGCCCCTTTTGTCATTTCTGAAGGACACGTTCTGCGACGCTGGCTTGGGATCCTCAGCTACCAAGTCAGACCTCATCGATGGCAACCACGAGGAGGGCACCCTCTCTGCCTCTTCCAAGGGGAAAGAGCCCATCTGCGACATCAGGGAGGGCACCCTACAGCCGTGCTCTTCCAAGGGGAAGGAGCCCATCTGCGACAACATGGAGCGCACCCAGAGTCTGTGCTCTTCCCATGCGAAGGAGCCCATCTGTGACAAGTGAGGAAACCCATGATTTGTTTTATCATGCCTCTTCACAGGGGGGAACCCATGATTTGTTTTGTCGAGCCACTTTTGTAGTGAGAATATGTCCAGTTTTAATTGCTATGTTTGGTTGTTTGCAGTATGCCTTGTTTATTTCAGTTATTCACAGTGTGATGCTCTATATGTGCAACTATTTACTCCGCGGTACAATTTCATCAATACCAGTTTCAACAATACCAATATGAATGACTATATTTGCTTGTTGTTAAGACTGTTATAGCTAGCATATGCCTCTTTTAACATTTTTTGGTTGTTCGGTTGTTTGTAGTTAGCATATGTCCAGTTTCAATTGCAATCTTTGGTTGTTCGTATTATGCCTTGTTTATTTCAGTTATTCACAAAGTGATGTTCTATATGTGTAAGTATGAACTGTGCAGTGCAATTTCATCAATACCAGTTTCAACAATACCAATATGAATGACTATTTGGTTGTTGTTAAGCCTGTTGTAGCAAGAAATTTGCCTCCTTTAACGGTTTTTGGTTGTTCGGTTGTTTGTAGTTAGCATATGTCCAGTTTGAATTGCTATCTTTGGTTGTTCGTAGTATGCCTTGTTTATTTCAGTTATTCACAATGTGATGTTCTATATGTGCAAGTATGAACTTTGCAGTTCAATTTCATCAATACCAGTTTCAACAATACCAATATGAATGACTATATTTGCTTGCTGTTAAGCCTGTTGTAGCAAGCATATGCCTCTTTTAATGATTTTTGGTTGTTCGGTTGTTTGTAGTTAGCATATGTCCAGTTTCAATTGCTATCTTTGGTTGTTCGTAGTATGCCTTGTTTATTTCAGTTATTCACAATGTGATGTTCTATATGTGCAAGTATGAACTTTGCAGTTCAATTTCATCAATACCAGTTTCAACAATACCAATATGAATGACTATATTTGCTTGCTGTTAAGCCTGTTGTAGCAAGCATATGCCTCTTTTAATGATTTTTGGTTGTTCGGTTGTTTGTAGTTAGCATATGTCCAGTTTCAATTGCTATCTTTGGTTGTTCGTAGTATGCCTTGTTTATTTCAGTTATTCACAATGTGATGTTCTATATGTGCAAGTATGAACTGTGCAGTTAACACACCTTTCCACCTCTTGTTTGCTTAACTAGCATGCTTAAACCTACACACTGAAGCTATCATTTGGAGATTATGTTGTCTACCATGGATATATTTGGTTGATGTTTAGCCTGTTGTGCTTAACATGCCTTTCGATGTACTTACACAGGACAATATTGGGAATGACTGTTGTTTTCCATCGAGGTTAGTTTCATCCCATGGCTTATATATACTCACTGTTCAGGATATTGGTAGCTGGTACCATATAGGCCGGGGGCTGATAAGGGACTAATCGGTGGATCGGACATTTAACTGAATAAATCTGTAACCCATTTATCGGTAGGTTAACTAGGGCCATATCTAATATATCTGAGGCTACATAGCAACATGCATTGTACTAAATGTCTAAATATGCAATCCTAGGCTACATAGCAACAAGAAAGACTGTTACCTTAATGTTCTGATGATGTCTAGATATACATAGAAGAGCAGCAGCAACAGTTAACTGCAGTTAACCGGCTGATATTTGTAACAATGTAATAAACTCCCTCCGCCCCATAATATAAGATGTTAATTCATCCAATATGTGAGTATATTGGATGTAATAAGATCTTATATAATGGGGCGGAGGGAGTGTTGTACTACATCATTGTGCAATTGCTGTTTAGCTTCTAATATTAACTTGGTGCTTTTAGGTACATATGCCATTGGTAAAGATCCATGCTTCGACCCTTTTTGCATATGGGGCAATGAGATATTCATGAACCAGCATCAAGTGAGGAAACTGATAAAGATTGTTAGTAAAATGGGTCAAAAGATGGCAATTAAACTATTTGTTTACACTTTATCCAAGACAACAGTGAACTGCATGATGGTAAGTAAGAACTCTGCAGCCTTGTTTTTACTGCCCATAATGAGTTGTGTTAGATGACAATGTCTGAATCTTTTTCCTTTGCAGTGGTTCCCAAAGGAGTGTACTCAAGATTACCTCTCAAACTACATGATTGCTGGGCATGCAAAGGTTAAAGTATTTCTACTAGAACACAATGACTATCAAGATGTCCTCATGAAGACAGTGAAGGATGGGCGGTCGGCCATCACAAGGGGTTGGACTAGAGTCGTGCGTACCTTCTGCATGGAGGAGGGCACAATATGGGCATTCCGCTTCACCATGTTCAGCAACCAGAATGTCTTTCGCCTCTTTCTTTACCGTCTTTAATAGTACAAGTATACAACCCTGGTTCATCATTCTTTATTTGGTGCATATGTAATTCTTTTTTTTATGTAACTCTTGAACATATGTACCTGTGAATCGAATAATGCATTGGTTGTTGAACCTGGTGGATATGAATAAAGTTATGGCCTACTTTCAAATTCAAATTCAAATTCGGTATAATTTTAAATAGCAGCGATTAAATTAGGGTGAAAATACGCTCTGCAGGTCATTATGGCGCACACGGTCTGTAAAGCACAACGTGTGTGATATACATCGTAATCCGACACGGTTCACAGAGAGGAAACATGTGTGACCATGCACATAGTTGCCGTTTGCAAAGCGTGTGTGATGTCAGACAATATCACAAATGGTGCGAGCAAACTAAATGTTTGTGATAGTCGCCTTATCGTACACGCTTTACAATCATGAACTATTTCTGATGTCGTACGCATCGTAAACATTTGCACCACAGAATAGCGTGTGCAATAGTTATCATGTACGACACTAGTACGACAGTCCGACATTTCATAATCCTATCTAACACTCATACGATGATTAACTAATCTTCTTAATTATATATCGCATACGGTTCAGGAGAAGTGAATGTGTGTGATAGTCTCCTTATCATACACGTTTTACAATCGTGAATTGTTTATGATGGGGCGCGCATCGTAAACGTTGCACCGCAGAATACTGAGTGCGATGGTAATGCGAGCACACACGAGTAGCAAGGATGGAGCGTTTGGGATACTCGATAGATGACAAACAGTTGTGTGACGAGTCGCGTTTGGGATAGATCGGGCATCGCATACGCTTAGTTCTGCGAAACGTATGCTTGCGTGCTCCCTATCACCGACGGTTTCTGGGTCATGTGGGAAGACCCCCCCTATCGCACACACAGGCAAGGCGACGGTTTAAAACTCTGTCGTGGAAATGGGGTAAAAACCGTTTGTATAGCAGGTCACTGCACCAGTGCCTGGCCAGCGGTGGGAATAGGAGGGGGCGGTGAGGCCTGCGCGGCAGCACAGCCGGCCATGGGAGGCGGGAGCAGGCGGTCCTGCCGGCGCTGGTTTGGGCGGCTGGAGCAAAAACATCAGAGATTGAAGAAGCAGCACGACCATTGGATGTTATCCAACGATCACTGCCGCTAGAATCGTTTGTTGACTAACTTCACAAAGCCCTGCGTACGCGTCAACATAGTAGGCCCACAAGTCAGCCTCCAAATTTGTGGCAAACAGCATACAGGCCATTTGCCATTTTTTTTAATAATTTACAGCCCATTTGTTAATTCTTAAGGATTTTTTTGAAGCCCATGTTCTTTTTGTTAGCATTACAGCCCATATTCTGGCCATGGTTAAAAAATTCAACGAATTTTTGCATATTTTGGTGGGGTCCGAACTGTTTTTAATCCCAAAATTTCGAGTCAGATTCAAACTAATTTGAAAAATAAAATTATATTTATTTAAAATCCTACGAAATTTTCACCGCAAAAAAATCAATGAAATTTAAAATATCAAAATACTAAAAAAATGTAATTTGAAACTAATAGCTGGTTTGCTGTGTTGTTTTTAAAATTTACAGCCCATTTCTTACTACTTATAGTCCATTTTCTGGGCAAGCCCCGAATACATCCCTCCTCGTCTTGAAAGATTTGTAGCCCAGCAGGGCTGAGAAAAACAAGTAAGCCTCGGTTGGGTATTCTGCAAAAAACAATAGAACTGGGCTAGCCATTTTCAGAAAGAGAAAAAAACAACTGGGCTGGTCATGTGGTAAACAGAAAATAAAAGCCTGGGCTAGAAGGGCTACAGCCCCCGCACAGCCCAGTTGATACCCTGCTCCTTCTCAAAAACAAAAAAACAACTTCGCAAGCTGCTGGGTCCCTGGTGTCAGCCGCTCGTTGCGCAATTCTCTCGCTTATTGATTACGTTGACAATGGCGTGGGACCCAGATGTCAAACCATTAGGAGGAAGCATTTTTTTGGCTTGTAATAAGGAGGCACTTGCTTGTGTACTGCAATGACCCTCGTGGGTCCCTACTGTCATCCTCTCCACGTACAGTCATCTCCTGATTCCTCTTGGTTGCTAACCATGTTGACAACGCCAGACGGCGGCGCCGCGGCGAGCGAACCAAGGCGGAGGACGACGGCGAGTGTTGGGGATATTTCCCAGCGTTGGAGACTCAGCAAGAGGATGACCCGGCCATAGAGCTATAAGGTTCAGTGGGTTATCTCGCTGCTGGGCCTTGAAGACGCATAACGGGCCGGCTTGACGGAGGCCTGGTGAAAAGGGCCGGCTCAGTGTGTGGGCCAGCTTAAGAAGAAAAGATAACACAAGGAAGATTACCTTGGAAGGCAAGATAATTAGAGTAAGAATAGGATACGGGTTAATGTTACGACCCGGACTCTCATGTAAAACTAGGGCTCGACCTGTTATATAAAGGGGAGTGCCTAGGGTAGAAAGACTAAGTTGCAATCTCTCGAGAGCTAGGTTAGCGAATTGGCACCCCTACAATCGAGATCCAAAGTAATACAATCAAGCAGGACGTAGGCTTTTACCTCCATCATGAGGGGCCGAACCTGGGTAACCTTGTGTCTTCTCGTTCCCGATCAACCCCGCTAAGCTTCCACCTTCGTGCGATGGCCTCATCAGTAAGTTCTTTCACGAGGACATCTGCCGTGTCAAAACCACAACAGTTGGTGCCCACCATAGGGCCTACGCACGGTGGAGTTGAGTTCTTGGCGGGAGCTCTCCCAGGGTTCGGGAAGTATGCGATTGGCCAGATGACGAAGAGCCGCCGCGGAAAGCTCTACATTGACGACTCAAGCTAGGGCCCCAAGGCCGACTCAATCGAGTACGGGTACCGGGTTCCCTTCGGCAAGATCCATGTTTTCATCGGTGTTGTCGGCGAGTCAGCCGCCGGGTTGGATGCCGTTGCCAACACCGAGTCGGCCCATCGCGCCAGTCCCCCCCAGGGGAAACCCGGCCCGCCGATAGCCGGCCGGACGCACACCTTCGTGGGCTTCACCTAGGGGGTGACCTTGTCAGAAAATTCACTGTTTGGAGACAAGACGCTCGTGTAATCTGATGGCGAGTCATCGATGGGAGAAACCGAGTCAATCCGTCCACTGTATGACGGCAGGTTCGGAGGATGCCCTGATGAAGTTTTGCCTGAAACCCTCGAGCCGCCTCGGTTTGCTGCGGTTTACATGGAAGGCAGGCAAGATCCATCTCCCCTTCACGACCCGGTGGATCCAGCGGCCGGGCAGAATCTCACCATTGCCGGCTCAGGAGGAGCCAGCGCAGCCGCCGCCAGCTCACAAAGGACCGCGGCACAGGCGCTCGCGGAGATGATGAATACTCTGGCGGCTCTACTGGCTGAGCCGGTGACTGCAGAAAACGCTGCCGCGCGCAATGCAGAGATCACGAAGTGTCGCGAACAGTTGACCAAGATCCATGAGGATGTCAATGCAAAAAATACCCGCATGGCGGAAACACAAGCCTGGCTTGTTGAGGAGACAAAGCGCTTGGAGGAGGAAGCCCTCTCTAAGCCGCCGGCAGGCTGAGTCAGAATTCATCCACCGGAGGCGGCATGAAAGCCGGCTTCCGGCCCAGATTGAGCCAACCCAGTTGTTTACTACGATGAATGATCCACAGGCTCCGGTAAACCCGGGGGCTGGTATTATGTCCCCAGGAGGGCCGCCGCCGCAATAGCCGGCTCAGCATAGAGAGACGGCTCAGTCCCAAACGCCAGTTCCACAACAGCAGTTGCCGCCTTGCCGATTCCAGACCCCAATTGGACACTATTCTAACCCTGTGGACAATGTGTTAGCAGCGACGCATAACTTGGCAGCAATCCCGGTTGAAGGAGATGGTCCGGCTCAGGTTGAGGCTAGGAACGCCATTGAGATGCTCAAAATAGCAGTGACGCAGCAGGCAAACTATTCTCATAGTCAGCACCGGCTTCACTCAACTCCTCACCAGAGCCGCACGAGGAGCCAACGTCCTGAGTCACCGGCAGTTTCCAGTAGTGAGCAGCGCAGGAGGGGTGCACAACCACTCACGAATCAGCAACATCCCAGGATCCCTAATGCCCAAGAGATTGTTGACACCGCTCGGGCTTTACGAGCATTGGAAGAGGAAAATGCACGCGCAGTGTACAATCAGCCCATGACACAGGACCCTCCCACCGCAACCCCAACAGCCGCCCACGCTGGTGGTCTGTCGAGCCGGATAATTGGGACTCCTTGTTTAGTCCCAGCGTTGCGAGATGCGCGAATGCCGCCGGATTTTAAGGGTCCTTGCAAGGTGCCTAACTACACAGCTGATCTCGAGCCGGCTAAGTGGATAAAGAGCTATGAATTAGCCATGGATCTAATGGAGGCTAGTGAAGAAGTCTGCGCGCGTTATTTGCCGCTCATGTTGGAAGGTCCAGCACGTACTTGGTTGAAAAACTTGCCAGTAAATTCCATTAACACCTGGCAGGAGTTGAAGGAGCGCTTTATCAAGAATTTCCAAGGTACTTGCAAGCGTCTGACCACAATTGTTGATCTCGAGCATTGTGTTCAGCGTGAGGATGAGTCAGCACACCATTGGTCTCGCCGGGTTGCCGAGGTCATACATTCATCTGATAGTATAACAGCCCAGCAGGCAGTTCTTGTCCTAGAATGGAATTGCAAGTTCCAGTCTCTAGTACAGAAGCTCTGGCGGCTTAAACGGAAGGTTCAGGATATGGGTGATCTCATGGATGTTTAAACTCGGTATGCCAAGTCAGATAGCACCAAGGATCCAACATCTGATGACGAGAAATCAGGCAAGGGCAAGAAAAACGGTGGCAAAGGTCACCAGCAGAATAATGGCAATGGGAAGCCAATGGCAGTCACAAGTGTAAGAATTATGAGGGAAACTCTGATCTGGTGGCTAATAACAATACTGGTGGGAATAATCAGTGCCAAAATAATGGCTCCAGGAAGCCTTTTTCCGGTAATCGCCCTCATAGCTTTGAGGAGGCCCTCAAGGGTCCATGTCCCAAACACAGTGTTAATGGTAAGCCATCTGCCCATTCATGGGAGAACTGTTATATTATGCAAGAGTTCTCCAAGCGGGTATTCCAGAATCATCACAATGGAGGCGGTACCGGAGGACACCCTGGCAACCCCGGACCCGGCAACCAGGGAGCTAACTTTCAGGGAGCCAGCTTACAAGGGCCCTTCACAGGCCCTGGGTTCCAGGGGAACCACAGTCAGAATACCGGGTTTCAGGGGGCTGGCAATGCTGGAAACAATCAACAGCGCAACAACCAAGGAAATCAGAATCAAGGAGGTCCGTCCGGATTTCAGGGCAATCCTAAGCAGTTAAATAGTGGTCAGTACCACGTCTTTACAACCAGTACTTGCAAGCGTGATCGGAAGGTGCAGCAAAGAGCTGTCAACACAGTTGAGCCGGCAGTCCCTTACTATTTGAATTGGTCCGAACAACCAGTTACTTGGAGTAGAGCAGATCATCCTGAGTATATTGATCACCCTGGCGGTGTTGCTCTAGTTGTCGCACCACAAGTCGGCGGCTATACATTGACCAAAGTGCTCATGGATGGCGGCAGCAGCATCAATATCCTTTACTATGATACTTTCAGATGGATGAACCTGTACGAGAAGCAGCACACCCCTTCCACTACAGTTTTCCATGGCATTGTCCCTGGCAAGTCGGCTTATCCCATCGGCAGGATTTCTCTGGAGGTTGCCTTCGGCACTGAATTTAATTATCGCTCAGAATTCTTGTCTTTCGAAGTGGTCAAACTTAAAAGTCCATATCACGCCCTTTTTGGGAGGCCGGCTTATGCGAAGTTCATGGCACGTCTGTGCTATGTGTATCTGAAGTTAAAGATGCCCGGACCAAAGGGCACTATCACTATCAATGGTAATAGGAAAATCGCCCTGGAGTACGAGAAGGGAGATGCAGCTTATGCGGAGACGGCTTGTGCAGCCGAAGAGCTGAAATACTACAAGGACAATGCTGACCCGGCTGACAGGACCTCCCTGAAGAAACCAACGACTGAGTCTGATCCTTTGCTCAAATTTAAGTCGGCCAGAGACACCAAGCAAGTTGACTTCATCCCGGGTGATTCATCTGAGCAGTTCACCGTCGGGGCGAATATGGATCCTAAATAGGAAAGCGTGCTCATTGAGTTCATCCGTGAGAACCGGGACATCTTTACATGGAAACCTTCTGACATGCCAGGTGTACCGAGAGAACTCGCTGAGCACTCCCTTAATGTGGATCCTAAGTTTAAGCCTGTTCGGCAATATCTCCGTCGCTTCAATGAGGAGAGGCGAAAGGCCATTGGTGAAGAGGTGGTCCGGCTCCTAGCTGCCGGGTTCATTGTTGAGGTTTTTCATCCTGAATGGCTGGCTAACCCGGTTCTTGTTCTGAAGAAAAACGGGACTTGGTGAATGTGTGTTGATTACACAGACCTGAATAAGGCTTGTCCTAGTGATCCTTTTGCTCTGCCCCTTATTGACCAGATCATTGATGCCACGGCGGGTTGTGAATCTTTATGTTTTCTGGATGCTTATTCGGGTTATCATCAGATCAAGATGAAGCTGGAGGACCAGGAAAAGACAGCATTCATTACACCTTTTGGAGCTTTTTGTTATACGTCCATGCCGTTTGGACTAAAATGCGCACAGGCGACTTATCAGCGCTGCATCCAAAATTGTTTCCACAAGCAGATTGGGCATAATGTTCATGCTTATGTTGATGACATCATGGTGAAATCTCAGAAAAAGGAAACCTTGTTGGATGATCTCAAGGAGACGTTTGATAACCTCTGAGTTTACCGGATGAAGCTCAACCCGGAGAAGTGTGTCTTCGGTGTTCCTACAGGGAAATTCTTGGGATTCCTCGTTTCTGAGCGTGGCATTGAAGCCAACCCAGAAAAGATCAAGGCAATCACGACCCTGGCCAAGCCGACAAATCTCAATGTCGTCCAGAAGCTGGACGGCGGGTTGCGGCGTTGAGCTGGTTCATAAGCCGGCTCGGGGAGAAGGCAATTCCACTTTACCAGATGCTCCGGAAGTCAGATGATTTTGTTTGGAGCGATGCTGCAGATCAGGCTTTTGAGTCTCTCAAGAAGCAGTTGTCTGAGCCGCCCATCCATGCTGCCCCTCAGGAGAAGGAGCCCATGCTGCTATATATTGCAGCTAACAGCAAGCTGTCAGTGTTGCAGTTGTTGTGGAATGAAAGGAAGCAGGCAAAGAGTACCCAATTCAGCGCCCGGTGTATTATATCAGTGAAGTTTTGACAGAATCCAAGCAGCGGTACCCGCATTGGTAGAAGCTGGTATATGGTGTGTTCATGGCAAGCCAGAAGTTGAAATACTATTTTCATGAGCACCCCATTACGGTGGTTAGTTCAGCACCCCTTGGAGATATCTTTCAGAACATGGAAGCTACTGGGCAGGTTGCCAAGTGGGTGATTGAACTGGGGCCACATCATCTCAAATATATGCCACGAACTGCTATTAAATCTCAAGCTTTGGTGGATTTCATCAATGACTGGATTGAATTACAGGCTCCGGAAGAGAAGCTGGATACCACATATTGGTCTATTCACTTTGACGGTTCCAGGTAATTGGAAGGCTCGGGGGCTGGAGTTGTGATAACCTCCCCACGAGGTGACAAGTTTTGTTATGTTTTATGGCTTATGTTTCCTTGTACTAACAATGCAGATGAATATGAGGCCTTGCTTCATGGGCTCCGTATGGCAAAGGAGATGAACTTAAGCCGGGTCAGGTGCCTGGGCGACTCAGATTTGGTGGCTCAGCAAGTTTCTGGAACCTGGGACTCCAAGGATCCCCTCATGGCAGCTTATCGATGTGAGGTTACAAACATCGCTGGGTATTTCATAGGATATCAGGTGGATCACATTGATCGCCGGCTTAATGAGGCGACAGATGCATTGTCTCGTTTGGGGTCTCAGCGAAAGCCTGTTCCACCCAATGTTTTTCTGGACGTGTTGCACACCCCGTCAGTCAAGTTACCAACGGAGGAAGACCTTGCTATTCCTGATCCAGAGGCGGCTCTAGTGGCCGCTGTTCATGCTATACCAGATTGGACAGTGCCTTACTTGGCTTATTTAAGCCGTGGTGAGCTCCCAGCAGAGGAAATCCTTGCTCGACAGATCATCAGGCGGTCCAAGTCCATGACTATAGTCAATGGTGAGTTGCATAGACGAAGCGTCATAGGCGTCTTTCAGCGCTGTGTTTCTCCTGAGGAAGGTCGTGTAATTCTCAACGAAATCCACTCTGGCAATTGTGGGCATCATGCCGGCTCGAGATCGTTGGTCGCGAAAGCATTTCGGCATGCTTTTTTTCTGGCTCACATCTCATGCGGACGCAGAGGATATTGTGCGCAAGTGTGATGGTTATCAAAAAATTTCTCGCCAGGCTCATGTGCCGGCTCAAGAGTTGCGGATGATTCCAATAACCTGGCCTTTTGCAGTCTGGGGCTCGATATGGTTGGGCCCTTCAAGAGATCCAAGAACAAGCATACTCACTTGTTGGTGGCTGTTGATAAGTTCACTAAGTAGGTTGAAGCAGAGCCAGTCAGTCGTTGTGATGCTACTACAGTAGTCAAATTCCTTAAAAAGCTGATCTATCGTTTTGGCTACCCACACAGCATTATTATGGACAATGGCACTAATCTTTCCAAAGGGGTCATGAAGCAGTTCTGTCAACAGGAGCACATCAGGCTAGACTTAGCATCTGTTGCACATCCTCAGTCCAATGGATAGGCAGAGCGTGCTAATCAGGAGTTGTTGTGTGGCATCAAACCCCGGCTCATGGTACCTTTGCAATGCACGCCCGGTTGCTGGGAAGAGGAGTTGTCTGTAGTACTTTGGAGTATACGGACAACTCCCAACAGGCTACACGCCATTTTTTCTGGTCTATGGTGTAGAGGTTGTTCTTCCAAGTGATATTCGTCATGACTCCCCCCGGGTTGCAGCTTATGTGGAAGCTGACAATGAAAAAGCTCGTCAGGATGCTCTTGATGCTCTAGAGGAAGAACGCGATCTTGCTGCGTCCAGATCTGCAATCTATCAACAAGACCTACGTCGCTATCACAGCCGTAGAGTTCGAAGCCGTACCTTTCAGGAAGGTGACTTAGTGCTCCGTCTGATACAAGATCAGACAGGCATGCATAAGCTTTCGCCGCCTTGGGAAGGACCCTTCATCGTCAGCAAAAATCTCAACAACGGGTCATACTACCTTGTTGACATACGTGAGGCAGATCAGTCACGTACCTCTGAGGAGGAGGGCAGCCGACCCTGAAACATTGCACATCTCCGGCCATACTATACCTAAGTCATGGACTGGGTAATATCTTTTGTACAAACCTTTATCATGTATATACATATTATGATCAATGAAATAAAGCCAGCGTCTCTGTATAAGAGAGATTGTCATTTCTCCTCAAATTGTGTGTTGAGTCTTTATTCTTTGATCATCGGTTACTTGGGGGCTTCCAACTCATCGAGTTTAGCTTTAACATCCCTTTTAACCCGGCAAAAAAGCCAAAACTTTCTTGGTTAAACCTGCCTGTTAGCAAGATGCTACTCCGAAAAGGTGACCCGGTGTACGCCTGTTGAGTCAATCACAGAGGTGACCCTGAACTCGTCAGAGTTAAAACACTAGTTGGTCACGTGAGAGACGGCTTTTAGAAAGCTAGGATAAGCCAAAAGAGGCGGAAAGCCTGCTTCATAGAAGCGAATCAGACTCATGCCTCAAAAGCCGGTCTTTATGTCGTGCCTCAAAAGCCGGCTTTTAAATTAATGTTTTGCATTATTATCTTTTGCATGCATGCATACATCCATACATGGCATATATTTTTATTCCATTTGTTTCTTGTTTATCAAAACGACAACATGATTGCCGGGTTATTATATCACCAATATTGCTGGTAATCCTACCTACTGCTTTTGGAGATAAGCCGCCATCATAACCGGGTTTTAGATTTTGACCCAGACATTATTAAAGGCCTGTCACATAGCTGGCCTTTGTCAAAGGAACTGGCTCCAGAGGCCGGGTTGTCAGTCAGACACTTTTAAAGCAGCAAAAGATTTTCATGGCTGGCAAACAACAAGGTTACAATAATAGTGCAATCATAAGTGTGCGACGACATTAACATCATCCAATGACGTTTCATTACATCTATTACAAGCCGCCTCAGGGCCAAAATCAAGACAAGTGTTTTTCCCTACTTTCAAAGTCAACAGTGTACAAGCCACCATAGTGGTATGGCGGGTCGCTGCTCCTATTCAAGAATTAGTTCTGCTCCGGTGCTTCATCCTCAGGCGCCGTCTCCTCTATCTCTATGGCCTGGGGCTCATCCTCGAGCCACTGGATTGACCGCAAAACTTCAAAAACTGAGTTGGCCGTTATCACAAGTGAAGGGTCAACATCAGGAGCGAAAGTTTGCTTACGAGGACGAGTCAGGGAAACAGGCTGGGGGTTTGGCGGCTCGATGCGTTCATTGGTTTCCAAGTAGCCGGCTTGATATTTGGAAAGGTCTATCTCCTCTTTCAGTGCCGTGGCGGCAACCCGGGTTTCCTTTATACATCGCAGAAAATCCTTCTTGGTAAAAGCCGTGTCGTCGGTGTTGAATTCAGGATACCCCGCCACTATTTGAGCCGGATCCAGCTCCGGTACATAGGCCTTGGCACGAGCAAGAGCAGCAAGAGTACCATGGCAACAAGCCGCCTTTTTCAGCTCTTGAAACCACTGAGGTACGACCGACAGCTCTTTCAGCATGTTCGCGATCAGCTGGGGAGGTGGCTTGGTGTTTTTAGCGGCCATGATGCAGCGTGAGCCGCCTATATAGAGCTGTTCTGCAAAGGTGTATACGGCCTTCAGCTTTATCAATGGTTGCTCCACAAGGTTATGACTCCTTTGTTGGAAATATGCCCTAGAGGCAATAATAAATTGGTTATTATTATATTTCCTTGTTCATGATAATCGTTTATTATCCATGCTATAATTGTATTGATTGGAAACTCAAATACATGTGTGGGTACATAGACAACACTGTGTCCCTAGTAAGCCTCTAGTTAACTAGCTCGTTGATCAAAGATGGTTAAGGTTTCCTAGCCATGGACATGAGATGTTATTTGATAACGGGATCACATCATTAGGAGAATGATGTGATGGACAAGACCCAAACTGTAAACGTAGCATATGATCGTGTCAGTTTATTGCTATTGTTTTCTGCATGTCAAGTATCTGTTCCTTTGACCATGAGATCATGCAACTTACTGACACCGGAGGAATACCTTGTGTGTATCAAACGTCGCAACGTAACTGGGTGACTATAAAGGTGCTCTACAGGTATCTCCGAGGGTGTCTGTTGGGTTGGCATGGATCAAGACTGGGATTTGTTACTCCGTGTGACGGAGAGGTATCTCAGGGCCCACTCGGTAATACAACATCACAATGAGCCTTGCAAGCAATGTGACTAAAGTGTTAGCCATGAGATCTTGTATTACGGAACGAGTAAAGAGACTTGCCGGTAACGAGATTGAACTAGGTATAGAGATACCGACGATCGAATCTCGGGCAAGTAACATACCGAAGAACAAAGGGAACAGCATACGGGATTAACTGAATCCTTGACATAGAGGTTCGACCGATATAGATCTTCATAGAATATGTAGGAGCCAATATGGGCATCCAGGTCCCGCTATTGGTTATTGACCGTAGAGGTGTCTCGGTCATGTCTACATAGTTCTCGAACCCGCAGGGTCTACACACTTAACGTTTGGTGACGATTGGTATAGTTGAGTTATTGTGTTGGTGACCGAAGGTTGTTCGGAGTCCCGGATAAGATTTCAGACATGACGAGGATCTCCGGAATAGTCCGGAGGTAAAGACTGATATATGTGATAATAGTGTTTGATCCCCGGAAGGGTTCCGGAATTCACCGGAAGGGGTTCCGGATGTTTACCGAAGTGTTCGGGTGCAGCAACACTTTATATGGGCCAAAGGGGTAAAGCCCACGAGGTATTGGAAAGTGCAAAAAGTAGTTTTGCTGCCGCGTAAGCGGTACTACCGCTTGTGTGAAGCGGTACTACCGCCCAAGCGGTACTACCGCTTGTGTGAAAACGGTACTACCGCCCAAGCAGTACTACCGCTTGTGTGAAAGCGGTACTACCGCCCAAGCGGTACTACCGCTTGTTTGAAGCGGTACTACCGCTTGTGCGCGGTACTGCAGGGATCCGAGTTGGACTCTTTCCCTGCGGGCCAAACCGACCTTGTGCGGGCAAAACCGACCTGGAGGAGGCTTTTACTCCAAGTTTAGACCCCAAGGCTCAACATATAAATAGAGGGGCGGGGCTAGCACACGGGACACATCAAGATTTCCCCAAGCCGTGTGCGGCAACCCTAACCCTCTAGTTCTCCCGTCATAATCTCCGTAGTGCTTGGCGAAGCCCTGCAGAGATTGTTCCTCACCACCATCACCACGCCGTCGTGCTGCTGGAACTCATCTACTACTTCACCGTCGCTCGCTGGATCGAGGAGGTGAAGGCGTCATCAAGCCGTACGTGTGTTGAACGCGGAGGTGCCGTCCGTTCGGCACTAGTTCGTGATCGGTTCGAGGGACGACTTGCGATTTGGATCGCGGAGACGTTCGACTACATCAACCGCGTTTCTTAAACGCTTCCGCTTAGCGATCTACAAGGGTATGTAGATTCACTCTCCCTCTCGTAGATGCTCATCACCATGGATAGGTCTTGCGTGTGCGTAGGAAAATTTTTGTTTCCCATGCAACGTTCCCCAATAGTGGCATCTGAGCTAGGTCTATGCATAGATGAGATCTCGAGTAGAACACAAACGAGTTGTGGGCGTGGGTGTATACATATTGCTTGCCGTTACTAGTTGATACTTGATTCGGCGGTATTGTGAGATGAAGCGGCCCGGACCGACATTACGCGTACGCTTACGCGAGACAGGTTCCTTCAACTGACATGTAACTTCGTTGCATAAAGATGGCTAGCGGGTGTCTGTCTCTCTCACTTTAGTTGAATCAATTTCAATGAAGAGGGTTCTTTTAGAAGATCAAAAAGCAATCACTACACCACGTTGTGGTTTTGCGTAGGTAAGAACGGTTCTTGCAAACCCGTAGCAGCCACGTAAAATTTGCAACAACAATTAGAGGACGTCTAACTTGTTTTTGCAGGGTATGTTGTGATGTGATATGGCCAATTACATGATGAGATATATGTGATGTATGAGATGATCATGTGTTGTATAGAATATCACGACTTGCATGTCGATGAGTACGGCAACTGGCAGGAGCCATAGAGTTGTCTTTAATTATTGTATGACCTGCGTGTCAATCATTAAGCGCTATGTAATGCTTTACTTTATCGCTAAAACGTTAGCAATAGTCGTGGAAGCAACAGTCGGCGCAACAACCTCATGGCGACACGTTGATGGAGATCAAGATGATGGAGATCATGGTGTCATGCCGGTGACGATGGAGATCATGCCGGTGCTTTGGAGATGGAGATCAAAAGCACAAGTTCATGGCCATATCATGTCACTTATGATTTGCATGTGATGTTAATCCTTTTATGCATCTTATTTTGCTTAGGACGACGGTAGCATTATAAGGTGATCCCTCACTTAAATTTCAAGATAAATTGTGTTCTCCCCGAGTGTGCACCGTTGCGAAAGTTCGTCGTTTCGAGACACGCCGTGATGATCGGGTGTGATAGACTCCACGTTCACATACAACGGGTGCAAGCCATGTTGCACACGCGGAACACTCGGGTTAAACTTGACGAGCCTAGCATGTACAGACATGGCCTCGGAACACAAGAGACCGAAAGGTCGAACATGAGTCATATAGTAGATATGATCAACATGAAGATGTTCACCATTGAAACCACCTCAACTCACGTGATGATCGGACTTGAGTTGGTGGATTTGGATCATGTTACACTCGAATGACCGGAGGGATGTCAATTCGAGTGGGAGTTTTTAAGTAATATGATTAACTAAACTCATTATCTAGAACAATAGTCTAAGTTGTCTTTGCTATATTTATGTTGTAGATCATGGCTCGCGCAGTAGCACCCCTGAATTTTAATGCGTTCCTAGAGAAAGCTAAGTTGAAAGATGATGGAAGTAACTTTGTGGACTGGGCCCGTAATCTAAGGATTATCCTTACGGCTTCCCAGAAGGCTTATGTCCTTGATGCACCGCTTGGTGATCCACCCGCTCCAGTTGAGTCTCTAGACGTTGTGAACGCCTGGCAGGCTCGTTCTGATGATTACTCAATAGTTCAATGTGCAATTTTGTATGGCTTAGAACCGGGACTTCAAAGACGTTTTGAACGTCATGGAGCATATGAGATGTTCCAGGAGTTGAAGTTTATCTTTCAGAAGAATGCCCGGATCGAGAGATATGAGATCTCCGATAAGTTCTATGCTTGCAAGATGGAGGAGAACGGGTCTATCAGTGATCACGTACTCAGAATATCTGGGTACTCCACCCGTCTGGCTGAATTGGGGATGCCCCTTCCGCCAGAGGCTATCACTGACAGAGTTCTTCAATCATTGCCACCTAGCTACAAGAGCTTCGTGTTGAACTATAACATGCACGGGATGAACAAGTCAGTCGCCGAGCTGTTTGCGATGCTGAAAGCCGCTGAGTCTGAAATTCAGAAGGAGCATCAAGTGTTGATGGTCAATAAAACCACTAGTTTCAAGAAAATGGCAAGGGTAAGAAGGGTAACTCCAAGAAGAGTGGCAAAGCAGTTGCTCCTCTCGTGAAGAAACCCAAGGCTGGACCCAAACCAGAAACTGTGTGCTTTCATTGCAAGGGAACTGGACACTGGAAGCGGAACTGCCCCAAGTATTTGGCTGACAAGAAGGCGGCCAACAACAAACAAGGTATATATGATATACATGTTATTGATGTGTACCTTACCAACTCTCGTTGTAGTGCCTGGGTATTTGATACCGGTGCGGTTGCTCATATTTGCAACTCAAAACAGGAACTGCGGAATAGACGGAGGCTGGCAAAGGACGAAGTGACGATGCGCGTGGGAAATGGTTCCAAGGTTGATGTGATCGCCGTCGGCACGCTCGCTCTTCGATTACGATCGGGATTAGTGATGAACCTGAATAATTGTTATTTAGTGCCTGCGTTAAGCATGAACATTATATCTGGATCTTGTTTATTGCGAGACGGTTACTCATTTAAATCAGAGAATAATGGTTGTTCTATTTATATGAGTAATATCTTTTATGGTCATGCACCCAATGTAAGGGGTTTATTCTTATTGAATCTCGATAGTGATGATACACATGTTCATAACATTGATGCCAAAAGATGTAGGATTGATAATGATAATACCACTTTCTTGTGGCACTGCCGTTTAGGTCATATTGGCGTAAAACGCATGAGGAAGCTCCATGCTGATGGACTTTTGGAGTCACTTGATTTTGAATCACTTGACACATGTGAGCCATGCCTCATGGGCAAGATGACTAAAACGCCGTTCTCCGGAACAATGGAATGGGCCAGTGACTTATTGGAAATCATACATACTGATGTGTGCGGTCCGATGAGCATTGAGGCGCGCGGTGGTTATCGTTACTTTCTCACCTTCACTGATGACTTAAGTAGATATGGGTATATTTACTTAATGAAACACAAGTCTGAAACGTTTGAAAAGTTCAAACAATTTCAGAGTGAAGTTGAGAATCATCGTAACAAGAAGATTAAATTCCTACGATCTGATCGAGGAGGAGAATATCTGAGTTATGAGTTTGGCAGTCACTTAAGACAATGTGGAATTGTTTCACAACTAACACCGCCTGGAACACCACAGCGTAATGGTGTGTCCGAACGTCGTAATCGAACCTTATTGGATATGGTGCGATCTATGATGTCTCTTGCCGATTTGCCACTATCGTTTTGGGGTTATGCATTAGAGACAGCTGCATTCACTTTAAATAGGGCACCATCGAAATCCATTGAGACGACGCCATATGAACTTTGGTTTGGCAAGAAGCCAAAGCTGTCGTTTCTTAAAGTTTGGGGATGTGATGCTTATGTCAAAAAGCTTCAGCCTGAAAAGCTGGAACCCAAAGCGGAGAAATGCGTCTTCATAGGATACCCAAAAGAGACAGTTGGGTATACCTTCTACCTCAGATCCGAAGGCAAAGTGTTTGTCGCTAAAAACGGAACGTTTCCTGAGAAAGAGTTTCTCTCGAAAGAATTGAGTGGGAGGAAGATAGAACTTGATGAGGTTATTGAACCTTTACTTCAACCTGAAAGTAGCACAGTACAGAAAGATGTTTCTGTAGAGCCTGCATCAGTTGGAGAGGAAGTTAATGATGATGATCATGAACCTTAGGATCAAGTTACTATCGAACCTCGTAGGTCGACAAGGACGCGTACTGCTCCTGAGTGGTACGGCAACCCTGTCTTAGAAATCATGTTGTTAGACAACGATGAACCTGCGAGCTATGGAGAAGCGATGATGGGCCCGGATTCCAAGAAGTGGTTAGAGGCCATGAAATCCGAGATGGGATCCATGTATGAAAACAAAGTATGGACTTTGGAAGTATTACCTGAAGGGCGTAAGGCCATTCAGAACAAATGGACCTTTAAGAGGAAGACGGACGCAGATGGTAATGTCACCATCTATAAAGCTCGACTTGTGGCAAAGGGTTTTTCACAAGTTCAAGGAGTTGACTACGATGAGACCTTCTCACCCGTAGCGATGCTTAAGTCCGCCAGAATCATGTTAGCAATAGCTGCCTTTTTCGATTATGAAATTTGGCAGATGGATGTCAAAACAGCGTTCCTTAACGGTTTCCTTAAGGAAGAGTTGTATATGATGCAACCAGAAGGTTTTGTCGATCCAGAGAATGCTGACAAAGTTTGCAAACTCCAGCGATCCATTTATGGACTGGTGCAAGCATCTCGGAGTTGGAATCTTCGTTTTGATGAGGTGATCAAAGCGTTCGAGTTTATACAAGTTTACGGAGAAGCTTGTATTTACAAGAAAGTGAGTGGGAGCTCTATAGCGTTTCTAATATTATATGTGGATGACATATTACTGATTGGAAACAATATAGAAATGTTGGAAAGCGTGAAGGAATATTTGAACAAGAGTTTTTCAATGAAGGACCTAGGAGAAGCTGCTTTCATATTAGGCATCAAGATCTATAGAGATAGATCGAGACGCTTAATAGGACTTTCACAAAGCACATACCTTGACAAAGTTTTGAAGAAGTTCAAAATGGATCAGTCCAAGAAGGGGTTCTTGCCTGTATTGCAAGGTGTGAAGTTGAGTAAGACTCAATGCCCAGTGACTGCAGAAGATAGAGAAAAGATGAGTGTCATCCCCTATGCCTCAGCCATAGGCTCTATCATGTATGCAATGCTGTGCACAAGACCCGATGTCAGCCTTGCCATAAGTATGGCCGGAAGGTTTCAAAGTGATCCAGGAATGGAACACTGGACGGCGGTCAAGAATATCCTGAAGTACCTGAAAAGGACTAAGGACATGTTTCTCGTTTATGGAGGTGATCAAGAGCTCGTCGTAAAGGGTTACGTCGATGCAAGCTTTGACACTGATCCGGATGACTCTAAGTCACAAACCGGATACGTATTTATTCTTAATGGGGGTGCGGTTAGCTGGTGCAGTTCCAAGCAAAGCGTGGTAGCTGATTCTACATGCGAAGCGGAGTACATCGCTGCCTCGGAGGCGGCGAAGGAAGGTGTCTGGATGAAGGAGTTCATGACAGATCTTGGAGTAGTGCCTAGTGCACTTAACCCAATGACTCTGTTTTGTGATAACACTGGTGCCATTGCTCTAGCCAAGGAACCAAGATTTCACAAGAGGACCAGACACATAAAGCGACGCTTCAATTCCATCTGCGATTACATCAAGGAGGACGACATAAATATTTGCAAAGTACACACGGATCTGAATGTTGCAGATCCGATGACTAAACCTCTTCCAAGGGCTAAACATGAACAACACCAGAACTGTATGGGTGTTCGATTCATTACAATGTAAATCACATAGTGATGTGAACTAGATTATTGACTCTAGTGCAAGTGGGAGACTGTTGGAAATATGCCCTAGAGGCAATAATAAATTGGTTATTATTATATTTCCTTGTTCATGATAATCGTTTATTATCCATGCTATAATTGTATTGATTGGAAACTCAAATACATGTGTGGGTACATAGACAACACTGTGTCCCTAGTAAGCCTCTAGTTAACTAGCTCGTTGATCAAAGATGGTTAAGGTTTCCTAGCCATGGACATGAGATATTATTTGATAACGGGATCACATCATTAGGAGAATGATGTGATGGACAAGACCCAAACTGTAAACGTAGCATATGATCGTGTCAGTTTATTGCTATTGTTTTCTGCATGTCAAGTATCTGTTCCTTTGACCATGAGATCATGCAACTTACTGACACCGGAGGAATACCTTGTGTGTATCAAACGTCGCAACGTAACTGGGTGACTATAAAGGTGCTCTACAGGTATCTCCGAGGGTGTCTGTTGGGTTGGCATGGATCAAGACTGGGATTTGTTACTCCGTGTGACGGAGAGGTATCTCAGGGCCCACTCGGTAATACAACATCACAATGAGCCTTGCAAGCAATGTGACTAAAGTATTAGCCACGAGATCTTGTATTACGGAACGAGTAAAGAGACTTGCCGGTAACGAGATTGAACTAGGTATAAAGATACCGACGATCGAATCTCGGGCAAGTAACATACCGAAGAACAAAGGGAACAACATACGGGATTAACTGAATCCTTGACATAGAGGTTCGACCGATATAGATCTTCGTAGAATATGTAGGAGCCAATATGGGCATCCAGGTCCCGCTATTGGTTATTGACCGTAGAGGTGTCTCGGTCATGTCTACATAGTTCTCGAACCCGCAGGGTCTACACACTTAACGTTTGGTGACGATTGGTATAGTTGAGTTATTGTGTTGGTGACCGAAGGTTGTTCGGAGTCCCGGATAAGATTTCGGACATGACGAGGATCTCCGGAATAGTCCGGAGGTAAAGATTGATATATGTGATAATAGTGTTTGATCCCCGGAAGGGTTCCGGAATTCACCGGAAGGGGTTCCGGATGTTTACCGAAGTGTTCGGGTGCAGCAACACTTTATATGGGCCAAAGGGGTAAAGCCCACGAGGTATTGGAAAGTGCAAAAAGTATTTTTGCTGCCGCGTAAGCGGTACTACCGCTTGTGTGAAGCGGTACTACCGCCCAAGCGGTACTACCGCTTGTGTGAAAGCGGTACTACCGCCCAAGCGGTACTACCGCCCAAGCGGTACTACCGCTTGTTTGAAGCGGTACTACCGCTTGTGCGCGGTACTGCAGGGATCCGAGTTGGACTCTTTCCCTGCGGGCCAAACCGACCTTGTGCGGGCAAAACCGACCTGGAGGAGGCTTTTACTCCAAGTTTAGACCCCAAGGCTCAACATATAAATAGAGGGGCGGGGCTAGCACACGGGACACATCAAGATTTCCCCAAGCCGTGTGCGGCAACCCTAACCCTCTAGTTCTCCCGTCATAATCTCCGTAGTGCTTGGCGAAGCCCTGCAGAGATTGTTCCTCACCACCATCACCACGCCGTCGTGCTGCTGGAACTCATCTACTACTTCACCGTCGCTCGCTGGATCGAGGAGGTGAAGGCGTCATCAAGCCGTACGTGTGTTGAACGCGGAGGTGCCGTCCGTTCGGCACTAGTTCGTGATCGGTTCGAGGGACGACTTGCGATTTGGATCGCGGAGACGTTCGACTACATCAACCGCGTTTCTTAAACGCTTCCGCTTAGCGATCTACAAGGGTATGTAGATTCACTCTCCCTCTCGTAGATGCTCATCACCATGGATAGGTCTTGCGTGTGCGTAGGAATTTTTTTGTTTCCCATGCAACGTTCCCCAACATCCTTCTGCCTGTAAATAGATGGGAACATGTCAGCAAAGCCGGCTCAGTATATTAAGCCGATACAGTTGGAGATTTGCGAGGTGTTATGCTTACCGAAGATGGCATTGCACATGGTGGTGATCTGGCCTTTCACAGTAGCTAATTCTCGGGTCACCGGTTCAAGCTTTGCTTCAGCTTCTTCGGCGCGCTTGGTCAAGCTGGCTTTGTCTTCTTCAAATGCCGCCTCAGCTTTCTTAAGCGTGTCTCTTACGATGAGTAAGGACCTGGGTGCGTCAGAAGACAATTGCTCAGCTTTTTCTCGAAGTTTCTTCTCTTTTTTTGCTTCCTTTTGGAAGCCGGCTGCCTGAGTTTCAACTTGATTCAACATGTCCTGCATGGCAGTTTTTACAAAGTTACAGAAGATATATAAATAGTTTCGAGCCGCCATGCGGTCGACCCGGCACTTGGGGGCTACATCTATCTAAATTCTCCAAGTATAACAAGTCCCATGAAGATGCAGGCATTCAACACGGCACTTGGGGGCTAATGCATATACTTTTCATCACTACATGCAGAGACCCGGTTCATCATGCACTGATGAGCCGGCCCTCGGGGGCTACCATTTGTTGCTCTACATGAAGATACATTTTCGGAAGTCCCGGATCATTATATCATAATGACCCGACCCTTGGGGGCTACATATATATAAACACTATTCTGATCACGGGATGAGAATAATATTCTGATAACTAGTCGACCTGTCGCAGCAGTACTAGTTGAACTTCACCCAGGGAGAGGTTGAACTTCCGCAAACATTGTCCGAATGGGTCTTGCGATATACCGTTGGAAAGCTATGGACACGTGGATCACAGCCTACGTTAATTTTTTTTGCAAAATCAACACGGTTTAAGAGCAATTTTGCAAACCATTTTTCTTTATACAAAAAAATGTGAATCGTATTTTTGAGCTCATTTCTAAACCATTTATCGGAATGAGGCAAATGACACGGCGTTGGAAAGCTGCTGCAAATCCGCTCATTTCACATATATAAAGTTTTTCCTAATTCCATAAGGTTAAAGAGTAATTTGAAAAATGGCGGATTTTCTCAAACCGAACAGCCGAGCTCATTTTTTTGGTATAATTTGAAAACGGCTTATCCGTTTGATGCAAATGATATGGCATTGGAAAGCCTATAAAAATGCGCTTCTTTTTCATATAGAAACTTTATTCTAATTTTGAACGGTTTAAAAGAAATTTAGAAAACGGTTGAAGTTCCCCCGAGTTCGTATTTTCGCATTTTCTTTCTAAATGGCATGATAGAATGCAGCAAATGATATGGCGTTGGAAAGCTTGTACAAATGCGAAACTTTTATATATATAATGTTTCTCCCAATTCTTTACGGTTTTATGACAAATTTGGAAATGGCAAAAAACGTTTTTTGGCCGTAATTTTCGTAAACTTTGTCGGAATGGCGCAAATAATATACCGTTGGAAAGCTATCAAAAATGCGAAACTTTTTCGTATATAAAGTTTTCTCTAATTCCCTGCAGTTTTTAAGTAATTTTGAAAACGGCGAGATCATGCGTTTTGCCTTCATCGCGAAAACAGAGTCTTCTGAAATGAACTGCGTGAAGAAGTTGAACTTCTGGGGCATGTCTGTTTGAACTTCACTCTGTTTTTCACGTGCTGTTTTTTGCCCGTAACTCCCAAACGACTTACCGGAATTGAGCAAATGATATACCGATGGAAAGCTGTTGAAAACACGCAACTTTCCCATGTTGATTAATTTTTTCATACTCGCGACGGTTCAAAAGAATTTTTTTAATACATAAAAACATGGTTTAAATGGTATACATGAAATTTTTTAAACCGTTCATCGGAATGTAGCATATAATATACGGTTGGAAAGCTTATGAATAGGGGCAACTTTTTCATCTAGACAGTTGTTACAAATTCGTTACCGTTTGAGAGCAATTTTAAAAATGGCAAAAACAACGTCATTTTTGCCTTTTTTTTACATGTAATTGAAGGTCGGAAGTCTCACAATATATTTTTTGAACCATGCAGGGTGGAGCACGTGAACTTCTTGCAACAAAACTTTTAGGCTTTTAGTTTTGTATTCTTTTATTCTCATCTGAAACGCATTCCGTATAATAGTTGAACTGCTCGCTGTTTTCACATTGAACTTTGGTCACGTATTTTTGTTTGTAATTCCTCACCCGTTCCTCGGAGTTCCACAAATGATAAACCATTAGAAACTTGTTGAAAAGATGCAACTTTTTTTAACACGAGTACACTTTCGTTTCGGACAACATACACCAATTTGTTTTAACCGTTTATTTTGGAATAAGAATATGATATACCCTTGGAAATTTGTTGAATACAAAGAACTTTTTGACCTTTCCCGGGCAGAGCAGTTGAACTTCTAGCAATAAAAATTTTAGACTTCGCCTTTTTATTCCCTTTTTCTCATACGGAACACACACCATGGAGTACGTGAACTTCCAGCTGTTATCAATTTGAACTTGTCTTTATTTTTGCTTTAGTAACGGAAAAAATCTGAGTTTTTTATAGACATTGAACCGCTCTAACTTTTTATTTGAACTTCTTTGTGTTTTTTTTAGAAATGTGAAAATTGAAGTTTTGCTAGAAACATCGAACTTCTTCGTTATTTTGAATAGAACTTATTGGCCTTATTCATTACTAACCGAAAAAAAACGAGTGTTTAAATAAATATCAAACTGCTCCGCTTTTTAAAATTGAACTTCTTGGTTTTATTCTTCATCAACGAGAAAAAACTGAGTTTTTTATATGCATTGAACTACTCCGTTTATTAAAATTGAACTTCTTGGTTTTAATCTTTAGTATCGGGGGAAAATCTGAGATTTTCATAAAGATCAAACAATTTCATTTTTTTAATTAGGACTTCTTGGTGTTATTCATTAGTAACAGGAAAAATCCTAGTTATGTAATAAACATCGAACTGCTCACCTATTTAAATTTGAACTTCCACATCTTTCTAAAAAACAGGGGCAAATCCATGTCTACAAACTTTTTGAACTACTCGGCTTTTTAATTTGACCTTCTTGGGTTTGGATTAAACAGTTTGAACTTCTATGTTTTTTGAACTACAAATTTTGAACTGTGCCGGGAGGAGTACATGAACTTCTTGCAACAAACCTTTTAGTCTTTTAGTTTTCTATTTTTTTTATTCTCATCTGAAACGCATTCCGTGTAGTAGTTGAACTGCTTGTTGTTTTCAGTTTGAATTTTTGTCACTTATTATTGTTCGTAATTCCTCACCCGTTCGTTGGAGTTACACAAACGATATACCTTTACAAACCTGTTGAAAAGACGCAACTTTTCTAATACGGTTAAACTTTTGTTTCGAACAACATACACCAATTTGTTTTTTGCATGAATAAGAGAAACTTTGGCATGCAGGTTTTTTCTTAAAATTCATTGTCGTTTATAAGTTATCTTTAAGAATGCCCAGAATGACGTTTTGTTTTTGTTTTTTGAGCTTGTAAATCCTAGGTTTTAATATGCTTTGAACTTCTGTGTGTTTTTTAATTTGAACTTCACATTTTTTATTTTTGGAGTAAAGAATTGTTTTTGATTTTTAAATAAACATGAATTTGACTATTTTTTATTTTTGAACTTCATGGTCGATTCTTTAATAATAGCGGATATCTAAGTTTTTTAAAGAATGTAAAATCCTAGATTTTTTAATAAACATCGAACCACTTTGTTATTTTATTTTGAACTTCTAGTTTTTTTAAAAATGGGAAAATTCTTTTTAAACTTGTTTTTAGTTTTTCCTTTTTTAATTTGAACTTCTTCATTTTATTCTTTAGTACCGAGAAAACATCTGAGTTTTTTTTAACCTTCGAACTTCTCTCGCATTTTAATTTGAATTTCTTAAAAAAATATGGTTTTAAATAAGCAAACAATTTTCTAGGTTTTTAAATTTGAACTTCTAGGTTTTTTAACCTTCTTGATTATTTCAAATTGAACTTCTAGGGTTTTCTAAGAAATGGACAAAATCCATTTTTTAGTTTGAACATCGAACCACTTCATTATTTTAGTTTGAACTTCTAGTTTTCTAAAAAAAGGGGAAAATCTCTTTTAATTTTTTTAGTTGTTCCTTTTTTTAATTTGAACTTCTTCATTTTATTCTTTAGTAACGAGGAAAAATCTGAGTTTTTTATAAACTTTGAACTTCTCTGTTATTTTAATTTGAAATTCTTAGTTTTATTCTTAGAGAAAAATATCGTTTTGAAATAAGCATCAAACAATTTTCTGCTCCCCTATGTGGCTACATATTAAATTTGGTATACATGAACTTTTTGCAAAGAACTTCTTGAACTACTTTAGCTCGGTAAAAGATAGCCATGCACAAATTTAAACTGAACTTTTTAGCATACAAACTAAAGCCACGGAGAAACTTTAACTGAACCTTTTTCAACACTACATAAATCTGAATTTGCATGGGTGGCTGTAGTTTCATGCTGGAGTGGCTGCAGGTTCGTGGAGGTACAGGATGCGATTCGTCCAGCAGATGCCTACGTCCGCGGCAGCAGCGCCAAACACCCTGTTGATTTCCTCTACAGATCCAACGATGATTTAACGCTGGTGGTCGAGCAACAAAAATAATGGCAATTAACGTTAGTGGCAGAGGTTAGATGAAGTAGATAGCATTTCGATTATACCATTTATTAGGTTGCTGGATTTTCCTCGGGGCGATCACGGCGAAGAGCGCCATCCCCACTCCTAAGAGGCCTAACTTTGCGCCATCATCCATTTAAACCAGATTGCATACATGTCCAGGAAACATCTCTGTGCCTCCTATAAACACAGGCATTGATGCATTTTGGAGATAAACATGGAAGAAAACTCCATTTTTTCATTATTGAAGGACCTGTGAAACTGAAACCAATGGATCCAAACACCAGTTTTTGCACCTGCAGGTACAGCTGAACTTCAGACATCAAAATCACTTAGAAACAATACAGAACTAGGCATAGGGGAGGGAATCGATGCTTGATCTCGTTACAGTACAATCCCGCTCTTCTTCAAAATATGATGACCACTTGGTGGAGTCTGCAGAGTTGCATTTTTGTGTCATCATATTTTTGTGACTCTGGTAGTAAATTGTCCACTTTTTTTGTTGAGCCTGTACTATTCTTTCTTCAGAAGTTCAAATATGATGAGTTGAATTTCTTCACAGTAGTAACTAGCTCAACTGAAGCAACTTATGATGACCTGAACTTCTAAAGAAGAATACACCAAAAATGTAGAGTTGGATTTTAGAGACGCAAGTTCTTCCAAATTGCATTAATCAGACAATGGCACCACAACAGACTCCACACGTCCCATATAGTTCAATCAGTCGAGGTAGCTAAGTTAAGTTAACAGAAGTTTTTACCTCACTAAGGCATCCATGTGCAGGAGCATGTCGCAGAAAGCACGCCTACCCAGGCTGGGGCCGTTGCCGTAGGACAGTACGGGGGTGGGCGATGCTGCCGGTTGACCCAGTGCAGGGACGGTTTGGCTAGCCTACCCACGCACACCGCCGCCCTAGCCTGATTGTTAAAACTGCATCCAAAATGAGCAGCTATATAGCAAATGAGCGCTACCTCACTCCAACCTTTATACGAATAAAGAGAAATCTGAATGTTTTTGTTTGTTAAACCTTCAGATCCATATAATAACAAACTTGTGCTGAGCACATGCTTTTTCAAACAGAGCACCCTGTATTTCTTTTAGGACACAAAGCATGAATGATTAGTGAATAAGCAATATAAAAGAGGAATTTTGCTAATTGCATATACGTCCATATCTGTATCATAGAGAGATCAAAGATAGAGAGATGCTGCTTTTTCCCTTATATGATGGTTTGGTTCTCTTTTATCAGTACAACTAGAGCTCCTACTAGACATTAGCACAAACACGTTACTGGCAGCCAAAGCATAAAATTGCTAACATGTTATGGCCGCGCCCTGATTCGTGATGCATGGGAAGGGGAAGCAGTGGAGCGGCTAAGCTCCACCTGCCACGCACGGGGTGTCACGGGGGTGTCCACAACAGATTTAGGAGCTACAACATCAGTAGAAACCAAACTACAGAGTGCAGAGGAGCCGACCTTCACTCCAGCACTGAGGAGGTGACGAGCGTGATGGAGGAGGCTGGTGGCGTGCGACCATGGCACCGGTCAGCGACTGCGCGTGGGGGATGTCGGCCTGAGGCGGGGCAGCTCGTGGCGTTGAAGTAGCATCACGTAGATCATGGCCGCGGCGGCAGCACCCTAGGGCAGATCACACTGCACTGCACGCCCACACTGCGAGCAGTGCACCACCGCACTTACACCGGCACGGTGGAGATGAGGAGCTGGAGCTCGCAGTGGAAGGTGGAGGCGCCCCTCTCCTCGATCCCGGGATGGCCGGATAAGAAGGTGGGGGGTGCTCGGGGCAGCGCGTTGGCCGGGGAGCGGCGCGTTGGGTACGGGCTCGGATTGGTGGAGGTGTGGTACGGGCGGCGGCGAGGGGGGCACCGGCGGCGGGGTCCCAGCCGATGTGGGAGAGGTGGGGTGGGTCATCGAGGACGGGGAGGTTCGGGGCGGGGCATGGCACCGGCGGCGGGGGTGTGGGGTCCGGGGCGGGGCACTGGAGGCCAGTGGGTCCATGGCGGAGCGGGGCACCGGTGGCGATGGGATCAGGGGATCGGCAGTTCGTGGTCGTGGCCTCTTTTTTGAGACGAAGCTGGTGGGGCAGTTCGCAGAGTTCGGGAACAACCGATCGGCCCTATATAGGAGCTTTGGATCAGAATATTATTTTAATCCTGGGATTAGAATAGTGCTACTATATATATATATACATATATATATATATATATATATGTGTGTGTGTGTGTGTGTGTGTGTGTGTAAAGCTAGGTCACAGGGATTACCTCATACTTCCGTTTGAGAGAAGTCACCATGGCAGTCTCAGTGTCCCGGCTCTCAGACAGCCGGGTTAGGACATACTGATGCAGTGAGTTGATGTCTTGGTCTTCAAAAGACTAGAAATGAAGATCCGCCTTCCCTTTATTTTTAATTGGTGACTCAACCTTAGCAGGGATTTTTGTTAAGGCGGTGGAAGTTTCTGGCAGGAGGGTCTGGTTCTCACCAGTCACTACTACTTCCTTCTGAGCCTTTTCAGCAGGCTGCTCTTCTACCATGTCTTCCTTCTCTTGATGGATAAGGGGAGGGGAAGCGTGAGCCAGACTCACGGTAGTGTCTTGGTGCGGCGGATCGTCTTGGAAGGCCGGCTCATCCGGAATATCCGGGTTATCTGTTGCAACTTCCTGAGAAGGGCCTTTCTGCATGACGGGGGTCTGAAGACCCGGTAGCAGGTTTCTTTTTTATGGCCTTTGCGCTGCGCAAAGTAAAGAAGTGTTCAGTTAATGGATAAAGGCAAGAGTTTTAAATATGAAAGGCAAGTAGTCAGATTTTTTACCCAGGATTGATGTTAAAAGCCGGTGCTTGAGTGGCGCTGGATTCATCCGAAGAAGGGGATGTTTGATAAGCCGAGTCATTCAAAGGTAGCAGCTCTTTGAAGCGGCCGGCTTGAGGAAGAGAGGAAGTGGGGGTATGAAGCACTTCTGTCTGAGCCCTTCGTGCGGGCGGCTCATTTGTCAACCCATCGCTCAGCTCTCCTTCGCTGCTCCGGGTCTTCCACTTTGAGGTACCAGCGTGCTGAGTTTTCTTCAAAATAAAGTGTGGATCTAAGTGAGCATCTGGATGTGAGAACGGGACTTTACGGACTGCAACCCGGATTTTTGTTTGGACAGGTATGGTTGAGTCAGAATCGGAAGAGATCAGGGTTACCTTGGGCTCGCCGGCATGACTGGTTTCAGCTTATTCCTGTGAAGAGTCGGCATCAGCAAGTTGGTTAAATAGACGACCAAGGGAGTTGAGTTCTACCTCTTGATCTTCCTCATCTTCTGGGTTTTCATTGTCATCTTCTCGAGGAGGCGTGGGATCTTGAGGTTCAACTTTCCACCAGTCAGCATCTTCCTGCATAGTGACAGACTAATAAGCTTATGACAAAGGCAAAGCAGTATAAGTAAGGTGACGGAAAACAATAGGGGCGGCTTACCACAGGTGCCGGGTTGTCCGTGTAAAAGGGAGCGAGTCCCACGAGCTTAATGGAGTCCTTTGTCTCACCAAGAAGTTTCTTGGCGAATTTTATGACATCCGTCTGTTGGAGGTCGACCCGGCTAAATTGGAGCGGGTCTTCTGGCTCACCTGAGTAGGTGTGCATGAGCCGGTTCCTCAGGCCCAGAGGTTGGATGCGCCAGCTTACCCAGGTCTGGGTCAGGTCAACACCAGTGAGGCCATGGGCAGTCAAGGCATTTATCTTTGAATATAAGGGTTCTAGAGCCTTTCTTTCTTCCTTGGAGGCAAAACCCAGGAAAACGATGGTGGCATCAAGCCGGCATGCCCTATAACCCGGAAGTTGGTGCTGTTCATATGGGGAGGTGTCCTGCAATAGAACCAAGTTCTGTACCATCCTTTAGGGTGGCTTGCTGTGGCACCCCGGCTCAGAGCAACCAGTTTACCTTGCATTGCCAGCCCAGAGATCAAGTCTTCTGGCAACACACAACAACTTGGTACAGAAAATAACCGCTTTATTGATCTCTACCGGATACATAGGTTCAAATATTACAAGATAAGCGAGGCCAAGCGGCACCCACAGTGCGGCTGCACTTATGTACATTATTTAGTAGACATCGCAGGGGCCTCGACGATAAAGGAAACTACTACGCGGCAATGGAACGACGATGTAGCAGAACTCCACTCCATAGGGACACTGCTGGGACACGGCCTAGATAGCGACATACCGATCGACATCAACTCCTTGCACGGCTTCTCCTGCATCTGGCATGATAAGCTAGGTGAGTACTTCGAATGTACTCGCAAGCTCACAGCAAACAAGGCAAATACGACAGACAATAACAAGGCATTTAGCAAGTTAATGCATGAACATGAGCATGATACTATCAGTCATGAAGTGCACGTGGATCTTTGCCATGATCACTTGAACCAACTTACCATTTCGGGGTTACCTCGTAACCACCGTCACAACTTACCCACGTGATCCTCACTAGATCACAGCAATACCAACCATAGTGATCCTCACACGATCACCAACTTCTGCATGTGCCATCTCGTGATTCTTAGTGTGCAGGTTTATTATATCTGTTGACCCACGGTGTGACCTACTACGAACTGTGTCCATATCCGAGGACGCGGCTATCGATAGATTATACACTCTGCAGAGGTTAGTACACTATACCCACACCACGGAATTCATGGCCTCGTGCTCCCATTCGGGTGGACCAATGACATTCCGACAAAACCAATCTATGGCATGACACTCTCCCGGCCATTCCGACAAACTCCCCTTTGGGCTATGTCATGGGTGGCCCCGATGTCAATTTGTGACATCCGCCACCTTTGTGGCTGCCAACGTCGTGGCCAAAACAAAACAAGTTGTCCCAAACGGGGACATCGATACCGTAAAACTTGGGCACACAAGGTTATGACTGTCTACCGGGCCAAGGTAGTGCAAGCGCATAACCTTCCCTAGTAGGAGGCACGGCGAGAGGCATGACAATAGACCGAATTAGGGCCTCCCCATCTAGGAAAGTGTGGTTGCACTAGTGAGCTCGATTCGGTGGCACCATGACTCGATCAACAGTTTGTTCAAGTTGAATTAACATCAGATTAACTTGAAAGAATATGATTCGAGCCATAGTATGCAATGAGGTGCACGGGTCATGATAATGTGAACATGAATAACGAATGCATCATGCTACCATGAGAGTATTTGACATGATCTCTACTGCACACTTTAGCAAGGTAACATATTCTCTACTGCATAATATCAAAATGACATGTGACAACTATAATGCAATGGTTTATATTTAGCAAATCATTTTAATGGTGGAGCATATATGAATTTAATTCAAATAAAACCATTGTCATTGCAATGCCATCCTTGCATATGAATGTTGTGGCTTGCCTTGGTTCAGAGGAGTGTCACAATACTCCTGGTCTTCTCCAACACAACTAGGATCTTCTGAAAATAATTTAAATGCAAAAACAAAATGTCACATAAAGCATTTTATTGCACCAGAAATTCCAAATAGCAAGGAAAATTCTGAAATTTGGCGTACAGAAACTTTAGCTCAATACAAAACTAATGCAAAAAGAATCAACTCATTTGGACTTATAGAATAGAATCTAGAGTTGGTCAAAGTTAGGGTCAAAATCTGGATTTAAATGAATTTAAACAAATTTCCAGCGAGGGCCACGTCGAAGGCGTATTTCGCCAGGGCGCCTCCACTAGAAAACGGTTCGGGCGGGAGAGAGAGGCTGACAGTGGGGTCCGCTATCAGGGTTAAAAGGGAGAGAGATGGAAACAAAGCACGGCGGCTCTGTCGCCGGTGGTTCTCCGGCGAGGAGACCACGGCGACCGCCGGAGAGGAGGGGGATGGATCCAGCGCATCGAGACGAGCACGGGCGTACCCAAAGTGACGGCGGGGGTGGACGAACGGCGTCGGAATGTTCCTCTCCAGAGACGGCGGGGGTGGACAGACGGCGTCGGAACGTTCCTCTCCAGAGACGGCGGGCGACGGAGCTCTTCGGAGGTGAAGATTCCGGCGCTAATCCGACGAACTAGCGGCACCGTCGGCCTCAGGAGATCACCACGAGCACGCCTGAGTAGGTGGGTGAAGATGGGGAGCACCGGAGCAGGAGGACGGCTGTGGGGGATCCACGGCCAACTCCGGCGAGGATCGGCGGCAGGAGGCCCTCCCGGCCTTGCCGCACTAGCTAGGGAGTTGATTTGTGGCCAGGGAAGTAGGTTGCGATGATTAAAACGGCTCGGGGAGTGCTCTATTTATAGATGGCGAGGTGGCCATGCACTGGACTCCATCGGAGAGGAGCTGCCAATGCACTGGGAGGGAGAGGAGCTCGGGCGAGACGTGGAGAAGAAGTAGAGGAGTCCAGAGATGCTTCGCACGCACGCGGTCACAGTGCAGCGCACTAAGCGAGACAGGCGGCGCATGCGCGCGCACTACGCTGCCTGGTAGCGCTTCGGCTACTTCCGGCGAGCTGCTTGCCGGTGTTGGGGAGGAACAGGGAGGGGCCAGGTGGAGGTGCGGGTGGCTGCCGAGGGGTGGGGGCACGCTGCGGTGGCGAGAGGAGGATGAACGGGCGGCGGCAGAGTGTCCCGATGCCCGAAGCATGGCGATTGCCAGCCAAACCCCGTGCACACACGTAGTCACCACGTGCACTGGCACACGCAGTGCTTTAGGCGATGCCAGATCGTGTCTAGTGTGAAGTCCCTTCAACGCGGTGCCGAAATATGTGCTTGGATTGCCACCTAGCTCAATGGACACGACGTGAGCAAGCTGCAATGTTTCTGGACAGGAACTTGGGACGAATGCTGGGAGAAAACAGCTAGGAGCTAATGGTTGAAACTTTGGGGTTAAGCGTCTCCTAGGAAGGTAGTCATGTGGTAAAAATTTCAGCTCCTACAGATCAAGGAAAAATACACTTGCTTCACAAAGTGCCATTTCTGACCAAAAGCAAAAATATTTTCCCTAGCTGAAAATTTCCAAATGACTATGGGATATTTTTGCATGGGGATGTGAGGCATGATCCAAAGAATATTTGGGAATTTTCTGAGCAATAAAAATGAGCGTTGCTTCATAGCTTATTGAGAAAACAATCATTTTCAGGAGGAAAAAGAATATAATGCCATTAAAGAAAATTTTCCCATGGCATTATGGTGAGAGGGATGAGGTCTAGGGAGGGTGTAAGGATGATAGAACCCACTTGGAAGAAAATCAAAAATAATTTCCAAGTGGCAAGTCCAAAAGAATTGACAGAAAAACCAAATGCAAATTAATTACTCAATAAATCCCAATAAAATAAAGAGGGCAAAAACCAGGGTGTTACACTTGCCGGCTTGGCTTCTGGAAAGGCTGAGTTCTTTCTTCTTTGAATGGTGACCCCACCAAGTTCTAGGCTGGGTCCACCTTTGTGTTCTGTCTGGTGGTTCAAGTAGAAGAATGTCGTGGGAAACGACTATCTATGGGACCGAACGGATCCGTTTGTGATTCAGCTCAGGGGACATGCATGGGACAAAGAGCAGATTTTTAGTAGATGCAAGATCACGCAGGGGATTTATCCAGGTTCGGGCCGCTATGAGCATAAAACCCTACTCCTGCTCTGTGTTTGATCGCATATGAACTCTGATTACAGGGAGCGCAGTTTTTCGGCAAGGTGCACGGGAAAATGCAGCTACAGCGTGTAATTGAGCTGGGTGTTGACCGTTCTACCTGTAGCCGTGGGACTCCTTTTATAGGCCAAGGGGTTACCACAATGGCTAATACAGCCATTACAGAGTGTGAGCAGTGACTTGCACCGTCATCACGTCTATCTTCCAACGGGGTAAGACAAACGCATTTAATGCACCGTTAGATGCTATGTTGGGGAGGCGAGGCCTTGGGCAAAAGATCTGTACCACCGGTCCTAGTGCCCTTCTGTAATCTCGACACGTCCCAGGGACGGGTGTCATTAAAGTTAATCTTGGCGTGGCGTGCTGACACGTGCCTTGGCCGGCCATGTTAACTGCCTGCCCGCTCGACACCTAGCCCACAAGCCTATATGGTCGATGGTGAGGTGGAGTGGTAACGGGACAGAACAAGCCTGCTGGCATGGAGCTTGTCAGGCCTTGCTTGCTGGCAAGGGAGCTTGCCGGCAACCATAACCTTGGTCTTCACCTTGCCGGGACGAAGCTTGCCGGCAGCGAAGAGGCGGCGGGAGGTGGTGTGCCTGAAAAGCGTGGCCACGTAGGACGGGAAAGAGCCAGCCGTCGTGTTTCCCCCATAAGAAAGGAAACCAGGAGGGGCGCTGCTCATTTACCCCCTCTTCCCAATCTAGCTAGTTTGCCGTCATCTTCAACCTTGCGCAAAAGCAGAGCGTGCTCCCCACTTCCGCCGCCGCACAAGAGTAGAGCACGCCCTTTGCCTCCGCCGGTGCGCAACACAGCTTTCTCCCCTCACACATCTCGCTATGGTGCCGAAGAGAGGCGAGAAGGCCCCAAGTTCGGCGGCGGGTGAGAAGAAAGCCACCAAGGCGGCACAACGGTGGGACCACACTGTCTTCCCGCCGGCGCTTACAGCGGATGATCTGGCGAAGGATTACGTGTATGTATACGTGAGCGAGACGCGAGATCACGAAGCCACAGCGGTACTTCCTAGATCTCTCCCTCCTACCGACCATCAATTCCACATCTTGGCCGGGTATTTCTATTGCGGTCTATGTCCGCCTTTCTCTGCTTTCTTTGTTGAGGTGATGAACGCCTTCGGGCTTAGACTGCTTGATTTCACGCCCAATGCGGTCACCTGCCTAGCAACTTTCGCGCATTTGTGCGAGAATTTTGTGGGAATAACCCCAAATGTAGCTCTGTTCCGGCACTTCTTCATCCCTCGGGTCGAGAAGGGCACTCTCTCTGGTAGCGTCACCTGGGTCCCAAGGGGAAATTCGAAGAAGTACTATCTGGACGGCAAGCTTCACTCCAGATGGGACGAGTGGCGGGCTGATTAGTGCTGGGTCAAGCAGCGAGATTTCCCAGCCTTTTGCCATCTCAGGACCAAGGTGGTTGCGAAGCCTAATAGCTGGAACCATGTCGACCCCAGTGACGCCAAATTGGGAGTGGCGCTGCGTCGGATCCTTGCTCTGAAAGAGGCCGGCTTGATGATTGAGAAGGTGGGAGCGGATTTCACTCGCCGCCGAATCGCCCCACTGCAGCATAGAAAAGGCCGGCAAGCGTGGGATTACCAGGGCCCCGCTGACCCAATGCGGCTGCACCTGGGCCCTGACAATAACTTGAAAATGATGGGACATTATCTGCTCATCTGCCAGATTTTCAACAAGGGTTGTGACTTCAACTTACCGGCGAAGGTGATCCCTTTGTGCAACAATACTGCCAAGGCCTCTATCCTGGCATGGATGCCAGACTGTGACGCTCGGACGGTTCTGAGCACATGGAAGGAACCCAGCCAGAAGGATGTGGATAACTGGTTTGCTGGCCTGGTGGAGGAGGCTATTGGAGCTGAGGACGACATGATGCACCCGACGAAGGATGACCGGAAAGAGTATCTTGCGGCAAGGGCTAATGAGTCCAAGAAGACGAAGGTAACTCGTCCTCGGCCGGGCAAGGCCCAGTCCAAAAAGCGGGCCGCAGCTCCGGAGGCCAGCGGAGGAAGCCGCTCCCAAGAGCATGCTGAAGAGCATGCTGAAGAGTATGCTGGCGAGGAGGAGCGGGCTGAGGAATCTGGGGGGGGAGAAGAAGAGGAGCAACCCGAGGGGTCTTCGGGCGAGGAGGAGACGGAAGAGGAAGAAGAACCACATTGCCCTCCTCCTGCCATGGGAAAGAGGACTGTCGCCAAGAAGACTGCCCGCAAGGGGGAAGCGCACACCAATTCGGCAAGCCAAGGGATCGTCGGCGTCAAGGTGGCAGTCGCAACCCTCCGGGCGCAGCCTTCCCGGCAATTGCCTTCCCGCGTTGCTGCCCCTCGTCGACCCATCCTGCCAATTGTGGAGGAGGCAGGCACTTCATAGCCACCAGTCCCCCCGAAGTGTCCCAGGAGTCCACCGCCATCATCCACTACTGCGGGGACCGAGGAGACAGTCCATTACGACCTGTCAGTCCTCAGTGACCCCGACGAGGACGAAGAGTAAGCATCTCCATCCCCGTGTGTTTCTTAATTGTCTAGACTTTGTTGCTTGAGCTAATCTTCTTCCTTGTCCTATGTAGGGACGAAGTTCCACTGGCGAAGAGGCTCAGGACCACCAGGGAGGGCGAGACGGCAACTGGCACTGACCAAGGTGCAATTTCTCTTGAGGTTGCCGGTTCGAGCCCCCCACACGAGGCACATGCGCAGTTTCCGCTGGCGAGCACCACCGTCGAATCTTCTGCAATGGAGACTGACAAGGGGCTGGAAGGTAGCCAGCCGGAAGGAGGGCGTCAAGGGATAGACCTCTTGACGGTGCCCTCGACTCCCAGGCCATCACCAAGACCTTCACCGGCAACGGGCGGCCCTCCCCCAGAGGAGCCCCAAGAAGGGCTCATACGCGCGGAGGCCCCTTCGGCAACCGATGTTGCCGGGGACCAGGCACCGGCAACCGAGGTTGCCGGAGGAAGAACGGTGTCCCCCCCACGTGCTCATCAAGGTAATCTTCTTTCCAAGTATACTTGACTCTTTCTAATGCTTCTTCTTTTTGTTTTCTTGAACTTGATCTGAAACTCGAATTTTTCTTCCCTCTGCTCCTTCTTCACCCTACAGAGCCAACTCCTCCGGAGGGGGAGGAGGCATCCGTAGAGAAACATGCTAAGAGTGCCGCCGATGAGGCCGCCAGGATTTTCGGCATGGAGGCCGCCGCGTCTGCCGCCGAGGAGGCCAGGAAAACTCCTGAAGAAACGGTCCAGCCCCTTGGTGGCATATCTGGGCTTGCCATTACGGATGCTGAGATGGGAGAGGCCGGCACCGACAAGTCAAGTGTTGTCTCTCATCCTAGCGCATCCGAGGCGCAGGCCCTGATCTGCCTTCCGGAGTCTGTTCGTCTGTAGCAGGAGTCTGAGGCCCCCGGCTCATCTGGTGCTGGGGAGCCTACTTTTGACGAAGCCATCGCGGAGATCTTGGCGCCCCTCTCCAGCAGTTTTGCAGCGTCAGATGGTTCTAATGACAACGCCGCGGATCTTGCCTTCCTGACGATGATGGCTAGTGGCTCTGGAGGAACGGCGGCTCTGGTGCTCGACCCCATCGTGGATGGATACCACCTCACTAGAGTCCTTATGGATGGACGCAGTAGCCTCAATCTGATTTATTCAGATACAGTGAGGAAGATGGGAATCGATCCGTCAAGGATCAAACCAAGCAACACTACCTTTAAAGCTGTAATCCCAGGCAACGAGGCACGCTGCTCGGGAACCGTGACCTTGAAAGTGGTCTTCGGCTCGCCCAAAAACTTCTGTAGTGAAGATTTAATCTTCGACATTGTTCCCTTCCGCAGCGGTTACCACGCACTCCTCGGCCGAACAATGTTTGCTCGATTTAATGTCGTCCCGCACTACGCACATCTGAAGCTCAAGATGCTTGGACCGAGGGATGTTATTACCATTAACGGTAACACCGAACGCTCGCTCCAAACCGAGGAACACACAGCGGCTCTGGCCGCCGAAGTCCAGGCCACCGAAGAAGCGTCGAAGGCCCAGCCTACCATCAAGGCGCTGGACGCGCGCAAACGCGCCCGAGCTACGGCCTCGGTCCCGGAGCACTCCCGTGCTCACCCTAAATAGGGATACACGCCCCACAGCATGGCCTCACCAGCCGCGAAATACGTACCTCAGGTACATAATTTCGTGCTTAAAATTCCGTGGGCAGCTGTGGGGGCAAACATTACAAGGGTCGACCACTCGGTTCGACCGAGCAATGGCCAAGGATGTTCTCGGATTAACATCAACAACAGGCACCATCTAGGGCCTGATAAGTGTTAAGCTGATACCCTGCGGCGACTTCTCAAAACCCTTTCTCAAGGGCTCATCCGCCAAACACTATCACTTCCACCATGCATACAAGCGACGACTTCAATCGCACGTTACCTACGGAAGCTTCATAAAGAGCAAAGGCGCAGACGTGCAGTAGGCGCAGTAGGGACGTCAATCCACTTATGGAGGCCCTGTGTAAACCTGTCCTCTGACGTGTCTATTTTTTTCTAAGTATCTATAAAAGTTGCTTCGGCAGTTCGGATTGTACGGTTGGACATCATGAATTCAAAGGAAATAAAGACCATTCTTTCCCGGTCATACTGCAGTCATTTGTGTTGTGTATTCCTTTCCGCTTATAGGACGAAGTAAGCTATTATGATACATTCTTTTAGATGCGATCGGCTAATAGACCGGGGGCTCGACCATAACTCCTGCCCCAAGCATCATTCCGGCACTAATTTCATTACATGTGCTCGGTGTCTTGGATATTGCATTATATGAATAAGTTCCGAATTATGTCTTTGGTCAACAGTTGGGTTGCCCGGCTCCTGTGTTTGCCCTCTTACGTTCTGCATTGTTCGGCTAGGAGGGTAAAGGGAGAACCACCGCGATTGTACTTCCAGCTCGCCTGGCTAAGTACCTCAGTGGACAAAGCCGAAAACTGACTATCATAATAAGCCAGAACTGGTCGGCGATCCAATGACAAGTGTTAAACTAAAAATCGATGGAGGTTCTTCCGTGTCAAATGAAGGGTTCCCCGTCACAGGAACCAAGTGATAATGGCATCAACCTCGGCATGTCCGAATATCACACATACTGGGGGCTAGTCACTAGCTCCCGCAGTCAAGCTCCTATGGCTAAGTGAAAGCACTAAAGCCGCATAGTCCAATTGCCTTGTTTTCCTTGTACACAACTGCCTCCGGGCACCGAGACGTCAGCTGAGGGTTAAGGTGTTAAGAAAAAACACCCCATGCAGTATCTGCAAGGGGGTTGAAGCCGATGACTGGTAACTTTCAGTTTAAAACGGCCGCACAGGAGTCAAAATAAACACACAAGGCATTATATATAAAGCCGACCAGTTGCATTGTAAACCACAAAAGTTCCAACTTCTTCGAATAAAAGAAAATAACTTCACTCATAAATTACATCCTTCGAGCACCGGGCCTCTATCGCCCGAGCACCATCCATCACAATGGGAAAGTACTGCTCGGGGCGCCTGTGCTCCTTCCCAGGGGGCGGCGGTCCGGTGGCCACCTCGGTTGGTTTGATCTTCGGCCAATGCACCATGGTCTTGCCGAAGGCCATCCGAGCTCCCTCAACACATATGAAGCGCTTCCAGACATCGATCCGGGGCGTAGCGTCGCACAACTTCTGCACCAAGCCAAAGTAGCTGCTCGGCAGCGGCTCTGAAGGCCACAATTTGACGTAGAGGTTCTTCATCGCCGGCTCCACCATCTGATGCAACTCCATCAGCTGCTTCAGCTGGTTGTTGAGGAGGGGAGGATGTTCGGGCGCTTGAAACTGCGCCCAAAACAACCTCTGCTCGGTACGACCCTCCTGGGACGCAAAGTACCCAGCCGCGTCTGATGCACTCCTCGGGAGGTTCGCAAAAGAGCCTCGGGAACGCCATACTCGCATGAGCAAAGCGAACCTGTTACCACCAAAGACACTTTGCAGTAGGTATGGCTTACCATCCGCTATAAGTTTGGCTTGGCGGAGCTCCTCCTGGTAACCCCGCACCTCCGTCCGTGCTTCCTTAGCCGCCGACCTCAGTGATGTTAGCTCGGTGGCCTGGTCCTTACTCTTTTGCTCAAGGACCTCACATCTTGTGATGGCATCCTTGAGCTCTTGTTGCACCTCAGACACCCTGGCCTCGTGCTTCTGGCTAACGGTTTTCACCATGGCCAGTTCGGTGGCCGCCTTTTCGGCTGCAGCCCTCTGCTCCGCGGCTTCCTGCCGAGCTTTCCTAAGCTCGACCTTGAGGTTCTCGACCTCAGCGGTGGCAGCTGCAGTAACGTCAGTTGCATTCCGTCTAGGATTAGCTTCCTAAACTTTACTAAATAACCGCTGTCGTAAACAGTTTAGTTTGGGCTTACCTTCGCCTTGTCAAACCGCTTATTCAGCAGATTGAGGTCATCATCAGATCTCTTGAGCTTCTGATTGAGATCGGCCAGCTCCTCGGCATTGGCAGCTGCCGCCGAGGACGACGCCTGCACATTAGACTAAGCACATTAGATTCCTGAGTTATTGATTTTTGATCCTCTGACCGGCTTTTTCAATCCGGCCAGAGTCTCGAGGGCTACTGCTCATTTTGCTATCATCCATATCTACTATTCGACCCCCGCATGAGTTTTTCAAACTCACACAGGGCTCAGGGGCTACTATGTATGAGGTTGCATGATCATATAAAAGAAATTTTCTAAGGAAAAGTCATTACATGTCCTACCTTGAAGCCTGTCAAAAGGCCGTTGAAGGCCTCCTTCAGTCCGTTGTCCACGGACCGAAGACTTTGCAAAACCATGCCCATTAGGGCACGGTGCTCTTCGGCGATAGAGGAGCTTGTTAGAGCCTCCTCCATCTCATCCGGCCACCCAGTTGAGACTCGCCCTGGCGCGGGCGGGGGTGGCGGGGGCATTTGGCTCCTCCCCCCGAGGAGACTGGAATGGTCGGCTCCTGGTGCCTGGATGGCTCCGGAACCACCTTCGGGGAGAGCTCGGATTGTCTAAGCTCCCCCTCTTCATTCATCAGAAGGGTTCATCCCTCATGGTCTTCGGCGGCCAAGGTACGCACCTCGGCCATAACAGTGTTGGCCCCTCCCACTGTGTTTGACACAGGAGGGGTCCTCCTTGACAGAACCTCCTCGGCCTCCTCAACGACTGGGAGAGGCGAGGCGCGTGATCCGGTGTCGCTCTCTGCCAGCGCGGATGGTGGGGAGTCCCCCTCCGAGACCCGATCAGTAGGGAGGTCGCGCGGCGGGCTACAATGTTAAAGGAAGGCGCATGGTCAGTAGCAGACTTAGTTTGGCTAAAGGTACATAGGTGTATCTTAAGGTATATACCTTCGGGCCTGCGGTTTTACCCTGGGGGTCTTTCGAGGAACCTCTTCGGAGGCCTCAGAATGCTCGATAGAAGCCGAGCTGTTGTTGGACAGGACCACCTTGGCCCTGCATGGTCTTTTTGGGGCAGGAGGAGGCTGATCCTCCTCAGCGTCTGCGGACGCAGCCCTCTTCCTTGGTCGGGAGGAATCGCTTTCCTCCCCGTCGTCCTCCTGTCCCTTCTCCTCTTCTAGGGCAGAGGGGGCATGGGTGTACCCGGATCTAGTGTCCGAGGGTCCTCGGGAACGGAGGCCTTCTCTGACCTCCTTCTTCTTCTCTTTCTTCTTCTCCTTCTTCTCCGGCGCCTCATACGGCTCCTCGGCCAACATGGCCATCAGCAGGGTTGTCCTGGGGCCCATGGGCAGCGGAGCCGGGCTGTTGATTCGCTCGGCCCTCTTCAGCCAGCTCTGTGGATGGGGAAAGTAAATTTTAGCACTTTGTCAAAAAGGAACATCCGAACATAAGAGTAAAACTTATCATACCTCGCGAGGGGGGTTTGCGGCGTCGAGGCCGATGTCCTCCTCCTCGGCGGGCCAGTCCTTCTGTGGCTTGAATAGCGCTTTCCACAGCTGGGCGTGGGAAGTGCGGTAGAAGCTGAGCACGGTGGCGGGGTCTTCGGGCTTATAGGCCCACATCGGGGAGGCCCGGTCTTGAAAGGGGAGGATGCGGCGGCGAAGCATGATCTGAACCACGTTGGACAGTTCAACCTTTCGTTCGATCATCTTGGATATCCGGCTCTGCAGCAATGCCACCTCCTTGGCTGACCCCTAGTCAAGGCCCTTCTTGGTCCACGAGACCAGCCTTGTGGGGAGTCCAGAGCTGAAGGCGGGGATCGCCGCCCAGTCCACGTTGCGAGGCTCTGTGATATAGAACCACTCTTTCTGCCAGATCTTGACAGTTTCAATGAAAGTGCCCTCTGGCCACCCAACCCGGGGGAGCTTGCTGACCATCGCCCTCCCACAGTCTGCCTGCTGGCCATCGACAATCTTTGGCTTGACGTTGAATACTTTCAACCGCAAACCGAAGTGTGGCTGAACCCGAAGAAAGGCCTTGCAGATGATGATGAAGGCCGAGATGTGCAGGAAAGAGTTCGGGGCGAGATTGTGGAAATCTAACCCGTAGAAAAACATCAGGCCCCTGACAAAGGGGTGGAGGGGAAAGCCTAGCCCCCGGATGAAGTGGGGGAGGAACACCACCCTCTCACCAGGCTTTGGCATGGGGATGACCTAGCCCTCCTCTGGAGCGCGGTGAGCGACATCGGCGGGGAGGTAACCCGCGTCCTTCAGCTCCTGGATGGCGCTCTCGGTGACGATGGAGGCCTCCCACTTGCCCTTAGACCCGGAGCCAGCCATGGCCGGATTGAGGGGATGGCCGGAAAGGTTCTTGGGAGGGAGAACGGATCTGGGCGTTGGAGCTCAGGAGATTGGAAAAGCAGCGGCGCAGGAGGGAGCGAGAGCATGCAAAGGAAATGGTGGCCGCTTCCCTTTTATGGGCTACCGTAAGACCATGAGTCCTTTTTCTGCGCCGCGGACCTCGCCACTTCCAGATATAATCGTGCCGTTATGCGCGTGTGGGGTAGCACAAATCATTGATCATATCCCTTAAAAACAAGGCACGATCTCCATATTGATGGGACGCGCCAATGGAGGAACTGCCTCGAACCACGAATCAAGTTTTCCTAACTGGCTCATAGTCGTGACAGGTCGTGACCCTTTGGTAAAAGTTGTCAGATGGGGTCACTGTTCACACTTGAGCGACTGGCCTTCGGGGCTAAGTTATTTATACACTTCGAAAACCAAAGCGTAACTCGGGAAACGTATGGCTGGAAATAGCCAGACAACCCTTGAGGATTTGATTTGGAGGGGTTGCAGGCTTGACACAAATACCACAGAAGGGAAGGAACTAGTCCACAAAGCCGATAGTGTTCGGCATATACCTCGGCTTCGAAGACTAGTTCGGGGGCTACTGAGGGTGTCCCGGACTAAGGGGTACTTGGGCTACTAGCCTGTCTCTTGTGGGCTGGATTGATGGGCCGTTCTTAATTCATCGAAGGAAAGCCGGACTACAGGCGACCCCGGGCTCCAGAAGGAAACCTCCGAAGACTTGGCGTATCCTCCAAGCCAGGTCTAACGTGGCTGGCATGTTTATCCGCTGGTGGCAACCGACCATATGTAACCCTAGGTACCCCTGGTGTCTATATAAACCAGAGGGTTTAGTCCATAGAGGCAGGAACCATTATTGTCATACCCACCTAGGGTTTAGTTCATCTGATCTTGAGGTAGATCGACTCTGCAATTTTCATACCAACACATCAATACAATAAAGCAGGACATAGGGTTTTACCTCTTCGAGAGGGCCCGAACCTAGGTAATCGCTGTCTCTACGTTCCCTGTTACCCATTGATTCCAAGATCCACAGTTCGGGACCCCCTACCCGAGATCTGCCGGTTTTAGTACCGACAGCCTCAAGGATGTGCAAGACCGCTACGGCAGGCACTGGGACAAATTGCATGTCCAACAGCAAACCATAGGGCAGGCCAAGCAGAAACTAAGGAAAAAGGCGGAAGAAATCCGTGCTTGGCACAATAGCAAATTTCATGGCCTCAGGAGGCAAGAAGAGAAGCTTGATGCTGCCAAGGATAAGGTAACGGCTCTGGACGGCAGGTTAGTGGAGCGCGAAGCGCAGCTTGCCGCTAAGGAAAGGGACCTTGCCGCCCGAGAAGAGGCTCTTGCCGCCAAGCAATGCGGCAAGGAGGAGGAGATCCAGACTCTGCTTGCGCAGCGGACCCAAGATCTAGAGGAGGGCCATAACCAGGCCATCGAGACTCTAACCCAGGCTCACGCCACCAAGCTCTCGGAGGCCGTCAAAGTCACAGAGGGCGCTGAGGCCGCCAAGGCAGAGTTGGAGTCCAAAGTGTCGAAGCTTGAAGAGGAGCTCGTCAAGAAAACCCAAGAGCTCTCGACCATCAACAACTCCTTGGCAGACCTTAATTCAAAACTCGCAACTCTGGAGAAGGACCTGGATGTTGGCAGGGAAAAAGAGAAGGAGCTACTGTAGAGCTGGGAAAAAGATAAGGCTGAGCGTGCCAATGCTGCGAACTCTTTCGAGGAGCACAGGAAAGCCGTGGATCTGTGGACTGGTCGCCTTGTCGATGTTGCCGAGCGTCTTGCTGCTCAGGTGAGCATCATGGACAAGGAGGAACATCACTTCATAGTTGGTGAGCATGACTCCAGAAGCGCCAGCCTCTCCCTCTTCTTCGATGGACTCCTCGAGATATTGAAGAAACATCATGAGAAGAGATCCGCCAGCTTTGCCAACGAGTCTCAAAAGTTTTGCATCGAGGTCGTCTCCAAGATGCTCGTCAAGATTATCTACCGGAATCCTGACGTCGATGTCTCCAAGGCCTTCAAGACCTTGCCGTCGGGGACGGACACCACAGCTGCTAAAAGAGCCATCGTTCCCCTTATCGACAAGATCAATTAGATCCCAAGGACTGAGGGTGATCACAGGGATTAGCCTCCCTTGTCGTTCTTTGTTGAAGATGTAGCTTATGCACAAGACAAATTTATCTTAGGTCAGACTGCACTTGGCTTTGATGTATTATAACTTGCATTTAAGATGGATGTATGTGCGCTGTTCTCCTTATTCCGTTCTGTCTTTGCATGATTTTTGTACCCTACGCTTGCCGGAAGCTTGCCGGTGCGCATACCCTTGCCGTAAGTGCTTGAGGAGCGGGTCCTTAGCAGCTTGCCGGAAGTGTCGCTGCCGGCAAGGTCACGCTTGACGGTCACAACGCGGCTGCTTCGGTTGCTGAGCGGACTCAAAGCAAAGTAAGAGCACAGTCGATCATGACAAGGTTCCTTAGCGTACAGGTTTCTCATACAAAGGCCAAAGTCGTTCAAGGAGAGTTGCAACTACAACAAAGAATTTATTTCAAAGTTTTGCAACTTAGCTCATTCCTTGTTGTACTCCTCGCCATAGGGTGATATCTTGAACGTGTCTTTTGGTATCCATACCGCCACTCCCCCCGAGAAACTTGTACGCGAGGAATCCTTCCTTCCTTTAAGAAAAAGAAAGAAAAGAAAAGTGAAGGCTGGAACCTCGGCGGTTCGTTAATCACTTTATGCAAGGGAAAATGTAACACAAGACTGCCTGCAACACATAAATATATATGTACTTGACAAAGAATTGTGAAACATCTAACTTTTATTTATTTTGCACGGGATCTGCGCCCGGATTTGTACAAAGGATTACATGCCGTCGGGCAAACTTGTACAAAAGAGGTTGCCGGGCAGCCTGGCAACCAGCTGCCCGGCAACCATGCCTTATGGGTAAACTTACGAAGATGCTCAATATTTCATGAGTTTAGCACCGGAGTGCCATCTTCGGTCTCTAGGTGGACTGTGCCGGGCCTAGTGACTCGTATTACCTGGTAAGGGCCTTCCCACTTCGGCATCAACTTGTTTTTTATCCTTCGTGGATCGAATCCGACGAGGAACAAGGTCGCCTTTCTCAAGGTCCCTGGCATTCACTTTGCGGCTAAGGCAGCGGCGCAAAGCTTGCTGGCACCGTGCAGCACGGGCAGCATCCTGGAAACGATCTTCCTCAAGGAGTGTGGCATCGTCAGGCCGCAGCTCATCTTGATCCTCCTCATTGAAGGCCAAGACTCGAGGTGACCCGTATTTGAGTTCCGTGGGGAGTATTGCTTCCACACCAAGGCTTGCTTCCTGACCTTCTGCTTGAGGGGTCTCGCATGAGCGCAGACAGCAAGGTGGTGCTCAGTTGCCCTCCTAAAAACTTCGGGGATGTCAGTGCCTGCCGGGCAAGCACACTAGTATTCACCCGTAGGAAGGCAACGAGTTCGACTCCTTATTTGTTGCCAAGAGTGGCACTTTCAGAAAAAGTGCCACCCGTCCCATCCCCCTTCGCAAAAACTTGTTTGGTCGTGGATACAAAAGCCTTGGCTCTCTTGCTCTTGCCGGTAGAGCTCTCTAGTACGTCCTCGACAGGCATGCTGCACTCTGAAGTGCGCTTCCCGGAGTCCTTCCCAGAGGTCTTGCCGGTCTTCTTCTTTCCTTCCCCGGGAGCTTTGACGGCAGGGGCAAACTTGTCGATGGTAGCTGCTGCCGCCGCCTCCCGATAGAGCTTGTCGGTACAGATGATTGCATCCTTGTGATTTGACTTGATGGCGAGGACCCCCATCGGCCCCGGCATCTTGATGACATGGTACGCATAATGGGACGTGGCCATAAATTTTGCCAAGGTTGGGCGGCCCAAAATTCCATTGTACGGCAGCGGCATCTTGACGATGTCGAAGGTAATCTTCTCCGTCCGATGGTTGAGCTCGCTGCCGAACGTGACCGGCAATGTGACTTGGCCCTTCGGCTTGTTCCTCCCCGGACTGATCCCTTGGAAACTGCCTGTTTCCTCGAGATCCTTGTCGGGGATCGGCAGCCTCTTGATCACATCTGGAGAGATCAAGTTCAAGCCAGCCCCACCATCAACCAACATCTTTGTCACCTTGAGGTTGCGAATTGTTGGTGAGACCAACAACGGCAAACACCTGACCGCAGTGGTGCAATCAGGGTGGTCCTCGACATCAAAGATGATGGGCGAGTGTGACCACTTGAGTGGCTTCTGTGCCTCCATCACCGGCTCTGCTGCATTGACTTCACGGATCCACTGCTTTAGTTGTCGTTGTGAGGAGTGCAAGGATGCGCCTTCATCAACACACATGGCATCCACCGCATTTTGGAACTCCTTGCCGGATCCACCTCCGTCCTCATCCATATCGTTCTCTTCTTGCTGGCCCTGAGTAGCCTTCTCTTTTGGCTGCTTGGCCTTGCCGCGGCGGCCTCCGCGGCCACCATGGTCTTGCTTGCCGGACCCACCAGCACCATCTTGGGCCTTCTCCTTGTCACGCTTCTCGTACTCTTGCTTCTGCTTTTCAGCAAGTTGCTCTACTTGCCGGCATTGCTGGAGGTCGTGGCCCTTGGTGCGGTGGATCTTGCAGTATGGCCCGCCGGTCTTGCCGGCCTTCTCGCCTGTCGCAGCTTCCCGGCAAGCATCGCACCGGCAACCTCTTTGCCGGGGATGTCTGCCTTCGGCTTCTTGGTGGCGTTGGTGTCGCCGGAGCTCTCGACAGCCAGTACAGTCTTGTTCTTGCGCTTTCTGTTGCGCTTCCTGTTCTTCTTCTACGGGGTTGATGCGTCGTCGTCCTCTGAGTCGACGTCTGCACCGGCATCTTCCCCGGGGAGTCGCCTCCCTTCTTCAGCACGTGCACACCTATCCGCCAAGGCATACAGATCATTGATGGTCTTGACCTGCTCGACATCCATCTCAGACCGCATTCTGCGGTTGCGCACATTCGTGTGGAACGCGGCAACAACAACTGCGGGATGGATGTCGGGGATGTTGTGGTGCACATGGCTGAACCGTTGTGTGTACTTGCGGAGGTTCTCTCCATCCCTTTGGCGGATCACCTGCAAATCGCTGGGCTGACCCAGGAGCTTGTGGCCACCTTGGTAAGCACCAACGAAATGATGGCACAAATCCGCCCAAGAAGAGATGGAGCCCACAGGCAGGTTCATCAACCACGACCTGACATTGGGCCGAAGCGCCAACGGGAAGTAGTTGGCGAGTACTTTATCGTCCCGTCCCCCAGGCAGCCTCCACCACGATGGTGTAGATGCCAAGGAACTCGGCTGGGTTGAGCGTGCCATCGTACTTGTCGGGCAGCTCCGGCTTGAAGGCTCGGGTGGACGGCCAGCGAACTTGCCGCAGCTCACGAGTAAACGCTGGGTACCCCACATTGTAGGGCAAGTACCCAATGACTACTGGAGCGAGCACATTCACTGCCGGTCTGGCACGGTCATCAGATTGACGACGTGCTACCCGGCGGCGCTCGATCTTCATGCGTGCCTCTTCGTCGCACCGCTCGCGGAGCACTTGGCGCTTGATACGTCTCCAACGTATCTATAATTTATGAAGTATTCATGCCATGTTTATAAGAGTTTTGTATGACTTTGGTGCACTTTTATATGGATTTTATATGATTTCTATGGACTAACATATTGACCTAGTGCCCAGTGCCAGTTGCTATTTTTTGCTTGCTTTTGGTTTTCCAGAAAATCCATATCAAATGAAGTCCAAATGCAGCGAAACTTTTTGACGATTTTTTCTGGAAGGAAACAGACCCAGGAAGGTTCGGAGGAGTAGCAAAAGAGCCACAGGGGCCCCACGAGCCACCTGGGTGCGCCTGCCCCCCAGGCGCGCCCTGGTGCCTTGTGGGCCCCCTGTGGCACCACTTCACGTGATTCCAACGCTGAAAAATCATATATATTCAGAAACCCCCGAAAGTTAACCTAGATGAGTTTTTACGCCACCACAAGCCTCTGTACCAAGGAGATCCCATCTGGAGCCCTTTTCCGGCACCCTGCCGGAGGGGGGAATCATCATCGGAGGCCATCTTCATCATCCCGGCGGTCTCCATGACGAGGAGGGAGTAGTTCACCCTCGGGGCTGAGGGTTTGTACCAGTAGCTATGTGTTTGATCTCTCTCTCTCTCTCTCTCGTGTTCTTGATTTGGCACGATCTTGATGTATCGCGAGCTTTGTTAATATAGTTGGATCATATGGTGTTTCTTCCCTCTCTATCCTTGTTGTGATGAATCGAATCTTTTCCCTTGAGGTTTCGTTATTGTTGGATTGAATATTTCAGATTTGAGAACACTTGATGTAAGTCTTGCATATGAATACCCGTGGTGACAACGGGGTATTATATTGATTCACTTGATATATGTTTTGGCACTCAACTCACGAATTCCCGTGGTGACATTGGGGCAATCTATGCATAGGGGTTGATGCACGTTTTCATTATCTTTTCTCTGATAGAAACTTTGGGGTGCTCCTTGGAGTTCTTTGTGTGGATTGAATATTATGATTATGAAGTTGTTTGGTGCATATCGTATAATCAACTCGTGGATACTTGTGGTGACATTGGAGTATCTAGGTGACATTAGAGTTGGTTGATGTGTATTATATGGTGTTATTTTAGTATGAACTCTAGGGCTGTTTGTGACACTTATAGGAATAGCTGAGATTTCTTGTATTTGTTTGCAGGGTTGTTTGAGAGAGACCATCTTCATCCTACGCCTCCCTCGGATTGATAAACCTTAGGTCATCCACTTGAGGGAAAATTGCTACTGTCCTAAAAAACTCTGCGCTTGGAGGCCCAAGACGAGTCTACAAGAATAAGTTGTGTAGTAGACATCAGCGCTGATCTTGGTGGCACCGCGGATCTGACGAAGCCATAGACAACACGCCATGGTCGTCTGATCGGCGGGCTGGCCGCTATGACGGTGGGGGGTGCCGAGGTGACTGCACCGTTTGCGCGGCGTCCCCGGCAAGGTAACCGGAGGGTCCTGCCAGCACGGTGGGTGGTCGCCGCAAGGGTCCCATGTCTTGTGTTTTGCCGGGATCGGCAAAAATGATGAGACTCTGAATGGTGGGTCTCCATTCGTCCATCTTGTCTGGGCTTGCCGGGAAGTTCAAAAGTATTTGAACTCACGCCATGGCCTCCGCCGCCGTGGTTGGCATGGCTGGGAGCACAGAATGAGGCGTCACTCGACTCCTGGCAGAGCCAGAAGGAGCTTCGTTACGTCCATGCCGCCGCGGTTCATACTTGCCAACAGGCGGACGTGGTGGTGGTGGTGCACGGGAAAATGCAGCTACGACGTGTAATTGAGCTGGGTGTCGACCATTCTACCTGTAGCCGTGGGCCTCCTTTTATAGGCCAAGGGGTTACCACAATGGCTAATACGGTCATTACAGAGTGTGAGCAGTGACTTGCACCGTCATCACGTCTATCTACCAACGGGGTAAGACAAACGCATTTAATGCACCGTTAGGTGCTATGTCGGGGAGGCGAGGCCTTGGGCAAAAGATCTGTACCACCGGTCCTGGCGCCCTTCTGTAATCTCGACACGTCCCAGGGACGGGTGTCATTAAAGTTAATCTTGGCGTGGCGTGCTGACACGTGCCTTGGCCGGTCATGTTAACTGCCTGCCCGCTTGACACCTAGCCCACGAGCCTATCTGGTCGATGGTGAGGTGCAGCGGTAACGGGATAGAACAAGCCTGCTGGCACGGAGCTTGCCGGGCCATGCTTGCCGGCAAGGGAGCTTGCCGGCAACCATAACCTTGGTCTTCACCTTGCCGGGGCGAAGCTTATCGGCAAGGGTAGCATCGATCTTTAGTACTAGAATAGTACTTCTCGATGACCTGCCTTGAGTTCTTCTTCACGGTCTTGGTGTTGAGTCTTGAGTTGTAGTTATCCTCTGTCAAGCCCTTGCCGGAAGGGAGGCTACAACTGCCTGTGCACAAGTCTAGGTACGAGGGCACCCATGTCTTAGTACACCGACAAAGAACTCTTGAAACAAGCTGATGGACGGCTCGATTTGCAGATAAACTTCACAGAAAACTTGGAACTGGCTCAAGTTGTGAATAGAGTTGGGGCCCAAATCTTGTGGCCTGATAGTGAAAAAGTGCAGTATGTCCCAAAAAACTTAGAACCCGGGGGACGAAAACCTCAGTCCAAGTGGTGAAAAAATAGGATGATCTCATTTTGAGCCGGCTGTGGATGGATTTCTTCTTCAGGGGCTTGCCATTCAATTTCTTCCTTGGATGTAAGTAACCCGGATTCTACCAAGGCTTGCAACCTGAGCTCTGACATGTTGGACTTTGCCCAATTAACGATCTTGGTTTTCGGAGCCATGGACTCAACTGCAGAGAAAGTAAGAAAGTAATATAAGCCGGCAGAATTCAGAAGCTTGCCGGTTTGCCATAAAGCAGAAAGATAATCCGGCACATTCCCGGGTCATGACTTCCAGGACAAGTTAAGCTGACAATTCCTAAGGTCACGGATTTTTACAAGTGATATAAGTGGTCTAGACTGCAAGTCAACAAACAGTTTTCAAACAGGTCGCAAGATTGATTGGATCTGAAAATGGTTTTAAATGAAAGGTTAAAACCTAGGTTTGTTCTTCGCGGGTGTGGAGAAAATGCAATGAGATTCAGTGAAAGCAATGTAACAGATTTATAAGATCATGAAGATACTGCGGAGTTGTTCTACGGTCTAGCAAATGAGGAACCGATGGTCTTTCAGATCTACAGCTACCATTGCGAAGAACATCGAAGAACTATGAAGAACTAGTAGCAATAGAGGAGTACTTACAGATCTGAATGCAGAAAACTTGGGATCTTCGGGGGTCGCGGGTGCGGTCACACGGTGTTTGGTAATCCTGGTGGTGAAGCAAGGTCCCGGATGGCGCTGTGTTGGCGGCGGCGGCAAGCTGAGGACGATGCGGCAGCGTTGGGAGCAGAGGAAGAAGACGAGTAGGAGTGGTAAACAGTAACACTGGGGGGCGCCGGCCTATTTATAGGCGTGGTGGAACCCAAAACGGCTGGGGCGGAGCCCCAGGCAGCGCAGTAAATTTCGGCTAAGGGACTCCTCAATTTTTGTGCCTGACATGACAATACGAATCCACTCAAAGATTCGCCATGATGCCATGCCCGGATTTTACAAAAGTGGTTTGTGACATCATGAAGAAAGGTTGTGAGAAGATACTAAGTCTGTGGATGATGAATGACCTGGCAAAATGGTTGAGCCGGAAAATGTATCTGAAGATGGGATGCCGAAAGAGCCGGCTCAAGAAGCAGATTTGGGGATAAAAATTATTCGCAGATTATTCCATTTATTTTGTTTTCTAGGATGGAGTTTAACATGGATAAATCCATGTCAAACTGAGGGCTAATGTTGGGGATATTTCCCAGCATTGGAGACCCGGCAGGAGGATGACCCGGCCATAGAGCTATAAGGCTCAGTGGGTTATCTCGCTGCTGGGCCTTGAAGACGCATAACGGGCCGGCTTGACGGAGGCCTGGTGAAAAGGGCCGGCTTGATGTGTGGGCCGGCTTAAGAAGAAAAGATAAGACAAGGAAGATTACCTTGGAAGGCAAGATAACTAGAGTAAGAATAGGATACGGGTTAATGTTACGACCCGGACTCTCTTGTAAAACTAGGGCTCGACCTGTTATATAAAGGGGAGCGCCTAGGGCAGAAAGACTAAGTTGCAATCTCTCGAGAGCTAGGTTAGCAAATTCGCACCCCTGTAATCGAGATCCAAAGTAATACAATCAAGTAGGACGTAGGCTTTTACCTCCATCGTGAGCGGCCGAACCTGGTTAACCTCGTGTCTTCTCATTCCTGATCAACCCCGCTAAGCTTCCACTTTCTTGCGATGGCCTCATCACTAAGTTCTTTCACGAGGACATTTGTCGTGTCAAAACCATGACAGTGAGGCCTTGGACGGGAATGAACAGGAGCCGTGGAAGATGCGATAGTGTAGTCGCAGACTCGTAGGCAGAGGGGAGTACGAGGGTTGACTGGTTCGGGTGCAGGTGCGGGTTGGGGCTGACATAGCCGGAGAATAACAGGACATGTGGGGGAGTGGATGGATGGACTGGCTAATGTTTGAGGGTACAGTGGAGCGGCAATGTGTGGGCGGAGGCGTAGCCAGCCATGGGAGGCGGGAGCAGGCGGGACCGATGGTGTGGTTTCGTTTGGGCGTCCGGAGGAAGAAGACAAGAGATAGAAGAAACACGACAGATGTTGGATGTCAATCCAACGGCTGGCAGGCAGAATTGTTTGTTGACTAAGTCGACACCACCTTGGATAGGCTTTTTCCTTGTGGGTCCCAAATGTTAGAATCCAAATCTGTCACGGCGACGCAGCCTTTCTTATTAGGAATTACAGCCCATTTGGTGTGCTAGCTCAAAATAAGTTTGTGGCTGCTAGCGGGCGCTAAGCACTTGGGTTCTGTAATGCACAATGAGCTCAAGGAGCCGGCGAGAGTGATGTTATTTCCCTTGCTTGGGATTTGTTACAGTATTTCTCTCTTAATTAAATAAATGACAAGCCATTTTCCTTGTTTCAAACAAAATATGACAGCCACAGCCGAGTTGAAAAGGGCAACAACATCTAACTCCAGCTTACAAACTGTACAAAAGCATGAGGGTTAATTGTTCATCAGGTTTAGACTAAACCCAGATTGAAAAGGGCAACAACATCTAACTACAGCAGTGTTTTTAGTTGTCACAATCAAATGGATCGGTCAGATCCATAAAATGAACATCCCGGGTCGTAAAATTTAATGGAATATGACCACAAGATGATGTAAAATGAAGACTGGCATGTTCAGAAGCCCATTTGTCCACCTGAAACTCCTTTTTTTGCTCTTCGACATATCCATCCATCAAAACTTCGTTGTTAATAAATTTAAGCCTGATGGACAATAGTGCCCTCGCATTCAACAGGAAGAATGTGACAAATCTAGTATTTGCATGGGTGGCTACATATCCTTCCAGTGTAATTGTCTTCAAATGAATGTCATGAGAACTGAGAAAATCCTCGTGCTTACGATGCCACCGATTGGTTATACCTTTTGTACCCCATCCTGCTGCCTAAATAGACATGAAGATTGAAATAAGTTAAGGTCTAAAAAAAGAGTATGTCGAAAGAGCAACAACTGAACGGTTAATTCTTGTACACTATATATGGGCTTCCAATGTGCGTGAAATCATCACCTTTATATACAACTTCTCCAGACATGGAAAGCATCACAACAAGACAATAATCTTGTTCAGATCAAAAGTATTCATACTGATATATAAGATCTTGACAGAATCCAGCACCACTAATAGGCTATCCATGGACATACTCTTCATTGACCATAGAACATAATATTAGTACAAAAAGTGTACTCCAAGATGATATAAAACTTATGCGCACAAATGAAAAATGCAGCTTATGATTACAAAAGTGTAGATGATAATATACAGTACCTGGATAACTGTGGAGCCAAACACCATCTTGAAATGATCACAGAGATCATGAATTACACCCGAGGTCTCCAGTTTAGGAGCAGAGACGACGGTTATTTGCGAAGGTGAATAACAAGAATCAAGGATCAACCTTTGAAGTGAAGGGGCATCTTCGATGATGAGCTCCCCTACGTCAAAAGAAATTCCAATTCTTGCAAGCACTACTGCAGGAATGCCTAGCAGTGGCGGGTGGGAAAAGGCCAGCAGTGGCGGGCAAGGCTCCCAGGAGCGCCCACCACCGACCTCCCACCACTGCTATTATGGCATCAGTGGTGGGCGGGCGGCCCGCCACTGGTAGAGCCTCATCAGTGGCGAGCGGTGGAGTTTGCTCGCTAGTAGTAGAATATTTGCAGTGGCGGGTTGTGTTTACGTGCCCGCCACTACTTATTCTTGTTGCAGTGGCGACCTTACTGGAGCGCCCGCCACTGAAAGCCTAGGCATGCTATATAAAATTTTTGCAGCCATGGCAACAATTGTGCTGACATGACTGCATTTTGCAAAAAAACAATTTAAGAAACTCAATATAAACAGCACGCATTTTAAGATTATGCATGAATGTTCACACTACATAATGAGTAGTTTAGTAATTCACCAGTACTTGATTAGCGCATATGGGTTTTTCTAGGATCGATGCATTGAAGAGTTCAACATTATATACATTACCGTTCAAAGGATCTACTTTGACGGTAACATCTATAGTGTTGCTCATAGAATAAAAACATCAGACGAACTAGATGTGCCCTAGATAGACTCTTAACAAAATGAGTCAAAGGACTCAAAGAGCAAACCTGATAAATCAGATAGACGAGGTATTAAACATCCGTCCGTCTGATTCATCTAGCTAGCTTGTTAAGTCTTTTTCCTCATTGTACTATTATTGCAGAAGAAGAGTAACTAACGCTCCGAAGATACGGATGTGAACTTGAATCATCTTCAGAGAGATGACACGTGATCCTCAACCCTATCCCAGAAGGCTCAGTAATTCACTAGTACTACTCGATTAGCTTATGGGTTTTGCTAGGATGCATGGAAGAGTTCATCATTATATACATTACCGTTCAAAGGATGTACTTTGACGGTAACATCTATAGTGTTGCTCATAAAATAAGAACATCAGATGAAGGTTGTGTACCGTTTTAACAAAATGAGCCAAAGGACTCAAAAAACTAACATGATGAATCAGATGGACGAGGTATTAAACACACCTGAGTCACTACTTGTGACGGAACAACTAGCCCTATCTTTCACAAACACCAAGCAAAGATTTTCCTCCCACACAAACATTGTTCCCATGCGACAGACGCAAGTTCATATTGTGCCTTTGCCTTCTCATTTGCAGGGAGCAGCTTGTATTATATCTCTTGCCCAAGTGCCATGTATACTACTGATTTAAAACCAGTAATTCACATAACACTTTGACGGAAGTTATAATACAAGAAACACCCTACAAATTAGAAGCAAGGGCACAATACAAACTTGCCATTGTAACATGGAAACAAGGTTTGTGTGCCAGCAAAATCTTTGTTCGATGTGTACGCAAGATAGAGTAAGTTGCCTTGCCGCAAATAATGGATGCCATGAGCGGTCAATATCCCGTCCGTCTGATTCATCTAACTAGTTTTTTTAAGTTTTCTAACTCATTTTATTAGAACGATACTTAGTCCTCACCAAATGTCGTTATTCCTTGAACTCTTCTCTGAGAAGAACACTAATGATTTGAAAATGCAAGTTCAGAAGGAAATATGTGCAGAAATTATCGTATAATATTGGTAGTCCTCTTTAAGTAGTCGCACTCGGGGATCCCAATGAGCTCATTCTCGTCGTTCATTTGTTGTGCTCATAGATGTAAGATTAAAAATCAATAGAATAATATTCATGCAATCTCACATTAACAACACTGAGATCACACATTACCAACACTAAAAATGCAGACTCATATGTAAACAAATTAAACATGCTTATTTACCACATAAAGGCATACGGAACTAAGTTCACACAGATCATATAGATAACATAACAAGATGAATTTAAGTTCAGCTCCGTCATAACAACATGAAACTAAGTCCATCATCTCTCCAATCATCTTCTTATATCTCGGCTAGGGTGGTATTCGTAGCTTTCGTGGGCGCAGGTATCCTCCGATGCGGTACTACGGTGATTGTGGGACACCATACCACAGATAGATCTTGTTACCGCCCAGATGACCCTCCTCAAATTCGTGAAGGAAAAGTAAGAACGACCTCCCAGCTTGCATTCATAATTCTGTGGCAATGTTCATCCAATTTTGACCATGGAAATACGTTCTCCCTCCCGCGTTGGTGAGAGTGAGGGTTAAGGGAATGCCATTCTTAAGCAGTGCCATGTTGAACTGAATCGTCCACTCCTCGTCCATTGCCATGTTGGCCACACGCATGAAATACTCCCTTCCCCAACAAGGGATGTGATTTGTCTCCAACGTATCTATAATTTATGAAGTATTCATGCCATGTTTATTATAGTTTTGTATGATTTTGGTGCACTTTTATATGGCTTTTATATGATTTTCATGGACCAACATATTGACCTAGTGCCCAGTGCCAGTTGCTGTTTTCTGCTTGTTTTTGGTTTTCCAGAAAATCTATATCAAATGAAGTCCAAATGCAGCGAAGCTTTTTGACGATTTTTTCTGGAACATAAGAGACACTAGAAGCTTTGGGAGGTGGCCAGAAGACCCACAGGGACCCCACGAGCCACCAGGGCGCGCCACCCCCCCAGGCGCACCCTGGTGCCTCGTGGGCCCCCTGTGGCCCTTCTTCGCGTGATTCCAATGCCAAAAAATCATATATATTCAGAAACCCCCAAAAGTTAACCTAGATGAGTTTTTTACGCTGCCGCAAGCCTCTGTACCTCCACGATCTCATCTACAGCCCTTTTCCGGCACCCTGCCAGAGAGGGGAAAGCATCACCGGAGGCCATCTTCATCATCCCGGCGGTCTCCATGACGAGGAGGGAGTATTTCACCCTCGGGGTTGAGGATTTGTACCAGTAGCTATGTGTTTGATCTCTCTCTCTCTCTCTCTCTCTCGTGTTCTTGATATGGCACGATCTTGATGTACCGCGAGTTTTGTTAATATAGTTGGATCATATGGTGTTTCTTCCCTCTCTATCTTTGTTGTGATGAATCGAATCTTTTCCCTTTGAGGTTTCATTATTGTCGGATTGAATATTTTAGATTTGAGAACACTTGATGTATGTCTTGCATATGAATACCCATGGTGACAATGGGGTATTATATTGATTCACTTGATGTATGTTTTGGCACTCAACTCGCGGATTCCCGAGGTGACATTGGGGTAATCTATGCATAGGGGTTGATGCACGTTTTCATTATCTTTTCTCTGATAGAAACTTTGGGGTGCTCCTTGGAGTTCTTTGTGTGGATTGAATATTATGATTACGAAGTTATTTGATGCATATCGTATAATCAACTCACGAATACTTGTGGTGACATTGGAGTATCTAGGTGACATTAGAGTTGGTTGATGTGTATCATATGGTGTTATTTTAGTACGAACTCTAGGGCTGTTTGTGACACTTATAGGAATAGCTCAATAGATTGATCGGAAAGGATAACTTTGAGGTGGTTTCGTACCCTACAAACAATTTCTATCTTATGTTCTCCGCTAATAGGAACTTGGGAGTGATTCTTTATCGCACGTTGAGGGATGGTTATATGATGCAATTATGTTAGCATTGTTGAGAGATTGCACTAGTGAAAGTATGAACCCTAGGCCTTGTTTTTAAGCATTGCAATACCGTTCGTGCTCATTTTTGTTACTTGCTACCTTGCTGTTTTTATATTTTCAGATTACAAAAACCTATATCTACTATCCATACTACACTTTTATCACCATCTCTTCGCCGAACTAGTGCACCTATACAGTTTACCATTGTATTGGGTGTGTTGGGGACACAAGAGATTTCTTGTATTTGGTTGCAGGGTTGTTTGAGAGATACCACCTTGAACCAACGCCTCCCACGGATTGATAAACCTTAGGTCATCTACTTGAGGGAAAATTAATACTGTCCTACAAAACTCTGCGCTTGGAGGCCCAACATGAGTCTACAAGAATAAGTTGTGTAGTAGACATCAAGCTCTTTTCTGGCACCGTTGCCAGGGAGGTGAGTGCTTGAAGGTATATCTTTAGATCTTCCAATCTTATCTTTTAGTTTCTTGTTTATCACTAGTTTGGCTTATAAAAGAAAACTACAAAAAAAATGGAATTGAGGTTGCCTCACATTATTCATCTTTATAATGTCTTTCTTGAAAATAAGGATTCCGATAATTGTGTTCAATTGATAGAAGAAGTATTCAATAAAATGTTTGGAATAAAATCCATGAATGATGAGCATGATTGCAATGTTGCTAGTATGAACTCTTTGAATATCCATGATGCTAGTGATATGCAAAGCCATAAGCTTGGGGATGCTATGTTTGATGAAGATGAAATTTTTAGCCCCCCCCCCCAAGTTTTGATGAGAAAATTTATTATGATGATTGCATGCCTACTATTTATGATGATTATATTGATGAAAGTGGATTTGGAGAGGCCATGACTTTATTTAATGATGATTCCACTATTTTGGAAGAAGTTTCAATTGATTATGACAACAAAGTTGCTATCTATGATGATTATTGTGATGACATGTATGCTATAAAGAATAATAATAACCATGAAACTTGTCATCATGATTTTAATGCTCAAATTGATTATGCCAATCAAGTATCTCATGATAGTTATTTTGTTGAGTTTGCTCCCACAATTATTGATGAGAACAAATTTTCTTATGTGGAGAGTAATAAATTTTTTATGCTTGTAGGTCATGAAAAGAGTGCTTTATGTGATAGTTATATTGTTGAATTCATTCATGATGCTACTAAAAATTATTATGAGAGAGGATCATATGCTTGTAGGTGTTGCAATAATATCAAGTTTTCTCTCTTTGTGTTGAAAGTTTTGAAGTCATGCTTGTTTTGCCTTCCTATGCTAGTTGATTATTGCTCCCATAAATTGTTTGCTCACAAAATCCCTATGCATAGGAAGTGGGTTAGGCTTAAATGTGCTAGTCATATGCTTCATGATGCTCTCTTTGTGTTTCAATTCTTTACTTTTATGCGAGCATCATTGAAATCGTCATGCCTAGCTAAAAGGCATTAAAGAAAAGCGCTTGTTGGGAGATAACCCAATACTTATACCAACTGTTTTTGTGTGTTCACATGATTAAGCTTCTGTAGTAATCATGTTTTACATGTTTTCTGTCAATAATGTGCCAAGTAAAGCCTTTGGGATAGTGTGGATGCTTGTTGATTTGATTCTGTGCAAAAACAGAAACTTTTGTGTCCAGTGCTGGAATTTCTATTCTCTACTGGAGTGTGAAAAAATTCTGAAATTTTTACATACTATTGGGTTACAAATTTTTTACGTTCTCCTAATTTTTCAGAATTTTTGGAGGTACAAAATATGGTTTTTAAATCGCTTACTACACACTGTTCTGTTTTTGACAGATTGTGTTTTCGATTCATAGTCTGCTTGTTTTAGTGTTTCCATAGCTTATATTGAGTAATATAAATTGTGGAAATGATATAATACAGTAGGAATTATTTTAGAACAATTATGAATCTTGTCTTGACAGTACCTAAGTGGATGATTTATTTTTATCATACTAACCTATCTCACGAAGTTCCGTTAAGTTTTGTGTGATTGAAGTTTTCAAGTTTTGGGTGAGATATCAATATGAGGAGAATAAGTAGTGGCAAGACCCTAAACTTGGGGATGCCCAAGGCACCCCAAGGTAAAATTCAAGGAAGACTCAAGCGTGTAAGCTTGGGGATGCCCCGGAAGGCATCCCCTCTTTCGTCTTCAACACTATCGGTAACCTCACTCGGAGCTATATTTTTATTCGTCACATAATATGAGTTTTGCTTGGAGCGTCATTTTATTCTGTTGATATTTGCTTTGTGTTATCAATAATCATGTTTTGTATCTTTTATTTCAATAAAATGCCAATTATAGCCTTTACCATGCTCAGTTTGCAAGTTCATGTGTTGCTGTTTGAAAACAGAAAGTTTTCTGTTATGTTCAGAATATTCCTGAATAGCCAGAACATGATAAAAAACACCATTTTTGACAAAATAAGAATACATGAGTTCTCTGTCACGTGGTAATTTTTCAGAATTTTTGGAGTTAGGGAAGTATGGATTCTTATTCACCCTTTACAGACTATTCTGTTTTGGCAGATTGCTGTTATAGTTGCATTGTTTGCATATGTTTGCGTGTTTAATATTTCTATTTGTGGATAGGAGTATTAAGTATGCAGAGGCATTTAGTATGCAATGTTTAATTATAATTTTAATGATTTGCTATAGTAGAGAATGTTAAGGTTTTGAGTTGATTTATACTAACTTATCTCACGAGTTCTTGTTGAGTTTTGTGTGGATGAAGTTTTTAAAGATTTTGGAGAAGCCATGATATGAGAGGAATTAGGGAGACACAAGAGCTGAAGCTTGGGGATGCCCAAGGCATCCCAAATTAATATTTCAAAAAGTCTCAAGCATCTAAGCTTGGGGATGCCCCGGTAGGCATCCCGCCTTTCTTCATCAACAACTATCAGTCAGTTTTGGTTGAGCCTAAGTTTTTGCTTCTTCACATGATATGTGCTGTTCTTGGAATGTCATTTTATTTTGTTTTCTTTGCTGTTTGGATAAAATACTTGAGATCTGAAATTTTTAAATGAGATAGAGTCCACACATAGCTACCTATTTACTTAACTACTCATTTGGTCTTCACTTATATCTTTTTGGAGTAGTTTGTCATTTACTCTTGTTCTTCACTTATATCCTATGAGTAAATTGTTGAAATGAATTGAATATCATAAAGTTGAAATGTATATGCTTCATATGCTTGTCCCATGGGGAGTAGTGACTTCACATACAAGAAGTATAAGTGGTAAAATTTATTGAAAGTTAACAAACATAGCATTGGTCACTTGAACAATTCATGAAAGAATTTTGAAGGAAGAGAAATTTCACATATAAATATACTATCTTGGACATCTTCTATGATTGTGAGCGCCCGTTAATTATTTTCAAGCTTGATCAAGTAGTTGACGTTGGACAAGGAAGACAAAGTAATGAGTTATGTTTGTTTATATTCACATAGAAGTTATATTGTCATGGATCCTCTAACATGTGGTGCTTGCTTAGGATCTTTTGCTAGCCAAAAATTTGTACTAAGTAGAGATACTACTTGTGCATCCAAAAACCCTTAAACCCAGTTTCTTGCCATGAGAGTCCACTATATCTACCTATGGATTGAATAAGATCCTTCAAGTAAGTTGTCATCGGTGCAAAAAGCAATAAAAATTGCTCCTAAAATATGTATAATCTTTTATTGCAAGGGAAATAAGCGTTGTACGAACTTGTGTTGGTAAAAAAAGCGATGGACTGCATAATAAAGGTTGCTATCACAAGGGGCAATATAACGTGACGTTCCTTTGCATTAAGGGCTTGTGCATCCAACAACAAAAAAGCGCATGACAACCTCTGCTTCCCTCTGCGAAGGGCCTATCTTTTACTTTTCTATATTTACTTTTCTGTATTTACTTTTATGCAAGAGTCATTAATGTTCATCCCTATTCCACTTTATTTATTCTTTAGTTGGCAAGCATTATGTGGTAGGGAAAGATCCAGGCACATATATCCAGTTGAATATAGGTGATCACGAGTTATTATTGTTGACATTATCCATGAGATAAATAAGTTGGGAGGCAAATCATTAAGCCCCTATCTTCCTATGTGTTTGACTGGAACGGTTTGTTCTAAAAATATGCTTTGAGTGTCAGCAATCATGGAAGACTAAAAGATGGTTGAGTATGTGGAATTTGCTAGATCAAAGCTCTTAGATAGACCCTTCCTGAAAATAAGATGAATTGCAATTGTTTGATGACTGAGAACATAGCTTGTTAGTTTTCAAGAAAGTTTATGGCCTATACTTTAAACATGTGAATAGCTTGCGACTTGGTCATGAGAAGTTTTATGAGATGAGCTACTGATTATGATATACATTGATGCTAGAAAAAGTGATTGAAATTATCATTGATCAAACTTATGCACTATGCTAGCATTCACACTTCATAAATTATTTCTTTTATCATTTACCTACTCGAGGATGAGCAGGAATTAAGCTTGGGGATGCTGATACGTCTCCAACGTATCTATAATTTATGAAGTATTCATGCCATGTTTATTATAGTTTTGTATGATTTTGGTGCACTTTTATATGGCTTTTATATGATTTTCATGGACTAACATATTGACCTAGTGCCCAGTGCCAGTTGCTGTTTTCTGCTTGCTTTTGGTTTTCCAGAAAATCTATATCAAATGAAGTCCAAATGCAGCGAAACTTTTTGACGATTTTTTCTGGAACATAAGAGACACTTGAAGCTTCGGGAGGTGGCCAGAAGACCCACAGGGGCCCCACGAGCCACCAGGGCGCGCCACCCCCCCAGGCACGCCCTGGTGCCTCGTGGGCCCCCTGTGGCCCTTCTTCGGGTGATTCCAACGCCAAAAAATCATATATATTCAGAAACCCCCAAAAGTTAACCTAGATGAGTTTTTTACGCTACCGCAAGCCTCTGTACCTCCACGATCTCATCTACAGCCCTTTTCCGGCACCCTGCCAGAGAGGGGAAAGCATCACCGGAGGCCATCTTAATCATCCCGGCGGTCTCCATGACGAGGAGGGAGTATTTCACCCTCGGGGTTGAGGATTTGTACCAGTAGCTATGTGTTTGATCTCTCTCTCTCTCTCTCTCGTGTTTTTGATATGGCACGATCTTGATGTACCGCGAGTTTTGTTAATATAGTTGGATCATATGGTGTTTCTTCCCTCTCTATCTTTGTTGTGATGAATCGAATCTTTTCCCTTTGAGGTTTCATTATTGTCGGATTGAATATTTTAGATTTGAGAACACTTGATGTATGTCTTGCATATGAATACCCGTGGTGACAATGGGGTATTATATTGATTCACTTGATGTATGTTTTGGCACTCAACTCGCGGATTCCCGAGGTGACATTGGGGTAATCTATGCATAGGGGTTGATGCACGTTTTCATTATCTTTTCTCCGATAGAAACTTTGGGGTGCTCCTTGGAGTTCTTTGTGTGGATTGAATATTATGATTATGAAGTTATTTGATGCATATCGTATAATCAACTCACGAATACTTGTGGTGACATTGGAGTATCTAGGTGACATTAGAGTTGGTTGATGTGTATCATATGGTGTTATTTTAGTACGAACTCTAGGGCTGTTTGTGACACTTATAGGAATAGCTCAATAGATTGATCGGAATGGATAACTTTGAGGTGGTTTTGTACCCTACAAACAATTTCTATCTTATGTTCTCCACTAATAGGAACTTGGGAGTGATTCTTTATCGCACGTTGAGGGATGGTTATATGATCCAATTATGTTCGCATTATTGAGAGATTGCACTAGTGAAAGTATGAACCTTAGGCCTTGTTTTTAAGCATTGCAATACCGTTTGTGCTCACTTTTGTTACTTGCTACCTTGCTGTTTTTATATTTTCAGATTACAAAAACCTATATCTACTATCCATACTACACTTTTATCACCATCTCTTCGCCGAACTAGTGCACCTATACAATTTACCATTGTATTGGGTGTGTTGGGGACACAAGAGATTTCTTGTATTTGGTTGCAGGGTTGTTTGAGAGATACCATCTTCAACCTACGCCTCCCACGGATTGATAAACCTTAGGTCATCCACTTGAGGGAAAATTGCTACTGTCCTACAAAACTCTGCGCTTGGAGGCCCAACACGAGTCTACAAGAATAAGTTGTGTAGTAGACATTAGGATGCACTGACTACGATAAAAAGAAAACATAAATTAGACAATTGTGGGCGTCGTGAAGGTCGTCCTGAAGGTCGACGCATATCTCACTGCAATTAAATGGAACATACCGCCCACTCCATAAAGTCGTCCTGAAGGTCAACACATATCTCACTGCAAGTTAGGTGAACTTTGTAACATGCGGCTAGCCTCCTGTCGCCACAGAACGGGCATCCTTCATTCATTGCCTAAGTTCATGTTATGGAATAATTATATAAGTTAAAGGATGGACAGAAAAATTGGGCATGACTTATGCTGAAAAATGAAACATTGAGTGTCTGAAATCTCGCGAAACGGAAATTAATCAACGTTTCACAATATTTTCTACACTCTTTTGAAGCCCTGTATTGTTGGAGAAATCCAATTAAATGTTCACGCTTCATGCATGAGATGATTATATTTACGAATAAAAAACATTCATGTATCATCATCCATAATTAATTCCTACAGTGACAATAGAATCGGTACGAGGGATTTACCTTCGAACTGCTTGAGCAGGAGGCGGAGGAGGGATTTGTAGAAGCCTTGGAGGTGGAGGAGTCCGCTGCCGACAGTGGTGTCTTGCCCCGGCTGCTGGCGGAGGAAGCCATTGCGTGTAGGTGGCGGCGACGGAGGAGAGGCCGGGCGACTAGGGGCGGCGGCGGAGGAGTCCCGACGACGAGGGGGCCGCGGCAGAAGAGGGCCCCGGCAGAGGAGGGTCAGACCTAGGGTTCGGCCAGGCTGCAGCAGCGAGAGGCTGGGGGGCGTAGCAGAGGAGGTGTGCGACGATAAGGGCGCGCGCGCGAACGCGGCGTAGGAGAACGGCCGCGGCGGCGAGCGCGGCACGTGGGCGGAGGAGGGGCGCGGTGGCGACGAGGCACGGGGTTTGGGGGCGAGAGCGGCGGACAGATTTGAAATTGCGTTTTTGGGGGAAGGGTGGTTTTGGGGGGGAGACGACCGGTGAAAACTGCAACGCAGGTAGTGGAGGGGTCTACCTGTGGCGGGCGTGCTTATTTACCCACCACCACAATATGCTATCAACAGTGGTCATCGTACCCGGTCAACTTGTGGCGGGCAAAAGAAAATGCCCGCCACTGTCAAGGCACGTAGCTGTGGCGGGCACTAGGGAATGCCTGCCACAGATGAGTTATGAGAAAAAAACATACGAAGAGACCTTACGTGTGGCGGGCGGCGAAAAATGCCCGCCACTGCTTCTGCACAACTTGTGGCGGGCAATCTTTAGTACCCGCCACAGCTAACTTTTCAAAGTAGCTGTGGCGGGTGACCCGTCCCACCCGCCACTAATTTGTGATCACCTATAAGCCCTTTCCCAGTAGTGAAGGTTAGGCGACTTTATTCGGAGACAACCGATTTTAACTGTCAAAAGAAACACTAAGCACTCCAGGGCAGGGCAACTGGATTGGATGATGCTGTGCAGTGAGGCCTCCGATATATGAACCACCACAAGTGAAAGTTTTTTGAGACGTGGGAGTCAAAGCTTTTGTACCAGATTGTCTGGTAGTTTGCACAGGGTGAAGGTGGCGGTGTGGAGAGAGGAGGAAACCCGCGAGATGGACATCGGTGCTGAGGGCACAAGTACATGGCGTTCAGAATGTGGTATGTGATTTATGTGGGAATAGTACAACTCAAGCAGCTGGAGTTTTTCGAATTCAGGGGATTTTAGCCAGGCGTCCACTGTGCAGGGCATGCACAGGTTGCATGCCGGGATGTAGAGGCGTTGAACGGAGCCCTGGTGGGAGGAGATGATGGCTCCGGGGAGTTCAAAATCGTTGAACAGAGATAGGCCCCGACAGTCGAGATTAAGAGGCGCAGTGCGCCATAGAGGGCGCCACCGAGATGTGAGGACTTGGGTGCGGCAGCAGTCCTTGGTGGGGAGAAGCGAGATGATCTCCCTAAGGATGGCATCTGGGAGATCGCCGATGCGGTCCGCCCAAGATTCTTCGGGTTCCTCAGATCCAGGTGGGAGGCTCGTCGCTTCTCCCCACATTGCCGGTGCAGGAACTAAAACCAGCATCACCACTGGCGGGAGCCTCATCTTCTTAACGATGGGGCCAGCCGACTCCATTTTCCTTGCGGGCACCGCATAGAGCTCACGGGTTTGAGCAGAGTAGCGAAAGACGAGCCTAGTTAAGGGGGGTTGGGGTTTTCTGTAGGAGTGAGGAAGACGGCGAGCAGGGGTTTTCTGTAGGAGTGAGGCAGAAGGGGAGTGGGGGTTTTCTGTAGGAGTGAGGTGAGGAAGAAGGGGAGCGGGGGTTTTCTGTAGGAGCGAGCTGTAGTGAACAGTGAAGTTGGAGCAAGGAGGAAGAAGGGGTTTTTTGGGAGCGCCCCTCTTCAAGTAATATGGGCTTTTCCTACAAAAATATGGGCTTTAGGATGGATCGGCTCTTGTACTGGTTGGCCTTAACACTAGAGACGGCCCATTAGAGACACTCTCCAGCTTATGGCCCATTCGCAAAAAAAATAAAAGACGCACTCTAGCTTATGGTTCATGCAGTCCTGCTCGGTAACCTTTTTCAACTTGAAAAAAACTTATGGCACCTCCTCGGGCCCGCTTGGCATCCACCAAATTAGAGGGTGCGGTAATACATGCAGACACTCACACTAGTCGAAGCGCGGCACAAATGAGGCGTCAAATAACAGGCCCATAATATAGATTCTAAATGTTCACACGCTAGTCAACATTCACATTAAACTAAGCTTCACAAGATACAGTATGCATACTAGCTAATATTCACAAGCACATATATAAGTTCAGCATGTTTATGCATCTCAATGACTCACCAGACTATAACCAAGACAAAGCTGTGAGAAGGTGTAGAAATCAAGAAAAAACGATCGATGCTTCTCTGAGCAAAGGGCCTCCCTACGCATTAATTTCCTGGGCATGCTTCTTTCTTCTCAATGTTGAGTGCACTTTGAGCATGTTGGCAACTCCACAGCTAGCTCGCTGGCTCATCTTGCAATTGACACTGACACATTGCAGCAAACAGAGGAGGCAATAGAGATCACTCAACATCAGACCAGTTTGTGCAGTTCCACTAAAATCATCTTCATTGTCCTGAATGTGAAAAGATAGGAAACAATAGCTGTACTTAAACGGTGTTGCAAAACAGTAGCACGTATCAATAGCTCGACATGACAAAACACGATCATCTGGACGAAGGGGTAGTGACCTGCGTGAGGAAGATTATCCATAATTTTATAAGTGGTTAGTTGATTTCCACCTTGGGGTCTCATCTCATGCCATGGAGGAAATTCGATCCAATCGATCAGTGCAATTCCTTCCATCTGGCTCGAGGGCCGGAAATGAGCCCAAGAATATATGGGCCCTTAGAAGGCCGAAAGAAAACACGAGCTGGAAACAGCCCAACTGAATCATGGGCCGTTAATGGGCTCAAAGCAGTTTACTGTTCATGATGGGCCTATTTCACCACGGACCGTCAATGGGCCCAGAGATGCAAAAGGCCTCATATGGGCCGAAAGACTTCACGGGCCATAGATGGGCCAAAAGTGACAACGGTCTAGAATCATATGGGACGGCCCACATGACGCTACTGGGCCGAATATTAAAAGGCCCTAACGGGCCATGAGTACCCGGGTCGTAAATGGGCTGTATGCGAACATGCCGTTAACAGGCTTTCCATGGGCCGGCCCGCTAACTTTTAACCAAGTCAAATGGGCCGGCCTTTATAACCTAAATGGGCCACTGTAGGGCCGCGCCATGTGTCGACGTATCATAGGTGTCTCTCATCCAATGAATGGATGACATCGGTCGCAACACCGAGCTGACACGTGGATCGGCCGGCGAATGAGAAATTTACACGTGGAAAATCGCCATTGGTCAGGGCTGCTAACGGGTTATCGGATCCAAACCAGAATCCAATAGCTTAACGGCGACCTGTTACGGTGGATGCCATGTGTCGGTTACCCTTGACGAAAACACTTCCATGACGCGACATTTATCGTCATGGAAGTGGACACTTCCGTGATGATAATTTCAGTATTGTCACAGAACACTTCTACGACAACACAGGTATGACTATCTTGGTTCTGTCATAAAATTGTCACGGATGTACATGCATGACAGAAAACTTGAGCTACTGTGACAAAGATGTATCATCACGGAAGTGTTTTTTTTGTAGTGCTTGTACTCAACACTTAAGCAAACACCACCCCTGGATCTAGCAACTGTGGATCACAAGTCCAGGCAACTTGTTCACTGACTTCTGGCAAATTTCTACACCAAAAAACTAACCTCACACAACATGAATTAACCTGGCAAAATTCTACATCATAATGGCAGCTCAAATTAACATGGGCAGGCAACTCATGTTCAAAAACTCCCCAAACTCCACAACCTCTCTAGATTCGGCAACTCAATTACCGTTAGTCAGGCAACCCCTACACAATCTCGAAGCAACTCATCAATCTCACCAACAAAAAAGTTCTACACAATCTCGTAGCAACTCAATTAACATGAGTCAGGCAACTCACAAACAAATCTCAGGCAAAATCCCAATCTCGAAGCAACTGAATTAACATGAATCACTGGGCATCCCCAATCCCCACAGGATCCCCTGATTCACCCGCCACATTCATGACAAAAAATGTTCGGGGAGGAACCCATCCCCTCTCTGCGTGCATGATCCCCTCCCTCCCCCTCCCTGCGCTCATGAATCCCCAACACAACAGCGAACTAGGGCCCCCCTATCCAGAGCGGAAATGAAACAGTAAAAAAACGGCGGGGAGCAGGGCGATTCTTACCTCAGGATTTCTGCGGCGAGTCCCCGCGCCGAAAATGCAGCGTCGCCGGTGACCTTCACCCCACCCTTGGCTTGGGGATAGAGCACCGCGTTGGCCTTCACCTGCTCCCCCTCTTCTGCAGTCCCCACGTGCACCACCGTAGCCTCTCGCGCCTCCACCATGCTCAACCAATTCCACCACCCACGACCTTTGCGGCTGCCGGTGGGCGCTCCAATTTCTATGGCGGCTGAGATGGGGCGAGGGAGAAGCGATTGGGGGAAAGAGCGGCGCCTCTCTCCTGGCAGTTTTGAAAACCGTGCCAACGGCACCGAGCATGCGTGTAGTGGTGGGCCCTCCCTAGGTGAAGCTTGTCGTGAGAGGGGATGCACCGAGCCAAGGAATCATCCTCCGACACAAAACCCCCTGGGTCGCGATCGCGCGTGCGGGTGCGATCGAACGCCTATTGATACGTCTCCAATGTATCTATAATTTTTTATTATTTTAGGCTATTATATTATCAATCTTGGATGCTTTATATACCTTTATATGCTATTTTATATCATTTTTTGAGACTAACCTATTAACCTAGTTCCCAGTGCCAGTTCCTTTTTTTTGCTTGTTTTTGGCTTTTCAGAAAATCAGTACCAAACAAAGTCCAAACACGATGAAACTTTACGATGATTTTTTCTGGACCAGAAGGGACCCTAGAAGTTTCGGGAGGAGGCCAGAAGACGTACGAGAGAGCCACGAGCTCACAGGGCGCGCCCCAGGAGGGGCGTGCCCCCTGAGCTCGTGACTCCGACGCAACTCAGTTTGACCTAATTCCACCTCTGTAAATTCCCAAATATTCGGAAACCAATAAAGAGCCACCCGAAACACTTTTTCCATAGCCGCAAGCTTTTGTTCTTCCGCGATCCCATATGGAGGCCTTCTCCGGTACTCTGTCGGAGGGGGAATCGATCACAGAGGCCTTCTACATCCTCCTTGCTGCACTACCAATGGTGCGTGAGTAGTTCACCACCGACCTACGGGTCCCTAGCTAGTAGCTAGATGGATTCTTCTCTCTCTTTGATCTTCAATACCATGTTCTCCTCGATCTTCTTGGAGTTCTATCCGATGTAATCTTCTTTTGTGGTGTGTTTGTTGGGATCTGATGGATTGTGGGTTTATGATTAGATTATTCATTGAAAGTAATTGAGTCTTTTCTAAACTTTATTATGCATGATTATGATAGCTTTGTATTTCTCTCTGATCTATCCGTTTGATTTGGCCAACTAGATTGATTTATCTTCAGTGGGAGAGGTGCTTTGTAATGGGTTCAATCTTGCGGTGTCCTCACCCAGTGACAGAAGGGGTAACGAGGCAAGTATTTGTAGTGTTGCCATTAAGGGTAAAACGACGGGGTTTATTCATATTGATTGGGTTTACTTTGTCTACATCATGTCATCTTGCTTAAGGCATTACTCTCTTTGTCATGAACTTAATACCATAGATGCATGCTGGATAGCGGTTGATTGGTGGAGTAATAGTAGTAGATGCAGGCAGGAGTCGGTCTACTTGTCACGGATGTGATGCCTTGTAGCGACTTGACCCAATACGGTCAAGTCTCTGTGCTTTCTGTGCCATCCCTGGATCAGTATCCTGGCACACATAGTACTTTGATGAAATACCATAACATCACATGTAAAATAAATACCGTAGATCCAGTGTATACCTTATTTATCACAGCGGAAACAAATCAATAAGGGTGTGGAGTCCGATAAACGCCAACGACAAAGTTGAGTGTAGACCGTAGCCCTATATCGTAACTCTTACCCGTCGGTAGAAATATCTGCAACATGATAAGTTGCAGCCATGTAGGTCAGTACATTGAATGTACTGGCAGGATCACAATAGAAAGCAGATGAAAAGACTATTCTATATGCAATGTGGCTTTGTGGCTCTATGTTTGAGTTTTGCATAAAAGCTAGTTTTTCCCTACAACAAAAGATTTGTCAAGGAACCTTTACAACAGAGTTAACTAATATGACATGGTTCCGCCAACCGATGTCTCATAGCCCATAATTATAAGTTGCCCACAGTTAATTATTTGTCCAGTGTTGAGAGTTCCGAGATAGATCCAATTCCAGAGGCTCAAATTGTCCGTAACCGGGGGACACGGCTAATCGATTAGGTTTTACTCTGCAGAGTTTTGTGCACTATACCCACAAGATTCGATCCCTCCTTTTTCGTTCTCGCACAGCATGGCATTTGAGAACAGGATGACTGAAACATGGTCTTTAAAAGAGTTTCCCTAACTACCGCCAGTGCCCATCCAACCCTACCGTTCGTCTACCTCTCGTAGCACTGGACCAGTCAGAGTCACTACAATGATCAACCAAGCCAAAGCCCATAATGACTTGTGGCTGCATAGGTAAGCTTCCGGGCATGAAGTATTCTTCCGTCTCTTTGAGTCTGGGTGGAACTTTCCGCATGAGTACTGGCCTACTCCAGCTCACATTAGGAAATTCCCTTGGTAAACCCCAGGTCCCTCCGACCATTCCAGCCAGTAGTGTATATTGAAATCTTGTCTTGAGTCTAGGTAATTCCCCTGGTAAACCCAAGGTACCTCATCTCGGGTCTTGAAGTCTTGAGGTCTTGAAGATGCAGGCCTTGAAGTTGCCATCTTGAAGTTGTCGTCATTGACGTAGAGTCCTCCATCTCACACCACTCACGAACACTCATACCAATCCCCGTCTATGATAGCGTAGCATTAAAATAAATAACGCTCCCGGGGCTCAATAACAATGGTGGGGGTTTCCTACCTCATGCTTCTACCCACTACAAGATTCAATATAACTACTGGAGGAATTGTTGAAATGGTTTCACTAAATGCAATAAAACATAGGTATAAACATATGGTCAAAGTGAACTTGCCTGGTATAGTTGATGAAGATTTATCGCTCTCAGAAATAACTTGATAGAACTATTCGTCACTCTCCGATGAAATCTATATTAATCAAACATTGCATTCATATAAGCATCTACTCTAGTAAGCAATTCTAACACTCAAAATACCAATCAACAAATAAAAGCAATAAAAGAAAATAATAATGAAGTCAAATAAAACCAAATAAATATCCAAATAAAACTTCAAAAGAAAACTATAAAGAAAACTCTATGACTTACTACACAACAACAAACATAGTTTTGTCCTAAGTAAAAACTTAACAACAAAGAAAATACTAAACTAATAAATCAACAGAAAAGAAAATATAAAACAACTAAGTTAACAGAAAGGAATTTTCATAAAATTTTATTAGCAAAAAGAAACAAATGAAAAGCTATTATAAAACTCTATTTATGACCTAAACAAGTTTGAATACAAAACAGAAGCAAAAATAATTTTTAAAACCTATAAAAATTGTCTACTGATGTCTATCAGAAACATACAACAATTTGTCAAAACTGACAAAAAGAAATAATTAAAAACAATTAAACAAAACCATAATCAAAACAGTACTGTTTTTTGATTCAAACTAATTTTAAATAAATCAAAAAGTAATTTGTAAAATCCTACTGGATAGACAAAAGTTCTAGTGACAACTAGCAAAAAGAATTAACTAAAAACCTATTTTTAAATAAAAGATATAAGCAAAATAGTGTTTTGAAGCAAATTTGATCAAATTCAAATTTAAAATCTTCAAACATGAAAAGTTTCTGAATTTACATAAACTACATAATTTTCTTAACCTAATGCAGAAAGAATCACTCAAAAAGGATTAAAAACCTAAAAGATATTAACAATCTAAAAATAGAACTAATCTGAAAATTAAAACAGAAAACTAAAATTGGAAAAATGCTACGGACCGGCTACTGTCACGTGGCGCTCTCTGGTTGGTTGCGGGGGCGTGCGCGGGCGAGCTAGCGGCGGGTGGCCGAAATCCAACAGAAACAAAGAGCAGGCATTTTAAATTGAAAACTGGAGCGTACTGGTTCGACCTAAACCGGAAATTAAAATGGTTTAACAAAACTAAACCTACCGCTTCAGCTAGATCTAATCTAACACATCGAAAAAAGATCTAACGGCGGAGGGGGAACTCCGGTGGCTTACTGTGGACTCCGGCGAGGTGACGTCGACGGCCGGCTCGGGGTCGCTGCGAGAGGGTGCTCCAGTGGTCCTCGAGCTCGGGGAAGTGGTCGGGGATGTGCGGTCGATGACGGCGAGCATGTGGGTGTTGGCGGCTAGGGTTGGGGTGGGGCATAGCGACGGCGGTGAGCAAAAATGGGCGGCGGCAGTGGCGGAGCTCCGGTGAGCGATTCCGGCGTGGTTGAGGCGACGAGCGAGGGGGTTTTAGGGGCGAAACGGTGCGGGGATGAGGGCTTTATATAGGAGGGGTGGCGTGGAGCAGGGGATGAGGCCAAATCGGAAAGAAAGCGTGGCGGGATCCGATTCCGGCGAGGCTCCGGCGACGAAAGGGAAAGTGAGCGCGGGGACAATTCGGACGGGCGGTGGGTCCCACAGTCAGAGAGAGGGAGGGAATCTGCGAGGGGATCGGTGGCTGGATCCTAAGGGGTTCGGTCGCGGGCGCGCGCGCGCTGGGCCGGCTGGCCAGTGGGCTGAGGGGAAGAGAGAGAGAGGTCGGCTTCGGGGCAGTTGGGCTTTGGCCGTTTTTTTTGTTTTTAATAATAAACACAAAAGAAAATAAACAAAAAGAAAAAAATATATAATTTAGGCATATTATATATCAAAATTACCAGAAAAACACAAGGAAAATGATGAACTATTTTCCAAGTCCAAATAAAGTCCACAAAAATTCATAAAATTCAAATAGTGCCACTGTTGCAATAAAAATCAGTAAAAATCATTTTTAAAATACCAAAATGATTTCAAATTTATTTTCTCCTAATTTTTCATTGAAGGGAATCATTTTACCCTTAGTTTCATATATTTTTTTAGGAGAAAAATAATTTGAATAAAAACTTCAAATGAGTTTGAATTTGAATTTCAAACCATTTAAAATTCTTTTCTATTTTTCTTTGACCAAATATATTTCAAATTGCCTCTGAATTATGAAGTGTCATATTCTTCTCTCATTTTGAATATTTCCGGAGAATTTGAAATTTGGAAATTCAAATAACTTCAAATTGAAAGTCGGTTTAAGAAAACTTCAAAGGGACTTTCAAAATGATTCTTTTAAACTTCCAACTTTCTTTCTTATAATTTGAAGAAGTCATTTTATCTTCTCTCATGAAAATTATTGAGTTGCATAAAGTCTTTGAATTTGAAATATTTTCAAATGGAATTCAAATCTTTTCAAAAACCCTTTTTCATTTCTTTGATGGAAGAAGTCATGTCATCTTCACTCTAGGGTTTTGTGTTTGAATTGAATTTAAATTCATGGAACCAAATGCAAAAATGAAAGATTGAGAAAGTCCTTTTATTCCCTCTCATTCAACTTTCAAAAAGTTTCAATTTCCACTCAATTTCACACAAGCAATCACACAACAATCAAACAAACAATCATAATTTTTTATTTAATATAACATTCCAAAATTTAAAATTTTGTTACAAACTACCACCCTTAAAATGAATCTCGTCCTCGAGATTTGGAGAGGCTAGAAAGAAGGTTAGGTTTGGAGGGTCTTCTTGAAAATCCATTGATCGTCACAAAGATCTGGGGTGCTACCACCCTTAGAAACATGGTTACGGTTCCATCAAAACTCAGGTATTCCAACTTTAGGGTTGACAATGTCGGTCTTCTCATATCCTCGGGATAACTACTTCATTGATGCTTTTCCGGTAGGGGCATAACCTTTTCCTCAAAATCTTGTGTCCTTTCAATCATGGTAAGGTTCTTCCAAGACTGGGTCTTCTTAGCTGATGGGTCTGTCGCCAATACTAAACAACTATCATGGTGGTCAACAATTAATGGTTTCTCCTGCAGGAAATGGGTCTGGGTTGAATCTCACCGTATAACCTACGATTGGCAACGGGTGCCTATACAGGGTTCCATCGTCCTGCCATTCTAAGGTTTTTGGCTTGTCGTACCGGCACTCTTCTAAGGTTTTTAGGGTCTCTGATTTTTTCATCAGCATATGATAGTTCATGATAGAAGTCTCTAGTATGGGGGCCAATCCATCCCGTACTTGAATCATTACTTCATACGCAGACAGTGAATCATGTATTCTAACACTAGGGCATCCTCACAAGCATTGCAGAAATTCTCTTGTCGATGAGCTGAGTTCGGATAAATCCATTGATTCTGCAAGCTAATCAAAACATCTATCATTTCTTCACAACTCTCGGGTTTTCGTATCCTCCTAAGAAACGTCTGCTGATCAAAGCACAACTTCTTCCAAATTTCTTCCTTCAACAAGGTAGTGCTTGATCCTTATTAACTCCTGGGCCTGTGGGTCATGGGCCCATTCAACACTGGTATAGCTTTAACTCATCCTTGGAGTTACAACTGTTCCATATTCCAACATTACACCTCCTTTAAATCCAATTGCACTTCATTCCTTCACACTCTTGGGGTAACCATCATATCAAAATAAAATTCAAACTTATTTTATCCAAACTCCACTCTGTGGAATACATTTTCCTTTCCATTGGTCAAGTGTTCACACAGAAAAGTATCACCATTAAAATAAAATGCACTGGTTCATCCATAAATCATATTTTTTTTCATATCAAATCCTTTATTACATCCTTAACCATTTCTCAAAACTCCAAATTCAAAAGTACTTTATTACAAATGCTGCCATCGACATAGTTTGGTATGGTCAAGCATGACTTCCATCTTTATTCATTTGTCCTCCTTGGAAGCTTTAGTCCCACTGGAATTGTGTGATGTGCTCCTTGAAATCATCAATCTTTTGTTTCATCATGGTGGCCATGAGCTTCATCTCCATCATCTCTGCATGCAACTCTCTCAGGTATTCCTGAGTATGACGAAGTCCTGCTTCAAGGATTTCTCCAATCTGACGTATGGCTTCCATGGCAGCTTCACGAACAGAGTCGAAGAAAGTTGCTCGTGGTACTCGAGAAATGAAAAAGTATTGACCCATAGTCTTTGGGCAAACTCCTTTCACACGGTGAAGGTGTACCTCCACGTACCAAAGTTCCACTCCATTTTCCATGAAAGGATAGCCCTTGTAGACTGCATCTCCTTCAAGGTGAATATGCTTCATCATGTCCTTCAGGATTTTTGGGTAATCATGATCACTGGTCAGGGTCATGATCGTTTCCGGGCCCTTGAGGAAAGACTCATAAAGGGTTGTCATCTATAGGTGTAAGAAAATGGGTACTCAGAATAATGTATGTATCTCCTTGGGTGAAATGTTGTTGTCTCCAGCAAGGGTTTTGTGATCAGTTTGTCCATGAGTTCAAGGCTTTGGTCTGGGGAAGATAAAGAGAGAGAAATACCCACCCACAATTAACAAACAATTCCTAGCTCAAGGTTTCTACTGTTTGCAATGGGCTGGTTTACTATGGTTTCGTTACCAAGTCTTCATTACTTCGGGTCTTCAATGCTCAGGAGTTTTCCAATTGCTACAGTTTCTCCCATGTGAAGGCCTCTGTTACTCTTCCGTATCTCACGTCTCTCAAGGTTGAAATAAATATAAACCTACGAATATCGTATCTTAAGGTATAATCTATCCATCCACTTAATGAACACAAAAGATAAAAACAACCAAACATTCATTTATTCAATCAATCCTATAGTATCGCCACCCACATAAGTTGGTGTGGTCAAATACTTTAATCGCAAAACATTCATCTTTATTCTCTCATGGTGGGGCTACTACTAAGCTAGCTTATCCAGGACTTGATCCTTGTCTCCATTGGGCTTCTTCTGCGTGGACTTGATCTCCTCAAGTTCTTCTGCTAGATCATCCCTGTTGATGCAGAGTTTCTTGTGACGTCCCTGTATTTCTTCGAGTTGGGTCTTGAGCTTCTGGATCTCAACATCCTTGGCATGAGCCATGGTCTGACTGCCCTTCAGTTCCTGACGTATCTTCTGGATCTTGAGATTTTGCTCCTCTAGCTTGGCTACCTTTAGCTTCTGGGTCTTGAGATCTTCACGTAGTGCTTCCTTGTCAAATGAGGCTTCCAGAAGGTCCATCTGAAGATTCTTGATGTACTATCCCAGATCCTGGTTATACACCAACAGAGGTGAAATCTTCATCTTCTGCTCATTCGTCAGGGCAATAGTTGCTCCATCAACTTTCTGCCATCCAACTTTTCCAAAGTAGTGATTGCCTAGCTCAGCACGATGACGATAGCATAAACGTGCAATAGCATCATGGATGGCAGTGTTTATGCCCATATCACTGTCATGATTTAACGTCCCATAGGTGATGTCTCCAGTCTTGGGGTCTTCTTTACGTCCAAAAACTTGAGTCTTTACTCCCCATGATCCAGACTTCCTTTTAGACACCTTGATCTCAGGTATCAGTAGTTTCAATAGTCTAACTAGTTCCACCAGGAATGGGCCTCCAAGAACATAATCGTAGTGCTCTCTTTCGTTCAGAATGTAGTTCTCCATCTATAATTTTAAATAAGGAAAGTTTAGTAAAAGAATTCAGGGGTTACAAGAGTACTATAAAATAAAAGTTGCTCCTATCAGGGTCTTCCTATTACTAAGCCATTTTCTAGGGTCACGTCCTACAGTCAACATGTGCTCTGAAACCATCTCTGTAGCGACCCGACCAATACGGTCAAGTCTCTGTGCTTTCTGTGCCATCCCTAGATCAGTATGCTGGCACACACAATACTTCGATGAAATACCATAACATCACATGTAAAATAAATACCATAGATCCAGAGTATACCTTATTTATCACAGCAGAAATAAATCAATAAGGGTGTGGAGTCCCATCAACGCCAACAGCAAGTTGAGAGTAGACAGTAACCCTATATCGTAACTCTTACTCGTCGGTAGAAATATCTGAAACATGATAAGTTGCAGCCATGTAGGTCAGTACATTGAATGTACCGACAAGATCACAATAGAAAGTAGATGAAAAGACTATTCTATATGCAATGTGGCTTTGTGGCTCTATGTCTGAGTTTCTGCACAAAAGCTAGTTTTTCCATACAACAAAAGATTTGTCAATGAACCTTTACTATAGAGTTAACTAATATGACATGGTTCCGCCAACCGATGTCTCATAGCCCATAATTATAAGTTGCCCACAGTTAATTATCTATCCAATGTTGAGAGTTCCGAGATAGATCCAATTCCAGAGGCTCAAATTGTCCGTAATCGGGGACACGGCTAATCGATTAGGTTTTACTCTGCAGAGTTTTGTGCACTTTACCCACAAGATTTGATCCCTCCTTTTTCGTTCTCGCACTGCATGGTGTTTGAGAACAGGATGACCGAAACATGGTCTTTCAAAGAGTTCCGCTAACTACCGTCAGTGCCCATCCAACCCTACCGTTCGTCTACCTCTCGTAGCACTGGACCAGTCAGAGTCACTACGATGATCAACCAAGCCAGAGCCCACAATGACTTGTGGTTGCACAGGTAAGCTTCCGGGCATGAAGTATTCTTTCATCTCTTTGAGTCTGAGTGGAACTTTCCGCATGAGTACTGGCCTACTCCAGCTCACATTAGGCAATTCCCTTGGTAAACCCCAGGTACCTCCGACCATTCCACCCAGTAGTGTCTATTGAAATCTTGTCTCGAGTCTAGGTAATTCCCCTGGTAAACCCCAGGTAACTCGTCTTGGGTCTTGAAGTCTAGAGGTCTTCAAGATGCAGCCCTTGAAGTTGCCATCTTGAAGTTGTCGTCATTGACATAGAGTCCTCCTTCTCACACCACTCACGAACACTCATACCAATCCCCGTCTATGATAGCGTAGCATTAAAATAAATAACGCTCCCGGGGCTCAATAACAATGGTGGGAGTTTCCTACCTCATGCTTCTACCCACTACAAGATTCAATATAACTACTGGAGGAATTGTTGAAATGGTGACACTAAATGCAATAAAACATAGGTATAAACATATGGTCAAAGTGAACTTGCCTGGTATAGTTGATGAAGATTTATGGCCCTTAGAAATAACTTGATAGAACTATTCGCCACTCTCCGATGAAATCTATATTAATCAAACATTGCATTCATATAAGCATTTACTCTAGCAAGCAATTCTAACACTCAAAATAACAATCAACAAATAAAAGTAATAAAGAAAGCAATAATGAAGTCAAAGAAAACCAAATAAAAATCCAAATAAAACTTCAAAAGAAAACTATAAATAAACTACTAAAGAAAACTCTATGACTTACTACACAACAACAAACATAGTTTTGTCCTAAGTAAAAATTTAACAGCAAAGAAAAATACTAAACTAATAAATCAACAGAAAAGAAAATATAAAACAACTAAGTTAACAGAAAGGAATTTTCATAAAATTTTATTAGCAAAAAGAAACAAATAAAAAGCTATTATAAAACTCTATTTATGACCTAAACAAGTTTGAATACAAAACAGAAGCAAAAATAAATTTTAAAACCTATAAAAATTGTCTACTAATGTCTAACAGAAAGATCCAACAATTTGTCAAAAGTGACAAAAATAAATAATTAAAAACAAAAAGATTAAGGGTAAAACAAAACCATAATCAAAACAGTACTGTTTCTTGAATCAAACTAATTTTAAATAAATCAAAAAGTAATTTGTAAAACCCTACTGGATAGACAAAAGTTCTGGTGACAACTAGCAAAAAGAATTAACTAAAAACCTATTTCTAAATAAAAGATATAAGCAAAATAGTGTTTTGAAGCAAATTTGATCAAATTCAAATTTAAAATCTTCAAACATGAAAAGATTTTGAATCTACAGAAACTACATAATTTTCTTAACCTAATGCAAAAAGAATCACTCAAAAAGGGTTAAAAACCTAAAAGATATTAACAATATAAAAACAGAACTAATCTGAAAATTAAAACAGAAAACTAAAATTGGAAAAATGCTACAGACCGGCTACTGTACACGTGGCGCTCTTTGGTTGGTTGCGGGGGCGTGCACGGGCAAGCTAGTGGTGGGTGGCCGAAATCTAACAGAAACGGCGAGCGGGTGTTTTAAATAGAAAACCAGAGCGGATCGGTTCGACCTAAACCGGAAATTAAAATGGTTTAATAAAACTAAACCTCCGCTTCAGCTAGATCTAATCTAACGCGTCGAAAAAAGATCTAACGGCAAAGGGGGAACTTCGGTGGCTTACTGTGGACTCCGGCGAGGTGACATCGACGGCGGGCTCGAGGTCACTGTGGGAGGGTGCTCTGGTGGTCCTCGGGCTCGGGGAAGTGGTCGGGGAGGTGCGGTCGACGATGGCGAGCACGTGGGTGGTGGCTGCTAGGGTTGGGGTGGGGCGTAGCGACGACGGCGAGCAAAAATGGGCGGCGGCAGTGGCAGGGCTCCGGTGAGCGATTCCGGTGTGGTTGAGGCGACGAGCAAGGGGGTTTTAGGGGCGATATGTGATACGTCTCCAACGTATCTATAATTTATGAAGTATTCATGCCACATTTATAACAATTCTATATGGTTTTGGTATGATTTGATTAGAACTAACCCGGACTGACGCTGTTTTCAGCAGAACTACTGTGGTGTTGTTTTTTGTGCAGAAATGAAAGTTCTCCAAATGAGCTGAAACTTTTTGACAATTTTTTTGGGAACAAAAGAGGCACTTGAAGCTTCGTGGAAGGACCAGAAGAGCAACGAGGTGCTCATGAGGCACCAGGGCGCGCCAGGGGGGGTGGCGTGCCCTGGTATCTCGTGGGCCCCCTGAGGCCCATCTTGACTTGATTCCAATGCTGAAAAATCCTATAAATAGAGAAACCCCCAGAAATAACCCTAGATTTTGGACTACGCCGCCGCAACTCTCTGTATCCTCGAAATACCATCTGGAGCCCTATTCCGGTACCCTGCCGGAGGGGGAAATCAGCACCGGAGGCCATCTTCATCATCCCAGCGGCCTCCATGACGAGGAGGGAGTAGTTCACCCTCGGGGCTGAGGGTTTGTACCAGTAGCTATGTGTTTGATCTCTCTCTCTCGTGTTCTTGAGATGGCACGATCTTGATGTATCGCGAGCTTTGTTGATATAGATGAATCATATGGAATTTTCCCCTCTCTATCTTCTTGTGATGAATTGAGTTTTCCCTTTGAAGTTTTCTTATTGGATTGAGTCTTTAAGGATTTGAGAACACTTGATGTATGTCTTGCATATGGATATCTATGGTGACAATGGGATATTCACTTGAGTCACTTGATGTATGTTTTGGTGATCAACTTGCGGGTTCCGTGACCTTGGGGATTTATGCATAAGGGTTGGCACACGTTTTCGTCTTGACTTTCCGGTAGAAACTTTGGGGCACTCTTTGAAGTTCTTTGTGTTGGTTTGAATAGACGAATTTGAGATTCTGTGATGCATATCGTATAATCTAACCCGTGGGTACTCGTGGTGACATTGGAGTGCCTAGGTGACATTAGGGTTTTGGTTGATGTGTATCTTAAGGTGTTATTCTAGTACGAACTCTAGGGCTGTTCGTGACAATTAATGGGGATGGCTCATAAGATTGATCGGGAAGGATAACTTTGAGGTGGTTTCGTACCCTACAACAATTTCTTCGTTTGTTCTCCGCTATTTGTGACTTTGGAGTGAACTCTTTGTCGCACGTGAGGGATTTACATATGATTCAACTATGTCAACAATGTTGACAGATTGCACTAGCGAAATTATGAACCCTAGGCCTTGTTTCTAAGCATTGCAATACCGTTTATGCTCACTTTTGTTACTTGCTACCTTGCTGTTTTTATATTTTCAGATTACAAAAACTTATATCTACTATCCATACTACACTTTTATCACCATCTCTTCGCCGAACTAGTGCACCTATACAATTTACCATTGTATTGGGTGTGTTGGGGACACAAGAGATTTCTTGTATTTGGTTGCAGGGTTGTTTGAGAGATACCATCTTCAACCTACGCCTCCCACGGATTGATAAACCTTAGGTCATCCACTTGAGGGAAAATTGCTACTGTCCTACAAAACTCTACGCTTGGAGGCCCAACACGAATCTACAAGAATAAGTTGTGTAGTAGACATCAATATGGTGCGGGGATGAGGTATTTATATAGGAGGGGTGGCGTGGAGCAGGGGGTGAGGCCAAATCGGAAAGAAAACGCGGCGCGACCCGATTCCGGCGAGGCTTTGGCGACGAAACTGAAAGTGAGCGTGGGGACGATTGATACGTCTTGAACGTATCTATAATTTATGAAGTATTCATGCCATGTTTGTAACAATTTTATATGGTTTTGATATTATTTGGATAGAACTAACCCGGACTGACGATGTTTTCGGTAGAACTACCGTGGTGTTGTTTTTTGTGCAGAAATAAAAGTTCTCGGAATGGGCCCAAAATTTACAGTGATTTTTTATGGACAAAAAGAGAGCCCTGAAGCTTCCAGGAAGTGCCAGAAGAGCCACGAGGGCACGGCAAGCCTGGGGGGTGCCCCCCTAGGGCGTGCCCCCCGAGCTTGCCGCTCCCTCATGGGCCCCCCTGACGTGATTCCAACGCCAAAAAATCCTATAAATACCAAAAACCCCAGAAAGAAACCTAGAACTTCCATGCCACCGCCGCAAGCCTCTGTACCGAAGTGATCTCATCTGGAGCCCTGTTCCGACACTCTGCCAGAGGGGGAAATCATCGCCGGAGGCCATCTTCATCATCCCGGCAGCCACCATGACGAGGAGGGAGTAGTTCACCCTCGGGGCTGAGGGTTTTTACCAGTAGCTATGTGTTTGATCTCTCTCTCTCTCGTGTTCTTGATTTGGCACGATCTTGATGTACCGCGAGCTTTGTTAATATAGTTGGATCATATGGTGTTTCTTTCCTCTCTATCTTCTTGTGATGAAGTGAGTCTTTCCCTTTGAAGTTTCATTATTGTTGGATTGAGTATTTCAGATTTGAGAACACTTGATGTATGTCTTGCATGTGGATACCCATGGTGACAATGGGGTATTCTATTGAGTCACTTGATGTATGTTTTGGTGATCAACTCACGGATTCCCGTGACCTTGGGGTAATCTAGGCATAGGGGTTGGTTGCACGTTTTCATCTTCTTTTCTCCGATAGAAACTTTGGGGAGCTCTTTGAAGTTCTTTGTGTGGATTGAATTTTATGAATCTGAAGTTGTTTTGATGCATATCGAATAATCAACTCACGAATACTTGTGGTGACATTGGAGTATCTAGGTGACATTAGAGTTGGTTGATGCATATCATATGGTGTTATTTTAGTACGAACTCTAGGGTTGTTTGTGACACTTATAGGGATGGCTCAATAGATTGATCGAAAAGGATAACTTTGAGCTGGTTTCGTACCCTACAACAATTTCTTCTTATGTTCTCCGCTTAATAGGAACTTTGGAGTGATTCTTTGTCGCATGTTGAGGGATTGTTATATGATTCAATTATGTTAACATTGTTGAGAGATTGCACTAGTGAAAGTATGAACCCTAGGCCTTGTTTTCAAGCATTGCAATACTGTTTGTGCTCCGTTTTATCACTTGCTACCTTGCTGTTTTTTATTTTCAGATTACAAAAAACCTATATCTACTATCCATACTACACTTGTATCACCATCTCTTCGCCGAACTAGTGCACCTATACAATTTACCATTGTATTGGGTGTGTTGGGGACACAAGAGATTGCTTGTATTTGATTGCAGTGTTGTTTGAGAGAGACCATCTTCATCCTATGCCTCCCACGGATTGATAAACCTTTGGTCATCCACTTGAGGGAAATTTGCTACTGTCCTACAAAACTCTGCACTTGGAGGCCCAACAACGTCTACAAGAATAAAAGTTGCGTAGTAGACATCAAGCTCTTTTCTGGCGCCGTTGCCGGGGAGGTGAGTGCAATTGAATCTTTTAGTTTCTTGTTTTATCACTAGTTTGGTTTATAAAAGGAAATTACAAAAAAATGGAATTGAGGTTGCCTCAAATGCTTCATCTATATAATGTCTTTCTTGAAAATATAGATTTCGATAATTGTGCTCAATTGTTAGAGGAAGAATTTAATAAAATGTTTAACGTGAGTTCTTTGAATGATGATCATGATTGCAATGTTGTTAGTATGCTTTCTATGAATATCCATGATGCTAATGGTATGCAAAGCTACAAGCTTGGGGATGCTATTTTTGATGAAGATGATATTTTTAGTCCCCCAAGTTTTGATGAGCAAATTTATTATGATGATAACATGCCTCCTATTTATGATGATTATATTGATGAAAGTGGGTTTGGAAGAGTGTCAACTCTTGGTAATGATCCCACTATTTCGGAGGGTGTTGAATCTTATTGTAATAATTATGAAAGTGAATTTGGAGAGGTCATGAATTTATTTAATGATGATTCCACTTTTTTGGAAGAGGTTTCAATTGACTATGATAACAAAGTTGCTATCTATGATGATTATTGTGATGACATGTATGCTATAAAGAATAATGATAACTATGAAACTTGTCACCATGATTTTAATTTTCAATTGGATTATGCCAATCAGGTATCTCATGATAGTTATTTTGTTGAGTTTGCTCCCACTATTATGAATGAGAAGAAAATTGCTTATGTGGAGAGTAATAAAAATTGTATGCTTGTGGATCATGAAAGGAATGCTTTGTGTGATAGTTATATTGTTGAATTCATTCATGATGCTACCGAAAATTATTATGAGAGAGGAACATATGCTTTTACATATCTCAATAATATCAAGTTTCCTCTCTATGTGTTGAAAGTTTTGAAGTCATGCTTGTTTTGCCTTCCTATGCTAGTTGATTCTTGATCCCATGAATTATTTGCTTACAAAATCCCTATGCATAGGAAGTATATTAGACTTAAATATGCTAGTCATATGCTTCATGATGCTCCCGTTATGTTTCAATTCTTTATTTTTATGAGAGCATCATTGAAATCATCATGCCTAGCTAAAAAGGCATTAAAGAAAAGCGCTTGTTGGGAGACAACCCAATATTTATACCTACTATTTTTGAGTGTTCACATGATTAAGCTACTGTATTAATCATGTTTTATAGCTTTTGTTTCAATAATGTGCCAAGTAAAGCCTTTGGGATAGTGTGGATGATAGTTGACTTGATTCTGTGCAAAAACATAAACTTTTGCGTCCAGTGCAGAAATTACTATAATTTACTGGAGCGTCAAAACCTTCTGAAAATTTTACACATGATTGATATACAAATTGCCTACGTTTTCCTAAGTTTTCAGAATTTTTTAAGTTGCATAAGTATGGTGTTTATTCAAATCATTACAGACTGTTCTGTTTTTGACAGAATCTATTTTCGGTGCATAGTTTGCTTGTTTTAGTGTTTCCATAGCTTATATTGGTCAATATAAATTGTGGAAATGATGGAATACAGTCGTCATTATGTGATAACAATTATTAATCTTGTCTTGACAGTACCAACATGATGATTTATTCTTTATCATACTAACCCATCTCACGAAGTTCCTTTAAGTTTTGTGTGATTGAAGTTTTCAAGTTTTGGGTGAGATATCGATATGAGGAGAATAGGGAGCGGCAAGACCCTAAGATTGGGGATTTCTAAGGCACCCCAAGGTAATATTCAAGTAAGACCCAAGCAACTAAGCTTGGGGATGCCCCGGAAGGCATCCCCTCTTTCGTCTTCAACACTATCGGTAACCTCACTTGGAGCAATATTTTTATTCATCACATAATATGATTTTTGCTTGGAGCGTCATTTTATTTTGTTGATATTTTCTTGATGTTATCAATAATCATGTTTTGTATCTTTTATTTCAATAAAATGCCAATTATAGCCTTTACCATGCTCAGTTTGCAAGTTCATGTGTTGCTGTTTGAAAACAGAAAGTTTTCTATTATGTCCAGAATATTCCTGAATAGTCAGAACATGATAAAAATCTGAAATTTTTGCACAGTAAGCATGCATGAGTTCTCTGTCACGTGGTAATTTTTCAGAATTTTTGGAGTTAGGGAAGTATGAATTCTTATTCACCCTTTACAGACTGTTCTGTTTTGGCAGATTGCTGTTATAGTTGCATTGTTTGCATATGTTTACTTGTTTAATGTTTCTATTTGTGGATAGGAGTATTAAATATGCAGAGTCATTTAGTATGCAATGTTTAATTATAATTTTAGTGATTTGTTACAGTAGAGAATGTTAAGGTTTTGATTGGATTTATACTAACTTATCTCACGAGTTCTTATTCTGTTTTGTGCGGATGAAGTTTTAAGATTTAGGAGAAGCCATGATATGAGAGGAATTAAGGAGACACAAGAGCTCAAGCTTGGAGATGCCCAAGGCACCCCAAGACAACATTCCAAGAAGTCTCAAGCAACTAAGCTTGGGGATGCCCCGGTAGGCATCCCACCTTTCTTCATCAACACCTATCGGTTAGCCTAAGTTTTTACTTGTTCACATGATATGTGTTATTCTTGGAGTGTCCTTTTGTTTTTGTTTTGTTTGATGTTTGAATAAAATTATCAAGATCTGAAATATTTATTTTGAGAGAGTCTTCACATAGCTACTTAATTGTTTGACTACTCATTGATCTTCACTTATATCTTTTGGGGTAGTTTGTCTTTTACTCTCGTTCTTCACTTATATTCTAAGAGTAAATTGTTGAATGAATTGAATATCATAAATCTGAAATTATATATGTTTCATATGCTTAGTAATATTTCACATTTGGTTTAAAAAGTAAAATCTATTGAAGTTTGGCAATCACAATATTAGTCATACAAGCAATTCATGAAAGATAGTATATGGAAGAGAACTTTCACATACAAATATATTATCTTGGACATCTTTTATGATTGTGAATACCATTAATTATTTTCAAACTTGAGCAAATTAGTTGAAGTTGGACAAGAAAGACAACGTAATGAGTTATGTTTGGGTATATTTGCATACAAGTTATATTGTTATGGATCCACTAACATGTGGTGCTTGTTTAGAATCTTTTGCTAGCCTAAATTTCTGTACTAAGCGGGAATACTTCTTGTGCATCCAAAATCCTTGAGCCAAGTTTCTTCCATGAGTGTCCACCATACCTACCTATTAAGGACAGTATAACTGCACCTAATCCCTGCCCTCACAGCGATTTGCATTTTCAGCCGTCTGTTTTCGCGATCTGAGAATTCCTGGCCGTCAGATCTCATCCGGAATGCAGTCTATGTCGCACTATGTGAAATCTGGCCCAGCTGTCCTGTGGGCTGCTGCTCCAGAGGCCGAATTGGAGCCCTCTGGTTAACTGGGCCGTCTGCCAGCCCATTCCAGCCTATGCGCTTCGGTCTAAAAAAACTGTTTGCCAGAGTCATCCAGCCCATGCGCTCGATACAGAGAGAGGATGCGTGCGGGGATACAGAGAGAGGATGCGTGCGGTTTCCGTGGATCGAGGCGAGGCGGCGAGGGATTCAGGCGATCAGCAGGACGAGGGTCCAGCTGAGGCGCCCGAGGGGATCCAGACGAAGCGAGGCGCGTGAGGGGATCCAGACGAAGCGAGTAGCGCGAGGGGATCGAGCGGACGCGCGGGATGCGGATGAATCCGGGGCGGCCGATCCAGCCCACCCGGGCAATCCGCCTACGAGCCTGGCTTGCTGATTGATGCGGCTCTGCTCCCGCCGATGAAGGCTCCGCAGCCCGCAGCCGATCCGATTGCTACCTCGAGCGGCAAAGCCCACCGCAACTTGCGAGCTCTCCTGGCGGCGGCGGTAGAACCATCCTAAGATGTACGACGCGCTTATGCCCTCTTTCCATGCGTTCGCTCCCCAACAGGTACAGTTTGACCCTCTTTCTCTCTCACTTATTGTATATTGAGAGGTCTCGTGTCCTGATCGAAGCTGATGGGAACACAACTACTCATTCGTAGGTAGCTCCTCATGGTGCAAACAGTCCCAGGCTTGAGCTCCTCCTTTGGTGATTTTATTTTCTCTTTTCCCTCATGGTCGAGCTGTCACCTTGTTTGGTGCAGGTTTTTCCAAATTTTAAGTACAATTTCACATTTTATTCATTGTGAACTGAAGGTTGTTCTGATCAAAATTTATCAGTGACACCTTGCTGCTCCTGGGTGACATTTTTTGTCAATTAGTAACATTTTTGTATTGATGTCTTGAAGTATTCATATTGTGGAAGGAGATAAATCTGAGCTTTCTTATGAGCTATACCTTAGGTTTTCTCCAGATAAATGTATAAAGAGAGAATATAGCTGAATCTCTGAGTACATTGTGTGATTGTGTCGAGAGTTGCAATGTGAACATTACAAGTCTTGCTACTATTTTAATTACGAAGCCACTGTTGCCTGTTAACAAGATGCAAGCTTGCAAATAAGCTCCTTACTTCTTATAGTATACTTATCCTAGTTGCTTCCTTTGATTTACAGGCATATCAACTCCAGAAGATGTGCACAACGAAGTTAAGGTAACAAGCATCCTGAAAACTAACTTTTGGTGACACTTGCTACAAAGGTGTCAAACTTATCTTTTAGTCAGATTATTGTTTCCAGACTTGTTCATGGTTATATATTCTTTATTAAACATGTAGATGTATTGAAATTCCTTGAAAAACTTTTTGATTTTGTGCAGCAGGATATGCAAGAAAGGAAGATGTTTGATCATGTCGATCGCTACAGATTTGCATCTGTAGGTGAAGTCCAGTTCTGGAGCACATGAACATGTGAGGTTGGCAACTCTCTGATTGCGTTCGTTCTGCCACAAAATTATGGTCTCTAATAATTTTGAGTATCTCCTTGCCTACTTTTTGAGAAATTGGCCTTAATTGAAGGTACCATGGCCTTTTTAGGATCTTCGGATCTTGGAGACATATACATGTCATATTGACTGTTTCCTTACAATTACAAATGTACCACACTTGTTTTAAGATGAACTTCTGGACAATATGGCACATATATGAATTATGAAGTGTTTTTTGACAGATATAGCAATAAATAAGTTGCCTGATTCGTTTTTGACTGGTTAATTTTTTTTTGACTGGTGATTGCCTAATTTATTGTGCATATGATTTATGTCACTTCATACCTAATCACACCATTTATTTGTAAGATAAGAAATCTGTGACTAATCCAACCATTACAAGTTTCTTATTGTCGAGGTTGCTCCTGGACCAATTCATTACTCCGTGAGCAATGTGTATTGCATGCTTAAAGTTTCAATGAGAGGCTAAATAAGTAGTGTATCACATACTTCTGTTTTCAGATATTGTAGAACACTTCTTCTGTACAGCCTGTTTTAACATGTCCGTCCAGCTCTAGCCATTGTAAAAGTAGGCCAAAATCATATTTCTAAGACTTCTTAAGGGGTGGCATTTTAGTTCATTTTTCATATGCTTTTAAAGTATTTTCAACTGCGTGCATTATGTATTAAGTGGTACTGCATAAACTGGTTCCTATTGTATCTGAAAGACTTCTGTATGAGCCATATAACTTTTGTTGTTTGGTTTTCTAGGTGCTTTGGTTATGCACGCTTCCTCTCATGGTCCAATCCTGGATATTGCTTGAGTATCTTAGTGTCATGTGGAAGAATGTCCAACTTAGGCGCAGCCATGTGGAAGGATGTGCAGTCAGGTCGATAATGAACATACCGATTGTCAATCATATAAATCAAACCCAAGCTCCAATAAACTACTTCCTCCGTCCCAAATTACTTGTCTTAGATTTATCTAGATACGGATGAAACGTGTCTAGATACATCCGGATGTATCTAGACAAATCTAAGACATAATTTGGGACGGAGGTTGTATTTGATTAGTGATATATATCTGCCACAATTTAGCATATTTTGGGACTATAGTTTTGGAACTTCTGACCAATCTATCGTCAAAACTGATGGGCGCAGCAATGCGCGCCATCAATGATCTAGTATACGGTATTACCCTGCCGTTCCAAGAGAATTTGCATGTGCCATCTCTAAAACCTTTAAATAAACATCTGTTTTGTGTGCCCGTACCGCTCATGGAGCGACGGGGCGGTCAGTATCTTCCATGTTAAGAGGGTTATTCTCATGATGAGTGTTTATTCACTTGTCATTGCATGAGAGTGGCTGGTAATTGGGACGCCTAGTCCTGCAAAACAAAAACATATATAATAAAACAAAAGCTCCCCCTAGAAAGTTGAAAGTTTGGAGGGCACCCGTGAATTCGGCTAGCCATGGCTTGTGTTTGAATGGTTGAGGGGTAGTTAAACTTTTCATTTCTGCATGGGAACCGGCCATAATGTGTTTAGCATGGAAGATATTGAATACCTTAGTTATGACGTTGACAGGAAAGGCATACCACTCAAAATGTATTCATCTCTGTTTTAAGCTATGAGCTCTGGCACCTTTGCAAATCCCTGCTTCCCTCTGCGAAGGGACATTCTATTTACTTTTATATTATTTACTTTCATGTTATTTAATTTTTGTTGAGTCAACTTCTTATTCCAACCTATTCTCTAGTGGGCAAGCATCATGTGGTGGGGATAGATCCAGACACATATATCCATTCAAATATATTTGATCATGATTTATTATTGTTGACGATTATCTCTATGATAAATGAGTTGGGAGGCGAAACATCAAGCCCCTATCTTTGTCTGTGTTCGATGGATGCTATTTGTTCTAAAAATATGCTTTGAGTACTAGCAATCATAGAAGACTATATGATAATTGAGTATGTGGAGCTCTTACTTAAACTTTGTTGAAAATAAATTGAATTGCAATTGTTTGGTGACTAAGAACATAGGTTGTTAAGTTTCAAGAGAATGCATTGTTTGAACCATAACATGTGAATTGGTTGCTACTTTATCATGATGAGTTTTATGAGAAAAAGTTGTTGTTTATGATGCTAGGAAAAGTGATTGAAATTATTATTGATCAAACTTGTGCACTATCCTAGCATTCACACTTCATAAATTATTTCTTTTATCATTTACCTACTCGAGGACGAGCAGGAATTAAGCTTGGGGATGCTGATACGTCTCCAACGTATCTATAATTTATGAAGTATTCCTGTCATGTTTATAACAATTTTACATGGTTTTGGTATGATTTGGATACAACTAACCCGGACTGACGTTGTTATAAGCAGAACTACCGTGGTGTTGTTTTTTGTGCAGAAATAAAAGTTCTCGGAATGGGCCCAAACTTTAAGGTGATTTTTTATGGACAAAAAGAGAACCCCGAAGCTTCCAAGAAGTGCTAGAAGAGCCACGAGGGCACGACAAGCCTGGGGGGCGCCCCCCCAGGGCGCGCCTCCCGAGCTTGCTGCTCCCTCGTGGGGCCCCCTGATGTGATTCCAATGCCAAAAAATCCTATAAATAACAAAACCCCCAAAAAGAAACCTAGAACTTCCACGCCGCTGCCGCAAGCCTCTGTACCGAAGTGATCTCATCCGGAGCCCTGTTCCGGCACTCTGCCTGAGGGGGAAATCATCGCCGGAGGCCATCTTCATCATCCCGGTGCCACTGATACGTCCAATTTGCATCATGATTTCCGACAGTTAATTATTATGTTTTTGATCATTATTTCACCTTAATGTACAATTCTTATGCCTTTTCTCTCTTATTTTGCAAGATTCACATGAAGAGGGAGATTGCCGGCAGCTGGAATTCTGGACCTGAAAGGAGTGAAACAGAGATAGATATTCTGCACAACTCACAATGACCTGAAAATTTACGGAGAATTATTCTGGAATATATAAAAATTACCAGGAGGGTACCCACCAGGCAGCCACAAGCCTGGGGGCGCGCCCTACCCCCCTAGGCGTGCCACTTGAGCTTGTGGGGCCCCTGGCAGGCCTTCGGCCCCCTCCTTCTGGTATATGAAGCCATTTGCCCTAGAAAAAATCAGAAGAAGACTTTTGGGACGAAGCGCCGCCGTCTCGAGGCAGAACCTGGGCAGGAGCTATTTTGCTCTCCGGCGGAGCGATTCCGCCGGGGATACTTCCCTCCGGGAGGGGGAAATCGAAGCCATCGACATCACCAACGATCCTCTCATCGTGGGAGGACCAATCTTCATCAACATATTCACCGGCACCATCTAATCTCAAACCCTAGTTCATCTCTTGTATTCAATCTTTGTCTCAAAACCTCAGATTGGTACCTGTGGGTTGCTAGTAGTGTTGATTACATCTTGTAGTTGATGCTAGTTGGTTTATTTGGTGGAAGATTATATATTCAGATCCTTAATGCTATTCAATACCCCTCTGATCTTGAACATGAATATGATTTGTGAGTAGATACTTTTGTTCTTGAGGACATGGGAGAAGTCTTGTCATAAGTAATCATATGAATTTGGTATTCGTTCGATATTTTGATAATATGCATGTTGTGCTTCCTTTAGTGGTGTCGTGTGAACGTCGACTACATGACACTTCACCATCTTTGGGCCTAAGGGAAGGCATTGTGGAGTAGTAATTAGATGATGGGTTGCTAGAGTGACAGAAGCTTAAACCCTAGTTTATGCGCTATTCCGTAAGGGCTGATTTGGATCCATATGTTTCATGCTATGGTTAGAGTTATCTTAATTCTTCTTTCGTAGCTGCGAATGCTTGCGAGAGGGGGTAATCATAAGTGGGAGGCTTGTTGAAGTAAGAACAGCACCCAAGCACCGGTCCACCCACATATCAAATTATCAAAGTAGCGAACGCGAATCAAACAAACATGATGAAAGTGACTAGATGAAATTCCCGTGTGTCCTCGAGAATGCTTTGCTTATTATAAGAGATCGTTCTGGCTTCTCCTTTGTTATAAAAAGTATTGGGCCACCTTGCTGCACTTTATTATACTTGTTTCTTGCTACTTGTTACGAATTATCTTGCTACCAAAACTATCTGTTACCGCTACTTTCAGTACTTGCAGAGAATACCTTGCTGAAAACCGCTTGTCATTTCCTTCTGCTCCTCGTTGGGTTCGACACTCTTACTTATCGAAAGGACTACGATTGATTCCCTATACTTGTGGGTCATCAAGACTCTTTTCTGGCACCGTTACCGGGGAGTGAAGCGCCTTCGGTGAGTGGAATTTGGTAAGGAAACATTTATATTATGTGCTGAAATTTACTGTCACTTGTCGCTATGGAAAGTAATCCTTTGAGGCGCTTGTTCGGGGTATCTTCACCTCGACCGTAAGCATTGAGAGTTGCTCCTCAACCTATTGTACCTCCTGAAACTATTTATTATGAAATTCCTTCGGGTATGGTAGAGAAACTGCTAGCTAATCCTTATGCAGGAGACGGAACGGTTGATGACCCACAAGTATACGGGATCAATCGTAGTCATTTCGATAAGTAAGAGTGTCGAACCCAACGAGGAGCAGAAGGAAATGACAAGCGGTTTTCAGCAAGGTATTCTCTGCAAGTACTGAAAGTAGTGGTAATAGATAGTTTTGGTAGCAAGATAATTCGTAACAAGTAACAAGTAACAAGTATAATAAAGTGCAGCAAGGTGGCCCAATCCTTTTTATAGTAAAGGACAAGCCGGAACGAACTCTTATAATAAGCAAAGCGTTCTCGAGGACACATGGGAATTTCATCTTGTCACTTTTATCATGTTTGTTTGATTCGCGTTCGCTACTTTGATAATTTGATATGTGGGTGGACCGGTGCTTGGGTGTTGTTCTTACTTAAACAAGCCTCCCACTTATGATTACCCCCTCTCACAAGCATCCGCAACTATGAAAGAAGAATTAAAATAACTCTAACCATAGCTTGAAACATATGGATCCAAATCAGTCCCTTACGGAGTAGCGCAGAAACTAGGGTTTAAGCTTCTGTCACTCTAGCAACCCATCATCTAATCACTACTCCACAATGCCTTCCCTTAGGCCCAAAGATGGTGAAGTGTCATGTAGTCGACGTTCACACGACACCACTAAAGGAAGCAACAACATACATATAAAAAAATATCGAACGAATACCAAATTCACATGATTACTTATGACAAGACTTCTTCCATGTCCTCAAGAACAAAAGTAACTACTCACAAATCATATTCATGTTCAAGATCAGAGGGTTATTGAATATCATTAAGGATACGAACATATAATCTTCCACCAAATAAACCAACTAGCATCAACTACAAGATGTAATCAACACTACTAGCAACCCACAGGTAGCAATCTGAGGTTTTGAGGTAAAGATTGAATACAAGAGATGAACTAGGGTTTGAGATGAGATGGTGCTGGTGAAGATGTTGATGAATATTGGTCCTCCCATGATGAGAGGATCGTCGGTGATGTCGATGGCTTCGATTTCCCCCTCCCGGAGGGAAGTATCCCCGGTAGAATAGCTCCGCCGGAGAGCAAAATAGCTCCTGCCCAAGTTCCGCCTCGAGATGGCGGCGCTTCATCCCGAAAGTCTTCTTCTAATTTTTTCTACGGCAAATGGCTTCATATAGTAGAAGGGGGGGGGGCAGAGACCTACCAGGGGCCCCACAAGCCAAGGGGCGTGCCTAGGGGGGTAGGCCGGGCCCCCAGGCTTGTGGCTTCCTGGTGGGCCCCCTTCTGTTGATTCTTTCGCCTATATTTTTTATATATTCCAAAATAATTCTTCGTAAATTTTTAGGTCATTTGGAGTTATGCAGAATAGCTAGCTCCGTTTCACCCCTTTCAGGTCCAGAATTCCAGCTGCCGGCATTCTTCCTCTTCATGTAAATCTTGCAAAATAAGAGAGAAAAGGCATAAGAATTGTACCATAAAGTGAAATAATGATCAAGAACATAATAATTATTAGTAGGAAATCATGATGCAAATTGGACGTATCAACTCCCCCAAGCTTAGACCTCGCTTGTCCTCAAGCGGAAGTCGAAATCGATAATCATGACAACATGTTTAGAGAGAGAGACGTCAATAAAAATAAAATACGGACATGGAGCATCATGATCTTTATTATAATAGCAATATATCATCATAAAACTTCTCATGAAAAAGTGACAATTCATCCACAAGTTAAAGTATGAACCATAAACCAAATTGAAAACTAACAAACTATGATCTCAGTCACTGAAGCAATTGCAATTCATCATATTATCAGAAAGAGTCTATGTAAGAGTTTTGTTTAGCAAGTTCACATACTCAACTATCATTTAGTCTTCTATGATTGCTGACACTCACGACATATTTATGGAGCAAAAGTTTCAGTCGAACACATAGAAAGATAGGGGCTTATAATTTTGCCTCCCAACGTATTTACCTCAAGGGTAATGTCAACAATAATAACTCATGATCACCTACATCCAACTGGATATATATGCCTCGATCAATCCCCACCACATGATGCTTGCCATGAGAGGAAATAAAAAAAGAATAGAGGAGAATACTATTGACTCTTGCATGAAAGTAAATACATAAAGTAAAAGACAGGCCTTTCGCAGAGGGAAGCAGAGGTTGTCATGCGCTTTTTGTTTTTGGATGTGCAAACTCTTAATGTAAAGGAACGTCACTTTATATTGCCCCTTGTGATAGCGACCTTTATTATGCAGTCTGTCGCTTTTATTCTTTACCATCACAAGATCGTACAAAGCTTATTTTCCCTTACAATAAAAGTTCATACATGTTTAGGAGCAATTTTTACTACTTTGCACCAATGATAACTTACTTGAAGGATCTTATTCAATCCATAGGTAGATATAGTGGACTCTCATGGCATGAAACTGGGTTTAAGGGTTTTTGGATGCGCAAGTAATATCTCTACTTAGTACAGAATTTTGGCTAGCAAAAGATAGGGGGCAAACACCACATGTTAGAGGATCCAAAACAATATAACTTCTATGTGAATATAAGCAAACATAACCCATTACGTTGTCTTCCTTGTTCAACGTCAACTAATTGACATAGAATATTTGATGGAGGCTCACAATTATAAAAGATGTCCAGGATAGTGTATTTATATGTGAGACCTCTCTTCCTTTATTATTTTTTCATGAATTTCCCAATGACCAATGCTATGTTTGTCAACTTCCAACAAGTTTTATCAATTATAATTCTTTTATGTGAAGTCATCACTCCTCATGGGATTAGCATATGATCTTACTTTTTATTCTTCATTTATTTCTAAGATTGGATCATCAAAAGCAAAACACTCAACTCAAACTACTCTTTATTATATAACTTTCACACATGATTACATAGATAGATAGATCACAAAGCAAGCACTTGAAACTAAATCATACTAAAACTTTATTCTTCTAAATCACGAAATAACTAAGGATCGAACTAAGATAGGTAATGATGATGAAAAAGTGATGGTGATACGATACCGGGGCACCTCCCCCGAGCATGGCACAAGCCAAGGGTGGTGCCCATACCCATGTACTCAATTCTCCTTCTGGGGTGATGGTGGTGATGTGGTAGTTTGATTGTCCTTCCATTTGAGGATACGAATCTCTTCTTTTAATTTGTCATTCTCTTTTTCGAGATCCCAAATTTTGCGACGTAGTTTATCCGAATCTTCCTACACATGACGAAAAGGAGTGAATTAAACTTTAGGAATCTTCACCGTGTTAGGCAAGCTGGACCTCTTGAATTCAATGTGCATATCTCCTGGTTGAGGCAGTGGGGGATCCTCGTCCTCCTCGCTGGAATGACCTTGCTTCTCCCTCAAATCAGCATCTTCCTCTTCATCAGTTGCCCAATCATGGGGGTCATTGTCCCCATAGACTCTAGGGTTTGCAATGAGATGAGAAACATAGCTTTCCCCGTTCGAATCCTAAGATGACATGATGCTTGACCTCGAGAATCTGACAGAAGACAGCACGAAACAAGAACAGAGGAGAAACTTGCGATGCGGTGGTCAAAACACCCATGAGTATATATAATGAATTTTTACCGTGCAAAACTAGTAATATGGAAGAAAAACGGAGTCGGTAAAGTCCACGAGGCAGCAACAAGCCTGGTAGGCGCGCCCCCAGGCTTGTCACCTCCTCGTGCACTTTTCGGACTGTTTATTATTTTCCTAATTTTTTATATATTCCAAAACAAACAAAAAGTACTTTTATGGAAGTTTTGGAGTTGGTTTACTTATCGTACCACATACCTACCCCTTTTCAGGGTTCTGGAGCGTTCCGGAAGGTTTCCTCTATGTGCTCTTCCGGTGTAATTGTTTCAATAATATTAGTTTCAACATTAATGGGCGTACCTGAGATATAATGTTTAATTCTTTGCCTATTAACCACTCTCAGATTATTGCCTTCAGAGTTGTTTATTTTGATGGCACCGATGACAACTTACTTGAAGGATCTTATTCAATCCATAGGTAGATATAGTGGACTCTCATGGCATGAAACTGGGTTTAAGGGTTTTTGGATGCACAAGTAGTATCTCTACTTAGTACAAAATTTTGGCTAGCAAAAGATAGGGGGCAAACACCACATGTTAGAGGATCCAAAACAATATAACTTCTATCTGAATATAAGCAAACATAACCCATTACGTTGTCTTCCTTGTTCAACGTCAACTAATTGACATAGAATATTTGATGGAGGCTCACAATCGTAAAAGATGTCCAAGATAGTGTATTTATATGTGAGACCTCTCTTCCTTTATTACTTTTTCATGAATTGCCCAATGACCAATGCTATGTTTGTCAACTTCCAACAAGTTTTATCAATTATACTTCTTTTATGTGAAGTCATCACTCCCCATGGGATTAGCATATGATCTTACTTTTTATTCTTTATTTATTTCTAAGATTGGATCATCAAAAGCAAAACACTCAACTCAAACTACTCTTTATTATACAACTTTCACACACGATTACATAGATAGATAGATCACAAAGCAAGCACTCGAAACTAAATCATACTAAAACTTTATTCTTCTAAATCACGAAATAACTAAGGATCGAACTAAGATAGGTAATGATGATGAAAAAGTGATGGTGATACGATACTGGGGCACCTCCCCAAGCTTGGCACAAGCCAAGGGTGGTGCCCACATACCCATGTACTCAATTCTCCTTCTTGGGTGATGGTGGTGATGTGGTGGTAGGATTGTCCTTCCATTTGAGGATACGAATCTCTTCTTTTAATTTGTCATTCTCTCTTTTGAGATCCCAAATTTTGCGACGTAGTTTATCCGAATCTTCCTACACATGACGAAAAGGAGTGAATTGAACTTTAGGAATCTTCACCGTGTTAGGCAAGCTGGACCTCTTGAATTCAATGTGCATATCTCCTGGTTGAGGCAGTGGGGGATCCTCGTCCTCCTCGCTGGAATGACCTTGCTTCTCCCTCAAATCAGCATCTTCCTCTTCATCAGTTGTCCAACCATAGGGGTCATTGTCCCCATAGACTCTAGGGTTTGCAATGAGATGAGACACATAGCTTTCCCCATTCGAATCCAGAGATGACATGACGCTTGACCTCGAGAATCTGACAGAAGACAGCACGAAACAAGAATAGAGGAGAAACTTGCGATGCGGTGGTCAAAACACCCGTGAGTATATATAATGAATTTTTACCGTGCAAAACAAGTAATATGGAAGAAAAACGGAGTCAGGAAAGTCCACGAGGCAGCCACAAGCCTGGTAGGCGCGCCCCCCAGGCTTGTCGCCTCCTCGTGCACTTTTCGGACTGTTTATTATTTTCCTAATTTTTTATATATTCCAAAATGAACAAAAAGTACTTTTATGGAAGTTTTGGAGTTGGTTTACTTACCGTACCACATACCTACCCCTTTTCAGGGTTCTGGAGCGTTCCGGAAGGTTTCCTCTATGTGCTCTTCCGGTGTAATTGTTTCAATAATATTAGGTTCAACATTAATGGGCGTACCTGAGATATAATGTTTAATTCTTTGCCCATTAACCACTCTTGGATTATTTCCTTCAGAGTTCTTTATTTTGATGGCTCCGGAACGATAAACTTCTTCGATGATGTATGGGCCTTCCCATTTAGAGAGAAGTTTTCCTGCAAAAAATCTTAAACGAGAATTGTATAATAGAACATGGTCACCTACATTAAACTCCTGTTTTTGAATTCTCTTATCATGCCATCTTTAAACTTTTTCTTTAAACAACTTGGCATTTTCATAAGCTTGGGTTCTCCATTCATCTAGAGAGCTAATATCAAATAACCTCTTTTCACCGGCAAGTTTAAAATCATAGTTAAGTTCTTTAATTGCCCAATATGGTTTATATTATAACTCAAGAGGTAAATGACATGCTTTTCCATAAACCATTTTATAAGGAGACATACCCATGGGATTTTTATAAGCAGTTCTGTAAGCCCATAATGCTTCAACAAGTTTCTTAGACCAATTCTTTCTGGATCTATTAACAGTCTTTTGCAAAATTAATTTTATTTCTCTATTAGTTAATTCAACTTGACCACTAGACTGAGGATGATAAGGAGATGCAATTCTATTATTAACATCATATTTAGCTAGCAATTTACAGAAAGCAACATGAATAAAATGTGAACCACCATCAGTCATTAAATATCTAGGAACTCCAAACCTCGGGAATATAACTTCTTTAAGCATTTTAATGGAAGTGTTATGATCAGCACTACTAGTTGGAATAGCTTCTACCCACTTAGTAACGTAATCAACAGCAACTAGAATATGAATATACCCATTGGACTTAGGAAAAGGTCCAATATAATCAAAACCCCAAACATCAAATGGTTCAATAACAAGTGAATAATTCATAGGCATTTCCTGACGTCTACCAACATTACCAATTCTTTGACATTCATCACAAGAAAGGACAAACTTACGTGCATCCTTGAAAAGAGTAGGCCAATAAAAACCAGATTGTAATACCTTGTGTGCAGTTCGGTCTCCCGCATGGTGTCCTCCATATGCCTTGGAGTGACACTTACGTAGGATTTGTTCCTGTTCATGCTCAGGTACACAACGTCTAATAACACCATCTACTCCTTCTTTATATAAGTGCGGGCCATCCCAAAAGTAATGTCTTAAATCAAAGAAAAACTTTTTCTTTTGTTGGTATGTGAAACTAGGTGGTATATATTTAGCAACAATGTAATTAGCATAGTCTGCATACCAAGGAGTATTACGAGAAGCATTTATGACAGCTAATTGTTCATCAGGAAAATCATCATTAATAGGAAGTGGGTCATCAAGAACATTTTCCATTCTAGACAAATTATCAGCTACGGGATTCTCAGCTCCCTTTCTATCAACAATATGCAAATCAAATTCTTGTAGCAAAAGAACCCATCTAATAAGTCTAGGTTTAGCATCTTTCTTTTCCATAAGATATTTAATAGCAGCATGATTAGTGTGAATAGTAACTTTCGAATCAACAATGTAAGATCTGAATTTATCACATGCAAACACAACTGCTAAAAATTCTTTCTCAGTAGTAGCATAATTTCTTTGAGCACTGTCTAGAGTTTTACTAGCATAATGGATAACATTTAATTTCTTATCAACTCTTTGTCCTAGAACATCACCTACAACATAATCACTAGCATCACACATAATTTCAAAGGGTAGGTTCCAATCAAGTGGTTGAAGAATAAGTGCAGAAATTAAGGCTTTATTAAGTATTTCAAAGGCTTCTACGCAATCATCATAAAAAACAAATGGAACATCTTTTTGCAAGAGATTAGTAAGAGGCCTAGAGATTTTAGAGAAGTCTTTTATAAACCTTCTATAGAAACCAGCGTGACCAAGGAAACTTCTTATACCTTTGATATCCTTAGGACATGGCATTTTCTCAATAGCATCAACGTTAGCTTTATCAACTTCAATACCTCTTTCAGAAATTTTATGCCCAAGGACTATACCTTCATTCACCATAAAGTGGCACTTCTCCCAATTCAAGACAGGATTAGTTTCTTCACATCTCTGCAAAACTCGATCAAGGTTGCTCAAGCAATCATCAAAAGAAGTTCTGTAAACGGAGAAATCATCCATGAAAACCTCAACAATCTTTTCATAAAAGTTAGAGAATATAGCAGTCATACATCTTTGAAAGGTAGCAGGTGCATTACATAAACCAAAAGGCATACGATGATAAGCATAAGTTCCAAAAGGACAAGTAAAGGTGGTTTTCTCTTGATCGTCAGGTGATACAAGTATTTGAGAGAAACCAGAATAACCATCTAGGAAGCAAAAGTGTGTATGCTTAGATAATCTTTCTAATATTTGATCAATAAAAGGCAAAGGGTAATGATCTTTCCTAGTAGCTTTATTTAATTTCCTAAAATAAATTACCATCCTATAACCAGTTACAATTCTTTGTGGAATAAGTTCATTTTTATCATTAGGAACAACGGTAATACCTCCTTTCTTAGGAACACAATGAACAGGACTTACCCATCTACTATCAGCTATGGGATAAATTATACCTGCCTCCAGAAGCTTTAATATTTCAGTTCTTACCACATCCTTCATTCTAGGATTCAGCCTTCTTTGATGGTCAACAACAGGTTTAGCATCTGGCTCCATATGAATTTTATGCTGACATAAAGTGGGACTAATGCCCTTAAGATCATCAAGAGTATATCCAATAGCAGCATGGTGCTTCTTCAGAGTTTTAAGTAATCTCTTTTCTTCATGCTCTGAAAGGTTAGCACTAATAATAACAGGATATATCTTCTTTTCATCAAGATAAGCATATTTAAGAGTATCAGGTAATTGCTTTAATTCAAACACAGGATCACCCTTGGGTGGAAGTGGATCTCCCAAGGTTTCAACAGGCAAATTATGTTTAAGGATAGGTGCTTGTTTAAAGAACAGTTCATCTATTTCATTTCTTTCATTCATATGCACATCATTCTCATGGTCTAGCAAATATTGTTCTAAAGGATCAGTAGGAGGCACAGCAATAGAAGCAAGGCCTATAATTTCATCTTTACTAGGTAATTCTTTATCATGAGGTTGTCTACAAAACTTAGAGAAATTAAACTCATGAGATATCTCACCAAAATTAACACTGACAATTTCTTTAGTGCAATCGATCTTGGCATTAACAGTATTCAAGAAAGGTCTACCAAATATAATGGGACAAAAATCATCTTGTGGTGATCCAAGAACAAGAAAATCAATAGGATATTTGATCTTACCAGACAAGACTTCAACATCTCTAACAATCCCAAGTGGTGAAATAGTATCTCTATTCGCAAGCTTAATAGTAACATCAATATCTTCAATCTCAATAGGTGCAATATCATTCATGACTTCTTGATAGAGAGTAAAAGGAATAGCACTCACACTAGCACCAATATCACATAAACCATGTGAAAGTGCAAGTGTCACTTAAATTATATTTTGGTGTGATGACAATGTGGTTAGTGGAACTAATATCGGTTGCTATAGTTTATCTCAGGATATTGGTTTCAAGTTGTCTCTGATGGAGGTATGCGACCCCCCAATTCAAAAAGATCAAATGCGTGGTTTACCGGCAACTCGAAGGTTTTCGTTTTGGTTCGATTTGAGTCGTAGGAAAAACCGCACTACTAAGAGGGGTCATTTGTGGATTTATGTCGTGTGGGAATGCCATCCTAAAACCATATACACCAGCCTACCTACTCCTACCACCATTTATCCTTTAGTGTGCTTGCTGAAGTATCCAGAAAGTTACAACAGAGAAGTTCTGGGTACCCCGTGTGCACGGGGTCTTTTGACCCCCGTGCGCACGGGGTACTGGGTAACTCTCTGGGTACCCCGTGCGCGCGGGGTCTTTTGACCCCCGTGCGCACGGGGTACTGTGTAACTCCCTGGGTACCCCGTGCGCACGGGGTCTTTTGACCCCCGTGCGCACGGGGTGGTGATTTGGGCTCTGAGTACCCCGTGCGCACGGGGCTAACTTAGCCTGTGCGCACGGGGTCCAACGGGCAGAAAACCCCCACCCGACCAAGAACACTATAAAAGCCCCCCTTCTTCCTCCTCCATCCCTAACCCTAATGTCTTGTTGAGCTCCACCATTGCTACACTCCATTTTGCTCAATACTCTCAATCCCTCCACCCAAACTTGTTGAAACTTTGGGGATTGGGAGAGCAAGACCCGATCTACACTTTGACCAAACCAAATCGTGTTCCCCGCAATATTCATCCACCATTGACTTGTTACTCTTGGAGCTTGGGCTCCTAGGCGGTTAGAGGTTCCTCCGGAAGCTTCCTTGCTTGTGGTGTGCTCCGGAGAAGTTTGTAAAGGTGTGGTGGTCGCCTTCAAGACCAACCCCGAGTGATTCGAGGCTCATCCGTTGGGGGTGACTCGATAGAGATTACGGTGATCCTTCGGTGGCGTTCCGCAAGCTTTGGCTCCGGCACCGCTCTAAACGGAGAGTAGCTCTTCCCCAAGGAAGAGTGAAATTCGGGATAAAATTCCGCGTCATCGTCTCACTTGTGGTTAATCCTTTACCGCAATTTACTTTGCTTTGTATGCTTGTTGGCTTGCTAAGTAGATTGTTGCCTAGCATTTTTAGCTTGGAGCTTGCTTGTCATATAGGTTGTGTTCACCTAGTTGCATATCTAGTGAACCCTATTTATCAGCTAAACCCTAAAATTGACAAGAAAGATTAAAATTTGTAGTCTCCTATTCCCCCCCTTCTAGTCGACCGTATCGATCCTTTCAATTGGTATCAGAGCCTCGTGCTCTAATATAAGGTTTTACAACCTTGGAGGATATGGCCGATCTAGGGAATGAGGGTGATGACCCAACTCTTGCGGTGGATGGTCAAAACCTACCCCCCGCCGCGGCCGACGCACTTGGTGCTCCGGTCGTTGCTCCCGTCGCCCCCATTAACCCGGGTGCCCCCTTAACCGCGGCCGACATTCTTTCAATGTTTGCGGACCTCAAAACCGCAATGTTGAAAGAAGTTCGTTCCTCGGTCAAGGAGGAAATTGATGCTCGCTTAAAGCCCTCGACATCCGCCTCAAACTCATTTGATCCAAATGCGGTTCACGATGCAGATGATTTGAGAGAACCCCTTGCATCCCCGGCTCGCACTCAAGTTCCCAAGTACAATGTCGTGGAACCCTTTTACTCACCCCAACCTTTGCAGCACCCTCGCATTAATCCTGTTGGGCCTCCGCCCCCTTTGAAAGCTAACGTGTTTGCTAAGTGGAAGCTAGATATGGAGTCTCACATTCGCAGTGCATCTACTCAACTATGGTGGATTGTGGTCAACGGTTTCAACCCCAAGGATCCCATGAATCTCACTCCAAGAGAAGCGGTTGATGATCAACTCAATGCTACCGCCCACAACATGTTGCGCACCGCGGTGACCGATGACTGTAGTGACTCCATTGCTCTACTCAAGACCGCCAAGGAAATTTGGGATTGCCTTGAGGAGGCCCTCGAAGGTGATGAAGCAATTCGAAGATCTCGGTTGGCTTTGCTCAAGCAAGAAGTCAACCTATTTGTGAGAAATGAGGGTGAGACCGCGGAAGAAGTGTATCGACGGCTAAAGTCCCTTGTGCTCAATTTGAGAACCTTTGGGTGCACATGGGCCAATGATGATTTCATTAAGGACAAGTACATTGATGCTATGGTTCTCACGGAACATACCATGGTGATGATGATACATCAACGCCCGGACTATCACAAGTTGACCGCGGCACAAGTTGTATCCACTTTCTCAACTCATGTTCTTTTGGAGACCAAGTCCAAGAAGACCTTTGCCATTGCTCAAGCCACCAAGAACTCAAATCTTGCGTTGAAGGCCAAGAAAGTTGTTGCTCAACCCTCAAGGGATGAAGAAGTTGTTGAAGAAACTTGTGAGGAAGATGTTGACACCTCATGCCCGGCAAATGACTTTGCGGAAGACTTGGCTCTCTTGGTCAAGAAATATTCCGGGACCATGGCAAACAAAGGGAAGAATCTTCAAGGAAGATCGTTTGGACGAAGAAAATGCTATAATTGTGATAGCCCAAGACATTTTGTGCATGATTGTCCTTATGAGAGACGTGAAGACAAGTCCGAGAAGCTTGTGCTCAAGAAGAAGAAGTTCACCAAGTTCACCAAGAGGAAAGATGACAAGGCTCTTGTTCATGAGGAGTACATGTCCGGAGATGAAGATGACGGTGATGATGATCATGTGGGCACGGCCGCTATTGCCGTGCATGCCACTACCTCCTCCTCCACCACCGGCCTCTTCGACTCTCCCAACGAGGACAAGCCTTTCACTCATCGTTGCCTCATGGCCAAAGAGGTAAAAACAAAGTCCATATCTCCGAAACCCTCCATCCACACTTCCAATGTCTCATGTGAGATAGTGGAGGATGAGTGTGATGATGGTGTGGATAATGATGAGGAATCCTTGATGGCTTTCATGAAAACTCTTCATGGTGAAGCTCGTGCTCGTTTTAGTGATCTCCTTAAGTCACTTGCCAAACGCGATGACTTTATTGAGAACGTTGAAACCCTCCTCATAGAGGAAAAAGAGAGAGTCGAACTCCTCGAGCACGAACTACATGAAGAGAGTGTCATGAGAGCATCACTTGAGGAAGCCTTGTCTTCTCATCAAATTGACTTTGTTAAAAACAATGATGCTTTGCAGCTTGCTCTTGAGAACAAAGATGCCCTTAAAGTAAGGGTTGAAAAGCTTCCAGTTGATCACACGAGACTTGTTGAGGAACATGAGCTCCTTGTGACTAGTTCCAAGGTTGTCAAAGGTGACCTCATTGCCCTCACCGAGTCTTATGCTCAACTTAAAGCTACAACCATTAAGGCTCTTACTTCCGTCCCTCATATTGATTTAAATGATGAATCTTGTACGGCTAACTTTGCTCATGATTGCACCTCTCTCCAAGAGGAGAATAAGAAGTTGAAAGCCCAAATTGAGAAAGGACTTGTGTCGTGCATTCAAGGGGAGAAAAACCTCAATGACCTCTTGAGCAACCAAAAGGAGTGTGTTGCCAAGGAGGGAATTGGGTTTGACCCCTCTTCCAAGAAAAAGAAGAACAAGAAGAAGAGCAACAAGAAGAAGATCGGTCCTACTCCTACTCCTCAACAAAAGGTAGTATTTGTGCACGAAGGGCACAAGGAGAAGGAGAAGGAAAAAGGGTTTGTTGGGAATGGCAAGGTCACTAGGGACAAGGCCATTCCCAAGGATTTTGCCGGCAAGAACAACCCATCCTATGTCCTGATGAGAGGAGATGATGGTTATACCTTTGCTAAATTTGTTGGCACTAACTATGATGATTATGCTTGGACTATTTGGGTACCTAGGACCCTTGTTGCTAACTCTCTAGGACCCATTGCAAAATGGGTACCTAAAATCAAAGCTTGATTCATGTAGGACTATACCTCCAGTGGAACACAATGGGTGATCGATAGTGGATGCACCAATCATATGACCGGAGAGAGGGAGATGCTTGTGGAGTTCGTTGATTCGCTCAAGGCTTCTTCGAACATCTCCTTTGGTGATAATAGCAAGGGCAAGGTATTGGGGTTGGGCAAGGTGGTAATCTCTAGTGATTCTTCTCTTACGAATGTCATGCTTGTTCAATCCCTTCACTACAATTTACTTTCTACGATTCAATTGGCACGTGCCGGTTATAATTCTCATTTCGGTGAATTTCATGTGACCGTCTTTAAGAGGAGCAATCTCAAAGTGGTCTTTGTTGGGCATGTTGAAGACAACCTTTACGTGGTTGATTTCTCAAAAGAGAAAACTTATCTTGCAACATGTCTAATGGCCAAGGCCGACGTGGGGTGGCTATGGCACCGACGGCTAGCCCACGTTGGCATGAGAAACTTACAAGCTCTCTTAAAGGGGGAGCACATCCTTGGACTAACCAATGTGTATTTTGCCAAAGATCGTCCTTGTAGTGCTTGTATTGCCGGAAAACTTCATGAAAAATCTCATAAGGTGACGACTATCATTACCACTTTGAGGCCTCTCGAGCTCATTCACTTGGATCTCTTTGGGCCTCCATCTTATGATAGTTTGGGAGGGAGGAGGTATTGCCTTGTCATTGTCGATGACTATACAAGATATACATGGGTGTTCTTTCTCAAGACTAAAGATGAAACACAAGACACCTTCATCAACTTTGCCAAAGAAGCTCAACGTCAACATAATTGTGAGATCAAGGCAATTCGAAGTGACAACGGCACCAAGTTCAAAAATTACACGATGAACGAGTTCTTGAGCGATGAGGGGATCAAGCATCAATATGCCGCACCATACACTCCCGAACAAAATGGTGTTGCAGAAAGGAAGAACCGGACTCTCATTGAGATGGCAAGGACCATGCTTGACGAGTACAAGTCTCCATACAAGCTTTGGGCCGAAGCCATGAACACCGCGTGCCATGCTACAAACCGGCGTTATCTTCGTAAGCTCAAGAACAAGACCCCCTATGAACTCCTAATCGGGAGAAATCCTAACGTCAAATACTTTCGAGTATTCGGTTGTAAGTGTTTCATTCTAAACAAGAAATCCCGTTTAGCTAAGTTTGCGCCTAAAACTTATGAGGGCATATTTGTTGGATATGCGTCAAACTCTCATGCTTACCGTGTTCTCAACAAATCCACCGGATGCATTGAGGAAACGGTAAATGTGGAGTTTAATGAAGATAACGGTTCCCATGCGGAGCAAATTGTTCCTAGTGTTGTAGGTGATGAGGCTCCTTCACAAGCTATAAGGACTATGGGGATAGGCCACATTCGTCCACAAGAAACACCCCAAGTCCAAGTAGAAGAAGAAGGAGTAAGAGCCCCTCTTGTGGATTCTCCACAAGGGAAGTCATCACCGCCACCACAAGGTCAAGATGCTATGGGAGATCATGAACCTATCCAAGAACAAGATCAAGTCCCTCATGTTCCCGAGCAAGATTAAGGGCAAGCTCAACCAAATGGTGAAGAACCTATCCTTGAGGCCCATGATCAAGCTCAAGTTCATGATCAAGATCAAGATCAAACCGAACCTCAAGCGTCTTCTCCAATGTCACATTCTAGTGAACGAGAGCTTGAGGTTGTGAAGAGAAGGGTGTCTCCAAGGCTAAAGCTTTCTCAAGGCCAAGCTTCTTCCACAAGTTCAAAACCAAGTGAAGAAGAGCTTACACTCAAAGAGCAAAAAACGGCCGCCAAGCTAAAGCATCTTCAACATCTCACTGACAACATTTATGGAAGCATCAACAAGGGGGTAACTACTCGTAGACATTTGGCAAACTTTTGTGAACATCACTCGTTTGTCTCTTGTGTTGAGCCCCTTAAGGTTGAAGATGCCCTTGACGACCCGGATTGGGTAAATGCCATGCACGAAGAACTCAACAACTTCACCCGCAACAAAGTATGGACTCTTGTGGAGAGACCCAAAGAATATCATAATGTCATTGGAACAAAGTGGATCTTTAAGAACAAACAAGATGAGCACGGACAAGTCACTAGAAACAAGGCAAGGTTAGTGGCACAAGGGTTCACCCAAGTTGAAGGTTTGGACTTCGGTGAAACCTTTGCCCCCGTTGCCCGTCTTGAGTCCATTCGTATCTTGCTTGCATATGCTTCTCATCATGATTTTAAATTGTATCAAATGGATGTGAAGAGTGCATTTCTTAATGGTCCTCTTAATTAAGGAGTTGGTGTATGTCAAACAACCTCCCGGTTTCGAAGATCCCGATCACCCCTCTCACATTTATGAACTCCATAAGGCGCTCTACGGACTTAAACAAGCACCTCGTGCTTGGTATGATCACCTTACGGCATTGCTAAACGATAAGGGGTTCCAGATCAGGTTAATAGATTCCACTCTCTTCACGAAGAGGGTAAAAGGAGAATTGTTTGTGTGCCAAATATATGTTGATGATATTATTTTTGGTTCCACTAACCATGCTATTAACATTGAGTTTGAGAATCTTATGACCAAGGAATTTGCTATGAGCATGATGGGAGAGTTGAAGTTCTTCCTCGGATTTCAAGTGAAGCAATTGAGAGGAGGAACCTTCATCAACCAAGCACTTTATATTCAAGACATGCTCAAGAGGTTCAAAATGCTAGATGTCAAGCCCATGAAGACGCCCATGCCCACCAATGGCCAACTTAATCTTGATCCCAATGGTAAAGATGTGGATCAAAAGGTATATCGCTCCATGATCGGTTCTTTGCTTTACCTTTGTGCATCTACACCGGATATTATGTTGAGTGTGTGTATGTGTGCAAGATTTCAATCCGCTCCCAAGGAGAGCCATTTTTCGGCAGTGAAAAGAATCCTTCGATATTTGGTTCATACCCCAAACTTGGGTCTTTGGTATCCCAAAGGAGCAACTTTCAAGTTATTGGGTTACTCGGATTCAGATTGGGCAGGAGACAAGGTAGACCGCAAGTCCACTTCAGGCTCATGTCAATTCCTAGGGAGGTCATTGGTAAGTTGGTCTTCAAAGAAGCAGAATTGTGTGTCTCTTTCAACCGCCGAAGCCGAGTACATTGCCGCCAGAAGTTGTTGTGCACAATTATTATGGATGAGGAAAACTTTGATGGATTATGGTGTCAAATGTGACAAAGTGCCTCTATTTTGTGACAATGAAAGTGCAATCAAGATCGCTGACAATCCGGTGCAACATAGCCAAACCAAGCATATTGAGATTCGTCATCACTTCATTCGGGATCATGTGGCCAAGGGAGACATTGATTTATTCCATGTCAACACCGAGAAGCAACTTGCCGACATTTTCACCAAGCCACTTGATGAAGCAAGATTTCGCGAGTTAAGGCATGAGCTAAATATCGTGGATATAAGTAACTTGGTTTGAGGTCCTTGCATACACACTCATGCTCAACTTATGTCTTGTTTAGGTGTAGGCACCTATGTAGGGGGAGCTAGCTCAACTCATGAGCTATCTTATCCTACTAGTGCATAAATTGAACAAAATCTTTCACATTAGCCATTCTTAGATGGCACTTGTGCTTCAAAGATGAGTATTGGTCTTGGGCCCAAGGTTCATATCTTCGCGGTGCCATACCAAACAAACTCAAACATGGTGGCTTCGGCCACCGCCCTCCTTTGGAGGTTGGATCGTTTTTGTGTTTTCTTTGGTTTCTTCTTGTCCTTGTGTTCGTTTTTGTGGTGTTTGTGTTTTTCGGTTCTCTTCGAGTGCAACTGCTACACATACACCTTTCCAATAGTGTTGGATTTCTTTTGCGACGTGTTTAGAAGTGAGACGGGAATGCTTTTTGAGCCTTGGTAAGAATATGCATTCAGCCATGTCCCAACAAGCTTCTGCCTGTCGAAACCCTCTGGATACCCCGTGCCCACGGGCTTGTACCGTGCGCACGGGGCCCCCGTGTCCACGGGCTTTGTACCGTGCGCACGGGCCCCCGTGTGCACGGGGCCCTTTAGCCCGTGCGCACGGGGTATGCGGTTCCTGGCTCTGAAGAGGTGGGACGTGGGGGGGGTTTGGGTTCATTCCCACCCAGTCGCCCCCTCCACGCCCCAGACCGCCTCCAGGCCGCCGCCGTCGCCTCCTCATCGCCCGGTGCTTCTCCGTGCGCCGTGGGACTTCGCTGCTCCGTGGAGATCTCCCGGGATGGGGTCCTCCTCTGGTATCCCCCTCCCCTTGTTCTTCTTTCTCCTCCATGGATCCTTGTTAGTCTAGGGTTTCCTCACTTCTCTAGTTTAGGCCAGCTTTTTCCGGTGGATTAGACGAGAAACGGCTATGTAAAACTGTGGAGGTTCCCCTGCCGCACCCACTCCCGGATCTTGATCTGGTAGTGGCTGCCGCTGGGCGAACACCGTGTCCACGGGGTATTTGACCCCCGTGCACACGGGGCCCCCGTGTCCACGGTCGTGTACCGTGCGCATGGGACCCCTGTGTCCACGGTGGTCTGACCCCGTGCGCACGGGGTACACAGTGTTGCCTGTTCTGTTTCTCCTCTGTCTCCACTCCTTGCCAGCCTCTCGAGCACTTGTACTCATTTGTGTCTCTTGTGTTTGTTGTGTTTTTGTTGCTGTTGTGTTTCAGACTCCGCTGACAAGAGGTCCGAGCTCCGTCGCAAGCGCTCAAAGGCAGGTTCCATGGAATTCACTATTGCTCGTCGTCAGCCATCAGAAGGAATTGGTCAGGGTTCTGAGCAGGGCCGTGTTCGCCGTGCCGCCACCAAGTAGCCAGTGGTTGAGGCCTCCGAGGATTCAGAAGAGGAGTATGATTCCCAGGAAGATGCTCACTATGATCACACCGCAGAGGCTGATTTTGTGGATGATGATGAAGAAGAAGAAGGTGAGTCCAGCCCCGAGGTAGCCATTGCAGGGGGGCGGGATCTTAGGAATGTTCTGCTTGTCAGTTGGACCAAGCCAGAGATCTGGGCAGAAAGGCAGTCTCACCCTTATGATGCTGCCACCGGTATGGGTGTTGATCCGAGGTTCAAAAACGAGTTTCAACATAGGGTGTACTATGAGCTTCTGTTGACCAAGAACAAGAAGTTTGCTCCTCATAAGCAAGTCAATGTTGAGAGTCTCCGGGACAACGATCATATCTATCCAGGAGTGTATTCTGCTCTTAACCGGTTGGGGCTCCTACCTTTTGTCACATTCAACCATCCATACAATGAAGACCTTGTCATGCAGTTCTTTGCCACGGTGTACTTCCACAATGACACCGCTCGTTCTCTCACTTGGATATCTGGGACTCACCGGTGCTCTGCTTCTATGGCCAAGTTTGCTGAGATCATTCCCTATGGATTCTTTGAGGAAGAAAATGAGGATTTTGGTCGTGTTCGTGAGGTTGGACAGCGGCACAAAGATGAGATTGCATTTGCCTACAAGCAAGAGAAGTCCTTTGTCACCGGTTCCATCAAGGATCTCTTGCCTATGTATGATACTATGCGCCATATCCTTAGGTACACTCTCACTCCTAAGGCCGGTAACTCGCATAACTTGAGGAGTTCCATGTTGGATGTGTTTGTGAATTTGCATGAAAAGAAGAAAGTGGATGTTCTGGACTTCATGTTCTACGAGCTTCGTCAGTGTGTGCAGGAGAACAAGTCATTGATCTATGCACCGTTCGTCTAGGCTTTGATTGAGTCTGTCTGCCCTGTCAAGTATATTTCCCAATACAAGACTTCCATTCCAAAGCGCAACTCCAATTGGACTCCTGCTGCTCCTGCTCCCTATGTGCCTCCCAAGAAGGGACGCAATCCGAGGCCTGATGAGCGTGCCACTTACACTCCTGGCATGTCCTCCACCGCACAGATCTCGCGTGGTAAGGGCAAGAAGGTGGTGTCTGAGGCTAGTTTCACCGGAGGAGAGAAGAGGTCTCTGTTCAAGACCATGAGCAACTTGTTCAAGATGTGTCAGTCCATTCAGCGCCGTCAGGTCAAGGAGATCAACAAGGACAAGCTGGTGAGGCGTCAGAAGAAGGCTGAGCGTGCTGCAGCTGGTGAGGAGGTTGGCCCAGGGTCCGAGGACAACGACAGTGTGGCCTCAGCTCGTTCCTTTCCGATGGCAGGGTGGCGCTTTGATGATGATGATGATGCTTCGAGCGCGCCTCCTCTTGTCTAGCTTTGTCTTTGCGTTGCCTTTTCCCTTTTTGTTATCTTGATGACAAAGGGGGAGAAGTTGTCTTCTTTAGTGTGTGTTGAGATCTCAAGCCTCGTGGTTATTGCTTTGTTGGGTGTTTATTTGGCTTGAGGTACTCTTATTTGCTTTCCGTGGTGTGGTTGTGAGCTACCTCTTATTAGTTTGTGAGACTAATTATCCTATGATTCATATCTATGCTTATGATGTCTAGCATGTGCTATATGATCTTGTTCTTATTATGTTTGTCTCACTTTACTTGCTCACCACATTTTTGCATGTGATCTAGGCACCGTTTAGGTTTTATTTTGCTGATCACATGCCTTGACAATGTTGATCTAGGGGGAGCCTCATATGTGTGTGCTTGATGCATAATCAAGCATATCTTTTTTCGTGCACATATATAGGCGGAGCTCCTATGATCAACTATTGTCCCATGGCTATTCACTTAGATGTATCCTTTATGCCATGTCCTAACCATATTGTCATCAATGCACCAAAAAGGGGGAGATTGAAAGTGCAAGTGTCACTTAAATTATATTTTGGTGTGATGACAATGTGGTTAGTGGAACTAATATCGGTTGCTATAGTTTATCTCAGGATATTGGTTTCAAGTTGTCTCTGATGGAGGTATGCGACCCCCCAATTCAAAAAGATCAAATGCGTGGTTTACCGGCAACTCGAAGGTTTTCGTTTTGGTTCGATTTGAGTCGTAGGAAAAACCGCACTACTAAGAGGGGTCATTTGTGGATTTATGTCGTGTGGGAATGCCATCCTAAAACCATATGCACAAGCCTGCCTACTCCTACCACCATTTATCCTTTAGTGTGCTTGCTGAGGTATCCAGAAAGTTACAACAGAGAAGTTATGGGTACCCCGTGCGCACGGGGTCTTTTGACCCCCGTGCGCACGGGGTCTTTTGACCCCCGTGCGCACGGGGTACTGGGTAACTCTCTGGGTATCCCGTGCGCACGGGGTCTTTTGACCCCCGTGCGCACGGGGTACTGTGTAACTCCCTGGGTACCCCGTGCGCACGGGGTCTTTTGACCCCCGTGCGCACGGGGTGGTGATTTGGGCTCTGAGTACCCCGTGCGCACGGGGCTGACTTAGCCCGTGCGCATGGGGTCCAACGGGCAGAAAACCCCCACCCGACCAAGAACACTATAAAAGCCCCCCTTCTTCCTCCTCCATCCCTAACCCTAATGTCTTGTTGACCTCCACCATTGCTACACTCCATTTTGCTCAATACTCTCAATCCCTCCACCCAAACTTGTTGAAACTTTGGGGATTGGGAGAGCAAGACCCGATCTACACTTTGACCAAACCAAATCGCGTTCCCTGCAATATTCATCCACCATTGACTTGTTACTCTTGGAGCTTGGGCTCCTAGGCGGTTAGAGGTTCCTCCGGAAGCTTCCTTGCTTGTGGTGTGCTCCGGAGAAGTTTGTAAAGGTGTGGTGGTCGCCTTCAAGACCAACCCCGAGTGATTCGAGGCTCATTCGTTGGGGGTGACTCGATAGAGATTACGGTGAGCCTTCGGTGGCGTTCCGCAAGCTTTGGCTCCGGCACCGCGCTCTAAATGGAGAGTAGCTCTTCCCCAAGGAAGAGTGAACTTCGGGATAAAATTCCGCGTCATCGTCTCACTTGTGGTTAATCCTTTCCCGCACTTTACTTTGCTTTGTATGCTTGTTGGCTTGCTAAGTAGATTGTTGCCTAGCATTTTTAGCTTGGAGCTTGCTTGTCATATAGGTTGTGTTCACCTAGTTGCATATCTAGTGAACCCTATGTATCCGCTAAACCCTAAAATTGACAAGAAAGATTAAAATTTGTAGTCTCCTATCCCCCCCCTCTAGTCGACCGTATCGATCCTTTCACCATGATAGCAATGATCTTCAATTTTAACAGAAAAAATAGGCATGCCAACTACAGGTTTATTTTTATCTTTAGTGTCTGGCTTAGCAATTCTAGTTGCTTCATCACAGAAATATATGACATGTCCATCAATATTATCAACCAAAAGATCTTTAACCATTGCAATATTAGGTTCAACTTTAATTTGTTCAGAAGGTCTAGGTGCTCTAATATTACTCTTATTAACCACAGTTGAAGCTTTAGCATGTTCCTTAATCCTAACAGGGAAAGGGGGTTTCTCAATATAAGCAGTAGGCACAATTGGATCAACATGGTAAACAATTGTTTCTTCTTTAACACTAACATGTTATTCATTCAATTCAATAGGTGGATGATATTTAAACCATTTCTCCTTAGGGAGATCAACATGAGCAGCAAAAGATTCACAAAAGGTAGCTACTATCTCAGAGTCAAGTCCATATTTAGTACTGAACTTATGAAAAGCATCAGTTTCCATAAAAGATTTAACACAATCAAACTCAAGATTTATACCTGACTCATTACCTTTGTTGATTTCCCAATATTCAGAGTTACATTTAATTCTTTCCAGAAGATCCCATCTAAATTCAATAGTTCTCTTCATAAAGGAACCATCAGAAGAAGTATCGAGCATGGATTGATCATTATGAGAAAGCTGAGCAAAAAAGTTTTGAAGAATTATTTCTCTTGAGAGCTCATGATTGGGGCATGTGTGCAACATATACTTAAGCCTCCCCCAAGCTTGAGTGATACTTTCTCCTTCACGAGGCCAAAAATTATATATATAATTCCGATCATGATGAACCAAATGCATAGGATAAAATTTCTGGTGGAATTCCAGCTTCGACCGGTTCCAGTCCCATGTGTCAGTATCATCACATAGTCTATACCATGTCAATACCTTTCCCTCAAAAGATAAAGTGGATACTTTCTTCTTAACTCCATCTTCAGTTAGACATGCAAGCTTAAACAATCCACAAATTTCATCCACATAGATCAAGTGCATATCAGGATGTACCATTCCATCTCCTGCATAAGGATTGGCTAGCAGTTTCTCTACCATACCCGAAGGAATTTCATAATAAATATTTTCAGTAGGTTCAATAGGCTGAGAAGCAACTCTCAATGTCTCTGGTCGAGGTGAAGATACCCCGAACAAGCCCCTCAAAGGATTACTTTCCATAGTGACAATGAATTTCAGCACGTAATATAAATGTTTCCTTACCAAATTCCACTCACCAAAGGCGCTTCACTCCCCGGCAACGCGCCAAAAAAGAGTCTTGATGACTCACAAGTATAGGGGATCAATCGTAGTCCTTTCGATAAGTAAGAGTGTCGAACCCAACGAGGAGCAGAAGGAAATGACAAGCGGTTTTCAGCAAGGTATTCTCTGCAAGTACTGAAAGTAGTGCTAATAGATAGTTTTGGTAGCAAGATAATTCATAACAAGAAACAAGTACCAAGTATAATAAAGTGCAGCAAGGTGGCCAATCCTTTTTATAGCAAAGGACAAGCCAGAACAAACTCTTATAATAAGTAAAGCGTTCTCGAGGACACATGGGAATTTCATGTAGTCACTTTCATCATGTTTGTTTGATTCGCGTTCGCTACTTTTATAATTTGATATGTGGGTGGACCGTTGCTTAGGTGCTGTTCTTACTTGAACAAGCCTCCCACTTATGATTACCCCCTCTCGCAAGCATCCGCAACTACGAAAGAAGAATTAAGACAACTCTAACCATAGCATGAAACATATGGATCCAAATCAGTCCCTTACGGAGTAGCGCATAAACTAGGGTTTAAGCTTCTGTCACTCTAGCAATCCATCATCTAATCACTACTCCACAATGCCTTCCCTTAGGCCCAAAGATGGTGAAGTGTCATGTAGTCGACGTTCACACGACACCACTAAAGGAAGCAACAACATACATATCATAAAAATATCGAACGAATACCAAATTCACATGATTACTTATGACAAGACTTCTTCCATGTCCTCAAGAACAAAAGTAACTACTCACAAATCATATTCATGTTCAAGATCAGAGGGGTATTGAATATCACTAAGGATCTGAACATATAATCTTCCACCAAATAAACCAACTAGCATCAACTACAAGATGTAATCAACACTACTAGCAACCCACAGGCAGCAATCTGAGGTTTTGAGGCAAAGATTGAATACAAGAGATGAACTAGGGTTTGAGATGAGATGGGGCTGGTAAAGATGTTGATGAATATTGGTCCTCCCATGATGAGAGGATCGTTGGTGATGTCGATGGCATTGATTTCCCCCTCCCGGAGGGAAGTATCCCCGGCGGAATAGCTCCCCCGGAGAGCAAAATAGCTCTTGCCCAAGTTCCACCTCGAGACGGCGGTGCTTCGTACCAAAAGTCTTCTTCTAATTTTTTCTAGGGCAAATGGCTTCATATAGTAGAAGGAGGGGGCCAGAGGCCTGCCAGGGGCCCCACAAGCCAAGGGGCGCGCCCAGGGGGTAGGCCACGCCCCCTAGGCTTGTAGCTTCCTAGTGGGCCCCCTCTGTTGATTCTTTCGCCAGTATTTTTTATATATTCGAAAATAGTTCTCCGTAAATTTTTAGGTCATTTGGAGTTGTGCAGAATAGCTAGCTCTGTTTCACCCCTTTTAGGTCCAGAATTCCAGCTGCCGGCATTCTCCCTCTTCATGTAAATCTTGCAAAATAAGAGAGAAAAGGCATAAGAATTGTACCATAAAGTGAAATAATGATCAAGAACATAATAATTATTAGTAGGAAATCATGATGCAAATTGGACATATCAACTCCCCCAAGCGTAGACCTCGCTTGTCCTCAAGGGAAAGTCGAAATCGATAATCATGACCACATGTTTAGAGAGAGAGACTTCGATAGAAATAAAATACGGACATGGAGCATCATGATCTTTATTATAACAGCAATATATCATCATAAAACTTCTCATGAAAAAGTGACAATTCATCCACAAATTAAAGTATGAACCATAAACCAAATTAAAAACTAACAAACTATGATCTCAGTCACTGAAGCAATTGCAATTCATCATATTATCAGAAAGAGTCTATGTAAGAGCTTTGTTTAGCAAGTTCACATACTCAACTATCATTTAGTCTTCTATGATTGCTGACACTCACGACATATTTATGGAGCAAAAGTTTCAGTCGAACACATAGAAAGATAGGGGCTTATAATTTTGCCTCCCAACGTATTTACCTCAAGGGTAATGTCAACAATAATAACTCATGATCACCTACATCCAACTGGATATATTTGCCTCGATCAATCCCCACCACATGATGCTTGCCATGAGAGAAAATAAAAATAGAATAGAGGAGAATACTATTGAATCTTGCATGAAAGTAAATACATAAAGTAAAAGACAGGTCCTTCGCAGAGGGAAGCAGAGGTTGTCATGCGCTTTTTGTTTTTGGATGTGCAAACTCTTAATGTAAAGGAACGTCACTTTATATTGCCCCTTGTGATAGCGACCTTTATTATGCAGTCTGTCGCTTTTATTCTTCACCATCACAAGATCGTACAAAGCTTATTTTCCCTTACAATAAAAGTTCATACATGTTTAGGAGCAATTTTTATTGCTTTGCACCGATGACAACTTACTTGAAGGATCTTATTCAATCCATAGGTAGATATAGTGGACTCTCATGGCATGAAACTGGGTTTAAGGGTTTTTGGATGCACAAGTAGTATCTCTACTTAGTACAAAATTTTGGCTAGCAAAAGATAGGGGGCAAACACCACATGTTAGAGGATCCAAAACAATATAACTTCTATCTGAATATAAGCAAACATAACCCATTACGTTGTCTTCCTTGTTCAACGTCAACTAATTGACATAGAATATTTGATGGAGGCTCACAATCGTAAAAGATGTCCAAGATAGTGTATTTATATGTGAGACCTCTCTTCCTTTATTACTTTTTCATGAATTGCCCAATGACCAATGCTATGTTTGTCAACTTCCAACAAGTTTTATCAATTATACTTCTTTTATGTGAAGTCATCACTCCCCATGGGATTAGCATATGATCTTACTTTTTATTCTTTATTTATTTCTAAGATTGGATCATCAAAAGCAAAACACTCAACTCAAACTACTCTTTATTATACAACTTTCACACACGATTACATAGATAGATAGATCACAAAGCAAGCACTCGAAACTAAATCATACTAAAACTTTATTCTTCTAAATCACGAAATAACTAAGGATCGAACTAAGATAGGTAATGATGATGAAAAAGTGATGGTGATACGATACTGGGGCACCTCCCCAAGCTTGGCACAAGCCAAGGGTGGTGCCCACATACCCATGTACTCAATTCTCCTTCTTGGGTGATGGTGGTGATGTGGTGGTAGGATTGTCCTTCCATTTGAGGATACGAATCTCTTCTTTTAATTTGTCATTCTCTCTTTTGAGATCCCAAATTTTGCGACGTAGTTTATCCGAATCTTCCTACACATGACGAAAAGGAGTGAATTGAACTTTAGGAATCTTCACCGTGTTAGGCAAGCTGGACCTCTTGAATTCAATGTGCATATCTCCTGGTTGAGGCAGTGGGGGATCCTCGTCCTCCTCGCTGGAATGACCTTGCTTCTCCCTCAAATCAGCATCTTCCTCTTCATCAGTTGTCCAACCATAGGGGTCATTGTCCCCATAGACTCTAGGGTTTGCAATGAGATGAGACACATAGCTTTCCCCATTCGAATCCAGAGATGACATGACGCTTGACCTCGAGAATCTGACAGAAGACAGCACGAAACAAGAATAGAGGAGAAACTTGCGATGCGGTGGTCAAAACACCCGTGAGTATATATAATGAATTTTTACCGTGCAAAACAAGTAATATGGAAGAAAAACGGAGTCAGGAAAGTCCACGAGGCAGCCACAAGCCTGGTAGGCGCGCCCCCCAGGCTTGTCGCCTCCTCGTGCACTTTTCGGACTGTTTATTATTTTCCTAATTTTTTATATATTCCAAAATGAACAAAAAGTACTTTTATGGAAGTTTTGGAGTTGGTTTACTTACCGTACCACATACCTACCCCTTTTCAGGGTTCTGGAGCGTTCCGGAAGGTTTCCTCTATGTGCTCTTCCGGTGTAATTGTTTCAATAATATTAGGTTCAACATTAATGGGCGTACCTGAGATATAATGTTTAATTCTTTGCCCATTAACCACTCTTGGATTATTTCCTTCAGAGTTCTTTATTTTGATGGCTCCGGAACGATAAACTTCTTCGATGATGTATGGGCCTTCCCATTTAGAGAGAAGTTTTCCTGCAAAAAATCTTAAACAAGAATTGTATAATAGAACATGGTCACCTACACTAAACTCCTGTTTTTGAATTCTCTTATCATGCCATCTTTTAACTTTTTCTTTAAACAACTTGGCATTTTCATAAGCTTGGGTTCTCCATTCATCTAGAGAGCTAATATCAAATAACCTCTTTGCACTGGCAAGTTTAAAATCATAGTTAAGTTCTTTAATTGCCCAATATGGTTTATATTATAACTCAAGAGGTAAATGACATGCTTTTCCATAAACCATTTTATAAGGAGACATACCCATAGGATTTTTATAAGCAGTTCTGTAAGCCCATAATGCTTCAACAAGTTTCTTAGACCAATTCTTTCTGGATCTATTAACAGTCTTTTGCAAAATTAATTTTATTTCTCTATTAGTTAATTCAACTTGACCACTAGACTGAGGATGATAAGGAGATGCAATTCTATGATTAACATCATATTTAGCAAGCAATCTACGGAAAGCAACATGAATAAAATGTGAACTACCATCAGTCATTAAATATCTAGGGACTCCAAACCTCGGGAATATAACTTCTTTAAGCATTTTAATGGAAGTGTTATGATCAGCACTACTAGTTGGAATAGCTTCTACCCACTTAGTAACGTAATCAACAGCAACTAGAATCTGAGTATACCCATTGGACTTCGGAAAAGGTTGTGGCGCCCCGCCTGAATACCACTGTAGTCAGACGGTCACCGCACATACCAGCCCAGGAAATCATTCTGGCATGCGCTTTTACAACAAGTATCATGAACACAGACATTTCTATTAATGGATAAATATAAGTCTTACATGATATTTTACAAGGGTGATGGCAGCAGAAAAGCTCTATCGAAGGCAGCATGGTCTTGGTGCGGCTCCAATCCACAGGGATCTGACTGGGTTACTCTTCTAGCCCGCGAACACTCCGGCTCCTCGCTAGTGGACGTCGGATCCTTAGGTGAACCTGGCCACATTGAAGGCCGCTGAGTACTTTTGAATGTACTCGCAAGCAAACCAAACCAACATATACACGAAGCAAAGCAATCCATGGCATTCAAGCATGCATTTGTTATCTTAACAATATTAGCTATCATGTCTTAGCAGGATTATCTAGCAATATCATATCATGACAGAATTATCTAGCATGTAAACTATCAAAGTAACTGCAGTATGACGAAGATAAAGCATGCCCGGTAAATAATCCATACTCCGAATATTCTCATGATCCAATCCAAATCCGATCCAAATCAAATCCAAGCCATGTGGTCATCTGACCACTCACCTCATAGCCATCGCATGGCTAACATTCATACCCCTGACATCATCTGATGTCCATGCATCCGTGCTGCAAGTCTGACAAACCTTACCATTCTCTGGTTCAGTCTTAGCAATAACATTATCTGGTTTATTCCTCCAGACTCGACACAGACCAAATAGTGTGACCTAGTACGAACTGTGTCCCATGACAGAGGACGCGGCTATTCGAATAGATTTACACTATGCAGAGGTTGCGCACTTTACCCACACTATGGAGCTCCTGGCCTCATGCTCCCATTCGGGTGGACCGGTGCTGCTCCAACAAAACTTGTCTATTGCCTGGCACTCTTACGGTCCCACCGACAATCATACCCTCCCAGGGTCATGTCCTGGGTGGCCCCTGTGTCACCCCGTGACACCTGCCACCGTCGTGGCCAAACAAAACTGTCCCAAACGGGGACCCATGCGCATATAAACAACTGGGCTGACAAGGTTATCGCCGTCTACCGGGCCAGGGTAGCGCGCACGCATAACCTTCCCTCTTTGGTGGTACCGACAAGAGGCAAGACAACAGACCAAGTCAGGGCCTCCCCATCCAGGCAAGAGTTGTTGCACTCGATGAGCTCGGTTCGGTGGCACTATGACTCGATCCAGCCGACGGAGGAGGTTGTCACTATTAAATCACATTCTTTAACATTGCAATAACAGTAGTCAGACACCATGAAACATAACAACCTATCTCCATACTGTCATCTACGAGTCCCTAGTGCGATGATATGCTGAGCATTAGCAAGTATTGCAAATAGCAAATTCAAACTAGCAGGAGTTTAATTAATTCTAACACAGGAATATTCATTACTTAAACATGCAAGAATAACATAGAGCAATGCTTTAGGGCACATATCAGAAGGGCAGCTTGCCTGGGGGTGAAGGAATACTCCGGAAAGAAGTGCGATCACCTCGCAGAAAATTCGCCGAAAAGGGTTCTCTCTCGGAGGGGCTGATAGAAGGGCAAGGGCAAAATGGTCATTTTCACAGTGTGGAAACATTATGAAAATGATGCCATCAGAACGGGCTCGACGAACTGAAGACGTGGGCGTTGGATTCACCTGAATCGGAGTTACGAGCGAAAAGTTGTGGCCGTTCACTCATTAGGCAGAAAACAAATAAAACTTGTTCATTCCTGCCTTTAACCAGTGAACGTTTACACTATAGGGGTTTCAGCTGACGGCTGGGACCAGAAGACGCACTCCGGAAAATATGCTTTCCTGCGGTGAAAACGCATTCAACACTAACACCGTAGTTGAATACGTTTTGCCCACACGAAGGCGTACATTTCAAAACGTGCTTCCACTTAAACAGTCGGGCCCGCAGCTTGTGTGGCTGCCATGCGGGGCCCGCACTCCCTCTCTTTCCTCCCTTGCCTCTCTTCTTCTACCTCGCGATAGAGAGCAGGGGAGGCACCGGCCGCGACGATTGCCGGCGATGTGGGGCCCGGCGACCTCAGGCGGTGATGGAGATGGCCTTCCGGCGTCGTCCCACGCCCCTGGGTGGTCGAGGCGGAGGTGGGGCGATCTGTGGCAGCCGGACAGGGTGGTGGCGGGCAGCGGCAGAGGCGGGCTTGGGATGGAGGCCGTGGCCTTCCCCGGGGTAAAATGGAGGCGGGGAGGGAGTCGTGGTGCTGGTGGTGGTGGTTGGCTACGGCGACTAGGGCAGCAATGGGGGCCGGGGGTGAGTTCATTTGGCAGAGCTGAGCGCTGGCCGTGGTGGAGCTCGCCAGCGATTTGGGGCACCAGGAGGCACGGCTGCTCGGGGCTGGGCTTGGAGGTGTTCCAGGGAGAGAGAGGGACTGCTGGGAGAGGCGTGGGTGCTCGGAGGGAGCTCGGGTCACAGCTATTTATAGCCGGCCAAGGCTTGTGGATCGGGATGGCCGCCGTGGCGACCTTATCGATACCCTGGCACTCCGGCGAGGTGGCAAACACTCGGTGGTGCCGACCTGACGATAATTAGAGGGAGGGGACGGCTCGGGGAGGAAGAGGCCACCGGAAAGAAGCGACAGAGGAAGTCACGGGGAGTACAGTGCCGCGTCGGCGGCCGCCGTGGCATGGAGAAGAAGAAGGAGCAGGGGAAAGCTGCGGGAGAGGGTGCACGCGGCCTCTGCGGAGCCACTAGACATGCCAAGACAAGCCTAAGCTGGCCGGAGCTAGCTGGCCGACGAGGACAGCACGCGGAGCGCCGCTTCTGCCCGCTGTCCACGCAGTCACCATGTGCATGGCTTGCTCTGGAAGGCTCCTGCATGTCCAAGCTTGTCCAACAAGTGCATCACTACTCAAATAGATAGGAGAAGGGGCTGGAACCAGCTAGGTAGCTCTGAGGTGAGTAAAACTTGCAGAAAAAGATTCTGACAGCAAACTTGGGTGGACTCTTGTGGAGAAATAAATGAGAGTGGGGAGCTGAACCTTTGTCAAAATGAAATATGGTAGGAAGGACTAGGTGCTGGTAAAATTTGAAGCCATTTGGACCTCATTTGCATATACTTCCTTTGCAATGCAATTTTTGGTCCAGAAACTAGACTTGGAAGCTGCACTCATCTGGCTTGATGAAGTGAACTGAATTTTGGTGGAGGGAATTTATTTGGATGCATGGAGGTACTGGCAAAATTTCAGCTCATTTGGAAATGCCAAAGTGGTACTTCCTTCACAGAGCTTTCTGCTGGACAGAAACTTGGGAAAATTGCTGTGGGGAAATGGCTAGATGAATTGGGCTGATTTTTGGTATCTAGCGGTGACTTATCATTGTTAACCACCCTGAAAAATTTCAGCCCAAAAAGATCAAGGGTTCAAGCACTTCCTTTGCAAACTGGAAATCTGGACAGAAACTAGATGGAATTTTTGGGAGAAAATGGCTAGATAAAATGATGTGAATTTTTTCATGCTCACATCATATAGGGAATGTGAGGTCATGGATTAATTTCAAGAATTTTTAAGCAATATAAAATATAGTTGCTTCACAACCTCAAAATAAATCCAGAAACAAGAATTGGATGATGTGCTTAAAATTTGAACTATGGAACTTGAGTTCTTGATGGAAATGGTGAAGCTATGGATAGGAGAATCTCCACAAATTTTTTGGGATTTTTCCTGGCTACCAAAATGGTAGTTTGTTTGGAAACTGCCTAAGGTGCAATATTGGCTTTAAATAGGGAAATGCAATTTCCCTTATTTAATTATGGCCAATATTTTTATTGGAGCTCAATATGATCACAAATAATATCTCCACAAGTTTTCATGAACTTTGGAGATGGATAGAAATTTTCCTGGATTTAATTCCTTTAAACAGCAGAAAAAGGAATTAATTTTAAATGAAAAATATTGCAAATGACTTGGCAATATTTTTGCATATCCAGGGTTTATAGATATGGGATGATCACTGGGAAAAGTTTGGGAGGCAACAGATCAAAGAAAATTAGGGTTCCTTTGTAACGGAAGGAATTAGGGTTTCCCTTCCGATAACTCGGAAGGTAGGGTTTCGGTGGTAAAATCCTGAAAATATATCTTGGGTGGCAAGGTTGGACTAGAGAGAATCTCTGGTTGGATAGGATAGGCAAGGCTATATGACCATCTTCATATACCCAAGAGCGAGAGAAAATCCGATAACATCGAAAAAAAGACGGGAGTCAAATCCCGCGAAGGAAAAAAAACACGGAGCGAAAACCAGGGTGTTACAAACCTACCCCCCTTAAGAAAATCTCGTCCTCAAGATTTCTGGGCTTACCTCCCAGTGAAGGGAGAACATACCTGCGTGCGACTTGGATCCATCAGTTGTCTTGTCCTCGTCGGTTCACTGACCTTCCAATTGCCTTTTTTGATGTTTCAGGTGCTGTCCTCTCAAACGGCAATATTGAATCCTTCTCTTTCCTATCAGGTGTATCTTTTGTCCTGGTAGTTTGTTGCTTGGTGGGGTAGCGGTAGTACCAACAAATAGCTTGGTTTCCATGGCCCGGAGCTAGCTGCTTCATCCAGAGGTTTGAGCTGACACGGGATGGATCATAGCAAGTAATTCCCCATGTCCCATACCATATATCTGCTTTACTTTCGGGACCGAATGGTTAGGACATGAATAATTATTCCCATATCACCTTGTGAGTTTAGATAATCAAATATGTATACCTGCTGTAGTCCTTGCTGTGACTGCTGAGCTGAACAACATATGGTTACTATTTTGGCTGGTTTTTGGAGCATAGCCTCTTGTCTTGGTTGATGGCCCATATTTATGATGAGTATAACATGCTGGTTGCATTGTTGTGGCCGCATATGCAAGAGTCTGACAGGGACTGGTAATATCACCCTATCCATGAATCTTTATTCTATTGATCGTCACGGAGGTTGTGTATCCGGAACTTCTTTGTTCCCGAGGATTCCTGATTATGGAGCTGTCATGACCAGCCAACACGGCTCCTTGGTCGTATCCCAGCTTGTTGGGCTTGTATTCACAATTTACTCTTGCATATATCGTAGGGGTGGCTGTGCTCATATCCTTGCTTTGAACTATGGGGCCGATGTTTCTCTAAACACAGTCATTCCCGTGTACGAGTGGCTCGCATGAACTGATCCACTGGACTGCGTGCTCACAACATATGCAGGGGTAGGATACATCCTTTCATAATCACTGAGTTCTGAGGCGGATGTGTGTCCAAACTAGTTCGTGCTTCTGACACGATTGTTGTGGGTACGATGGCGTGTTGAAGAAGGCTAAATTCCTTATGCTCGAAGCTTCTTCCAAGGTAACGTGCCGAAGAAGGTTGGGTATCATACCTCAGAAGCTTTCCCTCATGTGGCTTACTGCGGAAGGTCAGGTGACTTATGTTGGAAGCTTTCTGCGGTAGCATGCTGAGGGAGATGGGAGTGCCGTATCCCAGAAGATTTTCTCACCAAGTGGCGTAGCGAGGAAGATTGGGGAGTCTTGCGTTGTAAGCTTCTTCTGATAGCTTGCGGAGGAAGGCTGGGTTGCTATACCAGAAGCCCTTTTACTATGATATGCAGTCGGTCCTATGGCCGGTTCTGGCTTCCTTCTGAGATATCCGAAATTTATCCATAGTGGAGCCAAAACTTGGTGTAGGCCATACCTTGTCTGAAGACGTTCCGTGGGTCATGCACATCGCTTGTCCTTCTGCTGGTCTGATCATTGCTGCTATAGAGGTTGCACAACTGATGTAGACTTCGTGTTGAATACCCTTTGCGTTCAAACCAAGTGTTGCTGGTAGTAAGAGCGGATAATTCCATTCGGTTTAACTGAACTTCCACGTACTTGGAATTCTCATTGATTCTGGGCAACCGCAAACTTATCCATATTCCTCGCAAACCTTGTTCACAGGGCCCGGAAAATTTTGTATATGCACCGGTGAATTCCAGAATATGCTTTGAAATTTATAGTAACATACCAGAATTTTGTGGCACATTCACATTCTTGAAATATGTCTTCTGTGGGAAATGAATGATTCTTGAATCCATTGAGAAAAGACTCAAGGTTCACCTTACGGACGGAAATAATCCTTATATCGAGGATGGAATAATTTGTTCTTACTGGTGTCCATTCCTGATAGCTCATCTAGCTATTCCTTTGGTGTGATCAATTCAGAAGCAAACTCCTTCTCAGGTATATTCTGGCCTTATCCATTGTCTGCAAATTCTGCTTCTGACCCATTCTTCATTCTTGATAGGTCCGGTGATAATGCTCTGAATATCGGGCAGTTGGCTTGGCTTGATTCTTACTGAATGTGAATTATTGGGTATTATCCCAGTTGTGTGTTAGTCTTCTTTGGTAGCTCTTGCGGATGGATCCAGTCGACGCGAAAGAACGGAATCGAGAAAGGAAACAAGAACTGTAAAAAACCAAAAAGCACATAAAGCTCAAATTTTGTGGACTTTACTCATGTGGCTAAAGATTCACTAGTATAACTAGCCTAGCGCACTCGATGCACCTATAAGGACTTAGAAGCGAAACCACACAATGCCCCTGGTAGCAGTTGGGGTCAAGCTCCTACTACTTCCTTAGGGAACATCAAACTCGACGCACGACCATAGGCAAAGTGGCTTAGTTAACGATCCTAGGGTTATCGGGAAAAGATGGTATTTAGAAGCGTTTCCCAAAGGAAACTAGATTTGAGAAGAGAAATGCCATGGTTTGCAAGCAAGGTGGGAATAACTGGTTTACCTAGGGGTTCAGGGCTCACGGGTCGTTGCCTGGTGCGAACTTTTCCCACCGGAGGCAAAGGCCACGAGAGTTAGGGTCTGATGGAGCCAAAAACCTATGGGGGTTGCCTTATGATCAATAGTAGCCGTGCCAGCTTGGCAAAGATGGCTGAAATCCATCTAGGCTTTCTACTGAGCTCAAGACAATGAAGTCTGGCTAGGGTAACCTACAGTCAGCCTGGCTCTGATACCATCCATTGTGGCGCCCCGCCTGAATACCACTGTAGTCAGACGGTCACCGTACATACCAGCCCAGGAAATCATTCTGGCATGCGCTTTTACAACAAGTATCATGAACACAGACATTTCTATTAATGGATAAATATAAGTCTTACATGATATTTTACAAGGGTGATGGCAGCAAAAAAGCTCTATCTAAGGCAGCATGGTCTTGGTGCGGCTCCAATCCACAGGGATCTGACTAGGTTACTCTTCTAGCCCGTGAACACTCCAACTCATCGCTAGTGGACGTCGGATCCTTAGGTGAACCTGGCCACATTGAAGGCCGCTGAGTACTTTTGAATGTACTCGCAAGCAAACCAAACCAACATATACACCAAGCAAAGCAATCCATGGCATTCAAGCATGCATTTGTTATCTTAACAATATTAGCTATCATGTCATAGCAGGATTGTCTAGCAATATCATATCATGACAGAATTATCTAGCATGTAAACTATCAAAGTAACTGCAGTATGACGAAGATAAAGCATGTCCGCTAAATAATCCATATTCTGAATATTCTCATGATCCAATCCAAATCCGATCCAAATCAAATCCAAGCCATGTGGTCATCTGACCACTCACCTCATAGCCATCGCATGGCTAACATTCATACCCCTGAGATCATCTGATGTCCATGCATCCGTGCTGCAAGTCTGACAAACCTTACCATTCTCTGGTTCAGTCTTAGCAATAACATTATCTGGTTTATTCCTCCAGACTCAACACAGACCTAATAGTGTGACCTAGTATGAACTGTGTCCCATGACAGAGGACGCGGCTATTCGAATAGATTTACACTCTGCAGAGGTTGCGCACTTTACCCACACTATGGAGCTCCTGGCCTCATGCTCCCATTCGGGTGGACCGGTGCTGCTCCAACAAAACTTGTCTATTGCCTGGCACTCTTACGGTCCCACCGACAATCATACCCTCCCAGGGTCATGTCCTGGGTGGCCCCTGTGTCACCCCGTGACACCTGCCACCGTCGGGGCCAAACAAAACTGTCCCAAACGGGGACCCATGCGCATATAAACAACTGGGCTCACAAGGTTATCGCCGCCTACCGGGCCAGGGTAGCATGCACGCATAACCTTCCCTCTTTGGTGGTACCGATAAGAGGCAAGACAACAGACCAAGTCAGGGCCTCTCCATCCAGGCAAGTGTGGTTGCACTCGATGAGCTCGGTTCGGTGGCACTATGACTCGATCCAGCCGACGGAGGAGGTTGTCATTATTAAATCACATTCTTTAACATTGCAATAATAGTAGTCATACACCATGAAACATAACAACCTATCTCCATACTGTCATCTACGAGTCCCTAGTGCGATGATATGATGAGCATTAGCAAGTATTGCAAATAGCAAATTCAAACTAGCAGGAGTTTAATTAATTCTAACACAGGCATATTCATTAATTAAACATGCAAGAATAACATAGAGCAATGCTTTAGGGCACATATCAGATGGTTGGCTTCCTGGGGGTGAAGGAATACTCCGGAAAGAAGTGCTATCACCTCGCAGAAAATTCACCAAAAAGGGTTCTCTCTCGGAGGGGCTGATAGAAGGGCAAGGGCAAAATGGTCATTTTCATAGTGTGGAAACATTATGAAAATGATGCCATCAGAACGGGCTCTACGAACTGAAGACGTGGGCATTGGATTCACCTCAATCGGAGTTACGAGCGAAAAGTTGTGGCCGTTCACTCATTAGGCAGAAAACAAATAAAACTTGTTCATTCCTGCCTTTAACCAGTGAACGTTCACACTATAGGGGTTTCGGCAGACGGCTGGGAACAGAAGACGCACTCCAGAAAATACGCTTTCCTGCAGTGAAAACGCATTCGACACTAACACCGTAGCTGAATACATTTTGCCCACACGAAGGCGTACATTTGGAAACTTGCTTCCACTTAAATAGTGGGGCCCGTAGCTTGTGTGGCTGCCATGCAGGGCCCGCACTCCCTCTCTCTCCTCCCTTGCCTCTCTTCTTCTACCTCGCGACAGAGAGCAAGGGAGGCGCCGGCCGCGATGATTGCCGGCGATGTGGGGCCCAGCGACCTCAGGCGGTGATGGAGATGGCCTCCCGGCGTCATCTCGCGCCCGTGGGTGGTCGAGGCGGAGGCGGGGCGATCTATGGTAGCTGGACAGGGTGGTGGCGGGCGGCGGCAGAGGCGGGCTTGGGATGGAGGCCGTGGCCTTCCCCGGGGTAAAATGGAGGCGGGAAGGGAGTCGTGGTGGTGGTGGTGGTTGGCTACGGCAACTAGGGCAGCAATGGGGGCCGGGGGTGAGTAAATTTGGCGGAGCCGAGCGGTGGCCGTGGCGGAGCTCGCCGGCGATTTGGGGCACCAGGAGGCATGGCTGCTCGGGGCTGGGCTTGGAGGTGTTGTAGGGAGGGAGATGGACTGCTGGGAGAGGCGTGGGTGCTCGGAGGGAGCTCGGGTCGTGGCTATTTATAGCCGGCCTTGGCTTGTGGATCGGGATGGCCGCCGTGGCGACCTTATCGGTGCCCTGGCGCTCCGGCGAGGTGGCAAACACTCGGTGGTGCCGACCTGATGATGATCAGAGGGAGGGGACGGCTCGGGGAGGAAGAGGCCACCGGAGAGACGCGACAGAGGAAGTCACGGGGAGTACAGTGCCGCGTCAGCGGCCCCCGTGGCGTGGAGAAGAAGAAGGAGCAGGGGAAAGCTGCGGGAGAGGGTGCACGCGGCCTCTGCGGAGCCACTAGACATGCCAAGACAAGCCTAAGCTGGCCGGAGCTAGCTGGCCGACGAGGACAGCACGCGGAGCGCCGCTTCTGCCCGCTGTCCACGCGGTCACCATGTGCATGGCTTGCTCTGGAAGGCTCCTGCATGTCCAAGCTTGTCCAACAAGTGCATCACTGCTCAAATAGATAGGAGAAGGGGCTAGAACCAGCTAGGTTGCTCTGAGGTGAGTAAAACTTGTAGAAAAAGATTCTTACAGCAAACTTGGGTGGACTCTTTTGGAGAAATAAATGAGAGTGGGGAGCTAAACCTTTGTCAAAATGAAATATGGTAGGAAGGACTAGGTGCTGGTAAAATTTGAAGCCATTTGGACCTCATTTGCATATACTTCCTTTGCAATGCAATTTTTGGTCCAGAAACTAGACTTGGAAGCTGCACTCATCTGGCTTGATGAAGTGAACTGAATTTTGGTGGAGGGAAGTTATTTGGATGCTTGGAGGTACTGGCAAAATTTCAGCTCATTTGGAAATGCCAAAGTGGTACTTCCTTCACAGAGCTGTCTGCTGGACAGAAACTTGGGAAAATTGCTGTGGAGAAATGGCTAGATGAATTGGGCTGATTTTTGGTATCCAGTGGTGACTTATCATTGTTAACCACCCTGAAAAATTTCAGCCCAAAAAGATCAAGGGTTCAAGCACTTCCTTTGCAAACTGGAAATCTGGACAGAAACTAGATGGAATTTTTGGGAGAAAATGGCTAGATAAAATGATGTGAATTTTTGCAGGCTCACATCATATATGGAATGTGAGGTCCTGGATTAATTTCAAGAATTTTTAAGCAATATAAAATATAGTTGTTTCATAACCTCAAAATAAATCCAGAAACAAGAATTGGATGATGTGCTTAAAATTTGAACTATGGAACTTGAGTTCTTGATGGAAATGGTGAAGATATGGATAGGAGAAGCTCCAAAACAAATTTGGGACTTTTCCTGGCTACCAAAATGGTAGTTTCTTTGGAAAGTGCCCAAGGTGCAATATTGGCTTTAAATAGGGAAATGCAATTTCCCTTATTTAATTATGGCCAATATTTTTATTGGAGCTCAATATGATCACAAATAATATCTCCACAAGTTTTCATGAACTTTGGAGATGGATAGATATTTTCCTGGATTTAATTCCATTAAATAGCCGAAAAAGGAATTAATTTTAAATGAAAAATATTGCAAATGACTTGGCAATATTTTTGCATATCCAGGGTTTATAGATATGGGATGATCACTGGGAAAAGTTTGGGTGGCAACAGATCAAAGAAAATTAGGGTTCCTTGGTTTCGGGGGTAAAATCCTGAAAATATATCTTGGTTGGCAAGGTTGGACTGGAGAGAATCTCTGGTTAGATAGGATAGGCAAGGCTATATGACCATCTTCATATACCCAAGAGCGAGAGAAAATCCGATAACACCGAAAAAAAGACGGGAGTCAAATCCCGCGAAGGAAAAAAAACACGGAGCGAAAACCAGGGTGTTACAAACCTACCCCCCTTAAGAAAATCTCGTCCTCAAGATTTCTGGGCTTACCTCCCAGTGAAGGGAGAACATACCTGCGTGCGACTTGGATCCATCAGTTGTCTTGTCCTCGTCGGTCAAATCCCACGAAGGAGAAAAAACACGGAGCGAAAACCAGGGTGTTACAAAGGTCCCATATAATCAAAACCCCAAACATCAAATGGTTCAATAACAAGTGAATAATTCATAGGCATTTCCTGACGTCTACCAACATTACCAATTCTTTGACATTCATCACAAGAAAGGACAAACTTACGTGCATCCTTGAAAAGAGTAGGCCAATAAAAACCAGATTATAATACCTTGTGTGCAGTTCGGTCTCCCGCATGGTGTCCTCCATATGCCTCGGAGTGACACTTACGTAGGATTTGTTCCTGTTCATGCGCAGGTACACAACATCTAATAACACCATCTACTCCTTCTTTATATACGTGTGGGTCATCCCAAAAGTAATGTCTTAAATCAAAGAAAAACTTTTTCTTTTGTTGGTATGTGAAACTAGGTGGTATATATTTAGCAACAATGTAATTAGCATAGTCTGCATACCAAGGAGTATTACGAGAAGCATTTATCACAGCTAATTGTTCATCAGGAAAATCATCATTAATAGGAAGTGGGTCATCAAGAACATTTTCCATTCTAGACAAATTATCAGCTACGGGATTCTCAGCTCCCTTTCTATCAACAATATGCAAATCAAATTCTTGTAGCAAAAGAACCCATCTAATAAGTCTAGGTTTAGCATCTTTCTTTTCCATAAAATATTTAATAGCAACATGATCAGTGTGAATAGTAACTTTGGAATCAACAATGTAAGATCTGAATTTATCACATGCAAACACAACTGCTAAAAATTCTTTCTCAGTAGTAGCATAATTTCTTTGAGTACTGTCTAGAGTTTTACTAGCATAATGGATAACATTTAATTTTTTATCAACTCTTTGTCCTAGAACAGCACCTACAGCATAATCACTAGCATCACACATAATTTCAAAGGGTAGGTTCCAATCAGGTGGTTGAAGAATAGGTGCAGAAATTAAGGCTTTATTAAGTATTTCAAAGGCTTCTACGCAATCATCATCAAAAACAAATGGAACATCTTTTTGCAAGAGATTAGTAAGAGGCCTAGAGATTTTAGGGAAGTCTTTTATAAACCTTCTATAGAAACCAGCGTGACCGAGGAAACTTCTTATACCTTTGATATCCTTAGGACATGGCATTTTCTCAATAGCATCAACTTTAGCTTTATCAACTTCAATACCTCTTTCAGAAATTTTATGCCCAAGGACTATACCTTCATTCACCATAAAGTGGCACTTCTTCCAATTCAAGACAAGATTAGTTTCTTCACATCTCTGCAAAACTCGATGAAGGTTGCTCAAGCAATCATCAAAAGAAGTTCCGTAAACGGAGAAATCATCCAGTTAGAGAATATAGCAGTCATACATCTTTGAAAGGTAGCAGGTGCATTACATAAACCAAAAGGCATACGATGATAAGCATAAGTTCCAAAAGGACAAGTAAAGGTGGTTTTCTCTTGATCTTCAGGTGATACAGGTATTAGAGAGAAACCAGAATAACCATCTAGGAAGCAAAAGTGTGTATGCTTAGATATTCTTTCTAACATTTGATCAATAAAAGGCAAAGGGTAATGATCTTTCCTAGTAGCTTTATTTATTTTCCTAAAATCAATTACCATCCTATAACCAGTTACAATTCTTTGTGGAATAAGTTCATTTTTATCATTAGCAACAACGGTAATACCTCCTTTCTTAGGAACACAATGAACATGACTTACCCATCTACTATCAGCTATGGGATAAATTATAACTGCCTGTAGAAGCTTTAATATTTCAGTTCTTACCACATCCTTCATTCTAGGATTCAGCCTTCTTTGATGGTCAACAACAGGTTTAGCATCTGGCTCCATATGAATTTTATGCTGACATAAAGTGGGACTAATGCCCTTAAGATCATCAAGAGTATATCCAATAGCAGCATGGTGCTTCTTCAGAGTTTTAAGTAATCTCTTTTCTTCATGCTCTGAAAGGTTAGCATTAATAATAACAGGATATATCTTCTTTTCATCAAGATAAGCATATTTAAGAGTATCAGGTAATTGCTTTAATTCAAACACAAGATCACCCTTGGGTGGAAGTGGATCTCCCAAGGTTTCAACAGGAAAATTATGTTTAAGGATAGGTGCTTGTTTAAAGAACAGATCATCTATTTCATTTCTTTCATACATATGCACATCATTCTCATGGTCAAGCAAATATTGTTCTAAAGGATCAGTAGGAGGCACAGCAATAGAAGCAAGACCAATAATTTCATCTTTACTAGGTAATTCTTTATCATGAGGTTGTCTACGAAACTTAGAGAAATTAAACTCATGAGATATCTCACCAAAATTAACACTGACAATTTCTTTAGTGCAATCGATCTTGGCATTAACAGTATTCAAGAAAGGTCTACCAAATATAATGGGACAAAAATCATCTTGTGGTGATCCAAGAACAAGAAAATCAATAGGATATTTGATCTTACCACACAAGACTTCAACATCTCTAACAATCCCAAGTGGTGAAATAGTATCTCTATTCGCAAGCTTAATAGTAACATCAATATCTTCAATCTCAACAGGTGCAATATCATTCATGACTTCTTGATAGAGAGTAAAAGGAAGAGCACTCACACTAGCACCAATATCACATAAACCATGATAGCAATGATCTCCAATTTTAACAGAAATAACAGGCATGCCAACTATAGGTTTATTTTTATCTTTAGTGTCTGTCTTAGCAATTCTAGTTGCTTCATCATAGAAATATATGACATGTCCATCAATATTATCAATCAAAAGATCTTTAACCATTGCAACATTAGGTTCAACTTTAATTTGTTCAGAAGGTCTAGGTGCTCTAATATTACTCTTATTAACCACAGTTTAAGCTTTAGCATGTTCCTTAATCCTAACAGGGAAAGGAGGTTTCTCAATATAAGCAGTAGGCACAGTTGGATCAACATGGTAAACAATTGTTTCTTCTTTAACACTAATAGGTTCTTCATTCAATTCAATTGTTGGATGATATTTAAACCATTTCTCCTTAGGGAGATCAACATGAGCAGCAAAAGATTCACAAAAGGTAGCTACTATCTCAGAGTCAAGTCCATATTTAGTACTAAACTTATGAAAAGCATCAGTTTCCATAGAAGATTTAACACAATCAAACTCAAGATTTATACCTGACTCATTACCTTTGTTGATTTCCCAATCTTCAGAGTTACATTTAATTCTTTCCAGAAGATCCCATCTAAATTCAATAGTTCTCTTCATAAAGGAACCAGCAGAAGAAGTATCGAGCATGGATTGATCATTATGAGAAAGCCGAGCATAAAAGTTTTGAAGAATTATTTCTCTTGAGAGCTCATGATTGGGGCATGTGTGCAACATATACTTAAGCCTCCCCCAAGCTTGAGCGATACTTTCTCCTTCATGAGGCCAAAAATTATATATATAATTCCGATCACGATGAATCAAATGCATAGGATAAAATTTCTGGTGGAATTCCAGCTTCGACCGGTTCCAGTCCCATGTGTCAGTATCATCACATAGCCTATACCATGTTAATGCCTTTCCCTCCAAAGATAAAGGGGATACTTTCTTCTTAACTCCATCTCCGGATAGACCTGCAAGCTTAAACAATCCACAAATTTCATCCACATAGATCAAGTGCATATCAGGATGTACCGTTCCATCTCCTGCATAAGGATTAGCTAGCAGTTTCTCTACCATACCCGAAGGAATTTCATAATAAATATTTTCAGTAGGTTAAATAGGTTGAGGAGCAACTCTCAATGTCTCCGGTTGAGGTGAAGATACCCCGAACAAGCCCCTCAAAGGATTACTTTCCACAGTGACAAGTGACAATGAATTTCAGCACGTAATATAAATGTTTCCTTACCAAATTCCTCTCACCAAAGGTGCTTCACTCCCCGGCAACGGCGCCAGAAAAGAGTCTTGATGACCCACAAGTATAGGGGATCAATCGTAGTCCTTTCGATAAGTAAGAGTGTCAAACCCAACGAGGAGCAGAAGGAAATGACAAGCAGGTTTCAGCAAGGTATTCTCTGCAAGTACTGAAAGTAGCGGTAATAGATAGTTTTGGTAGCAAGATAATTCATAACAAGTAACAAGTATAATAAAGTGCAGCAAGGTGGCCCAATCCTTTTTATAGCAAAGACAAGCCGAAACAAACTCGTATAATAAGCAAAGTGTTCTCGAGGACACATGGGAATTTCATCTAGTCACTTTCATCATGTTTGTTTGATTCGCGTTCGCTACTTTTATAATTTGATATGTGGGTGGACCAGTGCTTGGGTGCTGTTCTTGCTTGAACAAGCCTCCCACTTATGATTACCCCCTCTCGCAAGCATCCGCAACTATGAAAGAAGAATTAAGATAACTCTAACCATAGCATGAAACATATGGATCCAAATCAGCCCCTTACGGAATAGCGCATAAACTAGGGTTTAAGCTTCTGTCACTCTAGCAACCCATCATCTAATTACTACTCCACAATGCCTTCCCTTCAGCCCAAAGATGGTGAAGTGTCATGTAGTCGACGTTCACACGACACCACTAAAGGAAGCAACAACATACATATCATCAAAATATCGAACGAATACCAAATTCACATGATTACTTATGACAAGACTTCTCCCATGTCCTCAAGAACAAAAGTAACTACTCACAAATCATATTCATGTTCAAGATCAGAGGGGTATTGAATATCATTAAGGATCTGAACATATAATCTTCCACCAAATAAACCAACTAGCATCAACTACAAGATGTAATCAACACTAGTAGCAACCCACAGGTACCAATCTGACTTTTTGAGGCAAAGATTGAATACAAGAGATGAACTAGGGTTTGAGATGAGATGGTGATGGTGAAGATGTTGATGAAGATTGGTCCTCCCACAATGAGAGGATCGTTGGTGATGTCGATGGCTTCGATTTCCCCCTCCCGGAGGGAAGTATCCCCGGCGGAATCGCTCCACCGAAGAGCAAAATAGCTCCTGCCCAAGTTCCACCTCGAGACAGCGGCGCTTCATCTCAAAAGTCTTCTTCTGATTTTTTTTCTAGGGTAAATGGCTTCATATAGTAGAAGGAGGGGGCCAGAGGCCTGCCAGGGGCCCCACAAGCCAGGGGGCCCGTCCAGGGGGTAGGCCGCGCCCCCAGGCATGTGGCTTCCTGGTGGGCCCCCTTCTGTTTATTCTTTCACCAGTATTTTTTATATATTCCAAAATAATTCTCCGTAAATTTTTAGGTCATTTGGAGTTGTGCAGAATAACTAGCTCTATTTCACCCCTTTCTGGTCCAGAATTCCAGCTGCCGGCATTCTCCCTCTTCATGTAAATCTTGCAAAATAAGAGAGAAAAGGCATAAGAATTGTACCATAAAGTGAAATAATGATCAAGAACGTAATAATTATTAGTAGGAAATCATGATGCAAATTGGACGTATCAACGGTGCATCCTGATGTGCACTTGATATATGTGGATGACGTTTGTGGATTGTTTAAGCTTGTAGGTCTATACGGAGATGGAGTTAAGAAGAAGGTATTCCCTTTATCTTTGGAGGGAAAGGCATTGACATGGTATAGGCTATGTGATGATACTGAAACATGGGATTGGAACCGGTTGAAGCTGGAATTCCACCAGAAATTTTATCCTATGCATTTGGTTCATCGTGATCGGAATTATATATATAATTTTTGGCCTCGTGAAGGAGAAAGTATCGCTCAAGCTTGGGGAGGCTTAAGTATATGTTGCACACATGCCCCAATCATGAGCTCTCAAGTGAAATAATTATTCAAAACATTTATGCTCGGCTTTCTCATAATGATCAATCCATGCTTGATACTTCTTCTGCTAGTTCCTTTATGAAGAGAACTATTGAATTCAGATGGGATCTTCTGGAAAGAATTAAACGTAACTCTAAAGATTGGGAAATCGACAAAGGTAATGAGTTAGGTATAAATCTTGAGTTTGATTGTGTTAAATCTTTTATGGAAACTGATGCTTTTCATAAGTTTAGTGCTTAATATGGACTTGACTCTGAGATAGTAGCTACCTTTTGTGAATCTTTTGCTGCTCATGTTGATCTCCCTAAGGAGAAATTGTTTAAATATCACCCACCTACTGAATTAAATGAAGAACATGTTAGTGTTAAAGAAGAAACAATTGTTTACAATATTGATCCAGTTGTGGTTACTGCTTATATTGAGAAACTTCCTTTCCCTGTTAGGATTAAGGAACATGCTAAAGCTTCAACTGTGGTTAATAAAAGTAATATTAGAGCACCTAGACCTTCTGAACAAATTAAAGTTGAACCCAATATTGCAATTGTTAAAGATCTTTTGGTTGATAATATTGATGGACATGTCATATATTTTGGTGATGAAGCAACTAGAATTGCTAAGCCAGACACTAAAGATAAAAACAAACCTGTAATTGGCAAGCCTGTTATTTCTGTTAAAATTGGAGATCATTGCTATCATGGTTTATGTGATATTGGTGCTAGTGTGAGTGCTATTCCGTTTACTCTCTATCAAGAAGTTATGAATGATATTGCACCTATTGAGATTGAAGATATTGATGTTACTATTAAGCTTGCAAATAGAGATACTATTTCACCACTTGAGATTGTTAGAGATGTTGAAGTCTTGTGTGGTAAGATCAAATATCCTACTGATTTTCTTGTTCTTGGATCACCACAAGATGATTTTTGCCCCATTATATTTGGTAGACCTTTCTTGAATACAGTTAATGCTAAGATTGATTGCAATAAAGAAAATACTGTCAGTGTTAATTTTGGTGAGGTGTCTCATGAGTTTAATTTCTCTAAGTTTCATAGAAAACCTCATGATAAAGAATTGCCTAATAAGGATGAAATTATTGGTCTTGCTTCTATTGTTGTGCCTCCTACTGATCCCTTAGAACAATATTTGCTAGACCATGAGAATGATATGCATATGAATGAAAGAAATGAAATAGATGAGCTGTTCTTTAAACAAGCACCTATCCTTAAACATAATTTTCCTGTTGAAACCTTGGGAGATCCTCCTCCACCCATGGGTGATCCTATGTTTGAATTAAAGCAATTACCTGATACACTTAAATATGCTTATCTTGATGAAAAGAAGATATATCCTGTTATTATTAGTGCTAACCTTTCAGAGCATGAAGAAAAGAGATTACTTAAAACTCTGAAGAAGCACCGTGCTGCTATTGGATATACTCTCGATGATCTCAAGGGCATTAGTCCCACTTTATGTCAGCATAAAATTCATATGGAGCTAGACGCTAAACCGTTGTTGATCATCAAAGAAGGCTGAATCCTAGAATGAAGGATGTGGTAAGAACCGAAATATTAAAGCTTCTCGAGGCAGGTATAATTTATCCGATAGCTGATAGTAGATGGGTAAGTCCTATTCATTGTGTTCCTAAGAAAGGAGGTATTACCATTGTTCCTAATGATAAAAATGAAATTATTCCACAAAGAATTGTAACTGGTTATAGGATGGTAATTGATTTCAGGAAATTGAATAAGGCTACTAGGAAAGATCATTACCCCTTGCCATTTATTGATCAAATGTTAGAAAGATTATCTAAGCATACAGACTTTTGCTTCCTAGATGGTTATTCTGGTTTCTCTCAAATACCTGTTTCACCTGAAGATCAAGAGAAAACCACATTTACTTGTCCTTTGGGAACTTATGCTTATCGTCGTATGCCTTTTGGTTTATGTAATGCACCTGCTACCTTTCAAAGATGTATGATTGCTATATTCTCTGACTTTTGTGAAAAGATTGTTGACGTTTTCATGGATGATTTCTCCATTTACGGAACTTCTTTTGCTGATTGCTTGAGCAACCTTGATCGAGTTTTGCAGAGATGTGAAGAGACTAATCTTGTCTTGAATTGGGAGAAGTGTCACTTTATGGTGAATGAAGGTATAGCCCTTGGGCATAATTTTTTTGAAAGAGGTATTGAGGTTGATAAAGCTAAAATTGATGCAATTGAGAAAATGCCATGTCCTAACGATATCAAAGGTATAAGAAGTTTCCTTGGTCACGCTTGTTTCTATAGAAGGTTTATAAAATACTTCTCTAAAATTTCTAGGCCTCTTACTAATCTCTTGCAAAAAGATGTGCCATTTGTTTTTGATGATGATTGCGTAGAAGCCTTTGAAATACTTAAGAAAGCCTTAATCTCTGCACCTATTGTTCAACCACCTGATTGGAACCTACCCTTTGAAATTATGTGTGATGCTAGTGATTATGCTGTTGGTGCTGTTCTAGGACAAAGAGTTGATAAGAAATTGAATGTTATTCACTATGCTAGTAAAACTCTAGACAATGCTCAAAGAAATTATGCTACTACTGACAAAGAATTTTTAGCAGTTGTGTTTGCATGTGATAAATTCAGATCTTACATAGATGATTCCAAAGTTACTATTCATATTGATCATGCTGCTATTAAATACCTTATGGAAAAGAAAGATGCTAAACCTAGACTTATTAGGTGGGTTCTTTTGCTACAAGAATTTGATTTGCATATTGTTGATAGAAAGGGAGCTGATAATCCCGTAGCTGATAATTTGTCTAGAATGGAAAATGTTATTGATGACCGACTTCCTATTAATGATGATTTCCCTGATGAACAATTAGCTGTGATAAATGCTTCTCATAATACTCCTCGGTATGCAGACTATGCTAATTACATTGTTGCTAAATACAGACCACCTAGTTTCACATACCAACAAAAGAAAAAAGTTCTTCTTTGATTTAAGACATTACTTTTGGGATGACCCACATTTATATAAAGGAGGAGTAGATGGTATTATTAGACATTGTGTACCTGAGCATGAATGATACGTCTCCAACGTATCTATAATTTATGAAGTATTCATGCCATGTTTATTATAGTTTTGTATGATTTTGGTGCACTTTTATATGGTTTTTATATGATTTTTATGGACTAACATATTGACCTAGTGCCCAGTGCCAGTTGCTGTTTTCTGCTTGTTTTTGGTTTTCCAGAAAATCCATATCAAACGAAGTCCAAATGCAGCGAAACTTTTTGACGATTTTTTCTGGAAGGAAACAGACCCAGGAAGCTTCGGAGGAGCAGCAGAAGAGCCATAGGGGCCCCACGAGCCACCTGGGTGCGCCTGCCACCCCAGGCACGCCCTGGTGCCTCGTGGGACCCCTGTGGCACCTATTTGCATGATTCCAATGCTGAAAAATCATATATATTCATAAACCCCCGAAAGTTAGCCGAGATGAGTTTTTACGCCGACGCAAGCCTCTGTACCTCCATGATCTAATCTACAACCCTTTTCTGGCACCCTGTCGGAGGGGGGAAGCATCACCGGAGGCCATCTTCATCATCCCGGCGGTCTCCATGATGAGGAGGGAGTAGTTCACCCTCGAGGTTGAGGGTTTGTACCAGTAGCTATGTGTTTCATCTCTCTCTCTTTCTCGTGTTCTTGATTTGGCACGATCTTGATGTATCGCGAGCTTTGTTAATATAGTTGGATCATATGGTGTTTCTTCCCTCTCTATCCTTGTTGTGATGAATCAAATCTTTTCCCTTTGAGGTTTCGTTATTGTCGGATTGAATATTTCAGATTTGAGAACACTTGATGTATGTCTTGCATATGAATACCCGTGGTGACAATGGGGTATTATATTGATTCACTTGATATATGTTTTGGCACTCACCTCGCGGATTCCCGAGGTGACATTGGGGTAATCTATGCATAGGGGTTGATGCATGTTTTCATTATCTTTTCTCCGATAGAAACTTTGGGGTGCTCCTTGGAGTTCTTTGTGTGGATTGAATATTATGATTATGAAGTTGTTTGATGCATATCGTATAATCAACTCACGGATACTTGTGGTGACATTGGAGTATCTAGGTGACATTAGAGTTGGTTGATGTGTATCATATGGTGTTATTTTAGTATGAACTCTAGGGCTGTTTGTGACACTTATAGCAATAGCTCAATAGATCGATCGGAAAGGATAACTTTGAGGTGGTTTCGTACCCTACAAACAATTTCTATCTTATATTCTCCGCTAATAGGAACTTTGGAGTGATTATTTATTGCACGTTGAGGGATGGTTATATGATCCAATTATATTAGCATTGTTGAGAGATTGCACTAGCAAAAGTATGAACCCTAGGCCTTGTTTTTAAGCATTGCAATACCGTTTGTGCTCACTTTTGTTACTTGCTACCTTGCTGTTTTTATATTTTCAGATTACAAAAACCTATATCTACTATCCATACTACACTTTTATCATCATCTCTTCGCCGAACTAGTGCACCTATACAATTTACCATTCTATTGGGTGTGTTGGGGACACAAGAGATTTCTTGTATTTGGTTGCAGGGTTGTTTGAGAGATACCATCTTCAACCTACGCCTCCCATGGATTAATAAACCTTAGGTCATCCACTTGAGGGAAAATTGCTACTGTCCTACAAACCTCTGCGCTTGGAGGCCCAACACGAGTCTACAAGAACAAGTTGTATAGTAGACATCAAGCTCTTTTGTGGCGCCGTTGCCGGGGAGGTGAGTGCTTGAAGGTATATCTTTAGATCTTGCAATCGAATCTTTTAGTTTCTTGTTTTATCACTAGTTTGGTTTATAAAAGAAAACTACAAAAAAATGGAATTGAGGTTGCCTCATATTATTCATCTTTATAAGGTCTTTCTTGAAAATGATGGAGCAGAAAATTGTGCTCAATTGATAGATGAAGAATTCAATAAAATGTTTGGCATAAAATCTTTGAATGATGAGCATGATTGCAATGTTGCTAGTCTGAATTCTCTAAATATCCATGATGCTAATGATATGCAAAGCTACAAGCTTGGGGATGCTATGTTTGATGAAGATGATGTTTTTAGTCCCCCAAGTTTTGATGAGAAAATTTATTATGATGACAACATGCCTCCTATTTATGATGATTATATTGATGAAAGTGGATTTGGAGAGGTCATGAATTTATTTAATGATGATTCCACTATTTTGAAAGAGGTTTCAATTGACTATGATAACAAAGTTGCTATCTATGATGATTATTGTGATGACATGTATGATATAAAGAATAATTATAACCATGAAACTTGTCATCATGATTTTAATTTTCAATTGGATTATGCCAATCAAGTATCTCATGATAGTTATTTTGTTGAGTTTGCTCCCACTATTATGAATGAGAAGAAATTTGCTTATGTGGAGAGTAATAAAAATTCTATGCTTGTGGATCATGAAAAGAATGCTTTATGTGATAGCTATGTTATTGAATTCATTCATGATGCTACTGAAAATTATTATGAGAGAGGATCATATGCTTGTAGGTGTTGCAATAATATCAAGTTTCCTCTCTATGTGTTGAAAGTTTTGAAGTCATGCTTGTTTTGCCTTCCTATGCTAGTTGATTCTTGCTCCCATAAACTATTTGCTCACAAAATCCCTATGCATAGGATGTGGTTTAGGCTTAAATGTGCTAGTCATGTGCTTCATGATGCTCTCTTTGTGTTTCAATTCTTTACTTTTATGCGAGCATCATTGAAATCATCATGCCTAGCTAAAAGGCATTAAAGAAAAGTGCTTGTTGGGAGACAACCCAACATTCATACCTACTGTTTTTGTGTATTCACATGATTAAGCTACTGTAGTAATCATGTTTCATATATTTTTTTTCAATAATGTGCCAAGTAAAGCCTTTGGGATAGTGTGGATGCTTGTTGATTTGATTCTGTGCAAAAACAGAAACTTTTGCGTCCAGTGCTAGAATTTCTATTCTTTACTGGAGCGTAAAAAAATTCTGAATTTTTTACACAGTATTGGGTTAATTTGTTTTTACGTTCTCCTAATTTTTCAGAATTTTTGGAGTTAGATAAGTATGGTTTTTAAATCTCTTACTACATGCTGTTCTGTTTTTGACAGATTCTGTTTTCGATGCATAGTTTGCTTGTTTTAGTGTTTCCATAGCTCATATTGAGTAATATAAATTGTGTAAATGATAGAATACAGTAGGAATTATGTGAGAAAAATTATGAATCTTGTCTTGACAGTACCTAAGTGGATGATTTATTTTTATCATACTAACCTATCTCACAAGTTCCGTTAAGTTTTGTGTGATTGAAGTTTTCAAGTTTTGGGTGAGATATCGATATGAGGAGAATAAGGAGTGGCAATAACTTAAGATTGGGGATGACCAAGGCACCTCAAGGTAATACTCAAGGAAGACCCAAGCAACTAAGCTTGGGGATGCCCCGGAAAGCATCCCCTCTTTCGTCTTCAACACTATCGGTAACATCACTCAGAGCTATATTTTTATTCGTCACATAATATGAGTTTTGCTTGGAGCGTCATTTTATTTTGTTGAGATTTTCTTGCTGCTATCAATAATCATGTTTTGTGTCTTTTAGTTCAATAAAATGCCAATTATAGCCTTTACCATGCTCAGTTTGCAAGTTCATGTGTTGCAGTTTGAAAACAGAAAGTTTTCTGTTATGTCCAGAATATTCCTGAATAGTCAGAAAATGATAAAAATCTGAAATTTTTAGAAAGTAAGCATGCATAAGTTCTCTGTCACGTGGTAATTTTTCAGAATTTTTGGAGTTAGGGAAGTATGAATTCTTATTCACCCTTTACAGACTGTTCTGTTTTGGCAGATTGCTGTTATAGTTGCATTGTTTGCATATGTTTGCGTGTTTAATGTTTCTATTTGAGGATAGAAGTATTAAATACGAAGAGGCATTTAGTATGCAATGTTTAATTATAATTTTAGTGATTTGCTACAGTAGAGAATGTTAAGGTTTTGAGTTGATTTATACTAACTTATCCCACGAGTTCTTGTTGAGTTTTATGTGGATGAAGTTTTTAAGATTTAGAGAAACCGTGATATGAGAGGAATTAAGGAGACACAAGAGATCAAGCTTGGGGATGCCCAAGGCATCCCAAATTAATATTTCAAGAAGTCTCAAGCACCTAAGCTAGGGGATGCCCCGATAGGCATCCCACCTTTCTTCATCAACATTTATCGGTCAGTTTTGGTTGACCCTAAGTTTTTGCTTCTTCACATGATATGTGCTATTCTTGAAATGTCATTTTATTTTGTTTTCTTTGCTGTTTGAAAAAAATACTCAAGATCTGAAATTTTTAAATGAGAGAGAGTCCTCACATAGCTACCTATTTACTTAACTACTCATTTGGTCTTCACTTATATCTTTATGGAGTAGTTTGTCATTTACTCTTATTCTTCACTTATATCCTATGAGTAAATTGTTGAAATGAATTGAATATCAGAAAGTTGAAATTTATATGCTTCATATGCTTGTCCCATGAGGAGTAGTGACTTCACATACAAGAAGTATAAGTGGTAAAATTTATTGAAAGTTAACAAACATAGCATTGGTCACTTGAACAATTCATGAAAGAATTTTGAAGGAAGAGAAATTACACATATAAATATACTATCTTCGACATCTTCTATGATTGTGAGCCCCCATTAATTATTTTCAAGCTTGATCAAGTAGTTACGTTGGACAAGGAAGACAACGTAATGAGTTATGTTTGTTTATATTCACATAGAAGTTATATTGTCATGGATCCTCTAACATGTGGTGCTCGCTTAGGATCTTTTGCTAGCCAAAAATTCGTACTAAGTAGAGATACTACTTGTGCATCCAAAAACCCTTAAACCCAGTTTCTTGCCATGAGAGTCCACTATACCTACCTATGGATTGAATAAGATCCTTCAAGTAAGTTGTCATCGGTGCAAAAAGCAATAAAAATTGCTCCTAAAATATGTATGATCTTTTATTGCAAGGGAAAATAAGCGTTGTACGAACTTGTGATGGTAAAGAAATAAAAGCGACGGACTGCATAATAAAGGTTGCTATCACAAGGGGCAATATAATGAACGTTCCTTTGCATTAAGGACTTGTGCATCCAACAACAAAAAGCGCATGACAACCTCTGCTTCCCTCTGCGAAGGGCCTATCTTTTACTTTTCTGTATTTACTTTTCTGTATTTACTTTTATGCAAGATTCATTAATGTTCATTCCTATTCCGCTCTATTTATTCTTTAGTTGGCAAGCATTATGTGGTAGGGAAAGATCCAGGCATATATATCCAGTTGAATATATGTGATCATAAGTTATTATTGTTGACATTATCCCTGAGATAAATAAGTTGGGAGGCGAAACATTAAGCCCCTATCTTCCTATGTGTTTGACTGAAACGGTTTGTTCTAAAAATATGCTTTGAGTGTCAGCAATCATGGAAGACTAAATGATGGTTGAGTATGTGGAATTTGCTAGATCAAAGCTCTTAAATAGACCCTTCCTGAAAATAAGATGAATTGCAATTGTTTGATGACTGAGAACATAGTTTGTTAGTTTTCAAGAAAGTTTATGGCATACACTTTAAACATGTGAATAGCTTGCTACTTGATCATGAGAAGTTTTATGAGATGAGCTACTGATTATGATATATATTGATGCTAGAAAAAGTGATTGAAATTATCATTGATGAAACTTATGCACTATGTTAGCATTCACACTTCATAAATTATTTCTTTTATCATTTACCTACTCGAGGACGAGCAGGAATTAATGAACAGGAACAAATCCTATGAAAGTGTCACTCCGAGGCATATGGAGGACACCACGCGGGAGACAGAACTGCACACAAGGTATTACAATTTGGTATTTATTGGCCCACTCTTTTCAAGGATGCACGTAAGTTTGTCTTATCTTGTGATGAATGTCAAAGAATTGGTAATGTTGGTAGACGTCAGGAAATGCCTATGAATTATTCACTTGTTATTGAACCTTTTGATGTTTGGGGTTTTGATTATATGGGACCTTTTCCTAAATCCAATGGGTACACTCATATTTTAGTTGCTGTTGATTACGTTACTAAGTGGGTAGAAGCTAGTCCAACTAGTAGTGCTGATCATAACACTTCTATTAAAATGCTTAAAGAAGTTATATTCCTGAGGTTTGGAGTCCCTAGATATTTAATGATTGATGGTGGTTCACATTTTATTCATGGTGCTTTCCGTAAATTGCTTGCTAAATATGATGTTAATCATAGAATTGCATCTCCTTATCATCCTCAGTCTAGTGTTCAAGTTGAATTAACTAATAGAGAAATAAAATAGATTTTGCAAAAGACCGTTAATAGATCTAGAAAGAATTGGTCTAAGAAACTTGATGATGCACTATGGGCTTACAGAACTGCTTATAAAACCCTATGGGTATGTCTCCGTATAAAATGGTTTATGGAAAGGTATGGCATTTACCTCTTGAATTAGAACATAAAGCATATTGGGCAATTAAAGAACTAAACTATGATTTTAAACTTGCCGGTGAAAAGAGGTTATTTGATATTAGCTCCTTAGATGAATGGAGAACACAAGCTTATGAAAATGCCAAGTTATTTAAAGAAAAAGTTAAAAGGTGGCATGATAAGAGAATTCAAAAACAGAAATTCAAAGTAGGTGATCATGTTCTATTATACAATTCTCGTTTAAGACTCTTTGTAGGAAAACTTCTCTCTAAATGGGAAGGGCCATACATCATCGAAGAAGTTTATCGCTCCGGAGCCATCAAAATAAACAACTCCAAAGGCAATAATCCGAGAGTGGTTAATGGGCAAAGAATTAAACATTATATCTCAGGTACGCCCATTAATGTTGAAACCAATATTATTCAACCAATGACACCGGAAGAGCACATAAAAGAAACCTTCCGGAACGCTCCAGAATCCTGAAAAGGAGTAGGTACGTGGTACGATAAGTAAACCGACTCCAAAACTTCCATAAAAGTACTTTCTGTCCATTTTGGAATATATAAAAAATTAGGAAAATAATAAACTGTCTGAAAAGTGCACGAGGAGGCGACAAGCCTGGGGGGCGCGCCCTACCCCCCAGGGCGCGCCTACCAGGCTTGTGGCTCCCTCGTGGACTTTCCCGACTCCGTTTTTATTCCATATTACTTCTTCTGCATGGGAAAAATTCAATATATATACTCACGACTGTTTTGACCACCACATCGCAAGTTTCTCCTCTGTTCTTATTTTGTGCTGTTTTCTGTCAGATTTTCGAGGTCGAGCGCCATGTCATCTCAGGATTTGGACGGGGAAAGCTATGTTTCTCATCTTGCAAATCCTAGAGTCTATGGGGACACTGATCCCTATGGTTGGACAACTGATGAGGAGGAAGATGCTGATTTGAGGGAAAAGCAAGGACGTTCCAGCGAGGAGGACGAGGATCCCCCACTGCCTCAACCAGGAGATATGCACATTGAATTCAAGAGGTCCAGCTTACCTAACACGGTGAAGGTTCCAAAAGTTCAATTCACTCCTTTTTGTCATGTGCAGGAAGATTCGGATAAACTAAGTCGCAAAATTTGGGATCTTGAGAGAGAGAATGACAAATTAAAAGAAGAAATCCGTGTCCTCAAGTGGAAGGCCAAGCCCACCACTTCATCACCACCATCACCGAAGAAGGAGATTTGAGTAGATGGGTATGGGCACCACCCTTGGCTTGTGCCAAGCTTGGGGGAGGTGCCCCGGTATCGTATCACCATCAATTTTTATCATCATTATCTATCTTAGTTCGATCCTTAGTTATTTCGTGAATTAGAGGAATAAAGTTTTAGTATGATCTTGTTTCGAGTGCTTGCTTAGTGATCTACCTATATATGTAATCGTGTGTGAAAGTTATATAATAAAGAGTAGTTTGAGTTGAGTGTTTTGCTTTTGTTGATCCAATCTTGGAAATAAAATAAAAAGAATAAGAAGTAAGATCATATGCTAATCCCATGGGGAGTGATGACTTCACATAAAAGAAGTATAATTGATAAAACTTGTTGGAAGTTGACAAACATAGCATTGGTCATTGTAGCAATTCATGAAAAAGTAATAAAGGAAGAGAGGTCTCACATATAAATACACTATCTTGGACATCTTTTATGATTGTTAGCCCCCATTAAATATTCTATGTCAATTAGTCGACGTAGGACAAGGAAGACAACGTAATGAGTTATGTTTGCTTATATTCACATAGAAGTTATATTGTTTTGGATCCACTAACATGTGGTGCTTGCCCCTATCTTTTGCTAGCCAAAATTCCGCACTAAGTAGAGATACTACTTGTGCATCCAAAAACCCTTAAACCCAGTCTCATGCCATGAGAGTCCATTATATCTACCTATGGATTAAATAAGATCCTTCAAGTAAGTTGACATCGGTGCAAAGCAATAAAAATTGCTCCTAAATATGTATGAACTTTTATTGTAAGGGAAAATAAGCTTTGTACGATCTTGTGATGGTGGAGAAATAAAAGTGACATACTGCATAATAAAGGTCGCTATCACAAGGGGCAATATAAAGTGACGTTCCTTTACATTAAGAGCTTGCACATCCAAAAACAAAAAAGCGCATGATAACCTCTGCTTCCCTCTACGAAGGGCCTATCTTTTACTTTATGTATTTACTTTCATGCAAGAGTCAATAGTATTCTCCTCTATTCCATTTTTATTTTCTCTCTTGGCAAGCATCATGTGGTGGGGATTGATCCAGGCATATATATCCAGTTGGATGTAGGTGATCATGAGTTATTATTGTTGACATTACCCTTGAGGTAAATACGTTGGGAGGCGAAATTATAAGCCCCTATCTTTCTATGTGTCTGACTGAAACTTTTGCTCCATAAGTATGTCATGAGTGTCAGCAATCATAGAAGACTAAATGATAGTTGAGTATGTGAACTTGCTAAACAAAGCTCTTACATAGACTCTTTCTGATAATATGATGAATTGCAATTGCTTCAGTGACTGAGATCATAGTTTGTTAGTTTTCAATTTGGTTGATGGTTCATACTTTAACTTGTGATCGAATTGTCACTTTTTCATGAGAAGTTTTATGATGATATATTGCTGTTATAATAAAGATCAGGATGCTTCATGTCCATATTTTAGTTTTATCGATGCCTCTCTCTCTAAACATGTGGTCATGATTATCGATTTCGGCTTTTGCTTGAGGACAAGCGAGGTCTAAGCTTGGGGGAGTTGATACGTCCAATTTGCATCATGATTTCCTACTGTTAATTATAATGGTTTTGATCATTATTTCACCTTATGGTACAATTCTTATGCCTTTTCTCTCTTATTTTGCAAGATTCACATGAAGAGGGAGATTACCGGCAGCTGGAATTCTGGACCTGAATGGGGTGAAACAGAGATAGCTATTCTGCACAACTCCAAATGACCTGAAAATTTACGGAGAATTATTTGGGAATATATAAAAAATGCTGGCGAAAGAATTACCAGGAGGGGACCCACCCGGCAGCCACAAGCCTGGGGGGCGCGCCCTACCCCCCTGGGTGCACCCCCCGAGCTTGTGGGGCCCCTGGCAGGCCTCCGGCCCCCTCCTTCTTCTATATGAAGCCATTTTCCCTAGAAAAAATCAGAAGAAGACTTTCGGGATGAAGCGTCGCCGTCTCGAGGCGGAACCTAGGCAGGAGCTATTTTCCTCTCCGACGGAGCAATTCTGCCGGGGATACTTCCCTCCGGGAGGGGGAAATCAAAGCCATCGACATCACCAACGATCCTCTCATCGTGGGAGGACCAATCTTCATCAACATCTTCACTAGCACCATCTCATCTCAAACCCTAGTTCATCTCTTGTATTCAATCTTTGTCTCAAAACCTCAGATTGGTACCTGTGGGTTGCTAGTAGTGTTGATTACATCTTGTAGTTGATGCTAGTTGGTTTATTTGGTGGAATATTATATGTTCAGATCCTTAATGCTATTCAATACCCCTTTGATCTTGAACATCAATATGATTTGTGAGTAGTTACTTTTGTTCTTGAGGACATGGGAGAAGTCTTGTCATAAGTAATCATGTGAATTTGGTATTCATTCGATATTTTGATAATATGCATGTTGTGCTTCCTTTAGTGGTGTCGTGTGAACGTCGACTACCTGACACTTCACCATGTTTGGGCCTAAGGGAAGGCATTGTGGAGTAGTAATTAGATGATGGGTTGCTAGAGTGACAGAAGCTTAAACCCTAGTTTATGCGCTATTCCATAAGGGGCTAATTTGGATCCATATGTTCCATGCTATGGTTAGAGTTATCTTAATTCTTCTTTCGTAGTTGCGGATGCTTGTGAGAGGGGGTAATCGTAAGTGGGAGGCTTGTTCAAGTAAGAACAGCACCCAAGCACCGGTCCACTGCTACTTGTAGTCTGCGTTGGTATTTCCCCGAAGAGGAGAGGATGATGTAGTACAGTAGAGATAAGTATTTCCCTCAGTTAAGAACCAAGGTTATCAATCCAGTAGGAGAACCAAGCAAAATTCCATTAAGCGCACCTGCACACCCAAAAGCAAACACTTGCACCCAACGCAAATAAGAGGGTTGTCAATCCTCTTAGCGGTTAATTGCAAGGATTAAATCTTATCGAGGTAAATAGATAAACTAAAATACTAATTAAAATAAAAGTAAATAAATTGCAGCATGGTATTTTTAGGTTTTTTATATGATAAAGATAGACCCGGGGACCATAGTTTTCACTAGAGGCTTCTCTCTCGAGCACATAAACATACGGTGGGTAAACAAATTACTGTTGGGCAATTGACAGAATAGCAAATAATTATGATGGATTCATGGCAATGATCATGTATATAGGAATCACGTCCGAGACAAGTAGACCGAGTCCTGCCTGCATCTACTACTATTACTCCACCCATCGACCGATATCCAGCATGCATCTAGGGTATTAAGTTAATGAAAACAGAGTAACGCCTTAAGCAAGATGACATGATGTAGAGAAGCAAATTCAAGCAATATTAATAAACCCCATCTTTTTATCCTTAATGGCAACAATACAAATACGTGTCATGTCCCCTTCTGTCACTGGGATTGAATACCGCAAGATTGAACCCATCACAAAGCACCTCTCCCATTGCAAGATAAATCAATCTAGTAGGCCAAACTATACCGATAGATCAGAGAGAAATACAAAGCTATAACAATCATGCATAAAAGAGTTTAGAGATGACTCAAATATTTCTCATGAATAATCTGATCATAAACTCACAATTCATCGGATCCCAACAAACACACCGCAAAAGAAGATTACATCGGATAGAACTCCAAGAACATCGAAGAGAACATTGTATTGAAGATCAAAGAGAGAGAAGAAGCCATCTAGCTACTAGCTATGGACCCATAGGTCTGCGGTAAACTACTCACACATCATCGAAAGGGCTGCAAGGTTGATGTAGAAGCCCTCCGTGATCGATTCCCCCTCCGGCAGAGTACCGGAAAAGGCCTCCAGATGGGATCGCGGAAGAACAGAGGCTTGCGGCTGCGGAAAGGTTTTTTCTTCTGGCTCTCTGGGGGTTTCCCAATTTTTGTGAATTTATAGAAGTGGAATTAGGTCAAACGGAGTCACGTGGGCCCCGCAAGGCAACACGGCGCCCCCCCTGGGGCACGCCCTGTTGCCTTGTGAAGCTTCTGTGAGGCTTCTGGCCTCCTCCTGAAGCTTCCAAGGTTTCATTTGTCTAGAAAAAAATCTCCAAAAAGTTTCATGGCATTTGGACTTCATTTGGTACTGTTTCTCTGAAAAGCCAAAAACAAGCAGAAAACAGCAACTGGCACTGGGCACTAGGTTAATAGGTTAGTCCCAAAAAATGATATATAATTGCATAAAATTGCATATAAAAACATCCAAGATTGATACTATAACAGCATGGAACAATCAAAAATTATAGATACGTTGGAGACGTATCAAGCATCCCCATGCTTAATTCCTGCTCATCCTCGTGTAGGTAAATGATAAAAACAAAATTTTTGATGTCGAATGCTACCTATCATGTTTCATCATGTAGTCTCTCTCTATTACGGTATGAATAATAAGATCCAAATGATTCAAAGCAATAGTCTATAATTTGATATAAAGACATCAATACTCAGGCATGCTAATAAACAATCATATCTTTCAAAATAAAAATGCTAAAGAACGTTATCCCTACAAAATCATATAATCTTGTCATGCTCCATCTTCTTCACACAAAGTATTTATCATGCACTACCCTGATGACAAGCCGATCAATTGGTTCATACTTTTTAACGCGCTTCAGCCTTTTCAACTCCCACTCAATACATGAGCGCAAGCCATGGATATAGCACTAAGGGTGGAATAGAGCATGGTGATAGAGATAAATAAGAGAAGTCAAAAAATGGAGAAAGTCTCACATCAACGAGGCTAATCAACAGGCTATGGAGATGCCCATCAATTGATGTCAATGCGAGGAGTAGGGATTGCCATGCAACGGATGCACTAAGAGCTATAAGTGTATGAAATCTCAACATGAAAACTAAGCGGGTGTGCATCCAACTTGCTTGCTCATGAAGACTGAGGGTGTCCTGGACTAGGGGGTACTCGGGCTGCCGGCCTATCTCTCATGGGCCGGACTGGTGGGCCGCTCTCTACACGTCGATGGAAGGCTGGATTGTGGACGACCCCGTATGATGGAAGGAAATCTCTGAAGTCTTGGCGTCTCCTCCAAGGAATAGATGGCGTAACCGGCATGTTTATCCCTGATGGTAACCGACCATATGTAACCCTAGGCCCCCCCTGGTGTCTATATAAACCAGGAGGGTTAGTCCGTAGGGAGGAGACTCATAATCTAGGGTTTAGCCCATCTGATCTCGAGGTAGATCAACTCTGTAACCTTCATACAATCACATCAATACAATCAAGCAGGACGTAGCGTTTTACCTCTTCGAGAGGGCCCGAACCTGGGTAAATCGCTGTCTCTACGCTCTCTGTTACCATCGGCTCCTTGACCCATAGTTCGGACCCCCTACCCGAGATCTGCCGGTTTTGGTACCGACATTGGTGCTTTCATTGAGAGTTCCGCCATGGGACATCAAGGATCAATGGCTCGCCTAATCATCAGCAACAACGCTAGCCGCAGGGACACTTTTGTTCCCGGTCAGCTCTTCGCGTTCGGAAGCATCGTGCTACACGCCGATCCGGCCGGTCACCTTGGCCGGGTCGACAGCTTCACCCCCGACCAGGAGATCAGGTTTGGAAACTTAGAATTCGTCGCCGACTCCCGGGGAGATCTTATCCTCACGGGGTCCTCAGCTTCGCCTGATGGACCCACGAATCCTGAGGCGCCGGCTTCGAATACGGCCAACCCCGCCGCCGAGACGGCAGCCGCTGCAGATTCAACCTTGAGCCCGGATCTGACCTCCACGCTCGGTTGTCGAACTCTAGCCTCGGCCGAATGTAACTTCGGGACAAATTCTGACACCCCCGTCACGGCCGTACTGCAGGTCGACCCCGCAAATTACCCGAACCTGGAATCAACCGATCTCTCGTCATTAAACAGGATACTAGATCGGATCCAAGCTCTGGGAATCGCCGATGGCCAGTCCTCGGTATACGATCTGATCGGGCTTAAAACCGACGACAGGGAAATTTATACCCCCGCCACTACTCACTTGGTTGCCACTATCGAAGGCCCCTCAGAGGCCTCACCCGTTACCTCCGAACCAAAAAAGCATGAGGAGCGGGTTTTCGACCAACAGGCTTCGCCTTCTAGCTCGGCAGCCGAATTCCGTTCCGGAGAGGGTTTAGAGCCGGAGTCTGGCTCAACATGCAAGTCCGGATCCGCTCACCCGCGCCTGGTCAATTATCCAGGTCTCGGCGCACCGGATTCCACGACAACCCAGGACGCGGCCCCCAAAACTCCAGACTCACACTCCACTGGGATCAAGTTTTTTATCCCGTCCACCCCCCACATTGAGTATTGTCCAGATAACATAGGACGTCCCGACACATGGGACCTGATGTACGTTAAGCAGCAGCACGGAGAGACAGTCCGGCACTTCTGGGCCAGATTCCTTATCATCAAAACTAAGATGACGGGCGGCTGTGACAAGGACATTCTAGAGATCTTCCGGCAAAACTGCAGAGACGAGGGCGTCTTAAACGCCCTCGCCCGCCGCCACATCCAAAATTTCTCTGAGTTATCGGATCTGGTGTCCAAATATTGCGCCATGGAGTATGCTTGGCAGGCCCAGCTTGAGCAAAGGGAGTCAACCTGCACAGAGGAACTAAACCGAGCTTGGGCGAAACGCGTGCTCCCTCACCGGACACGCCAATATGAGCCGTCCGAGAAAAAGATGAAACCCCTGACGAGGTCCAGAACGGTCCTTGACGGAATACTGGATAAACCATGCCCCATACACTCTACAAATCCAACCCACAGCCTTCGAGCTTGCTGGGTGGTCAGGCAAGTCGCCAAGAGCGGCGAGGCCATTCTCGGAGGCCCGTACCCCACCAAAAATCTAGTTATGCCCCTTGACGACGACGCCGAAATCCTAACAATCTACGAGACTTACTCTTCGAAGAATCAGAGGAAGAGAGCCCTTCGAGAGCTCGCTCAAATTCACCACGTGGTAGAGACAGACTCCTGGACAGATACACCCATCACTTTTAGTGAACAAGACCAGCCGAGATCCTGTCCTACTCGAGCCGCTGCCGCCCTTGTCCTTGACCCCATAGTGGATGGATTCTGACTACAAAAGGTGTTGATGGACGGCGGCAGCGGGCTAAACCTCATCTACGAGGATACCTTGGATAAAATGCAGTTCGACAGATCCCGCATAGAGCAAAGTCACACTACCTTCCGAGGGATTATCCCCGAAAAGGAGGCGCGTGCCAACGGCCGCGTGACTCTTGATGTGGTCTTCGGAACTCCCGAGAACTACCGGTCCAAAGAACTGCTTTTCCACATCGTGCCCTTTCGCAGCGGCTATCATGCCTTACTAGGGCGCGATGCCTTCGCACGATTCCATGCTGTACCACATTACGGGTACATGAAGCTTAAAATGCCAGGGACAAACGGTATAATCACGGTAATAAGTGATCCGGACAGAGCCCTGCGAGCCGAGAATAAGACGGCATCGCTCGCCCTCGAAGCGTTGTCCGAAGCCCTCGCGGCCGAAGAATTAACCGCGCTCCGCTCAACGGTGGACAAGGACGATGTCATCCTTGATAAAAGGCAAAAATCCACGTCCTTTAAACCAGCAGATGAAATCATTAAATTCCAAGTACACCCAACAGATCCCAACAAGACGGCGTCCATCGGAGCCCAGCTGGACCCCGCGGTTGATGAAGAATTGCGCCAATTTCTGCGCGCAAACTGGGATATCTTCGCCTGGCACCCTTCAGACATGCCAGGGATCCCGCGTAGATTAGCCGAGCACAGCCTGAACATAATCAAAGGTTTCAAGCCAGTTAAACAGACTCTCCGTCGGTTTTCCGAACCCAAGCGTCAAGCCATGGGTGAGGAATTGGCCAAGTTGCTCGAAGCCGGGTTCATCCGGGACATCAAACATCCTGAGTGGTTGGCCAACCTGGTCATGGTGCCGAAGAAGGATAAGTCCTGGCGTTTGTGCGTCGACTTCAAGGATTTAAACAAAGCCTGCCCTAAGGATCCTTTCCCCTTGCCCCACATCGACCAGATCATTGATGCCACCGCCGGGCACGACTCGCTATGTTTCCTTGACGCTTACTCCGGATACCATCAAATCAAAATGAAGGAGTCCGACCAGGCGGCCACGGCACTCATCACTCCCTATGGACCATTCTGCTTCAACACAATGCCCTTCGGTTTAAAGAACGCAGGGGCCACATACCAGCGCATGATCCAAACATGTCTGGAGAAACAAATCGGCAAAACAGTCGAAGCTTATGTGGACGATGTGGTTATCAAAACCAAACATGTCAGCCAGCTGGTGGACGATCTCCGGCAAACCTTTGACAATCTTCGGACTTTCGATATACGGCTTAATCCGGAAAAGTGTGTCTTCGGAGTGCCGGCCGGCAAGTTGCTCGGCTTCATAGTTTCCCATAGAGGAATAGAGGCCAACCCAGCGAAAATCCGGGCACTGTCCGAGTTGGCTATCCCCACTGAGCTCAAACACGTCCAGAAACTGGCCGGTACTGTTGCAGCCCTAAGCCGCTTCATCTCGTGCCTCGGCGAAAAGGCCCTGCCGCTATATAAATTGCTCAAACGGACGAAGAACTTCGAATGGACTAGCGAAGCGGCGGCGGCACTCGAAGAAATAAAAACTCTACTGGCCAGCAACCCGATTTTGACGGCACCCAGCCCGGCTGAGCCAATGCTGCTATATATCTCGGCGACGAACCAGGTGGTCAGTGCGGTTCTCGTTGTCGAACGAGAGGCCGAGGGTCACAAGCTCCAGGTACAGAAACCTGTGTAAAACAAGGTACCCGCATTACCAGAAGATCGCCTACGCAGTTTTCATGGCATCCCGAAAGCTCCGCCATTACTTCCAGGAGTGCTCGGTTACGGTAGCATCCGAAGTACCATTGAATGACATAATCAACAATCGTGACGCCACAGGGCGCATAGCCAAATGGGCTATAGAACTTCTCCCCTTCGAAATCATCTATCGACCACGCCGAGCTATTAAATCTCAGGTTTTGGCTGATTTCGTGGCAGAATGGACGGAAGCTGAACTCCCTAGGGAGTACAGCACATACTCACATTGGACGATGTACTTTGACGGCTCCAAAATTCTCGCAGGACTGGGGGCTGGAGTGGTCCTCACATCCCCCACTGGCGACAATATTCGGTACATACTCCAAATCATGTACACCGACTCCAACAACGCGGCCGAATACGACGCTCTGCTGCACGGACTTCGGATGGCAGTGTCAATGGGCATACATCGGCTCGAGGTACGGGGAGATTCTAATCTTGCCATCTCTCAAGTTAACGGCGAATTCGACGCAAAAGACCCAAAAATGACAGCATACCGCAACGCCGTCCTGAAGATCTCCGCCCGCTTCGAAGGACTGGAGTTTCACCATATACCTCGTGACAGCAATCAAGCTGCGGATATCCTGGCTCAAATGGGCGCTAAGCGCGACCCCGTTCCCGAGAACACCTTCTTGGAACAACTTTTCAAGCCGTCCGTGGTGTGGCAGGAGAACGCCCAGGGCTCGGACACCAATACCGCAGGAGATTTCGTCCCTCCGCCTATTGAACTAGATAATGGAATTATTGGGGGCTCGGCCATCGCAATGACAACTTCGGCTCACGAAGTCATGGCGGTAATCGCGCCATGGACCGAGCCTTTCCTCGCCTACCTCCTCCGCCAAGAATTACCGGCTGACCAGACTGAGGACAGGCGTATCCTTCGACGATCTAATGCCTATAAAGTCCACGAGGGAGAGCTATATAAGAAAAGCACTACTGGCGTCCTCCAGAGATGTATCTCCGAAGAGGAATGAAGGCAGCTTCTGGCCGAGATTCACGTTGGCAAGGGCGGTCACCACGCGGCAGCTTGGGCCCTGGTCAGCAAGGCTTTCCGAGCAGGGTTCTTTTGGCCCACTACCCGAACAGACGCCCAGACATTGGTCCAACATTGCGTTGGATGCCAGCTCTTTGCAAATCAGAGTCATATGCCCCCCACGGCCCTTCGGACGATCCCAATTACTTGGCCTATCGCGGTCTGGGGGCTGGACATGGTTGGACCACTTAAAGGGGGGACCAAGAAAAAGAAATATCTACTCGTCATGGTAGATAAATTCACTAAATGGATCGGGGCAAAGCCGGTCACTTCAGCCAAGTCTAAGCCGGTCATCGACTTTATATCCGGCGTCGTACACCGTTATGGTGTTCCCCACAGCATAATAACGGACAACGGATCCAACTTTACCGCCCAGGAAGTCAAAGACGGGTGCGCTAATTTAGGCATTAAGCTCGATTACGCCTCGGTGTATCACCCACAGTTTAATGGACAGGTCGAGAGAGCGAACGGCCTGATCTTGAGCGGCATTAAGCCTCGTTTGGTCCGATCTTTGAAAGACTCCGGCTGCCATTGGGTTGAGGAGCTCGACTCCGTACTGTGGGGCCTACGCACCACTCCTAATCGATCCACGGGCTACACACCATTCTTCATGGTATATGGGGCAGAAGCCGTCCTCCCCTGCGACCTTATTCACGACGCCCCTCGGGTGCGTATGTACGAAGAAAAGGAGGCCGAGCTGGATCGGCAAGATGACCTGGATGCCTTGGAAGGCGAGCGCGACATAGCTCAGGCTCGTTCTGCTTTTTATCAGCAGCAGGCCAAACGTTATCAGAGCAGGGAAGTACGGGCGAAGGCCTACAATGTTGGCGATTTACTCTTGCGCCTCCCGGAGAAGCAGAAGCATAAGCTGGCGCCCAAATGGGAGGGGCCCTTCATAATCGACCAAGTACTCACGGGCAGGGCGTACCGCCTCCGCGACCCGACGGACGATCGCCTCGAACCCAACCCATGGAATGCAGCTCGGCTGCAACGTTTCTACGGCTAGTCCCGCAAACTTACCTCGTTCGATTTATCCTTTTCGGATCTTCATCTTTCTAGTCAATAGTCTCTCCCGGGTTGTGTTCGGAAATGCCGAATTACATTAAATTCTTCTTCGGCAAACACCTTTGAATGTACCACACTGTGTTACCTGGGGGCTTCTTTTACGAAGCTCGTCAAATTTCATTTATGCAATCATCCATTTTTTACGTGTTTGCAACCTTCCTACGTCGTTCTCAAGCCACTATATGCATCAACTTGACTTAAGATTTGGCCAAGCTGGGTTGCCTCGCTCCTGTGTTTACCCCCTACATTCCCGATTATTTGTCTAGGGAGTAAAGGGAGCACCTCTGCGATTGTTACGTCCGGATTTCCCGGGTACGTACCTCAGACGGGTGAAGCCGAAAGCTAGCGTCTTAAGACAACAAGTTGGTCGGCCACGGGGGGAAGTGAAAATAATTGATACCTATCACCTAAGTTTACGGGGTATTTTCCCGAAGTAACCGTCCCCGTCTAAATTCAGGTACTCGGTTATCCATCCACGGATAACATGGTCACCTGACGAAAGGAACCCATAGCGGAACTATTTTCGTCGGAAGATGTTTCTTACGTTAATCAGTAATATAACATAACTCCCCGAGCATGTTTTTGTCTGTTTGCACCAAATGGCCGGATTGCCTGGTTTTCCGAAGTATCTTTGCAATGTCCTCGGATTACATAGTAGGAAAACACTCCTTGGCTTCTGGTCGAGGAGGTGGAAGCCGATGGCCGGTTAAGACAACGTTTTTATGCACGGTTTGGAGATTATCCGATGTAAAGTACATAGATACATAGAATCGACCTATCAATCTTGATCCAGACCATCTATTATGGTCTCCAGAGCACAATCTGCTTGGGACAGCCGAGCTGCGGGCATAACCTGGTCATATACCAGATGCACGGGCACTTCCTGCCCATCTGGCCCTACCGGCCCAACTCTCGCTAAATGCTCCGGTTCCAGCTTGGTGAATCGGGTCTTGATCATCGCCCACGCTTCCCGTGCTCCTTCATGGCAAGATGACATCTTCGATAACTCAAAGCGGCGCCGAGCTCCTTTGAAGCGACTCACGAGTTCGGCCATCCCTTCTGGAGCCACTTCGCCAGGCCACAGTGCTTTGAACATGCTCTTCATTGCTCTCCGGGCCCGCTCATGTACAGCGGATAGCTCCTTCAGCAGGTCCCGCCCGAAGGAACCGGCTTCCTCTTCGGGACGCCCGGTCAGTAGAACTACAATAAGACGTGGCATTGTTCATCTAGCTACCGTATACGTTCGGTTATTGAACGGGCGACTTAGATTGCACTTACCGAACATGCCTGTTTTCAGTCTTTGATTCTCCTCTTGTGTTACAGTCAGTTGAGCTTTTAAGCTTTTGATTTCTTGGACCTGTTGTTCGCCTTCCGCCTTAAGCTTATCCCTCTCCTCATGACTTCGGGACAGCACCCGGTAGCCAGCCTCTTGCTGTGCCTCCGCATACCTTTGGGCTTTCCGGGCCATATCCAGGTCCTTCTGTAATTGATTTATCGTCTCGGCTGCTATGGAAACATTTTTCATTAGTGGAGATGTTCCACCCCATTTTCTCTTTAATGAACTTTAAATTCGGCACCTACCATGTGCCTCTCTGGTGAATGTTTTCACCCCCTCTAGCTCGGTTTTCACAGACTTTAACTCTGTTTGAGCCAGCTTGAGGTCCTCGGACAGCTTTTTGTTCTGCTCCCGAACAGTCCGCACAAATAGCAGGGCAGCATGGATATCAGACCCTTAACTCGGCCGTCCCGCCCAAGTTAAGGCTCGGGGGCTACTGGGTTGGGTACTAGTTGTCAAAACTATTACTATACCTGCATATTCATAGACATGAGCCTCACTGCGCCTTCAAGTCCCGTTCAGGCGGCGCCGAGGTATGCATCTACCGAGCTAAGAGCATTGACCTCCTGATTAGACAACGCGGTTTGCCGAAGTGATGCCTTGCGCCGCCGATGATTCATCACACTTTCAACTTCGGAATTATTTACCGAGACGTCTCCCGAGTCCTCGAGATTTTGGTCCTCGGCAGTGGCTCCCGGTGTAACTCTGGTTACAGCTGGCGACCTCGGATTTGAGTCACCCCTTGGCACCTTCTCAACATCCTCGGCCGCGTGCGGTTCCACACATCGTCTATCGAACACCATGGAACAAATTATTGGCATATGCAGTGGATGTTGACGATAGAGGCCATAACAGTACAGTGAATACATTACCTCTTCGGGCGGGGCGCCGATGATGTAGCTCCCGTTGGGGCCACACGTGGGGTCACCCCATGACTACTTGTCGTCGGAGCCGCTGGTGCCGCCTTTGCGGCTGTTCGGCGCGTCGTGCGGCGGCCCTGGAAGTAGGTGTCAGTGTGTTCGGGCCTGCAGCGGCTTAGCGTTTCTTTCGAGAGGAAGCCCATTGGCCACTTACCATGGAGGAGGGAAGCGCCCCGGGATGATCGGCCAACAGGGCCACCTTGGAGCCATCAAGGCTCTCCTGGTAGAAGACCCCGTCCTCGAAATTAATGGATGTTTCAGGGTCGTCATGGAACCCAGGATCGTCATCGCGAGAGTAATTCTCTGGTTGAGGAGCCGGACAACTCACCATTTCAATCCATCGCCTCCAACTCTGTTCGGACAAGATGAAGATCCGATTATGAAAAGTCTGGGGGTAATATCCGAACTAAAAAGAGTGGTCGAACTCACCATTTCGATGGGATCATACATCGAGAAGCCTTTCTTGAGCTTTAGTCGAGCGAACTCTTGCTCTTCCCCCTTGAACAAACCGGCTAGTATGGCGGCTATCGCCGCCTGATTGGCGGGCCCCTTCTTGGTGTACCGGGCAGCGTCGTCCTCCCCATTGTAGTTCCATAGCAGATGAATTCCCTGTTGGAGAGGCTGGACACATCAAGCAATAGCTATTGCCATCACATCAACGATGGTTAGTCCGTTATGAGCTAACCACCTCACTTGAGCAGCCAGACAAGCTACTTCGGCACCTTCCTCTTGAGAAGGACTCTTTGGGCGCCAGTTGAACCGCTTCGTTGGAGAAGCCAATGAAAATTCCGGTAGACCCCTTCGAACTGGATCGAATAAAGGGACGTCTTCGATATAAAACCATTCCGAAGTCCACTCTTCGGCATCCTTCTTCGGAGTCCCAACGGGGTATCCGGTCCCGGCAATGCGCCATACTTCGGCTCTGCCGACCTCGTAGATGACCCCTTCCCGGGTGCGGGGGACTAGGCAGAAAAATTTCCTCCACAACTCAAAGTGCGCCTCGCAGCCCAGGAACATCTCGCATAAAGCGACGAAGCCCGAAATATGATGGATCGATCCGGGGGTAAGGTGGTGGAGCTGAATCCCGTAGAACTCTAGTAAACCCCTCAAGAAGGGATGGATGGGAAAACCCAGGCCTCGCAGCACGAAGGGCACGAAGCAAACTCTCTCCTCCCCGTGAGGGGAAGGGAAATTCTCCGCAAGGGCCTTTCCGTCTGTGGAAGTTAATCCGGGGCGGGTGGATGTGAGATCTGAGGCGGGCAGATACCCCTGCGCCTCAAGCCTACGTAGTCGCATACAAGATACGGAGCATCCCGCCCAATCACCTTGACGGGGGCCATGAGGGCGTGAGGAAGAGCCTGGGGCGCTGGCCATTGTTTGTTGACTTTGGCTTTGCGAGGATGTGGAGAAGAATGCCAGGGGGTGGGGTGCTTTAACCTCCACGTCCTTGGCCTATTAAAGGGACATTTTTGTAAGAACCCGTCGGGCCACTCGCATTCCGTGGGCGCGCAGAAATCGAGGGTCTTCATTTAATTCTATCTCTGAAGATACCTCGGTAACTGATTTATTGGTGGCCGAATTATTGTTAATCCAAATATAGGTAACGGGAGGAACTCGCCATCCAAGCCGAAGACTTCTGAAGCATGAAGCTGCCGAAGACCGTAGACCTCGGCATTGAAGGCTAGTTCGGGGGCTACTGAGGGTGTCCTGGACTAGGGGGTACTCGGGCTGCCGGCCTATCTCTCATGGGACGGACTGGTGGGCCGCTCTCTACACGTCGATGGAAGGCTGGATTGTGGATGACCCCGTATGATGGAAGGAAATCTCTGAAGTCTTGGCGTCTCCTCCAAGGAATAGATGGCGTAACCGGCATGTTTATCCCTGATGGTAACCGACCATATGTAACCCTAGGGCCCCCCTGGTGTCTATATAAACCAGGAGGGTTAGTCCGTAGGGAGGAGACTCATAATCTAGGGTTTAGCCCATCTGATCTCGAGGTAGATCAACTCTGTAACCTTCATACAATCACATCAATACAATCAAGCAGGACGTAGGGTTTTACCTCTTCGAGAGGGCCCGAACCTGGGTAAATTGCTGTCTCTACGCTCTCTGTTACCATCGGCTCCTTGACCCATAGTTTGGACCCCCTACCCAAGATCTGCCGGTTTTGGTACCGACAAAGACCTCGGGCATTTGAGGAAGCCCATCATCGGAATATACAAGCCAAGTTCTATAATGAGAAATTCCCACTAGTATATGAAAGTGACAAAATAAGAGACTCTCTATATGAAAAACATGGTGCTACTCTGAAGCACAAGTGTGGAAAAGGATAGTAACATTGCCCCTTCTCTCTTTTTCTCTCATTTATTTTTTATTTTTATTTTTTTAACTCATCCCGACTTGTGGGGGAATCATAGCCACCATCATCCTTTCCTCACTGGGACAATGCTCTAATAATGATGATCATCACACCTCTATTTACTTACAACTCAACATTACAACTCGATACTAGAACAAAATATGACTCTATATGAATGCCTCTGGGAGTGTACCAGGATGTGCAATGATGCTAGCGTAACATGTATAACAATGATGAACGGTGGCTGAGCCACAAATACTATGTCAGCTATATGATCATGCAAAGCAATATGACAATGATGATGTGTGTCATAAAAAAACAGAACGGTGGAAGTTGCATGGCAATATATCTCGGAATGGCTATGGAAATGCCATGATAGGTAGGTATGGTGGCTGTTTTGAGGAAGATATAAGGAGGCTTATGTGTGATAGAGCGTATCATATCGCGGGGTTTGGATGCACCGGGGAAGTTTGCACCAAATCTCGATGTGAGAAAGGGCAATGCACGGTACCGAAGAGGCTAGCAAATTGCAGAAGGGTAAGAGTGCGTATAATCCATGGACTCACATTAGTCATAAAGAACTCACATACTTATTGTGAAAGTCTATTAGCCCTCGAAGCAAAGTACTACTATGCATGCCCCGAGAGGGATAGATTGGTAGGACAAGGTCCATCGCTCGTCCCCGACCACCACTCATAAGGTAGACAATCAATAATAAATCATGCTCCAACTTCTTAGCATAACGACAGATCATACGTGCATGCTTCGGGAATCACAAACCTTAACACAATTATTCTTACTAAACCACAATTATCTACTAATACCTCCCCCATATTACCATCTTAATATCGCAAAACTATTGCAAGGAATCAAATTTATCATATTCAGTGATCTACATGAAAGTTTTTATTATATCCCTCTTGAATACCTATCATATCAGGACCAAATTCATAACCCGTGCATATTACCATTGTTATCATGAGACTCTCAAAAAGATATAAGTGAAGCATGAGAGTGCAACTATTTCTTTAAAATATCATCACCGCCGTGCTCTAAAAGATATAAGTGAAGCACTAGAGCAACTGCCTAGCTCAAAAGATATCAGTGAAGCACATAGAGTATTCTAACAAATCACGAATAATGTGTGTCCCTCTCAAAAAGGTGTGTTCAGAAAAGATGATTGTGACAAACTAAAAAGCAAACAAAAGCAAGCAAACTATATCACAAGATGCTCCAAGTAAAACACATATCATGTGATGAATAAAAATATAGCTCCAAGTGAGTTACCGATAGATTGTAGACGAAAAAGGGGATGCCTTTCGGGGCATACCCAAGCTTAGATGCTTGAGTCTTCCTTGAATATTACCTTGGGGTGCCTTGGGCATCCCCAAGCTTAGGCTCTTGCCGCTCCTTATTCCTTTATCCATCGTAGTCTCACCCAAAACTTGAAAACTTCAGCACACAGAACTCAACAGAAACCTCGTGAGATCCATTAGTATAACAAACAAATCTTTAACCTTAGGTACTGTAGTAAAATTATTCATATTTAATATTGGCATAATTCTACTGTACTCCAACTTCTCCATGACTCATACCCCCCGATACGATCCATAGATTCATCAAAATAAGCAAACTATGCAACAAAAACAGAATCTGTCTAAAACAGAACAGTCTGTAAAGACCTATTTAAAATCCATACTTCTGTAACTCCAAAAATTCTGAAAAATTAGAAAAACGTGCGAAATTCATATATCAATACTGTGTAAAAATTTCAGATTTTTCTAATGCTCCAGTACAGAATTAAAATTCCAGCACTGGACGCAAAACTTTCTGTTTTCCAAACAGCATCAATTGTACTATCTTCCAAATCATCCCAAAGGCATTACTTGGCACAAACACTAATTAAAACATAAAAACACAATCATAATAGAAGATATAATTGTTCAAACACTCAAAAACAGTAGGTAAAAGCAAAAAATTATTTTATTCATTGGGTTGCCTCCCAACAAGCGCTATTGTTTTATGCCCCTAGCTAGGCATAATGCATAGTTTCAAGTATTGTCATCCTTGGTTTCCAAGTCCTTTTTGATTAAATCTTCCAAAACTTTTCGCATTAATTCTCTACTCTCATGCTCTTCTTTTCTAGTGGGTGAGCTTAGGTAATTGAAGGGGCTTTGATTGGTAACTTTAACATTCATAACTTCAAACTCAGGATCATCACCATAAACGTCCTCATATAAAACATGTATTTCATCATCAATAGGATCCCTAGCCGTACTCTCGAACCATTCTTCACTAAAACCCTCATCAATTCCTTTAGTAACCCATTCAAATTTATCACAAGCATGGTGGTACATAGTTTTAATTACTTCGGAGTATGGAACTCTCCTTCTAATATTTTTACCATAAGCAAAATAATCTTTAGATTCCAACCTATGAATAGTATCTTTATCATGAAGAATCTCCTCTATAGGAGGATGCTCAAAATTTATTTTGTAAAAGGAGAAAATATTCCTAGCTTCCCGGATTTTATAATCAAATTCATGCATAAGGATTATAGTGGCAATTTTCTTAGCCCTAGGATCATGGATGTTGGGAAGTTCATAAAATATTTTTTGTAAGGCGGGGTGGATATGCAAAAAAATTATTTCTAATTTAACCACAAGCATTGCAATAGCATCCACATAACAACTTGTTTTATCAAGAATTGATCCATTAATTATTGGTATAACTCCTGCGCAATTAAAGAACTCCTGAATAATATTTTTCCCAATGATATTACCACTTCCCACATGATAGACTTTAGTTTTAAAATTAGTGGGGGAGATAGTCTCCGGAGGGTCATGATTAAGATCAAAAGAGTGTGTTTTATCTCCAAGAGATTCACTACCACTATCCTCACTAGCACTTTCAACCACAACTTTCTCAAATTCAGACATGATAACAATTTCAAGCAAAGCAAGCAAACTAGCAAACAAGCAAATAAAATATTTTTGTATTTTTGTATAATTTTTTTTATAAGTGGGGGAGATGAAAATGAGAGGCAAAAACAAATAAAAGGTAAATAAAGTAAATGCAAGTGAATGTATTTTGTGTGAACGTACTTGGTAATTTTGATGATGTCTCCCCGGCAACGGCGCCAGAAATTCTTCCTGCTACTTGTAGTCTGCGTTGGTATTTCCCCGAAGAGGAGATGATGATGCAGTACAGTAGAGATAAGTATTTCCCTCAGTTAAGAACCAAGGTTATCAATCCAGTAGGAGAACCAAGCAAAATTCCGTTAAGCGCACCTGCACACACAAAAGCAAACACTTGCACCGAACGCAAATAAGAGGGTTGTCAATCCTCTTAGCGGTTAATTGCAAGGATTAAATCTTATCGAGGTAAATAGATAAACTAAAATACTAATTAAAATAACAGTAAATAAATTGCAGCAAGGTATTTTTAGATTTTTTATATGATAAAGATAGACCCGGGGACCACAGTTTTCACTAGAGGCTTCTCTCTCGAGCACAGAAACATACAGTGGGTAAACAAATTACTGTTGGGCAATTGACAGAATAGCAAATAATTATGATGGATTCATGGCAATGATCATGTATATAGGCATCACGTCTGAGACAAGTAGACCGACTCCTGCCTGCATCTACTACTATTACTCCACCCATCGACCGCTATCCAGCATGCATCTAGGGTATTAAGTTAATGAAAACAGAGTAACGCCATAAGCAAGATGACATGATGTAGAGAAGCAAATTCAAGCAATATGAATAAACCCCATCTTTTTATCCTTAATGGCAACAATACAAATACGTGTCATGTCCCCTTCTGTCACTGGGATTGAACACCGCAAGATTGAACCCATCACAAAGCACCTCTCCCATTGCAAGATAAATCAATCTAGTAGGCCAAACTAAACCGATAGATCGGAGAGAAATACAAAGCTACAACAATCATGCATAAAAGAGTTCAGAGATGACTCAAATATTTCTCATGAATAATCTGATCATAAACTCACAATTCATCGGATCCCAACAAACACACTGCAAAAGAAGATTACATCGGATAGAACTCCAAGAACATCGAGGAGAACATTGTATTGAAGATCAAAGAGAGAGAAGAAGCCATCTAGCTACTAGCTATGGACCCGTAGGTCTGTGGTAAACTACTCACACATCATCGGAAGGGCAGCAAGGTTGATGTAGAAGCCCTCCGTGATCGATTCCCACTCCGGCAGAGTACCGGAAAAGGCCTCTAGATGGGATCGCGGAAGAACAGAGGCTTGCGGCGGCGGAAAGGTTTTTTCTTCTGGCTCTCTCGGGGTTTCCCAATTTTTGTGAATTTATAGAAGTGGAATTAGGTCAAACGGAGCCATGTGGGCCCCACAAGGCAACACGACGCCCCCCCTGGGGCGCGCCCTGTTGCCTTGTGAAGCTTCTGTGAGGCTTCTGGCCTCCTCCTGAAGCTTCCAAGGTTTCTTTTGTCCAGAAAAATAATCTCCAAAAAGTTTCATGGCATTTGGACTTCATTTGGTACTGTTTCTCTGAAAAGCCAAAAACAAGCAGAAAACAGCAACTGGCATTGGGCACTAGGTTAATAGGTTAGTCCTATAAAATGATATATAATTGCATAAAATTGCATATAAAAACATCCAAGATTGATAGTATAACAGCATGGAACAATAAAAAATTATAGATACGTTGGAGACGTATCATCCACCCATATATCAAATTATCAAAGTATCGAACGCGAATCAAACAAAACATGATGAAAGTGACTAGATGAAATTCCCGTGTGTCCTCGAGAATGCTTTGCTTATTATAAGAGATCGTTCCGGCTTGTCCTTTGTTATAAAAAGGATTGGGCCACCTTGCTGCACTTTATTATACTTGTTACTTGTTACTTGTTACGAATTATCTTGCTACCGAAACTATCTGTTACCGCTACTTTCAGTACTTGCAGAGAATACCTTGCTGAAAACCGCTTGTCATTTCCTTCTGCTCCTCATTGGGTTCGACACTCTTACTTATCAAAAGGACTATGATTGATCCCCTATACTTGTGGGTCATCAGCCTCCATGACGAGGAGGGAGTAGTTCACCCTCGGGGCTGAGGGTATGTACCAGTAGCTATGTGTTTGATCTCTCTCTCTCTCTCTCTCTCTCTCTCTCTCTCTCTCTCTCTCGTGTTCTTGATTTGGCACGGTCTTGATGTACCGCAAGCTTTCTTAATATAGTTGGATCATATTGTGTTTCTTCCCTCTCTATCTTCTTGTGATAAATTGAGTCTTTCCCTTTGAAGTTTTGTTATTGTCGGATTGAATATTTCAGATTTGAGAACACTTGATGTATGTCTTGCATGTGGATACCCGTGGTGACAATGGGGTATTCTATTGAGTCACTTGATGTATGTTTTGGTGATCAACTCGAGGATTCCCGTGACCTTGGGGTAATCTAGGCATAGGGGTTGTGTCGGTGTATAAAACCTGGGTATTTTATACCCTGACTTATGCACAGACAGTGGCAGCTTCCCTGCTGGCCAAGGTTTGCCAGAAATCACCAAGACCAAGATCCCAGATCTAGTTGCAGCGACTACTGGAGTGAAGTTCAAGACGAAGCATCAACAAGTACTTGACTAGTATTGAAGATGAATACCTTTCTTGCCGGCAAGGCTGAGCCGGCAAGGTGAAGACCCGGCAAGTGTGGCACCCCGGCTCAAAGGACCAGTTTACCTTGTGTTCCCAACCCACAGATCATGTCTTCTGGAAACACACAACAACCTGGAATAGAACAGAACTGATCTTTATTGATATTATACAAGTACAAGCTTGGATATTACATAGGATAGCGAGGCCAGAAGCACAACTCGTGCTATGACAGTATCTACATTATTTATGAAACATCCAAGGGCCTCAGTACTAGTGGTAAGACTACAGCGTAGTGGAACATTGCGTGGGAAACTCCATCCCATAGGGACACTGCTGGGACACGACCTAGTTAGCGTAGCACGAACCTTCGGGATCTCCATCACCGGCTTCTCCTGCATCTGGCATGATACGCCAGGTGAGTACTTGGAATGTACTCGCAAGCTCACAGCAAACAACAGAATGGCAAAGATTATCTTAATTGCTTTAGGATGCTCACTTACTGTTACCAACTTACTCTCTTCCGGGTTCACACAAGACCCCCGGAGCACTCGTGACCCCTCGGTCACTTACGAGCATGAGACGAGTTCTTCCATCATTATTATTAATACGGTTGACCACACAGTGTGACCTAGTGCGGACTGTGTCCAATACCGTGGACGCGGCTATTCGAATAGATTCTTACACTCTACAGCGGTTGCGCACTTTACCCACACCATGGACATTCATCCAACGAGACTTGTCTAACCCGTAACTCTTCTATCGTACCACCGACAATCATCCCCCATCCGAGTCATGCCCTGGGTGGCCCCTGTGTCACTCATGACACCTGCCACCATCGTGGCTAACTAAACTATCCCAAATGGGGACGCCGGCAAATGACTCAACTTGGGCTCACAAGGTTATCGTCGCCTACCTGATCAGGGCAGCACGCGCATAACCTCCCCAATTTGGTGGTAAGGGTAAAAGAGCACGTGGTCAGACCAAGTCAAGGCCGTCCCATTCCGGCAGATGTGGCTGCACGGGTGAGTCCGGGTCAGTGGCACTTGATCAACTATCAAAGTGAATTTAACATATAAAGTTGATGGTCACATTTAACTATGTTGAATTTGTGCAAAATATCAACCATATGGAACTTAGCATAATTAAATTAAATTAAATGCAATATAATTCATTATAAAGCCAATACTATTGCTATTCTTTATGCAATGGATGATGTGGCTTGCCTTGCTCAAGATGAGTGTCTACAAACTCCTGGTCTTCAAATCCACAGCAATTTCCCTCTGAAAGTATTTTTAAATAGCAAAAGAAAATGTCACATAAAGCCTTTTTGTTTGCCAAAAATTCTGTGAACATTGTAAAAATACCAAACTTGGTCAGAAAATAGAGGGGCTCAATACAAAACCATAGCAAAAAGAATCACTTGATTTGGACTTGTGGTTTAAAAGTTAGAGCTGGTCAAAGTTGCTGGTCAAATCTGATTTAAAATTGAATTTAAATAGAAAAACAGAAAACCTCCAGCGGGCCACGTCGAAAGCATAAAGTGGAAATATGCTTCCACTTATACCACTTCGGGAGCGGGCTGGAGCCGCTGACAGGTCGGGCCGGGTGGTCAGATTTAAAAGAAGAAAAAGAAGAACAGTAGGAGGGCGGCTCACCGACGGCGATAGCCGGCGATAACGATAGCGGCGAGGTCGGGAGATGGCCGGGATGGATTGAGCACTCAACGGCGAGTCTCCCTGTACATGTGGATTCTCTAGGGACGTCCTAACGTTGTCGCCCCCTTCTTCTCTGGTGGTGGCAGCTCTCGGGTGTCGTCGGCGGTGGCGATTCCGGCAGCACCTCGGCCAGGGAAGAGGTCAGGCGGGGTCAGGAGAAGGCACTGAGCTTGACTGTAAGCTTGAGAGGGGCTGGGGTGGTCTAGAAGAGAGGCGAGGCGAGGTTGGCTTGGCGACGGAGCTCCGGCGAGATGCGAGGCCAGAGGGCCTCTCGGCCTTGGCTCAGCGAGCTAGAGCTCGATTGGGAGGTGGTGGAGTGCGGTGAGGAGCTAGGCGAGCCGGGCGGGGCTATTTATAGGCGGGGGCAAGGGTTCTGGAGTCGGTCGACGCTGTGGCCATGTCGCCGGAGTGAGGACGGCGAGCTGGCCATCGCGACGTAGGGCGAGGTGACGGGTGAGCTTAGGAGAGTTAATGCGCGAGAGGACGGCTCACGGAGAAGAAAACAGCCAGCGTGGCCGCCGTAGTACCACTGTGCCGCCCGTGGCGCACGGTGGCCATATCCGGCGAGCTCGCTGCCGGTGAGGGGGAAGGGCCTAGAGGGTCTAGGTGGATGGCGGAGAGGTAGTCGGTGCAAGGGGACACGGTATGGCGACGCGGGACGGCTGGAGCGATCACATCCGACGCGGTCGGCGCGCAGAGCGTGCGCACAGGCATGCCAGTGCCGTGCTCACCACGGGTGCTGGCACCTGGAGGCCATGCACGCCTGTCACACCTTGTCCAGTGCATCGACCCTGGATCACCCAGCCTCCCTGTGCCTCTGGTTCGGCTAGATACACTCTGAATCGAGTGGTAGCATCAGGTATAGTTTCTGAACAGAAACTTGAGAGGGATCCAGAGCCTGGATGAGTTGGAGATGGGGCCAAGAGACTTGTCTGGGATGATCTACATTGGAAGGATTATCTGCTGGCAAGTTTTGAGAGATTTTTGCAAAGATTTGCACATAGTTCAGGTACAAACCCTATACTGGTCTAGAAACTTGTTGAGGAAGTAGCACTCATATGAATGATCTGCTGAAGCTGAAATTTGGTGTTGGAAGGTTATTTGGTGGTGCCAACATGCCACAAAAATTTCAGCTCAAATGGGTGCCTCTAGCTGGTACTTCCTTCACAAAGGTTTGAACTGAACAGAAGCTTGGCAGAATATTTTTGCTGGAAATTTGAACTGGACTAGGAGATGTTTTTGGATATTGTGGCAAGATATGACCCCTAGTACCTCACGGAATTATTTGAGAATTTTCTGAGGCATAGAAATATATGTTGCTGGTAAAAGGAATATTCTGGACAAAATTTTGTACTGGCCCATGCAATATTTTTGAATATTGTGGGAGTATATGATCTCAAGAAGATGTGGGATTAATCTAGGAATTTTCTGATCAACAGATCAATAGCTTGCTTTACTACCCATAGTGGTAATGAGCATATCCAAGGGGATAAATGAATTATTTTGATAGGATAGAAATTAGGGTTTTGATCAGAGGGTATAAGACAAGGTTTTGGCAAGATGTTGAGGGTGTTGGATCACTTCAAGAGTAATCCAAGGAATCCTCAAGTCCAAAGTCAAATGATTTGGTTCCAAAGACCAACAAATGGCAATGAAAACCAGAAAAAATTTGAAAAGAAAAAATTGCCAAAATCAGGGTGTCACAAACCTACCCCCTTAGGATGAATCTCGTCCTCGAGATTCGGTTGCTCAGGGAACACATACGGATATGCTGATCTCAGAAAATCCTCTCTTTCCCATGTAGCTTCTTCTTCAGTATGGTGATCCCATAGTACCTTGTAAAATCTGATCACCTTGCTCCTAGTAGTTCTTTCCATCTCATCCAGAATTCTGATAGGTTTCTCCTCATAGGTCAAATCCTTGGTTAGCTCTAATTCACTCATATCTGCCTGTTTGATCGGAGGTGCAATGCACTTTCTCAGCTGTGATATGTGAAAGACATCATGTACTTCAGATAGTTCCGGTGGTAACTCCAACTGATATGCCACTCCGCCTCTTCTAGCGATTACTGGAAAGGGACCAATATATATGGGTGCAAGTTTTCCTCGAGTATGAAATCTCTTTACCCCTTTCATGGGATTTACTCGGAGGTAAGCATACTCTCCGGGTTCAAAGGTTACTTCCCGGTGCTTAGGATCATAGTAGCTTTTCTGACGGGACTTAGTGGCTCAAAGTCGCTCTTGAATTTCCTTAACTTGCTTTCAGCCTTGAGCATCAAATCTGTACCGAAGATACGGCTGTCTCCTGTCTGTGACCAATTTAAGGGAGTGCGGCATTTCCGTCCATACAATGCCTCAAATGGTGACATTTTAAGACTTGACTGATAACTGTTGTTGTAGGAAAATTCCGCATAGGGTAGACTATCTTCCCACTTGGGTTCATAGGTGAGGGCACAGGACCGAAGCATATCTTTCAATATCTGGTTCACTCGTTCGGTCTGCCCGTCTGTTTGTGGGTGGTATGCCATGCTATGCTTCAATGCTGTTCCCAAAGCCTGATGCAAACGTAGCCAGAATGCTGGGGTGAACAAGGATCCTCTATCTGATGTGATAGACTTGGGTACTCCATGAAGGCTAACTATCCGGGACATATAGAGTTGTGCGAGTTGATCGGCCCGGAAAGTAGTCTTTACAGGAATGAAATGAGCCACTTTGGTAAGTATATCCACGATAACCCAAATGGCATCATGGCCTCTTGTTGACTTGGGTAGTCCAACAATGAAGTACATGCATATATCATCCCATTTCCACTGGGGAACTTGTAAGGGTTGTAATAGTCCAGCTGGTTTCTGGTGCTCGGCCTTGACTCTATTGCATATGTCGCAACACGCGACATAGTATGCAATATCTCTTCGCATTCCTGGCCACCAAAAGATTTCTCTCAGGTCTTGATACATTTTTGTTCCTCCCGGGTGAATGGAATATGCGGACTCATGTGCCTCTCGCAATATTTGCTGCCTCAGGTTTTCCTGGTCAGGCACGCATATTCGGCTGTCGAACCATAATGTCCCTTGTTCGTCAATGCGGAAGGACTTGACTTTTCCTTGCTGTATGTTTTCAGAATCTCCTGTATGCCCTTGTCGGTTTTCTGAGCTTCCTTAATTTCCTCCATAAGTGTTGGAGTAATTTCCAACGTATCCGGGCTAGTTGGGCCACAAAGTACCAAGTTGTGCTTGGCAAACTCTTCTTGTAACCTTGGATGGATACCCTCCATTATTGTATTTACAGTGCATGGTTTCCTGCTGAGGGCATCTACGACCACATTGGCTTTTCTCGGGTGGTAATTGATCCCAAGGTCATAGTCTTTGACCAGTTCAAGCCATCTTCTCTGTCTGAGGTTGAGATCGGGTTGCGTGAAAATATACTTGAGACTCTTGTGGTCTGTGTATATCTCACAGCGTTGCCCAATGAGATAATGCCTCCAAATTTTCAGGGCATGAACCACGGCTGCCAATTCCAAGTCGTGTGTAGGGTAGTTTTCTTCATGGGGTCGTAGCTATCTGGATGCATATGCTACAACCTTTCCTTCTTGCATTAATATGCAGCCGATTCCACACCTGGAAGCATCACAGTATATGTCAAAGCTCTTGTGAATATCTGGAAGAATTAAGACAGGAGCTGTAGTTAGCCTCGTCTTTAGCTCCATAAAGCTGCTATCGCATTCTTCCGTCCAGACAAACTTGTGATTCTTCTTCAACAATTCTATCAGTGGCTTGGCTATCTTGGACAAGCCTTCAATAAAACGACGGTAGTAGCCTTCCAATCCCAGGAAACTGCGGACTTCTGTTATCGAGGCTGGTGTCTTCCAGTTTAATACGACAGTCACTTTGCTGGGGTCGATGGCCACACCTTGTTCTGACAGAATGTGCCCCAGAAATCCCACCTCTCTTAGCCAAAATTCACATTTGCTGAACTTGGCATACAAGCGATGGGTCCTTAATCTTTCCAGGACAGCATGAAGATGTTGTTTGTGTTCCCCTTCATCCTTGGAGTATATAAGGATATCATCGATGAACACCACTATGAACTTGTCCAGAAAGTCCATGAAGACTTTGTTCATCATGCTCATGAAATAAGCTGGAGCATTTGTCAGCCCAAACGACATGACTGTAAATTCACACAGGCCATATCGAGTGGTGAAGGCTGTCTTGGGGATATCCTCTTTCCTTATTTTCAACTGGTGATACCCCGTTCGGAGGTCAATCTTAGAAAATACCCGGTCTCCACTCAACTGGTCAAACAAGTCATCAATGCGAGGGAGTGGGTACTTATTTTTGATGGTGACCTCATTCAATTGGCGATAGTCCACACACATCCGTAGACTGCCATCCTTCTTCTTAACAAACAGCACAGGTGATCCCCATGGCGAGATGCTTGGGCGAATGTACCCTTTTTGTAGTAATTCATCCAACTATTTCTTTAATTCCACCAGCTTTGGGGACGGCATGCGGTAGTACTTCTTGTAGATTGGAGCAGTTCCGGGAATAACATCAATAGCAAATTCCAATTCGCGGTCAGGTGGCATCCCTGGTAGTTCCTCCGGGAACACATCCAGAAATTTACTGACTACCGGAATCAAGTTCATATCTGTAACGGTGGTCTTGAATGCCATTCCCTTCGTCGCCATCATTCTGCTGGCGATAAACTGAACTGTTTGTCCTACCAGGTTAACCAATGTCACTGTTCTGGTAGCGCAGTTGATGCAAACTTGATGCGGTGTCAACCAGTCCATCCCTAGTATTATGTCCAATCCAGGGTTCTCAATGGCAACAAGGGTGGCTGGAAACTTAACTCCGTGTATCAAGATCTCCAGGTCCTTGTATATCACATTTGTTCTGAGCATGGAGCCAGGGGATTGTACCACCATGATTTTATCCAAAAGAGAAGGGAAAAATTTATGTATGGTGGCAAAACTCCGCGAATGGGAAGCTCCGGAATCAAATAAAATTATTGCGGGTATGTTGTTAACAGAAAACATACCAAGGACCACATCTGGTGCTTCGCGGGCTTCCTCGGCGGAGATATGATGAACTTGGCCACGGCAGAAGTTCTGATTGGGGCGGCGTCCAATATTGTTGACTTGTGGCTTGAAGTCAGATGGTGGCTTTCCAGCTCTTGTGGTTCATTGCTTAGAATAATGCCCGCCTTGTCCGCAAGTGAAGCAAGTGTTGTTGCGGCGGCAGTCCTCCAGCACTGGCTGCTTTCCAATTGTCTTGTCCTGGTTGCCTGGCTTGTTGTTATTGTTGCCGCCATTCCAGGTGGGCTTGTACTCAGACTGAACTGGTTGCCAGATACGCGGCTTTTGCGTAAACTGCACATGGGCATCCTTCTTGGGCTCAAACTTACACTTGCGGTCTTCATATCCAGACTTATGCTCTCATTCAGCGATGAACGCTTTGTTTACCAGAGTCTGAAAGTACGGAAAATCCAGCATGCAGAGCTGACATCGGAGGGCATGGTTGAGTCCTCCTAGGAATCGATCTATCTTCCTTTCTTCGGTGGACACATCATGGGTGGAGTATCGTGCCAGATTATTGAATTTGTTCAGATACTCACCGACTGACATACTTCCTTGAGTAAGAGCAAGGAATTCCCTCTGCTTCACCTTCATGATGCCGGTGGGAATATGATACCTCCGGAACACTTCCTTGAATTTCTCCCAGGAAATGTCTTCCCCAGGAGGCCATGCCATTTTTGCATTATCCCACCAGATAGCTGCCGGTCCTTCTAGGTGGTGAGTAACAAAAGGAACCTTGTCTGACTCATCACAGCGAGCTATTTCCAGCTTCTTTTCCATTGTCCTTAGCCAGTCATCAGCTTCAATTGGATCAACCGCTTGACCAAAACTGGGTGGCTTGGTACGCTGAAAATCAGACAACTTGGAGTGCGTCCCATTGTTCTGATTCTGTCCTATCATAGTCTGCATACTTTTCAGAAACTCCATCAAATCCTGATTTCTTTTCTCTTCGAACATCCTCATGATCTGATCAGTGCTCGGTGGTTGTGATGGAGGAGGTGGCAAATCTTCTGGCGGTTGTCTCGCCTGTCTGGCGGATCGACAGATCGAAGTTCCATCACCGCCTTGATTGCTACACCTCTTCATCCTATATCCGTTCCCATTGCAAAATACCGAATTGATGAGCAACATCCATAGGGGAAAGATACGGCGGAATAACACCAAGAAAACATAATCAAGGAGAAAGCGAGAAAATCAACCTAATTATACAAGGCATTCCAACATCATACATGGCAAGCTAGTAGGGTTTATCATGACTGGTACTGCTCATATGGCAGTTGACATATGCAAGGATGCTATGATGCATGCTCGCTAAAACTCAAACATCCACTCTAGTAGCGCGGGTGGCATGGACACAGGCAAACTGAAGACTCCTCATCATCTGATCCTGTCTCAGAATCAGAGCTGATGATGTGGATCATGTCCTCCGGATCAAAGGAAACACGACGATGCTGACGAGAAGGTTCTCCCTCTGAGGAAGAAGAAGCACGACGCCTCAGCATGGGAGCAGCTGGAGTGGCTAGCAGCGAGGCCCACTCAACTGGGGTCTCACATCAGGTACCAGACGAAGTGCCTGGCTGTCCGAACGAGCTAGAAGGAGTCTCAGGCATGCGTGGAGGTGCAACAGGCGGTGTATACATGGGTGAGAACATAGGAGGAGGAGGAGACTGTACTGCAGTAGCAGCGGCAAGTGCCTCTTGGACACGAGACAGCTCCTCAGCTAAGGAAATGATCATACGATAACTGGCGTTCAGATAGCGGGATAAGACACCAGTCGCATGATCACTCGCCGGATCAACAGGTGCAAAAAGGACTCGCCCTGTCGTAGGCGACAGGGTGGGGTAGTGAAAGAAACCTGGGTGTGTCTGCATCTTGACCTCGTGGAAGCGCAAGTCAGTGAGAGCCTCCATCATAGCAAACTGGATCGCCAGATCGGGAGTAGAAGCAGTTCCGCCCTTGGAAGAGCGGGAGTAGCTGCTGATCTCCGAACTCGCAGTCAGGAAAGACTCGGCGTGGTACTCGAACACCGAATCTGCAAGCTGCTCTCGGAACACCTGATACACTGGGTCTTCGCCGTTGGGATACAGTCGAAGCCAGACGCTGCGAAGAAGTACCGAAAAAGTGAACGGTGCCGGCTCATGGTTGTAGTGGTACGGAACTGGTGCCATCTACACTCACAAGGCCAACGGTTAGTAAAACAAATGAATCGGGATGCATGCTATGCAACAAGCAAACGCAGCAAGCAAGACACACCCCAAAACCCTATACTAACCGGGTTACTAGCGCGGGGTTAACTAGGGTGTCCTACAATTAGCACGGCTCTGATACCAAGCGTTGTGGCACCCCGGCTCAGAGGACCTGTTTACCTTGTGTTCCCAACCCAGAGATCATGTCTTCTGGAAACACACAACAACTTGGAACAGAACAGAACTGATCTTTATTGATATTATACAAGTACAAGCATGGATATTACATAGGATAGCGAGGCCAGAAGCACAACTCGTGCTATGACAGTATCTACATTATTTATGAAACATCCAAGGGCCTCAGTACTAGTGGTAAGACTACAGCGTAGCGGAACATCGCGTGGGAAACTACATCCCATAGGGACACTGCTGGGACACGACCTAGTTAGCGTAGCACGAACCTTCAGGATCTCCATCACCGGCTTCTCCTGCATCTGGCATGATACGCCAGGTGAGTACATGGAATGTACTCGCAAGCTCACAGCAACCAAAATAGTGCAGCAAACAACAGCATGGCAAAGATTATCTTAATTGCTTTAGGATGCTCACTTACTGTTACCAACTTACTCTCTTCCGTGTTCACACATGACCCCCGGAGCACTCGTGACCCCTCGGTCACTTACGAGCATGAGACGAGTTCTTCCATCATTATTATCAATACCGTTGAGCACACAGTGTGACATAGTGTGGACTGTGTCCAATACTATGGACACAGCTATTCGAATAGATTCTTACACTCTGCAGAGGTTGCGCACTTTACCCACACCATGGACATTCGTCCAACGAGACTTGTCTAACCCGTAACTCTTCTATCGTACCACCGACAATCATCCCCCGTCCGAGTCATGCCCTGGGTGACCCCTGTGTCACTCCTGACACCTGCCACCGTCGTGGCCAACTAAACTATCCCAAACGGGGACGCCAGCAAATAACTCAACTTGGGCTCACGAGGTTATCGTCGCCTACCTAATCAGGGCAGCACGCGTGCATAACCTCCCCTCTTTGGTGGTACCGGTAAAAGAGCACGCGGTCAGACCAAGTCAAGGTCGTCCCATTCCGGCAGATGTGGCTGCACGGGTGAGTCCGGGTCGGTGGCACTTGATCAACTATCAAAGTGAATTTAACATATAAAGTTGTTGGTCACATTTAACTATGTTGAATTTGTGCAAAATATCAACCATACGGAACTTAGCATAATTAAATTAAATTAAATGCAATATAATTCGTTATAAAGTCATGCAATGGATTATGTGGCTTGCCTTGCTCAAGATGAGTGTCTACAAACTCCTAGTCTTCAAATCCACAGCAATTTCCCTCTGAAAGTATTTTTAAATAGCAAAAGAAAATGTCACATAAAGCCTTTTTGTTTGCCAAAAATTCTGGGAACATTGTAAAAATACCAAACTTGGTCAGAAAATAGAGGGGCTCAATACAAAACCATAGCAAAAAGAATCACTTGATTTGGACTTGTGGATTAAAAGTTAGAGCTGGTCAAAGTTGCTGGTCAAATCTGATTTAAAATTGAATTTAAATAGAAAAACAGAAAACCTCCAGCGGGCCACGTCGAAAGAGTAAAGTGGACTTACGCTTCCACTTATACCGCTTCGGGCGTGGGTTGGAGCCGCTGACAGGTGGGGCCGGGTGGTCAAATTTAAAAGAAGAAAAAGAAGAACAGTAGGAGGGCGGCTCACCGACGGCGATAGCGACGGCGGCGAGGTCTGGAGATGGCCGGGATGGATCGAGCACTCGACGGCGAGTCTCCCTATACCCATGGCTTCTCCGGGGACGGCCTAACGGCGTCGCCCCCTTCTTCTCCGGTGGCGGTTGCTCTCGGGTGTCGTCGGCGGTGGCAATTCCGATAGCACCTCGGCCAGGGAAGAGGTCAGGCAGGGTCAGGAGAAGGCACTGAGCTCGACTATAAGCTTGAGAAGGGCTGGGGTGGTCAGGAAGAGAGGTGAGGCGAGGTTGGCTTGGCGGCGAAGCTCCGGGGAGATGCGAGGCCAGAGGGCCTCTCGGCCTTGGCTCAGTGAGCTAGAGCTCGATTGGGAGGTGGTGGAGTGCGGTGAGGAGCTAGGCATGCCGGGCGGGGCTATTTATAGGCGGGGGCGAGGGTTTTGGAGTCGGGCGCCGCTGTGGCTACGTCGCCGGAGTGAGGATGGCGAGCTGGCCATCGCGACATAGGGTGAGGTGACGGGTGAGCTCAGGAGAGTTAATGCACGAGAGGACGGCTCGCGGAGAAGAAAATAGCCAGCGCGGCCGCCGTACTGCCACTGTGCCGCCCGTGGCGCACGGTGGCTGACGGTGTCCTGGATTAGGCGGTGCCAACCTTGCCGGCCCGTCTCCTCGGTTGGGCCGACATGCCCTCATACGTGATCATGATGGACTCCGGAGGCCTGATGACCCACAAGTATAGGGAATCAATCATAGTCCTTTCGATAAGTAAGAGTGTCGAACCCAACGAGGACCAGAAGGAAATGACAAGCGTTTTCAGCAAGGTGTTTTCTGCAAGCACTGAAATTATCGGTAACAGGTAGTTTGATAGCAAGATAATTTGTAACACGTGACAAGTAATAATAGTAACAAAGAGTGCAGCAATATAGCCCAATCCTTTTTGTAGCAAAGGATAGGCCGGAACGATCTCTTATAATAAGTAAAGCGTTCTCGAGGACACATGGGAATTTCATCTAGTCACTTTCATCATGTTTGTTTGATTCGCGTTCGCTACTTTGATAATTTGATATGTGGGTGGACCGGTGCTTGGGTGCTGTCCTTACTTGGACAAACCTCCCACTTATGATTACCCCCTCTCGCAAGCATCCGGAACTACGAAAGAAGAATTAAGATTACTCTAACCATAGCATTAAACGTGTGGATCCAAATCAGCCCCTTACGGAATAGCGCATAAACTAGGGTTTAAGCTTCTGTCACTGTAGCAACCCATCATCTAGTTACTACTCCACAATGCATTCCCTTAGGCCCAAAGATGGTGAAGTGTCATGTAGTCGACGTTCACATGACACCACTAAGAGAATCACAACATACACATCATCAAAATATCGAACGAATACCAAATTCACATGATTACTTATGACAAGACTTCTCCCATGTCCTCAAGAACAAAAGTAACTACTCACACATCATAAACATGTTCATGACCAGTAGGGCATTGAATTGCATAATAGATCTGAACATATAATCTTCCACCAAGTAAACCTACAAGCATCAACTACAAGATGTAATCAACACTACTAGCAACCCACAGGTACCAATCTGAGGTTTTGAGACAAAGATTGAATACAAGAGATGAACTAGGGTTTGAGATGAGATGGTGCTGGTGAAGATGTTGATGAAGATTAGCCCTCCCACGATGAGAGGGTCGCTGGTGGTGTCGATGGCGACGATTTCCCCCTCCCGGAGGGAAGTTTCCCCGGCAGAATCTCTCCGCCGGAGAGCAAAAGTGCTCCTGCCCAAGTTCCGCCTCGAGACGGCGGCGTACCGTCTCGAAAGTCTTCTCTATAATTATTTTAGGTCAAAATCACTTATATACCAGAAAATAGGGGCCAGAAGTGGGCCATGGGCCCCATGAGCCACCAGGGCGCGCCTGGGGGGGGGGGGGGTGGCGCGCCCTGGTGCCTCGTGGGCACCTGGGTGGCCCCCTCTGGTACTTTTTGCTTCCAATATTTTTTATATATTCCAAAATAATTCTCCAGAAAATTTCATCTCATTTGAAGTTGTGCAGAATAGGTATCTTGACAGAGCTTTTTCAGGTCCAGAATTCCAGCTGCCGGTATTCTCCCTCCTTGTGTGAATCTTGCATATTTAGAGAGAAAAGGCATTAGAATATCTCCACAAAGTATTATATTGATTAAAAACACTATAAATAACAGTAGTAAAACATGATGCAAAATGGACGTATCAAGGCCGCACACGGGAGACGTGATCGAGGCTGTCTCTACCAAAGACTTGTAGTACACTTCAAGATTTTTCCAGCCGCCTTACTCCTAGATACCGACCTTGTAACCCTAGATACCCTCCCTGGCATGTATATAAGCCATAGGGTCTAGCCCATAGGGGGAGGAACACAATATCGCTCACCTAGCCCTAGAAGTTAGACACATATTACGATCTCGAGGTAGATCAACTCTGTACTCGACACATCTCCATCAATATAAGCAGAAGCAGGACGTAGGGTTTTACCTCCATCAAGAGGGCCCGAACCTGGGTAAACATCGCCTCCCTCATCTCTGTTACCATCGATCCAAGATCCACAGCTCGGGACCCCCTACCCCGAGGTCTGCCGGTTTTTACACCGACACTGGTGCTTTCATTGAGAGTTCCGCTGCGCGATCACCAGAAGGATTGATGCCTCACCTGCAGATCAACTGCGCCAACGGCCACGGGACGTTTATGCCCCCGGCCAGCTTTTTGTCTTTGGCAGCATGGTATTTTGCGCCGACTCGACGGGTCACCTGACCTCTGTCGAGAACTATGCCCCAGGTCGGATCGTGACTTTCGGTGGCCTTGAGTACACTGCGGATTCCCGTGGCGAACTCATCCTATCGGGATGGACTCCCGGCCGGATCGAGAGCTCGGTCGGTTCTGGAGGCTTGACTCTGGAACCGAACTCTGTCACGGTGTCTCTTGAGACCCCTGACGCCGCCACCCCGGCCAGTCTCTCCCCGATCACCAGTCTGGAGATAGATCCGGCTCCCACTCTTGAAACTGCGCCGGTGCTAGAATTGATTTCGGCGCAGAACCCGGAATTATGTTTAGATTCCCTCCGCTCCGAAAGAGCATCTGGTTACACGCAGGTGTACTTCGAATCAGCCTTGCCTATGGTGCATCCATGAATCCCGAAGAGTTATCTCACCTCGATGAGATGCTTGACCGCATCCGGAGCATGTCCATCTCGGACGGCAAGACTTCGGTTTACAATCAGATCAGACTTAAAGCCGACGATAGGGAAATTTACATCCCACCCACCACCCACCTAGTCGCCACGATCGACGATTTAACCGACGTGTTGGACTATGGCGAACCCTCAGACATGGAGGAAGACGCCGATGGCCCCATCGAGAACACCTTGCCCCCGATAAACGCGGGCAGGTGGACCGCCACGTTCACCTATGATGTTTACATGGTGGACACCCCCAAAACCCCTCCAAGATGTCGGTGAAGGTGCCAAAGGGGCAATAATGGGGAACCCAGTGGCAATGATGCGAGAGCCAATAACGGCGACGTGGAAGACGGCGATGCCGATAACCGTGAGGAGGACGTTCAAGCCTCCCCAGTAAGGAACGGCACACCAGACTGACCTCTTGGGGACTCAGATCCCGATGTCCTCTTCGAAGGGGCCGATGACAAATACATGCCGGAATCTGAGGAGGATGAGAGCCTCGGCACCGAAGACTACATCATCCCCAAAGACCCTTTTGAACAAGAACGCTTCCGGCGACGGCCCGGAGCTTAAAGCGCAAGCAGCAGCAGCTGCAGGCCAATACCGATGCGCTATATGAAAAGTGGATCGAAGTGCTCACCGCCGAGCAAGACATGGAGAATCGGCGCCATAGTGTGCCGAAATCATACCCACGCAGGCAACTGTTACCGGAGTTCCACGAAGAGCTCGCTGACGACCTCGATCGGCCCCTAGAGGCCGGGGCAGGCCAAGACGAGAAGACCCCGGTGAACCGCCACCTCCACGCCGTCATGGCAAATTCCCCGTGGACTACCTAGATCCTCACGACGCTAGACGTCGTATTGAGGAAAATAGGGCTCCCCCTCGGTCCATCTACGGATCAAGGGGACATGCGCCAGCTGGGCCTGACGGCTACGATACCTGGGTGGACAGGAACGGCCGTGCCCAAGATCAAGCCTACTCACGGCTTTCTCCCGACCTCCGACGAGATGCTCCTCGGTCCCGAGGTCTGGCTCACCCAATCTGCTTTAGAGACAGGGTGATGGAACATCAATTCCCGGAAGGGTTCAAACCCATCAACATAGAATCATACGATGGTACCACGGACCCAGCAGTTTGGATCGAAGATTTCTTCCTGCATATACACATGGCCAATGGAGATGATCTCCATGCCATTAAATATCTGCCACTCAAGCTAAAGGGGCCGGCGAGGCACTGGCTTAATAGCCTCCCTCCTCACTCTATCGGCAGCTGGGAGGCCCTAGAAGACGCTTTTCGAGCAAACTTCCAGGGCACATATGTCCGACCTCCGGACGCTGATGACCTCAGTCGTGTCACCCAGCAGCCAGGCGAATCAGCCCGGAAATTCTGGAACAGGTTCCTCACCAAGAAGAACCAGATCATATATTGCTCCAAAGCCGAGGCCATCGCCGCATTTAAAAACAATATTCAAGATGAATGGTTGGCTCGACAACTCGGCCAGGATAAGCCGAGAACTATGGCTGCCCTGACCTCAATGATGACCCGCTTTTGTGCGGGAGAAGATAGCTGGCTTGCCCGAAGTACTCATAACGGCGAGGCAGGCACCTCGGAAACTCGCAATGCCAATGGAAAACCAAAGCGCAACAAAAATAAGCGCAGTTATAAAACTGGCGGAAGCGACACTGAAGACGTTGCGGTCAACGCAGGATTCACCGGACCTAAATCTGGGCAGAAAAGAAAACCCTTTAAAGGGAATAAAGACAGACCTAGCCAGCTTGATAGGCTCCTGGACCGCCCATGTGGGATTCACGGTACTCAGGAAAAACCAGCAAACCACACTAATAGGAATTGCTGGGTCTTTAAACAAGCCGGCAAGATAGCGGCAGAGGGTCAGAGTAAAGCCCAACACCGCAACGACGACGAGGATGAACCTCGGCAGCCCAATAATGGAGGCCAAAAGAAATTTCCTAACGAGGTAACAGAGGTCAACATGATCTACGTCACCCACATCCCTAAATGGAAGAGGAAGCGTGTACTTCGGGACGTATACGCGCTAGAGCCAGTCGCCCCGAAGTATAATCCATGGTCGGCCTACCCGATCACTTTCGACAAGCATGATCATCCGACCAGCATCAGGCACGGCGGATCGGCGGCACTCGTCCTGGACCCTATTGTTGATGGTTATCATTTAACACGCGTCCTAATGGACGGGGGAAGCAGCCTTAACCTCATCTACGAGGACACAGTTCGGAAGATGGGCATCGACTCATCTCGGATCAAGCCGAGCTCTACCACCTTTAAAGGTGTCATTCCGGGCGTCGAAGCCCATTGTATCGGAACAGTCACCCTAGAGGTAGTCTTCGGTTTGCCTGAGAACTTCCGAAGCGAGGAGTTAATCTTCGATATCGTACCCTTTCAGAGTGTATACCATGCGCTCTTAGGGCGCACAGCCTTCGCACGCTTCAACGCAGTCCCACATTATGCCTACCTCAAGCTCAAAATGCTGGGACCCAATGGTGTCATCACAATCAATGGTAACACAGAACGTTCACTCCGGACAGAGGAACAGACCGCGGCTTTTGCAGCCAAGGTTCAAGCGTCCAAGGAGGCAGCCCGCAGTGATAAACGCGCCGCCCGCTCTTTGAAGCGTGCCCGGGATGCACAAATCGACCTCGGCCAGGTACCCCCGCACCCGAAATAGGGATGCGGGCTCCTCATGTGCCCTCTCTGGAGTGGGCACTACGTCCCCAGAGCGCATAACTTTGCACTCAAGATTTCCTGGGACGTCGAGGAGCCAGAACAATTACCCAAACGTCAGGCGCGGATTAACCAAGCAAAGACGAGGCTTAGAGCCCCTGCACAGGCAAGTATCTGTAAAAGAAACAGCCAAACATGACTATGTCTATATGGTTTTAACCACAGAGTGACTTTGGCAACATCTCCCTTCAAGGAACTCGGTCAATCAAACACTTAAAGTGTATAAAGGGCCGGAGGGGCATCAACCCTCGCAAATTCCTCACCATCAATGGTGAAGATCTGGTCAACAGTTCAGAAATGCAGATGTGCGGTAGGTCGTGGCCTGGATACTTCAAAATCCGTTAGCAATTATCTGACCTGTTTCTTCCTCTTCCTTCTTTACCATTTACATTGTACTCTTTCAATTACTCTCGTCTCAGCTGGGCATGTACACAATTGATATTATGAAATAAAGAAACTATGCCCTTTCAAGGTCTTTATTGTATTTCTTTATCAGCATAGCTCCTCTAGGACGATGAAGTTCTCCAAAAAGATGCAATTGTATAACAAAGTCCGAGGTATTCGGTGTCTCGGATTTTGGCCTTATATGCATCAGTTTCGAGCCTAGATTTCGGTCAATAGTTGGGTTGCCCGGCGCCTACGTGTACCCCTTACATTTCCGATGAATTCGGCTAAGGGTGTAACGGGAGAACCACTGCGATTGCGCTGCCAGGTCAATTGGCATGGCGCCTCAGTGGAGAAAGCTGAAAACTGACTATCTAGGTAGGTGTAAACTGGTCTGCCATCCGGAGACCGCGTCAAGCGATGTGACGATAGAGATCACCCGTGTTAAAAGAAGGGCTTTCATTCCTAGCCGAAGTGTGCTATGGCCTAGACCTCGGCCGACTTGGCTGAACACTTCCCACACCTGGGGCTGGTCATCAACCCCCACAGTCAAACTCCTATGACTAAGTGAAAGATATCAAGCCACTATAGTTCGATTGCCTAGTTCCTATAAGTCACCGACCACCTCCGGGTACCGAGACATCGGCTAAGGGTCCAGCGTGCCTTAAGGAGCACCCTTTGTATGACCTACACTGGGGCTGAAGCCGACGACTGGACACTCTCATTTTAAACAGTCATATCGGAGGAATAATTAAATTATAAAACCACACACATAGAATTTCAAGCCATTTTCATTCAACAAAAGATAAACTTTTTACATTGTACACTCCAACATTCTGGAGTATCACTTAGAAATACAGTGTGTCTTTGGGACACATGTCTTCGGTGGTCCGAGCTCCCGCCTCCACCTCGGCGAAGAACTGCTCGGCGGTGCATGGCTTGTCGGCAGGAGGGCCCGCGGCACATGTCTCCGCGTCAACCTTGCGGAAATGCGTCTTCATGCAAGCGTACGCCCTCCGCGCCCCTTCGAAGCACGCGGACCTTTTCTAGCGATCCACGCAGGGCACGGCATCTCGGAGACGGGCCGTAAGGCTGAAGAGGCTCTTCGGTAGGCCACAGCACGATGCAGAGGTCCTGGAGCGCTAGTCTCATCAAGCAAAACAGCTCCACCAGCTGCTTCACTCGATGATTCAGCAGCTGCGCGGACGGCGACCCTGGAAACAGCACCCAGAAGGCCTTCTCCGCCTCGTGGCCTGCCAGCTGGCTGAAGTATGCCACCGCATCCGTCGCGCTCTGCGGGAGATCCGCAAAGACCTCTGCGGAACGCCATAACTGGGTGAGCTCGACACACCCTTTGCTGCCAAACGAACACTGCAGCAAAAATATCTTACCCGAGGCGATTTGCTCCACTTGTTGGAGCACCTCGCGGTCAGCTCGGGCCGAGGTCTTGAGCTCGGAGTGGGCACGTTGAAGCTTCTCGAGCTCCTCCTTTGTTTGTTGCCCCTCCTCCTGAAGTTTGTCGCGTGCTTCAAACATGCCCTTCAGGGTCTCCTCGACCTCTAGCACCCGCACTTGGTGCTTTTCCCCGGCTGCCTTCTCGGCGGCCCGGACCTTATCGGCCGCAGTGGTAGCAGCCTCCTGCTGCCGCACCTCCTTCCAAGCCCTTTCGAGCTCGGCCTTGAGCGTCTCTAGCTCCGCTGTCAACACAGTTCGGCCTTAGTTGTTTTCTTTAACACACATTATACCTCTTCGTCCAAAGTACAAGGCAAGTTTAAACTTGCTTACCTTGAGATTGCTCAAGATTCCGGTTCATCTCCGCTATCTCTTCGGAGACGGAGTCCGGAACCGAGGTCAAAACCTGGAACAAAAGAGATCCTTATTATAAAGGGAATAGTTAAGATTACTAAAAGACTCCAAGACGGCTGCCTCAAGCAGCGCCCTGGGGGCTACTCAATGGGCTCCTACTTAATCAAGCGACCCCGATGCCGGTTTCTTGAAACCGACTTCAGGCTCGGGGGCTACTCACTCACTAAGCCATTTGGCAGGCTGTGCTATTATGTCCTCGGACAAAACTCATAAAACAAACAACTTAAATAAGCAAATTGAATGCGCAGAAAGCGTACCTCAAAACCTGCTATGAGGTTCTTGAAAACCTCATGCAGGCCGGCCCCTGCGGACCGGTAGCCCTGTAGCGCCGAACCTATCAAGGCGCGGTGCTCCTCCTTGATGGACGAGCCCTTTAGGGTGTCCTCCATCTCCTCGGTCCACCCCGCGCCGGCCTGTCCTTGGGCAGTTGGTTGGGGGTGGAGGGATGACCTCAGATGCATCCACCCGAGCAGCCTCCGCCTGGGGTGGCGGAGCCGAGGTGGATGCCGGCTGGGCCAATGGCTGGCCCAGCCCTTCTTCGATGACCTCGGGGCATTCTGTCCCCGGGACTTGTTGGGCCGAGGTATCGACCTCGGCCATGATCGCCACCTCGTCGGCCCCCGTCATGTTCACGTCGGGGACCAGGGTGGATGTTGCCTCCCCTAGACCGTCATGCATTGGGGGAGAAGCGGCGAGCTCTGGAGTCCCGCTGGCGGATGGCAACCCGCTCGAAGAACCGCTGGGGATTACCCTCGGCGGACTGCATGTGAAAAGTTGCTTTTGTAAGATTTCCCTTACTGAAAAAATGACTCAAGGATGGAAGACGAGGACAAAGGCTTACACTCGGGGCGCCGGTTTCTTCCTCCCCATACAAAGGAGGTCTTCATCTGAGTCACCGGAGAGCTCGGCCCTCTCCGACGACTTGTTGGTGGCCTCGGATGAGGCTCACCTCGGCCTCTTTAGGCCCTTCGGCGGCATGTCCACATCGGCGTCTTCTAACGCCGACCTCTTCCCCTTCGGAGGGGGAACCTCCTCCTCCTCACCCTCCTCGGCGCTGCTGTCCTGGGCGGTGGAGGTGTGGGTCTCTTCGGACCGGGTGACCGAAGTCCCCCGGGTCCGAGCGCTTGACATCCTCGGTCAGAAGCGCTGAGAGTAGGGGAGTTGGGGGCTGCTCTGGCAGTGGGGCCGGGCATCGTACCCCTTGTACCCAGGTCAACCACTTCTGCAAAATGTCAAAACACGACGATTCAAGTAAAAACTTTACTCCTCCGTGTAATGAGCAAAAAACAAAGATTGAAGGGCGGAACCACTAACCGGGGGGGCCTCATAGCCATGTTCGAGGCCGCGGTCCTCCCCTTCCTTGGGGATCTTGTCCTTGGCCAGCTTCATGAGCCTTGTCCACATGGCTGCCAAGGTGGAGAGGAAGAAGGAGGTGATGGTGTCCATGTCCTCGGGCTTTTGTGCCAACATCGGGGTAGCCCAAAGTTGGAGAGGGAGTATGCGGCGGTTGAGCATGACATTGATGACGTCGGCTAGCTCAACCTTCCCCGTTGTGGACCACCAAAGGATCCTGTCGATCAGGGTCTCCACCTCTTCTGGCTTCCCCCAAGCGACGCCCTTCTCCTTCCAGGACTTGAGTTTCTTGGGAGGCCCGGCTGAGAAGGCCGGGACCTCGGTTTGACCAGGGGCGAGTGGCTCGGTGATGTAAAACCACTCTCTTTGCCACTCCTTCACCGTCTCGATGAAGGTGCCCTTGAACCAGGTGGCCCCCTGGTTTTTACTGATCATGGCCCCTCCGCACTCCGCGAGATCTGAGCCACTTGACTCCGGTTTGATCCCGAAGAGCTTTAGCCACAAGCCGAAGTGCGGCTCACAACGGAGGAAGGCCTCGCAGACCGTGATGAAGGCGGCGAGGTGGAGAATGGAGTTAGGGGACAGGTGGTGGAAATCTAACCCATAATAGTACATTACCCCGCGCACGAAGGGGTCCAGCGGGAACCCTAGGCCTCGGATGAGGTGGGGGACGAAGACCACCCGCTCCCCGGCGTTGGGAGTGGGCACCAGCTGGCCGGCCACTGGAGCACGGGCGGCGATGGCAAGGGTCAGATACCCCGCGTCATGCAGCTCTGCGATGGTCGCGGCCGTCACGATGGAGTCGCCCCAGTGCCCCTTGAGGGTGTCGGCCATGGCTGATTGAGGAGTTGGGCTCGCAAAAGGGAAAGGCGTGCTGGTTGGATCTGGGCGCTGGAGCTAGACGAAGCAACAGTGGGGGAAGAATGGGAGCGTGGGCTATTACGCTGTTCTCCTTTGCTCTTATAAGCCTATGAAAGGCCAAGAGTCCCCTCCGCTGCGCCGATAAATTCGCGGTTGCTATCAAAAATGCCGTTGAAGCATATGGGGGGAAACAAAATCTTGATGATATCCCTAATAAAGCGGGCACGATCTCTGCCTCGAAGGGACATGCCAGTAAAAAGGCTGCCTCGAACCACGATTTGAGGGGGAAGCAGTAACTGCTCAACCTGTCATAGGGCAAGCCTTTCCGATAAAGTTGTCAGGCTGGATTGGATCGTTCATACCTGAACAACAAGCCTTCGAGGCTAAGATATCTACCCACTTCGGGCAGGGTATGAGCTCGGTTGGAGCACGGATGTTGATGCTCCGTTAAGAGAATCCAAAATGCAAAGTGGAACTCGTCTGTCAAGCCGAGGACTCCGAATCCGAAGTGATGTTTGCTGAAAGTTATTCTCAGCGTAGAAGACCAGTTCGGGGGCTACTGACAGTGTCCTGGATTAGGGGGTGCCAACCTAGCCGGCCCGTCTCCTCGGTTGGGCCGACATGCCCTCGTACGTGATCAAAATTGACTCCGGAGGCTGCACACGAGAGACGTGATTGAGGCTGTCTCTACCAAAGACTTGTAGTACACTTCAAGATTTTTCCAGCCACCTTACTCCTAGATACCGACCTTGTAACCCTAGATACCCTCCCTGACGTGTATATAAGCCATAGGGTCTACCCCGTAGGGGGGAGGAGCACAATATCGCTCACCTAGCCCTAGAAGTTAGACACATATTACAATCTCGAGGTAGATCAACTCTGTACTCGATACATCTCCATCAATATAAGCAGAAGCAGGATGTAGGGTTTTACCTCCATCAAGAGGGCCCGAATCTGGGTAAACATCATCTCCCTCGTCTCTGTTACCATCGATCCAAGATCCACAGCTCGGGACCCCCTACCCCGAGGTCTGCCGGTTTTTACACCGACAGTGGCCGTATCCGGCGAGCTCGCTGCCGGCGAGGGGGAAGGGCCTAGAGGGTCTAGGTGGATGGAGGAGAGGTAGTCAGCCAAAGGGGACACGGTATGGCGACGTGGGACGGCTGGAGCGATCACATCCGACGCGGTCGGCGCGCAGAGCGTGCGCACAGGCATGCCAGTGCCGTGCTCACCATGGTTGCTGGCACCTGGAGGCCACGCATGCCTAGCACACCTTGTCTAGTGCATCGACCCTGGATCACCCAGCCTCCCTGTGCCTCTGGTTCGGCTAGATACACTCTGAATCGAGTGGTAGCATCAGGTATAGTTTCTGAACAGAAACTTGAGAGGGATCCAGAGCCTAGATGAGTTGGAGATGGGGCCAAGAGACTTGTCTGGGATGATCTACATTGGAAGGATTATCTACTGGCAAGTTTTGAGAGATTTTTGCAAAGATTTGCACATAGTTCATGTACAAACCCTATACTGGTCCAGAAACTTGTTGAGGAAGTAGCACTCATATGAATGATCTGCTGAAGCTGAAATTTGGTGTTGGAAGGTTATTTCGTGGTGCCAACATGCCACCAAAATTTCAGCTCAAATGGGTGCCTCTAGCTGGTACTTCCTTCACAAAGGTTTGAACTGAACAGAAGCTTGGCAGAATATTTTTGCTGGAAATTTGAACTGGACTAGGAGATGTTTTTGGATATTGTGGCAAGATATGACCCCTAGTACCTGAGGGAATTATTTGAGAATTTTCTGAGGCATAGAAATATATGTTGCTTCACAAAGGGTCAATTCTGTCCAGAAGGTAAAAGGAATATTCTGGACAAAATTTTGTACTGGCCCATGCAATATTTTTGAATATTGTGCGAGTATATGATCTTAAGAAGATGTGGTATTAATCTAGGAATTTTCTGATCAACAGATCAATAGGTTGCTTCACAACCCATAGTGGTAATGAGCATATCCAAAGGGATAAATGAATTATTTTGATAGGATAGAAATTAGGGTTTTGATCAGAGGGTATAAGACAAGATTTTGGCAAGATGTTGAGGGTGTTGGATCACTTCAAGAGTAATCCAAGGAATCCTCAAGTCCAAAGTCAAATTATTTGGTTCCAAAGACCAACAAATGGCAATGAAAACCAGAATTTTTTTGAAAAGAAAAGGTTGCCAAAATCAGGGTGTCACAGCAAGCTCCATGCCGGCAAGCTTTCACCAGCTCGTCAGCGCTCCACCTAACCGGGCAACTAGTCGCTAATCGATGAGGTGTCGACTGCGCAGGCTGGTTGGTGAGATTTGTCGGGCACGTGTCAGCATGCAGGGAGAAGATTTGCCTTTAATGACACCCGTCCCGAAGGCGTGTCAAGCTAATATGAGGTAGCTGGGCAAGTGGTGCAGAAACCTTGCCGGGACTACCCCTCTACGTGACACCTAACGGAGCATTTATTGCTTTTGTCCTAAACTGGCAAAGTTAGGTATGATAGCACTGTTCGCTATCTAATCAACTATGTAATGACTGTTTTGACACTGTGGTAACCCCTTGAGCTATAAAAGGAGGACCAAGGTAACAGTTAAAGGGGCTTATTTTTAGATCGATCCCTTGCACAACTTGCATGTGTAGCTGCTCTCTCCGCACCTTGTTGGGAGAAGCGCTCCTTGTACTTGTGCTTATACACATCTAATACACAAAGCAAGAGTAGGGTTTTACCCCTCACGGTGGCCCGAACCTGGGTAAAATCCCTTTCGTGTTCTGTTGATTCTGCTCTTTGTGCTCGTCGATCTCCCCAGCCGAACTGCAAAAGGGGCTAGATGGCCCCATAGATGGTCGTGCTCATGACATCTTTGGCGCGCCAGGTAGGGGAGTCGCTTGTGCGAACCTGAATCAGCAGACTGCGCGTCAATTTCTTCAGCTTCATCATCTTCTTCGTCGTCGATGGCTCCCAAGAAGAAGGGCATCACGATGACGGCTCCTTCCACCTCCATGGTTCCTTCGCACGTATCCGCAGGCGGCGCAGCCAACGCGGGCGGTGCGAACACCGCGGTTGGCGCGACCAGCGTAGGCGGCGCGGTCGCCATGCCCACCGTGGTCGGAGCCGGAGGCAGAGGTGCTGGAAGCGATCAACTTCCTCGACCCTCTGGCGAGCAAAACCGCAATGGCACGGGCGGAGTAGATGGACGTCTTCCTCCTCCTCGCCGCACCGACGAACGCAGCCACCAGAGCAACAATGCCCGGACTGGTAAGAGGCAAGATCCCGCCGCGGTGACGTCCAGAGATGCTGCGTCGAGACATAAGCCGCGCTCGTTGCATGATGGGTGCGGCACAACTCCAAGCGGCGTCGACAACTCCGAGCGGCGGCGACCACATGGCAAGACTCCTGTCGCTCAAGTTCCGGATCCTCAGGCGCCACCTCCGCCACGGCAGCCCGCTACTGAGCATGCACCGCGGCAGCAAGATCGCAATGGCGCTCCTGCTGGCTCTGCCAGGAGTAGAGCGACGTCGCGTTCTTCGCTTCCGGTCATGCCAGTCACAGCAGCAAAGGCGATGGCGCGAGCCCAGATGCTGCTGAACTTCCCTCCGGCAGCAGAAAAGATGGATGAGTGGAGAGCCACCATCCAGAGCCTGATTGGATTTGCCGAGATGAGCAAGTCACAGCAAGCGGAGCCCTCACGACATCCGCAAATAGCACCAGTAGCTCCGACTAGTGGCCGTGTTGATGGCGCTGCACCAACAGTGCAATCACCTCCGCGGCAACAATCTCAACAGCAGCAACGTCAACAACAACCGCGGCAAACTCAGCGATCTTTTGAGCCCGACGAGATGTCGATGGCTTCTTCGGATCCACGGGCGTGGCAAGATCAGCGACAAGTGCTGCGAGATAGGCAGGTAGAGGATGCCTGTACCACCATTGAACGGCGCCGGGAGGCGCACCGTCAATCTGACGCGCGCAACAGCCCAGTCGTTGATGAGCCTGCGCCCGAGGTTGGCGGATATCTGCCTTACGAGGTTGGATGTCCAGCCTTCACTCATGAGCTGCGGCAAGTTCGCTGGCCGTCCGTCCGAGCCTTCAAGCCAGAAGTACCAGAAAAGTATGACGGCAAGCTGAACCTGGCAGAGTTTCTAGGCATTTACACGATTGCCGTGCAAGCTGTCGAGGGAAGAGATGAGAAGATTCTCGCCAACTATTTTTCGTTGGCACTGAAGCCCAACGTGAGATCTTGGCTGATGAACTTGCCGAAGAATTCCATTTCTCCGTTGGCAGATCTCTGCAATGAGTTTGTTGGTGCCATTACCGGAGGCCACAAGACCCCAGGACAGCCCATCGACCTACAAGTGATCCCGCAAAGAGATGGTGAAACTTTGCTCAAGTACATCCAGAGATTCAGCCGCGTGCATCGCAACATTCTAGATGTACACCCGGCAGCTATGATTGCCGCGTTTCACACAAACGTGCGCAATCGGAAAATGCGGGAAAAGATGACCGTCCGGTTGCCGAAGACCGTCAACGAACTTTACACGTTGGCGGATAAGTGCGCACGTGCTAAGAAAGGAAGGAGGCTTCCCGGGGAGGACGCTGGTGCCGAGGTGGATTCCGAGGACGATGATGCTGCCACCTCGAAGAAAAAGGGCTAAAAGCGCAACAGGAAGCGCAAAGGCAAGACTGTTATGGCTGTTGAGGGCTCCAACAACTCTGAGTCCGCCAAGAAAGCTAAGACTGAAAACTCCGGCAAGGAGGCTGCTGTATGCGCCGCTTGTCAGGAGGCGGTGGCAAATGAGAGGGCTGGCAAGTCCGATAGGCCATACTGCAAGATTCACCGCACCAAGGGCCATGATCTCCAAGAGTGCCGACAAGTCGAGCACCTTGTTGAGAAGCAGAAGGCTGAATATGAAAAATGTGACAAAGAGAAGGGTCAAGATGGTGCTGGCGGATCCGGCAAAAAGGGCCGTGGTGGTCGAGGAGGCCATCGCGGCAAGGCCAAGCAGCAAAAGAGAAGCCTGCTAGAGGCCGCGAAAAGAAAGAGGAAGATGATGGAAGTGAAGAGGAAGAGGACGACGGAGAGTCCAGTGAACAGGAATTCCAGAAGGCAACTGAGGCCATGTGCATTGACGGAGGCGCATCTTTGCACTCCTCTCACCGCCAACTTAAGCAGTGGGTGCGTGAGGTTAATGCGGCAGAACCGGCAATGGGCTCTCAAAAGCCACTCAAGTGGTCACACACGCCTATCATTTTCGATGCCGAGGATCACCCTGATCGCATAACTGCAGTCGGGTGTTTGCCATTGTTGGTTTCACCAACAATTCGCAACCTCTAGGTCACGAAAATAATAGTTGACGGTGGGGATGGCCTAAACTTGATTTCTTCAGAAGTAATCAAGAGGCTGCAGATTCCCAACGAGGAACTCGAGAAAACAGGCACGTTTCAAGGAGTAAACCCGGGAAGAAGCCAGCCCAAGGGAAAGATCACATTGTCGGTGACGTTTGGCGGAGAATTGAACTACAGAATAGAAAAGATTGTGTTTGATGTTGTCAAGATCCCTTTGCCGTATAATGGAATTCTTGGCCGCCCAGCCTTGGCTAAATTTATGGCAGCGTCCCACTATGCCTATAACACATTAAAGATGCCAGGGCCGATAGGTGTCATTTCCATCAATTCTGACAAGAAGGATGTAGTCATATGCGTTGACAATCTATACAGAGATGCGGTTGCAGCAGAGGCCACCAAGGCGCCAGCTCCCACCAAGGAGAAGAAAAGCAGGAAGTTCGGCAGGACCTCTGACAAGAATTCCGGGAAGCGCACCTCCTCGGAGTGCTGCACACCTGTTGAAGGCTTGCCGGAGTGTTCTACCGGCAAGAAATCCAAGGCCATTCCACTAGCAACGAAGAAGGTGCTAGCGAAAGAGGATGGCACTAATGGTACCTTCACCATCAGTGCTACCCTTGATAGCAAATAGGAAAGCGCGCTCATTGCCTTCCTGCGGGCGAATGTCGATGTGTTTGCATGGCAACCATCTGACATCCCCGGCTTTCCCAGGAAGGTAATTTAGCACCACCTTGCTGTTTGTCCTCATGCTCGGCCCGTCAAGCAGAAGGTCCGGAAACAGGCTTTGGAGCGGCAACAGTTCATTGCCGAGGAAATGAAAAAACTTGAAGCAGTAGGTTTGGTTAGAGGTGTACTACATCCAACTTGGTTGGCAAATCCAGTTGTGGTGCGCAAAGCAAACGGAAGGTGGGGACTTTGTATTGACTACACTGATATTAACAAAGCATGTCCAAAGGATCCTTTCCCTTTGCCGCTCATTGATCAAATTGTGGACTCTACTTCCGATTGTGATTTACTCTCCTTCCTTGATGCATATTCTGGGTACCATCAGATATTCATGGCCAAGGAAGATGAGGAGAAAACCGCATTCATTACTCCATGTGGCACATACTGCTTTGTGCGTATGCCTTTCGGATTAAAGAGTGCTGGTTCAACATTTGCAAGAGCAGTCTAGATTGGTTTTGAGCCCCAGCTGCACTGGAATGTGGAAGCATACATGGATGATATAGTGGTCAAAACCAAGGACAAATCAACCCTCATTCAAGATTTAGAAGAAACATTTGCAAACCTGCGCAAGGTCAATTTGAAGCTCAACCCTGAGAAGTGTGTGTTTGGCATTCCATCCGGCAAACTTCTCGGGTTCTTTGTATCTCAACATGGAATCAAAGCAAATCCCGACAAGATCAAGGCAATTGAGCAGATTCAAGCACCAAAAAGGGTCAAGGATGTGCGGCGTTTTGCTGGCTGTGTTGCTGCTTTAAGTAGGTTCATTTCAAGGTCTGCGGAGCGCGCCTTGCCATTTTTCAAGATTTTGAAAAAGGCAGGTCCAATGAAATGGACTCCAGAAGCGGAAGCCGCCCTGCAGTATTTGAAAAGATACCTCTCCTCTGCGCCAACGCTAGTTGCGCCTAAACCACAAGAACCGTTGCTGCTATATCTGGCGGCAACAAATCAAGTGGTCAGTGCTGCATTAGTGGTACAGAGAGAAGCTGTTGACGAAGAAGCAGCAGCGGCAAGCCCGTCCAGCGATAACCCGGGATCTTCTCCGGCAAAATCTGGTGCCGACAAGTCAGAAGTAGCGCAGGCAAATGAAGTTAATCAGCAAGTGGTGCCAAAGAAAAAGGTGGTGCAGCGACCAATGTATTTTGTTAGTTCCCTCCTGTAGGGGGCTAGGTCAAGATACTCTAGTGTGTAGAAATTGCTCTTCGGCCTTCTCATGGCCTCGAGAAAGCTGCGTCACTACTTCCAAGCACATGAGATCACCATCGTTACTCGCTTTCCATTGCAACGCATTTTGAGAAACCCAGAGGCAACTGGCAGGATAGTGGAGTGGGCGTTGGAATTGTCAAGCTTTGCACTTAAGTTTGAAAGCACTTCAACCATTCAGAGCAGAGCCTTGGCGGAGTTCATTGTAGAATGGACGCCAACACAAGACGAGGAAATTCAAGAAACCACTCTCCGCGGCAAAGAGACAGCCAAGGAATGGAGCATGTACTTTGACGGTGCCTTCTCGCTGCAAGGCGCCGGTGCCGAAGTGCTGCTTGTCGCACCCACCGAAGAGCACCTCAAGTATGTAATTCAAAAGCACTGTCCCAGGGAGCAAGCTACAAACAACACTGCTGAGTACGAAGGGCTCCTTGCCGGTCTTAGGATCGCAGTGGACCTTGGAATCAAAAAGTTGATCATCTGTGGTGACTCGCAGCTTGTTGTGAAGCAAGTGAACAAAGATTACCAGAGCCCATTGATGGAAGCATATGTGGAAGAAGTGAGGAAATTGGAGGAACACTTTGACGGATTGCAAACAGAGCACATCCCTCGTGCAGAAAACAGCATTGCTGATAGCGTGTCAAAGTGTGCCGCTCAAAAGCTTCCTGTGGAACCGGGAACTTTTGTGCTCCATTTGAATCAACCATCAGTCACTCCATCAACACAGGCCAGCAAAAGAAGAAAGTTGAACACCGGGAAGTATTTTCTGGCAGAGCTCCCAGAAGCCGCCGGCAAGGACGTTGACAGGGACAATGACACGATCGCTGGTGAGCAGCGGCTTCGCGCAGAACCTCAGGCTCTTGCCACTGAGGCAAGCGCTCCCACGGCCAAAGAAATTCCTTTAGTCCTTATCATCGAGCCACAGGCTCCGGCATGGCCACAACAGATAGTTCAATTCCTTCAGATAGGAGAACTTCCCGATGACCAAGAAGAAGCTGAAAAAGTAGCCCGTCAGTCAAGTATGTATCAGTTTGTGGATAACATGCTATACAGAAAGAGACCAAATGGTGTGAAATTGAAGTATATTTGCCGGGAAGATGGACGAAAGCTGTTGGCGGAGATACATGGAGGCATATGTGGCTCTCACATAGGATCCAGAGCACTTGCTGGCAAGGCTTTCCGGCAAGGCTTCTATTGGCCCACTGCCCTCCAGGATGCAACTGAGCTAGTAACCAAGTGTGAAGCATGCCAGTTCCATTCAAAGAACATACATCAGCCAGCTCAAGCTCTCCAAACAATCCCTCTCTCCTGGCCCTTTTCGGTCTGGGGGCATGATATTTTGGGCCCCTTCCCCCGTGCTACCGGGGGCTTTGAGTTCTTGTACGTCGCTATTGACAAGTTCACAAAGTGGCCTGAGGTGGAGCCAGTGAGGAAGGTGACAGCGCAATGAGCCGTCAAGTTCTTCAAAGGATTAGTTTGCCATTTCGGGGTTCCTAACAGAATCATCACTGACAACGGCACACAATTCACGAGCCGCACCTTCATGCAGTACGTCCAAGATCTTGGAAGCAAGATTTGCTTTGCCTCTGTTGCTCACCCGAGAAGCAATGGATAGGCAGAACGGACGAATGTTGAAGTGCTGCGTGGCCTCAAGACAAGAACCTCTGACAGGCTGCGCAAGTATGGAAGACGCTAGATTGATGAATTGCCGGCGGTTCTCTGGTCACTCAGGACGACACCAAATCGAGCTACCGGCCAAACATCCTTCTCCCTAGTCTATGGTGCAGAAGCAGTGCTCCCCACGGAACTCATATACGGGTCACCTTGAGTGCTCGCATATGATGAGGCAGAGCAAGAGCAGTTGTGGCAAGATGACGCAACGCTCCTTGAGGAAGTTCGTCTTCGGGCGGCTGTGCGAGCTGCTCGGTACCAGCAAGCCTTGAGGAAGGTGACCTTGTTCTCCGGCGCGTCCAGTCCGCCAAGAAATCAAACATGTTGACGCCAAAGTGGGAAGGCCCTTATCGGGTAGTGTGAGTCACCAGACTTGGCGCAGTCCGTCTGGAGACCGAAGATGGCATTCAAGTGCAAAACTCATGGAATATTGAGCATCTTCGCAAGTTCTACCCATAAGGCGCGGTTGCCGGGTCTCCCGGCAACCCCTTTTGTACAAGCTTTGTTGGCAAGACTTGTAACCCTTTGTACAAAGCCAGGTGCAGATCCTGTGCATAAGTGAAATAAATCTAAGTGCTTCGCAACTTATTGTATATTATGCATATAATGTTGTGATTACACTTTAGTTTGTATGAGATAACTAACGAACCATCAAGGTTCCCAAACTACTCTTTTCTTTTCTTCCTTTTTCTTAAAGGACAGAAGGATCCCTCGCGTGCAAGTTTCCCAGGGGGAGTGACATGGGGTACCATTTAACGACGTTCAAGTGATCATTTCATGCGACAAGGGAGACAGTGCAAGGAAAAGCTAAGTTGAAAAACTTTGAAACAATTTCCTTGTTACATTTGCAATTTCCCTTGAACGATTATGTGCTTGTATGAAAAACCTGCACGCGAAGGAACCTTGTCGTGATCATTCACACTCTTATTTTCTTTTGAGTTCACTCAACAATTTAAGTAGCTGCATTGAAAACGTCAAAGGAAAACTTGCCGGCGGCAACACTACCAGCAGGCTGCTAAGGATTCATTCCTCAAGCGCTCGCGGCAAGTGCATGCACTAACAAGCTTCCGGCAAGCGTAGGGTATGCAATCATACAAAGACAAAATAAAATAGGGGAAACGGCATACATCCATCCATCAGCACAAGTTATATTACATCGCAGAAGCAGTGCAAATCTAACATAAGATCGAATGTGTCTTTTACATGACAGCACAGCGATGGATATAACGACAAGCTCAATCCCGACGATCACCCTGAATCCTGGGAATTTGGAGAACCTTGTCGGCAAGAGGAGCAGCGATCTTATCGGTGGCGGTAACATCGGTGTTCGCCGGTGATACGTCTCCGTCGTATCTACTTTTCCAAACACTTTTGCTCTTGTTTTGGCCCCTAATTTGCATGATTTGAATGGAACTAACCCAGACTGACGCTGTTTTCAGCAGAATTGCCATGATTTTGTTTTTGTGCAGAAAATCAAATTTCTTGGAATTGGATAAAACTTTTTGGAGATTTTTTATGGAATATATAAAAAATATTGGCATCAAGAACTACTGTAGGGGGGCCACCCAGTGCCCACGAGGCACCAGGGCGCGCCACCCCCCCAAGCGCGCCCTGGTACCTCGTGGGGTCCACGTGGCTCCGTCTAACCTAATTCCAACGCTATAAATTCAGTTTTCCAGAGAAAAAAATAAGGGAGGAAGTTTTATTGCGTTTCACGATACGGAGCCGCCGCCACCTCCTGTTCTTCATCGGGAGGCCAGATCTGGAGTCCGTTCAGGGCTCCGGAGAAGGGGATCTTTCGGCATCATCATCATCAACCATCCTTCATCACCAATTTCATGATGCTCACCGCCGAGAGTGAGTAATTCCTTCATAGGCTTGCTGGACGGTGATGAGTTGGATGAGATTTATCATGTAATCGAGTTAGTTTTGTTAGGGCTTGATCCCTAGTACCCACTATGTTCTGAGATTGATGTTGCTATGACTTAGCTATGCTTAATGCTTGTCACTAGGGCCCGAGTGCCATGATTCCAGATCTGAACCCTTTATGTTTTCATCAATATATTTGTGTTCTTGATCCGATCTTGCAAGTTATATGCACCTGCTACGTGTTATGATCCGCATACCCCAAGGTGACAATAATTGGGATTCTTTCCGGTGATTGTCGTAGTTTGAGGAGTTCATGTATTCACTAAGTGTTAATGCTTTGTTCCGGTTCTCTATTAAAAGGAGGCCTTAATATCCCTTAGTTTCCTTATGGACCCCGCTGCCATGGGAGAGTAGGACAAAAGATGTCATGCAAGTTCTTATTGCAAGCACGTATGACTATATACGGAATACATGCCTACATTACATTGATGAATTGGAGCTAGTTCTGTGTCACCCTAGGTTATGACTATTACATGATGAATGTTATCCAACGAATATCACCGATCCAATGCCTACGAGCTTTTCACATATTGATTCTTGCTAAAGCTACTATTGTTACTACTGCTATCACAATTGCTACTACTACTGCTGTTACCGTTACTGCTACTGTTACTATTATTGCTACTGCTATCAAACTATCATATTACTGTGCTACTGATCGCTCTACCGCAGATATTTAGTCTCCAGGTGTGGTTGAATTGACAACTCAACTGCTAATACTTGCAAATATTCTTTGGCTCCCCTTGTGTCGAATCAATAAATTTGGGTTGAATACTCTACCCTCGAAAACTATTGCGATCCCCTATACTTGTGGGTTATCAAGACCTTTTTCTGGCGCCATTGCCGAGGAGCATCGCTTTATTTGCTAAGTCACTTGGGATTTATATCTGTTGATCACTATGAAGAATCTAAAGGACACTAGAACCAAAATCGTTCCCTCTAAGACGAGGGGAGGTAAGGAACTGCCATCTAGCTCTGCACTTGATCCACCTTCTGTTTTGAGTAAACTTGCAACACCACCACATGCTATTAATTCTGATATGTCGCAAGTTATTGATGATACCACTTCTTCTATGAATGATACTTATGATGATGCTAGTACTATGCTTGAGAATGTTGTGCCACTTGGTGAATTTCTTACTGAGCAAATTGCTAAAGCCAAAGAAATTGAAAATGCTGAAACTCCTGAGAATGATGATTCACCTATTATGCCTAGCTCTCCTACTAGAGTTGAAACACCTGATGAACAATGTTTTGATAGGGAGACAACTAGAGCCATTCTTGCTTGTAATGATAGATATGAAGTTATAAAGTTGCTTGCTGATATGAAAGAAAAGTCTATGAGGGAGAAAATGAAATATGATCCTAATTTTGCAACCTCTCCCATATTTGTTACTGATAAGGATTACGAATTCTCCGTTGATCCTGAATTGATTAAGTTGGTAGAATCCGATCCTTTCCATGGATATGAAACTGAAACCGTTGTGGCACATCTCACTAAATTAAATGATATAGCCACCCTGTTTACTCATGAGGAAAAAAATTGCCACTATTATATTCTTAAGTTGTTTCCTTTTTTGTTAAAAGGTGATGCTAAAGATTGGTATAATACTCTTGCTCCTGGATGTGTGCGTAGTCCCCGGGATATGATTTATTACTTCTCTGAAAAATATTTTCCTGCCCATATGAAACAAGCTGCCTTACAGGAAATATTTAACTTTGTGCAAATTGAAGAAGAGAATCTCCCTCAAGCTTGGGGGAGGCTTCTCCAATTACTTAACTCTTTGCCTGATCATCCTCTCAAGAAAAATGAAATACTTGATATCTTCTAGAATGGACTAACTGATGCTTCTAGGGATTACCTAGATAGTTGTGCGAGTTGTGTTTTCAGGGAAATGACTATTGAACTAGTTGAGGAATTATTGAATAATATATTGAAGAATGATAATGATTGGACACTTCCTGAACCACTGCCTAAACCCACTCCGAAGAAGAGGGGTATCTTATATCTCAGTCCTGAAGATATGCAAGAAGCAAAGAAATGCCAGAAAGAAAAAGGTATTAAAGCCGAGGATGTTAAGAATTTACCACCTATTGAAGAAATACATTGTCTTGACAAACCGACACAGGTAGTAGAGGTAAATTCTCTTATAAAGTTTGATGAAAGTGATATTCCTTATAACAAACTTCCTAGTCAATGCTTATATGAATTTGAGAATTATATGATGAAGCAAGATCATTTCAATGCCAATGTTATGAAACAATTGAAACAAAATGCCTATATGATTGATCGCTTGAGTGACTTGTTATTTAGAATTGCTAATGATGTTAAAGGTGTTAGTAAACATGCATCTATGGTTCAAACCCAATTAGAACAAGTTGCTAAATCTCAGAGTGAATTGCTTAATGAAATGAATAACAATATGAATGATCATGCTGTTAGAGTAATGACTAGAGGAGGAAGAATGACTCAGGAGCCACTTTATCCTGAAGGTCACCCAAAAAGAATTGAACAAGACTCTCAAAGGATTAACGCTGATGCACCTAGTCCATCTAAAAAGAAAAAGAAAAAGAAAAATGATAGGACTTTACATACTTCTAGTGAACCCGAGGTAGAGAAACCCTTGGAGGATAGTAATGATGTTTCTATTTCTGATGCTGAAACACAATCTGGTAATGAACAATCACTTGATGATAATAATAATGATGATGTTCATGTGGATACCCAACCAGATAATGATAAAGAACCTGATAATGATGTTGAAATTGAACCTGATGTTGATCTTCATAACCCACCTACTAAAAATAAACGTTATGATAAAAAAGATTTCGTTGCTAGAAAACATGGTAAAGAAAGAGAACCATGGGTTCAAAAGCCCATGCCCTTTCCTCCTAAACCATCTAAGAAAAAGGATGAGGAAGAATTTGAACGCTTTGCTGAAATGCTTAGGCCAGTCTTTTTGCGTACTCGTTTGACTGATATTATAAAGATGCCTCCTTATGCTAAATATATGAAAGACATTGTTACAAATAAAAGAAAGATACCTGAAGCTGAAATTTCCACCATGCTTGCAAATTATTCTTTTAAGGATGGAGTGCCTAAGAAACTAGGAGATCCGGGAATACCAACTATACCATGCTCCATTAAGAAAAATTATGTCAAAACTGCTTTGAGTGATTTAGGAGCCGGTGTTAGTGTTATGCCTTTCTCCTTATATAAAAGACTTGATTTGAATAAACTCACTCCCACTGAAATATCATTGCAAATGGCTGACAAATCAACTGCCATACCTATCTGTGTCTGTGAGGATGTGCCCGTTGCAGTTGCAAATGTTACTATTCTAACAGACTTTGTTATACTTGATATGCCCGAGGATGACAACATGTTGATTATACTTGGTAGACCCTTTCTGAATACTGCAGGGGCTGTTATTGATTGCAACAAAAGCAAGGTCACATTTCATATCAATGGTAATGAACATACGGTGCACTTTCCGAAGAAACAATTTCAAGTGAATGGTATTCATATAATTGAAAAGACTCCGACAATTACTATTGGAAGTTTCAAAATCCCTCTTCCTACTGTTAAAAAGAAATATGAAACTCTTATTGTCGGGGAGATGCATATCCCCGTTGAGGTAACCTAGTGCTATACAAAAGTTCTTCGGTTTCATGTCACTCGGAAATGGTTTGTTAATAAGACCTGATCAACCTTATTAATGGATTCTTGTTGAGAGGCATGTGGTCGATGAATTTAGTAAGCACAACCTTCTGTACCCACTTTTTATTTTCTGTTATTCTTAGTTAAATAAAATAAAATGCCTTGTTTATCCTGTTTTCTGATTTATCCGTGCAATAAAAAGTGCCCAGAAATAAAAGTACTCAGAATAATTTGAAATTTTTACATGATTTTTTATTTAATATTTAAGAATTTTTGGCGCAAAAATTATACCAGGGGGGTGCCCCAGGTGCCCACGAGGCACCAGGGCGCGCCAACCCCTGGCCCGCCCAGGTACCTCGTGGGCCCCACAAGGGCCCCCCTCACTTATCCCTTTAGCTCACTTTGTCTCTTACCTCTAGAAAAAATTCCTGGTAGCTCTCTCTCCCGTGTTCTTGCTCACAAAACTGAAATTTTCGATCTCTTTGCTCGGAGCTCCGTTTCTGAAACTGTTTTGGGAGATTGCTCCTTGGTATGTGACTCCTCCATTGCTCCAATTAGTTTTTGCTTTAGTGGATTATATTTTGCATAATTAGCTACTGTTGGTGCTACAGAAAATGAGCTTGCATGTCAAATTCTTTGAGTTCCAAGTAGTTTGAATGCTTGATATAGCCTCTAGACATCCATATGAGTAGTTGCTATCAATCTTGTGAAGTTTTATTGATATCATTTTGTGGCCCAAAATTTTCAGAAATTTGTTCTTAGGAAAATGAATATCTTCCGGAGAAGTTCTTCAAGGAGGAGGTCCTTGGAAGCGTCATCAAGTGAAAGCTCAGCACGCCAATCATATGAGGAACCAAGGGCAAGTTCAGTGCGAGGTGCCGAAGCAAAATCGTGTCGATGGCCATGCAATGAGTTCATGCTGAGGGCAGGTATCAAAGAAGAATTTGACCAATACATTCACAATGCCGAGCTCTCCGCCTTCATTGCAGATAAGCCACCATAGCATTACAACCTCACCCATTCCTTTACCCAAAACTTTGCTTATCATCCGCGCACTTCTAGAATTTTATTTCACCTCTATGACAATTCCTACAATATATCTCTAGAAGAATTCTGTGATGCATGTAAAATTCCATATTGGGGTTCATTAGATGAACTGCCAAGATCTGATTATGAGTTGTTTCTTACTAGCCTTTGCAATGGTGAGGATAGGGGAATCATGCAGGCTAGAATAGTTAGCATTCAATTTCCCGCTATCCGGTATTTTGCGCTTTTTAATGGTAAATGCGTTGTTGGTAAGCAAGACTGTAGTGCACTTTGTACCCCTGATCTGAGTCTTATTCATACAGCCTTGACTGGTAGCAAACTTTATAATCTTGGGGCCATTGTTGCACGTAGGCTGTAGCTTAATGCGGGTAATGGTGATTTGTATGGAGGAATTTATGCCTCCCATTTAGCTGCAAGGTTAGGGGTGTCGCCTAAATTCAATGATCCCCTTTTGCCTTATAAATATTTGAATTTTGAAGCAATGCGAGAACATAGGTTTTTAAAACGCAACGCACAGGGTTATGAATATAATTTACTTTTTAATAAATATCACTCTGTGTATGTTGTTTTGCCTGCTCCTGCCCTCTTGGATTTTCAGAACAAACAGAGATACTCTCTTCATGAGAGCGAGGTGCATGAGTACAATGCAGCTGTCGAGGCTGCTCGTCTGGCTGAGGTGGCTGCTCAGAACGCCTCTACGAGTTATCATTTCGATTTTTATCCAGGACAGCCATGGCAGTAGACCAAGCTAGGCAAAAGCCTTAGCTTGGGGGAGTACGTATTTCTCACTGACATTACATTCATGTCCACACATTTCATTCCAGTTGTTGGTGTTCATACTTTTTCATTATATAATCCATGTTAGTTTTATTTTCTCGCTTCCTTCTTGTGTGTTTGAAAAACTTTGAGAAAATCCAAAAACATTTCTTGTTTCTTTTTGGTTTTTCTTTTTAGTTTAATTAGTTGTAGTTTCATAGTAGTAAAAGAAAACCCAAAAAGATTTCCCGTTTCTTCTTTTGCTTGTTGGGAGCTCTCCCGTGTAAATAGTTTTCTTTTCTCGTTTTTCGTTTTCTTCTTTTTGCTTTCTTCAGAAAACTAAAAACTCCAAAAATATTTCAGAGTGTTTCTCTGAAATTCTTTTCTTTTCATTTGTTGAGTCATTGTAAGGACAAGACCACGATGAAAATGAGGAGTGGCTCTCATATGCATTATTGTTGATCTAACAAAGATCCCATATTACCTTGTCTTCTCCTTTGAATAAAATGCTTGCAGATTCCAGCTTAGTCCATGGCACACTTGCACTATTTTTACTTTTATATCATTCGGTCATGCAAGTGAAAGGCAATAATGACGATGATTTGATGAAGTGACTGTGGCAAGGAAAAGCGGGTATGAATTCAACTTGTTCTTTGTTTTTGTAAATATGTTTAACTCAGTATCCATGATTCAACATATTATGATTAAACATGTTTGTGATGACAATTAGAGATTATAGTTACTCATGCCATGCTTAAGTAGCTAGGAGTGGATAATGATTTATCTTGAGTGTCAACATGCATTAAAATGTTCATGATGTAGTATGATGATATGGTATCCGCCTCTGAATGTTTCAAGTGGCTTGACTTGGCACATGTTCACGCATGTAGTTGAACCAAAACCAACATAGCCTCCACGATATTTATGTTCATGGTGTTTATATCCTACTCATGCTAGTATTCAATGTTGATTATTCATAATGCATGATTATGACCGTTTTCGCTCTCTAGCTGGTCGCTTCTCAACCTATTTGCTCTCCTTCGCCTGTACTAAGCGGGAATGCTGCTTGTGCATCAAAACCCTTAAACCAAAGTTATTCCAGATGAGTCCACTATATCTACCTATATGCGGTATTACCTTGCCGTTCTAAGTAAATTTGCATGTGCCAACTCTAAATATTCAAATGAACATCTGTTTTGTGTGCCCGTACCGCTCATGGAGCGACAGGGGGCGGTCAGTATCTTCCATGCTAAGCGGGTTATTCTCATGACGAGTGTTTACTCACTTGTGCTTGCACGAGAGGGGCTGGTAATCGGGATGCCCAGTCCCATCATTAAAAATGCAAAATAATAAAACAAACTCCCCCGGAAAGTTGTTGGTATGGAGGGCACCCGAGGATTCGGCTAGCCATGGCTTGTGATTGTTGGTGGAGGGGGAGTAAACTTTACTTTACCGCTTGGGAACCGCCGCTAATGTGTTTAGCATGGAAGATATTGAAAACTCTCGGTCGTGACGTTGACAGGAAAGGCATACCTCCCAAAACTTTATTTATCTCTGATTTAAGCTTCGAGCTCTGGCACCTCTGCAAATCCATGCTTCCCTCTGCGAAGGGCCTATCTATTTACTTTTATGTTATTTTACTTTTATTGTTGAGTCATCACCTTCTCAAACAAGCACCAGACCTGAGAGCACTATTGTCATTCTCATGCATTGTGTATAGTTAATGTTTTGTGCATCATGACTGGATCTCTTCTACCATGAATTACAATGTTTAGTCACTACTTGAACTTTGGAGGTGCTCTGCATTTATGTTTTGCGGTCTCAGAAAGGGCTAGCGAGATACCATGCTGTCATATTATATCATGATTGTTTTGACAAAGTGTTGGCATTTGAGATATTTTATTATTGCTCGCTAGTTGATTATGCCATTGATATGAGTGAATATAATTTCTAAGAGTTATCATTTGCATGGTTAGTTATAATCCTTGCTAAAAACATGGACACAACTTAAGCATATATATAGATACAAGAACAAAAGAGTTTGTAAAAGTTTTTCTTTATCACTTTCAGTTTATCAACTGAATTGCTTGAGGACAAGCAATGAGTTAAGCTTGGGGGAGTTGATACGTCTCCATCATATCTACTTTTCCAAACACTTTTGCTCTTGTTTTGGCCCCTAATTCGCATGATTTGAATGGAACTAACCCAGACTGACGCTGTTTTCAGCAGAATTGCCATGATGTTGTTTTTGTGCAGAAAATCAAATTTCTTGGAATTGGATGAAACTTTTTGGAGATTTTTTATGGAATATATAAAAAATATTGGCATCAAGAACTACTATAGGGTGGCCACCCAGTGCCCACGAGATACCAGGGCGCGCCACCCCCCCCCCCCCCCCAGGCGCGCCCTGTTACCTCATGGGGCACACGTGGCTCCGTCTGACCTAATTCCAACGCTATAAATTCAGTTTTCCAGAGAAAAAAATAAGGGAGGAAGTTTTATTGCATTTCACGATACGGAGCCACCGCCACCTCCTGTTCTTCATCGGGAGGCCAGATCTGGAGTCCGTTTAGGGCTCCGGAGAGGGGGATCTTCCGGCCTCGTTATCATCAACCATCCTTCATCACCAATTTCATGATGCTCACCACCGGGAGTGAGTAATTCCTTCGTAGGCTTGCTGGATGGTGATGAGTTGGATGAGATTTATCATGTAATCGAGTTAGTTTTGTTAGGGCTTGATCCCTAGTACCCACTATGTTCTGAGATTGATGTTGCTATGATTTAGCTATGCTTAATGCTTGTCACTAGGGCCCGAGTGCCATGATTCCAGATCTGAACCCTTTATGTTTTCATCAATATATTTGTGTTCTTGATCCGATCTTGCAAGTTATATGCACGTGCTACGTGTTATGATCCGCATACCCCAAGGTGACAATAATTGGGATTCTTTCCGGTGATTGCCGTAGTTTGAGGAGTTCATGTATTCACTAAGTGTTAATGCTTTGTTCCGGTTCTCTATTAAAAGGAGGCCTTAATATCCCTTAGTTTCCTTATGGACCCCGCTGCCACGGGAGGGTAGGACAAAAGATGTCATGCAAGTTCTTATCGCAAGCACGTATGACTATATACGGAATACATGCCTACATTACATTGATGAATTGGAGCTAGTTCTGTGTCGCCCTAGGTTATGACTGTTACATGATGAATGTTATCCAACGAATATCACCGATCCAATGCCTACGAGCTTTTCACATATTGATTCTTGATAAAGCTACTATTGTTACTACTGCTGTCACAATTGCTACTACTACTGTTGTTACCGTTACTGCTACTGTTACTATTATTGCTACTGCTACCAAACTATCATATTACCGTGCTACTGATCGCTCTGCCGCAGATATTTAGTCTCCAGGTGTGGTTGAATTGACAACTCAACTGCTAATACTTGCAAATATTCTTTGGCTCCCCTTGTGTCGAATCAATAAATTTGGGTTGAATACTCTACCCTCGAAAACTGTTGCGATCCCCTATACTTGTGGGTTATCAGCCGGCAGCTTCCTGAAGTCCCCAGAGAGATCAAGGTTGGGATTGCGATGAGCAAGTTTGAGCAGCACCCTGTATACAATTTCACGGGCAAACTTCCGGGATTCATCAGCAAAAGCAGCGGACCTGTCCTCGTGATACGTCTTCAAGGCATCAATAACGCCCTCGAAGAACTTGGTCAGTCTGACGCCGGTGGCCTCCTTGTCGTTGACGGTGAAGCCCCAACTCTTCATATCCATAACAGCAATCTGAGAAGTAATGTGCTCAGCAGCATTGACAAGCCTGCCGGTCTAGAGGGAAAGGTAATCATGCAGTTGGGTGTAGTTGTTCTCAGCATCCTTCTTCGGAGCCTCTTCCTTTTCTAGTTTCTCCGTCAAGACTCCCTCCCTTTCCTTGGCGGATTCCAAGTCTGTTACCAAGGTGGCCAATTGGGATTTCAGATCTGCAATTGTCTTGGCAGCGGCATCAAGATCTTGATTCTTAGACGACAGCTGCGTTTGCAGGTCCCCTAGAGTGCGGGCCGCTTTCAACGCTTCGTTCTTAAGAGTCTCGATTTCCTTGCTACTACCGGCAAGATCCTCCTTTAGCTTGGCCATTTGGGATTCCAATTCCCTTGGCTGGCGGCAGCGGCAGCAATTTTGTCGGAAGCCTCCTTGAGCTTGGCGGCACTATCTCGAGCTTGGGTTTCGATAGTATCTTGTGGTTCTTTTCCAGCTCTTGCATCCTTTGCTCAAGGAGTTTCTCGATTTCTTCATCTTTGCTACGGAGGATGGCGGCAAGGGCTTCTTCCTGTGCGGCAAGACCTTTCTCTTTGGCATTGAGCAGCGCCTCGCGCTCTGTCAACTTGCTGTCATGAATTGTCGCTTCTTCTTTGGCAGCAGTAAGCTTTTCCTCTTGCCTTACAAGATTGCGGGCCTGCTCATTATACCATGTGCGCAACTCGTCCGCTTTCTTCCTCAATTTCTGGTCAACTAGATCCGTAGCTTTGCGTTCTTCCTGGACCATGTTCCACCTCTGGCTGTACCTTTCTTGGACACCTTTGAATCCGACGGCCATGATTTCCATGAAAGCAAGATCTTCAGCATTGTCAGAAGCATCAGTGGCCTCATCGGTTCTTTGGACCAGAGGGAGCAGAATCCGAGCTATTTCCTCATCGAAGTTTGGCTCCGCAGTACTAGATGAACTGGGGGCTCCAGATTCGTGCTGAGAAGTGATCAGCGCCAAACTGCTTAATGAGATTTGCAAGGTTGATGCTGCTGGTTGGTTATCGGGATTCGACGTGTTAGTGCTGACAGGCGCCTCCTCCACATCCGTCCTGGCAGGGTCAGACGTGTTGCTAGAGAACTTCTCAGGTTCTTCAGGGATTTCTCTGATCTCCGCAGCAACTTGCACAAGGTTCTCTTCAGCGGTAATCTTGACGGCTTCATCAGCAGCATCCTTTGCAATATTCGCTACCTCCACAAGGATTTTGCCTTCTTCGGGAGAAGTCGGAGCTGTGGAGTGAAGCAGAAGCGAAGCCAAAATAAGATTCAATTTACAAGTCAAGTTCAAGAAAACAAAAAAATTCCGTGAGAGATGTGTAAAGACAAGAGGATTACCCGTTGATGTTTGTTGAGGAAGGGCATCTCCTTCCTCGGCAACTTATGTTGCCGGCGCACGGTCATCGGCGGCTTCACTTGTCGAAGTAGCCTCCGTGCGAACGGGCTCATCGATGGAGGCCCTTGCCGGAGAAGCACTCTCCGGAATGATGGTTGACAGGGAAGCCATAGTAGGATCCGCCTCTTGGCGTTCTTCCTCTTGGCAGACCTCTCCCATCTCTGTGTCAATCTCAGAGGGAGGAACTTCAGTGCTGGCAACAGTGGGCAGGATCTGCACCACGTTCTCGCGCAGGGGGTTGGGCTGGGGGCTGATAATAGTGGTTTCAACCATTGTAATCCCTTGCCCAGCGCTTGCCGTGAGATCTTGCTCCATTGCAGATTTGGCCCGCTTCATCCAGTGTGAAAGCGGTTCTGAATCCCTGCCAAGACAGAAGAAATCAAGTCAGAATAGGAATCAGATGAAATCAAGAATTGATGGAGATAAGCAGAATTACTTACTCTCTTCAGATTCGCCAAGGACGTCGAAATCATATCACACTGGCGAAGGCGATTCTCTGGCCCTCTTGAGTGCCGGAGGAGGTGAACACGTCGGCTGGGTGGATTCAATTTCCTCGGCAACCCCTTGTTAGGAAGATGGAGGTTGAGTTCGAGGATGCCGCATTGATTGCCGGCGTACTTCTTCTTGGTGGCCGGTCCTCGTGGTCGTCTTCTTCACCATAGGACCGGCTCCTGGCGAAGAAATGCGCACCGGCTCTTGACTAACTGCCCTTCGAAGATGGCGTTTCTTCTTCGGGACTCAAGGGCCTTCTTCCTCTTCAGGCTCTCCGGCAACCTCGGTCCCGGCAACCTCAGCTCCGGCAGCCTCGCCCCCGGTAGGCTCTTCCTATTGCTCTTCGGTAGCTTCTTCTTCGTGATGTTCTTCGTCATCATCCTCAGCTGCCGCGGTGCCAGAACCACTTGCCGCATTAGTTCTCACGATCTCTGCGGCCTTGCTAGCGATGTACACCAGTTCTTCATCTCTGGTGGACCGAACGAGATCCGTTTCCTTCCGGGAAGCTTTTTCCGTCAGGTTAGAAGCCCAATCCATCTCATTCACCAAGGTGGGCATTGGCCAGTCTGCTCTGACTCCGTGAGCATCGCAATCCGGCATCATCGACAAGATGGAGTCCTTGGCGGAATTGATGTGCAGCGAGACGATCCCGTCCGGCAAGTGGAAGGTGTCGGTTTTCCGGAACAACTGTTCGCAGAGGCAGGCATGCTCCATAACCGTCAAATTGTTGCCAGTCCCAGGGTACAACCGCATAATATCAGTGGGACCCTGGTATTCCCAAGCGAATCTCTCTTCTGCAGTGGTGCAATACGTCACCGGAGGAAGTCGGCGCCAACCATTTCCACGGTCAGCTTGGCGGCCTTAAGACCGGCAATTCTGTTCAATGCCGGGCGAAGTCTCTCTTCGGTGGCGCCAAAATTACTCCAATTCTTGCCGCGTTGAACTCTTACCATACGCGGCATGCAAAATGGAGGAAAATCCTTTTCCTGGATCCAGCACCATTCTGTCCTCCACTCATCCCATTTGAGGTGGAGCTGTCCGGCAAGATACTGGCCCTTGGTTTTCGCCCTGGGGATCCATGTCACGCTGCCGGAGAGTGACTTGTCTTCGATGCGGGGAACAAAGAAGTGGCAGAACAGATCTACATTGGGGGCAACTCCGACAAAATTCTCACACAGATGGGCAAAGACCGCCATGCAAGTCATCGCATTTGGAGTAAAATCCAGCAGTCTAAACCCAAAACTGAACATCATGGCGCTGAAGAAGTCTAAGAATGGAGGAACCAGACCGCAGTAAAAGTAAGCGCAGAAGAATGGATACAAATCTGATGGATCCTTGTCGCCTTCAGGAAGCACCACTGGGGCCTTGTGATCCTTGGTGTCCCTTCCCCACATGTAAGCGTACCTCTCGATCAGAGTGTTGCCATCCATGGAAGATGGCGAGAAGATCGCATTCTCTCTCCGCCGCTTCTCTAGTTCCTTCAACTCCTTCTTCTTCTTCTCCGCCTTGGGGTCGAGCAGTTTGGCGGGCTTCTTCCCCTCCGCGTCAGCCTTCTTGGGTGCCATCAGGGCTCGGGGAGGAGAAAAGGGGTCAAGTGGAGATGCGAATCAGGGGCGGCAACAGCGGAAGTAGTTCTGGCGAGAGGAAGGGGATGAAGCAGGGGAAAGTAGGGGTGAATGAGCAGCACCTCCTCGCAGTTGCCTTTTTATGGGGAAGGCGCGAGGGGGTTGACTCTTCACTGTTTACCCCAGCAGCGCTTTTTACAGGCGCACTACCACGGAATAAACGCAACAGTCCACGACCTGCATTTAATTCGTAGATTGGACAAGCGTCAGGATAACCATCATGACGAAAATTACAGCGGCAGTTTTCCCGCCGCGTGTCTGTGTAGTAGCAATTAGATGATGGGTTGCTAGAGTGACAGAAGCTTAAACCCTAGTTTATGCGCTATTCCGTAAGGGGGTGATTTGGATCCACACGTCTAATGCTATGGTTAGAGTAATCTTAATTCTTCTTTCGTAGTTGCGGATGCTTGCGAGAGGGGGTAATCATAAGTGGGAGGTTAGTCCAAGTAAGGGCAGCACCCAAGCACCGGTCCACCCACATATCAAATTATCAAAGTAGCGAACGCGAATCGAACAAACATGATGAAAGTGACTAGATGAAATTCCCATGTGTCCTCGAGAACGCTTTACTTACTATAAGAGATCGTTCCGGCCTGTCCTTTGCTACAAAAAGGATTGGGCTATATTGCTGCACTCTTTGTTACTATTGCTACTTGTCACTTGTTACAAATTATCTTGCTATCAAACTACTCGTTACCGATAATTTCAGTGCTTGCAGAAAACACCTTGCTGAAAACCACTTGTCATTTCCTTCTGCTCCTCGTTGGATTCGACACTCTTACTTATCGAAAGGACTACGATTGATCCCCTATACTTGTGGGTCATCAAGACTCTTTTCTAGCGTCGTTGCCGGGGAGTGAAGCGCCTTTGGTGAGTGGAATTTGGTAAGGAAACATTTATATTACGTGCTGAAATTTATTGTCACTTGTCACTATGGAAAGTAATCCTTTGAGGGGTTTGTTCGGGGTATCTTCACCTCGAACGGAAACACAAATAGTTACTCCTCAACCTACTGCACCTATTGAAAAAGATATTTATTATGAGATTCCTCTGGGTATGTTAGAGAAACTGCTAGCTAATCCTTATGCAGGAGATGGAACGGTACATCCTGATATGCACTTGATCTATGTGGATGAAATTTGTGGATTGTTTAAGCTTGCAGGTATATCCGGAGATGGAGTTAAGAAGAAAGTATTCCCTTTATCTTTGGAGGGAAAAGCATTAATATGTTATAGGCTATGTGATGATACTGATACATGGGACTGGAACCGATTGAAACTAGAATTCCATCAGAAATTTTATCCTATGCATTTGGTTCATCGTGATCGGAATTATATATATAATTTTTGGCCTCGTGAAGGAGAAAGCATCTCTGAAGCTTGGGGGAGGCTTAAGTACATGATGTACACATGCCCCAATCATGAGCTCTCAAAAGAAATTATCTTACAGAATTTTTATGCTCGGCTTTCTCATGATAATCAAAATACTCTCGATTCTTCTTCGACTGGCTCCTTTATGAAGAGAACTATTGAATTCAGATGGGATCTTCTGGATAGAATTAAACGCAACTCTGAAGATTGGGAACTCGACAAAGGTGATGAGTCAGGTATAATACTTGAGTTCGATTGTGTTAAATCTTTTATGGCCACCGATGCTTTTCATAAGTTTAGCACTAAATATGGACTTGACTCTAAGATAGTAGCTTCCTTTTGTGAATCATTTGCTACTCATGTTGATCTCCCTAAGGAGAAGTGGTTTAAATATCATCCCCTTGTTAAAGAAAAGATTGAGGAACCAGTTAGTGTTAAAGAAGAAACAATTGTTTACCATGTTGATCCAATTGTGCCTGCCGCTTATATTGAGAAACCACCTTTTCCTGTTAGGATTAAGGAACATGCTAAAGTTTCAACTGTGGTTAACAAAAGTCATATTAGAGCACCTAGACCCTCTGAACAAATTAAAGTCATTAGAGAACCTAATGTTGCTATGGTTAAAGATCTCTTGGTTAATAATATAGATGGGCATGTTATTTACCTCTGCGATGAAGCAGCTAGAATTGCTAAACCTGATCCTAAAGATAAAAATAGACCCGTTGTGGGCATGCCTGTTGTCTCAGTTAAAATAGGAGATCATTGCAATCATGGCTTATGTGATTTGGGTGCTAGTGTGAATGCTATTCCGTTTACCTTATATCAAGAAATTATGAATGATATTGCACCTGCTGAATTAGAGGACATTGATGTTACTATTAAACTTGCAAACAGAGATACCATTACACCACTTGGGATTGTTAGAAATGTTGAAGTCTTGTGTGGAAAAATAAAATACCCTGCTGATTTTCTAGTCCTTGGTTCTCCACAAGATGATTTTTGTCCCATTATATTCGGTAGACCTTTCTTGAACACTGTTAATGCCAAGATTGATTGTGCTAAAGAAATTGTTAGCATAAATTTTGGTGGTATGTCTCATGAGTTTAATTTCTCTAAGTTTCATAGACAACCTCATGATAAAGAATTGCCTAGTAAAGATGAAATTGTTGGTCTTGCTTCTATTGCCGTGCCTCCTACTGATCTGTTAGAACAATATTTGCTAGACCATGAGAATGATATGCATATGAATGAAAGAAATGAAATAGATAAGATGTTCTTTGATCAACCACCTATCCTTAAACATAATTTACCTGTTGAAACTCTTGGAGGTCCTCCTCCACCTAAAGGTGATCCTGTGTTTGAAGTGAAGCAATTGCCTGATACATTGAAATATGCTTATCTTGATGAAAAGAAGATATATCCTGTTATTATTAGTGCTAACCTTTCAGCGCATGAAGAAAAGAGATTGCTGAAAACTCTAAGGAAGCACTGAGCTGCTATTGGATATACTCTTGATGATCTTAAGGGCATTAGTCCCACTCTATGTCAGCACAAAATTAATATGGAGCCTGATGCTAAACCAGTTGCCGACCACCAACGTCGATTAAATCCTAAGATGAAAGAGGTGGTAAGAACTGAAATATTAAAACTTTTGGAAGCAGGTATAATCTATCCCATAGCTGATAGTAGATGGGTAAGTCCCGTTCATTGTGTCCCTAAGAAAGGGGGTATTACCGTTGTTCCTAATGATAAAAATGAACTCATTCCACAAAGAATTGTAACTGGTTATAGGATGGTAATTGATTTTAGAAAATTAAACAAAGCAACTAGAAAAGATCATTACCCCTTACCTTTTATTGATCAAATGTTAGAAAGATTGTCTAAGTATACACACTTTTGTTTCCTAGATGGTTATTCTGGTTTTTCTCAAATACCCGTATCACAACCCGATCAAGAGAAAACCACATTTACTTGTCCTTTTGGAACTTATGCTTATAGACGTATGCCTTTTGGTTTATGCAATGCACCTGCTACCTTTCAAAGATGTATGACTACTATATTCTCTGACTTTTGTGAAAAGATTGTTGAGGTTTTCATGGATGATTTTTCCGTTTACGGAACTTCTTTTGATGACTGCTTAAGCAACCTTGATCGAGTTTTGCAGAGATGTGAAGAAACTAATCTTGTCTTGAATTGGGAGAAGTGCCACTTTATGGTGAATGAAGGCATTGTCTTGGGGCATAAAATTTCTGAGAGAGGTATTGAAGTTGATAAAGCTAAGGTTGATGCTATTGAGAAAATGCCATGCCCTAAAGATATTAAAGGTATAAGAAATTTACTTGGTCATGCTGGTTTCTATAGGAGATTTATTAAAGACTTCTCTAAAATTTCTAGGCCTCTTACCAATCTTTTGCAAAAAGATGTTCCAATTGTTTTTGATGATGATTGTCTAGAAGCCTTTGAAACACTTAAGAAAGCCTTAACCACTGCACCTATTGTTCAACCACCTGATTGGAACTTGCCTTTTGAAATTATGTGTGATGCTAGTGATTATGATGTTGGTGATGTTCTAGGACAAAGAGTTGATAAGAAATTAAATGTTATCCATTATGCTAGTAAAACTCTAGACAATGCCCAAAGAAATTATGCTACTACTGAAAAGGAATTTCTAGCAGTTGTGTTTGCATGTGATAAATTCAGATCTTATATAGTTGATTCTAAAGTAACTGTTCACACTGATCATGCTGCTATTAAATATCTTATGGAAAAGAAAGATGCTAAACCTAGACTCATTAGGTGGGTTTTATTGCTACAAGAATTTGACTTGCATATTATTGATAGAAAGGGAGCTGAGAATCCCGTAGCAGATAATTTGTCTAGAATAGAAAATGTTCTTGATGACCCACTACCTATTAATGATGATTTTCCTGATGAACAGTTAGCTGTCATAAATGCTTCTCATAATACTCCTTGGTATGCAGACTATGCTAATTACATTGTTGCTAAATATATACCACCTAGTTTTACATACCAACAAAAGAAAAAGTTCTTCTTTGATTTAAGACATTACTTCTGGGATGACCCACATCTTTATAAAGAAGGAGTAGATGGTATTATCAGACGTTGTATACCTGAGCATGAACAGGAACAAATCCTACGGAAGTGTCATTCCGAAGCTTACGGAGGACACCATGCGGGAGACAGAACTGCACACAAGGTATTACAATCTGGTTTTTATTGGCCTACTCTTTTCAAGGATGCTCGTAAGTTTGTCTCCTCTTGTGATGAATGCCAAAGAATTGGTAATGTTGGTAGACGTCAAGAAATGCCTATGAATTATTCACTTGCTGTTGAACCATTTGATGTTTGGGGATTTGATTATATGGGACCTTTTCCTAAATCCAATGGCTATACTCATATTTTAGTTGCTGTTGATTACGTTACTAAGTGGGTAGAAGCTATTCCAACTAGTAGTGCTGATCATAACACTTCTATTAAAATGCTTAAAGATGTTATTTTCCCAAGGTTTGGAGTCCCTAGATATTTAATAACTGATGGCAGTTCACATTTTATTCATGGTGCATTCCGTAAATTGCTTGCTAAATATGATGTTAACCACATAATTGCATCTCCCTATCATCCTCAAACTAGTGGTCAAGTTGAATTGAGCAGTAGAGAATTAAAATTAATTTTGCAGAAAACCGTCAATAGATCTAGAAAGAATTGGTCTAAGAAACTTGACGATGCATTGTGGGCTTATAGAACTGCTTATAAAAATCCTATGGGTATGTCTCCTTATAAGATGGTTTATGGAAAAGCATGTCATTTACCTCTTGAGTTAGAACATAAGGCATATTGGGCAATTAAAAAATTAAATTATGACTTTAAACTTGCCGGTGAAAAGAGGTTATTTGATATTAGCTCATTAGATGAATGGAGAACCCAAGCTTATGAAAATGCCAAATTGTTTAAAGAAAAAGTTAAAAGATGGCATGATAGAAGAATTCAAAAACGGGAATTCAAAGTAGGTGAGCAAGTTCTATTGTACAATTCTCGTTTGAGATTCTTTGCAGGAAAACTTCTCTCTAAATGGGAAGGACCGTATATCATCGAAGAAGTTTATCACTCCGGAGCCATCAAAATAAATAACTCCGAAGGCACTAATCCGAGAGTGGTGAATGGGCAAATAATTAAGCACTATATTTCAGGTACCCCTATTAATGTTGAAACTAATATTATTGAAACAATTACACCGGAAGAATACATACGAGAGACCTTCCGGAACACTCCAGAACCCTGAAAAGGAAGAGGTATGTGATACGGTAAGTAAACCGACTCCAAAAATTCCATAAAAATATTTTCTGTCAGTTTTGGAATATTTAGAAAAATACAAAAATAAGAAATAGCCGGGGGGGCCACCAAGTGCCCACGAGGCACCAGGGCGCGCCACCCCCCCAGGCGCGCCCTGGTACCTCGTGGGCCCCACGGGTGCCTTCCCGACTCCGTTTTTCTTCTGGATTACTTGTTTTGCAAGATAAAAAATCTTTATATAGACTTCCAGATGTTTTGACCACCGTATCGCAGAAATCTCCTCTGTTCTTGTTTCGTGCTATTTTCCTGGCAGATCTAGAAGTATGTCGTCTCAGGACTCCGATGGGGAGAGCTTCGTATCACACTATGTTGCAAATCCGAAGATCTATGGGGATATAGACCCCTATGGCTGGTCCGAAGAGGAAGAGCAAGATGCCTACATAAAGGGGACGGAAGATGCGAGTTCGGATGAGGACGATGTTTCTCTACCTCAACCTAGAGATATGCATGTGGAGTTCAAGAAGTCGAGCCTCCCAAACACCGTTAACAAATCTAAGATCCAATTTATCCCGTCCCGTTTTCTGCAGGAAAGCAAGGAGGCATTATGTAAAAGGGTATCTGCTTGAGCTGAAGGACAAGCTTGCTACTTCATCACCACCTCCATCACCGAAGAAGGACACTTGAGCACATGGGTATGGGCACTCCCCTTGGCTTGTGCCAAGCTTGGGGGAGGTGCCCCGGTATCGTATCACCATCACTTTTATTATCATTTACCTACTTTTAGTTTGATCCTTAGCTATTTCGTGATCTAGTTGAATAAAAGTTTAGTATGATCTATTTTCGAGTGTTAGTTTTGTGATCCATCCATCTATGTAATCGAGTTGAGAGTTATATAATAAAGAGTAGTTTGAGTTTTGTTTCTTTACTTTCATGTTTCAATCATAGCAATGAAAATAATGAAAAAGATCATATGCTAATCTTATGGAAAGTAATGACATCACATAAAGAAAAGTATAAGTGGTAAAATTTATTGGAGGATAACAAACATAGTATTAGTCAATGATGCAATTCTTGAAAGAATTAATAAGGGAAGAGAAGATTCACATGCAAATATACTATCTTGGACATCTTTTATGATTGTGAGCCCCCATTAAGTATTTTATGTCAAATTGTTGACGTTGGACAAGGAAGACAACATAATGAATTATGTTTGTTCATATTCACATAGAAGTTATATTGTTATAGATCCTCCAACATGTGGTGCTTGCCCAATATCTTTGCTAGCCAAAAATCCGCACCAAGTAGAGATACTACTTGTGCATCCAAAACCCTTAAACCCAGTTTCATGTCATGAGAGTCCACTATATCTACCTAGGGATTGAATAAGATCCTTCAAGTAAGTTGTCATCGGTGCAAAAAGCAATAAAAATTGCCTCTAAATATGTCTGAACTTTTATTGTAAGGGAAATAAGCGTTGTACGAACTTGTGATGGCAAAGAAATAAAAGCGACGGACTGCATAATAAAGGTTGCTATCACAAGGGGCAATATAACGTGATGTTCCTCTGCATTAAGAGCTCTAGCATCCAAAAACAAAAAGCGCATGACAACCTCTGATTCCCTCTACGAAGGGCCTATCCTTTACTTTTATGTATTTACTTTTTATGCAAGAGTCAATAGTGTTCTCCTCTACTTCCTTTTTATTTTTCTCTTTTGCAAGCATTATGTGGTGGGGAAAGATCTAGGCACATATATCCAGTTGGATATGAGGGATCATGAGTTATTATTGTTGACATCACCCTTGAGGTGAATAAGTTGGCAGGCAGAATTATAAGCCCCTATCTTTCTATGTGTCTGGCTGAAACTTTTTGCTCCATATATATGTCGTGAGTGTTAGCAATCATAGAAGACTAAATGATGGTTGAGTATGTGGACTTGCTAAAATAGCTCCTACATGTGACCCTTCCTGAAAATATGATGAATTGCAATTGCATTGTTGACTAAGAACATAGTTTGTTAGTTTTCAAGAAAGTTTATGCCTTATACTTCATTGTTGTGATGAATTGTTACTTGCTCATGAGAAGTTTATGATAATAAATATTGTTGTTATGATAATAAATATTGTTGTTATGATAATAAATATTGCTGTTATGATAATAAATATTGCTGTTATAATAATGATCATGATGCTTCTATGTCCGTATTTTGTTTTTATCGACACCTCTCTCTCTAAACATGTGGACATGATTATCGATATCGGCTTTCGCATGAGGACAAGCGAGGTCTAAGCTCGGGGGAGTTGATACGTCCATTTTGCATCATGTTTTACTACTATTATTTATAGTGTTTTTAATCAATATAACACTTTGTGGAGCTATTTTAATGCCTTTTCTCTCTAAATATGCAAGATTCACACAAGGAGGGAGAATACCGGCAGCTGGAATTCTGGACCTGAAAAAGCTCTGTCAAGATACCTATTCTGCACAACTCCAAATGAGCTGAAATTTTCTAGAGAATTATTTTGGAATATATAAAAAATATTGGAAGCAAAAAAGTACCAGAGGGGGCTACCCAGGTGCCCATGAGGCACCAGGGCGCGCCACCCCCCAGGTGCGCCCTGGTACCTCGTGGGGCCCCTGGCCCACTTCTGGCCCCCATTTTCTGGTATATAAGTGCATTTGACCTAAAAAAATTATAGAGAAGACTTTTGGGATGGTGCACCTCCGTCTCGAGGTGGAACTTGGGCAGGAGCACTTTTGCTCTCCGGTGGAGAGATTCTGCCAGGGAAACTTCCCTCCGGGAGCGGGAAATCGTCGCCATCGACACCACCAGCGATCCTCTCATCGTGGGAGGACTAATCTTCATCAACATCTTCACCAACACCATCTCATCTCAAACCCTAGTTCATCTCTTGTATTCAATCTTTGTCTCAAAACCTCAGATTGGTACCTGTGGGTTGCTAGTAGTGTTGATTACATCTTGTAGTTGATGCTTGTTGGTTTATTTGGTGGAAGATTATATGTTCAGATCTATTATGGAATTCAATACCCTACTGGTCATGAGCATGTTGATGATGTGTGATTAGTTACTTTTGTTCTTGAGGACATGGGAGAAGTCTTGTCATAAGTAATCACGTGAATTTGGTATTCGTTCGATATTTTGATGATATGTATGTTCTTGATTCTCTTAGTGGTGTTATGTGAACATCGACTACATGACACTTCACCATCTTTGGGCCTAAGGGAATGCATTGTGGAGTAGCAATTAGATGATGGGTTGCTAGAGTGACAGAAGCTTAAACCCTAGTTTATGCGCTATTCCGTAAGGGGCTGATTTGGATCCACACGTTTAATGCTATGGTTAGAGTAATCTTAATTCTTCTTTCTTAGTTGCGGATGCTTGCGAGAGGGGATGATCATAAGTGGGAGGTTTGTCCAAGTAAGGGCAGCACCCAAGCACCGTTCCACCCACATATCAAATTATCAAAGTAGCGAACGCGAATCGAACAAACATGATGAAAGTGACTAGATGAAATTCCCATGTGTCCTCGAGAATGCTTTACTTACTATAAGAGATCGTTCCGGCCTGTCCTTTGCTACAAAAAGGATTGGGCTATATTGCTGCACTCTTTGTTACTATTGCTACTTGTCACTTGTTACAAATTATCTTGCTATCAAACTACTCGTTACCGATAATTTCAGTGCTTGCAGAAAACACCTTGCTGAAAACCACTTGTCATTTCCTTCTGCTCCTCGTTGGGTTCGACACTCTTACTTATCGAAAGGACTACGATTGATCCCCTATACTTGTGGGTCATCATCGGGAGAAGCGCTCCTTGTACTTGTGCTTATACACATCTAATACACAAAGCAGGAGTAGGGTTTTACACCTCACGGTGGCCCGAACCTGGGTAAAATCCCTTGCGTGTTCTGTTGATTCTGCTCTTTGTGCTCGTCGATCTCCCCAGCCAAACTACAAAAGGGGCTAGATGGCCCCATAGGTGGTCGTGCTCACGACAGGTTGGTTGCACGTTTTCATCTTCTTTTCTCCGATTGAAACTTTGGGGAGCTCTTTGAAGTTCTTTGAGTGGATTGAATATTATGAATCTGAAGTTGTTTTTGTAACACCCTAATTTTTGGCCCTTTCTTTCTCTTTTGGTTTTAGTTGGTTTTTGCTCTGGATTTCTTTCTGAAGCAGTTCTATGGACTTGAAACCTGGGAGATCTTCATTTCTTCCCCTCCCAAGTGGTATTTCATCCTTGTATCTTTCCCTAGGTCTTGGCATTTCCATTCTAACCCAATTCCAAAATTCTTTTCTTAGGGAAATATTCCTTTTCTTATTAAAGGAATAACCCTATTTGACCTAGGTTGTGAAGCAACCTATATTTCTGTCATTCCAAAAATTCCTAGATAATTCTCATAAATTCTTTGAAGCATATATTCCCCAAATATGTCCAAACTCTTCCCTGCCTAGTTCAAAAATAATTCAAGAATATTCTTTTCCCATTCTGTCCAGTTTGGCACTTTATGAAGGAAGTGCTATTTATATTTTCCTGATTGCTCTCAAAATATTTGGGCACTCTTTCCTATCCAAATCATTACTTCCTGGCAAAATTCAGCTCCATTTGCCTAGTGAATCTTCCTCAGCAAATTCCCAAAGTTTCTGTCCAGAGAGAAGCTTTGTGAAGGAAGTACTAGCTAGGTGTACCCTATTGAGCTGAAATTTTTCCAGGCCCTTCATGTGCTCAAATAATTCCCCTCCACCAAATTTTGGCTCCATCCAACCATCTATGTGAGCACACCTTCCTATCTTTGGTTCTGGTCAAATTTTCAGTGTATGAAGCAACTACATTTTATATTGCTTCAAAAATTCTGAAATTAATCCAAGACCTAAAGATCCATATATCCTTTGTGCATGCCAAATTTCATATCAGTTTGCCCAGCCTTCTGCTCTACAAAATTCTCCCAAGGTTCTGAGCAGAAGGGACCTTTGTGAAGGAAGTACCATATAGGTATTTCCAAATGGCATGAAATTTTGCCAGTATCTGTATGGCCCTAAATCATCATCTTATACTAGATTTCAGCTCAAACCCACACTCCATGTGAGTGCATCTTCCTGATCCAGTTTCTGTGATGTTTTGGCAGTTGTTAAGCATCCATCTCCAAATCTGGCCCAATCCATCTCAAAACCCACAGGACTGTAGTCCTTCCTATCCTAAACCCTTGAGACATTCCCTCCGGTTCAATGGTCAAGTAACTTGAACACAACATCTAATCCAAGTTGACTACAGTAACAATTCCTTGATGCTTCCCATCTGCCCACAGTCATTTTGATCGATCTATCTTATCAGGGAGGCTGTATGATGGGTGGACTTTGCTGTGGACATAGTGTGCCCAGCCTACGTGCCCTCTCCGTGGCCGTGTACGCGGTGACTGCACCGTGGCCACGCGGTCGTGCGTGCTCTGCATGCAGCGAGCACGCTCTGGCTGTCGCCGAGCTGCGGGCAGCTTCTGCCCGGCCGCGTCCGCGCGTCCGAGGGCGCTGCACTCCCTCTCCGGCGTCCACCTGTCAGGCTGATCCTCTCGCCCCCTCCTCCCTTCCCTCTCCTCGCGCCACGGCGGCTCTGCCATCGCCACGCACGCGCGCACAGTGCATTAGTGGCCGACCGCGCATGCTCTGCCATCCCGCATCGCTGGCCCGCCACTCAGCCTCTCTCCCATCGCCGCAAAGCTCGCGCACGTGCCCGGAACTCTCGCCGGAGCTCGCCCGTATGGTCGTGGCGGCATCCGGTCTGGAATCTCTCCCTGCCTATTTAAGCCCTCCCCGACCACGGTTCAGCTCACCACTCCCCCTCCTCCTCCCCAAATCGACCTCCAGAGCCTCTAGCTTGAGCCGGGGCCCTCTTCTTCCTCCTCTCCGGCCAACGCTCCGCCGCTCGGCCATCTTCTCCTTGAGCTCACTCCGAGCCACCCCAGCCTCAGCTGAGCCCACCATCGAACCCCTCTCACTCCCCTAGTCCTCCTCAGCCCTTATCCCGAGCCATTGGTCGCCAGAATCGCCAAGTTCGCCGACGCCCGTAGCCACCGCCGCCGGAGACGAACGGAACGGCGCCGTCCGGCCACCATCCGAGGAGCCACGGGTACAGGCGGGTGCGCCATCGAGTGGCCGTTTCATCCCCGCCCTCTCCCAGCTCCGCTGACGTCTCTACGCCGGCAAACGGCCGTCGGTGAGCCGCCTCCTCTTTGTTCCCCCTCCTCTCTCTTTAAATTTGACGGGGCGACCCCACCCGTCAGCCTCACCCGCCCCCGCCGAAGCGTTTTAAGTGGAGGCGTAAGCCCCACTTTACGCCTTCGACGTCAGCCCCTCTGGAATTTCTAGAAAATCAATTTAATCCATTTTTAAATCCAGATTTGACCAAACTTTGACCATGAATAACTACTAAACTACAAGTCCAAATGAACTGATTCTTTTTGCATTATTTTTCTTTTGAGCTCCTCTATTTTCTGGTAGAATTTGGTATTTTTATCTTCTGCCTAGAATTTCTGGACAGAAGTGTTTGCTTTATGGCATATTCTTAAATGGTTGCAAAATATTTTTAGTAGGTTTGTGGTGTGTTGGTGAAGACCAGTAGCTCTTTCCCTCTCTTTTGGAGCAAGGCAAGCAACACCCTCCATTTGCATGATTGCAATGCAATGTCATGGTTAATTTGAATTAAATTTGTTTAATATTGCATTATTTAGAAAATGATTTATTCATGGCTTTATGGTTGTATATTATGTGAGTTTGCTACTGCCATGATGATGCTTGGATTTCTAGGACTACTATTTTGTAAATTGAGGGTGACATGTCACTTCAGAATTATTCATAGCGGTAGTCATGTTTTATCCTTAGTCATATCGAATATTATATTATTTGAGTTCATCCTTTGATAAAGGTACTTTATGCTTTGGACTTTGGATGAATAGTGTCAGGATTTATATCACAAGTTTATGTGTAACGTTGGAGTAACTGTTCGTTCACAAATTATCTTGGGGATCAATTCCGTCATTCCGTTGGTCAGGTGCCACCGAAGCGAGCTCACCAGTGCAGCCACACTTGCCTGGATGGGGAGGCCCTAATTCGGTCTATTGTCATGCCTCTCGCCGGTACCTCCAACTAGGGAAGGTTATGTGCTCGAGCTGCCCTGGCCCGGTAGGCGGTCATAACCTTGTGTGCCCAAGTTGTGTTGTACCCGGGTGTCCCTGTTTGGGACGAGTTTGTTTATGTTGGCCACGATGGTGGCAGCCACAGAGGTGGCAGATGTCATGAGTTGACATCAGGGGCCACCCAGGACATAGCCCAAAGGGGAGTTTGTCGGGAGTGGCCGGGAGAGTGTCATGCAATAGATTGGTTTTGTCGTAATGTCGTTGGTCCACCCGAATGGGAGCATGAGGCCATGAGTTCCGTAGTGTGGGTACAGTGTACTAACCTCTACAGAGTTTACAAACTATCGATAGCCGCGTCCTCGGTCAAGGACACAGTTCATTGTAGGTCACACCGTTCGATCAACACTCACAATGACAGAATGACTTATGTTATGAGTTATAGTTGTATGTGAGCAAGTAACAGTTTGGCAGGTTTTTGATGATGATGTTGGGATGATCTTGAGGATGGTCATTCAGAGTGTGATGTGATCGCGCGGTGATCACGAGGATGTATTGATCACGAGGTGATCAAGTTGATAGGTTGCTTGGCCGGGTAGCCAAGAGTGAGATGGCTTCTCGTGATTCAAAATGATGGTTCAGCAGTGATTCTGGTCTTACCATATTATCTTGTGTAATTTTTACTTCCGCCCCATAGTAGTTGGTCATAAGTTAAATTTGTTAATGCTATGTTGTTGTTTTGCCTTGATGCTTTTGGTTGTTGTGAGCTTGCGAGTACATTCAAAGTACTCACCTGGCGTGTCATGCCAGATTGCAAGTGATGCTGTGCTTGGTTGTTTGTCGAGGATTTTCGTTCATGCGAGCTAGGTCGCGTCCCAGCCGGAGTCCCTGCGAAATGGAGTTCACCACCGGCGTCGTCGTTCTGCTGCTACGAGTTGTTCCGCTGCTAGCATAGAACTATCTTAGCAGGCGTAGTGTCGCCGTGCATTTGTAATCACAACAGACCTTTGTACCTTGTCATTTGTAATAAAGCTGATTTGTTCAATGACAAGCAGTGCCGTATTCCAGAAGACATTTCTGGGCTGGAATACGGGGCGTTCCGGTCCCTCTGAGCTGGGGTGCCACAACTGTTGGTATCAGAGCAGTTCTGGCTGTAGGCCGCCTTCGTCAGCGTGAGCGTTAGAAACCGATAGTATAGAGTCCTGATTGTTTGTTGCATTTGATTGCTGCACTTGGTTGTTGCATAGCATGCATATAGATTCCGTTTTCTTCTGACCATCTGTTCCCTGAGTGTAGATGGCCACCGTTCCTATTGAGAACAACGCAGCCCCTGCACCGCTCACCTTCGCAACCCTACTTCATGAGGTGTGGCATAGTCTCTATCCCAATGGAGAGATGCCGCGGTACCAAGTGTTTGAGGTTCAGCTTGGAGGCAGATTACTGGAGTATTTTGCCCATGTTTTTCTGGAAGCCAGGATCCCTATTGGAAGATGTTCCTACAGATTCCATGGTGGATATGGTGCCACTCCAGATCGCGCAGTCCAACTCGCAGCCCTGGCAGGAATCACGGGTCTTCATCATCAAGAGCTGGTGATGCAAGAAAACCGTGCCTACTCCTACTACCCAACCATAGCCGAGAACCCCAGGCGAGTGAGGTTCCCATCTACTCGTCCTAATGATGATGTGGCAATCCCCGCCATGTCTCGGTTCATGACGGCCGAGGACATGCTAATTGCTGAGCTCGTCCGAGACACGACCCGGGCCAGGAGATTGCTCGGTACTGCAATGGCTCCACGCCCATTGCCTCCTTCCTCGACTTCTGCACCTCCAGCATCAACTGCTCAACCCACCCCTTCACCAGCTGCTTCGTCAGCTACCCAGCTTTAGTTTGTTCAGTAGTACCCGTGTAGCTCATGTTGCATCAGTTGTAGTAGCATGCATGTTGTGGTTGGTGCTAAGTAGTAATGGATGTGATGTCACTTATGGATGCTTGTATGTCTTTTGTGTGCTGTTATTCGTTTGAGTCATTCTCTTTGTGGTTTCGTTTGGGCCTTTGGTGTTACCCTATTTTTCCCTTACGAAAGTTGCTCATCAATCACCCTCAGACCCGAAGAAACAATGAGGATCTCAGCTATTTGAAAGCTCAGCTAAATAGTTTGGCCATCTCGGTTGACTACAATATAATGGGGATGTAAATGACAGCTTGGAATTGTTATCAACATCAAGTTTACCTCAGTTGTGCAACCGTTACAGCAGCAATGATCCAACCAGCAGGAAGACAAGTCAGGTGCAAGGTTAACAATCTATGTTCTAGCAAAGGTATGAGTATATATAAAATCGCATTTCAGCCATAGATGGGAGTGGAAATATGTTGTCCTACGAAAGAAAGACCAAAGGGGATATGGGCTTAACCTACAACAAGAAAGACAGTCAGGCAGTTCTTTTCATAACCAACACCAAAAATGTTATGGGCATGGATGCATCATTCCGTTCGCAGACCATAATGCAAAGCTGCTGGTAGAGGGAGCTCAGCCTTCCTCCACACGGTACCGGAAGAAGCTTAGGATGCAAGTCTCTGCAAGTTTCCTCTGTATAACACATGAACAGTTTCTGCCCAAGATATCCAGTCTTTCACAGCAAGCTACCTCGGTGAAAGCTTCTGACAAAAGGCAGTAAATCTTCCTCAATACACAACCAGGGGAGAAACTTCTCAGGCACAGAACCCAGTCTTCTCCAGCATGCTACCGCAACTAAAGATTCAAGAGTAAGGTACCCAGCCTTCGTCAGCCAGCAACCCAGTTTTCTTCAGTACTGCACAACACACCGCTATAAGATATTATACAGTGAGTATAGGGCAGTTTCAAAATCTGGTCCGCAACAATTCTGACAGAAGCCAGTCAGGACATATGTCTGCTCCGAGAACCTTGTATATAACTTCAGATTTTCGTAAGCATAAGGAGCCCGCACCCCAGATCATGCTAGTCGCTTATACAAGGATGCAGCTCTGATCACATAAGGATACCAAAAGAAGGCCAGGATGCAACACCTCCATAATTCATGTCAGAAGAGGCAAAGTCAGAGATACATCTCATGAGAATCAACAAATGGTGAAACAACTGTTTTGACAGCAACTACAAAAGCCAGTTTCTCAGCACCGGAAAAAGTGGTATCACGGACTTTTGGCATAGCCTTGTCTGATCAGCTCAAACCACGTGTGTTGTATCAATTATATGGTATACCTATGAGGACTCATTCCATGCGCAAAAGTAAAGGATGATGATTGCACCAACAACAACCATCGTCGCAAGAGGAACTGGGGATAACTAAATTAGGCCAAGAACTTTCCGCAAAGAATTCAGGCAAAGAAAATACTGGCAACCAAGGAGTAAGCCTAACGGCAGAAATATGATAACTATGGCACGACCGACAGGGTCCGGGTATCCACGGCAGATGAAGACCATGGTTACATAAATATCAACATTGACGTGCACTCAGAAGCCTATCCTACTCCACAAGTGCCTCACGCCACGATAACCTATTCATCCGGTTACACAGGGTTAGTGCGAAGTATCCAAGTCTATCTCATCAGATGCAAAATTTCCCTAGTCATTTCAGCATGTTGACCGCAGCGACCAGGATAAAATATCTCACCACCTTGCAACACCGATAACAATACCGACAGCATGGGTAAGTCAAGAGCCGAGCACCCAGATCAGGTGCTCTCGCTGGTGGAGTTAAGTACAAGGACAACCTGTTATGAGAAACATTTTCCCGGCAGTGCAACCGTCAGTCCAGTCCCGGATTGCTACGGATAAAGACTGCAAGCTACAGACGAAGAGCCAAATCCTGATGCCACAGTATCATCTCCAGACAGTTAGATCCCGTTAAGAGGACGACCCTAATGCTCAGCACTGTTTGAATCCGAGGGACACACAACTAGTTGTGCAAACCAGAGGGAGAAATACAAATATTTCGTATTCACAGGAAATTGATTCTCAAGGTATTACCGGCAGGCAAGAACCCATCCAAGCCAGCATAAAATTTGACATATGGGGGAAGACTCGTTAGAAAGTGAAGACAATCATCTCAGAGGCAGAAAGTCCGATCATGGGAAATTTTAAGGGAAACATTATACCAAGGAAAAGGACGCCTGAGTTGGAAACGGTTTCCTTGAGTCATATTCATATTTGTTCCCTGAGCAACCAAATCTCGAGGACGAGATTTTTGTAAGGGAGGTAGGTTTGTAACACCCCGATTTTTGGCCCTTTCTTTCTCTTTTGGTTTTAGTTGGTTTTTGCTCTGGATTTCTTTCTGAAGCAGTTCTATGGACTTGAAACCTGGCAGATCTTCATTTCTTCCCCTCCCAAGTGGTATTTCATCCTTGTATCTTTCCCTAGGCCTTGGCATTTCCATTCTAACCCAATTCCAAAATTCTTTTCTTAGGGAAATATTCCTTTTCTTATTAAAGGAATAACCCTATTTGACCTAGGTTGTGAAGCAACCTATATTTCTGTCATTCCAAAAATTCCCAGATAATTCTCATAAATTCTTTGAAGCATATGTTCCCCAAATATGTCCAAACTCTTCCCTGCCTAGTTCAAAAATAATTCAAGAATATTCTTTTCCCAATCTGTCCAGTTTGGCACTTTATGAAGGAAGTGCTATTTATATTTTCCTGATTGCTCTCAAAAATTTTGGGCACTCTTTCCTATCCAAATCATTACTTCCTGGCAAAATTCAGCTCCATTTGCCTAGTGAATCTTCCTCAGCAAATTCCCAAAGTTTCTGTCCAGAGAGAAGCTTTGTGAAGGAAGTACAAGCTAGGTGTACTCTATTGAGCTGAAATTTTTCCAGGCCCTTCATGTGCTCAAATAATTCCCCTCCACCAAATTTTGGCTCCATCCAACCATCTATGTGAGCACACCTTCCTATCTTTGGTTCTGGACAAATTTTCAGTGTATGAAGCACCTACATTTTATATTGCTTCAAAAATTCTGAAATTAATCCAAGACCTAAAGATCCATATATCCTTTGTGCATGCCAAATTTCATATCAGTTTGCCCAGCCTTCTGCTCTACAAAATTCTCCCAAGGTTCTGAGCAGAAGGGACCTTTGTGAAGGAAGTACCATCTAGGTATTTCCAAATGGCATGAAATTTTGCCAGTATCTGCATGGCCCTAAATCATCATTTTATACCAGATTTCAGCTCAAACCCACACTCCATGTGAGTGCATCTTCCTGATCCAGTTTCTGTGATGTCTTGGCAGTTGTTAAGCATCCACATCTCCAAATCTTGGCCAATCCATCTCAAAACCCACAGGACTGTAGTCCTTCCTATCCTAAACCCTTGAGACATTCCCTCTGGTTCAATGGTCAAGTAACTTGACCACAACATCTAATCCAAGTTGACTACAGTCACAATTCCTTGATGCTTCCCATCTGCCCACAGTCATTTTGATCGATCTATCTTATCAGGGAGGCTGTATGATGGGTGGACTATGTTGTGGACATGGTGTGCCCAGCCTACGTGCCCTCTCCGTGGCCGTGTACGCGGTGACCGCACTGTGGCCACGCGGTCGCACATGCTCTGCATGCAGCGAGCGCGCTCTGGCTGTCGCCGAGCTGCGGGCAGCTTCTGCCCGGCCGCGTCCGCGCGTCCGAGGGCGCCGCACTCCCTCTCCGGCGTCCACCTGTCCGGCTGATCCTCTCGCCCCCTCCTCCCTTCCCTCTCCTCGCGCCATGACGGCTCTGCCATCGCCGCGCACGCGCGCACAGTGCGCTAGTGGCCGACCGCGCGTGCTCTGCCATCCCGCGTCGCTGTCCCGCCGCTCAGCCTCTCTCCCATCGTCGCAAAGCTCGCGCGCGTGCCCGGAACTCTCGCCGGAGCTCGCCCGTATGGTCGCGGCGGCATCCGGTCTGGAATCTCTCCCCCGCCTATTTAAGCCCTCCCCGACCACGGTTCAGCTCACCACTCCCCCTCATCCTCCCAAATCGACCTCCAGAGCCTCTAGCTTGAGCCGGGGCCCTCTTCTTCCTCCTCTCCGGCCAACGCTCCGCCGCTCGGCCATCTTCTCCTCGAGCTCACTCCGAGCCACCCCAGCCTTAGCTGAGCCCACCATCGAACCCCTCTCACTCCCCTAGTCCTCCTCAGCCCTTATCCCGAGCCATTGGTCGCCGGAATCGCCAAGTTCGCCGACGCCCGTAGCCACCGCCGCCGGAGACGAACGGAACGGCGCCGTCCGGCCACCATCCGAGGAGCCGCGGGTACAGGCGTGTACGCCGTCGAGTGGCCGTTCCATCCCCGCCCTCTCCCAGCTCCGCTGACGTCTCTACGACGGCGAACGGCCGCCGGTGAGCCGCCTCCTCTCTGTTCCCCCTCCTCTCTCTTTAAATCTGACGGGGCTACCCCACCCGTCAGCCTCACCCGCCCCCACCGAAGCGTTTTAAGTGGAGGCGTAAACCCCACTTTACGCCTTCGACGTCAGCCCCTCTGGAATTTTCAGAAAATCAATTTAATCCATTTTTAAATCCAGATTTGACCAAACTTTGACCATGAATAACTCCTAAACTACAAGTCCAAATGAACTGATTCTTTTTGCATTATTTTTCTTTTGAGCTCCTCTATTTTTTGGTAGAATTTGGTATTTTTATCTTTTGTCTAGAATTTCTGGACAGAAGTGTTTGCTTTATGGCATATTCTTAAATGCTTGCAAAATATTTTCAGTAGGTTTGTGGTGTGTTGGTGAAGACCAGGAGCTCTTTCCCTCTCTTTTGGAGCAAGGCAAACAACACCCTCCATTTGCATGGTGGCAATGCAATGTCATGGTTAATTTGAATTAAATTTGTTTAATATTGCATTATTTAGAAAATGATTTATTCATGGCTTTATGGTTGTATATTATGTCAGTTTGCTAGTGCCATGATGATGCTTGGATTTCTAGGACTACTATTTTGTAAATTGAGGGTGACATGTTACTTCGGAATTATTCATAGCGGTAGTCATGTTTTATCCTTAGTCATATCGAATATTATATTATTTGAGTTCATCCTTTGATAAAGGTACTTTATGCTTTGGACTTTGGATGAATAGTGTCGGGATTTATATCACAAGTTTATGTGTAATGTTGGAGTAACTGTTCGTTCACAAATTATCTTGGGGATCAATTCCGTCATTCCGTTGGTCAGGTGCCACCGAACCGAGCTCACCAGTGCAGCCACACTTGCCTGGATGGGGAGGCCCTAATTTGGTCTATTGTCATGCCTCTCGCCGGTACCTCCAACTAGGGAAGGTTATGTGCTCGAGCTGCCCTGGCCCGGTAGGCGGTCATAACCTTGTGTGCCCAAGTTGTGTTGTACCCGGGTGTCCCTGTTTGGGACGAGTTTGTTTATGTTGGCCACGACGGTGGCAGCCACAGAGGTGGCAGATGTCATGAGTTGACATCAGGGGCCACCCAGGACATAGCCCAAAGGGGAGTTTGTCGGGAGTGGCCGGTAGAGTGTCATGCAATAGATTGGTTTTGTCGGAACGTCGTTGGTCCACCCGAATGGGAGCACGAGGCCATGAGTTCCGTAGTGTGGGTACAGTGTACTAACCTCTACAGAGTTTACAAACTATCGATAGCCGCGTCCTCGGTCGAGGACACAGTTCATTGTAGGTCACACCGTTCGATCAACACTCACAATGACGGAATGACTTATTTTTTGAGTTATAGTTGTGTGTGAGCAAGTAACAATTTGGCAGGTTTTTGATGATGATGTTGGGATGATCTTGAGGATGGTCATTCAGAGTGTGATGTGATCGCGCGGTGATCACGAGGATGTATTGATCACGAGGTGATCAAGTTGATAGGTTGCTTGGCCGGGTAGCCAAGAGTGAGATGGCTTCTCGTGATTCAAAATGATGGTTCAGCAGTGATTCTGGTCTTACCATATTAGCTTGTGTAATTTTTACTTCCGCCCCATAGTAGTTGGTCATAACTTAATTTGTTAATGCTATGTTGCTGTTTTGCCTTGATGCTTTTGGTTGTTGTGAGCTTGCGAGTACATTCAAAGTACTCACCTGGCGTGTCATGCCAGATTGCAGGTGATGTTGTGCTTGGTTGTTTGTCGAGGATTTCCATTCATGCGAGCTAGGTCGCGTCCCAGCCGGAGTCCCTGCGGAATGGAGTTCACCACCGGCGTCGTCCTTCTGCTGCTACGAGTTGTTCCGCTGCTAGCATAGAACTATCTTAGCAGGCGTAGTGTCGCCGTGCATTTGTAATCACAGCAGACCTTTGTACCTTGTCATTTGTAATAAAGCTGATTTGTTCTATGCCAAGCAGTGCCGTATTCCAGAAGACATTTCTGGGCTGGAATACAGGGCGTTCCGGTCCCTCTGAGCCGGGGTGCCACAATTTTGATGCATATCGAATAATCAACTCACGGATACTTGTGGTGACATTGGAGTACCTAGGTGACATTAGAGTTGGTTGATGCGTATCATATGGTGTTATTTTAGTATGAATTCTAGGGCTGTTTGTGACACTTATAGGGATGGCTCAATAGATTGATCGGAAAGGATAACTTTGAGGTGGCTTCGTACCCTACAACAATTTCTTCTTATGTTCTCCGCTTAATAGGAACTTTGGAGTGATTCTTTGTCGCACGTTGAGGGATTGTTATATGATTCAATTATGTTCGCATTGTTGAGAGATTGCACTAGTGAAAGTATGAACCCTAGGCCTTGTTTTCAAGCATTGCAATACCGTTTGTGCTTCGTTTTATCACTTCCTACCTTGCTGTTTTTTTATTTTCAGATTTCAAAAACCTATATCTATTATCCATACTACACTTGTATCACCATCTCTTCGCCGAACTAGTGCACCTATACAATTTACCATTGTATTGGGTTTGTTGGGGACACAAGAGATTGCTTGTATTTGATTGCAGGGTTGTTTGAGAGAGACCATCTTCATCCTATGCCTCCCACAGATTGATAAATCTTAGGTCATCCACTTGAGGGAAATTTGCTATTGTCCTACAAAACTCTGCATTTGGAGGCCCAACAACGTCTACAAGAATAAAAGTTGCGTAGTAGACATCAACGATTCGGACGGGCGGTGGGTCCCGCGGTCACAGAGAGGGAGGGATCAGTGAGGGGATCGGTGGCAAGATCCTAAGGGATTCGGTCGCGGGCGCGCGCGCGCTGGGCCGGCTGGCTAGTGGCTGAGGGGAGAGAGAGAGAGAGAGAGAGGTGGGCCTCGGGGCAGTTGGGCTCCGGCCTTTTTTTTTTAATAATAAACACAGAAGAAAAGAAACAAAAAGAAAAAATATATTATATAGGCATATTATATATCAAAATTTGCAGGAAAACATAAGGAAAAAAGATGAACTATTTTCCAAGTCCAAATAAAGTCCACAAAAATTAATAAAATTCAAATAGTGCCACTGTTGCAATAAAAATCAGTAAAAATCATTATTAAAATACCAAAATGATTTCAAATTTATGTTCTCCTAATTTTTCATTAAAGGGAATCATTTTACCCTTATTTCCATATATTTGTTTTTAGGAGAAAAATAATTTGAATAAAAACTTCAAATGAGTTTGAATTTGAATTTCAAACCATTTGAAATTCTTTTCTGTTTTTCTTTGACCAAATATATTTCAAATTTCCTCTGAATTTTGAAGTTTCATATTCCTTCTCTCATTTTGAATATTTCCAGTGAATTTGAAATTTGGAAATTCAAATAACTTCAAATTGAAAGTGGGTTTCAGAAAACTTCAAAGGGACTTTCAAAATGATTCTTTTAAACTTCCAACTCTCTTTCTTATAATTTGAAGAAGTCATTTCATCTTCTCTCATGAAAATCATTGAGTTGCATAAAGTCTCTGAATTTGAAATATTTTCAAATGGAATTCAAATCTTTTCAAAAACCCTTTTCCATTTCTTTGATGGAAGAAATCATGTCATCTTCACTCTAGGGTTTTGTGTTTGAATTGAATTTGAATTCATGGAACCAAATGCAAAAATGAAAGTTTGAGAAAGTCCTTTTATTCCCTCTCATTCAACTTTCAAAAAGTTTCAATTTCCACTCAATTTCACACACGCAATCACACAACAATCAAACAAACAATCATAATTTTTTATTTAATATAACATTCCAAAATTTAGAATTTTGGGATGTTACATGCCTATATGTGTGATCATTGTTGTAGGATCGAGAAGATAGGTCTAGAGGGGAGGTGAATAGACACTTAACCAACCAAAGGTGCAGTTTTTAGTTTTCTTGAGATTTAGGCAGATTTTCGCACTAGTTAAGATACAACCGATACTTCCTACACATGCATATCTAGAGATAGAGCAGCAGAAGGAATACAACATGCAATTTGTGCGGAAAGTAAAGGGGTTGATATGTGAAGATCAAACGCAATGAAGACACGGTGATTTTTGGCGTGGTTCCGATAGGTGGTGCTATCATACGTCCACGTTGATGGAGACTTCAACCCACGTGTCGGTGTACTAAGACATGGGTGCCCTCGTACCCAGACTTGTGCATAGGCAGTTGTAGCCTCCCTTTCGGCAAGGGCTTGACAGAGGATAACTATGACTCAAGAATCAACACCAAGACCATGAAGAAGACCTCAAGGCAGGTCATCGAGAAGTACTATTCTCGTACTGAAGATCGACGCTACCCTTGCCGGCAATCTCCGCCCCGGCAAGGTGAAGACTGATACATCTCCAGCGTATCTATAATTTATGAAGTATTCATGCCATATTTATAACAATTCTATATGGTTTTGGTATGATTTGATTAGAACTAACCCGGACTGACGCTGTTTTCAGCAGAACTACCGTGGTGTTGTTTTTTGTGCAGAAATGAAAGTTCTTCAAATGACCTGAAACTTTTTGATGATTTTTTTGGAACAAAAGAGACCCTAGAAGCCTTGTGGGAGGACCAGAAGAGCAACGAGGTGCTCACGAGGCACCAGGGCGCGCCAGGGGGGGTGGCGTGCCCTGGTACCTCGTGGGCCCCTGTGGCCCATCTTGACGTGATTCCAACGCTGAAAAATCCTATAAATAGAGAAACCCCCAGAAATAACCCTAGATTTTGGACTACGCCGCCGCAGCTCTCTTTATCCTCGAAATACCATCTGGAGCCCTATTCCGGTACCCTGCCGGAGAGGGAAATCATCACCGGAGGCCATCTTCATCATCCCGGCGGCCTCCATGACGAGGAGGGAGTAGTTCACCCTCGGGGCTGAGGGTTTGTACCAGTAGCTATGTGTTTGATCTCTCTCTCTCTCGTGTTCTTGAGATGGCACAATCTTGATGTATCGCGAGCTTTGTTGATATAGATGAATCATATGGAGTTTTCCCCTCTCTATCTTCTTGTGATGAATTGAGTTTTCCCTTTGAAGTTTTCTTATCGGATTGAGTCTTTAAGGATTTGAGAACACTTTATGTATGTCTTGCATATGGATATCTGTGGTGACAATGGAATATTCACTTGAGTCACTTGATGTATGTTTTGGTGATCAACTTGCGGGTTCCGTGACCTTGGGGATTTATGCATAAGGGTTGGCACACGTTTTCGTCTTGACTTTCCGGTAGAAACTTTGGGGCACTCTTTGAAGTTCTTTGTGTTGGTTTGAATAGACGAATCTGAGATTGTGTGATGCATATCGTATAATCAAACCCGTGGGTACTCGTGGTGAGATTGGAGTGCCAAGGTGACATTAGGGTTTTGGTTGATGTGTATCTTAAGGTGTTATTCTAGTACGAACTCTAGGGCTGTTCGTGACAATTAATGGGGATGGCTCATAAGATTGATCGGGAAGGATAACTTTGAGGTGGTTTCGTACCCTACAACAATTTCTTCGTTTGTTCTCCGCTATTTGTGACTTTGGAGTGAACTCTTTGTCGCACGTGAGGGATTTACATATGATTCAACTATGTCAACAATGTTGAGAGATTGCACTAGCGAAAGTATGAACCCTAGGCCTTGTTTCTAAGCATTGCAATACCGTTTATGCTCACTTTTGTTACTTGCTACCTTGCTGTTTTTATATTTTCAGATTAAAAAAACTTATATCTACTATCCATACTACACTTTTATCACCATCTCTTCGCCGAACTAGTGCACCTATACAATTTACCATTGTATTGGGTGTGTTGGGGACACAAGAGATTTTTTGTATTTGGTTGTAGGGTTGTTTGAGAGATACCATCTTCAACCTACGCCTCCCACGGATTGATAAACCTTAGGTCATCCACTTGAAGGAAAATTGCTACTATCCTACAAAACTCTGCGCTTGGAGGCCCAACACGAGTCTACAAGAATAAGTTGTGTAGTAGACATCAAGCTCTTTTGTGGCGCCATTGCCGGGGAGGTGAGTGCTTGAAGGTATATCTTTAGATATTGCAATCGAATCTTTTAGTTTCTTGTTTTATCACTAGTTTGGTTTTATAAAAAGAAAACTACAAAAAATGGAATTGAGGTTGCCTCATATTATTCATCTTTATCATGTCTTTCTTGAAAATAAAGATTCTGATAATTGTGCTCAATTGATAGAAGAAGAATTTAATAAAATGTTTGGCATAAAATATTTGAATGATGAGCATGATTGCAATGTTGCTAGTATAAATTCTTTGAATATCCATGATGCTAATGATATGCAAAGCCACAAGCTTGGGGATGCTATGTTTGATGAAGATGATATTTTTACTCCCAGAAGTTTTGATGAGAAAATTTATTATGATGATTGCATGCCTCCTGTTTATGATGATTATATTGATGAAAGTGGATTTGAAGAGGCCATGATTTTATTTAATGATGATTCCACTATTTTGGAAGAGGTTGCAATTGATTATGACAACAAAGTTGCTATCTATGATGAATATTGTGATGACATGTATGCTATAAAGAATAATGATAAATATGAAACTTGTCATCATGATTTTAATTTTCAATTGGATTATGCCAATCAAGTATCTCATGATAGTTACTTTGTTGAGTTTGCTCCCACTATTATGAATGAGAATAAATTTGCTTATGTGGAGAGTAATAAATCTTCTATGCTTGTGCATCATGAAAAAAGTGCTGTATGTGATAGTTATATTGTTGAATTTATTCATGATTCTACTGAAAATTATTATGAGAGAGGAACTTATGATTATAGGTATCTCAATAATATCAAGTTTCCTCTCTATGCGTTGAAAGTTTTGAAGATATGCTTGTTTTGCCTTCCTATGCTAGTTGATTCTTGTACCCATAAACTATTTGCTCACAAAATCCCTATGCATAGGAAGTGGGTTAGGCTTAAATGTGTTTGATATATTTCTCATGATGCTCCCTTTACATTTCAATTCTTTACTTCTATGTGAGCATCATTGAAATCATCATGCCTAGCTAAAAGGCATTAAAGAAAAGCGCTTGTTGGGAGACAACCCAATATGTATCCTTTCTGTTTTAGTGTGTTCACATGATTAAGCTACTGTAGTAATCATGTTTTACATGTTTTCTTTCAATAAAGTGCCAAGTAAAACCTTTGGGATAGTGTGGATACTTGTTGATTCAATTCTGTGCAAAAACAGAAACTTTTGCCTCCAGTGTTTAATTTCCCAAATTTTACTGGAGCGTCAAAAAATTCTGAAATTTTTACACAGTATTGATATGCAAATTGTTTACGTTTTCCTAATTTTTCAGAATTTTTAGAGTTACAGAAGTTTGGTAGTTTCTCAGATCATTACAGATTGTTCTGTTTTTGACAGATTCTGTTTTCAATGCATAATTTGCTTGTTTTAATGTTTCCATAGCTTATATTATGAGATATAAATTGTGGAAATGATAGAATACAGTAGGAATTATATGGGAACAATTGTGAATCTTGTCTTGGACAGTACCTAAGTGATGGTTTATTCTTTATCATACTAACCGTTCTCACGAAGTTCCGTTAAGTTTTGTGTGATCGAAGTTTTCAAGTTTTGGGTGAGATATCGATATGAGGAGAATAAGGAGCGGCAAGACCCTAAGATTGGGGATGCCCAAGGCACCCCAAGGTAATACTCAAGGAATACCCAAGCAACTAAGCTTGGGGATGCCCCGGAAGGCATCCCCTCTTTCGTCTTCAACATTATCGGTAACCTCACTTGGAGCTATATTTTATTCGTCACATAATATGAGTTTTGCTTGGAGCGTCATTTTCTTCTGTTGATATTTTCTTGATGTTATCAATAATCATGTTTTATATCTTTTAGTTCAATAAAATGCCAACTATAACCTTTACCATGCTCAGTTTGCAAATTCATGTGTTGCTGTTTGAAAACAGAAAGTTTTCTGTTATGTCCAGAATATTCCAGAATAGTCAGAACATGATAAAAATCTGAAATTTTTACACAGTAAGAATGCACGAGTTCTCTGTCACTTGGTAATTTTTCAGAATTTTTGGAGTTAGGAAAGTATGGATTCTTATTCACTCTTTACAGACTGTTCTGTTTTGGCAGATTGCTGTTATAGTTGCATTTGTTTGCATATGCTTGCGTGTTTAATGTTTCTATTTGAGGATAGGAGTATTAAATATGAAGAGGCATTTAGTGTGCAATGTTTAATTATAATTTTTGTGATTTGCTACAGTAGATAATGTTAAGGTTTTGAGTTGATCTATACTAACTTATCTCACGAGTTCTTGTTGAGTTTTATGTGGATGAAGTTCTTAAGATTTAGAGAAACCGTGGTATGAGAGGAATTAAGGAGACACAAAAGCTCAAGCTTGGGGATGCCCAAGGCATCCCAAGTATTTATTCTAAGAACTCTCAAGCAACTAAGCTTGGGGATGCCCCGGTAGGCATCCCACCTTTCTTCTTCAACAACTATCGGTCAGTTTTGGTTGAGCCTAAGTTTTTGCTTCTTCACATGATATGTGCTATTCTTGGAGTGTCCTTTTATTTTCATTTTGTTTGCTGTTTTAATAAAATTATCAAGATCTGAAACTTTTTAAATGAGAGAGAGTCCTCATATAGCTACTTAATTGTTTAGCTACTCATTCGGTCTTCACTTATATCTTTTTGGAGTTGTCTGTCATTTACTCTTGTTCTTCACCTATACCCTATGAGTAAATTGTTGAAATGAATTTAATATCATAAAGTTGAAATTTATATGCTTCATATGCTTGTCCCTTGGGGAGTAATGACATTACATAAAGAAAAGTATAAGTGGTAAAATTTATTGGAGGTTAACAAGCTTAGCATTAGTCAATGATGCAATTCATGAAAAAGTTAATAAGGGAAGAGAAGATTCACATGCAAATATACTATCTTGGACATCTTTTATGATTGTGAGCCCCCATTAAGTATTTTATGTCAAATTGTTGACGTTGGACAAGGAAGACAACGTAATGAATTATGTTTGTTCATATTCACATAGAAGTTATATTGTTATAGATCCTCCAACATGTGGTGCTTGCCCAATATCTTTGCTATCCAAAAATCCGCACCAAGCAGAGATACTACTTGTGCATCCAAAACCCTTAAACCCAGTTTCATGTCATGAGAGTCCACTATATCTACCTAGGGATTGAATAAGATCCTTCAAGTAAGTTGTCATCGGTGCAAAAGCAATAAAAATTGCTCCTAAAAATATGTATGATCTTTTATTGTAAGGGAAATAAGCGTTGTACGAACTTGTGATGGTAAAGAAATAAAAGCGACGGACTGCATAATAAAGGTTGCTATCACAAGGGGCAATATAACGTGACGTTCCTTTGCATTAAGGGCTTGTGCATCCAAAAATAAAAAGCGCATGACAACCTCTGCTTCCCTCTGCGAAGGGCCTATCTTTTACTTTTATGCATTTACTTTTATGAATTTATTTTTTATGCAAGAGTCAATAGTGTTCCCCTCTACTTCTTTTTTATTTGTCTCTTTTGCAAGCATCATGTGGTGGGGAAAGATCTAGGCACATATATCCAGTTGGATATGAGTGATCATGAGTTATTATTGTTGACATCACCCTTGAGGTGAATAAGTTGGGAGGCGAAATCACAAGCCCCTATCTTTCTATGTGTCTGGCTGAAACTTTTGCTCCATATATATGTCGTGAGTGTTAGCAATCATAGAAGACTAAATGATGGTTGAGTATGTGGACTTGCTAAAAAGCTCCTACATGAGACCCTTCCTGAAAATATGATGAATTGCAATTGCATTGTTGACTAGAATAGTTTGTTAGTTTCCAAGAAAGTTTATGCCTTATACTTCATTGTTGTGATGAATTGTTACTTGCTCATGAGAAGTTTTATGATAATAAATATTGCTGTTATAATAATGATCTTGCTTTGAATCATTCAAGTCCAATGTCCATGCTATATAAGAAAAGAATATATGATGATTATGATAGGTAGCATTCCACATCAAAAAATTTGTTTTTAATTGCTACTTTATCATGTTGAGTTTTATGAGAAAAAGTTGCTATTATGATGCTAGGAAAAGTGATTGAAATTATCATTGATCAAACTTATGCACTATGCTAGCATTCAGACTTCATAAATTATTTCTTTTATCATTTACCTACTCGAGGACGAGTAGGAATTAAGCTTGGGGATGCTCATACGTCTCCAACGTATCTATAATTTATGAAGTATTCATGCCATATTTATAACAATTCTATATGGTTTTGGTATGATTTGATTAGAACTAACCCGGACTGACGCTGTTTTCAGCAGAACTACCGTCGTGTTGTTTTTTGTGCAGAAATGAAAGTTCTTCAAATGAGCTGAAACTTTTTGATGATTTTTTTTGGAACAAAAGAGACCCTATAAGCCTTGTGGGAGGACCAGAAGAGCAACGAGGTGCTCACGAGGCACCAGGGTGCGCCAGGGGGGTGGCGTGCCCTGGTACCTCGTGGGCCCCCTATGGCCCATATTGACGTGATTCCAACGCTGAAAAATCCTATAAATAGAGAAACCCCCAGAAATAACCCTAGATTTTGGACTACGCCACCGCAGCTCTCTGTATCCTCGAAATACCATCTGGAGCCCTATTCCGGTACCCTGCCGGAGGGGGAAATCATCACCGGAGGCCATCTTCATCATCCCGGCGGCCTCCATGACGAGGAGGGAGTAGTTCACCCTCGGGGCTGAGGGTTTGTACCAGTAGCTATGTGTTTGATCTCTCTCTCTCGTGTTCTTGAGATGGCACGATCTTGATGTATCGCGAGCTTTGTTGATATAGATGAATCATATGGAGTTTTCCCCTCTCTATCTTCTTGTGATGAATTGAGTTTTCCCTTTGAAGTTTTCTTATCGGATTGAGTCTTTAAGGATTTGAGAACACTTGATGTATGTCTTGCATATGGATATCTGTGGTGACAATGGGATATTCACTTGAGTCACTTGATGTATGTTTTGGTGATCAACTTGCGGGTTCCGTGACCTTGGGGATTTATGCATAAGGATTGGCACACGTTTTCGTCTTGACTTTCCGGTAGAAACTTTGGGGCACTCTTTGAAGTTTTTTGTGTTGGTTTGAATAGACGAATCTGAGATTGTTTGATGCATATTGTATAATCAAACCCGTGGGTACTCGTGGTGACATTGGAGTGCCTAGGTGACATTAGGGTTTTGGTTGATGTGTAACTTAAGGTGTTATTCTAGTACGAACTCTAGGGCTGTTCATGACAATTAATGGGGATGGCTCATAAGATTGATCCGGAAGGATAACTTTGAGGTGGTTTCGTACCCTACAACAATTTCTTCGTTTGTTCTCCGCTATTTGTGACTTTGGAGTGAACTCTTTGTCGCACGTGAGGGATTTACATATGATTCAACTATGTCAACAATGTTGAGAGATTGCACTAGCGAAAGTATGAACCCTAGGCCTTGTTTCTAAGCATTGCAATACCGTTTATGCTCACTTTTGTTACTTGCTACCTTGCTGTTTTTATATTTTCAGATTACAAAAACTTATATCTACTATCCATACTACACTTTTATCACCATCTCTTCGCCGAACTAGTGCACCTATACAGTTTACCATTGTATTGGGTGTGTTGGGGACACAAGAGATTTCTTGTATTTGGTTGCAGGGTTGTTTGAGAGATACCATCTTCAACCTACGCCTCCCACGGATTGATAAACCTTAGGTCATCCACTTGAGGGAAAATTGCTACTGTCCTACAAAACTCTGCGCTTGGAGGCCCAACACGAGTCTACAAGAATAAGTTGTGCAGTAGACATCAAAGACCAAGACTATGGTTGCCGGCAAGCAAGGCCCGACAAGCTCCGTGCCAGCAGGCTTGTTCTGTCCCATTACCGCTCCACCTCACCATCGACCAGATAGGCTTGCATGCTAGGTGTCGAGCGGGCAGGCAGTCAACATAGCCGGCCAAGGCATGTGTCAGCACGCCATGCCAAGATTAACTTTAATGACACCCGTCCCTGGGATGTGTTGAGATTACAGGAGGGCGCCAAGACCGGTGGTACAGATCTTTTGCCCAAGGCCTCGCCTCCCCGACGTAGCACCTAACGGTGCATTAAATGCGTTTGTCTTACCCCATTGGAAGATAGACGTGATGATGGTGCAAGTCACTGTTCGTACTCTGTAATGACTGTATTAGCCATTGTGGTAACCCCTTGCCCTATAAAAGGAGGCCCACGGCTACAGGTAGAACGGTCGACACCCAGCTCAATTACACGCCGTAGCTGCCTTTTCCCGTGCGCCTTGCCGAAAAACTGCGCTCCCTATAACCAGAGTTCATACACGATCAAACACAGAGCAGGAGTAGGGTTTTACGCTCATAGCGGCCCGAACCTGGATAAATCCCCTGCTTGTTCTTGCACCTACTAAACATCTGCTCTTTGTCCCATGCATGTCCCCTGAGCCAAATTGCAAAGGGACCCATTCGGTCCCATAGATAGTCGTTTCCCATGACATCTTTGGCGCGCCAGGTAGGAGGATTGTGTGTCACAAATCAGCTTTTTGGTAGTGTGAGTACCAACTTTATCATCTTCGTCGATGGCGCCGAAGAAGAAGGGTGGAGCCACGATGGCTCATACCGCGTCCAAGCCACCTTCCAAGGCGACTGCGGGCAGCGCAGGCGGCACAGCCGGCACGGGCGCTACGGTTGGGACGGGCAGAGCAGGAGGTGCAAGTGGTGCGGGTGCCCAATACCCCTGCCATGCTGCTGAGCCTAGCCACAGAACCAGCGACGGCGCAGCCGTTCAATTTCCAAGACATTCTGTTGAGCACAGTCATCATAGTAATATAGTTCATACTGTTGCGACCCAGAACCCTGTCGCCGCAACATCCCAGAATGTAGCGGGGACGTCCAACAACGGCGCGGGGAGGCGTACGCCGCGGCCATCGCAAGATGGGCATGACACGCTCCCCACGTTGCTAGCGGTTCCAGACGACCGCAAGGCGAGTTCCCTATGCAGCAACTTCCGATTGCTCACGGAGCACCGCCGCCACCACCACGTTTGCCTATTGGCGAGCATGAGCCGCGGCGGCTTGGATGTAACGAAGCTCCTTCTGGCTCTGCCAGGAGTCGAGCGACGCCTCATTCTGTGCTCCCGGCCATGCCAACCACGGCGGCAGTGGCCATGGTGCGGGTTCAAATACTTTTGAACTTCCCGCCAAGCCCGGACAAGATGGACGAATGGAGAGCCACCATTCAGAGTCTCATCAGTTTTGCCGATCCTGGGAAAACACAAGACATGGGGCCCTCACAGCGACCACCCACCATGCTGGCGGGACCGTCCGACTACCTTGACGGAGACGCCACACCAATGGTGCAGTCGCCTCGGCACTCCCCACCGTCACAGCGACCAGCCCGCCGATCAGACGACCATGACATGCTGTCTATGGCTTCATCAGATCCGCGGTGCCGCCAAGATCAACGCCAAGTGCTCCGCGAGCGGTGCGACAAAGATGCCCGCACGAAGATCGAGCGGCGCCGGGAAGCACGCCATCAATCTGACGACCGTGCCAGGCCGGCAGTGAACGTGCTTGCTCCAGTAGCCGCTGGGTACTTACCCTACGATGTGGGGTGCCCAGTGTTTACTCGTGAGCTGCGGCAAGTTTGCTGGCCGTCCACCCGAGCCTTCAAGCCGGAGCTGCCCGACAAGTATGATGGCACGCTCAACCCAGCCGAGTTCCTTGGCATCTACACCATAGCAGTGGAAGCTGCCGGGGGATGGGACGAGACAGTACTCGCCAACTACTTCCCGTTGGCGCTTTGGCCCAATGTCAGGTCATGGTTGATGAACCTGCCTGAGGGCTCCATCTCTTCTTGGGCGGATCTGTGCCATCATTTTGTTGGCGCATACCAGAGTGGCCACAAGCTCCCGGGTCAGCCCAACGATTTGCAGGTGATCCCCCAAAGGGATGGAGAGAAACTCCGCAAGTACATACAACGGTTCAGCCGTGTGCACCACAACATCCCCGACATTCATCCCGCAGCTGTTGTTGCCGCATTCCACACGAATGTGTGCAACCGCAGGATGCGGTTAGAGATGAATGTCGAGCAGGTCAAGACCATCAACGATCTGTACGCCTTGGCGGATAGGTGTGCACGAGCTGAGGAAGGAAGGCGACTACCCGGGGAAGATGCTGGTGCAGACGTCGATTTTGAGGATAACGACACATGAACGCCACAGAAGAAGAACAGGAAGCGCAACAGAAAGCGCAAGAACAAGACTGTACTGGCCGTCGAGAGCTCCGGCGACACCAACGCCACCAAGAAGCCGAAGGCAGACATCCCCGGCAAGGAGGTTGCCGGGGGCGATGCTTGCCGAGAAGCTGCGACAGGCGAGAAGGCCAGCAAGACCGGCGGGGCGTACTGCAAGATCCACCGCACCAAGGGCCACGACCTCCAGCAATGCTGGCAAGTAGAGCAACTTGCCGAAAAGCAGAAGCAAGAGTACGAGAAGCGTGACAACGAGAAGGCCCAAGATGGTGCTGGTGGGTCCGGCAAGCAAGACCATGGTGGCCGCGGAGGCCGCCGCGGCAAGGCCAAGCAGCCAAAAGAGAAGGCTGCTCAGGCCCAGCAAGAAGAGGACGATAGTGATGAGGACGGAGGCGGGTCCGGCAAGGAGTTCCAAAATGCGGTGGATGCCATGTGTGTTGACAGAGGCGCATCTTTGCACTCCTTGCACCGGCAACTAAAGCAATGGATCCGCGAAGCCAATGCAGCAGAGTCGGTGATGGAGGCACAGAATCCACTCAAGTGGTCACACTCGCCCATCGTCTTCGACGCCGAGGACCACCCTGATCGCACCACTGCAGTCGGGTGTTTGCCGTTGTTGGTCACACCAACAATTCGCAACCTCAAGGTGACGAAGATGCTGGTTGACGGTGGGGCTGTGTAACACCAAAAAAAATATTTTCTTTTGATTTTTAAAATCTCTTCTTTAAAAGAAAATACTTTGGATTACTATGGCTCTATTTCCCTCTTCTTTTTACTTTAAAAGCCATTTTTAAGTTTTCATTTGGGTTTCAAAAAAATTTGCCAGCACCTCTGTTATGCAACAGTACCTCACCACAAAAAAATTCAGAAATTCCAAAAATGCCTAGGGCCATCTAGCATTCCATCAAACACTTGATGTGCACTGTTCATCACTGTCAAAATTTTCAGAAAATTCAGATAAGTTCAGAGAGGGGGAGATCGATGCCGTGCACTCCACTTCTTCTCCTCTCCTCCGCGGCATCGCTGCTGATCATCAATGCTTCACCCCGGACCCCCTCGTCAGCCTCTCACCACCGACAGGCCAGTGGTAGGCCGGTGCAACGGCCGCTGCTCTGGGCCATGGCGCCCGAGAGGATCAGCACGGCCACCGACAGCCGCCATCACTCCTTTCCACCGCTCCCTCCTACCTCTCCTCCACACGGCAGCTTCCCCCACAGCTCCCACGCGTCATCCAAATTGCCCAGCCCCGCCTGTCAGTCACCGGAGTCGCTTGCCGCCCGCCATGGCCGTACGGGAGCCCAGCGTCGGGATATGTGGATAGAGCTCGAGGACGTCTCACTGGAGCTTCGAGAAGACTCCACTAGTCTCATTGACACCCACCGACCGCGCTCGCCGCCCCAAACCTACCTCGCCGGCCGGAATTACTCCGCCGTGATCCGCCTCGCCTCGGTCATCCCCGCCTCGCCTATAAAAGGGGTCCCCGAGCTACGTTTGGTACTCACCACACCTCCACCCACTCCCAATCGCCACCCAGAGGAGTCGGACGACCTCGAGGAGGTCTTCTTCCCCGACTTCGGCCGCCCGATCCGCCACTGTCTCCGTGAACACCACGTCGCCGTTCATCCACCTCCACCCCTCAAATTCCATCAGTAGCCTCCTCGTACACCCACTCATCGATTTTGCGCGTCAATTTGATGTCCGGAGCCCTCCCCGACGAGATCCGTCACCACCCGACGCCGCCGTCCACCGGAGTTGACCCCGCCGTCGCCACAGTGCTCGCCGGCGACCACCACCCACCGACGCGAAACACTTCCCCGAGCACACCCACACCATCGCCGCCTCCTGAAACGCCGGCAATCACCGCCGGTGACCATCGCACCCTCTCTATACACGCGCGCAAGGCGCGTTCAAATTTCAAACCAGACGGGTGGGGCCCACCCGTCAGTGTTTTCTTCCTTTCTGTTTTATTTCGAAGACGTCTTTTGCCTCAGTGCATTTTCTGAACTGGAAAACGTATTTTTGTCCGAGGCGCTTTCTGTTTTACTGCTCAGGGACCCGCTGGCAAGAATTTTATTAGCAGAAAGATCCCTGGTTTTAAAACCCTAATTACTTTTTAACCATAACTCCTTTTCAATTGATTCTTTTTCTGAAAATTTTCTTTTTCACTCTATTTTTTTAGTATTTATTTAAAAATATTTTGAGTCAACTTTTTGTGCTGTCACAAAAATTTTGATTGAATTTTTAATTCTTATTTTATAGAAAACGAGGAGGGAAACTTTGCCTAAAATTTCGAGGGATCACCTTCTGTCTACTTGGATCAAGGCAAGCATTTTTGAACTTGGGATACTGTGTTTGCATGCATGTTGCATAAGTTCGAAATGATCACCAGATATGTAGTGGATAGCTAGTACCTGCATGGTCATATCACTTTCGTCCATTTCTTGCATACACTTAAGAATCATTCTAACTTGGATGAAGTTGTGAGAAATCAAGGGTATACCCCTGTCTATGTCGTGCCGGTGGGCACGGATCACATCGTGACACAATGGTGTCACTGTGGCATGTGAAGCGTGCCAGTCATGAAAATAAAACCTCCTGAGTCGGCCTAGATCGAGTCTTGTTCCGTCATGCCTAGCTAAAAATACTGCTGCCACTTGTCTTCCCGCGAGGGGAGTACGGCTTAGTAAGTTGCTAACCCCGTTCCGAGTACACACCACTTAGAGGGGCCATGATGAGGGTTCCATGGCCATGGACTACTGCCAGTCATCAGGTCAGGGGGCATGGGTGTATCCGGCTGGGCCGAGAGGGGGGCACCCCTTGTAATCAGCGCATTATAAATTGTGATCCCATGCTATTCGAGACGGCGGTCTCCCCGTCTTAGAGTTTTTCTAGAACGATGCTTTGGGTGATTCCTGGCATCCAGAAGGTTAATCTGGTGTGTGCTTGTCAGGTGTCTTTTCAACCCAAAAACCGTGATCGGAATTAGTCAACGTTTCGAGGTTGGCTAAAGAAATCCTATGCATGTGGGTAAAGAGTACAACCTCTGCAGAGTTAGACCAATTTGAATATCCGTGTCCACAGTCAAGGATGTTAGCTCGGAAGGGTCAAGTGTCGGTCCCGGTGTCAGTCTTCGGAGGAAATAATTAAAATTGAGCATGACTCACTTTTGCAGAATAATTATTGTCACTACTGATGCTATCATGAATATTATTGTTAGCATGAATATTACTGTGGACTAATCTTATGTGTATTCTGGGTATCTCTTGGGATGGTTATGGCACCTGGATACTCATTTCTTTTCTGGGATGGTTATGCCACCTGGATATTCATTTCTTTTCTGGGTATCTCTTGGGATGGTTATGCCACCTGGATACTCATTTCTTTTCTGGGTATCTCTTGGGATGGTTATGCCACCTGGATACTCATTTCTTTTCTGGGTATCTCTTGGGATGGTTATGCCACCTGGATACTCATTTCTTTTCTGGGTATCTCTTGGGATGGTTATGCCACCTGGATACTCATTTGTTTTCTGGGTATCTCTTGGGATGGTTATGCCACCTGGATACTCATTTCTTTCCTGGGTATCTCTTGGGATGGTTATGCCACCTGGATACTCATTTCTTTTTCTGGGTATCTCTTGGGATGGTTATGCCACCTGGATACTCATTTCTTTCCTGGTCTCTTGGGATGGTTATGCCACCTGGATACTCATTTCTTTTTCTGGGTATCTCTTGGGATGGTTATGCCACCTGGATACTCATTTCTTTTCAAGACCTCTTGAGGCGTCGCATTCAGACACCCGTTTGGCATTTTTCTTGGAATTCCTCGGGCGGTCCAACGCCCGATGTTCCATTTTATTTTCTTGGTTTATTACTAAAATGATATATTTATTCATCCACACCGTATTAATATTTATCATGCCATACTTTAATTTCGATCAGCATATGCATATAATTTAGCCCCATCATGAACATATGCATTCGGTATATCTTTTGTTCATAACAATTGCGAGTACATTCCAATGTACTCACTGGTTTGTCCCTGGCTTGTTAATTTGGCCAGACCTGGAAGGAGACGATCTTATTGAGGAAGAGTGTGCTAGCGAGCCCAACGCTTAGAGGTGTTCCCAGTCATTCACCTTGTGGTCTTGGAGTCTACCACGTGTATCATTCGCAGTGCTTCCGTCCACTAATAAAATAGTCAAGCCTCACACTGACGCTTGACTTTACTTTATTGTATCAGTGTTGTAATGTCACCGCACCACTGTCTTATACCACCACCGTCATATAATGACAAGTTTGTAATAAATGTTGAGCACTCTGACTCAACCCTGTGTAATATTATGTATGTACTGGATATCTGTATCAAGGGAGTTGTCGGGCCCATGGAACCCAGGGTATCCAGACCCGTCTGCCTGTGGCCCAGGGCGCAACGCCTGGCATGGGCCCAGCAGGCCATCGCCACCAAGCACCTCGCCAGGGCTCCTCGCGAGACCCTGGCCTCCCGAGGCCCCCTCCTCAGGGAGCGGGCGAGGAAGGATCGGCATCACCACCAATGGCCTCGCGAGGCCCTCTCGCGAGGCAGCCTCCTGAGGTGGCCTCCCGAGGCCTCCCCCTGAAGACGTTCAAGACGAAGACCGTTCGGAGCAGCAGCGCGGCCTGGGGCCCATCACATGGGTGACGCGCGCGGCGACGAGCGGCGACAGAGGCCGTGCCAGCAGGCGCGGATGAAGATGGTTTCCTCTTTTGTGCTAAGGGAGCAAGGCCAGCTATCTACTCCCCAAAGCGCCCCCAAAGGTTGCCCGATCGGTGAAGGAAGACCAAAGACGGCGGGCGCGCAGGGCGGAGGTCATCACCGAGCCCATCGGCGTGTCATGGATCCTGCTTTGGCAGGCGAAGATCACCTTTAGTCAGGATAGCCTGAGCGCATGTCCCCTTTCAAAACAGCCAAGTGTGGCAACCCTTCCCGCTCATATTTTTCGGGGAAGAGGACCAAGGCTGGTATAAAGGGACAGTGCTGCCATTGTAGGAGGGATCGACTCCCTCACCTCCTACCTTGTATGCGAGAACACTTTCTTGCCCTCATCAATCCCAACCATGAGCAGGAGTAGGGTTTTACACCGCAAGGTGGCCCGAACCTGGGTAAACCGCTGAGTCCACGGTCCGTCCCTCGCTAGCGTGCTCTCGCCGTAGTCTCGTCGTAGTTCATTCGTGGTAGGAGGCTGCGGTAGGAACAAGCTCACCCCAGTGTTCGAACCTTTGGATCCCTGGAGCCCGACTTCCGACAGGAGTGCACCAGTTGTTCTGATCTTGGGGCTGGCGTGACTTGAGGCTATTCCGAAATTTATTTTGGAAACAGGCCCGACAAACCTTGGTATCAGAACCAGGCTAACTGTAGGAAGCCCTAGGTGCGATCGCTAGTAGTAGAGTCAGTCCTAACAATTTTTAGCAGCATCTCATGCATTGTAACAAATTTTCCTTGGTCATCATAAATTTATGATATGACTATTTGGATTTTTTGTCTACTGTTGTAGATGTCTGGCGGCAACTACCCAACCCAGATCTTCACCAACGAGCCTGTGGGGTTTTCCCGCCTTCTCGTCTACATCTCCAGGGTCGCGATGGGATCTCTGAGCCGTCCGGAGTACACAGTCTTTCCCGACAGGATCTCGGACACCCTGACTATGTACCAGGCCTCGGTATATATTCGGGGTGAAGATGCCGCGCCTCACCGCAACTATCGGTTTGTGGGGAGAGTCATGCCTACTGAAAGGCATGCTATCCAGATGGCTGCCCGAGAGGCCATCGCTCGTCTTAGGGACATTCTTTCAGTCATGCAGACACGTCCCTATTATTATCTCCCATGCCATGTTCCATACACTAGTCACTATGCTTTCTCTTGCACCGCGGGAGAGAGGGACGAGGCAATTGAGCCCCTTGTCTAGTGCAACATGGCTCTAGAGTCGGTCTTCACCTCACTGGTGGACGACTATCTTGCCGCATGGATGGACTTGGCTCGTGCGAGGACTCCTCGCAGGAGTGAGTTCCGTTCTCCTTCACCACACGCTCCTCGCATTCTGACTCCACCATACGATCCTCCTACCATTCCGCGATTCGACACATGTCCCCGAGCGATGAGTCTAGTCGCTTGGCTGCCCCCATTCCGGTTAGAGCTACACCACCTACGAGTATAGTACCACCATGAGCAGGCATGACATCGACAGCTGCCCAACTGGAGACCATAACCGAGGAGGAGGAGGTCGAGTCTTCAGCACCCCATCTGGGACTTACCCTCAGCAGGGCCTACGATGTTACAGACACTCTGTGATAGCTGACCAGGCATCAGCACCGCAGACGCCTTTTATGAGAGTGTAGCTATAAAATATTTATTTTCTGTTTCTTTTCTTCTTTGTAAGATGGGGAGAAGTAGACCTTGGATCGCAGCATGCTAAGAGGATGGAGAAGTGCACTAGTCTAAATAAGTTGTCATGTAAGCATCACAACTACGATGAGAGTATTGTATAATTAAATCTTGCATGTATAATATAACCCGCTACTTATTTGTAATTACATTTTGGGGGGGGGGGGTTATTTTCGGTCTCTTAAAAATTTTCCTTTATAATTTCTTTCCTCATCGGTGTTACATCAATACCCCAGAAAGAAAATGCATCGTCCCTGGACTCGTTCTATGCCCAGTCCACCAGAGGACAACTTTGCACAGATGGGAAACAACTTCACACTACGACAGACAAGTCAGCAAAGCAATCACTCAGCATTCTCACAAGTGTGCCGTCTTTATGAACAAAGTCAGCAGCAGCACCAGGAAATGATGCATCATTTAATAAATATGGGAAATCACCAAGGACAGCATCAACCCAGATCAAAATTATCTGAACTTCAGAGGACCAATCCAACTGTCTTTTCTCACACAGACAAACCTTTGGAAGCAGACGACTGGCTACGTGATATTGAGAGGTAATTGGTCATAGCTCAGTGTACGGACCAGGAAAAGGTACTATACGCTCCGCATTATTTTTCTGGAACAGCAGCATCATGGTGGGAAAATCTATGCCACACGCATCCCAATGGAGAAAACATTACCTGGGAGCAATTCAAGGAAAGTTTACAAGGAGCACATATTCCAAACAGCATCATGAAATTAAAGAAAAGAGAATTTGAGGATCTCAAGCAACGGGGCACCACGGTAACTCAATACCTTGACCAGTTTACTCAGCTAGCCCGGTATGCCAACGATGAATATATGACAGAAAGCAAAAGGATGGAGAAATTCCTCGACGGGCTTGTTCCATCTTTAAAGTGCCAACTGGTAGTCCATACTTTTCTGGATTTCAAGACACTGGTAGACAAGGCTATCATCTTGGAAAATGAGCACCACAACCTGAATGAGATTCACAAGCGCCGCATGAACCAGTTAGTACCGGTTCATAACAACAGGCCCCGAAATGAATCTCAGAGGCATGTGGCACCCTGACCAGCAATTCCAACACCACGATCGCAACAAAACCGTAGTTCCTATAACAATAGGGCCAAGGAAGTAGTATATCGTCCTGGCATCACTTGTTATGCCTATGGAGCAGAGGGACATTATGCTAGGCAATGCCCAAAATAGGGGAATAATGCCCCAAACCCAACAACAATGGCCGCAGTATTAGTGTAGCTCCGCGACACAACAACCCCAACACCAACAACAATCAAAGAAAGGGGCAGGTGAACCACGTGACATTTGAGGAAGCACAGAATACACCGGACATCGTGTTTGGTATGTTTCCTGTCAACACCATTAATGCCACAGTTTTATTTGATTCCGGAGCTTCCCATTCGTGCATCTCAAAAAGATTTGCCTCGAAGAATCAATTTTATTTTTCGCCTTTGAAAAATTCGATGGTTATTCAGTCCCCGGGATCAAAGCAAAGCACACAATGGTACTGCCAGAATGTGAACATTGAAATAAAAGGGATGAAGTTTTTAGCAAATCTTATTGTATTGGAAGCAGTCGATTTGGATGTTATTTTGGGAATGGACTGGTTGACCACAAATAAAGGCTTTATAGACTGCTACAATCGTACAGTGACTCTCACCAATTGTCAAGGGAAGACAATAAAGTTAGGAATGAGGGGGATTTCTACCTTGCAAGGAAAGTTAAATCAAATGGACATGACAGAATTAAGCAAGGTTCATGTGGTATGCGAATACCCCGATGTATTTCCTGAAGAGCTACCAGGCATGCCACAAGATCGTGAAATCAAATTTGTTATTAAACTAGCACCTGGAACGGCACCCATCTACAAGAAGCCTTACCGAATGGCTCCGACAGAATTGGTTGAGCTGAAGAAACAAATTAAGGAATTACTAGAAAAGGGATATGTCCGACCCAGCTCATCACCATGGGGATCACCGGTTTCATTTGCCAAGAAAAAGGATGGGACCCTAAGGTTATGTATTGATTACAGGGCACTCAATATGGTTACTATCAAAAATAAATACCGACTACCAAGGATCAACGACTTGTTCGACCAACTAGCAAAGGCCAAGGTTTTCTAAAAAATAGGCTTGAGATCAGGCTACCATCAGTTAAGAATCCGATCATCAGACATACCCAAGACCGCTTTCACCACCAGATACGGATTATATGAGTTCACTGTGATGCCTTTCGGACTGACCAACGCTCCTGCTTATTTTGTACATCTCATGAACAAGGTTTTCATGAAATATTTGGACAAGTTCGTGGTTGTGTTCATTGATGACATACTTATTTATTCCAAGACGCTAGAAGAACATGAACAACATCTTCGAATAGTCCTGGAGGAATTACGGAAAAACCAACTATATGCCAAATTTAGTAAGTGTGAATTTTGGTTACGAGAAGTTGGTTTTCTGGGACATGTACTGACAAAGGATGGAATAGCAGTGGACCCAAGTAAAGTAAAAGATGTCCTGGGATGGAAGCAACCCACCAACATGACTGAGATCAGGAGTTTTCTTGGTTTGGCTGGCTACTATCGACGATTTATTGAAGGGTTCTCCACCATAGCCAAACCCATGACTCAGTTGCTCAAGAAGGATAAAAAGTTTGAATGGACTGAAGCATGTGAGAAAAGTTTCCAAGAATTAAAAAAGAGGTTAACAACGGCACCTATTCTGACCGTGCCAGATGTGCACAAGAATTTTGAAATATATTGTGACACTTCCAGAAAGGGCCTTGGATATGTACTAATGCTGGAAGGAAAGGTCGTAGCTTATGCTTCAAGACAGCTACGACGACACAAAGAAAATTATCCTACCCATGACTTGGAACTAGCAGCTGTAGTACAATCACTCAAGGAATGGCGACATTACCTTCTTGGTAATCGATGCGAGATATACACGGATCATAAAAGTCTTAAGTATATCTTCACCCAGCCAGAATTAAACCTATGACAACGTCGCTGGCTTGAGCTAATTAAGAATTATGATGTGGGAATTCATTACCACCCTGGTAAAGCAAATGTTGTGGCAGATGCCCTCAGCCAAAATCCATGCACTGACAATGACAGTGTGCAATTCTCACAGCATGAGTTCAACCAAGAATTTGCCAAACTTAACATGGTTCTAGTCACGGAAGGAACCATTGCTCGCCTAGAAGTAAAACCAACATTGGAGGATCAGATCAAAGAAACCCAGAAGGGACACCCCCAGTATCGAGGGAATTAAAAGGAAAGTAAATTCAGGCAAGGCATCTAAATTTACCATTGAGACACAAGGAATCCTATGGTACGGGAAAAGAGTATGCGTACCCAATAAGGAAGAGCTAAAGCAACAAATGTTGGCAGAAGCCCATACCACCCCATACTCCATTCACCCAGGGGGAACCAAGATGTATAAAGATCTTCAGGACAAATTCTGGTGGCACGGGATGAAAAGGGATATAGTTGTATATGTCGCACGTTGTGACTCTTGTCAGCGTATAAAAGCAGAACACCAGAGGCCAGCAGGATTGTTACAGCCACTCAGAGTGCCTGAATGGAAATGGGATGAGATAGGGATGGATTTTATTGTCAGATTACCGAGGTCATGACACGGGAATAATGCTATCTGGGTTATCACAGATTTATTAACCAAGGTGGCACACTTCATTCTGGTAAAAACAACATATTCAACACAGAAGCTTGCTAAGTTATACCTCTCTCGAATTGTTTGCCTACACGGGGTACTCAAGACCATAGTCTCTGATAGAGGCACTCAGTTTGTCTCCACATTTTGGGACCACTTGCAGCAAGCCTTAGGAACTCAACTAGTATTCAGGACAGTGTACCACCCACAAATAGGAGGGCAGACTGAACGGATAAATCAGATATTGGAGGACATGCTGAGAGCTTGCATCCTTACCTATGGAGTCAGCTGGGAAGATAGTTTACCATATGCGGAATTTTCATATAACAACAGTTATCAAGCCATTCTGAAGATGTCGCCGTTCGAAGCCCTATACGGACAAAGGTGCCGTACCCCACTCAATTGGTCTGAAACCAGAGATAGCCGAATCTTCAGCCCGGAAGTTCTCAAAGAAGCAGAAACAAAAGTACAACTTATCCGAGACCGACTGAAAGCAGCTCAGAGCCGTCAGAAGAGCTATTATGACCAAAAACACCGTCAGATCAGCTTTGCACCCAACGAATATGTGTACCTGTAGGATTGAAAGTATGTCTAGAGGGGGGTGATTAGACTACTTGACCAAATAAAAACCTAACCTTTTCCCAATTTTAGTTGTAGCCAGATTTTAGCAAGTATACAAGTCAAGCATCACCCTACACATGCAATTCTAAGAGTATAGCAGCGGAAAGTAAAGAATTGCATATGTAAGTAAAGGAAGGGATTGGAGATTTCAAACGCAATGAAGACACGGTGATTTTTGGCATGGTTCCGATAGGTGGAGCTATCGTACATCCACGTTGATGGAGACTTCAACCCACGGAGGGTAACGGCTGCGCGAGTCCACGGAGGGCTCTACCCACAAAGGGTCCACGAAGAAGCAACCTTGTCTATTCCACCATGGCTTATGTCCATGAAGGACTAGCCTCACTTGGGTAGATCTTCACGAAGTAGGCGATCTCCTTGCCCTTACAAACTCCTTGGTTCAACTCCACATCATGTCGGAGGCTCCCAAGTGACACCTAACCAATCTAGGAGACACCACTCTCCAAAAGGTAATAGCCGGTGTGTTGTTGATGAACTCCTTGCTCTTGTGCTTCAAATGATAGTCTCCCCAACACTCAAACAACTCCTCACAGATTTGGCTATGGTGGAAGAAGGATTTGAGTGGAAAGCAACTTGGGAAAGGCTAGAAATCAAGGTTCAAATGGTTGGATTGGAATGTCTTGATCTCAACACATGAGTAGGTGGTTCTCTCTCAGAAAATGTATGGTGGAAGTGTAGGCATGTTCTGACGGCTCTCCTTACTGAGTAAGAAGTGGTGGAGGTGTATATATAGCCTCCACACAAAATCCAACCGCTACACACTTTTGACCCAACTCGATGGCACCGATCAGAAATCTCGGTGGCACCGAACTGTGTACAAGATATGAACGTTAGGAATCTTGGTGGGACTGACTGGAACAACTCGGATGGACCGATGTGCAATGGTTAGGGCAAACCTCGTCTCGGTGGCACCGATTGCATCAACTCGGTGGGACCGAAGTGAAGCAATAAGGCAACAGAGAGTTGGCAAGCCATCTCGGTGAGACCGATTTGCAAAACTCGGTGGGACCAAAGTAATTGCAAATAATTATAGAGAGTTGGCAAGGCCATCTCAGTGGGACCGAGATCCATGTCGGTGGATCCGATTTGTTAGGGTTTTGGCAGTGGCTAAGTCCAGATGAACTTGGTGGCTCCAGATAGGAAATTTCGGTGGGGCCGAGTTGGAATGTAGGTTTTGGACATATTTGGATGGAGAAAGTGGTTGAGGGTTTTGGAGCAATGTCACTAAGCACTTGAGCAAAAAGACCATTAAACAACACCTCATCCCCTTTTAATAGTATTGGCTTTCCTATGGACTCAATGTGATCTTGGATCACTAAACCAAAAATGTAGAGTCTTGAGCTTTTGCCAATCCATGTCCTTAGCATTTTGAGGGGTCCACATCTCTAGTCCTTGAAATGCCAATCATTGAACATCCTGAAATCTTTAACTTGAATGGACATTAGTTCAATGAGATATATGTTGTTATGAATTACCAAAACTACCAAGGGAGCAAATGTGCTTTCAATCTCCCCCTTTTTGGTAATTGATGACAACATATAGATCAAAGCTTCGACAAATGATTAAATGAATGAAATACATCGTCGCTTTGAGAAGTATGTGATAAGCAAGACCTCCCCCTAAATTTCTGCATTATTAAAAATTTGCGTTTGAATGCAAATGCACAATCGATTAGGATCATGGGTCACTCTTCCATGTCACATATGACTTGGTGGAGCGCGCAAAATGATATGAATGGAATAGTAAGCACGCATCACCAAAAACACAAGTGAATGATCATACAAAGATAATGATAAGGATAAGCATTAAGCATCACATGAAGCATAGTATGATCAATCACACACGTAGTATCTCACATACACATAGTATCAAGCACACATCAAGCCAAAGTAGCATAAACCAAATAGTAGCGGGAAACTCAAGAAAACGATGAGCAAAAGCAAGACACTGTCTCTCGAAGCCTAATGATCTATACAAATTCTCCCCCCTTTGGCAACAAGTACCAAAAAGTTTGAATAGGTATAGGACTATGCGGCTCTCTAGGCACGATCCTCGGAAGCTCCTGAAGGTGATCTCTGGCTGGCAGCTCCAGTGTGCGTAGACGGCGTTGAGAGAAGTGCATCCGCGAAGGCTTCAGCTGACGTCTGCTGGGCAGGTGGAGTAGAGGCTGGAGGTGGCACTGTAGCAGCAGCAGCAGGTGCAGAGACTGTGGTCCTCGTATCTGCAACAAGCACTGCAGCAGACCTGGCTGCCCTAGGCACTGTCTGGAATTTCTCAATCGTGGGTCTGTCATCTCCACTATCATAAGAAGCAGCCATGGCTGCATCAACATCATCTTTCAGCTTCTCCACAATTGTCTGAACCTCAGTGATCTTTACATCAAGATCATGAATCTTTGTCTCGACTATCCGCTCTAGGCTCGCCTGGTTCTTGGTGAGGTTGGCCAGACTTCGCTCAATCCTCAGGGTGGCTTCCAGCAGATAAGTCATTTGATCATTCTTCGACTTGAGGTTTGCAATGGGTGCATTGGGAGCAGATGCCTTCTGAGCTTCTTTTGCTGCTTCAGCTGCCCGGATCCTCTCTTGAGCTTGGGCAGATGTAGGATACAAAGGGTCCATCACTACAATATTGTCCTCGAACTCTGGGCGCAATGGGAGATGCTCATGATCAAGAAGATAAGTGCTCGTTCCAACCTTGGAGTTGATGAGCATCTGAATGTGTGGAGCATATCCGCAAGATCTCTTCTGATCAGTAGCTGTCCTCTTGACGGTTTCAACAATCAAGCTCATCACCTTGAACTTCTGAGGTGTATCAAAGAGGTGCAGCAGGTTGATGGAGTGGCCATGTATCATCTTATCATCTCCAGACTTGGGCAACAGAGTGTACCTCAAGACTGTGTTGGTGGTGGCCAAACCAGGTAGCAAGTGCTTCACAGAACCTAGCTTGTGAGACTCAATGTCCTTCTCTGGAATAGTTGTGTACATATTTGCCATGGAATTGTGGTCCATCTTGAGCTTGGCATATATGTCAATGTCATCATCTTCCTCCTTTGGAGCACCAAGAAGAGTAGCCCACTCAGAGATGGTTGACTAGTATCTGGATCCCTCAGTCATCCGCACAATTCTGCCATCTGGATAAAAATGAGATGTGGAGTAGAATTGCATGATCATCTCATCATTCCACTTGGTAAGCTTCTGTCTAACAAAATCATCAACACCAGCTATCCTGAAACTCTCATGAACATGGGGAAAGTAGTCCTCATTTGCATCGATGTACTTCCAGTCCACCCATCTCATGTCACTGACGATTGGCTTCTTATCAAGCAATACAGTCTCATAGAAATCTTGTTGTTCTCTGGTCTGAAAGCGGTAATCACAAGCAGTCCTTCTTCTGGTAGCATATGGATCTGACAATCTCCATTGACGCAGTCCTTTGTCCTGCCTGAGCATCATGTTTTCAGCAACTGGATGAGCATTGTCATGATCTGGAATCTTGGGTTTCAATTTTCTGAGCACTAGTGGCTCCTCCTCAACATCAGCTTCAGGCACTGGGGCCTTGTTCTTCTCAGTAGCAGGGATGTTTCTAGTTAACCTCTTGGGTGCTGGAGCTTTGGGCTTGGACTTGGTGGGGGCAGCAGTCCTTATAGCATCAGACATAAGCTTCTGAGACTTTGCAGGAGGTGCATCAGCTGCTGGTTCCTCCTCTTCCTCGGCCATGGAGGGCATGCCTAGAACATGAGCAACAGTTTTCCTTGCCCTCTTCTTCTTCCCTATAGCAGCTGTTTCTGTATCACTTGGCTCCTCAAGTGTAAATGTCATGGTTTCCTTAGTAACTTTCTTCACTGTCGTTTTCTCTTTGGTTCTAGCAGATGGTTTGGTGCTATACTCCTTTGCAAGCACAACTCTCTTCTTCTTTGATGCTGCTTCACTAGCAAAAAAGTCCTCATCCTCATCATCTGAGGTTCTCTTCTTCCTGGTCCTTATTGCAGCTTTTGCAAGATCTGGAGAGCTTCTCTCTCCCTCATAAAAGCTTTCTTCAGGACTAGAGCCTGAACTGAGATCAGTGTGCTGCTCTGACATATTCTGACTATCGCTGGCATCTGACATCTTGCAAAGCTGACCCTGTGAATAGATGGGTATGGGCAGAGTAGATGAGTCATCACAAAAGGCAGATGTTTTTCATGAAAATTGAGTTCAAATCTTAGTTTCAAGTTTTCACAGAAGGCATTTCGGATGGACCGAGTTGATCATCTCGGTGATACCGAAGCACTCAACGGAAACTTTACACTCCATTTCGGTCAGACCGAGATGTGGTTCGGTGTCTTCGAGATGCTAGGGTTTCACAGAGACTTTACTTTCAGTCTCACCAATTCGTACAACTTGGTGGCACTGAGACATACTAGTGCAATGGCTTGGGGCCAAATCGGTGACTCCGAAAATCTCTAATCAGTCGGTCCGAGATGCGTTCGACGGAAACTTAAACCTAAATTTTTTGCTCGAATCTAATCTATGGAATTTGGAGTGTAAAAGAAGGTCTCAATCCGTGGCAAGAATAATGGCAATCCATCCATGCATTGAATCAGAAATAGGAACACGGAGGGGGTCGAATCTCACCCTCACTTGGTGGAGATCCTCTACGGCGGCAATGGCGGGGAGGATTCTCGTTGACGGCGATGGATTCCGGCGGCGAAGGCGCGCAGGAGACAAGGGCGACGATCCAAAGACCAAGGCGACGGCAGCAACGGGGTGCGGGAATGAAGAGGTTTGAGGCTATCGGTTGCTCCGAGTTGGACAACTCGGTGGCACCGATATGTGTAACTGCAAGCAGTTTAGCACATCGGTGGCGCCGAAATGGTTCAACTCGGTGACACCGAGATGGAAACCTAGATCAATCTAAATGATTTCGGTTGGACCGAGTGTGAGTGGATTGATTCAGCCTAAACCATGTAGAAGGTTTTGGAGGTTCAGCCCTTTCAGATCGGTGGCTCCGAGTGCTCCTCACCCGGAGGGTCCGAAAATGACTTGTTCAATTTTTGTGATGTAGCCAGAATAGAATTTGAGTCAAGAAAGCATAGATAGCTAGAGAAGGTACTTAGGCATTCTTGTACATCCACTTGGCCAGAAAAACCAAGACAATCAAAACAACAAATGGATGTCCTCGAATGAAGAAAACATGCAAACCAACATGCTCACACAATAAGATAGCAAATGAAATATGTGTCAAACATGCACAACCAATTCTAGCATCTATCAAGCAATGGCGATGACTAGGTCATCTATATATGAGTATATTGACTTAGGAGTCAAATGAGAACATTTGATCATAGGTCATAGTCATCGTTTAAGCACAAGTGGGGTTGCCACTTTTACATAAAGCATTGATGTGTTCACACCATTAGAGTTGCTTTAGCTCAAGTCTTAGAGCAAAGCTCCCCCTAGATGTGATATCCCCCAAAAGAGGGATGAACTAACCTTGGGTTTTGTCGATGATGACCTCATGTAGATGTTGAAGATGTGGATGCTCAATGTTGATGTAGACCATCAAGAGTTGAGAGCAATCCTTTGGAGTATTGTGCTTTCAATACCTACATGGGTTAGTCCCATACAAGGAACATACAAGGATATCCATAGACATAGAGTGAAATACACATATGATGATGTCCATGAATGCATTGAATACCTTGTCCCTTGCCTTACCAACAAGAGGGTTTGTGACTCCATGAACTAGTGCAAGATGTGGAAGTTGGTTGCACAAGTTCTTGCCAAAATGAATATGAGTGAAGTTTGTTGGCGGAGTCACCCTCAAGAACTCTCTAGTTCTTATTCTTTTGGACCCACATCAACTTGATGGGAATCCTTGGAGTTGTAGTAGCACTTGATGAAGTAGAACTTGATGAAGTCTTGGGAACCCACTTGACCAAGGCTTGAGGCGCTTCTTCAAATGAGTCAATCTCTTCTTGAAGCTTGTCCTTGCCTTTTAGCTTGTGGTCTTGTGGTGGAAGATCTTCTTGAGCTTGTGTTCCCTTGAAGGAAGTATGATCATACTTCTCTTGTTGAGGAACAAACTTCGTCTTCGGGTATTGATCTTCTTCCCACTCAACTCCATTGGCATTGAACTTTCGTTCAAAACCAACACCTTGGTTCTTCCGGTGCCTTCCTTGCTTGCGTACAATTTCCTCAAATTGCTTACTCCCGACAAGGCTCTTGTAGACACCTTTTTCTATAATTCCTTTCAATAGAATGTTTTCTTGCTCAAGTGTAACTTGGCTAAGAGAATCATTAGTGGAATCAATAGAACTACTAGAAGCAACAATATTGGATTTAGCATGGTTATTGTTACTACTAGAGGTAGAACCCTTTTTACCCTTGTTGCTGGTTTGCTTAGGTTTAACTTGTGGCATAAAGGTAGACAAGAGTAAACGTTTGGCAAGATATGAAGAACTCTTCTTTCGAAGATCATCATTGATAGCTTTAAGAAACTCATGCTCTTGCTCTAAATTTAGCTTCTTGAAGCGTAGCTTCTCATGAGTTCTTAGAAGTTCTCTATGATCTTCTCGAGTTGTTTCATGAGCTAACTTAAGAGCATTTAGTTCTTTCGTTAGACGTTCAATCTCCTTCATAGCATTGTCACTCGTTTCCTCTTGACTATCATGATTACTAGCATTTTCATTATAGCTCACATCACTAGCCTTATCAATAAGTAAATCATCATCACCAAGCAAATCATTTTCATCACTATTGAAATCAAGATACTCAGGGTGTGATACCTTGGGGCCTTTTGCCATGAAGCATCTTCCAATTCCTTCATTTGGTGAGTCAAATAGATCATAGGAGTTGGATGACACAAGAGCAAGTCTGGCAACACCTTCATCTTGACTATAGTCGGAGTTGGAGTGATAGCTTCTCTCGAGTGGTTGTCGGAGTCGGAGCCGGAAACCCATTCACCAACATGAGCTTGATGTCTTCTTCTTGTGTAGCTCTTTGATGACTTGTCCTTCCTCTCCGAATCCTTGCTTCTTCGAGAGTGTCTTCGTTCATAACGATCATCTCTACTCCTTCTCTCCTTGTGAGGTGATTCATCTCTTCTATGTCTTCCTCTTGGTGATTCATCTCTTTTCTTGTAGGGAGCCGTACACTCATTGGAATAGTGTCTAGGTTTTCCACAATTGTAGCAATTTCGGTCATGACTTGATGATCTTCTCTCATAGTGTCTTGAGCTAGAGCTTCTTTCTTTCCCTTTGTTCTTGTAGAACTTGTTGAATCTTTTCACCATTAGGCTTATCTCTTCATTGGATACTAGCTTGTCACTTGAAGTTGTTGGAGCATCGGTTGAGGCTTTGTAAGCACCACTTGATTTGTTGTGTAGCTCCTCTTTGTCCTTGAGTGACATTTCATGAGCAACAATCCTTCCAATGACTTCCGTGGGCTTGAGATCTTTGTAATTTGGCATCATTTGGATCAATGTGCAAACGGTATCATATTTTCCATCCAAAGCTCTAAGTATCTTCTTGATGATGAATTTGTCGGTCATCTCTTCACTTCCTAAGCTAGCAATCTCATTTGTGATGAGAGCAGGCCTAGAATACATTTCAGCAACTCCTTCACCATCCTTCATCTTGAACTTGTCAAGTTGACTTTGAAGCACATCCAACTTAGCTTCCTCGATGGACTCGGTACCCTCATGCATATCAACCAAAGTATCCCAAATTTCCTTTGCATTCTCGAGGTGGCTGATTTTGTTGAATTCCTCGGGACACAAACCGTTGAAGAGAATGTCACAAGCTTGAGCATTGTATTGCAACATCTTCAATTCTTCCGCGGTTGCTTCACGATCCTGTTCCTTGCCATCCTCAAAGAAATCACCTTGCAAGCTAACACGGACAACAGCCCAAACGGCGGGGTTATGACCAAGAATACGCATTTTCATCTTATGTTTCCAACTAGCAAAGTTTTTACCATCAAAATATGGACCTCTACAGTGATAATTACCCTCACTAGACGCCATACTCTCCTAGGTTGTGAAACCAAGGCTATGATCACCAAAGCAATGGAAATCAAGGCTTACGGAGACCAAAGCTCTGATACCACTTGTAGGATCGAAAGTATGTCTAGAGGGGGGTGATTAGACTACTTGACCAAATAAAAACCTAACCTTTTCCCAATTTTAGTTGTAGGCAGATTTTAGCAAGTATACAAGTCAAGCATCACCCTAGACATGCAATTCTAAGAGTATAGCAACGAAAAGTAAACAATTGCATATGTAAGTAAAGGAAGGGATTGGAGATTTCAAACGCAATGAAGACACGGTGATTTTTGGCATGGTTTCGATAGGTGGTTCTATCGTACGTCCACGTTGATGGAGACTTCAACCCACGGAGGGTAACGGCTGCGCGAGTCCACGGAGGGTTCCACCCACAAAGGGTCCACGAAGAAGCGACCTTGTCTATTCCACCATGGCTTACGTCCACGAAGGACTAGCCTCACTCGGGTAGATCTTCACGAAGTAGGCGATCTCCTTGCCCTTACAAACTCCTTGGTTCAACTCCACATCATGTCGAAGGCTCCCAAGTGACACCTAACCAATCTAGGAGACACCACTCTCCAAAAGGTAATAGACACCACTCTTCAAAGTCAAAGGGAAACTGGCACCGCGATTTATTTGACCATTTAAAATAATTGTAAGGAGAGGCAAGGTTGCCTACCAACTGAAGCTACCAGCAGAATTATCAGATGTTCATGATGTGTTTCACGTATCGCAACTGAGGAGATGTGTCAGTAATCTGGACAAACAAGTCCAACATCAGAACCTAGATATCCAACCAGACCTTACATACAAGGAACGTCCTATAAAGATTTTGGAAGAGTCAGAACGGAGAACCCATCGGAGTGTGATAAAGTTTTACAAGGTCCAGTGGAGTAATCACACCGAAGAGGAGGCAACATGGGAAAGAGAGGATCACCTAAGGACTGAGTACCCGTACTTATTTGAGGGACAGCTGAAATCTCAGGGACGAGATTTTTCTTAAGGGGGGTGGGTGTTGTAACACCCAAAAAATATTTTCTTTTGATTTTTAAAATCACTTCTTTAAAAGAAAATACTTTGGATTACTATGGCTCTATTTCCCTCTTCTTTTTACTTTGAAAGCCATTTTTAAGTTTTCATTTGGGTTTCAAAAAAATTTAAAAATGGTTCCGATTTATTGGTTTCTTACTTGAGTAAATATTTTTTAAGGATCAAAAAAAATATTTTCTTTCAGAAAAGTTTTTGAATAATTAATTATTTCAAGGAAATAGTCCATTTCATTTTTTTTCTTCAAACACTTAGAAAATTCTCACAAAAATTATTCTGTCATTTTTAAATTGTCATCCAAGCCATCCACTCACCCTAGGACAGTACCCAATACTCCTCCTCTCCACAAAAATATTTTAACATATTTAGCAAATTTCAAAACTATAATTTCATTATTTCCTAGTTCCTTTGATTTACAAAGGAACTATATTTTTCCTAGCTCTTTTGCACCCACAAAAATTATCCCAACTACATGACTATCGGTGTAATGAGAACCAGGGTCTCATAAACCTTCTAGGCTTGGGGTTATGCTAATCTAAAACTGTTGTGAAGCAGCCCCGGCAAGACGATACGACCGGCAAGTACTCCGCCAGCAAGCAAGACCAAGAGCTCGCCGAGGAGGATCTCTTCCTGGCAGCACATTTCATCCGGCAAGGCGGAGCCGGCAAGACAAGACTCCAGGCGGGTCATCCAGAAGATCAAGTCTACTGTTACCGGCAAGTTCTGCACCGGCAAGCTCCGTGCCGGCAAACTCCCTTTGTCGTTATTCCACCACTCCACCTAGGCGGCCTGACAGAGGCTCGCTGATAGGTGTCGAGCGGGCAGGTAGTTAGGTGAAGCTTATCGGGGCACGTGGCAGCTCGCCGCCTGAAGAACACCTTTATCGACACATGTCCATATGCGTGTCAAGCCATTATCTACCCTCTGTAATGACCATTTTTCCATTGTGGTAGCCCCTTTCATCTATAAAAGGAGGGCCAGGGCAACCTTTAAGAGGAGGGAGGCTTAGGCATTCTAGCTCACTTGGCACGCGCAGCTGTTTTCACCTGCACCTTGCTGGGACGAAGCACTCCATGTACTTGAGCTCTCCACATATAATACACCAAAGCAGGAGTGGGGTTTTACGCCTCACAAGCGGCCCAAACCTGGGTAAAATCACCTGCCTTCTCTACTGTATCTGCTCTTTGTGCGCGTCGATCTCCCCAGCCGAACCATAAAGGGGCCTCTCTGGTCCCATAGATGGTCGTACGCACGATATCTTTGGCGCACCAGGTAGGGGGATCGCGTGTGCGAAACTGCTCCAGCAGTTTAGGCGCCAGCCCCATCATCCACGACGATCCAAAAGACAGCGGTGGTCAAATTTGTCGCCAGATTGGCGACATCGACGGCACAACATTCGTCGGGCATCCTGCGCGGCACCTTGATGAATTGCAACATTTCCGCCGTGCTACGGAAAAAGCTAAGTTTCATTGTCTTAGTTTCTTTCTGTTATGTAGCTTTATCTTTGAATGGCATTTTTTGTACTCAACCTATGCACAGAGGAGCATCTTCGAAACATTCTGTGCTCTGAGCTGTTTGGGTCCGCCTGACAAGCTTATGCAGCTGCGTTTGTGTCATTGATGTTAAGCCCCCGAAGAGGCACTGTTCTCGACAGACTGCTTCAGGATATGATCTTAAGCGCCGTCGTTTAGAATGTGTGCATCCGGGGTGCATTCCGGTAAACGTAGGGAATAATAGTGCAAAAATATGGTCATTTAAGGAAAAGGCTTAATAAGTTTTTAATCATTGCAATTTCTGCATAAAACCCGTATGCTAGGGAGCCTCATCGGGGCCGGTTGCACTCCTGGTTGCCTCGAGTCTGCTTGGCAACAAGAGTAGTTGCATTCGCGCTCCTAGTTGCCTCAAGTCCGCTTGGCAACGAGAGCAGCTGCGTTTGCGCTCCTTGTTGCCTCGATTATGATCAGCAATGAGAGCAGCTGCACTAAAACCGACAAGGTAAAACTTCCCGGGAGGCAGCGGTCCTAGCAAGCGGCTAAGGACCCGTTTCCTCAAAGCGTTGCTGACTAGATCATGTGCACCGGCAAAGTATTCCGGCAAGCGAGGGGGATATCCAGCAGGAATCGAAATGTATACATAAGTTAAGTGCTAATTGGGCACTAATTAACTTGTTGTGTTGAAACGCTGTTGCGGCGTGTTCCATGCCCACATCAGTGTTGCAGATAAAGGAGTGGAAGATAGCACTACGATCATACTAGCCTTGATATTTCCGAAAGCTGCCACTGAGCATCGAGAACTCAGAGTTCTCTGCTGAAATCAAAAGCCCTACCGGGAATCTCCTTACCGGCAAGCCAGCATCGAGAACTCAGAGTTCTCTGCTGAAATCAAAAGCCTTGCCGGGAATCTCCTTACCGGCAAGCCAGCATCGAGAACTCAGAGTTCTCTGCTGAAATCAAAAGCCTTGCCGGGAATCTCCTTACCGGCAAGCCAGCATCGAGAACTCAGAGTTCTCTGCTGAAATCAAAAGCCTTGCCGGGAATCTCCTTACTGGCAAGCCAGCATTGAGAACTCAGAGTTCTCTACTGAAATCAAAAGCCTTGCCGGGGATCTCCTTACCGGCAAGCCAGCATCGAGAACTCAGAGTTCTCTGCTGAAATCAAAAGCCTTGCCGGGGATCTCCTTACCGGCAAGCCAGCATCGAGAACTCAGAGTTCTCTGCTGAAATCAAAAGCCTTGCCGGGAATCTCCTTACCGGCACGCCAGCATCGAGAACTCAGAGTTCTCTGCTGAAATCAAAAGCCTTGCTGGGGATCTCCTTACCGGCAAGCCAGCATCGAGAATTCAGAGTTCTCTGCTGAAATCAAAAACCAGCATTGAGAACCTTAAAGTTCTCTGCCGGAAGCTAAAGCCTTCCCGGTAGTAGCCTTCCCAGAAGCCACCGTCGAGAACCATAGAGTTCTCCGTTGAAAACAGAATTGGCATCGAGAAACCTAAAGTTCTCTGCCATAAACAAGTCTTCTTTTTAGCATCAAGATCTTTAAAGTTCTCTGCTAAATGGAAGTTTCAACATGAAGATCTCCCGAGCTCTTTGTAGATGAGCTCGGTGGCTGGCGGCCTTTTGGAATAACCTTTCCCGGGGGCTGCTTATCGGGTATATTTCTTACCGGAAAAGATGTGATTATCATAACCCAAGCCAAGTTTTTGGTCCCAGCTCCAGCATTGAGATCTTTTGAGTTCTCTGCTGAAGGTGGTCCAGAGGGCTTCTGTCGGTGTAATGAGAACCAGGGTCTCATAAACCTTCTAGGCTTGGGGTTATGCTAATCTAAAACTGTTGTGAAGCAGCCCCGGCAAGATGATACGACCGGCAAGTACTCCACCAGCAAGCAAGACCAAGAGCTCGCCGGGGAGGAGCTCTTCCCGGCAGCACATTTCATCCGGCACGGCAGAGCCGGCAAGACAAGACTCCAGGCAAGTCATCCAAAAGATCAAGTCTACTGTTACCGGCAAGTTCTGCACCGGCAAGCTCCGTGCCGGCAAACTCCCTTTGTCGTTATTCCACTGCTCCACCTCGGCGGCCTGACAGAGGCTCGCCGACAGGTGTCGAGCGGGCAGGTAGTTAGGTGAAGCTTGTCGGGGCACGTGGCAGCTCGCCGCCTGAAGAACACCTTTATCGACACATGTCCATATGCGTGTCAAGCCATTATCTACCCTCAGTAATGACCATTTTGCCATTGTGGTAGCCCCTTTCATCTATAAAAGGAGGGCCAGGGCAACCTTTATGAGGAGGGAGGCTTAGACATTCTAGCTCACTTGGCACGCGTAGCTGCTTTCCCCTGCACCTTGCCGGGACGAAGCGCTCCATGTACTTGAGCTCTCCACATATAATACACCAAAGCAGGAGTAGGGTTTTACGCTTCACAAGCGGCCCAAACCTGGATAAAATCACCTGCCTTCTCTGCTGGATTGACAGTACCCACACTCCATTTCACCAAAAATATTCTGTTCCCCAGTTCAAAATTTTCAAATTTCATTCAATTGAAATTTGGACCAGATTCAATCTCTCTGCTCAAAACCTAATTTAAGCTACTCCAAAAATTCTGAAACTTTGCCAGCACCTCTATTATGCATCAGTACCTCACCACAAAATTTTTTAGAAATTCCAAATATGCCTAGGGCCATCTAGCATTCCATCAAACACTTGATGTGCACTGTTCATCACTGTCAAAATTTTCAGAAAATTCAGATAAGTTCAGAGAGGGGGAGATCGATGCCGTGCACTCCACTTCTTCTCCTCTCCTCCACAGCATTGCTGCTGATCATCAATGCTTCACCCCGGACCCCCTCGTCAGCCTCTCGCCACCGACAGGCCGGTGGCAGGCTGGTGCAACGGCCGCTGCTCTCGGCCACGGTGGCCGAGACGATCAGCACAACCACCGACAGCTGCCATCACTCCTTTCCACCGCTCCCTCCTACCTCTCCTCCACGCGGCAGCTTCCCCCGCAGCTCCCACGCACCGTCCAAATAGCCCAGCCCCGCCTGTCAGTCGCCGGAGTCGCTTGCTGCCCGCCATGGCCGTATGGGAGCCCAGCGTCGGGATATGTGGATAGAGCTCGAGGACGTCTCGCTGGCGCTTTGAGAAGACTCCACTGGTCTCACTGACACCCACCGACCGCGCTCGCCGCCCAAAACCTACCTCGCCGGCCGGAATTACTCCGTCGTGATCCGCCTCGCCTCGGTCATCCCCGCCTCGCCTATAAAAGGGGCCCCCGAGCTCCGTTAGGTACTCACCACACCTCCACCCACTCCCAATCGCCACCCAGAGGAGTCGGACGACCTCGGGGAGGTCTTCTTCGTCGACTCCGGCCGCCCGATCCACCACTGTCTCCGTGAACACCACATCGTCGTTCATCCACCTCCACCCCTCAAATTCCATCAGTAGCCTCCTCACACACCCACTCATCGATTCCACGCATCAATTTGACGTCCGGAGCCCTCCCCAACGAGATCCGTCACCACCCGACGCCGCCGTCCGCTGGAGTTGACCCCGCCGTCGCCACAGTGCTCGCCGGCGACCACCACCACCACCCACCGACGCGGAACACTTCCCCGAGCACACCCACACCATCGCTGCCTCCTGAAACGCCGGCGATCGCCGCCGGTGACCACCGCACCCTCTCTGTACACGCGCGACAGGCGCATTCAAATTTCAAACCTGACGGGTGGGGCCCACCCGTCAGTGTTTTCTTCCTTTCTATTTTATTTCGAAGATGTATTTTGCCTCAGTGCGTTTTCTGAACTGGAAAACATATTTTCGTCCAAGGCGCTTTCTGTTTTGCTGCTCAGGGACCCGCTGGCAAGAAGTTTATTTGTAGAAAGGTCCTTGGTGTTTAAACCCTTATTACTTTTTAACCATAACTCCTTTTCAATTGATTCTTTTTCTGAAAAAAAAAATTTCACTCTAGTTGTTTTTAGTATTTATTTAAAAATATTTTGAGTCAACTTTTTGTGCTGTCACAAAATTTTTGATTGAATTTTTAATTCTTATTTTACAGAAAACGAGGAGGGAAACTTTGCCGAAAATTTCGAGGGATCACCTTCTGTCTACTTGGATCAAGGCAAGCATTTTTGAACTTGGGATACTGTGTTTGCATGCATGTTGCATAAGTTCGAAATGATCACTAGATATGTAGTGGATAGCTAGTACCTGCATGGTCATATCACTTTTGTGCATTTCTTGCATACACTTAAGAATCATTCTAACTTGGATGAAGTTGTGAGAAATCAGGGGTATACCCTCTGTCTATGTCGTGCCGGTGGGCACGGATCACATCGTGAAACGATGGTGTCACTGTGGCATGTGAACGTGCCAGTCATGATAATAAAACCTTCTGAGTCCGCCTAGATCGAGTATTGTTTCGTCATGCCTAGCTAAAAATAGTGCTGTCACTTGTCTTCCCGCGAGGGGAGTACGGCTTAGTAAGTTGCTAACCCCTTTCTGAGTACACACCACTTAGAGGGGCCATGATGAGGGTTCCATGGCCATGGACTAATGCTAGTCATCAGGTTAGGGGGCATGGGTGTATCCGGCTGGGCCAAGAGGGGGGTACACCTTGTAATCCACGCGTTATAAATTGTGATCCCATGCTATTCGAGACAGCGGTCTCCCCGTCTTAGAGTTTTTCTGGAACGATGCTTTGGGTGATTCCTGGCATTCGGAAGGTTAATCTGGTGTGTGGTGGTCAGGTGTGTTTTCAACCCAAAAACCATGATCGGAATTAGTCAATGTTTCAAAGTTGGCTAAAGAAATCCTATACATGTGGGTAAAGAGTACAACCTCTGCAGAGTTAGACCTATTCGAATAGCCGTGTCCATGGTCAAGGATGTTAGCTGGGAAGGGTCAAGTGTCGGTCCCGGTGTCGGTCTTCGGAGGAAATAATTAAAATTGAGCATGACTCACTTTTGCAGAATAATTATTGTCACTACTGATGCTATCATGAATATTATTGTTAGCATGAATATTACTGTGGACTACCCTTTTCTCTTATGTGTATTCTGGGTATCTCTTGGGATGGTTATGCCACCTGGATACTCACTTCTTTTCTGGGTATCTCTTGGGATGGTTATGCCACCTGGATACTCATTTCTTTTCTGGGTATCTCTTGGGATGGTTATGCCACCTGGATACTCATTTCTTTTCTGGGTATCTCTTGGGATGGTTATGCCACCTGGATACTCATTTCTTTCCTGGGTATCTCTTGGGATGGTTATGCCACCTGGATACTCATTTCTTTCTTGGGTATCTCTTGGGATGGTTATGCCACCTGGATACTCATTTCTTTTTCTGGGTATCTCTTGGGATGGTTATGCCACCTGGATACTCATTTCTTTTCAAGACCTCTCGAGGCGTCGCATTCAGACACCCGTTTGCCATTTTTCTTGGAATTCCTCGGGCGGTCCAATGCCCGATGTTCCATTTTATTTTCTTGGTTTATTACTAAAATGATATATTTATTCATCCACATTGTATTAATATTTATCATGCCATATTTTAATTTCGGTCAGCATATGCATATAATTTAGCCCCATCATGAACATATGCATTTGGTATATCTTTTGTTCATAATGGTTGTGAGTACATTCCAGCGTACTCACTGGCTTGTCCCTGGCTTGTTAATTTGGCCAGACCTGGAAGGAGATGATCTTATGGAGGAAGAGTGCGCTAGCGAGCCCGACGCTTAGAGGTGTTCCTAGTCAGTCACCTTGTGGTCTTAGAGTCTACCACGTGTATCATCCGCAGTGCTTCCGTCCACCAATAAAATAGTCAAGCCTCACACTGACGCTTGACTTTACTTTATTGTATCAGTGTTGTAATGTCACCGCACCACTGTCTTATACCACCACCATCATATAATGACAAGTTTGTAATAAATGTTGAGCACTCTAACTCAACCATGTGTAATATTATGTATGTACTGGATATCTGTATCAAGGGAGTCCACCAGTTGTTCTGATCTTGGGGCTGGCGTGACTTGAGGCTATTCCAAATTTATTCCGGAAACAGGCCCAACAGGCTGGCTTGAACTTGATCTCTCCAGATGTGATCAAGAGGCCATAGATCCCTGACAAGGATCTCGAGGAAACAGGCAGTTTCCAAGGGATTAGTCCAGGGAGGAACAAGCCAAAGGGCCAAGTCACATTGCCGGTCACGTTCGGCAGTGAGCTCAACCATCGAACGGAGAAGATTACCTTCGATGTCGTCAAGATGCCGCTGCCATACAATGGAATTCTGGGACGCCCAGCCCTGGCAAAGTTTATGGCCGCGTCGCACTATGCGTACAATGTCATCAAGATGCCGGGGCCGATGGGGGTCCTCACCATCAAGTCAAACCACAAGGACGCAATCATCTGTGCTGACAAGCTCTACCGGGAGGCGGCAGCAGCGGCTACCATCGAGGCACTTGCCCCTGCCATCAAAGCTCCCGGGGAAGGAAAGAAGAAGAAGACCAGCAAGACCTCTGGGGAGGACTCCGGGAAGTGCACTTTAGAGTGCAGCATGCCTATCAAAGACACACCAAAGAGCTCTACCGGCAAGAGCAAGAGAGCCAAGGCTTCCACGCCGGCAACCAAACAAGTTTCTCCGAAAGAAGATGGGACAAGCGGCACTTTTTCTATAAGTGCCACTCTCAGTGACGAGCAGGAAAGCGAGCTCGTTGCCTTCCTATGGGCGAATATCGATGTGTTTGCTTGGCAAGCATCTGACATCCCCGGTGTTCCTAGGGAGGTAATTGAGCGCATGCGAGGCCCGTCAAGCAGAAGATCAGAAAGCAAGCCTTGGAGCAGCAAGAGTTCATTGCCGAGGATATTAAGAAGTTAGAAGTAGCAGGCCTGGTTAGAGGAGTGCTACACCCTACGTGGTTAGCCAATCCGGTGGTGGTGCGCAAGGCGAACGGGAAGTGGAGGCTTTGTATCGACTTCACTGATATAAATAAAGCATGTCCCAAGGACCCTTTCCCTTTGCTGCGCATTGACCAGATTGTAGACTCCACTACCGGCTGTGACCTACTCTCTTTCCTTGACGCCCATTCTGGTTATCATCAGATTTTTATGGCCAAGGAAGATGAGGAGAAGACCGCATTCATCACTCCATGTGGCACATACTGCTTTTTGCGTATGCCTTTCGGACTGAAGAGTGCCGGAGCGACCTTTGCCAGAGCGATCCAGATTGGTTTTGAGCCACATCTGCACAAAAATGTGGAAGCTTATATGGATGACATTGTGGTCAAAACCAGAGACAAGTCAACACTGATCCAGGATCTCGAGGAAACATTTGTTAACTTGCGCAAGCTCAACTTGAAGCTCAACCCCAAGAAGTGTGTGTTCGGTGTTCCATCCGGCAAGCTTCTTGGTTTCTTTGTGTCTCAGAGAGGGATTAAAGCCAACCCTGACAAGATCAAGGCAATTGAGCAGATGGAAGCACCGAGACGCGTCAAGGATGTTAGGCGCCTTGCCGGCTGCGTTGCCGCCCTCAGCAGGTTCATCTCCAAATCGGCAGAGCACGCCTTGCTGTTTTTCAAGATATTGAAAAAGGCAGGTCCAGTGAACTGGACTCCGGAAGCAGAGGTCGGGCTCCAAGATTTGAAGGAGTGCCTGTCCTCTCCGCCAGTCCTAGTTGCACCTAGGCTGCAAGAGACACTGCTGCTATAATTAGTGGCGACGAATCAAGTGGTTAGTGCTGCACTTGTGGCTGAAAGAGAGGCCGATGAGGAAGAGGTAGCAGCCGCAGAGCCACGACCCGACGAGCCGAAATATTCTCCGGCAAGGTCAGGTGCCGACAAGCCGGAGATTGTGCAAGCCAGCCAGCCAGATCAGCAAGTTGTGAAGAAGAAGATGGTGCAGCACCCAGTCTACTTTGTCAGCTCCCTCTTGCAAGGGGCTAGATCAAGGTACTCTGGTGTGCAAAAGTTGCTTTTGGCCTTCTCATGGGCTCAAGGAAGCTGCGCCATTATTTTCAAGCACACCCAGTCACCGTCGTCACTCACTTTCTGTTGCAACACATCTTGAGAAATCCAGAGGCAACTGGCAGGATTGTGGAGTGGGCATTGGAGTTATCAAGTTTTGATCTGAAGTTTGAGAGCGCCTCGACAATTCAGAGCAAAGCCTTGGCAGAATTCATTGCAGAATGGACCCCAACGCCAGATGAAGAAAAACCAGAGACCTCTCTTCCCGGCAAGGAAACAGTTGATGATTGGGTCATGTACTTTGACGGTGCTTTCACGCTGAAAAGCACCGGTGCCGGTGTGCTGCTTATAGCACCCACCGGAGAGCACCTCAAGTACGTGGTCCAGATGCACTTCCCCAGGGAGCAGGCCACCAACAACACTACTGAGTACGAGGGATTGCTTCCCGGTCTGCGCATTGCAATCGACCTCGGTATCAGGAAACTGATTATCAGAGGTGACTCGCAGCTTGTGGTGAGGCAGGTCAACAAGGATTACCAGAGCCCTTTGATGGAGGCATATGTCGATGAAGTGAGAAAGTTGGAAGAGCACTTTGATGGTCTGCAAGCAGAGCATATTCCTCGTGCCCAGAATGAGATTGTTGGTGACCTGTCAAAGCTTGCCACCCAAAAGATGCCTATGGAGCCAGGAACTTTTGTGCTCCAACTAACTCAGCCATCCGTTACACCATCGAAGCTGGCGAAGAAAAGAAAACAAGATGTTGATGGTTACTTTCCGGCAGAACTACCCGTAGCCACCAAGAAAGTAGATACCACCGACAAGCCGCCCTTTGCCGGTGAGCCGCAGCATCCAGCAAGCTAGATCCTTGCCGTCGAAGCAAGCACTCCCGCAGAGGAAGAAATGCCTTTAGTCCTTGTCGTCAAGCCACAAGCTCCGGCATGGGCGCAGCCAATTGTCCAATTCCTCCAGACAGGAGACCTTCCCGATGAGTAAGAAGATGCACAAAGAGTGGCCCGTCAATCAAGGATGTATAAGTTTCTTGACAGCACCTTGTACAGGAAAAGACCAAACGAGGTAAAATTGAAATGCATCTCCCGGGAAGATGGACAAAAGCTGTTGGAAGAAATACATGAAGGGATGTGCGGCTCTCATATTGGGTGACGCGCACTTGTCGGCAAGGCGTTCCGCCAAGGATTCTACTGGCCGACAGCCCTTCAAGACGCCTTGGTGGTGGTTATCAGGTGCGAAGCATGCCTGTTCCACTCCAAAGACATCCACCAACCAGCTCAAGCCCTCCAAACCATCCCTCTTTCCTGGCCCTTCTCGGTCTGGGGGCTCGACATTGTCGGCCCTTTCCCCCGTGCTACCGGGGGCTTTGAATTCTTGTACGTTGCAATCGACAAGTTTACAAAGTGGCCTGAAGTAGAGCCAGTGAGAAAGGTGACGGCACAGTCAGCTATCAAGTTCCTCAAAGGATTGGTTGCCCGCTTTGGTGTCCCCAACAGGATCATTACTGACAATGGCACCCAATTCATGAGTCGCGCCTTCATAGCATATTGCCAAGAACTTGGAAATAAGATCTGCTATGCCTCCGTTCCTCACCCAAGAAGCAATGAGCAGGTAGAGAGGGCAAATGCGGAAGTGCTGTGTGGTCTAAACACTAAGACTTTCGACAAGCTGCACCAGTGTAGAAGGTGCCGGGTGGAAGAATTGCCGGCGGTTCTTTGGTAAATCAGAACGACACCAAATCGAGCCACTGGCCAGACACCCTTCTCCCTTGTGTATGGTGCAGAAGCGGTACTCCACACGAAACTCAAATACGGGTCACCTCGAGTCTTGGCCTTCGATGAGGAGGACCAAGATGAGCTGCGGCATGACGATGCCACGCTCCTTGAGGCAGATCGTTTCTGGGCTGCTGTCCGTGCTGCACGGTACCAGCAAGCTTTGCGCCGCTACCATAGCCGCAAAGTGAATGCCAGGAACCTTGAGAAGGGCAACCTTGTTCTTCATTGGATTCAATCTGCGAAGGGTAAAAACAAGTTGACGCTGAAGTGGGAGGGCCCTTACCGGGTAGTATGAGTCTCTAGGCCCGGCGCAGTCCGCCTAGAGACCAAAGATGGCACTCTGGTGCTCAACTCATGGAATACTGAGCATCTTCGTAAGTTCTACCCGTAAGGCGCGGTTGCCGGGCTGCCCGGCAACCTCTTTTGTACAAGTTTGCAGTCAAGGCATGTAAACCTTTGTACAAAGCCGGGCGCAGATCCCGTGCATAAAAAAAGTTAAATGTTTCACAATTCTTTGTCAAGTACATATATATTTATGTGTTGCAGGCAGTCTTGTGTTACATTTTCCCTTTCATAAGGTGATTAATGAACCGTCAAGGTTCCAGCCGCCTCTTTTCTCTTCTTTCTTTTTTCTTAAAGGAAGGAAGGATTCCTCGCGTACAAGTTTCCCGGGGGGAATGACGGTATGGATAGCAAAGGACGCGTTCAAGATGCCACCCTATGGCGAGAAGTACATCAAGGAATAAGCTAAGTTGAAAAACTTTGAAACAAATTCTTTGTTGTAGTTACGGCTCTCCTTGAACAATTTCGGCCTTTATATGAGAAACCTGCACGCTAAGGAACCTTGCCATGATCAACTGCGCTCTTGCCTTGCTTTGAGTCCGCTCGGCAACCTAAGTAGCTGTGTTGTGATCGTCAAGCGTGACCTTGCCGGCAGCGGCACTTTCGGCAAGCTGCTGAGGACCTATTCCTCGAGCGCTCGCGGCAAGGATGTGTGCACCGACAAGTTTCCGGCAAGCGTAGGGTACAAAAATCATGCAAAGACAGAATGGAATAAGGAGAACAACATGCATACATCCATTCAAAATACGAACTACAGCAACTGTTAAGCGCTTAAGTGCAAAATTTATCTTCCACGCCCCCACGGGGCTACATTGGTTTTGATACAGGAGCTAAGGAGAGGAGCCTAGGCAGAACGCAGTTCATCTTCAAGATTCGACTGGGGCAATACTATGCGCCTAGTCAGAGTCGTCGCCTTCGCTCTTGATACGCGAGGAGCTTTCATCGCTCTCGCTCTCACTTTCACTGCTGGAGTCGGTGCCGCTGCTGCTCTCACTTTCTGCGCAGCATTCAATATGGCCGCCGGAGACCCCGAAGAACTTCACGAAGAGTGTGGCAGCTCCATCGTACCTAAACTGGAGAAGCTGCCCCTGCCTTGGACCACGGGAGCGGGCGAACGACTTCCACCCCCGCGTCAGGAACAGAGAGCCAGTGGTGGAGAACTCGGCCACCACCCAGGAGGGGTCATTGCAGTAGCCATCCGCCTGTAGCCATAGGCCCGAGGGCCTGCTGTTCTCCATCACCCTCGCAAAGGGGTCCGGGAGCTGGAGCCAACTGCGAAGCCTGCGGTGCAGCTCCACGACAAACTCGTGCGCTGCCACCGCCGTGTGGGACTCGTGCGCCGTCACCGCCTTGCGGGCTTCCGCCTGAGGGGGAAGGGCAGCCGCCCCACCACGTCCACCACGCCTGCCTTGTCCACGAGTACTGCGCCCTCCGCGGCCGTGGGGGGCGGCTCTGCTGTGGGCGCTAGGGCTGGCGCTCACGACGACCACCGAGGAATGCGTCCGGCCCCGAGAGGGGACCCTCGAGGCGGAAGCAGATGCACGGGCCTGACCTCCACCCCTCACCATCGTAGTGGTAGACCTCAAGGAAAGCAAGGATGAACGAAAGGTTGGAGGAGAATGGCAAAGGCAGAAGATGGGTGGGGAAGATCGCCACTCCCCCCGCCCTCTTTTATAGCACCCTAGGGGGATTACTCTCCCTGCCGCCTCACCTCCCTTAATGGCAGAAATCGAGGAAGGAGATGCGAGAAGTCAGGCGAAATGAGCAGCGCCCTCCACGTTTTTCCTTTCTTATGGGGAAGATGCGAGGGCTGGCTCTTTTCTGTCCTACGTGGTTGTGCTCTTCAGGCGCACCACCTCCCGCCGCCGCTTCGCTCCACCTCTCCCACGCCAGCATTTAATGCGCATCATGGGCGGGTGCTATAAAAGAGAAGATTATGACAGTTATCCTCTACCACGCACCGCCTGTGCACTGTTTGGGCCTAGCCCAATGACGCCTCGCATGCGCGTGTGGCCCAGGCCCAGGGGCTCCTGTCGGTGTACTAAGACATGGGTGCAATCATACCCAGACTTGTGCACAGGCAGTTGTAGCCTCCCTTCTGGCAAGGGCTTGACAGAGGATAACTACGACTCAAGACTCAACACCAAGACCGTGAAGAAGACCTCAAGGCAGGTCATCGAGAAGTACTATTCTCGTACTGAAGATCGACGCTGCCCTTGCCGGCAAGCTCCGCCCCGGCAAGGTGAAGAGCAAGACTATGGTTGCCGGCAAGCTCCCTTGCCAGCAAGCAAGGCCCGGCAAGCTCCGTGCCAGCAGGCTTGTTCTGTCCCATTACCGCTCCACCTCACCATCGACCAGATAGGCTCACATGCTAGGTGTCGAGCGGGCAGGCAGTCAACATAGCCGGCCAAGGCACGTGTCAGCACGCCACGCCAAGATTAACTTTAATGACACCCGTCCCTGGGACGTGTCGAGATTACAGGAGGGCGCCAAGACCGGTGGTACAGATCTTTTGCCCAAGGCCTCGCCTCCCCGACGTAGCACCTAATGGTGTATTAAATGCGTTTGTCTTACCCCGTTGAAAGATAGATGTGATGACGGTGCAAGTCACTGTTTGTACTCTGTAATGACCATATTAGCCATTGTGGTAACCCCTTGCCCTATAAAAGGAGGCCCACGGCTACAGGTAGAACGGTTGACACCCAGCTCAATTACACGCCGTAGCTGCATTTTCCCGTGCACCTTGCCGGAAAACTGCGCTCCCTGTAACCAAAGTTCATACATGATCAAACACAGAGCAGGAGTAGGGTTTTATGCTCATAGCGGCCCAAACCTGGATAAATCCCCCGCGTGTTCTTACACCTACTAAAAATCTGCTCTTTGTCCCATGCATGTCCCTTGAGCCAAATCGCAAAGGGACCCGTTCAGTCCCATAGATAGTCATTTCCCACGACACCACGCAGGGTAACGGCTGTGCGAGTCCACGGAGGGCTCCACCCACGAAGGGTCCACGAAGAAGCACCCTTGTCAATTCCACCATGGCTTACGTTCACGAAGGACTAGCCTCACTCGAGGTAGATCTTTGATATCTCTCTTTTATTGATCTGGTATTGGAACAGAAAAGAGTATCCCGCACCTATTTCCCTAGAGGTGACTCTGGGTTATCGAACCCATGAGAGGAAGATTCCCTTGAAGCGATGGTTTCTAGCAAGCTTTCGTCAAAGTGTCAAATCCAGCTTTTGACCGGATCAGCAAGCAAATAGTGATTCAAACACTTATAATAAAAAGAGGTACGGGTATGAGGTCTTATGCTTACAACCTTGTATTTGCGATGGGATCAAATAAGATATTAGTTTCTGCGCTGGAAACCACACGTGGAGATGTGCTTGTTACGGATCGAAGTGGGGGACGTGTCCAAATAACATCTTGACCGGCACGAGTCCTGCATCAAGAATCAGTTGTCCTACCGCAGGCCCTATCCGCCGCGCAGGGTTGCCTTGATAATTAAGATAATGAAATCAAACAAGAGCTTTGGGTGTTTAATGACTACACCTCATTTCTCCCCAAGGATATGATGCATGTTACTCTATTAAACCTTACTGTCACCGGTGTTCGGTATAACACTTCACAGTCTCCTTGCTCCTAGCCTCATCGGTGCTCGATCTCCATGATCCTGGGTACCTGCAGGGATGAAGATCGTGGACAAGACAAGAGACATCTTCACAGAACAATTTTATTTCACACATACAGGACGTTATATCAAAGTCTTCCATTGATCCCCTCAACAAATACCTTGGGTTGCAAGGCTTATGCCTCAACCCATACCTTACCGAACTACTCACACATGGAGATCAGATCGCGGGAAGAAAACATTGGAGAACACATCTTGAGATTGATTGGTTGCAATATGTCTTACAATGGATGCCTTGTGCGATGCACGATTACAAGTATGATTGGGAAGGATGAGCACTTTGGTGGTGGTGGAGATGGCTATGGAGGTGGCGGCGGCTAGGGTTTGCGGATGATGATGAAGAGGTCTTGGCTTCTGTGTTCGTCTCCCTCGTGCTCGTTCTGTTGACATTTCGATGGGATCCCTTTAACGAAAGTTGTTCAGGTGGACGATCTGCCTCGAAATTCATGCCAAACGGGCGCTCATACGGGCGCTCGCGCCCGTATGGAACGCCGTCTTTTCTGCTATTTTCGCGCAGACGCTTCCTGTTGATTCCTTCCTCCTCCATTCTTCTTCCATTCCATTTCCACACATGATTTCTTCCCTTTTTAGCTCATTTCCTGTGGAAACATATCAAAGATAGGATTTGTGGAATCCTTTGCATTCATTAGTCATTAGTGCCAATATCGGAGCGAATATCTCTTTTTAATTTAAATATTTCAGTTTAAACAAAGGTGAAATGAGTGTAAAAATATCACTCACCTACTCCCCCAAGCTTAAACTTGATCGTCCTCGAGCAACATAAAGAGAAATCCGAATCATAAGGAACTTAGTTGTTTAAACCGAAATAACGAGAAAGTTTTGGTTCACTTACGATTGGTACGCCTAGATAGCCCTCCGCTTCTTGACCTGAAAACTTAGAATAGTTGTAGCGGTGGTATGGTTATATTGCAAGTGTTAGTGAAGCAAAGATAATCAACACAAGGTTATTGGTCTACTAGATAAAACAACTTTGCAACACTCTATTCTATTTATTCTAGACAACACTTGCTTGCCGGGAATGCACGGAAGAGTTTTTCTTTAGAAAGAGCCAATAAAATATAGGTTAGGGAGTGAAAGCATGCAGTAAAATATGATGCTCTAATGCTCTTAAGCACACCCACCATCATTTCCTCCTCAAGGCTCTTAAGCACTTTATTTCAATCATTGTGTGCTGGAACTTTGATTGTCACATGAAGGGATTATGCCAACTAAGTGACCATGCATAGGTTTTCGTTGTGGTTTAATGTTTAGGAACTATGGACCTCTGATATACGTCTCTTGCGAGCTCTTTTGATCAGTTCCCTTTATTTACCACATACACACCATTTCAAGAGAAAGCCGAATAATATGCGTTTGTAGTGTTGCCACTACGCACGGTAACAAACTCATAGCCAAAATCCGAGCTATCGCTCTTGGTGGATCGTTCATTGGCCAGCAGAGTCCTCAGCATAACATCAAGAAAGGTCACGAAGCCACATTTACACACGTACACGTGCATAGAGTAGCAGGGCCATGGCACCAGCAAGGAGCTGAAGCACCATGTAAGAGATACAACATAGATTTTTGGCATAATCTCGTTCACCCTTCAACTAAGTTCCTCTAGATAATTTAATCCACAAGTGCCAACAAGTCTATTGAAATTAACAACATGGGGTTGAGCAATTCAATCATCACTTCTACTACAATTTTCTCAACTCCCAAGTCTTGAAAGACTTTCTCTTGTGCATAGTTATCCTTAGTTAATATCATTTCATTCAAAAACAGTCCCACGACAAGTCTTGGTTGTCTAAACTAAACAGAACAAAGGCTACAAAATTATTTCAGCTACTAGAAAAAAACCTTTGTCTTAACTATCAAGACTTACTCCATCTACACATATCACGCATACTACTACTACATATACTCTAAGCATTTCAAGTGCAAAAGACGGGGGTCGTAGGACATACCTTCACGGTTGCGAATTTACACACTTCTCTTCCTTACTCTTGCATTCCTCGTTGTTCGGCATTGATCAACTCCTCTGAAAACAAAATGCAAACGAACTCCAAAGGGCAAGATAAAGAACAAGGGCAAAGCGAAGCTTATTATTATTATTTTGTTTTTTGTGTTTTTGAAAACTAACTTGCAAACAAAAAATCGCAAAGGCAAAAGAAAAAGAAAAAGCAAAAAGCAAAGAAAAGCAAAGTGTTGGAACAAACCAACACGAGTGTTTTGAAGCTCCTCGAGCTTAAGTACAACCTCATTACATTTTATTCAAATACCGCCACATCTTGATGTAGAAGTGGTGATAACCTCCCCCAAGCTTAGGCTTTTGCAAGCCCAAACCGGCGAGATCATTGTGGCGGTTGGTCAAGAGCCCACGAATATTAACAAGGGTGTTACCGACAATGGGGCGAAGGTGACTGTAGTTGAGACCAAGGGCATTGGCCAACACGGTGATCACTCCTCCACACACGATATCTCCTTGTGCATGATTTGCTTGATGCATGAGGTGTAGCAAAAGTATTGCCCCTAGGTTGGGCGAATAACCGACATCAAGGTTTGCTGCTTTCCCGAGGACTAGCATGTTCTCCTCATTCACCTTAGAAACTTCTCCTCGTGCCTGCAACGAGTTAGTGATAACATAATAGAAATAATGTATAGCAGGACTTTCAATGCAACTAGCTCTTGAGCCTGGCGTGCTCATCAAATTAAAGGTTTGCCTCGGGTGCGGCTTAGTGAAATCAAAAACACTGCAGATGTCATCATCACTGTTGGTGAAGCCAAACTAAACACACTACTGCTGAAAAGTGATGTTGAAGTCTTGGTCCAGGAGACGAAAAGTGATCCTCTCCTCCTCATATGCATTGGGCAATGTACCAACATTATGCGAGACAGTACTAAGAAACTCAAGCGTCAAGCGTTCATATGTCTCACATCCCTGATAAACAAAATGGTGCAACCCGGCATTATGACAAAGCAAATTGAAATCAAGAGTAATACCTAGCTTGGCGAGTGTTATCGCACAAGCCCACTTGGTTGCTTTGATCTTCCTCGAGCTTAGTTGCCTAAACTTTATTCTTGCTTCACGGTCGGTGAAGACGATCCCCTAGGTAAAAAATTGTTGTGGTGGTGCGGTGGACGAACTCGAAGCACCGCGTATGCAAGAAGACCTTCATGTAAACATCTATAAAACAACTTTTCAGTCCAATACATTTAAACAATATTGATCATACGGCAATCATAACGTCATACTCCTCTAAAAACATCAATGAATCCAAGCCAAACTCAAATTTGAATCAAAAATATGCATCTCCTAGTCATGGCAATGCTAGGCATGTAGAACATGGATTCACGAAAAATAACTTGGGATTCGGAGGAGAAACATACCGTAGATCGATCACACAGAAGGATTTGAACTGAAATCGAGCGAGAAGAGAGATCGGGCGAAGTTATGCTTGGGTTTGGAGAGGTTTGGAGGAAGAAGAAGAAGAAAAGAGAGAGACGAGGGGAAAATACCTTCTTCCTTGGGCTTATTGGGGCTGCCAGGATACGAAACGACCGCTCATGCAGACACAAGCATCCGCATGGAACGCTGTCGTTCTTCCTAAAAACTTACCTGCGTCTGTGCTCATCTCATACGCCCGCTTATACGGGCGGCGGAGTCCGTTTAAAACACCGTCTTTTGATCTGTTATTTTCTTCTTCTGGTCGAGGGTGCAAAACGACCGCTCGGACGGGCGCACGCACCCATTTGGAACACCATCGAACGCTCTAGAATTTTCTTCGTTTTCTGCAAAAGAGTTAAACGACCGCTCGAACAGGCGCCCGCGCCCGTTTGAAACATCATCTTTGCTTCTGCTGTCTTTGGTTGTTTTGCATTGGAACCTCCGGCAGGTCATGCGACCACTTGCGGTCGTCTAAAATGTCATCTTTTCATCTATTTCTTGCGAAACTTTTCTTTTCCTCAGCTCTCCTGCGTGGTTAGTTCCAAAACAATACATAGACATATTTCCAGGCATCCAAACATCGATTCAACACATACTTCAACTTGCACGTCGCAAAGCCTTCATTAGAACCACTCTTCCAAGCTTACTTCTTCATATAGAACTTTAATCACTCTTTTTATTGAAACAAAAATAAAAACTTACTTGTCTACTTTATTTGCGTGGGCTGCCTCTCACGAAGCGCTTGTTTTCAGTCGGTTAGCTTGACCGTAGTGGTGATCAAGGTGGTGCAAACACACCGAGACCGTAGCTTCTGGCATTCACAATGATGCCTTCTCCTGAGTAGGTCTTCGTTTTCTTTTTCCTGGGGAAATGTCTTACAAAAGGATCTTTAGCGGGTAAATCAAATCTAACATTTCCCTCAAACACATTTATCACGGCTTTAATAGTCCTTAGAAAAGGTCTATCGAGAATTATAGGAGCAATTGGATCTTCAGGCATATCTACTATAACAAGATCAATCATAACAGGGAAATCATTAATTTGAACTATAACACCATGCTTAATGCCTACTGCCTGAGTAAAAGTAGAATTAGCCATATTCAACATGATCTTGGTATTAGCATAAGGACCGAGATTAAGACTATCATAAACTGATTTGGGGATTGTGGAAATACTTGCCCCAAGATCACATAAAGCATTGAACTTATTCAATCCTACCTCAATTTCTATGGTAGGTTCAAAAGCATCCTCTTGCTTAGCTGGTAACTTACTGTAGAGCTTCTTCCTTTCATCATCAAGTTCACGTACCTTGGCTGCAACTTGTTCAACAAAAAGCTTATATGCTTCATTGTTAGTTACCTCCGGTAGTGGATACTTCATGAATATCATCTTCACAAAATCTGCAACGGTATAATTGTACTCCGGTACATGACTTGTGTCAAGTACTTCGGCTTTCTCTTCGTTGCTTCTTATCATTTTAACTTCTTCAATTGGATTAGGCTCCGGTTTACCTGCAAACTTAGCCAAAATTAGTGTTTGGCTCTCTGCTATTTTAGCCACTTGCGCTTCCATATTCTTGGATCTTCCTTCAAGTATCTACACATCATTTGTTAGTCCAATGATACGTCCATTTTGCATCATGTTTTGCTACTATTATTTATATTGTTTTTTATCAATATAACACTTTGTGGAACAATTCTAATGCCTTTTCTCTCTTAATATGCAAGATTTACACAAGGAGGGAGATTACCGGCAGCTGGAATTCTGGACCTGAAAAAGCTATGTCAGAGATACCTATTCTGCACATCTCCAAATGAGCTAAAATTTTACGGAGATTTATTTTGGTATAAATAAAAAATACTGGAAGCAAGAAGTACCAGGGGGGCACCCAGGTGCCCACGAGGCACCAGGGCGCGCCACCCCCCAAGCGCGCCCTGGTACCTCGTGGGGCCCCTGGCCAGCCTCTGGCCCCCATTTTCTGGTATATAAGTCATTTTGCCATAGAAAAATATAGACAAGACTTGTGATAAACCTTTTGGTGGTCAGGAATGCGAAGGGATATTGCATATTATGTAGCCTGTTGTGTGTGGCACCCCGGCTCAGAGAACCGGTTTACCAGTGTTTCCAACCCAGAGATCATGTCTTCTGGAAACACACAACAACTTGGAACAGAACAGAACTGAACTTTATTGATATATCTCGAGTACAAGCTCATAATTTACATGGATAGCGAGGCCAGAAGCACTGCAGGTGCTGAGAACAATATCTACATTATTTATGAGACATAATAGGGCCTCGATACTACTGGGATATTCTACGGCGTAGCGGAACATAGCGCGGAAAACTCCATCCACAGGGACACTACTGGGACACGGCCTAGTTAGCATAGCACAAACCATCGGGACCTCCGTCCTCGGCTTCTCCTGCATCTGGCATGATACGCCAGGTGAGTACTTGGAATGTACTCGCAAGCTCATGACAACCAAAACAATGCAGCAAACAATAGCATGGCAATGATCATAATAAATGCTTAGCGGCTTACTGTTACCAAATACCAGCTTACTCTCTTCCGGGTTGTCCCACAACCCTCGAGATACTCGTGATCCATCGGTACTTCCGATCATAAGACAAGTTATTCCATCATTATTATCATTATCACGGTTGACCATTCTAGAGAGGCCTAAACGGACTGTCCAATACCGTGGACGCGGCTATTCGAATAGGTTTTTACACTCTGCAGAGGTTGCGCACTTTACCCACACCATGGAGCTCCTGGCCTCGTACTCCCATTCGGGTGGACCAGTGCTGCTCCAACGAAACTTGCCTAACCCATGACTCCTCCATCGTACCACCGACAATCATACCCTCCCAGGGTCATGTCCTGGGTGGCCCCTGTGTCACCCCGTGACACCTGCCACCATCGTGGCCAAACTAAACTGTCCCAAACGGGGACGCCGGCAAAATAACTCAACTGGGCTCACAGGGTTATCGTCGTCTACCTGATCAGGGCAGCACGCACGTATAACCCTCCCTCTTTGGTGGTACCGATAAAAGAGCACAAAGCCAGACCAAGTCAAGGCCGTCCCATACCGGCAAATGTGGCTGCACGGGTAAGTCCGGGTAGGTGTCTCTTGATCAACCAACTAAGTTTAATATTATCAAGCATTTAACCAGCATGAATATTATCATAATTAACTTAACATGGCAGTAGCTAAAAAAAAATTTACTTTGAATTATCACATATTAAAATAATGCATATATTTCAATTAAATAACCAACACTATTGAAATGCTTCATGAAATGGATGACATGGCTTGCCTTGCTCTGTTGGGTTGTCCACAAACTCCTGGGCTTCAAATTCAAAAGGATTTCCCTCTGAAAATAATTTAAAAGGGCAAAGGAAATTGTCACATACTACTGTTCTGTGCACCAGAAATTCTGTGAACATGGGAAAAATACCAAATTTTACCAAAAAATAGATGAGCTCAAGACAAACCCAATGCAAAAAGAATCAACTGATTTGGACTTATGGATAAAAAGTTATTAAGGGTCAAAGTTCCTGGTCAACTCTGGAATTAACAGAAAATAGAAAAAAAAACAGCAGAGGCCACGTCGAAGGCGTAAAGTGGAGAGGCGTCTCCACTTACCGCTTCGGCGCACGCGGCTGAGCCGCTGACGAGCGGGCCCCGCGGCTGGATTTAAACGAGAGAGAGAGAGGGAACAGAGAGGAGCGGCTCTCCGGTGATCATCGCCGGCAATACGGACGGCGGTGAGGTCCGATGACTACGGGAATGGATAGAGCGCACGGAGACGAGCACGCACGTACCAGCAGAGTCGCGAGAGATGGCCGGACGGCGTCGTCCCCTTCCTCTCCGACGGCGGCGGCGCTCAGGTGTCGTCGGAGACGGCGGTTCCGGTGGCGATTTGCTCGGGCAAGCGGTCGGGCGTGATCAGTGAAATGAGCTTAGCTCAATGGTGGAGTCAGAGGAGGCCGGGGAGGAGTGGAGCGGCGAGGCGGAAGAGCTCGGGTGGCGGCGGATCTCCGGCAAGGTTCGAGGCCAGAGGGCCTCTCGGCCTTGGCTCGCTGCTCGGGAGGGCGATTTGGAGGTGGAGAAGTGGGGTGAGGAGCTCGGGAGGGCTGGGCATGGCCTTTTATAGCCGGAGCCGAGCTCTCTGGAAGAGGCGGGTCTCGGGCCACGTCGCCGGCGCCAGTACGCCGCGCTGGCTGGCCGGGAGCGGGCGACGAGACGGGAGAGGGTAGGGAGGAGTTAAGGCGCGGGTGCCGGCTAGCGGAGGAAGAAGACGAGTCGCAGGCCACAGTGCAGCCACGGGTGGCACAGTGCCCGGGTGCCGTGGCGGCCGTCGAGGGCGATTCCGGCGAGGAGAAGCTGCGGGAACGGGGTACGTGGATGGCAGCAGCGAAGTCGGCACCTCCAGACACGAAATGGCAGCGAGAGGTCACTGGAATGACCTCGGCCGTCGCTGGCGAGATGCAGAGCACGCATACTGGCATGCCAGTACCGTGCTCACCACGGTGTCCGGCATCTAGAGGCCGACCAAGTCCAGCGCACCATGTCTAGGGTGTTCTCCTTTGATCATTTAGCCCCTGTGCACTCTTGTTTTGGCTAGGTTCACTCTGAATCGAGGTATAGCTTCAGCTACAGTTTCTGACAGAAATGTTGAGAGAGATCTAGAGGAGAGGTGAGCTGGATATGGAGCCATTGGAGATGTCTGGGGTGTTCTACTATGGAAGGACTCCAAGCTGACCAAATTTGAAAGAATTTCATCAAGATTTGGATGCAGTTCATGTACAACTGTTGTACTAAACCAGAAACCTAGATGAGCTTGATGCACTCATCTGGTTGATTTGCAGGAGCTGAATTTTGGTGTAGGAGAGTTATTAGGTGAGGAGAAGATGCCATAAAAATTTCAGCTCAAAAAGATACCTCTAGCTGATACTTTCTTCACAGAGGTTCAAAATGAGCAGAAACTTGGCAGAATTTTGCTGATGAAAGTTTGCACTGGACAAGATGATATTTTTGGATATTGTGGCAAGATAGGTTCCCTAGTATCTAAGGGATATATTTGGGAATTTTCTGAGTTGGGAAAATATGAGTTGCTTCACAAATGGCCAGTACTGTCCAGAGAGCAAATAGAGTTTTCTGGACTAAATTTTATACTGGACCATGAAATGTTTTTGAAGATTGTGGGAGTAGATGATGACAAGGAGGTGTGGTACTAATTTGGGATTTTTCTGAGCATCAGAACTATAGGTTGCTTCATAACCTATAGTGATATCAGATTTTCCCAAAGGAAGAAAATGAATTATTGGGAAATATTGAGAATTGGAATTTGATCCAGAAGTTGTGTGACAAGATTATGGCAAGATGTTGAGGGCTTTGGATCATTGAGAGAGATTCAGAGGTTTTCACAAGTCCAAAATCAATTGGAAAAGATTCAAAACCCAACCAAATTCAAATAAAGCCCAAAAAGATTTGAAAAGAAAAAGTTGCCAAAAACCAGGGTGTCACATTGTGCCAAGCTTGGGGGAGGTGCCCCGGTATCGTATCACCATCACTTTCATTATCTTTATCTATTTTAGTTCGATCCTTAGTTATTTCGTGATCTAGTTGAATAAAAGTTTAGTATGATCTATTTTCGAGTGTTAGCTTCCTGATATATCTATCTATGTAATCGAGTTGAGAGTTATATAATAAAGAGTAGTTTGAGTTTTTGCTTCTTTACTTTCATGTTTCAACTCTAGCAATGAAAATAATGAAAAAGATCATATGCTAATCTTATGGAAAGTAATGACATTACATAAAAAAAGTATAAGTGGTAAAATTTATTGGAAGTTAACAAACATAGCATTAGTCAATGATGCAATTCATGAAAGAGTTAATAAGGGAAGAGAAGATTCACATGCAAATATACTATCTTGGACATCTTTTATGATTGTGAGCCCCCATTAAGTATTTTATGCCAAATTGTTGACGTTGGACAAGGAAGACAACGTAATGAATTATGTTTGTTCATATTCACATAGAAGTTATATTGTTATAGATCCTCCAACATGTGGTGCTTGCCCAATATCTTTGCTAGCCAAAAATCCGCACCAAGTAGAGATACTACTTGTGCATCCAAAACCCTTAAACCCAGTTTCATGTCATGAGAGTCCACTATATCTACCTAGGGATTGAACAAGATCCTTCAAGTAAGTTGTCATCGGTGCAAAAAGCAATAAAAATTGCCTCTAAATATGTCTGAACTTTTATTGTAAGGGAAATAAGCTTTGTACGAACTTGTGATGGTAAAGAAATAAAAGCGACAGACTGCATAATAAAGGTTGCTATCACAAGGGGCAATATAAAGTGACGTTCCTTTGCATTAAGAGCTCTTGCATCCAACAACAAAAGTGCATGACAACCTCTGCTTCCCTCTGCGAAGGGCCTATCCTTTACTTTTATGTATTTACTTTTTATGCAAGAGTCAATAGTGTTCTCCTCTATTTCCTTTTTATGTTTCTCCTTTGCAAGCATCATGTGGTGGGGAAAGATCTAGGCACATATATCCAGTTGGATATGAGTGATCATGAGTTATTATTGTTGACATCACCCTTGAGGTGAATAAGTTGGGAGGCGAAATCACAAGCCCCTATCTTTCTATGTGTCTGGCTGAAACTTTTTGCTCCATATATATGTCGTGAGTGTTAGCAATCATAGAAGACTAAATAATTGTTGAGTATGTGGACTTGCTGAAAAGCTCCTACATGAGACCCTTCCTGAAAATATGATGAATTGCAATTGCATTGTTGACTGAGAATATAGTTTGTTAGTTTTCAAGAAAGTTTATGCCTTATACTCCATTGTTGTGATGAATTGTTACTTGCTCATCAGAAGTTTATGATAATAAATATTGCTGTTATAATAATGATCATGATGCTACTATGCCCGTATTTTGTTTTTATCGACACCTCTCTCTCTAAACATGTGGACATGATTATCGATATCGGCTTTCGCTTGAGGACAAGCGAGGTCTAAGCTTGGGGGAGTTGATACGTCCATTTTGCATTATGTTTTGCTACTGTTATTTATAGTGTTTTTGATCAATATAACACTTTGTGGAACAATTCTAATGCCTTTTCTCTCTTAATATGCAAGATTTACACAAGGAGGGAGATTACCGGCAGTTGGAATTCTGGACCTGAAAAAGCTATGTCAGAGATACCTATTCTGCACATCTCCAAATGAGCTGAAATTTTACGTAGATTTATTTTTGAATAAATAAAAAATACTGGAAGCAAGAAGTACCAGGGGGGCCACCCAGGTGCCCACGAGGCACCAGGGCGCGCCACCCCCCCCCCCCCCAGGCGCGCCCTGGTACCTCGTGGGGCCCCTGGCCAGCCTCTGGCCCCCATTTTCTGGTATATAAGTCATTTTGCCCTAGAAAAAATATAGAGAAGACTTTCGGGACGGTGCGCCGCCGTCTCAAGGCGGAACTTGGGCAGGAGCACTTTTGCTCTCCGGCGGAGAGATTCTGCCGGAGATACTTCCCTTCGGGAGGGGGAAATCGTCGCCATCGACATCACCAGCGATCCTCTCATTGTGGGAGGACTAATCTTCATCAACATCTTCACCAGCACCATCTCATCTCAAACCCTAGTTCATCTCTTGTATTCAATCTTTGTCTCAAAACCTCAGATTGGTACCTGTGGGTTGCTAGTAGTGTTGATTATATCTTGTAGTTGATGCTAGTTGGTTTATTTGGTGGAAGATTATATGTTCAGATCTATTATGCTATTCAACACCTCTCTGATCTTGGACATGAATATGATTTATGAGTAGTTACTTTTGTTCTTGAGGACATGGGAGAAGTCTTGTCATAAGTAATCATGTGAATTTGGTATTCGTTCGATATTTTGATGATATGTATGTTGTTGATTCTCTTAGTGGTGTCGTGTGAACGTCGACTACATGACACTTCACCATCTTTGGGCCTAAGGGAATGCATTGTGGAGTAGTAATTAGATGATGGGTTGCTAGAGTGACAGAAGCTTAAACCCTAGTTTATGCGCTATTCCATAAGGGGCTGATTTGGATCCATATGTTTAATGCTATGGTTAGAGTTATCTTAATTCTTCTTTCGTAGTTGCGGATGCTTGCGAGAGGGGGTAATCATAAGTGGGAGGCTTGTTCAAGTAAGAATAGCACCCAAGCACCGGTCCACCTGCATATCACATTACCAAAGTAGCGAACGCGAATCAAACAAACATGATGAAAGTGACTAGATGAAATTCCCATGTGTCCTCGAGAACGCTTTACTTACTATAAGAGATCGTTCCGGCTTGTCCTTTGCTACAAAAAGGATTGGGCCACCTTGCTGCACTCTTTGTTACTATTGCTACTTGTCACTTGTTACAAATTATCTTGCTATCAAACTACTCGTTACCGATAATTTCAGTGCTTGCAGAAAGCACTTTGCTGAAAACCGCTTGTCATTTCCTTCTGCTCCTCGTTGGGTTCGACACTCTTACTTATCGAAAGGACTACGATTGATCCCCTATACTTGTGGGTCATCATCCAACAACCTTACTGGTTAATTCACCAAGTAAGTTATCATGGTTCTTCAAGATATTCTTGAAGTTTTCATTCTGCTCGGTCTGACTAGCAATAAAACTTTTAAGAGTTTCTTCAAGAGTATTTCTATTGCTAGCATTAACTCCATTAAAATTATTGGATGCTCCTCCATTACTAGGATAAGGAAGTCTGGGAGCATATCCATTATTTTTCCAATTGGGATTGTAGCTATTACGAGCGACAAAATTCACATCACTAGTTTCTTCACTAGTGATAGCATTCACATTTACTCTTCTTTACCTTTTATCACGGAGATAAGTTCATCAAGCTTGGCTGTTAACTCCATACTACTTTCTTCCATGGCATTCACCCTTTTAGTGGTGGTTCTTTCAACATGCCATTGGGCATGGTTTTCTTGCATATCATCCAGTAATTTCTTGACATCTTCTATGGGCTTTCCCATGATCGTTCCTCCTGCAGCTGTATCAAGCAAAGTTTTTGACATATGATTCAAACCATTATAAAACATATGGAGGATTAACCATTCCTCCATTCCATGATTGGGACAGTTTCTAATAGCTTCCTTCATTCTATCCCACGCAAGCGCTAGTGGCTCACATTCCTCTTGCTTGAAACCTGTAATCTGAGGCATAATCTTTGCAGGTGGACAATAGTTAGATAAAAATTTACTGCAATAATCAGCCCAAGAAGTAATACTACCCTTAGGTAGTGCAAGAAGCCATTCCTTAGCTTTTCCTCTTAAGGAGAAAGGAAATAGATGCAATTTCAGTGCGTCAGGATCATAATCCTTTATGTGTATCATGTTGCATAATTCAGTGAAATTGTGTAGGTGCATACCAGCATCCTCAGAAGCAGAGCCTCCAAATTGGTCCTGTTGAACCATGGAAACTAAGTTCGGTTTAATCTTATACTTAGCAGCTGCTACCTCTGGTTGTGCTATAGGTTCATGCATGAAGTTGTTGGTGGGAGAAGCAAAACTCCCAAGATTACGAGCCATAGTAATCTTTTGGGTTTTTCAACTAACAAGACTTGCAACTAAAATTAAAACTTAAACTAAAAAACAGAAAAGTAAAGACAAAAACTGAAAACTAACTTTAACAAAAACTCTAAACACAAAGACTAGGAATACTAAACTCCTCCCCGGCAACGGCGCCAGAAAAAGGGCTTGATATCTCCTTTTTATTGATCCGGTATTGGAACAGAAAAGAGTATCCCGCACCTATTTCCCCAGAGGTGACCCTGGGTTATCGAACCCACAAGAGGAAGATTCCCTTGAAGCGATGGTCTTTAGCAAGCTTTCGTCAAAGTGTCAAATCCAGCTTTTGACCATATCAGCAAGCAAATAGTGATTCAAACACTTATAATAAAAAGAGGTACGGGTATGAGGTCTTATGCTTACAACCTTGTATTTGCGATGGGATCAAATAAGATATTAGTTTCTACACTGGAAGTCACCCGTCGAGATGTGCTTGTTACGGATCGAAGTGGAGGATGTGTCCAAAGAACATCTTGACCGGTGATAACCCACAAGTATAGGGGATCGCAACAGTTTTCGAGGGTAGAGTATTCAACCCAAATTTATTGATTCGACACAAGGGGAGCCAAAGAATATTTGCAAGTATTAGCAGTTGAGTTGTCAATTCAACCACACCTGGAGGCTAAATATCTGCAGCAGAGTGATTAGTAGCACAGTAGTATGGTAGTTTGATAACAATAGCAATGATAGTAACAGTAACAGTAGCAGTAGCAGCAATAGTAGTAGCAATTGTGACAGTAGTAGCAACAGTTGTAACTTAGCAAGAACAATATGTGAAAAGCTCGTAGGCATTGGATCGGTGATTTTTGTTGGATAACATTCATCATGACAGTCATAACCTAGGGCGACACAGAACTAGCTCCAATTCATCAATGTAATGTAGGCATGTATTCCGTATATAGTCATACGTGCTTGTGATAAGAACTTACATGACATCTTTTGTCCTACCCTCCCTTGGCAGCGGGGTCCATAAGGAAACTAAGGGATATTAAGGCCTCCTTTTAATAGAGAACCGAAACAAAGCATTAACACTTAGTGAATACATGAACTCCTCAAACTATGGCAATCATCGGAAAGAATCCCAATTATTGTCACCTTGGGGTATGCGGATCATAACACATAGCAGGTGCGTATAACTTGCAAGATCGGATCAAGAACACAAATATATTCATGAAAACATAAAGGGTTCAGATCTGAAATCATGGCACTCGGGCCCTAGTGACAAGCATTAAACATAGCAAAGTCATAGCAACATCAATCTCAGAACATAGTGGATACTAGGGATCAAGCCCTAACAAAACTAACTCGATTACATGATAAATATCATCCAACTCATCACCGTCTAGCAAGCCTATGAAGGAATTACTCACTCCCGGCGGTGAGCATCATGAAATTGGTGATGAAGGATGGTTGATGATGACGATGCCGGAAGATCCCCCTCTCCGGAGCCCTGAACGGACTCCAGATATGGCCTCCCGATGAAGAACAGGAGGTGGTGGTGGCTCCATATCGTGAAACGCAATAAAACTTCTTCTCTTATTTTTTTCTCTAGAATTGTGAATTTATAGGCCTGAGATTAGGGTCAGCGGAGCCACGTGGGCCCCATAAGCCACGAGGGCGCGCCAGGGGGGGTGGCGCACCCTGGTGCCTCGTGGGTAGCCAGCGGCCCCCCTCCAGTAGGTCTTGGCTCCAGTATTTTTTATTTATTCCATAAAAAATCTCCAAAAAGTTTCATCCAATTCCAAGAACTTTTATTTCTGCACAAAAAACAACACCATGGTAGTTCTGCTGAAAATAGCGTCAGTCCGGGTTAGTTTCATTCAAATCATGCAAATTAGAGTCCAAAACAAGAGCAAAAGTGTTTGGAAAAGTAGATACGACGGAGACGTATCGACTCCCCCAAGCTTAACTCATTGCTTGTCCTCAAGCAATTCAGTTGGCAAACTGAAAGTGATAAAGAAAAACTTTTGCGAACTCTTTTGTTCTTGTATCTATATATATGCTTAAATAGTGCCCAAGTTTTCAGCAAAGATTATAACTAACCATGCAAATGATAACTCTTAGAAATTATATTCACTCATATCAATGGCATAATCAACTAGCGAGCAATAATAAGATATCTCAAATGCCAACACTTTGTCAAAACAAGCATGATATAATATGACAGCATGGTATCTCGCTAGCCCTTTCTGAGACCGCAAAACATAAATGCAGAGCACCTCCAAAGTTCAAGCAGTGACTAAACATTGTAATTCATGGTAGAAAAGATTCAGTCATGATGCACACAACATTAACTATACACGATGCATGAGAATGACAATAGTACTCTCAGGTCTGGTGCTTGTTTGAGAAGGTGATGACTCAACAATAAAAGTAAAATAACATAAAAGTAAATAGATAGGCCCTTCACAGAGGGAAGCATGGATTTGCAGAGGTGCCAGAGCTCAAAGCTTAAATCAGAGATAAATAAAATTTTGGGAGGTATGCCTTTCATGTCAACGTCATGACCGAGAGTTTTCAATATCTTCCATGCTAAACACATTAGCGGCGGTTCCCAAGCGGTAAAGTAAAGTTTACTCCCCCTCCACCAACAAACACAAGCCATGGCTAGCTGAATCCTCGGGTGCCCTCCATACCAACAACTTTCCGGGGGAGTTTGTTTTATTATTTTGCAATTTTGATTATGGGACTGGGCATCCCGATTACCAGCCCCTCTCATGCAAGGACAAGTGAATAAACACTCATCATGAGAATAACCCGCTTAGCATGGAAGATACTGACCGCCCCCTGTCGCTCCATGAGCGGTACGGGCACGCAAAACAGATGTTCATTTGAGTATTTAGAGCTGGCACATGCAAATTTACTTAGAACGGCAGAGTAATACCGCATATAGGTAGATATAGTGGACTCATCTGGAATAACTTTGGTTTAGGGGTTTTGATGCACAAGCAGTATTCCCGCTTAGTACAGGCGAAGGCTAGCAAATAGGTTGAGAAGCGACCAGGTAGAGAGCGAAAACGGTCATAATCATGCATTATGAATAATCAACATTGAATACTAGCATGAGTAGGATATAAGCACCATGAACATAAATATCGTGGAGGCTATGTTGGTTTTGAATCAACTACATGCGTGAACATGTGCCCAGTCAAGCCACTCAAAACATTCAGAGGAGGATACCATATCATCATACTACATCATGAACATTTTAATGCATGTTGATACCCAAGATAAATCATTATCCACTCCTAGCTACTTAAGCATGGCATGAGCAACTATAATCTCTAATTGTCATCATAGACATGTTTAATCATAATATGCAGAATCATGGATACTGAGTTAAACATATTTACAAAAACAAAGAACAAGTTGAGTTGATTCCCGCTTTTCCTTGCCACAGTCACTTCATCAAATCATCGTCATTATTGCCTTTCACTTGCACGACCGAATGGTATGAAAATAAAAATAGTGCAAGTGTGTCGTGGACTAAGCTGGAATCTGCAAGCATTGTATTCAAAGGAGAAGACAAGGTAATATGGGCTCTCTGTCAGATCAACAATAATGCATATGAGAACCACTCAACATTTTCATCGTGGTCTTCTCCTTACAATGACTCAATAAAAGAAAAGAATTTCAGAGAAGCACACTGAAATATTTTTGGATTTTTTAGTTTTTCTGAAGAAAACAAATAAAGAAGAAAAATGAAAAAGAGAAAAACTATTTACACGGGAAAGCTCCCAACAAGTAAAAGAAGAAACGGGAAATCTTTTTGGGTTTTCTTTTAATACTACTACTAGTTAAGCTAGAAAGAAAAACCGAAAAGAAATGAGAGATGTTTTTGGATTTTCTCAAAGTTTTTCAAACGCACAAGAAGAAAGCGAGAAAATAAAACTAACATGGTTTATACAATGAAAAAGTATGAATACCGACAACTGGAATGAAATGTGTGATCATGAATGTAATGTCGGTGAGAGATACGTACTCCCCCAAGCTTAGGCTTTTGCCTAGCTTGGTCTACGGCCATCCGTAGTAGCCATCCAGTCCCATGTGAAAGTCCTGAGGTGGCGGCACCCGAGCGTCCCAATCCTGGGCCTCCTCCTCTGCCGCTGCCAAGGCATTCCGGTAAGCAACGATGTCCGGTGGCATCACGATATATCCGTTCCTGGCATGAGAATCAAACAAAGCGGGTGCAGGTAACGGGATAATATCACGAGTATCCTCACTAAAAACCAAGTTATAACGAATGTGGTGAGGAGGCTCAGGAGCATCAAGAAAGTGGTGATCCCTCATAGACTGGTGATCTAAGTAAACTCTAGGCAACAAGTAATCATGAGGGCGAATGTTAACATTAAAATGTCTCGCTAAGCGAGTAGCATAGATACCGCCATGAATTTTACCCTAGTCCTGTTAGTGTGCAGGCGGTGTGCAATGATAGCTCCTAGGTTGTAAGTGTTGTCATTATAAAGTGCGCGGCGTAAAATGGCAAAGTCAGGTGCACTAAGCGCACCACCTTGCTCTCTAGCAGTCAAGCATTTCCCTATGAATAAAGCAAAGTAATGAATAGAGGGAAACTGCAAGCTAGTGGCTCGGGCTCTCGACACGCCCCTTTCCTCTCCCACAGTTAATGTGCGGAGGAAGCCCTCAAACTCCTCCGGTCGAGGCTCTCTAATTTCCCCGTCAAAAGGGATCAAGCATATCTCACAAAACTCAGCCAGAGGTATCTGATGATGTTTAGCATATAAATCAAAGCGCACCTCAGGGGGTTCGAGCCTATTCAGAAAATGAAAGTTTTGCACAAAGGAATTTGTAAGGATGTGGTGCTGGTCACACTCATCTGCGAGGAAGTCGGTCAATCCGGCATTAGCAACAAATTGCGCGAACTCTTGGTAGAATCCGGCTTCGTTCATGAAGGCATTGTGCGGCCATTCGCACGGCCGGACCGCCGTCCTACGCGGAATGTTGAGGTCATTGTCCGAGGAGTCCCCAAGGACTCCCTTGGCGGTCCGCTTCGAAGAACTCCTCCGAAAGATATTCATTTTCCTAAGAACAAATTTCTGAAAAATTTTGGGCCACAAAATGATATCAATAAAACTTCACAAGATTGATAGCAACTACTCATATGGATGTCTAGAGGTTATATCAAGCATTCAAACTACTTGGAACTCAAAGAATTCAACATTCAAACTACATGCAAGCTCGTTTTCAGAATCCACTCAAGCGAAAACTAATTGGAGCAATGGAGGAGTCACATACCAAGTAGCAATCTCCCAAAACAGTTTCGAAAACGGAGCTCCGAGCAAAGAGATCGAAAATCTCAGGTTTGGGAGCAAGAACACGAGAGAGAGAGCTAACAGGAATTTTTGCTAGAGGTAAGAGACGAAGTGAGCTGAAGGGATAAGTGAGGGGATCCCTGTGGGGCCCACAAGCCACCTGGGCGTGCCAGGGGGGTGTGGCGCGCCCTGGTGCCTCGTAGGCACCTGGGGCATCCCCCTGGTATGATTTTTGTGCCAAAAATTCTTAAATATTCTATAAAAATTCATATCAAAATTTTATTGCATTCTGAGCACTTTTATTTCTGGGCCATTTTTTATTGCACGGATAGTTCAGAAAACAGGATAATCATGGCATTTTATTTTATTAAACTATAGATAACAGAAAACAAAAGGTGGGTACAGAAGGTTGTGCTTACTAAATTCATCGACCACATGCCTCTCAAAAAGAATCCATTAATAAGGTTGATCAAG